>CM031244.1:463666891-466321891 GCA_018340775.1 Taxus wallichiana var. yunnanensis | reverse complement strand
GAGGTCAATCAACGACCTCTCGCCACCTTTAAGCAATGGGGCTGCACAAGTAGTGTTGTGGCATTTTATTTTTTTAGTTGTGTGTTTATTTTCTAGAAACAAGAATGGATAAATCATACTGTTCAACTATTGTAACAAGTGAGCTCTGCGTGAGCAATATTTTCTACATTTTCTCTTGATGTCAGAGCATTTCAGAAGATCAAAAGCACCAATGTAAGTCAGTTCGTGGATCTTGAAAAGGTTTGTGGGAGATCCAGAAAACCACATGAGGTGGACAAGTTGATGGGGCTGTTCACGTCAAGGTTTGTGGTAAACTTGTTTAAAAGCATGGAAAGAGAGGGATTTTCTTTTGATCAAGGTCATGAGCCAAGTTTGGCATGCCGCATGGGTGAGCATACTGCAGGATAAGTGTGTGAATATTTTTCCACCATGTTCGTACTAAGGGGGAATGTTACGAGATATATAGTTGTATTAGTGCTCACATTTGATATGGGTTGGATTTATATTTGTGTGAGAGTTATATATTGTAATATTATTAATAATGAGTTGTCATAATACAACTCATATTAATAATAGAGATTATTAATATTGTGTGAGTGTGTGAGTGAGTTGTAATAACAACTCACGCAACTATTAGGAGTTGAGTGAGAGATATGTGGATCATAGAGAGAAAAGGGGGATTCATGATGTGATTTGACTCCTCTTTTATAGGAGATCAAATTTCTATATATTGTAACCTCTCTACAATAATAAATTGAGCCAAATGAATTGAGTTTGTTGTGTTAAATATGTGTTTTATTCAGAATGTTAGTGTAATCTACTACCAAAATAATAATTTCAACTAATAGAAAGTGCATAAAGTAAAATAATACAAAAAGGAAAAAATTTCCTACACTAATGACATATGTTTTATTCAAATTACAAAAAGGACCTTCATGTGTAGTAGGGTTTTATTCTATTTCCATTGAAGTGGCTTGATAATAAATATCCATTTAAATTTTTAGTTTCCATACCCTTGTAAAAATATATCATGGAATTGGAAGGTCCGAACCATTTATTAAGTACTCCTATATAGAGCACGAACTTCAAGTTGTAAAAAAATGACTAAGGAACCATTTGAGACTGTTTTTTCTTTTAATATTTCTATCATGCCACACTTTTTTTCTTGCTTTATTTATATCATGACTCCACCGCATGTGAACCCTCTTTTCATCAATCTTGAGGAGATTTTTTAGGTACTATGGTAATTACTCTTCATCATCTAGATTTGAAATACACATGATTATAAGTGATTGTACCATGAAATCAATATGTAGAATAACATCCACACAAAATATAAATAGAATTGGTGTTTATTTATTTAACCTTTTTAAAATAATGTGGTTTGCCCATAAAAATACCGAAACATTGTCATCCTAATATTTTATCTTGAACTTGCATATATTAGTGGGAGTTGTGCTTAGAATATTGTTAAAGGTTTCCATCATTCCAATAACATGTGGGTTGTAATGGGTTTTTACTAATGAGATGAAACCAAGTCTCATCTATTGCACACAAAAAAATATTCCTTCTTTTATAAGGTGGATTTAGATGTAGTCTTTAGAACTAGATAACTTATTTAAGATAAAATGTAGAATATATTTGATCTATTTTTTAAAAGTTTATTGCAATATGAATCTTTTCATTTCCAAATATTTCTTGTAAATTAGAGTGTAGTATTGTGTATAAGAAGGTCATTTGAAAATATTTGAAAGCTAAATCAATTTAGAACAGTTTAGAATATTCTCCATAATGTATTGTAGCAAGCACAAGACTAACATGGTCAAGCACATGACTCATATAGCCAAAGTGCGGGAATCATATAGCCAAACACAAGACTCACATAGCCAAGAGCACAAGACTCACAAATCCAAGAGCACATGACTCACACATCATAGAGCGCAAGACTCATTCTAGCCTAAATTATTAACTAATACATTGTTTTATGTTTTTGTTGTTAACCAACCATGTCGGTTATGCCTTCGTGGCATGTTTCCATTCAGTTAACAGTTCTAGTGAACTGTTTTTGTATTATATAAATTCGGTTTATTCCATGCCTGGAATAATCAATGTAATCTTTCTTCTCTTCATCGTTTAACATTAGTATCAGAGATGCAAAGTCTTCCTTGGCATAAAGTTTGAAATGGCATATTCTAAGCATTGAAGAGCTTCTCTTTTGGCTTATAAGAGCTAATAAAAGATCTGGAGACCTGTGCAGCTATGTTTAAAGCATTTTTGGCGTTTTCAAGTGACCAACAAGTGACAAGGAGGCCTGACATGAAAATTGCGTCAGAAAAAGTTCTTCTCTTTTCTTTTTCCTCAGAGTAGAAAAATCCTTTGTGTTTTGGAGACTTGTCGATTGTTAGAGATTGGATTTAGCATATGTGATTGAATTTTTATTGTTTAGTCTACCATTGGCAACATGCGTGGAGACCTGGAGCAAACATTTTAACCTGCAGCAAACAACTCACCTTGGCAACGACCTAGGGAAATTACAATTTGTGTTTTTCCTTTTCTAGAGCAACTATATCAACCTATGTGTGGGAACAATATGGAACGACTTGTTTTGGCAGCAACTTAGAGCATGAGGAAACTTTGAAGCATTGAAATTGCATCGACCAACCTTTATTGGAGCGACAGAAGACTGCTACGAATCGTGAAGGAGCAAGTTACATATGTCACATATTCCATATGCCTAGAGCAACGTGTAAGAAATCCGCAAAATGACTCGCCATTAAGAGGCCAAGAACAAAGCACTGGATTGTATTTCACATTGTTGTACGCCCTTCATAATATCGAAAATCTACAATTTGAGGAGCTTTTGTGTAAAGGAATACTGGAGTGGTCTTGGTTCAATGTACAGTGTCAAGCCAAGAAGGTTCATGCGGAGCTCTAGAGAAGCTACGAATCAGATGATGAACGCAAGATAGAAGGCCCACACAAGCATCCGCATCTCACTGCAAGAGCATACCAAGCCCACCTTTGTTTTATTGTTCATCAACAAGGCATTGTATTTTTAAACAAATAATAATAATAAAATTTTGCTTTTTGACATCATGTCAGCTCCAAAAATATTTTTATCGATGCCTAGCTCTTAAAAGGGCCAAATTTTGTTGCATGGAAGACAAAGATGAGAACCTTTCTCTTCTTTGAATATCTCTAGGTGATTTTCATGAGCACAATCACTCGTCCCACTGAAACATATGAGAAAATAAAGTATGACAAGGTCGATGCAAGATCCTTGACATTGATCACTTTGAAATGAGCATACAACCACACATACGGAATGTGGAATCATCAAAGGTGGCACAGGATACTCTGTCCATGATCTACGAAGAAATTTTTTTACAAAAAGTTTGCATCTCCAGTCAAAGCTTCATACCATGAGTATGAACAAAGGTGAGAAGGTGGAATAATTCTTGTGTCAGTGGCGAAATACGAGAAGAGATTTCATGCTTTTGGAGAATATTTTGAAGATAACTAGTCTGTCCCTCTCACACTGCAAGCTCTTCCATCCCAGTTCCATACATTCATCACCACGTTGACCATCACATAAAAGGAGGTGAGCTTTGCCAAATTGGTGAATTTTCTACAACAAGAAGAAGCTATTCGGACGGTCAGCGAAAGAGTTCGAGGAAAAAGCGTTGATCTCAAGGTAGACAAAGAGTCGAAGCCTCGTAAGGGACACTAATAGAACTAGATGTAGGAGCAACCACGAAGCCTCAATAGAATTAGAATTTTATATAGGAAAATTGATGGTGTCACATCTACACCACGAATATGCATGACAACTGCGAACTATTGGTACAATGGTCGCACACAACACAATTCTAGAGAAGAGAGAACATCTGGCCAAGGTGATTCAAATAAATCCAAGTGGTATCCTCATGGAAAGAAGAAGAAAGGACATTTCACAACCCATCCAAATGATGACACGGATGAAGATGTCCCAGAATCAACACATTGTGGTACACATAAAGATGATTTGGTTCTCGTATCCCAAACATCGCAGCCATCAGAGAATGTTTAGTTGATAGATTTAGGGACCAACAAGCATATGAAGGGCAATAGAGAGATGTTTGTTTCATTCACTAATCGACCCACTAAAGATCGGGTCCAAATTATATACAACAAGGAGTATATAACAAAAGGAATAAAAAATGTGACCATTCCTCTCGGGATGAGAAAATGTACTCTCATGAAGGTTCTCTATGTCCCTGGTTTGACCACAAATCTCATGTCTGTCTCTCAGTTGTTGAATCACAAGCTCAAGGTGGAGTTCCTGGTTCAGAATGGCATCAAATCATGTCTGATATCTAAAGAAGGTACAATACTTTCTAGAGATTTTTTGAAGGATCGTTTATTTGCATTAGATGCAGTTTCATCCTCTACAATTGTACTATCTTCCTCCATGGTGGAATCCACTACACTCTGGAATTATTGGTATGGACATATTTTTGTCGGCTCCCTCTATTAGCTCAGTTCGAAGAAGATGGTATGAGGCCTTCCTCCTCTCTCTCAGTCATTTACCTCTCTGTTATGGATGTATGATGGGAAAATAACATTGGGATTCGTTAGAGTTGAGTACACTCTATGTCAAGAATCGTCTTGAGGTCGTGCATATTGATCTTTGAAAACCATTTCCTACCTTATTTAAGGGGTTTCAGTACTTCCATTTGTTCATTGATGATTATTCTTGCAAGACTTTGGTGTTCTTTCTCCGAAATAAGAATGAAGTTTTTCTCATTTCCAGACCTTCTATAAGATAGTTATTTAGAAAACCAAGAAACCCCTTCTTTTCATCCACTCATATCGAGGGGGAGTTCACGTCGAAGAAATTCTTGGCATTCTTTAATTAGCACGGCATCACACAACACCTGACTTCCCCCTATACTACCTAGTAGAATGGAATTGTAAAATGTTGCAACAAGGCTATCGTGGAGATGGCTCGTTGCATGCTTCCTGTGAAGTTGGAGAGAAGATTTTGGGTGGAAGTGATCCATAATGTTGCATATCTTCTTAACCGAGAACCTAAAAATATCTTGAAGGAAAGACAACTGTAAGAGGTATGGAGTAATCATAAAATTTCTATTTCTCATTTGAGAGTATTTGGTTGTACTGCATATATGCATGTTTTAGATAAGAAGAAGAAGAAGAAGCTTGATGTAAAAACACACTTTGGTGCATATTTTTGAAGTACAGTTCTACCTCAAAAGCATATCATTTTATGGATCCTGAGACAAAGAAGATATATGAGAGTAGATTTTTTTTTAATGAGTCATCATTTGACTCATTACCATAAAAGGAAGATCAACACCAACCTCTTCTCATAGATTTCTCATACATCTAAATGATGAGCATGGGGATTCTTTAGAGAAGAAAGATGAGCTGCAAGGAGAATTTTTCATTGCTAATGGGCGTTTGGAAAATAGTTCTTCACATCAACTGTAGAATCAACATCCGAAGTGGGTCCAAAGCACCATGAGAGACTCCCACATGAACTCTCCTCTAGACACTTCATCAGGAGTTTGTACAAGAAGAAAAGTGAGAAATGAATTGAATCTCACACTTATGAGTTCAGTGGTTGATAGCACCAAACCTGATTCAGTTCATGAGGCACTCAGTCAAAAAGAGTCGAAAAAGGCAATGGATACAGAATATGACTCGTTGATATAAAATCAAACATGGGAACTTGTCAATCTGCCTGCAAGTGATAATTCTATTGGCTCAAGTGAATTTTAAAAACCAAATACATGGAAGATGGATCTATCGACGTGTATAAAGCACAACTAGTTACAAAGGGTTATGCTCATGTAAAAGAATTGACTATGAAGAGACCTTTGCACCCACTTTAAAGATCAAAACCATCGAGTTGTGCATGCGGTGGTAGCACAAAACGGATGGAAACTTCAGCAAATGGACATGAAAAGTGCTTTCTTGAATGGTGATCTCAAAGAAGAGGTATACATGACCCAGCTAGAAGGATTTTTGATGAGCAGCATCCTCAGAAGGTATGTTGTCTAATTAAGTCTCTTTATGGACTTAAATAGGCACCTAGGGCATGGTACATAAAAATAGATGATCACCTATTGTAACATGGATTCACTCATAGCCCCTCTGATTCAAATTTGTATATCAAAAAGATAGGCAAAGAGATTTTCATTTTTGTTTTGTATGTAGATGATCTTGTGATTAGAGGAGTTCTGACAATCTCATCAAAGATGTGAAGAATTATTTGAAGAAATCCTTTGACATGACAGATTTGGGGCTACTTCACTATTATCTTGGCTTAGAGATATGACAGAAGAAGAATCATATTTTTATCTCCCATATGAAATATGCCAAGACACTCTGGAAAAGTATGACATGTCAAATTGTAAACCTATGTCCACTCCAATGGAAAAAGGTTTGAAAATTTTGAGGTTATAGGATTCACCTCAAGTAGATGGTACTCTCTACGATAGCTTGTTGGGAGTCTCATTTACTTGATGTATACCAGACCAGACCTTTTCTTTGTTATGATATATCTCTCCAGATTCATGCAAGAGCCAAAGAAATGTCACTAGGTAGCAATGAAGCATGTGTTGAGATATCTTCAAGGTACAATTGACTATGGTCTAAAGTATCATAAGAAATCTTAATTATTCTTGCAGAGATATACGTAACCGGACTTTGTTGGATCCATTGATGACAATAAATTAAATTTAGGATATATTTTTCATCTTAGGTCTAGACCTATCTCATAGATAAGTAAGAAGCAATTTTTTTCTCTCTTATCCACTTTGAGATAGAGTATTGTGCCATAAGAGGAATTGTGTACTAAGCAATTTGGTTATGTTACATTTCAGAAAATATGGACATTCCTGAAGAAAAGCCTCCCATCATTCACTGTGACAATCAGGGTGTGTTGAAGCTTGTGAAGAATCTAGTTTTCCATGAGAGAAAAAAACACATCAAGCTCAAATGTCACTATATTCAAGAACAAGTCATGAAACACCACATTCAACTCCAAGTACTTCCCGACGGATGCTCAGATTGAAAATATAATCACCAAGTCTCGTGACAAGGTGAAATTTGAATTGTTTTGGGGTACATCTATAAAAAGGATATATTAAGAGGGGAATGTTAGCCTAAATTATTAAGTAATACATTTTTTTGTTATTAACCGACCATGTCGGTTATGCCTTAAATGGCACCTTTCCATTCGAGTTTATAGTTTCAGCGAACTATTTTTGTATTGTATGAATTAAGCTTATTCCATGCTTGGAATAATCAATCTAATCTATCTTATCTCCATCATTTAGTAACTCACGATTGCAAAGTTCATGACTCATAGGTAACTTAGCGCAAGACTCGCGAGTTACAAAGTGCGGGACTCATAGAAAATAGTCTCTAATAGAAGTTATGGATCTCAAAAATACAAACGATAGAGATTTTTGTTCCTCTTATTACTATGAGGAAAAAACTCTCTCTATTTTTACACAACAATAATGGTTACGAATATGTCAACATTTGAAGGAGGAGTTTTTTCGAGTGCATGAATCGCACAAGTAGCATCACATCCGCTCTAACTAAAATTACAGATATCCAAATGAGAAATTGAAAGAGGTTTTTGTTCCTCATATTTATAGGGAAAATTATCTCTCGGTTTTTACACTAAAATGATGGCTACGAATATATCAACATTTGAAGGAAGAGGTTTTTAAGCGCAAAAACTTGCACTGAGCAACATTGGATTCACTCTAACTAACATTGTAGATATCTAAATGAGAAAATGAAAGAGGTTTTTGTTCCTTTTATTTCTAAGAGGAAAACGTGATCTCTATTTTAATACATCATAAATAATTGAGGAGATATCTTCATTTGAATTTTCAACATAATAAAGTTGAAGGAAAGTAAATAAGACAAATAAAACAGGTTCAATAAAACTACAATATCTCCCTCATTTCTTAATGAAAATAATAATTTCAAAATGTTTTGGAAAGCTTACAATAAGGAGCACCAAACCTAAAAATGTTTGAAAATATTCTTCAAATTTAATTCAAAGTAATGATCATAAAATCAAGGATGAGAATATGGCGGGACAACTGTCATATTGAAATATTCAATCATGCAAGAGTAGACTTAGAAAATGTAAAGAAGTGGTTAATTGTATTTGTAAGAGGTATTTCAATCTAGAGATTTAATATTTTATTAAATATCTTCCACATTTGTCTCTTTGGAAAGTGCAATAAGTATTTAAGTGCATTTGGAAGAGGCATTTCAATCTAGAGTTGTAGTGTTTGATTAAATCTCTTCCACATTTGTCTCCTTGTCCAATGGAAGATGTAGTTAAATGCAAATGAAATAAGTAGTTAAATATGGAGTTTTATTATTTGAATAAATTTCTTCCACATTGGAAAGTAGAATATGTAGTCAAGTATTTCTCAATATTATAGGTAGGTTGTTCTATAATCTTTGAGTATTGACCAAGGAATGAGTTATAAGTGTCTCTCCAAAGTTCTCATTGTGATAGTGGTAGAAGTTGGATAATTTTTGTAACATCATTTCTAATTAATAAAATCCAAATTTCAAGTATCTCGTCAGCACCTTGTTTTTAGCAGGGTTCATTTTAAGAGACCTCTTGGAAATTGGAGGTGGAAAATACTCTGGCGAATATCCCCAGAACTGGTTTCACTGAAAGGTGAATTTACCAATTTTTCAGAACTGAATTTTCACCCACTTTTTTTTGAGTTAGAGAGACCATAGAGTTGTAGAAACTAACATGTGGTTGACGCGTGACACTAACACATGGTTTTCATGCGTCAATGATGAGCCTTGTTGACACATGTCAACAAGGGTCATTGACGCACATCAACAAAGCTTTGTTGACATGCATCAACAAGGCTTGTTGACGCGTGTCAACAAGACTCATTGATACGTGTCAAGAAGGCTTGTTGATGTGCATCAACAAGCCTTGTTGACACACATCAAGAAGCTATGTTGATGCGCGCGTCAAGAAGCCTTGTTGATGTGTGTCAAGAAGCCTTATTGACATGTGTCAACAAGCTTTGTTGACACACGTCAATGAGGCTTCTTGACGGGCATCAACAAGGCTTCTTGATGTGCATCAACAAGGCTTCATGATGCACGCGTCAACAAGGCTTCTTGACGCATGTCAACAAGGCTTCTTTATGTGCATCAACAAGGCTTCTTGACACATGTCAATGAGTCTTGTTTTCACGCATCAACGAGCCTTGTTGACATGCATCAACAAGCTTTGTTGACGTGTGTCAACAAGCCTTATTGACATGCATCAACAAGCCTTGAAACCCTGGTTTTGTCCTATAAATACCCTCCCGCCGGTCATTTTCACATTTACACTTTCTAGCTCTCAAATTTTCTTGTATACAGGAATCCATTATCTAGGTCAGGTACAATCAAGCTCAAGGACAACTACAATGGTGACTACAAGTGCATCCCAAGCTCAAGACAAAAATCAAGAGGAAAATCCAGTCAACCCACAAGCCCTATCCACGGGAAAGATACTCTACAGGAACCCTTTGTGCCCCCACATCCAGATTGTTTTACAAATGAATTCAAAATACAAGGATTTGATTGATGCATGTGAGTTTGGTGGGCTCGTTAAGATGCCCCATTTCAAAATAGACCATGATATTTTGAACTACCTTCTCTCCTCATACAATATAGAGGACGGCATGTTTAATGTTACTATGGATGATAGTCGATCATTTGGGATTCGAAGATTGACCCAAATGACATTCATCGGTTTACAGGCCTCCCATTCAAAAATTTACCCATTGTTACAATGAAGGCAACACTCGTTGAAGACGATAAGAAATACCTCGAATCGAATTTTGGTTTCCATGTTGATTGTAAGTGTAAACTATTTTCATTCATCATTTTGTATTTAGTTTCTAATTTTGATACAATTCAAATTTATATTAATTCCAACGGTTTTTTGGCATTTGTAGCTCATGTCAATAAATCCAGACATGGTGTGGATATGCAAGGAATTGCACACCACTTTCTTGCTACTATGATTTCCTTCTTTCAATCTAGAATAGTTTTGTAGGGTTGGCAAACAGATATACCAAACTGGGCCATTGCATACATTCTTGCAACTATCGCAAAGCAAAAATTTGATTGGTGCACCTTTTTATCAAAAAAAAAAAAGAACTGACATTACAAATGCAAAGATTTCAGAAAAACCAGTCATTCACACCACAAACTATCTCCTTGGCCTTTATTATGAGGCTCTTTTAAATTTAAAAGACAAACCAATTCCCACTTGCACGGACAATGTAGTCATTTTTACACCCACCAAGAACAAGGGAACCCCATGCACGCCGGCCTATCACCTAGTGGGTGTTGGGCGCTCACCCGAGGCACGGCGGTCTTGAGTCTCTCTTTTATGTGATTTGAGTGGGAAAACATCATCTATGATCCAAACTTTAAAGGAAGTGAGTGGGAATGAAACATGCGAACATCATAGAGCTCATAACAACTCTAGATCATTGCAGTCATTACAGACAGAGATACTTTAATAGACTTAAAGAACTGAATCAAAACAAAAAGGAAAATGAATAGGAATTCATATTCATCTTATAAACATACATGAAAAGGAACTATGAAGAATCATGTATGAATCCGAACCAAGAAGGATCATATTCAATTAACTTGGTAACCTCATTACATTCATTAGACTCACTACAAAACACCACATTATGGCAGACCGAAGTCATGCATCATAACTAGATCCATATCATTTAGCTCTCAAAAAGAAATTTTATAACCCCAAGCCCTTAATACATCCTTCTCCTATATTTCATCTACCCAACCCAAACAAAGTTCCTTCACAACATTTCGTAGCTCCGCTCCTCTCGATCCCTATATCTCTTCTTACGTGGGCGCTTGTATTTATAGGCCGCTTGAACGCCAATTAATCTTATTGAGGCTTCAAATCCATCACCAAGTGTCCAGATGTGGTCCTCCATGGGAGCATGCTCCTCCAAGCCTGAGCTCTCCACTCTCTACCATGATGATCTTCTAGAAGCTTCCATCGCATGGCATATTCCTTCCTAGGCCAACTTTGTTGCCGGATGGCACCTTATCCACTCTGCATGCGCACTCGGGTCATGCTTTTCTCATGTCTTGCCCGATATGCAAAATACAACTAATTCCTGAGACCTTTTCTTCCGGCATGTAGCATGGCCCTTCTAAAACCCTCCTAGAACCCTACCTTGCACGCCCATTTCTTAACTTCAGTCTTGTGCGCCCATGTGCCTTTTTGGACTTAGTCAATATTTTAGGGGCCCAACATCACCCCACACTACACCTGTTCTCCGCCCACGGGAACACTTCTCCAAAGAATAAATAATCATAATAGACTTAATGTCTTGGGAAAAGAATAAGGGGATGAAGAATTTAGGAAAGAAGAAAGAATGGGGAAGTGATGGCATTATTGCAACAAGATAGGAAAATATTTTTGCAATTCGCCTCCAACTTGTTCCAGGCATCGACTTCATTTTGTACTCTCTAGCAGAGGTCACCGACTAGGGTGCTTACCTCCCCAAAACTCAGTCCATCTCCTTGAGTGTTCATAGTGTCAACATTTTTTCCAACTCCTTGCCCACATCCTCAAGCACGTCCATCCTTCTAGTAATATATGGGTATAGCTCCTTTAGCTGGTTCTTGATTGTACCCCTTAGGGCCTCAATAGCTTCTGACTTCTTTTCAACCTCGGCCAGGATTCTATCCCACTCTGCTCTGTTCCCTTTGTTCTTTTCTTGGAACTCTTTAAGCTCTACTTCATAGTTGGTGACCAAAATACTCACCACTTTATCTCTATCTACGCAGTTTTCATATGCGGCCTCAGTGGTATGGGAAGCAATCTTTACATCAGCAAGGACTTTGTTGTATTCAGCCATGATTGCTACTACCTTTAATTTTCCTCCTTCTTCGAGTGCACTTTGCTATTTCTCTTGCATGGATTCTAAGGATAGAGGTTGCCTCTCCATGGTTAGGATGCGTGTTAAGTCTTCAGGAACTCAAGGAAGATCCATACTTTTACGTGGGTAGTGTTAATCTGGATGCTTCAACGTAATGGAATCTATGATAGATTCTACCTTCTTATGTACTTCGTGTACCCTTGCCTTTTCTTCCCAAAGTTCACGTTTTAGCTGAGCGCTAATTAACTCCTCTGCTTTAAATCCTTGGCCTTCTCTTCTAGCTCTTCCTCCTTATTTTCTAGTTCTTCCTCCTTCTTTTCTAGTTCGCTTCTAGAAATTTTATCCTATCATTCCACCCAAAGAGTTTAGCTTCAACCTCAACTGAGACCTTGTTGAGCGCGATGCATAACTACTCATCTGAAAGCTATTGAGCATTTACCAAGGGGTTGTCTCCTTTTGACTCAGGAATTTTCATTAGTTCCCCCTGGCTTACCTCGAACTTTGGCTCATCAATGTGGGACTCAATTTCCCAAGAGAGCATCTTCCTCATCCGAGGGTATGCACCTTCTTCATCAAACAACTTCATTTCCAAGAGTTACTCTATTGGAATTATGCTTTAGAAGCACATGCACAACACCTTGCTGGGATCATTAATGTATCTCATTTCTTGCCTCTGGATCTCCATGTGCTTTCCTCCTATGCACATGCCCTTAGGAATTCTGGACCGACAGGCCCGGGGCCTCTTGTACTTACATGATCTTTCCCTGCATTTTCTTCCTTATCCTCTTCCATCACTATGTCAGCGTTGCACTCCAATTCTTGTTCTACCAAGGCTTCGATGATTTTTGTTGCTTCTCTTTCTGTTGCCTCATTTACTTGCTCCTTTGTGAGGCTTGGAGTTTTCTGATCCTGCGTGCCAACTTCTTCACTTCTCTCCATGTTTTGAACACCTTCCTCCTAGCTACCCTTGCGATGTATGGAAAGGAACTCATGTTTTTATTCTCTTCCCTCTTCTTCTAAATCGTGCACGCTGAAAACAAGTGGTTCTTGGTCCCCTTCAAGATCATCTTCTTCATCATCATCCCTCTCACCTATGTATTTCTCTAAGCTCTTTGTTTCCTCCGAGTCAGCTTCTTCCATCACCTTCTATTTCTTCCTAACTGGGGTTTCTAGTATAATAGATTCTACTTTCTCTTCCTCCGGTGATTTCTCCTCTACGATAATATTTTCTGTTCTAGCACCTCCTCTTTGACTAGGGACCTCTTCTTGCGTGTGTAAGTACTTTTTCTAGCACTTGTTCTTGGGGCACATATTGCATGTATCTCTTGGGCACTTAGTGCCTTCTTTATTTCTTCTGTCTCATTTTTCTTGGGTACAGTCTTCTTCCTACTTGTTAGGTCCTCAGGTATAGCTATCTTGTTTTCAAGATAAGTTCCCTTCTCAAAATTGGGCCTTATTTGAAGGTATACTCACGCTGCACCTCCTACAATAGTCAAAGTTAGGGGTTTCACCATTTGGACTTCATGTGACATGTAATTTTCCATGTATGCACACTTATTGGGGTAGACCAATGTCCTGCACATCTCCCTGTGGTCCCAGTCCAAACTTCCAAGGTCAAACTTTAACTTCTTGGACTCCTTGAATTTGTTAACTCCCACCTAGAAGTATTGAGCTGTGAAGGTGAATGGGAGCTTGCACCATGGGCTCATGTTTTCATCAGTTAACTTGAACCTACCAATACAAAAGTGTTGGTATACAATGAACTCATCTTCTCCTACTGTAAGCATTGGCAGTTGTTCCGGTATTCTCCATTCTGCCCCGAACGCATTCCTTAAGTGTGTATACCATTTTTCAAGATGTGCCTTATGAACGGGCATCATGTTATCACAAGTGTATTTCTCAAATATTTTTTTAGGTGAGGGGTCTTCCTCTGGGTACTCCCAAACGAACTTTTCTACTGCATCTAGTACTTCGATCTCTAAGAACATAATGGTTAAGAGGACATTACCAAAGAGAATCTTGTCTCCTTCCTATGTGCTGGTGATAATTTCATCTGTAATGTATGTGGATAGATTGTAGATGGTGCCCTATGATATTCTTCTACAAACATTCAACCAGGACTTGTTTACTTGCATCCATATTTCTTGTGTGTTGAGTTTTGTTACCAAGTGTGTGGCCATTCTCATCACTGGGTCTTGGATATCCCCGATATCAAAATACCTTGACCCCTTCTTGTATGCATACATGGCCACTATTTCCTTAATTACTTCCTTGTTGCACAAGTCATCCTCTAATATTTCTCCCTCACAGATAAGGCATGTGAATCTTGAAATTAGCTGAGGGGTTATGCGCATCTTGCGCCCCACAAAGTGAAATTGGTCTTCATGTATGCGCAACATTAGCCACTGATAGAGGCACTCTGGATTTCCGAAGTAGGGAAACTCATAGAGTTGTAATAATCCCACCTTCTCTAACTTCACCTTGACTTTGTCGTTATAAATTGGTAACCCCTCAGGTGTTCTCTGGTTAGTCGGGCACACTAACTCCGCCATTTCCTTTTCAATCATGTTTGTGCAATGATTGTAGTCACTTATTGTCATTTTTCTTAAGTGGGATTCCCATTCCATCTCGAGAAAAACCCCATCTGGGTACTGCATTTCTGCATACCATTCCTCATTGGTACTTATGTAGTAGTTTCTTGTTGTTTTCCCTTGCCCTTTCCCTTCTTAGGTGTTACTGACTAGTTTCTTAGGTGCCATTACTTGGGTTATCACTTCAACTTCTCTTCCTAGCTCTGCTCTTCTATCTTTTCCAAGTTCAAATCTCCAACCTACGAAGAATACTCCTTTCCAACCTGTGCCCTAGTTGTCAAACCCTCGCTGGGATATTCCCTTCACAAGACAACACTTCTCCATAACTCTCTCTCCATGCCCGTGAAATACTCCCCTCCTGGTTTGCAGGTCCAAACTAGTCACTCATGGTTAAATTCCTCCAATTTTCCTTCACAAGGATCAACTTTGGAAACCCTAGTTCCCAAAAGATCTTTCTTCTTTGTATTCGCAATGTAAATAATGAAGTGCAAAACCTTCTATTTATAGTTTTTTCCACTTTTAGCATAAAATTCCACTTCACCTACCACCTTACTTTAACACTTAACGCAGATTTTTCAAACAAACCTATCTTTACTACCTTAACTCTCATGCATGACCTTGTGTGGAAATTTCTCCAACCTTCTTGTGCACAACCAATCCATCTTGATAGGATACTCTTGTGTGCATGTAACTAGCACCGAAGGCACTTCTTCTATCATGATTTTTGTCTCTCCTACCTCGTGTTACTTTTGTGCTTCCTCCAATTTTGTACGTGTATCTACAATGTAGCCTTACCACGACATCAACCATCACTTTTCACCTTTCCTCTCTTACATTTCCTTCACATGGCCATTCAACCAGGATTTCCAATGCAATCCTTCCTAGCACTTCACACCATGCAATTTCTTCCACCTTACTCCACCCCACACTAAAATGATGTGCAGTCCTCTATGTAGTTACAACCTTCAAAAAGTAATGAGATTACTTGGCACCCAAGGCACAACACAAAACAACAACGAGAAAGGGAAACACAAGAAAATAAAATGCACTAAAGGAAATCCTAAACTAACTGGCAATATTGCCTTATTACAAACACCAAGAAGACTTATTTATTATGCGGGTTCAAATACTCCCATTGAAGTGTCTTGGTAATCTCATCCTCCAACGCTTGCAATCGCACGCGCCTAATCAAGGATGTATGAGATGATGTAGGGACCCAACCAAAGGAATTTTAACTTCCCAGGATGGCACAAAAACTTGGAATCATATAATAGCACCATCTGTCCATCCTCAAACTTCTTTTTCTTAATGTAACGATCGTGCCATGCCTTTTGTTTTGCTTTTTCCATCTTCTCGGCTCCACTCGCAAGTGATCATCTTTCATCCAATTGCATTAACGTGTCAATTATTTTTTCCAACGCTTATTCATCAGCCAATCCTCCCGCATGTGCTATACGTAGAGAGGGTAACATGAATTCAACTAGTAGGACAGCCTCCTCGCCAAACAACAATTGAAATAGTGTGGCCTTATTCAACCTCTTGTAAGTTTTTCCTATATGCCCAAAGAACAGCTGATACTTTTTCATCCTAATCTTGTCTACAAACATCACAGATTTTAGTCAATGTATGGCTAAGTATTTTTTAAATGCGTCAGTAGTTCCATTTGCTTGAGGGTGATAGGGAGTATTTTTGTGATGGACCACCATGAATTCTGATAGAAAAATCATGACCGTTTCATTGAGGAAGTGCGTACCTCTATCACTTGTCAAATTCAATGGGAATCCATACCTACTGATTATGTTTTCCCATAAAAATCTAACAGTGGTAGCCATTGTAGAATCCTTTGTAGGCACTACCTCTACCCACCTTGTTAAATAATCAGTGCAATTGAGGATATATTGTGAACTAGTCCTTTGTGTCGCTGTCGAGATTGATCTGACAAAGTTGATAGCCCATTTCTCAAATGGTTCTGTGCTAGTTATTGGTTGTAAGGGCATTTCATCCCTTTTTCTAGGTTTTCCAAGGCACTAGCAATGGTCACAGGCCTTGCAAAACTTAATGTAGTCTTGATAAATGGTCTCCCACCAAATTCCTATGAGTAGATTCTTCCACATGGTTGCATTTCCCGCATATTTTCCTCCTGCAATCCCACCATGTGCCTCTTCCATAATTACAATGTGCTCATGTTCTAGTACGCATTGACGCAGAACCTCATCATGACCCATTTTGTATAGGTCTCGACTAATTAGCATGTAGGGTGCAGCACGTATGGCAAACTTCTTCTTCTCTAAGGCCTTCATTCTGTCTGGTGCCACAACTATTTTAAGGAATACCATAATGTCCTCCAAATCTGAGGGTGCATGCCGCAACATAAATAGTTGCACGTATGGCATAGTCTCTTCAATGCTCTACGCGTCCTCCCCTGAATCAATCCTAGACAAATGATCAGGTCCGGAATTAATTTTTCCTAGTTTGACAACCACCGTGAACTCGAATTCTTATAACAATAATACCCACCAAAATATGTTCCCTTGTAGAACGGGCTTGTTCACCAAGTATTTAAATGCCATATGGTCGGTGTAGAATATAAAAGGGGTTGCCAAGAATCTTTGCTGAACTTGTGAAGTGCGTAGATGATGGATAATGTCTCACGCTCGGTTGTAGTGTAATTATTCTCTCTTGGTGTCAATTTCCTGCTTACAAAGCACAAAGAATGATCAACAATCCCTTCGCCATGATGTGCAAGTATTGCTCCAATGGCGGTCCCTGAGGCATCCACATAGACATGCAAAGGCTTATCCCAAGAAGGAAACGTAGGATGGGTGCGGTGACAAGCATATCCTTCAAAGTGTCAAATGTCTTTTGTTGTGCCTCTCCCCAATGAAAGGCACTCTTATGTCTAAGTAACTCTTCTAAAGGCATGGCAATCTTGGCATATCCCTTGATGAACTTCCTGTAGTACCCCATATGCCCAAGAAATCCACGCACCGCACTTTGACTAGTAGGCTCCCTCAATCCCACAATTACTGCAACTTTTGTGGGATCTACTAGTAGGCCCTCCTTACATATGATGTGCCCCAATAATGTTCCAAACGGGGTAAAAAAGACACATTTCTTAATGTTGAGGGATATCCTCAATTGCCGACACCTTTCAAACATCAGCCTTAAGTTGTCACAATGGTCCTTCACTAACCCATATATTGTCCAATCATCCAGGTAGACTTGAAGGAATTTATGGATAAAGTCATGGAAAGCTTGCACCATAATGCGCGAGAACACAACAAGCACATTCTTCAACCCAAAAGGCATGACTGTATAGGAAAAACTTCCCCAGTCAGTGGCGAAAGTTGTCTTCCTCTGGTCCTCCTTTGTAATTCTTACCTGGTGATAGCTCGAGAATCCATCCGTGAAAGAATAGACCTTGCACCCTACCACTCCTTCTAATATTTCTTCAGTAAATGGGGTTGGGATAGTATCAATGATACATACTTTGCATTCGAGTCCTTGTAATCAACACAGATCCTTATCCTTCCATCCTTCTTGATACTAATCACCATTGGAATTATCCATTCTAACTCTTCAATAGCTTCAATGATGCCCGACGCTATCATCTTATTTATTTCCTCATTAACCTTTACGTGCATGTTAGAATTCATTTAGTATGGTCTCTTCTGGACTAGAAGCGTACCCTCCTTCAACTTAATTCTCATTTCCCCCAAGGAGTGGTGGATGCCTTTAAGCTCATGATACCCACATAGGAATAAATCCTCAAACTCATGTAAAGATCAATGATCTTAGAGACTTCTTTCTCTAACCAATAGTCTCCAATGATAGCCTCTTTAGGCTCTTCTTCTAAGTCGATGTTAACCTTCTTTGTCTTTAAAGGTTCATGATATGCACGTGCATGTTCATCAGCACTATCTATGACTTCACACGTCCCTATAGAGTGGTTAACATCCAAGTTCTCTACTTCTTCTCCATTAATAACATACACCATCTTCCCCTTTTCTTTCTCTATACACACACACTCAAACTGTATCTCTTATGTTTCTTCCTCCTCAAAGCGCGCTTCCAGGCCAAGTTCTCCTAGCAACTCTTGTATTTTGTCTTCCGCCATAGCACTATCCCCGATGTAAGGTGCTTGACAACCTGTAACACCTTATGTATTGATGGCTTTGTACTCTGGTACTTAAATGTTTGAATGAGGTTAGCCGCCAATTCTTTCCAATTACTAGTTTGGTGATGCATCTCTGAGTGGATATACCACACACGTGCACAACCTTATAGGGTGGAATACAACTTGTGAACCCATAATGAAGGTGGCAATGCTTCTGTGCTTCCCATCTAGGATGTCTCACATGCTTAGATATGGAGGGAAGCAGTCTCTTTACCATGGTAGTCTTTTATAGCCATGGGCGCATTGCTCCTACAAAACCTTATAGAGAAGGCAATTCTCACCTCGTGCCATTCCAAGAGATTATCTCGATGTGTTGCCCACCAACACATAGCAGTTTCAGTAGGACGTAACTTAACATCCCCCTTCATTCATTTTCCTCCTTCCACTGAGCTTCCATCTCCTACAAAAAGACCTCAGGGAAGGCTCCTCCTGAGTACTTAGGTAGCTCCTTTCCCCCTAGGTGCCGACTGTACGCACCTTTTTCACCTTTGTTACCGATCCTCTCAAATTTCATCTAATTAACTCATAGGTTCCATGCACCCAATTATCGCATGCTATACTGGTGGTGTCACTTAGGGACTGAGCATCCTCAAACTGGATAACTCCCTCTATGGGATGAATTGTCTCTGGATCCCTAATTGAGTGCACATATATTCTATCCAGGACCTCTTCTCCCAAAGGTTTAGTATAGGGTGTTGATTTCCCATCAGCCAGGGGTATGATGACTTATTCCTCCTCATTTTCAAAGCTTATGTATCCCTTGTTGAACCGAAGATCCGCATTTTTCTTATAGCACCATGGGTGCCAAAGTAGTGCTGGGAAATTTTCTACCTCGGCGAGTGCCAAGACTTCAAAGTCCCTAGTAAACTTAGCCCCTTGAATGGTGATAGCTGCATCCTTTAAGACACCGATGGGCATTGCCTTCATTTTTTTCACCATATACAACACATTCGAAGATGGTTGTAATGTAGGTCTTCACATCTAATGGCATGCATCTAATGTGAGAACATTGACCTCTGCACCTGTGTCAATGAGGACATTACTAAGGAGCCATCCATCCATGACCACATTTAATGTGATCTCCTATCATAGTCAAGGTTGTGAGGGGGAAGGTTTACATGTAAGACCTTACTTTCATGCTCTTCTCTGGCACATGGTACCATCTCTCTCAACCATGCTCCTAGCAAGGGAATAATATTCTCTTGTCTTAGCATTTTACATGCTTCCTTGACCTCATCCAAGTCATATTTTGGTGCCTTGACCTTCCTTCTTTGCTCCTCCCTCCTAGACTACTCCTTTAGACATTAGATTAATCCTTGTAAGCTCCAAATAACATCCATGGTTTCTTGATAAACATCCCTTTGATGTGCAGGGTATGGGTACTTCCCATGTACCACTTCATCCCTTGAAATAAGTTTCTTCTACCATGGCATTTCCTTTGCACGCGCGGCCTCTACTCTTGTTGTTACCATAATAGGTTCCAAGCCTACATCATGTGTCACCCGTGGCATCCATTGTGTGTCAGTCTTCTTAATGCTTACCATTGCAGTGCCCTTGTATTTTAGGTGTTGTTGATTCATATGGTCAAACAACTCAGGTAACTCCTCATACTTGTGCTTCTTCCTACACCATGAGCAACTGCAATAAGTCCAGGGCAATCACGCTTGTAGTGGTCTCAGCCCACAATTAAAATAGGTTCAACATGAGAACTCACTTCTTCCTCCTCCATGGTTACCATGACCACTTTGAATCATTCACAAAATCCCCTTCCACGCTCGCCACCATCTATGCGCTCCTCATAACGGTGATTATCATTCTTAGAACTATTGGTAATGTTGATGCAGGGCACACCATGATCAATGGCCTCATGGATTTGATTAATAATCCTACAATCCTTAGTATCATGGGTTATAGAGGTGTAGCTTTTATAGTAGTAAGACACATTCTTCCTAATTGAGCACCGTAACAAGGGACATCTACTTGCATCATGGTCCCCATGACAAATTTCACATTTTACTACTACGGTGCGTCTGTCTTCCTGGGAAACAATCTTTGGTATGTCCTTCTACTTCACAATTTGTACACCACCTTCCACTGCGAGTCTCATGAGCTGAGTTTATAGATAATTTTTCCATCTGGTTAGACATAGCAGCGATTTGAGCTTCCACAAATGGGCTAACACCAATGTTAATGCTCCCAACAACTTCAGCGCGCAAGGTGGCTTCCAATGCCTCATGCAAGTCTCAGAAAGTTTTATGAGATAAAGCCCTTCTTATTGGGGTTATCAACCTTCCAACAAACCATTGAGCATGTTGTGAAGGGTTAATGTCATATGAAAATTTTGATAGGAGATTCTTAAACCATGCACCATACTCCTGCACATTCTATGACATTCCCTGCTGAATATCCTTATAGATCATGGTGAGTCATTTTGTAGCTGGGATGAGATCTAACTAGGCCCTCTATGTCACTCAAATGTAGAGAAATGGATAGCACCCTCAAGAGGATTTGATCTATCCTCACTATTTTAGGTTGTGCCTTTCAACCAGGGTAAGAGGACCCTTTTGTAGCCTGTTGTTTATGGAGGAGATGGGGATATCCTTCCTAATGAAATTGTTAAGGAGACCTTGGAGAAAATATGATCAATGCAACAAAATCTAACTCTCACGAGTTGTCACTCTAGATAATGGAGATATTTTCTAGGCAAGGTTCAGGCTACTAAAGACATTTGAAATCTTGGTTGTTTCTGCATGCTTTGGTAATGGAAATTATGCATTTGTGCACACACAGGACAAACAGGGTAGTATGGGTAGGATTGGTTGTTTTAAATGAATTTTTGGTGGGAGGTGGGCGGGATGAACTTGATTCACCAGATCCTTGAGAAATCTTACAAAATGGAAGGTTAAACCAACAAAATGCCACATAATAGCTAAAATGTTTCTTTAACTAGAATATGTGCTTCAATGGAGGCCCAAATTAGCACTTTTTCACACAATATTTGAGATTCTATCATGAAGGCTCAGTTAGAAAATCCCAACAAAGCATCAAGATCTAAGTCAAATCACGCCTAAGGTACACCCAGAGGCTTACAGACAATCTCTGTCAATAGATGAAAGAAAAGTGATTTTAAATCATTTATTCCAATCCCAGATGAAAGCTCTTCTAGAGAAATGAAATTGTAGATGCCACTAAACTATCACAAGGATTGAGGCCTATGTGATTGAATCATATTTTAATACAAGATTGCAACAAAAAAGAAAAACTACTTGCATACATTCAAAAATAAAACAAACACATTTTGCTCAAGACAACACAGAAAATAACTCAAATTTGATTAAATCTATCAGTAGGGGAAAGTTTCTAGAACAGTCTCAGAGCTTGTCAATGGTTGTACACTTGCAACCACCTTGACATGATCATATTTAATACAAAAGAGATATACAAGCTTCTCAAATGGCTTCTCAAAATGATGGGCTCTTTGTCAAAGATTTTTTTCTATTAGAAAATTCAGTCCCGACCCCTAACACTCCAACCATTTGCACATGAAAATTTGTGCCATTTATAACATTTACAATAGAGCCCCTTTTCCCCAAAAATCTAGACCTTGAGTGCTACCAGTGCTTGCCATGATCACGATCGTGATTCTCAGAATCAGATCTAAAAAAGTTGTCAGGTGCTCGAGGGGGAGATCTCATCAAATATCTCCCACATTCAACTCCTTCCTCTAGTAGATCACTCTTTCTTCAATTTTCCAACCACTTCCACCCTAATCTGTCAAATCTAGCTCCTTGCATGTGCGGGGAGAAGAAAAATGGAAAATCTGATCGAGCACGATAGTCAGACCATTTTAATGGTGAAAGACATCTTCCAGATCTCCCCACAAAACTCAAATATCAACATTAACTCCCTCTCTTCTTGGCATGTAGGAAATACCAAGAAATCATGAAGACTCACACTTCCAGGCATGTTTCAATAAAAATGGGGGAAAATCAGATTCAGACTCTCAGTTGTCATTGATCTTTACTTTGAATTTGGGCCATCCACGTGGAAGATTCAAACTTAAAAACAAACCCGGGGGTTTCCTCTAACTTTTTACAACTTTTGGAAAAATGGAAAAATTTCACATTTTGTTCTGCACCTCCACCCTCGAGAAATGATCTGACACGTGTCCTAAGGTGGGTCCCAAAGGAACCACAGATAAATTCTTCCATTTGACCCTCTTTTTTGAAAAGGAAAATTTTCCAAGTTTTTCCCCATAGCTCCGCCCTTCCGCTTCAAGTTTCCAATGTGGGTCCCAGTGGAACCACGCTTCCTTTTTTTACTTTTAACTCTTTTTCCCACAAAGGAAAAATTTTCCAAATTTCCTCCAAAGGCCCACACTCCTCCATTGACTGGAGCAAGCTTTGACCTTTCTTCCATCGGGCTTGTGGGCCATTTTGATATTTTACCTTTTTGAGCATAAGAGGCAAAAAAAAATTCAAGTTACCTCCGATGGTCCACTTCCCCACTCCTTTTGACTTTTCAAACTACCACGTGTCACTATGGTGCACCTTGAGATGGTCCCAAAAATTTGAGACCTTGAATGAGCGCGGGCTCGCCACATGTCCTAGCCTGAAAAAAATTTGTTTGAAGGCTCGAAGCTCAGTGGAAGGCACCAAGTGTCATGCTCGGGGCAGTCTCCTTTGGCCATTGAAAAGTCCAAGAAAAATGCAAAGTGAGCGGAGGCCTCCAGTGTCCTCCTCGACTGAGCTTCTTTAAAATGAAACTCAAGACTCCCAGTGAGGTTTCCTCCATGTGACTCTGCAAGTGCGCTGCTGTCCTTTCATGTCTCTCACGTGTCTCTGTCCCAAACTATTTTTTAGCTACATAAAATATATCTAAGTCTGGGAAAAGTAGTGAAAAACCTCCACGTGTCCTCTCGGCACTACTCCAAGGCCAAACCAAAAATAGATCTTCAAATGAGCGCCATTCCTCCACGTGGACAAATTTTTAAGTTGAGGTGATTCATAGAAATTTTGAAGTACCCAGCTTGAGCCGCATCCAACCAAAAGAGGCCACATTCCCTATCGATGCAAGGATGTAAATTTGACTGGGAGAAACACCATCAAACCGTAAAATACAGAAAAATGATCATTTGAGCCCAAAATGAAAATTTCTCCAAGGACAAAGAATTTAGAAATGTTACAAGGCTCAAATATGTTCCTCAGAGACACATCCATTCATTTTTCTTCAAGTATTTAGGGTAAAAAATGATAAGGAAGACAAATCCCACCATGGAGAATGGAAAATATGGGAGAACCCGAGTTTTTAGATGAACAGAGAATGGGAGACCCAAATTATAGACCTTTTCCAGAGGAATGAAAGAAAAGGAGAAAACCATGGACCCATAAGTGATCTACGACCCAGGAATAAATTAAAAATGGCAACAAAGATTAACCAGGCACAACACGGGGAAAAAAAGTGACAGAGGCCATAAATCGATAGATTTTCAAAGGAAAATGGGCGAGACTATTTTGAGCACCAACATCGGCTCTGACTCGGGGATGGGCACTCCCTGAGTGCCACAAGAACAAAGGTAGACCAAGTGCCAAAAATATCCATTGGGCAATGGAGTCAATTTGTAGAGCAAAGAAAGAAATAGCCATCTCTCCAAAAAAAAAACAGAGAAACCAACAAAAATAGGTCACCGAGGACCAGAACAAACAAAAACACAAAAGACAAGAAACAAACAACAAACTATACACTATACACAAGATTTTTGCCTTGATTTAGGGAATCAATCCAAGAAATGCTTCAAATGCCTGCCATTAATAGGAAATTTGAGCAAGTTCACCATCTAAGTCCTTGAGGAAGAAGGTATGCTCACCAATCCTGATATCAATGGAGTAAGGGCCCATCCATAATGAGTCAAACTTTCCATGCTTTCCCTTATCTTCATGTCCTGCTATCCCATAGCAGCACAAGATCTCCAACATTGAAAGCCTTGGGAGTGACCTTCTTGTCAAATAACTTCTTCAGCCTTGCTCTGAACTTTACATGCCTCTGGTGGGATGCCCTCCTCTCTTCATCAAGCTCAACAATCTGGTTAATGCAAGCATCATAAGGACCTACCTCTTGATCTTCCAGTTATTGCATAAACTGATATGAAGACTAATTGCATATGAAGAGGTAGTAGGGCCTGAGTCCCATATACCAACTCAAATGGACTCTTTCTAGTGACTCTCTTGACTAGTGATCCTATCTACCCAAACAACAAACTTCAACTGTTCACCCCACTTTCTCTTGTTTAGCTCCAAGGTTCTTCTGATAATCTTCAAAAATTTTTATTACTTGGACTCAACTTGTCCATTTCCTTGGGGATTGTAATTAGAGGCATATGTCAAGTTGATCCCATATTCTTTGCACATTTCCACCAAAGGTTTAGCTCTAAAGCTCATGGCATTGTCAGCAACAATCTTGACTGGCACCCCAAACCTACAGATGATATGGTTCAATAGAAAATCCATGACAATTTGGTGTGTTTCTCTTTTGGTGGGGATTTCCTCCACCCACTTGGTGAAATAATCAGTGGCTACAAGAATCCACTTATGGCCAACACTTGAAGGGTCTGAAATCTCACCAATGAAATCCATTCCCCATTGCTTGAATGGAGCTTCAATTGATACAGGCTGCAAAGGAAGGGAGCTTGAAGCTTTCAGTCTTCTAGAGAAGCGCTGGCAACTCTCACATCTTCTAACCAAAAGAGTTGTATCCTTGAAGAGAGTTGGCCACCAATAACTAGCCCTCAAGATCTTGTGTGTTGTGACTCTTGCAGCAAAATTCCCCCACAAACTCCTCCATGGAGATCAAAATTATCTTGGGGGCTTCTTCTTCAGTAATGCACCTTAAGAGGACTCCCTCTGGGTTCTTCCAAGCTAACCCATAATCAGTGATGACATATTTCTGGGAGGCCAACTTAAGAGCTTTTTAGTTCTTACTTAAATACTCAGGGTAGTATAAGTGTCTGAGATAGAAAATTACATCCTTGTACCACTCAAAACTCATCAACCTTTCAAAAACACCTACCCTTTCTTCTTCTACCTCATTTACCTCAATAGTTTGCAAGTTTCTCTCAGCCATAAGCTTAGCCAAGCCCAAACCTCTCACCAACTTCATGGTTTGGATATCCATATCATATTCTTGCAACTTGTTCACCCACCTACATCTTTTTCTTGAGACTTCCATCTCTGACAAGATGTCCTTCACCATGGTGTGGGGAACATAAGCAACCACTTTAGAACTTAGAATGTAAGGTCTAAAAACCTTTGTTGCTTTTACCAAGGAAAATGCTTGCTTTTCCATGATAGTGTACTTTAGCTCAGCCCCTGCAAGGCCTTACTAAAAAAGGCAATTGGCCTCTCAGCCCCTTCATCATCCTTTTACAGTAGGACAGAAAAAGCAATAGTGTTCTCTGAAGCAAAGGAAAATAGTTGGAAAGGCTTCTTATAATCTGAGCTGCTAAAAGGGCATGTTTTAATGCCTCTTTAATCCATTGAAAATCTTGGATGGCAGCCTCCTCCCATTTGATGACCTAGTCTTTCTTTAGCATGGAAGTGATTGGAATGGTCAACTCAACAAAGTTTGATATGAATCTTCTAATGAAGTTTATCTTCCCAAAGAAGGACTGAATTCCTTTCTTGGTTCTTGGGATTGGGACCTTGTTGATGGCCTCTACTCTTTCTGGATCAATCATCACTCCTTCTTGTGACACAATGTGACCAAGAAACTTTTCCTTCTACACTCCAAAATGGCACTTCTTTGGATTGAGTGAGATGCCATATTCTCTACATCTTATCAACATCTTCTCCAAGTGTAGCAAGTGGTCACTTCTCTTTCTAGAAAACATAGTTACATCATCTTGATAAACTATAATAAACTCATTGATGTAACCAGAAAAAGCAACATCCATTTCTCTTTGAAAGGTGGCTCCAGCATTCATCAGACCAAAGGGCATCCTGACATAAACATATGTCCCCCAAGGAGTAGTAAAGGTTGTCTTGATCCTTTCTGATTCCTTCACCACAACTTGGTTATAACCAGAGAAACCATCCAAGGTGGAAAGCAACTCAGAACCAGTCACTAACTGCAGCATGTTCTCCATATTTGGTAAAGGATAATTATCCTTCATTGATGCTCTATTTAGATTCTTGAAATCCACACAACTTGATGTCACCATTCTTCTTTCTCACTGGTACTAGGTTTTACAACCCAAGAAGAATACCTTGTGGGCTGAATAATCCCTCCATCTCTCAATTCTTCAGTTCCTCTTGCATTTTGAGAGATAAGAGTGGATTGATGGGCCTCTGTTTCTACCTAAATGGCTTTGCATTAGACTCCAAGGGAATCTCATGTTGAAAACAGGTCCTCTCTCTGTATGCTTTTAGTTCAGAATAGGTCCAAGCCATGCAATCTTGGTATTTTTCAACAATTGGATGTATGACTGCTTCTCCTCCTTGCTTGAGATTACTACCTAACCAAATTTTCCTTGGCTTCTCCTTTGTACCAAGATCATGCTCCTCAATATCCTTGAGGCTGCCATGCATCTATTAACAATGTGATCAACATTATCAAAATTGGACTCAAGAGCAACCAGCCCTCTAGGAATGGTATTGGTCTTTAGTTGGATGATGCCCTTGCCAAACAAGGTTTCTTTTCCTTCTATTGTACATACCATTGGCTCCAAATCAATGCATTGATCAAAAAAATCTCCCTTGTTTTGTAAAAATCTTCTGATCTGAGCATCATCATCAAAAACCTACCAATGTTTAATGTTGTCAGGGACAGAAGGTCTTGTCAATACCTCAACATCATATTCACAATATGGGGACATTGTACAATTGTCAAACCGAGACCCCAACACTGCAAGCTTTCTTCAAGTCATTGAATTTCCTATCATGATGCACTATGTTGAATGAATCAAACATCTCAATAAGATCCCAAACTGCATGTTTATACTTGTTTCATTCGTTGATTCTTTGTGGCATACAATTTTTTGACTTGTTTTACAATTAATTCTAAGTCTCCTTTGAAAATGATGTCCTTGATACCATATTTCCAAGAATTCTTAAACCCAACAATAATGCCTCATACTCAACAATGTTGTTGGTGCACTCAAAGTTGAGTTTGAAGGAAAAAAAAATTTTTTCTGACCAGGAGAAAGTAGAACAACACCAACACCATTCCCAAACTTGGAGCAAGCTCCATCAAACAATAGAGTCCAAGGAGAGCCTGCTTGTTCAAGACACTTGCATTCCTCAATCTTGTGCTCCTTTCCATCAACAAATCCCACAAAGTTATCAGCATCAACATTTGTGTACAATACTTCATAGGATGCATTGTTGGGATCCTCAATAAGATGCAACATTTTATTTTCTCCATACAACCTAACAAGGCTTCCTTCAATTGGAATGGTGGCATAGGACATATCCATTTGGACACTCCCACCAACACTAGCAGCCCATTTTCTTGATAATAGCATGCCCCACTTGGTTGGGTAGTCAACGATGACAACATCAAGTTTTAAATTTTTACAGGTAAGCTTGCAAAGTTGCACCACCAAACCCTTCACACATCCCACTACTGGCACTTCTCTGGAATCCATGGCAGTGCACTTCCCATATGCTATTGTCACTTTGATATTTATCTCATTCATGACTTCCAGAGGCATGACATTACATGATGCCCCTGAGTCAAACATGCAGTTGTGCAATAGTTCTTCCTTAATGATCAAAGTGGTGAAGAATGGATCCACATTCATCTGAGAGTCCACCAAGGATGTCCCCAAATAGACCTCAGGTGGTTCACCTAGTTCCTCCAATGCTTGGTGGTGTTTCTAATTCTTGAATGATTGGAGGAGTCTCCACAATATTTACATTTCTACCTAGGGCAGTCTTCTCTTCTTTCAATCCCAAGTATTCAAATGCTCTCTTTTTGTGCTCAGGAATCCTAAGCAACTCAACAATTGGAACAGAGACTTTGATTTGACTTAAAACTTGGGCAATATCATATGGGACATTCCTTGGCAAGGCAGTATTGGAAGGAAAGCCAACACACTCATTAGGTGGTACAGATTTTTGATAACTTGGGCATGAGGAGGGGTATGATTTTTGTTTGGAACTGCAGGGCTTTTGGCAGATGCATCTTTCTTAGGAGCCTCTTTAGGAATGTTTGAAAGTAAGGGAGCTTTTGGCTTGGCTTGAGGCCACTGTCCCTTTGACAGCCTTACTTCTTGTGTTATATTCCTTCTCTTGAGCAACAACATTTCATCAGTAATTGTCTATCTTCCTCAGATGGAATTCCTCCATCATACTTCTTTATCATTAAAGCCCTTAAATATTCAAATTCATTATTGGGAAATTCAAAATCTTGTACAATATCTACTTCTAAAATATGAGAGGGAGAAAGAATAGGTACCCTATGAATGCAGTCCCAAAAAGTGGCATCAGGGCACTTATCACCTCAGTTGAAGTTGCCCCTTGTTGTAAGCTTGTGGAGACAACCCATCATGCAGACATCATCATCATTATCATCATCATTCTTCTTCTTCTTGCTGATCTTCTTCACAAGGAGCATGAGGCATGAAACATTTGTCACACCAATCAATGACATATGTCTCCTCCACAACAACAACTCTGGCAGCCAAAGGATCAGGCACCATTCTATTTTCCCTACCTTGGGGCTGCCTATTTCCAAATCCAATAGGTCCTTTTCCTCTATCATCAGATCTTTGGTGATTTGTAAACCTATCTTGGCCTTGTTGCTTGTGTTGACCTTGTGAGCTCTGCCCAATTCCTTTCTCATCCTGGGCTAGTTTGTAGGAAATTTCTTTGACAGCCCCTACCAAAGTTTTCACAACCTCCTCCAAATCAGCAACCTTACTTGTTTGAGGTTTTTCTAGGTTAACAATTTTACACCCTCCCTTTTTGGAGGCTTTCCAATTGCCTTGATGTTGTTCTCTATTTGCAAAGCCATGGTGAAGGCCTGCCTCAAATTTGTGGGGTTTTGTCTCTTAAGTAATATGCAGCCTTTTTATCAAATGCATCAAAATATTTGATCAAACATGACTCATCACAAGGCCTTATCCTAACAGGAAATCTCCTCAAGGTCTTATTAAACCTTGTGTTGAAATCATGTATTGACTCATTAGGATTCTTTTTGATGTTTTCAAATTCTGTCAAAAGAAACCTAGGGTCAGTTCTATCACCATACTGCAATCTAAATGCATTACTCATCTCAGTCCAAGAATCAATAGAGTTATCTAGAAATGCTTTATACCAGTCCTAACATCTTCTTCCAAGGTATGGATAAACAACTTGATATATACATCTTCATGTTCAATCTCAAAATCTTCCATCATATTGATAAAAAGCTTTAGATGTTGATCACCAGTTATAGCATTGTTTCCTTGGAACTTTGGCATTTTGTTCCTTACATCTTGAGGCACTGCATTTGGATATCCAGCCATTCCCACAAAATTTATAGGTCCAAAGGTGTTTACAACAAAAGGGGGTCTGGGTGGGGGTTGGGCCATGTTGATTTGAGAGGTGACCTTGGAGGGGTGACAAATTGATAAGGGGCAGAGGGTCCTTGGAACACAGGAGTATAATTTTCAAAATGGATACCCCAAAGGCCTTGTCTCTTGGAAATCCCTATCAACCTCAAAAAAGATAGGTGCAAAATGTGAAGCAAACCTTTCAAAATCAAATGAAGGCCCTTCTCCAGTTAGAGAATTCAATTCCACAAAGAGGCCTATTCCAGAGTCACTTGAATGGCAGTCTTCAATGATAGGCTGATCACTTTCATCAATGGAGATCCCTCTTCTTGTCTTTGTTCTCCCACAACTCTCCAGGATTTTCTTCCTTCTGATTTTTCTTTTCCTAGCTCTGGAAACAATGTCCTAGCAGGATCCCTAGCAAAGAAAGATCTTCTTCCTTCCAGCTTTGCAAATATTAGTAACAAATCTGACTTTGAGAGTTTTAAGACACTGGTACTCATTAAAAATCAGATCAACAGGGAGTCGCCACTAAGGATTTCCACCTTAGTTGTGCAAATGCACTAAATATGATATGTCAAATGTCTGTCAATGCTAGAAACTAGAAATGGAAAGATTCTAACCTTTCTTTACCTAGATTTATCAAATGAAAGCTAGTGCAAAGACTAGGTGTGAGCTGGAAAAGTTGCACACACACACTTGGAGCATACAAAGTGTTTTACAAGGCTAATAGAAGATGATTTTGAGACAATGTACTAGATGGTAGAGCATATAAGAAATTCTTGACCAAGGTCAAATGAACCACACAATATCCCCAACAAATGCGCAAAAGTGTTGTTGATTGATGGGCTAGATGGATATGAAATAGAAACAAATCAACAAATTAGTCTCAACAACTTAAACAATCCCGACAAAATAATCCCAGTGCGCACATAGTGTGTTGGTATCCAAATTGATTCTCCCTCAAAGTCTGAGCAGCATCATTGGTTTGACAGGAAGCTTAGAGATAGATTAGATCATGGTGAGTCATTTTGTAGCTCGGGATGAGATCTAACTGGCCCTCTGTCACTCAAATGTGAGAAATGGATAGCACCCTCAAGAGGATTTGATCTATCCTCACTATTTTTAGGTTGTGCCTTTCAACCAGGTAAGAGGACCCTTTTTGTAACCTTTTTTTATGGAAGAGATGGGGATCCTTCCTTCCTAATGAAATGTTAAGGAGACCTTGGAGAAAATATGATCAATGCACACAAAATCTAACTCTCACGAGTTGTCACTCTAGATAATGGAGATATTTTTTACAGGCAAGGTTCAAAAGGTTACTAAAGACATTTGAAATCCTGGTTGTTTCTGCATGCTTTGGTAATGGAAATTATGCATTTGTGCACACACAGGACAAACAAGGGGTAGTATGGGTAGGATTGGTTGTTTTAAATGAATTTTTTGGTGGGAGGTGGGCGGGATGAACTTGATTCACCAGATCCTTGAGGAATCTTACAAAATGGAAGGTTAAACCAACAAAATGCCACATAAAATAGCTAAAATGTTTCTTTAACTAGAATATGTGCTTCAATGGAGGCCCAAATTAGCACTTTTTCACACAATCTTTGAGATTCTATCACGAAGGCTCGAGTTAGAAAATCCAACAAAGCATCAAGATCTAAGCAAATCATGCCTAAGGTACACCCAAAGGCTTACAGACAATCTCTGTCAACAAATGAAAGAAAAGTGATTTTAAATCATTTATTCCAATCCCAGATGAAAGCTCTTCTTGAGAAATGAAATTACAGATGCCACTAAACTATCACAAGGATTGAGGCATGTGTGATTGAATCATTTTTAATACAAGATTGCAACAAAAACAAGAAAAACTACTCGCATACATTCAGAAATAAAACAAACACATTTTGCTCAAGACAACACAAATAACTCAAATTTGATTAAATCTATCAGTAGGGAAAGTTTCTAGAACAATCTCAGAGCTTGTCAATGGTTGTACACTTATAACCACCTTGACATGATCAAATTTAATACAAAAGAGATATACAAGCTTCTCAAATGAATTCTCAAAATGATGGGCTCTGTCAAATTTTTCTATTAGAAAATTCAGTCTTGACCCCTAACACTCCAACCATTTGCATGAAAATTTTGTGCCATTTATAACATTTACAATAGAGCCCCCTTTTCCCCCAAAAATCCAGACCTTGAGTGCTACCAGTGCTTTCCATGATCACAATCGTGATTCCCAGAATCAGATCTGTAAAAAGTTTCAGGTGCTCGAGGGGAAGATCTCATCAAATATCTCCCACATTCAACTCCTTCCTCTAGTAGATCACTCTTTCTTCAATTTTCACCAACCACTTCCACCCTAATCTGTCAAATCTAGCTCCTTGTGCATGCTTGGGAGAAGAAAAATGGAAAATCGATCGAGCACGATAGTCAGACCATTTTAATGGTGAAAGACATCTTCCAGATCTCCCCACCAAACTCAAATATCAACATTAACTCCCCTCTCTTCTTGGCATGTAGGAAATACCAAGAAATCATGAAGACTCACACTTCCAGGCATGTTTTAGTAAAATGGGGAAAATTAGATTCAACTCTCATTTTGTTTGATCTTTACTTTGAATTTGGGCCATCCATGTGGAAGATTCAAACTTAAAAATAGACCCAGGGGTTCCTCTGACTTTTACAACTTTTGGAAAAATGGAAAAATTTCACATTTTGTTCACATCTCCGCCCTCGAGAAATGAGCTTGACACGTGTCCTAAGGTGGGTCCCAAAGGAACCATGGATAAATTTCCATTTGACCCTCTTTTTGAAAAAGGAAAATTTTCCAAGTTTTCCCATGACTCTCCATCCTTTTGCTTCAAGTTTCCAATGTGGGTCCCAGTGGAACCACGCTTCCTTTTTTACTTTTAACTCTTTTTCCCACAAAGGAAAATTTTCCAAATTTCCTCCAGAAGGCCCGCACCTCCGCCATTGACTGGAGAAAGCTTTGACCTTTCTTCCATCGGGCTTGTGGGCCATTTTGATATCTTAACCCTTTTGAGCATAAGAGGAAAAAATTCTAAGTTGCCTCTATGGTCCGCTTCCCCACTCCTTTTGACTTGTCAAACTACCACGTGTCACTATGGCACACCTTGAGATGGTCCCCAAAATTTGAGACCTTGAATGAGCGCGGGCTCACCACGTGTCCTGGCCCGAAAAAATTTGTTTGAAGGCTTGAAGCTCAGCGGAAGGTGCCAAGTGTCATGCTCTGAGGTAGTCTCCTTTGGCCATTGAAAATTCCAAGAAAAATGCAAAGTGAGCAGAGGCCTCCAAGTGTCCTCTTGGTGCTTCTTTAAAAGACTTTGAGTGAGTGCGGGCTCACCACGTGTCCTATTCTCTGCCAAACTATTTTAGCTACATAAAATTTATCTAAGTCCGGGAAAGCAACAAAAACCTCCACATGTCCTCTGGTGCTACTCAAGGCCAAACCAAAAAGTAGATCTTCAAATGAGCATCATTCCTCCACGTGGACACATTTTAAGTTGAGGTGATTCATAGAAATTTTGAAGTACCCAGTGAGCCGCATCCAACCAAAAGAGGCCACATTTCCTGTCGATGCAAGGATGTAAATTTGACCAGGAGAAACACCCATCAAACCATAAAATATAGAAAAATGATCATTTGAGCTTGAAAATGAAAATTTCTCCAAGGACAAAGAATTTAGAAATGTTACAAGGCTCAAATATGTTCCTCAGAGATACATCCATTCATTTTTCTTCAAGTATTTAGGGCAAAATGAAAAGGAAGACAAAAATCCAAACCGTGGAGAATGGAAAATATGGGAGAACCCAAGTTTTAGATGAACAGAGAATAGGAGACCCAAATTATAGACCTTTTCCAAAAGAACAAAAAGAAAAGAGAAAAACCATGGACCCATAAGTGATCTATGACCCAGGAATAGATTAAAAATGGCAACAAAGAGATTAACCGGGCACAACACAAGGACAAAGAAAAAGTGAAAGAGGTCGTAAATCGATAGATTTCAAAGGCAAAATGGGGTGAGACTATTGTTTCCTACTCCGCTAGATCCACTAGATCCACTATGTCTTATGCCTCCCGCTCCACCGGTTCCACCCCCATATCCACCGGTTCCACACCAAGCGATAATGGGCCTGAAGCGATCACACCTAGGGTCCCCAACGTCCCACTAAATTACACACCAACCATCTACGAAATTATGCTTTTTCCGATGTGTGTCCCGTGCCACTCCCCGACGCATTACCTAATCCTTGTATATTTTCTCCTTATCCAAAAAATCCTCCAAGTACTGGAATAGTATGTGTAGCCATAGAAGTGGGAAATGAAAAATTATATCTCCTGGGTGCAGATCTGTCACTTCCACTGATACCAACTAGGTCAACGATACTCCTTCCTTGATCTGGAAAACCAAGTGCCAAGGTTTAGTCACTAGGTAGGTTCAAATGCACGCCAATTGCTATTTTCTCTCCACACAAAGAACTCTCATCAGAAGCTAAAGGGGTCTCTCTTACTCATTTCCCAAGATGGGGTAGCATAAACTGCTCGGGTTCCATTTCCTCTACATGAACCTCAAATCCTTCTCGTAACATCTGCCTCCATATATCCATCACACTTGCAACCTCACGTTGTCTAGCAATATCCCTTTCACATGCTTCACTATACTTGAGTTGTCTCTCCTCCCTTTCTTTCTCTGTCATAATGTCTGCCATCTTCCTCCACCTTAGCTTCCTTGCCTAGTGCTCAAAATGGTTTAGCCGACCATCGGAAATGCCTCTAAACTCAAGGTAACAATCAAGATCTTCATTGCTAGAGGGATAGCACATAGAAATGATCCTCTGGGCTCCCATAGAAACTCAAACTTAGTAACTTCCGGACAAGAATATGTAGAAATAGTGTACTCTAGAGTGTAGCTAGCCAATACTCCTTTCCACCAATGATCCACAACACGAGTCCACGTCATATATGCATCCTATAGCCTCTGGTATTCTTCTTGGGTCCACACGTGTAATCTACAATACCAGCTTGATCTAGACACATATGTTGAGAGCCATTCATACAGCTCCACTAGAAGCAACAAAAAAAAATTAATACAACTCATGGTAGAGGTTCTCCTCTACCCATCTAGGTGCATCAAAATCAGGTCCAGTGCTAAATCTTTGAGCAAATTCTTCCTCCATGCACTTGAACCATGATTCAAAACTTTCCAAAGTTAGGAATTTTGTCATCACTTATTACACAGTGTCATGATGTATGCCATTTCCCACCAAGATGTAGTCATTTTTACACCCACCAAAGAACAAAGGAACCCCATGCATGCCGACCTATCACCCAACGGGTGCTGGGCGCTCACCCGAGGCACGCGTGAGTGTTGAGTCTCTCTTTTATGTGATTTGAGTGGTAAAACATCATCTATGATACAAACTTTAAAGGAAGTGAGTGGAAATGAAACATGTGAACATCGTAGAGATCTTAACGGCTCTAAATCATTGTAGGCATTACAAATGAGATACTTTAACAGACTTAAAGAACTCGAATCAAAATAGAAAATAAAATTCATAGGAATTCAAATTCATCTTATAAACATACATGGAAAGGAACTATGAAGAATCATGTATGAATCCTAACCAAGAAAGATCATATTCAATTAACTTGGTCACCTCATTACATTCATGAGGCTTACTACAAAACACCACATTATGGAAAAACAAATTCATGCATCATAACTAGATCCATATCATTTAGCTCTCAAAAAGAAATTTTATAACCCTAAGCCCTTGATACATCCTTCTCCTATATTTCACCTACCCAACCCAAACAAATTTCCTTCGCAACATTATTGTAGAGCTTCGCTCCCTCTCGATCTCTATATCTCTTTTTTTTGCAGCGCTTGTATTTATAGACCGCTTGAACTGCCAATTCATCTTTCTAGAAGATTCAATCACATGGTATATTCCTTCCTAGGCCAACCTATTGTCATGCTTTGGCACCTTATCCACTCTGCATGCGCAATCAGGTCATGATTTTCTCGTGTCCTGCCCGATACGCCAAATATAGCTAAGTCCCAAGACCTTAACAAGCGACACATAACATGGCCCTTCTAAAACCCTCCTAGAACCCTACCTTACATGCCTTCTCCTTGCATGCCCATTTCTTAACTTCATTCTTACGCACCCATGCGTTGTTTTGACTTAGTCAATATTTTAGGGGCCCAACAAATGAGGCATTGATGAATTTTTCAATTCCATTTCAAGAACAACAGGTATAAACTATAAAGTTTGTATTTCAACATTAGACTGACAACAAGTATTAACTATTTACTATTTGCAGAGAAGATTTTTGGAGGCCCTTCCTAAAAAATGTGGCATCAAGAGGAAGAGGCCAACAACACACTGAGGTGTCGGGAGATTCACAATCTAAAATGGAAGTTCACTCATCTCCGAACCACCAACCGTTTGAATTCGTTAAATGCCAAAGAAGTAATACCCTTACATGTATTATTTACAAATTCCAAATTTGTATTTTCGTTTTACATTTAAATTTTATCATATTGAATTGACATACAATCATATGTTGAAGACATTGCAGGGGCTTTGGACCATACGCATGTTTCTCAAATTCAACCTGTCTTCCCCAACTCACTTAGTTCACTCACATGCATTTTTGTCTTCTCAACAACCACCTCAACAATCCCAAAAACAGACAACTCAAAAAACACCAATTACTACTCCAACACGGCCACCACAAGCACCGCGACAAGCTACCCCTCAACAACAAGGTACAAGTTTGAATAATACTTCATTTAATTTCATAGTTTTTACATATTTAATGATTTTCATATGATTTTTCTTGAATTTTTCAGCACATTGCAGTCCTTTTCCTTCTGTACAAAACAGCAGCACCGCCCCTCCTCCACTAATAATATTCAAAATGCCAACCAGAGGATCAGGAAAAAATAACATTGGTAAACACATGCCAATTCCTCCAACCCCTAGTGGGACACTAAACATTACCTCCTCGTTTTGAATTCCAACCCTCTCACTTGGTGGCTTACCCAGCACAATAGGCATATCAATTTTAAATAATATAAATTTAGATGAAGATTACTTGGGCATTGATAACAATGACCCAACAAGATTTTTCAATACACGTGATATGATTCAAGGCCAGCAGGTATACTTCTTTTCCAACATAATTTATTCAAATTTCATTACATTTCTCTTTAGATTTATTTTTTTGAATAGTGATCTATTTTATCACAAATAGGATCAAACCCAAAGGTAGAAACAAGTAGCAGTCGATCAACCCGAAAGCAACCATACCTCTCCAAAGCAAGATCATCTTCTTCGATCTGAGATGGTGAAGAGTTGTTACCTTTTCCTTTATATAATTTAATTGGTTATGATTTTCAATCCCATGTCGATGAGTTTATTCTACCTCATATCAATTAACTCATAGAATGGGAGAGAAGGGCTAAAGTACTAATCAATGAGATAATAAGTCGTTATGAAAATTATTGGCAAATGGATAGGTTATACGACGAAGTCTAGAATCAACCTGTGAAGATGGATTCCTTACTTACCCAAGTAAGAAGTGGGACTGTCACATATAACAATAACTATAAAGATGAAGTTTTGAATAACACATTAAACAAATTGGAAAATATTAGTGCTGAGGCCTGCATATTTTAACAAATGGTCTAAGGACAAGGATCTGGTAGAATTCTGCAAATGTTGATAGAGATAGAGTGGTCATAAGTATTATCACTTTCAAACAATATTTTTTATTAATTTGAAGTTTTATTATTTTAATAATATGTTTAATTGACATCACTTTTTTGTGCAGTTGAAATATGAAAAATTGAAGAGTCAAGAAAAGGTTTTCCAAGTTCACTTGGAAACCGTGAAGAACAATTTATCCTGGAGAAAAGAATTTGAAGGAAAATATTGTTTTAGTTAACAAACAAAAAAATACACTGAAGAGGATAGTTAAAGAGCATGGCTTTGACCCTGAAATTTTATTTAAAACTAAGGCAGTTGTTGATCCAATTTTTCTATCCCATGGAGATGCGACAAAGCAAGAAGAAAGAATTGTAAAGAATCTAGACAGTTTGCGGAAGATCTCATAAGTTTTGGGATTATTCTTGCCATTGGGGAAAGGGGTACATGCGGAGAATCCATTGGGGAAAGGAGTACAGGAGTGGAAGCCATTCAGGAAAGGGGTACAAAATTGAGGGTTGAAAATTTTCATTATTGAGGGTGGAAACTTGAAAAATAGAATCTATATTTGAAAATTTGAAACATTGAATGTGATGGTCATGGCATTTGAAATTTATTATCTAGATTTGAAATTTGAAACTTGAATGTGATAGCCTTTGAAAATTTGAAATACTATATAATCTTTAATTTTATAACTTCCTATATATTATGTATAGAATTTCTAGATTGTATATGGTGTTTATGTTTCTTCTCTACTTGTAATGATGATTGCATTAGATGTGGATGATGACATTAGAATAGAATCATAGTCTCATAGATATGGATTATCATGAATTGTATGTGGACGTAGATTTAGCTTCAAGCACAATCATGGAATCTAGATGATGATAATGGATAATTGTTTTAAGAAAATTTGGAATGTAGTACGACAGAGACATTTAAACGTTCTCAAAATATTCTTCTCTATACTTGTAATGATATGATGACATTAGAATGGATATAGATGATGATGAATGATGATAATGGATAATTGTTTTAAAAAAATGGAATGTGTTAGGACAAGACGTTTCTGCACATTTAAAATAGATAAATAATTGTTTTAATAATAATTGGAGTGTCAGGATTATGATAATGATATGATGACATTAGATGTGGATGATGACATTATATGGATGATGATGAATTTTATGTGGATGTAGATTTAGCTTCAAGCACGATCGTGGATGATGAATTGTATAATGGATCATGGATTATGAATTGTATAATATGGAAAAATCTTCCTCTCTTTGTAAAATTTGATTGTGTGATTTTATCCCACAAAGTTTAAAAATATATCAAAGCATTTTGCAAATATAAAAATAAATTAAACATAATTGTAAAAATCAAGAAATGTCATATGATAGGGTTTAAGTTACCTCTTGTGTTTTAGATGGCTATGAAATCATCCTTCGTAGTGTGTTAGATCTTTGATTTAAGAAAACTAAACACAAGAAATGGATTAGTAGATAGATGGGTGAGTTTCCTGACATTGTCATTCCCCGAAATGTGAGATTCCTCGATGGATGTAAACCCACGTTTTCAAAAAAAATAAAAATTTTGTATTTAAATAAATGTATATATATATACCTGAAAAATATTTAATGATAATAAGAGCTGAAACAAAATTTAAGGTGACAAATAATAAAAGTAAGGTGAGGGAGATACCTATTTAAATTTGAAACAATCAATTATCAATAGCTTCTTCAAACTCAATGTTCTCTTCTATAGAGTGTGACGATGTGCCAATTCCACTCTCATTGTTGGGAACAATTGTACTTGTAGTTGTATTATTCACACCTCTTCTTTCGCAAAGGGAATTCCAATGCACAATTGCTCTATCGAAAGGAAAGGTTTCCATGGAATAGCGAGATACATAACACCTCATGCAAATTTCCAGATTATTTTCCAACCTTTTTCTCAATTTTTATTTTATAAATGATAAAGCACCGAAAACCCTTTCATCCTCTACTGAGACCCCAAAATCATTGTTTGGCATAACTCATATAATTTGAAATATTCACCGATGTCTTCTTGTAAGTTGGAACTTTGATAGATTCCTTGCCACAACCTTGTAATAGCACCACTTTCAGAGGGTTCGCCTAAATATTTATATTGGTTCCTCATTATTGTTGTGAAATTTATTGATTGAAACTTTAATAAATCAGCATTCAATATACCTTTGATTTTCATACCCTTGAACTTTGAAGTCTTTGTGAAATGTTCCATTATTGTACCCATGGATTTATGGAAATGCTTTCTTAAAAAGTCTACATGACCACCTTCAATATTCCAAAAATTAGGATTCATCACACCCATTGCTTCAAGAATTTTATCTTTGGAGAAACGTTCTCTAATTTCTGATGATAAGGATTCTGAAAATTTTTTAAGATTTATTCTTGTTTCAACTATAATAGACTCAAAGAGATTACGTGTCATGGGAACATCTTCTCATTCTGATCCTGTAATATCTTGACATTTTTACAAAATGTGCAGTGGTATGTCCCTTCCATTAATAGTGATGCAGAGGTGATCGTGGATATTGAATCTCAAGTAGTTACTAGGATTTTTAAGATCTAATAAAGCTTTCCAATTCTTGAAAACAGGTGTATCAAAACTATCTTAGGAACAATACAAGATATGAAGACTTTGACATACCATTTTTCTCATCCGTATAAAATACACAATATAGATTAATCTCCCATGTGCATGCTTTATCAATGTATTGATCTCCTGTAACATTGGAAGAATTCCAACCAATGTAAGAAATGTCTCCAAATCAATTAAATAGAACAAAAATTCCCTCACCTTATCAACTTCATGATGATATTTGTGCATGAAACCAACCAACAAAGGATACTCCTCATGAACTCTGCATGCAAGTTCATACAAAGAGATCCATCTCATCTCAACATCTTTCAGAAGTTTTTTTCCATCTGTAATTCCAATTGCAAATTTTGGAACTCAAGAAATCACTTTGGGCTGCTTGCCATATAGGCATGAAGTTATCTTATAAGGTCTTCTAATTTAGCAACATTTTCATAGTTACTTACCATTTTATATGCTAAATTCATTCTGTGAGCCATACAGTGAATTGGTAGCATATATGGGGCCACTGTTGTTTGTAATATAACACACGACCCTTCTCGGTGACCTTGCGTAGACGGATGCACCATCTACTCCGATGCATACCAACTTCGTATAAATTTCATAATCAGTCATTCCGAAATATATTTCAAATGAGAAACAACTATTTTATGTAGGTTTTCAACATTACGCTTTTGAACCATTTTCATAACACCCAAACAGATGAGGTGTCCTTATATGATTTTCTAAAGTATAGACATGGATACATAGCCATGCAAAGGTGTTTTATTTGATTATTACTTCATCAATTGAAAGAGAGATAAAATTTGATTTTTTTACATTCTTTTTTAAATCTACCTTCTCTATCATCGAAAGTAATTTTTCCATTTCCCATCCACTACTTTCAGACCAATGATATTGAGGTACATTCGGCATTCCATTATATTGATACAAAACTTTGAAATCGAGGAAATCTGAAATCGGTCTTCATTTCTTTAGTATGTGAAATAAAGTAGAGAATCGTATGAGTTTTGCATGAAGATTTGTTTGATTCATCTTGCCAATTTTCGATGTGATCATTCCTCCTTTTTCCATGAGATGTCTGTGTTTTTTCTCGCTATGCTTCATAATCACATACGTATTTAACATGCATGTATTTTTTTTCATTTTTCCACATGTGTATTTTGATTTTCTAGCCATCTACCCCCGTTATAGTCAAATATTGTTTTCCACGATGTTTTTGCTGTAGTGTCCAGCTTCATTTGCATTTTTTGTTGCTTTCCCAATTTCCACATACATATTTTACATGTACATTCAGATGGGATCTCTTCTGAATTAGATGATTGTACAGGTTCGATAAACAGAAATTTGGCAGCCCAATCAAACTTGTATGTCCTCTCAATGGTCCACATATTCTTGTTCGTGTTCAATGTTTTACTTTTTTTAGTAGAATTTTGAACAATATCACAATCACTGGGTTTCCTCTTTCGTGAACCAGCATTTTAATTTTATTTTTGTGTTCCATTTTGCTGAGTATTTATATGTGTGATATCTTGATGAACTCCTAGTTGCACCCCAACATGAAGAATACCTTCAGGATCTGGCATCTCAACAATTATATCTTCAAGATCTTGCATATTATCATAGATGTCATTTATTTGATACTATGCCATGTCCACCTCAATATTACCTTCCACGCATCGATTCGATTCTTTCTAGTGGTAGCTATATGGTTGTTGGTAGTTGCAATATCTGTATCAGCAGAGTTTCCAAAATACTTGAACAGGGACTTTTGAGATTTCTTAGTTACTTTTTGGGTCTTCGCATTCTAAGGACTAGCACCTTCCATTATTATGAACATTCATGCATTAGCAAAAGAACCAAGGTACGCGTCGGAGAAAACTCCCGTCACGCGTCCATAGTACCTCCTTGACCTGCATCAACAACTAACCCCTTGTCGTGCGTCTGCAATAACTCCTTGTCATGCGTCAACAACTAACCCCCTTGTCATGTGTCTGCAATGCCTCCTTTTTGCATGTCAACAACTAACCCCTTGTCACACATCTGTAATACCTCCTTATCGCAAGCCAACTATATCCCTATCGCGTGTTAAAAACTAACCCCCTTGTCTCACGTCTTTAATACTTCCTTGTCACACGTCAACTATATCCATGTCACACATCAACAACTAATCCCCTTGTCATGCATCTGCGATACCTCCTTCTTGTCGTGCGTCAACTATATTCCTATCGCATGTCAAAAACTAACCCCCTTGTCACATGTCTGCAATACCTTCTTGTTGCGCATCAACTATATCCCTGTCATGCATCAATAGCTAACCCCTTTGTTGTGCATTAGCAAATTCAATGGTTCATGCATCAGCAAATATCATTTGTCACCCGACTCTAAACTACTAACAAGCTAACAACAATCTCTAGTGCTTAGAGTATGTGAGTTCATAGTATTGGTAAGGTACTAGTGATAGTATTGTAGTATACTACTTGGAAAATCACCTAGGTTTTTATAGGAGATGTTTTCAAATGTAGGCGAAGCCAACCCCAAATTAAATATATACTGTAAATTTTAGGCGAACAGGACACCGACCCACTCTTAAAAAATCATCTTTCAAATTTTCCCAAAATGAAATTTTTGCCATATTATGAATATTTGCCACTAAAATTATCCTTAGTTTTTAGTTTTATTAACCCAACTCTGAGGGAAGAGAAAGGTCCCACTCTTACCCAAAGAGGAGGATGGTTTATTATTTTTTTAGAATAGAATCATTATTGTTTTACTTAGATTGTTTAAATCAGCATTGTGTGTTTTATTTTGTTTTGTTTGTGAAGCTTCACTTTCATTTGTTTACTGTCATTTATTTGTTTTCAGTTATTTATTTCAGTTTTTAGATCATATTTGCTTTCATTTATTTATTTTAATTTATTAGATTACATTTTCTTTTAGTTATTTATTTCAATTTTTCATATTAGATTTACTTTTAGTTATTGAATTTCCTTTCAAGCATTTTAATTCTAGACAAAATAACTATAAAATCATTATTTCCTTTATCCCCTTTTGCAGATAACATTGTACACCACCTGGTTTTGAAATTATTTAAAATTAAATTATGAGGATTGCAAATGAACCTCATCATTTTTGGCGTTTTTCGGGGACAAAAATAGGGGCCAAGTTTATAAGTTAATATTAGTAAGAACAATCTTAATGAATTTCTTTACTTATTCAAAATATATTAAAGATTTTTTTGTTGTGACATCAAATTACTTTTCATGCCATTAGAGTAAGTGGAAAAGGAAATTCTTATGAAATCTTAACTTAGGGGAGATATTGGTTTACCATTCCTTCTAAAAAAATAGTTTTAATTTTTTCTATTTTTTAATTAAATGTTTGGGCTTAGTGAGAGAAATTATAGAATATTTTATTCCTTCAGACGATATAAAAATTATTTGTAGTGACAACAGGTAACTTTTGAGCTATTTGAGTGAATGGAACATGAATCTCTTATAAATCCTTAATTTAGATTAGAAGTTTATTAAAATTTGTTGGTTTAGATATTTAGAAAAGATTTAACAAAAAAAAAACCCCAAAACAAACTTTGTGCAGGATAAACAATAAACATTACGTAGGAACATCTACTTATGTATGGAAATACAAGGTTGAAAAAGCATAAAGATCTAGCTGATGTATACCAAGAGATGACAACCCTCAGATATATGATTGAAGAGATATAAAGAGGAAGAAGGATGCCTACAATGTTTTCTTATACAGAGATGAAAAAGAAGACATCATGTTGAATGATTTTTCTAAAATAAAATGGATTGCATGCATTGATTTTACTATAGTAACTCATGCAAGTTTTTTGTCAACATGCAACTACCACTTTTATTCTGACTCTGTGAGACAAATAAGATCTAACAATTTCCACATTTGTTGATGCAATGTGGTAGTTGGAAACAACTACTTCAAGGCCTAGTAATAATGGAAAATAACTTGTTTCTCTATTGGAAACTGAGCAACTAGCAGAGCTACCAAAGAAAGAGATTTTCTAGAAGTAAATTTTTTTGCAGAATGAAAAGATCTCAACCACAGGTTCTAACCATCATGCAAGAAGCTAATGATGTGGATACAAACAACTATATGACTGATCAAGGAATGCATAGGAAAAAGGAAAGAGTTGAAAACTACAAAATGGAGGATCTTTTCCAAAAATATAATTAGAAAAAGGAAAGAGTTGAAACCAACAAATGACGGGTCTTTTCCAAAAAAGGAAATTAGAAAAGTAAATGGCTACTTTTCCTAGCTAAAATAAAATATCTTTGATACAATTTTTTTATTTCAGATTTGCGGGGTGGGAGTCCTTTGAAGCTGGAAATATTGGTGTTGCAAGTAAAAGATATGACTTTATTTATTGTTCTCTCTAGCATTTATAGGAATCAAGGTTATGCAACAACAAAAATTAAGGACGACTTCAAAATATGGTCCAGGTTATATTCTATCATTTTATTCTTAAATAAAGTTGTTAGTTGTTTTGATTACAAATAATTCCACTTCCAATAATCTATCTAAAAGATAAATATTTGTTTTTCAATAAGTCTTGTAGCTGAATATGAGAGAAATTAAATGTTGAAAAAAAAAAATTTAATAACTTCTTTTGCAAAAAAATAGCCATCACGAAGAGCCAAGTGTGGGGGAAAAAGATACAAACTTAAAAAATATTTGAAAACTACAAAAGAAAAAGGTTGATATATACAAAACATATGTTGATTTTGAAAAGAAAATAAAAGAAACATGTTGATTTTGTGAAGAAAAAAAAAATGACCAGTCTTGTACAAAAAGAGAAGAAGAAAAGAGGACTCAAAATCAAAATATGCATTGAAATCAACAATATGCATGAGGACATGCATGAAGTTAAGTGTGGGGAGTGATGAGACCAAACTAAGTCTCATCTATTGCATAAAATAACATTATTCCTTCTCTTATAAAGTGGATTTAGATGTAGTCTTAAGAACTAGATAGCTTATTTAAGATAAAATGTAGAATATATTTGATCTATTTTTAAAATTTCCATTGCAAGAATTCAATTTTTTCCATTTCCTATATTTCTTATAAATTAGAGTTTTATATTGTGTATGAGAAGGTCATTTAAAAATATTTGAAATCTAAATAAATTTAGAACACTTTGGACTATTTTCTAGAATGTATTGCAACAAGCACAAGACTCATATGGTCAAATGCATGACTCATATAGAAAAATTGTAAAACTCACATAGCCAAGTGCAGGACTCACATAGCCAAGAGCACATGACTCAAAAATCTAATAGTGCAAGAGTCACAAAGTCAAGAGCACAATACTTACACATTTTAGAGCACAAGACTCACACATTGCAGAGCATAGGACTCAAAGGTCACAAAGCATAGGAATCGTAGAAAATGTCTCTAAAAGAAGTTACATATCTAAAAAGATAAACTGAGAGAGTATTTTGTCCTATTATTGTTAGGAAGAAAAACCTATCTCCATTTTTACACATCAATAATGGTTACGAAGAAATTAACATTTGAAGGATGAGGTTTTCAAGTGCAGGACTCACACAAGAAGCACCGGATTCACTCTCACTAAAATTAAATATCTCCAAATGATAAACTGAAATATTTTTTTGTTCCTCTTATTATTAGGAGGAAAAACCTCTCTCTATTTTTAGACATAAATAATGGTTACGATGATATCAACATTTGGAGGAGTTTTTGAAGTGGAGGACTCGCACAAACAACACTTTGGATTCACTCTAGCTAAATAATAAGATGTCCAAATGAGAAACTAAAATAGTTTTTGTTCCTCTTATTTTTATGAGGAAAACCCTCTCATTATTTTTACACAACATCAATAATTAAGAAGATATCTTAATTTTAAGTTTCAATGAGAATATGGTGAAGGAAAATAAATAAGACAAAAAATATAGGTTCGGTAAAACTATGATATCTCCCTCATTTATAAATGAAAATAATAATTTCAAAATGTTTTGGAAATATTACAATAAGGAGCACCAAAATTAGAATTTTTTTGAAAATATTCTTCAAATTGAATTCACAAAGAATGATTTGAAAATTAAGAATGAAAATATGGCAAGAAAATGTCATATTGAAAGTTTTAATCATGCAAGAGAAGACTTGGAAAATGTAAATAAATACTTAAGTGAGTGTGGAATAGGTAGTTCAATCTAGAGATGTAATATTTGATTAAATCTCTTCCATATTTTTCTCTTTGGCAAGTGGAAGAAGTAGTTAAGTGCATGTGGAAGAGGTAATTCAATCTAGAGTTCTAGTGTTTGATTAAATATCTTCCATATTTGTCTCCTTGTCAAGTGGAAGAAGTAGTTAAATGAAAGTGAAAGAAGTAGTTAAATCTATAATTTTAGTCTTTGAATAAATTCTTTCCACATTGGAAAGTGGAAGATGTAGTCAATTCTTTCCCAAGATTGTAGGTAGGTAGTCCTAATCTTGGAGTATTGACCAAGTAATGAGTTATAAATATATCTCCAAAGAACTCAATGCGATAGTGGTAGAAGATGGGTGATTTTTGTCACATCATTTATTATTAATAAAACCCACATTTCAATTATCTTGGTAATAGGTTGGTTTTATTTTTTTTTAACCCAACTCGAGGGAAGAGTGACAACCTACTATTACCCAAGGAGGAGGATGGTTTATTGTTTTTTTAAGAATAGAATCATTATTGTTTTACTTAGATTGTTTAAATCAATATTGTGTGTTTTATTTTATTTTATTTATGAAGCTTCACTTTCATTTGTTTACTGTCAAATTTATATTTTTCAGTTATTTATTTTAGTTTATTAGACTACATTTTCTTTCAATTATTTATTTTAATTTGTTAGATTAGATTTACTTTCAGTTATTTATTTCAGTTTGTTATATTAGATTCACTTTCAGTTATTGAATTTCCTTTCAAGAATTTTCAATTCTAGAGAAAAGAACTATAAAATCATTATTTCCTTTAGCCCCTTTTGTAGATAGCCTTAGACACCACCTAGTTTTGAAATTCTTTAAGATTAAATGATGAGGACTATAACGATCCTCATCATTTACAATGCATGATCATAAATTCCAATAACAACATGCCCACCATATCATTTAGAAAATGAGTACCCCTATAACTTGTGAGACTCAATGGAAATCCATATCTTCCAATGATATTCTACCATATGAACAAGGTTGTTTTCATAGAAATGTAATATTTGGTTTGAAGGATGTCATTCTAATGGGTAATGTAATCCAATTTATTATTATATATCATGCACTAGCTTGTCACAAGGCTAAGTTGATTGGTCTGAAAAAATCAATAGCCTAATTTTTAGATACTTCATGCGTAATGATTGGGTATAATGGAATTTAATCCTTGTTTCTTTTTTCAACTCAATTCTGCTGGTTACATTTACACACATATTTCTTGGCATCATGGGATAACTTTTTCCACTATATCCCTATAATTAATATCTTACATGTGGTTGTGTCACGTGAATACTAACCACCCACACGGTTACTTCATGGACCTCTCTTAGTATGTCATGTTTGTCTTGGTCAATCAATCACATTTGCAACAATTTTTCTCTCCCCATTTTATACATTTTTTTATTAATGATTTGAAATGATATAACTTGCACCACTATCTACTTATTTTATGATGCACTCCAATTCTCTAGAGTCAAAAAAATTAGGGGAAGAGGGTGATAGTTTTTATTCCATCTAGTATAATTGTAATGTGAAACAGTTGGGAATATAAAAATTTAACCAAAATATTATATTCCTTTTCACTAGTGGTGATTCTTGAAAGAAAATCAAGCATTGTATTATTATTTCTAGGCTTTACCACCAATGAGAATTGAAATTCGTGTAACACGATGACCTATCAAAATATTTTTCCATATAAAACTACCTTATTTACCAAATAATTGATTGCTAAGTAATTTTATAAAACAAAAAGGGGGTAATCAACAAGTATTCCAATTTTATTTATCACATAGACCATGGAGAGCCCTTCGTCCTCTATTTTGGTATAATTTTTATTTATAGTAGTGAGCTTCCTACTTGCAAATAAAATCGTGTGGTTAATATTTTCTTTTGCTTGTTTCCGATAATTTCCCCTATCATTGTTTTAAATTCATCAAAAGCATGTGAAAGGAGTTCATAAAATCTATAAATTTCAGTATTGGCATGCTTGAGATACTTTCTTTCAACTCTTCAAAGTTTTGTTCTTGGTATTCATTTAATTCAAACTCTCCTTATTTCTTAAGTAGTTTTTCTAAGGGCACGACTATCTTAGAATAAAATTTAATTAATTTTTGATAGTAACCACAATCATCCATGATTGTGCACACATCTCATTGTATTTTTAGCACTTCAGGTGTATAATAACTATTATTTTGGCTAGGTCCACTAACCTCCCATCCTTTCATATAATATCCCTAAGAAATCACCCAAAAGGAGTTATAAAGACACACTTAATTAGATTTAATGATTTGTGGATTTGACAACATATTTCAAACATAATTCATAACCATTTATAGTGGTCCTTGACTATACCATACACCTTTGTATAGTCATTCAAGTAGACTTATAAGAATTTGAGGATGAACTCTTCAAATATAGACATTACGATGCTGAAACCACCACATGTGCATTATTGAGCTCAAAAGGCATTATAATATAGGAAAATAATATCCATTCTATCATGAAAGTTTTCTTTTAGCAATATTCCTTAGCTATTTAGACCTGATTGTAGCTAGAAAATACATCTATGAAGGTGCAAATTTTAGACCCAGAGACACCTTTTAAGATCTCTTTTGTGAAAGGTGTGGGAAATGGATCTAAGATTAATACTGCATTCATTGTACTATAATCCAAACATATCCAATTTCATCCATTCTTTTTATACTAATCACTATGGGACTAACCCACTTGTAACAATTAATAGGGATAATCACCCATGATGCCAACATTTTGATACAAGAGCATCATAAATAAAAGTTGAAATTTCATTTTAAATATTCAATGTGAGTGATGTAGGATTCATTTTTATAGTTTTAGCATAGATTCCCACTTAATGGTATCCACTTATGTATTAGTGAATGATTTATTTTCCTCACTTTATTTGTATTATCCTACTCGGGAATTCTACCTCAATTAAAGTTTCCCTAAACTTATGGGATATGCTTGCTTAGGTGCGAGACTTGATCACACTATTTTAGTTAAGGGTAGTATACCCTTAACTAAAATAGTGTGATCAAGTCTCGCACTCTAAGCAAGCATATCCCATAAGTTTAGGGAAACTTTAATTGAGGTAGAATTCCCTCGAGTAGATAATACAAATAAAGTGAGGAAAATAAATCATTCACTACTACCCCCACATAAGCACAGCACGGCTTAGGTGGGTAGTGAAAATGAAAGTGGGTCTCGACAACAAGGCCTAATGAGGTACCCAAGTACAATGCAATCTCTTATAAGATAGAGTAAAAGGAGAAAATTAAGTGGGGAAAAACTCCCCTAAAAGAGATACGTGAAGAGGATAGAAGTCCCCATGAAGATGATTAAGTTGTTGGTGTAGACCACACCCAAAGAATATCTCATAGATGAATGAACTTTCTCTCAGTGAAATTTTTGGTGAATATGTCAATAACCTACTCTGAAGACTAAAAGAATATCCAATTGATGACCTACTCCCAAATGAGATACCAAATGAAGTGCATGTGAATTTCAATGTGTTTGGTCCTCTAAATAAGGACCAGATTCCTAATTATCTAGATGGTGCTCTGGTTGTCACAAAGATGAGTATAGGCTTCCTGATCTAGATGCCAAGCTCAAAAGAATCCTCTGAATCCAAATAGCCTTAGTAGTTATGTTAACATCTCCCCTTTACTCTCCCTATGTGGATGATAGAACAATAGTAATCTATTTCTTTATCGAACAACTGATAGGACCAGAACCTTATAGAAAATCGTAACCTAAAATGGACTTATGGCACTTAGTGTCACTAGCTCAATCTAAGTTTTTGTAACTAACCAAGTAAATGTCTGAATCAACATTTAGTGAATCTCATATCTATGTGAGCCCTGGATGTAGTGAAAAATCCTCTTAGATTATTTCCAATGTAGCTCATAGGGTTCCTACATGAATCCTCAAATCAATACCAATGACATGAGATTTCTAGTCTAGTTTAAATCAAGTAAATAAGGTTTCCAACAAGTTGTAAATAAAAAGTAGCATCGACCAATGGTGTGGAACACTTAGCCTCAAGCTCAACTCCGGATAAGAATGGAGTTAGAAATGGATTGCAGTCAACAATTTGAAACCGATAAAAAAATATTGAGAGAGTACTTGGGTTGTTTAAATGATATCAATGCCAAGGAAGTAGTTGTTGATGCAAAATCACAACATCCCACAAATGGCGTGGTTTGAGATGGGGTATTCGGTGTGATTGCACAACATGGAGCTATCCTGAGTGTAGGAAATTGCAAAATAGGATAGCTCTTCAGAGAAGGCCAGTTCTTGCTCCTAACCTACCTACCACTAACTACTCCTAATGCATGAAAAACTACTGACTAACCCTAATCTAAAGCTTCCAAGGGGACAAGGATAGAAATATTACATGAAATAAACCTACACTACAAGTGGTGATACATAAGGAATGGAGTGTTGATCACTTCTCCAATCTACAAAATAATGAATAAATGAATCTAGGAGGGTGGTCCTACACCACAAACTAAATTACATTCAATACATCATTCCCGAATGAGCACAACACACCAAACCTACAATGAACCAAAGATATACACAACCACCTATTTAACAATGAAAGGTAAGAAGAAAAAACAAACCATGGAAGGCTAAAAATTTAACACAAACATGATTTTATTGCTCCATTAAAGTTTACACAATACATTTCCCATTAGGGGAAGGTATGAAGCCATTATAGATATTTGGGGAAGGCCTCAAGAAGAAATGGGGTGCATGGGAGAAGAAGGTGTTCAACCTTTTTTTATGTGTAACCCCTTACAATATTTATATGAATAAATTTGAGGGGACGATCGAGATAAAGAAATCTTGAAATTTCTCAAAATCCTTCAAAAATATTTTTATCCCTGGAATGAGTGTGGAGGATTCAAAAATATTTGCTCCATTAATTATCCTTCCTTGTTCTTAAAGAACTAGTTGTGGTTGCATCTGGATGTAGCACCTATCCATCGTAGGCTTCATCATGCTTTTCTCTCCACCAACCTCATTAATTTCCTTTCTCATGCTACTCCATGCTCTAGATCCCGAAACCAACTTTCCAACAACTAAATATTTTCTAAAAATGGATTTCAAATGTAGGAGTTATTAATATGAAGTTTGGCATGGTTTTTAGTCTTGGGTGAGCTCATCTACCAACCACCAACTTAATTTTTGTACCTCTTGAGTTGTTTCATTCAATGTAGCAGCCTCTACTTACATGCCAACTCCCCACAACATGGTGTTGACCCCACATACCTACCACCCGACACGATCCCAATAGCTCGGTTTGGCAACCAATGACTCGGGGTTTTGTGGGAGTTTACACATTTCAAATTTCATGTCCGAGACCTTTGGACACCTTGCTATGCCCATTTCGGGCTTTAAATGCCCTCAACCTCTAAAAAAATTCCACACTAACCCCAAATATGGGTTGAACTATGAAATTCCCACAACTCACCACGTTGCCTTGACCCTTTGGGTTTCATCTTTTAATATTTCAGATGTCGAGCTTGTTTTTACACATTGGTGTGGAGAAACCCCTGAATTATTAAATCCTTGAAGTCCAAGACTTTGGACTTCAGGCCTCCATTTTTCTTCTAACTCACTCATTTGACATGAGCTCAAGCTCCTCTACTTCATGTGATCTCGATCCATGCCAAGCTCATCCTCATTCTTTCAAGCTTGTCCATTTGCTATCTCCCCGTCCAATCCCATACTCTTGCCATAACTTCCTATAAATCTTACCTCACATCTCAATTTTGACCTCGACCTTCCGAGCCCTTTTCTATCGATGAACCTACTAAACCCTCAACCCCATAGCTCTCCAATTGAGCTATTCCTCACAACATCTTCGGCCGTGTTGAATCAGCCCCTAGCCGAGATCATTTAACTTGCCCAATCTTGTTCACCCTCATTGTTTCACACCTAGCTGATGTATCCATCTTGCCTCATCTATTTTTCCTATGATATTGGCCGAGTTGGCCCTAGTTTGACTTTGATGTCTCTCTAACTCAGGGCCAATCTTTGCATACATCGATCAAGCCCTCAACCTCGAGTTCAAATTCAAACCATTCACTTAATCCCATGATCTACAAGAACTCATTTTCAATACATCATGAGCAAGCCTTTTTACAATGCCTCCGAACCAACTCTTCTTGACCGATCTCCAACACAACTTGGCTCGCCGAGTAGCTTTCAAGCTACTCGGTGATCCCATTTTGATCTCGGTGGTCCTTTGAGGCCCAAATGCAAAATTTTCAATCCTGTGGCTATTTTCTTGAATTTTTCAAATTTTCTTGTGCGAGGCTTAACTAGATGTGCATGCAATGGGATTTTTAGCTCCTTAAATTTTTACCCTTTTTTTTCTTGTTTGACCAGATGTGGGCCCTAGTTGGCCAATTTTTCCTAGGGGAAAAAATTTTCAACAGCTTTGCTTATGCCCAGTGGGAAATTGAAGTCAAGGTTTCATTGTTATAAGTGCTCCATAGAAGATCTTGTCACCATGAAGCCAAGTTCAAGAAAGGAATTTTTGGAAGTTTCCTTGCACTTGAATTTAGAGGTTGTAATTTTCAGATTTCAGAGGTTTCATTTCTGAGGTCAAATTCAAAAATCTTTTTGGATGGATTCACATTTGAATAATGGCCTCAAATTTTCACAAATGATATATTGGGGGATAAATTTCTAAAGGGTATCCTTAGAATTTCAAAATCCTCATTTTCTCGAATTTTGGGACTTTTTGAGTTTCTCGGATTTTAGGTTTCGTGAGATTTTGGGACTTCTAAAATTTTAGACCTTTTGCAATTTTGAGATTCAAAATTTTTAGATTTCAGAGGTTGTCCAATTTGAAACAATTTGGGTTTTCAAAACTTTTGGTTTTCATAATTCAAACTTTTGGAAGTTGTTGCGATTTTGGGTTTTGGATTTTTCCTACTTTGGACTTTAGGGGTTTTAAAGTGGAGCCACGTTCCAAATTTCAATATTTTTGAGATCATTTGCAGTTGAATTAGTTCAACCCCACAACCATTTTTGGGCCCTTCAAGGTGTGCATATAGGTATTAATTCTATTCCATCAAGTTGTTATTCTCTTGGTGGAATCATTGCCTTTGCAAGCACATGCAAGCATAACCGCGACTCTGTTTGATAATAAATCCATCTCTCTAAGTAGCGAGACATTCCTTTCTTCACCATCCATTTCCATCCCATTTCTTTCATGAGGTCGTGTAGTCATGAATTCGTTCGCATCATAGGACTCACATCCGAGGAAGCAACCATATCAATACAACACTCCTTCATAGCTACAAAATTCATTTCCAAGTTACCACCAACCATCTCCAGATCTTTACTTGTCATATAAATTAGCAATGGGCATATCCTAACAAACAACACACAAATTAGTTGGGTTATGTACCAAACTATCCAGCTATTGGAGAGTAGGGGTATGTGGAATTTGAGGGACATTCTTCACTGGAGATGTTGAGTTACAAATGAAGATCCTAAAAATGATGGCAAGCATGGTGCAATCTAGGGCTTCAGCCCAAATGAAGGCATTCAAGATTGGATTCAGGGCCCCTTGTCCATGGGAAGGCCCCTTTCCATATCATCTTAGCCTGCAGAAGAAACTTGTTTTCATTATTGAGATGCTACCACAACTCGAGCAATGGATAATGGAGATAAAAGCTTATGAATTCAATGTTGGTTCATCATGTCAATGGGAGACACTTGCATTATCATCCTATATCCCTTCACTAATCCCACTATCACTTCCATCTCAAAACAAGCACTAATTCCCAAGTATCACTCATGGTACCCCATTATGGGACCCACTTCTCCATCTTCCACTCTCCCATCTCATCTATATTTTTCCACCCTTTTCCCTTCCAAACACAAGTCCCCTCCACAAGAGCGAGGAACTGAACCTCCTCTCCCACCACCAACAAAACAAAAATCAATGGAGACTCCACCCACCACTCCTCTTATAGTCCCTTGGATCCATGTCGAAAGAAGCTAAAAGAACGAGTGAAGAAAAGCATAAAAGGGAAGAGCCTAACAGAGAAAAATGATTCAATTTTTTAAAGAATTGGGTTGTCAAGCTCAAAATTGAGAATATTCCCTTGACGGTTAAGCCCATGGAGGAAGTTGAGGTCCAGCAACAGGTGATGTAAATAAAATTATTAGTAGTAACAGAGAAAGGACATGTGGAAGAAGAACAAAAATCCATTTGTTCGGAATGTAGTGTCCATGAGGGCACCCTATTTTCAGAGATTTTTAATCAATTGTAAGCTACAAGATTAGTAGGGGAGAGAGAAAATCCATATCCAAATCCAAAAGAAGAGGATCTTGCTCATGCCACGAAGGAGGAGCATACACATTTAGAGGATTCAAACACAATGCAAGTTATGCAAGAGACCAAAATTCTTCCTCCCACTTCACCCCCTCCAAGTTCTGATGATGAAGAGAAGTTTGAATTCTCAAACTTCATGTTTGATGATAGGGAAACCATAGTGAGCAATTTGAATATCCACAGAACACTAAGGAGGAGTTTGAGCCAGCATGATAGGACAATGAGGAGGAATATTATCTCGCCGAGTTAGAGGATTACTTTAATGAAGAGGAGACTATAGAAATCATCACATTTTCTCCTCCATCATCCACATTATAAGCACAAGAGCCTATTGCTGAGAAGGAGCACATACTAGGGCATCCTACCTCAAATAAGAATTCTCTTAGGGATGGATTGGAGGAATTGAATCTTCCTACATCCACAACAAGAAAGCTTACTAACATGACCTTACACTCTACCATAATCACAATATTCCATTCGGACCTATGTTCTCTATCTTGTAACTTACACTTATACCGTTTTCATATTCCATACTTGAGTACCTCTTATATTGTAGATTAAGTAAGACTTATCCAAGTGTAATCAGTGAATTAAAACCTTACAGAGACCTCTAAATATTACTTATAACCCCTTACCATACCCCATCCTCCACCATTTGAGTTTCAACCTTCATTTGAGAACATATGAGTGCATTAGGAGCAAGACACTAGTCATCTCAATTTTGAAACAAGAAAGATAAGATGATTAGAAAAACACATAAAAATTTGACATTCATGAACATCAAATATACAAGTGGCTCTGTATCAAAAATGATAACTTGAAGGCCTTTCATAATCAAAGGAAACAACATTTTTCTCACTTTTCTTCACTATTATCAACACACAGTCTAGGTTGATCTCGAATCACAATCTTACATGACTCAAACTACTGCAAAGAGAATATTTTAAACAAGATCCACATCTTGGAAGGGAGGTTTGAGATATTTTAGACCATCCACAACTTTCAAAGATCCAATTACACTGTTGATATTCTTCAAGAACTATGCACTTAGACACATACAAAGTTTGCATGCATGAGTACAACTTCCAAATTTGAGCAAGATCATATTTTACCCCCATATTTTATGATTTCAATAATACATTTCAAGGATGGTGAAGATAAAAACAACTTACCATGTATATGGAAATCTTCACTCCATAGCTATAAGGTCGACCTTACATGGTATTCAAGATAGAATCAGTTAGGGCTTTAAGATTCAAACCCTAGGCATACATTTTAAGCCTTTAACCATTTTGTGCTTTATTTTTATGCCTATGAAGATGTGAAATGCCTTCACTAGATATTCCTAATACATGTTCAAGTCTTATTTTGATAGTAAAACTTCATGGTTAAGACCAATGTCATTATCCTTCTAGATTGTCAAGTGAACCATGCCCAATTTTCAAGAAGGAGATGTTTTAATTTTCTAAGCTCTATCTCATCATTCTAAACCATTGTTATAAGAAGGATAATTTATTTTTGTCACTTTCCATACTGAATCAATCACTAATTGAAATAATATAGTCATGAAAATTAGTCATTTCTAAGATTGTGTGGACCATCTCTTAAGTCATCAGGATAGTCCTTATATGAAGGCTTCTTGCTAACAAAGCTTCATACATATGACTAACCAAAGCCACCAACATCTCAAATGAGATTAATACCCTATCTCTAACTATTGGAAAGCATGAATTATGAAATGAATTCAACAAATGTAACTCAAATTGAGGTATTCTTTACTAGACCTATATAACAAATAAGACCAATGAAACTTAGACTTAAAACAATTTCACAAGCTCGGACCATGGGTATAATCAATTAAAATTTCATATGTAGCAAGTATTCATACTCATTTCTCAATTCAACAACATGCTTATTCACAAAACCCTTTCTTCAAGCATCATGTCAAGTTTAGTTTGATTGTCTTTTTAGCGGTAGGCAAAAAAATGGATTAAGAACTCACAAGATATACACTTTGAGTAACCCAAAAATCATATGACCTATAACCACACATTGCGCATCATCTTCTACTACAGAAAAATAATCTTGGGATCTTAAATTCGGGATTGTATGGTCAAAACTTTGAAAAACAAGGTAAAGCTTGTATGCGGAACAAATCAACCATGAGGAACACAAATCACACCATTTTGACCTATAATAATCCTTCTACACTCATGAGAGTTTTTACCAACTTGAAAACTTTATTTGGAGACAAATAATCTCATTTTATTCCTATCGCTTCAAGAAGGAGGTTTGGTGAGTGAAAGATCACTAATAGAAAAATGAATAGAACTTTTTTGTTCCTCAACCATTTAACCTCATGTTTTTTGTAAAAGTTTAGTCTTGGAGTTATATTCAATAAATAGTCTTATGATTTATCTGGTTGTGGAGCATGATAGCGGCAGGGGTGGTAAGGGGGATTCCCCCTTGTAGGGTCCAGGGGGATGGCCCCTGAAGGGGTTTGGGGCGCGCCTCTAAATCCAGTTTTATATGTATTTATGCATTATGAAATCTGGACCATTCCTTATTAGGTCACAGATCTAATGGGTGGTTTTCTATGTTTCCCCAAAATGATAAAAACCCTAATATCTTTAAAGGGTTGTTATGTATGAGGCTCATTGTATTAGTGGCGGCACTATGAGAGAGATTTTGGTTGGACTGAATAAAAGGATTGGTTGTTTCTAGTGGACATAGCCCATTTTGGGTGAACCACGTTAAATTTGTGTCTCTGTTTTATTGCATTCTTTTATGTTTTATGTTTTCTACATTATTCATTACATGCTTGTTTATCTATACAATTGGTATAATCCTAACATTATCTAGATAACACTTTTCAATTTTGTTTGAGTGCTAAGAAGACAGGTCATTGTTTTAGCCCTTCTCACTTTACTCGGTTTTGGTAAAACTTGAATATATTTAAAAATCCTCTTAAAATTTTGATGAAACTTGACCTATAACACTAAAACACATCCCTCTACATGTTCTATTATTTGATTAATCATAAATGATATTGTATGGTCAAGACAAATCTCATCTACTTAAGCTTCCATTGCTAGCTGTCAAGTGCGGATTTAGTGAAATCTAAAAAAATCCTACAAGAGTTAAATTATTCCATGCGAGATCCTCCTAAATGTTCTAGGAAATGTTCCTATGCTCCTACCATGCTTACATAGGCTATTCTTGTTCTACTTTGAGCTTTATGCTCTATAACTAGGCCTAAATGAGCTAGTTTTAACTATGAATTGCAACAATTGACCGATGCTCACCCTGAAGCTCTTGCACGTCCTTAAAACACCATTTATGACCTATTGGACACCTAATAAAATAACACCAAGAATATCCATACCTCCAATGGTCACCTACCTCACCGACCCACCTATAACACCTTGAAACCATCCCAATGTTCAAGAAGACATCATAAGATCACTCTGTGAACACCAACCACTATGAGAAGACACTACCAATCAACCTTCATGCCCCCGACTAATCTTGAATTCACCAATCACACATTTTACATCAATGCTAGGTGACATCAATGACAACACCAATGCACCAGGATTCAACATATAGTTGTGATTGTTTCATGCACATTATATTGGTTAAAAGTAACTTAGTCGATTTCCATTCAATTATCACTAAACAGGATCTCGTTAATTGTTGAAAATATGTAGTTTATGTATCAATTACCCATTTTTTCTAGTGGTTTATTGTATGTTTTTCATTTCCATAATATATTTTCATTTGCCAAATACATTATTCTTTTCATGTTTATGAAAATCAATCCAATCTATAGGAGTCAACAACTCATGATCCCCGAGGCATGATCCTCCTCGAGAGGTGGTTTCGCCGCTAGAGGCGACATCTCTGCTCGTGTTGACATTGGTGTTTACTCCTCACTGCTGACGCTGGTGGCTGCTCCTCTCGTTGTCGACGCTGGTGGCTCCTTCTCCTCTCGCTGCTGACGCTGGTGGCTGCTCCGCTCACGGTTGCTGCTCCTCTCGCTGTGGTCGTGGCTGCTCCTCTCGCTGCTGACACTTGTGGCTGCTCCGCTTGCTGCTGATCCTGGTGGCTGCTCCTCTCGCTGCCGACGCTGGTAGCTGTTCTAAATTGTCCCACTCGCTGCGGTCGTGTCGACGGTCGCTGCATCTTCACTTCGGTTCCATGGTTGCTTCAATTGGGTTCCTAATATGTGGTCCCCTTCATTGTAACCAGGTTGTGGATCCTCTCTAAAATCCTCATATGTACAAGGATGTGGGTCCTTTCAAACACCCTCAATTTACCCTCAATCCAAAAAAAAAAACAACTCATGATCGACTATATTTATGGTCACTAATATCATATGGAATAAATATTTGTCCATATTTTTCTTTCCAAACCTCATACATATAAATTAGCAAAATTTCTAAAATATTTACTTTTAATGATCATATATGGTACTTAGGAAGAATTTTTACAAGTATTTGGGGTTGGGTTTAAGGATAAAGGTCATAGTTATCATTATCAATTTATCCATTTGAAGACCATGTGATTTTGAAACTTTTATAACCTTTTAATTTATTTATACTTATAAAGGTTTTTCTAAAATTTTAAAATAATTTGGTAGGTTTGTATAAAAATCTAGAACATAGGCTTTATCATTTTTTTATAACTAAATATTTTTATTTAGAGCTATGAACTAAGATTATATTTATCAAAAATTATTTACATAGTGCAATACAAAGATAACACTGCCTAAATATAATAGCCAAAAGTTAGGAAAAACATCATCTCGTAGCAAGATTTTTGTCATCGTTTACAAGAGACAAAAATATTGGTTTTCCTTCGTTCTTATTTTTCTATCTAGCGTATGGTTATTATCACTATTTTTTCTTATTGCATGTTTTTCATTGATTTGTGCACCATGGTCTCCACCATGTGCACGTCCTTTTTACAGAATAGGATTCTAATGGGGGCCACCATTACAACCTTCTATTTGATCCAACATAGATTATCAGACTTATCTAACATGGGTACACATTATTTATTTTGATCAATATGCTTAAATTATTTGTCACACATGCTTCAAAAGAGGGGATATTAATTATAATATGTTCTATGTCTACAACTAATACATACATATGCAAGACATGTATACACGAGTTTTTACAAAATGTAGATATTAAAAAATAGCTACGGATACGAAAAGTGGCATAATTTACATTTGTTCAAATACATATTCTTTAGGTAAACATCATACTATAGTATAGACCCTACTAGACATTCCTAGCTTGGGAACATTCTTAGAAAATTCCAATAATTTCATATTCATACAAAAATTTGGTACAAATTTATATATAGATAAAAATGTTCAAAGCATTATACAAGGGGTATAAGTAATTTGTTCCTTCTCAATTGCATGACTCATATATAGTTTTAGATACATTGTTTTGGGGCATAGGACTTCTTCTCTTTTCAATACTCAACATTTTTTATGATAATCATACTCGGTTGTTGTTGTCCCCTCAAAATTCCCCTCTTTTGAAAGTTGAAAATTTTGAAAATTTTGAGTTGGAACCCTTTAGAAGTGTTTTGGTAAAGAGGAAATTCGAAGAGATGGTGAAATTTTGTTTGTTTGGAGTCATTTTAGTAACTTGTGGGTCTGTCGGACATTTTTTCCCTCATGTCCCAAGTTCCAAAGCAAGCCTTTTGTTTGCCGATCGACCGATTTTCCCGCAAGTTCTTGTCTATCAGCTTTTTCACATTTTTTCAGCCCATCTATCCCAAGTTCATCCGGTCTTGTTGTTCCCTAATTCCCGCATCACCCGCATCAACTAAATCGGGTCTTCATTTCCTTTGCATTTTTGTCCTGGACCACCCATGCTCTTTTGGCCCGCATTCCCCACATTGGCCGAATCATCTTTTCACATCCCACATGTCCCAATGTCCCATGGACCGTCTAGGCTAGTTTTTTCCACTTTTCCCACATTTCACCTTTTTGAGTCAAAGGCAAGGTGTATTTAATGCGCATTTATGATCTTATCTCTCTTGAATGACTATTTAAAGGGACCACCATCTATGCATTTTTCACATTGCTTGCTCACTATTTCTTGCCCACATTCTTGTAATTGAGTCATTTGTTCATCTTCTTGTATCCCTTTGCATTTTTATCGTGAATATGTTCTTTGAAGGCCGTTCCTCTATGCACTATAAAAATGAAGATCAAGTTTCAAGGGCACGAGCATCTGTCACCTCTAGAGACCTTTGTACCTAATATTGGGGATAGTGAAGTTCGACACTTAGATTTTGATGATTTATGGGGCAAGTTAACATGCGACAACCCTGCTCCCATGGCCCAAATGATAAATGATAGTGGAATCACATATGCTACTAGTTTTCCCATCTCTATATAGTGTGTCGACACCGTGCTTTCCTGTGGAGCTCATTTCAATCCGGATACCAAGGAGGTTGTTAATGTGCATGGAGAATTGATTGTAAAACTAGATGTTGTCACCATCGCCGCTGCCCTACGCATTCCTGAGACAAAAGACTCCATTGTTCTCACTCTCACTCAAGCTCAGGATCTGTTTGATAAGGACAACAAGAAATATAAGGCTCGGGTAGCTAATTCATGGCTAAATTTCCCTAAGAAAGGAGCGTCCCGACTCTCTAAGGCATTATTCAGGGTTGATTTTAATGAGGAACTATCATATTTCATCACTCTGCTCGCTTTGGATTATGGGAATGCCCTCTACCAACGAATTCCATTTTTGGATGTGTCCTTTCATAAGCATCATCTATGAGGGTAAGAAAAACATAAATTGGGCCGAGATTATCTCATGGGAACCTGACTGAATAATTGTCAAATGTTCAGCAGACCAAAAATTCTACATGACCTCCTACCTCATGTACACCTTGGCAGCATCTCGCGAGTGGTTTGGCTTCACTTTCATTGAGGGCAAGAAGAATGAACCCATCTATGCATATTTCCCTCAATTTACCCTCAAGGATAGTAATCATAATTTCATAAGGGTAAATGATGCCTTCACCATGTACATTGTGAGACTCTTAGAGGGTGACACTGCCAGAAGATTTTCTAATGAGGTTATGGCTCTGATAGCCAAGTATGGGGATTTCTTCATCCAATTTAGAAAGTTCTCATACATCAGATTGGCTTGTTTTGAAAGTACACCTCTCAAGCTTCCCATGTTCTACAATGATAAAATGGCTCTAGTGGAGGTGTGCAGATAACTGGATAAGCTCCATAGAACCTGCAGAGACAAGAAGATTATAAGTATTCATTTCCCTATCACCTTGGGGAATTATACATGCGAGACGGCTTTAGATGTCCAAAATATAGAAAGGGCTATTACTCCTCTTACGCATTTTTTCAAGGCCGGACTTGCTTTGGTTTAAAGAAATTCATTGATCAAAATCTCGAATAACTTATCATCACCATCCTGACACTGAGGATTATTGAGATGACTTTGTGTTGATGATTTTGAAGCCAGGAGGAGGCATTTTGGTAGATTGTCTCTACAATAGATCTTAGATCTCAATCTCTACCAGGTGCCTAAAGGGCTTGTGGACGATGATGAGGGCTTGCAATCCTTTGAGTATGAAAGATCAATCAAGCACACTCCTCTAGAAACCCTAGATTGGTATGTGAAGGAGAGAGATGATTTGAGTGAGATAATTTCCCCTGTCATCATCAGAACTAAGGTTTGGTTTGACAAAAAGTTCATGAATTCAGGAGGAGCCAAGGTAGATCTTCTTCAAGAGAAACTTCCACATCTGGGAAGGAAGTAAATACGTCTAAAACTGAGTTACTTGAGAAAACTCCTTCTTCCTTGATGTAAGATCCTAAATTTTCTACTCCTTCTTCCTCTCAAGTGTATCAGAAGAAGGTCAAAGAGGTTAAAAAAGAACCAATTGAGGAAGAGACTCTTCTGGAGCACTTAGAATTGTCTGTGGGCCAGAGAACATTATTGTTCTAAGCGAGAATGAGGATGATGAGATGGAAGAACCAGAAGAAACCCCTAGAACCACTATTGAGATGGAGAAGGAAGGATCAAGAACTGAACCTCCAAGTTTAAAAACTCCTTTGCAAAGGAAATTCTTGAGGTTCCATGCACTTCCCCACTAGAGGAAACAGTAGTTCAGACTCTGAGTGCCATGAGTTCTCTTACACTTGGACCCCTTGACTCCTCCGTTTCTTCTTCTTCCTTTTCTTGGGTACAGCCCCTAGTAGACATCATGAAAAGAAAGTCTTCTTCATGATTAACCGGGCCTAATTTTGATGTTGTGGTAGCTCTGCTTGGTACTACCCCTCCTCCTCCAAAGAAAAAAATTGAAGACTACTTCAAGGTTGGTATCTAATGCTCAAGGTCAGTAGTTTCTAGAGGTTTCCAGACCCAGGGTGGATAAAGAGGAGAAGGATATTTTGATCTCTAACTTGGAGCTTTCCAGGATTCCACTGGGAGAATCTACACCTAAGAGTGAGGTTCATAACCTTTGGGAAATTGTCACTAAGGTTATTGAACGGGTTGAGAAAGGAAAATAGACCATAGAGTAGTTGGAAGAACAAAATCAAGTTCTTTCCAATTTTATCAAATCATTGTTGGCCAAAGATAAAGTTTTGGATCCAGCCCCATTGGCTGCTCTTCCACCTCCCATGGTTCTCAACAAGGATGAAGTTCAAAGCATCAAAGACATACACAAGTATTCAACTTATGGGAAGGTCTGAAGCCATGGTGGATGATATGACTATAGCAGGTTTGAATTTCATTGAGGAAGCCTTCAAAACCAATGAGAAGGTGATCAATTTACAGCAGAAACTCACTTCCTCAATCAAAGCCATGGACAAGGAGCTGAAGGTCTAGAGTGGATGTATTACAGATCTTCGTCTAATGGGCCAAACTAATGAGAAGATCTTGTTGGCCAACAATGTGTTTGATGATGCCAAGAATAAATTTTCAAGGACATGGATCTTCAGCATTGAGTGGAAGATAAAGGTTCTAGAGGAAGCATTGGGAGAATTGAGGAATGTGTGGCAAAAAGGGGAGTCCTTTAGAACTTGTGTTTCATCTACCTTCAAATATATCCACTACCATCTTCAGGATGAAACTATAGGTGTTTCCTTCTCTCTTCAAGAAATCAAGGCTCAGTTTAGAACCTTTTGTCAAGGGCGATCTATTCAAAGAAGATTCATTTACTAAGGAGAAGATGAAAGACATTTGTTCTCTTCATTCAACTATTGCTAAGGCTAATAAAGAATATCTAGAGCATACCGAGTTTGATAAATATATGGAGAAATGTCTAGGCATGTGGACACATGCTACTTCCAATACAACAATTCCAAGAGGCATGGAGATAGAAGAAGCATTGAAAAGATTCAGGCATCGAATCCTCAAATCAGTGGGCCTTCCTCAGCCATAATCAGATGTCTCTACTTCTAGCTCTTCATTCTCTTCTTCTATTTTTAGTTCCGATCTCCTTGTAATTTAATTAAGGACTTTGTATTGTGCATTTCCTTAATTAATATTTTGGTTAAAAGAAACGGTTACCAAATGTAACCACTTTGTAAGCTATATATTGAGCTCTCCTCACCATTCCAAGGGGCTAGAACTCTGATCATTTTTGAAAGTGTAAAAGAACTTAAAGATATCAATACAGAATATTTCCCTTCCTATTTTCATCTCGCATCGTTTTATTCTCCCGAATGTCCGAAATTTTGTGAATCATTATATATTGCATTAAGAAGCTTTGTATTCTTATGGATGTTATTTCGGAACTTTGTGTACATGAAATTATATCTAATTGTTTTAATATGAATGATTTTGTTCTATATATTGTCCTTTCAACATTTATAAGGCATATTTTTCTATCTAATTGAGAAAATGCTATTCTACCTTTTCCTTCCTTAGTTCTTTTTTCCTTTGTATTGATAATCTATCTTGGCATTTGTTGTCCACTCAAAATCCTTGCTTCATAAAAGTAAAAAATTTCAAAATTTTGAGTTTAAGTGTTTTTCTCTTAAGTGCGATAAGTCGTGAAATTGAGAAAATCATGTTTTGGGTCATTTTGTTCCTTTTCGGCCTCGTCGGACATTTTCGCGTGTCCCAAGTTCCGTGCGTTCGTTCCCGATCGGCGAAATCCCAACCCCGTGGAAGTTTTCATCCCAACCGCCCCCAAAGTCAAAAGTGCAAGTTGGAACCTTTTCGGCCGAAACTCCCGAACCGCGTACTTCGCTCTTGCATGTCCCAAATAGCCCAAGTCAAAAAGTGCAAGTCGTTCCATTTTCGGCCGAACCAGCCGAACCGCGTACTCCGGAACTTTTTGTCCCAAATGTCCCAAGTTCAAACGGGCCTTTTGTTCCATTTTCGGCCGATCCGCCCGAACCGCGTACTTCACGCTTTCCTGTCCCATCTGTCCCAAGTTAAAAGGTGTGCTCTGTTCCATTTTCGGCCGAACCGCCCAAGTCGCGCACTTCACACATTTTTGTTCCAACTGTCCCGAAGTCAAAAAGTGCGCTCTGTTCCTTTTCGGCCGAAACGCCCGAGTCGCGCACTTCGCACATTTTTGTTCCAAGTGTCCCGAAGCCAAAAGTGCGAGTTGTTCCATTTTCAGCCGATTCACCCGAACCGCGTCTTTCACACATTTTCGTCCCGAGTGTCCCAAAATGCATTTGTGCGTCTTCTCCCTGTTTCGCCTGAACCGGCCGAGCCGCGTGTTTCGCGCATTCGCGTCTCACATGTCCCTAGCGAACCAAAATCCATTCATACTTGGTTTTTCCGCTCTACCCGAATATGCTATTTTTTTCAAACTGCATGAAGATCAAGTTTCAGAACAGAACAAATTTCGCCGCTCGAGTCTCGCCGTATCAAGAAGCCAATAATGATTATCATACTCACGCCAAGTTTGATAAAGAGATAGAGGAACGCTTGATTTTGGACGCAGCCTTCGCCAAAGACGCTGACCTCGTGGCAGGGACATAGCTGAGGCGTTAGAGAGATTCTGACAGCGGTTTCTCGAAGTCGGGGTCCCTCTCAAAGTGATCGCCACCGCTTCTTCTCCTTGTTCTTTTCTCCTCTTCCCTTTCTTTTCCGTTTTCTTTGTAATAGGTTGAGGTATTGCATGTTGGCCCTTAACGGTTCTTGATTAAAGAAACGGTTACGAAGAGTAACTCGATTTGTAATCTATATAACGGCATTTCTACGCCACAGTAAAGGGGGAACTTGGCATATTTTCTGGGAGTGTAAATAGATCATAAAGAAATCAATACAGAGGACTTTCCTTTCTTTGTCTATCTGATCCCTGTTTTTCCTAAGCTTTCATTTATTTTCCTGGTGAAGATCATTTATCCCAAATTCGTTAGTCTCACCGATTGACTCTCAAATATTCATGACGGTGATCTTGTACAACCAAGAAGGAACTTTGTTTCCTTGATAATGAATCTGTGTTACGTTAAGAAACTTTGTGTTCTGGCAGATGTTATTTACAGAACTTTGTGTCTTTGAATTCCATCTTATTTGTCCGATACGAATGATCTTGTTTTCAATCCACTGTGACTTCGCAAACATAAAGAATTACTCTGATATCTATAATTCCGCATGTTTGCCTTTCTCGCTCTTTTCCGTACTCTCATTTCCTCAAATCCTTTTGAATCGATGATCCTCATGGAAAACACTTTCGTAATATCCAAGTTCAACCATAAAATCATGTTTTGTATATTTGTAAATAAGTTCGTTTCTCGAATAAGGGAACCTCTCCCATTAAAGAGGAGGGACTTCTTGTCCCCCGACTGTTGCTTTCTTAAAAGTCCTATTTGACGACCAACAGCTTTTGGCGACTCACTGGGAAAATCATATTCCAGCTTCTGTAATTTTTCATCATTTTTGATCCGCGACTCCGTGTTTTACTCGAGGGAGAAGGACCCTTGGTATTGAAGACTCTCGCCAGCTTTTGGAGCAAAGCAGGTTTTCCTCTTCCTTCCACAAGAAATAGAAGGACTCGCTCGACAAGCACACCACCTGCTCAAGAAAGAAGTCCTGCGGGTGGTATTCCTTCAGAGCCAGCTAGCCCTAATCTTCAAGCTTTGATTCTTGTTGGTGTTACAGTTCCTCTCCAAGCCGTTTTTCAAAGAATGGCGGCACCATTACCATGGGGTCATCGTGTCGGGCCCCTGGCCCTTGCTCAGCCTCTCGCATGAGTTACCTAGAGGTAACCTAAGAACTTCCCCAAATTCAAAGGCGATGGCAAAGTGCATCCTGACGAACACATCGCAGCCTTCATTGTTGCATGTGGAGTTCTGGGAGTCGAACATGAAGACATCTCCGTAAGGTTGTTCGTTGAGACGTTACAAGACAATGCTGCTGATTGGTTCTACCACCTTCCGGCTAACGCTATCACCGACTGGACCACAATGAGAACTCAGATTCGAAACCGTTTCAAGCCGGCAGAAGATGTGCATGCTTTGCTTGCCCAAATTTCTCAGATAAAGAAAGATTCGCAAGAACCTATGAGAGAGTTTGTGGCCCGATTCAACAGACTGATCAACAAAATTCCTGTAAATACTCGGCCTGTTGATCAAATTCAAAAGTGTTTCTTCCTAAATGCTCAATCGCCCAAAGTTAGTTATGCACTAAGAAGGGCTAATCTCGCAACATTGGTCGAGGATCAAACTCTTGCTGTTAGTATCGAGGATGACTTAATCATGTCAGGGAAGTTGAGAAGAGACCCTCCCAAATCCAAGTCTGCTGCTTCTTCCTCCTCCACTCCTCGACCTAACACCGATCCATTAGTTCGTAAACTTGCAAATGATCTTATTGCTATAAAGAAACAATCGCTCAAGACGCCCCTTATGCAGATGCCCCAGGAGAAATTTCCAGCCCAGAATCGCTTTGCCTCGCTTCTCAAACAAGATTAGCACTTGAAGGACCTCCCGTTAGAGTCCCCACAATGCGACTCCGCGAGGTGGAAGAACCAGATGATGATGAAGATAACGAAGCTTGTGAAGAGTTTGCGAGAGAATTTGATGATGAGGCAGAGGAACTTGAGGGATCTCAAGTGAATTTCTTTACCACTGAGGGCATTGATGATTATGATGAAGTGGTAGCAGACATGAACAGCGAATCTTTTGTTGTCATGACTCGAGAACAGACAAAGCAGAGGGAGAAGGTGACCCAGCCACCTAAGAAATCCAAGGAGCAGTCGGCAACTATCCCTGTAATTGCAAGAAGAGGATCTCCTATCCCTACTTCATCTACACCAAAGGTGAGTCCTATCAATCCAGTTACCAAAGTTGCTTCTTCTTTTTCTCCTAAAGTTGATAAGCCTAGAATTCCAAATGATGATGGCCCGTCCACTTCTGGATCCTTTGATATTGTTGATCACCTGAAAAAGACCAAGGTACAAATCTCAGAAGCTGAATACTATCAAACCCATCCCAAAGCTTTTGCCAAGATGATTCAATTTGTTAATTCCCATTCCAAGACCACCTCTAAAGGTCTTTTGCCTACTCCTTCTTCTTCGCACCACAAATTTAGCCTCGGTAGCTGCTGTCACCTCTCCTGGTGACAAAATTAAACCTTTTTATGTAACACTTCTTATAGCTGGCCATAGGCTCAGTAATTGTGTCATTGACTCAGGAGCCTCAGATAATGTAATGCCTGCTAAAGTAGCTCATGCTTTAGGCCTGACCCTCACTCGCACTTATGGATCCTGTTACTCCATGGAAAGTAAAGAAGTGCCCCCCGGTCTGGGAGGATTAAAGATGCACAAGTGGCTTTTGCTGCCTTGCCTGAAAAGAAAGTGTTGGCTACTATCTTAGTAGCAGATATCCCTCCTTCATACGGGATGTTGCTAAGTAGGAACTTCTGCAAAGATGTGGGTGGAGAAATCCAAATGGACTGGTCGCATGCACTCGTGCTCACAATGGACAAATGAAGAAGTTGTTGCCCGAGAAGCGCTTTGAGTATATTGTGCGTAAAAATGATGATCCTAGAGCACAAATACTCTATGAGGATATGGGTCATGGCAATTACATGATTATGTCCCCTCGATGAAATCCAACTTCCTGCAATGTCACCTAAAGATCCTAATGGTATTTGGATTTTAGAATTTGATGGAAGTTGTTCCTCACCGGTTCTCGAGCTGGTGTTCTCGCTTGTGTCACCGAAGGTGTCCTTCATCCTTTTCGTTTAAGTTGCAGCTTCGAAAACACTAATAACACAAAGAGAGTATGAGGCTCTCATTCTTGACTGCAAGTGGCCAAAGAACAAGGTGTGAAGAATCTTCTCGCTCGTGGTGATGCGAATTAATTGTAAAGCAAGTCAAGAGCCTTTATCAAGTAAAAATGGAAGGTCAAGCATTACCGAATCAAGTCCGGGATTCTATTGAATTCCTGATGCTTTCTCCATCAAGCAAAGGCTTAGGGAGATGAACAAAGCAGGTGACTCACTAGCTGCCTCGTGATCTCTACTAATTCCTCATCCCGATTTCTCTCGTGATAAGTTCACTATCAAATGGTCCATCGGCCTAGTGTACCTGACAATACCAATAATCGGCAGGTTTTCAATGATGATCAACATTTGCTTTCCTTCCCGAACTCAAGGGCAATTTCAACAACCGTATTTTGAGGGAAGTGACAACCTACCTCGTGAGAGTGTGCCCTTTGACAAAGCAATTAGTCACCCAAGGGAAGAAACAGTCAAGACGGATGCATCAATCTCAAAGGAAACAAGATTCCTAAAGGGTTGGTAAGTTTGGAGGAACTATTTGATAAGCATGACAGTATGTGAAATCTAGAGCTTTTTCCGGGCCTCAAAGAATCACCGAGTACGATAAGATTGACATTGGGAGTTCTTTCGACTCCCAAGCTCGTGAACATTGGAAAATGTTGCACAAAGAGATGAGAGGAGAAAAGCAATTGATCTTTTGAAGAGGTATAAGGATGTTCTCGCTTACTCTTATGAAGATTTGAAAGCTTTCAAACCAAAAGATATGCAAGCACTCTATTCCTCTCAAGCCCGGAATCAAGCCTTTCAAGCGTAAATGCAGACAATACAACCCCAAAGTAGGTGACACCATCTTTCAGAGATACGGTTGTTGAAGGCTAAAATTATTTTTCCCATTCACCATTCAACATGGATTGCAAATATTGTGCCTCGTAGAAGAAGAAAATGGTGAGATCCGCATCTCGTGTTGATTTCAAACCCGAATCAAAGCTTCTCTCAAGGATAATTACCCTTGCCTATGATGGATCAAGTATTGCAAGCAAGAATGTGGATCTGAAATGTTATCTATGCTTGATGGATTTTCTGGATATAATCAGGTAGAGGTGGATACTGTAGATCAACATAAAACGGCTTTCACTACTCCTTGGGGTACCTTTGCTTACAAGAGAATGCCTTTTGGGCTTATTAATGCTGGTGCAACTTTCCAGAGAGCTATGGATCTGGGCTTTGGGATTTTAAAAGGGAAATGTATTGTCATATATCTTGATGACCTGACAGTGTTTTCAAAGACAAGAGCGGATCATTTTGATCACCTAGAAGCAGTTCTGTTGAGATGCAGAGAGCATGGAATCTCTCTGAACCCTAAAAAATCTGTCTTTTGTGTCACTGAGGGAAATTTATTAGGGCACATCGTTTCCAAGGATGGTATTAAGATTGACCCCGAACGAGTACAAGCTATCCAAAGAAATTCCTCTCCCAACCAAAGAAAAGGGCGTGCACTCCTTCTTTGGTAAGATAAATTTCTTGAGAAGATTCATCCCCGATTTTGCAGAGTTAACTTTGAATATTTCTCAGATGATGAAAGGGAAGCAAACATTCGGTTGGTCCTCTGAGGGAAATGAATCCTTTGAAGGTATTAAGAGAGCTATCGCTAAAACTCTGCTTTAGCTCTGTCCTGATTTCAACAAAGATTTCATCATCTATTGCTATGCTACAGATAATACCTTGGCTTGTTGTGTTAACTCAAGAAGACTCTAATGAGCATGAGCTACCAATTGCATTCATGAGCTATATTCTGAAGGATCATGAGTTAAAATACACCATGATGGAGAAGCATGCTTTTGCAGTGGTCAAAGCTGTCAAGCAGTTTCACTTTTACATCCTCAACTCTCACTCCATGGTGTTGGTTCCAGATACAACTGTTAAGTCAATTCTCACACAACAAGAATTTGGATCCAAGAGAGGGAATTGGGTTGCTAAGGTCCAAGAGTATGACATTGACATTAAGCCGACCAAGCTGGTTCGTGGAAAAGGTCTTTGTGAGCTCATTGCTGAAGGAGCTAAACATGAGTTGCTGGAAAAGAAAGTTGACCTTCCTACTGTTCTGTTCCTTAGTTCAGTTGACGAATGGTATGCTGACATCGCCCATTTTCTCACCTATGGGGAATGCCCCTCTCATTTAACTGCCAAAGAAAAGAGGACTGTTAAATTGAGATCAGTACAATATGTATTATGGGAAAATGCTTTGTTCAAGCGTGGCTTAGATGGGAGATTTTTGAAGTGTGTGGACAAGGAACAACAGAGAAAATTGCTCTCAGCTTTTCATGATCAAGCATGTGGAGGGCACTATTCATCAACGGTCACAACACATAAGATACTCCGTGGAGGGTACTACTGCCTTCTTTGTTCGTAGATGCATCCAAGTGGGTGGATAAATGTGAGGCTTGTCGACTTTGTGGGAAGACCTAAATTGGCTTCTTTGCCTCTCTCCGCCAGTGATTGAGGAACCATTTCAACAAAGGGGGTTTGGACTTCATTGGTACACTTAATCCTACTTCTAGTGCTGGTCACACTCATGTGCTAACTGCCACTGACTACTTCACCAAATGGGTGGAAGCTATTCCAGTTAAGAGCACTACTTCTGAAGTGGTATGCAGCTTCATCAAAGAGAACATCTTGGTAAGGTATGGTGTACCTAATAAGATCGTAGAATGATAATGCCTCGAACTTCTCTTCAACCGAGATAATGGACTTCTGCTATGGGTATGGCATTTCTTTGTCTCACTCTTCGATTACTACCCTCGTGGCAATGGACAAGGTAATCTACTAACAAAAATTTGGTGACTATTATCGTAAAGTTAGTAAATGAGTCTCAACGAAACTGGCACAAGAAGCTCTATGATGCTCTTTGGGCAAGACAGGTTACACCAAAGAGAGCTATTGGGATGTCTCCTTTTCAAGTGGTATATGGAGTAGAAGCTCAATTGCACAAGCTGATAAGGGAACTACCCGGCCTTGCACCTAATGAAGGCCATCAAGATACTAGTTTTAGAGATGCCCTGACAAGAGAATTATGTACCCGCACAAGCCGAATGAAGACAGATTGAGGTCATTGATAGGATATCTGTCACCAAAGAAGGTAAAGGTCCTGTTTGACAAGAAAGCTAGGTTCGTAGATTTCCAAGTTGAGACACTCGTATTGCTATGGGATAAAAGGCATGAACCTCGTGGCAGCCATGGAAAGTTCGATTCCCCCGGGCTCGACCTTTCAAGATCGTGCACTTTGGCTACGGGTGAGAACTCCTTTTATCTTGATTACATGGATGGTTCTTCTCTCCCACTTCCTTATAGTGGGCGATCTCAAGTTGTTCAAGTCCTAGGTGATTAGGAGCCCTCAGTATATTCTCAGTATGTGCTTTTGCTTCTGCTTTTGGCGTGTTTCCTTCCTCCTTTTGTTTTGGTGTGTTGCCCTCTCGTATTGGTCTGCTTTGACTCCGTTGCCCAATGGATAAGGCACCGGTCTACTTCCACCGAGTTTGTCTAAGTTCTTTCCTTGCCTCATTCCTTGAATTATGCCAAGTCATCCCTGTATGAGCCACCGTTGTCCACTCAAAATTCCCCGCTCCGATAAAAGTAAAAATTTCAAAATTTTGAGTTTAAGTGTTTTTCTCTTAAGTGCATAAGTCGTGAAATTGAGAAAATCTGTTTTGGGTCATTTTGTTCCTTTTTCGGCCTCGCTTGACATTTTTGTCCCGCGTGTCCCAAGTTCCGGTGCGCTCGCTCCCGATCGGCAAAATCCCCGGTTGTTCCATTTTCGGGCCCGCTCGGAAGTTTTCATCCCAACCGCCCCAAAGTCAAAAAGTGCAAGTTGGAACCTTTTCGGCCGAAACTCCCGAACCGCGTACTTCGCTTCTTTGCATGTCCCAAATAGCCCAAGTAAAAAGTGCAAGTCATTCCATTTTCGCCGAACCACCAACCGCAGACTCGGAACTTTTTGTCCCAAATGTCCCAAGTTCAAACGGGCCATTTGTTCCATTTTCGGCCGGTCCGCCCGAACCGCAGTACTTCACGCTTTCCCCGTCCCATCTGTCCCAAGTTAAAAGGTGTGCTCTGCTCCATTTTCGGCCGAACCGCCCGAAGTCGCGCACTTCGCACATTTTTGTTCCAAACTGTCCCCAAGTCAAAAGTGCAAGCTGCTTTTTTCGCCAACGAACTTTCGCCAACGCCTTTTCGCAAATCAGTCCGCACTTCGCATATTTTTGTTCCAAGTGTCCTGTTCCAAATGTCCCAAAGTCCAAAAGTGCGAGTTGTTCCATTTTCGCCGATTCACCCGAACCGCATCTTTTCGCACATTTTTCGTCCCAGTGTCCCAAATGCATTTGGCGTCTTCTCCTGCTTTCGCCCGAACTCGCCGAGCCACGTGTGTTTCGCGCATTCGCGTCTCACATGTCCCTAGCGAACCAAAAGCCATTCATACTTGGTTTTTTCCGCTCTACCCGAATATGCTATTTTTTTCAAACTGGTATGAAGATCAAGTTTCAGGAACAGAACAAATTTCGCCGCCGAGTCTCCACTATCAAGAAGCTAATAATGATTATCATACTAACGTCGAGTTTGATAAAGAGATAGAGGAACGTCTTGGATTTTGGACGCAGTCTTCGGCCAACACGTCAGACCTCGTGGCAGGGACATAGCTGAGGCGTTAGAGAGATTCTGACAGCGGTTTCTGAAGTCAGTGGGTCCCTCTCAGTGACTGGCCACCTGTCTTCTTCTCCTTGTTCTTTTCTCCTCTTCCCTTTCTTTTCCGTTTTCTTTGTAATAGGTTGAGGTATCATGGTTGGCGCCCTTAACGGTTCTTGATTAAAGAAACGGTTACGAAGGGTAACTGATTTGTAATCTATATAACGGCATTTCTACGCCACGTAAAGGAGGAAGAACTTGGCATATTTTCTGGAAGTGTAAATAGATCATAAAGAAATCAATACAGAGGACTTTCCTTTCTTTGTCTATCCGATCCTCGTTTTCCTAAGCTTTCATTTATTTTCCGGTGAAGATCATTTATCCCAAATTCGTTAGTCTCACCGATTGACTTTTCAAGCACGGTGATCTTGTATAACCAAGAAGGAACTTTGTTTCCTTGATAATGAATCAACGTTAAGAAACTTTGTGTTCTGCATGCTATTTACGTAACTTTGTGTCTTTGAATTCCATCTTATTTGTCCGATACGAATGATCTTGTTTTCAATCCACCGTGACTTCGCAAACATAAAGAATTACTCGATATCTATAATTCCGCATGTTTTCCTTTCTCTTCTTTTCGTACTCTCATTTCCTCCCTTTTTTCAGTCGATGATCCTCATTTCCAAGTTCAACCATAAAATCATTTTGTATATTTGTAATAAGTTCGATGATCTCCCATTAAAGAGGAAAACACTTTCGTACTATATCCAAAAGGCCTTTTGAACCAATGTATAAAACACTTTCATCATATCAAAGTTCCTCATTGTAGTAGATTTGTAAATAGTTTGGTTTCTTCAATAAGGGCACCTCACCCATTAAGAGGAGGACTTTCTCTTTCCCAAAACCAACAGCTTAGACTTTCTATCCCCTTTTTGCTTTGGTTTACTCTACAACACAATGGGGGCTGGAACATCCACTCCCTTTTGGCCTTGGGTTTATCTACAAAATTGGTCCTAGATCCATCCTGTAATGGTGATGTCTATGGGGTCAAGGTATCAAAATGGATAATTTCTTCATAGCATTCCCTTCCTTTCCTCTTTCTTGTTTGTTTGGGAATATATCAATTTACAAAATACTTTGATACGTGTTTCTTCCTCTTATCGAGGTTCTTCAATATATCTACCTTCACTCTTGGGCCAAATGCACTCAACTCCATCTCCTACTCGACATTATCCTTCACCATAATTAGGTAATGACCACCCCCAATCCTTTAGAAATATCAACAAAATATCCAAAGGATAGCAAGAATGTATGAGCTCTTCCCTCCATAAAATAAATAGGTATATTTCTTTCATGGTTTGCATATCTTTACTTTAATATGCACAAGTTCAATTCTAAAAAGTTACAAGAATCATTTACATTTGAGTTATAGCTCAATTTCTACTCTAAAAATTTCCTACACTCTTTTTGTAGGTTTCATCATGGAGCACACCAATACCAACACATTGAGCAAAGGAAAAGTGTTTGTTCACATATAAGTATATTTTTTAAGCATGTAATTTTCAATTACACACTTCAATGGGGGCGGGGGATGTAGACACTCATATTTGATAACTTATATGATCTTGTAATTACAAGCTTGACTTTGTTCCTATGATAATACAAACTCTCACATTTTAAGCCTAATTTGTATGTAGGTAGGTAGGTAGGTAGGTAAGTAGGTAGGTAGGTAGGTACATCCTAACTTGCTCACATTTGTACACTACTTTTTTGTTCATCCAAATAATGTTAATTAACTAAAGCATTATTGCAATGCCAAAGATTATTCCTAAACTTTCACTTTTGTGACATTATCTCACTGGGAAAATGTACAATTCAAGGCCATATTAGACTACAGGTCCTCTAATGACTCTTTTTCCAATTTGAAAATTATGTGAGTCAATTCATCTTCCTATGTCAGCTATAATATGAGTACCTAACCTATCGAATACTTTATAAGCAGTAAAATGCACTTCATAACTCACTTGGAACTCTCATTATCTCCTAATAAAAATATCAACACCAAAGCACTTAAAGATCTCCAAAATCTACCTAAATCAGCTTGCACATTTTTACAACATCTACTACATCAGGTTTGAATCACTCACCCAAGTCAAAGAGTCTAGCTTCCTCAAATTCTAAGCACTTATAGGTCTAAGATCCATGTCTTAGAAAAATAAATTCATTCCTAGTATTGTCAAATGTATTCAAGGAACAAAATGGTCTGGTCTAGTCACTAAAGCATACCACATCACACTACTACCACACTATCTACATTCTATACTCTATAGTTAACTTATTATGTTGTGTCAAGAGAAATGAGGGCACACATAGGGGTTTATCTTATCTTGCATACACTAATTATATTTACATTAGGATAACTATATGATGATTTCTCATGCTCGAGGGGATGTAGTGTAACACTTAGATTGGCTCTAAAGGAATTGACCACCGAGGATAATCCATCCTCACCCAATCACTAATTTCTCATTTTGTTATCTAAATCTTTGATGAAGTGTATTTCAAGTATATGGGGTTAATACTTGTTTTTGGTTGTTATAGGTTGTCAAAGCTTGAGTGACATATAGCAAAACACATTTTTAGGAAAGTTAAGGGAAGGAGAAGTTATAGAACCCTACTATTAGGAGGTCTAAAATTGCATTTAGAGAGGGAAAAACATACCATGGTCTCTGGGTCGTGTTCTAAAACCTTAGATAGAGGGAGTTTCAAGTAGCATCTTTAGAGATAAACTACTTCCAGGTTTAGAATAGCTCCTTTATTTAGTCTAGACACCTGTGTCTTTCCATTACCTGTGTTTAGAATACCATCTTCACCTTTCAAACTACCCTCTTTCTCACACTTTCTCATCCTCTCACAACCACAAAAATAGGCCTCAGAACATGCTTATATACATGACTTAAGCATCAAATACATATAGGTAAGTCATCATAAATCAAACACATTTTAAAAACATGAATAAATTAGAATAACCTCATTCATGCACCTCCCGAGGTCTTCAATAAAATGTACACACTCAAATCCTTCATTAGGACATAAGTAGGCCTAAAGGCCTAAAACAACTCCTTCGTCAAAAACATGATTGTCTTGGGCCCACATGGCCACCACAAAACCTCATTCATCACTTAGACACTTATTCCAAGTCCATTACCTACCTTCTGCATACTCAATTAAATTTTTAGCACTATATCATGCTTTGAATACACCATTAGGCATGATTGTCTTCATTAGGTCTATGACCTATAAAACTAGTCTTTAAAGAAGAAGCTAAAAATAGTACCAAAATACCTCAACCATGAAATTATGACACATGAATGGAAATATCATGACCTCAAGTTCATCACCAAATTCTCAAGACACCATCACTTGGACTATAGGATCCTGGAACACCTCTGCAACCAAAGACACCAAAACTACCAAAATTGTCTTAAAACCAATCTTACAAAATAGACTTTCATAGACCTCCTAAGTGATAAAAATTAATTTAAAACCACTCCATACATGTATAATGACTTCCATAATCCCTATATAATTAATTTAATCAACTATTCAAATGAAAAACCTAATATTAAATAGAACTTCTTCATAAACATGTAAATTACTGCGGGGTCCACACATTATCATGATACCTAAATTCCACCTCGAGAGATCTAGAGGATTCCTATACAACCTCAAATCACTAACCAAGGTCAAACGATCCATTTTTGTCATGATTGAATAAGTTGTTTTCCATCATTGCTTAACTAGGCTTTTAGGAGGGTTTAGAACCACCTTACCTTCTTAACAATTTTTCATAAAGATTGAGTCTTTATTCTCTAAGTTAATGGATGGAAATCCTTCTTAGTTCCATTCCCAACTTTCCTAAGGAGATCATCCTCCCATACATAATTCACATGTGCCAATGAGCATCAAACAATCCTTCTCTAACTCTAATTCTCACTTCTAAGAAATCGGTAGAGGAAAAATACAATTTCTTTCCCATACCTTCAAACCAAGGCCTGAAAATTCACTCACACACTTGAAAAAACCTGACATGCCTTTTCCCATGCTTAACTTTGCATCTCTAATCTGAAATCAAACCTTCTCACCTCTTTTGGCCAACTAGGGCTTAAGGAAAAGTCTAGTGTAGACATAGAAAACATTACTAACCTCATGCCTGCACTTTGAGAGATTTGTGAGTGTCTTTACACTTCATCCTCCATGCTCTAAAAATGCATAACCAATGACTACATACCCATGAGCCACCATTCCATACCATCATCCCGTTGACTAGGCCATTACTAGGCTTCTTGACCATGCTTACACCAACCATGATGACCACCTTATGACTTATCACACTTGCATCACTATAATGTCCACCTATCATTGCCATACCTCTGCATCACTCATACAATCCGTCACACTTACTCAAGTCATCTCGATGAAAAATATACCAAGCAATATCAACACAACACATGACATCAATGACACTACCAATCAACCTTCACATGACATCATACTCGCTTTTAACACCGATGACAACACCAATTGCCAACAATATACCCCTTTTTCATTGAAATAAAACCCAATGATGGAAAACACATGTATCTCATTCTCTCAAGCCATCATCTCATTCTCCCCCTTTTGACATTAATGAAAAAGAAACATACCTACAACAACTTAAGATTTATTCTCATATTTTCACATTAGGGTCACCTTTTGGTTGGAAACATAAACTAAATCAAACAATGTCAATTTGACATCTTCATCTCTATTTTGACTCAACATAGATCCCACTCGACTGAACGTACTCCTTCTTTGGAGTCTCATAAATACATTCACTTAAAAGATAGAAAAACATGATCATACCTCTACCATCTGAAAACACATCTTTTTGCAACAATAACTTAGAACTCCCCTGAATTAATGCATTCTGTCTCAAGAACGCAATATCATTCACCTAGTATTGATACCAACAAATTATTGATACCCAATCTACTACTAAGTTCATATGTGCATTATTCCAAAACACACTACTAACTTATACCAAAGCATAGAAACAAGAAATATTATTTTCTTACCTTTCAAGGTCCAAAGGCAACACAACTAGCTCTATTACCAATATCTTCATGCTTCATGACATATGTTCCTTTTGATAATTTATACCTTCTCAAGGAGCTAGAGACATGCCTTCTTAGCTCCCCTTAGACCAAGATATCCTTTAATTAAATCCCCTTGAGTCCTTGACCCCACTAATTAGAACTTCTAAATATCAATGCTTCTTTCATACACCACTTCTCACTCTGTAACATCTTTAGCACGTCTTGACACATTACATACATTATTGGCTCAACACTCCATATTATGGAGCTAGAGACACCTACTAAGATCCCCTTTACTTCTTAACACCTTCAATAAATGTTTTATTAAAGCTAGATACTAATAGTGATAGTGCAAACCTCTTCTTACTAGCTAGTTGACACAGACATTTGAAATGTAATCGGTAACACATCCTTTGAATAGTCATCAAAACACACATTCATGCATGAGAAGTTAGAAATTAGAGATTAAATATTTGGAAACAATCCTCAAATCACAACAAGAGGAAAATATATAGTAGAAGTATACATGCGAAATATAACAAAGATAAATAAATAATGCACAAAAGAAGACAAGATAAGATTTAACGTGGTTCACCCAATGTGGGCTACATCCACCAAGAACTTTCTCATATTTTATTATCAACAAGATTAAAACAAATCTCACAGTCTTTCTCTCAAGTTATAAACTCACAACAGAATTCCAAAGATGTTAAACCACATCTAAACCACAATTGACACCCAATTACTTAACCTTGATCACCTCTTGATCACTAAGACTCAAGACCTCAAACACACAAGATATCTTCAAGATACCCTAACACCTCTATTTATAGGATTACAATCCTTTAAGAAGTCCAAAATCTGACCGTAGAAGTTTGAAATTTATGACCTTTCATCTTCGCATGGCTGGAAAAGAAACTATCATGACCTTTCATCTTCTCATGGCTAGAAAATAAACGGTCATGACCTTTCATCTTCCCAATTTGAATTCCACACTTCAATACTAATTTGAGAATACCAAAAACAAGCTCCACACCCCCAACAATCTCCCACTTGGAGAATTTTCCTATTGAGCAAAGTTCTCAACCCTTCATTATCAACCATGAAGGCCAATCAAATTTGAACACAACTTCAAATTCTCCCTTATGACTGCCTTGGTCATCATATCTGTAGGATTCTAACTGGTATGAATCTTTTCCAGATTCAACTTATCTTCTTCCAAAGCTTCCTAATGAAATGATATCTCGGTGAATGTGCTTCATCCTAGAGTGAAAAGAGGAGTTCTTCGCTAAATTAATAGCACTCGACTATCACTGTGTAGTCTCCCAACTTCCTTCTTATGACCCAACTCATCAAGAAACTACCGTAGCCAAAGCATCTCCTTACTTGCCTCTGTGACAGCAACATACTCAACCTCTCGTGGTTGACAAATCCATAACCTTTTGAACTATGAATTCTAACTCACCGTTGTATCACAAACCGTAAATACATAACTTTGTCGTGCTCCTCTTGTTGTACAAATCTCTTGCCATGTCTCGAATCTACATAACCACGCAATGCAGTTGTCTCGACCCATAAAAACACAATGCTTCTCCCATGGTCCCTCTCAAATCTTGAAGGATCCACTTCACTTCACAAGCGTTCTCTACTGGATCACTCATAAACCTACTCATCGCTCCCACCGCATGGGCAATGTCATGCCTAGTGAATACCATAGCATACATCAATCTACCAACCACCGATGAGTATGGTACCACTGGACATCTGGATTTTATCCTCCTTAGTCTTGGAACTCGCTCTTTTGATAATTTAAAGTGACATGCCAAAGGGGTATTAACCGGTTTAGCATCCTGCATACTAAACCTCTCCAAGACCTTCTTTATGTACTCTTCTTGAGATAACATCAGCTTCCTCTCTTTCATGTTCCAAGTTATTCTCATACCAAGGATTTGTTTTTCTGCCCCCAAATCCTTCATAGCAAAGGAGTCACCTAGCTGCTTCTTAAGTACCTTTATTTCCTGCATGTTCTTCCTCGCAACAAGCATATCATCCACATACGAAATAGAATAATATAGCTAAAATTAAGAAACTTATTGATGTACACATAATGGTCTGAGTGACACCTAGAGTAACCCTACTCCTGCATAAAACTATCAAACTTCTTGTACCACTTCCATGGAGCTTGTTTCAGGTCATACAAGCTCTTCTTCAATTTGCACACTAACCTCTCCTTCCCTTTGACCTCATAACCTTTTTAGCTACTGCGCATATACAATTCCTCCTCCAACTCACCATGAAGGAATTCAATCTTCACATCCAACTTCTCTAAGTGTAGGTCTTCTACTACTACTAAACCAAGAACAGTTCTAATAGAAGTCATTTTAACAACAGGAGAAAAAAATTCATCAAATTCTATACCTTTCTTTTGTGCAAATCCTTGACCACCAACCGGGCCTTGTATCTTTTCCTTGCCTCCATCTTCCTCTTTGATTCTATACACCCACTTGTTTTGCAATGCTCTCTTGCCCTCGGGTAGCTCCACCAGATCCCAAGTCTAGTTTTCCATAAGAGATCTATGCTCTTCATCCATGGCTTGCTCCCACTTCTTCCTGGCATCCACCTACAATGCTTCCTCAAAGCCCTCTAGCTCTCCACTTTGTCACTTAACAATAAATAATTCAAATATGGAGTAAATCATTTAGGTTCCCTTCTTACCCTAGAAGACCTTCTCACCTCAGGATTTTGGGTCTGATGAGTAGGTTCCTGAACTAGCTATGCCGGAACATGCTACACCTGAACCGCCCCTTGGACACCTTGTTGTCTGCAATGTCCTCTAACACTATGTATTATTTCTTTGATTCCTCTTTCTATTCCTACAACTGATCTTTATACATGAATTTTTCATTAAAGACAATATCTCTAGACTAAAATATTTTCTTATCCTTAAGACTCCAAACACGGAAACCAAAGTCATCCTCACCATATCCAACAAAGGTGCATTTCTCAAACTTAGCCTCTAACTTGGTCCTATCATCTTTATCAATGTGAACAAATACCTCACATCCAAATACTCTAAGAAATGAGTAATCAATTTTCTTACTAGACATCAAACCTCCTCGGGTGTACCTCCATCCAAAGCTATAAAGGGTCCTCTATTAATCAAATAAATAGTTGTGCTCACTGCTTCCGCCCAAACATGAGTGGCAGCCCCACATGTAACATCATGCACCTAGCACGCTCAATGATTTTATTTTCCATTCTCTCTGAAACTCCATTTTCCCGGAGTATTTAGAACTGCTTCTTTTCTCTCATGGATCCTATTTACCAAACAAGAATCAAGAAATTCATTTTTGTAATACTCCCCTCCATTATCTAACTTGAGACATTTCAACTTGAGACTTGTTTCATTCTCAACCAAGGCTTTCCATATTTTGAAGGTTTCAAACACATCATATTTCTTTCTAATGCAATATACCCAAACTTTTCTAGTTGCATCATCAATGAAAGTGACATAATAACATGAACCACCAATAGAGTTTACCTTAGATGGCCCCCATAAATTTGTATGCACTAAATCCAACTTACCCTCCTTCCTGGTAGGTCCAACCTTGAGGAATCTCACCCGCTTCTGTTTTCCATAAACACAGTCCTCATAGAAGTCTAAATCTAACTCCTTTAATTTGGGAAACATGTCCTTTATAATCTGCATTCCTTCTTCTAACTCGTATGACCGAGTCTATGGTGCCACAAAGTTGCATCTCCATTTGCATTAACTAAATTACAATAATCACCACCACTGTTAAATACAAAGTACTAGTTTCCTTACCTCTTTCAACCACAAGAGCTCCCTTTAGTAACCTTCCAAAATCCACTATAAAACTAACCATACAACCATCACTGCCTAGCTGACCCATTGATATCAAGTTCTACCTCAACTTAGGCACATGCCTGACATCCTTAAGTAGCCATGTGTTCCCATTCTACATTTTCACCCAAACACAACCTTTCCCTACTATTTTGCATGGTTCATCATCACCAAGATATACATGTCCAAAATATCCTTGAACAAAATTAGTAAAGTAATGTCTATGTGGGGTGGCATGGAAAGAAGCCCCTGAATCTAACACCTAAGACTCAACAATATTATCTAAAGAAAGAATTAAGGCATCCTGACAAACATCACCTGTTGCCACATTTACCTCTTTAGTGTCCTCCTTCTTGTTCTTCTTATCCTCAAGAGCCCAAAGCAATATTTCTTAGCATGAACAACCTTCCCACAAAGGTGCCAACATTCTAAGTTACTCTTAGAATTTGACCTTCCGCGAACATTCGACTTCCCACGGTTACCTTTCCTTTGTCCTTTTTTCTCCCTCTCGCTCTCCACCGTCAAAGTGTTTCCGTAAGTAGAAGAATCTCCGATGCTCTTCCTTTACATTTCCTCACTTAGGATCACACCTATTACGTCCTCAAACTTTAGCTTTGAATTATTAGATATTGAATTACTTACAGCCATAACCAAGTTGTCCCAGCTATCTGGTAAGGAGCACAAAATCAACAAATCCCTGACCTAATCATCAAAGTCAATTTTTACCGAGTTTAACATACTCACAACCATATTAAATTCATTTAAATGAACAGCAATAGAACCATTCTCAAACATCTTCATATTAAATAAATTTTTCATTAAAAATATTTTATTAGAGGCAGAGGGTTTTTCATATAACTTCCCCAACGCACTCATGAGACCTTTCGTGGTCTTCTCCTATGATATGTTGAAAGCAACCAAAGATGCAAGGCATAACTGAATTTCCCGAGTGCCTTTCTATCCAACAACTCCCAATCCTCATCCGACATGGTTGTAGGTTTCTTTTCTTTTCCAACCAAAGGAACATGGAGGTCCTTTTGATATAAGTAATCCTCCATTTGCATCTTCCACAAACCAAAGTTCTACCCATTGAACTTCTCAACCCTTGATCTACCCTCATCTATCATAGCTCCCACTCAAGCTAAAATTTCCCTGTGATTTACCACTTCAGCAAAAAACCATCAAATATCTTATACCAGTTTTTAGGAATTAGAGAACAAATATGCGGAAATAATTCCTCAAATCACAATAGTAGGAAACTATATAGCAGAAGTATACATGTAGAAATATAATAGCATAAATAAATAATACACAAAAGAAGACAAGACAAGATTTAATATGGTTCACCCAATGTGGGCTACCTCCACCAAGAAATTGCTTAGATTTTATTATCAACAAGAGTAAAACAACTCTCACAGTCTTCTCTCAGTTATGAACTCACAACAGAATTCCAAAGATGTTAAACCACAATTGACACCCAATTGCTTAACCTTGATCACTCTTGATCACCTCTTGATCACTAAGACTCAATACCTCTTGAATACACAATATATATTCAAGATACCCTAACACCTCTATTTATAGGATTATAATCCTTTAGAAGTCCAAAAGCTGACCCTAGAAGTTTGAAAGTCATGACCTTTCATATTCCCACGGCTGGAAAAGAAATTGTCATGACCTTTCATCTTCTCATGGCTAGAAAATAAATGGTCATGACCTTTCATCTTCCCAATTTGAACTCCACACTTCAATACTGATTTGAAAAGACCAAAAACAGGCTCCACACCCCAACGTGAGAATAGGCATTCAAACAACATAAACATACCTTGATCCTTTGAATCACAAATCCACCAATATTTTTCAAGATTCATGCACACATTCATAACCAACAAAAGTACTTTAAATCATTTGGGATATTCATTAACCACAAATATTGCTCAAGGTAATAATCTTAAACCTTTATGCTATAAAAGTATTGAATACTTATCCAAACCGAGATAACATATCTTGAGCCACTATGAACAATGAACTTTTCTTCTCAACTCAAGAATAGCAAGTTTCTTATCTCCATTTATGTCTTTCTCAACTATGACAGACCTAGGACTTCACATTCTAAAATCTATCAAACCTTGCTTCATCATGATATGTTAGATAGGACTATACATACCTTGAACTTCCATGCTTCATCAACATTATACCTATATTCTTATGTTATCATATTGCATACAACAAACCCAAAGCATACTACCTAGATTTCAAACTTGAAATCCGTCCTCTCTCAATAAATATACAACTTTTGGCATCCTCCTAATCATAATCTAACAACACACATGTGGATTCAATGGTTCAAAAACATCTATGTCAAACTCATCATTGCATCCTCCTTGCACCAACCTCACAACTAGAGTGTCAAATAGATCTCTAATGGATAATTATGCATTCCCAGATTTCATTGACATGTTGTCATGACAGTAGAATTAAAATACACACTTGTGGTGTCATCTTGATCTTCATATCCCCTATAAGGCTTACTAGACCATATTTTTCAATCACTAACATCTTAAGTACATTACATACCACCTAATTTAGGCCTTAAGACAAAACCTTAATCTAAAAAAACATGTTTCAAATATTCTATTCACCTTTTAGATATTCACACACCATCTTGGCATAAATTCACATTGTAACATACCTTCATGCATGTGGTAGAACAAATCAAGTCACCTAGTAACGTAACTTCTTGGTTTGATCAAGTTCGAATATACTATGCCCTCTCGTGATTTCTAACTCTTCCTTACAACCACAACTCTATCAACTTCTTAACTCACCTTCTCAAGTTTTCTCACCACCTTCTATAAGAATACAACTCTATCATATCTTCATGAATTCAACTATACTAATCAAATACACACAAACATGCCTAAACGCATAGATCCCTACCTTTATTATGACCTCAACACTTAAATGGATTCATTTAGGTGTTCATAACCCTATAGAACACCACACAACTCTGTCACACAACTTCTAGATCTTGAAGCATCTTCAAGTCTTCTTAATTATCTTTCATACTCATATCTCTCTATAAAAATTCTTGAAACTCATCTCTTAACAACATGACTCCATGAATCAGATCAGGAAAAAAACATATACCTCAATCATTTTGACCAAGTCTTCAACATAAACAACATACCTACAACACACCTTGTTTCTACTTCTTATAGATGATGAATGCCTCTATGAATCCTAATAAAGACACCTCTTCTTCTTAGGGCTATAGAATAACATAAACTCAGGAGATTCCCATATCTCCATCTTCTTCTCATCTAATTTTCAACCATGAGATGGATTGGTTATCTTTAGGATCCTTCTTGACTTCTTGATTGGCTTTTCAGGCTTGATGACAACATCCTCTTTCTTTTCTAGTACATGGTCTGATAACATATACTCTTGGTGTTATTCAACCTCTACTTTATCCTCTTTCATGGTAAATAGTCCACTTGGGCTAGTAGGAAAATCAGGACTAGGCATGACTATCCTTTGTTCCTTCTCCTTCATATATGCATGATCTAACTTCTTGATATTCTTCATTTTATTAGGCTCCTTCTTGATCTTACCAAGAATTTCAAACATATTTTTGTGTTTTACTATCTTGGATTCCTCCTTTTATGAATGAATCTCATCTTTCCTAATCATGGGTTCATTCTCCTTATTCTCTTTTTCATCATATGTTGACAACCAGAGTTCTTCACATTCCTCCACTTATAACCCTTGTACAAATTTTCCAAATGATTCGTTTGGATTCATGGACTTAGAATGATCAGTTCTTATCGATTTAGGTATCCATAATTTTACTTTGCATTAAAATACTCTATGGAAAAAATACGTGCATTTAAAACAGCCATGAAACAACCTTCTTGCATGCTCCATCTTCTTGTTTTGACTTGAGAACCTCCTAGCTCTATTAGGACATAATCTTGTAATGTTTCCTTTATCATGACAACTATAACACTCAACCTATTTTTAAGGATCACACTTTATATCCCTTACCTTGCAATCCTTTGCAATATGACCTCTTTTCCTATAGTTGTAACATAATACTTTGATCCTTCCTATATTATTCCTCCATAAGAAATGATGACTATGGTCCACAACTCTATAACAAAACTCATTACATGAAAAACAATGTCCATTGAATGAAATTACACACCCTGTACTTCTTGAAGGCTCATTTCCTTCTGAGACCTAATGTTCATATCCACCCTTTGACATTATTTGTCCATGTCACCTTCTCGAGAGACCTATATGCTCCTTTACAACTTTGACCGAAAAAATCCATAGATTTCCCATCTTTGTGCTTCTTAGCATCACCTAAATTTGTTAAGCTTGCTTTAGAGGCCCCGCTTCTAATACCAATTATTAGAAGCATAACCACCGAGAGAGGGTGAATCAGTGTGCAATAAAACTTTCAATCACTTAAACATTATCCATTCATTAATCATTCATCAACTTAACCATTAACCATTCACCAAGAATCATAACCAAACATGAGAAATGAGAACATAAGAACACAAGAAAAATAGATATAAGTGGGAAACCCTATAAGGGAAGAAAACTCACTGCAAAAAATATATATTATAGAAATGAATCAAATTTAGTTGAGCACTAACCCTACAAAGAGCACCAACCCCTTAATTTAGTAGAGAACCAACCCTACATGGAGGCACCAACCCCTAGATGACTCATCACCAACTCAACCACCTAAATTTTTTTCACCGCTGTAATGTTGCCACAACAACTGATGACGACTTTATTTAGATCTCATTTCTTTTATCTTCACCAAATCTACCTTCGTTGCTAACTCATTCAATAACTTCTTCACCAAGTTGATTAGGTCATATGACATGTCTCTCCAACAATAGATCACCCTCTATAACATCATGACACAATATTTTCCCTCTCTTGATGGTCACAAATACCTTCTTCACCTCTTCAAACTACCCTCTTACTCGCACTTTCTCATCCTCTCTCAACCACAACAAATAGGCCTAAGAACATGCTTATATACATGACTTAAGCATCAAATACATCTAGGTCGGTCATCATATATCGAACACATTTAAAAAACATGAATAAATTATAATAACCTCATTCATACACCTAATGTCACTAATAACATGTACACACTCACATCCTTCATTAGGACATAAGTAGACTAGAAGGCCTAAAACAAATCCTCCAAAACATTATTATTTTGGGCCCACATGGCCACTACCAAACCTCATGCATCACTTAGATACTTATCCTAAGTCCATTACCTTCCTTCTACATACTCAATTAACTTTTTACCACTATATCATGCTTTGAATACACCATTAGGCATGATTGTCCACATTAGGTCTATGACCTATAAAATTAGTCTTTAAAGATGAAGCTAAAACCAACACCAAAACACCTCAACCATGTAAGTCTGACACAAGAATGGAAATATCATGACCTCAGGGTCATCACCAAATTCTCAAGACACCATCACTTGTATTGTAAACTCCCAAGAACACCTTTGTTACTAGGACCACCAAAACTGCCAAAACTCTCTTAAAACAAGTCTTGCAAAATAAAATTCCACATACCTCCTAAGGGCTCAAATTTGATCTAAAACAACTTCATACATGTATAATGACTTCCATACTCCCTCAGACATTCATTTAATAACCTGATCAAATGCAAAACCTAAGAGTAAAAAGAAATTCTTCATAAACATGCAAATTATTGTGAGGTCCACTCACTTTCATAATACCTAAATGCCACTTGGAGAATTTTGGAGGAGTCGTATACAGCCTCCAATCACTACCCAAGGTCAAGCAATCCATTTTGGCATGTTTTAACAAGTTCTTCTCCATCGTTGCTTAACTAAGGTTTTTAGAGGGTTTAGAACCACCAAGTACCTTCTTAATCATTGTTCATAAAGCTTGAGGCCTTATTCTCTAAATTAATGAATGGAGATAGTTATTAGGTCCATTCCTAGCTTCCTTGAATAGCTCATCCTCCCATGTAGACTTCACACATGCTAACAAGCATGAAACAGCCTTGTTGGTCTTTAATTCTCACTTCTAATAACTCAAGAGAGGAAAAAAATATAATTTATTGCATATACCTTCAAACCAAGGCCTAAAACTTCACTCCCAAACTTGAACCAACCTAAAATACCTTTTCCCATGCTTAAATTTGCATCTCCAAGCTGAAATCAGACCTACTCACCTCATTTGGCCAACTAGGGCTTAAGATAAGGTCTAGTGGAAACCTAGAAAACATGACTAAACCTCGTACCTATACTTTGAGACACTTGTGAGTGTCTCTACACTTCATCCTCATGCTCTCCATGCTCTAAAAATGCATAAATAGCTAATACATACCTATGAACCACCCTTCCATACCATCATCCCGCTAACTAGGCCATGACTATCATCCTGCAACCATGTTGATGACCTTATGAATTTTTCACACTTGCATCACTATAATGTCCAACTATCACTACAATACCTTCGCATCACCCCTACAAGCCATCACACTTACTCAAGAAACCTCATCAATGAAAACTAGACCAAGAAATCTCAAAGACAACAGATGACAAAGAATGCAATGACACTACCAATCAATCTTCACATGGCATCATACTCATTTTTATATCAATGAAAACACCAATTTCTAATTCTTATAATTTTTAGGGTGTAAACACCTAGGATATATGATGTAGTGATGTCATGGTTGACCATTAAAAAAATTAAAACTAAAAAATTAAAATAGGGCTACAAAGCTAGTTTGATAAAATCATTTCTCTTAAAATGCAATATGGGTTTTGTTGAAACTTTGATATGATCATGAATTATAAAGCTAAAAACCCAAATCATAAATATGGATGTACGCCTTGTTCTTTAGACGGGTTCATCTATATTCATTAATTTTTACTTCATAACAATCATTCTTATACCTTCCCTTTGTAGATGCTTGAGTTCTACTCCTCGGTCTTGAAATACTTCTTGTTCATGGTTACTCTTTCTCTATGCTCCTTGAAACATTCTCTTATATCAAAAATTGACTAAGTTTTGCTTATAAAAACCACTATGATCACTTTCTTGACAATTTATAAGACTTTTTTAGTACCCTTTTGGCTCATTAAAATGTTGGTGAAAGATTATATTGGTTTCCTTTAGTGATTACTCTCACCTTGAAATATATGAACACTTCCTTTAAATCTCTTGTATTTCTTATAGTGTATTAACAAAATCTAAGATACGCAATTTTATTATTCAATCACCCACATGCTTGGAAACCTTTCCACACTATCATAATTGATCATCAAGAGTAATTAGATTATACAAGAGTATCTATAAATTGAAATCAACATAATTCAATTTTAAAATTCATAATACATTCTTAAATGGAAAAAATCACAAGCTATAATACCTGCACTTTTGTATGGGATTATAATCTCTTACTGTAATTTCTCCAAAATATCATTCATTTCATCTAGAAATCTTCATCCTCATATAAATATCTACAAGAACTTGAAGATCAACACAATCTTCAAATAATTCACCTCTATTACTCACACCTTTACATATATATGTTTATGTCTCTCTCCTATATATTTATCTCTTTATCTTCTACATTTTATTCATTTAATCCACCATTCCTATGCATTTTATAGAATCTACATGTTGATCCTCACGTGCAGATTGAGATTATAATATTCCGTTCTTGTTTTAGTTTTTTGTTTTCTCAACAACTTGCCAACCTTTTACGATTTATCTATTTTTTCCTCCCACATTGCATTTGAATTCCTTTGATGGTTATAGACTGAAATGGAGACAATTAAGTTCCTTTACATAATATTAAAACAACCTTTATCCCCTTATATCATGGTGACATCTTCCTCAATGGCTTATACATGGTTACAAGGATATCCAACACCTCATGGACCTTTAGAATGCACAATCCAATGTTATGAAGACCTATCATCACTTGAAATGCACTTTTGGAGGGAAACTACTAAGACAACTCCTATTGTCTTCTCAAGGCTTATTATGGTTGGATGGACTTCCTAAGAATCTATAAGACTTTATTCAATCACTCATGCAAAGAAAACAATCTATTTACACAGTTAGAGTGATGGACCTACATCATGTAGGATCATCTAGGTTCACTTGAAATCTTACATCACTCAAAAACATGGTTATTTAGTATTGTGCAAATTATTGTTGCACCAATTCGTCATTGTCTATTTTACACAAGAGTTGTTTTGTAAAAGAGTTTTTTTATATGATTTTGATAAATTCATGTTCCATGCAAGTGTCTTTTTTAATTTATCCTCACATTTGTGTGCACTAAGGTTTTGATGGTCTATGTTGTGTTTTACACATAGTTCTATTGTGAAAGAGTGTTTGTAATTTTTATGCTCTCAATTGATATGTAATATTTTCCTTTATAATATTGGTCAAAGTGGTTGTATTATTTATAGATGACTTCATCAAAGATATCAGTATATTTTAAATTTTAGAGATGAGTTTCAAAATCATAAATAACTTTGGATTGATAACACAAAGTTTTATCACTTAGTGCAAGGAAGGTGGCTTTAGTAAATTGTATGCAACATAGTTACTTTTTTTTGCACTCGTAACGCATCAATATTTTATAAGAGATCACATGAACATTGTATTTTCCATTCAATGGTTCATGTCTATCTTGTTAAATTTTCAAATTCATTAGAGTTGTATTGAGATAGGGAACAAGGATTTAGTGGAGTATATCGAGCATAGTGCTATGTGAAATAACATGAACATGGCAAGTAACTTGCAAGGTTTCAAATATGTCATTATTTTATGAGGCAAGATGGATTTTCCCTAATCTAATAAATATCACCATTTATCTAAATCAAATTGCAATCAAATGTTGTTTGGGCCAAATCTTCAATATTGGATTAAAGTGAATGATAGTAGCATATGATTTACTTGTAGATTTGAGGAAATATTATAAGTATGAGGGTCTTGTAATTATCTAAGCACGCTACTTATTTTTTGTTAGGGTTGATCCCCATACATTGATGATATAACATGGAATAGTCAATTGAGTGCAACACACTATAGTGATTTACTTGTAAAGACTACAAATTAGTGAGAAAAGATCCTAGAATCTATAGTCTCCGAACATCTCACTTTTGAGATAAATAAATGTCTTTCTATGTATTATTTTCTATGATTAAATGGGAATTTTTGTTGCATTTTATACATAGTATTATGTTAAGTATTATGAGGTTTTTTTGGTTTAAGGCATCCATAACAAGGAATCCTAATAGCGACTTTATCAAAAAAATTTCTTTTTATGATGTTAATCTCATGCTCCACTTATATCTTGATGGAAGTAATTATATTGAACTACAATTTTCTATTGATTGTTTCCATGTCTTAATATATAGAGTATTCACAATGACTATAAGAGTGAAATCTTGTTGGAAAATTACTCCAAGGTTCCAAATTTAATTCCCATGTGTCCAATGACTTGGAGATGTATATTTGCTTTATAGTGTGGAGGTGTATCATCTTATGACACATACGATTATGACTACCCCTTCCCTAACTATCTTATTTAGCATTATGGTAAAGACTTTGAACATTTATTATATATTGTATGAAAAAGAGGTATCTTATTGTGAGTAATTTTCATATCTAATATTTATTATTTTCCACTCATCAATGTATGTGTAAGGAAGGGGTATTACAAGTGCACATATCCATCATTTTTTTAATGAATAAGATCATATATTATATTAACAAGTAAAATGATACAAGATAATTCAACAAAAAGTGGGTGGTATGAGAGCACGCCCCAAAGCCATGAACAAACTAGGCCAAACCTAGTAAAAGTCAAATGTAACAACATAGAAATTGTGAAAATGAAACTAAGCCACCTTTGTAAAAGTTGTTGAGTAGAGCTCGGGAATATGGTCATCAATCCAATTTCTAGAACTAGGAAGGTCCTTTCCATTGTCTAGTACCTCCCAACTAGATCCATCGTAGACCTCATCTTTGTTGTCTTCTCGAGTGTCGCGTGTGGGTGAGATGGTAAATCCATTCGGGGAAACTTATCCGGTGGAGGTGGGACGAACCACCTATCATGAGTGCATATCTCGGGGCAGCCGGTGAGCCCCAACCAAGCTGGTGAGATAGTGGAAAAAATCCTAGCCCCGGTGGTGAGCTATGGGTGGAGGAGATAGGATCCTCCACATCGATCGAATACACGGGGACCAACAAGCGCAGCTTCAATTAGCGGCATTGGGAGCAACTCGATAACCACCTCAAGGAAAACCATTGTGGGGGCGAGATAGCGTCGAGAGGGAGATGGTGGCTCCTGAGAAACATTACAAGGGGCATCACCCTAGTGACAAAGGAGGGTCTGGAGGTGCTCCACCTTGAGGGCCACTTTATTCACTTGCACTTGTATCTACAACAACACATTGGAGATAACCATTGACTTATTATAAATAGAAAAATGTTGATCAACTTTAGCATGAGAAAATAAACAAGAGTTCCTTTCTTTCCAAAGCCAAAAAATAATTTCCACTCTGAAAGCATTCCAAATTTGGCTAAACATGTGTAGCATTCTCGGGATTATTGCTTAATGTAATATGCTTCCAAGTGAAACATTATGGTCAAAATGGGAGAAAGAATAAGTGGATACAATTCCAAGCCTTTTGTGATTTACTACAATACCAGAAAAGGTGGGATAAGGTTTCTAAGTGCCCACAGTATGGGATAATTGGGAGCCGAGACACTAAGTTGAACCATACGGGCACCAATCGGTGAGTCTTGGTGGAGAACATGCCACAAAAATGAGATATTTTAGGTTACACACAAGCGACTAAACAGCTTCACATTTACTTTCTTAAACTATAAACCATTCAACCTTTAATGTGTGCACAACATCATACAACATTCATTTAAATAACCATGAACAAGAGAGAGAACACCATAACACAAGATATACTTTGTAAACCCTTAAGGGGAAGAAAACCCACTAAAAATTTTCTTGATATTACACACAACAAAGACTCAAGTGAATATTACACATCACAAGATATTTCTTTAGTGAGGCACCAACCCCTAAACCCTTATTAATATTACTCACAAAAAGTGACTTGCATGAATATAACTTGTCACATAAGATTTTAATAATAATATCAATGAAGATATGCTTTCAATTCAACCGATGGTGATCACAAGATTCATCTCCAAACTCCTTTAAACCCTTGTTCAAGCCCTCATTCACCTAGTTCTCTCTTTCTTCTTCTTTCATGAGCTTCTTATGCTTCAAACCCTTGAAACACACTCTTAAACATTATTCAACCTGTTACAAACTCTCTCATATCGCAAATCATTCCTTCATACTCATTACAAGAACACACATGGGTCGTACGTTTTCCATCTCTAAGAACTAACTCAAATTTGAACTCAAACCCTTGCTTTATAACCTTCTCGACTCAAAAAAATAAAGAAAGTTAGTATCCATCCTTTAGTTAGACCAATAAAACTTTAAAAAAATCCCAATACATTCACTAAAACATTCACATTTGACCCATATATGTTGGTCATGCCCAAAACCACCAAACATGCACAAAACCATCTCAAAACCTCATCCCCTAGATGAGCTAAAACCACAAATACTAAAATCATGATTATTCAAGATAAAAAATTAAATACACATGTCAAATATAACATAAAAACACCATCCATGGTAATTAATTAACTTACACCAATAAAATTTATCATAACTCAAGAAGGCTCGTATCTTTCTCAAAACATTTGTTTCCAACATCTTGTCTTCACCTTTAGGCCTCAAGACCACTCAAGAACAACTCAACTATGGCATGTAACCACTCTATGGAATACTCAAGAAATTTAGATCACATCCACGGATATTATATCTCATAAAACATCCATGTGTGCAAACCAAACCTACTTTCCTCTTCACCAAATCAAGCTACCCAGAAACTTATTTTACAAACTCAACTAGTTTGCACCCTTTCTATCACTTCCAAGACCTAAAAATTCCTTTAATAGGAACAAAATTAATACCTCCTCAATCTCAAACTTATATCAAATATCAACACCTCAATCTTTCAACTTGAGCAATCCAAATTCTAAGAACCAAACAACCTTATTCCTTGCAAACTAACTGGAGGACCCATCAAATATCATAATCATGAGACATACCATACACTACTAGAAATATCTCTAAATAATATTTCCAAAACATATCACATTTTCTTCTAACTCCAACTAGAAGGCCTCCAACTAAGTTCGTCTCTGAAAACTACATAAAACTATCCCAAAACTGCCTTATGACTAGTCTTCATAAATAGGGTACACGTTTCCATTTAGAATCATCACCATGGTCTGAAACTACCATGGACATCAAGAAAAAATCCCATACTAAAAACTATGTCAATTTATTTTTCAACTCCTTTGTAAAACCTTTCCCAAAACTAGACTTCTTCATAAACTTGCATTTTTAGGTGGGGTCCACTCATTGCCACATGTTCTATCATACCTTTTTGTAAATATGTAGGAGTCCTCTACATCATAAAATCATCATAATATCACAATCAATCAATTTTGGGAACTTAGGAAACAAGTATCTCCTACCGCTTTTAAATTAAGGTTTTAAGCACATAAAAAGTTATTTACCTTCTTAACATTCGTTTATAAAAATGTGATGAAAAAATAACCTCATTCCTTTTTTGAATCCTTCTTGAATTAATTAAAAATCATCCCTGAAATCCAAATTCCCCATGCAAAAGCACACAATTCATGGTGAGCATCAGAAGGTGCAATTCGAGCTAGAAATCACCTTCTTCTTGACCTTGTTTCACAAAAAAACTTAACTTGCAAAATATTCTTCAAATGACTCCAATTTTTTATCACACCTCTAGAAATCTATTTTCATAATCACTAATCATAATCATATCTCAAATAGGTTTCCATCTTCTCAACCCATCTCATTTGCATGACTATCCCTTGGGGTTTTGCATGGTTTAGGCTAGGGTCAATTGAACCAACATTGTAACTCATCATGAAACCTCTCCAAAATGTCCTAACAACCTTAATACATCATGAAACACTCACCTTCATACATTCATGATCTCACATGGTTCTACAACGCATCCTCGTGCCTCTAAGCACCTAGACTGGTCTAGATGAGCACCTACAACTGGGTCTTAAACTTGTACTTGCACCCTAAAACTCATGTGGGTGTCTAAAAACTCGCAATAAATTCTATCCATGCTTCTACCATTCTCTTGAAGCCACCAAACAACTCCAACTACTATGTTCAATCACCTAAGCTAGCTAGGTCACTTGAATAGGCTTGCTAGACCAAGCCAATCTCACTGAGTCAACTCATGCTGCCATGAAACCACATAATAATCCATACCATCATCCTACTAAGAATGTTCTGACTCTACTACATAATCCTCTTTTTCATTAATGATCTTTTACATTAATGACAACACCTAGAATGCATCATGCCAACAATCTCCCCCTTTGTCATTAATGGAAAACCTCCTAAAATTCTCCCCATTTTTACATTAATGACAAAGCATACCTATAATTTCATTATTTTCACCTTTCTCAACATCATAGGGTCATCTCTTGGTTATAAACATCAACCAAAATCATAAAATTTGGCTCACAAACTAGTTTTTTCATTTTGACCTAATTTGACCATTTGCAAAACATTTATGATTGTACTCCTCCTAGGCAAGAGCATACACATCATCTATACATACCAATAATTATGAAAATAACATCATTTTACCTTGTTCTTGAGTGATAACATCATCAAGCCTTCATACAAGCATGCAAAATTGGCATTTCTCACTAAAACCTTGTTTTTTCATTCTTTATCATCATGGAAATATTGTGCAGAGACCTCAATCTAATGCATGCAACTTGTGAAGATGAAAACAATCATGATTTGGAGCCAAAATCACACTACATACCTTCATTAATGCTTGTCTCTCCTTGATAGGTCTTCAAAATTGCTTGATTTTTTCGCACTTGTTCATACACAACATTTTGATCCAAGATCCCTAAACTAAAACTTTAGAGATATTTAGGCCAAATTTCACACACTCTAGAAGCACACATACCTCAACAAGAAACTCTTTATGAATCCCCTAGATTCATACCATTCTACTCTAGTATAAAAACACAAATTTTCTTCTTACCTTGTCACCATGTCATGGAAGAGACATAGCCACTTTGACATTACCCCTGAAGCACTTTCTCATTTTTGTCATCCCTTTTTCATCTTATTTCACTATCCTTGATAGCTAATCTTACTCAGAGGCCAATGATGTTTCTAGCAAATTCTATTTTCCCACACAAGCTTCTCTAAGAACTCATGAGACCTATTCACCTTTGTTTGAGAGTCAAAGAGGACTCCCATGTCTTAACTTATGTTCATACAGGACCTATAACACTATATTTTTACTCTTAAGTATGTAATTTCACTCATGCAAAAACTATCCATAAATACAAGATATTATCTATGAAAACTCCATTTTCCTTTCCATATAAGTCTTTAACATTCCTTTTACACTTAAGTGTGTGATAAATAGAACTTCCCCTTCCTGGAGAGCTCAAACATGTAGCTTCACAATTTGGGCATATACTACTTATACCAACTTGAGAACAATCCACCAACACCATGCAAACAATATTTTCATAACCATCCAAGATTAGAAATCACTCAAAATTCATTTGAATTGTATTAATCATCTTTGGATTAAACAAGGGGATCATGCGTTGATTGTAACAACTTTATCTATGCACTTATAACATCGTATCACCTGTAAGAAATGGAGCTCAAGCCCATACCTTGTTGAGACACATGATTTACCCTTATTGAAAATACAAGTCTGCCATGTTATGCTTTCCAAACACGTCATATTCCTAAGTAGATGACAAGAAAGAGACTCCTATACCTACTATCCTTTTTGAAGTTTTATAGCACCATATGATATTCCATGGTCCCAAAAAAATTCCCTCTTGTCTTATATTATCGTCACTCACCCCCATATCTCTAGTTTAAGGACAATCTATGTGGAATGCAAAGATTCTTGAAGAAATTATGATCCTCTCACCTCTTTAGACCTCATATTCCTCAAGTAACCAACTCCTTTGAATGACTTCATTCTAGTCTTAATTAACATTGTACAACTGTCACAATGCTAGTAGCCCGAATATTTACACTATCATGTACTTATATTTTATGCTAAGCCATGTCCAATCTAACTACCCAATATCCTTCTCATGTTATTCAAAAAATTTAGGTTTTCACCGTAGGAAAAAGTTATACTTACCCTATAATTGTCATGTTTCATTAAGGTCTCCCAAATTGGCACAAGAAAATGCTAAAGAAGACACCTCTACAGCTAAATGAATAACTTTAATTCCTTAAAAAGCCTCTTCATAATCACAAGTCAGAATTTTATTCTAAATATCAATCAAGTCTTCAGGTCCATTTTTCCATAAAAATAATTTTCACTCTTAAAAACCCTAGTTTAAGGGTTTGGACCTTTACTACAAGCTCAAGAGGGAAAAATTCAATATTTCTTAATGATTTTCTTATATTTTTAGGCTCTAAGGGCACCAAAAGTTTTGTATAAATCAATAGAAGCCTTCCATTTCCAAATTCCTCCTTGAACAACTCTTCACATCCTTCACAACTCGTGATTGACAAAGAACGGGGTTTTATGGTGTTTGCGCTTCTTTAGCTTCTTCAATTATATACTAGATGATTCTAAGATTTTATCTTCAACATTTTGAAAATTTCTTTATGATTCCAAAATGCCATGTACATACTTCACTTTACTTATACTACATGAAACTCAGACTTTGACAACTTCGCATTCAAAATGGACTCAAATTTTTAAAATTTTACAGCTTTAACTACTATCAATTATCAATGACAAGACATCTCTCACCTTATTTGACCTTGGGTACATGACACATCACCTTTCAAAATTGACTGTGAAACTACAATAGGCCTTTGCAAAGCACTAAACCACTTTTCACTATTTCATGATACCAACAAGGTTACATATGCTTCAATCCGAATTCAAGACACTCATGACCCTTACAAGACTTGGGTCAATAAGAGATTGAGACATCAAGGAATCTTAACTTAATATTCTCTCATGATATTAACCTCAAGAACATACTACATGTATTTCACAACTAGACTATGTGATGACTCGGACTCGAAGAAGTTCACTTAGAACTCTTAGAGTGACTTCTTCCCCATCAATGCACCACAATATGATAGATATTGACTTAAGACCTTCCTTTGACACATCACCATGACATAACATATCCTATGATTGTGATCTACAAATCAACAATAGACTTCAACTTGACAAACCCAAACACACAACATGACTGTACAAACTCTAGCTCCTTTTTACATAGATCATATCATTTTCACTACTTGGACAACCAAAGAAAACAAAAAAACATACTTTGATAATATGAAAACATACCTGAAATAACCTAATGACACACCCTAACATGCATTGACATTATGACAAGATCTCCTACTGCAACATACATGAATTGCCTAGCTCCCTCTTCTTAATGCTTGATATGGATGAGCATGCCTCTAAGAATCTTAGTAGAGACATAGCACTTCTTGATCAATCTATAAGAGTAACCTAAATAGGTCACAAGCACTCTTATATTATTTTACCTCACCTTTTCCATTATTTTTCTGATCGCAATCATAAAACACCTTGTCTTGTATCCATATCAACTCTAGAGAACTATTGTTGTTCCTTTTAGGCACCCATGACTTGTTATCCCTTCTATCCTACATATTAGATCCTTGAAATTTCATTCTTTGCATTCTTGGTCCTTGAAGTCATTTTCTTTTCCTTTTAGACCCATAACAATATCTTGCAACATGGCCATCTTCATTACAACTAAAACACGTAACTAAACTCTTGCCTTTGTAGCCTTCAACTTGACTAGGTGGATCATACAAACAATATCTAGCAACATGACCTTTCTCATTACAATTGTAGCATACCATTTTTTATTTTTTTCACTCCTACTATCCCTCCAATGGTGATCATCTCTAACAAACCTTCTACACTCCTTAGATCTATGACCAAAACCATTACAAGTGAAACAATAACCATTAAATGATCTCTCATACCTTGAAGCATTTGGTTGCCTTACTGATTTTGTCTTCACATTGTCTTTGGTGAAGATCTCCTTCTTTCCATCCTTGATACTTGGTTCTCCATCCTTCTTTCTTGAACATTGTCTTCTTACATATTCTCCTTTCCCTTGAGGTCATCACTAAACCCCAAACCTTCTCTATCACCTGTTGATCTTTATTTTCCAAGAAGATCATCAAGATCCTTGGCACTTTTCTCAAATTTCTGAAAGGAAATTTTTTTCTTACCAACCTCTAACAATTCTTCCCTTAGGAACTCTACATCCTCTTCAAATTTGGTGCACATGCTCTCTTTGTATTGCAAACTTGTGACTAGAAACTTTACCTTTTATTTTAGCATCTTGATTGACTCATTGGAATTTCTTGTTTCATACTAATGTTTTCCTTCTAGATCATGAATATTATTTTCATAATCTTTGACCTAAGAACTCAGCTTATTGTTCTTCTTTTCAGCATGCCTTAACTCATTTTTAATACACTCTATATCATCTTCAACATCATCTTCTTCTTCCTTAGAATCTCTGTAGTAACCTAATATGAAATCACCTAATAATGAAGAACCATCACTAGAAGATCTCATGGCATATTTATTCATGAAAAAAACCTCATTTCCAACATCTTCATAATCATATTCAGACTCAGAATCTAAAACACCACTACTAGCATCAAACAAGCAATCCTCTTCCTTTGTATAAAAACTCTTCTTCTTGTTATCAAAATTTTTAAATCTCTTCTTGCCTTTACCATACTTATGATACTTCTTGTCATGATATCCATCATGCTCATGTTCATCATGATCTTCCTTCTTGTGCTTATGAGGAAAATTGATAGCAAAATGTCCTACTTTACCACATTTGAAACATTTATAAGGAATCTTACCTTTGTATTTTCCAGAGCCAACCTTCAATATTTTAGAAAGCATTGAAAATAATTCATCTTCAAACTCAAAAGCATCATTAATCTCCTTGGTCTTCTTGCCCTTAGTCTTCATTTCATATTTGAAAGAAATCTCTTTCTTAGCTGGTTTGGAATCAACAATCCTCATCTCATAGGCAATAAAAAGTCCCATGTAACTCTTCCATCTTCGACTGAGTCAAATCCTCTCTTTGAATAAAGCAGACACTTTGGAATCAAACTTAGGTGTTAGGGATCTCAAAACCTTTTGAACTACAACCTCTTCCTTCACTTCTTCACCTAAACCTTTCATGGTGTTGACAACCTTGTCAACCCTAAGAAAGTATGTAGTAATAGGCTCATCATCACTCATTTTCAACCCTTCAAACTGATTTCTGAAAGTCTGAAGCTTAGCTATCCTTACCTTGGAATCTCCTTCATATAAGACCTAAAGTTTCTCCCATAATTTTTTTTCTGACTTACAATGCATCACCTTCACAAGCTCAGATTCACCTAGACCACACATGATAACATTCATAGCCTTTGAATTATCACTACACAACTTCTTATTCGTAGTACTTGTAGGTGGATTAGTAGGAGCAGTGTAACCATCCTCCATGATTTCCAAACATCAAACCCTAGGGACATAATGTCAATCCTCATCCTCAAAATCTAAAAGGCATAGTTTACTCCAAAAAATAATTCCTTGCTAGTAGAAAATCCACTCTATTGACTCACCAATTTTGTGTTCCAAAGGATATCCTTTCAAATGATAAAACTTCTCTAAAAGTACCTACTCTGATACTAATTTTTGGAAGCACAATGGACTAGAGGGGGGGTGAATCATTCCTTTAAAAAAATTAAAATTTTCATATTTACTTGTTTAAACAATAAACCATTCAACCATTAATGTGTACTCAAAATTCATTTAAATAATCATGGACAAGATAGAGAACACCATACCACAAGATATAAGTGGGAAACCCTCAAGGGAAAAAACCCCACTAAAACATTTTTTTACGATATTACACTCAACAAACAGTCAAGTGAATATTAAACATCACAAGATATTTCTTTAGTGAGGCACCAACCCCACAAGGAGCACCAATCCATAAACCCTTATTGATATTACTCACCACAAGATACTTTCATGAATATGACTCATCACACAAGATTTTTATAAAAATATAAATGAATATATTATGTAATAACTCAGCTGATGGTGATCACAAGATTTAGCTCCAAACTCCTTCAAACCCTTATTCAAACCCTCATTCACCTAGCTCACTCTTTCTTCTTCTTTCATGAAATTCTTATGCTTCAAATCCTTGCACACACACTCTAAAACATTATTCAACCTGTCACATACTCTCTCAACTCTCAAATCATGCCTTCATACCTATTACAAACACTCACATGGGTCACACTTTTTCCTCTCTAAGAACTAATTCAAATTTGAACTCAAACCCTTGCTTTATACCCTTCTCAACTCAAAAACATAAATAAAGTTAGTATCCCTCCTTTATTTCAACCAATAAAACTTTAAAAAATCCCAATACATTCATTAAAACATTCACATTTGACCCATATAGGTCATTCATGCCCAAAACCACCAAACATGCACAAAACTAGCTCAAAACCCCATCACCTGGATGAGCTAAAACCACAAATACCAAAACCATGATTATTAAAGATCCCAAATTCACCAAACATGTCAAATATAACATAAAAACACCATCCATGGTCATTAATTATCTTTCACCAATAAAATTTATCATAACTAACTCAAGAAGGCTCATATCCTTCTCAAAATAATTGTTTCAACACCATGTCTTCACACCTTTAGGCCTAAATACCACTCAATAAAAACTCAAATATAACATGTAACAACTCTATGGAATCTTCAGGACCTTTATATCACATCCATGCATGTTAGAGATCATGAAACATCCATATGTGCAAACCACACCTATTTTCCTCTTCACCAAATCAAGTTGCCTAGAAAGTAGTTTTACAAACTCAACTGGTTTGCACCCTTTCTGTCACTTCAAGACCTCAAAATTCCTTCAATATGAAAAAAATTTCATCCCTCTTCACTCTCTAATTGATATAAAGAATCAAATAATCCATCTCATGCCTCATTCACCTCAATATTTCAGCCTGAGCAATCCTATCCTAAAAACCAAGCAACCTTCTTCCTCACAAAATGACTTGGATGACCCATAAAATCTCATCATCATGAGACAAACCATATACCATTAGAAGCATCTCAGAATCCTCTTTCCATAACACATCACATTTCCTTCCAACTCTAAGTGAAAGGCCTCTAACTAATTCCATCTCTAAAACCGTCTTCAACTCCCCTAAAACTCGCTTTATGACCAGTCTTCATAAATAGGGCACACTTTTCCATTTAGAAGAATAGTCATGGTCTGAAACCACCATGTAAATCAAGAAAAAAAATCCCATACTAGAAAAACTATGTAATTTTATTTTGCAACTCCTTTGCACAACCTTTCCATAAACTGGACTTCTTCATAAACTTGCATTTTCAGGTGGGGTCCACTCATCACCACATGATCTATCATACCTTTATATAAATATTGAGGAGTCCTATACATCATCAAATCATCATAATAGCACAAGAAATCAATTCTAGGAACTTAGGAAGCAAATCTCTCCTACCACTTTTTAGCTAGGTTTCAAGCACATAAAAAGTTGTTTACCTTCTTAACATTCATTCATAAAAATGTGACAATGAAATGACCTCATTATTTTTGTGAAACCTTATTGAATAAATTAAAATATTCCCTAAAATCTACAAGTTCCTATGCAAATAACACAATTCATGGTGAGCATCAGAAGGTGCAATTCGAGCTGGAAATCACCTTCTTCTTAACCTTGTTTCACCAAAAACAACTTAACTTGAAAAATATTCTTTAGAATGACTCAAAAATTTCTCACACCTCTAGGGAACCTCTTTTCTCCAACATCATCAACATAGCACAAATTGGTCTGCATATTCTCATCCCATCTCATTTGCATGACTAGCCCTTGGGGTTTTACATGGTTTAGGATAGGTTCAACTGAACCAACACTTGTAACTCATCATGAAACCTATCCAAAAGGTCCTAAAAACCTTAATACATCATGAAACACTCACCTATATGCATCCATGAGCTCACATGGCTCTACAACTCATCCTCGTGCCTCCAAACACCTAAACCTAGTTTAGATGAGAACTTGCAACTAGGTCTTCAACCTATACCTACACCCTAAAACTCATGTGAGTATCTAAACACTCCCCATGTTCCTTAACCCACCAATAAAATCCAACCACCATGCTCCATCACCTAGGCTAGCTAGGTCACTTGACTAGGCTTGCTAGACCAATCCAATCTCACTAAATCAACTCATGTCACCATGAAACCACCTAGGAATAGGAGATCAAGTAGAGGGATAAAGGATTTTCTGCTCCAAATGTCAAGAAACCAGAGATGACCCAATAGTTTGCTGCAAGGAGGATGATCCTGGTCTAGAGAATGATGAAATGGAAGATCTAAAGGAGGACGAATCAGATGCTGCAACAGTTCAAAGTGAGGATGTTGAGTTTGTTCCAAATACGATTAAGCCTGTTAGCATTGGAAAAGAAGCAGATTTTGTTGGGAAGGAGGATGTTGGAAGTGGTAAAGGTGACTAGCTGAATCATTTTGATAGAAGGGAGATTTCAAAATCAAAAAATCATGCAAAAATCGCATTGATTGTTGATAATCTCGGTTCATAAGGAGATTTGTAGGATTTGTGGGTGAATAAAGATACTTCGAATAACACAGAATGGAATTATTCATTTATTTAGGAAATTCAAACTTTCTACATGAAAATTGTGTTAGATAGAGGGAAGCATTTAATGATGACGGTTGGACCTCGGTGCATCCTAAAAACATTGCTCATCGTTTAACTCGGAGTAGCTCTCGAGCTACCTCCTGAGTTTGGTATTTTTTGATCTTTTAGATTCGGTGGGGGATTGTTGGGAGCCAATTTCTCTTTGGTTTCCCACCTTTGGAGTTTGGTTTGTTTGATTTTTTTATTCTTTCATGACTATCTTTTGTAATGGCCTTTGGAGCCTTTTCCAAAATTTTATCAATAAAAAAACCATGAAACCACCTGATACTCAATGTCATCATCCTACTAAGCATACTCGACTCTACTACATAATCTTATTTATCTTTAATGATCTTTTACATCAATGACAACACCTAAAACATAGCATGCCACCATCCATCTCTAAATGGAAGGATAAGAATGAATCCCCCACCGATTTTTGATTTTTTCAACCATGGAAAGGTGGGGAGACAACCAAGAATAACCTTTACTAGTAGAGTAATTATGGGAGGGGTTATCCATGAACTATTTCCAGCCTATCCACCAAGGACAGGGAGAGAGCACAACAATGTTTTGGCTCATATGATCGGAATAAAGGAGATAACGTCGCAATACTATCACAGTCCCCATGAGGAAAGGTTAAACTTAGCTTTGAGCTCGATCCAAGGACACCAAGCTTGATAATATTGCAAAAGACATCCTTGATTGAGCGAATTCCTTTCTTGAAAATATTAAGCACATGGATCTCAAAGATGAGCCGTGATACACCGATCCTGGAATTGGATGATAGCGACCACCATAAGGAGTGATGGTTAATAGAGAGGCCATTACAAAATATTTCACCCTTCCATTGAAGCCATGGTTTGATTTTCTCCCATGTTTTCTATATACTTTTGAGAACAAAAGTGTTGACCACTTTGATAGGCACAAGAGCAATGAGAAGATTGACAAAACTTAAACTCTTCCAAGTCACGATCATAAGGGGAACCCTCCTCAATGTCATGGCACATGAGCACTTTCCAAGCTTCTTGTCCTTTGATGCTAAAAATTATCCATTTGGAACAAACCACCTTCCTTGACGCAAAATATCAATAAGGCCCATTCCTCCAGATTCTCTAGGAAGACAACAGATCTCCCATGTAACTCTGTGAAACCCATTTCTAGAAGAGGCATTAAACCAAAGAAAATATTTGAGAAGCTTTTCCAACTTCTACACAGATTTTTTGGATGGGACCCAGCAGGAGGAATAATAAACATGTGTAGCTTCAAGAACTTTGGAGCAAATCTGAACTTTCCTCTAAAGACAACGGTTTGGTTATCCAATACTCAAGCTTTTTAGCAACCCGTTGAACAACATACTACCAAAGATCTACAGTGATGCTTGAAAGGAAAAAGGAATGCCAAGAAATTTGAACATCTCACCATGGTCAATCATCTTCTAATCATACAAAGTCATCCAAGGAGTGCGGGAGGAAGGATTTCCAAGAATACTACATTTTCCGCCATTGAATGAATGAGCTAGAGGCTAGATAGAAAGTATCAAGGCATTGCAAAATGTTACTTTCATCCTCAATTAGCGTAAGAAAGGATTCATCAACAAAGTGACCATTGAGCAGTTGGGCATTAGCAGAGGAAGGAAAAACAAGTCCCCGACAAGCCCTTGAGTTTTGTCTTTGGCAAGCACATAGCCAAATCCTTTCGTTGCAAGAGAATAAAGAGAAGGTTCAAAAGAGAAACCATATCATGTGGAACAGAGAGGCCAAATAGATCCGAGATGTTCTTTACTGATGGTGATTTGATCTAAGGAATTTGTGAAGAGCATGTTGACAGATTGTAAAAATATTGACCAAAGCCCAACTCTCGAAGCATGACCAAGATGAAAGGTCATTCTACCATGTCAGTAGTCCTCCTCAAAATCAATTTTAATTAAAAGGGTTGGCTGATTGGATTTGTGAGCCCATTCCATACCTTCCTAGATGGCTATAATATTGTCTAGAATGTATCACCCCTGGATGAAACCAGCTTGCTCCAATCAATAATGTCCAATGTAATGTGTCACAACCGAATGGTAAGGGCTTTGGAAATAATCTTGTAGGAAACATTAAGAAAAGTAATACGTCATCAATTGGTGATCAGCTCGGGTCCCCAGGCTTAGGTATGAACTTGATATTACCTTTGTTAATGTGAGGGCCAAGCGACGACTGGGAACCTTCAAGATAAACCTGAAAGAGGTACAGGACCAACAATATTATTAAACTCGCAGGAAAACCATTACAATTGGACGTCTTTTCATTTTCCATTTGCATGACAGCTTCATGAAGGTCATCAAGGGTGAGCATGCGATCACGGTGTAGTTTTCTACACTCGAGAGAGCTTGCATGACACCATGGCTAAACATACTTCCAAAGCAACACACCACTCATCCAACGGCACTAGAGCTTGAAAAACCAACTTGTAATGGCTGACAAAGGCCTACAACATAAGCTAGGAATCCATGAGTTGAGCTCTTTCAATGGCACAGATTTGTTAAAAGGAATGTTTGGCTTTAAGGGAAAGAAAAATTACTTGAAACATGATCCCCCACTTTAAGCTAGTGTAGACGAGCATGAATTTGAGCACCCTGAGCATTGTAATTATCCGTGATTTGAATCTTTTGGCGAGCTCTACCACCTAGAGTTGCATAATTTTAGAAAAAGGGTTTCCTTTGAGCACTACCACCGCTCGTCTAAGAGCAGAGGAGGTAGCAGAGTATGATCAAGATCGGATTTTTGCTAGTCATCAACCATATATTCTAAGGAATATGGTCATCTTGTTCATCGTCTCTTCCCACCACTAGGTCTAGTTAAAATTAAGAGGTGGACGATAATTTTGTAGATGACGAGGCCGAGGTGTTAAATTCCACACATGCTTGATATGATTGAGTGTGGCCCCGTGTTCCATCAAGGTGGTATTGAGAAAAAACTGACCTTTATGACAAAAGGGTTGTCTATCATGCCAAGTGATATGAAATAAAATACGGAAATGGCCCGAAAGGATGAAATCTAGCATCACTTCCATAGGCAAAGAAAAGGTGTTTTCAAACTCAAAAAAATATTGAGTTGACAACATGGCCCTATCGAGTCGTTTAAGAACTCAATCCGATATGCCTAAGAGATTAGACCAAGTAAACCAAGCTTCGAGGTGGGTGTACGAGAGGCGTTGGGGTCATTAAACCTGAATTTATTGCGCATATAGAACCACACTCCCTTTCGATAGTTGTTCATCGCATAGGCAAGTGTTTGTACTTATCTAAAGGAAACTTCACCATATTAAATTCGTTGTATATGACTTGATAAACATCGGGAATTTCATTTGCTATCCACAGCCAAATATTGGCTCTTTCACCACATCATTAGAGGCATAAATATTGATGAAGCCTAAAGGGCGGCTTTCAATATTAAATAAGGCCTAGATGGCACGATTGGTGGGGTCAACACCATGGTCCATAAAGAAGGGATGCAATTTGGTGGGGAAAAGGGAGATTAAACCCCACACCCACTTTCATGTTTACAAGTAAATGTCGAGGCTATCATGCCAGATGGATTTACAAACCATCGCCAACTAAAAACCTGTAACTTTCACTTCCTACAAACACAACATATCTAAATTGGCAATTTTTGACAAGCATCACAAACGATATACTTGAAATTGGAGTCTATGAGACCCCACACATTCCATGACATGCAATTCATGAGAAACGATGGTTAAGGGCCACATCAGTCTCCTCCAAGGCATCAAACTAATTTTGCAGAAATTGAGCATTATTGTGCTTCAAGAAATCTTGCAACTCAACTTTCCTTCACCCGACATACTATATATTATATTCCTCCTTTGTAGATTCCACACTGTGTGTCGGGCTATGATCATGGCTGGTCATGTGGTGGCGAGGAGGACTTCGCTCCCTTTTGGATGGGCCATGTGAACCAGTTGTTAACAACAATTGTGAGGTCAAAAGAGTCGAGGAAATTCGGATGGAGTTTGAAAGTTCCAAAAAACCACCGAGGCCTCCTTGGGCGTCTTTGGAGAACTTAGGTAAGGGAACTAACGAGACATTAGAGATCGGATCCTTGGAGCATTGTTGTCGCCACTGCTTCCTTAACAACTACATCGGTCAAGCCATTATTATCGGTTGCCTTGCCTTGAGATGATTTGCTCTCTTTTTGCACCTCCAACGGTTTTCCACCCTTCCTTCCGGGAGGTTTGACAGATTCGAGAGGCCACCTTAGGTTTTGGGCGATTACGTGGAACATAGAGAGGATAGTCCTTGATCTTATGATCAAAGGCCTAACAACGAAAACAAGTGTTATGCAAGTTAATGTATAAAACACCCTGGGAGTAACAAGTGATTTTCAATTCCAAAGATCCAAATCAATTATATCTTTAATACATTCTAGTTTGAAATGCATTTTCATCCCATCTATTTGAGGGTTAAGCAACACACTCCAAAGTTAAACAAAAAGTAGTTTTTTGAAGTGTTGTCACAGACATTATTTCATATCATTTTTATAAAATTATTCATATATAAATAATTTGGTCCGAATTGACCAATATCGGCTAAATGCTTGCATTTGATATAAAGTAGTTTGTTTTGGTGGAGATAATTATAGCCATATTTAAAATGCTCGTTAACTAGAAATAAAATTCTCTACTACTCATTTGTGGTTTAATGCTCATTTATGGGTTAACAACTCTTTTATACCGATGAAAAACTTGCATTATCATTTGCGATCATAACATGGAATCCATCATCAAAATGATGGAAAACCCTCTACCCCAATACATGGAACCAGCAAGTTCTATATTCTCAAAGTGAGTCATACTTTTAGAATGCTAAAGAGAATTCAAGATACGCCTCAAAATAGTAAGACATGTATTTAAAGACAACACTACGTGATATTTTTGTAGGAGATTATAAAGTCACATTCGAGAAAATGAAAAGGCACTGAAAATTAATGTGAACCCCATTTTTAGAGTCCAATGCAAGGAATGTTTTTAAAATTGGAAAATAGATTAAATTACATATCTCCATGCAAGGCGGACAAAGAATACGTCTAAAGATTAGTATAAAAAGTGCATGATAATTGAGTATACGCCACCATATATGTAATTGTGCTAATTTTTGTAATAACAATGCCGCATGCATACAGTTGCAAGCATCAAAATCTATTTATAATAATATAGTTTTGTATTTTTGGGATGGGGAGTTCAACTACAGCAGGTCAAGGCTCCATGCGAGTCAAAAATGAGTAAACTGCTGAATAAAGGTAGGCATGCATGACAGCGAACAACCACATATATTATTATTAGAAAACTCCTACAAATAAGACACGGACTCCCCACCGATTATAAAAGAAGTTGGCAGCATTTGCATACGGAGTTGTTTGCATTGGTGGGATTATTCTGGGTAGATTTGAAGTGGTTAAAACCTCTTAACAATCCCAATAACTACTTCTGAATAAATCGGTTTTCTTCCTGGAGCGACCCGAGTTCGAGGCCCCCGTGGAGTGGTTATTCAATTATTCTTTTTAGAGTTACAGAGATGTGGAGATCGATTGTTATTGCAGTACTACTGGTGGAATGTTGTTATGGGGTGGGAGGAGACCAGGCAGCTGATAAAATAACAAAGCTTCCCGGACAGCCTGATGTGAATTTTGATCAGTATGGAGGGTATGTTACAGTCAGTCAGAAGGACGGCCGGGCTCTGTTCTACTGGTTAACTGAAGCGTCTAGGAGGTTTCCTCCAAGCTGCCTCTTGTTTTGTGGCTAAATGGAGGTATGTTGCCTTGGAACTTAAATAAAATTTTGCAATGTTGATATCTTGGTTTTTTTAATGGTTGTATGGTTTGCTGTCTGTGTGAATGATGATAAAACCTCTATTGTTTTCTACTTTTATAATAAACTATTTTAAAACAATGGAAGAATACCTCTTTCAGGGAATTGTAAGCCTTCCGTTGTTGGTCGTATTGAGACGCTTCACTAAAACAATTTGTTCGTTTAACACGACGTTGAACTCATAAACTTTAACACTCAAAAACACCCAAAAATATTAAACAGGAGCCCACCAAAAGTACTAATTAAACAGCAATCCCATATAACTATTCTCTTACCTCCTAACTTTACTCCATAGAAACTTTTCTTTATGATGGCAAGACCAATCCTAAAAAAACCTTCTCATTTTCTTGGCATCTTTTATGGATCATATGCATGATGACACCTTACTTACCAAGTTATTTCCCTGTAACCTTAAGGAATATGTCTTTGATTGGTTTAATACACCAAACTTTAGTTAATAATTTCATTACACACTTTTTCAATATTGTACAGTATATCATTCACAAAATTTATGTTAAATTAAGAAACAACTTAACAATCACTAGAAGGTGAAAGATCATGTATTACGCTATAAGACCTTACACATAAGTGAAAATGAGTTGATAGAAGTATTCACTGCTAATCTAATTCCCAAACTTTACGATTGTACATATTTTAAGAACCTCTATCAAATAGTTAAAACATATAATCAGTGTTTTATATATATAATTAACCTAAAAACATATATTCAATTTATTTGGTTCCATCTAAATAATTTGTGGATACACACAATCCCATTATATGTAATGCACACAAGATTGAAACTTTTACTTAGACATATGTGGTGTGGTACAGTTACAAAGTTCTGTATGCAAGTAATCATGAAACAAAGTTCTTTCAACAAGTAATCATGAAATTGATGTCTGGTTGCTGTCATTCTTTCGTCTTTATATGTTTGGAAGTAACCTTATCAATCCATGCGTAGTACCAGACAGGACTAGTTTTCTTTGGCACAGAATGTTATGCCTGACTTTCATCATTTTTATTGCACGTTACTCTATTTCCACATAGATGGTGTAATAATTTTAACCTTGACATCTGCACTTTAGGTAGTATACATATCAATGCAAATGTGTAATGGCTGTTAAAGAAAAATATTGTTTAACTGATTTTTCTCATAGGTTTTGGATTACATTGTGTGATCTATTATTAATTTGAGATTTTTAATCTCATTTCATGATTTATTATTAATTTGAGATTTATAATCTCACTTCATGTTCTATTATTAACGTGGCATTTATAATTTTACAGAAGTGATTTTGGTTGTAGTGGAATATAATAATATATTCATGTTGATTGTCTATGAGTTAATATCAATTATTGTTTCTATAATAAAATAACATATTTATGAAATGTTGTAGAAGAAAAGATCGTGTTCGTATTGATGAATACTTTTATTTATCACATAAGTTAACAATTTGAAAAACTGATCAATCAATAAAATATTTAACAATTTTTTGATGAAAATTTGTGATTCCTTAATCATTTTTCGTAAATATTAACTTACATAATATTTATACATAGATTAACATAAATATCTCAACTAAATTCATGAATTAACATTACAAAAATTGTTAAATATATTAAACATTTATTAAAAAATCCATTTTCCTAATAGATCATATAATTGAAGTTGTTGAAAAATCAGAATCTTTTTAGCAATGACCATTTTGCATGATTGTTCAGTGTTAACGTAAGGATCTTTCCAATAATTGTCATTTTGTTTTTGTTAAATCATTAACGCAAGCCGGCATATCATCTGTCCTAAACTTGTTGTAATAAAATATAGTGGTCCATGTGGGGATTAGCATATTCAAAATTGAAAATGAAAGGCCTCGTAGATCCGGTTTGCAATTTGTCTACATGTAATCTCGGACAGGGACCACGTTATTTTTCTAACGTCACTCTTATCCTCAAAGGTAGGAAATATCTTCCCCTCAAAGGTAGGGTAGGAAAGACTAATGATATCCTTCTAGAGATACAAAAGTATTATTTTAGTTTGTTTACGATTCGTTGACTTCCTTTTTTAGTGACAGTTTGGTGTAAAAAGATATTTAAGATTGGTGCCAACGAAGAGAATGATATAATTGTATTTGTATCCATAGGACAACTACAAAACCATACATTAAAATGATTATAAGATATTAAAGGAATATGTTTGATAGATGAAGAAAGTGAGGAAGATCTTTCTTGTGACCTTAATTTAGTTAAATCTTTAGGGTATATTATGAAGTCCACCCTCATGTGGCTCAACCCTAGAAGCATCTTATGATATCTATCTTTATTTTTCTCAAACTTAAATGGTATCTTATAACGGTTTTTCCTTTCCCTTTATTTCACATTTAAAAATATGTAAAAACAAAGAATCATGAAGACTCTAAATCCGAACAAATTTAAGCTCAAGAAATATTGAAAGACTAATGCTTAGTTTCTAATAATATACCATGTTGAAAGCATGTGTTCTTATTTTCTTCTATTTAGTTAGGCATGTACATAGAGGGTCACCTTAGTAAGGTGGCATATATAACATGTGCGATCATACAAGAGGTAATTTTTATTTACAATTTTTGTTAAATAGGGTTAGTAGTGTAAAAATGGTCTCCAATAATAAGAATATGTAATGGTAAATCCTAAAATTAAGAGGTAATATTTAGAATCCATTATCACTTTTGTTTTGGATATTTCCCACCATGTGACCCCCATGCATATGTAGCATGATAAATGTTTCATGTTAAAACTATTTGCATTCTCATCTTAGCATCATGTAGTACTCATTCATGCATTACTATATATACGTCTCTCTGGTTCTACTCAACTTTACATTATCTATGGATTTTAGGTATTGCTTCATTCTTATACACTTCATGGATCCTTCCTACATTACCTCTACCTTTTATTCCCCCTTATGGCTACCTTTTAGCGTGATGTTTATCATTCATAAATTATGAATATATTATAGTTATCTCAATTGTTACATGTAGTTAAATATATAGCATACTTTATATTTCATGTGAACAAATCAATCCAACTTTGTTTCTTAGATTACTCACTTCTTAGTTTCTTACACCTCTTATATTTTATATATTTATGTATGCATATTGGTTTCTTACACCTCTTGGGTTTTACCTCTTTATACACATCTTAATTTCTTGTGCTTCTTATCTTTTACATCTTTAAACACCTATTGGTTTCTTATGCCTCTCAAATTTTACCTCTTTATGCAAACCTTTTTGTTTTCTATACACATTCTAGGCTACCATCTGTGAGTTGCATTACAAGACCTTGGGAGTTCAACTTATACTTCCTCATAAGCACCAACCTTCTATGATCTTATCTTCTTCTCCCAACCATAGCTAAGTGTCATTTAGAAAGACAAAGTGATGGTTGAGAGTATCTTTGGACTCCTAAAGTTCGTTGTAATTCCAATACAAACATGATTTTACTCTATCTACATTTGTATCATTTGTATCATTTATACTTACCCTCTCTTGAGACAAAAGTCTCAAAAATTTCCATCATTTTATCTTCCCTTTACATATATTAATTGGGATAAATCCCTCATCATCATCTTTCACCCTTATTCCACACTCCTTATAAGCCACACCAATCTTATATTCATGATCACATTCTTTTCTAAGGTGCAAGCCTAGGATTATCTATGTGCCTTGGTTTTAGGATTTCACCTTTGTAAGCTCTCTAGTGTTTTCATCTTACATATCCATATAGAGGAGCAAAAAAAATCCAAAATATCATAAAAGTAAAAATACAAAATATCAAACAAGAAAATAAATTTATATCAATACCATTACTAAATTGTTTAAAGGTAAATATTCTTGAATTTCACTCACAAAAAAGTGTGATCATATCATTGACATGCTTCCTATCTAAGTTTAAATTATAAACTCCATAGGGGGACCCACATTAGAATTAGAATTCTTGTAGAGTGTAGTAGGCCACTGGACTAGGCTAAGAGGCCTCATATCTATTATTTATGATGTATAAATTTTCATGTACGTAGACAATACTTGGATTTGAATGATGGCTCTAGTGGGTTCCTAATACTCATTTTTTATAAAAGGAACAATGAACGTGTTGTATAATGTATATTATACATATAGAACAATTTACGTGTGATGTATATTACTTCCATGAGAAATACATATAATTCGCTATTTTTCACAAGTCATGCCTTACAAACTAGAGCTCATAGACCTTCCAATGTCATATGCCTTACAAACTATTTACTTCCCTTCCATTCTTTATATTTTTTTATCATTAGGGTTAGCATGAGAATATTTTGTGCTTCTATATAATCAATTATACATGTGTTAATTTTTTCAAAAAGGAAATTCAAATTAAGTATATTTCATTATATGTTTAGCCTCTTAGTTATTTCATTAGATTCATTTATTTTGATTTTGATACACTAACTATTTCTTGGAGCACCATTGTCTTACCTTATTTTGGTCCATGTGATGATCATAGGGTGATACATATATGTATACATCTTATTTTCACTTATTAATGATTTTTTTGTAAGATTGATAGGTGCATTAATATATTTGTATGTATGTCCTCCAAGGAGTACATTGGGAATTAGGGTTAGTTCAAGTTGTAGCATTCCCATGAGAGATCGTTATGTCATTTTCCTTCCTACTACAATCATACTACCACATTTATGTATTATCTTCATATCAACTTCAACCTGTCCTTCATACATTTGTGTTCCTATTGTTGGCCATCTTCTTCCCTCTTCATCCATTTTTTTACACTTAGTTTATGTTATTAGCTCAACTGATGGCATCCTACATACCTCACGTGTTTTAACCAAACTCATTGGCTGAGTTGATGATGTAAACTAAAAATGTGATTCCAACTCATGAAAGTAATAGTCAATTATATCTTTATTTAATTCATGTAGATATAATTGAGTATTAATTGAGACACCACCTATGTGAATTGTCCATTTTAATATGTTTATATTGTTTATTTTTTCAAATATATTTTAGTTGTTACATATATATTTTAAACACATTAAATTTGGTGTTAAACACATTAAATTTGGTGTTAAGATAGACAAATTCTATTAATTTTATATTTTAAATGTTTATGGTTTGTTTGTAGACATTGTTAGTTGTAAAGAGTTTTAAAATGTTAAGATTGGTTTACATACCATACATTCAACATGTAATTTTATATTATAAATATATTTATAGAAAAGCTTATGTGAAAGAATAAAATATGCATTCCAACATTTTTATTTTACAATAGACAAAATGGTTTGAAATATTATCGATAAATTGTGATGATGCATGAAATTTTAATTCTAATAAGCATTTTAAATATAAAAGAGTTCAAATTACTATTTCTAAAATTAATTTTCCCTCGCTAGTTTTGGTAATGAGCCTTGAATTGTATATATATTATCCAAGACACAAATTAAAATTTGGCTATAAAACTTGTTTCCTTCACAAAGAGAGCCTATGCCTATGCACAATATATCCTAGATACCTTATCCCAATTCTCCAATTTGATTCATAACTAGTATAGATATTTTAAATACATCTATCTAAAATACGCCAAGAGATATCAAGTGTGAGACACTTATCTAACTATGCAAGTGTAGTATAAGTATACCAAAAAAGTAACAATTAAAAATAAATATAATATAATAATTATATTATTATAAATGTATCTATATGAAATACATCAATAGATATCAATTTCAAGGTTCTTAGGTTTGATTTTTTACATACCTCTTTAATCAACAACTTCATTAAATTCTCTATCAATTTCTCGTTGATTTGTGGCAAATAGAATCATTTAGCTACACAATTGTGTCAGTCTCAAAAATATATATTCAAGAAAAAAAGACCCAAACATTACTACATGGCCAAGATATTATTATTTTTTGATTGACTTCTCCAAGAAAAAAATAAAAATATTTAAGTGACAGTCCAATAGAAATCAAATTTATGAATGAACTATCACATGACAGTCAAATGAACGTCAAATTTAATGTCGAGAATAAAATTGAACAATGCACTCCATTACAACCTTGTCTACCATTGTAGAACACCTCTTTGTGTAATAATAAATTCTTATTAAAACAAAAATAAGTTTTTTCCTAAAAGAATAGAAAGTGTGTATTTCTATGACACACTTTCTTAATGAATTATGAAAGGGCAAGTAATTCTTGTACTTTCTAAAACCATATCATCCTATGTATTGCACATATGGTATTTTGGACATGTCATTGACTGAAAAGGAAGTAGTCATTTGAAAAATTGTTTGTTAAAAAAGGAAGTAGTCGATCTTACAAAAATGTTCATTAGAAAGTTAGAAACTATAAAAGTTGGGAAATGGTGTGATCTTGATTAAAATTTTAAGTGGATTGCAAGTTCTAATGTATATAGTTAAAATATTATGATTTAAAATTGTTATATTACCTACAACCAATCATATTTCTTATAATGAAATACTTATTGAAACATATTAATTTTTAAAAAAAATCCAAAAAGTAAATGACTTTAATGATTAGTGATTGATTTTATATATAGATAGGGCTTAATATATATTTGTATATGATGTATGGGATCAATGGTGTATGAACCTTTACTAATGAAGCAAGTGGGGGTGAAGACGGTTATATAAGGAGTTAGTTGGCATTGACCCTATACTTAGAGAAAGTATTGACACCCCATACATGAACATGATGATACTTCTAGGAGTGTGGCCCCAACTTTATTTCCACCCTTACCCCATGTATAGTTATAGAGAGAGGATCTTTAGTTCATTTGACCTTTCATTGTGAGCTTCTTTGTCATCTATATATAGGTGTGGGAAAGGAGGCTCACATCTCTATTCTTTCTATAAAACATTGAGATTTTGTTTCTTGTAGCTTATTTCCATATATAAGATATTGAATTGGTAAGTTTCCCATTGATTTCAACCATAATCAACCTCTTCCTTTATATAGAGTAAGAGTATAATAGGTGGAGTTATTCATTTTGTTCTTTGTTCCTTCATTCCTTTGTAGGAGTCATTTGTTCCTTCATTCACGTTGAATCATTCTATTTAAGAAGCATTTATGTTGATCCACATATTTAACCTTTCACGCTATTATTATAAATTGCCTATCAATCTCATAATTAATATAAAATGCCCATCAATATCATAATTAATAATTTTTTATTTGAAATACCTATAATTAATTTATTCCAAAAGTTGTTTGATTTAACATAAAAACCAACCATAAATAAATTCCTCACAAATATAAAAGAGGATAAACCATAAGAGAGTGAAGACAAGTAGATGATACCAATCCTTCAATCAAAAAGACAACACCAGATACTTAATCTCAAATTAATAAAAGATATGCTGTCGTAGAACATTGGACCGAAAGAGTGTAGGTGATGTCAACGATGGCAAAAGCCACTTTTTCTGAAGGTAAAAAAATGTTATGTAATCTACGTCGCCAATATTTTTTTAATACCTTATGTGTATAAATCGCATCATAAAAATTTAGCAGTATCTTTATTTGGATTCTTCTTTATATTTGAAGTATTTAATGGTGAAGAACTTGCGAATAATTTGTTTGTGTTTTAATTTTATTTGGCACCATCGTTGGTTATGAAACTTCAATCATTCAACGTGATTCTTAGCTGGTCAGATTACCATAATAATATTAAACCAGTAAAGTATGTTGGATGGGATAATAATGTTGTATTCTATCTGAAAGATAATATATGTCAGTAAAAATACACTCACTGCCTCCATATTAATCATGATAAATGTTATTATGCCATTCAATTAAGAGAATTATAGATTGTTAAAGATGTTTGAAAGAGTCTTGTCGGAAAGGTTTGACATTTTTCTTTAAAAAAAAAATTAAAAAGGTTTAACAATAATAGTTAAATTGCAGGTCCAGGTTGTTCTTCAGTGGCCTATGGAGCTTCAGAGGAAATTGGGCCTTTTCGTATAGACAAAAATGCCTCTGGATTATACGTGAATGAATTCTCCTGGAACAAAGGTAATATATGTGTGTGTGTGAGTGAATGAGTGAGTGAATGAATCACTTCTGAAATTTCTATTGATGTCTGATAATTATGGCTTACTGAGATCATTCCTGAAATCTTTATGTTAATTTCTTTCTAATAATTTTGGGTATTGTAGTGGCAAATTTACTTTTTCTTGAATCTCCTGCTGGAGTGGGTTTCTCATATACAAATACAACCTCCAACCTGTTAAGTACTGGGGACAAAAGGACTGGTAAATGACACCACCTCTTAACAACTTTCTTCTTTTTTATAATTGTTAAAAGATCTTAATCAATACTAATATACTGAAAAATCTTTTGGTATGCAGCTCAAGATGCATTGATTTTTCTTCTTAATTGGTTCGAGAGATTTCCACAATACAGGCACCGTGAATTTTATATATGTGGAGAAAGTTATGCCGGTTAGTATATATTCGAGGATAAAGTCAGCTGTAATTTTCTTATAAGTGTAATCATAAAATTTGAAATAAATATTAATTATTTATGTATTTATTTCTATTATGCAGGACATTACGTTCCACAGCTCGCTAAGAAAATCTATGAATACAACAAATCACATAAATCTAAACCCTTCATCAACCTCAAGGGTTTTATGGTATGCATTTCATTTCAATTTCAAAACAGATTTTTTTAAAAAGAAATGATATTAAATATTTTTTTCCTTATTTTGATTTATTCTATAAGTTAAAAGTAAATGGTGTTCTATCTTAAAAATATTTCTTCGAGTTTGGAATATTTATTTCATTTTTTTGTTTTAATTAAAAAGTATATTTCTATTATTAATCAATAATAATTTATAACATTATTTATTACATATCAATAAAATTAAATTGAGTTATATAGGTCTTAAAAAACTAAAATTACGTAGAACAAAATTTGTAACAAAAACATATAATTAATGAAAATATTTTTAATCAAAAAAAGATATAAAAATAAGGTCTATCAATAATACAAACATCAAACTAAGAAACATTACGCAGTACAAACATCAAAACACAAATAAATAGCAGCAAAAGTCTATCAATAATACAAACATCAAAATATGAAGCATTAGGCAATACAAATATCAAAACACAAATAAATAACAGCAAGGAACATAGAAGTGTGATTGAGTGAAGTGAAAAGTTTCATTGACTTCTTAAGTAGTGACACCCTCAAAATCAAACTAAGAAAGCCAACAATAATTAGAAGAATCAAGAAAATACCAAACTAGCAATACAAAAAAACATTTCTTCGAAGATAACTCCTCTTCTAAAAGGTAAACTTTAATTTCAAAAATAGAATTAAATTTATTTTGTTTCTTAATCTCCCAACAAAACAATAGTTTTGATTCTATAAACTATACAATCAAGAAGTCTCTATAAAACTTTTTATTTTATTTTTTTCTTTAAATATTGTTGACTAGATTGTTTCATTATCCTATATGCAAACCAAATTTGAATGTACTTAACCTACCATTTTGCCAACCTATAATACGTTATAACTACTACTAATAAAAATCAACAGAAATTCTAAAGTTAGTTAACCACTCTTGTTCTTACTTAAACATTTTATTCTACTTTAAAGCGTCTTCTATTGTGAACCAACTGCAACTGCTCATGTCTATATTCCTGATGTTCAAAAGACATATTTCTTAAGCTGTAAAAATTCCTCTAATGCATTTGTTGTTTATGTGTGTAGGTGGGGAATGCAGTTACAGACGATCTATATGACGGCATTGGAACTACGCAATACTGGTGGAATAATGCCCTGATATCTGATGCTACTTACCAATCTATCATGAAAAACTGCAATTTCAGCGCAGAAAGTTATTCAGATGCTTGCAATGAAATTCAAGATTATGCTGAAAATCATGATATGGGAATCATAGATCCATATAGTATTTATAGCCCAGTATGCACTGAAGCAATAGGAAACAAAACCAAAACATTCAAGAGATTTAAAAATCGGTAAATATACAAACCTTCTATAAATTCTATTTCACCCATCTTATGTATATATAATTTTGGAAAGCCCTATGTTGCCAGTACGTTGAGCCTATACTCAATGGTGGATGAATATCTTGTAGATTGTTATACCTTTTTTTTTTTGTTGCATGTGTTTGTATGTTGAATGTTAATTTTTGATAATTTTTTAAATCTGATCTATCCATTTTACAGATGCTGAGGAGGAAAGCTGGGTATGATCCTTGTACTGAAAATTATTCAGAGATATATTACAACCGTAGGGATGTGCAAGAAGCACTTCATGCTAACACTACTGGCATTCCGTATAGATGGACAAGCTGCAGGTAATGACAAGGCATTTTGTCTTTACATAATTATTAATTTTTGGGGAAAAAAATGATGGTCACTAATTAGCATCAGACATTCTTGTTTACAGTGATGTTCTCTTCGAATCCTGGCTTGATTCAGACTTCTCAATGCTTCCCGTATACAAAGAGCTTATCCAAGGGGGCCTTAGAATTTGGGTTTTCAGGTTTTTGCCTTGCATCCCTGTTTCAATTATTTTTGCCTAGAAATCCATGAATTTAGATAGTACATACCATGCATGTTTATGGAGTATAACAATATTGTTTTTATATGCCCAAATCCAAATTTAGTTTAAAATCCATTATATAAGTTAAAATGGAATGGAACTTGCAACTAAATTCTATAAGATCGCATAACACTATCGAGTAGATTGGAATTTTTTAAATTTATTTTATGTGATCGATAACAAGACATATGATGAAGAATTCTTTAATTTTTAATGTATAGAATAAAAGTTGACATTATCACACCATTAAAGTCTAGAACTCTCGCCCTTTATATGAACTATGGCATCCATCTATTATATACGTGATATGATACAATCAGTCATCAGTCATATCACGCGGCTCGACTAAAGAGTGTGAGATGCCCCTACCCCTATTATTAATAGGCATAGGCATAGGCCCCCCTCTGTAGATATGGGAAGGAGTAGCCGATGCGGGTGAGATGCCCCGCTCCGACCGACCCGACTAAATGATACAATACCGGATACCGGCTCTATAGTGCAGTGGGATCGGCAGACTCACATCATTACATCCTACCCACTTGGTATTCAAGAATGATTTACACTACAAAATTTATAATGATGTGTAAAATAATTTAATTTTTTTAATTAAATTCAATATAATGAAATAATAAAATTGAAATCATTTCTCCTATGTATAATAAATTAATTAATAAAAAATTGTTCAATAAATAAAGTTATATATCTAATATTAAATAAATATTTATTATAATTAATATATTTAAATGTCTATAATAATTAATATTATAATTAATTCACAAAACATCTATATTTAATTATTTGAAAAACTATATCAAAATCATATTATTGTATGACCCTGGTCTTTTCTTAAATTTATTATTCCCCTCAAATTAAAAATTAAAAATTATTTTGATTCTATTTTTCTTTTTTTTTTTTAACTGTATATTAGTTTTAATTCTCCCCTGCAATCATCATAATGATGGGTCTACTAATCTTTTTATTTTTCATCGTGCAATCTTCAATTACAATTAATTATTTTTTTATATGCAACATTATCATTGCAATATATAAAGTTTTTTTTATTTTTGTCCTTTCATAACTTACAAACCTACAATAACACTTAAAAGTGGTGAGATGTTAGTAAAAATAATTGACTTTAACTATAATGTTATAATTATAATTTTTTCTTTATTTAAAAAAATTAATTTAAAAATCTTAATATATTGAATATAGTGGAGGTTAAAGTCCATTTATTTACTATGAAAGATTATTTAAAACCATTTTTTAAACTCAAATATTTTGCGAGAATAGTACAATATTATTGAGAATATCTATTTATTCGTAAATTATGGAAAAGGTGATGATTTCATTAATGAACATACAACTCTTCAAAATATTCAAGATATATATATATATATATATATATATTTTTATATAATAGATAAAATATTATTAATAGTAAATATGTTACAAATTATCTCTAAATAATAAAATATTTTTGAACTCTTATTTATTATTTAATAATTAAAATATACATAGGTTTACACTCTTTTCTCACATATATTAATAACAAGTTGTTTTTTATCAACCAATGAAAATACCACTCAAAAATATTAAATAACTTTTTAATTCTCGTCAAAATTTCTACCATATTAACTTATAAGTCTATAAATGTCATACCTAAGTGTCATTGTTTGATATTTATAATTTTATGTTTAAATTCATAGTTTATTAATCCTTTATGCCGCATCTTAGAAGAAGAGTCTCTCGGGTTGCAGTAAGTCACATAACATACCATTACACCGTAACAATTTTTACAAAAATCTTGAAATTTGAACTTTATAGTCAAAAATTTGACCGTGCAAACATATGTTGTGTTTAGGCACGCTCTTACAAACACTCATTTCAAATAAAAATTTACATTTGAACATCGATTGTATACTCATTTGTTTTTGTCACTTACATATGTTTCTCATGGTGGGTATCATGTGTAGTGGCGACACCGATTCATAGTTCCAAGAATGGCTACTAGATTATCCTTAGCTCATTTAAATCTTACGCTTAAAACTCCTTGGTATCCTCGTACACCAATAATCAGTGCACGAATTTCCTCATTTTTATTATAATGAAACAAGAGACTCTCTTATCGGTTTTCTTCAATATACCCAAATTGTGATTTTTGTTGATTGGTTTGTCTCATTATTATTTTATAGATCACAGGTGGGCGGACAGGAAGTATACGAAGGGCTTACGTTTGCCACATAAGTGAGAGGAGCAGGCATGAAGTTCCTCTTCATCAACCCCGCAGAGCTTTGATTCTTTTCAAGTCATTCTGGCAGGCGTAGCTTTGCTGCTTGAAAAAATCACAAGACATTAAACCACATAATTTTTTTCTTTACGATTTCTTTTGCAGATTTACTTGATTCTTTATGTGATCATAGGATGGCCAATAAATTTGAGGTTTTTCATTTTGGATAAAAGAAAAAAGGGTTTGAATGGGCTGATTTGTATTCTTCACATTTCAATAAACATTATTTATTTCATGTAAAACATTTTCAATCAACAAATGGTAAAGATGTTTACTCGATCTTTTCATATGACTCGTGGATCTATAATTAACCTTTAGAAACCTATTTCACAAAGTGGTGTGCTCATTTCATACCTCGCACCATTATATCTACTTATTTATATGTGTAAAGTGGGTATATATGTGTAAAGTGGGTTTACATTTACTGAGATACCTAAATCGTGATTTCGCAATAGGCTTTTTAATATCTTTTGCATTAATTTGTATTAAAAGGGAACTGACCACCTTCGAAAGGAAGTCTAATATTTCCTGGGCCCAAGGCAGTTCCCTCACTTATTGTTTAACGAAAATCTGGTGGTCTTGCATTCTTATTTACAGGTAGTCCTTCACAGACAAAAAGGAGCTCTTCACAATTGGTCTGATCTCTCTACGGTACGTGCACACCTTCCCAACACTCAACATGTATTCCTCCTAGCCCTAACCCTTATCTGTTTATCAAGAGAATGAAAAGATAGAAATAACTCTATTCTGGAACAAAATTCATGTGAAACATTTTGGCATGCCCGGTGGGACCCTTCTCGGGTTTCTTTCTTTCTTGCTTGTTTTCATATAGGGAGCACACTTGTTGTTTCTTTCTTCTAAATATTCACAAAATATTTTGTCATTTTGGTAAAAGAACTTGTCTTTCTTTCGCATCTTTGCATTAGTGAAAGTCATCTTCTTAACCTCTTATGTTTCTTTGCTTCATCGAATATCATTTTCGATTTGGGTTTAAAACATGTGCATCACATTCTTGCTTGCCATTTTTAATTCTAGTGAACATAGATTAAGTAACAAAGTCGTATACGTACACGTGGGGGTGATATCCACGGTATTGACGAGAAATTAATCTTACTCTCACTGCACAACACATACCAAATCACATCATAATCTACACAACATCTCAAACATCCCCCCTTCCCGCGGTATTCCTCCGCCCGATTGAGGTAGCCTTACAAGCCAAAACAAACTTGACATCTCCCTTAGGTCTTTTGTTTAGGATTGACATCATCTTATCTAAGGCATAAGCCCAAAGTGATTAAAACTAATCCTAGGGTTAGTCTCTTGATTTGCTTGTGTATCTTGCTTGTTTTTTTTTTTTTTTTTTTCAGTTCTGTTTCTCTATTATACCCTGTCTCAGTGATCACTTCAGACAGTTTGGTGGGTATACTAAGCCTTGTTATCCCCAAACCAACAGCCTCTTACATTCTCTCTTTGCCTTCACAGTGACCGACACCGGTCCTCTTCTACCGACATCGGTTACACTAACCGACGCTGCTACCGTCTGACCGACATCGGTTACCAGACTGATATCGGTTACTGTGTTTCACAGTTCCTGACAAACCAACAACCTACCAATTCCAACATTTTGTTGTTGTTTATGTTCCTGATTGACTAATTCCTGTTATATCCTCTTGTCCATGGTTGTTATCACCCGGCAACAAGCTACAGCCATGGTTTCACATGCTTGTTCCATGTCTTTTCCTGAGTCACCCCTTTGCATCCTATGGGGAATCCTACGGACACCAGTGCTTTTCCCAAGATCCCTGTAGGAGATACGGACTTTGCCAAATTTTTGGATGCTAATCCTAACGCCGTCATGCATTATTTGTCTCATACCCCCGACCGTACACCCGATGGTCGCTCCTCTTTGGTATGCCTATTAGTATAGCCACTCACTTAGCCCCTTCCCCACCTAATAACTCCGCCTCACCGTTTTCATACTTAGCCTCGTCTCCCACTCAATGGCTTCAGTGGTTCATACTGCACCAATTGGCCTTCCTTTGGTTAATTTGGGGCCTCGTATATCACTATCGCCCACTTTGCCCCTACCTCATCTCTCCCATGCAGATTGCTCTTTCATAACTCGCTCTCTACCATCTATCCACACGAGCTTTCCCTCTCGTGGTCCGCCCACCTTTTCATTTCGTAGACTCATCCGGTGGCCTCAACATCTTATATAGGACACCCTTATTCGCCACCCCAACACATTCATCATCATTACCTTATCAACATTCAACCCCACCATTGTCTAGTAGCGGCTCTTGGCCCAATCCTCCTCCGTTTATGACGACAACACCATCATCTGACCCAACCAATGATTTAATCAAACAGATGATGGACAAGATGCAAAATCTTGAGGCTTCTGTTTTAGGAAGCCAGTAACACCCTTACATACGAGCAAGTTTGTCGGGAGCCTATTCATCCTTCTGTCACCCTTCATACATATCCTCCTCAATGGGAATTACCAAAATTTACTCGCTTTAGTAGTAAGGAGGACCCTCAACAACACTTGTGATCGTTTAGACATGCCTGCTATCTCGATTGCTCATAACGATGCTTTACTACTCCGTACCTTCCCCATGTCCTTATCGGGACTCGCCTTGAGTGGTATGCTTTAGCCCAAAGACTCAATCTTCTCCTTTAACCGCTTAGCACAATCTTTCTTGGATCACTTCTCCATCAATATTGCCAAAAAAGTATCCATTAGCGACCTCTATGCCATCCGATAATTTGACGAGTCTATCACAAATTTCGTTGGACGATGGCGGGGCCTCATCAACCAACTTACTTATGCCTTACCTCAGGCCGAGCTCATCGAACTCTTTACGCGGGCCTGCGCTAAACACATTTCTCCCACCCTCCAAATTCAAACTTTCCGCACCTTTGATGAGGCCTTTACTATGGCTCGAAACTAGAGATTCGAGCCTTAGAGGAGGAGAAATTGAAGTTGCGCAACAAAAACTCAAATTTCTGAACCCAAGACTCCACCAACAAACCCAACACCACCAACTCTCACGCATCGGCTGCTTCAAAATCAAAAGGATCCATACACGCGGTGACGGTCAAATCTCAAGCACCGTCTAATACCCAACCGAAATCCACCTATAAGTATAAAGCCGAGCCCATCAAGTACACTCCCTTGGGAGAAACTTATGATGTGATCTTGGAAAAATTGCTTAAAGCAGGAGCTCTCACCTTGCCTCCTGTTAAACCTCACTCCAGGTTTGATTCCGCCCGTTATACCTTCTTGGTATAAAGAAAATGACTTTTGTAACTTCCATCGCATGAAGGGACACAACCACGAAAAACTGCAAGATGTTGAAAAACATAGTGCAGGAAATGGTTGATGCAGGGGATATAACCCTCGATAATCCTAATGCCCCTACTAATCAAAATTTAAAAATCTTCAACAAACCATTTCCAAACCATTCATCTAACAGTAACACAAACCAAGAAACCTCAGCCGAGGAGAAGAGTGTGCATGAGATCCATGCGGTTTTCAACTCCCAACCAAGGGCTTCCATCAAGGAAATTCTGAATCGAGCCTCTTCACCAATGTAGGGGTCCTCGCCCCCTTCTCCTTCATCAGGACAAGAGGACAGCCCCGCTATTCCTTTACCCATAAAGGAATCAACCGCCTAGAGTTCTCTTCTCACAGAAGAGCCTTCTTACACCACATCCCTGCAAGACTGTGAGCGGATGTTATCCAACCTATCTATTTCCCAAACATCTCCTTCCACCACTCTTGCTGCAAAAGAAGAAGGATCGCCACTTTTTCTGTCGTCCTTAGAGGAGAAACCCCTCGAGCCTACATCATCAAACTCCTTAACCATGACGGATCCTCTAGAACATGCTCTCCTCCCTATCGCTCTTCATCGCCTAAATCTTTCCAAATGATCGGTTGACCTCTTAACACCCATTGATACAACGCCTCATTCACCCCCTGTATCACACCCACAGAGGACCGGAATCACAGCCCACTTCTCTTCCATACCAAAATTCTCGTCCACACATGAAGATTGTCATCCCCGTAAGATGTGATGAGTCTTATGGGAACGTTTGAGTACACCATGCTCTACTCAAATGCAGATGACTAATCCAGACACCTCTACCATATGCCCGAAGTTTTTACAAAAGCTCAAAATGCCTATGTCCTCACCTTCACCCCCCTCATCTCTACCGAATACCTCATCCACCTCTATCAACCTAACCAAACCTTCCCTACGCTTGGGACTTCACCAATACCCAGCCTGACGCACCCACCTAAACGGTTAGATTTATCCAAAAATAAAGCCATCAATCCACCTAGGAGATAGACCCAATCTCCTCGAGTCCAATCTATGCCTCCGCCACAACTAAAACCCTCGCCCTCGATCACACCGGGACATCAGGCATGGTTTCAACCCTCGCCATCACACCTACCTTCTATATTGGGGCATCACCCCTCCACCTTGCCTCAATACACCATGCCTCCCACGTCTTCTTTAACATGACCTGCACCTTTTGCACCCATACAGAAATCCACAGGTGTCTCAACACCATCGCCCCAAGTATCCTGCCTACCTACCAACCCTAAGCAAACTCAATCATCGAAGGACTTGTTTGTTGTCACTCCTCTTTCCCCATGGTTGTTTCCTGCCACCACATCATCTATGGCCTCATCATCTAACCAACTAAACATGACTTCTGCGCAGAAGAAGCCACGCCTAGTTAAACCCAATCATCAAAATCCCTTGCCTAAACCACCACCCGTATGAACCACTCATACCCAACCATTACCAAAACAATCAATAATCTCACTCACTCAATCAATAGCCTCATCTTCATCTGAATTTGACCCGCTCAAAGGATCTTACGCCAAGATCCTTGATATGTTGGTAGGGGATGCGACCATTTCCCTACCCCCACTCAGACCCTATGATCCATCTAAACCTCAACCTATAGGTTATGATGAATCTAAAATATGTGCCTACCACCGCACACCAGGACACAATGTAGAAGGATGAAAAGCTTTGAAAGCCATCTTTCACCAGTTACCTATCTCGGATAGAAAATCTAAGAAAGATAACTTACGGAGGGAAAATCCCTTAGCTTCGATCCCTTCTCCTATACCACCTGTCCCCGCCTCGCCAAAATCTATCATCATTACAACCCCGCCTCTCGAGAACAATGACTTATCCCTGCCATCTTCCTCATCTCGTATTCACGAGATCAACATGATTAGCATTGCTACTCGAGGTCAGAAAAACAATGGAAAAGCTAAAGAGAGCACACCTGCGGCCTCTCTTTCTCCTTCCACCATCCCAATCACACCACCACCTAAAGTGGTTATTTGTGGACCTGCCTATCCAGCTCGATAGATTTGCCCATCGTACCATGATCAAACAACTTCACCAATATCCTGTAAAAATGACACTCTATGATCTCATTCAAACATCTGAATCTCATCGACAAGCTCTAATTGAGATCCTCCAAGGGATAGAGGTCCTACCTAACGAAATCCTACCCGTCGCCTCCATCTTAACACCCAACCATGTCGCTTCTCTCACCAAACAACCTACCTCCACAACCACCTTTGTCCCTGTATGCAAGCCGTTCTTTGTCGGCTTTTCCAAGAAGAAATTGTCGCCTTTAGTGCGTAAGATCCTAACCCCGCTCTTTTCATGCTCGGCTTATGTCCGGGTCATCCGGTATGTCATGTTATGATCGACGGGGTGCTAGCCTAAACATCATCTCTTCCAAAGCCTTCCAATATATGAATATCCCTCCTAGCTGCATGTGTGCCAACCCCACCATGTTGCATTCATTCAACGATGCTATTACTTCTACCCTAGGCACCGTGATCCTTAACATTCGTGTAGGGCCACGTACCTTGCCCGAACTCTTCTATGTCCTTGAGGGAGAGTTCCAATACAACATGTTGTTAGGCCGCCCTTGGATCCGGGCTATGGGATGTGTTCCCTCCACCTTACATAGATGCATAAAATTTGAGTATGAGGGGAAGTCATACACCGTCACAGCTGACGCTTCCCCCTTCAAAACCTACAATATGTTATACTACCCTAATGATGTGCTTGTACCAGTCAAGGCACCCATTGATCCGACCCAACCATCTACTTCAACCACGCCTCAACCATCCACCTTAGCCACACCCACACCTTCGACCAATGAAACCACCGATGCGAATACCTCTTCCTTCCCCGCGACAACATCCCAACCTCGGATCCCTTAGTAGGTGTTTTTCAATGCCTTACGCTGGGGGAGTACCGCCTATACAACGTTAGCACCTTCCATACCCCACAAGAGTATGGACAGTTACATGCGCATCCTACCTACGACCGTCATGTGGGGGAGGTGATCTCCTACGGACCACCTAATTGCCGCACCAACCTAACGTATGGGGGTATCAACGCATCCTTTGTCACCCCTGAACCTCCCCTTGATGTGGTTCCCTTCCAATCTGATTTTCAACATCTAACCAACCATCGTTTTTCCCTCACCTTCCCGACTCACCGTGCTTGGAAAGGTTTTGGTTTCGATCTTTATGAACAAGTGACATACAATCATTCCCATGACTACACGCAAACACAAAGATCGTAGTGGTCTTAGATTTTTGAACCACCTACACCGAAGAAACCTCATGTCAATTGTATCTAGGAAGATGACGAAGTCACCCCTTCCAAACCATCAACGCCCATTTTGCCATCTTCACCCACGAGTCGATAGACCCTAATCTATCCCTCCTAAAAAAAACATGAATGCTATCTTCCTAGGTCCTCTCACTTATCAACACAATGGTGAAGACCCATCTTCTCTCCCCCTTATGTATCCGGACATAATCGAAGAAGACTCGTCTTCGATTAATGTTGTGGAGAGCCGTGATGATGACTCCATCCTCACCTACCTTGGTGTGGACGACTCTTATATTCAACGCGCCTTACAATCAAACCCAAACCATGTTGAATGAGTAGACTATAGAGATCAACATCCACATGGAGGATGATCCTCACATCGTAAAGATCGAAAAATCTCTCGACACATCGTAACAAGTCACCTTCACTACCTTCCTCCGTGCCCATAATCAAGCTTTCGCTGATCCTACGCCGACATGCCAGAATTGATCTTGACATTGCTGTCCATAACATCACTCAAACCGACTCCAAACCAATTAAACAAAAATGAGAAAAAATGCATCCACGCATTGAAATAATTCTTCACCGAACTCAATGGATTTCTAATGTCGTACCTATCACTATGATTATTTACTAATGCACACCTTTAGTTTGATTATTTACTAATGCACATGCCTTTTAGTTTGGTGGATGTAACTGAAACAAAACAACAACATAACACAAGAATACCATCGACTATGATAAGACAAAATGATGACAAATCTGAAATATCAAAGTAAATTATAATATTAACATGAAATTGTTACAATCTCACCCATGAGGTACTTCAAGTGTTATTGACTTCACTTGCCTTTCAACAAGACTATGGGAGAAACTTTACAATTACACCTCTTAATGGCTTCTTCAACACACCTTTAAACTCGATGGCTTCCTTCGCACACTTCCTACAATATTTCTCACTACTTCTTTCTATGCTAAATGAGGGGGTGGCCTCTCTATTTATAGAACTTCCAGTTATCCATCTTATCTCTAAGATAGGATAAGAAATCCACTCGACGAATCATATTCCATACCTTAACTCTTATCTCGTACATGTAAGCTTATCTTTAAGATAAGATAAACCTTATCATTTTACATGGGTTCCACATTTTTAGACTTTTTACAAATAAAATACACAAAATATTTATGACCTCACTCCTTTCCTTATTACCAATATAATATTTCTAATTCCTAATCATGTAGACCCTACTTCTCTAATTACCCAAACTTTGACATTTTAACATTACCGACCACTTACGACAAATATTTACTTTTACAACATTCCTATTGTACTTTGACTATTACCGTACTCCACATTATCAAGGCACGCACCGCATCGACGGCGCCGTTATCTTCTATCGACGCTACTACTAATTATACTTAACAACATCCTATTCCTAATACATACATTAATGAAATAGAAATTACTGAGGAAAATTTTAGTGTCGACATCTTCCCCTTCCTAGCTTCTACTCCGTCCCTGAGTAGACTATTCTCGTGCTTGGAAAATCTTCAACTTGTCGTGGTTGACCCATTTCGTAATGGGAGTGCCATCCAATTCCTCCAATGCAGACGCACCATTTTCATGCACAAACTGCTATTTTTGTAGGGCCCCATCCATTTTGGAAGAAATTTTCTCTGTCTTCTTTTTTTTGTATCTCGAATCATATACTAGAACCAAGTCATTCACATGAAATGGAGACCACCGGATCTTTTGATCAAAGTATTCCTTCTCGCTTCATTTTCTTCTTATGGCTTGTATCCTTTGCTATTTCCTCATTTCCTCTAGCAAATGAAGATGTACCAACCTTTCTTTTATCAATCACTTTCATCCATCCTTTCATTTTTCATAACTCTCACAAAGGGGAATATCAAACTCAATAGAAGAATCGATCAATGCCATAGGCCAACCGAAATGGGGAGTATCCTCGTTGTTGCTGACTTTGATGTTGCCCTATATGCCCACAATGCCGCATGAATCCTTTTATCCCATTTATGTACCGCAAGGCCGCATCTTTTGCTAGAATTTGACACAACACAAAATTTGTTCGCTCCACCTCGTCCATTTGTGCTTGGCTTGTATGTTGTTGCCTTCCCGTGCTTAATAGAAAACTTATTGACTAGGGCTTCTACCACCTCATTAATGAAGTGGCTTCCTTGATCTCTACAATTTCTAATGGACAACCAAATCGTGACAATGCGCTCATATATGAACCTTGCCACTTCATCCATGGAAGTTGTTTTCAATGGCCTAGCTTCAACCCACTTGGTTAAATAACTGTGGCAACTACAATATACTTATTTTGGCGTGATGTAGTCGAAGTGGACCTACAATGTCTATTCCCACTTTTCAAAGGGACCAAGGGGAAGAATAGGACATAATGGAGCTGATGAAGTCTTACGGTTACCATGTGTTTGACAAATATCACATGTCTTACAATAATTATAACAATCTTTAAAAAGAGTGGGCCAGAGATAACCTGCATCCAAGATCCTTCTTGCTGTAAGTTGTCCAGAGAAGTGCCCTCCACATGTACCATTGTGGAATTCTTCTAGCAGCTTCCTTCCTTGATCACGTCCAACGCCTCTCAGACTCGTCCATCGTGTCCTATTCAAATAATACTCCATGCAGTATAGAATATGGACGACTCGGCTTGAGTAATCTTTCTTAGTCTTTGATCGCACCATCAGAAACTTGAATTCATTCAGATAATTCCAAATATCTATGTATTCACTAGGGATTGTGTCAAGGGATAACAATGCCGCATCGGGAAATCATCATCATCACAAGATGATCCTAAACCATCATAGGCTCGAGAGAGTGCATCTCCGCATTGACATGCTTCTTTCCCGCCTATCTATAATATCAAATTCAAATTCTCAGTAGCAAAATTATCCATCTTGCTATCCTCCCCGATGGGTTAGGCTTATTTACAATATATTTTAGAGCCTCGATGATCTCACAAACTAGAAATTTTTTCCCCTAAGCAAGTAATTTCTAAACTTCTTTACAAAGAAAATGATAGCCAGAGCCTCTTTTTCAGCCATAAAGATAATTTACCTCAAAGATCGCTCATTTGTCTCGCTCCCAAAGTAAATTGATGTTCATTCCCATTTTCATCCTTTTGGCTCAAAGTACTTCCTAGTGCTGCATCTCGAGGCATCAAAGGTACACAATGAATGGCTTGCTCCAATCTGGATTTCTTCAAAATAGTGAAGACACCAGTGGCTTCCTTCAGCTTGTCCAAAAGCTTCATGCGCCTTATTTCCCGGTTCATAAGTAACATCCTTCTTCAAGAATCAAGTTAGTGGTCAGTGCAATCTTTGAGAAATTCTTGATGAACCTTCTATAAGTAACCCACATGGCCTAAAAATGATCTCAACTTACTTCTATTCATAGAAATGGTAAATCTTTGATTTTTGAAACTTTATCAGATCAAGCACCAATACCATCTCTCGGATACAACATGCCCTAACAAAACGCCTTTAAACATCCAAAGACACACTTCAGAGGGTTTAGTGAGGCTTGTGCTTCATCTAACCTTTGAAATGTTGTCTCCATCTCAAAAGCAGTGGTCCAACTTGCTCCCATAGATGCAAAAATCATCCGTAAATACTCGATGAAGGTCCCAATGTAGGGTTCAACACCCTATTCATCAAACGCTGGAATGTTGCTGAGCATTACACAACCCAAAAGGCATAACTCTATAAGCAAACGCTCCCAAGGAGTGGTGAACGTGGTCTTCACCGATCTTTCTCTCGCTATACGAACTTGGTCAGAGCCGCTATATCCATCAAAGAAACTATAAGACTCCCGCCAGCCTACTTCGGCCCAAGATCTGATCTCAAAATGGAAGAGGGTAATGATCCTTCTTTGTTGCCTTATTGAGCTTCCTATAATCAACACAAATGCGTAGCTTCCCATTCTTTTTTATTGAGATCACAATGGGAGAAACCCATTCTAATTCTCCACAAAGAAATATGAATCCCGCATCAAGCAACTTATCTATTTCTTCTTTTACAGCCTTGGAAAAATTAGGATTCATTCTATATGGCATTTGCTTTATGGGCTTAAGACCATCTACCACCTCAATACAATGTTCTACCCAACTTACTTGATGGAGTTCCTTGTAATCAAAAGTGAATAGGTGTATGTACCTTCAAAGAGCCGGAGGTAGGATTCCTTCTCACTCTCCATCACAAAGATCACCAATCTTTATTTGTTGAGACGATCATCAACTTCTTCTTCGATAATTTTATGGGGTCATGAGTTGGTGTGACTCGGAAGGATATCCATGACTCAAACATCAACCTCACTTTCTTCATCTTCGTGTCCACTTCACCGGTACTAGAGTAATCGAGGGATGTCCAATCATCGCTTCATCACTTGAATCCACAGTGTTCTGCTTTTATGATGTCGAGGGATCACGTTTATCTTCACCCTCTCTCTACCACGTCCAAGTGTCATGAAACCTTCATTCCAGAGTTTCTCGCATGAACTCTCCTTAGCCATGGTCTTCCCAAAGAAAGATTGGGTACGCAATAGCAAGACTCATTTTTCATCACCCGAAAGTCTACCACACATACAACACCCATAACAGATATTGCCACATTTGAAACTACACCTTCTCGTTTAGTTTTTCCTTTATTTAATGACCTTAACATAAGTGTCAAGGGCGATCAATTTTTTAAACCCAACATATTCATTACAGCACTTGGCCATTACATTAATCGCAGCACCTCCATCAACTAAGACATCATGAATTGAAATACCATTACATAATACCTCACCAGGGAGCATAGGGATCTCGCCTCGCTCCAAAAACAGGGACCTCAACCTCCTTCCTTCTTCGAGCATTGAGTCCACTCGCAACTCCCGCCTCTTCTCGAAGACATAGCCAAGAGTTGACCATATGTAATATTTGCAGCCTTTTGGACAGATCTTCCAAGATGGAGTATGGTCCTTGCCCCCGTGAAATCGTAAAAAATCCCGCACACCCAACTTTCTTCTCCTATGTTTCTTACTAGTTTCTTCTTTCATCTTCTTAGATCATTTCCATCTTGATTATCTTTTTCTTTCTTTCTTTTTGTTACAAACACATCTACTTCATTATTTCTACTCTTATCTACTACATCAAAAGAATTCACAGTGCTTTTCCTTTATCATTATCTCCTTTACTGATGTAGAAGCTCTATCTCGACAATTATACTTATAATGACCCTTTTTATAACAACCATAACAAACAACTTCAGTAAATATTTCTTTTTTGACCTCTATCTCCTCCCCGAGAACTAAATTCCTTTCCTCAAGAAGATTAATAGTTAATCGACCCATCTTTTTGAGCAGATCTTCATACTCAAGAGATGTACTAGGAGAAATATTTGTGCTCACCGAGTGGTCAGGATTCTGACCAAAGGTGCCGGTGTAGGCTCTACTTTAGCAACAATTTCTTTGGGCTCCTCTTCCATGCTTTCTTCTTGCCTTCTTGCAATCTCCTTTGCTTGTTCAATGGTAGGGCGGTCATACTTCACTCGTTGTCTCGATCTCTCGCTTCATCCCAAGAATGAAGTGCTTACAGAGGAGATTATCCACGCCATTCATCAACCCATCCGCTAATCCTTCCTTCCGGATCTCGGGCATCGAGCTTCCTCCTTAGCTCTAGAACACGAGCATGATAATCCCTTATCTTCTCCTTCCTCTCCTTGGGATAGCTTTGTGATCTCGATCATGAGATCTCATATTTCGTTGTTCACCAAATTCTTCAAGAAAACTTTCAGCTTAATAAATCCCATGAATTTTTCACATTATCACCTAGTGTTTCAAACCACCTAAGTGTCGAACCATCCAAAAAGGTAGGAAAAATTCAGTCCATTGTTCTCTTCTTATAAGGCCATTACAAATACAAGATCGCTTAAACTTCAATGAAAGAAGAAGCATCTTCATTAGATTGAGCTGAAAAAACAGAATCTTTCCCATTTTCAAAAGTAACCACCGTGAAATACCAACCCACAAGTACAATCAACAAGACTTATGTGCACAAATAATTGGAATCACTATACTAGAAAGTGACTTTACACCTTTCTACAAAGAAAATAGAAATGACCACGGTAAACTATGGTAAAACTTGACTTATCATGTAAAAAAACGACTTTACTGTGGTAAACACTATTCACTAAAAAAGTGAAGTTATCATGTAAATAAATACTATTCACTTAGAAAAGTGACTTTAAGTGACTTACTATTCCCAAAAAAGGACTATTCACTATTCATGGCAAAATGACTTTACCATGGTAACTACTATTCACTGGCAAAAATGACTTTACCATGGTAACTACTACGCACAAAAAAAAACAAGGTTACCCTCCAATTGATTTTTGACTAAGTGGGAATATCTCTCCGTAAAATCCACCAACGAGGAATGGTCCCGCAAACGGAACCAAAATGTCATCACCAATCCGCACTATGATAATTCTTCACCGAACTCTCGTCGCTATGATTATTTACTAATGCACACCTTTTAGTTTGGGATGTAACTGAAACAAAACAACAACATAACACAAGAATACCATCGACTATGATAAGACTAATGATGACAAATCTGAAATATCAAAGTAAATTATAATATTAACATGAAATTGTTACAATCTCACCCATGAGGTACTTCAAGTGTTATTGACTTCACTTGCCTTTCACCAAGACTATGGGAGAAACTTTACAATTACACCTCTAATGGCTTCTTCAACACACCTTTAAACTCGATGGCTTCCTTCGCACACTTCCTACAATATTTCTCACTACTTCCTTCTATGCTAAATGAGGGGGTGGCCTCTATTTATAGAACTTCCAGCTTATCCATCTTATCTCTAAGATAGGATAAGAAATCCACTCGACGAATCATATTCCATACCTTAACTCTTATCTCGTACATGTAAGCTTATCTTTAAGATAAGATAAACCTTATCATTTTACATGGGTTCCACATTTTTAGACTTTTTACAAATAAAATACACAAAATATTTATGACCTCACTCCTTGTCCTTATTACCAATATAATATTTCTAATTCCTAATCATGTAGACCCTACTTCTCTAATTACCCAAACTTTGACATTTTAACATTACCAGACCACTTACGACAAATATTTACTTTTTACAACATTCCTATTGTACTTTGACTGTTACCGTACTCCACATTATCATGGCACCAGCATCGACGGCGCCGTTATCTTCTATCAGACGCTACTACTAATTATACTTAACAACATCCTATTCCTAATACATACATTAATGAAATAGAAATTACGGAGGAAAATTTTAGTGTCGACATCTTCCCCTTCCTAGCTTCTACTCCGTCCCTGAGTAGACTATTCTCGTGTGCTTGGAAAATCTTCAACTTGTCGTGGTTGACCCATTTCGTAATGGGAGTGCCATCCAATTCCTCCAAATGCAGACGTACCATTTTCATGCACACTGCTATTTTGTAGGGCCCATCCATTTTGGAAGAAATTTTCTCTCGTTTCTTTTTTTTTTTTTGTATCTCGAATCATATACTAGAACCAAGTCATTCACATGAAATGGAGACCACCGGATCTTTTGATCAAAGTATTCCTTCTCGCTTCATTTTCTTCTTATGGCTTGTATCCTTTGCTATTTCCTCATTTCCTCTAAGCAAATGAAGATGTACCAACCTTTCTTTTATCAATCACTTTCATCCATCCTTTCATTTTTCATAACTCTCACAAAGGGGAATATCAAACTCAATAGAAAGAATCGATCAATGCCATAGGCCAACCGAAATGGGGAGTATCCTCTGCTGACTTTGATGTTGCCCTATATGCCCACAATGCCGCATGAATCCTTTTATCCCATTTATGTACCTGCAAGGCCGCATCTTTGCTAGAATTTGACACAACACAAAATTTGTTCGCTCCACCCGTCCATTTGTGGTTGGCTTGTATGTTGTTGCCTTCCCGTGCTTAATAGAAAACTTATTGACTAGGGCTTCTACCACCTCATTAATGAAGTGGCTTCCTTGATCTCATTACAATTTCTAATGGACAACCAAATCGTGACAATGCGCTCATATATGAACCTTGCCACTTCATCCATGGAAGTTGTTTTCAATGGCCTAGCTTCAACCCACTTGGTTAAATAACTGTGGCAACTACAATATACTTATTTTGGCGTGATGTAGTCGAAGTGGACCTCACAATGTCTATTCCCACTTTTCAAAGGGACCAAGGGGAAGAATAGGACATAATGGAGCTGATGAAGTCTTACTTACCATGTGTTTGACAAATATCACATGTCTTACAATAATTATAACAATCTTTAAAAAGAGTGGGCCAAAGATAACTCGCATCCAAGATCCTTCTTGCTGTAAGTTGTCCAGAGAAGTGCCCTCCACATGTACCATTGTGGAATTCTTCTAGCAGCCTTCCTTGATCACGCCCAACTACGCCTCTCAGACTGCCCATCGTGTCCTATTCAAATAATACTCCATGCAGTAATAGAATATGGACGACTCGGCTTGAGTAATCTTTCTCTTAGTCTTTGCATCGGCACCATCAGGAAACTTGAATTCATTCAGATAATTCCAAATATCTATGTATTCACTAGGGATTGTGTCAAGGGATAACAATGCTGCATCGGGGAAATCATCATCATCACAAGATGATCCTAAACCATCATAGGCTCGAGAGAGTGCATCTCGCATTGACATGCTTCTTTCCCGCCTATCTATAATATCAAATTCAAATTCTTGTAGCAAAATTATCCATCTTGCTATCCTCCCTGATGGGTTAGGCTTATTTACAATATATTTTAGAGCCTGATGATCTGTTACAACTAGAAATTTTTTCCTAAAGCAAGTAATTTCTAAACTTCTTTACAAAGAAAAATGATAGCCAGAGCCTCTTTTTCAGCTTATGATAATTTACCTCAAGACTCGCTCATTTGTCTCGCTCCCAAAGTAAATTGATGTTCATTCCCATTTTCATCCTTTTGGCTCAAAGTACTTCCTAGTGCCGCATCCGAGGCATCAAAGTACACAATGAATGGCTTGCTCCAACTGATTCTTCAAAACAGTGAAGACACCAGTGGCTTCCTTCAGCTTGTCCAAAAGCTTCATGCGCCTTATTTCCCGGTTCATAAGTAACATCCTTCTTCAAGAATCAAGGTTAGTGGTCAGTGCAATCTTTGAGAAATTCTTGATGAACCTTCTATAAGAACCCACATGGCCTAAAAATGATCTCAACTTACTTCTATTCATAGAAATGGTAAATCTTTGATTTTTGAAACTTTATCAGATCAAGCACTAATACCATCTCTGATACAACATGCCCTAACAAAACGCCTTTAGAACATCCAAAGACACACTTTCAGTAGGGTTTAGTGAGGCTTGTGCTTCATCTAACCTTTGAAATGTTGTCTCCATCTCGGTGCAGTGGGTCCAACTTGCTCCCATAGATGCAAAAATCATCCGTAAATACTCGATGAAGGTCCCAATGTAGGGTTCAACACCCTATTCATCAAACGCTGGAATGTTGCTCGAGCATTACACAACCCAAAAGGCATAACTCTATAAGCAAACGCTCCCAAGGAGTGGTGAACGTGGTCTTCACCGATCTTTCTCTCGCTATACGAACTTGGTCAGAGCCGCTATATCCATCAAAGAAACTATAAGCACTCCCGCCAGCCTACTTCGGCCCAAGATCTGATCTCAAAATGGAAGAGGGTAATGATCCTTCTGTTGCCTTATTGAGCTTCCCGTAATCAACACAAATGCGTAGCTTCCCATTCTTTTTTATTGAGATCACAATGGGAGAAACCCATTCTCAATTCTCCACAAAGAAATATGAATCCCGCATCAAGCAACTTATCTATTTCTTCTTTTACAGCCTTGGAAAAATTAGGATTCATTCTATATGGCATTTGCTTTATGGGCTTAAGACCATCTACCACCAATACAATGTTCTACCCAACTTACTTGATGGAGTTCCTTGTAATCAAAAGTGAATAGGTGTATGTACCTTCAAAGAGCCGGAGGTAGGATTCCTTCTCACTCTCCATCACAAAGATCACCAATCTTTATTTGTTGAGACGATCATCAACTTCTTCTTCGTATAATTTTATGGGGTCATGAGTTGGTGTGACTCGAAGGATATCCATGACTCAAACATCAACCTCACTTTCTTCATCTTCGTGTCCACTTCACCGGTACTAGAGTAATCGAGGATGTCCAATCATCGCTCATCACTTGAATCCACAGTGTTCTCGCTTTATGATGTCGAGGATCACGTTTATCTTCACCCTCTCTCTACCACGTCCAAGTGTCATGAAACCTTCATTCCAAAGAGTTTCTTGCATGAACTCTCCTTAGCCATGGTCTTCCCAAAGAACATTGGGTACGCAATAAGCACCATTTTTCATCACCTCGAAAGTCTACCACACATACAACACCCATAATGATATTGCCACATTTGAAACTACACCTTCTCGGTTTAGTTTTTCCTTTATTTAATGACCTTAACATAAGTGTCAAGGGCGATCAATTTTTAAACCCAACATATTCATTACAGACTTGGCATTACATTAATCGCAGCACTCTCCATCAACTAAGACATCATGAATTGAAATACCATTACATAATACCTCACCAGGGAGCATAGGGATCCGCCTCGCTCTCCAAAACAGGGACCTCAACCTCCTTCCTTCTTCGAGCATTGAGTCCACTTCGCAACTCCCCCTCTCTCGTAAGACATAGCCAAGAGTTGACCATATGTAATATTTGCAGCCTTTGGACAGATCTTCCAAGATGGAGTATGGTCCTTGCCCCCGTGAAATCGTAAAATCCCGCACACCCAACTTTCTTCTCCTATGTTTCTTACTAGTTTCTTCTTTCATCTTCTTAGATCATTTCCATCTTGATTATCTTTTTCTTTCTTTCTTTTTGTTACAAACACATCTACTTCATTATTTCTACTCTTATCTACTACATCAAAAGAATTCACAGTGCTTTTCCTTTATCATTATCTCCTTTACTGATGTAGAAGCTCTATCTGACAATTATACTTATAATGACCCTTTTATAACAACCATAACATACAACTTCAGAAATATTTCTTTTTGACCTCTATCTCCTCCCCGAGAACTAAATTCTTTCCTCAAGAAGATTAATAGTTAATCGACCCATCTTTTTGAGCAGATCTTCATACTCAGAGATGTACTAGGAGAAATATTTGTGCTCACCGAGTGGTCAGGATTCTGACCAAAGGTGCTGGTGTAGGCTCTACTTTAGCAACAATTTCTTTGGGCTCCTCTTCCATGCTTTCTTCTTGCCTTCTTGCAATCTCCTTTGCTTGTTCAATGGTAGTCGGGCGGTCATACTTCACTCGTTGTCTGATCTCTAGCTTCATCCCAAGAATGAAGTGCTTACAGAGGAGATTATCCACGCCATTCATCAACCCATCCGCTAATCCTTCCTTCCGATCTGGGCATCGAGCTTCCTCCTTAGCTCTAGAACACGAGCATGATAATCCCTTATCTTCTCCTTCTCTCCTTGGGATAGCTTTGTGATCTCGATCATGAGATCTCGCATATTTCGTTGTTCACCAAATTCTTCAAGAAAACTTTCGCTAATAAATCCCATGAATTTTTCACATTATCACCTAGTGTTTCAAACCACCTAAGTGTCGAACCATCCAAAAAGGTAGGAAAAATTCAGTCCATTGTTCCTTCTTATAAGGCCATTACAAATACAAGATCGCTTAAACTCTTGAATGAAAGAAGAAGCATCTTCATTAGATTGAGCTGAAAAACAGAATCTTTCCCATTTTCAAAAGTAACCACCGTGAAATACCAACCCACAAGTACAATCAACAAGACTTATGTGCACAAATAATTGGAATCACTATACTAGAAAGTGACTTTACACCTTTCTACAAGAAAATAGAAATGACCACGGTAAACTATGGTAAAACTTGACTTACATCATGTAAAAACGACTTTACTGTGGTAAAACTATTCACTAAAAAGACTTTATCGTGGTAAACACTATTCACTAAAAAAAAGTGAAGTTATCATGTAAATACTATTCACTTCAAAAAGTGACTTTACCATGGTAAATACTATTCATTCATGGCAAAAATGACTTTACCATGGTAACTACTATTCATGGCAAAAATGACTTTACCATGGTAACTACTATGCACAAAAAGAAAAACAAGGTTACCCTCCAATTGATTTTTGACTAAGTGGGAATATCTCTCCGTAAAATCCACCAACGAGGAATGGTCCCGCAAACGGAACCAAAATGTCATCACCAATCCGCACTATGATAATTCTTCACCGAACTCCTCGTGCTATGATTATTTACTAATGCACACTTTTAGTTTGGTGGATGTAACTGAAACAAAACAACAACATAACACAAGAATACCATCGACTATGATAAGACTAATGATGACAAATCTGAAATATCAAAGTAAATTATAATATTAACATGAAATTGTTACAATCTCACCCATGAGGTACTTCAAGTGTTATTGACTTCACTTGCCTTTCACCAAGACTATGGGAGAAACTTTACAATTACACCTCTTAATGGCTTCTTCAACACACCTTTAAACCGATGGCTTCCTTCGCACACTTCCTACAATATTTCTCACTACTTCCTTCTATGCTAAATGAGGGGGTGGCCTCTCTATTTATAGAACTTCCAGTGCTTATCCATCTTATCTCTAAGATAGGATAAGAAATCCACTCGACGAATCATATCCATACCTTAACTCTTATCTCGTACATGTAAGCTTATCTTTAAGATAAGATAAACCTTATCATTTTACATGGGTTCCACATTTTTAGACTTTTTACAAATAAAATACACAAAATATTTATGACCTCACTCCTTGTCCTTATTACCAATATAATATTTCTAATTCCTAATCATGTAGACCCTACTTCTCTAATTACCCAAACTTTGACATTTTAACATTACCGACCACTTACTTACAAATATTTACTTTTACAACATTCCTATTGTACTTTGACTCATACCGTACTCCACATTATCATGGCGGCACCATATCGACGGCGCCGTTATCTTCTATCAGACGCTACTACTAATTATACTTAACAACATCCTATTCCTAATACATACATTAATGAAATAGAAATTACGGAGGAAAATTTTAGTGTCGACATCTTCCCCTTCCTAGCTTCTACTCCGTCCCTGAGTAGTACTATTCGGTGCTTGGAAAATCTTCAACTTGTCGTGGTTGACCCATTTCGTAATGGGAGTGCCATCCAATTCCTCCAATGGTGCAGACGTACCATTTTCATGCACAAATGCTATTTTGTAGGGCCCCATCCATTTTGGAAGAAATTTTCTCTCTCTTTTTTTTTGTATCTCGAATCATATACTAGAACCAAGTCATTCACATGAAATGGAGACCACCGGATCTTTTGATCAAAGTATTCCTTCTCGCTTCATTTTCTTCTTATGGCTTGATCCTTTGCTATTTCCTCATTTCCTCTAGCAAAAATGAAGATGTACCAACCTTTCTTTTATCAATCACTTTCATCCATCCTTTCATTTTTCATAACTCTCACAAGGGGAATATCAAACTCAATAGAAGAATCGATCAATGCCATAGGCCAACCGAAATGGGGAGTATCCTGTTGTCCGACTTTGATGTTGCCCTATATGCCCACAATGCCGCATGAATCCTTTTATCCCATTTATGTACCGCAAGGCCGCATCTTTTGCTAGAATTTGACACAAACACAAAATTTGTTCGCTCCACCTCGTCCCATTTGTGCTTGGCTTGTATGTTGTTGCCTTCCCGTGCTTAATAGAAAACTTATTGACTAGGGCTTCTACCACCTCATTAATGAAGTGGCTTCCTTGATCTCATTACAATTTCTAATGGACAACCAAATCTGGTGACAATGCGCTCATATATGAACCTCGCCACTTCATCCATGGAAGTTGTTTTCAATGGCCTAGCTTCAACCCACTTGGTTAAATAACTGTGGCAACTACAATATACTTATTTTGGCGTGATGTAGTCGAAGTGGACCTACAATGTCTATTCCCACTTTTCAAAGGGACCAAGGGGAAGAATAGGACATAATGGAGCTGATGAAGTCTTACTGCTACCATGTGTTCGACAAATATCACATGTCTTACAATAATTATAACAATCTTTAAAAAGAGGGGCCAAGATAACCTCGCATCCAAGATCCTTCTTGTAAGTTGTCCAGAGAAGTGCCCTCCACATGTACCATTGTGGAATTCTTCTAGCAGCTCCTTCCCTTGATCACGTCCAATCGCCTCTTGATCGTCCATCGTGTCCTATTCAAATAATACTCCATGCATAATAGAATATGGACGACTGGCTTGAGTAATCTTTCTCTTAGTCTTTGTATTGGCACCATCAGGAAACTTGAATTCATTCAGATAATTCCAAATATCTATGTATTCACTAGGGATTGTGTCAAGGGATAACAATGCTGCATCGGGAAATCATCATCATCACAAGATGATCCTAAACCATCATAGGCTCGAGAGAGTGCATCTCGCATTGACATGCTTCTTTCCCGCCTATCTATAATATCAAATTCAAATTCTCAGTAGCAAAATTATCCATCTTGCTATCCTCCCCGATGGGTTAGGCTTATTTACAATATATTTTAGAGCCTCGATGATCTCATACAACTAGAAATTTTTTCCCTAAAGCAAGTAATTTCTAAACTTCTTTACAAAAAAATGATAGCCAGAGCCTCTTTTTTCAGCTTACAAAGATAATTTACCTCAAGACTCGCTCATTTGTCTCGCTCCCAAAGTAAATTGATGTTCATTCCCATTTTCATCCTTTTGGCTCAAAGTACTTCCTAGTGCCGCATCCGAGGCATCAAGTACACAATGAATGGCTTGCTCCAACTGATTCTTCAAAACAGTGAAGACACCAGTGGCTTCCTTCAATTGTCCAAAAGCTTCATGCGCCTTATTTCCTAGGTTCATAAGTAACATCCTTCTTCAAGAATCTAGTTAGTGGTCAGGCAATCTTTGAGAAATTCTTGATGAACCTTCTATAGTAACTCACATGGCCTAAAAATGATCTCAACTTACTTCTATTCATAGAAATGGTAAATCTTTGATTTTTGAAACTTTATCGATCAAGCACAATACCATCTCTCTCGATACAACATGCCCTAACAAAACGCCTTTAAACATCCAAAGACACACTTTGTAGGGTTTAGTGAGGCTTGTGCTTCATCTAACCTTTGAAATGTTGTCTCCATCTGGTGCAGTGGTCCAACTTGCTCCCATAGATGCAAAAATCATCCAGTAAATACTCGATGAAGGTCCCAATGTAGGGTTCAACACCCTATTCATCAAACGCTGGAATGTTGCTGAGCATTACACAACCCAAAAGGCATAACTCTATAAGCAAACGCTCCCAAGGAGTGGTGAACGTGGTCTTCAAATGATCTTTCTCTCGCTATACGAACTTGGTCAGAGCCGCTATATCCATCAAAGAAACTATAAGACTCCCGCCACCTACTTCATCCAAGATCTGATCTCAAAATGGAAGAGGGTAATGATCCTTCTTTGTTGCCTTATCGAGCTTCCCGTAATCAACACAAATGCGTAGCTTCCCATTCTTTTTTATTGAGATCACAATGGGAGAAACCCATTCTCAATTCTCCACAAAGAAATATGAATCCCGCATCAAGCAACTTATCTATTTCTTCTTTTACGCCTTGGAAAAATTAGGATTCATTCTATATGGCATTTGCTTTATGGGCTTAAGCACCATCTACCACCAATACAATGTTCTACCCAACTTACTTGACGGAGTTCCTTGTAATCAAAAGTGAATAGGTGTATGTACCTTCAAAGAGCCGGAGGTAGGATTCCTTCTCACTCTCCATCACAAAGATCACCAATCTTTATTTGTTGAGACGATCATCAACTTCTTCTTCGTATAATTTTATGGGGTCATGAGTTGGTGTGACTGAAGGATATCCATGACTCAAACATCAACCTCACTTTCTTCATCTTCAAAGTGTCCACTTCACCGGTACTAGAGTAATCGAGGATGTCCAATCATCGCTTTCATCACTTGAATCCACAAAGTTCTCTGCTTTATGATGTCGAGGGATCACGCTTTATCTTCACCCTCTCTCTACCACGTCCAAGTGTCATGAAACCTTCATTCCAAAGAGTTTCTTGCATGAACTCTCCTTAGCCATGGTCTTCCCAAAGAAAGATATTGGGTACGCAATAAGCACTCATTTTTCATCACCTAAAGTCTACCACACATACAACACCCATAACAGATATTGCCACATTTGAAACTACACCTTCTCGGTTTAGTTTTTCCTTTATTTAATGACCTTAACATAAGTGTCAAGGGCGATCAATTTTTAAACCCAACATATTCATTACAGACTCGGTCATTACATTAATCGCAGCACTCCATCAACTAAGACATCATGAATTGAAATACCATTACATAATACCTCACCAGGGAGCATAGGGATCCGCCTCGCTCCAAAAACAGGGACCTCAACCTCCTTCCTTCTTCGAGCATTGAGTCCACTTCGCAACTCCCGCCTCTTCTCGAAGACATAGCCAAGAGTTGACCATATGTAATATTTGCAGCCTTTGGACAGATCTTCCAAGATGGAGTATGGTCCTTGCCCCGTGAAATCGTAAAAATCCCGCACACCCAACTTTCTTCTCCTATGTTTCTTACTAGTTTCTTCTTTCATCTTCTTAGATCATTTCCATCTTGATTATCTTTTTCTTTCTTTCTTTTTTTGTTACAAACACATCTACTTCATTATTTCTACTCTTATCTACTACATCAAAAGAATTCACAGTGCTTTTCCTTTATCATTATCTCCTTTACCGATGTAGAAGCTCTATCTCGACAATTATACTTATAATGACCCTTTTTATAACAACCATAACATACAACTTCAGAAATATTTCTTTTCGACCTCTATCTCCTCCCCGAGAACTAAATTCTTTCCTCAAGAAGATTAATAGTTAATCGACCCATCTTTTTGAGCAGATCTTCATACTCAGATGTACTAGGAGAAATATTTGTGCTCACCGGGAGTGGTCAGGATTCTGACCAAAGGTGCCGGTGTAGGCTCTACTTTAGCAACAATTTCTTTGGGCTCCTCTTCCATGCTTTCTTCTTGCCTTCTTGCAATCTCCTTTGCTTGTTCAATGGTAGCTGGGCGGTCATACTTCACTCGTTGTCTGATCTCTGGCTTCATCCCAAGAATGAAGTGCTTACAGAGGAGATTATCCACGCCATTCATCAACCCATCCGCTAATCCTTCCTTCCAGATCTGGGCATCGAGCTTCCTCCTTAGCTCTAGAACACGAGCATGATAATCCCTTATCTTCTCCTTCTCTCCTTGGGATAGCTTTGTGATCTCGATCATGAGATCTCGCATATTTCGTTGTTCACCAAATTCTTCAAGAAAACTTTCGCTTAATAAATCCCATGAATTTTTCACATTATCACCTAGTGTTTCAAACCACCTAAGTGTCAACCATCCAAAAAGGTAGGAAAAATTCAGTCCATTGTTCTCTCTTATAAGGCCATTACAAATACAAGATCGCTTAAACTCTTGAATGAAAGAAGAAGCATCTTCATTAGATTGAGCTGAAAAACAGAATCTTTCCCATTTTCAAAAGTAACCACCGTGAAATACCAACCCACAAGTACAATCAACAAGACTTATGTGCACAAATAATTGGAATCACTATACTAGAAAGTGACTTTACACCTTTCTACAAGAAAATAGAAATGACCACGGTAAACTATGGTAAAACTTGACTTATCACAAGGTAAAAACCGACTTTACCGTGGTAAACACTATTCACTTTAAAAAGTGAAGTTATCATGGTAAATACTATTCACTTGGTAAAAAGTGAAGTTATCATGGTAAATACTATTCACAAAAAAAGTGACTTTACCATGTAAATACTATTCATAAAGAAAAATGACTTTACCATGGTAACTACTATTCATGGCAAAAATGACTTTACCATGGTAACTACTATGCACAAGAAAAACAAGGTTACCCTCCAATTGATTTTTGACTAAGTGGGAATATCTCTCCGTAAAATCCACTAACGAGGAATGGTCCCGCAACGGAACCAAAATGTCATCACCAATCCGCACTATGATAATTCTTCACCGGAACTCCTCGTGCTATGATTATTTACTAATGCACAACCTTTAGTTTGGTGGATGTAACTGAAACAAAACAACAACATAACACAAGAATACCATCGACTATGATAAGACTAATGATGACAAATCTGAAATATCAAAGTAAATTATAATATTAACATGAAATTGTTACAATCTCCCATGACCTTCATGAGGTACTTCACTTGCCTTTCACAAGACTATGGGAGAAACTTTACAATTACACCTCTTAATGGCTTCTTCAACACACCTTTAAACTCGATGGCTTCCTTCGCACACTTCCTACAATATTTCTCACTACTTCTTCTATGCTAAATGAGGGGGTGGCCTCTATTTATAGAACTTCCAGTGCTTATCCATCTTATCTCTAAGATAGGATAAGAAATCCATTTCTAATTCCTAATCATGTAGACCCTACTTCTCTAATTACCCAAACTTTGACATTTTAACATTACCTGACCACTTACGACATTAATGAAATAGAAATTATGGAGGAAAATTTTAGTGTCGACTTCCCCTTCCTATTCTACTCCGTCCCTGGAGATGACGCCGAGTATTATAGGCGATGTTGGAGACAAGTGATTTATCAAGTGGATATTCGCTGGAGGCCTTACGAGAACTACATGGTGATGATGAACATAGCCGAGGATTTGAGGGGTGTAGAGCGATTCGAGGTGGATCGAGGACACAGCCAGTGAGTACGAGAGGATTCCCTGAGATCGCGTGCGGTGACAATTTGGATTTGTTCAGGATATACCTATGGATCATAGACCATACAGGAGGATCAACACTGAGGCACCATTCTCAGCTCCATGGCCGACACTTCCAGAAGGACCAGAAGAGATAGCAGGAATCGATCATAGGGTAATGGATGCAGGAGTGACAGAGTCTTATAGATTATGGTAAGCAGCAGAGCTGCGAGGTACACACGAGATGGCTGATCATCCTGACATAGTTGTGATTACAATGGAGAGAGACCGCCTACATGGTTTAGTTCACTAGATTCAAACATAGGTGAACGAGACCATGGATTGTCCGCTGATCACGAGTGGAGAGACTAGAGGCAAGACTCCTCCACGCGAGAGGGCATTTTCATATGTTACAGGAGAGATTGGTGGATCAGTGGGAGGAACCAATAGCAATGGTACCTTTAAGGATGGAGAGGCCAGGTGAGAGGCATCGACGATCACCATCACTACCTGGTTCGGGATGAGGTGCGGGGGCCTAAGTGAGTTTCATACATAGGGGTAGAAGAATAAATAAGGACTCGACTGCCGCATGTCGATAATAGAGAAGATGTATTTGTTTAACATCTAAATAAAACTAAATATGTATGTTGATTTGAGCTATGATAATAATAAGAATGTTTTTGTTTTGAATGTTTGGATTGATAAAGGACAAAGGTGAGTGTTATCAATATAAATACGCGAAAATATTTATATTTTTAAGGAAAACACAACACATGATAGGTTATGGTAGGGGATGGTCGAGCTAACCTTGGGAGACCCCATGTCTCCTAAGTGCTACCTACATAGCCCATTACACAAAGCACGGAGGGGCCTCGACCGATGTACTTCTCCCTTAGGACCGAGAGAGTGAAATCGGCAATTTGGTCAGTGGTTAAGCAATTTGTTGGTTGGTAAAAGTTTGATGTTGGTAGGGTAATGTTGTTGGTGTTGGTAAGGTATTGGCGGTGTTGGTGTGGGTATAGGTGAAGTGAGGGTTAGCTTACCCAAGCATAGGAAACCATGTCCTGATTAAGGTCAACACATAATCCTAGATTCAGGTAAAAGAGGCAAAAGTGTCCCATAGTTGGAAAGAGCTAAACAAACCACGTATTATCGTAGGATGAGCTTGAATCCCTAGGTACCTTGCATAGGTGAGAAGTCGATAGGTGAAAAGAGTTGTATAATCACAATATATCGGATATACGTCACGTCCCTTGAGTTTTGTTGTTTTGAAGAATGGTGAGGTGAGGTGGATGGTATAGCTGGGGCGTAGAGAACTTGTTATAAGGTGATTATTCTGACGAAAGAGAACCAAACCTAAATAGACAAGTCCATGACTCAAAAGTGCTTTTGAATACTGCTTTTATTTTTCTAGATATAGACTGATCGATGCGGGAAGTCTATATTGGATATGCATTTTGTTGTTCTTGAGGTCTTCACGAAGCTAATCAATGCGAGAAGCTTTTGATAGAGGCTGACTTTGTATAGCTGTCCTTCAAGGGAGAAGTCTACTTATAGTAGAAGATGCGGCTTTGCACATAGCTTTCCTTCAAGGGAGCAGTCTAGTTTATAGCTTAGAGGTCTAGATGTCCGTTTGGCATGAAGCATCTAGTTTTGCAGGAAGTTTGACTCAAGAATATCCCATAATTGTATAATTGAGAACTTGTTGTTTTGATACTTTTAAGTCATGGACCATACTAAAAAGGGGGAGACATCTTTAAGAGGAGGTGATGATCAAACCACGTGAGTTTGATTCTACTTTGAGATGCACGAAACAAGGTGTATGATGTGTTAAATGAGCTCAAGGGACGAGCGCAAGGTAGATAAGAAGTGATGTAACACTAAATTCAACTGTAGAATGGTCAAAGATGCAAGACATTAAGGGGTTCAAGCTCAGGTTTACCATTAAACGAAGCTAAAGCATAAGTACCTGATCCGTAAGTGTGATTGATTATGTAAGGCCCAATCCAATTAGGAGCAAATTTTCCACATTTGCTCTTTTCTAGTTTGGTTACATGTTGATTCCCTTTGAGGACAAGATCACCAATCTTAAAGGTACGCTCATGAATTTGCTTATCATAAGCACGCTTGATGTGCTTTTGATAAATTTGAAGGTGGTCAAGAGCTGTAAGACGACGCTTGTCAAGAAGCTCCAATTGGGCTAACCGCTCTTGGCGGAAGTCATCATTGGTGAGAATATCCTAGAGAGATATTCTGAGGGAAGGGATTTTATTTCGAGAGGCAAGACACCTCTGTACCATACACTAAAGAGAATGGTGTGGCGTTAGTGGAAGTAAAAATGTTGGTACGATAAGCCCAAAGGGCAAAGGGGATGTGATCATGCCGCTTTTCCTTAATCGTTAACGACTTTCATGAGAATTTTGGTTAAGGTTTTGTTAAAAGATTTGGCTTGACCATTTACTTGTGGATAGTAGGGTGACGAGAAGCTAAGTTTGATACCAAAGTTTTCACAAAAGGCTCGTGAACAACTTATTTTTGAAAGATTTGCCATTATCGGTTATCGTGTGATGAGGAACACTAAAACGATAGATAATGTGATGATTGATGAACTCAACGATTTTCTTTTTTTGGTTGAAATGAGTGGAATGGCCTCAACCCATTTAGTGTAATATTTGGTTGTTGTGATGATCCAATGGTGACGCTGTGAAGAATGCGGGTGAATCTCACCAATAAGGTCTAAACCCCATTGTGAGAAAGGCCAAAGATCTCGTGCATGACCTATAGCGGGTCGCCGAGAGAATTTTGAAGGTTGGCATGATGTTAACACATAACACAACACTTAACATATTCGCAGTAGTCTTTATTAAGAGTAGGCCGATAATATCCTAGGCGAAGGATCCACTTGACCACAAAGAAGGCCACTAAAGTGCCCACCACAAATTCCATCATGGACTTGTTGGATGGTATGGGTGACTTCAGCGCCGGTTAGACATCGAAGGAGGATACCATCAAAGCCACGTTTATAGAGGAGTCCCCCCATGACGACATAACAAGAAACACTTTTTAAAAAAATGTTTTTTCCATTACTAGTAAGGTCAGGTGGGAGAACAGAGGTTGTAAGGTAGTCGTGAAATTGGTGATGCTGGTATCCTGTGAATCAAGCAGATAAATTATTTACCATACGGACATCCGGGACTAAGTATGATGGGGCAAAGAGTTGTTGGAACAAGAAAAATATGTCGATTCATTTGGTGAGGCAGGGAATTTGTTAGGCCAAGCAAGCCATAGTATCCACAAATTTATTAGTTGAGCATGGAACAGTTTGGATAGAATAATGAGTAAATAAGGTCAAAAGTGAATCCACGTAACGTTTGTACTTTTGAAGTTCCTCATTTTTACATTGGTAGATGCTAGTAACTTGATTTACTACCAATTGAGAGTCACCGAAAATGTTAATAGACTTCACACCTAAGTGTAACACAATGTGGAGACCCAAAACAAGGGCCTCGTATTCCACTGTATTGTTAGTGCAGGGGAAATTGAGCCTGAATGAAAGAGGCATAGGTTCACCATCAAGAGGAATGAGAACAACGCCCGCCCCTCCGCCGCGCTGACATTTAGATCTATCAAGAAGAGAGTCATCGGATAAGATGTATCACCGAGCTTAAAGGGTTACGATGAGTGCATCAGGGAAAGTAAAATTGGTAAATTGTTCCCCAAGTAAAGGGGCTTCCGCGAGTTGATCCGCAATAGTTTGTCCTTTGACTGATTTTTGGTGTACAAACTCAAGGTCGAGATCGGCGAGGAGCATAAGCCGTCAAAGCGATGCATTGGTTTAGATGAGGTTTGGCATACATATAATGTATGGGATCAACATTGGTGATGACAAAAGTTTTTGAATCGGAGGTAATGTCGGAGTTTGGTGGCCACGAATGATAGGGCTAGGCACAACTTTTCTACGTGTGTATACCTAGTCTCGTAATCCACAAGAGTACGGATTATGTAATAAACTACTTTCTCTCGATGCTCGGAGTCACGATGTGTGAGCATGGCTCCTACAACATGGTCGGTGGTAGAAAGGTAAAGGTAGAAAGGGCGATCGTCCTAAGGTAGGATAAGCACGGTGGATGCAAGAGATAAGCTTTAAGCACCTCAAAGGCTTGGTGGCACTCCTCGCTCCATTGAAAGACAATGTCCTTTTTAAGGAGATGATGGAAAGGTTGACATCGATCCGAGAGTTGTGAGATGAAATGCCGGATAGATTGGAGTTTTCCTTGCAAACTACGTAATTGTTTTAGGTTAGTGGGTGGGGGCATTTCTAAGATAGTTCTAACTTTTGCTGGGTCGACCTCAATGCCACGCGAAGAGACGATAAAGTCAAGGAGTTTTCCTGAAAGGACACCAAAGACACATTTATTTGTTTGAAGACGAACATAGTATTGTAACATGCGATCGAAAATAATGGTTAAAACATCGAGATGTTCACTACGATGTTTGGATTTTCTAAGAAGATCATCGACATAATCCTCGAGGATAGTGTGCATAATGTCATGAAAAATGTAAGTCATAGCCCACTGATAGGTCGCACCAAAGATTCTTAAGGCCAAATGGCATGACACGATAGTAGAAGGTCCCCCAGGGGGTAATGAAGGCGGTTTTATGTTGATCGGTCGGGGCTACTAAAATTTGATTGTATCTCGAGAAACCATCCATGAGAGAAAGCATCTCATGGGCCGCAGTGAGATCAAGAAGTTGATCAATGCTAGGTAGGGGAAGTCATCCTTTGGGCAAGCGAGGTTAAGGTCCCGTAAATCCGTACATATATCCGAAGTCCCCCGTCGCTTTAGTGATAGATACGACTTTAGAAATCTATTGAGGATAGTCATAGGTAAGATCAAAGAAACAGGAAGGAGTCGTTGAAGCTCTTCTTTAACCAAGAGGGCAATGCGTGGATGCATTTTTCTCGCTTCTATTTAACGGTTTGGATTCTGGTTTCAAAGTGATGTTATGGACAATAATGACGGATCGATTCTGGCACGTCGGCGTAGGATCAAGCAAAAGCTTGATTGCGAGCACGGAGGAAGGTAGTGAGGGCAGCTTGTTCGATGCATCGAGAGATTGTCCTGATCTTTACAATGTGAGGATCATCCTCCGTGTGGATGTTGATCTCTATAGTCGACTCATTCAACATGGTTTGGGTTTCAGATGGTAAGGCGTGTTGAATATAAGAGTCATTCGCACTCAAGGTAGGTGAGGATGGAGTCGTCATCCCGGCACTCCACAACATTAATCGAAGGCGAGTCTTCTTAGATCATTTCTGGATACAAAAGAGGGAGATAAGATGGATCTTCACCATCGCGGTGATAAGTGAGAGGACCTAGGAAGATAGCATTCATGAAAAAAAAGTTAGGAGGGATAGATTTTGGGTCTATCGACTCCGTGGGTGAAGATGGAAAAATGGGCGTTGATGGTTCGGAAGGGGTGACTTCGTCGTCTTCTTGGATACAATTGACATGAGGTTTCTTCGGTGTAGGTGGTTTAGAAAATCCAAGACCACTACGATCTTTGTGTTTGCGTGTAGTCATGGGAATGATCGTATGTCGGCCTTGTTCATAAAGACCAAAACCAAAACCTTTCCAAGCACAGCGAGTCAGGAAGGTGAGGGTGAAACGATGGTTGGTTAGATATTGAAAATCAGATTGGAAGGGAACCACACCAAGGGGAGGTTTAGGGGTGACAGAGGATGCGTTGACACCCCCATACATTAGGTTGGTGCGGTAATTAGGTGGTCCGTAGGAGATCACCTCCCCCACATGACGGTCATAGGTAGGATGCGCATGTAACTATCCATACTCTTGTGGGGTATGGAAGGTGCTAACGTTGTATAGGTGGTACTCCCCCAACATAAGGCATTGAAAAACACCTACCAAGGGATCCGAGGTTGGGATGTTGTCCACGGGGAAGGAAGAGGTATTCGCGTCGGTGGTTTCATTGGTCGAAGGTGTGGGTGTGGCTAAGGTGGATGGTTGAGGTGTGGTTGAAGTAGATGGTTGGGTCAGATCAATGGGTGCCTTGACTGGTACAAGCACATCATTAGGGCGGTATAACATATTGCAGGTTTTGAAGGGGGAAGCATCAGTTGTGACGGTGTATGAATTCCCCTCATACTCGAATTTTATGCATCTATGTAAGGTGGAGGGAACGCATCCCATAGCCCGGATCCAAGGGCGGCCTAACAACATGTTGTATTGGAACTCTCCCTTAAGGACATAGAAGAGTTCAGGCAAGGTACGTGGCCCTACACGAATGTTAAGGATCACGGTGCCTAGGGTAGAAGTAATAGCATCGTTGAATGAGCACAACATGGTGGGGTTGGCACACATGCAGCTAGGAGGGATATTCATCCGTTGAAAGCTTTGGAAGAGACGATGTTTAGGCTAGCACCCCGTCCGATCATAACACGACATACCCGCATTTCCGGACGTAAGCCGACATGAAAAGAGCAGGTCGTGGATCTTCTACACCAAAGATGACAATTTCTTCTTCAAAAAAACTAACAAGATAGCGGCTTGTTGTCAGACAGGGACATAGGTGGTTGTGGAGGTAGGTTGTTTGGTGAGAGAAGCGACATGGTTGGGTGTTAAGATGGAGGCGATGAGCAGGGTTTCGTTAGGTAGGACCTCTATCCCTTGGAGGATCTCAATTAGAGTTTTCCAATGAGATTCATATGTTTGAATGAGATCATAGAGTGTCATTTTTACAGGAGATTGGTGAAGTTTTTTGATCATGGTGCGATGGGCAACTCCATCAGAGACTGGATAGGAAGGTCCATGAATAACCACTTTAGGTGGTGATGCGATCGGAATGTCGGAGAAGGAGAAAGAGAGGCCGTAGGTGTGCTCTCTTTAGCTTTTCCATTTTTTTTCTAACCTCGAGTAGCAATGCTAATCATGTTGATCTCGTGAATACGAGATGATGAAAATGGCAGGGATAAGTCATTGTTCTCAAGAGGTGGGGTTACAATGATGATAAATTTTGGTGAGGCGGGGAGAGGTGGTATAGGAGAAGGGATCGAAGCTAAGGTTTTTTCCTCCGTAAGTTATCTTTCTTAGAGATTTTCTATCCGAGATAGGCAATTGGCGAAAGATGGCTTTCAAAGCTTTGCATCCTTCTACATTGTGTCCTGGTGTGCGGTGGTAGGCACATATTTTAGATTCATCATAACCTATAGGTCAAGGTTTAGATGGATCATAGGGTCTGAGTGGGGGTAGGGAAATGGTCGCATCCCCTACCAACATATCAAGGATCTTGGCGTAAGATCCTTTGAGCGGGTCAAATTCATGATGAAGATGAGGCTATTGATTGAGTGAGTGAGATTATTGATTGTTTTGGTAATGGTCAGTACGCAGTGTTTCGACGGGTGGTGGTTTAGGAAAGGGATTTTGATTATTGGGTTTAACTAAGCATGGCTTCTTTTGCACAGAAGTCATGTTTAGCTGGTTAGATGATGAGGCCATAGATGAAGTGGTGGCAGGAAACAACCATGGGGAAAGAGGAGCAACAAAGTAAACAAGTCCTTTGATGATTGAGTTTACTTAGGGTTGGTAGGTAGGCAAGATACTTGGGGCGACGGTGTTGAGACACCGGTGGATTTTTGTATGGGTGCAGAAGGTGCAGGTCATGTTAAAGAAGACGTGGGAGGCATGGTGTATTGAGGCAAGGTGGAGGGGTGAGGCCCCAATATAGAAGGTAGGTGTGACGGCGAGGGTTGAAACCATTCCTGTTGTACCGGTGTGATCGGGGTGAGGGTTTTAGTTGTGGCGAGGCATAGATTGGACTCGAGGAGATTGGGTCTGTCTCCTAGGTGGATTGATGACTTTATTTTTGGATAAATCTAACCGTTTAGGTGGGTGCGTCAGGTTGGGTATTGGTGAAGTCCCAAGCGTAGGGGAAGGTTTGGTTAGGTTGATAGAGGTGGATGAGGTATTCGGTAGAGATGAGGGGGGTGAAGGTGAGGACATAGGCATTTTGAGCTTTTGTAAAAACTTTGGGCATATGGTAGAGGTGTCTGGATTAGTCATTTGCATTTTAGTAGAGCATGGGTGTACTCAAACATTCCCATAAGACTCGCCTATCTTCTCGTGGGATGACAATCTTCACATGTGGACGGGAATTTTGGTATGGAAGAGAAGTGGGCTATGATTTCGGTCCACTGTGGGTGTGATACAAGAGGCGAATGAGGTGTTGTATCAATGGGTGGTAAGAGGTCAACTGGTCACTGGAAAGATTTAGGCGATGAAGAACGATAGGGAGGAAGGCATGTTCTAGAGGATCCTTCATTTTTAAGGAGTTTGGTGATGTAGGCTCGAGGGGTTTCTCCTCTAAGGACGACATAAAAAAGTGGCGATCCTTTTTCTTTTGCAGCAAGAGTGGTGGAAGGAGATGTTTGGGAAATAGATAGGTTGGGTAACATCCGCTCACATTCTTGCATGGATGTGGTGTAAGAAGGCTCTTCTGTGAGAAGAGAACTCAAGCGGTTGATTCCTTTATGGGTAAAGGAATAAGCGGGGCTGTCCTCTTGTCTCGATGTAGGAGAAGGGGCGAGGACCCCTTCGTTGGTGAAGAGGCTTGATTAATAATTTCATCGATGGAAGCCCTTGGTTGGGAGTTGAAAACCGCATGGATCTCATGCACACTCTTCTCCTCGGCTGAGGCTTCTTGGTTTGTGTTACTGTTAGATGAATGGTTTGGAAATGGTTTGTTGAAGATTTTTAAATTTCAATTAGCAAGGGCATTAGAATTATCAAGGGTTATATCCCCTGCATCAACCATTTCCTGCACTATGTTTTTCAACATCTTGCAGTTTTCGTGGTTGTGTCCCTTCACGCGATGGAAGTTACAGAAGTCATTTTATTTATACCAAGAAGGTATAGCACGGGTGGAATCAAACCCGGAGTGAGGTTTAATAGGAGGCAAGGTGAGAGCTCCTGCTTTAAGCAATTTTTCCAAGATCACATCATAAGTTTCTCCCAAGGGAGTGTACTTGATGGGCTCGGCTTTATACTTATAGGTGGATTTCGGCTGGGTATTAGACGGTGCTTGAGATTTGACCGTCACCGCGTGTACGGCTCCTTTTGATTTCAAAGTCAGCGATGCATGAGAGTTGGTGGTGTTGGGTTTGTTGGTGGAGTCTTGGGTTCGAAATTTGAGTTTTTGTTGCGCAACTTCAATTTCTCCTCCTCTAAGGCTCAAATCTCTAGTTTTGAGCCATAGTAAAGGCCTCATCAAAGGTGCAAAAAGTTTGAATTTGGAGGGTGGGAGAAATGTGTTTAGCGCAGGCCCACGTAAAGAGTTCAATGAGCTCGGCCTGAGGTAAGGCATAAGTAAGTTGGTTGATGAGGCCCCGCCATCGTCCAACGAAATCTGCAATAGGCTCATCTTCAAATTGTCGGATGGCATAGAGGTCGGTAATGTATACTTTTTGGAAATATTGAGGGAGAAGTGATCCATGAAATATTGGGCTAATCAAGTTAAAGGAGAAGATTGAGTGTCAAGTTAAAGCACTGTACCACTCCAAGGCAGGTCTTGATAAGGACATGGGGAAGGTACGGAGTAGTAAGGCATCGTCATGAGCAATCAGATAGTAGGCATGTCTAAACAATCACAAGTGTTGTTGAGGGTCCTCCTTACTACTAAAGCGAGTAAATTTCGGTAATTCCCATTGAGGAGGATATGTATGAAGGGGGACAGAAGGATGAATAGGCTCCCGACAAACTTGCTCGTATGTCAGGGTGTTACGGCTTCCTGAAACAAAAGCCTCAAGATTTTTGCATCTTGTCCATCATCTATTTGATTAAATCATTGGTTGGGTCAGATGATGGTGTTGTCGTCGTAAACGGAGGAGGATTGGGCCAAGAGCCGCTACTAAACAATGGTGGGGTTTATTGTTGATAAGGTAACGATAATGAATGTGTTGGGGCGGCCGAATAAGGGTGTCCTATATAAGATGTTGAGGCCACCGGATGAGTCTGATGGAAATGAAAAGGTGGGCGGAGCCTGAGAGGGAAAGCTCATGTGGATAGATGGTAGAGAGCGAGTTATGAAAGAGGCAATCTACAGGAGAGATGAGGTAGGGGCAATGGACAAGTAGTGGATATGCGAGGCCCAGACAACCAAAGGAAGGCCAATTGGTGCAAAGATGAATCACCGAAGCCACCGAGCCGGGAGACGGGGCTAAGGATGAAGACGGTGAGGCGAGTTATTAGGTGGGGAAGGGGCTAAGTGAGCGGCTATACTAATAGGCATACCAAAGAGGAGCTGACCGTTGGGTGTACGGTCAGGGGTATGAGACAAATAATATTATACGGCGCTAGGATTAGCATCCAAAAATTTGGCAAAGTCCGGATCTCCTACAGGATCTTGGGAAAAGCACTAGTGTCCGTAGGATTCCCATAGGATATAAAGGGGTCGACTCAGAAAAGACACGTAACAAGCATGTGAATCCATGGCTGCAGCTTTGTTGTGTGATAACAACCATGGACAAGAGGATACAACAAGGAATTAGTCAATCAGAAATGTAAATGAACAAAATGTTGGAATTGTAGGTTGTTGGTTTTTTAGGAGCTGTGAAACACAAGAACCGATATCGGTCTGTAATCGATGTCGGTCGACGGCACGGCGGCGTCGATTAGTGTAACCGATGTCGGTAGAAGAGGACCGGTGTCGGTCCACCGTGAAGGCAAAGAGAGAATGTAAGAGGCTACTGCCTGGTTTGTGGATAACAAGGCTTAGTATACCCACCAAACCGTCTCCAAGTGATCACCGAGACAGGGTATAATAGAGAAACAGAATCGAAAAAAAAAAAAAAAAAAAAGCAAGATACACAAGCAAATCAAGAGACTAACCCTAGGATTATTTTTAATCACTTTGGGCTTATGCCTTAGACGCAAGATGATGTCAATCCTAAACAAAATACCTAAGGGAGATGTCAAGTTTGTTTTGGCTTGTAAGGCTACCTCAATCAAAGCGAGGAATACCGCGGGAAGGGGGATGTTTGAGATGTTGTGTAGATTATGATGTGATTTGGTATGTGTTGTACAATGAGAGTAAGATTAATTTCTCATCAATACTGTGGATATCACCCCCACGTGTATGACCTGATTACTTAATCTACGTTCACTAGAATTAAAAACAACAAGCAAGAATGTGATGCACGTGTTTTAAACCCAAATCGAAAATGATATTCAATGAAGCACGAAAGAGAAGAGGTTAAGAAGATGACTTTCACTAATGCAAAGATGCGAAAGAAAGACAAGTTCTTTTACCAAAATGACAAAATATTTTGTGAATATTTAGAAGAAAGAAACAAAGTGTGTGCTCCTATATGAAAACAAACAAGAAAGAAAGAAACCCGAGAAAGGGTCCCACTGGCGTGCAAAATGTTTCACACAGAATTTTGTTCCAGAATAGAGTTATTTCTATCTTTTCATTCTCTTGAGAAACAGATATAAGGGTTAGAGCTAGGAGGAATACCTTTTGAGTGTTGGGAAGGTGTGTGCATATTGTAGAGAGATCAGACCGATTGTGAAGAGCTCCTTTTTGTCTGGTGAAGGACTACCTATAAATAAGAATGCAAGACCACCAGATTTTCGTTAAACAATAAGTGAGGGAACTGCCTTGGGCTAGGAAATATTAGACTTCCTTTCGAAGGTGGTCAGTTCCTTTTTAATACAAATTAATGTGAATGATAATAAAGAAGCTATCGAAAATCACGATTTAGGTACCTCGTTACTAAAAGCAATAGAGACTAAACTACCAATAATAAAATGTCATGATGTTTGTTTGGTCACTGGTTATTGATACGTTCAGATCAAGTTACAGGGATGGACAAGGCTGGATATGAGATTGTTTGGAGGTAAATAGGTGAAAGGTTGGTTTTGGTATAAGTCACAAAGTGACCGATGCCCATCATCGGATAACCGACCACGATTATTAAACCGGTACCGGTGGGATAACCAATATCGGTAGGGGCAATGATTTAGGGGCTTTTAAATGGAGGTTGGTTGTAAGGTGGTTATGGGGTTTAGAAAGTTGGTAGATGGTTGAGGGAGTAGTAGGGTTATAGAGAAGACTCGAGAGTGAGAAAGCTTTCTTTAGGGCAATATAGAGATGGATGAATGAAGGTTAGGTGCAGGGTGCTATCGGGTGGTAGATCCAAGAATGAGCTTATAATCACTATGAATCAAAAGTTCACAAAGTAGTTTCTAGAAGCATACAAGGTAATAAAAGAGACTACTTACTAGTTTCTGATGCGGATGCAGGTCCAAGGAATGCAGTGGCGAAGGCAAGGCTCAGTTGGGATGATCCGCAATCGGAAGTGAGCTGATGAAGCTATCCTCCAACTCTCCCAATGTTTGGATGAGTGTGACCGTGATCTAGTTGCTCAGTTATAGTCTTGGGCTCAATACTCCTCTCTGTAACCTCTTCTCTCTCTCTCACTTGTCCCTCTCTTGCAAAATGAATTCGATCCTTTTGTTTTGGTTGGGGGAGGTCATTTACAAGGAACCGATGGTGGTTACCTAACCGACACCGGTCACGTAGGGACCGATGTTGGTTAGGTCAAAGTTGGCTATTTTTAGTAAAATAGCCAACTTTCCCTCCTTTTCTCCCGAGGGGTCAATTGTGGGCTTGGTCAAGTCATTATTAGGTTTGTTTTGGTGCGGGTGAGGGGTGATGAGTCATGGGTGTGGGTCTAGACCAAGTTATAGGTCTTAATTAGGTTAGTTTAGGGTTAGGGCTAGGTCATGGTGAGGTGGCAAGGTGAGGTGGCAGGGTTAGAGATGTGGATTTATTAATTATAAGGTAATTAATAAATAATTAAGTGTGTAAGGTTTGGGTGGTGAGATAGGTTAGGTAAGACGAGATGTGGGGCACAGGGCGTCGTAAGACCCAAATTTGGTGTCTACATTTATCAACATAAATTGCAATTAAATTTAAATAGATTAATTGAACTTTGTAAAAACAAGCAAATTAACTACATACATTGCAATTTTATCTAAAGAGAGGTTAGTGAAATAATTTGTCGCAAGGGTAAATAAGGGACTTTCACCAATGCTTCCTTTTCTTGAATGGGGTAGATCCATTTATCAAAACAGGGAAAATATATGTACACTAATCTTTAGAACCGTCGGGTTAGTCTTTCAACTGTGGATCACACAGAGGTGTGGCAAAATGCTTGTAGATACTACAAGGGAGGAAATATCTTGAGAGAGAGAGGCAAAGAGAATATTGATATTGATGAGGGTTTTGCACAATAAATAACACAATAGAGTTTATTGCTTAAAACCAAAATACATCCATGAATTCAAAGAGAAGACACCAACATAGGACAAGGAATAAGATACAAGAAGCACAAAGTGTATGGCAGGCAAAAAATTGTCCAGACAACATGCACTCTTATCATTTGTTCAACTAGGGTGTCGAGGTAATGAGTAAGAGACATGCCAAGACCGGCACAATTGATAGAATTCAAAGGGGTGCAGCCGTATTTGTGATCACATACCCAAAGGGAAGTAACCCTTACACTAGGAAAACCTAAGGTTTTCAATACCCTAGGTCGAAAAGAGGAAGGAACCCTATTGAGGTATCAACACTATGGGGGTGATTAATAACAAGATGAACATGCAAGACCTATGCTAACCAAAGTAACGCATGCAACATAACATAAGGAACTGAATATAATATGCTAACCTAGCATGTGCATAAACTACTAATGTAACATAAAGTAATAAGCAAAGATAGATACCGCTCTAGACAAAATGACAAGTTGAGTTAGAGCACTTACGTGTTGGGACAGCTTCGATGCATCTATTTCCCAAAGGACCATACACCAAGAGATGATATATTTTAGGTGGAGAAGGGAAAACAATATTGTCCTAACTCACTATAGATGACCTAAGAGTGCAAGGAAACCAATCCAGCAAGAAGATCCAATCAAAGAGTCAAGATGTAAGAAATCCAAGAGTTGAGCGAACAGATGCAAGTTGGTGCAAAAGAGAAGAGAAAATGATGAGTTCATGTATGTATTTGTGTTATGTCCCTAGTAGGAAAATGTTTTTTTGGTATTATACTTGACTCCATCACTCGCAGCAGCAAAGGTGCCGGCCAGGAATTTGAAAATGTGCCAGCGCAATCGGAAATGGTGTCGGCTAGAAAGGGGAGATGATAAGGGGTGTGTACAATGTGTCATGGAGAACAAAAATAAATGCAAGAATAATATGGTCATGGTGGAAGCAAAGGTTTCATAAGGATGCGAAAAAGACAAGAAGATAAGGACAAAAGAGGTGGATAAATAGGACCAAAAGTCATTCTCTCTCCATGTATCATCCCTAACCTAATGGTTACGTGAATAACCATAGCCTTATTCTAGAACAAGGTACTTAAGGCACCCATTCCCAGAAATATATGCATTAGTGACCTCTAACCTGGAAGAGAAATTGTTAGTAATAGATATGAAAATATAAAGCGTGAAAAATTAGGTGTATACATTTTCCCCGATCGTTGATTACCACCGTCACGTAATAATAAACATGGGGTAGTCAGTGGAAATAATGATACATAACATCGAAATCAAAAGTAGATGCTAAAATTAAATAAAGGACTAGTTGAAATGAAATATACCCACCAATGCGTACCTGATAGTGTCAGTCGTCCTGCCACGTATGGGCGCAATCCATGCTGTTAGAACCTTGGAGAAGCAAAACTAAAAAGAAACACTTAAGGATCATTAGTAAAATAAGACATGTATCACCTAGCTAAGGGCCCATGGGACACATGTCATGGGGTCGAAAAATGTGACTTTTGGCCAAAGAGCGAGACAAGGCGTATAATATGTTGAAAGAAATGGGAGAAGATCATGATCCCAACACAATCAACAACGGATTTGAATAGAAATATTAGGCTTAAATAGGATTTTTATTTTTATTTACTTATTGTTATTTTTGGAATTAAGAGAATTGAGCTCTGGAATTCCAAATTTGGGTGAATTTTAGACGATATGGCATGACTGTGAAGAGGAGGGATGGGCCGACGAGGGGCACATGCGGTGGAGTACAACCATGGGTAAGTCGTTGCAATTAATTACTCATTAGGTAAATTGGGGAAATTTGCTCTTTTTAGGAGTATGAGGATATTATAGCCGTCATTTTGAATCAAACCTATGTCAATAGAAAGGGTAGGATAAAAGTGCGTTTGAGAGGGATTTTCTTTTATCTTTGTCATTTAGCTGATTTTTTCTTTTAAGATTTTAAAATTCGCGGTTGTATAGATCTGGACGCCATCAGCCCTCCTGAAACAATAGGGTGAATGGCGTCGAGAACTATCAAAAATATTGACAGGCGTGACGGCGTAAGCTCAAGAGCCGATGATGTAAGGAATTTAGAAAAGCATGTGAATTTTTATAGTTTTTGATATTAATTGGATTTTTGAGGAACCTAATGCCTGGCTTTTATTGATTTGTGAATGCATGGAGATCAGAGGATCCACCTATGGCGGGTGGTTGATGTAGTGTGGCTTAATGGATTAATTTTTAGATTGACAAAAGCAGTGTAGCATAATTACATGGATGGAGCCTCGGGAGTATCGTGCAGATGCCTGCAATATCATTAGATTTGGATTACGAGGTTAGAGGTAGAGCAAGAACCTAACACACGAAACTTCGGCAAAAATCATTCAAATACCCCTCAAGGAGGTGAGGATGCTCGAGATACACCGTATAGATATTGGTGATGGATTACATGATGTATTTTTCAATGTAAATACATATATATATATATATATATATATATATATATATATATATATATATATATGATGATGATGATGATGATGATTTTTATGATGATGGTACTTTTTGTTATTGATGTGAATGATGCTTTACTTATCATTTTCCTTTCTTTCCTCATGCATGTATGTGGTAATACTCATGGTACTTAGGAAAAATGATAATGATATTTAGGTAAGAAAGACAATGGGAGGGAAAATCAATAGGATAGCCCAACCCACGCGATGAAAAATCCAAGAGGTGGAAAAGAGGCCAAGAAAATCAAAAATTGGGTGTCACAAAGTGCTATCGAGGAACATAAATCCAAGCAAGGTCAAAAACCTAAGAAAGTATGCAAAAGACCACGGTGATTCATTAAGAAAGTGTAGACACCAAATTTGGGTCTTATGACCCCCTATACCTCATATCTTGTCCCGCAACCTAACCCTACCCGACCACCCGAACCTTACACACCTAATGATTTATTAATTACCTTATAATTAATAAATCCACATCTCCAACCCCGCCACCTCATCTCGCCACCTCACCGTGACCTAATCCTAACCCTAAACTAACCTAATTAAGACCTATAACTTGGTCCAGACCCACACCCATGACTCATCACCCCTCACCCGCATCAAAACGAACCTAATAATGACTTGACCAAGCCCACAACTGACTCCTCGGGAGAAAAGGAGGGAAGGTTGGCTATTTTACTAAAAATAGCCAACTTTGACCTAACCGACGTCGGTCCCTACGCGGCCGGCGTTGGTTAGGCAACCACCATCGTTCCCTGTAAATGACCTCCCCCAACCAAAAACAAGGATCCGGAATTCATTTTGGCAGAAGAAAGAGAAGTGAAACAAAAGCAGAAGAGGCTGCAGAGAAGAGCATCGAGCCGAAGACTGCAACTGAGCAACTGGATCACTGTCACCCTCGTTCAAGCATTGGAAAAGACTGAGGATAGCTTCATCAGCTCACTTTCCAATACCGGATCATCCCAACCAAGCCTTACTATCGCCACCACATTCCTTGGACCTGTATCTTCATCAGGAACCAGTAAGTAGTATCTTGTATGTTTCTAAACACCATTTCTTGAACTTTTAATTCCTAATAATTATAAACTCCCCTCGACCATCTACCAACCTTCCAAACCTCATAACCACCTTACACCAACCTCTATTTAAAAACCCCTAAATCACTTCCCCTATTGATATCATTGTCCCCTACCAATATCAGTTACCTAACCGATACCGGTTAGGCTAAACCGATATCGGTCACTGTGACTTATAACAAAAACCAACCTTTTACCTATTTACCTCTAAACAAATAGCATGAACGTATCAATAACCAGTGACCAAACAAACAACATGACATTTTATTATTGGTAGTTCAATCTCTATTTCTTTTAGTAACGAGGTACCTAAATCGTGATTTCGCAATAACTTCTTTATTATCATTTGCATTAATTTGTATTAAAAGGGAACTGACCACCTTTGAAAGGAAGTCTAATATTTCCTGGGCCCAAGGCAGTTCCCTCATTTATTGTCTAACCAAAATCGGTGGTCTTGCATTCTTATTTACAGGTATTCCTTCCCAAACAAAAAGGAGTTCTTCATAATCGATCCGATCTCTCTACGGTACGCGCACACCTTCTCAACATTCAACAGGTATTCCTCCTAGCCCTAACCCTTATCTATTTCTCAAGAGAATGAAAGGATAGAAGCAACTCTATTCCGGAACGAAATTCTGTGCAAAACATTTTGGCACGCCCGGTGGGACCCATTTCGGGTTTCTTTCTTTCTTGCTTGCTTTCATATAGGGAGCACACTTGCTGTTTCTTTCTTCTAAATATTCACAAAATATTTTGTCATTTTGGTAAAAGAATTTGTTTTTCTTTCACGTCTTTGCATTAGTGAAAGTCATCTTCTTTGCTTCATCGAATATCATTTTTGATTTGGGTTTAAAACACGTGCATCACATTCTTGCTTGCTATTTTTAATTCTAGTGAACGTAGATTAAGTAACAGGTCGTACACGTGGGGGTGATATCCATGGTATTGACGAGAAATTAATCTTACTCTCACTGCACAACACATACCAAATCACATCATAATCAACACAACAGCTCAAACATCCCCCCTTCCCGCGGTATTCCTCCGCCCGATTGAGGTAGCCTTATGAGCCAAAACAAACTTGACATCTCCCTTAGGTCTCTTGTTTAGGATTTACATCATCTAGCATCTAAGGCATAAGCCCAAAAGTGATTAAAACTAATCCTAGGTTTAGTCTCTTGATTTGCTTGTGCATCTTGCTTGTTTTCTGTTTTCTTTCGCTTTGTTTCTCTCGTTATACCTGTCTCGCTTATCACTTCGAGACATGCTTTGGTGGGTATACCCACCATTATCCCCAAACCAGCAGCTTTTTACATACTCAATCCTTTTATCCGACCGACGTCGGCTACATTCTCGACCGACATCCGGTTATCTCACCGGCCGATCTACATTCTGTGTTTAACAGTTCTTGACAAACCAGCAACCTATCAACCTATGATCCCTACCCTCGCTCAGACTCTATGATCCATCTAAACCTCGACCTATAGGTTATGATGAATCTAAAATATGTGCTTACCATCACACACCAGGACATGATGTAGAAGGATGCCCTAATGATGTGCTTGTACCAGTCAAGGCACCCATTCATCCAACCCAACCATCTGCTTCGCCCACACCTCAACCATCCACCTTAACCACACTCACACCTTCAACCAATGAAACCGCCGCCGCAAATACCACTTTCTTCCCCGCAGACAACATTCCAACCTCAGATCCCTTGGTAGATGTTTTTCAACGCCTTACGCTGGGGGAGTATCGCCTATATAATGTTAGCACTTTCCATACCCCACAGGAGTACGGACAGTTACATGCGCATCCTACCTATGACCGTCGTGTGGGGGAGGTGATCTCCTACGGACCACCTAATTGCCGCACCAACCTAACATATGGGGGTGTTGACGCACCCTCCATTACCCCTGAACCTCCCCTTGGTGTGGTTCCCTTCCAATCCGATTTTCAATATCTAACAAACCGTCGTTTACGCCCTCACCTTCCCCGACGCTGCCTTGTGCACGGAAGGGTTTTGGTTTCGGTCTTTATGAACAAGGCCGACATACAATCATTCCCGTAACTACCCGCAAAACACAAAGATTGTCGCGGTCTTGGATTTTTTGAACCACCTACACCGAAGAAACCTCATGTCAATTGTATCCAGGAAAACAACGAAGTCTCCCTTCCAAACCATAATCTCCCATTTTTCCTCTTCACCCACAGAGTCGATAGACCCGAAAAATCTATTCCTCCTAACTTTTTAACATGATCTCTTCTTACGCTCTTGACCACCTTCAAATTTATCAAAAACGCATCAAACGTGCTTATGATAAGCGAATTCATGAGCGTACCTTTCAAATTGGCGATCTTGTCCTCAAAGAGAATCAACATGTAACCAAACTATAAAAGAGCAAACGTGGAAAATTTGCTCCTAATCTTGGTCTTACATTATCACTCACACTTACGGATCGTGCACTTACCGTTTAGCTTCTCTTAATGGTAAACCCGAGCACGAACCCCTTAATGCCTTGCATCTCCGACCATTCTCTTTGTTGAATTTAGTGTTACATCACTTCTTATCTACCTTGCGCTCATCCCTTGAGCTCATTTACCACCTCATACAATTTTTTTCGTGCATCTCAATGTAGAATGAACCTCACGTGGTTTGATCATCACCTCCTCTTAAAGATGCCTTCCCCTTTTTAGTCCGGTCCATGACTTAAAAGTATCAAAATAACACGTTCTCAATTATACAATTATGGGATATTCTTGAGTCAAACTTCCTGCAAAACTAGATGCTTCATGCCAAACGGACATCTAGACCTCTAAGTTATACATAGACTGCTCCCTCGAAGGACAGCTATGTGCAACGCCATATTTGCTATTATAAATAGACTTCTCCCTCGAAGGACAACTATACACAAAAGCCGCATCTGCTACTATAAATAGACTGCTCCCTCAGGACAGCTATACAAAGTCAGCCTCTATCAGAAGCTTCTCACATTGATCAGCTTCGTGAAGACCTCAAGAACAACAAAATGCATAGCCCATATAGACTTCCCCCATCGATCGCCTATATCCGTAAAAATAAAAGCAATATTCAAAAGCACTTTTGAGTCATGGACTTGTCTATTCAGGTTTGGTTCTCTTTCGTCAGAATAATCACCTTATAACAAGTTCTCTGCACCCTAGCTATACCATCCACCTCACCTCACCATTCTTCAAAACAACAAAATTCAAGGGACGTGACGTATATCCGATATATTGTGATTATACAACTCTTTTCACCTATCGAACTTCTACCTTATGCAAGGTACCTAGGGATTTAAGCTCATCCTACGATAATACATGATTTGTTTTGCTCTTTTCAACTATGGGACACTTTTGCCTCTTTTACCCGAATCTAGGATTATGTGTTGACCTTAATTAGGACATGATTCCCTATGCTTGGGTAAGCTCAACCTCACTTCACCTATATCCACACCAACACCGCCAATAACTTACCAACACCAACAACATTACCCTACCAACATCAAACTTTTACCAACCAACAAAATTGCCTAACCACAACCAAATTGCCTGCATTCACCTCTCCCTGGTCCTAAGGGAGAACTACATCGATCCGAGTACCCTCCTTGCTTTGTGCAATGGGCTATGTAGGTAGCACTTAGGAGACATGGGGTCTCCCAAGGTTAGCTCGACCATCCCCTACCATAACCTATCATGTGTTGTGTTTTCCTTAAAAATATAAATATTTTCGCGTATTTATATTGATAACACTCACCTTCACAACCAACCAATCGGCCCGACCCAAGGCCGCAACCAACCAACCGGCCCGACCCAAGGCCACCACCAATCAATCAGCCCGACCCAAGGCCACCACCAATTCATCGGCTCGACCCAAGGCCGCAACCAACCAATCGCCCGACTCCAAGGCCGCAACAAACCAATCTCGCCCGACCCAAGGCCGCAACAAACCAACCGCCCGACCCAAGGCCGCAACAAAACCAATCGCCCCAACCCGAGGCCACAACAAACCAATCGGCGGACCTAAGGCCGCAACAAATCAATTGGCCCAACCCAAGGTCGCACCTAATCAATCGGCCCGACCGAAGGCCGCAACAAACCAATTGGCCCAACCCAAGGCCGCAACCAACCAATCAGCTCAACCCACGGCCACACCAATTAAGTACCTCGAACGAAGCCCGTAAATTATGATTCTATCCACCCATCATGTAGCCATTTGTTCAATCAAGCTCACCTGTTCATGTTTTAGCATGACTACGATACTTGAATTGATCAGCCGATCAGCTTTGCCTAGACCAAGACCGTGACGTTTATCTCAACCAAATCAACCATTTAGTACGCCGAACATGCCTAAACGCTTACGGTACCTTACCCGTTATATCCCCGGAGATACTTCCTATGCCTTGGATACCAGGATTATATCAACCTTGTTTGGATAAACTATCGAACTTTGCCTCTCAATTGCTTGTTTGCTCTTCACATCATGTACCTTGGTCGCACTACCGCATTTCAACGTGCGTCGCTTCATTGAACTTACCCCACCTCGCTTATCATCATCTCATCATCATTCACCCTTTATCAACCCTATCCCACATCGATAATTTGAGAGGGGATTACCTATACCCTTAACTCGGGCAACCACTTCTTATTATTGTTAATGCAGCTTTACATGACAAGCTACATGATAACAAGGGGCAAATGTAGACACCAAATTTGGGTCTTACGACCCCCTGTACCCCATATCTCGTCCCGCAACCTAACCCTACCCGACCACCCGAACCTCACACACTTAATGATTTATTAATTACCTTATAATTAATAAATCCACATCTCCAACCCCGCCACCTCATCCTCATCTCGCCACCTCACCGTGACCTAATCCTAACCGTAAACTAACATAATTAAGACCTATAACTTGGTCCAGACCCACACCCATGACTCATCACCCCTCACCCGCATCAAAACGGACCTAATAATGACTTGACCAAGCCCACAACTGACTCCTCGGGAGAAAAGGAGGGAAGGTTGGCTATTTTACTAAAAATAGCCAACTTTGACCTAACCAACGTCGGTCCCTACGCCGGCATCGGTTAGGCAACCGCCATCGGTTCCCTGTAAATGACCTCCCCAACCAAAAACAAGGATCCGGAATTCATTTTGGCAAAAGAGAGAGAAGTGAAACAAAAGCAGAAGAGGCTGCAGAGAAGAGCATCGAGCCGAAGACTACAACCGAGAAACCGCATCACTTGTCGCCTCGTTTAAGCATTGGAAAAGACGAGGATAGCTTCATCACTTGCTTTCTAATACCGGATCATTCCAACCAAGAGTTATTCTTTATCGCCACCACATTCCTTAAACTCGTATCTTCATCGAAACCATAAAGTAGTATCTCGTATGTTTCTAAACACCATTTCTTGAACTTTTAATTCCTAATAATTATAAACTCCCCTCGACCATCTACCAACCTTCCAAACCTCATAACCACCTTACACCAACCTCTATTTAAAAACCCCTAAATCACTGCCCCTACCGATATCGGTTGTCCCCTACCGATATCGGTTACCTAACCGATACCGGTTAGGCTAAACCGATATCGGTCACTGTGACTTATAACAAAAACCAACCTTTCACCTATTTACCTCCAAACAAACAGCATGAACGTATCAATAACCAGTGACCAAACAAACAACATGACATTTTATTATTGGTAGTTCAGTCTCTATTGCTTTTAGTAACGAGGTACCTAAATCGTGATTTCGCAATAGCTTCTTTATTATCATTTGCATTAATTTGTATTAAAAGGGAACTGACCACCTTCAAAAGGAAGTCTAATATTTCCTGGGCCCAAGGCAGTTCCCTCATTTATTGTCTAACTAAAATCTAGTGGTCTTGCATTCTTATTTACAGGTAGTCCTTCCCAAACAAAAAGGAGTTCTTCACAATCGATCTGATCTCTCTACGGTACGTGCACACCTTCCCAACATTCAACAGGTATTCCTCCTAGCCCTAACCCTTATTTTTTTCTCAAGAGAATGAAAGGATAGAAGCAACTCTATTTCGAACAAAATTCTCGTGTGAAACAGTAAAGTTCAAGGTGAATCGAAGCCAAAATAGGTGGAATCGGGACCATGAAATTCTAATGACCTAGGATATGCCAAAGAAATAGAGATGTGCTAATAAACCCTAATGGGAAAAGAGCCCAAACAAGGGTAATAGATTTGGAGATGTGTGTAAAACCCAAGGGGGTCGAGATCCCAAGCCAAAGAAAAAAAAATCGAGGTATTTATAAAGATGATGTCTAGCTATGAGGGGCAAATGATCATATAGTATCAAGAATAATACCATCCACTTGATTCAAGATATGGATTTGGATATGATTCATGAAGCCCTCTATAGTGCATTCTATGATAGAACCTTTCTGGTACACCTCTCGATCTCATGGTGAATAATTTGTCATCTATTCGATCCTCTAGTTGGGTAAGAATGTCACGCCAAATATTTTCCATAGTGAGATGAGGATCAAGACGAGGTGGTGGTTCATACATCGATCAAGATCTAGTTGGTTAGGGGAGGATGGCAGCTCTAAGAGGATTCATATCTACGCTTGCTTCTCATACAAAGAGGAATCATGAACTAGGTGCCTCTTGGTGCTCGAATTACTCTCGCCTCGTTTTCCATCAAAATCCCTCGCCAGTAACCTATGTCACATTTTTATCTCCTGTGTTGGTGTTTGAAAACTATGTCCTCCATTTGGTTGCCATGATTAGTTCCTCCTTGGTTGAAGGTCACTTAAAAGCCCAGAATTTGTTGATTTGTTCCTCTGTCCATCTGAAGGTGTCTATCAATTGGGCGTAAAACTCGGGTTGTTCCTTCCTTCCATTTTCCGCAGTCATGTGTTGTTGTCCCTGTTGTTTTGTCCCAGTACTTGAAGAAATGTGAATGGATATAGCTCAGAGGGTCATGTGTGAACCTTACAACATTTCTAAATTCTCTATCCTTGAAGAAAATTTCATCTTCGGGCTCAAACAATGGTTTCCCTGCATTTTTACAACTTGACAGGTGTGTTTCTCCCATCAAATTTAAATCTCTACATTAGTGGAAATGTGGCCCTTTTTGGTTGGATGTGGCTCAACAGGCACTCTAAAAATTTGTGGATCGTTTTAACCCAAAACTTGTCCACGTGGAGGAACGGCGCTCATTTGAAGACTCACCTTTTTTTGGCCTTGGAGTTGCGCCGGGAGGACACATGGAGGATTCCGCTACTTTGCCTCGAACTTAGAAATTTTTTTCATGCAATTGATATAGTTTTGGTGGGCCGTGGACATGTGGTGGGTTGGTGCTCATTTGAAGATCTGTCTCAGGGTCCCACCTTAACAAATGCGACAGAGGGACAGGTGGAGGTTTCCGCCGGCTCCACTAGGGACTTAAACTTTTAAAGAAATTTTCTAAGGCTTGGGACATGTGGTGAGCCCACGCTCATTCAGGGTCTCCGCTCTTGGGGACCATCTTGAAGTTACGCCATAAAGACATGTGGAGGTTTCCACCGAGCCTTCCTTTACTTATACTTTTCAAGCAACTTCCTAAAGGGCCTGAGACATGTGGAGGGACCGCGCATGTTTGGGGACTGGCCCTTGGGTTTTATTTTGAAGAAGCACCAGGAGGACACTTGGAGGCTTTCGCTCACTCTGCCTTTTTCCTGGACTTTTCAATGGCCGAAGAAGACTGTCTCGAACCTTGGACACATGGCACCTTTCACTGAACTCTTAAACTTTTAATAGACTCTACCGAATGAGACACATGTTGAGCCCGTGCTTGTTTGGGGTCTCTACTTTTGGGGACCATCTCAAGATGTGCCATTGAGACGCGTGGCAATTTGAAAATTCAAAAGGCAGGAGGCGGACTCTCGGGAAAATTTGGAAAATTTTCCTTTTTCCAAAAATAGGCAAAAATAGCATAATTTAGCCACGATTCCTCTGGGACCCACATTGGGACACGTGTCAAGCCCATTTTTCAAAGGCGAAGGGGCAGAGCAAATTGAGAAATTCTACATTTTTTCCAAAGGGTGTAAAAGGTAAAAAGAACCCCAAGGCCTATCTTAACTTGGATCTCCCACGTGGATGGTCCAAATTCAAAAGAGAGATCAATGGCAATATTGTGTCTGTATCTAATTTTCTGCCATTTCTACTCCAAAGCTCTTGGGGATGCGAATTTTTATGGTTTTTTATCATTTCTTGGAGTCTCCTACACGCCAAATGAAGAGGAACATTAATTTGATATCCTAGTTTGGTGGGGAAGGTCTGAAAACATCTTTCACCATTAAAGATGTAATATGACTGTCGGATTCGACTTGATCTTTCTTTCCTTGGCACGCAAGAGACTTGTTGATATCTTGGTTTGGTGGGAAAAAATCTGAAAAGTCTTTTACCATTAAGATGTGATCTAACTATTGGCCTCAATCTGATTTTCCAGTTTTTCCTTCCTTGGCACACAAAGAACCAAATTTGATAGATTGGAGGAGGAAGTAGTTGGTGCGTGAGATGAAGAACGACTTACCAGGTGAAGAATTGAATGTTGGAAATATTTGGAGAGATTTTCCTCTTACACACCTGACAACTTTTTTACAAATCCAATTTTGGGAGTCACGATCAAGGTCGTAACACGCAATGGTGCTTTGAATGTTTCTAGTTTTGGGGGAAAACTCTGTTGTAAATGAAATGTTATAAATTACATGAATTTTTCATGTAAATGGTTGGAGTGTTAGAGGTCGGAGCTAATTCCTGAGAGAAAAAGTTTGACAGAGCCCATCTTTTTTGAGAGACTATCTGAGGAACCTGTTTATTTCTTTTGTGTTAAATTTGATCATGTCAAGGTGGTTAAGTGTACAACCATTGACAAGCTCTGAGATTGTTCTAGAAACTTTCCCCTGCTGATAAATTTAATCAAATTTGAGTAAATTTGTGTTTGATTTTGAGAAAAATTGTGTCTTCTTCATTTCTGAATGTCTGCAAATAGTTTCTTGTTCCCATTACAATCTTACATTGAAATCTATGTGAATCACACAAGATCTTAGCTTTGTGATAGTTTGGTGGCACTTGCAATTTCATTTATCAAAAGAGATTTCATTTGATAGTGAAATAAACAAGTTTAAAATCACTTTACTCCTAGCATGATGATTAAGATTGTTTGTTAGCCTTTGAGGGTATCTTAGGCGTGATAAAACAAAGGTTGATAGTGTTTAATTAAGTTTTTCAATTTGAGCCTTCATTTTGGATCCTTAAATTTTGTGTGAAAACATGTTGATCTAGGCCTCCACTAAAAGCACATCATTCGATTAAAGGGACATTTTAGCCATTTTGAAGCATTCTATTGATCAAGCCTTCCATTTTGTAAAATTCTCAAATATATGGTGAATCAAAGTCCACTCTGCCTCATTCCCACCAAAATTCATTTAAAAACAACCAATCATACCCATACTACCCTTGTTTGTCATGTGTGTGCACAAATGCATAATTTTTGTTACTAAAACATGTAGAAGCAATCAGGTTTTCATTGTCTTTAGTAGCCTAAACCTTGCTCAGAAAATATCTCCATTATCTAGGGTGATAACTCGTGAGAGTTAGATTTTTTCTATATTGATCATGTTTTCTTCAAGGTCTTCTCAATAACTTTACAATGAAGGATATCTTCATCTCCTCCACAAACAACAAGCTACAAAAGGGTCCTCTCACCCTGGTTGAAAGGCATAACCATAAAGTAGTGAGGATAGATCAAATCCTCTTAAGGGTGTTACCCATTTCTCCACATCTGAGTGACAAAGAGCAAGTTGCATTTCCTCCCCAACTATAAAATGACACACAATGTGCTCTGCTTTCCTCTAAGCTTCCTGTCAAAATTGTGATCCCGCACAACTTCTAAGGAGAATCAATTTGGGTACCAACAAGTGACTATTACGCATGACCCGAAATTCTCATTATTCGGTATGTGACTAGTAGCCAAGGTGTGAACAATAAAGTGCGTTTAAGGAGGAAGGTCGTGTAGCCTTCCGAGCTTGATCCCTTTTAACCTTGGCTTCAAGCTTATTCAAGTGTCTCTTGAGACCATCTCGAAATCAAATACATCATGCCCCAGAGCCTCATGCCATGTATAATATGGATCTACCACAAAAGGTTGAGGAGCCATGAGGGCGAGAGGTAGGGAAGGATGTGAATGATTGATATGGGTCGACATGGATGATGTCAACACATATTTTACTTCATCATCCATAAGGTCATCACTTCATAGTCAAAACTAGATATACACTCCCTTCATCTATATGAGGAGGTACATCATATGATCTAGTAGTGGAATCATGAGGAGAGGACGAGGCCGGTGGAGCTATCTCGAGGCTTAGGCGTCGATCTGCTAAGAAAAGGCTCGACCAAGTGTGAGGATTCTTCTTGTATAAGAATGACATTCACATCACAAGCGAGTGTCGTTTGAAGGGTGTTTTGGTAACACCGAACTTCTCTATCCCGAATTTGGGCATAAATGGCCAAATAGGGATCATCCAAAGTGTAACCATCATCATAGTCAGGAGTAGAGATATCTATTGCACAAGAGTCAATTGTGGTTTCTAGTTGAACTATTTTATCTGGTGGAGGTGGAGGTGTACATGAGATGGTAGCGGGAATGGACAGATCTTTCTTATGAGGCCACAAGTTAGGAGGAAGTTGGGATATGATGAGATATGGTAAATCAGAGGTATTGATCCTAACAATGATCTCATTGGCCTCATCATCATTAGAATCCAAAATATTAGGAGGTGTGCCCTAACCAATTCCTCGATGACTCATTTGCCATGAAGAGATTCAACATGATAAGTGATGTGTTGATATTCGTGAAATTGGATTGGAGACAATTCTTCAAGGGTCGGGAATTTGTATGTTCCTTTTTTGTTGAAGAGTTTTGTAATTCCAAGGATTTGGGTCACCTTGAATTTTATAGATAGCCCCTTGATGAGAAAATTCAACACATTGATATGCAGAGGAAGCAAGCGCATGCATATAATGGGTCTAAGGTTGACCTAAGAGGACATTATGAGATAAGGGAATGTTAAATACCATCACTTTTACATGTACAATCCTAGGAGGAATAGTGATGGGAAATTAAATGCAACCCATGGATGACATCTGTTGGTGATCATATCCCTGGCCAGTAGTATGTGTAGTTTTTAGGATGTTTATTGAGTAACTAAGAGCCTTGATGAAATCTAACAAGGCCACACATGTATCGAAACCTTTGTCCTTAGTTGTGTTTTGCCTAATTTTAATGGAGATTAAAATTGGAGGATCATCTTCCGAAGCAAGAGTTCATCCGGAATCATAGTAGCCATGGGAAAACGGATACAATTTTAAGTGTCTATGGTACAGTCCATAAAAATAGAAAGCTCCTTACATTTACAATGGATGCTTTCTTTTGAATCGTACAATGTAGGAGACTACCCCAAAGTAGGAGGAAAAGGGATGTTCATGTCAAATAGATCAGTCATGAGGCACTCGCGGTGGAGAGGCGTGCGCACGAGAGATATAAAAAGGGAAATTTACTTAGTAATCGAGAGAGTGATTCTAGAGGTTCCCACTCATCATGGCTGGACTAAGCAGCAAGATGAGAGTGTGGAGAATCTTCATAAACATGTTCAAAAGGAGGAGTAATTAGGGATACTTGGACACTAATTTTTGGTTAGGCTCGATGCCATTGTCTCGGTCAAATGCATTTGTACTTGGAGGAAGGGTTTCGACACTTTCAACCCTATAGTATTTGTGTCACAAGGGCCGATGGTGTCTATTAAATATGTTATTTTATCTTTTGGAATATGATTTTGAAAGACACAAGGGTAGATGACTATGTGAGTTTGAGGCTGAAATGATGGAGGATATTCAGGTTCTATGTATGCTATAACACGCCTCACATCATTAATGGAAATTGTGTTCTCGGGAGGATAATCGGGATCAACTACATTTGTTGTAGCATTTTCTGATTTCTTAGAACTTTTTCCTATACTATGGTTAGGCATAGGATCAGAGAAGACTTTGAGCTCTTTATTAGCTTGGTTAATAGCATTATGATGATATTTTTATTTTTGGGCATCATGAGCCTTGACCACTTCATTCAAATGTTCTCTAGTGATGGCATCATGATTAAATTGAGGACCTATAAATAATGTAATGGTAGTTATGTAAAGGGCATGACAATTCTCATGAGAATGGCCCCAATTAGTGTGCCACCAACAAAACTTGTTCTCATCATGCCATTGAGGGATAGGTCAAGAAGGATCGAGGATCTGACTAAATGGCTTAGGCATGCATCGTCTCAACTCATCCTTGGTCAATGGTTGATAATAAATAGGTTGGTTCTTACTATTATTAGCTTTCTGATCAATATTAAAGACATTTTTATTTGAAGAAGCCATGAGAGGAAGAGTATATGAGACTTCATCATCCGTGGTGTTCTTGTTCTTTAACTTTTGGAGGATTTGTACTTGTTTGTTTGCTTTTTATTTAGGAGGAGCATTCTCAAACTCCCTCATGAGGTAGTCTTGCCTTTTAGCTTGTTCAAAATATTCATCTAAAGAAGTAGGAGAGAAGGACCTAACCTTATACTGAAGGTGAGGTTCTAGAGCTCATAGGAAAATTTGGAATAGGGTATCGTTTGGAATTTTATGCTCTCTTTTAATAGAAAGAGTCTTCTAACACTTTATAAATGATTGTGCTAACTCATTTTCATGTTGTTGACAATTAATAAAATCATTGATATTATTCTCAGGAAGATCATGATATTGGAACTCATTGACTAAGGTTGTTACCAAAGATTCTAGATCCACTATAGAGTTAGGAGGTAAAGTATGATACTAATCTAAGGTATCCCTAGTAATATTCTTAGCTAAAAGCTTAGTAGCAGCATAGGAGTTAACTTTAATCCATTCCTTATAAATATTACTAAAATATTTGATGTGTAGAGTGGGATCGGTTGATCCATCATAGGAAATGGAAGGGGAAATGCCTCTAGTATCCATGTTAGCAATGTAGGGTGCTAAACACTCTTATTGGACTACCCAAAAAACATTTTTATGAATAGGAGATTGGGAAATAGGTGCCCCATTAGGTCCATTAGGTAAGGGAGGGGTAATTGCACCCAGAGCCTAGGTTAGGACGATTAACCATTTGAACCATGTTAGTTTGCATTTGGAGAAGTTGAGCTGCAGTAGTAGTTTGTTATTGGCTCATTTTGTCTATAAGCTAAAGGATGAGATTAGTGGGGTCGGCACCATGGGAATTCTCATATGATCTTGCCACAAGAGCCTTCCCACTTTCTACCCTATTGTATAGTTGATCGATACAAATTCAAGAAGATATTTGTGGATCACTTATTCGAGTTCCTCAGACGAGGAAAATTTCAAGGAACTTTTGGATCTCAGGTGGAAGATCAAAAGTATCATCAATCTGATCCTCTTCCTCTTCATCACCTAAGATGTTATTATTTTGGGTGTTATACTTCTTTCTATTAGCTCCTACCACACAACAATCTAAGTAGAAAGGAAATTGGATTCTAGATGATTGGTTTATAGAAATGACTGCATGTCGAATGGAGAGCCCCAAACACTCCATGATGGAGTAATGATCTAGCCCGGAAGAAGCTCATAAATATAGGCTATCAACACAATCAGCCCTATAAAAAGGGATACATAGGGGTGAAGGCGTCTAGGATGGAATCTAGACATAACATATAGGATCAGCCCTACACATAATCGCCATAAGGGCCGGATGGCATTTGGGAAAATTGGTTTTTAGGGTTTTTCTAAATAATTAATGGATTAAACAAGATAAAACTGAAAATGGATTCTTTTAATGATATGTGCTCAATTAAAAGGTACAAAATGAGATTCACATCGATTTCACCAAGGATGTATGGCGGGAAAACATGCACTCTTATCATCCATTCAATTAGGGTATCGAGGAAATGAGAAAGAGACACACTAATACTATCACACAACAGATAGAATTCAAATGGGTTACAGGGGGTCACTAATATCGCATACCCAAAAGAAGTAACAACCTAATGTTTCCATGGCCCTAGGTCAAAAAGAGGAAGGAACCCTATTGAGGTATCGACACTATGGGGAGTGATTAATAACAAAATGAACATGAAATATCTATGCTAACAAGTAAAGCATGTAACATAAGATAAGGAACTGAATATAATATGTTAACCTAGCATGTGCATAAAATACTAAGCTAACATAAAGTAATAAGAAAAGATAGGAGACTACTCTATACAAAATGACAAGTTGAGTTAGAGAACTTATTTGTTAGGGGTGGTCATGATGTATCTACTTCCTAAAGGACCATACACCAAGAGAGAATATATTTTGGGTGGAGAAGGGGAAATAATCCTATCGTAACTCACTATAGGTGACCCAAGAGTGCAAGAAAATCAATCCAGCAAGAAGATCTAATCCAAGAGTCAAGATGCAAGAAGTCCAAGATTCGAGCGAGAAGATGCATGTTGGCGCAAAAAGAGAAAATCAAATGGAGATTTCTTGTATGTATTTATGTTATGTCCCTATTGTGAAAATGTCTTTTTGGTATTTATACCGATGCCATCACCCGCAGGTGAAGGCGTCTGCCAAGAATTTGAAAATGCACAAACGGAATTGCTTGCGAGCAATGGCATGGGCTAGAAGGGGGAGATGATATGGGGTGTGTGCAATGTGTCATGGAGAACAAAAATAAATGCAATAATAATATGGTCATGGTGGAAGAAAGGTGTCGAAAGGATGTGAAGAAAAATAAGAAGATAAGGACAAAAGAGGTGGATGAATAGACCAAACCCATTCACGCTCTATGTATCATCCCTAAACCAATGGTTACATGAATAACCATACCCTATCCCAGAACAAGCCCCTTAAGGCACCCATTCCCAGAAATAGATGCATTAGCGAACTCTAATCTGGAAGATAAATTTTTAGTAATATACATGAAAATATAAACCGTGAAAAATTATGTTTATACACAAAGTTTCATTACATTATGTTGAACAAGATTACAATGCAAATAACATAGAATATTTTATTGCTTAAAACTAGAATACATCCATGATTTCAATGAGAAGACACCATTAACATAGAATAAGGAACAAGACACAAGAAACACAAAGTATCATTGCATTATGTTGCACAAGATTACAATGCTCATGGAGTGTTGTTGAGAAGGAGAGGAATGCATTAGACTAGAAAATGGAAGAAATTGGCTACTTTGTCTCTAGAGAGAAAATGAGAGCTAGAAAACAAGAATAACCATCCCTTTTGAAGTGAGGAGGTCACCTCAATTTATAGATTTACATGAAAAATCTTCCTCTACCCCCACATGACCTTTCAAGTTATTATTCCACTTGTGAATTTTCATCTTCCTTAGAAGTGAGGAAATAAGTCCCCTTTTTATAAATCAAAAGGGACTTTTACAATGCAACATTAGAGAGTCGTTTAAGTGAAAAAAAAATCCATGATTATATACAATGAGGAATTAGAAAGGGGGAGAGAAGAAAGAGAGAGAAAGAGATAGAAGAATGGATTTTATTAACTTCTTGATGAAGAAGCCTCCTCTGATGAAGAATGATCCTTTGAAAACTTTTCCCCTTCAAGACCTCCCTAGAATGATGCACCTTAGTAACACATTTGGACTCATTGAAAAGAGAGGTGATGAACATTTGACCACTGAAGATAATGAAGTATTCCTTCCCTCTCTTGAACAATCCTTCTAACCTTTGAAACATTTATATGCCTCCAAACTACCAAGTTCTTGATGCAACTTGAGACCATTTCCTGCATAATTCAACATGATGATCCCGATTCTTGGGAAATGGAATGACCAATGAGATGAGGAAAATAAAATTTTGACCATGAGATGAATGAAGGTGGGATATTGGATGGAAGATGCTTCTAACCTTTGATCAACCCATCCGATGAAGTGAGAAGCACACCGAGACCAAAATGCACCATCGTGACCAAAATTGGGGACCGAGAGGGTTTTCTTCCTTATTTGAGTCACGATCCCACTGTCACTCCTCAAGACATGACTCAATATTAAACCAATCCTATGATTCATACTCCCTTGATATGATTACCATTTTAGTCTAGCTGGGAATTTGTAGACTTTGATATATTTCCTTTGGTGGCAAGACTGTCCTGAGAGAGTTGTCCTCCACAGCAAAGATAGTTCTTGTGGCAGTGTTATAGTGTCTCACATAGGCCAAGAAAATCTCAGTGATTTGAAAATAGAGGGGGTGTCCTCCTACTCTAAATATTCCTCTAGTGAAATTATTTTCCTCAACAAGCCCTCTTAGTTCTTTCATCATCCATGCTCTCATATCTTCCAGGTCTAGATGTGCAACATTGTCACCCACATGTGGATATTCAGTGCTCAAGGTGGAAATGGGATAAAATACAACAAACCTTATCTTTATGATTCTTGTAATGTTGATAGAATTATATGAAGAAGGTTTGGTGAAAAATTCAAGTCAATTTGAGCATAATCTATTTTTAGTAGGTTGCAAGACAGGGTCTATTTTTAGCAATTTTTTCCAATTTTCAATTTCTCATATTTTTGTCCTTTGAACATGGGGAATTAAATTATGAAGTTTTCATTATTCATTTTTATGACCCTTACCACTTTTAGAATGCTTCTGTTCAAACTTACTATAAATATTAAGTTGAGTTATAGAGGTCGGATTGAAAAATTTCACTTCCACCGGCTTAGGAATTTGACATTGAGGTGTTTTACAAAATTTCAACTGATTTGGCTCGAGGAATGAATGGGAAATTGAAAAATCATATGGAGGTTTCTATAGGTTATCAATGGCTTCAAACTGATTCATAGCATCAATGGTACTAGTTTTTGTTTCCTTCTTTTAGTTTTGATAGCAAAAGGGGTTATGCAAGTTCTAGGTGCAAAGATGGAGGTTTATGAGAGGCATGCAAGCTTCTTTGTCTTCTTCAATGGTGGATGCTGAAAATTTTGGAAGCATAACAATAAGGGAGCACATGAGGGGTTTTAAAATGACCAAAAATAGCTGAAAAGTGGCTAAGGACAACCTTTATACCATCCCCTTTCATTTCCCTCTTAAAACCTAGTTAACTCACCCTAAACCCAACCCAAGTCAACCCAACCCAAGTGAAACCACACACTCAATTTTTCCCCTAAAAAAGGGGGAAAAGGTACAAGGAGACACGATCTCCTAAAAAAATTCCATGGGTAGCCTCACCATGAGAAGGGGTCATGAGGTTTTGAGTTGGTGAGGTTGAAAACACTTACCTAACCACCAAGTTGTGAAACTTAATAAGATAACATATTTTAATGTCTTACAATATAGTATAATATAATTATATAATTATATATATATATATAAACAAAAATTTATATATAGAAAAAATAATAACAAAAAATTGTGGTGAATGTTGTTTGGTTAAAGTTTTAAATCAAAAGAAAGGATTGGGGGAGGGTCGAACCCTCCCCCATACCTACGCACTCACCACCGAACCCCATCCTCCCACGCTATCCACTCCTCCACATTTGTCATACAACAGACCCCCTTTCTCCACGTAGCCCACTCCATACCCCCAATCCACCAAAACCGCCACCCTATTACACTTCAAAACCTATATTTTATTAATTATTCGAGTTGCTTTAAATTCGTTTTTTAATATATAATATTTATCATTATATAAATGTGTGTGTGTGTGTGTGCGCACGCGCTCATAGGAAAATTTGTCTTCTTCAACAACACAAAAAAATGGGTATTTAACATACCCAACCAAAGAATGCATCTAGTAGAAATCTACAAAAAAATACAAGTAGAAAATTTGAATATCCATGAATCCAAAACTTCATAGCTCCTCCTCCACCTGCACATGCAAGAAAACAAAATAAAACCACATGGAGAGAAAGGAAAAGATAAAGTTGAGTTAGGTCAACTTTAGGGCAAGTTGAAGATCTAGGGTCAAGATTTGATTAATCCTAGGGCTCACATTTAACCCTACACACTTTTAAGTCATGGGAATTTAATGGGAATGAGAAATAAAATAAAAGGGGGTGTGTGGGAAAATTAATTAAAAGGGGGAACTAATTAAATAAAAAGGGGTGTAGACTTATAATTGTGACCCTAGCAAACTTATAATAGAAATAAATAATTAAGTTGGTATTGGGCTAGTGATTACTTTATTTGGGTAAATTAAATTAATATAAAATAATTATTAATGGGAATCGGTTAAGCAAAGCATTAGTATTATTAATTCACTTCAAAATAAATTATCCAAAATTTTAGTTACTTTTGGTGGGGTTTCCTATGTCCCGAGCGGGGCATTACAAGATGGATGTAGATACTCGAGGGCGGTGGTGGTGAGACCACGTGCTTATTGAGGAGTTGTCGGGGAGGGAGTTATTATTTCAATTAATAATTTGGAGGTTACCCCGAGTATACGGCATGGTGGGCTCCATCTTTGAGAGGTTTTGATAGAGTCCAAGTAGCGCGAGTGTTACACAGTTAAGTGAGACGGGTATGTGATCAAGTAGAGGGAGGAGATGCAAAGCCCAATTCTAACGAGGAGGAGGGATATGATGACATATTTTCTACATTTTTAGTAAGTAACAACCGAGAAGGCTGTAGTGGAGGGTGAGAGGGATGTGGCTCGAGAGAGCGTAATGATTTGATTGGTGTTTGGGATACTCTCATGGTATAGGGATGGATTGATTGTGGAGTGAGACTGTCTCAGGGAAAAACTTGTGACAGGTATTTCTTTGATAGAGACAAGTAAAAGGGACACAGGGATATACTGAATAAGGCCTTGGCGATCACATGGCTTTCTATATCTAGCGTGGAACTATCAATGATGGCTCGATCTGGTAGGCAAAGGGGAGCATCTGCAGCACCTCCTCCATCTGGTATGATTTCAGTGGCACATTATGATGTTGTGTGAGTGGAGAGGGATTACTATGTGGATTTGGTTATCAAGAACTACATGGATGCCACATTGTATGTAGATCATGTGGTTACGAGAGGGAGAGCCATAACAATAGTGAGGCCTAGTGCTAGTGCGGCGAACGTGGGACGACCGCTTCAAAGGCTAGGGAGAGTGGAGGGTAGAGATGGAGGAGTCGCAGCTGAGATTGTTGTCATGAGTGCTCCTAAAGGAGGTGGAGATGTCAGTGTAGCTGGAGGCACACCTGTTCTTGGAGGAGAGGTGGTGCTAGTACTATACTTGGAGACGTTGATTTTACTACATGATTGTATATGATATGATAGGCTCATAGAAGCCCATTTTTTGGTATGATGAGGACATATATTGATTTTTGGACATGGATTGTGATGTACACCGAACCTTGATTTATATATACATGATGATGATGATGGATTTATGGCATTTTAATTTTTATGTGTTATATTTTATATGTTTTTACTTGGAAATGTGTTAATGTTTTAGATGGATTATGATGAATGTAATATGTTAAAATGCTTGGTTACATAGATTTTAGATGTGGTTGAATGTTTGATTGATTTTAATGGTCTAAAAATGTGATCCAACATGTGCCAAATAAAAAATGTAACTTAACTAAAATGAAGTAAAAATAGAATAATTGCCCCACTAGGAATTTGATATATACGTGACAGGTCTCGAATAACACTTGCACTTGTAGCCTTATCAAATGTTAAATAATATTATCAATGGGTAGTTACACAAATCATGATAGAATGTGAGTTCAAGTGAAAGGATTTTACTAGGATGACAAAAGGGATTTTGTGTGTATATGCCAATGTGGAAAAAGGGTTCTCATTTTCAAAGGTTTCAAAGGGATGATGCCCTAGTTTTTTTATTATTTTGAAGCAAACTGATCGATGTAGGAAGCTTTCTATAATGGGAAATTTGATCGATGTGAGAATATTTCCTAGATGCTTTTGATTTTTGAAGGTTGATCAATACGGGAAGCCTTTCATATGAGTATCCATCCTTCGAGGGTATGGTCTACATTTTGACTTTTGACTAGATGGTCTTCCTTTGAGGGATCAGTCTACTTTTGTTTTTATTCTTGCAAATAGTTGTCCTTCAAGGGATCAGTCTATTATATTTTGATATTTTGATAAGAGAAACATCCAAATGATTTTCATATGTTTTTGAAGCTAAGGGAAAAAACCCTAATAGACCTTTTAAAGAAGGGGATAAAATGTGTACCCAACCTACACACACATGCCCCGTCTCATGTTTTATTGGTATGAGATGAATGGGTGCAATGATTTCAAAGCGGTTCCATCAAAGGAAGGAACTTGTCCGTGTGAAAGATGAGATGGAAAAAGTCGTGGCACTTATCTTTAAGGTGTGCTTAGGATGCTAACTGTTGGTTTTCAAATAGGACTTTTTAGAAGAGCAACAGTCAGGGGACAAGAAGTCCCTCCTCTTTAATGGGAGAGGTTCCCTTATTCTCAAACAAACTTATTTACAAAAGTACGTAACATTATTTTATGGTCAAACTTGGATATTACGAAAGTGTTTTTTCACAAGGATCATCGATTACGCCAGGGATCGAGGAAGGGGAATAAGAAGATGAGCGAGAATAAGCAACATTCTGCAATTATAGATAGCAGAATAATTCTTCGTGTGTGCGAAGCTTCAAAGGATTTGAGACAAGATCATTTGCGTTAGCTGAATGGGATTTAAAGACACAAAGTTTCGTAAATAACCTTTTTCGATTTGTTAATCAAGGACACAAAGTTCCTTCTTGGTTGATCAAGATCACCATGTATTTCTGCAAAACTCGAACAAAGATGCAATCGAGAGACTAAACGAATTAGGAACAAAATGATCTTCACAATATTAAAGGAAAACACAGAGACGACAGAATCGGATAGACAAAGAACGAAAAGCCCTTTTGTATTGATTTCTTTAAGATCTATTTACACTTTCAGCAAAATATCCAAGTTCTTCCTCCTCTGGAAAATGGCGTGGAAAGGCCATTATATAGATCACAAGTCGGTTACTCTTCGTAACCGTTTCTTTTAACTAAAGAATAGTTAAGGACCGCCAATTGCAATGCCTTAACTAATTACAAGGAATACGAAAAGAAAGGGAAGAAGAGAAAAGAAAGGAGAAGGAGACAGGTGTCCAGTTCTGAGAAGGACCCACTGTCTTCAGAAACCGCCGCTTGAGTTTTCTTCCACGTCTCAGCCACGTCTTTGCCACGAGGGACACACCAGACGTTTCATCTTGAAGATGTCAGTGGATATCTTTGAAAACTGATGTAACCGACGTCTTGAAAGTTTCGTCCTTCGTAACTGCTTCTTGAAATTTGATCTTCGGATTGATAGCATCAGAGCCGCAACTTAAATTTATTTTTTTGAAAAACAAAGATATTCGGGTCGAAGGAAAACTAAGTGTGAATGACACTTGGTATGCTTGGGGCAGTGAGAGACGCGAATGCGCTGAAACACTGCGGCTCGGCCGGTTCGGGCGAAACAGGAGAAGACGCACAAATGTATTTGGGACAAATGGGACGAAAATGCGCGAAGGACGTGGTTCGGTGTTTCGGCCGAAATTGGAACAATGGGCCCGTTTGGACTTGGGACATTCGGGACAAAAAGTTCAAACGCGACTCGACCAAACTCGGCCGAAATAGGGAAAGCTCGCACTTTTTAAATGGGGCAATTGGGACAAAATTGCGAAGGGCGCGGTCCGCGAACCTACCGAAAATGGAACAGAGAGCAATTTGGAACTCGGGTCATTGGGACAAAATCGGGTGAATCGGCCGAAAATGGAACAATGGGGCCCGTTTGGACTTGGGACATTCGGGACGAAAAGTTCCGGAGTACGCGATTCGGCGGTTCGGGCGAAAATGGAACGACTCGCACTTTTACTTGGGACATTCGGGACAGAAAGTGCGAAGTCTGTGCGAAGGATGATTCGGCTAAAATGGAAATGGCAGTTTGCATTTTTGGCTTTGGGGCACTTGGGACAAAAACTTCCGACAGTCCGAAAATGGGACAAATTCGGAGGTTTCAGCCGATCGGAGAACAGAAGACACTTTCGTACTTGGGACAGATGGGACAAAAAGTTCCGACAGGCCCGAAAATCACACAAAACGACCCAGAACACAGATTTTTTCGATTTCACGACTTAGGCACCTCAGAGAAAAACACTTAAGACTCAAAATTTTGAAATTTTACTCTTATCAGAGCGGGGAATTTTGAGTGGACAACACTAACGGATTACCACATCATTGTAATGATATGATGAAGTGATAGGATTTAGAGGTAACTATTGTCATGACCATTAATTATTTAACAAAGAAAAAGTCCACAAGTTCAAGGCATTCAAAGGTTCCCTTTCGGGTTCTCCATCAAGAGAAGTGAGATGATACACTCCTGACTCATACTTATGAGTGATAACATATGGACCAATCCAATTGGGGTAAACTTTTTGTGTTTACTCTATTCTAATGAAGTAATATTTTGATTCTCTTTAACTAAAATATCACCAATTTTAAAGTCATGTTCTTTGACATGTTTGTTTTATGCTCTGCTAATATGTTATTGATAGACTTGATGATGTTTGAGGGCCATTAGACGCTTTTCATCCAATAATTCAAGTTATGTTAAGAGGTCTTGGCAATACTCTTCGTCGGGATGAAATATTTAAGAGATACATGAAGTGACGGAATTTGAATTTCAAGAGGTATGATGGCTTGAGCCATAGACAAGTGAATAGGCGTAGCACCACTAGGTGTGTGGATGCTATTTCGATAGGCCCAAAGAGTGAACATGATTTGAGGATGTCAATTCCTAGCCACGTCATCTACTATTTTCATGAGGATCTTATTGAGTGTTTTCTTAGAGGCCTCAACTTTTCCATTTGATTGAGGATAATATGGTGATGAAAAACTAAGTTTGATGTTGAATGTATCACATAAATTTTTAACTTCCTTATTTTTAAAGGATTTTCCATTATCTATGACAAGTTTATGCGGGATGCCAAAATGGCATATGATGTTTTGATATATGAAATTGATGATAGGTCTAGATTTTTTTCGAGGTTAAAGGAATGGCTTCAACCCACTTAGTGAAGTATTCAGTTTTTTATTATGGAATGATGTTGTTGGGATGATTTTGGATTTATTGTGCCAATGAGGTCTAACCCCCATTGAGAGAAAGGCCATAGGTCTTGAGCAGGTTGTAATGTTTGACTAGGGACGTGAATGAGATCTGAATGGAGTTGGCATTTAACACATTTCTTTACGTATGCACAACAATCTTTGGTGATGGTAGGATAGTAATACCCTATCCATATGACACATTTAGCGATGGCATTACCACTAAAGTGACCACCACAGATGTCATCATGAACCTCTTTGATTTCTCTGGTTGATTCATGTGATTTAAGGCACCATAATAGTATACCGTCAAAACTACGCTTATACAAGATACCACCTATGATGACGAAGTGAGTGGCACATTGGAGAAATGACTGTTTAGCTCCATGTGATAAATCTGATGGGAATTTACATTCAAATGAGATAATCATATATTTGTGTGTACCATAGATCGTGGATTGTTGTTAATGATATTGATGGAAGGCAACTCATTTTGATGTGAAGGATGATCTAAGTGTTGAACAACCATGGACATTTTAGTCTTATCACTTGATTTTTCTATTTCAAAAGGGACAAGGGATCCGAGGGATGTCATGGTGTCTACAAACTTGTTAGAAGATCGTGGAATGGCTTGAATGGTGTAATGATCAAATGTGCCAAGAAGAAGTCAACGATAGCCTTATATTTTTGAAGTATTTAATTTTTACATTGATACTCTCCTTTAACTGACTAGACAACAAGTTGTGAATCTCCATAGATTTCTAGGATGTGGACACCTAAGAGAATAACGGTATTTAAACCCATGATTAAGGCTTCATATTCAGCCAAGTTGTTTGTACATTCAAGTTTAAGTTTGAATGATAACAGAAGTGGGATGTTCCAGGGGTATGATAATAACTCCAGCTCCTCCACCCTCTTGGCACTTAGCATCATCAAAGAAGAGGGTCATCTTAATGGGGATGAAATCAGGTTCATCAATGTTGTTGATGGATTTTGGGAAATCATTTGTGGGGTAGTTTATTATCTGAAAGGGGTACATCAATGAGTTGATCTACAATGGCTTGACCTTTAATAGATTTCTGAGATATGATTTCGAGGTCAAATTCAGTCATGAGCATAAGCCATTGAGTTATGTGATCATTATGATAAGGTTTAGCGTGCATGGATTTAAGTGGATTAAAGATGGTGACGACATACATCTTATGATTGAGGAGATAATGTCAAATTTTAGAGGTGGAGAAGTATAACGCACAACACAATTTTTCAGCTTCGGTGTAGCATGTTTCATATTCATGGAGTGTGTGACTAATGTAGTATACGGCCTGTTCACGACCTTGATTATCACAGTGGGTGAGCATAGCTCCTAGAGCATGTTCTGAAGTAGATACGTATAGATAGAATGGATCCCCTTTGTGAGGTGGAATAAGCACATGTGGTGATAATAGATATTGTTTGATTTCATCGAAGGCATTCTGGCAATCAGAATCCCAATGAAATTATATGTCCTTGCAAAGTAGATGGTGAAACGGTTGACAATGATTAGAAAATTGTGATATGAAACATTGAATGGACTATAATTTACCTTGGAGGCTACGTATTTGTTTAAGATTGGATGGTGGAGGCATCTCAATGATTGCTCTAACCTTTGTTGGGTCAACTTCAATGCCTTGGATAGATATGATGAATCCTAAAAATTTCCAATGAGGACACCAAAAACACACTTTACAGGATTAAGATGAAGACAAAATTGGATGAGACGAGTGAAGATAGATTCAAGGACATCAAGATGGTCTTTTCATGATTTGGATTTTCCTAGAAGGTCATCAACATAATATTCAACAATTTTGTGGATGAGATCATGAAAAATGTATGTCATGGTGTGTTGATATGTAGCCCCTGTAGTAGTTTTGGACCAAATGGCATGGTGCAAAGTACGAGAAGGTTCCCAAGGGCTGATGAAAGAAGTTTCTGTTGATCATCGGGGCAATGAGGATTTGGTTATAACTAGAGAATCCATCCATGAGGGAGAGCATTTCATGGTCAACTATTAGGTCGATGAGCTGATCTATGTTTGGAAGAGGGAAATCATCTTTTGGAGAAGCGAGATTGAGATCCCTAAAGTCAGTATAGATGTGTATTTTACCTGGAGCCTTAGTTATAGGGATGTCATTGTGGATAATCGATGGGTATGATAAAGTTGGCAAATAAGAGGCATTGAAACTCTTCCTTAACAAGAAGATTTATACGAGGATGCATTTTATGAATTTTTTGTTTAACCGGTTTAGCATCGAGATATATGACTATGTTATGTATGAAAATTTTGGGATCGATTCCGAGCATATCACTATATGACCAGTGAAGACTTGGTGATATTTTGTTAAGAATGAGGTGAAATCATTTAATTCTTGTGGATCTAGAGATTGACCAACCTTAACTATGTGAGGATCCTGAGGGGTGCCTAAGTTAACATCAATGGTGGATTTGTTAAGGATATTTAGTGTGTCATATGGTAGTGATTTATGAAGGAAATAATCTTCAGCTCCCATATGGGAAAGGATATCCTGGTCATCCTGACACTGGAGGATATCTATAGTAGGTGAATCTTCCTCAACCATTTCTAGCCAAATAAGGGGTAATGATTTAGTGGAGTGATTAGATTGATAAGTAAGTGGCCCTAAATATATAGCATTGATTAAAAAAATTTATTTGATGGGTATTGTGTCGTATGTGTCCATAAGATCTTTAGAGTTTTCGGTGATGATGGTTCTAGTTTGGAAATAGTTAGGGATGTAGAAAGTTCATATGTAGTGGCTTCATACATTTCGAGGTGAACCTTTTATAACCTAACTAAATTTTCTCATAGGCTTTAAGGGAACGTATGATGGGTTGATCATGGGTTCCTTATTCATAACGCCGCGAGGCCAAAACCTCTCCACACACAACGATGAAGATACATACGGGGATAAATTCATATAATCGATAGATTTGAAGTTTAATGTGAATGCCATATCATGGTGTGGATTAATGACATGGGATGAAGGGTTATCAAGTACCCCATAGACAAGGTTTGTTTTGAGATAATCCGGAACATACGGGATAATGTCTCTTATGTTTAGGTCATACATGGGTTATTTTTCAGGGCGGCCATATGTTTTAGGTGAAGGGATGGAGTTAAGCATGAGGAGACAATATTCCCCAAGTGTGAGACATTTTATAGCCTCACCAAGATAGGAATAATATTGCAATTTGGAAGAGGGGATAGATGTGCTAGTGGATGCTTCATTATATGGATTAGGTGTGGATTTAGGTACAAGGACGTTGTTTGGGCGGTACATCATGTAGCAGTTAGCGAACGGATTTGGATCAGCGGGGACAATGAAAGTCCGACCTTCGTGTTCATATTTGAGACAATGATGGAGGGTAGAAGGAATGCAACACATGGTGTGTATCCAAGGGTGTCCTAATAACATGTTGTATTGAAATTATCCTTCTATAATGTAGAAGAGTTCGTAGGTTTTTGACGCCAACTTTAAGAAGAAGTATGATAGTGCCTAATGTGGGTGCGATAGTGTCATTGAAGGATCATAATAGAACTAGAGTTTGGGTGATAATAGTGTTGGGTAATTTGAGTTGATCAAAGGCAAGGGATGATATGATATTAATGGCAGCATCGCTATCAATCATGACCCTCTTGATGGAGATGTCATTAATCTGAGTGATAATGAAGAGTGGTAGGTCGTGGTCCTCTGGTCTAAGAGAGGGAATTTCATATGGTTTGAATGATATAGCAGAGGATGTTTTAAGAGCACCCACAAAATTTGTGAAAGGAATTGGATCATTGGTTGGTACGGTTATGGATTGGAGGGCTTCTATCATGGCCTATTTATGAAAAGGTGATGTTTGGACTAGTTCGTAGAGCAACATCCTAATAGGAGATGGTGTAATTGCTTGATAGCAACCTTTTGTATTGTGGTGAAAGGGGGTGTTGCTGCTTGTATGGAAATTTTGGATTTTGATGATGGTGTTTGGTTAGATTCCTCAAGAGATAAGGAAATAGATACCTTAGGTTTATCAGATGGAGTTGATAATTCAGGAGGTGGGGGTATAGCGATGAATTTTTTACTTTTCTTAGTTTCGATGACTCTTTGTCATAATTTTTTGAATGGGTGGTGATGTGTACAACACCAACTCAATGATCAAATGTTTTAGGGATAGATTCTTTAGGTTTTGATGATGATGATGTTGATGTTGGCATTGTGTTTGATTGAGAAGGAAGGAAGAGTGGACTGCCAAGTTCCTTTACTTTCAAGTGAAATGCCCTATCATTTTCTATGTAATGGCCTCACATTCAGCGATAATCATAGAAAATATTGAACTCATACCAAATAGGTTTCCATCAGGGATGATTAGACAGCTTAAGAGGTGGTAATGTAATAAGTGACCGCTGAAGGAGGTCATCTAGGATAGTGGCATAACACCCCTTAGGTGCAGACATAGATGGGGACAAGGTCATGTCTATACTTCTCTCAAGAGGAGGTAAGACATGTTGTTTAGTCACAGTTGTTTATTTGTTGGTCCTGGAGGCTATTTAGATGTCGTGGAGAGTGGTGGACAAAGAGCCTATATGGGTGATTGTTGGTGTGTATAATTAGACTATGTAAGAGGTACATAATATGGACTTAATGTAGGGGTTTGGTTGGGGATTTTGATCCTGTAATAATAGGGTGATTAATAAGTATAAGGGAGTAAGGTCTATGCAAAGGAATCTGATCAGGAAAAACATATTGAGGGATTTTAAAAACTTGAACAATACCATGTTTATGAGGTGCTTTTGTGGTTTTGGATGAACTAGGTGTGGTTGATGAGGATGCAACAAAAGGGTCCGATTTCCCTGGGTAGTGGGTATTTTGGGTTGTTTGTCATATGTGTGGTTTTAGGTGTAATATTGGAAGATGTAGAGGATGTGGGTGTGGATTTGGTAATGACATGTGACGAGGGTGTGGGAATAATTTTAGTACTATTCTCAACAGTGAAGGCTCGAAGCTTTGGGCTCGTTGGATTCTGGTGTTGATTTTGCAAGTTTTGATTCGATAAGTGATGAGGTGGATTGAGGGATAGGCTCTACCTTTTTTATTGTATTGATAGTGTGGACAACATTTGTTTTTGGTTGATCTGAAGATGAAGGGTGATTTAAAAAAGTTTGTTTAAATATGTCAATATTTTGATTTGGGGGTGTGTTTGGATTGTCCAAGTGGAGCTCACCCTTGTCAATCAAATCTTGGAGTACATTGCAGAAAGTGTGACACCTTTCAATGTCATGTCCATTAACCCTATGGTATTTGCAATAGTCATTATCTCGGTACCAAATGGGTTTAGATATTGATATGTCAATGGGTCGAATAAGTGGGAGAGATATCATGTTGGAGGCAAGCAGTTTGTCAAAAACTGTGTTGTAAGTCTCTCTTATAGGTGTATAGCTACGTTGTTGACGAGGGCACTCACTAGTGTGTTTCTCCTTGGGAGTGGATTTAACTATGATGGCGTTGGATAATGTCTTTGACTTATCGGGGTGAATGAAGATTTATACGGGAACTCAACTTTTGGTTTCTTGGGATAAAGCTTAACCCATCCATCTTTTAGAGCTCACAATTCCAATTTATGAGCCATGGTGAAAGCTTCATCAAAAGTTTGAAATGATTGGATTTGTAATGTGGATGATATGTGTTTGGCACATGCACGATAGAAGACCTCAATTAAATTTTTGTGGTAATGTGAAGGATAGTTGATTAGTGACACCCCTCCAATGGGTGAAAAAATCAACGATAGATTCATCTTCGAATTGTCTGATGGCATATAGGTTGTTGATAGTGATTTTGCGGGCTATGTTTATGGAAAAGTGGTCTAAGAAAAGTTGGGAAAGCTCATGCAAAATAGAATAGGGAATATTGTGGAATATTTTTGTACTAGTCTAAGGCGTGACCGGTGAGGGACATAGAAAAAGTCCTTAACATCGTGTCTTGGTCGTGAGCTATTAGATAGCAGGCGTGATGGAAGGCATGGATCTGTTGTTGGGGATCTTATTTTCTGTAAAATTTGATGAATTTTGGAAGTTCCTAGTGGGGCGGATATGGTTTATATGGTACTGAAGGGTGAATGGGATCATTGCAATTTTGTTCATAAGAGAGCACATTCTTATATGAGAACAAAGCAACTTCAAGACTAGGTATGTGGTTTAGGAGGGCTTAGAGAGGATCAAAGTTGAGTTTTTTTTTGTCGGGATTAGCTAGGTTGAAATGAAGACTAACTAGGTTGTGAGTATGTATGATACCTTTTGTTGACGAATGTTTTGCTAGTAGGGAATTTTTTTGGGGAAGGCTATGTTGAGGAACATTCTATGGGGTAAGAGACATTTTGTTGGTAGGGGATATTTTTTTGCGAGGTGTTATACTATGGAATGTTTTGTTGAGGCATGTATTGTTGAGGTATATGGTATTGCGGGATGTTTTTTTATGGTACATGTTGTTGATAAGGGATGTTGTGTTGTGGAATATGTTGTTGAGATGGAAATTTTTTTGGGAAGCTATAGGTTGTGAGGATTGTATATATTGATACTGTAATGAAATTGATGTATGAGTGAGTGGTTTTGAATATGTGAGTGATTGCTGAAAGGAAAAAGCAAAGTGACGGCAGAGGACAATGCCTGTGCAGGATATTGTATTGCAAAATTTTTGTAGAGGTGTAGATTACAACATGGAGATTAGTGGTTGTGATGATTATGGTATGTTTTGTGAAAAAGGTGAGTACTAGAAATGACACTAGTATTAATCAAAGGGCAAGCATAGTTGTAGGGATAGACATAGTTATGTTTTGAATGGGACTAGTAACCTATTGGGAGGATACAACAATAGAAAATGCCATAGAACTTAGTGGAGGTGTTTGTACTATGAGGAGGCCGAAATAGTGGATGAGGAAGTAGTGGTACTACTTAGGGAGGTGTGGAACTTGTAGAAGGACTTGGTGAGGATGTAGACTATTGGGTAGATGTGTTTTGTGATGAAATCATGTGGAGGTCATAAATGGGGACTGAAGAGACCTCAAATGCTTCGGGTTGACTGGTGGAAGATTGTTCATTCAATGTTTCAAAGGGGTTAATAGGGCTAATAGATATCTTAGGTTGATTTGAAGTGTATGGGAACAACTGTTGGATGACGGGGTCTTGATTTTTATCAATGAGATGTGCAATGGCAGATGAAGGATTGTAAATATATGAAATGGGTTGAGGTATGAATGGTTGCATTTGAACATTTCTAGCTGCTAGATAGGCATTGAGGGCAATAGGGTTTGAGTCTAGCATTTCTTCAAAGACAAGGTCTCCCCTATTGTAGAAAGGAGGTTCAGATGCTTCTAGTTGAGGACTAGAAGAAAAGAGATGTTTTGTTTCTTGTGGTCTAGATGTATGAAGGATTTGACCATGATATTGATGTGGGGAATGAAAGAGTTGTTGTCCCATTTCTTCATTATAGTTGGCCCCGATTCATTCCAATTTTGTTGGGTGTCAGAAAAGGGATTGGATGTAATGTTTGATAATATGGGATTTGTTTTTGTGTTGGTGTCAAAAGTGTTGCAGGAGTGGTGTAGTATAGAATGGGACATGTTGTTGAAATGTAGGTGGTGTAGTAGACATGTTTTCGGAAGTTTGATTATGAACTTGTTTTCTAGTAAGTACCATGATAAACAAACACACAAACACCTAGAAAATGAAAAATAACTAATTGGGTTGATTTACAAACAGAAAAAAAATGCAAGAAAATATGTTGTTTAGTATTTATCTTGATTAATTATGAAAAAGTGAAATGTGTGTAGACACCTAAAATATGCTTACACTTAGCATTTCATCCAATTCAACCAATTGACAATACTTCGTTAATTCCCCCTTCTTCACTCCACTCTCAAATGCCCATACATGACACCTTCTCAATCACATTCCTCCTATAATCAACTTATTTGGCTAATATCTCTCTTATGAGCTAAACATTCCTCCTTTCAACTATTCGAACCTCCCTAGTTCTCGTCTGCAGACCACTTCTATTGGCCGTAAGCTATCTATCACCACAATTGGTTATCTAGACCCCTCTCAACTCTCAATGAGTCTCTAATCACTTGCTAATCAAGTTTAACTAGCCTAAACCAAGCTTAACTAAGCCTAAAGCATGTTTATCCTAATCTAATCTAAAAGCTTTAGTCCCACATGCACCCAAATTCTAAATTCTTCCAAACCAAAAACTATAAATACAAGGCTAAGCCTACCCATTCAAAGACACAACTTTACATAAGCTAAAGCCAAAACAAGCCTAAGAAAGCTTAAGAGCTCATTTGCATTAGCCAAGCTAATAAGGCATTTGATCTTGGGTCATCCACCATTAAAATAACTTCATCTTGCACCCATGTTAGGTTAGTAATGGAATAGCTAAACTTGGCCATGTAGCCATTTAGTGAGATTCATTCACCCTCATGGAGTAAACAACAAAACTGATTGCTTAAGTCTTTAGTAGGCATATTTTATTAAGCTTTCAAGAATAGAGGTTAATGCTATTTGTTATATTTCTTGCTTATTTCAAGTTTTAATACATGCAAATAGGATTCCTTGCTCATTTCTTATCATATAGTCCATTGAGGGACTTTTCCAAAAGCTTTGGGGTCTTGCCCCATATCCATAGCTCTTTGCAAAATCTTTCATTGAATACAATGTGTAAGATGGTTAACGAGGGTCCTAGGAATTGGTAAGCTATGGATGGTTTCAGGTATGTTTAAGGGTGGATTCCTTGATATACCCGAAGGTACGTGAGGCCCAACTCGTGCATCTTATCGATGCACGTGTGTACATTGGGGCCTACCCCCGACGCCATGGTCCTACTACGATAAGGAGTTCGGTGCTTTGAGCCAAAATATACCGACAAACAGAGATTATACTCGGTCAAAGCACTAAGTCTCGCTTCCTTTTGGGTGGTGAAATCCCAATCAGCCACCAGGTAGGGGTTGTTTGAATTTTTTTGATGTTTAAATTTGGTTGTGTGTGGGGAGGATAAGTGAATGCAATGAATTTTCTATCCTAATTAAAGCTAGATGATCAAGAAGTATGAAATGGTTCATTTTAAGACCCAAAATGAAATGTTTTATTTCAATGAGGGCAATCAAGAAAAAATGAAAAAATAAAAGCAAATGGGAGGTTTAAAGACTTACAGTGAGAGCGCTCCTATGTTTTTTATATTTTTAGCAATTTTTTCGAAGCGAGCAAGCAACAAATCCAACAAATGAAACTTTAGTAACCTACAACCAGATTAGATGGGATATAAAATAGAAATTAAGAAGCGTAATACATATTGTGAGGTCATAAGAGAAACACACAGGGAAAACGCAGGTGATTGGCCCAAATGCATGCGATTAGGATAATCGTGGGTGATTATTACCCAAAGAAAAACAGCTAATATGTTATTGATTTCAAATGAAACGGAAGAACAAGGGAAAAGGGTCCCACCGAGCTTGCTAGAATGTTGAGGACAATTTTACCTTAGGGGTTGGGTTAATATTACAAGGAGGTAAAAATTGCTCAACCTTGAGTATGGCGGGGTTCCCAAGATACCTACGAGGATGTGATAGGTGTATGATTGGTTGTGCTTAGTGAAGAATGAATGAAATAAGATATTTTCCTGCAATTAAACCTGCAAATCAAAGACACTGCACAAAATGGAATAAATAAAATATATAGGCATGTTTCTTAGCAAAGGCCAATTCCCAGAGATGTCAACCTAATTTTAAAACATTCAAGCTTTATCTATGATAATGGAGTACAATATGTGATATATGAAAATGTGATCAAATGTATTATCACTTATTTAGATTATTACATACATTAGCTGATAATGATAAAATGAAAAGCAACAAGTCTAGAATCTGAAATCAAAATCTAGGTCAGTATCTAAGTTCTCTGAAAAGTTAGAGCCCACTGAACAGGCTAAGTCATCATCCTCGATGAAGTAGGAATCAAGTTCTTCGATGTAATCATCCATGAAGAAATGTGAAATTTATTCCTCAAGATCGTGCTCAAGTGCGAGGCTAGAATCAAATTCTACAAGGTTGGTGTTACTCTCAATGTCAAATCCAAATGCAGTGTGGGTGTCCTCAAGTATGTCTAGTCCCGCCTCGTGGTTATATTTGAACCATGCAAGGTCGTCTTGCATTTTTGTACCTCGTAGTATGATTCCCAAAATTCTTCGGTGGCTTCACAAATTCATTGGGTAGATGCGAAGATGGTTTCTAGGTGATCAATGGGGGCTGCATGGATGGCACACAACTCCAAGTCATGTAGTAAGTCATATTTCTCCTAATGTAAAGGGTGTTGGATGATCGAAAGTGAATTAATGTTGGTGATTGGGTGATTAATTCCTGATATGGCTATCTAAAAATCCATTCTTGCACAAATATTAGTAACACAAAAGCATGTAGTAATTGATAACAAATCCTAAAGAAAACTGATTATTAAGTAAACAAAAGTACAAAAATTGTAGACAATTAGGCTAATCACAAGCGATTATCTCTGTGAAATATTAACAAACTACTAAAAGAGATAATTTGATTTTCTAAAATGAAATTACGATCTTCTTATGAGCAAAAGTGATACTAGAGATGACTAAACAAGTAAGTTTAAAATAAAAGGATTAAATCAGATAGTAAGACAAACCTTTGAATGATGATGTGTGATGAGATATTGCCTGTGATGGTGTCTAGATGGTGAATGAGCCTGAATAGCTCCCAAAATGCTTGAAGGTGTATTTGATGGAAAATGATGTTGATAAGAACCTGGTAATGTTTCTTGAATGCTTGAGAAAACTTGATAGTGATCTAGTTCATCTAGATGGTCGTGAATGGTCTCAAAGAGAGGCGAAAACCCGGTATTTATAGATCGTCGGTGTTTGAGGGTATCATTGACATTTTAGGGTTGTTAGAGCTAGGGTGAGATACAAAGTGATAAACCTTCTATTTTGAACTTAGGTGCGGGGATTTAGGGGAATTATGGCTAGATAACTTAGAGAGGTCGAGTGTGAGGGTTTAGAGGTGGATAGGGGAAAGTTAGGATAGAATAGGGATAATTTAGAAGGTTTCCAAATTTAATCTAGTCCTAACTAGTGAGAAGTGAGAAGTGGTTATAGGGATAAGTTAGAGGTGGTTAGGGTAATATTTTTAGAAGGTTTCTTATTTAGACTAGTTATAACCAGTGAGTTAGGATGAGTCCTCATGGTGAGGTGTGAGTGGATTAACTAATTATTTTACTTATTTAATTAATTAATTACGAGAAGGGTAATATGACATTAGGACATGTGGGGTAAATTAATTAATTGAAGGGGTGTGGTGGTAGTGACGGAGGTCGTAATGATGCGACAACAAATTTGAATGGTAAGCGTTGACGAGAATATTATTTGATTGTTTGTGTAAGAACGAAGTGTGTGATTTTTTGTGTCTACACTTAGATATCTATAGTTTATACCTCATTTCATCATTTTATGGCCTTATTTGACATCTTTTACCATCCTCTTATTATTACCTACATATCTTCTTACACCACCTTAATACATGTTATCCAATTTGTCCTCGTAAGGGAAAATTAGACAAAGAGGCGAACCTATTGTGCTCTAACATGGAAAATCCTTCATGAGACATTTTGGGACATTTCAAGTTAATTTTTTAAATTTTGGAAACATTTAGGATGTTCTAAGAAGGTCCCGGATAACTTGGAATCATTCTCTCCTTTCCAGGGTTTTGAAAGCTTAAAGTTTTCCCGATATGGGTAAATTGTCGGTGGCAGGCCTACTTCTGGTCAACACAGAGAAAAATGATTAAAATTGATAATTCATTGTTTTGGGGTCTTATTTTGCTTCCATGATTCTCTAGTTTCAAGAGAATGACCCAAAAAATCAAAAAATCGAGACATGGTCGGGTTTTGGAAGGCAACATGACATTAAGCTAGGGATAGCTCACCGAGAAACTCGGTGAGCTTCTCGTGAATCTAAAAGTGAGTTGTTGGTCATCATTACACTTTTACAAGGTTGAGTTGTTTATGGCTCATGAGATTTCAAAGCATGTTGAGCTCATAGCTCGGGTGTGAAGCTCAGTGAATGGTCAATTCGTTAAGGGATCGATTTCAACATAGTAAGTGGAGTTTGCACGATGCATGGTGATCGGCGATAGCATGTAGAGTCATGATCTCAACATTAGGAGTAAAATTGAAGAGATATGTTTGGGCAAAGCAATGTTTAGGAGCTTAAACATGAAAAATTGATAGCTCGGCACTAAACTCGGTGGAAAAAGCGGAATGCGTTGAGGCATGAGTAAATTACCAAGTAACTTGGGTTTGCAAGAGTGGCTCATAGGTGTGAAGCTCATGACTGGATGTAAGGAAAGTAGTACTCGACATGGGCCGAGTTAAGTAAGATAAGATTGAGCTATGAAATCCCTTGAGAGTTGAGTTAATTTTGGAAGACTAATACAACATGGGATCTTGACATTTATACCATTGAGAGCTCATTGTATGGCTTGGGTGGGGAGCTCTAAATAGATGCCTAGTGGCTTAGACATTGATCTTGTGGTGAGTTCAAAAATGATTCATTGGAGCTCGCAGGAACTAAATAGGGAATAACTCGGTTGTCTCGGGTGAGATCAAGTAGGAGCTCCAACTTTGAAGTCAAGCACATTGGTAGTCATCGACATAGGCCCAAATAGGAAACTCGAGTGAGGTCAAGTGACACAGGGACTCCTTGTGAATGTGAGCATGAAGGACTAGCTCACTACTGTGAATGAATGGATTGAATCGGATAGAACAAGCTCGGCGTTCATGATTGAATGGAAAAGCTTGGCTCACTCGGAGCTCTGTCGATTAATGCATGGAGTGAGTAACTTACCCGAACATGTGGGACTTGGTTCAATGGCTCGACAAACGAATCATTCAAAATATGACTTAGCTTGTAGGAACGATGGGCTCACTTCAAGCCAGCGGTGAGCGTAATGTAACTTGGGATAAGTTCACCGGAAGAATCGTGCGAGTTGATGAGTCATTTCGAGGAAAATGGCAAGTCTTGATTTCAGAAGTGAATGCGGAGCGTCGGACGAGAAACTTGACCTTAAAGCTCTTTGTTGAAGAGATCAAACTCGGTTCGGTGTGGGCATTTGGAGCCCACAAATTTGGTGAGCTAATTGACCGCATGGTGGAGTCGATTCATTTTGAGACTCAGTATGATTAAGCTCAACATCATAATATAGTTCATGGAGCTCAAAATTCAAAACTACCAAGCTCGAAACATTGCATAAGGGCTCGTGTCGTCTAATAAATGTGGGGATGGCTAGCAAGAGGTCAATGCAAACAATTATAAATGAAGCCACGACTCAAAGTACTAACATATGAGATTCGAACGGCTCGGTATAGTCGATGAAGTGAGAGACTGAGATATACTGATTCAACACGCACTAAGAGAAGAATCGACAAAAGAGTGGTAAATATTCTTGCCAAGTTCTAAGTGTGGGATCAAATCCAAGATAAAAGCAAAGGGGATAATAGTGAGCTCGATCAAGCCGTTTTGGGATGAAATGTGGGAGATCGGTGTATTCTGATGACAAGTTGTATATGTAAAAATTGAGCCATGATTGAAGTAGTGGACTCAAAGTTAGTGAGTTATTTGTAAAAAAGGATGTCAAGCCATGGAAAATACAAGCTCACTGCATGTTTGGAAGGTTGAATCGGTGAGTAAGCGAGTTAAAATGAGATTTTTAGAGCTCGCGGCAAGTTCATGGGTTTGGATGGCCCTAGAAATGCAAAAGGTGAGTTAGCTCACCATATCAATGAGCTTGGAAGTCATTTGAGGCCATACACAAACTCACAAAGATGGTTGCAGGGTTCGAGTGTGGAGATCAAACCAATGGGCTCACCGAGCCATTTTATGAAGTATGTTGAAGCAAGCATAAATTGCTTGGTTAAGGTCAATGGAAATAAAGCATCATGCAGGAGATAGTTCAAGTTGTGTTCAAGTCAAGCCAAGTTTAGATTTCATAGAAGCTCGTAGTAAAGAGGAGCTCGACATTAATGAAGAGTGATGTAATCGAGCTCATCGATTTACATAGAATGGTTTGGGCCCGCATTGGGAAGTAGTTCAGGATATGGCCATGTCACTTGGTGTCATGGGAGGTAGAACAATGTGAGCTTGTATCGATTGACCTCTCGAGCCGATGAGAGTTTGATGCAATGTAGATCCAATTTCAGAGTTCAACAAGCTCACGAGACCATGGTGGATACAAGTAGATGAGTAGGAGATGTATAGATCGTCCAAAATTCATGCAAAGTTAAAGAGACCAATTTAGGGCAGGCACAAGAAAAAACAATATCTTATTTATTTCCCCTCTTCTCTCACAAAATTCTTCTATGAATGTAAGTTAGAATTTCATTCCAAGGGGTTACACATTGGTTGTAAAACTTAGACATGTGACACAAGTTGGACAGTTGGACAATTAGACAAGTGCATGGCTTTCAAAAAATCCTCTCTCTTCTCGCAAGTTGTCCTTGTATGTTGAGGGGACTTTCAAGCCTCTCTTATAATATTGTAATGGCAACTATTTCCTCTTCCTAATGTAATGATGCATTGTGCATGTTGTTGAAGTAATAAAAGTGTGTGTTTTGTGACTAATATTAGTCCTTTCATCCTTCTATACTTCTTTGTGCCTTTCTCATGCTTGTAGGTACACTATGCAAGTTCAAGTTTATATTGCAGCTTCTTAGGGTTCTGTGTTTATCAAGTGGTGGAGTATTGCATGCAGTTGAGTTGTGGTGCTTGTTCACCCTTCTCAAGTTCATCCTTCTTCACTAGAAGACTGATAGATTGTTTTTTCTGATTGAGTTTAACAAAGGGAACACATGTTTCTTAGTTTGTGGTATTTTTCCCTCTTTAAGTTGTAGTAGGTGAAGTTAGCTTGTGGTGCACAACACCCTCTTTAAATCAACCCTTCCAAAGTCTAGCAACACCCTTTATTTGGTGCATCGCCATCCTTAGTAAAGGTTTTATTTCTTGCAAAATCTTTCCCTAAAACCCATGAAAATGTTAGCATAGGTATCGATAACCATTTTATTGCACTAGGAGTAGTACAACACTTAGTTCAAGAAGAGGAAGTTGGCATTCTCTGGAAGTTCACCTTGAGCCCAAGTCCCATAGCTTGAGAGGTGATCCCATGTTACCCAATCACACTAAACGTCCTATTCACATTCTAGCCATTCGGAGGGTGTCGTGATTTGGCAATAACAGCAGATTTTAGCACGCCTAATGGGACAATAGGTGAAATATCTACATTTCACAAGTATCCCATTGTAATATCTTAGCCACCATGCTACCAACACTAACAAATTTTGGCACACCCGGTGGGACCACAAGAGTCATATCTTTCACAGTGTGTGTATTGTGTTCACTTCATTTCATTAATTTGTTGTGCTCTTAGTGAAATTTCATCCTTATGAGGTATTCCTAGCACAATTGGCAACTCCATTGGTCAAAGTAACCCACTCTCTATGTTACAAACTTTCAGTTTTACCCATTTCCATCTAGTTTTCTTTGACATCTTTCCATTTTCTCATTCATGAAGCGGTGCAATCATGGCTTCATTTCCACAATGGGATTCCCACTCGCAACAAAAAAGGTTCTTTCCATCTTCAGGCCATTTTAATCCACCTCTAGACCAATTTCATGATAAATATCATTTTGAGCATGCATGTCCACATGAGAAAGATGCAGATCATTTTGGTCACCCACCAAAGACGGGGGGCTACTGAAGAACAATGGCATGCAGATTCCAGAATCTATCATACACCTGAAGAAGACCACTTGCAAAAGAAGGTTCGAGAGTTGGAGTATAACATGGTGTAAATAAGGATCAATGAAATGACAAAGGTAGCCCAGATTGGCTTCAACATTCCATACCCATGGACTGGCCCTATACCATGTGAGTTTAATCCTCAACAAAAGCTTCAATTCATAATCAAGACAATGACTCAAGTTGGAGAATGGATCAAGAAGAGGGGTGCTCATGAATATAATGTTAGTCAATCCATGTCAATGGAGGTCCTAGCATTACCATCTATTAACCCTCTTTTGGGTTTTCATCCATGCAATTGCAATTTGAGCCCCATGGTCCTAACCTTCCAGTTGTTACCCTTGCAGTGGAATTCACTACTTCATCTTCTATTCCTCCATCCCATCATGAATCTTCCATGCCTCATTCTTCTAAAGTTCCTTATTTTCTACAAGGGCCATCAAGACAAGAAGCTAGAATCTCTTCCACTTCCTCAAATAGTGAGGGAATCAATTGAATCCCAACCCGCCCCTCCTCTTGTAGTCCCAAACCCATTTTGGGAGGAGCATCATCAAGAAATGAGAAAAAGGGAGGAGTATATGGTTGAGGAGACTAGTAAGGAAGAGGTTGAAAATAATCTGAAGGATTGGGCTGTAAAACTTAAAATTAAGCAAACTTCATTCTTGACCAAACCTTCGATAGAGGATGAAGCTCGGAGACAAACGGAAGAAACTAGTTTTGTACCAAGAAAAAATCCAGAGCTGAAGGATGAAGACAAAAAATCTACCTATTCAAAATGCAATATTCATATTGGCTCCATATCAATAGAGGATTTTTTATCACCAAAAGTGGCCAAATCAGTAGTACAAGAGCATGTGCAAGTTGAAGAAGAAAGACTCTCAAGTGTACAAGATGATTCTAATGAGTGCAATGATCCTAATTGTTGTGCATGTTAAGAACTGTCGACACTTGTGGAAGGTTGTAGCATCTTTCCAAGGTCATCATTGGATGTTAAAATCAGCCATAAGGAGTTTCACGAGACTAAGCTAGATTCAGAGGTCATGGATGCAGATGAAACCATGCAGAGGCTTTCTAATCCTTTTCCCTCTCTACCTTCTCAAAAATTTGATTGTTTAGATGAATTTAATCTTTCTAATTTCATGTTTGAAAATGAATAATATCAAGGTGAAAGAGGTTCTAGTTCGAGGATACTCAGATTGAAGAAGAACCTTTGACATAGTTGGAGAATGAAGAAGTAGATTATCTATCAGATTTGGAAGAATACTTTGATGGACAGAAGCCTATGGAAATAGATTTTTTTTTTATTCTGTCACTTCTTTTCTAGCACAAAGTACCTACTACTGTGAGAGGGAAATGCTCAAGAACAACTTGTTTCTCATAATTACCTTCTTGAGCCAAGATTGGAGGAATTGGATCTTCCACATCCCTCATGGAACGAAGAGGAAAATGAACACATGGGAAAAGCTAGGACTGATTCAGAAGCATTAAATGAAGACTATGTCATGGAGAGCTTCCTATTTTCAGTTACGGGACCTATTTTGGTTAATGAGTCTATGATAGAGGAAAGTATTCTTGAAGATTTTGTTTCCCCTAACAATCTTCAAAAGCTGCAAATAGGAGGGTTTGAATTTTCAAATTCCATGTTGAATGAGGGAGATGTCACTGCAATACCATCCACCCAGGTGGAAGATCAATTGTTTGTAAATGGGCAACAAGAGGGAAATCAGGTCATGAATAACCATCTTTTTCAAGGATGTCTTCAACAAGACTTTCTTGTTAAAATTGAAGTTTAGACAAGTAGGAATATTCAATAGGTTAGATCATGCCCCATAAAATATTTGGCTTCATTGAAGCTAGAGGAGAATTCATAACTAGTCACATTCATTTAAGAATGTGAGGATAAGTTTCACAATCTCGAGGATCAATTTCAATGCTACTACAAAAAGTGCGAAACAACTAAAAGAGACAATCATTCTCTTTCCAGTTGATGTCTTGTGGACCAGTGGAGAATTCGACTTGTTTGATTTTCACTCTCAATCTCATCCATGACCATTGTCAAATCATCGACGGTTTCCCATTGTGAGGAAAGGGAGCTATTTTACACAACCATTCGGGGTTTGTTTAGTTCACCTATGCCTCTAGTTGGCATAGAGTAGGAGTATTTTTGTTTTTCGGTAAAATAAGTTTCTGGCACATTATGCATGTTTCATTTGAAGCATGTATGGTTTTCATTTTTGTGGGTGTTGTGTTTCATTGCCTCTCTTACACAGTGTGTCGAAGGTAAAAATTTTCAAGGAAAAATTCAATAGATTTCCATGATGTTCTAATTCAGCATATGTTTCATTCAAATTTTTGTAATGTGCATGATGCATGCTTAGCAATCCTCATATTCGGCGCACCTCATACTTAGTTTTGCGGGAAGGTCTAGAATGCAATGGTGTTCGTGAATTGGGAATATGAAACTCATGATTCGATCGATTTTCAGATATCTACAGTGACTCTGTGCCTAATGGACTCTTCTGTGGCTACTAGACTAAGCTTAGCAGAAATCATCCCCAATAGGTCACCAAAAATGTTATCCATTTTTTCCTCATAAGGGAAAATTAGACAACGAGGGGAACCTATTGTGCTCTAACATGGAAAATCCTTCATGAGACATTTTGGGACATTTCAAGTTAATTTTTTTTATTTTGGAAACATTTGCGATGTTCGAAGAAGGTCCAGGATAACTTGGAATCATTATCTCCTTTTCAGAGTTTTGAAAGCTTAAAGTTTTCCCAATATGGGGAAATTATCTATGGCAGGCCTACTTTTGGTCAACACAGACAAAAATGATTAAAATTGATAAGTCGTTGTTTTGGGGTCTTATTGTGCTTCCATGATCCTCTAGTTTCAAGAGAAGAACCCAAAAAAAAAAATCGAGACATGATCGAGTTTTGGAAGGTAACATGACATTGAGCTTCTCAGGAATCTAAAAGTGAGTTGTTGGTCGTCATTCAACTTTTACAAGGTTGAGTTATTTAGGGCTCATGAGATTGGGAAGCACGTTGAGCTCATATCTCAGGTGTGAAGCTCGGTGAATGGTCAATTTGTTAAGGGTATCGATTTCAAAATAGTAAGCGAAGTTTGCACGATGCATGGTGATCGGCGATAGCATGTAGAGTCATGATCTCAACATTAGGAGTAACATTGAAGAGATATGTGTGGACAGAGAAATGTTTAGGAGCTCAAACATGAAAATTTTATAGCTTGAAACTAAACTCGGTGGTAGAATGCAATACATTGAAGCAAGAGTAAATTACCGGAGTAACTTGGGTTTGCAAGAGTGGCTCATATGCGTGAAGATCATGACTAGATGCAAGGAAAGTAGTACTCGACATGGGCTGAGTTAAGTAGGATTACATTGAGATATGAAATCCCTTGAGAGTGAGTTAATTTTGAAGACTAATACAACATGGTATCTTGTCATTTAAACCATTAAGAGCTCATTTTATGGCTTGGGTGGGGAGCTCTAAATAGGTGCCTAGCAGCTTAGACATTGATACCATGGTGAGTTCAACAACGATTCATCGGAGCTTGTGGGTAATAAATAGGGAACAACTTGGTTGTCTCGAGTGAGATCAAGCAGGAGCTCCAACTTCAAAGTCAAGCACATTAGAAGTCATCAACATAGTCCTAGATAGGAAATTCGAGCGAGGTCAGTGACACGGAGACTCCTTGTGAATGCGAGCATGAAGGACTATCTCACTAGTGCGAATGAATGGATTGAATCGGATAGGAACAAGTACAATGGTCATGATTGAATGGACAAGCTTGAATCACTCGGAGCTTTGTCGATTAATGCATGAAGTGAGTAACTTACCTAAATAGGTGGGACTTAGATCAATGGCTCAACAAGCAAGTCATTTAAAAGATGAGTTAGCTTGTAGGAACGATGGGCTTGGCTTGAGCCACTAGTGAACATAATGCAACTCGAAACAAGTTCACTTTGGAAGATTCGTGCAAGTTTATGAGTCATTTCTAAGGAAAATGGTGAGTCTTGATTTCATAAGTGAATGCAAAGCATTGGATGAGAAACTTGACCTTAAAGCTCGTTGTTGAAGAGATCAAACTTGGCTCGGTGTGGGCGTTTGTATCCCAAAATTTGGTGAGCTAACTAACAACATGGTGGAGTGAGTCATTTTTAAGATGTATGTTTGAGCTTAGCATCGAAATATATTTCATGGAGATCGGAATTCACAACTTCCAATCTTGACACATCGTATAAGGGCTCATGTCAGCTAATAAATATGGGGATGGTTTGCAAAGGATAGTGCAAATGATTATAAATGAAGCCATGGCTCGTAGTACTAACAGTGAGATTCGAACGACTCGAGCCTAGTTGATGAAGTGAGAGACTCGAGATCTATGGATTCAAAATGCATGAAGAGAAGAATCGATAAATGAGTGGTGAATATTCTTTCCAAGTTATAAGTATGGGATCAAATCCAGTATAAACTCGTGGAATAATAGTGAGCTCTAATCAAGCCATTTTGGGATGAAATGTGGGAGATTGGTGTATTCCGATGATGAGTTGTATATGTAAAAATTGAGCCACGATTAAAGTAGTGAACTCAGAGTCAGTGAGTTATTTGTCGAGAAGGATGTCAAGCCATGGAAAATACAAGCTCGTTGCATGTTTGGAAGGTCAACTTGGCGAGGAAGTGAGCTAAAATAAGATTTTTAGAGCTCGCAAACAAGCTCGTAGGTTTGGATGGCCCTAGAAATGTAAAAGGTGACTTAGCTCACCATATGAACAAGCTTGGAAGTTGTTTGAGGCCATACACAAACTGAAGGAAATGGTTGCGGGATTCAAGTGTGGAGATTAAACCAATGGGCTCACTCGAGCCATTTTATGAAGTATGTCGAAGCAAGCATAAATTGATTGGTCAAGGTCAATGGAAAAAATGCATCATACAAGAGATAGATCGAGTTGTGTTTAAGTCGATCCAAGTTTAGAGTTCACAAAAGCTCATAGTAAAGAGGGAGCTCGACATTAATGAAGAGCCATGCGATCGAGCTCGTTGGTTTGCATAGAATGGGTCGAGCCTATAGTGGGGAGTAGTTCGGGATATGGCAATGTCACTCGATGTCATGGGAGCCGAACAAAGTGAGATCGTAGTGGATTGACCTTTGAGCCAAATGAGATTTCGATGCAATGTAGATCCAATTTCGAGTTCAACGAGCTTGTAGACCATGGAGGATACAAGCAAACCAATGGACTCGCTATCTAGCTCATCGAGTTGGCTTGTGAGTTGGTTGGCCAAGCCAACACTAAGCCCCTTCAAAACACCAAATGAACTTTGGTGGGCCCAGAACAAATAATATTTTATTTTTATTAAAATATTTTATTTAAAATATTATTTTTATTATTAAAAATATTATTTCGAACTAATGGGGGATAAGTTCATTTTTTGAATTTATTGAGCATGATGGGTAGGTGCAATCAATGATGTAATGAATCATGGAGACCAGGTGCCCAGAATTCAAGAATTCATGATTTTATCTCTCTTCTCTCACAAAAATCTTCTATAAATGTAAGTTGGAAGTTCATTCTAAGGGGTTACACATTTGTTTTAAAACTTAGACGTGTGACACAAGTTGGATAGTTGGACATTTAGACAAGTGCATAGCTTTCAAAAATCCTCTCTTCTGAAGTTGTCCTTGTATGTTGAGGGGAATTTCAAACCTCTCTTCCAAGATTATAATGGAAACTATTGCCTCTTCCTAATTTAATGATGTATTGTGCATGTTGTTGAAGTACTAAAAGTGTGTGTTTTGTGACTACTCTTATTCCTTTCACCCTTCTATACTTATTTGTGCCTTTCTCATGCTTGCAAGTACATTGTGCAAGTTTAATTTTATATTGTAGGTTCTTGGAGTTTTGTGCTTATCAAGTGGTGGAGTATTGCATGTAGTTGACTTGTGGTGCTTGTGCATCCTTCTCAAGTTCATCCCTCTTCACTTTGGAATGCTGATAGATTGCTTTTTCTAATTGAGTTTAACAAAGGGAACACATATTTCTTAGTCTGTGGTATTTTACCCTCTTTAAGTTGTAGTAGGTGAAGTTGTCTTATGGTGCACAACACGCTCTTCAAATCAACCCTTCCCAAGTCTAGCAACACCCTTTATTTGGTGCATCACCATCCTTAGTGTAGGTTTTATTTCTTGCAAAATCTTTCCCTAAAACCCATGAAAATGTTATCATAGGTCTAGATAGCCATTTTATTGCACTAGGAGTAGTACAACACTTAGTTTAGGAAGAGGAATTCAACCTTCTCCGGAGGTTCACCTCGAACCCAAGTCCCACAGCTTGATAGGTGATCCCATGTTCCCCAATCACACCGAATGTCTTTTTCACATTCTCGGTCATTCAAAGGGTGCGATGATTTGGTGATAACAATACCACTAACATATCACCTTTTTATCGGTTCCCAAGTCTTTGCGTCACCTACTAATCATTCCCTTAAGACCCCATGTTTTTATATTACCTAGAGCCAATGACATCAACTATGATCGATACCATCTAGTTATATGGCTAATGTATAAATTCATTGACCATGGTCGATACCATCTAGTTTTATGGTTAATGGAATAACACATCTACCATGGTCAATGACATTGGCTATAAGAGAATCTAATGACTAACCATGAAACCTATTTATATAAGCATCCTTTGAGATCATTTTACCATCATTACATCAGCAAATATCATTCTGTGTTTACTCACCAAGCTTCTCTTAAAGTCTTAAAGGTTTAGGAATCATTTTTCTTACACTTCAAAGGATATCATTGGAGCATGTGATCTAGTATACTTAAGAATATGATTTTTACAAACAAGGTCTATTGAGTCTTTAGATTCTCTAACTAGGGTTTACTTAGGTCTAATTTATATCTATCTTGTGGTCCCACAAAAGAAATCTCTTATAAGATGTTATTAACCCTTAGGAAATGGGGAATTAACACGTTAATTTTATCTTCACAAATTTAAGTATTTATAACTCTATTTTTCTTCAGGTTATTAATTTTATGTGATTGGTTGATGTATCACGTACATATACTAAGATAGAGTACCACATTCTTGTCTATTACATTATTATTATCAACCCTTTACGTATATCCACCTTCTAGGATTTACAATCCTATCAATTTTTACAACCTATCTATTGAATTAGCTAAAATTAAATTTTAATCAAAGAATTGAGATCAATCAATTAATATCATAAAAATGAAAGATTTAACGTGAAATTACAAGCAAGTTTAATCAATATGAGGATAGGAGTGACTTAGCTGATAACCGACTTTATGGAGTGGATATATACTATAAATATGATGGAACATGATGGATCTAAACTATGTATTCTTTGTCTGGAAACTAGTGATCAACATGTCTACTAGATAGAAGCTCCTGAAGGGGACAAGACCGATATGGGCACTAATGTCTTAACTAGGTGTCAATGTCCTGGTAGTGAGTCTAGATTTGATTCTTTCAAGTTATGGTTATGTCATGTTCAATTCACTTTTTGTCACTCAATTAGTTGTAGGGTTTTCCTATTACACTTGTACCTACAAAACAAACCCTAAATACCCACACAGGGCTAAATCACACATTAAATGGAATAAAATATGCATATGTTTAGTTAGATTGACCTCTTTGGTCACTCCAATGTGATTTTCACCAAGTGTTGCACTAAATTTCAAACTTAATGTATCTCAGTTGTGTGTGTGATAGAATTGCGTCCCTTGAAGCTACATTGCCCTTGTGCCAGTCGCACCAATATAACGGGCTACAACTACTTTTCCCCAAGATGAATGTCTGTGATGGAATTCATAACTTTCCCTTCCTATGTAGTCAATAATGCATCCCAACTACAGTCCTCAAGTGTTACTCTTTTCCCAAGTAGTATATAGAAAATAATATCCCAAATTGTCTACTTCTCTTTTTCCCTTATAATAGTTAGTAATTCATGTATATATATGATTCCTTTTCTTGAATTTCTTCATTAACAACTCTAAAATCCAACCCAAAGTGATAAGTAGAATTTAAGAAAAGATAACAATTGATATGGCATTTTAAACATAAGAAAACAAGATAAAGGGACAAAAGTGCTCAAAGGGACAAGTAGGGCTTGGTCACTCCTTTCCTTAATGAGAACTAGTGTCCTGGAGGTATTTGAAGATAAAACATGATATACCAAGATGGGTAAAACATTGTGGTGTCCAAAATTCAAAGGGATTATTCCATAAAACTAGATAATGAAATAATGTAAAGATAAAACAATGTCAATGTAAAGCAAAACAAGTGTTGTCAATGTCTAGTTTTCTTTCTTAAAAATCATGCATATAATGACATACTAAAGGCGTGATGTAATAGTATTAAGTACATAATTTTGTGTCTACATTTCCCCCACTTTATGTTGGTGAATGAATATTCGGTAACATAAATTAGATAGGAAGATCATACCTTGTGGAGAGCCAAAGAGAGTTGTAACTAACAACATGCCAAATGGAGATTGTGAGTGCCACATGGAGATTATAGAATGTGTATCATGGAATGTAAGAGGGGATAATAACCCTAGTGATGACCTATGTGTGTAGTGGAAATGATATCTACATTTGTAAATGAATATTACCTTTAATTAAGTGTTTTGTGTTTTGTATTGTTCATTTTTCCATGTGTGTTGCCTTTTGTTGGGACAAGGGAAGACTGCAAAAGGAGAAAAGTGTATTCAATGCTCATGATATATGAAATTGAACTTTAACTTAGATAAATCAGAATAGAAATGCGTATAAAAATAAATGAATCAAGGATATAATACACTTGAATGCCACTAGAGAAAGGATAGAATTGTTTTTGTGTTTTTTTCCTTGGAGATGGTAGTGATCAATTCTCAAACTAGATGTGAATATATTGAGGATTTAGGAATCATGTCACCAGAGGAAGAGTGTTGGGAGAGTTGTCAAAACATTTCTCCACCCATTGACACTTCCCCATGGATAAGTGTCACTACAGATGGTCATGAACCCAATAGCAACTATCCATTAATAACACATTGTTACGAACATATGTCCCTGCATATTCCCAAGGTTTCACTCCTTATTTGATACACGATACAAAAGGTGATAATCGAGAAACAAGAGTAATTAGTTCCCTTTCTCAAAGTGTGAAGCATACCATGTATTTTGTTCATGTTTATTACATAGTAACATGTATTTGAGTATCAACTACTAAATTCTGAAGAAACCTATCACTAAGAACCTATTCAATCTATAAATAACATGTTTTTTTCCCAAGATAAAACTGTCCAAGTGCGACACTAGTGCACATTGTTCATGTCGATTTGGGCACTTCGTCCTGTGATGTTTTTGGCCCAAGTTTTATTCTAAACCATTTTGTTAGCTCATGTTTGGCCAATTTTTATGTACCATTTTGTTTCATGGCTTCGAACTACTAAGAGGTTGAAATAAGCACTTGATGATTTCCCCCACTCGTTTGGGGTGTGTGAGATAAATCAATGTGATTACATACCCAATGAGGGAATATAAATTTGATGTGCACATTTAAAGAAGAACAATTACAAGGGGAGAAGGGGAATGTGCATGGTAATAACCATGGAACATAAAAAGAAATGAGAATAAATCTAGTATAAAGTGTTAGTGACAAACAAACATAGCATAATGTAATAGAAACTATTCAAACATATTGTAACATAGCAAAATTGATAGCAAGTAGCTAGTGGAAGACATAGGACACCACTTAGGATGTCACAAGACACTCAAGGCTATCAAGGCCATACAAAAATCAATAAATCAAATATAGGGCATAGCTCGAAACAATGATAATCAAGTCACAATCATAAAAGACAAGATAAAAGAAAAATAGATAGTCATGGTTGGGTGTGAGCTTGTAAGATAAATGCTACACTTAAAGCACCCATTAGCATGTTAGAATAATTTATAGTATGTCACAATATATGTAGTTTAATGAAATATATATGAAATTAGTAAATATTGTAATGATATTACCTAAATGTGGAAAGATATGGAAGGTAAATGCACCCAGGAGCCTCGGTGGGACTAATAGAGAACAATGTCAAGCAACATGCATCGTGTGATAACTTGTAGATAACCTATATTCACCTCAAAGTACCATGTGAACACACATGTGTATATGTAAAAGGATAGAACATATTATGAATCAAAGTAACATGATAGGCAAAATGCAACATGAAATAGTATAAGAAAGCAAAGATACATGCAACCAAGATCTAAGCTAATGTTTTTGTATTTTTACAAATATTTGAATTTTTTTGTATTATTATAATAATAAATACTATGAATAGGGAAGGGAAGCAAGGTTTGCTCCTAATGTATGTGTGTAAATTGAGGTTCATGTAGGTAATTTCACCCTCAACGGTCATGTTTGAACCTAGAACAAAATTGTGCCACCGGGTAGCAAGGGGGATAACATAAGAGCTACTAAATAACATTGTCAACATGGTGAGGGGAGAATCATATAGATTCCAAGATCCTAAATGCACGAGTAGTAAGCATAATGACATAAACAATAAGAGTGCAAATCACTAGAAGAAACTAGAATAGGTGGAACATTGGTAAACAATAGGAGAAATTCGGGAAGATTAGAAGCATTAAAGTTTTATGTATTAGCCCCTATGATCATAGACATAAATGTGGAAAGAGGGGAATTTATTACCCCCGTGGATGCAATGAGATGAGGCGTAGCTGTAGTATATGATTCACGCATAGACGTTTGGAAAGTGAGTGAGGGAAAAACATCATGAATCATTATTAAATCCTCACACTTTGTTCTTACTTGTGGTGAGGGGTTGTGCCAAGTGATATAATATTGGAATAAAAATCATATGATCATTATAATTGCATTGAGAGGTGTTACAAGTAACATATTTGAAATCCATGGTCATAATGACATTGTGAAGGGGGTATGAGTGTTAACAAAAAGTTAATCATGTAAATCAAGTAGCACTATAGTCCATCACAAGAGGAGAATGATGTGTAATGTAAGTAGTGTCTTCATCATCATGTATGAGAGGGATATCACAAAGATTAGTAACATGAGGTGTGGAATCTATTGTAGCATTATCCATGGAAGAAGGTGTTGCAAGGGCATTGTATGTTATGACATGGGTAGAAGGGATTACATGCATAGTATGTAACCAAGGACAACCTAGAAGGATATTATAATTGATATTATTAGGCATAACATGACATATAAAATTAAGAGTGTAAGGCCCCACAATAATGGGTAGAGTGATTTCTCCCAACACTCACTTAGGTGTATTATCAAAACCATGAATACATAGAATAAAGGAAATTAAATCGAAGTAGAAAGACTTATTTGATGGAGGAAAGAGATGTTACATATATTAAGACTAGATCCATCATCAACTAAAGCACACTTAACAAGAAAATTATGAATGTGAACTTGAATATACAATGGGGAGAAATGTCAACAATTGTTTGGGAATGAACAATAGACTCAAGAGTTGGTGTGCTAGATGAAGATGCATGAGAGCTATGATAGATAGGAGATGTGGGCAAGCTAGATAGATATTGATAATGATCCCTGAGAGTTTGCATGATGAATGAAATATATTGAAATCCACAACCAAATAAAGAAACCCTAAGGTTATTAGGGTTAGGAGTACATGAAGAAAACAAAATTAGGGATCCTATGGAAATCTAGAGTGTGATCAAAAAGTGAGTTCACCAAATGATTTAACTAAAATTAAATCTTAATCAGAGGATTGAGATCAATCAAATAATATCATATAAACATGCAATAAATAACATCCAATGGCAAGCAATCGTAATCAACAAGAGGATAAGAGAACGAATTAGCTAATAATTGACTATCTGGACTAGAATCGGACTAGAAATATTATGGAACATGCTAGATTTAAATTGTGCATGCTCCTTTTGGAAAATAGTGATCACCATGTCTATTAGACGAAGCACCTAGAAGGGGAGATGACGCCCCATGCGCTAGTTTCTTGGTAGGGAGTTTGGATCTAATTAATTTAGAGTCCGATCATGTCTCCTTCACTTCAATTTGTGTTTATATGACTTCATTATAGGGTTTTATTGTGACACATGTACCTTATGTAGACATCTAAAATTTCGACATGATAAATTACAATTAATTCGTCCCACAAATAACAACATCACTATCTAAAATCACATAATAATTAATCACAAGATTAATTATTATTAATCCATTTTATCATATTTACCCTTTATCATTTTATCATCATTTATAATTTATCCCAACATTCCATCATTAATCCTCTTAATTCATTATTATATCCCATCTCAATCCATAATCCTTTAATTCATTAATAATATCCATCTAATAATCCCTATTAGCATTTTCTAGGAATTTAATATTCCTATATCCACCTACCCACCTACCCTACACATTCCTACACGTATAATCTTTCCATGTAACCTCACCCCTAATCATCTTTATTAACCTAATCTAACTCTAATCCTAATCACATGCTCAACCTCTAAATCTAGAGGCTTCTATTTCTAGAAGTTTCTCCGACCTTCTCCTTCTATTGAATTTTTAATTCAATGGAAGATTCTCCTCTCCATGAATTTTGAATTCAAATTGTATATTATTCCACTCTAGAATCCTCTAATCCTTACATGTATTCTCCACCCTTGATCCAAATCCAACTTGGCTTTATCCCAAACATTGAATCCTCCACCCTTCAACTATAAATTAAGCTCCCTTCCTCTATGAGATCCAAGACATAGAATCCATAACAAATCTCTACCATTTTTTTCCATCAATAATCCATTTTATCCTCTTATCTAATCAATCAATCAATTCTTTCAATCCAATCTATCATTCGAGATATTGATCTTCATCAAGAAATCCAAGGAAAATGAAGGGAGGTGTTACTCAACTTTCCCCACCAAATCAAGCAATAAAAAATCAATCAAGAGAAAATCCAACACATCAAAGGAGGATATTTACAACTTGTAGGTAAGTATAGGTATTTGTCTCTCTCCCCCTTTCAATCCATTTCTCTATTTGAGGTATTGTTGAGAAGATTAGATTAGGAGAACAAGTTTGTTTATTTTCTCACATTCAACTCACTAATATTTTTAACCAATACATTTTTGTGCCAACCATGGGGTTTACCCCACTTTTTATTATTTCCCATCTTATTTGATCCCTTCAACAAATTTTCCAAGTTTCAAGAACTTTCATTTCGTTTACCCCTTCAAAATTTGAAATTTCGGGATCAAATTTTGTTCCCAGCACGAAACAACACCTTTTCCTTGTCTATTGGTGCCTACACTCGCATGTAAGGGCACTTATGCCCTAAAGTGGTGCATATTCCTGTTTTAGTTCCCATGCACAAACTTTGGCTCCTATGTTGATATTTCAACGCCTTTGTTCTAGCATTAAAACTTTGTTTTTGCTTGTTTTTTACCTTGTTTCAATCTTTTGCCATACATTGGTGCCTATATTACATAGAATGTAACCTATGCCCTAAATTTTTGCATTTTTGTACTTCATTTCCTTTTCACTACTCTGGTACCTATGACCTATCAATTAGCACCTTTGTAGAACCATAATTTTCTCTTACGACTAAAAGTCTAACTTTATTTTCAAGTGTTTTGGTGACTTTTTGCGGTTCCAACACTCTTTTTTGCAAAATTATTGCAGAACAAGGGGATATTTTTTCCATTCCATCTAACCTTTTTTGGTGATTGTAGGATTCAAAACTACTAATCCTTTTGTTTTGCAGCTCGTTTGGTCCAAGATATTGGGTTCAAAAATCAAACTATTTACCCTTATTTTGTAGGGCCTCCTCTTGAAGACCCAATCATCAAACTACTAATCTTTATCATTTCATTTTATCATCTAGCATCTAATTATCTTGCATTTATCATCCTCTCGTGTCCCGGGACGATCTTGAGGATAAAAAGTGGCTAGCCTTCCCTTTTTATTTTATAGGGGAAACATGACCTAGAAATTATATCCATGCAATTTTCATATTCATAGGGTCTCATGACCATGGGCTTCATCTCCACACACATAGACATACCTCGTGTTCGACGGGGTATACAAATTCTTGGATAATTGTCGTTATTGGCTAAGCACTTATTTGATTTAAGAGTGGCGTGAAGTGAGGGGTTTCCACGTCCCAATACCCAAGCCTTAAACAAAATCCTTTGTAACATATAATTGGGCCCCACATACTGCAAGGTATATCGGGACCCCCTAGTAAGCTCGTATATCCTAGACTAGGCAACCTTTTGGCCACAATCAAACTATCGTGCAAGGAGGCCACACTCCCTAAGACCGGCTCGCTAGTTGACCCCACATTAACACCTAGGTGGAGAGCTAGTTTTTAGCACCATCGTCAATGTGTGGTATTAAAAGCGAACTATAATTTGATTATAATCTCACTTTACTAGTTAGGGTGTGTGTTATATGTTTTTCACTTGATTGTAAACACCTTTAACCATCACGTCACCTTAAAATATTAATCAACCAAACATTATCATAATCAACCATCCTTAATCACAAAATCCAAATTTGAATCACATCGCCATCCTTAATCAACCAACCTCATCCAAATATAATCCCCACACATCCTATCAAACCATGGTCTTTGATCCTTGATCCTCATTCTCTCCAAAACAACATCCAAATCCCTACCAAATCCCTTTCCTTTCCTAAATCCATCAACCAAGCTATCCCATCATCCCCCACCCATCAAATTCAACCATCTCACTTTGATCATGAAATCCCACACACTATCCAACACCTTAATAAAAAAATCTCAAATCTCACATCCTACCTCAATCAATCCCATCCTTGTCATCCAAATCAACCATCCCATGTTGATCCTAACATCCTAAAAACCATCCAACAAATCAATCAACAAATATCCAATCTTAAATCATGTATCAACCAATCACCTCCTAAACCATCATCTCCCAACCAACCCCATCAAAAATTTCCCTTCCTAAGATCCCTACCCCTCACCCCATTAACTTCCTCTTTAAGGAACCCAAATCATCTCAATCCACACCCTAACCTAATCAACATAAAACACTATCCCCATAAGATAATTACATCGACTTTGACAACCTCACTAACTTTGACCTAGACTAAGAGGACCTCCTTTATGTCCTTGCTAATCTAGTCACAAATCCCAAGCCCACACAACCATCCCAAATTCCAACCTCCAAATCCCCTATAAATCATCATGACCTACACCTTCATCCCATAAAAACTCATGTGAATAATCCACCACCATCAAAAATCTCAACTCCTAAATCCAATCATCGTAAAACCTATAATCGAGTCTCATTCACATATCCACAACAATCCCAACAACTTAATCCAAAATTATTATCACCCACATCTCATATTAGTCCTTCATCCTTGTCATCTTCATCATCTCAATCCAATCCTATGGAATTTCTCCTAGATAGTCCCAAAACCCCTAATCCACCATCAAATTCAACCTCTAATCCTATTTCATCCCCTTCATCACCTACACCCAATCCTGTCAAAACTATCTCATCCACTGTGACTCCTAAGTCACCCTCATCCCCTTCTACCCCCAATCCTAAACCATCTAATGTGGCTCCTACGCCACCCTCATCCTCTTCATCCACACCTAATCCTATCTTAACCCCTTCATCACCTAAACCTAACACTATCCTATCCTCTAATCCTATTTCATCTCCACCATCCCCCAATCCTAAAACATCTAACATGAATCCTAAGGCACCAACTCCTAAACCTAAAAATCCAATCCCAATCCTCTCCCCACCCCATCTCTTACCCAATATAATGAGGCTCCTATGCCACCTTCATCTACTTCATCCCCTAAATTGACCAAATCTAATGCGACCCCCATATCACACCCATCCTCTTCGTTTAAATCTACCCCATCTACATCTACTAATCCCAAAATATAATCCTAAGCCAAACCCATCTACACCAAACCACATACTCCACTCAATCCAAAATCAACCAAATCTACTTTGGCCTCCAAGCCCAAACCATCCACTTCGGCCCCTAGGCCTAATCCATCCCCTTCATCTTCTAAGCCACAACAATCTAATCCAAATCATAAATCCAAATCAACCAAAACATCTCATAATCCACCCAATCCTACACCTTTACTTCCTACTCCCCAAAACCATTTAACCCAAACCACTTCACTCCTTTAGGAGAATCCTTGACCACCATCTTCCATCGTCTAAAAACCTTCAACATGATCATCCATCCCCCAATCAAATCACACGATCAAAACCTTCCCAAACCATCTTGGTATCAGGAACACTATTATTGTGACTTTCATCACACCCATGGACATTCGACCAATCGTTGCATGTAATTTAGGTCTTATGTCCAAAACCTCATTAACCAAGGGCTTCTTGTCCTTGTACCTATTTATCCACCACCTTTCCATCCCAATCCTATCCCTAACCATCGCCCACCATCCAAATCCCACTCGACATCCAAACATCGTCATCCATCCAAATCTCATCGTACATCCAAACATCCCTCATCAACCAAAAATCAAAACAAATCTCACCTCCCATCCTTTGTTAAGTCCGGCCTCTTAGTGGATGACAAAACTACAACCCCTAGTCTCATGATGACCACATGGCATCATCTTCCCCATCCACTTCATATCCTATAGCCAAAAATATGTTTGCTAATATGAAACATCGAGGCAAAGGCTTAGGCATCCATGAACAAGGCATTCGTGAACCCATCTCCCTTCATCAAAATCCAGGACGTTTAGGCTTAGGTTATAATTTCTCCCACTACTCCATCATAACCCATTTATACCACTCCTTTTTTTGATCCTACCATCCCAACCACTCAACCCAATCACAAATAATTTAACCCCCTACAAATACCAAACACCTAAAAATGGATTGAGCACATAATTTTTCACCTACACACGGATGTTCTTTCCTTCCCACCCATCCTCCTTCCATCCAAAATCTACATCCCTTTGCATCTAATCCATTCTTATCATCACATCCATTCATATCCTCTTCCAATTCATTCATTTGAACACTTGATCAACTTTCTCACACATGTTGTAAGACAATAATACCTATTACAACCATGTGACCTTGGTCTATCATTACCTCCAACATTCAAGCACAATTATCCTCCTAGATATCCACACACTTTAACACACTTAATCAACTTGTGGTGAATACCCTTGGGCATGTCTTTTGACACTCTAGCCAATGTCATCTCCACACTCATTTCCATCCCCCATTAAGCCATTAGTGATTCTTAACCCCTTGAGAGTTCTTGAGAAATTAGAACATCTTTATGAAAAAAAATCCAAATATCAAAAAGAAAAATATCAAAATTAAAAATATAAAATAAAATCCACCTCAAGACTCTCTCTAGGGGTGTTTCTAGCATCTTTACCGGGGCTATGGATGCCTAGCTGACAGTAGAAAACTTTTGTGACAAGAATCGAGATACATCTCCATGGGACTATGGATGCACTCTGGTGGCGCAGTGGAGCAATGCGCAACTTAGCCTTCTATTCACCCTTTGTCCACCTATTTGACTTAATCACTCTGTATACATTAGCTAGTTTGTCTTCACATACTACCCATTAATTCTTCACTTTAAGCAGTAATTACCATCACAATCACACACACTTTGATCTCACAGAGACATAGGGCTTGTATGTTTCCAGGCATTGTTTAGGCCTTGGTCACACTTCTGTTTTAGTCCAACTCTTGCCTTAGAACATGTGCCATTAGGCTCATCTTTTTTTCATCACTGATATCATTTTCATTCTATCCATCACATCCACATCCTTTTTCCCTTGGATCAAACATCCAGTGGGCAAACGCGATTTCCATCCTTTCCTTTTCATCCAATCCTCTTCATGTCCCTTTTTAACTATCATCATCATGGTAGAGGGTAACCTTACTATCATCTATTGAGGTCATCATCCATTTTAGATACACATCCTACCTTACACATGGGGGCGATTGAACCCATCCATCTATCCACACATGCCACCCTACTTTACACTTAGGGGCACGCCACATCTATCCCTCAATCCATCTCCCTCATACCTGGGGGCATATATTATCATCTTTCATATCCACCATCTTATCATCTACCACATCCCTCATCCTATATATCTATCTCACATCCCACATCCGATCTAATCCTGATCTATCTCCCATCCCACATCCCATCTAATCCTAACCTATCAACCAATCCCTATCCTATCCACCCTATCTAATTTCCCTCAATCCTTCCTTTCATCCTACCCAAACATGCTTTGGGACTTATAGGAGAAAGTCACATCCCACCTTACATCCATTCCCATCCCCCATTAGCTATCCCATCGTGAATCCTTTCATCCTACATATCCTCAAACATTCCCCAATCCCAAATCCAAAATATCAACATCCAACATCAAACAATCTAAACATCCCAAATCCATAAAAAGATCACAAAATTACACCACAAAACAAATATATATATATATATATATATATATATATATATATATATATATATATATATATATATATATATATATATATATATATATATATATAATGCAATGTGTGTGCTTTTGCTTATGTGCATTTACATTTTGGTCGATGATATGAGGACCATCTTTTTGTATTAATCGGTCCAATGATATGAAGACCATATTTTTGTCTTAATCTATCCAATAATATGAGGACAAGGGAATTCTCAGTAATTCAATCATCATGGTCATTATACTTTGATGCATTTTGCTCTATGCCACATCAATCACTCTGCTAATGATGATAACCGTGGAAAATTTTTGGTAGCATACCTCCTTCTATCATCATATTTTAACCTTATCATCATCCACACATCCAACATCTAAAATCCTTACCCCGTGATCGGGAATCTTCTAACATCCTCTCATCAATAAAACTCACACATTCTTTCTCATCACTTCACTAATCATCATACCAATAATCTCCTCATCAATATCCACATACAAATCTTATCATCTCACATCCCACATCCAAAATCCTCACCCCTTGGCTGGGGCATACTCCAACATCTTCAAATCCAACATCCTCAAATCTAAATCCCAAATATTCAATCCTAACCCCTTGACTGGGAAATCTTCTAATCCACCAATCCTAAATCTTCACACTTTTCATACATCATTGATTGGGGCATCCTATACTCCAAAATCCAATATCTTCTAATCTTATAATCTCCTACTCCTTTAATCCTCTCTCATATATTCTAATTCTCTAATCTTGCATCCTCATCAATATCCTAATCAACATCAACAATCCTTTTATTCTCTAATCCTCAAATCCAATATCCTTAATATCAACCCCTTGACTAGGGCATCCTATAATTCAACCCCTTCAATCAATCTTCTAATCCTCTAAATCCTCAATCTTCTAATCCTCTAAATCCTCAATCTTCTCATCCTCTAATCCTCTCTCATCCACTCTTTTCGAGTGGTTACTCGACTCATTCCTTCCTCACCTAACCCCTTGAGGGGGCATCATATCACCATCCTAACATATTATCTTATTTTTCTTTGAACAATCATTTCTCCACAATAACCCTTCAAAGAGGGGGAAAATGTAGACATCTAAAATATCGACATGATCAATTACGATTAATTTGTCCCATAAATAACAAAATCACTATCTAAAATCACATAATAATTATTATTAATCCATTTTTTATAGTTACCATTTATCATCATTTATCATTTATTCCAACATTCCATAATTAATTGTCTTAATTCATTTTTATATCTCATCTCAATCCATAATCCTTTAATTCATTAATAATATACCACTAATAATCCCTATTAACATTTTCTAGGAATTTAATATTCCTATATCCACCTACCCACCTACCCTACACATCCCTACACCTAGCCTTTCCATGTAACCTCACCACTAATCATCTTTATTAACCTAATCTAACTTTAATCCCAATCACATGCTCCGCCTCTAAATCTAGAGGCTTCTATTTATAGAAACATCTCTAACCTTCTCCTTCTATTGAATTTTTAATTCAACACAAGCTTCTTCCCTCCATGAATTTTGAATTAAAATTCTGGAGTCTTCCACTCTAGAATCCTCTAATCCTCACATGCATTGTCCACCCTTCATCCTAGCCATTGAATCCTCCACCCTTCAACTATAAATTAAGATCTCTTCCTCCATGAGAGCCAATTCATAGAGTCCACAACATTTAGTCTTCCATTTTTTTCATCAATCATCCATTTTATCCTTTTATCCAATCAATCAATCCATTCCTTCAATCCAGTCTATCATCCATCCATTGATGTTCATCAAGCAATCAAGGGGAGGTGTTGTTTGTGTGTCTCCACCAACATCTAAAGCAATTAACAATCAATCAAGAGAAAATACAACACATCAAAGGAGTAGCTTTTGCAAATTGTAGGTAAGTGTAGGTGTTTGTCTCTCTCCCCCTTTCAATCCATTGCTCTATCTGAGGTATTGTTGAGAAGATTAGATTAGGAGAAAAAGTTTGTTTTCTCACATTCAACTCACTAATATTTTTAACCAATACACTGTAAAACAAACCCTATCTACTGCATAAGGGTCAAACACACAAGAACTAGACATCAAGGATCTAGTCAATACCATAGATCAAGGAAAGAACTATACCTAACAACTAGATAATATCCCTTAATATCTAAATAATATAAAAGAAATATCCACACACATAAGTGGGTGAGGATAAATACAATAAAGATAAATAAAGTAGCTAGGTGAACATGGGCTAAGGTAAATACCCACTCTAATAGAAAGCGTGTAAAGATAAATCAATGTCAAAGTAAAGCAAATAAGTGTTTTTAATGTCTAGTTTTCTTTCTTAGGAATCATGCATATAATGACATACTAGAGGTGTGATGTAATAATACTAAGTGCATAATTTCATGTATGCATCTATCTCTTATAACCCTAATTTACAATCATAGTTTAGATATCTATCTACCTACACATTATATTTTATTGATCTTCCTACAATCAATAAACTAGTAAGATTCCATCACCTATACTATATTTAAGCTTTAGAACCACACATTTGGTATAGAGTGTTTCATCATCTTCTAGATCCACGACTCTTGCACATCTTGGTTACCTTATTGGGTTGTGTATAACTTAGAATGTTACTCTCTATAAATGAAGCTATACTTCTAAGAAGAGAGAGAATAATCTATATACTTTACTATCCCACATTCTACAATAGAAAGTGGATCATCTATAAACCTTCTTATCCCACATACATTTTGGTGAACTTGACACGAATCTTACAACACCATTGATTAGTTTGTATATGTATACATTTTATTTTCCTATTTTATCTCATTCTTATCTTCACTTAAACTTCACTACATTTTAGTGAACCCAATGCGAATATAACTCCAATTTTTATTAAGTCATATTTGAATTCATCTTTATTTCTATTTTTATCTAAATTTTTTATCAATAAAAATATGGTTAGCGAGTCCCTTACCCTTTCATTAATCATCATAAAGATATTCATTACATCAACGTTAAAAAAAATGTAACAAAACAACCTAACTACATAAAATCTTAGCTAAAAGTTTCCCAAACCCTAGGAATACCAAGAAAATAGTCTTCCACAACAAAATAAATCTTGATGGTAGAAATAGGTCTTTCATAGAAAAATAGAACTTAAGTAGAATTACAAATTTTCCATGGCTCACCCAAATCTAAATTTGCATAGCTAAACCAAATTTTAATTGGTTTTGTAGTACAAATCAATTATTTTAGAGTATGAATTTGATTTATTCAAGTGTCTCATCACCCACGCCGTTGAGGTCCATCCTTTTCCTTCCCTCCAAAATACCCTTCTTCCTCCATCATGCACATGACCAGGTTATCCCATCTACAAATCTTCTTCTCACTTATGTAGCTCCTCCATCGGATCATCTATAGCTCACTCCAAAAATATTTAGATCAAAAATACATTCCAAACCCTTATAGGAACATAGTCTTATGCTAACAATTTTTTAGGAAAAGGGGACAAAGGGAAACATGTAGTGAAGAAAAAATACTTGGGGTTTGAGATATCCTTAGAAAGTACATCCTTAAAGGACCCATGACTAAAAACTAAGACCAATCGGTCATAACATGAACTCTCCAAACATATCTAGGCCATAAAATATCCAAAGAGTTAGATCCATAACACACAAACAAGATATTGTTCATCTCGATACTCTCTTCCATAGAAAAAGGCATTTTGTAGTAGATATTCAAATTCCTTGAACATATGTCACCTTAATGATCCATCATCAATAAAACCTTCCCCATAAAAAGTAGACCAAATCCATTCACTTTTACTTTGTAGCTACATGCTTATAACTCCAAATTTTGAATAAATTATTTAGTAGAAACTTCTCCAACCAAAAATAAATCTTCACCACTAACCCCCACCACCAAAAACAACAAACATGTCACCCAAAATTGATTTCAAAAATACAAAAATGAATCCAAAAACATAACAGATGGACCTGAAAGCGACCCTTTTTTTCTTCCCATTAGTTGATTCTTACCCATACAATTTTTCTAGATCTGTGCAAAATATGATCTACTTTTATTTCATTTTTGAGATCTAAACATCCCCCAATATAAGCTTTATAAAATTCCATATTTCTTCTAACACCTTTCCTATCAAATTTAATGGCCTCTTTCATCACATTAGAAAATCAAAATATAGAATTTTTACCAAATCCATACAAATTCATTGAAAAATGTCCACCATAACCGGAGAGGAACTAGGAACACACGTGTTGAAGGAGAAAGATAAAAAACAAATTATATCTGAGCGATCAATACCTTCCTCAAATATTTGGTGTTTATATAAATTCGCATTAGCTAGTAGCATTTGGTCTTGAACTTGATATTTTGGTGGAGGCAAGGGGAACACAAAGATTGGAGGAGAAAGAGAAGAGACATATCTTAAAGTACTAATAATTTGGGACATCTCAAATCTGAGGTAGTCTCAACCTTCCTCAAATATTTGACATGCATCCAAATCCATAAAAGTATTCTTTTAAATAAAATCTAGCAGATATCTCTGCTTTTCTTCCAAATCTAACACTTTGGTGACTTGGAAACCAAATCCATCTATACAAAATAATTTCTCTCTTTAGTTAAAGATTAGGGCCACTATTATTAGCCATCACAGAGTTTTCAAAAATTGTCTTCTTTTCTAAAAATGTTAGGAATTATTAACTTGTGAACACGTGTTAGTGAGTTAATATTTGAGTGTGAGATATAATGTAATATAATGAGTTGTTAGACAACTCATTATTAGTTTTAGAATATTATATAGTTAGTATTGTTACATAGGCTCTTTAAATAACCTACTTTAATTAGTTGTGATAGGAGACAAAAGAGGAATCCTATTATATAGGTTACTCTCTATATATATTTGTAATCTATTGGCGAGAAAATTTATCAAGTGGAAAAACTTATGGATTTCTTGCCAACGCTCTGGGAGTCTAAGTCCCTCTACTTAACCTGGTGCAGTATGCTGCCATATATGCATGCACAAGAAATGGCAGATTTTTGTGGTGGCCTTTCAACCGGGGATCAACAGGGACACTCCACTAACTCATGCGGCAAAGCTAGCAATTACTTGCTTTAGAGAGGACTTTGTCTAGAGTGCGGGAAAGGGAGTGAGAAAAGAGGTAGGAGAACTAATGCTGCAGGTAGGAAATCAGATTCCTGCACACACTAGTTAGAAGTATCATCACATGCATTTATGAGAAGAAAAAACTTTGTAAGCATCATTAAGACCAAATGAAATTTGATGAACACAAAGTATCAAGAAATCTCTTAGTCGAAGAAAGCTAGAAACTCCTTCTTCTTGTATTAATTTCTCAAACAAAAGTTATACATAGTGGAGAAATGGAGGAAATTGAGAATGGGGAAAGGAAGAATTTGGCTATCTCCTTTGTTCTCTCAAGGTAGAATACACTCTTGAGCTTACAAAATTAATGACCAACCCTTTGAAATGGGAATGACATTACAATTTATAGAATGAGAGGTGACTTATCGTCTTCCTCATGACCCTCCATATGCCTTAATTCTAACTTTAGACTATTCATATTCCTACAAAATATTTAAGTCCCTTTTATAAAATCAAGGCAACTTAATTTACATTATGTTTCTAAAGTCACTTTTAAGTGACTTAAAGGCATATCAAAAAGTGCAAACCCCAATGAAGAATTAGAACATTTGAAGAGAGATAAAGTTGGGGGAGAGGGAAGAGAGAGAGGAGGAGAAGATGTTTCCCACGATGAAGTTTGATGGTCCTCGTTCATGGAAAGCTCGATGCAAAGAAAGTTCTAAATGTCTCATTGTGCAGGCCAAAACAACTCTTTCAAAGGTGACTTTCTATTTTTAGCAAGTGCCCATGGGACCACTTATTGTTTTTAGTAATTGTCAAAATGTTCATTCCAATGAATTATTAGTTTCCGTGCACCTCCAATGTCTCCATCTCCTTCACAGATTCTTTTTGTTCTTGACTTTCCAAAATAACACCATATGTAGAAGACCACCTATTTTTAGAAAGTGGGATTTCGGAGGTACGATTGACACGGAATGAAGTTTTTGATATGGGTTTTTTCCCAATATCACCCCTTTGAAATTTCAGACCCGCCCGCTTAATAGTCCAAGAGATTTTAAACTTTCAAATTTTGGACTTGGCGATTAAGGCTTCCTGACGCGGCGTGACATTAATGGACCTCAAAATTGCGGGTTTTTTTTTCTCCTCTATTTGTGACAAAAATTATATATTTGATATGGGTTTTTTTTTCTGATGCTTCACGTGCAATTCTACTTTGTTTCACCTAACGGTTTGATGGGAAATTGGATTTTTTCTTTGTTGAGCCAGAAGTGGGATTTCTTTGTTGTGGATGCTCTGTTACACGAGAGGAGAGTTTGAAGGTGTATTCTTGATGGCCTTGGGTAGAGGAATGAATAGAAAAATATATCTTGTTGTTTCACGCATCCATTTGGGAGATTTATTCAACTTCTCGTTTCATGGCCATGGAGTTTTCTTTGTTTTCTCCTTCGTGTTCTGTGCTTCTCCTTTTGTGTTTGCTCCAATTTTCCTTTAGGACCTGCGTGCTTTCATGGAGTGGAAGGGGAGTACCTCTATGGCAGGTCTGGTTCGAGGTTCAACAATGGAGGAATGGTGGTGAGAAGTTACAAAGGAAGAATGGAGAAAATGTGTGCATGAGAGTGGAAGCAACCGGAAGCACTTTGGAAGCGGGTGAAGCGACAGCTTAGATTTTTTTGAATTTTTGAAATCATTAAAGGAGAATCTTGGGATAATTTTTCATGTTTGATGTCCCCGACCTCGGGGACATGAGGACATCAATTTCCACGGTGGTCTGGAGTTGACACGCGGCGCTTGATCTGACGACGGGGAATGGATGCTCCAAAAATGCACATGGGGGTTGAAAGTCGGTCACATGGATGACCAAAAGACTCCCCATAGGGGCTGTGAAATTTTTTCATGTTTGATGTCCCTAGCCTCAGGGACATGAGGGACATCAATTTCCATGGTGGTCTTGGAGCTGACACGTGGTGCTTGATCCGACGACAGGGAATGGATGCTCCAAAAATGCACTTGGGGGATGAATCAAGTCTGGAGGTCACATGAGGGTCCCAGAGGTCACATGGGGCTAGGCATATTTTTCCAAGGTTGGTGTACCTAACCTCAGGGACTTCGGGGACATGAAATCCCGCCAGGCTCTTGGTGTTGACACATGTCCTCCCGAAAATTGACTAACTCCTGAACTGCCTTTGAGAGGGCAACTTGGGATGATGATAACTTGAGATCCCGGTGGAATTTATTGGTGAAATTTTATATGATCCTAACTAGAAAATTTCATTTTGAATATAATGGTGGGGGTAAAATTTATTGATTCAACTATCTCGATACCTGAAAAATCATATTTGTGATTTGAGACTCCACTTATTCCTGAGAAAAACTGCCTGCAAATCCTATGCGCCAAGGTGTTGTGAAAAATATGATTCCACCATCATGTAGGTATTGGAATCATCTTTCCGGAGATGTTTTTTTTTTACTTCTAACTCTATCTAGAGCTCCTAGAATCTTCTTCTAAAGCCTAGTAGTTGTTTTAGGCCGGTGTACTACATAGGCTTGTGAACCTTTTTTTTTACTCAAACTGTTCCAAATTTTTGAAAACTTCCCCAAACATTCCAAAATAATTTCCATTATGTTCTAAGGTCTTCAATTCACCTCTATGTTGAACTTGGCCCTTCCGTTCCGCTCCAGGGGGTTGATCCAGTCCTAGGAAGGCCGGTGATAACCCTTCCCAATCTGCTTTAAAGATAGCATCTTTTTAGAATTCCCTAAAATCACATAGGGGAATGAATAGAATTTCCTAAATAACTGGGGAATGGTATAACATTATTCAGGAGGTCATTTGGACTTACTAGAAAGATTTGGGGTGTCTTGGAGCGATAGACTTGAAAATTTTGGCACAGGGGCATAGTTGTCATGTTCGGAAATTGTCAATTTCCATGTTGCACATTTGCACGACAATATAATATTTGTAATTGAATGCAAAGATTTTTAGTTTTACTTAATCAACCAAACTAATCGGTTGGTATTAGAGTACAGTTGGTCACGAGTCATTATCCATGAGATTCTATGCAAGAAAATGAGATGTGAATAAATAGTGTTCATAAATTCTAAGATAGCTTATGGTCTCAAGTGGTTGATCTAATCTACCTTCTTTTCAATGTGTTGTCATACACATGATAGTTTTCAAAGGGTACTCCTACAAGTGATTTGGTAGTCTATTTTGGTGTGGACTATACAAAATTACATTTAAAAGGCCTTGTCAAACCTCACTTATAGGATTTTATGCACTTCGCAAACTAAATCTATCGGTTTTTATTATTATTAGGGGACTGATTTAATAGAAATCATTTGCATTTGGTGATTTATGGTTGTTGTGCATATTTTATAAATGTGTTCTACCTAAGAACACTTTCTCCCGCATGATAAAAAATAGACCTATACACTCTCGGAATTCCCTTTATGTTTCACAATTCATGTTAGTCAATTGGTACGACCACTCCTTGAGACATCATTCAAGCTAAATTTGTGGCATAAATATTGCAAGGATTCATTTCAACTCGTGATGATAAAGGATCATACAACTAAAGATGCACAAGTGTTCCAAATATCAAGTGTTTGAATTATAGTTTAGTTTTATTATTAGCTAAAAATCTATTTTTTTCAAGATGAGTAGTGTACTCATCCAGGCACTAGATTACATAGATTGTTGGCATCTCACCTCATGCTTTAGAGGAATTATATAACAGATTTATAATTACGAGTAGTCATACAACTAAACTAGTGATCACCTTCAACTTAAGCAACTACGAGTAAGGGGCATCCACACCATCAAAGTCACCCACGACATGATCTTGACATCAACAGTGATTACCTTCAACTTAAACAAGTACGAGTAAGGGGCATCTATGCCATCGAGTCACCCAAGGCAAGCTCATGTCCTCAATCTGTTTGAATCCTCGTGTCGGGTATCTCCACGGCTTGCACTTAGCAATACTTGATCCCCTGTAGGCTCTTTAAAACCCTAACAACATCACCAACACTTTTTCATTGCTCCAACATATTCTCGTTATGGTTCCATGCAAATTGGATCAAACTATCACTAATTTTTTTTTCTTGTCAATCTCATACACTTTAGAAAATCCTCCACGTATTTTAGCAATTAGTACAATGTTAATGTCCACCATCCAATCTTCATATCTCAATTTTTTTAATTGTCTGGGCATTGTGTTATACATGGTCAAGTCATGATAAAGGGAATTTAAAAGTTCACATTGAGTCTTAGGTTTATATTTTGTTGTGTCATTTGCTAGCTATAAGAATAATTTGAAGTTATAGGTTTAAGACTTCTTTTTTAGTATATACGTTTAATTTTTTTATTAAAAAAGAAGGCAATATTAATTGTTTAGTTTAGATCTCAAGTCCATGAGAATTGGTCTATTTGGAGAACGTTGTTTTAAAAGTAACACTTGATTAATTTTAATTGTTAATGTATTGTGTGAAGTTAATTGTGTTATATCAATTGTCATTATGTCATAGTTTTCAAAATCAATTGTCACTATATTTTTCTTTTTGTAGGCATGTTCTTATCCCAAAAAAGAAACACAAGCTGGAATGAGGAGAAATCTCAAGCACGAAACACTCAGCAAAGGAAATATTTGGTTACAAATTCGGGTATCATTTTCACTATGTGCACAACTCAATCCTAGGGTTCTATCCCTTTTAGAATCCACGATACGCATCCTACAATTTCCATTCAACACGTTATCGGCTACAATCTTCTTCGACTCTCCATAAAGTATGCTCTTTCAATCTACTTTATACTAATGTATATTCTTTCAAGTAGCATAAAGTGGGGGAAAATGTAGACACAAAATTATGCACTTATTACTATTATATTATGCCTCTAGTATGTCGTTATATGCATGATTCCTAAGCAAGAAAACTAGACATTGATAACACTTGTGCTTTACATTGACATTATTTTACCTTTCCATTCTTTTGTCCTCTAATTTTCTAGGAATTATCCCTTTACTTTTGGACATCACATAATGTGTTACTCAAATTGAGCATTTCATGATTTATCTTTGGAACTTTCTGGACATAAGGGCCCGTAAGGGATGGTAGAACCGATGCTATTGTCCCCTGTGGAAACTTTTGTCCCTTTGCTTGTGTCTTATATTTTAAAATTACACACCACTTGTTTATCTTTTCTAAACTTGTATTGATCACTTTGGGTTGGCTTCTAGTGTTGTTAATGTCGAAATTCAAGAAAAGGAATCATATATATACACAACCTACTAACTATTCTAAGGGGCATCGGGTTACTATTTCTATCTACTAGTTCGACAAAAAGGAACAACTTAAGGACTACATTTGGGTTGCATCATTCACTTTGCATAGGAATGAAAGATTCTCGAATTTCATTACACACATTATCTTGGGAGAAAAGTAGTTGTAGCCCACTATCTTGGTGCAAATTCATCCCAAAGATTGTCTTCTATAGAGAAAGGTATTTCGTAGTAGATATTCAAATTTCCCAAACATATGTCATCTTAATGATCCATCATCAATAGAAAATTCCCCATTAAAAGTAGACCAAATCCATTCAGTTTTTTTTACTATAGTTTGCATACTTATAACTCGCAAATTTTGAATAAAATATTTAGCGAAGAACTTCTCCCACCAAAAATCAATCTTCACCACTAGGCACCACCATTAAAAAAGCAAACATGTCACCCAAAATTTATTAAAAAAATACAAAAATGAATCCAAAAAAACTAATGGACTGAACGACCCTTTTTTCTTCCCATTGGTTGGTTCTTACCCCTACGATTTTTTAGATCTCATGCGAGAATGCAATCTACTTTTTGTTCATTTTTTAACAAATCTAAACAACATCCCCCATTAATAAGCTTTATCAAGTTCCCTATTTCTTCTAACACCCTCCTATCAACTTTAATGACCTCCTTCCTCACATTATAAAATTGAAATATAGAATATTATCAAATCCATACACATTCATTGAAATGTCCAACCATAACCGGGAGAGGAACTAGGAACACATGTTGAACGATAAAGAGAAAAAACATTATATATGGAGTGATCAATACCTTCCTCAAAGATTTGGTGTTCATATAAATCCTCATCCCAAGAGTGTTTGCTCATGAACTTCATATTTTGGTGGAGGTAAAGGGAACACAAAGATTGATTAAGAAAGAGAAGAGACATTCCCTAAAGTACTAATAATTTGGGACATCTCAAATCTAAAGTAGTCTCAACCTTCCCCGAAAGATTTAACGTACATCCAAATCTATAAAATCATTCTTTTACATAAATTATGGCATCTCTATGCTTTTTTCCGATCTAACAATGGTGACTTGAAACGAAATCCATCTATGAGAATAATTTCTTTCTCTCTTTAGTTACAAAATCAGTCCACTATTATTAGCCATCATAGAGCATTTAAAATTTGGGACATCTTAAATTCATCCCAAGATCTTGTCTTTCATAGAGAAAGGTATTTTGTAGTAGATATTCAAATTCCCCAAACATATGTCATCTTAATGATTCATCATCAATAGAAAATTCTCCATAAAAAAATAGACCAAATCCATTCCCTTTTTTTGCCTGCTTTTGATGTATTTGATTTAGTCTAGTCATCTTATTGATGGAGTTCTCCTTATTTGAGTGTGGTTCTCACTCTTGATTTTTGAAAAATCAAACACAACTACACGAATACACTTAAATCCTTCATTTAGCACAAGACAATTGACAAAAATACAAATTTGGATCATGAATGCTTTAGAGTTTGAATTTTGCTCTTGCCTACTCTTTGACTACTCTTGAGAGATTTAGGATGTGTAGAGGCCTTCTATTTAATGATCTCCAAGGTGTCATGGATGTGAGAAGTTGATAACGACCCTAGGGACACACACACACACACACACGCTTTTGAGAGATTTAAGATTGTATAAGTCTTTTTGTCTAATGATCTCAAAGGTGTCATATATGCGATGAGGTGATAATGAATTTAGGGGGCATATACATATATGTATATACGTCTATGTATACACATACACATATACATATATACATCTATACACACATGCATGTGTGTGTGTGTGTGAACACCCTTATGAGATATTTATGTTCTTGAGAGATTTAAGATGTTTAGAAGCCATATGTCTAATGATCTTAAAGGTGTCATGAATGTGAAAAGGTGATAATGACCTTATAGGATATGTATATGTGTATACACACACATATATGTACATATGTATGAACACACACACACACACAATGTGTGTACATATATGTTTATGTGTGTACTACTATATGTATATATGCACGCACATATATATTACGTACATAATATATATATGCACACACACACACACACATATACATGTAGTGTATATATACATATATGCACACACTATATGTATGTATGTATAAACACGTGTGCATAGATGTGTATACACACACACATCTTAAATCTCTCAAGAGTATACATAGTATATATGTGTGTGTGTGTGTGTATGTATGTATATGTACGCGTGCAAGGCTTTCACACATCTTAAATCTCTCAAGAGTATATATATATGTAAGGGTATTATCACCGTATAAATATGACTCTTTGTTAATTTTTTTGTGTAGGTTGACTTGCGAATCAAGTCTAAGGAGACTTAATAAAAGTGTTCATATTTTACATTTGACCATTATTCATGTGATTGATAAGAACGACAAAGAACGACATGATAGATGTCGTTCTTGTCTAGGGTATTGTTACCATCTAGGGGTATCGTTACCATCCTAGAGGCCAAAACTCAAGAAACAATGAAGAGACAAAATGTCTACAAAAGTGTAATGATGACTTTGAGCAAACCGAAAGTAATCCTCATGTGTATCTAAAATATAGACCAAAGTGATTTTTTTTTATGAAAAGATCTTATATTATATTAAATGCAACATGATACAAGATTCTCTCAACAAAAATGCGGGCAATATGAGAGCACACCCCAAAGCCACAAACACACTAGGTCATGCCTAGGAAAGCAACAAAACTAACTGTTAAAAACAAAACCATTCAACAACGAAGGAACATAAGGACCAGGAGAATCAAGGACCTATGAGAAGCAAAGAGCAACAAAATGCTCCTTCTTTTCCTTATATTTCGTGACAACAGTCCATGACGCCCGCATGGGAGCCAATGCAAGCGAGAGGGACTAGGGAAAGCTATCCGGACTCAGTGTCGAACTAGAAGACTCAGAGACATGCGACCGCTTGGTACCATTGCCGATTAGGGGAATCTCAACACTCATATTTTCAGAATTTTCGGGAGGAGAGCATGTGTTGACTTGCGCTATGAAAAATGACTACCAACCTTTAGGTCGCGGAACATTTTTTGTTTTTTTTTGAAACTTATTGAACACGCAAGCGATATTTAAATAATTGAAAGAGGAAAATATAAGTTAAAAAAACTCACTACATATCAATCATACTCCAAATATCTAAGGAGGTGGCAAAACTAATGTTGCCAATTACCTTAGACCAAATTTAGGTGAGTACTTTTCAATCCCCAAAAGGGCAAAAAGAAACTAGGTTACCGACAGATTACACAATCTAAATTTGTGGTCCATCTCCAACCAAAAGCCGAAGGACAGAGAATGGAAAGTATAAATTCTAATCTCATGTAATTACCCAAATGGCACTGTTGGAAGCTGGGCTCAATTCAACTCGTCTAGAGTTGCAGAGACTAAGTACCTAATCTTCTTCATATTTAAGTAACACGGCGAGCCTTGTCCATATCAAGCACCGCCCAATCAAACGTTGACCCCTTTTACATTTCTTCAATATGGACATCAATTCTCTGTCTGTTCTTTCTGTTCTGCAAATCCATATGTGCGAACTTCCAATCAGAATAATGAAGAAAAACTGTTTACCTGTTTGTTAGTCAAAGCAGCCAAGGCGTCACGTTCCAATCTCTCGGAATCGGAATTTGCAGAGTCATTGCAAGTCTTTGTTTGTCACTGTCGCATTGGTCTTTTGTGTAAGGTTCCCGCATTTTAACCTTCTTCGAAGGTTGGTTCCGTTTTTATTCAAAATTGGCATCAGGGTACCTATGGCTTTTATGTGCAGTGATTTTTTTCACGAGTTTCGAACTGCTGACCACTGGTTGTGATGGAGAAGTGATTTAATTACCGGAGTTTTCTCGTGCCCTTGCTCTGAATTTCCTCTCTTTGGGGAGATTTAGGTTAATTGACAAACCACCTGGTTTGGTTTTGGGGAGAGTTCTGTTAAGTGGCAAACTACCTGCGTTGTTTGCGGAGAGAATTCTGGTAACTGACAGACTACCCGCTTCGTCTTTTGGGGATTTCCTTTTAAGTGAAAAACCGCCTTGTTTCTCTTTGGAGAGAATTCAGTTAACTGACAAGCCGTTAAAAACCATTGAGTAGAATCGGGCGTCATTCTTTTGGAACATGGCAGAGCTGAAGGAACCACTTTTACCTCCCAGGCCTGTTGGGATTGCTTCTAGGGCTCTCTTCCATGGACCTGAAATTTCAGGTCATAAAAAGAGGGGGCAGGGAGTGAAGTCTTGGATAAGAGTAGGCACAAATGCGGTGTCTGAACTTTTGGACGCTGATAAATTCACCATAATGAGGCGGTGTGACCTTCCAGCAAGGGATCTCCGCCTGTTGGATCCACTGTTTGATTACCCATCAACAATTTTAGGCCGGGAGAAGGCGATTGTGGTGAATTTAGAACAAATAAGGTGCATAATAACAGCAGACGAGGTTCTGCTTTTGAATTGTTTGATACCTATGTGTTACAGTATGTTGAAGAGCTACAGCGGCGACTCAGTATGAGATCTCATATGGGTGATACCAACATGTGGCAATCTAGATCGCAGTCTTCTAGACATGAATATAAGGTTGATGTGTCTTTAGGTACAGAACAAATGCGTAATCGCCGCGGAGGTGCTAATTATACTGACTATTTTAGCGGTTCGTCTGCAGACAATTTACCATTTGAATTCAGAGCACTGGAAGTGGCCTTGGAGGCAGCATGCACATATCTCGACACTCAGGTATGTCAAACTAGTTGGCAGGGATATTTAATTTTATATGTGAAAGCTAGGTGGGTATAATTTTTCTTCTTGTTTTCAACTTAGAGTTCCCTGTGAATATGCCAGAGCATGCTATGTATTGACAATTGGTATCCCTTAAAAACATATACATATTGCATATCACCTTCATTTACTTTTTTCAGGCATGGTTAATATCTCATCACAGGAGGAAACACGGCATAATTTGATATTTGTACTTTGTATGCATGTTTGCTTGCATTTAATTTACTTCTGAGTGAAATCTATTTTGTATTAACTGATAGCTCTGAAGAATATTGTGCCGTCTTTCTTGTGGAGTTTTATTCAGTTTAGTGTGTGCTTCTTTTGAGAAACCCTTAGTAGAAATAATAACAAACATGTATTAGAAAAAGGTAAAAACGAAATTGCCGTCCAAAATTCTGTTCCATATACATGCTTGACAAAATTACTTGATTGTTCTATCATATACCCTTTTTCCTAAAACATGCATTGGGCTTAAAAACTATTGGAGGCTGGTAGGGAGGCTGAACTGGAATCCACCAAGCAAGAGAGCTCCCATCTGCTATACAAAGCCCAAAACAGAATTGTATTCTCAGAAAACAAGCCTACATTATAATCCCTAGTGTTCTGAATAGCGGTTGTTTCTTAGAAATACTGTTTAATCCCATACAAATAAAAATGCTACTGACTTTCTATGGAAGGTAGCATTTGGGACAACCTACTAATCTGATTTTCTTCTCTGTCGAAAATAATTCACAGTAATAGGGACTCAAAAAATTGAAAATTTCAATCCCTACGTTGCTGTAAATGATATTTCCTAAAAGAAAATTTCTAAAGGATTCTTTTCCGACAACTCCACAAAATCTTCATCAATACATGCCTATAAATAAAAGACTTCCATAACTTGGGAAATACAACAGCTTTTCACTTTCCGATATGATTTCTTTTTAACCATGTTAAATTCTGTAAATCATTCAAAAATGCCTGCTTCTTTTTTTTTGAGTATTCAATATTTGATCCGATCCTACAATCAAATTGCCATCACATCAAGAGGGCAGATCTGGTGTTTTTATTCCCAAAGGATATCTATAAGCAAAATGTGTGAATTCCACCATGGAATTTCTTTCCAGCTGTAAATCCAACTCCTAAGTGACCTTCCCTACCCTTTTATATACTTTTGATGGAAAGAGTCGAATCTGTTCAGTTTTCCCAGCTGGAAGATTCAACTCGGAAGCGGCTTTCCTACCCTTTAATATACTTTTTATGGAAAGAGTTGAATTTCCCCAGATAGAAGCTGTATGCTGGGATGGATTCATGAATTCTTCGAGTTTTATTGTGTTAAACACCCCAGAAAAGTGATGTTTCATGATAGTTGCGTTGAAAGAGTTTTGAGTCAAGAAGTTATGTGATGGGAAAATAACCTTCAAACAAAGATGATTAGAACAGTAGAATAATTTGCAATTGAATTTAGAAGTTGTAGGTGATGTCAAATTGAGTATCATGTCTGGATAAATGTCATAATGAAATGTTTGTGCAAAGATCCTAGTGGTAAACACGGTTGACATTGCTTTTTATCTGAGTACTTGTGCACTGACAGAAGTGATAGGCATTGATTACTAGAAAGCATGGTTGGAGCAGCTGGTTAGGGTTTGAGTCTCGGCTTGTTCAAAGCACTTAAGGATTGCAAGGCCCAGGTTGCTTCTGAGATTTGTATATGCGTAAAGTGAAAAACTACCTTGTTCATACAAGGGGGAGTGCCATACTCAAAATAAGGGTCCTAGAGCTAGGATGGGGACTAAATTCTCTTTTACGTTTGATCTTTTCATAACTTTTAGTCTTTAGATGCACTTTGCCAGTGGTTGGCTGCATAGGGTTTCCAATTGAAGTATGCAGTTAGGACCTCAACACAGAGGAAGGGATGAAATAGAGAGATTCCATCTCTTGAAAGCGCTTGAGAAAAAGGAGTATTTGAAATTTCTACGTAAGATTGTTATGCGGAAACATAAGCAAAGTTACCAGAGTTGAAGTTGTGGTACTGAATTTTTGAAGTTGAAGCGGCAAGTTGCATAGGTTTTCAGACATGTATAAGATCAGTAAGGGAATATGTTATAAGTAATGGGAAAAGAAGACTTCCATTAAGATAGCTGTTGAAATTAATGTGCACTATGTTTTTGGGAGAGTGCAAGACAAAAATAACTAGTTTGTCATTTGGAAATAAGGTAATGTTTATGTTTCATTCTATAATCATTATGTAATGTATGGATGTTGGTGATGTGTATCCACTTAGTATAGGTGGCATTTAGTTGGTCATTGATGTCATTTGTGTAGCTTGGGTATCACTTTGTGTTCCAACTTCCAAGTTTGTTAAGGTGCATATGTATATCAATGTACACGGTATAACTAGTACAATGGAAGTATTTTTAATTTTTTTTTCTTGATAAAGCAAGGGTTAAGAAGGTCCCTCATAAAATAAAAAGCACAAAACTTGGCATTTAACGAGCCAAAAACAGCATGGTGTGTTGGGTATATTGTGATGAAATGTTTTTCCATACAACGTTTCAAAGACTACTTCAGAAATGAATTCCACTATGAAGCCTTTCTAACACAACTATAAGCCTGTTGGGCTTCTGAATAACAGCCTAAGATAGCCTACAGCTTAGCAATCATAACCACAAAAAGAGTAGAGACTAAGGCTTCATGGCCACCTCCAACCTTGATGCCTTGTGAAAGGCCCTTGGAGTGGCCAGCCTAGCGTGGTGGTGCAGCAGCAGAAACACATGTCCCTGCACCCACAGTCCCTACGACACATTGGAATTCAGCTCCCAAGAGCTCTTTTACCTGCTTCTTTGCCTTGACCGCACACAATTTTCTGATTTGGAAACTATCCACGACCTTATTGATCTCCACCTCAGAAAGGACATAAGTGGCCTTGAGCTCCTTTCTTGTCTAGATTGGGCCTGTTTCAACACTGGCGAGGTCTCTATCCAGTTCAGTCCTTGCATTCTCAACTTCTTCGTCAATCTCCTTCACACTCCTATCCTCCGATTCAAACGGACATCTCTTTGGGGTTTCCTGAAGTATCTTTCTGAGAATAGGGGAGCACAAGGGCTCCTCAAGATGGGCTTCCTTTAAAGTCCACAATTTTCTGATGAGAGATAAATTTAGTCAGACTAAGCTGGTGTTGGACATAGTCTTTTTAAGGTATTTGGCTACTAAAGAAGATTATGTCCAACACCATTTCACCATGCAGTACTTCTCCTAAGCTTTCCAATGCATATTTTAGTTTCAAATTTGAATATGCTGGTGTTTTCGGTCTTCTGCCAAAAACTTTCTTGAATCGCCACTTGGATTATTCATCCTTCCCTGAGAAGCAATGGGCCCCATTGCTCCTAATTCTGATTTTTGATGAAGATAAGAACTTTGTAGTGCATAAGTTTCTTTTCCACTTGAATGGTGAGGTTCATCCAAAACTCATTGTTACTGATTTCAAAGGCCAGTGTGTAGGGATGTCAATGAACCAACATGTAGAAATGTTGTGGTTGCACTTCTTGCATAGTTCACAACGATGAATATTCCAACATTGACTAGAATCATGATCTTTTCTGCCACAGTAATTGCAAATAATATTTTCTGTGTTTGAGTAGGATGCCATCATTGATGTTGAGCAAGTTTATTTGCATTTGTAAACATGTATGCTTTAATGAAAGTGGGACTTGTGGTGGGTCAAGAAGATTCTCTGATATACCCGAAACCAAAATTCTTAGGCCTTGTTTTTGCTTCAAAAGGTTTTTGAATGGCTTTGGTGTGTTCTTTGGAACTACCAAATAAGTGTGAAGTATGATTATGATGTGAGCTAAGTCACTGCATTCGAATTCGTGTTTGATTTCGTGGAGTATACAATTTGTAAGAAATTCGTTATTAAAAAAATTTGAGATAAAATTAATGATTAAATTCGACCAAGACAAATAAACATGTTTTAAGTTTTTTGAAAAGAAATGCACTTGTTACATCCCTAAACAATTATAAAATGATATAATTATAAATGCCACTCGTGATTAATTATAAAATGATATAATTAATTTTTTAAAACTAAACAGTATAAATTATAAATTCATATTGTATTACTGTAATATCTGGGATTTATCTATTGCTATAAATTTTAAACTAAACAAGATCTCAAGTCCTGACTAGTCCGTGTTTTAATTTGAACTCTTCAGCAGGCTTGATAATAAAAATTGGCCTCACGCTCATAGATGTTGGAACTTGGGACACGTCACACACATAATGTCACGTGCCTTTCCTTCCAGTGGATACAGTTACTCAGGATTGACATACACATGGTTGACTGAAGAAGGAAAGAAGTTGGTGGGAGATGCATAACCCGCTGTCATGTTTTGGCTGCCGTGTCTCATCGCTGCACGGAATCACAGAGCTTTGGGGCACACACTGCAAAGTAAAACTGAAACAGGAAACTGAATTTGTGAGCAGAAAAGGCAAAATCACGAGTGAAAAAGGCACATTCACGAGTGATACGGTGAATTGTTAAAAATGCTTAAATACTGGCGGGATGACCTCCAAAAAATCCCTAAAACGAAACTAAATAAATTTTAACTACAATTTTTTACTATATTCGCCGTTGACATTCATGATTTTGGACTGTATGAATTTATACGCAAATTAAGGCAATTGTTTTTCTTCCTTCAGAAATTCGGCTAAATAAATTTTAACTATGCATTTTTACTATATTCGCTGTTGACATTCATGATTTTGGACTGTACGAATTTATACGCGAATTAGGGCGATTGTTTTTGCTCCATTAGAAATTCGGCAAATTTCAAATTTTCAGGTAGAAATTCACCGAATGCGGTGACTAAGAATGCGAGTCATGGGAATAAAATACCATGTTTTCCTTTGTCTCTATCTGCACATCTACAACAAGTGACTTCTTCTCTTTCATATATTCAAATTCATCTTGTAGTATGGTTAAGTCTTTTTGAATTTTGCCACAAACTACTTTTTCTGCAAGTTCTTGTTGAAGCGTTTGAATGGCTTCATTGTACCTTTCCTTTACTAAGAGTAACCTTCTTTAGCATGTCTATCTTTTGCTCCATGATGAAGCTAAGATCGTATTGGTTTTATTCAAGGAGTGACTTGTGCTCATTCCACATAGGTGAAATTAGATCCACATCTTGAATTTGTTCCTTTTGCCATTTTTAGCTTTCCTTTTGTAATGTCCCCTTTTTAGAATTAATTAATTTTGAATACCTAAAGCCTATTTTTATTATTTTCTGTAGGCTAAGGGGAAATTAAAAGAGGAAAATAAATTAATATAAGTGGTCCAAGGATATTTCTATATTTTAATTGGAGAAAGGACACTTAAAGTATATTTTAATCCAAAAAGCAGAAATAGAATAAAATAATAATAGAATGGTGTACTTCTATTATTAGGTGCCAAGTTGGATAATAATTAAATAAAAGAGTCTATAATGGGGGCACCAAGGATAGAAAGGGGCTGCATGAGAAAACAAATCCTATTTTTAGGATAAAGTGGAGTTTGAGCTTTTTAATATTGCATATTCCTAATTTTAGAATGGGGCGCCAACTTGAGGGGAATAAAGTATTATTTTATTGGTTTATGGGGGCATGCATGTATTTCCAGAAGGGGGCACCCACTTTGGAAGAGGATGGGAGGTTATAAAGGCAGATTTGGGGTTTATTATTACAACATCTTGGAAAATTATCAACTACATATTTGTCTGCAAGTAGCTTCTGCATCTGTAATAGAGGACAAAAACCCTTCTTTACACACAAATTTGAGGACGAAATCCCTCACATCTCAGTTGGGTAATCCCATTCGGGGTTGCAAGGACAATTCAGGGCACAAGTGTTCCGCCAGTTTATCTCCAAAATGATTGTATTCAGACTCTGGTATTTTTATTGTAGTTGGTTCGTAATCAATAAATAAAGGACTGTTTTGACACTTTATGGTTTGTTGTTTTTATAAAAAATCAGATTATCGTTGCTGTTATAAAAGTTAGTTTTTATACTACTGCCCTAGGGATTGACAAAAATATCCAGGTTTGTTAGAAAGTTTTTTCAGGGATATTACACCATTCCCATGACTCGCAAAATTCTTGTCCGATATTCGTTGAATTTCAAACTGTCACATGAAATTCGTTGAAATTCAAGATTTTAATTACCGTCTACTAAAAAAATTTCAGTATCATAGAAATCGTGCTGTCTTCTAGGGTTTTTATTGTGTGGGATTTGGGGTTTCTTTCTAATCGATTATTGAGCAGTTTGTGTTTGAAAGTACGGCACCAGAAATCCTTTTGTTACAGTTGAAGCCTGTGTATTTGCAGTCGTGAATCTTTTTATTGCTACCCATTCTGTTTTTCGTTCCATTTTCCCTTATGTCTCAAAGCTTTGGGAGGGCATTGACCAACGGAAAGGGACTTTCAAGCTTACTTTTACATTTTCCAAGCTCGTCAATACCACAATTACGATTCGTGACTACAATAAACGACTCCTCCATGTCGTGAATATATTTTCCTTTAGGTTTTATTTTAGCTTTTTATGATCGTGCGAAGATATATAAGTTACAATTTTAGTTATATTGTATGCCTATAATTTTTTAGTTTAGGTTTTATTTTAACATTTTTATTATATTTATATTTTATATACAATACTTTTACATTTTTATTATATATTTATATTTTAATTTTTATTATATATATATATATATATTTATATTTTAGTTTTTATCTATGATGCCAGGAAACGCCTGGGGGGGTCCCGTTTCCCCTTAGAAACGTTTCCGAAACGTTTCAGGCAAAGGAAACGGGGAACGGCAAAACGCTTCCGAAACGCTCAGGCTGCTTCCGTTTCGAAACGTTTTGCCGTTTCCTCAAGTTAAGTCATTTTATATTCCTTAAGTGCATGATAATATACTCCTAGAGCATGATAAATAGGGCACACAAATCTAATTGTAAGCATTAGTGTGTGAGAGACAAGATTTGGTGTTCAGTTCGTTGTAGGAGGAAGAAAGCTGCGTATACGAGCTGAGTGAGCAAAAAACAGAGAGTTTGTTGTATTTCTTCTAATTGATCGTCTTTTGCAATAAGAAGATCACGAAAGTTGAGATATTACCACTTCCATCATGTTTTCCCCATACTAGGGTTTCCAAGCTGAAATCATTGTCCATTGTTGTTCATACTTTATGTTTTCTTGCTTGTGGTTGTTTACATTCATAGTTGCTGCAAGTTCTGATTATGTTTTCAGCACCACACTACACTAATTCTAGGTACTTCGGCCATTTGAAACTATCAATTACGAGTAGATTTTCGAGCAGGTCATCATATAGTGATTCTTTCTGCATATTCCATTAAGCAATTGCACTTAATAGTTCACACATCACCAAGGGAAGACACCATATTGCAAGTCGAACTTTCTAAACTTGCTGCAACAGGTTCCATTGCTTTTCAAGGATGGGCAACACAATGGAAGTTTAATCGTGTAGTACACACCATTAGCTTTGTCATTGTCTCAAACATCCAAGGTCAAAAACACAGAATAACTCTCAATATGTAGTACCGCCAAGTGTCAACATTGTCATTGCATCTTTTGACACTCGTGTTAGGGTACTGCCAAAATAGTTATTCAAATTGAAATTGTAACCATGTTGAATGATGACTCTTTAGAACTTAGAGGTTCAAATTTCAATGAATTCAAAATATTTTGAGTGCTTTATCAATTATCTCTTATGGTCTACAATTATAAAATGAGTACTATGCATATATATATATATATATATATATATATATATATATATATATATATATATATTTAATAATATATTGTACGGATGTTTCCGTCGACGTTTCGTATCCAAGGTTTTTTGAAAATTGCCGTTTCGCTTTTCATACTTTAGTTTCCGTTTCCGTTTCCATTTCTGCAACTTAGGTTTTTATTATATTTGTAGTTAGTAATATCTTTATTTTATATTTTTAAAAATATAAGTATTTTTTTGTAGTTGAATTTAATCACGAATTTTATCGTTGATTTTTTAGTGACAATTTTTTATGAATTTTATCTTCGGCAAATTCACATGCGGTGACTTGGCTATATATATATATATATATATATATATATTAAAAACACAAAAATGTAAAGTCTTTGAGACGAGTACCAATAAGTACCCATCTTTGAGACACATTTTTGGTAGGAGACAGTGTCCATGCAACACTACTTTATATGTATTTTTGTAGGAAAATGAACAATATAAAAATAAAATGTGAAGTGATTTGACTTAGTATGTGAAAAGTCGGGTAGCAAGACCCACAATAATATTTTTATTGTGAAATCCAGTAGACAACAAACTAATTTGCAGAAATTTATCGTGTTATAGAAGCAATGAACCAAGTTACATAAATGGATAAACCAAATAGCAATATGTTGCAATGTAAATGAGGCTTTATTGAAGTTAAGAGTAATATACAAGAAGGGTAGCAATCTCTACGTAGAATTGTGAAGCTACAATAGGTACTATAAGATTGACTTCTCTCTATCTTCAATCCCTTGATAATTTTTTCCTATTTGAATGACAATTCCTTTATAGCTATTTTTAGTAGGAAATGAATAGTCTAAAAATAGAATATGAAGTGTTTCGACTTGAAATGTGAAGAGTCATGTGACAAGTATTTCTCCAAGCACTCGAAAGGTTTTGTCCTGGCTCGAACGTCATAAAATTGCGAAACTCAGATTTTTCTATTTTTATGTATTTTTGTATGTTTTTTGTATTTTGCATTTTTAGGCCCATAGGAGCGGAATTCCAGGGTCAAAATATAGAGGACTATTTTTGACTTCATTTCACAATGTAGTACTCATTCTAAGTTTTCCAATGCACATTTCAGTTTCAAATTTGGAGCCGTGGGCAAGGAGTTATTACCCCAACATAGCAATATGCTAGTGTTTTCAGTATTCTTCCAAAATATTGTCCTAAACTGCCACCTTAATTGGAAAATGTGTTGATTACCTTGCCCTTCATGTGGGATAGTTATTCAACATTTCTTGGACGAGAAAGACAGCCCCTTCCAATCCTCACGAAGAGCAGTAGTTATTGCAAACATAGGGGATTGAGGTACACACACACTGGCATGGAGATCGACATGCTTATTTTTCTCTCTATTAGAAGTGCTTAAAGGTGATAGAGTCAAATCGCGATAAATGGATCTGACATCCCTTGAGAATGCGCTTTAGTTTCCAACTCGGGGTAGACCTTGGATCATTCCATTTATAATAATTTGAGTTGCCTTCCACTTGGAGACCGGAAGCCTAGGAAAGAACCAACTTTAACCCTTCCACTATTCCAATTGTCCACACCTTGTTATTAGTGCCCCTTGATATATAGAAGAGAGAAAACCCCTTAAATAGGCCGTTATGATCCCTTATGAGACATCCAACCCTTGCCTCATCTAGATTACCTTTCAAGATGCCTTGTCAAAGTTTAATTTTATGAATCTAGGAGGAGAAGCAGTTCATTTTACCAACATTCGAACCAACTTCTTATTTCTTGTCCCATCAACGGGGACACTTTTTTAATATCTATTACTATGTGAAATATTATCTTAGTATCCCTTGCATGTTTTCATTGATGTGACTTAGTCCTTGGTTTTTCTTGGATAGAACGTATGCTGAGTAATTCTACTTACTTTGGTAGTAAAGTATTTTCTTACATGTATCATTAAATAACTCTTATGCAAGAGACTCACATGGGGTTAAATAACCTTTAGGGGACCATATACAAGTGCAGCCTATTAATTTTAGTGTTCCCTTTATCTTATAATACTCTAGGTCTTATGAATTTTCTTTTAATGTCTTGCTTCATACTGATTTATTTCAACTTATCTAATTAATTCTCCAAAGGGGTTTCCAAGGGTTCTCATGCCATCCTAAGGGCTGCTTGTGTTTAAATTGTAATTTATTTTTATTAGAAATCATTCTTCCTAAATAGATATATTGCTCTTAGCTCCTCTTCTAAATGGATCATGTGAAATAACGGAAAAGGAAAGTTTGACCTGACCAATGGAGACAAAGGCAGCATAGTTTATCTAGGTGTATTTCAACACAAAGGTCTCTCTGGAATGTGCCAACCACAACCAAGGTATCCTTCTTTTTATCTTGGTCCTTTCATGGGTTCAAGGGTAAGTGCCCTCCCATGTCTCAAGAGAGGGTTAAGGGGCAACACCTGGCTCCCCCTTACCCATGAAGAGGTAAGTGCTCAGTATGAATATTTCCAAAGGGAAAAGTGATTAAGCATAGTTGATCTAGGTGTATTTCAACACAAAGGTCTCTTCGGCACATGCCGGCCGCAACCAAGGCATCCTCTTTTTCTCTTCATCCTTTTATGGGTTTAATGGTAAGTGGCCCTCTCATGTTCCAAGGTAGGGTTGGTAGGAAACACCTCCCTCCCCGCTTACCGTAAAGAGATAAGTGCTAAGTATAAATATTTATAAATATCTCCTAAGGGAAAAGTGATTAAGCATGGTTCGATTTTTAGTGGAAAGATCTTATGGGAAATCAACTGAAAATAATACAAAACATTGTAGCAGTTTTTACATCAACGTTTTGGATCACACTTTTCTTCATTCTAATGATGGATCACAGAGTCTGATCCAAAACGTTGATTAAAATCTGCTGCACAGTTTTTTCCAAAGGATTGCTTCTTATTTTAATGGACAGTGAAAACCTTGTTTCTTTAAATGATCCAAAACGTCTAAAACTTGATGAAGTTTGTCATTCAATTTTAGGCAGCTGACAATTATTCTTGTGAAAATGTTCAGAAGCAATTGAAGATGCCATATGAGACATCTCTCGAATGCGACAGCAATAGGCTAAGACAAGAGGTTTATGTAACTAACAAAAATGAGTGGCCTTATGATAATGGACAAAGGAACTGAAAGACGAGTTTTATTGAATTTCCCTCCGTGCCCACTGCTGGAGTGCTGCACTTGAGTCTCCTACTTCCTCGCTTCGAACTGGCATCAAACTTTCTTCAGCATTTCTAAATTCTAGCTTGCTTCTGCCACAGCCAAGAACAGATTATTGCATTGGGATGCTTGCAGCAAAGTTGATCATTGATCTGATACCAAACTAGATTTAATTGGTAGGTCCCAATATCATAAACCACAACTATTCCCAGATGATGGCAATAAAAGAAGAATGCGAACACAAAATATTGTGGAGACATGATGTGTAGGACATTAAAGAAATAAATCAGAAATAATAATTGATATGAATGAATGGGATATAGTCTTATTTATATAGACTAGTAATCCTAGAGTATATGACATGACGGTTTTATAAAGCCATATTAATAATAACAATGTATATTGAAATTAATATTAATGACAACCGTAGTAGCATGCACTATTATTTCCAAAACCAAATTCCTGAGCAATTTATGGAAGGCACTTTGGTCAATGATGGACAAAAATCTGTCTAAATCTACTGCATTCCATCACCAAACTGCATTCCATTACTCTAGTCTTATTTATCTAGACCAGTAATCCCTAGAGTATATGACATGACGGCTTTATAAAGCCAGATTAATATCAACAACGTATATAGAAATTAATATTAATGACAACCTTAGTAGTAAAATTCCTGAGCAATTTATGGAAGGCACTTTGGTCAATGATGGACAAAAATCTGTCTAAATCTACTGCATTCCATCACCAAACTGATGGAAAAATATAAATGGGGAATAAGATAATCATACATCTTCATGGGATGTGCAATTGTAAGAAACCAGAGTATATTATCTCCTTTTTGTTTATTATATTGGCTGAAAGTCTGGGCAGACTGGCTACCAATGCTTGTCAGGGAAAAAAATACATGGCATTCATTTGTCTAAAACTGTTTTCCCGTTATCACATCTTCAGTTTGTGGATGATTCAACGATGGTTGGTAGAGCCACCTGCTTAGAAGCCCAACAGTTTGAGAAACTTCTTCAGGATTTTCAGCTGCTACTAGTCAGTCAATAAATCATGCTAAGTCTAGTATTATCTTTTTTCACTGCTCTAATAGAGTAGAAGAACAAATTCTCAATATCTTTCATTTTCGAAGGGGCTCTTTGCCGCTTCAATATTTCAGTGTTCCTTTGGCCTCCAAGCAGACATGAGTCTGGAATTGGCTCATTACAAAGATTGAATCAAAAATGCAGAAATGGACGAATAGATGGTTATCTTCAGGAGGCAGAATGACTTTGGTCAAGGCAGTCCTTCAGGCAATGCCAATCTATGTTTCCTCCATTACAAATATTCCAAGAACTATCTTGAAGTAGGTGGATTCCATATGCCAGAAATTCTTATGGAGTGGTATGCAACATAAAGGAAAGCGGTCCTTAGTCAAATGGGAGACTATGTCGGCTGCAGAAGGAATGTGGATTAGACTTTAGATCTTCCTCAAAGCAAGCTAAGGCCCTTGCTGCTAAACTCTATAGGAGGATGCTAGTTATACCAGATGAATTATGGGCTGCCAATATTAGAGCCAAATATGCGGAGAAAAATCCACCTGATAGAATCATTCAACTATCCCTTCCTACGAAAGGTTTGCCATCCTTGGGAAGGCGGTAAGTGTGGGATTCCAAATTCAGAATGGCCTACTCATATTGGGCAAAAGGAACAAAATTTGCCCAATACTATTATGAAAGAATGTCCAATCACCACTTCTCCTAGGCTGGACATGTTAGAATGGGGGAACTCTGCTACAGGTATTTACACGGTTTCCTTAGGGTATGCTTCCTCGACTAAGGGTACCCCTCATCCTCTTAAAGATATCTTTCGGCACATATGGCAGCCAACTATATGGCCTAAGGTTGGCTTTTTTGTTTGGTTGCTAGTGCAAAGAAGAATCTTAACAGGTGATCGTTTAATGAAGCGTGTATTTTATGGTCCTTTTAGATGTGCCTTATGTTTGTAGGATGAAAAGACTGTGTCTCATCCGTTCTTCCAATGTCAGAGGGTTATTTCTTTATGGCAACATCTATCTTCATTGTTTAACATGCATTGGAATAATTTTGGATCTTTTGAACAACTGATTAAAGATCGGCAAGGACATCTCCTAAAGGCCAAAATCTACTTTCTGCTCTATGGACTGGCATCTCCCTTCTCCTCCGGAATATCTGGAAAGAAAGAAATAGCAGAATTTTCCAACATGTTATTAGAGATATTCCTTATGTTTGGGAGAACCAAAATCAATGTTGCCGAAAGCATCAAGCATAAGATTTCTTTACCCACTATTCTTACCCCGTAATGGGAGCATATTTGTAAACAATTGTCTATGCAATCCAGAAATTCGACTATGCCGGTTATTCGGCAAAATTTTTTTCCAAGAGGGAAGGAAAATGTGCTGCCCCCATTGGGGTATGGGAAATTGAACACTGAGGGAGCTTCAAGGGGTAATCCGGGATGGGCAACAATGGGAGGTATTGGTAGAACCTCTGATAGATTGGTGATCTTTTTCTTTGCTGAAGATTTGAGCATTACTACAAATAATCTTGTGGAAATCAAGGCTGTTTACAAAGGTATGCAGGGGGCTTTGAAAAGTGGTTGGACAAATATTAAAATAGAATTGGATTCCAAAGTGATTGTTACTTTGTTATCTGGTCCGGAAGAAAGACAATTCAAACTGGCAGATAGAAAGAGAGGTTTGGAAAATAAGAGAATTGCAGGAACAGTTTCAAGAGGTGTAGTATAACCACATTCCCCAAGAACGAAACAAAGTGGCAGATGGGCTAGCTAATTGGGCTCTGGATAATCATAATCTTCTATGCTATGGTCTGCCACCTTTATGGTGGTGCAATAAGATCCAGCAAGACGTGAGGAACATTTTAAATTTTGATTCGGTAGAATGATTGCTTCTAATGTGCCTTTCTTGTATGCTGCTCGGGATTGGACAAATAGTTTACAGGCCTGGCATAGTAGAATTTGTACTTTTGATCTATTACTAATGTAAATGTGGTTCAGTGTTTTTAAAAATAAAATAAAAATTGCAGGTCAGCCTCATACTATCCGGTTATGCCGAGAGGCATCTACAATTGTATATATGGAGTGAAAGAGTCTGATGTCGTGCCCATGTCCGAATTTTATTTTGTGCTCGTGAAATAAAAACAGGGGCCCACTCACAAAATATAAACAAATACAAATGTAATTTTACTTGCTGAACTTGAATTACAAAAATACAAATGTAATTTAATTTTACCATGTCGTGCCCATGTCCGAATTTTATTTTGTGCTCGTGAAATAAAAACAGGGGCCCACTCACAAAATATAAACAAATACAAATGTAATTTTACTTGCTGTACTTGAATTACAAAAATACAAATGTAATTTAATTTTACCATGTAATTAGCTATGATTATTATTTTAGTGTGATTGTAAATTTAATATTATCAATGAAATTTAGTATTTTTATATTATAAATTAAAAATTGGGGCCCACTCATAAAATATAAACAAATACAAATGTAATTTTACTTGCTGCACTTGAATTACAAAAATACAAATGTAATTTAATTTTACCATGTAATTACCTATGATTATTATTTTAGTGTGATTATAAATTTAATATTATCATGAAATTTATTAGTTTTATCTTATAAATTAAAAATTGGGCCCACTCACAAAATAAAAACAAATACAAATGTAATTGCACTTGTTGCACTTGAATTACACAAATACAAATGTAATTTAATTTTACCACGTAATTACCTATGATTATTATTTTAGTGAATAATTGAAAATGATACCTCTCGGCATCCTTTACATAGATTTATTTAATATAGGTATACTAGTATTAATTTAAGAGCCATGTTTGCAGCATTTATACTTGATGATTAATGTCTTCTGTAGAAATTTGTTGGATGTATTGCTGGTGTTATAGTCTTCGTCCCGTGATACAGTTTATGCGCATGTATTTTGAAAGATGCAATGAGAGAGTCAAACAAACATCTGGCTGTCACATCTGTGTTTGATCAATGTTTTTCTGCAGTCTCTCTATAGGGCCATTGTTGATGTTGATGTGTTGTAGTTTGCTTATATTTTTTTGCATCTGTGGGGACCAATATTGGAAATTTCCTGTGATGTCTGCCATGTTTATAAACTTTTGTTTCATTATGCAAGACTGGACTGTTTTGACAGCTCTACTTTGGAACACTGAAGGAAAAACTCCAGGGTTCCTTGACATGGATTGACTTTTTCTCAATCTTCAAATGGAATCGTATTTAAGTGGAACTCTCTTAGCCTTCCTGCAATGACGTCATTGCCTCACTTGAGAAGCCACTTAAATCCTTTATGTCCTTGATTGGGCCTTTCTCTTCTTAGAAGTGCTGTAATTTTGTAATTGCTTAATCTTAGAAGGCTTTTAATTTTTGTATGGGCCTGAAGGCTGTTATATGTTTTGATGAAGATAAGGTCTGCCTTCAGTTGAGAACTTGTATTTTAGATGCCGTTTCAGCCTCAGTTCTTGATATTTGAAATTGAGTTTGTAATTAGAAAGCAGTTACTTGGATGACTTTTAGGAGTAGGCCTAGAAGGCACAAAGAAAGCTGTATGTGGTGTAGGATTTTTCATGTAATCTGAGGATTAATGTGTGGTGCCACCATAGTAGAAATAGCCTCACTTGAGAAGCCATAGGTTTAGACACACGAGGATGATCAATAGCAACATTAGTTCGAACACTTGCTGTAGAATGTGAGCCTCTGGAGGGCAGACTAGGAGCAATCAAAGGTTCATTATGTACTTCCTCAAGTATAAATTCCTTAGCTAGCTTTTTTTTTTTCTTGGCTAGTCATCTATATCATTGCGTCAATTTCAACCTGATGTAATTTAAGGTATGCTCTAAGATTAGTTTCATCATGCTCATTAGGTTAAGTGTTTGTTGAAACAGGTTTATGACCACAAATAAGGCAATCATGTCCATCCCAAAATGCCATGCACAAGATGTACATCAGAAATATTGACAACTTTTGCATTTTCAAAATTTTGTTTAAAAGCATTGACATTGACATTTTCGCATTTGCATCCACATTTGTAATATTTATATTTGCATCAGTAGACTAAGAAGCATGAATATCATTGGCAACCACTATTTTTGTGTGTATAAAAGCACAATATTGAATCAAAGGAATCTAAATATGATCACAAATAGCACCACTCAATGTTGCACTTTGGCCAGTAGGTGTAAGTGACTTAACCTTCATAGATGGCATACTATGTAAACATGAAAGCATTAAAAAGGCTAAGGTTAATGACGATATGAGAAAATTAGATTTGTACATGTACTTGGGAAAAGAGTAATCAAAATTTAGTCTAAAAGTTAGATCCCAAAGGGAAATGTATGAAACCCTAAAAAGACAAATGAAACTCTATAGGTTGATGTTCAATACAATTAGTGGTTTCAGAAAAATGTTTTATTTATTTAGGGTTTTAGTGCCGAAATAATTAAGACTAGTCTAATAGACAAATAAGACAGTAAAATCAGATGTGAAACTCACAAAATAGGGGTGATCTAGTTAATTGAAATTAGAAGTGTGCAAGCGTAAGGAAAGACCCAACTGATTTTGCTGATAAATGAATGGGTTGAAGACTCAGAATCTGGGAATAGGATCAAAACAAACCCTCAAATTTTGATCGCCTGAAAAGTATGTCTAGGATAGGTTCAGCAAACGAACCTATCTTGTGCCGTTGAACTTGACCTTTGGTAATGGTGCAATCTTTGAATTTTACATATTCGTTCATTCATCTTTTCCCTTCGGGAATCCAGCTTAGAATTTCTGCGATGCGTTGCGATACTCTAAAATCGGCTTCTCCTTGGCTCAAGCCCTAGCAAAAATCAGTTAGACATAAGAAAGAAAACCTTAGAATAAGCACAAACCAACCTCTCACTCCTTACTGATGAGAGCATTGCTCTACATATTAGAAGAATCAGGGTTATTACAGTTCTCCCCATGCCAGTGAAGTGTGTGAGACTCAATCTTGACTCTATATTCTCAATCAACTGCAACTAATGATCCGTCTCTTAGCACAAGACACTAGGTAATATGCAACTTTCGACCTAGGTGGACTTCAGATTAGAAATCAGCTTATGAACTATCCTTGGACTGCTCTTGGAAGATTTAAAATGTGTATGCCCTTTGTAGTAGTGATCTCCAAGGTGTAGGATTGATGTACAATGACCTCTAGTGTATTGTTTATATATGAGACTCTTCATTGAATTTCTCACACATGCCAACCCGGAAGTTATGCCTAGGGTGACATAAGGAAAGCGCCCAAATTGAAAAGATGACTCTTAAAAGGAGAAGGATATATTTGGCCAGGAGGGGGCAAGTTCATCCACCAAACTTGTCCTGTGCTGCCGAACTTGTCTAGGGGTCAAAAATAGCTCAGGAGGAAATGGAGAGGGGTCTGTAGAGGTGCACTAGGAGTCTTAAGCAAACTAGAAGTGACCCGTAGAGTGTGAAGAAGGTAGATAGAGGTGACCAAGGGATGCGGTAGTAATCGAAAGGGGGGAAGTATGTCAAAAGAGTCAAATGTGTGCTACTAGTCCAACGTCCTAAGAGGTGCTAAAACTCTTGCTGCCACATGCCTTGTACCCAAATTAGGTTACTGCAGCTTTGTTTCTAACTAGTCTCCTCTTACTTTCAAGGAAAGTTTTAGCTTTTTTCTTCTTCGGTTTATAAATTGAATGTGAACCATTTTTTCTGTTACAGAAACCTCTAGTTTCCTACTGCTGTTGTGTTGATGGGGCATCCCAACTGGTACCTTGTTTCAGGGCTCAAGAATAATTGTCACCTGGCCAAAAATCAAATGAGGATGTTGTTGGTTTTTGACCTTGGCTCGCCTCTTTCTCATTGTCCATAATCATTTTTCCCTTCAAAAGAAGAAGGGAAAGAAGGAGGTCCTTCTTAGGACCAGCATTCACCAAAGAGGTTACTAACTGCAACCTGGATCAATTCTGCTCCCTTTGTCCCTATTGGGAACCCTTTTGTTTTCCTTTTTCTCATTTTTTTCCTCTTCCATGCGATCATTTTTATCATCCACTTTTTCTCTGAGAAATTCAATTTTCTGCAGAACAGACATTTCTTTTATAGCATATTGCAATTGATATTGGCAAATACTTGTAAGGGAAACCCACATTTAAAGAACATTGTTAGCTTGTTTTTAGAAATGAATTATCTTAAGCATGATATTACTAAAGCCTAAAGGTGTAAGGGAGTTAAAATATAGAAAAGGACTTGCAAGAGTTTTACTCCAGTAAAGTTTGCTGAATAGTGCAAACTCTCAGTCCAGAAAACCTTTTGATTGCAATGCAATTTCATTCCAGACTGCATTTGGATTGTTGTTGGAGATTGTATAGTAGTCGAATATGAGTAGGTTCCCTTGGTTGCTTATATCAAAGTTGCACCCAGTACACTTATTCTTGTTTATTTTAGTGCAACAAAAGTGCAATCGTTTACCATGTATCTCTTCATGCTCTCTCAATCAAGATTTCTGGTACTTTGTGCCCTTGTCTTCCCGATCCAATTTTTCAGTCCCATCCATATGGTCTGAAATAATTTGTTGGTTTGTGCTATGATGTTAAGAGATCCCACATCCCAGATAACATCTTCGGACCTGTTATTGGTGACTATAAAGTGGTTAATAGAACTGCAGACTTTCACTCTGATCATGTTGAGGATTAGGAGGTTGTTGCTCTGTCTCATCTGCTCCTTGCTTCTGTGAGAGCTTCCTTTTTCACTTCCTCATATCTTTAGAGTTGTATACTTATTGTGTCATATGCTTTAGAACACCACGGTATTGCTTCTTAGGTGGGGGATGCTTTAGGAACAACATTTTATTCCTCCTTCTAGAATCGTACCTTTGATTTGTATTGACCTTTTTATGTGTTCGTGGACATTAATAAAATTTCTTTCTTCTCTTTCTCCATTGTATTTAAACCCGTCAGCCCAAGCTTGGACTACGTAACTTTGGAATAATTGACAACAATAGCTTGCAGCTCAAGTTGTCTTTAAAATACTTAAACATATTAAGAATTCTGCTAGAGTATTAGAGGCCTGGTGCCTTGTACTTTTTTGTTTCTAAAAAGTCGCAATTTACAATTTTGCATTTCCAATTGGAAATGAACAGGATCTTGCCAAGGAACGTATATAGGATCCATCACCAAACTCATTACCTTTTATAAGAAAGGTTGCAGATGGTTATGATTTTGAAGGTCATAGCTCTAACTGCATCTTACTATCTCCAAACATCCAGCTGTTCCTTTATCAATGATTTGTGTTTAATCTCTGGCATCTAATTGTTAATTATATTACATTCATTTAGAGTTTCGACTTTAAACTTAGACATAACATTAACATCAGACAGTACATGTGAACATTTGCACCTTGGTTTGCTACCAGTCAGTCTATGCATGAACAACAATATCGCCAACCACAGACATGACAGTAACTGCAGCCATGTTTATGATTAAATGGTTATAGTCTCAAATGTAGTCTAAGAATAGATATTGTATCTTGATTTGTGGATAGGGGAATATTTAAGCCATCATATAATGTTATATGAATATCCCTGTTCTTGAATGATATAGGTGTTGCAATTTCCTGCTAGGCTAATTATGTTTTTCTCCCCACCAGGCAACAGAGCTGGAGATTGAAGCGTATCCTTTATTGGATGAATTGACCTCAAAGATTAGCACGCTGAACTTGGAGCGCGCACGTAGACTGAAAAGTAGACTTGTAGCTTTAACTCGTAGAGTTCAAAAGGTGTATATCTACTACTTTTTCCTCTCCAATTTCTGCCAAATATGTAGTCTATAAAGATTGACCAAAACTGTTTATAGTCTGATGTGCTGAAATTAACTATCGCCATTTCTGAACAACTTTGTGTTACAGGTTCGCGACGAGATAGAACAGCTAATGGATGATGATGGGGATATGGCTGAGATGTATCTTACAGAGAAGAAAGAACGAGCAGAAGAACGATCAGAAGAGCGTGCAGAAGAACGAGCAGAGGATAGATTTTGTAGAGATCAATCTTTGTTAACTTATTCTTCTCTAGGGGCTTGGGGTTCAGTTTCTGCTCCAGTTTCCCTGTGCATTCTCCAACCGATTCTGGAAAGCTTGAGAAACGGTTAAGCTTATCACGCAGTAGGCGTGAGAGTTCAGATGTTAGTCAAAAGCTGGAGAAACAATTAAGCTTTGCATGCAGTAGGCATGAGAGTACAGACGGTGGTCATGAAAACATAGAGGAGCTAGAAATGTTGTTGGAGGCTTACTTTGTGGTTATTGACAGCACTCTGAACAAATTAACATCGGTATGCAGATTTTTGAAAACACTAAGTCTTACTGTTAGTAAATTCTCACTTCACCATGTCGTTTCCTTTATTTAGATTAACTTCTGTATAGTCTCTGTTGAAGCCGAATGTTGCAGAGAAGATTACACTGTCTATGCTGGGTGCTTGACCAGTGGAGGGAAGTTCCCTCCTTCCTGTAAGGGTGCATCTAGTGTTGGCTGTGTAATTTTCACTGACACTGCTGGGGTAAGACATGGACTTTTGTAAGGTTCCTGTATTTCAAGAAAGTTGTTTTTCTAAACCCTGATCTTATTGTGTTCCAGCTGAAGCAGTACATAGATGATACAGAAGATTTTATAAACATTCAACTGGTCAGCACATTTGTTTTGATAACCCTTTTTAAAGACATGATTTGAAGTATGGTTTTTAAATTATTTCCAATATTTGAAATTTCCTTTTTTTGGCAGGATAATGTCCGAACCAGTTGATCCAGTTTGAGTTGTTGCTCACAACTGCAACATTTGTTGTTACCATTTTTTCTGTTATTGCTGGCATATTTGGAATGAATTTCCCCATTGGACTCTTTGAACAACCACAGGCTTTCAAGTGGGTTCTATTAATTTCAGGATTAGGCGGAATTCTTATATTTAGTTCTTTCTTATGGTATTTTAGACATCGGCGTTTGATGCCCCTATAGAAAAACATAGATACAGTAAATAATGCATCTCTAGAAAATTAAAATGGAAAATTATGTGTGGTTCACAGTGGGATAACTGATCTTTCAATGTGAACATTGCCACTAGTAAAATGCAACCAAAATGCATCTGTGAATTGCGTTATGGCTGAAATGCATTTGGTGCTTCCAAGCAGTCGCGCTCGTCACCGGTTGCCATCCATGTTACTTACTCTTGATGGTAAAAGAAAAAGCATTGTTATTTTGCCTGGTCCATGGTCAGTTGTCTGTTTCTCTGTTGCCTGAAACATTAATTTCAGGCCCCAAAGGAAGAGCCGAAATCCAGTTTTTTTGGTTCAAATTTGTAATTGATTTTTGAAATTTAAAATTAATGCATCCAAGCTATTTCTTTACCAAATTTTGTAATTATTGGCACAAAATTTAATCAAAAAAATTATAATTAAGTGAAAACGTAAATTGAAATGGTGTGCATCCGATTTGTTGTTCTAGGTTAATTATGAGAATGACCCTGATCAATCATTTGAACATTTCTCTACCATTGAAATTTCTCAAAATCAATTGATAGTGGAAATCATCTTCAGTTTTATCCTAAGATAATATCTCCAAAATTCAGGCCCAACAATGAAAAGATGATTGAAATACATCCTTGGGTGTCCTGTGCGACTTATTCAGGTGGCCCTTTGATCATAGAGATATTTGCTACTGTCCATGCAAGAGTATTGATTGATTTCTTAACTTTTCTATGCTGACGATTTTAACTTCTCCAATTTATCTTACAACACAAATATATTGTAGTACTACAACTCAAGTGCAGAACTGGAGAGCTGTAATCTGCATTTTTCCATTTCGGGGTTGAGATCTAAGTATCTTAGTTTTGTTATTGTCTCCTTTGCACAAGCTGGCTGGCTCATTTGGAAGTTTGAAAAGGGTGCTAAAGAACAAGTATCCTATTGTGGTCATCCTTTGTTAAAATACAAAAGAGTCTATGGTTGTCTGGCCTTAGCTGTGATAGTAAGCTTTGTATCATTGTAAGCATTACAATATGAGTGATAGGATGATTGATCTGCAAGTTTTTGGGTGCACGGCCTCCAATAATGGTGACAGAATGATTGATAATGGATAAGTGAGAGCCACAAGGTGATGTGGAGTTGATCCTTTCTGCCAATTGCAAAGCACATATAGGTTCTGGACCAAAGAGGGGGTGCATATGGTCCCTTTGTTGGTATTGCTTCATCAGTTTTTGGTGTTTAATTGTGCAGAAGCAATGGTTGGTTTGATATTAGTGGTTGGTGGGAGCATAAAACTTGCAGCTGCACATGCAACCAACCAGTGGCCAATGGTTACATATTTTTTTGTTTGTTTGCAAGAGGTTAAAATTACTGGGTTTCTTCTTCAAAATTCATAAATGTGCATTGCGTTGAATTATACGTATTATTATTCTTCTCATTTGGAAGGAATGTGGTGTATATATTTTGTCTCTCCTAGATTTTCTGCCATGATCTCTGCCATGGGTCATGATCCTAACAATCGGGTTGTCTATTTCAACACATTTCTTTTTATTTCATGTAATATGTCAACTTTCATACTTATTATCACACCATTTTAAGGCCTTGTTCTGCTGGTAGTGGCATCCAACATTTTATAATACTGTTCTCAATCAGAAACATATTTGTTGCCATAAGTGTTTTCATCAAAGGTTATACTATTTTAACTTTTGAGCTACAATTTTATAAATATTTTACAGTGGTGCATCTTCTTTGAAGCCAATTGAAGAGAAAAAAAGAAGGCAATATTAAAAACCAAATGCTAAAATGGAGGTGGATTCAAAGGACCACAACCGGCTGACCAGGGTTTCACTATGGTTCTAACATCAAGGCACTTAAATGAAAGAATAAGGATAGGATTAGAAGATCAATACGATATACAGTTTCTGTTCTATAATGGCCTTTTGCACAGATGCAGTAATATTAAAAACATGTACTCGAGTACTCTATTAATCTGCACACTTCATAGGGAACATGGCTTTACGGTAAACAAAATCAGTTTGTGATCTAATGCGTTATCTGTTTGCTGGTTAACAAAGGGGAAGCAAGATTCACTTTCAAGGGAATGAAGTGCCAGGACTATAAAATAATAACAATGTTAAGATCTCATGTTCATCGAGGCAACTAAAACATCACTCTATTAACTGAATATGTGCAATTCAAGTATGGAATGCATAGAACCATGACAAGTGAACCATCTCTATGCCATATAAATTGTTACAGATTGAGAATATAATTTCTGTAACAAGTCCTTTACCACATTTCTCATGCCAATGTTTTCAGTTTGATAAAGAGTGAGAGAGAATGCCAAATCTTATATTACTAGAAAGATGCAATGCAAGTCTTCTTGAACCACCTATTTTGCAGTCTTATTCATTTTTAATAAGACATTTTCTAAGCTTCCAATCTAAAAGTGCGGGTCTATCCTACTCAAAGATAATGCAGTGCACGACTTCAATCCAACAGGTGAAATTTCATGAAATATATAAACCCATTAGAAAAAGCTATCATTCATATTTACAACATTTTATTTTGTCATACAAATATATTTTTCTTTCATGGGAATTAACCATTCAAATTGTTACAGAGCATACACATTTTTGCTCAGCTACAATCTCCAACTTATTGTCATCAAAACGAAGCCCAGAGAATCCTTGTAGACTGCCACTGACTCAGCACAAGAACCAGCTTAGTCTACCATGCCCTCAACGTCCTCTTTAATCACATTCTGCTGCTGCGATGTGATATTTTCCATCCTTTAACGGTCCTTGCTTTCATGTTCTTTTCAGGATAGCATAGAGCCAAATGCGTTAATGCAAACTTGCATATGAAGGTCGTCGTATCTCATAATATGAAATCCAAGGTAATAAGTTGGATACATTTGAAGGACATAATCAGCCAAGGCTTCAAGAAGCTCTGAACCCAAGCTCTGGACTGGCTTAGATGTGAGCAATCCAAAAATATGTTTGCCAAATCACGAATTGACTGAACATGACAAAGTGTACTCAACCAATAACTAATTTGTTATTCACTTAACACATTTCATGATAACCTCTAGATGTGCTAATCATAATATCATTTTGAAGGGAACTAGACCAATTGATGGAGTCGTAAAAGCTGATAAAAGAGTATTAACACTAAATTACAGTTGAACGATAAGGTAAGAAGTTCAAGATATGGAGGATATTTAATGAAAATACAAATTGCAAGCGCTACAATGAAAACTCCAAAAACATTATAGCGGTAAAATTCTATCTTCAAGTAGATATTAATTTTCATCACTAAAATTTTGTGAGAATGGAAGTAAGTTTTGCTGTCACCAGGCATGTCCATGCTGAATATTTTAGTGATCTGTATTGAAATATATATTAGTAACTCAAGGTTCCAGCAAAAGCTCAAGATGAGAAAATTAAGCCTGCCTTTATATTCTTATCACACAAACAACTATTGGATATTTAGAAAAAACATTTCCTGTCCTATTACATCAAAAATGGTGAACTCTAGGGAAGTGCTGCTTTTTGGTTCTTACTTTTGTTTCTAGATGTTAAACTAATTCCCTCGATATCTTGCTTACAACTCATGAAGGTAAGGCTCCTCGTGTGTGCTATACAGGACAGGCAATCTCCAAAGAAGGATCCTCTGTATTGAATTTTATAATTGTATGCAGGCCACCATATATTTGGATCTCTTCAAAAATAGGAGGAAGTGTTTGCCTCAAAAATCCCTTAATGTGCATGCTGGTACTGTGATCATCAAATTGATTCACCAATGATATACAGGGATATGGTTAGTGGTTAGAGAACAATTACTCTAGAAGTAAAATGGTATTTCCAGTCCATACAAGTTAGAAAAGGAGCTTCTGGAATAAACCAATTACTCTGTTAATTGTGGCCTGTAAGGACATATCCAAAGTCTTATTAAGAAGATAAAACAAGTTTTCTCGAGGATAAATTTTTCTCTTGAAAACATCATTTCTGCAAGGGAAGCCATCTTGTTATGGACCGACATCCCAGGCATAACTCAAACAAGCAATCCAAGAAGCCAAATTTATTTTCTTGATAACATCACTTCTGCAAGGAAGCCATCTTGTTATCGACCGGCTCCTGGTATTTAAAGAATAACTCAAAACAAACAATCCAAGAAGCTCAGGTTGGCACTCAGATGCACCCCTACCTACTACCTCTACACAAGTATTTTTTTGGAAAATGCGAAAAAAATCCTCAAAATAAGGGCAAGAGATATAGCATCGCCAAAAATCAGTTGTGTTCATCCTAACTGACACCATTTGATGTGAATGGCATCATTCTGTTGGGAATTGACCCACATAATTAATGGGTGCAGCCAAATACAACATGATGCACCTTCATTGAACTGAGACGTGGCACCAACCAGTAGGTCCAACTCAAGGCAATAAACCACCACCTAAACATAAAATTTTACAACAGAGTAGGGGCAGCAACCATCTCTTGGTTGACGGATCAACAGACAAACCAAATGTCATAAAACTAAGTCGAGGCGACTACTAACAACTCAAGCTGAGGACCCTAAAAATGCATCTATCTCCATTTAACAATAGAATGAATTCTAGTGCAATCAAATGAGATATTTATGGAACAATCCTTGTGGTCAAACATTCAGTATGATCTGGTACAGATTGAGTACGACCACACGTTGAACAGCATATGTAAATTTTCCTTCCAAAATAAGACCTTTGAAAATGAAAAGATTCCCAAGAATGCAATTTTTTGGGTTCACATCTAAATTATTTGAAATATGTATTAATCTAGAATAACAATCATTAGGGTCAAACTATGTTTGCCACGTTAATCTACGTTGCACTTCCAAATTCTTAACAGAGTTTCTTATGTCAGACTTCCCAAATTTTCTAGAGCATGCTCCAAGTGTCCATACAGACTTATGCAATACTTAAAAAGAAAGAATGACCTTTCAGCCACACAACAGGAGTAAAATATGGAGCCATTAGAGGTTTAGCATGATTCCTCATTAAGGATGGCTGTTTTGAGGATGAAAGGTGATGAGGACACTGTAATGGGTAGTGACCATGCTCGACAACAGTTTCTAAGTCTCTGAGTAACCGAATTTGATCTGATGTTGAAACCATCACAAAACAACCCAAAAACTGAAAAGAAATCACTACAAAAGTGGTAAGAGTGCGCAATCAGAGGCCCGAAATCCCTTATGAATGCAATTAGTTGTAAAAGTTGGTAGAAAAGACCTTTCTAATCATCTATTCAAAGAAAATGAAAAAGAGCTGATACTTAGACAGGTGCTTGTATATATCTATCAAGGTGATGATCAATCTGACGGACAATATGGAAATGATAACCTGTCTCTTAGTAGCATACTCCAGGGTAGAAACGATTTTATAGGAGCATAATGGCATATCAAAAATGAGTTCACAAAGTTTCATCCTAGGCTTGAACAATCTTTCAAATTTTAGAAACAGAAAGGTATAAGCATGAGAAAAACAAGGGAAAGATGAAGTGAAAAAAACCTGGAGTGTTTGGGATTTGATGCTGACATTTGATCACATATAATTACATGGAAAGGAGTAAAGAAATGAACTGATGCTTCTCCAAAGAGAAAAACTTGGGATTCGTAAAACTCAAAAATATATAGGGTCCAGATTTGACTGATTAGGTAGGTTAGCGTATATCTGTGGTGTAGGTTTATGGCCATTAGCGATCATGTCTTTGAGGACCCCATATGCACAATCTATTTTGCCTGCTTTGTTGAACCCTCCAATCAGTGCATTGTAGGTCAGTAGATCTGGTTTGAGTCCCTCCGATATGAGTTCTGCATATAATCTGCTTGCTTGTTCTACCATACCTACCTTTCCGAGGTTGAAAATCAAGGAGTTGTAGGTAAGGAGGGTTGGAACAGAATTGTTAATTTTCATTTCTTCAAAAACCGTTAAGGCCTCTTCACACCTCTGTGCTTTTCCCAATCCCTCAATCAGGATATTATATACAATCATATCTGGCTTAAAGCCACGTGCTGTCAATTTCGTAAAGAAATGAAGGGCATCATCTACTCTTCCGTTCATACAGAAGCCATCTATAAGAATAGTGTAAGAATGGATATCTGGTTTTATGCCCTCGGCAACCATTCTCATAAAAATCGGTATGCTTCATCTACATCCCCTACCTTCCCAAAGGCATTCATGACAGCATTATAGACAGCACAGTTGGGGAAGCAACCAGCTTGGATCATCTCTTCGAAAAGATCCCTGGCTTCATCCACTCTTCCTGCTTTGCCAAGCCCATCAATAAGAGGACTATAAGTGCTGGGAGATGTGCGACATTCTGATTCCATCATATGATTATATAAATCCATGGCCTCGTCAACTCTATTTGCCTTTACAAGTCCTGAAATGAGAGTATTATAGGTAATTGCGTCCATTTTACATCCTCGTGCACGCATCTCATCAAGCAGCTGGAAGGCTTCATTCATCATGCCGGCCCTCCCAAGGGCATTGAAGAAGGTGTTGTAAGTAAAAACATCTGCCGTATGGCCCAATTTTCTCATCTCTTTGAAGACATTCCAAGCCATATGACAACAGTCAGCTTTAGAGAGACCATCAATAAGAGCATTGTAGATAACAGTATCACAAACAACACCTCGACGTATTGATTCCTCAAACAATCTGTGAGCATCAAATACTCTACCCACCTTGCACAGCGAGTCGATAAGAGAGCAAACCACAAAGACATCTCGACCGATGCCTTTGTTCAACATCTCTTCATAAAGCAAGAGTGCTTCGTCCACACGGCCCACCTTACCCATGCCATCTATCAGAGCTGCACAGGTAACATTATCAGGAATTAATCCAGTCACTTGGTATAAATTCTTATACAATTCCAAACCATAGTCCATCCGCCCAGCTTTTGCAAGCCCGGGAAGGAGACTACCCAAACTGGTCAGGCCTGGAGACAGCTTATCCTTCATCTGATTGAAGAGATAACAAGCATCATCTATTCTATCTGCCTTAACTAGAGCATCAACCAATATGTTGCAAGTAAAATCATCTGGTTTGCACCCATTTTCTTCCATTCCTTGCATCATTTTGCAAGCCAAGTCCAACTCGCCATTTTTACAGAGATTGTTAAGGATTGAATTGTATGTGATTACATTTGGAGGGCATCCTCTTGCCTTCATTACATCGATTAACTCCGTGGCTTCCTTGATATTGCCGTCTTTGCCAAGGCCATCCACCAGAATGTTGTATGTTACAACAGTAGGAGATAAACCCATCTGCTGCATTTTCTCAAACATTTTCCATGCCTCATCTGCTCTATCTGCCTTGTAAAGAAAATCTATCAAACTATTGGTTGTAGTTTCATCTGGATCACAGCCAGTTTCCTTCATCTTCAAGAAGAGCTCAATAGCTTCATCCAACTTTGCGGCCTTGCCATAGCATCTTATCATCGTGTTATACGTAATGGTATCAGGAGAAAGACCTATTTGTCTCATCTCTTCAAAGAGATCCTTAGCTTCTCTAACTCTCCCTGATTTTCCAAGACCCTCTATGCAAACATTGTAGGAAACAATATCAGGAACAGTGCCCTTTCTTTTCATTTTCAGAAATAGCCGATAAGCTTCATTGGATTGTCCCTCCTTAACATAGTAATCAAGGAAAATATTGTAGGTAAATGAAGTAGGCTCACATCTATTCATATGCATAACCTGCAAGAGGTCCTGTGCTTCCTTTAATCTCTTACTCTTGAGGAGGCCCCCAATCAAGGAATTGTAAGTGTACAAATTGGGGGAAGTACCCTTCTTTACCATCTTATCCAACACTCCAACTGCTTCATCAACTCTTCCTCCGGTGCAGAGAGCATTGATGAGCATAGTGAAGGAAAAAACATCTGGCTCACTCCCCTCTGCCTCCATCTCTTCCCAAAGCTCACAAACAACACCAACATCACCTGATTCCCGTACCTGTGAATGAGGGTATTGTATGTCACACAATCTGGTTTGCACCCACTTCCTCTCATCTCATTCAGCAATTCCCTTGCCTCATCTAGTCTACCCACCCTGCAAAGAGCATTCATCAGCGTAGTGAAAGTCACCACATCTGGTTTACAGCCCTTCTCTTCCATTTGTCTCAACAAAACACATGCTTCGTCTACTTTTCCAGCTCTTCCAAGGATTTTTATACAGATTGTGAAGGTGTAAACGTTGGGTTGCAGGCCGAACCTTTGCATTTCCTCAAGGAGTTCCAACACCTTTCCCGTGTCTTCCTTCCCTTTCCCACAGGATCCTATGAGGACTGAATAACATTTCTTGCTGGGTACACGCCCTTCTGATATCATCTTCCTGTAAACATCCATAGCTTCTCTTTGGAATCCAGATTTTGAGAGCAGATCTATCAGGTAACTGTATGACCTATCACTCAGCACAAGCCCAGCCCTTTTCATATGTTCCAGTGCTACAGGGGCCTGTTGGATAACTGGTCTTATCCTAAGGGCCTTGAAAATTATCTTAAAAGTCTGAGAATCAAGCTTGCAATGTTGTTTCTGCAGCTGATCCAGAACTTTAACCATATTCTTCACCATGTTGGCCGCACCCAGAACTTCTAGCATGGCATTATAGGACTGAGTGGTGTGCAGGAAATCTGGTCTTTGGGCTGCATTTGTGAAAAAATCCAGTGCTTGTTTGGGATCAGGATATGATTTCAAGACTTGTATAACATAATCTGGAGTTAGTTCTTCTTGTTCTATGAACATGGGTATAGTCTTAGGACTTTCAGAACCTAACTCAAATCTGGAAGTTATCTGAATGCTCCTATGTTTAATTGACACCACATTGCATACATCATCATTTTGTCTAGAAGAATCAATCACACTGCAAACATAGAAACTTGGAAATCTTTTTCCTTTTCTATCTGGCCAGGTGCCTACAAATTCTAAATGTCTTGCATTGCATTTTCCCAGTACACATAACTCCATAATCCTTACCTCTATGTGACCGGATATGCTTCGATGGGTTGCAAATTGTAATACTTCTCTGATTTTCTGCTGATGCCGATCCGACTGTTGCTGTTAATCACTTTAACATGGACAGACTCTCCTTGACTTTATTTCTTTGTTAGTTCGGTGTCCCAAACTCATATTTCACTCATCTCCTACTTCTCAATCAATTCATTTCTGGAGCGCACTGTAAAATTTGTGAACTTAGATGTCGACCCTTCACTATCAAAACACCTACTTGTTTGGATTCGTCTTATCCGACAGAGACAGACGCTATTAGTATGCTATCCAAAAATATGATGTTAGGCATTTTCATTGAATATGATTGGAGAGGGCATCATCGATCTCTATCTCCTACAGAGAACCTTATCAAAATTTTATATAATTTTTTACATGTTTTTAGATTGAATCTAAAGCTTGTACACTTTAGGTGTACATAATTCTTACGTTTAGTTGTCAAGAAGTGAGGCATTCCATTCCACCAGATTTTCTTGCAGTTTGATTCCGGCCTCATCCCTTATTATGCAAGATCTGTGAGATTTGCACCTCGAGGATGGCTAGGCAATACCTTTTACACCACCACATGCATGTTGGACTACAACCCATTTGATATATTAGACATTTTCATTAAAAATGATTGAAGGGTTAATCACAAGTTTTTTCCATCTCCTTCATATATTTAGTTGCATATACCTTGGATATAGTATCCCTTCTTCAATAAATTTATTATGTTAATTTTGTATTTATTAATGTTTTGCAGTCTTGATATCATCATGTTGTATTGTCCTAACACCCTATTACAACCATTTGTAGGGTCCTAACCCCCATCACAATCATTAGATCAAGACATCATTGTTTTTCCTCTGTTTGGCCTCAAAGGGCCCATTTGTACCTTTCCATTTCTAATTGTTGAAAGTTAACATATACATCAATATTGTTGAATTGAATTCAAAGTTCCCCATAACCAAACAAGTGTTGGAGTTCATTTATCAATAAATCATTAAAAAAATACTTCGTATTTCCTTGAGTTAATATTATATTGCGGAACACTTTTAATGCACATTTTGAAATTTATTTTTCTTATGCAATATCTCTTTATCGACAATTTTATTCCAATCGCTAAGGTCGTATTGGTGTATACAATCATTTACACCTTTGTCTTAACTTTACTTATGTTACTGAGTTACAATATAGTTATATAATATTAATTATCTTATAAATTTCATGAATATTAGAGGAGTGGGTTATGACTTAAAAGGACGAATCAAATTCAGCATAGTATTTCGGCAAATCAAAAGTGAGCTTGATGTCCCCTTGTCAATTGAAAATTTTATGCTTATAATTCTCTAGATTGAACTCTCTCCCTCACATGGGATGCACATTGTAATCTTTTTATTTTTCTTACACGAGCTTAGAAAGGGTTTTCTATAGAATAGAGGTAGATATATGTCAGAATTATGTTGTGGTTCATTTTTTTTTAGTTGAACACAAATTTAGGGTGTTGTGTAGTTCTAGATATTGGAATGATTATATGTAAGTTGCGGAAGTTTAACAACATTTCTATATAATATGTAGAGCTTTTACATGCTTTTCAAGCACACTCCTCAATTTATTTTCCTTAACACTCTAGTTCATGTATAATTAGGGCAAGAAGCAAATAAAAAGTGAGGCGACGTAACAAATCACTTTGTGATTAACAATCACTTGAGCCACACCTTGAAGTCTAGGATGTTGGTACGAGGGACAACCTTGTGATTTGGCTTGTAAGATTATGAGTTATAGAATATGCTTGGAAGACTAATACAACAATAACCTAAACATATTAAATGCATAAGAGATTTGCGAAATAGTGCAATTTCTATCCAATGAGAAAGAATAAGATAGAGTATAATGGCGTATGATGTTCAGTATGTTTGAGTGAGAAACTCAAGATCAAAGAGGGGGGAAAACATCCTAATTGATTCTGCACACGCCAAGACAAGATGACTGATGCATATAGGATGTACAAGGTATTCAGGTCATGCTAGTATTCATTACTATTTGGGCTACTGAGTCATTTTGTCAACCCTTTGGATTGAATGATTTATTATATATGCATGCATCAACACAATGTAGTTACAAACTGACATCTATAAAAGAGGACAATTATAGGAACAATTCATCTTTTGCCCAAGTGGTGGTTGAGCTTCTTGTTGGTGTGGGGAAATTTCGGTGAGTGGTATGATAACAGTTTCCTTGACACGAAGTGAACTCGAGAGAGTTATGATAAAATGATGTTTGAGTTCAATATTTTTGATTCTAGCATGAAAAATTGTATTCTTGGGCAATTGTATTGCCCCATTATTGTCATAAAAAAATATGTGTAGAATGAAGTTGAGCCTCTCTGAAATCAACTAAGATTCTTCTCAACCATATTCAAGTGTGCAAGATGATGTAAGAGCTTTATGTTCAACATGAGGATAAATCAATTGTAGCTTGCTTCTTTGATGACCATGAACCTAACCCACTTCCTAATGGGAAACAATAAACTCAAGTACACGTCCTATCATCAAGAGAACATCTCCACTATGAATCTATGTATCTAATAAGACACGATGAACTTCTTGTTCTAAAATGTATACCATGATTATAAGTACCTCTTACATATTTGAAAACTCTTTTCACTGCTTGTAAATGCTTTAATGGTTGATTGTTTGATAAATCCGTAAACTAGTGAAACCTAATAACTCTTAACTTCAGTCTTCTAGACCCACTTGGTTCAAATGGATTCGTAATTAGATGGAGGATGAATAATAGTCCATGCATTATTCCTCTCAATTGAATCCATCTCAATTTTCATAGCATCAACCCACTTTCCTTTTACTAGCTTCTGCATAACTTATAGGTTTACTAGCCATAGATGACAATACAAACATAGTATTTTAATAATAAAAATAATCAAATAAATTGTATTCTCGAGTTTGAAACTCCTCTCATAATTATGATCAAATATTTCATTTTTTAGAAGTGGATTCAACAAACATTTGTGTTGGTGTTGATATAGATAGATGACTAGTCTCTTGGGAAGAGTTAGTATTGTTTAATGTTGAACTAGAGACTATTAAGAATTAGTACTACATAACGAGTTATTAATATTGTTGTGATATTAATAATGCCACATTGGTATAATATGTATGAGTGACGTAATATATAGTTTACATTATTACGCCGAAGGCGTTACCCCTATGGGAAAGGGCTTTGTGGACATTTATGGGACTGTGTCAAATTCGACGACCTAAATGACAGTTTTGCTATTGCTATTTTTAACAATTTTATTTTTGCTTTTCTAACAATTTTGTTTTTATTTTTAAATTTTATTTTATAGCTTTTGCATGCATTAACCTTTGCTTTTGCTATTTTTAACAATTTTGTTTTTTGTTTTTCTAACAATTTTGCTTTTCTGATTTTGCATGCTGCTTTGACTTTACTTTTAATGTGAAGGTTTTGACGTTTTTAATTTTTTTAATTTTTTAAAAGATATTTTTAGCTTTTCCGTTTTTAACAATTGCATGGTGAATGTTGCGTATATATATGCTTTTGCTATTTTTAACAATTTTGTTTTTTGTTTTTCTAACAATTTTGATTTTATGATTTTGCATGCTTCTTTGACTTTACTTTTAATGTGAAGGTTTTGACATTTTTATTTTTTAAAATCTTTTAAAAGATATTTTTAGCTTTTTCATTTTTAACAACTGCATGGTGAATGTTGCGCACGCGCGCGCATGTGTGTGTGTGTGTGTGTGTGTGTGTGTGTGTGTGTGTGTGTGTGTGTGTGTGTGTGTGTGTGTGTGTGTTACAAGGAATATTGTTCTCAAGATTGTTTTCTAAAAATTTAGTGGATTGGACACGCGACCCTTAGATCTGTAGCAGTACGCGGTACTTGACAGAATTGTTGTTTGAGCAGCAGAAGTTGGGGTCATTTGTGCAAGTTCTTCCCATCTACAGTCGTCTTCTGAATCAAGGTAAGTTTAATTTCTTTAAACCCTGTGCTAATTGCTTAAAGGCTTCAACAGGTCAACACCAGTGATATAGATTTTGTTGCCCAAGTTATTGGGGACGTCATCTGATAGGGACTTTGCTCAGGTGGTGAGATGTTTTTTGGTGTTGATCCGAGATGACAATGGTTTAAATTCCAATCACAAGCCATTTCCAGAAGCCATGTCTATTAATGATGGACCGTGGAAGCCCGTTTTAACAATTGCATGGTGAATGCTTTGCATATATATAGTCTGTAGGAATATTGTTCTCAAGATTGTTTTCTAACAATTTAGTGGATCGACACGCGACCCTTGGATCTCAGCAGGCGATGACGCGATACTTGATGAAATTGTTGACTGAGCAACATAAGTTGGGGTCGTTTGTGCAGGTTCTTCCCATCTATAGCCATCTTTTGAATCAAGGTAAGTTTAATTTCTTAAAGGCTTCAACAGGTCAACACCAGTGATATAGATTTTGTTGCCCAAGTTATTGGGGATGCCGTTTGATAGGGACTTTGCTCAGGTGGTGAGATGTTTTTGGTGTTGATATGAGATGACAATGGTTTAAATTCCAATCACAAGCCATTTCCAGAAGTCATGTCTATTAATGATGGACCGTGGAAGCCCAAAATTAGTTTCCACAAATCATACAATATGCCGCAATCTAAATGTTCTAGGTTGGACCACTATTATTTCTTCCCTGCTTTAGTTTTGTGATGATTTACTCTTCCATATTTTACTTTCCTTGAAGCTTTGGTTATGTTCATCCTAAAGTTGCTTTCTTCTTAGAAATGAAAATTTAGAATATTTCAGCCTGTCTTGAGTGACGAGTCTTAATTTGAAGACATTTGGATTATCCTTGCATTGTCTCTGTATGGACTATACTTGGAGGTGGTTTTCCCATCCTGTCATTTGTACATGTTGCGGGTAGGATGTTGGGGAAGTTGAACTTGGAAACAACCTCAATTACTACCAAGTGCTATGAGAAATTTTGGGAGAATGAGTTAGTTTTGACCTGCATTATGGGTTGTTAATGTATAGTGTTAATGAGTTTCTTTTGGCCGACATTATGTGTTGTTTATGTATTATATCAACTGAGTTACTTTTGACTGCATGATTGGTTGTTTATGTGTTATATCAATGAGTTACTTTTGACCTGCGTGATTGGCTGTTTATGAGTTGTATCAATGAGTTTCTTTTGACCTGCAGTGTGTACTATTTGTGTGTTATATCAATGGTTTACTTTTGACCTGCAGTATGGGTTGTTTTATGTATGTCAATGCAATAGAGTAATTTGAGAAATTTGATATGGCTGTTGATCTTTAAGATTGAGTTTGTCTTGCATGAACATTGAAATGTTGAGGAGGTAGTTGTGTGAGAAGCAAAATGGGTAAATACTAAAGAGGATAATTACCTACTCAAATAAGCAAACTGTGATATATATACACATGCACACATACATACATATCACTTAGTTATATCTTGTGCATAGCTTTTGTAGTCCTATATAATGAATTTGCCTATGCAGAAAACATTGAGTAATTGATCTTGATTCTCAGCTCTTCTGGACCTCTCTTGTATATATCTCTCTGTGTGTGTGTTTGTTTATAATATTCTTATCATAGAAAAGTATTTTGTTAGGCCATATGTGTTCTATTTTGTCTTAATCATAGCAATTTTTTAGGCAATGTTTATGCAATTGTTGTTAATCGGTGTGGCAAAGTATATATCCGACAAAGAATCAAACTTTTCAAACACATGTACAATTTTTGTAATCCAACAACTATGCATTCCTAATTTCTTTATCATTGTGTCTCCATACAAATACCTATAGTTTTCTCACTTCAAGTGTACATATTGTTCTTATTGTTATCCATTCTATTTGCTTAACATAATAATCAGTCTGTTTCAAATAAATGCATGTATATATTGCGGTGGAACATATGGAAGACAAAATCTAACTTTTCAACATATGTGTTCAATTTTTCCTTTTAATTTTGTTTCTTGCTTCTTTATGTAAACCAACAAAAACACATTTTTAATATCTTCTTCATTATATCTACACACAAATACCTATAGTTTTAAAATTCCGAGAAAGAACCATGCAATTTATAGTTGTTTCCATCCTAAGATTTGTACATTATATCACTTTTTGCATTTTGAATAGTTTAAGGGTTAGACATCATGTTTGTGCTTTTTAAATGAAGTGACTCATCTATATTTCTACACATACAAAATCAATCACCCATAGTTTAAAAAAACACAACTACAAAAGAAAAAACTATCCCTATAACACAAATAACATATACCATTTTTTGTTTGCAAAATACCTCAAAGAAATGTGGTTTCATGGAATGCTATGATTGTAAGATATGCACAAAAAATCTCTAACAATGATGCTCTCAAACTCATTGAGGTAATAAAGAAATTTGGAATGTACCATAACCATTTCAGATTTGTTTATATATAATTGCATATTCTGTCTCATTTTAGTTTCATGGAGAGATAATATGTTAAAGCACTTAGTCATTCTTTCAATCTACTTTGACAACAACACTTCACATTCACAACATTCTTGAGAGTGACTATTAGCAAACTTACATGTCTCACTTGCATTTGCAACATTTGTTTTGGCTTTAATAGAAAATCAATATTGTCAATCACACCCCTTATCAACAACTACAAAAGTAATAATTGTCTTTCTAAATCGAATAACAAATACCATTCGGCGTTCACATTGCATTGTACACATGCGATTGCTACTTACATTAGAGTGTGAGAACAGGGGATGGAGAGAGATAATCTAGGCTTGTTGGAGAGATATGTGGGATTTGAACACTATATCCTTGAATTATGGAGTTAAAAAAATGCTATATATGTAATATAGGTTATTGAATAGAATAATCAAATGTTCAACTCTTGATTTGCATTGATATTGGATATTGTCTTTGGAAAATTTTGAATCATATTTACACTGCGTAAGTTGTGTATTGCCACATAGATTTGGATTTCAAAATTGTTTCCATTTACACAGACCTCATTCGGTTTGGCCAGCCTTTTTCACAAACATTCAGATTGAGCATTAGCATATATACATTGATCTCAAAAGGTAGATTTGATTTTATTGAGTTTTTAGAATCGTGTGTTTGACCGTAAAACTATTGCAACAAGGCCACATTGGAATGACTTTCCATCCACACCATATTTTTTCATTCCAAGATGCCCCAAAATCACCCACATGTCATTTCACCACCGTTCGTGGGATTATTAAAAGGTGTGTTTAATAACAAAAGCCATGTCAATTTAAAAAAATTAGTTGCTTTTGGATGGTTATGGTGGAAGTGCGACATAGCTAAGAGCATGGTTTTATGGAGGGGATTCAATTCTTATTTTCTTGGAGTAGAAGGTTCCATCTTTATTTTTAAAGCCGATTACGGGAAAAAAATAGAATCTAGGCCTAAAAATAGGAGCTCCACTTTTTGGCCACCTAAATTTAAGAGGTGGTGGAGAGGGGGTTGCGCTTCCCCCTATAGTGGCTAATTTTTTTCCATGTGGAATATAATATGCATTCCCGCCATTATTTTTTGATGATTTTAGAGAGAACTATAATTTTATTTACCTACAAATAACCATAAAAATCCAATGGGATCCTATAATATCCCAGCGGGTATTGTTGAGGAAACTAATTAAAAAACATGGGACCTTAAAACTACTAAAATGCTCCTAAATTTTCTTAGCAACACCCACTGAGATATTTATGGAGCCCCCCCTCCATAGGACCATCCTCTAAGTCGGTTAGATTTCACAAGAACCTTCAAAGCCCTATGAGTCGAGAGATTATATCCCTCAACCTTTTCTTTTCAGAATTTTTGTTTAAGTGGTGTAAAAATTTAATGCGGGTGTTAATTATTTTTATGGAGGACTATTATAGAGAGGATATTATTATTTTCAAAATGTTGTATAAATGATGTTTTTTTTTAAATTTGTAAAAGTGAGGACCACTTTCATCTTGTAAGTGATTATGTCACTAGTGATTGTGTCATTCTTAAAGTTTATAATTATATTAGTCTATTTCTTTAACATAGGTATATAGTCAAATTATTTTTAAATGGATGCATTTTCAATGGAAATCGACATCCTAAGTCAAATATTTCATATTGTGGGGGAGATAAAAATAAACATAATTTGGAAATAATTGAGCTTAAATTTCAATTAGCCAAGTAAGAAGAAACACATTAGAGGATGGAGGAAATGAAGACTTGAGGAAAACCAACATCCTCTTGTAAGTCGCTAGTGATGAGGTTGCAGCACAATGCATACGAGTAGTGAATAAGTTGTGTAAAATGACTATACTAAGGGTGATAAAAATGGAAGTAATGACTATCTATGTTGTGAAAGATTGAGTGATAATGATCACATGCAGAGGGTACTTGAGATTATGATGACGTGGTCCTCCGTTTTTTATTTTTCATGTGTTTTTAGTTTGGTGTGATATTGAGAATAAGAATAGGGGTAAATTCATGTTCAAATTTGTAATAAGTGAGCATAATTCTAATGTAATCCTCTACTAGAAAATGTAGTAAACTAAATGCATAGTGTATTACAACATCATGATACTTGTGAAGGGCGAACAAGTGTCTGTGTCCCTATTCATACTTAGGTTAGTGGTCATTTTGTGTAAAACCATTTGTGAAGGTTAGACATATGTAGAATTCATGTTCGTATTTCTCACACTAGTTTGGTATATAAAGAACTTTGAATTGTCCTTTCACCTCCCTCACATGACTCTTTGTTTCCATATTCCACTCATGACCTTTCGTTTTCCATGAATTAAGTATTTCTCTTATAATTTTGAGAAAATACTTTTTACAAATTTAAAATAGGTCACTTAAGTGAATAGGATGAAATACAATGATGATGCATAATGAAGAATTAGAATGGGGAGAGAAAGAAGAGAGGGAAAGAGAGGAAGAGGGAAGGGATAGGGGAAAACACTCCTCGTGATGAAATGCTTTGAATGCCTTGATGCAACCATGAAATTTGAGCGAATATTTTTGCTACTTGGTGATCTTATACACTGATGAAGATTGCTCCCTTGAATAACTTTGAATCATTTTCCCAATCTAGTGATGACCACAAACTCTATGATGCATGGACATCCTGGACCATAGAATGAGTGTTTAGAAACATTGTTATGATGTTTACCACTTTGCAAGCTCGAGATGAACACATACAATGCCCACGATGACCCTCCTTGAAACTTGGTTGATGAACCCTTTGACTCGTTGAAATCATTCTGACCAATTCACTTTGGATCACTCGGTTCCTTAAGTGATGAAGATGAATTCACATGATGTGCCTTGCGATGCCTTGCTTTGCTTTTGTAAACCATTGCACTCAAGATGATGCTTCCAGGACCTCCGTGAAGTTCTCATTCCTCCTTTTCAACTCATGAAACCATCTCATTATCCAAAAGGGAGTCCAAAAAGCAGTAAGGTGAGTGAAAACAAAGTCATATGTAATTTTCCACTCCGAAATGAAAACTTTCTATTTTTAGAATATGAGCCTATGCTCTACTATTCTGGGGACATATCACTGTCTTGCTCCAATTTCACCTTCTAAACCATCTACCATATTCCAACCTCCTATGTTCCTGAGATATTTCTATTTTTAGTACATTTCTATTTTTAGCAGGTTGTTATTTGGGACCTACTATTTTGGGAAGAAGTCATTTTCTGTCTTACTTTCCATTTTACCCTTTTATGATTGTCCTGAGTGATCGAACTTTTAATTTAGTGGGACTCATAATTTATAGAATGTGAGGAAGTATAACATATGATATTTTTAGTAAGTGGTGAAAACGACCTCTATTTGCGACGGAATAACTTTTTGGATTCGGCTCTTCATCATGAACTCGTGCTCCAATTTTCATCATGATTCACTTTTAGAAAGCTTAGAAATGAAAAATGAAAATTTATGTCTAGTAAGAGCTTCGGGTATGGAGCTACTAGGGTAGAATACTGATAAAAATCATTCCTTCATATCTTGAGAATCTGGCAACTTCATCATGCAAAAACTAGTTTGAGAGAAACTAGTAAGTTGGAGACCCTTTCCTCTGAATTTCGGATGATTTCACCCGCTAGATATTCGGGAATTTGAAAATTTCTTCAAAGAGGGCAAGATGCTGATAAAAACATAACCCTCCATATCCCTAAAAATAGGGACTTCATGGCACAAAAACTAGTTTACGCGAAACTAGATTTTTCAACGATCATTCCCTCTAATTTTCGTGCGATTTCGCCCACTAGAACCTTGAGAAGTGGAGAGGTAGCTCGCTGATTTTTTCCACTACTTGTGTCATGGCGGCCATTAATGGAGCTTAAAATTTATAGGTCTGATTTTTGTCTCTGTTCACAATGAAATCAACTCCATTCCGATAGGTTTTGCTTCTTGTCTCACTGGCAAAATTTCTCTTTAATCCGGTTCCCGGTTTGACCAGAAATTGAACTTTGCTCTTTGTGGAGCTGGAAGTCAAATTCCTTCATTGTGAGCATTCCTTGCTACAAATGTGAGGTTTGAATATGATTTTTTAATGGCCTTTAAGAGATAATACGTCAGCAGCAACATATGGTTTGTCAATCCGTGCACCGGTTTGGAAGATTTCTTCAAATTTCGATTTCATGGCAATGGGGATTTCCATTGTTCTTCTTCTTTGTTCTTCATTTCTTCTTATCTCGATGAAATATTCTTCCAATACCTGTGTATCACCATGGGGTAAAGGATTTCATTTCTGGTGAAGCTGGTTTGAGCTTTGGCAATGATGGAGTGGTGGAATGAGGTGTTCTCTGCAACTTTCTTCTGATAATGGAGAAGCAATTAGAAGCGAAGAAGCAATGGAGTTAGAAAATTTTCAAATTTTTGAGTTGGAGTTGGATGCATTTTTTTGTCCCTGATGTCCCTCACCTCAAAGGGATGTGAGGGAGATCAAATTTCACAAAGTGGTCCTGGGCCGACATGTGGTGGAGATCCGACAACAAGGGATTTGAGCTCCAAATTACACCCGGGGCCGAACTAGCAATCCTGATGGTCGCATGGGGTTTTAGAGGTCACATGGGGCTGGGAACATTTTTCCAAGGTTGATGTCCTGAACCTCGGGGACACAAAATCCCGCCAGGCTCCTGGAGCTGACACGTGTCCTCCCAAAATTTGGCTAACTCTCGAACTCGCTCCAAGAGGACAACTTGTGATGATGATAACTTGAGCTCTGATGGAATTTTTAGAAAAATTATATATGATCCTGACTAGAATGGCCTTTTAAATGAAATGGTATGGATCTCATGTCTCTATTATTTCATTTTATCCCTGAAAAGTGGAGTTTTGATTTGGTACTCCACCTGTGCCTGAGAAAGACTACCTACAGACCTAATACGCCAAAGTGTTGTGAAAAAATTATTTTACCATATTTTAGGACTTGGAATTATATTTCTTGAGATATTTTTATTTTCTCCTAAAACCATCCGAAACTCCCAGAATCACCTTCCGAAGCTCAACGATTGTTTTGGCTCTGTACTAACTAGGCATGTGAACCCTAATTTTGGCGAAACTGCCCCAACTTCTCCGATCCTTTCCAAAATATTCATGAATCATTTCCATGATGTCCCAAGACATTTTAATCACCTCCACACCATCTTAGGATCTTTTAATCCACTCCATGGGGTTACTCCAACCCTAGGAAGGCTAGTGATAACCCTTCCCATAACTGCATGTAGCTTGCAACTTTTAATGAACTCCTAAAATCACCTAAGGGGAATGAATGAAATTTCCTAAATCACCTAAGGGGATGAGATAACATTAGTTGGGGGGTCACTTGGATTGACTGGACAATCCTGGGGTGTCTTGGAATGATAGGACTTGAAAAAATTAACACAGGGGTATAGTTGTCATGCTCGAAATTGTTAATTTCCTTATTGCACATTTGCATGACAAAAACATTACATATTATTACCTAAGTTTGCATCCAAAGGCACAAGAGCATCAAAGGCATCTATCTAGCATACTCACTCAAGGGACAAGGGTTGCATCAATTCTACATACATAACACGGGAGGGTAAGTCTATTCTATTCCATCCCACACATTCTATACGTTTGTTACATTCTAGATTTAGCCCGCTATCACTGTGCAACTCACACAAGGGCATCATTTCTACACACACAAGAACTACATGGAGTTTGAGATGTAGTGCAACTCTCATCCGTAAGATCACTCTTCGAGTGATCAGCTGGCCAAGTCGATTCAACTCCCCATTTTGCATCTATATTCTTAGGTTTGATGTGGGTTGTGGGTATGTGCAATTAGCCATATGTTTTTCACGTTACAGTACATTTGACGATCAAGGAACAAATTCGAGTGAAAAACAAATACCAACAATGAAGCTCACCGTGCATAGAAAATACCGATCCTCGATCACCTACACGTACATTAGCACCTATAACGGATGCTAGCTCCTGTGGTCCTATCCTCCCATGGGCACTCATTTCTGGAATGGTTCTAGGTCTCGAACCTCCGGTCAACATCATAAACACTATTTACAGTCTGTTCTAGTGGTTCATCTGCCTAGATCACCTCTTGTTTTCTTAGAAATCAGCTAAGTCCCTCTATCTCTCCTTCTTGCTCTGGGTTTCATATTTATATGCTTCATTTATCTTGTGCCTTACTATATATTACTCTACAAATAAGATTTAATTCAATTTACATTAAATCATTTGGTGAACCCCACTCCTCGAACCCTTTTCCCTTAGATCCCAAACCCTCATGGCTCAAAAGAGGTACCCATCTCCAAAGCACGATATGACCTATATGCATATGCAACCAATATTTTCCAATGCCTCTGAAGAAGCTGAATTTCGTAATGTCATCTACAATCCCCAATATGACACAAAAACCCTCCAACTACTCCTTGACCACAAAAACTCCCTTCCTGTTGGTTTCCAAAACTCTGATATTTGCATAGTTTCTCCTGACCAAAATTTTACCACATGTTATCCCTCATTTCCCATAGCCATGCATAACCCTCCACCCCCCCTCCTTGTATTATGGAGAATGATATCACTAATATAGATTATATACATGATGATGTAAAAACATGGATGTTAAAGACTCTACTTGTGATATTGCAAATGTAAATATGGATAATGATGTTCTTCTTTATTAGTCAAGTTGTATGTGAATCTATTTCTCCTGCCATTCTTACTTTTGAAAATGTTTCTAATGATTTCAATGATAGATCTAACACTAGCACTCTTACCACTTCTTTGTATGCTTTGATGATAACCTTGATGAAATTCGTGCTTGCGAAAATATGACTGATAGTGAATTTGACTCTGATAATGATATGACACATGTTAATAATGATGTTTCTTTAGTTAAATTTTTTGAATGTGAATCTACACCTCCTCTTCCTTCTACTTCTGAAGCTCCTTCCAATGATGGCCATGTTGACACCAATCCTACTCCTAATACACCTCTCATTATGTCTCATGATTCTACACCTAACATCTCTGTAGAGCCTCCACAATCATCTCTTCCTATCGTACCTCCATCCCCTCCTTCGACATCCACTCCCCCTCTCAGGTTCCTATGATCACTCACAATGGAAAGATTCAACCCCTCAATGTGCCTCTCACTTCCCAGACCATCCCCTCACAAGATATCCTATCTCTCATGCATGTTGTTGGTTCTTTGCAAACCCAAGTTCATACCCTTACCCTTGAGAGTAGATCTTATTATGCCTCCATTGACAATAATTCCCTTCATGGAAATCCCATTCCTAAGAAGATTCACAATTCTAATTTCCCCAAGGATTTCATCATGCCTACTTTCTCATGTTTCGATGGCACCGACAATCCCTATTTACATCTAAAACATTATCGCTTAGCCATGGCTTCTTATTCCAATGATCGATTGTTACTTAAAGCCTTTCGCCATAGCCTTATTGATCATGCTCTCCAATGGTATACTCATTTTCCTTATGGATCTATTAGTACTTATTATGATATGGAGGATGCTTTTCTTAGATGTTTTATTTCTAACAATGGTCCTAAAGTTACATATGAATGCTTGCCTTCTTTGCATCAAGGAAGAATGAACCAATTTTAGATTACATTTTACGCTTTAATTCTTGCATGCATCAGTTACTATTTCATCCTATTGATCTAGAAATGCAATTTATATTTTGTTGTGGATTAATTCCTCCATTAAAAGAAAATCTCTTGTATGATACATGTGAATCATTTACTCTATTGTGCTATAAAGTTATTGATTTAGAAAAGGACTTAATTGCAGATCATGTTATAACACCACCTTCTACTTCTTCTATTCCTCCCTTTCCTAATAAGTCTTCTCCTCTCCCATCTATTGACCTTCCTACATGATCAAAATCTCCTCCTCCACGCAAATGTCTTCCTTCCCCACCACCGCATCGAATTCACCTAAGTCTTCTCCATCTCCCACTCGTGAACCATTGCACTTTTCACATAATACTAAACCACATGATGTCTTGTGTACCTTACTTGATAAGCGGTTAATCCGTTTACCTTCCACCCAACATCATCCCCCTCATTGGTTGTAATGCCATCGTGACTGCCCTTTTTGTAATTTCCACCACATCAATGGCCACCGTGACAATGATTTCTATGCTCTCCATGATAGACTACAACAATTAGAAGATAAAGGTGTCATTGTTTTCTACTCTCACTCTCATGAGCACTCTCGCTCTCCTATTCCACATAGGCGAGCCTCTGCCACAATTAACTTGTCTCATTCACCTCCTCCTAAGGTCATTATCTGTCCACCTCCTAAGGTCATCATCCATCCACCTCCTCCAGATCTGACTCACTTATAGCCACATCAACTCATCCTACACACATTCTACTCGTATCTCATTGGATTCCTAAGCAAGACACTTCATCACTTCATAATATCACACCCCATCAGTGGAAACATTTCCTCTGATTTCCAATTCAGAACCTATACTCACACCGGCACTCTTCCATATGCTCTGCTTGCATGGAGGCCTTTCCCACTTTGGTAGATAATCTTCATTTCCAACTCATTACCCTATGACACACTCTTGTGCTATGGTTCACACTTGACTGTTAAGGGCATACTACATCAATGAACCTCACATCATACTCACTTCACACTATGTGCTTCATGATTCATATTTCTAGCATCTACAACAAACCCATTACCCTATGAATAATTCTTGTGCTCTGGTTCACACTTGACCGATGAGGGCATACTACATCAATGAACCTCACATCGTACCCACTTCACGCTTTGTGCTTTATGATACATCTTTCTAGCATCTACAACACACCGATTACCCTATGACACACTCTTGTGCTACGGTTCACACTTGGCTTTTGAGGGCACACTACATCAATGTGTAGACACTAAATCATGCACTTTGAGTATATTTATAGGTCCTAATCACATACATGCATTCATATGATTCCTAAGCGAGAAAAGTACTAATTAACCACTATTTTTGGCCTCTTTTCTTTCTTTAGTTTCCTTCTTGGTCTTACACACCCCACTACCTAGTATGACCTTTTCCACTTCATTTTATCTGATTTTGGACACTAGTTCTCGGCCAGGATGCCAACGCCTGGCACCCTCGTCCTCCTGGGCGCCCCCGAACTCTTTGTATCTTACTCGCCTCTTTTGGGCCTCTTCTAGTTGTTGGGCATCTTGATTTCTTATGGGTTGACCTTTTAGTGGTTAATTACAAAATTCAAACAAGGGAATCATATAAATACAATGTTATGTGATCAAATTAAATGACCAAGCTCTAAGCATCTATTATCACCACCTAAGGTTACATCCAAAGACATTACTAAGAACATAAAAGCATCCATTTGGCTTCATTCAAGGGACAAGGGATTGCTTATTCTGCATACACTTCATAGGAAGGGAAGTTCATTTTGACATCCACACATCTATTTACATTGCTACATCTAGCTATTGCTCGTTATCAAGTACATCCTGCACAAGAGACACCTAGAGCACACTTCTACACACACACACGCGCGCGCGCGTGTAAAACTACATGGAGTCTAAAAGGTAGTGCAACGCCCATATCATAAGTTCATATGTCGGTTGGGTGATCGCCGAGGTCGATCGACCCCCATTCACATATTTTTCTTTGTAAGATTTGATGTGTTTCGGGGTTTTACGGGTGGTCATTTGTTTTGTAGGTTACATGCAACTTTGGCGATCTTCTAACGACCTACAAAGCGATCATCAAAGAGGGTTAGTGACACTTTTGTGACACAATGAAAATCATTTTTAAGGTTCCGCATAGTCACAAACACCTATAGAAGGTCCTTGATGCCTAGCACCCCGACCCGATCCACATGTTCTAATCCCAACATTTCTAGCTTCTACATTTTTCTAGGCTCGGTTATGGCAATCTGTTTTCTGTTCCATCAATTATCCAATTAAACACATCTTTGGGATCATTGCGAAATAAGATAAGTCTCTCATTCTCTCTCTTGCACTTGGGGTTTCATATTTTTCTAGCTTACTGCTTAGGTCGGACATGTAATTTATTGTTTATCTATTGTGTTGTGACTTTGTAATTAAGGGTTTATCATATTCCTATATTTGTTAAATTATTTTTTGAACCTGTTTTGAGCACTCTTATTATTGTATCACTCTTTCCCTTAGGTTCCACTCATTATGGATGTCTCCATTCATGCCTTTTTGCAAGATAATCCTGATTGTACCAATAAACACTAACACTTATATTCATCCTCATACTTTTCCTGAGTATGTGTATCATAAGTTTACTTCCACTCTATCCCTCAATGAAGATCACATTACTTTCACATCGATGAGTTTCCTTCTCAAGCCATGTTAGAGCATGATCCCCTCTATATTTAGGTTTGTATCAATAATGTGGGGGTTAAGCATGCCTTAGTTGATAATGGATTGAGGCTCAATATTTGTAACATTGCATTCCTCCACCAATTGGGTCTTTATGAGGTCTTTTGGAATCCTTAAACTATTTCTATTCATGGATTTGACAATATCCCCAAGTGTGTCTTAGGTACTATCACCCTTCCTGTTAGTGTCAGGCCATGTACACGCCCATTCCATGCCATGTAATGCCCAACAATATTAATTATAATATTATTCTTAGGCAGCCTTGGATCCATGCCATGTATGCAATTCCTTCCACTCTCCATACATGGCTTAAATTCCTTTATCAAGGAGTTGTCTACAATGTTCCAACAAATCCATCGCCATTCACATATTGTAATTCTATTGAGCACTCCATATACACTCCTAACTCTTTTGCATCTGCTCAGGATTTCTCCAAATATTGTCTTGGCTATAAATATTTTCTCTTTGATGGCTTCTCTAGTACTGGCTTAGGCCCACAAGGTCAAGGAGTCACGAACCATGGGCTCTTCCCACTCAATCTAATAAGCTTGGCCTAGGATACCATCTTCCCTCTATACCTTCTTCGGAGGCTTATACTGCTCTGCATACTTCTTCGCTTCCTCTGGTATATTCGGACCTCATTAGTGACTCTACTTCTACTGCTTGGGCTAATTTAGAAACTTTTGCTAATGATGATTCTCTTCTAGAATACATGGGAGTTTACTGACGACCTCCCTTCTTTTCATCATAAGAAGCACTCTCCATCACTTCTTAGTGCTACCACCTACTTTAGATATTCTGACCCACTTACTGAAAGTGTCGACGCTCTTGATACTATTTCTACTAATCCATACATAAAGGATTGGTCAAATCTTCTCAACGAGGATACCATTCAATATAACCTCGACACTTTTGCCAACCCATGAATGGTTTTGTTAGTCGCTTCTCTCACACATGATGAGAAAAATGATATCAAACAAGTTCTTCATGAATTCTCTGATATATTTGCATGGGACTATAGTGATATTCTTGGTATCGATCCTTCTATAGCCATGCACAATAGTGTCCTTCACCCTAGTGCGAAACCTATTCAAAAAAATCCACAAAATGCATCCAAAGGTCATACTACTCATCAAATAAGAAATACAATGCTTACTAGATGTTGGCTTTATTTGCGCTATGGATTATCCCGAGTAATATTGTGCCAATTATGAAGCTGGATGGTCATGGGTCATCTTGTTGCACCGATTTTTGGGATCTCAATAAGGCTTCTCCCAAAGATAGTTTTCCACTGCCACACATTGACGCCATTGTTGATTCCACTGGATGGATATGATATCCTTTCTTTCATGGATGGCTTTGTTGGTTATAACCAAATCAAAATTAACCCAACAGATCAAGAAAAAAATTCATTTACTACGCCTTGGGGAACATTTTGTTACATTGTCATGCCCTTTGGCCTTAAAAATGCTAGGGCCACTTACCAGTGAGAAATGACACATATATTTCATGACTATATTCATAATATCCTTAAAGATTATGTTGATGATATACTTTCCAAATCACGACATCATTCTACACATGCTCAAGATCTCTGCACACTTTTTGAATGTTTACAAAAAAAAAGTATGCTTGATTCCAAAAAAAGTGTGTTTTTAGAGTTCTGTTGGCAAGATCCTTGGGTAAATTATCTCACAACGTGGAATTGAAATAGATCCCAAAAAAATCTGTGCTATTATTGACATTCCCCACCTCATAATTTGCATCAATTACGCTCACTACAAGGTAAAATCCAGGACATCCTCCATTTTATTGCGCAACTTGCTGACAAAACCCAACCATTCACACACTTGATGAAGAAAGACACTAAATTTATTTGGGATGACCACTTTGTCAAAGAGAATTCAATGCTATTAAAGCATACCTCTTAAATTTGCATGTTCTTGTACCTCCTACGACTAAGCGCACTTTCTTGTTATACATTTTTACCACATTTCATGCTTTAGGAGTCCTTATAGTGCAACACGCTAGTTCTCAACGTGAGAGGGATATCTATTATATCAGTCATACTTTACTCTCTTATGAATACAACTACAATTACATCGGAAAATTATGCCTCGACCTAGTCTTTGTGGCAAATAAGTTGCGCCACTATCTTCTTAATAACGAGGTTCATATTATCAAGAAAGTAGATCCCTTACACTAGCTCTTGTCCCTCATGCATCTCTCAGGACGTCGACATGATGGGTTATATTACTCACAAATTTTGAATTCAAATTTATTCCACAAAAAGTGATCAAAGGCCAAGTTATTGCTGATCAACTAGCTGAGGCACCTATGTCGGATGCATCACCTATTTTCGATTCTTTTTGCGATGATTTCACTACTTACACCATTGATACCGATACTTGGACCATGTATTTTGATGGGTCTCACTTCCGCTCTGGTGCTGGGGTCGGGATAGTCTTTATTACTCCACATGGTGATCATCTCCCCTTTGCATATCACTTAGGGTTTTCATGCACCATGTTTTCGCCCTCAAAATCCCCCTCATTTTCTAAGTCAAATTTGAAATTTTTGAGCTCACGCCTTCTAGAAGTGTTCAAGAAAAGTTGAAAGTATGAAAAGATAGAGAAATTCATGCTTTGAAGTTGTTTAAACTCTCCAGTCTGCATGTTTTGATAAATTTTCCGTTTTCATGTCTGAACATGTGAAAATTTTATTGTTGTCCTCATTTGAATGAAATTGTCAATCTTTATATGGCCATGCATCATTGAACCTTCTATTGTTTTCAATTCTTTGGTTCGCAAAATAAATTTGAAAATCGGGAGTGAAATGGTGGAATTTTCTTCTTCTCTACATTTTTCCACAGTTGTGAATGATGGGTGTTTTCTTCCTGTCACATTTTGGCCCCATTATCCATGGGTACGTGGACATATCTAATTGGATGCGGAAAGACAGATCCTTTTTGCATTTTGAGGCATTGTGGTGAAAAGGAGAAAAGTTGTAAAAGTGAAACACAACCCCACGGGCGTCCAGGTGATGCCATGTGTTGATGCCTGCATTGAAAAGTCAAAGCGGGGAAGCGGGTTGGTGGAGAAATTTTTGTTTTTGAGCCTTATTGAAAAAGGGATAAAATTCATAAAGTGACCCGTAGCTCCGATCATGCTATGAGGAAAAAGTCAAATATTAAGCCCACGTCAAAAGGTCAAAGCAGGGAGGCGGGTCAATGGAGCAATTTGTGTTTTTGAGCCCACATTAAAAAAGGTAAAATTATAAAAGTGACCCGCAATTCTGTCTCCACTCAAGTAAGGCCACATGTCAAAACCATATCAAAAGCGGGAGAGTGGGCCAAAATGTTCCAAAACACCATTTCTCCAAAAGTCACAAAATGCAAAAGGCATCCTCCACACCCGCTCCAGTAAATTTCTCCCACGTGGATGACTCTAGTTTAAAGTTTCAAAGGCAAGATGAACGGTTCAAATTCAAAGTTACAAAATGAGTGTAATGGCTGCATTATGGAAAGTCTGGTTTTTCTCGCCATTGGCATTTCTTCACGAATCAAGAATCTGAACGGACGCGTGAAGGATTGAAAAGATTGTAAACCGTTTCTTGCTAACAAAGAAGAAGTTGTAACCGTTTCTTGCAGGATATTTAATGGCTTCTTCACACCATTATAAAGGGTTGACGATTGATCTTGTAAACTCACGAGTGCATTGTACTTAGAGAAAACAAAGGAGATAGCCATTTTCTTCTACTTTCCTCCATTCTCAAATTTCTTCCATTCCCACATTATGTACAACTTCTGTTTAAGCATCAATACAAGAAGAAGGATTTTGTAGCCTCTTTGATGAGGAGATTTTAGAAACTTTGAGTTCGTAATCTTATCTCGTCTTGTTGCCATTTGCAGGGTTGTTTCTTCTCATGAATGCATGTGTTGAAGTTTCTAACTAGTGCGTAAGGGTCGATTTTCTACTTGCGACATAAGTTCTTCTATCTCTTTTCTCAATCCCTTTCCCACCTTCATAGAAAATTCCCCCTTGTATATAATCTGCAAGCATTTCCGCAGGGTCGAGAGTGCCCCTATTGGCTCCTCGGCCGAAAGGCCACCATAGAAATCTACACTTTTTCGTGCATGCATACAGGGACAACCGCATCGGTTAAGTAGAGTGACTTAGATTCCCAGAGTGTTGGAAAGGAATCCACAAGGTTTTCCACCCAAAAAATTCCCTTGCCAATAGTTTTTGGTGCCCACCGTGGGGTAGATTTAGCAGCATCTGTTCTGAATGTGACCGCAAGGTCGAAAAATTCAAAATTCAAAAAAGAGAAAAATTTCTAGAATTTGAATGGCTATATGAGCCACATGGATTCAAATCATGGCTATTTTGGGAAACCCTCCTGTTGAAAGACCTGAATTTCTCTTCCACATCCAAGAAGACATTGCTTCATATTTGATGGAAGTTATCTGACATAATAGACAAAGTGCCAATCACTACTTCATTACCATGAGAATTCTGGACCTTGAAGAAGAATGCACTATTGCTAAATTAGAGAGGCAAAGACAAATTCCAAAGCACCACAAATAAGAGCATAGATTTTCTAGGCGGATAAAAGATTCACCCGGCAACAAAGACAAGGAGGAAAAATTGATCCCATTTTTGAGGAATTTCAAAGGAGATAAGAGCTACTCGAATCCAAAAGCTTCCTTTTCAAGCAACTAGTCACGTTGGCAACTCCGAGTGTTTCCAATCCTTTGGATGGTGAATTTTCATACATCAACAAGAACCTTAAATATTTCACTGACGTAGAGACCGAAGAAGAAGCTAGAGAAAGAGAGGTGAGAGACGACGAAGAAATAAGAGCTCAACTCAAAGAAATTGAGAGACTTCAAGCCGAGGCAGATGAAAGAGAAACAACAGAAGCCGCAACCTTAGCAAGGTTAGAAGATAGAAACAAAAATAGAATGGGGATTGTGATCATGAACATGAACGTGATCGTGAGACCCATAGGCCTAATGTACCATGGGGAGGAAACACCGGTCCACTGGCTCTTGCTCAACCACTCCATGAGCTATCGAGAGGCTCAAGAAAAACTTCCCAAAATTCAGAGGGGATGGTTCTCAACTCCCTAAAGAGCATGTAGCAGCATTTATCACTGCTTGCGGTGTGTTGGGTGTTGAGGATGAAGACATGTTAGTCCAACTCTTTATGGAGTCACTTCAAGAAAATGCTGTTGAATGGTTCTACATACTACCCCCGAGGTCTGTCACCTGTTTGGGTGATATAAGAAGTGCATTCGAACGCAGGTTCAAGAGCACAGAAGATTTTCAGGATATTTTGGTCCAATTGGTACAAATGAAGAAAGAAACCTCCGAGTCAATGAGGGACTTCGTAGCAAGATATAACAGAGTGATAATAAGAATCCCTGAAGATTTGGTGCCTCCTAAAAATAATTTGAAGAGATTCTTCATCAATGCCTTGCCATCAAAAGTAGGTTTCTTCTTTAGAAGAACCCAACCAAGACATTGAGGGAAGCTCAAGACCATGAAATAGAAACTGATGATGATATAATCTTCTCTGGTAAAGTGAAAGGCCCAAATGGGACACCAAATGGTCGAACTCAACCTTAGTCATCACAAATCCAATGTTCCAAAAAATGGCAAACAACTTGGTTTCCTTGAAGAAACAATTGTCCCATATCACAATGCGGAACGCTCCAAGGAAACCAAACTCCCTAAATAGGCCAAGGATTGCTCCACCTCCTCGTCGGATTACTCTTGAAGCACCACCAATCAATGCAATCTATGACACCAAAGGGCCGAGGAGGAAGAAAAATTGATGAAACTACGATGAGAAAATATGGAAGACTACGAAAACTATCTTGAGGTTAAGCAAGTGGATATACACAATAGCCTAATTGAGTACTTTGATGATGAAGATGAGAATGATGAAGAAGCTATAAGTTTCTCATGTGCTGTTTTCACTCATGCACAATCCAGAAAGGTGCTTCATCCTCAACAGTGATTGTGGTAAAGGATAAGAAGAATAAAGAATATTTCCCCAGAGGTCACGAGAAAATAAAATCATCAAAGCAGAGGATCACCATTACCACCTTCTATGGAGTTGGCCAAAGAAAAACCAGACTCACCGTTGTCGGGGATCATGCTACTATGCCAAGTAAGTCATCTAATTCTTCTCCCACTCAAAAGTTACTAAGAACAATTCTCCTTTAAATGTTTTTCCCGCAAAACATCTAATGTTCAATCAAAACTACACCCCCACCCCCTTCCAAGCCAATTGCTACACCCAAAAAGAGAATTCAACACCCAAAGTATCAAATCCTCTACCATGTAAATCTTCTTCCATTTCCGAACCTATTCCTCACTCACCATAACCCCATTTGATTTTGTGGAACATGCAAGCAAAATCAAAGTCCAACTCTCGAAATAGAATACCTACAAACACACCTTGCCCGGTTTAACGGTTCATTAATTATGTTCGTGGTGGTAACCCTATATCCTCAAGTCCTAATTCTAAAGGATTACTACCCACACCATCCACACCACCTTCCCAAAACATGTTAGCCCTCAATGCCTCCAAAACCAACGGGGTTGAACCTTTCTACTGTCCTCCTCATTAAAGGCCTCCATTTAACTAATTGTATCATAGATTCCAGCCTCAAACAATGTCATGCCAACCAAAGTTGCAAATTCTCTAGGCCTCACCTTGACCTGTAAATGGCTCTTGCTACTCATTGGAATCCAAACAAGTGCCATTGGTAGAAGAATCAAAGATACACAAGTAACACTAGCTAATTTTCTAGACAAGAAGGTGCTCTTAACCATAGTAGTAGTAGACATCCCAACATATTTTGGTATGCTTTTGAGTAGAAGTTTTTGTAGAGACCTAGGTGGAGAAATAAAAATGGATTGGTCATCTGTAACTATCCCAGTAAAAGGCGAGATGAAGGAGTTGCTACCCAGAAGAAAGATGAAGTTCACGATGCGAAAGACCGATGATCCGAAAGCAAACATTCTCTTTCAAGATTATGGGCTAGGAAACTACTTCCTCACATCGAGAAAAGAGGAGAACTTGCCACTTCTCATAGAGGAAGAGGAAGATCAAATTTGGACAATGAAATTTAATGGTAGTCATTCCGAGTAGGTTCAGGAGCTGGTGTAGTATTGTACTCTCCTTCCAATGAGGTGTACCCTTTTACCTACAAGCTGCAATTTGATAATACAAACAACATTGCAGAGTATGAAGCATTGCTCTTAGGCATGAATGCAGTAGAGGGAATGGGAATCAAGAAGCTGAGATGTAAAGGAAATGCAAAGATTGTGGTAAAGTAGTTCCGCCAAAAATATCAGGTGAAAAATCCAAGGCTCGGGAATTACAAAAACAGAGTGTGGGATTGCATTAAATCTTTTGATGCTTTTTCCATTAAATCTATTCCAAGGAAAAAAATGAAAGGATGATTCCCTTACAGTGTTAGCTTCCTAGTGATACCTCATCCTTCTTTTGGTAAGACAAAGTGACCATTGAAATGGTATTCTGGCATAGTGTACCAGATAATGCAAATCATTGGCAAGTATTCAGGTGATGATACTCAAATTCTTTCCTTTTTGGAGCAAAGGGATAATTTCAATAATCTCTTCTTCGAAGGAGGTGAAAATCCACACCGAGAAGTAGTCCCCAAGAAGAGAAAGAAGGAATTGAAGGGATTGATGATGAGGAGTAATCAAATTGAAAGGGAAAAAAATTCCTAAAGGCCTAGTCTCTTTAGAATACCTCTTTGACAAATATGGAAAATTCATTCACGAGAAAAAAAAGCAATCTTCTCGGTGCCCAGCTGATTTTGATAAGGAAAATATTGGTACCCCGGAGGAGCCAAGGATGGTCAATATTGGAAAATGTTGGTTTCCTGAAGAAAAATAAGGTTTGTTGCATTACTAAAGAAATAATCAAATGTCTTGGCCTACTCTTATGATGAACTCAAATCCTTCTAGCCAAAATAAATGCATCACTCAATTCCTTTGAAGCGGTGTTAAGCCCTTAAGGCCGAAACAAAGGCCGTACAACCCAAAGATTGCTGATAACATCAAGGAGGAGGTAATGATGATGCTTAATGCTAGGATCATCTTTCCCATCCACCATTATACGTGGGTGGCTAACATTGTGCCAACGTGGAAGAAGAATTGTGAAATAAGGATATTTGTATATTTTCACAACTTGAACTAAGCATCACTAAAGGACAATTATCCTCTTCTTATCATGGACCATATCCTACAAGTAGTCACTAGATCTGAAATGCTTTCATTACTTGATGGATTCTCAGGATATAATAAAATCAAAGTGGCAGAGGAGGACCACACCAAGACAACCTTTACAACACCTTGGGGCACTTTTTCCTACAATAGAATGCCTTTTGGCCTAATCAATGCAAGAGCTACATTCCAAAGGGCGATGGATTTTGCCTTTAAAGATCTGAAGCATTGCATTGTCATATATCTTGATGATCTCACAGTATTTTCAAAGAAGAGGGAAGATCATATCTATCACTTGGAATAGGTACTTGCAAGGTGTAGGAAACATGGCATATCACTAAATCCAAAAAAGTGCATTTTTGGAGTCACAGAAGGCAAATTATTGGGGCACATTGTGAACAAACATGGAGCACACATTGATCCTGAGAGGATTAGAGCCATTCAATCATTAGCCCTACCCACAAGCAAGAAGGGATTTCATTCATTCTTTGGAAAGGTAAACTTTCTTCATCGTTTTGTGCCTGAGTTTGCTGAATTGACAAAGCACATCACTTCCATGATGAAACCTCAAGAAAGTTTCAAATGGAACAATGAAGGGAAGGCAACATTTGAAGAGATCAAGAAATCCATTTCCAAGGCTCCAACCCTTGTGTCTCCATATTTTAACAAAGAGTTCATCATGTATTGTTATGCATCAGAGCATACACTCTGCTTGTTCTTGTTCAGAAAAATGATGAAGATGTTGAAGCACCTATTGCTTTCATGAGTTGTCCTTTGAAGAAGCATGAGCTAAAGTACAGCCAATTGGAGAAGCATGCCTATGCAGTGGTCAAGGCTATAAAAAACTTCAGGTTTTACATCCTCAATTCTCATACAGTGGTGATGGTCCTGACAGTGCAATCAAGTCCATTTTGACTCAGCAAGACCCTGGAACTAAGAGGGGAAATTGGATTGCAAAGACTCAAGAGTATGACTTGGAGATTCAACCTTCTAATTTGGTAAGGGGAAATGGCTTGTGTAAGTTGATTGCTGAAGATGAAACTCTCAAAGTTCAACATGGTGAAGAAACATGTACTTTCTCAACTTGTTCAGAAGACAACCCACTGGTTCTCTTTGTCACCACTACTGATGAGTGGTATGTTGATATTACATATTACCTAACTTATGGAGAATGCTCTCCCCACCTTGATTACAAGAAAAGGATAACACTCAAGCTGAAGGAAGCTAAATTTGTGATCTAGAATCATGCGCTTTACAAAAGAGGCCTGGATGGTTGTTTCCTCAGGTGCGTAGATAAAGAGCAACAAGAAAAGTTGCTTAAAGCATAGCATGACAAAGCATGTGGTGGGAATTTTTCCGAAATGGTCACTACACAAGATCCTCCGAGGAAGGTATTATTGGCCCACCATCTTTGCAGATACTCGAGATTGGGTTTCTAAATGAAAAGCATGCCAACAGTTCGTTGGAAGACCACGACTCGCTGCATTACCACTCAGGCCTGTGGTTATTAAAGAACCATTTCAACAGTGGGGTTGGACTTCATTGGTGTTCTAAACCCTCACTCAAGCATGGGGCACACTTATGTACTCATAGCAACAGACTACTTCACCAAATGGGTGGAAGCCATTCCAGCCAAACAAGCCAACATTGAAACAGTATGCAACTTCATTAAGGAGAATATCATAGTCCATTTCAGAATTCCACGAGAAGATTATAACAGAGATAATGCTATCTATTTCTCTTGAGAGTTGAGCTATCTATTTCTCTTCAAGAGAGTTGACCGAGTTTTGCTATAGCAACGGAATCTCCCTAGCTCATTCTTATGACTACTATCCACAAGGAAATGGACAGGACGAATCAAGCAACAAGAACATTGTGACCATTGTCCGCAAGCTTGTAGATAAGAATCAAAGGAATTGGCACAAAAGGTTGTACGATGCATTGTGGGAAGATAGGATCACTCCCAAAAAGGTGATAGGTATTTCTCCATTCCAACTGCTATATGGAGTTGAAGTCGAGATTTCCCTCACAATTGATATGTCAACTCTCAAGTTGCTACAGGAAATAGAAGATGGTCAATACAAAGATTCCATAGACAAAAGGATCCTATTTCTGGAGAAGATGGAAGAAAATAAATTCCAGGTGGGGGATCGAATCAAAGAACACCAATTGAAAGTGAAGAATATCTTTCGAGAGAGGGCCAAGGCAAGAGAATTCAAGGTTGGAGACTTTGTCTTCTTTGTGGGACAAGAGACGAGAACAAAAGGGAAACGATGGAAAGTTTGATTCATTGTGGCTCGGCCCATTCCAAATTCATGGAACTTGTGGTGAGAATGTTTTCTCCTCTCATACTTGGATGGAACACCATTAGAATTGCCTTGAAGTAGGTAATACTTGAAAATGTATAATCGGTGAAAGCAAGTTGTCCCTGCCTTGTACCATAGGTGATTTCTTGGTGTGTTTCCCCTTACATTGTGTGGTTTTGTTTCCCCTTACATTTGCATGTCATGTGTTTCCTTCCTTTTGTGTGCTTACGTGTTTCCTTCTTCTCGATCTTTCTTTCTCGGGTGTACATGACTCTGCAGGCCCAATGAATAAGGCACTGGTCAATGAATTATAGGGTCTAGAGATTGAGATTCTGGATTCCCATTTCATGTCTTCACTATGCTTAGTCTATGTCATGTCCCTAAGCTAGAGCCAACTATTTTTGCCCTCAAAATCCCCCGTAATTTTCCAAGTCAAATTCAAAAATTTTGAGCTCACGCCTTCTAGAAGTGTTCAAGAAAAGTTGAAAGTCTGAAAAGATAGAGAAATTCATGCTTTGAAGTTGTTTAAACTCTCCGGTTTGCACTTTTGATAAATTTTTGTTTTCCTATCTAAACACGTGAAAATTTTATTATTGTCTAATTTGAATGAAATTGTCAATATTTCTATGGCCATGGATCGTTGAACCTTATATTTTTTTCAATTCCTTGGTTCGTGAAAGAAATTTGAAAATCGGGAGCGAAATGGTGGAATTTTCTTCTTCTCGCATTTTTCCATAGTTATGAATGATGGGTGATGCAACCTAGAACTTGCAAGATAACACCCTAGTCGCACTGGCACATCACTTAGCCTAGATTGAGTGCTCACCCGAAGCATGCAAAGGTACTTAGTCCCTCTTTAGGGTTCTTTATAATCTGGATGATAACATGATGAAGGAAGAAACATATATATTCATAACTAATCCATCATTCTATAGTGCATGCTACCCATAGATCTATGAAAGAACAAGCTTAAACAATAATCATGATTGAATTAATAACATGCACTACTCAATTGCACAAAATGACACTTAGATTCAACCAATATCTTCCATCTATTAATAAATATAGAAGCTCCTTAGTCCTTACAATATTGTTAATTTATACCAAGGCACGTATGGATATGATACACACATTCATACATACATCGCTCTCTCGTGATACATACCATAATCATCTCTCTCTATTCATATATATATCCCTGTCTTATGCACCTAATATCATATATATAGGGTGGGGACTTTCCCTTCCCTACTTAACTACTCCGAAATAGGTCGCATGCTATTATTAGCTACACTTTGTTTATAATTATAGCCACACATTCAAGTGCACTATCCATAGGTCTCTTGCGGTTATCCAAAGTGTTAATTCTATTCTTAGTTGGCCTCCATGCATAGACACTTTGAATCTCTTCTCCAAATATAAACAACACATGGCGCACACATCTCTACATCGTTGATGTGTTCTGCACGCCATCTTCCAAAAATAAATCCTCATGCTCAAAATCCGCTAAGTCCTAAAATCTGAACTTGCCTTCCACGCGTGGGTCCTTCCTGTCCTTCAGCGCCTTTGATCTTGGCCTTCTATCCCACGCGGACTTCTTGGGTGATTTTAGACAAGTATTCTTTGATTAACATTACCCCACACTAATCTCATTGTCGTCTTGACAATGGTCATCTCCAAAATTTGAAGGAAAGAATAAGAATGAAGAATGTGGAAAAATAAATAATGTATATGAGGTTATTTAAGAAACCTCCTCAGTATCAGTTTGTAGCATCAACTCTGGATATTCCTCTTTTATTGCTACCTCCAAATCCTACCATTCAGTGAGCATTTGCTCTGCTTTTTCTAGGATTTCCACAACAATGGATTCCAACTCATCCCACACAATTTCTCCTTTCTCATTTTGCAGAACCAACACAACACTAGACATGGATGTCATCCTCCCTTCCAAAAGGTCCATCTTCTATGCAATCAACTTTCCAAGCTCTTCCATCCGAGTCTTGTGCGGCTCTTGTGTTCTTGCCAGGGCCTTGTGCTTGTTTTACCATTGACAACCTTTTTGTGTAGCCCAATGTCGCATCTTTCATGGCTTTCTAGACCTCATTGTTCTCTTCCAAGGTCTTAATGTTGATAAGCACCTATGGAGTGTATATATTCAAAGCTTGGTCTGCTTTCTTCAACACTTCTTGTAATACCTACAATAGCCCTTCATAGGATTCAATTTTTCTCATCACCGATGCTTTCTCCCATTCGGTATCTTTCTTTGATCGTTCTAGTGCTTGCATACATATATTTTCATCTTCGAGCACCAAGTCCACCAACTTTCCCACATAGTGTATCGCTAAAGGAAATGTCTGTGGTACCTTGGGTTCCAAGTGTGGCCTTGCTTTAATTATAGTGTCCCCAATCTCCTCTGCAATGCTTATGAATGCCTCATTCTAATTCTATGTGAAGTCCCTTTCCTATGTTATGCACGCTATATCTACATCCTTTGTCTTCACTCTTCGTGTAGTGCTTTGATTGTGGCAGATTTGTCCATGTTTCTTCTAGCCACCTCACAGAAACTTTCACTAGTGCATTGCTTTGACTTGCTCGTCGACATGACGGTAGGCTTTACTGTCATGTGTCTAGCCCGAGGTGCCTTCTTCAGTCACCTCGAAATGCATGAATCCTCGCACACATCAAATTCAGGCTCATCCATGTGGGTATGCATCAACCACAATAGTTGCTTTCGTGTACACACAGTTGCCATATCTTCATCCATCAACTCCTAGCCAAATAGATCCTTCCTGCGTGATATCGTGCTCTAGAAGTGGGCACGAGATAATATTTCCTACGTCCTTTATATACCCCATGGCTAGTGGAATGTGCTCTCCACTTACCCTTCTAGACCTCTACTTCTTAGGAACTCGAGCCTCCAAATTTGGGACTTGCGTCTCCATGTCCTGAATATCTTCTCACTATTTCCTCTGGTCTTTTCTCTTCTTCTTCCTTCTCCTTTGATGCCTCACCCTTTTCTTCTATGTGCTTTGGGGGTGTAGGGGATGTAGGCATGCTCTCCTTTGATTCTTCCACCTCCTCATTCAACTTTAGCTTCCTCCTTCTCTGTCGCGGTCGCTTCCTTTTGTGGGGAGAGTTGGGGTGATTTGCGCACAAAGGTTGGGGTAGCACCCTAGGTCCTTGTTCTCTTGAATACTCTTTTAAACATGTGCTCCCCTTGGACCGAATTCAAGTCCTCTTCATCCCCCTCTTGTGGCTGAGGTGGTGTAACAGTGCGCTCAGCTTCTCCCTGACTTGTAGGATGTTTCCTACCCCTATGCTCCAAACCACCACTATCTTTGCGCTCCTCCTCCTCATCCTGCACTTCAATTTGCTCTATGGGCTTAGGCACTGGGATATTCTCCATTGTATGCTTCCCTTTTGGTGGTGTTGGAAGTGCGAACTCACCTTCCACATATTTTTTATTCTCCATTTTTACCTTCAACTGGAGATACACCAATGCCACCCCACATCTACTACAACCAAACTTATCGGTTTGATGTTCAAAAATTCTATAATAATTCTCTCCGTATTGGTGCTTCTACCAGGATATACATACTTCTTCCTCAATGTATGGTATTCATAGTCTACCTTGTTTGCATTGAAGATCAGTTTGCGCGTGTCTATAAATCATGAATGATTCTTGAAAATACCTTGCAGTGAATGCGTAAGGTAACTTGCAGCAAGGGGGCTCCGGGCTCCATCCTTCATTGGAAAGCACGTGATATAGAAATGCTGGTATACATCAAACTGAACTTTTTTTTCTACCACTGTTGGCAGGTACTTTCGAATGCGTCACTCTTCCCCAAATGCCATGCGGAGCCTGTCATACCACTTCTTCACCCTTTGTTTTAATTCATTTGTCATGGTCCCCTTGCATAGGTACTTGCTTGAATCTTTCAGTTGGGGACTTGTTATCCATGGGGTATTCCCATATTTTCTCCTTTGGTCCATCTGGTACTCCAATCTCCATGAAAACAAGTGATAGTAGAACAGCCCCAAAGATGATATTTTCCCTTGTGCACACTTCTTCGACTATCTCGCTCCGTAATATAGCCTCTGATGTTGTAGATCATCCCTTCGACATCTTTCATGCCACATGCAGCCACATAGTGTTTACTGCGACCACCGCTCCTGATTATATAGCTTGGTAACCAGGTGTGCTGCAGCTTGTACAATTGGACAATTCTTCAACTTATCTATGTCCATTCCATGTGGACCCTTTAGGTATCCCAACTCTGTTTGGTCTGTAAAATTATGGCTTTATCTGCAAGATCACCTCTTATGTCTTCTCCTGTGGCCTTCAGACCTGTAACTGATGAAACTAGCGCCGATGAAATTCTAACTCTGCATCCTACAAAGTAGGATTCTTCATGTACCCTGCTCATGAGCCACTGGTACAAGGGCTCATACTTCCCAAAATATGGCAGCTCATATAACTAATATACCCCAATTCTCTTCAAAAAAAATTCACCCGCATCGTCATATACTGGCATGTCATCGACCTGTGTTTGTTTGTTCTAGCCATAAGCAAGGAATCAAGCTCCTTTTTGTTTTCCGATGTCCTGTGATTATATTCACTCACTTTACTTTTTCTAATGGGTGAATCCCATTCTTGGCTGAAAATGACTCCTTCTGGGTATTGCATCTCCGAGAAATGACTTTCGGGTGCCATCTCTTCTGTCTCAATGATTACCTTCTTCTTTCCTTTTCTTTACTGCTCTACTGATGCCTTCTTCGGTGCCATTTTTACCCTACAAATGTCCCTTCTTCAACTCTGCAACTCCGCGAATCAAACCCTAGCTTGAGTCAATTATGCCTTTGGTGGAAACTTCTTAACCTAACTCTTTTCTGTCTCTCTACTTTGTTCAAGCCTTCACCAATAGGGACACAAGCTTCTTATAGCGAAACTTGGTTATCACTCTTGGTTTCACACCCTTCACACCTTAACTTGATCACTCGGCTCTTCGCACTTAGCTCTTCTCTCAAATACTCTTAGTTGCAATGGTAAAAATGAATCCACATCCCATCCTTATATAAAATTTTCAAATTTGATGCATTTATTACTCCTCACCTACCAAATATCCCTTCATTCATTGACCAAATCCGTTTATTTCGCAGGTACATCTTCGCGCCCAACTATAACCTTATAGTGTGCCTTCTTACCCACTGGTCACAGACTTCTCTTCCATGCGCACTCCTGTGCTTGAGTACCTCGTCACTGTACCTTCTCTAGGTAGTTATCATGGCCTCCGCTTACCTCGCGTTATATTGTTCCTTCATCCATCTCCATCCTTGGTCACCTTTTGAGAAGCAATCTTCTTTTGACTTAAAGCACACCCGTAGTAGCTTATTCCTTTCATCTTTCAATTCCCTCAGTCTTTTTCCATCTTTCTCTTGGATCACTACAACCACCCCACACTAAAAGTATGTGCAGTCCTCTGCACATAAACATTCTTCATACAATAATTAGCTTCATGCGCAAGTGCGCTTATTACACTAACAACAACTAAATAAACAAAGCATAACGACAAATGAAGGAAATACATAAAGGAAATAAAGAATTGAAAACCTAAACTAAATGGGAATACTACCTTATTACAAACACCCAGAAGACTTATTTATAGTACGGCTTCAACCTACTCCCGTTAAAGTAACCGGGTAGCCATGTTCCATCAAGTCTTCGCTAATCGGCATGCACTGATTCAAGTATAGAAGTGATAACATATGGCCCCAACCAATGTACTTTGAGCTTTCCCTGATGGCGTAAGAACTTTGAGTCATAAAGAAGGACCATTTGGCCAATCTCAAATTTCTTATCTCTTATGTTTTTGTCATGCCGTGCCTTCTGCCTGGCCTTTTCTTGCTTTTGACTCTATCGTGATATGGCTTGGAACTCATCTAGTTGAATCATCTTGTCAATACGTTCTTCTAAATCTTGTTCATCAGCTAGACCTCTAGTGTGTGTAATGCGAAAAGAAGGTAACATAAATTCTATAAGAAGAACAACTTCCGTGCCAAACACCAATTGAAATGGTGTGGCTTTGTTCAATATCTTGCAAGTTGTTATATATGCCCAAAGAACAACTGACACTTTGTCATCCCAATATTTTCTTCCGACATCACATATTTTTGTCAAAGTCTGTCCCAAAATTTTGTTGAAGGCCTCAGCAGTTCCATTTGCCTAAGGATGGTAAGGTGTAGTTTTATGGTGTGCCATCATAAAATCATCTAATAGGATCCTGATTGTCTCATTCAAAAAGTGTGTACCTCTATCACTTGTCAAGATTAAAGGACATTCATATCGTGTAAGAACATTCTCCCACAAAAATCTAGCTTTGTAGTTACCATACGAGCTTTCGTAAGTCTTTTACTACCCACCGTGTAAGATAATCAGTACAGTAATGATATAGCGCAATCTAGTCTTACGCACGACCGGTGAAATAGGTACTACAAAGTCAATGGCTTATTTCTCAAATGGTTCAAAGACTAGTAATTGGTCTCTAAGGCATCTCATCTTTTTTCCCTGGTTTTCTTAGGCACTTGACAATGATCACACGCCTTACAATAGTCTTTACAGTCTTTATATAGTGTCTCCCACCATAATCCAACAATTAAGATCTTTCGGGCAGTTGCATCACCTACATAATGGCCTCCTACAATACCACCATGAGCTTCTTCCATGATATCCTTGCGCTCATGCTCTAACACACAATGACGTAATACTTCATCTCTTCCTAGCTTGTAAAGGTCACCATTGATTAACATAAATGGTGCCGCACGTATAACAAGATGCTTCTTTTCTAATGATTTCATTCCTTTTGGTGTCATACATGTTCATAGAAAGACAACAATACCTTCTAATTCTATGGGTGCACATTGTAACATGTATAACTATGCATCCGACATTGTTTCTTCAATTATCTGTGCATCCTCTCCCGAATTGATTCTAGACAACCGGTTCTGTCTAAAATTGCTTTTCCCTAGCTTCACCACATCTGTGAAGTCAAATTCTTGAAATTGGAGCACCCATATGCATATGTGCCCCTGTAAGATGGGATTATTTACCAAGTACTTCAATGCCATGTGATCTGTATAGAACAAAAATGGTGTTACTAACAAGTATTGTCGAAACTTGTACAATGCATAGATCATTGACAAAGCTTTGCGCTCTGTAGTTGTATAATTCCGTTCAGCAGGAGTCATCTTCCTACTAGCAAAACAAATTGGATGATCAATAATACCTTCACCAGGTTGAGCTAACACAATGCCAATGGCCATACCAGAAGCGTCCACATGCACATGAAATGGTTTATCCCATGATGGAAAATGCAGAATGGGCGCGGTAGTAAGTTTCTCTTTTAATACCTCAAACGTGTGTCATTACGGTTCTCCCCAATAAAATGTACCTTTCCCCTTCAGTAATTCTTCTAAGGGTGTTACAATTCTAGCATACCCTTTTATAAATTTTCTGTAATATCCTATATGACCTAAAAATCCACGCACCTCACTTTGACTGGTAGGTGCTTCCAGGCCTAAAATGACTGCAACCTTGGTCGGCTCAAATAGTAAACCTTCCTTACAAATTATATGTCCTAACAGTATCCCAAATGGCATAGCAAATATGCACTTCTTGATGTTCAAAGAGATACTCAATTGTCTACATCGTTCAAACATTAAGCGTAGATTGTCATAATGATCTTTCACAAGCCCATATACTATCCAATCATCCAGGTAGACATGTAAGAAGTTGTGAATAAAATCTTTGAATGCTTGAACAACTATTCACAAGAATACAACAGGCATGTTTTTCAATCCAAAAGGCATCACAGTATAGGCAAAACTGCCCCATTCAATAGTAAATGTTGTCTTTTCTTGATCCGCTTGAGTGATCCTAACCTGATGATAACCAAAAAATCCCTCTCTGAAAGAATATATTTCGTGCCCTATAACTCCTAGTATTTCCTTAGTGAAAGGCGTAGGGAATGGATCTGTGACACATGCAACATTCAGCTCCCTGTAGTCCACACATATCCTAATCAATTTGTCCTTCTTGATACTAATCACCATTGGGCTAACCCATTCTGACTCATCAAGGCGCTTGATAACTCCAGTTTCAACATTTTATCAATTTCTCCTTTACCTTTTCACGCAAATTAGGATTCATCTGTAAGATATCTTTCTAATTTTCTATGCACCATCCTTCGAGTTTGATCTTCATTTCCCCAAGTGATTCATGCACACCTTTAAGTTCATGATATCCTCTAGGGAATAAGTCCTGATAATCTCTGAGTAATTCGATGATTTTTGCTACCTCCAAGTTTGACCAGTAATCTCCAATTATGACATCCTTAGGCTCAACCTCCGAACCTATATTTACCTTGTTTGTTTTCATGGGTTCATGGTAGGCGCGTGTATCATTTTCTGCATTGTCCAAGACCTTGTGCACCCCGTGTGAATGTTCAATATCCAAGTTCTCAACTTCCTCGTCATCCACGATGTAGACCATCTTTCCTTTCTCTTTCTCAAGGAAAGTGCATTCAAATAGTTTGGATTCTATTTCTTCTTCCTTTTCAAAACATGCTCTGAACTCTGTCTCACCGAATAATTCCTGAATATGCTCTTATGCTTTTGCACTATCTCCCATAGTTAAGCGCTTGACAAATTTTAATGCCTCTGCTACAGGAGGTTGAGTCGAGAAGTAGTCAAATGTCTGGATCATACCTGTAGTCAACTCTTGTCAGTTCCCAATTTCTCTATGTAGTTCTGCATATATATACCAAACGCGTGCACATCCTTGGAGTGTGGAATACAATCTATGCACCCAAAGTGAAGGTGGTAATGCTTCTTGTCCTATTGTCTAGAGTCTCTCACACTGCTGAATGTGATGTTAAACAGGTTGATCACCATGATAAGTGCAGATTTTTGTAGGTGCATTGTTCCTTATAAACCTAGTAGACAAAGTTATTCCAACCTCTTCCCAGTGTATAAGGTTATCTCTATGCCCACTAGCACGCTGATATCCCATGCAGTGTATATGCTAACATATCCCTTCGCTTAACTTGATCTCCAATGTGCTTTCATGGCCTTCAAAAATGCAGGGAGATCTTCTGTCCATGTATACCAAGGTATTGTGCTTTGCCTATTCGTCGAACAAAACAAAGTCCATTCTTGTGCGCGACCATGCTTTTTACCTCACGCCCTACTAATTCATATGTACCATGAGCCCAATTTTCATAAGCAATACTCATAGTATCACTAATAGAATGAGAATCCTCCCACTGTAGGATGCCTTCCTTTGATGGCTCATTGACCTCTGGGTCCTGGATAATGCGTACATAAACTCTGTTTAAATCCTCCTCACTTAGAGGCTCAACATATGGCATAGAATTTCCATCTGTCAAAGGTATCACAACCCTCTCCTCCTTGTTTTCAAAGCTAACATACCCCTTATTGAATCTCAAGTCAACATTATTTGCATAACACCAAGGGCGTCCAAGCAAGGTTGGAAAATTGTCTGCTTCTGCAAGTGCTAATACCTCAAAATCCCTAGTGAACTTGGCCCCTTGTATAGTGATAGATGCATCTTTCAAAACTCCTATGGGCATGGCCTTAGTCTGGTTTTCCATGAACAACACATTAGATGATGGCTGCAATGGAGGCCTCCCCATTTGTACCCATGCATCTAATGTCAGCACATTTACTTCTACGCACCTGTATCTATCAATATGTTGCTCAAAAGCCACCCATCCACAACAACATTTAGAGTAATTTATTTTTCATAGTCAATGCTATCGGGGGAATATTTGCATGTAGTATCTATCATCCAGTCTCAAGACTTGCGTGCAGTGTTCCCTTTTAACCAATTTCCTAAGAGTGGAATAATGTTCTCTTGGCGCAACATCTTGCATACCTCCCACAGATCATCAATATCAGTTTGGACTATCTCCGATGCTTTCTTCTACTCCTTTAGGTACTCGTATCTTGCCACTGAAGGTTCTTTAGCACTTCCATGGTATCCTAGAAAATTTCCTTTTGATGAGCGGGATCTCGGGTACCTCGCATGAAAAACCTCCTCCTTGGTAATTGTAGGCTTCGGTGTAATGCCTCTCTTATGCGCACGACTTCAATGTGTGTAGTAATCTTTCTTGTCAATGCCCCGAGTCCTTTTGCTATTTTGGGCATCCACCGATCTCCTACTTTGCACACTAGATTCTAACCATCCTGGCACCTTTGTTTTCTTGCTTATGTTGCTTACTCAGATGCTCATATAAGTCCAGGCACTCTTCAAATCTATGGTTCTTCCCATAGAAAGAACATGCATTATTCTGAGGACATTCGCATCTGTAGTGGTCAGGAGATCCACACATATAACACATTCCATGAGGGAACTCTCCTCTTCCTCCACCTCAGCCTCATCCTCCATATCCACCATGATAACCATGTCCCCTTCCACGACCTCCTTCAAACACCCTCATTCTGTCGTCATAGCGTTTGATTATGGTCCCAATCCGGTGCTCATTCCATCCCTTAGCATTATCTGTTATACTTGTTTGTCATACCCCAATGTCTATGGCACCTCAATCTAACCAATCAACCGAAAATCCTCAGTATCATGGGTCATGGACCTACAAATCTTGTAAAAGCAAGATACATTCTTCCTTATTGTGCGCTATAGCAAAGGAAAGTGACTCACATCATGATTCAAATGACAAATCTCATAGTCTAGTAATAATGAACGTATAGATCTACGAGGGCAACTATCCTTGGTGTGACCTTCCACTTCACAATTTGTATGTCAAATTCCTGAGCGTGTTTCATGGGCTGAATTCTCTGATAGCTTCTCTAACAGCTTTTCCATAGCTGTAATCTATGCCTCTAGAAATGGACTAAAGCCAGTGTCAATGCTCCTAATCGCCTTAGCATACAAATCTTCTTCCAAAGGTGCTTCACAAAGATCCATGTATGTCTTATGTGACAATGCCCTTCTAAAAGGTGTAATCAACCCTCCAATGAATTGTTGTGCATGCTTTAGATAGCGTGGATATCATAAGACAACTTAGATAGAAGTGTCTTAAAACGAGCATCATACTCACGTACACTCTTAGTAGTGCCTTACTTGATATCTTTGAGCGCACTTATACTCTTCTGCTCAAACTCAGGGATATGGAACTCTTTCAAGAAAGCATCCCTTAGCATCTTTGTATAATCCACGCAAGTTTGATCGGGTCAAACTTCCTATACCAGATTATGTGCAAGCCCTTGTAATGTAGTAGTGAATTGAATTGCCTTTCACTCAATAGTTATAATCCCTTTAGCATGCCACAAGATTTCACACATATTCACATGCTCGGCAGCATCCTCTATACCTCTATATTCCAGAGACGAAGAGACATCTCCATGTAGATATTTTGTGGTTGCTGCGGACCTTCACCACCTAATCTAGAACCCCCTGGTTTCCTTTGCCTCCAGAACCACCAGATCCACTAGAACTAGAACCACCTATACCTCCTGATCCTCCACCGTAGCTAGATTAGGACTCCACTAGATGTAATCCCCGAGATTTGTGACAGTAGTACTATACTGAACCCCTATAGTATGTGAGGTAGCTCCACTTCCAAGGTGAATCCAACATTCTGCGCACTCACATTCTCGTGCGGATGAGGCACCTAAAAATGCTCCTCCATATAACATTGAAGCTATCTCTCTCTTGACATTGATGTACTTGATCCCCGACTTACTCCTTCTCTCCTACTTCCCAAGTTAGCTTACTGATTACTTATCATCCTAGATACCGAAAACCAAGCGCAAAGGCGAGGTCACTGGTGGATTAAGATGCATGTATACGGCTTGTCGACACTAAAATTTTCCTCCGTAATTTCTATTTCATTAATGTATGTATTAGGAATAGGATGTTCTAAGTATAATTAGTAGTAGCATTCGATAGAAGATAATGGCGTCGCACATGACGCCGCCGCCAATAATGTGGAGTACGGTAGAATGTCAAAGTACAATAGGAATGTTGTAAAAGTAAATATTTGTCGTAAGTGGTCCAAAGAATGTTAAAATGTCAAAGTTTGGGTAATTAGAGAAGTAGGGTCTACATGATTAGGAATTAGAAATATTATATTGGTAATAAGGACAAGGAGTGAGGTCATAAATATTTTGTGTATTTTATTTGTAAAAAGTCTAAAAATGTGGAACCCATGTAAAATGATAAGGTTTATCTTATCTTAAAAGATAAGCTTACATGTATAGATAAGAGTTAAGGTATGGAATATGATTCGTCAGAGTGGATTTCTTATCCTATCTTAGAGATAAGATGGATAAGCCTGGAAGTTCTATAAATAGATAGGCCACCCCCTCATTTAGCATAGAAGAAAGTAGTGAGAAATATTGTAGGAAGTGTGCGAAGGAAGCCATCGGTTTAAGGGTGTATTGAAGAAGCCATTAAGAGGTGTAATTGTAAAGTTTCTCCCATAGTCTTGGTGAAAGGCAAGTGAAGTCAATAACACTTTAAGTACCTCATGGGTGAGATTGTAACAATTTCATGTTAATATTATCATTTACTTTGATATTTCAGATTTGTCATCATTCCGTCTTATTATAGTCGATGGTATTCTTGTGTTATGTTGTTGTTTTTTTCCGTTACATCCACCAAACTAAAGGTGTGCATTAGTAAATAATCATAGCACGAGGAGTTCCCGGTGAAGAATTATCATAGTGCCGATTGGTGATGACATTTTTGGTTCCGTTCTTGGACCGTTCCTCGTTGGTGGATTTTACGGAGAGATATTCCCACTTAGTCAAAAATCGATTGGAGGGTAACCTTGTTTTTACTGCGTATGTAGTTACCATGGTAAAGTCATTTTTCTTTTGGGAATAGTATTTACCGTAGTAAAGTCACTTTTTATCGTGAATAGTATTTACCGCAGTAACTTCACTTTTTACCGTGAATAGTGTTTACCACAGTAAAGTCAGTTTTTACCGCAGTAAGTCAAGTTTTACCATAGTTACCGTGGTCATTTCTATTTTACTGTAGAAAGGTGTAAAGTCACTTTCTAGTATAGTGATTCCAATTATTTGTGCACATAAGTCTTGTTGATTGTACTTGTGGATTACTTTTGAAAATGGGAAAGATTCTGTTTTTCAGCTCAATCTAATGAAGATGCTTCTTCTTTCATTCAAGAGTTTAAACGATCTTGTATTTGTAATGGCCTCATAAGAAGGGAACAATGGATTGAATTTTTTCCTACCTTTTTGGATGGTTCAACACTTAGGTGGTTTGAAACACTAGGTGATAATGTGAAAAATTCATGGGATTTATTAATTGAAAGTTTTCTTGAAGAATTTGGTGAACAACAGAAATATGCAGATCTCATGATCGATATCACAAAGCTATCCCAAGGAGAGAAGGAGAAGATAAGGGATTATCATGCTCGTGTTCTAGAGCTAAGGAGGAAGCTCGATGCCCAGATCTGAAGGAAGGATTAGCGGATGGGTTGATGAACGGCGTGGATAATCTCCTATGTAAGCACTTCATTCTTGGGATGAAGCCAGAGATCAGACAACGAGTGAAGTATGACCGCCCAGCTACCATTGAACAAGCAAAGGAGATTGCAAGAAGGCAAGAAGAAAGCATGGAAGTGGAGCCCAACAAAATTGTTGCTAAAGTAGAGCCTACACCAAGACCTTTGGTCATGAATCCACAACCACTCCCGGTGAGCACAAATATTTCTCCTAGTACATCTACTGAGTATGAAGATTTGCTCAAAAGATGGGTCGATTAACTATTAATCTTCTTGAGGAAAGGAATTTAGTTCTCGGGGAGGAGATAGAGGTCCAAAAAGAAATATTTCGAAGTTGTATGTTATGGTTATAAAAAGGGTCATTATAAGTATAATTGTCCAGATAGAGATTCTACATTTGGTAAAGGAAATAATGATAAAGGAAAAGCACTCATGAATTCTTTTGATGTAGTAGATAAGAGCGAGAAATAATAAAGTAGATGTGTTTGTAACAAAAAGAAAGAAAGAAAGAAATAATCAAGATGGAAATGATCCTAAGAGGAAGAAAGAAGAAACTAGTAAGAAACATAGGAGAAGAAAGTTGGGTGTGCGGGATTTCTGATTTCACGGGGCAGCGAGACCATACTCCATCTTGGAAGATCTGTCCAAAAGGCTGCAAATATTACATATGGTCAACTCTTGGCTATGTCTTTTGAGAAGAGGCGGGAGGCTGAAGTGGACTCAATGCTCGGCGAAGAAAGGAGGTTGAGGTCCCTGTTTTGGAGGCAGAGGTGGATCCCTATGCTCCACAAGCCGAGGTATTATGTAATGGTATTTCAATTCATGATGTCTTAGTTGATGGAGGTGCTGCAGATTAATGTAATGACCGAGTCTCAGTAATGAATATGTTGGGTTAAAAATTGATCGCCCTTGAACACTTATGTTAAGGTCATTAAATAAAGGAAAAACTAAACCGAAGGTGTAGTTTCAAATGTGGCAATATCTGTTATGGGGTTGTATGTGTGGTAGACTTTCGGGTGATGAAAAATGGTGCTGTTGCGTACACTGATGTTCTTTGGGAAGACCATGGCTAAGGAGAGTTCATGCGAAAAACTACTAGAATGAAGGCTTCATGACACTTGGACGTGGTAGAGAGAGGGTGAAGATAAATGTGATCCGTCGACATCATAAGACGAACCTATGGATTCAAGTGATGAAACCCGATGATTGGACATCCTCTCGATTACTCTAGTACCAGGTGAAGTGGACACTTGAAGATGAATAAAGTGAGGTTGATGTTTCAATCATGGATATCCTTCCCCACACCAACTCATGACCCCATAAAATTATCTCAAGAAGAATTTGATGATCGTCTCCAACAAATAAAGATTGGTGATCTTTGTGATGGAGAGTGAGAAGGAATCCTACCTCCACTCTTTTGAGGTACATACACCTATTCACTTTTGATTACAAGGAACTCCGCCAAGTAAGTTGGGTAGAACATTGTATTGAAATTTGGTAGATGGTGTGCTTTAAGCCATAAAGCAAATGCCATATAGAATGAATCCTAATTTTTCCAAGGCCTGTAAAAGAAGAAATAGATAAGTTGCTTGATGCGGGATTCATATTTCTTGTGGAGAATTCGAATGGGTTTCTCCCATTGGTGATCTCAATAAAAAAGAATGGGAAGCTACGCATTTGTGTTGATTACGGGAAGCTCAATAAGGCAACAAAGAAGGATCATTACCTCTTCCATTTTCGGATCGGATCTTGGGCGAAGTAGGCGGCAGAGTGCTTATAGTTTTCTTTGATGGATATAGCGCTACAACCAAGTTCGTATAGCAGAGAAAGATCACCAAGACCACGTTCACCACTCCTTGGGAATGTTTGCTTATAGAGTTATGCCTTTTGGGTTGTGTAATGCTCCAAAGAACATTCCAGCGTTTGATGAATAGGGTGTTTGAACCCTACATTGGGACCTTCATCGAGTATTTACGGATGATTTTTACATCTATGGGAGCAAGTTGGACCACTGCACCAAATGGAGACAACATTTCAAAGGTTAGATGAGGCACAAGCCTCACTAAACCCTACTGAGTGTGTCTTTGGATGTTCTAAAGGTGTTTTGTTAGGGCATGTTGTATCCAGAGATGGTATTGGTGCGATCTGATAAAGTTTCAAAATCAAAGATTTACCATTTCCTATTAATAGAAGTAAGTTGAGATCATTTTTAGGCCATGTGGGTTACTTTAGAAGGTTCATCAAGAATTTCTCAAAGATTGCATGACCACTAACCCAGCTTCTTGAAGAAGGATGTTACTTATGAACCGGAAATAAGGCGTATGAAGCTTTTGGACAATCGAAGGAAGCCACAGTGTCTTCACCTGTTTTAAAGAATCTAGATTAGAGCAAGCCATTCATTGTGTACACTGATGCCTTAGATGCAGCACTAGGAAGTACTTTGAGCCAAAAGGATGAAAATGGGAATGAACATCTAATTTACTTTGGGAGCAGACAAATGAGCAGATCTTTGAGTTAAATTATCTCATGAATCAAAAAGAGGCTCAAGCTATCATTTTTCTTTGTAAAGAAGTTTAGGAATTACTTGCTAGGGCAAAATTTCTAGTTGTGAATACAGATCATCGAGCTCTAAAATATATTGTAAATAAGCCTAACCCATCAGGGAGGATAGCAAGATGGATAATTTTGCTACAAAAATTTGAATTTGATATTATAGATAGGCCAGGAAAGAAACATGTCAATGCAAATGCACTCTCTCGAGCCTATGATGGTTTAGGTTCATCTTGTGATGATGATGATTTTCTAGATGCAACATTGTTATCCTTGACACAATCCCTAGTGAATACATAGATATTTGGAATTATCTGAATGAATTCAAGTTTCTTGATGGTGCCAATGCAAAGACTAAGAGAAAGATTACTCAAGTCAGTCGTCCATATTCTATTCTGCATGGAGTATTATTTCGAATAGGACACGATGGACAAGTCTGAAGAGGGCGAAATGGACATGATCAAGGGAAGGAGCTGCTAGAAGAATTCCACAATGGTACATGTGGAGGGCACTTCTCTAGACAACTTACAATGCAGAAGGATCTTGGATGCGAGTTATCACCGCCCACTCTTTTTAAACATTGTTATAATTATTGTAAGACATGTGATATTTGTCAAACACACATAAGTAACCGTAAGACTTCATCGGCTCTATTATGTCCTATTCTTCCACTTGGTCCCTTTGAAAAGTGGGAATAGACATTGTAGATCCACTTCCAACTACCTCACGCCAAAATAAGTATATTGTAGTTGCCACATATTATTTAACCAAGTGGGTTGAAGCTAGGCCATTGAAAACGACTTCCATGGATGAGGTGGCAAGGTTCATATATGAACGCATTGTCACCAGATTTGGTTGTCAATTAGAAATTGTAATGAGATCAAGGAAGCCACTTCATTAATGAGGTGGTAGAAGCCCTAGTCAATAAGTTTTCTATTAAGCATAGAAGGCAACAACATACAAGGCAAACACAAATGGACGGTGGAACGAACAAATTTTGTGTTGCGTCAAATTCTAGCAAAGATGCAGCCTTGCAGGTACATAAATGGGATAAAAGGATTCATGCAGTATTGTGGGCATATAGGGCAACATCAAAGTCAAAGACAGGATACTCCCCATTTTAGTTGGCTTATGGCATTGATCCAGTTCTTCCTATTGAGTTTGATATTCCCACAGGTCGAGTAATGAAAAATGAAAGAATGGATGAAAGTGATTCAGTAAAAGAAAGGTTGGTACATCTTCATTTGTTAGAGGAAATGAGGGAAATAGCTAAGGATGCAAGCTATAAGAATAAAATGAAGCGAAGGAATACTTTGATCAAAAGATCCGGTGGTCTCCATTTCATGTGAATGACTTGGTTCTAGTATATGATTCCGGATACAAAAAAAGAAGACAGAAAATTCTTCCAAAATGGATGGGTCCCTACAAAATAAAGCAATCGTGCATGAAAATGGTACATACCGACTAGAGGAATTAGATGGCACTCCCATTACGAAATGGGTCAACCACGACAAGTTGAAGATTTTCCAAGCACTGAATAGTCTACTCAGGACGGAGTAGAAGCTAGGAAGGGGAAGATGTCGACACTAAAATTTTCCTTCGTAATTTCTATTTCATTAATGTATGTATTAGAACAGGGATGTTGTTAAGTATAATTAGTAGTAGCATCCGATAGAAGATAACTAAGCCTTTGCCCGATCAGACGACGCCACCAATAATGTGGAGTCATGTAGATCAAAAGTACAATAGGATTTTGTCGTAAGTGGTCCGGTAATGTTAAAATGTCAAAGTTTGGGTAATTAGAGAAGTAGGGTCTACATGATTAGGAATTAGAAATATTATATTGGTAATAAGGACAAGGAGTGAGGTCATAAATATTTTGTGTATTTTATTTGTAAAAAGTCTAAAAATGTGGAACCCATGTAAAATGATAAGGTTTATCTTATCTTAAAAGATAAGCTTACATGTACAGATAAGAGTTAAGGTATGGAATATGATTCGTCAGAGTGGATTTCTTATCCTATCTTAGAAATAAGATGGATAAGCACGGAAGTTCTATAAATAGAGAGGCCACCCCCTCATTTAGCATAGAAGGAAGTAGTGAGACATATTATAGGAAGTGTGCGAAGGAAGCCATCAGTTTAAGGGTGTGTTGAAGAAGCCATTAAGAGGTGTAATTGTAAAGTTTCTCCCATAGTCTTGGTGAAAGGCAAGTGAAGTCAATAACACTTGAAGTACCTCATGGGTGAGATTGTAACAATTTCATGTTAATAGTATCATTTACTTTGATATTTCAGATTTGTCATCATTCTATCTTATCATAGTCAATGGTATTCTTGTGTTATGTTGTTGTTTTGTTTCAGATTACATCCACCAAACTAAAGGCATGTGCATTAGTAAATAATCATAGCATGAGGAGTTCCCTGAAGAATTATCATAGTGCCGGATTAGTGATGACAGCCCAAGTAGTCTTTCTTTGGCGCACTTCTGTGTGAGGCCGAGGAGGGATCTCTATCATGCTTTATAAGATGGGAGAGTTCCTAATGCTCTGGCTCCACGTCTTCTATGAACCGTAAATCCTTCATGAGTCATCTCTCTTCTCAACGCCATACTTTCTGCAATGGAATCTTTCTTCTCTATTTCTATCTCACGTGCCTCATTATACTTAAGCCGCCTTTCATCTCTTTGCTTTTACTCGCCGCTAGGTCCATCATCTTAATACCAAACCTATTCCTACCCTTGCGCGTGGTGAAGTTTAGTTAGCCATTGGTTTACTCTCAAGTTCAAAGTCACCATTAAGATATTGATCGCCAGTGGAATACCGTGTAAATATGTTCCTCTTGGATACCTCAAAAACTGAAATTCAACGACCTCTGGGCAAGAGTACATCAAAATTGAGTATTCCAGAATATAACTGTTTTAGAATGCCACAAAACCACGTATCCACTAGATGAGTCCAAATCATATCAACATCATAAAGAGTCTCAAATTCTTCCCGTGTCCAAAAAGTGCACGATATCTCCAATTCCATTGAGATTCATAAGCGATAAGCCACTCATAAAGTTCTCGCTAGAAAGATAATCAAAAGCTCTCATATAAGCTATCGTACATGTTTTGTTCTACCCAAGTGCGTGTGTAAAACTTAGATCCACCTGAATCGCCGTGCATATTCTTCCTCCGATCGTGTATGCATTCCTCACTACTTGTTAGAGTTAACCAATGACGTCTTCATTGTGAACCATCCACGAAAACAAGCTGAAAAGAGGTCATGGCAACAGAACCAATGATGCGAGACTAGAATTTGCAAGATAACACCCTAGTCGCCTTTGGCACATCACTTAGCCTAGACTAACCGCTCACCCGGAAGCGCGCAAAGGTACCAAGTCCCTCTTTAGGGTTCTATAATGGATGATAACATGACGAAGGAAGAAATATATATATTCATAACTAATCAATCATTCTACAAAGCATCTACCCACGATCTATGAAAGAACAAGCTTAAACAATAATCATGATTGAATTAATAACATGCACTACTCAATTGCACATAATGACACTTAGATTCAAACAATATCTTCCATCTATTAATAAATATAGAAGCTCCTTATAATCATTAATTTATACCAAGGCACATATGGATATGATACACACATTCATACATACACCGCTCTCTATGATACATACCATAATCATCTCTCTCTCTATTCGTATATATATCCTCTACTATGCACCTAATATCATATATATAGGGTGGGGACTTGCCCTTCACTGCTTAACTACTCCAGAAATAGGTCACATGCTATTATTAGCTACACTTTGTTTATAATTATAGCCACACATGCAAGTGCGCTATCTATAGTTCTCTTGCAGTTATCCAAAGTGTTAATTCTATTCTTATCTTGCCTCCATGCATAGATGCTTTGAACCGCTTCTCCAAATATAGACAATGCATGGTGCACATATCTCTGCATCGTTGATGTGTTCCACATGTCATCTTCCAAAAATAGATCCTCATGCTCAAAATTGGCTAAGTCCTGAAATCTGAACTTGCCTTCCACGCGCGGGTCCTTCCTGTCCTTCCATGCCTTTGATCTTGGCCTTCTATCCCGTGCGGACTCCTTGTGTGATTTTAGACAAGTATTCTTTGATCAACAATGGGCATTTTCTTCTCTTTCACATTTTGGCCCCATTATCCATGGGTACGTGGAAATATCTAATTAGTTGCGAAAAGGCGGATCCTTTTTGCGTTTTGAGGCATTGTGGTGAAAAAGAAAACAAATGTAAAAGTGAAGCGCAACCCCACGGGCGTCCGGGTGATGGCACGCATTGATGCTTGCATTGAAAAATCAAAGCGAGAAGCGGGTCGGTGGAGAACTTTGTGTTTTTGAGCCTTATTGAAAAAGGGCTAAAATTCATAAAATGACTCGCAACTCGATCATGCTATGAGGAAAAATTTGAATACTAAGCCTGCGTCAAAAGGTCAAAGCGGGTCGGCGGAGCAATTTGTGTTTTTGAGTCTGCATTAAAAAAATGGTAAAATTACAAAAGTCACAAAATGCAAAATGCATCCTCCACACCCGCTCCCAAGAAATTTCTCCCATGTGGACGACTCCGGTTTAAAGTTTCAAAGGCAAGATGAATAGTTCAAATTCAAAGTTACAAAACAAGTGTAACGATTGCATTATGGAAAGTCTTGTTTTTCTCGCCATTGGCATTTCTTTGCGAATCAAGAATCTAAACGGACGTGAAGGATTGAAAAGATTGTAAACCGTTTCTTGCTAACAAAGAAGAAGTTGTAACCGTTTCTTGCAAGATATTTAATGGCTTCTTCACACCATTGTAAAGGGTTGGCAATTGATCTTGTAAACTCACGAGTGCATTGTACTTAGAGAAAACAAAAGAGACAACCATTTTCTTCTACTTTCCTCCATTCTCAAATTTATTCCATTCCCACATTATGTACAACTTCTCTTTAAGCATCAATATAAGAAGAAGTATTTTGTAGCCTCTTTGATGAGAATATTTTAGAAACTTTGAGTTCGTAATCTTATCTCGTCTTATTGCCATTTGCAGGGTTGTTTCTTCTCTTGAATGCATGTGTTGAAGTTTCTAACTAGTGCGTGCGGGAATTTGATTTTCTACCTGCGACATTAGTTCTTATACCTCTTTTTTCACTCACTTTCCCACCTTCATAGAAAATTCCCCCTTACGAATAACTACAAGCATTTGTTGCGGGGTCGATGGATTGCCCTTGTTGGATCCCCAACCAAAATACCACCATAGAAATCCACACTTTTTGTGCATGCATACACGGCAGTGCATCGGTTAAGTAGACAGACTTAGATTCCCGAGTGTTGGCAAGGAATCCACAAGTTTTCCACCCGAAAATTCCTCGCCAACACACCAATAACATTGTTGAGTATGAAGCCCTCATTCTTGGCCTCACCACCTCTCGAAGCTTCTCATTCGACATATACGCATACATAATGATTTATAATTAATTATTAATAAATTTAATGATAAGTATCACACAAAAGAGGAACATCTAGTACCATACAATACTCTTGCTAAGGAGATTTTAGCCACATTCGAATCTTACTCTCTCTCCGCCATCCCCCGTAAATATAATTGTCATGCAGATGTTATGGCTAGTGCAACATCGTTTATCCCTCAAGATATCACTAATGAGAAGGCCATGTTCATCATTAAGCACTTGCACCATCCCTTTACTAATACTTCACTTCTCGAAGCTTGTGTCATTACACGTAGTAATGACCATCTCAAATGGTTCACTCTAATTTACAACTTTATTTATCGACAAACCATTCCTAATGGCCTTCAACCTCATGAATATCGCCACCTACGATGTGAGGCCACACATTATGTCATAATTGGTGTAGAGTTATTTAAACGATCATTTAGTGGCCAATTGTGATGTCAGGACTTGCAAAATACCCACCACTTTGTATCTCATGTACATAATAGTTTATGCGGTTTCCACTTCTCTGAAAATGCTATATCACACAAGCTCATACGTTAGGGTTAATATTGGCCTCTTGTGTGGAGCAAGATTACTTAGAGTACACTAAGCACTGCGATAAATGCCAAAAACATGGCAATCTCCACCATGCACTGCATATGACCTTGACCGATTATTCTCAGTAATGTCCATTCTCTTTATGGGGTTTCAATCTTATTGGTATGATAAATCCTGAATCATATGATGATCATAAGTTTATTATTACTTTGCCACATGATATTTCACTAAATGGGTCAAGTGGCTCCACTACAAACTACCACCGGTTCTAATATATTTCGTTTCATCAATACTCACATCATTATGTGCTTTGACATTTCTTTTGCTATTATTATTCTTTGAAAATGGGTATTCTTTCAAAAATAAGGTTGTTAAAAATCTCTACACAAAATTAAAAATTAAGCAATCATTATCTACTCATTATTATCCAGGCAATGGCCAAATAAAAGCCACCAATAAAACCATTGTCAAAATCTTACTCAAGACTATGGACACGGTGGTGATGACTGGAATAATCAACTCATATATGCTCTTTGGGCTTACCGCACTAGTGTACGTACACCCACCAATGCTACACCATTTTCGCTAGTTTACGGTACCAAGGCTGTCATTCCATTAGAACTGAAAATACTTGTTATTACGAGTCTCACTCAAAGGCATACTAAAAGATAATGATTATTGCGAAAGCTGCTTATATGAGCTTGAAATTCTTAACTATCGTTGTGTCCAAGATCTTGAACATCTCCGATTATATCAATCTCGCATCGCACAAGCATACAATCGCAAAAAACACCATCACGAGTTCAATGTGGGTGACCTCGTGTTAAAAGAAAATTAAAAACACGAATCTTTGAAGCTTCCCTCAAGGGAAAATTAAAACCTAACTGGCTAGCTCCTTATGTCATCACGAGACATACTTGGGGTGGCATTTATCACCTTACCACTCTCCTAGGAAAACCACTTGACATTATACATCTTAAATGATATTACACGTAAGCCGAGACACAATACCCAATGACGCAATCTTGTGCTACGATTCACACTTGACTGTTGAGGGCTTAGTCCATTCATGAACCTCACATCATACACACTACAAATTTCACACTTGGCGCATTTTCAACACATCTTTATAGCACATATTCACCATAACACACTTCCCTATGATGCACTCTAGTTCCATGGTTCATACTCAACTGTTGAGGCTCTCAATTTGAAATTAAATTCACCTTACTCACACTATTCATGCTCTATACATCATTGATCTATCTTTCAAGCGCACAATTCAAACCATTTCTTGATTATGCACTCTTATTCTATGGTTCATTCTCGACTGCTGAAGGGCAATTTATAAATGAACCTCATTTCACTCATACTCATTCACATCCACTTTGCGGCGTGGTGCTCCTATCACATTCACATTGCATACCATTCCATCTCACTCATTCATAACATACTATATATCTTGGTTGCACATTGTTCTTGCTTACTTATACTCGCATGTACACTTTGCTTATTATGTTAGATAGATATTTTGTATGTCATTATCTTTATCATATACACATGTGTGTTCACTTGCCTTCTAGTGTGAATGCAAACTTTACACAGATATATTACACACAACATGGATGTTTAACATTGTACCTCTTACCAATCTCACAATGACTCCTGGGGGCATCTACTTTCATACACATTACAGGTTCTATTGTTTCATTTTGTACTATTTCATATTCATACTAGCACACTACTATATTGGATCATACATGCTTTGACATAATTTTTATCTTTCTAACATGCTAACGGGTTCTTCATGTGCAACATTTGCTTTGCAGAACTATTTTCCACCATAGTTGTTTGTTACTCTTTTCTTGTCACTATTTGTCTTTATTTGCCATTGCATGCCATTGTTTTGCGAGTTATGACCTTTGTCTTGTGTGCACATTGTATGATTTTGGCCGCTTCAGCCTTGATTGTCTTGCTGACATTATGAGTGATGTCCCATGTTTACAACCCTCTTTTCTTGGTCTACATTGTGTTCTTGCTTGCTAGATTACACTTTGTCTTCTATATGCGTAGTTTTATTGTTTGCCGACACCTTTTTCTAGCCACTTTATTTGCATGTGCTTTGGTTTCTACCAAGCACATCCCCTCCCCCATAGGGAATCGGTTTTAGATTAGCGTCTGGTTCTCTCCTTTGGGCTGCATCCTCCTAGCGATGTCGCATGCACCCCAAACGAGGGGGCATACATTAGGTGAATTAGTCACCCCATTTAGCAACACACAATCACAATTCAGATCTACACAGTATAGGTACAACATAGTCTTGATTATAAAAAGGGCTCAGAATCTGATTTGGGTCCTTAGCACATCACAAACACCAATGCCCATATATAGACATGAGCACTGTGCACATGCGCTCCGACCCTTCCCGGCGCTTATGACCAGGGGAAGTTCTGATAGTTTTCTTAGATTGACATAATTTACATCGAGTTTACGAACGGTTTTCATAGAAGAGGCACAATCCTCCAACAATCAAAATGCATTTTATCTCCCTTTTCTATTTGTGTTGGATCAAACTTGAACAAAGCAAGATCACACCATCTGCATTGGTGTATAAATCATCGAGAATAAGTCAAAGGATGGAGAATAACACTAGACCTTTCTCCCTACACTTCTTATGTCGTGGCATGAGATAGCCCCAAAACTTGCACTTGGCATGAGATTGCCCAAAAAATCATTCTTCTACAACATTTTTAGGATCCTTTCTATCTTTTTCACTCATCACGGATCAAGTGCACATGTTCCTTTTCGCATTTTTACATACTTTTTACACACTTTCTACATATTTGGATCAAATTTTTCATATACACATATTTGACTACTCTTTTGCTCTTCTCTTTGCAAGTCCATCCTTATGGGAAGTAATAGTCACATCATCAAACACATCAAGTGACATTGAAAATAGGTACAATGTGACATATACACATATGCTTTCACCCCTAGGGTCACTTCCTCTTCTCTAGCTTCCACGCTTCATTTTAACCACTCCACACTTTTTATTATCTCCTTGGCATGCTTTCATCATCAATCTACATGGTTATCAGGTATGCATCTCTTATCTACTTTATTTTATTGAGAATTCACTCAAAAACATAAAGTGGGGGTAAATATAGACACTAAATCATGAACTTTGGGTACATTTCTAGGTCCTAATCACATATTTGCATTCATATGGTTCATAAGAAAGAAAAGTATTAATTGACCACTATTTTTAACCTCTTCCCTTTCTTTCTGTTTCCTTCTTTGTCTTACACACCCCACTACCCAGATCGACATTCTCCACTTCATTTTATCGAGTCCTGGACACCAGCCCCAAGCCAGATGCCGCGCCCGGGTGACCTCGTCCTCCTTGGTGCCCCGACCTATTTGTATCTTACTCGCCTCTTTTGGGTCTCTTCTAGCTATTATAAATATTGATTTGTTATGGGTCAGCATTTTAGTGGTTAATTACGAAATTCAAACAAGGGAATCATATAAATACAATGCTATGTGATCAAATTAAAGGACCAAGCTCTAAACATCTATTACCATCACCTAAGGTTGCATCCAAAGGAAATTCTAAGAGCATCAAAACATCCATCTAGCTTCATTCAAGGGACAAGGGACTGCATATTCTACATACACTTCATAGGAGGGGAAGTTAATTTTGACATCCACACATCTATTTACATTGCTACATCTAGCTATTGCTCGCTATCAAGTGCATCCTACACAAGAGCCACATAGGGCACAATTCTACACTCACATGCATAACTACATGGAGTCTAAAATGTAGTGCAACATCTAGATTGCAAGTTCACTCGGTCAGTGACCTCCAGTCAGATCTAACTCCCCATTTACATATTTTAATTTTTGGGATTTGATAGGTTTTAGGGTTTTACAGTGCTTCTTCTCTTTGCGGGTTTCAAATGAAATCGATGATCAACAAGTGACCTCCAAGATACTAACAACGACATTTAGTGAACATCGTGCGTCTGCAAAAAATTATTTTCTCGAGATTCTCGCATAGTCACAGATGCCTACGAAGATCTCGACACCCATACGCCCACGATCCAGTCCATGTGCCATATTCCTAGCTTTTCTAATAGTTTTGCATTTTTTTGGGCTCGGTTGCGCAACAACACAACTTCCTATTCCATTAGTTTTATAGCTTGGCACATCTTTGTGATTATTATGAAATTAGCTAAGTATCTTATTCCATCTCTTGCGAGTTAGGGTTTCATATTTTTTCTAGCTTCGCTTAGGTCGATCTATACTTTATTTTCTATCTATTATGTAGTGACTTTAGAATTAAGGGTTTGGCATATTCCTATATTTGTTAAATTAGAAGTGCATAAGTGGAAATGGTGGGTGAGAAAGGAGTATGAAGTAGTAAAGTGGAATCAAGAGATGGAGATGCACGAGAAGCAACATTTTGTAATTGTGATTTGAAATTGGAGATTCTAATAGAGATAAAATAGGTCTTGAGTGACAACAAAAGAGACTTGTCGGGTGTGAGAAAATAGAGGTAGAATGAAGTGGTTAGTGGGAGTATGAACAAAGACAAGAACATTAGAAGTAGGCAAAAGAGTGGAATTAGGGGGTTGAGTAGCAATAAACATAAAATCGGGATGGATGTAGGAATATTAAGCTCAATAAGATTGGTGGCCTCCTCACGAGCAGCAAATAAGAGAAAATATAGATCTTGGGGATGTTCAACAAGATGATCATTGAGATCTTGAAGGCGGGCTTCAGTAAATGGTTTAGAAGATTAAGCCATGATAAAAAGATAACAAAATATCTAGAAGCAAGGTTGGGTTTGAGTGATGGGTTCACCAAATGATTTAATAAAAATGGAATTTTGTGAAATCCTAATTACAGAGTCACATGTGATAAATATAGTAATAAAGTACAAAGATGACCTAAGTAATAAGCTATAGGAATATGATACCCTAGGCGGAAGAGAGGGAATAGAAGACTTAGTTGATTTCGCAATAAATCCCAAAGTATCTTTGGACTGGAAGAGGAAATTGTCACAACCATACCCAAAAAAATGTAGGATTGTCGATTATCTTTGGACGAGAGCACCTAGGTTAAGTCGGGGTTTCTAGGCACTAGAGACCCCTTGTAGACGCATGTGACTGCGAAAATACCCAGAAAAGTGATTTGTGTTATGTCGCATAAGTGTTTTTAATGTTCATTGTTGATCGCCTATGTGTCACACTATGCCCATAGAATTTTCATGTAACATGCAAAACAAATGATCTCATGCAAAACCCTAAAACACATCAAATACTAAAAAGAAAAAGATGCAAATGGAGAATCAAACCGACTCTGGGGTCACCCGACATAGTGAATTACAACCGAGTGTTGCACTACATCTCAAACTCCATGTAGTTATATGTGTGTTGTGTGTGTGTGTGTGTGTGTGTGTGTGTGTAGAATCGTACCCTGGAGGCTATTGTGAAAGATGCACTTGATAGTGAGCAATAGCTAGATGTAGAAATGTAAGTAGATGTGTATATGAAAAATGAACTTCCCCTCCGATGAAGTGTATGCAGAAAAATGCACTCCATTTTCCCTTGAATGATATCTTGATAGATGTTTTGATTCTCTTAGAATTTATTTGGGCGCAACCTTAGGTGGTGATAGTAGATTTTAGAGCTTGGTCCCTTATTATGATCACATAGCTTTATATTTATATGATTCCCTTATTCAAATTTTGTAATTAACCATTAAAAGGACAACGCATAAGAAAACAAGGTGTCCAAAAGATAAAAGAGACCCAAAAGAGGAGATCGGGATATAAAGAGGTCGAGACACCCGGAGGAGTCGAGGGTGCACAGGCGCCGACATCCCGGCTAGGCATTGGTGTCAGAGCCAAGAAAGATAAAGCGGTGAAGGTTGGGTGTGTAATAGGGTGTAGAAGTTATGGATCTACTTTTCTAAGGCGGGGTCATTTGGTGTGATTTAAATCATAACATTGGATCATTCCCAAGTCAAGAAACATGTGGGACTTGCAAATGGGAATGATCCTCCAGAGAAGGTTGGTTCCTCTTCCTAAACTACCTACCACAAGCTATTCCAATGCAGGCAAGCTAATCTAATCCTAATCTAACTTCCAAGGAGACAAGGAGAGAAAGAAAACTAGAAAAAATAGAGCCTACACTAAAATGGTGATACACCAGAGAAGGAAAATGTTGATCATCTATCAAAACTACCATGGAAACAAAGAGAGGTGAGCAATGGAGAGGATGGACAAGTGCATCACAGACCAGAGATGGAATTCACACAGAAAATGTTCCAAAATCCCTAAAAACATAGCTCCAAAACCTGTAAATGACATTCAAACATGCACAGATGCCCTGCAACAATGAGAGGCAAGAAGAAACAACCAAAAACGAGCAAAGGATGGACAAATGCATCACAAAAACACGTTTTTATTGCTCCAGATTTACACAGTGCACCATTTCACGGGAAAGAGGCAAAAAAATGCCATTACAGAGCAGGGGAGGAGGTTCCAACTCCATTTTTGACCCTAGGGAAGAAAAGAAGAGGGAGGCAGAGAAGAAGAGTGAACAACCACTAACTAACTTCTTGAAAATGTGCCTCTATTACAATATATAGCAAAATGTGAAAAGAGAGGAAAAACATGAGAAAATCTGATTCTCTACTCCAACCATCGACAACATTCATAAATTTGGTCGAAAAGTTCAAGGCTCCATCTATAAATTCCATTCCCAAATGCATTTTGTCTACTCGAGGGAGAAAAGACCCATATTTCATTAAATTTGGTGGTTGAAAACTGGTTTTGTGTTTTTTCCATGCCAAATCACATTTTGCAATTTTCTCCCACAAATCTCTACCAAAATAAAAATTGAAGACTCCATGATGAAGAGAATCTCCAGATCTTTCCATTGGTACCAAGATTGTCAAAAATGGAGCTCTGGATCAAAAGATATGGCCTTCTGCATTTTTTCCTTACGTTTCCTACAAATTTGGCTTTGGGTGAATTTTGAACTTTTTCCCCACAAATCCGCTGATGACGTGGCATCCATTGGGGTTAGGCGGAGGCAGGGGCTTCCTTTTTTCCATTTTACATTTTTTGACAAAAAGTCAAAAAATCCAATTTACCTCAAAGTCCCGCATCCCCGCATTAGCTTTTTGATGGGGCCACGGGTCACATTTTGATTTTATGCCTTTTGGAAGAAAAGAAAATTTTTCACTTTTTCCTCCGATGATGCCCCACCGGTCCGAGTTCCTTTGGCAAAAAACTCTCCCAAGCTCCATGCAAGTCCACCTTGGGAAAATTTTCCCTTCTAACTCCGTCGAGCCATAACTCAAAAAATACAAGGAGTTAGAAAGAGTTCTTTACCTTTCTGGAAAGGGGAAGAAATTCTCTATCTAATGGAGCATTTTCCAGAAACCTTTGAATGCTTTAAATGTCTAAAATCTGGACTGAAGCACAAAAGGTAGTAAGTTAACCCAAAAATAAGGGGAGCTTATTTTGGTTAACAACTTTGGCGACTCACAGGGGTCATCTGCCTGCTAGATGAATGATCAGTGGCCTTTTTGCATCCATTGGGCATGGAGTCAAGCCTGATAACCAATTCTCTGATCTAACTCTAAAATATGACCTCTTGAATCACTTGGAAACCCGTTGAAACTTGAAGTTGAACTTCACCAAAAGCCAACTGAATGCACTGCAAGAGCAATACAACAACACCAAAAACTATGTACAAACTAAAAATCATACATGCTCCAAATGGAACATGCAGAGTGTGCAAAAGCACTTCTTCTACTGAAAAAAACCTACCTACACTACTCTAACCAAGAGCAAAGGGAGCTCAAACAAAGCCTGCAACTGGCAGGGAGAAATAGCTTCCCTTCCTCAAAAATGGCAGCCATGCAACTGATTTGGCACTGAACATGGCTGGTTGGATGAGTGAAAAACTAACTACAAGCTGATCTTCCACCCAAATCACCAAAGTATCAACTGAAGACAAAACCAATACCTCTTTTAGTTGCTCTGCATTTGGATTGAAGAGGTATGACAACTGATCCTTGGTGCTTTGTAGCTCATCCTCATGCCCTGAAATGGGCATGACCAGATTTGGCTTCTCCTTTGGCTCCAATGAAGCCAAATACCTGATTGGGAAAGGTCTGATCCATTTGATATGCCCATTGCTCTGATTTTCCACTCCAAAAATGGAGTCTTCTTGTAGACCTCTTTGGGTGAATGGCGTGGAAGGAATGGTGGAACTCTTCTGTTGTTTCTCTTCTTCCTCCTGTGAAGAGCATGGAAGGTTTGAGTCTCCCAAACTAGATTCCAAAAGGCTGCTATAAAGTATAGACTGCTGCAAATGAGTGCTCTCCTTCATGACAACAGGTTCACATATTTGAAGGGTGAATGAAGGAGAAAACAATAGAAACTCAACTGGTTCTTCTCCATCAAAACAATCCTCCAAATCAGACAAGTACTCTACTTCATTGTTGTCCTGCTGCAAATGTTCAACCTCTTCCATGGTGTCTTTTTGGTTTGCAACTTGTTCACCATGGTTTCTTTCATCCTCCAACATGAAGTTTGAAAGATCAAACTCTTCTCCAACGTTAGAGCTCGAGAAAGATGAAGTGGAAGGAAGAACTGAAGGTTCTTCTATAGCTTGTTTTGTGTTCAAAGCCTTTGGATCTACATTTTTCTCCTCCACAACTGGAATGTACTCCTCTTCTTTTGGATTTGGAGCAGCTTCTCCTTCCTCTATTGTTTGAAGACCATCTTGCTCTTGATTGAACTCTTCCTCTAGCATGAAGTTTTCCATATCAAACTCCTCAAACTGCTGCTCTAGAGGACAAGTTGGGACTGCAAGATTTCTTTTAGAGCTTTCCTCCAAAATGGATTCATCAACCAAAATAGGCCCTTCGAATGAAAGCAAGAAAACACCAATAATGTCTTCTTCTTCTACTACTACAAACTCTGATTTGGTCTCATCCACTTGCTCCTTTCCAATGGGACTTTGAGCTGATTTGTTTTCTCCTTCCTTGGCTGATTGGGTAGTTTGAATTGGATCAACATTCTCTTCACTTAAAGTGCCAACATGGACACTACATTATGAGTAAACTGACTGCTGATTTTCTTCTTCCTTTTCTTGTTCTTTCTCTGCTACAAATTCAGTCTTAGCCACCACTTGGCTCTTCAACTTTCTTCTCCTCTAAAGGCTTGACCAGCAAAGGAATCTCTGTTATCCCAAACCTAAGAGCTAAGCTCACTAAGCTTTTAACCATTTCTTCTTCTTTCACTTCTTCTTCTTGTTGTCCTTCATGACTGATTTTTAAAATTTCTTCTTCTCCACATGGAATTGGGAAGGCAAGAGAAGGAGTGGGTTGGGATTCAACCATTTTTTCATTTGTTTGTGGTGGTGGAAGAGATGAAACTTCTTGTTTCCTTGGAGTGGAAGGTATTTCTTTTTGCTCTTGTGGAGGGGATTTGGATTTGGAAGAGAAGAGGGTAGAAAAGATGAGATGGGATGGGAGACTAGGGGATGGAGGGATGGTTTTCACAACTGGAGCAACATTGGTTGGGTTTACAACTTGACATTGTTGAAATGGTAAAGCTTGAGATGAAGAAGAAGAAATACAAGGAACTGCTGAATGACTTACCCATTGACAAGGTTGATTCAGACTCTGCTCATATGCTTCTATCTCCTCAGTCCATTGTGCAAGTTGGGGCAGCATCTCAATTATGAAGTCCAACTTCTCTTGAGGGTTGTAGTGTCTTGGAAAAGGGCCTTCCCATGGACAGGGTGCCCTGCAACCAATTAAAATGCCTTCATTTGAGTTGTAGCTCTTGATTGCACCATGCCAATCTCCATTTTTGGATCTTCTCCAATGAGACCAACATCTTGCATTTGATTTTCTTCATTGTTTGCATACCCCTACTCTTGGAAAGCTCCATAGCCAAACTGATTTTGGCACTGCTGCTCATAGGGGTAACCATGCTGATTTTGGATTTGCTCAAAATGTTGATTTGAAGGATTTGTAAAGCTTATTGGAGTTGGAATGTGTTGTTGCTTGTTGTAGATGTGAATTCCATGGTGGAAATGAAGTCATGATTGCACAACTTCATGGAATGGAAAGAATGAAAGAATATGGAAAGAAGGATGAATGGAAGTGAATGGAAAATAGGTCTCTGAACTCAGAGAATGAGTTGTTTACCAGATGGAGTCGCCAGATGTGTAAATTGAAGCTTCTAATAAGCTGGAAATTGCAACAAGTGCACATCAATCTTGTTGCAATGAAGTGGAGACCTCTAAGGTCCCACCGGGCATGCCAAAATTGTTAGTGTGAAATCACAACACCCCCAAATGAGTTATGGATCTGCTTTTCTAAGAGTTATGGTCATTTGGTGTGATTTGCATAACATTGGATCATTCCCCAAGCTGTGGGACTTGCAAATGGGAATGATCCTCCAGAGAAGGTTGGTTCCTCTTCCTAAACTACCTACCACAAGCTATTCCAGTGCAGCAAGCTAATCTAATCCTAATCTAACTTCCAAGGAGACAAGGAGAGAAAGAAAACTAGAAAAAACAGAGCCTACACTAAAATGGTGATACACCAGAGAAGGAAAATGTTGATCATCTATCAAAACTACCATGGAAACAAAGAGAGGTGAGCAATGGAGAGGATGGACAAGTGCATCACATACTAGAGATGGAATTCACACAGAAAAAATGTTCCAAAATCCCTAAAAACACAGCTCCAAAACCTATGCAAATGACATTCAAACATGCACAGATGCCCTACAACAATGAGAGGCAAGAAGAAACAACCAAAAAAGAGCAAAGGATGGACAAATGCATCACAAAAACATTTTTATTGCTCTAGATTTACACAGTGCACCATTTCATGGGAAAGAGGCAAAAAAATGCCATTACAGAGCGGGGAGGAGGTTCCAACTCCATTTTTGACCCTAGGGAAGAAAAGAAGAGGGAGGCAGAGAAGAAGAGTGAACAACCACTAACTAACTTCTTGAAAATGTGCCTCTGTTACAATATATAGAAAAATGTGAAAAGAGAGGGAAAAACACGAGAAAATCTGATTCTCTGCTCCAACCACCGACAACATTCATAAATTTGGTCAAAAATTCAAGGCTCCATCTACAAATTCCATTCCCAAATGCATTTTGTCTGCTTGAGGGAGAAAAGACCCATATTTCATTAAATTTGGTGGTTGAAAACTGGTTTTGCATTTTTTTCCATGCCAAATCATGTTTTGTAATTTTCTCCCACAAATCTCTACCAAAATAAAAAATTGAAGACTCCATGATGAAGAGAATCTCCAAATCTTTCCATTGGTACCAAGATTGTCAAAAATGGAGCTCTGGATCAAAAGATATGGCCTTCTACGTTTTTTCCTTACGTTTCCTACAAATTTGGCTTTGGGAAATTTTTGAACTTTTCCCCACAAATCCATGATGACGTGGCATCCATTGGGGTCGGCGGAGGTAGGGGCTTCCTTTTTCCATTTTACATTTTTTGACAAAAAGTCAAAAAATCCAATTTACCTCCGAAGTCCCGCATCCCGCATTAGCTTTTTGATGGGGCCATGGGTCGCATTTTGATTTTATGCCTTTTGGAAGAAAAGGCAATTTTTCACTTTTTCCTCCGATGCCCCACTGGTCCGAGTTCCTTTGGCAAAAAAATCTCCCAAGCTCCATAAGTCCCTTGGGAAAATTTTCCCTTCTAACTCCCGAGCCATAACTCAAAAAATACAAGGAGTTAGAAAGAGTTCTTTACCTTTCTGGAAAGGGGAAGAAATTCTCTATCTGATGGAGCATTTTCCAAAACCTTTGAATGCTTTAAATGTCTAAAATCTGGACTGAAGCACAAAAGGTAGTAAGTTAACCCAAAAATAAGGGGGTCATCTCATGCTGCTAGATGAATGATCAGTGGCCTTTTTTGCATCCATTGGGCATGGAGTCAAGCCTGATAACCAATTCTCTGATCTAACTCTGAAAATATGACCTCTGAATCACTTGGAAACCCGCTGAAACTTGAAGTTGAACTTCACCAAAAGCCAACTGAATGCACTGTGCAAGAGCAATACAACAACACCAAAAACTATGTACAAACTGAAAATCATACATGCTCCAAATGGAACATGTAGAGTGTGCAAAAACACTTCTTCTACTGAAAAAAACTAGCTACACTACTACTCTAACCAAGAGCAAATGGAGCTCAAACAAAGCCTACAATCGACATGGAGAAATAGCTTCCTTCCTCAAAAAAAGGGCAGCCATGCAACCGATTTGCACTCAACATGGTTGGTTGGATGAGTGAAAAACTAACTACAAGTTGATCTTCCACCCAAATCACCAAAGTATCAATCAAGATAAAACCAATACCTCTTTTAGTTGCTCGCATTTAGATTGAAGAGGTATGACAATTGATCATTAGTGCTTTAGAGCTCATCCTCATGCCTTAAAATGGGCATGACTAGATTTGGCTTCTCCTTTGGCTCCAATGAAGCCAAATGCTTGATTGGGAAAAGTCTGATCCATTTGATATGCCCATTGCTCTCTGATTTTGCACTCCAAAAATGGAGTCTTCTTGTAGACTTCTTTGGGTGAATGGCATGGAAGGAGTGGTGGAACTCTTTTGTTGTTTCTCTTCTTCCTCCTGTGAAGAGCATGGAAGGTTTGAGTCTCCCAAACTAGATTCCAAAAGGCTACTATAAATTACAAATTATTGCAAATGAGTGCTCTCCTTCATGACAACAAGTTCACATATTTGAAGGGTGAATGAAGGAGAAAACAATAGAAACTCAATTGGTTCTTCTCCATCAAAATAGTCCTCCAAATCAGACAAGTACTCTACTTCATTATTGTCCTGCTACAAATGTTCAACCTCTTCCATGGTGTCTTTTTGGTTTGCAACTTGTTCACCATGGTTTATTTCATCCTCCAACATGAAGTTTGAAAGATAAAACTCTTCTCCAATGTTAGAGCTCGAGAAAGATGAAGTGGAAGGAAGAATCAAGGTTCTTCTATAGCTTGTTTTTGTTCAAAGCCTTTGATCTGCATTCTCCTCCTCCACACTGGAATGTACTCCTATTCTTTTGGATTTGGAGTAGCTTCTCCTTCCTCTGTTGTTTGAAGACCATCTTGCTCTTGATTGAACTCTTTCTCTAGCATGAAGTTTTCCATATCAAACTCCTCAAACTGTTGCTCTAGAGGACAAGTTGGGACTGCAAGATTTATTTTAGAGCTTTCCTCCAAAATGGATTCATCAATCAAACCATGCCCTTCGAATGAAAGCAAGAAAACACCAATAATGTCTTCTTCTTATCTGCTACTACAAACTCGATTTGGTCTCATCCACTTGCTCCTTTCGAATGGGACTTTGATCTGATTTTTTCTCCTTCCTTGGTTGATTGGGTATTTTGAATTAGATCAACATTCTCTTCATTTAAAGTGCCAACATGGACACTACATTTTGAGTAAACTGATTGATGATTTTCTTCTTCCTTTTCTTGTTCTTTCTCTACTACAAATTCAGTCTTAGCCACCACTTTGGCTCTTTAACTTTCTTCTTCTCTCAAGGCTTGACCATCAAAGGAATATCTGTTATCCCAAACCTAAGAGCTAAGATCACTAAACTTTTAACCATTTCTTCTTCTTTCACTTCTTCTTCTTCTTCTTTCGCTGTCCTTCATGACTAATTTTTAAAATTTATTCTTCTCCACATGGAATTGGGAAGGCAAGAGAAGGAGTGGGTTAGGATTCAACCATTTTCTCATCTTTTTGTAGTGGTGGAAGAGATGAAACTTCTTGTTTCCTTAGAGTGGAAGGTATTTCTTTTTGCTCTTGTGGATGGGATTTGGATTTGGAAGAGAAGAGGGTAGAAAAGATGAGATGGGATGAGAGACTAGGGGATGGAGGGATGGTTTTCACAACCGAGCAACATTTGTTGGGTTTACAACTTGACATTGTTGAAATGGTAAAGCTTGAGATGAAGAAGAAGAAATACAAGGAAATGAATGACTTACCCATTGACAAGGTTGATTCAGACTCTACTCATATGCTTCTATCTCCTCAATCCATTGTGCAAGTTGGGGCAGCATCTCAATTATGAAGTCCAGCTTCTCTTGAGGGCTGTAGTGTCTTGGAAAAGGGCCTTCCCATGGACAAGGTGCCTGCAACCAATTCTGAATGCCTTCATTTGAGTTGTAGCTCTTGATTGCACCATGCCAATCTCCATTTTTGGATCTTCTCCAATAGAACAACATCTTGCATTTGATTTTCTTCATTGTTTACATACCCCTTCTCTTGGAAAGCTCCATAGCCAAACTAATTTTGGCACTACTGCTCATAAGGGTAACCATTCTGATTTTGGATTTGCTCAAAATGTTGATTTGAAGCATTTGTAAAGCTTATTGGAGTTGGAATGCGTTGTTGTTGCTGTAGATGTGAATTCCATGGTGGAAATGAAGTCATGATTGCACAACTTCATGGAATGGAAAGAATGAAAGAATATGGAAAGAAGGATGAATGGAAGTGAATGGAAAACAAGTCTGCAACTCAGAGAATGAGTTGTTTACCGATGGAGTCGCGGATGTGCAAATTGAAGCTTCTAATAAGCTGGAAATTGCAACAAGTGCACATCAATCTTGTTGTAATGAAGTGGAGACCTCTAAGGTCCCAAAGAGGTGTGCCAAAAATGTTAGTATTTTACCGATGGAGTCGCCAGTGTGCAAATTGAAGCTTCTAATAAGCTGAAATTGCAACAAGTGCACATCAATCTTGTTGTAATGAAGTGGAGACCTCTAAGGTCCCATTGGGCATGCCAAAACTATTAGTGTGAAATCACAACACCCCCAAATGAGTTATGGATCTTCTTCTCTAAGGCAGGGTCATTTGGTGTTATTTCATAACATTAGATCATTCCCAAGCCGTGGGACTTGCAAATGGGAATGATCCTCCAGAGAAAGCTGATTCCTCTTCCTAAACTACTTGCCATAAGCTATTCCGCTGCAGTGCAAGCTATCTAATCCTAATCTAACTTCCAAGGAGACAAGGAGAGAAAGAAAACTAGAAAAAACAGAGCCTACACTAAAACGGTGATACACTAGAGAAGGAAAATGTTGATCATCTATCAAAACTGCCATGGAAACAAAGAGAGGCGAGCAATGGAGAGGATGGACAAGTGCATCACGAGACTTAGAGATGGAATTCACACAAAAATGTTCCAAAATCCCTAAAAACGCAGCTCCAAAACCCGTAAATGACATTCAAACATGCACATGATGCCCCGCAACAATGAGAAGTAAGAAGAAACAACCAAAAACGAATGTTTGAATGTCATTGAAGTCAATAAGATATTGAATGACATGATGATTTTTGATACAATGATCAATGAGGTGACCAATACATATATGATAGTCATAGTAATCATCATCATCAAAACTCTTACTTTGAGGCTTTCTTGCATCAACCTTAAATAGTAGAGGGAGAGACATGAAATTATTCTTATGTAATTCCTTCAATAAAATGAGTGGGGCACAAGGTAACCATGTAAACTTTAAATCAGCGTGGATTGTAATTATATGATATGTAAACTCTCTACTTTGGAATCGTTCACAGAATCACAATTAAAACATTGTTGTTCTACTTTCGATTAGAAAATGATAGATATAGCTAGTGAATGAATTTTCTTATGCTTAGAATCAACAATTGCAAGAAAGAAAAAATGTAAACTCATGAACACCAACAATTTTTATCTTGGAAACCTCTAGAGGAGGAAAACCAGGGAAGGGAAAAACACTCTTTCTTCCCACTTTTTATTGGCCAATTCAAATAAGAAGTACAAAATTTACAATAAGTATGAAAGAGAAGTAGATAATATCTCACACTTCCTCCCAATTACTTGCTTGCTCTGCCTCAAAACTCCTTTCTTCTACAAACACAATTCCAACGCACTAAGAATTCCTTGCTCACTTGATTTCATGCTTCGATGATCAAAAATATCTTTCCTACATGTATTTATAGCCTTTCTCATGTCCTTTTATGCACTGGAGGATGAGAAAGGTCATGGAGGAGAAGAGACACAAACAAATTTTCCAATTCTAGGACTGTTCATTTTGAATTTTATTTTTATGTCCGAAAGTGTCAAGACCACTTGCCTATGCAAACCAGCCGTCACAGACCGCCGCCCCTGTTGGGGCGTGAGTTCATGTAACATAAAGATAGAACTTTGTTTCTTCATTTTTCTTCTTTGTTGTTGGCTGATCTGATGAAGTAGAGTCATTTTGGATCCCTATGGATCACACCTCCCTTGCTTAAGAGGCTTTTGGTCCCACAAAAGCTTAGTGGGGGAGTAGATGAGGAAATAATTCCCTCACTTGCTCCTTTGAGTACCACCGGGCCTGCCTTGGTGTCTTTCCTTTCATTCCAACTTGCCAAGACTCATGTAGACCTCTTCTCGTCTCTCTGACCTTCCTCGTGCAAACACTACATCCTCCTCCAATTCACCTTGTGAGTCTAAGACGCAATCCTCAATAGAAGGTAGAAATTGTAGTCCTTCATCTTCATCTAACATGGTTGGCTCATATAGGTACAAGTTCTCACAGTTTACTATTGAGTACATCCTCATAAATGACAGTAAATCAAGTCGAAAGGCATTTTCTCCAACCTGCTCCAATATAGTGAAGGGTTCATATCGCAGTGGCTTTGGCTTCCGTTCTTTACCTCAGTCTCTCCTTACTCAAGTAAAGCCAAATTATATCTCCAACATGAAGTTTATGCTCTCTCTTGTGCTGATCGTGCTTAACCTTGTACTTGGCTTGATATTTCTCTAACTGTTCTTTGACTTTGAGATGGATTTGTTAGATCCTCTCAATGAATTTGTTTTCTCTAGTCACCTCTGTGTCTCATGTCTCCTCCTCATCCTGTTGTCCAAATATTATGTCCAACGGATTTGTAGGTAGACATCCCAAACATGTTTAAAATGGTGACTTCATAGTGGATGTGTGTATTGCCCGGTTATAGGAATGTTGAATGTAGGCTAAGGACTCATCCCAAGTCCTTGGGTATTTTCTATTATACCCTTTGATCAACTATACCAAAGTCATGTTCACCACCTCTGTCTATCCATTTGTCTGTGGATGGAAATTCATGCTCCTCTGTAACATGGTATCCATCTTGTCCCACAAAGTAGTCTAAAACTTCCCCAAGAACCTGGAATCCCTATCAGAAACAATAGATTTTGGCAAGCCAAAATGCACCCATACATTAGCAAAGAAAATATATGTTGCCTCATGTGCTTTTACTATATTTTTTTCATGCTATAAGAATACACATCTTACTAAATCTATCAACAACATAGAGATAGTCATGGCCATGTTTAGACATAGGTAATCCTCCTACAAAGTCCATAGAAATGTCCTCCCATAGACGAGTAGGTACTGGAAAGGCATATACAAACCCTCCTTCCTAGTCTTAGGCTTACTGGTACAACAAAGTTTACATCTACGTATAAATTTTGATACTTCTTACATATTGGGCCAATACATGTACCTTTGCAAGTGGGTTAGGGTATTACCAACATTGAAATGTCCTGTTACTTTCGAGGTATGTGCTTCCCTCATCAATAGAAGTCTTTCTTCTTTAGGCACACAAAGCTTCCCCCATCGGTAGAGTAGCCCGTCCTTGAGATAACAATCTTCAATCCCCATCCTTTTAGCCCCTTGGGACTGTAACTGCTGAAATGTCACCCCAAAGTCTCTATCCTAGGCATATGCCTCTCTCGTAAGCTTCCTTCGTGAAGGGCTTGATCTAAGAGATAGTGGCCAAGCAGGAGAACTTCTCCTATGTGGGCGGCCTAGACAACATGTCTGCCACCAATTTTTTACTACCCTTCTTGTATTTGATCACCAAATGGAACTACTAAAGGAACCCCATCCATTTGTAGTGCCTTTCATGCTGCAATTTAGACCGTGCTTGCAAATACTGGAGAGGTTTGTGGTTAGTGTACACAATAGTTTCTTTACCCAACAAATAATGCTTCCATTTTTTAATTTCTTGAACTAGTGCATACATTTCCTTATCATATACTAAATATCCTTTAACTACTGAAGTAAAAGTTTCAGAATGATAACATACAAGTTTACCTCCTTGAAGCAACACCGCACCCATAAAATAATCATTGACATCATCCGTATCTACTTCAAATGGCTGTTGCAAATTAGGAAGAGCAAGTACTGAAGCATGACTAATCTTGTATTTCAATAACTCAAAGGATTTGTCTTGTTCCTTACCCCAGTCAAAACCCTTACTCTTTACGGCCACTATGTGTGTAAAGGTGTTGCAATCGCAGAGAAGCATGGAATGAACTTCCGCATGTACTATACTGCTCCCACAAAAATCCTAGTCTATATGGCTCTTCTTGGTGTTGGCCAGCTAACCGGTGATGGCTTCCACATTCTTTGATCCACTCGGAGCTCTCCTCCACCATGTGCTCAAGATAGACAAGTGATTGTTTGGAAAATTCACATTTCTTCATGTTACAAAGCAGTTGTTTCTCCTTGAGAACATGCAAGACTTGTTGCGAATGAGTTAGATGTTCCTCCCATGTGGCACTAAAAATCAGGATATCATCAAGATAAACAATGACACATGAATCTATGAAATCCCGTAATACATCATTCATTAATCTCATAAATGTAGAGAGTGCATTCAATAAACCAAATGTAAGTACTAACCACTCATAAAAACCCTTTTTGTCTTGAAAACAGTCTTCCATATATCCTCCTCCTTCATTATGACATGGTGATAACTCCGACTTGAGATCCAACTTCGTGAAGAATTTGGCATGCTTGAAGCTAGTCCAAGAGATCATCTATGCGAGGAAGTGGATTTGTGTTCTTTATGGTGATCTTGTTCAAAGTGTGTCGGTTGATGCACATTCTCCAAGAACCATCCTTCTTCGGCACCATAATGATAGAGAACCGCATGGTGAGGTGCTTGGATGTATCACACCTCGGTCTAGTAGTTCCCTGAGTTGTTTCTTTACTTTAGTACTCTCCAAAGTGAAGGATTTCCTATACAGCCCGATGTTTAGTAGCGGGGCCCCGACAACAACCGAATATCATGCTTTACTTCCCATGTTGGTGGTAAACCATTGGGAGCTTTGAAAACTTCCTACAAAAATTGAATAATACTATCCAAATCTTGTTTTCCTTGGTTAGAAATCTCTAAAACTTCTACCCCATCTTGTTTATCCTTTAACAAAAGTAAACAAAATGGATTATGATATGCTTGAATAAGTCGTTTTGTTTGGTTAGCACTCACTATGATAACCCGTGTCTTACGCTAGTGTGCCCAGATGTTTTCACTGATCCCATCCTTGACCCATCTGTATCAGTTTTCCCTTCTCATAAATATAACATCCCTGATATACAAGTAATGACTCCCGAAAACAATATCAAAAACATCAAGTGGAATAACATCAGCTTCCAATACATCAATATATTGGGAATTTATCCCAAACTTGACCTTACATCTATTTGTTACACTCCGAATTTCAACACCCTTCTTCACCCAACACAAAGGATAAGGGTGTGGATGCTCGTAAGTCTCAAGACCAAGCTTCTTTACAACCGCTTGTAAATCAAGTTAGACCGAGAACCGGTATCAACCAAATTTTTTGCCTTAGTTCTCTTGATTTGGATTTTGATATGGAATAGTCTACTCATCTCATTTTCTCATGCTGCCCATGTTGGGTGGCTATGCATCCAAGACTCTCGTTTACATCAGATTCATCTTCGATTTCCACCTCCCCTTATGTCTTTACAACTGTCATGGACTTGTTTGAGTCCTTGGTTCGGTTCTTCGGATGTAACTCCGGATGCAACTTCCAACATGTAGCGTCATTATGACCATTGATATCACAGTTCTTGAAAAAATTCTTTAGATCTTTACAAGTATTTAATGTATTGGAAACTTGTTTACCTTTCCCTTTCCACTTACATTTGTTACTTGTTTTCCCATGTTCTTTCTTCTGCTTTGATTTTTCGACTACTTTACCCTTAGCTCTGCTTTTCCTTGCTTCTTTTCATCATCTATAAAATATGCTCCGCACACACACCTCGTTGAGATCTTTGGGCTTTGTGGATATGACTTTTCTTCAAAGGTGAGTGTGAAGTCCTCCCAGTACTTAGTCGAATATTCTCATCCTCCGTGTCCATGTTCAACAACATGGCCTCGCCTCCAAATTCTGTAGTATAGTCCTGCACACTTTAACCACTGCCTTGTCTAAAATACTGCCACTTAATCATTTGGTAAGTCTTATGGACAATAGGATAGAAGTTAGCTCTAAGTAAATCTTTTAAATCTTGACAAGATTTCACAAGAGGATGTTTCTTCTTTTCAAAAGTGGCTAGATGGGTTTCCCACCAAACCAGAGCATGTCCCTCCATTTTGAGATGTGTAAAGGTGATCCTCTATGCCTTAGTGACATTATGGATGCTAAAGTAGACTTCTAATTGTTTTAACCATTTATCAAGCAACTCTGCATCTACTTGTCCTTCAAAGCTTTTAATTTCAACTTTCATCTCAACTTTAAAAGGAGTATGATCAGATTTTACCTTTTCTCTTGCATTTGAAGTCTCTTCTTCATGCTCTTCCCCATATTCTTCCTCATGGTGGCTCCTCCCTATGCCAAAATTTTTGGCTAAGCCTTGAACCACTGAGTCCATGGAGTCTTGCTTAACAAAAGTCATCTTCTACAAATATGCAAGTTCTTCTTGTCTTCTAAACATCCTATCCATCATGGTCTCCAACATCTTGATTCTACTGGACCAAGTTCTCTTCCTCCATTTGTCCCCTGAATTCTCTGTTTCCACTTCCTTGTATAAATATATGGATCACAAGGTAAAGCCTCTTCACCTTTAGATCTCGTCACTCTCATGCAAATCCAAGAACAAATACCACAGTCTTGGATACTTGTTAGCTCTGATACCAGAATGATTTGTAAAATCTCTACCTTGGAATCATTCACAAAATCACAATTAAAACATTGTTGTTTTACTTTCGATTAGAAAATGAAAGATATAGCTAGTGAATGAATTTTCTTATGCTTAGAATCAACTTTTGTAGGAAAGGAAAGAATGTAAACTCATAAACACCAACAATTTTTATCTTAGAAACTTCCGGAGGAGGAAAATCAGCCAGGAAGGGAAAAACACTCTTTCTTCCTACTTTTTATTGGCCAATTCAAATAAGAAGTACATAATTTACAATAAGTTTGAAAGATAAGTAGATAATATCTCACATTTCATCCTAATTACTTGTTTGCTCTGCCTCAAAATTCCTTTCTTTTACAAACACAATTCCAACACTAAGAATTCCTTGTTCACTTGCTTTCATGCTTCAATGACCAAAACTCTCCTTCCTACATATATTTATAGCATTTCTTATGTCCCCATGCACTTTGGGAGGATGGAAAATGTCATGGAGGAGAAGAGACACATACAACTTTTCCAATTTTGGGACTGTTCGTTTCGAATTTTATTTTTCTATCCTAAAGTGTCAGACCGCCATTCAATACAATTGGCGGTCACCCAGGATCAGCACACTGACCGGGCGGCGATTCATAAGACCGCCGCCCTAGTTAGGGGATGGTTTTGTAACCTTCGCTCTGCATAGAGTGGCGCTTACATTAACATAAAGACAAAACCTCTGTTTCTTCATTTTCCTTCTTTGTTCTTGGTTGATCTCGATGAATTAGAGTCGCTTTTGGATCTCTATGGATCATTATACATTAGTAGGTTTATCAATAACATTGATATTGTCCTTAGAAGTAGCCTTGGCATCATTAGTCTTTCCTTTGAATGTAGATTTTCTTGGAAACTTGGAATTAGATGTATTAGGAGTGCTAGCAACATACTTGATTTTGTTTATATACAACAACTTAGCTTCATGCTCTTTGAGTGTGTGACATAAATGGTCAAATGATTAAAAAAATCAATTATTACTGATTCTTGTAATGAAGAAGTATATTTTGTGTGAAGAGATCTTGTAATTCACTATCAACCAATATATTGTTCATCTTAGTATGTATGATCTTGTATCATAAGACATAATCATTAATAGGTTTGTTAGATCCTTGTTGCATTTAGAGATTTATGCATAAAAACCTTTTCCGCGATGTTGATATAGAATTGTACCAAAATTTAATTTTCCAAAGCAAAAAAATAATGCACAGAGTGTGGGGAGATCATAGAACCATTGTAGTGAAAAGTCCTTAAATTTTCTAGGGAAGAATTGGCAAGTAATATATCGTAGGATGTGTAATCAATGCAAGCCACATGAAATGATTGAAGATATTTTGCGGGGTCACATTTTCCATCATAAATAGGAATTTTAGGAGAAACAAAACAAACAGAGGAAATAGTATAAGAAGCCACATCGGGTACAAGTGGGTTGTGAAGAAACTGTGTAGAATCCATAACATGAGGAGAAGTGGATGCACCTTGTTGTAATTGTAAAGTTGATCTTGTATGCACACTTGGGTTTCATGAGCTTTGTGTGCCAAATGAAGAAGCATGTGAACCATTATGATTTCTAAAATATTTTAACTATAGTTATTTAAAATTAGAGGTATCTTTAAATTCTAATAATTTGAAATATTATTTTTTAGAGAATTATATTTACTCAAAATAAATTCAAACTTTTACAAATTGCATGCAAATGCTAGACTTACGGTAGATAAGATTAAGTTTAAATTTAAAATTTGACCAACACTTCCTAAAACAATAATTGGTTACCACTTCATGACACGTCTAACTCTCTAGTGTTCATTATTTTTAGGATGTCACTTGCATGTTGAGAACGACCAATTCAAATCATTAGGTGTTCCGCATGTATGTAATAATAATTTTTTGCCACAAAGGCATGTAATATAGGTTGAAATATTTGAGAAATGGAGATTAATGGAGATCAATGGATCAAATGGCACTTGTTGCATGTGGGCATGGAAAAGAGCTCTTCACGGTCGTCAAATCTCTCTGCTACAAAATTAGCAAGCATGGTGAGACTCGAAATTACAAACACAGAGTGCATCACATCATTCAAACTGTTGGTATCTTTGGACTCGGAGGATCTGGAAAGACCATTGCAGTCAAAGAATTGTTCAACAGGAAGCGATCAGAGTATGATGCATCAATTGTATACTGGTAGCTAAGCTTCACTCAATATGTACCTTAGTCAACGCCGGTCAATGCATCACAACCGTCCATCAATGCATTGATTGACATTGATTAAGGTGCATATTGAGTGAAGGGTAGCCCTCTCCAATTGTATGAGATGTTTCCAATTATCTTCAACTCTTTTTAATCTCCCTACAAGGGCTAGGAGCAAGGTTTTTTTTCCACATGTTGGTGGTTCTAGTAGAAGATGATGTCCCTGATATTTGAGAAAATACAAGTGATGTTCATCATATTGATAACATAAGAACCTATTTGAAGATCCCGAAAGTGAATATCATGAGGATTGGAAGGTGAGGGCTGGAGATGGTGCTTCTACAAGATATCAACTCTAGAGAGCTTCAAGTCTTGAATCCATTCACCATGGAAGCTCACCATATTTGTGATGCAATCTACACCAAAGATGAAAATTTGTTATAGATTCAACAAGTAAACATTGGGAAAGGAGCCTCTTTTATAGGATGGTAAAGATCAGAGGAGACTGGAAATTATTTATGGTACTTAACTCCGATTCAAAAGGAAACTCACTAAGATATTCGTTGTACATGTCGGTGTAAATGAACCACGTGATCTTCTCATTCACACCTATAGCTCTGCTCAACGTAGGTGGAAAATTGAGCTTTCTGAGGTGGGTAGCTGTGATTATGAGGAGGGTAGTGACATCGATTTCTTCATAATATTTCAATATCCATTCATGAAATGTGGAGGCTTCTCTTCACAAAAATTCTCAAAATGGCGGGCACACCATCGACCAAAGAGTAGGAAATATTCTAGGCGGTTTAGAAAGCATGGACTAGTTACACGAACTGCAATGATCCCAATAGCACCCAAGACACGAGAGAGAGTTCTTGACGTTTATCTTTGAGCGGGATTTGATGGAACGATGATGCAAGGCAACTTTTAATGTTGAATTTTTTTTTCCCGAATCTGGAAGAGCTCTGTTTCGGGACGGTCGGTAAGCGCGCAGCCTTCGGGAATCACCCTTCGACTTGATTACAACTCGATCTTACACACAACAAGAAACCTGATCTCTGTTGAAACCGCTCAACTACATGTGTGTGGCGTGTGTGTCACCGACATGCCACCCGATATCGCCCAACACAATCTATTTTATTTCTAGCTTTCATGAGCGAAATTACAGACCTACATACGTTGGAGGACTTGTCGGCGACATGTTTTCTCGATGGAAATAAATTTGAGCGTAGGAAGAATTGCAATTGTTGAAAAGATGATATGTTTACTCGCTTAAAGTTGTAGAAGACTTCGGATTTTTTTATTATTATAAAGTTGTTCAGGAGGAACAATGTCGGAAAAAAATTTAATTACAAAGTTGATAACATCCCTAGAATCCGGACTTGAAGCGCTACTTTGCTCCTCGAATGGCTCCTGAAAATGCTAGGTATAAGTTGTATGCTATGATTTCTCACATAGGAGATACTTGGAGTTATGGTCACTACATTACCGTAGTCTTAGATGATACTTCTAAAATATCACTACCATCCATAGATATACCTTGCCTTTACCTCAATTGGTGTGTTGAATCAAGATGAATGGAGATTGAAAATATCATAGGTTTACACTATCATATCCTACCTTCACAATATATATATATATATATATATATATATATATATATATATATATATATATATATATATATAATATAATGCACTATGTGAAAGAGACTTTAATATTAGCCTATGTTTTCACTAGTAGATTTTGTAACGTGTTCAAGAAGATGCACTTCTTGAATAAGGTGATGGATTATTCATCAAATATATAGTGGTTGTAGTTATTTGAATATTTGCAAGGTATGATCTTGCCTTTACAAGCAATAAAATAGATGTATTTTCAAGAGAATTGATAAATTATACCAATCAATTATAGGAATAGATTGCTTCTTCATAGATTCACAAATTGTGAACCAATAATGTTATGCATATCAAATTTGCGAGAACACATACAACTTTAGAATTATTCTATGAGTTCGTCATGAGATCAACTTCCTAGATAGACACAAGTTTGGTAGATTTGAGAAGAAACCTTTGTAATTATTATTTTACTTTCCTATTGCTTGAAGTCTATTTCATTAGATATGATCACTATACATGACATATAGGGAGGTTTTGTATATTTGCAAATAAAACTTTGCCACCTTTTTGGGGTTACGGAGAACTCATGTAACCTTGTAACTATTCTGAGTTCCTCATGAATCTGGATGAGTTGAGGAAAAAATTTATTTAGATTGTTAAATAATTTATTTAGATCATATAATGTAAATAGTAAACATTTCAATATAATATATATTCAAATATATAAAAATGAAAAATATATTTTTCTAAAAATATATTCTCATTTAATAATAAAATTATATATTTGTGTGTGTTTTAAATGTAGATAATCTACATAAAGAATTATTTAAATGAATGTCAAATTGGTTGTTAATAGTAACTTTTCTACATTTAAAAAAGATAATTTCACAATTAATTATTGTGGCAATCAAATTGTAGCTTCCACCTACAAGTTTTATGTGGTTCATAACCTCAAGGAAACTATCACTAGAGTTATTGAACGTGTTGAGAAGGGTAAATAGACTATGGAGCAATTGGAGGAACAAAATCAAGTTCTTTCGAGTTTTATAAAATCCTTGTTGGCAAAGGATAAGGTCCTGGATCCTACTCCACTGACCACTCTTCCACCTCCCCTAGTTCTCAACAAGGATGAAGTTCAGACCATCAAATATATTCATAAACATGCCACCTATGGAAAAGCCATTGAATTACTTGGTTGATGATATGATAGTGTCTGGATTGAACTTCATTGAGGAGGCATTCAAGTCATATGAGAAGGTATCCAAATTATAGTTGAAATTTAGCACAATCACTCAATGCCTGGAGAAAGAACTAAAGCTATGGTGTGAATGCATCCAAGATCTCCGTCTAATGAGTAGGACAGATGAACAGTCTTGTTGGAAAGCAAGATATTTGATGAGGCCAAGTACAATCTGTCAAAATCCTAGGTTTTTAGTGTTGAGTGGAAGATCAAAGTTTTGGAGGAAGCATTGGGAGAACTGAAAAATATGTGGCAAAAAGGAGAAGCTTTCAAGGCTTGTGTTATGTCTTGCCTTCCAAGATATTCATTTTCAAATCTAGAATGGAGCCTTAGGTAATCACTTTTCTATACAAGAGATCAAGGCTCATTTTAGCACCTTTGTCAAGAAATATCTCTTCCTGGAAGAGTCAATGTCTAAAGAAAAGATGAAGGAGGTCTGCTCCCTTCAATCAGCTATCACCGAGGCAAACAAGGAGTTTCTGGAAAACACAGAGTTTGAGAAGGATATGGAGAAGTGCCTTGATACATGGACTCATGCCACCTCTAACACCACCATCCCAAAGTGCATGGAGATAGCCAAAGCATTGAAAATATTTAGACATCGATTCTTAAGACAGTTGGCACTTCTAATCCTCCTTTGGATGTTTCTACTTCGAGATCCTAGGACACTTCTTTTAAATTGAAGTCTAAAGATTATAATGTAATATTTGATTAAAGACCATTCTAATTAATGTATTTCTTAAATAGTCTTTAGTCTCCTAGATTAAAAGAAGTTGGAACCGAATGTAACTGTTTTTGTAAACTATTTAATGGGCTCTCTATGCCATTGTTTAAAGGGGGCAGAATCTGATACTTTTGAAATGTAAATTGAGTTGAAAGTAATCAATACAAAAGAATTTTCTTATCTCTAATCCTCATCTGCTATCCTTTCTTTCTTGTCTGAAATTTGTGAATCATCAGTCTTTCATGTTAAGAAACTTTGTGTTCTTATGATATGATTTCTAGAACTTTGTGTCTGTGGAATTATATCTGATATTGCAAATGTGAATGATTCTATTCTATATCTCTCTTTTCAAGTCCGTGTAAGGTTATATTCTGTTATCTATATTACCTGAAAGTACTGTTATATTCTTCCCTTTCAGTTTTTTTGTTCTTCCATTCTTGTGTATTGATAATCTATATTGGTATGGAACATTTTAAAGTATCAGAAGTCCTCGTCAATAAAAAATATGTATATTTGTATATAGGCTTTGTTGCTCGCTTTCAATAAGGGAACCTCTCCCATAAAGAGGAGGGACTCGTTGTCCCCTGATTGTTGATCACTCCAAAGTGCTAATTCAAAACCAACACCTATACATATGTGATATTGACAACAAGTGGAAGGTATTGAATGTATTTTTTTTTTGGCTAAGACATGACAATTACCGTGGGGGTGGTAAAAGATAATATTATTTTTAAGGATTCTCCCAAGTATTGTGGTAGGAGACTCGGTAAAGGAGTTTTTCATTGTGGATGAGGTGCTTTGGGTGTAACTAGTCAAGAACAATTTGTTCCATAAGTGTAGGTGAGGTTGGGGAATTTTGAGAATCATTTAGAGTAATAAGTTGGTCCATAATATGTAGTGTGTAATCACATAGCATATTCTAAGGATCAATGACAACAAGCCTTTATAGCTTAGTTCTTAGTTTAACTTTTTTCCCTAAAAAGTGTTGCTTGGCATGATGATTAAGTTGTCATAGAAGAAGCACTATGAAAGTGAAGATCAAATTAAAAATCTGAACTCATACGGGTGAGAAGCAAAGCCATGAGCATGATCGATAAAATAAAGTGGGTTCACCAAAATGTAATGTTAAAATTAGGGTTGATCTAATTAAGACCATTGCTTTAAAATGTTAAGTGTTATGCTATAGAATATTAAATAAACCAATCCTAAATCATTTGAGGATACATATTTGATCAACACACCTTCGAAAAGAGAATACACACAATTAGGGTTTCTAATTAGAAAGAGTGTCATTTTGTGAGGTCTAGTAATGTGACATTTACTATGAGAAAAGGTTGTGTAAAGTGTCATAAATGTGTTTATAAACTATGGAGACCTGCAATTGAGCTCTGGATAAAGTTTACAATGCCATACATAATCACCCACTAGTTTGATCTTCTAGTGGTTGATTCCATCCTTTATTTTTGTGATCTCAGTAACTCAACTCTAGAATATGGTGCACATGTGTCTCTCGGATCTGGGATCCACATTTGAAATATTGCGATCAACTTATGTACATGTAAAATGGTTTCTTATTTTCATAAAACCCTAACTTCCCTCTTTTAACATTAAAAAATTTTACTTTGGATTTGAGTTGTGTCACCACAATAGTGTCTACATAGAAATATTCCAAAGAGGCATCAAACTGATCTAGTTCTCCTTCCTATTGAATGTGCATAATAGTGGTTTTAGGAAAGATCCTAAGAAGGCCTTTAACACTTGGTAATAATCCTTGAATTCAATTGTGACGCATGAGAGTGATCTAGGGAAATAGATGATGATGTATTCAAACTTGTAGCTTGTTGTAATGTTCTAAGGAATTGGTGCTTCAATGATTAGGGAACAAAGTCCTTCTTCGAGTGTGTGTAGACACTTTTATCACACACTTTGGGTACATTACTAGGTCATAATCACATACTCATACTTCAACTAATATCGTATGCTTCTTACAAGAGAAAAGTACAAGTTGATCACTATACTTGGCCTCTTAGGTTCCTTCCTGGTCTCCCTTTTGACCTGATGAACCTCACCTCACCGCCTTGACCCTTCATAATTCACCTTTTTTGGCTCTAGACACCAATGCCCAACCAAGACGCCAACACCCAAATTCCCTTGTCCCCTCTGGATGCCCTAGGCCTCTTTGTATTTAGCTCGCTCCTTTTTGGGTCCTTTCTAGCCATTGGGCATCCTTATCTCTTAGGGGTCAGCCTTTTAGTGATCAATTACGAAATTTGAACAAGAGAAACATATAAATATAAAGTTATGTGAAAAATTAAAGGACCAAGCTCTAAGCATCTATAATATCACCTAAGGTTGCATCTCACAAGCATCTAAAGAGCATCATTGCATCCATCTAACAAATTGAAGGGATTAAGGCTGGTTTTCTACATCACACTTCATAGGAGGGAAGTATATTCTATTCCATGCACACATTTATTACATCTTTTTACATCTAGCTACTTTTCTTACTATCAAGTGTGACACGCACAAGAGCCACCTAAGGCACGATTCCACACACACACATAGAACTACATTGGGCCGAAAATGTAGTGCAATGTTCAGTCGTAAGATCACCATTGTGATAGCCGAGAACAACTTGACCCCTCATTTTGTATTTTTATTTTTTAGGGTTTGATGCGTTTTTGGGTCTTTCAGGTGGATTCTATATTGCGATTTTTTGCGACATCTGCGAGGGTTGTGTGACATACTAGCGACTAAAAGTGAATATAAACGACAACCTCGTGACCCTCCAAAATCTAGCTTCTCAGCTTTTGCGCACTCACGGAGCCTGGAAGGAATTCTAGCATGTAGGCACCACAAACCAGCTTAGGTGCCCAAGTCCAAGCACATCCAAAACTTAAGCAATTTTTTGTGCATGGTTGTGAAAGTTTTCCAATTTTGTTCATCAAGTATTCCAACATCGGACACTTCGGGCATTTTAACGATCATTAGCTAAGTCATTCTTCCTTTCTATTGCACTTAGGGTTTGATTTTATTAGATCATACACTTGTGTTATAACATTTGTTTAATCATTTGTGCTCTCTACATATTTATAACTCAATACAAGGATGACCACAAAAATATAGGATAATTTTTTTAATGACACATAAATGTTCACACCCACCAAGGATAGCACGGAAATGTTCACTTTTCTTTTTCTATTAGACAAGACATATAAAACCACCACATAACACACCTACAGATAGGGCAAGCCACAATGAGGAAATTATTGAAGGTTATTTATTTTTATGAAACCTCTTTTGATCCTTAACTTCAGTTTTCTAAGACTCTAGATAGGATTCGTACAATACCTCTTACAACGCTAAGTTCTTACTTTTACTCTGAAGAGAAATTGCTCTAAGTCTTCTCTATTATGGCCTTTATTTGCTTAATTCGTTTATCCAAAAAAAGGAGTAATTTAATTCCACAAGGCCATCTATTCACCACTAACGCTACTATGACTCATTCTTGCCCACAAGACAACATGGGTTTACGTTCAACACACTTAAGAGAAGAAAAACAAAGTGCCTTGGAAAAGGTTAGAGGGAGAAGGTCGAGTTGAAAACATCTTTAGGACCTCATTAGTTAATACTAGGCTTTAATTGAGGCTTGAGAATTTATCCAGAATTATCAAATATTTTACAAAGGCTTCACTGAATGAGTATTACCAAAGAGAAAAATTTACCTTCCAAATGGCGGTGAGATAGATTGTGTGATTTCCAAATTGTTTTCTCTGGCTTATTAAATCTTATCATCTTCTAACAACTAACAATTCATTTCACCTTAGGATCGTTTTACAAATTTCACCATAAAAGGGATAATGTTCACTAGAGGAGCTAGGGATATCATGTTATATAATTTTTACTCACAATGATAGTCTCGCCTATGATTACTTAAAGAATTACTTGCTCTCAAGTTGGTAACCTCTACGTTAATTTATTTGAATATAACTTTTAGTTTAACTTTTATAAGTATTAAACAACCCATGTTATTTTACTTATGTCGCATTATTACTAAGTCAAAGCAAGATTTAACTTCACATTTATTTTCAAGGGTAAAGTTTAACAACACTCATTCACCAATACAAAACAAGGTTACATCCACACTTAAAATACCGATAATCCAATAAGGTCACTCAACAAGCGGTAACCAAATTTTCTTAATTTTCAATGATGGTCAAACAATCCAAGGTTTCCAAAGTTAAGATGACAAAGTCCACAATACATTATACTAAGACCTTGATCCTCTTCTACATTTTCCACTGTATGTTATCAATAGTTGAACAATATAAAAAGGATTCATGTAAGAACTTCTCAGCTGAGGTTGATGCACAAGTTTACAAGTCTATCCCTCATCTACTCGCAAAAATTCCATCTGCACAAATATTTACTAGAGTCAGTTCGCTAGAACTGAGCATGATAAGATATAATCCTCACCTAAAAATTTATGCCATCTAGCATTTACATAAATGAAAGTTTGCAATACTCCCTATCATATAATTCCTAACATGCATTCTAAAACTTAACTGCACATCACATGATAATACATTTCATTCCCATTATTTGTTCACTTCCCTAAGATCTGCTTACATATGAACAAAATTCCAAGTGGCTAGATGTACAACCTTAACTTTGCAATTAATTATACTTAAATTACAGTAATAATAATATCGCTCACTTAATACCTTCTGTCTACTTCTCCTATATAAGTATCCAATAATATTATCTTTTAATTAAACATAAGCACCAACGACATTAAGCTTCTATAATAAATACAAGTGGCAATCTTATAATATTCATTGATATTACCCAAGTATCAAACCTTTATAGAAAATCAAAGATATGTAAGTATAATTTTGATATTTATCTCACAATTTTAAGAATATACTTATGTAAACAAGGGTTCCACCAATCAGCAAGTTCATATATTATTTAGATATCCTTTTGGTTGCTTATTATCATGTCTTTATATGTCTCTATTAGCATAAGAGTCCAACTCATAGGAATGAATTACGATCAACAATACTGTCATATTTTGCTAATATGTCGAAGGTACATTTGGCTAGCTAAGATATGTAAGCGTGGTCCAAGCCACTATAAATACCAAGTATCAACATTATCTCAACTCCTAATGAGATGCAAGTATTAATTTGTATATAATCACTCAAGTAAATACTATTGTTTATAACAACAAAGATTTCCCCGAAATACCAAATAAGTAAACCACTTATAGGGATCCTTAAGTTTCCATGACATGAATTGGATCCGATTACTCATAATATTCATACGCAGTCTCCTATCACATAAAAAGGGTTACAAGTCAAATGAAATCTGCATCATGATTCCATGTACTCCAAGGAGGCCATACGAAAGACTTGACCATCACTTCGTGGTCTGCCATTAATAGTATGTCCATGGCTCTAAGCAGAGGATGAATAATGTGTTTTTTTTTTTTTTAAAGACGAGGTAAACCTTATTTACCTTAAAACTTACAAAAGTAACATACCCACAAAATTATCGATCCAATGACAATATAACAGACTTATCGAGATTACCCTCAAGGCCCATTACAATTATCTGTTAAGTAAAAGACGCATAACAGAAAACATTAATGCCTCGAGATTCAGTCAAAAGAGAGCACGAAAGATGCGATGCAGAGACTCACATGTGTGACTGCACGTCACTAATAATCAACCCATTATTCCAAGCAAGCTCTTAACAGCTCAAAAATCCTAGAGTAATGTTTACCTCACCAAAACAAGTCGAAGCATGTTCCACCAACAACTCACTCTCTTAAACGGCATTCAACACAAATAAATGATACAAGGTACCGTTATAGATTATAAAACCCAACCGACAGACAACGAAACTATATTTGCGAATAGTTTACATTGAACAGGGTTTCAGGGTCGAACAACAAGGTCTCACAAAATCACCTACAACTCCATATAGACATCAGATAACAACTGGTTCGAAATCCTCCTCCAAGGAAGGGAATGACGACTATTAAGACACGCAGAGTACCCATAATATCAGGGAGTTCACCTTAACTAGTCAAATGATAACAGAGGTAGCTTTCACGAATGAAGAATACAGGTTTCCATAGCTCGAATCAATAGATTTGATGGAGGCATCTACAAGTTTTCCCATGATGCCCATATCTTTCTGGGTTTTTTTTTTTTTTATAAAAAAAAATACCAGGCAAAGATATATCTGAATATCCTCATAAGCCAAAGGTTTTCACCCCAAGAAAAAGAATAGAACAACAAGAATTGCACAGATTTGATTTACACAAATACTACAGGGAATAAACCATTAAGGGAGGGTTAAGAGCTTATCATGCCTGCAGCGTAGAAAATCCCCGCACCCCAAGAAGAGCCACGAGTTCCCAACAGTGACCTTCCCCACGCCCCCTTTTTCTCCATTTTCAAAGCGCCCATCCTTCACTCTCCTCCACGCTGGAACAGGTCAGAGCAAGCAGCAATGGAGGGGGTTCTAACCTGCACAGCGCATTGTTGGAAGATTCCACGCATAACTACAGTCCACGCAAAAAAAAAACAAAATAACTCCTTCCACTCTCCCCCACGCGGCCAGGGGAAAAAAAAAGGCGTCCAGGTTCTGCGCACCAGCAAAAACAACCATACAACAAAGAAAAGTTGCAATAAACTCACAAATGTGAGCTTCCCCCTGGGCGCGCGACCCCCAAAACCACTGAGCATGCAGATCCCAAAAAAAAATGGCGTGGCTAGCAAGCCATTACAACTCACGAAGTCAAAACATAGGCAAAAACCCAATAAGATTTCAATCACGCTTCCCCAGATCCCGGGAAGATCCAACATTTTTTCCCCTTACAGGAAGGCACGCGAAATGGCAGCAGTTACTTCCTCATGCGGCCATTTTCAAAACTAAAGTGAAATCCTTCCAAAACATACGCCAGTTGACAATAATAATCAACACGGTTTACAAAAAAAAAACGTCTATTTTGGAGAGAGATCTATGTGATACACAGATCCAATATTCCTTCCCATTCGAGCACGCCTTTTAAGATTTCACAAACCTAAACCATATTTAATTAGTTCTCCTTAAATGCCGAGCAGAATAAAAACTTTCATCCTCATTTCTCTGCCTTATTTTATGTAATCACTTTGTTTCAAGAAGTCTGGTAGTTAGATCTGATCTGAAATAAATAAAAGCATACAAATAGTATTATATAACGCCTTAAGCGTAAATAAACATGTATAGTTTTAGGCTAGATTGAAAGAAGCCCTAACCTAATTCGATATTAACATCTCTAATGACACTTAACGCGATAGAAACAAGGAATAAATAATGGATCCACAATATCCCTTTTAAAAGACATCCATTTTATAATCATGTTGTACACGGTATCTCTGAGAAACCGAAACGTGAAGCGAAGAGCATGGAGGAGAGCTGGGTTATGGCGGGAGCAGCATGGTAGACTGGTGGTCAAATTCACCACTAACTTGATAATTATCTAACTTGGCATACATGGACCAATTTTATCACAAGGGGAAAAGAAGAAAAAGCGGTTGAAGGCATTTACCCAAACATTTACAAAGCATACCAGGGCGCCTAGATGGCCAAGGATAAAAACTTTGAACCTTAAACAAGAACACTACGTCCTTGACGATGGCGCCACCCAAGAACCAGCTTCCCTTGCACGAATCGAGGCTCGATCCGTGAGGCGACCAAACTAAAACAATAAAATCGCTTATCAAAAATTAACAACAAGGTTGGTAACAAATCGACGATCAGAAAGTGAGGTTAACGTCGATCGATAAATAAAAATATTATTATTATTATTATTATTATTATTACCACTTATTAATACTTATTAATCGTAATAACAAGAGCCAACTTGCGAGCTCGATAAATCGAGCGCACAGTTTTCCTTTAATAGGAGGAAAATGAAATGGATGAGGCGGGGACACCCACAGTAAACATCGACACGACGCGAGAAGACAAGACAGAGTGGGAGAATTCCAGTCATTTTCTGTGACAAGGGCGAAGCCAACGAGAGGTCAACATGAGCACCACAACGTTAAAAGCTTAGCGACATGGTCGTTGGAGAATGGGGCATTACATTCTCCTCCCCTTAAGAAAGCATCGTCCCCGATGCGACAAGGCATAGAGGAAAAGGAATGATAAGCTACAAGGAACGAAAAAGACAAAAGTGCACTCTATGGTTAAATCTCAGTTGATTAAAACACGGCCACGAGGTGGCCTTAGGAACATTTGGTGCAAATTTTAACTTTTAAGGTTCTGTGAAGATTGGTAGTTCCCTCTTATTCATTGTTTCATTAGACTCCTCCCATTTCATCACTTCCAGTTTCAATTCTTCAAAATTTTATTGTTGTAGATTTTTTTTTTTTTGTTAGTTTATTCCTTATTGTAGGTGCCCAACATGAACTGCCAACACAACACCCTATCGGGTTCAGACAAGACACTACAGATTCACGAACACACAAGTATATACTTCATGACTGTATTACACCACAAAAGATTACTCAAATACGGAAGGGAATATGCACGGTCCTCATAACATAGTACTTGTCACACAATCATGACTGAAAATAGAATACTTGAGCAAAGTGTACTACGACAACCAGACATTCCCTCAATTCCACAGATGAAAAAAAAATTCACATAACTCCGAACAAAAGCTACAGGTACATAGTGTACACTAGGAGCCACAACCATAACCAACTCTCATGAGCACACACACATCATAACACTACCCCCCAAAACACTACCAACAACACCATATACCACCCAAAACATCAGAAAATAACCACCTATTCCCAAGTATTACAAAGCAACTCCATATAACTCCCACAGAGAAAGAAACATAGTGCCAAACCAAGTCGGGTCACTCAACCATAGAGCCCCATCAAGAATATCAGGTCACTCAACCATAGAGTGCCATAAAGAATATCAGGTCACTCAACCATAGAGGCATGTCTCCTTTCTCCTTTTAATGAGGTCGGGTCACCCTATGGCCCTGGGCACATAGAGCCCCGTCACCCCCAACCCAAGTGACATAATAACTCGTGGTCCAACAACCCGCTAGTTATCTGTAACTCCTTGGGGCGTACCCCCATACACGAAGCGGGTCCATGGGCCCAACCATTCCATGGTGCATCCCATGACCCTATTCCACACATCACGACAATAGAACCAACATAACAATCCGATCAGAATGCCAAGTGGCAAAGTACAAGCCTTGGGCAAGGCGGTAAAATCATAAAATTTAGAAGAAGCTCCAAAACCAAGCAAGACAAATGACCAAATGGCCATAGTTAGTGCAAAAATCACGTGTTAGTACCAAAACCAAGGAAATGCCCAAAATGTAAAACATGGAAATCAAGAAAACTGCTGGTCCTTGCAAAAGTAAAGTAAAAGGTTCAATTTATGAATAAAATACACATATAAGAATAGCACATTACTATGACTACGTGGCCTTATCTAGCCACCAAAGGGGTACTCAACGAGTTGCTAGCACTCGGAACATCGAGCCTCAGCTCGTAAAAAAATACATATCAATGATACAACTGTCATCATCTCAATCTGAATCATCTCGCCACAACTTCAACAAGGCTCAACATAGTCAAAATCACATAGGTAGAGTCCATACGACAACCATATCGGGAGAGAGAAAGAAAGTACATGTCACCATCTACTGAGCCTAAGGTGTCCGCGAAACACAATATGCATGACACCCATTGAACAAGTGTCCACACATACCAAACAAACGAAAGTGGGTTTTCAGCCTATGTAAGGCTCCACTTCCTATCTCGTACTCGGCTCGAGTGACTGGTCAATGGTACACATTTTCTCACTCCATACATACACAATTTACCATTTCCCTCAGGGTCGGTTAGTGTAAGGTTCACAACATAACATATAACTACATCACTAACACCATGGTGGTACACACATAGCTACCATAACGTCTCACGTATGGTATGTATACAGGGTAGATCACAATCATACATTCACCGGGCGTAATACATCACTTTACCACATTCTGCACCCAAAGTGCAATCACTATACGATAGGGTTCATACACTCACCGTATGACCCTAAATCACGACATGAATCATTACATATCACACAAATCATACATATGATGGACATAGTAACATCACAACATAACATTCATTTGCTACATACAAGGTGATACACACATTTCTTCAAAACATGGTAAAACATCATGATACAACTTAATTCACTTTACATCAATCCAGTCATACACATATCGACACACCCACATAACACAATATGCCACAATGCTCCAACACCCCGTCATCCACATTAGAATTCTTTTCACACATTCCAAGCAGTAATCCACACGTGAACTCTTCATAGAATCCACACGAAGGAGAGAGAAAACTCCCATCCCCAGCACATCAACAGGATAACAAATGCGCACTAAGTGACATACACCTCATGTGCGTTCACACTATCACAATTACGACATAGATCACATCACTCTTAAAACACATTACTCTTCCAATATCAACCACCATCATGCAACACCATCATCACTCCAAAGTCTCACATCCCAAAGGTTCGAGAGCATGAACCTCACTTTGATACCAAATGTAAGGACCCAAAAAATTCACACACAAACAACACACAGAAATATAGGATAATTTTTTTTTTTATCGACACAAACAACACAACATGCCACCACCAAGGTCACAACTAACTCCATGGATAACTCAATACAGGATGACCACAAAGGTAGCACGGAAATGTTCACACCCACCAAGGATTGTTCACTTTTCTTTTGACAGAAGAACATATAAGAAACCACCACATAACACACCTACAGATAGGGCAAGCCACAATGAGGAAATTATTGAAGGTTATTTATTTTTAAGAACCTCTTTCGATCCTTAACTTTAGTTTTCTAAGACTCTAGATATGATTCGTACAATACCTCTTACTTACTAAGTTCTTACTTTTACTCTAAGAGAAATTCACTTTAAGTCTTCTCTTTATGGCCTTTATTTGCTTAATTCGTTTATTTAAAAAAAAAGAGTAATTTAATTCCACAAGGCCATCTATTCACCACTAACGCTACTAAGACTCGTTCTCATGCCCATAAGACAACATGGGTTTTAAGTTCAACACACTTAAGAGAAGAAAAACAAGTGCCTTGGAAAAAGGTTAGAGGGAGAAGGTCGAGTTGAAAACATCTTTAGGACCTCATTAGTTAATACCAGGCTTTAATTGAGGCTTGAGAATTTATCCAAAATTATCAAATATTTTACAAAGGCTTCACTGAATGAGTATTACCAAAGAGAACAATTTACCTTCCAAATGGCGGAGAGGTAGAGTTGTGTGGTTTCCAAATTGTTTTCTCTGGCTTATTAAATCTTATTATCTTCTAACAACTAACAATTCATTTCACCTTAGGATCGTTTTACGAATTTTCACCATAAAAGGGATAATGTTCACTAGTGGAGCTAGGGATATCATGTTATATAATTTTTACTCACAATGATAGTCTCACCTATGATTACTTAAAGAATTACTTGCTCTCAAGCTGGTAACCTCTACGTTAATTTATTTGAATATAACTTTTAGTTTAACTTTTATAAGTATTAAACAACCCACGTTATTTTACTTATGTCGCATTATTACTAAGTCATAGCAAGATTTAACTTCACATTTATTTTCAAGGGTAAAGTTTAACAACACTCATTCACCAGAACAAAACAAGGTTACATCCACACTTAAAATACCGATAATCCAATAAGGTCACTCAACAAGCGGTAACCAAATTTTCTTATATTTTCAATGATGGTCAAACAATCCAAGGTTTCCAAAGTTAAGATGACAAAGTCCACAATACATTATACTAAGACCTTGATCCTCTTCTACATTTTCCACTGTATGTTATCAATAGTTGAACAATATAAAAAGGATTCATGTAAGAACTTCTCAGCTGAGGTTGATGCAAAAGTTTACAAGTCTATCCCTCATCTACTCGCAAAAATCCATCTGCACAAATATTTACTAGAGTCAGTTCGCTAGAACTGAGCATGATAAGATATAATCCTCACCTAAAAATTTATGCCATCTAGCATTTACATAAATGAAAGTTTGCAATACTCCCTATCATATAATTCCTAACATGCATTCTAAAACTTAACTACACATCACATGATAATACATTTCATTCCCATTATTTGTTCACTTCCCTAAGATCTGCTTACATATGAACAAAATTCCAAGTGGCTAGATGTACAACCTTAACTTTGCAATTAATTATACTTAAATTACAGTAATAATAATATCGCTCACTTAATACCTTCTGTCTACTTCTCCTATATAAGTATCCAATAATATTATCTTTTAATTAAACATAAGCACCAACGACATTAAGCTTCTATAATAAAAACAAGTGTCAATCTTATAATATTCATCAACAGTACCCAAGTATCAAACCTTTATAGAAAATCAAAGATATGTAAGTATAATTTTGATATTTATCTCACAATTTTAAGAATATACTTATGTAAACAAGGGTTCCACCAATCAAGAAGTTCATATATTATTTAGATATCCTTTTGGTTGCTTATTATCATGTCTTTATATGTCTCTATTAGCATAAGAGTCCAACTCATAGGAATGAATTACGATCAACAATACTGTCATATTTTGCTAATATGTCGAAGGTACATTTGGCTAGCTAAGATATGTAAGCGTGGTCCAAGCCACTATAAATACCAGTATCAACATTATCTCACCTCCTAATGAGATGCAAGTATTAATTTGTATATAATCACTCAAGTAAATACTATTGTTTATAACAACAACGATTTCCCTGAAATACCAAATAAGTAAACCACTCATAGGGATCCTTAAGTTTCCATGACATGAATTGGATCCGATTACTCATAATATTCATACGCAGTCTCCTATCACAGAAAAGGGTTACAGTCAAATGAAATCTGCATCATGATTCCATGTACTCCAAGGAGGCCATACGAAAGACTTGACCATCACTTCGTGGTCTGCCATTAATAGTATGTCCATGGCTCTAAGCAGAGGATGAATAATGTGTTTTTTTTTAAAGACGAGGTAAACCTTATTTACCTTAAAACTTACAAAAGTAACATACCCACAGAAATTATCGATCCAATGACAATATAACAGACTTATCAGAGATTACCCTCAAGGCCCATTACAATTATCTGTTAAGTAAAAGACGCATAACAAAAACATTAATGCCTCGAGATTCAGTCAAAAGAGAGCACGAAAGATGCGATGCAGAGACTCACATGTGTGACTGCACGTCACTAATAATCAACCCATTATTCCAAGCAAGCTCTTAACAGCTCAAAAGCCTAGAGTAATGTTTACCTCACCAAAACAAGTCGAAGCATGTTCCACCAACAACTCACTCTCTTAAACGGCATTCAACACAAATAAACGATACAAGGTACCATTATAGATTATAAAACCCAACCGACAGACAACGAAACTATATTTGTGAATAGTTTACATTGAACAGGGTTTCAAGGTCGAACAACAAGGTCTCACAAAATCACCTACAGCTCCATATAGACATCAGATAACAACTGGTTCAAAATCCTCCTCCAAGGAAGGGAATGATGACTATTAAGACACGCAGAGTACCCATAATATCAGGGAGTTCACCTTAACTAGTCAAATGATAACAGAGGTAGCTTTCACGAATGAAGAATACAGGTTTCCATAGCTCGAATCAATAGATTTGATGGAGGCGTCTACAAGTTTTCCCATGATGCCCATATCTTTCTGGTTTTTTTTTGTATTATATAAAAAGAAAATACCAGGCAAAGATATATCTGAATATCCTCATAAGCCAAAGGTTTTCACCCCAAGAAAAAGAATAGAACAACAAGAATTGCACAGATTTGATTTACACAAATACTACAGGGAATAAACCATTAAGGGAGGGTTAAGAGCTTATCATGCCTGCAGTGTAGAAAATCCCCAGGAAGAGCCACGAGTTCCCAACAGGCGACCTTCCCCACGCCCCCTTTTTCTCCATTTTCAAAACCCATCCTTCACTCTCCTCCACGCTGGAACAGGTCAGGAGCAGCAGCAATGGAGGGGGTTCTAACCTGCACAACGCACAAAGCATGCTTGTTGGAAGATTCCGCACATTACTACACTCCACACAAAAGAAAAAAAAAATAACTCCTTCCACACTCCCCCACGCGGCCAGGGCAGGAAAAAAAAAGGCATCCAAGGTTCTGCGCACCAGCAAACAACCATACAACAAAGAAAAGTTGCAATAAACTCACAAATGTGAGCTTCCCCCTGGCGCGTGACCCCCAAACCACTGAGCATGCAGATCCCAAAAAAGGCGTGGCTAGCAAGCCATTACAACTCACGAAGTGAAAACACAGGCAAAACCCAATAAGATTTCAATCACGCTTCCCCAGATCCCAGGGAAGATCCAACACGTTTTTCCCCTTACAGAAGGCGCAGAAATGGCAGGCAGTTACTTCCTCATGCGGCCATTTTCAAAACTAAAGTGAAATCCTTCCAAAACATACGCCAGGTTGGACAATAATAATCAACACGGTTTACCAAAAAAAATCTATTTTGGAGAGAGATCTATGTGATACACAGATCCAATATTCCTTCCCATTCGAGCACGCCTTTTAAGATTTCACAAACCTAAACCATATTTAATTAGTTCTCCTTAAATGCCGAAGCGAATAAACTTTTCATCCTCATTCTCTGCCTTATTTTATGTAATCGCTTTGTTTCAAGAAGTCTGGTAGTTAGATCTGATCTGAAATAAATAAAAGCATACAAATAGTATTATATAACGCCTTAAGCGTAAATATACATGTATAGTTTTAGGCTAGATTGAAAGAAGCCCTAACCTAATTCGATATTAACATCTCTAATGACACTTAACGTGATAGAAACAAGGAATAAATAATGGATCCACAATATCCATTTTAAAAGACATCCATTTTATAATCATGTTGTACACGGTATCTCTGAGAAACCAAACGTGAAGCGAAGAGCATGGAGGAGAGTCAAGGTTATGGCGGGAGCAAACATGTTAGGCTGGTGGTCAAATTCACCACTAACTTGATAATTATCTAACTTGGCATACATGGACCAATTTTATCACAAGGGGAAAAGAAGAAATTGCGGTTGAAGGCATTTACCCAAACATTTACAAAGCATACAAGGGCACCTAGATGGCCAAGGATAAAAACTTTGAACCTTAAACAAGAACACTACGTCCTTGACGATGGCGCCACCCATGAACCAGCTTCCCTTGCGCGAATCGAGGCTCGATCCATGAAGCGACCAAACTAAAACAATAAAATCGCTTATCAAAAATTAACAAGGTTGATAACAAATCGACGATCAAAAACGAGGTTAACGTCGATCGATAAATAAAAATATTATTATTATTATTATTATTATTATTATTACCACTTATTAATACTTATTAATCATATTAACAAGAGCCAACTTACGAGCTCGATAAATCGAGCGCACAGTTTTCCTTTAATAGGAGGAAAATGAAATGGATGAGGTGGGGCCACCCACAAGAAACATCGACACGACACGAGAAGACAAGTTCGAGATTCTTTACTAATATCATGCATGGTGATTTTCCTCCTCTCATGGCTACTCCTGAATCTGCATCTAGTTCTACTATCAAACCTCCATGCTCTTCACCTCCTATTTCTACTCCTATCTCTTAGGAGGTTCCATCTAGCACTCCTATTGAGTCTCCATCTTCTACACCTCCTTCTACATCCATTATTTCTCCACAGATTCCCATGATCACTCACAATGGCAAGGTTCAACCACTTAATGTGCCTCTTCTTTCACCTGCCATTCCATCACATGATATTATATCACTCATGCATGTTGTTGGTCAATTACAATCTCAGGTCCAATCTCTTACTCTAGAAAGTAAATCCTATTATGTGTCTATTGATAAAAATTCTCTTCATGGAAACCCCATTCCTAAGAAAATACACAACTCAGCCTTTCTTAAGGACTTTGTCATGCCTACTTTCACTTGCTTCGATGGAACTGAAAATCCTTATTTACATCTTAAGCATTATCTTCTTGTTATGGATTCATATTCCAATGATCGATTATTACTCAAATCCTTTCACCACAGTCTCATTGATGATGCTCTCCAATGGTATACACATTTACCATTTGGCTCTATCAATATATATTATGACATGGAAGATGTTTTTCTTAGGATATTCATGATTAACAATGGCCCTAGAATCACTCATGATTGCTTGCCCACTTTGCATCAGGAAAACTTAACCCATTTTAGACTATATCTTACGATTAAATTCTTGCATGCACCAATTACTATTTCAGCCAATTGACTTAGAAAAGAAATTCATCTTTTGTTGTGGCTTGATTCCTGCACTCAAAGAACAATTGCAATATGACACATGTCAATCATTTACACTTCTATGCTATAGAGTCATCAATCTAGAACAAGACTTGATTGTTGCACGTGTTATAGATCATCCTCCTATTGCATCTACTAAGGTTTCTTCTCCTCTCCCATCGGTTGAGCGTCCTCCTAGGTCTCCATCTCCTCCAGTGGGCAAGCGTGTTCCATCTCATCCACCACCTCAGCGTCGTCCATCTACTCCATCACATAGGTCTCCACAAAAGACTCCTTTTTTTGACTACTCAAGAAGCATTGCAATTTCCACATGCTGCCAAACCTCATGATTTGTTAGATAAACGCTTGATTCTCTTGCCATCTAATCAACACCATCTTCCTCATAGCTTACAGCGTCAACGTGATTTTCCATACTACAACTTCCATCAAATCAATGGCCATCGAGACAATGATTGTTGGGCTATACATGACAAATTACAAAAACTTGAAGATCAAGGTGTCGTTGCTTTTGGCCCTCTCTCTCGTGAGCGTATTTATCTCCTACTCCACACAGGTGTGCTTCTACTTTAGTTTACCTATCTCTGCCACCTAAGGTTGATAGTAGTCCACCACCTAAGGTCATTCTTCACTCACGCTCTCCACCTAGTGCTTCCACTACTACTCCATCTTACTCACCGCATGCTACTACACTTCATTGGCTACCTAAGCCGCCGACATCTCCATTACTTGCTACTACATCTCCATTCAAAATGTTACTATTCCAAAAATCTAGTTCGGTTCATATTCTCTGCTTGTTACCATCTCACATGTTTTCACCGCGCCTCACCGGCCTCTCCATATGTGGTAGGTCATTTCTTTGAAACCACCTCATTTCCTGACGATGCACTCATGTTCTCATGGTTCTTACATGACTGTTGAGGGATATATACAATAAGAGCCTCACTTCACTTGCTTTATCTATGTGTGCACTTAATGTTTTATCTCTCTCGCATACACTATTAACATCATTTCCCAACGACGCATTCTTGTTCTATGGTTCATTTTTGATTGTTGAGGGGTCTTATATAAATGAACCTCATCCTATTCTATACACATTATGTTTGGGGGCATCAATATTCTCCCCCCCCCCCATTCCACTTTGGCATCATTAGTTGTCTGTTATTTCTATAATCACATTATATACATCATACTACACATCTATAGGCATTCATCACATACACTTTGATACATTATTTGTATCATCATTACCCTATGACACACTCTTGTGCTAAGGTTCACACTTGAATGTTGAGGGCATACTATACACATGAACCTCACACACTACACATTTCACATCTACGACACATTCTTCTACACATTGCACATCCTACACATCTTCGACATCTTCTTCTTACATCTACTATATATCTTACACGCTTTGCGCTTTCTACACATTACACATCTTATGCCTCTATGACATCTTCTTCTTCCTACACATCATACATATTGTGTGCTTTCTACATCTTCTATTCACATATTCTTCTATACATCATACGCACTTTGTGCTACACAATGTACACAGCTTTTGACATCATCTTCGACATCATCTTCTTACATATACTATACATCATACGCGCTTTGCGCTCTTCTACTACACCTTCTATACATCTTGTGCTACACACTACACATCTTCACTTGGCCCATTCAACACACATATTTCTAGTATCGGGTAAGTGCACCAAGTTGGGGGCGAAAAGGGGGTCTTAAATGGATGCATTTTTATGAAAAAAATTTCAACTTGTACGAGTTTTTGAAATAGTTACACTCAAAATTAGAAGATGTTGTAGAAATATGAATCATAGTATTTTGAGTTTAGTTTCTAACCTACTAAATTTTATTAAAAACGGATAAGTTTAAGTGGGTCAAACAACTAAAATACCAACAGATACTTCTGCTTTTGTTAAAAAAACATAATAGAGTGACTTTCGTGCCCCTCACCATTTTTAAGCACCATTTAGTATTTTTGAAAACCCTTTGGTAGAAAGATAGCTAGGAGCATCTAGTTTGGGCTCCATTTTTTTATAGATTTTTTTAGTGAATATTTTTTTATTTATGATTTTTCTAGTACAAAAATTTTATGTTTTGAAAAATAACGGAGCTCCAACCTTAGTTATAAAAAGACATAGTTAGAAAATAAATAATATGGAAACCTTATATTAGTCAAAAAAATTGAAAAATTATATTTTTAGAAAGAAGAGACACTTTGCTCTATGTTGTGGTATATTTTTTTAAAAATGGATCAATTGTTTTATTTTGACTTATCATAGAGGAAGTGGCATTTTTACATTTTCTTGTAAAACACGTTGTTTGTTGTGTTTGTGCGGTCCATGCCTCAAGCTTGGGGATCAATGGATCCCAAGCCTTGAGGCATGGCTTGGGAAAAGAAAATGCAAAACATGTATGCGTTACATAACGTGTAATGCATTTTTGTAGTATGAACATAACATGTACGCGTTATAACGCAGCGTTACGCGTTAATAATGTAGTATAAATATTATGCATGATTTTAACATGCTTCTATTTACATAAATAAATGTTACTTTAAATTTATTTATGTAAATATAAAAATTAGGTCACTTTGCACTTTATGGAATTAGTCTCATGACTCCACGAGTCATGGTTTAGGAGATAGTTTTAAAAGTATAATCTGGTTAGTACATAAATAATTTTTCGGATTTCAACATTCAACCTAAATCTTTTAGCGTTTAACTTCTACAATCGAAACCCTAAACCATAGGCCATAAACCTAAACACTAAACTGTAAACCTTGAGCCCTAAACCCTAAACCCTAAACCTTTAACCATGATCCCTAGACCCTAAAACCTAAACCCTAAACCTTAAACATTCAGCCCTTACCCATGAGCCCTAAACCATGAGCCTTAAGCCCTAAAACCTAATCCATAAGCCCTAAACCCTAAACCCTAAACCATGAACCATGAGCCCTAAATGCTAAACCTTGAACCGTAAAAACTAAATCCTAAACTCTAAACCATGACCCCTAAACCCTAAACCTTAACATCGAATCCTAAACCCTAAACCCTAAGCCTTGAATCCTACACCCTTATCCCTGAGCCCTAAAATCTAAACCCTAAACCCTAGACCATATACCCTAAGCCCTAAAACCTAAACCCTAAACCCTAAACCCCGAGCCCTAAACCATAAACCCTAAACCTTAATCCCTAAACATTAAATCCTAAACCATAAACCCTAAACCTTAATCCCTAAACATTAAATCCTAAACCCTAAACCATAAACCATAAACCCTAAAACCTGAACTGTAAACCATAAACCCTTATCCCTAAACACTAAATCCTTAACTCTAAACCCTAAATCCTTAACCTCGATCTGTAAACCCTAACCATAAACACTAAACCCTAAACCTAAAACCTAAATCCTAAATCCTAAATCATAACCCTAGAACCTTGAACCCTAAACCCTAAACCATGAGCCCTAAACCATAAACCCTAAACCCCAAACCATATTTCATCAATATTTCCTAGTCTCGTGCCTAGAACCATCATTTAGTCTACTTATAGAACTACCTTGTTTATGAGAGGTGGGACAAGTAACTAAATGGATATGACATCTACCTTGTGCCTTGTAATGCATATATTACACATCTCTTCCAAACTTGTTTCTCCCCACATATACTTGTGCTCTTGAATGTAAATTTATTCACACTCTGAAACAAATTTCACATTTCTCATATTTCCATGTATGGTATTATACGACATGATGACCCATTGGAAGCTGGAAAAAATAACCATCACAACAAAAAATTAATCTTAAAGGAAACAAAAGAAACATAGAGAATATATCAATGCAGAGGTGTAGGATCATAATTGAATTTCCTGTAGTATCCTCTCCTTTGGAGAAAGATAAAGTTTAAGTGTTCTACTTGAATGGATAATAAATTTGTGACAGAACTTCCTAAAGTGTTCAAAATAAGCATAGAAAGCAGGGAATGGCTAAGAACACTAAGGGGTTATCGATCACCTAGTAAATCTTTCTGTTTAGTTCTAAATGGGAGTTACCTGGCCTACGACTTAGTGACCTTCCATTCATTGATAATTCCTTATATGATAAACTCATGGATGTTTTCAAAATATCAACAGATGAAAAACATCAAATTTTGATGACTCTCTTTGAATGTTCTCCTCTGAGTCGATGAACCACCGAACTCGTGACCTAAACCCTTAACCCTCAACCATGAGACCTAAACCCTAAAACCAAAATAATAAATCCTAAACCCTAAACACTAAATACTAAACCCTAAAACCTAAACCCTAAACCCTTGACCCTAGACCCTAAACCCTGAGCCCTAAGCCCTAAACCCTAAATACTAAATCCAGAGCCCCGAGACTCTAACCCCAAACTTTAAACCAAGTAACTCTGAACCCCGAACCTTCACCGTAAACCATGAACTATGAACCCTAAACCCTAATCCCTAAACCATAAACCCTAAACCTTAAGCCTTGAACTCTACATCCTAATCCTTGAGCCATAAACCCTTAACCTTAAACCACAGGCACTAAACCCTAAATCTAAAGCCCGATCTCTAACCCCTAAACCTTAAAACCATAACTCACGAACCCCAAACCACAGAGTCGTAAACCTTAACCATGCACCGTAATCCCTAAACCCTAAACCCTAAGCCCTGAGCCCTAAACCATAAACCCTAAACCTTAAGGCCTAAATATTAAATCCTAAAGGTCCCTAAACCCTAAACCCTAAAAACTAAATCATAAACCCTAAACTCTAAACCCCAAGCACTAAATCCTAAACCCTAAACCCTAAGCCCTAAGCCCTAAGCCCTAAGCCCTAAGCCCTAAACACTAAACCTTAAACCCTAAACTCTGTGACCTAAACCCTTAACCCTAAAACTTAAACCCTAAACCTCGAGCCTTAAACCATAAAACACGAACCCTTTGGCCTAAACCGTGATCCCGACCTTTAAACCTTAAACCCTAAACCCTAAACCGTAAACCCTAAATCCTCAACCCTAAACCTTAAACCACAAGCCCTAAACCCTAAACCCTATACCATAAACACTAAACCCTAAACCCCGACCCCTAAACCCTAAACCTTGAGCCCTAAACCCTAATCCCTAATCCCTAAACCTAATTCTGAACCATAAGCCCTAAGCCAAAACCCTAAACCTTGAACCCTTACACATAAACCCTAAACCCTAAAAACTAAACCCTAAACCCTCAAATCTCAACCCCGAACCCTTAACTCTCGACCCTAAACCCTAAACCACAGATCCACAACCTTGAACCCTAAACCCTTTGCCCTAAACCCTAAACCACCGACCTTTAAACCTTAAACCCTAACTCCTAAACCCTAAATCCTCAACCCTAAACCTTAAACCCTAACTCCTAAACCCTAAATCGTAAACCCTAAATCCTCAACCCTAAACCCTAAAAACTAAACCATGAACCCTCAACTCTCAACCCTAAACCCTAAACCCTCAACCCTGATCCCTAAACCCTAAACCTTGAACCTTGAGCCATAAACCCTAAACCCTCAACCTTGACCCCTAAACCCTAAACCTTGAACCTTGAGCCCTAAACCCTTAACCCTTAACCATAAACCCTAATCCATGAACCCTAAGCCCTCGAGCCCTAAACCCTAAACCCTAAAATCTGCACTATGAACCCTAAAATCTAAACATTGAGTCCTAAACCCTAAACCCCGAGCCCTAAGCCCTAAACCCTAAATCATAAACCCTCACACAAAGAAAAGTCCTAAAAAGATCATTCAACGCATTTCGGTGTGTAGGGAATAGTGTTTAAGGTGATCGATTGACTCATTTAGTTTTTATAAGGCCATTTTGTAGTTAATTAAACACCCTTCAGAACAAGCTAAAATGAGCTAGTCATGTCACCGAGTTATTAAGGACCATTATTTGTGAAGTATTAAGGCATCGTTTGTCTCCATAAGAGACATATGAGCAAAAGCATGTGTGAGAATCATGAATTTGATTCCATGAAAGAATTCTTTTAAAGCTAGGAAAGGTGAGGGGATGATCTTTATATGGAGCACCATGTTTAAGAATGAGAAATCATTTGAGTTCATTTGATGCAATTCACTTGTCTTATTAAGTAAATGTAACTCATTCAACACCTAGTAGTGTTATCACACTTTAAGGAGGAGGCACATTACAATCACCTTATTTTGGCCATAGGACAAGAATCCCATTCAGGAACAATCCTCTATCTACAAAGTGAGGATCTCTTTTTAGTAAGAAGTAGACAAACATCATAGAGTTAATCAATGGTCACTAAAGTGAATTATAGACCAAATTTAAAAATTAGTATGAATTCAAGCAGTGGTAGGGCCAAAATCCATTTTAGAATGTCAAACAACCTAAAAATGACTATATGCTTTCCCAAAACAAAGACTGACTACAATATATATGCTCTGAAAGTTTTAGGTCGTTTGCTGAAATCCTGAAAATGAGTAAATCTTGACTGATTAGATTTGGAAAAACTATTTTCTAGATTATAATTGTTGGAGCTACGAGACCACTTCCATAAGGTGCAGAGTGATCCTAATTTCTTATATTTACTAAAATAAATTTAAAGTATAAGAAATAATAAAAGTATAAGAAATCTTATACTTCAACATTTATTTTTGTCGGTATAAGCCACCAAAACACATATGCATGGTCCATACTACAAAAACGTGAACGCATTTTCGCTTGTTTGAAACACGTACGTGTTATGGTTCGGTGATTCCTGAGCCAAACAAATTAAACGTGAGCATGTTTTAGTGAAACACGTATGCGTTTTGGTTTTTTTTGAATTCGTGTTCGCTTTTATTTACTTCCCTACTGCACACTTACCCTATTGCAATCTCGAACACCATACTACATACTTACAATCTACATCTTCCTAGCACATCCTACTTACACATCTCACTATTACACTTCAGGATCAAACCCTTACAAGCTCACACTACCCAATGACGCACTCTAGTCTCATGGTTCATACTTGACTACTGAGGGTCTAAATCTGAATTGAACCTCACCTCATCACACTTACATCATTCTACGCTTGGTCTTCACAATCAATCAATCTTTCTAGCTATCACATCATGCATTTACGTTCCAAACTTCACTTCCTATAATCTTATTCACACATTCTATGGTCTATACTACATCATCAATCATTCTTACATTTTATTCACATGTTCCTACATCTCACACATCACACGACATCGATCTACAATTTTAATAATTTGGTTTGAGTTTTGCATGCAACGAAATAATAACACCTGTTCTATCTTAGTTAATCTCCACACAATACAAATTTATAGGGAGAGGATCTCCTTAAAATAAGGAGTCCTATGAAACCTCCACAAACAACTCAAACTTAATTTAAACAGATTGTTTCAACAACCAAAACAATATTATTCTTACATATACACACTAACTAATATATTATTCATAACATTCCCCCTTAGTGCGAACATGGGGAAAAACACCATCTTCAACCAAGCAGCATGTCACTCCATAGCTTGCACATGGTCTCGATCCTCAACAATTACTGTGGGAGCAACATCATCTATGAATATGGGCCCATCAACCTATCTAGGTGAATACATGAATTGGGACCCATCAACCAATTCACATCAACCATCAAGTCAATCTGATCAAGAACACTTCCTATAATAGTATCAATGGTACAAATCTCCACATCATCATCATAATAGGGAAAACAAAAACGCTATGCAACACACAAGAACAGAGATGCACTTCTATTCTTATTCATCACACAAAACAAAAGGTGTCACTAAAGTAGTACGCAACCTCTAAGGTAGTGACGAACTTGAGGACGTTGATTGTCCTCCTTCCTTCGTTGCCTCCATCCTCTAATAAGTGACGTTGTTACACGAGCGAAATGTGATCATGTCACTCAATGATTTCCACATTGTGTTTATTTTATCTCCCCCACAATGTGAAATTTTTATTTTCTGGACGTTGGGTAACACCAAAAATGCGTTTGTAAGGCAATTTTTTTTTTTTTTTTTACAATTTTTGACTCCACAAGATGACTATACTTGAAAAATGACTAAAAAATTTGACAATAACACAAGACTCTATAACACCCTTAAAAAAGCGTTTTGATAAAAAATTATAACATGAACTTTACAATAGACCAATGAAAAAAAATTGATACTTAAAATTTGACTTGACAATTTAAACTACACATGAAAGAAAAAAATTAGATAACTTACAATATTGAGTCTAGTAATGGAATTTTTGACAACAAAAATAAAGTACTCTAAAGAATATTAAAAAACAAGATGACGACTTGACTCATATGAACATCACACTGGGTAAGACTATAAAAAAATACAAACTAGAGAATATAAGCTAAACAAAAAACGACGAACTAGAAGACGCAAAGATAACAAACTATTAGTTTGGGTGGCATGTAACAGACACGTACACAACATGAGAAGATTCCTGCGTGTCAACCTCAGATAATGCCGAATGTGGAGAGAGAGGGCAGGTTGCGAGTGGAAGAGATGGATATTTGGAGTTGTCTGATCCGTAGTTAGATTATCACGCCAATACAAATTGGATTTATGGAAATAATTGTTCAACCAGGTACACAAAAGATATAACCTGCAGTAATGGAGCAATTTTTTAGATGAAGCCGTTTACTAATGATGGAGTAACATAACCAATGCACCTTGAGGCTAATGCGGACAGGGCTTCGATTGAAAACGTTGCCAGATCTATATGAGAAAGCTTCAAAATTTTAATGCCCTGCACGAGCTGATATGTTTTCTTGCAATCCACACGATCTGTCAGGGTATATCTGCAGATGTCCAAGCTTCAAGTGATTGTTGAACGAATTCTCACGCTTCTATACTGGCCGATGACTATCGAGCAAGCTCAAAATCCAACGCAACTTAGACAGTGGTGTATGAAATGGTGTGCAAATCAGAACTGAGAATTCACTCAGGAAAATGTACAGAGGTGGAAATACAACAAATTCAATTCACTTTTTGTATTCATAGGAAAATCCTAAAAAAATGCAGTCCTTCAAACTACATTACACATAATTAAAAGAAGATAAATGACATTGGTTGGGGCAATGACAAAAACTCCAGTTGCCCACAAATCACAGATCCATCGGATGATCATCTCGATCCGATACCAAATAATAATTTGGTTTGAGTTTTGCACAGTAAAATAATAACATTGTTCTATATTATTAATCTCCAACACTAAAATAAGGAGTCCTATGAAACTTCCACAAACAACTCAAACTTAATTTAGGCGGTTTGTTTCAACAAAGCAAAACAATATTATTCTTACATATGTGCACTAACTAATATATTTTTCCTAACAAGTTTACTCTCAATGTTCTAATATTCAAATCTTTCTCACTTACATACACATCTTTAAGGTCAATTCCCGATAACACACTCTTTTACGGTTCATTCTTGACTCGAGGGGTCTCGTATAAATGAACATAATCTCACTTAGACATACATCCATACTCGGGGCGGGAGGGGGTGGAGATGGGAGGCTGCCCCTATCACTCTCACATTGCATTCCACACCATCTCATCCACAACATCTTTGCATATCTTGGATGCATTTACTCTTGTTTTCTTATGCTTACATGTATGCTTTATTACACATGCTAGATAGATATCTTGTATGTCATTATCTTTATCATACACACATGCACGTTCACTTGTCTTCTAGTTGTGATCACAAACTATACATATATTGACACACGCAACATGAATGTTTGGCGCGATTACCTCATACCGGTCTCAACGGCTCCTCGGGGCATCCACATTCACACGCATTTGAGGTGCAATTGTTTCATTTTTCATAGCACATTACTCTATCAGATTATACATGCTTTGATATACTTTATATTTTTCTAACATGCTAACGGTTTCTTCATGTGCAACATTTGATTTGTAGGTTTATTTGCCTCCATGGTTCTTTGAACATTTGCTTACTCTTGTTCATCGTTGTTTGTGGGCTTTGCCCTATGTTTTGTCTTGTATGCACATTGTATGCTTTTGGTCATTGTGGCCTCGATTGTCTTGCAACATTGTGAGTGATGTCCCATGTTTGCAACCCACTTTTGTGGTTTACTTTGTCTTCTTTCTTGGTAGCTTACACATTATTTTCTATATGCATGTTTATCTTGTTTACACTAACATTTGTCTTCTAGCCATTGTTTACATGTGCCTTGGTTTCTACCAAGCACATTCCCTCCTACATATCGGTATTAGTTCAACATGGGACCCTCTTTTGGGCCACATCCTTCTAACAACGTCACATGCACCCAAAATGAGGGGGCATCTATTGGGTGAATCAGTCACCCCATTTGGCGATTATAATTCTGATTCAACGCAGTCTCGATCACACATTCAATACAAGATACAACCACAGTCTACAGACTCGAGACATGGCTCGAGAATCAAACTTAGGTCCTTACTTCAGCCACGAGACACTAGTGCCCATGATCGGGGATCGGGCGCCAGCGCTCGTCCCTTCTTGAGCGCCTGAGACTAGGGGTAGATACACAGAGTTTTTCATTTCAACACAGTTTTTAGCATTGTCACAGAGGCTTTTCACATGGCAGGCAATCCTTCAACACTGGGCAATCATGTTTGATCGCACTTATTCGCATTGTGTCGACTTGTACACACCATCTGCAATGGTGTTTTTACTTTGGGAATAGTCAAAGGTTGGAGAATGACACTAGACCTTTCTCCCTACATTAACCAACATTCAACGCATTCAACAATTCCGAGAAGTAGTCAAAGGTTGGAGAATGACACTAGACCTTTCTCCCTACACTATTTTTGTCGTGGCGTGAGATCGCCCTAAAAACTCGCCCTTCATCGACATTTTCAGGATCCTCTCTACACTCTTTTACTCATCACGGATCAGTGCACATGTTCTTTTTCACATTTTACATACTTCTTACATGTTTTTTTACATATTTTGATCATATACATGTGTATTTGACTACTTGTTTGTTCTTCTCTTTTGTAGGTCCGTCCTTATGGGAAGTGGTAGTCACATCATCAACATCATTGACAACATGTACAACATCAACAATCTACATGTGTGTTTCCACCCTAGGGTCATTATCATCACTTTTCTTTTTACTTCCTCTTCTATAGTTTCCACGCTTCACACTTTTTATCACTCCATGTTTTTCTTGTCTCAAAGACACTCTTTGTACATGGCTATCAAGTGGGGATCTCTATCTACTTTATGTTATTGAGCTTTCCGCTCACCAACATAAAGTGGGGGCAAATGTAGACACTAAATCACACACTTTGGGTACATTACTAGGTCCTAATCACATACTACTATTCATATGCTTCTTATGGGAGAAAAGTATTGGTTGATCACTATACTTGGCCTCTTAAGTTCCTTCCTAGTCTCCCTTTTGACCCGGCGAACCTCACTGTCCAGTATGACCCTTCATACTCCACCTTTTATGGCCCTGGACACCAAAGCCCAGTGCCCTCGTCCCCTCCTCCGGTGCCCTAGACTTTTTGTATTTAGCTCGCTCCTTTTTGGGTCCTTTCTAGCCATTGGGCATCCTTATCTCTTAGGAGTCACTTTTTAGTGATCAATTATGAAATTTGAACAAGAGAAACATATAAATATAAAGTTATGTGACCAAATTAAAGGACCAAGCTCTAAGCATCTATACTATCACCTAAGGTTGCATCTCACAAGCATCTAAAGAGCATCATTGCATCCATCTAACACCCTTACAAGGGACGATAGCTGATTTTCTGCATCACACTTTATAGGAGGGAAGTCTATTCTATTCCATGCACACATTTATTACATCTTTTTACATCTAGCTACTTTGCTCGTTATCAAGTGCGCCACGCACAAGAGCCACCTAGAGCACGATTCCGCACACACACACATAAAACTACATTGGGTCTAAGATATAGTGCAACGCTCAGTCGTAAGATCACCATTTTGACAAATAGAGGGCAGTCGACCCCTCATTCTACATATTTCTTTTTGGGGGCTGATGCGTTGTCTTGCATGTGGATTCTATATTGTGAGTTATCGGTGACATCTGCAAGGGTTGTGCGACATACTAGCGGCCCAAACGGAGATCGGTGACAATTTTGTGACCCTCCAAAATCCATATTCCGAGCTTTACGTAGACCCTAGCGCCCGGGAAGGATTCTAGCACCTAGGCACCATAGTACCAAAGGCGCCCTAGTCCAAGAACATCTGACACTTACGCAATTTTCGTGCATCGTTGTGAAATTTTTCCAATTTTGTTCATCAATATTTCCGCATCGAGACACTTTGAGATTTTAGTGATTATCAACTAAGTCATTCTTCCTTTCTATTGCATTTAGGGTTTGATTTTATTAGATCATATACTTGTGTTATAGCATTTTTTTAATCATTTGTGTCAGTACATATTTAAATTTAACAAAAGAAAGTAAATAGTTAAATTTTGTTAAATTAGTGTGCTTGAATGTGGAATCCCGTATGTCAAAAGATGTCTCTAATATATTTTAGGGCGTATATGCTTTTATAGCTAAATGGGCTTATGCTAGAATAATTGTCATATGATTATTATCAAGTTCATTGGGACCAAATTTAAGGTACTACACATCAATATGCTCTATACAAAATTAGGAGACTACAAACCAATCCTAAGAAATTTATTTATTCATCATGAAAATTTGAGGTCATGTTTCAATTACTTCTAAGCGCACAAATCCACTATTATATTCGACAACTATCACTAGATCGCAAGATAAAGTCATATAAGCCTAAACCTTGCATGTTACCTCTTTCCCTTGGTTTTTAAATTAATTATTTATACTATCATTTTGTATTGTAAATGCTCATTTAACCTTCTTAAATGTAATAGTTGTTTATGCCACATTTAATGGAATCCATTTATCCATATCACACAACCAACAAAATAAATTATGTAGATAACATAACCATATGTGGTGGAATCTTCTTATGAAATGAAAACATTTTTATTGGTAAAGAAAGGACTAAAGGGTTTCTCACCCATCTTTTAATATTCAAAAACTCTTACAAAAGAACTAAGAACACATTAACTATCGATGACAAACAACTACTGCTATCCAAAATCTATACGAAAAATATGACAAACATCTACTTCCATCCCAAATCTATACAACAAAACATCCACAACTTTCTTATGGAGCTCTTAGAACAAGTTCTACAACAACAACAACAACAAAAAAACCAACTTCTAAAATAAGTTTCTCAAACTTAAATTTGACAATCATAATAGTCATCAAGAAGACAAGTCGGGCTAGCCTCCTAGATTAAAAACACCTTTCCCAAAGTCATTTTAGAACCTTCTCTCACAGCCTTAAAAGTCTTCATCTCTAACTTCCCTAACATGATTTTCTAGCACAGCTCTTCTTAGTTTAAAATGAAGGAGAAACAAAATAAAAATAAAAAATAAAAACAATTTTATAATCTACTCATAAAAATCATTTTAAAAAATCACACCAATAAAATTCCCACAAAAGTAAATAACCCAATAATTATATAGGCATGAAATTACATCTATAACCTTTTTCCCAACCAGGCACCCATCTTACATTATATAATATGTATGGAGAATGAGGTTGACTTGAAAATAATATAATATTCAGATGTATATAGATATAAATGTAACAAGCTCACATAGGCCAATCTTAAATACAAAACCAAGAACATATCTTAGGAAATAACAATCATATCTAGAAGTCCTCGTTTGTTTTTCATGAGTTAATTATTTGTAATCCATGATTTAGGCTTTCAGACGGCTAAATCCGACTGTGTTGGAATGTCAATGAGTTTGGGAGGTGATAAACTAGTTTGGCTTTATGAATTGGATATATACTGTCACTTAAATATATTAATTGTTTTTTTTTTTTGGAGAATCATTATGATCGAGCTATTTTTTTAAAAAAGTTTGTGTGCTAGATAATATGCTAAATAGGCTTTGGTTTGATCGCCAAATAGTCTGTCATCCATTGTGTAATCAAGCCTCCTGTATTTTCTCCTCATTAAGACTTTGGATTGGACAATTTTGCAAAACACGCATTGTTTGTGTTTGTTGGAGGAGACTCAGAATTTGAAGCTCAAGACTCCCTGTAATTTCTAACAGGTAAGACACACTAAGACATCCAAATATCCTATCAGGTTGATATTTAGAAAAGTTATATGGTTTTTTTTTCATAAAATACTTCAAAGAGCCCTGGTATGAATTTTTATTTGACATGAAGTAATGGACTTTAATGGTATCTGTTCTGCAACTTAAACTAAGAAATATTCTTTTCAAGTATTTATCAATTAGGAAATTATTAATGGACGACTTTAATGGCATCTGTTCTGTCACTTATACCAAGAGATGTTCTGTTCTAATTATTTATGGTTTAGGAAATTCTAATAATTCAAATGGTATGTTATCAACTAGTACATATATCTGAAATTAATTCATCTGACACTCTAATAGACATCAATCTGAATTCAATACTTTCTTTGTAAATTTTATGTTGATTTTGATAGATAGCTTCAATTTAGCTACATCACTATGTAATATATATTTTCCAGGAAACAAAAATCAGGCTCCAAATCTTACGTTATGTCAAAGAAATCACAAAAACTGCCTTATAATGGTCAAATAGATGTCAAATTTAAGGCCATGAATAAATTGTTTATCATTTGACATTACAGGCCTCCGTTGCGATTATAGGATGCCTTTTGGCATAAATATCATTTCTAGAGATAAATTGCTTGGGATGTTTAATATGTTCATACTCATAGAAATGTCGGAATTTCCCCACCAATCAAGCCCACTTGTGTACTACTCCATTAGCAAAACCATAGCAAGTATCATGCCTTACAAGTGAATCCACAGCAAAAGCCCATATGTTTAACCTTTTTGGTGTGTCACTTACATTCAAATTGTAGCCTGTTTCAATTTAATGGGTAGTAGTCCAATGGTGTATATGATGGTGTAAAAGGTGTTACCTAGCCAGCCATTGAAGTACAAATTCCAGGAGATACTAAGGATGAGACCGAATCATGCCGCAAAGGAATTTAGCGGAATGCAAACCCCTTAATCCTTGGCAGCTAAGTCTAGAAATTCTATGCACCTAAACCATGGAAGCTTCAAAATCAATAAAAAAATTGCATCCTCTTTCAAGCTGAGGTTTAGCCTGGATTGGAATATAGAATAAACCGCTACAAAGAATTTTCCAATTATAGCATTGAGGCATATGAACAAAAGCTTAAGAACAGCAATTTTCGAAATATATAGAAGTTTATTGAGAATCCAACTTATAGATGGTAATTAGGATCAGATTTGATTTAGACAGTTTCTAATTAGCAAGGTCTGACCTTTCTGACATTACAGTGATATCTTTCTTTCCAAGGATTGTGTTTGAGTACAAAGATTATTCTAGCATTAGGCTTGTTTTCCTCATCTTACCAAGAATTGTGTTGTACAGAGATTATTCTGGCATCAAGTTTATTTAGCCCTGCCTCAGGCTCAGATGCCTTTGGCCTTCAGTTTTACTAATGTTTGTTATTTCCGGCAACTCCTATTTCAAATGCCATTTAAATTTCAATTTCTTAGATTGTAGGAAAAAAAAGCAATGGGGACTGAAAATTTATCCGTTTTTGGTTATCTCTACCCTTAACTTTATATAGATAACTGGTTTGCAATAAATGTTTTGGCAGAGAGTAAAATATGGCAGACCCCACAAATTGCCATCTTGTAAAGCCAATTGGTCCTAACAAGGGGGAGGTTGACGCTAGACCTCTGGAATCAGTCAAAGCAGCCCTTAGCTTATTTGGAGGAAGTGTTTCTGAGCCTGTAGATGGGAGGAAGCTTGAAAATTCATGTGGACAGGTAACTTCAGGTTTACATAGACTAAGATTGTAGTTTCAGATAACTTGTGGCTTAATCAGTTTTTCAGCTGAACATCTTCTTCCGGTTTATGCTTTTGGATCTTAATTTGCTCTGAAATGTTCACAGAAGAACATTGCAAAGGACAAAGATGTGTTTCTAGCACAAAATGGATTCACTATGTCTGTGGAGCAACTTAAAAATCCAGAGGATGTAGAGCTTCAACACAAACTAGAGTTGGAAAAAGCAAGGGTGGTCTTGGAAGCTTTTACTAGCAAGTTGGAAGAGGCAAAGAAGTCTAAGGAAAATGCTAGAAAGGTCAATGCACTTGTTAAGAAGCTAGAAGCTGCAAACCCCCATTTTATAGAGGCCTATAATAAGGTTTTGCAGGAAGAGCTTAGTGCTGCAAGAGAGCAGTATTCAATGGTCACTGCAGAGTTGGAAAATACGAAAGAGGAACTTCGGAAAACAAAGGAAAATGTTTCAGCCCACAAGAAATCCGAGGCATTGGCACTCAAACAAGTAGAAGAGGCAACAATGGCAGCAGAAAACAGTAATATAAGATTGGAGGAACTTGTCAGGGAAATTGCGACAGCTAATGAATCTCTGGCTCGCCTTCAATTGACTTGTATAGAAGCAGAGAAAGAAAAGGCTATTCTACTGGCTGCAAAGGAGGCTGAAACAAAGAATGTTGCAGAAATGGCAGAACAAAATAGTAAACAGCTGGAAGCTTTGTGGAAAGAGGTTGATGCTGCAAAGGATCTAGAGGCAAGGCTGACAACTACAACTTCAACTAAGGAAAAGTTGCAACAGGAGTTGCATTTGGCAAAGGAGTCGGAGTCCGTACTTGCCAAGGTTGCTGCAGATGCTACTCAAAATCTAAATGAGTTGAAATTGAAGATTAAGCAGGCAGAGTCTAATGCAGCAACCTCTTTAGCATCTATATCAGCAGAGCTTGAGGAGGCAAAGGTGAATCTGAAGAGAACAACAGAAGAGTGTAACTCTGTGTGCAATTCAGCAGTACCTCTTCGGGCAGAGCTGGAACAGCTAAGGAAGGAGATGAACGAATCAAGGGAACGAGAGGTAGAGTTAGATGTTTCAATAGCAATGCTGAATGCAGAACTTCATCAAAGCAGATCACAGTCGGCAGCGGCAACTGCAGCAGAAGCAAAAGCCAAAGTTGCTGCTTTAGAGCTCTCTGTAGCTCTTAAACAGCTAGCTACAGAGGCAGAGGGAGCCAAAAAGGAGGCAAAGGCCATGAAAGAGGAAGCAAGGCAAGCAAACTTGGAAGCAGAGACCACAAAGGCCAACCTCACTGCTGCAGAGGCAAGACTGGAAGATGCCTTAAATGAGGCTGAGGAAGTAAAGGAGGCAGCACAGGCATGGAAAATTTTATGGGCTATATTTCCTAAAATCTAAGTTTATTTACATAGTTTTAGATGATGTACACAGAAATTGAATATGTTAATCAGAATTTAGTAGCATTATGAAGAAAGTATTTGTAGTTACTTTTGTAACATTTTTTATTTGTTCAGGTCCTGGAAGAGGAGTCCAGAAAAGTAAAATTAGAAGCAGAGAAACTAATGGTTGACACGGCTAGTCTAGAGTTGAGACTGCAAAATTCCATAAAAGTGGTTGAGGAAATGAGGGAGGATGGCCAGGCCATGAAAGAGGAGGCAAGGCAAGCCAAATTAGACGCAGAGAAAGCAAAGGCAGAGATGACTTCTTTAGAGCTAAAACTGAAAACCGCCCTCATGGAAGGCAATGCAACAAAAGAGGAAATGCAGGCCATGAATGACGAAACGAGCAAAGCAAATATTGAAGCAGAGAAGGAAAAGGCAGACAAAGCTACTTTAGAGGAAAAACTGCAAGATGCCCTAAAGGTAGCAGAGACAGAGAAGGAGGCAGCACAGACCATGCAAGAGGAGGCAAGAAAAGCAAAATTGGAAACAGAGCAAGCAAGGACTGAGATGACTTCTTTAGAACTAAAACTGAAAGATGCTTTAATGGAAGGCGAGGCGACAAAGGAGGAGGTGCAAGCCGTGAAAGAGCAAGCAGGGAAAGCAAAGGCTGAGATGACTTCTTTAGAGCTAAAACTGAAAACCGCCCTCATGGAAGGCAATGCAACAAAAGAGGAAATGCAGGCCATGAAAGAGGAAATGAGCAAAGCAAATATTGAAGCAGAGAAGGAAAAGGCAGACAAAGCTACTTTAGAGGAAAAACTGCAACATGCCCTAAAGGTAGCAGAGACAGAGAAGGAGGCAGCACAGACCATGCAAGAGGAGGCAAGAAAAGCAAAATTGGAAACAGAGCAAGCAAGGACTGAGATGACTTCTTTAGAACTAAAACTGAAAGATGCTTTAATGGAAGGCGAGGCGACAAAGGAGGAGGTGCAAGCCGTGAAAGAGCAAGCAGGGAAAGCAAAGGCTGAGATGACTTCTTTAGAGCTAAAACTGAAAACCGCCCTCATGGAAGGCAATGCAACAAAAGAGGAAATGCAGGCCATGAAAGAGGAAACGAGCAAAGCAAATATTGAAGCAGAGAAGGAAAAGGCAGACAAAGCTACTTTAGAGGAAAAACTGCAAGATGCCCTAAAGGTAGCAGAGACAGAGAAGGAGGCAGCACAGACCATGCAAGAGGAGGCAAGAAAAGCAAAATTGGAAACAGAGCAAGCAAGGACTGAGATGACTTCTTTAGAACTAAAACTGAAAGATGCTTTAATGGAAGGCGAGGCGACAAAGGAAGAGGTGCAAGCCATGAAAGAGCAAGCAGGGAAAGCAAATTTTGAAGCAGAGAAGGCGAAGGCGGAAAAGGCTACTGTAAAGGCAGAACTGCAAGATGCCCTAGATGTAGCAGAGAGAGCGAAGGAGGCAGAGCAGGCCATGCAAGAGGAAGCAAGAAAAGTGAAATTGGAAATCGAGCAATCAAACACTGACCTGCATACTGTAGAGGCAAGACTGCAAGATGCCATAAAGGAGGCCGAGACAGCAAGAATTGCAGAGGCAGCAGCTCTTTCAGAATTAAGGTCAAAAGACTTGGGCATGACTGCACACAAATTTTTCACTGGAATTACAATCTCACAATATGAGTATGACAGCTTGATGAGGAAAGTGAAGGAAGCAGATATGAAAGCTGCAGAAATCAAAGTGGGTGCTAAAGAAGGTAACCAAGAACTGTTCAACAGACTGGTAATGGCAAACAAGGAGATTGAGGAATCGAAGTTGGCATCAGAGAGAGCACACCTGAGGGCAGATAAGGCAGAGATAGGCAGAAAAGCAGTTGAAAATGAGCTAAGAAAGTGGCGCAAGAGGGCTTATGAAGCAGGTTATGGAGCTCCAAAAGAGCAGGCGGTAAAGAACAATGACATTATTCCAAAACCCTCTGTACCAGTGATTAAGCCCCTGAATGCTGAGCCCCTCAATAAGTTCCTCAACATAAAGATACAATCCTCTGAAGAGTTACGAAGCTCTCATTCTAATACTGATACTGATGCTAATAATGTTTCTGAAAGGAAGAGGAATCGGGTAATTGCTAATTTTATCAAGAGGAAAACATAAAACCAAGAAGATGGCATACCTCGTTTCCAACCAATCTAATTCTTGATCTCTGCCATGACATTGCACTTGTAACTGTAAGCTTGATCAGAGCATCTTCTTAATCAGTTTTCTGTGGCAAAAATCACAGATTTAAGCAGATAGTGGTAAATATGGTGACCAGTTGGGTTTGATTCAGGTTTCCAGAGACTTAGACGCTTGATTACTCTGTTCTTGCTGTACACCAAACGATGATTTTAAGCCACACCTGGATCATAGAGTACTTCTTTGTGCAAAGGTGCTTATGATGAACAAAATGGGTCTTTTTGATGTTATCAGGGTCCAATTTGAATTCAAAAGCCTATAAATACACAGGTGTATCAGCGCAATTAGGTACATAGATTGAAGTCAAGAGATTTCAAGGAATCTGTTTTATTTCTAAAGCATCCTTACGTCAAAAGCAAAATTCAAGCACTTATAGAAGCATATATGTTGTTTACAAAGTGTTGCCCCCATTAAAATAATAAGGGTTAGAACATTTGCATTACATTGGATTCCATGCTTAGTTGCATTATACTAGTATGTCGCTTTGAAGACATGTTCGTGAAGTGGGGTCTAATCGAAGTCATGTGAATTCTAGGAGTGTGACCAAGGTTATTCGGAGCCCGTGAGAAGATGACCAAGATCTTCAAATAAAATTAGCAATTTCTAACAGATTACAAACTGTACTATTATAGTTCCAGCTATGTCACTTACATAGTGCTATAGTTACTGGTTAAGATATTTAGTTTCTTCTGATTATTTTGGGTTTTCCCTACCTCGCTATCCGAACATGTTGTTGACCACTACATTTGGATTTGTGAATAATCATGTACCACTCTAAGACCCTAATTATCTATAACATATCTAATAATTTAGTTTTCCTATGATACTAGATCATTGTGCAATTAGGTTTAATTTATATATTAATATCTATATAAAACTAGTTATAATGTGTTGTCATTATTTGTGGTGTATTATTAGTATAAAAACACTTGCCACATCTACATTTTTGTGAAATCAGTCTAGTCGAATAGCCAACTAAGGATTTCTTCTCTTATAGCTTTCTAGGGTTAAATCTTGTGTTGGTTTTATGACCCTTGTGCGATAAATCAAATAGAGGAAAGCTTTGTTGAATAGTAATCTAGATAATACATAAAACCGACACAAAAGACATAGACACGATATTTCATTTGTGAAAACACTTTTGAGTAAAAACCCTATGGAGTAACCTTGTTCTATTACATTAACTTCAATCAACTTACAAATACAATAAATAACCTTCAAGGCACTATAACAATCATACAATAGTTCATATTGCAATTTGCATTGCATCATGCAACTACCATACAATACATGTAATATTGTCCATGCAATATATCATGCAACAATATCTTCTTTTTGTGCTTAACACATAACATGCACATACATGCTTAGATTTGATCAACACCATAACTAACAAATCTCTCATATTATTGCAAATATTTTCTAGTATTTGTTGGGCATTGTGTCTGTGTATTTTTCTTTGATGTCAAAGGGAGTTAGGTGTCTCCATGAGGTGTCAATCAAAGTAAATGATGAAGTTTCATTGGTAGTGAAGTGATATGTTGCCATGGTATGTTGTTTTAGTGAAGTTGTTATGATGCCTCGGTGCATCGTATAGTCTAGTGGTTGATTCAAGCAAAGTAGGTGTCATTATGTGAGCTCCAAAGGTGGTCCAAGGTTGTTACATGGTCTAACATGGTTAGTGATATGTGTTAAGGGTGTTAGTAGGTTTACATGATGGTAAATAGGTCAAGTTGAGTGAGTCATGTGGTGAAACAAGCCATTCTAGGTCTTGTTCTTGACCTAGTGTAAGCAAAATGAGATGGTAGCATGTGAAATAATGAAGAGTAGGTCAACACAAGCATGTGAGGTATGTTGTGACATTATATGACAGGTGTAGATGATGTATCAGGTCAAGAATCGATGTTAAGTGCATGATTAAGGTCCTTTTGGAGCAAGACTACAAGATAAAGGTAAGGAAAGAATAGGTAAGTCATGGTGTATGGAAAGTTTTAGAGGTTTGTAAGGAAAAATTAGTGTTGGACATCATTAAGGAGGTTTTTGTAGTGCTTTGAGAAAAGTTTCAGTCAAAAAGTGAGAAAAAGGCAAGAAAAAGTGTTTTGAGCTCTATCGAGCTCTCAGAAGTGCAAAACCCACTGATCGATAGGCAAGTTTGAATGCTCACCCGGATGTGCACACTTTGCATGGCATCCCGAGCCTTTGGGGATGTTATTACATGGAGTTAAGAATACAAAACAAGTGGAATGAGGTAAATTAGACATCGAGCTTTACAAACCATCATTAAGAAGCAAATCAAGTCAAAACCCTTATTAAACCCTAGCAGCAGAGCGAAAGGAAAGAAATGCATGGTACGGTCTCCAAATTGCATGCAAATGAAAATGTGACACTTCAGTGGTTGTAGAGAATTTTTCCGATCTCATTTTGACAAAGGGTTTCATGTTCCAGTGTCTTCGTAAGATGGAGAAAACCCTAGTTTTTGGAGATTTGTTGTTTCAGAGTTGAGATTAAGGTTTCATGAAATGAAACAAAGAGTTCCAGAAAGCTTGGGATGTATGCTAGATGATCACGAAAACTTTTGGGCAGATTTAATAGATAATTTTTGTGTAATAGGTTTTCTAATGTTCCTTACCGCTAATGGGCTTGTGTGTGCAAAACTAGTCATGATGGTATGAAGTTGTAGACACCAAATCACACACTTGGGTACATTTCTAGGTCCTAATTACATACTTGCATTCATATGATTCCTAAGCGAGAAAAGTACTAATTGACTATTGTCTTTTGCCTCTTTTCTTTCTTTTTGGTTCCCTTCTTGGTCTTACACACCCCACGCCCAATTTGTTCTTCGTCACTCGCTTTCTCTAAATCTAGATACCAGTGCCCATCTAGGATGTCGGCCTGCGCCCGACATCTTTGATCTCGATCACCCCTTTTGGGCATATTGCTTTCTCATGGGTTGGCCTTTTAGTGGTTAACTACGAAATTCAAACAAGGGAATTATATAAATACAATGTTATGTGATCAAATTAAAGGACCAAGCTCTAAGCTAAAAGGAACGATAACCAGATCGTACCAAGACAAGAACACAAATGCTAATCAAACACCACGATCAATAAGATGAAAGTAATTCCCTAGAATAACTTTACATAAAACCTTTGCAAACAAATGAGCAACAATATCATATATTATTATGGAACTCAACGAAATACAATGAGAATGGGCCTTGCTTATATAGGCAAGGAATAACAATCTAAGAACCAATCAAGGTCGTAGATCAAGCCATAAATCATGGAAATAACTAGTCATCAAAGAACTAGTCAAGACCATAGATTTATGAGAGAACTAGACATCAAGGATCTAGTCAATACCATAGATCAAGGAAAGAACTATACCTAACAACTAGATAATATCCCCTAATATCTAAATAAATAAAAGGAAATATCCACACACATAAGTGGGTGAGGATAAATACAATAAAGGTAAATAAAGTACCTAGGTGAACATGAGCTAACGTAAATACCTACTCTAACATAAGCATCTACTATCACCACCTAAGGTTACATCTAAATGGATTACTAGGAGCGTCGAAGCATCCATCTAGCTTCATTCAAGGGACAAGGGAATGCATTTTCTGTATACACTCCATAGGAGGGGAAGTTCATTTTTTCATACACACATCTACTGATATTGCTACATCTAGCTATTATTTGTTATCAAGTGCATCTTGCACAAGAGCCTCCTAGGGCACAATTCTTGTGCACACACTCGAGAAATACATGGAGTATGAAATGTAGTGCAATGCTCGAATTGTGAGTTCACTTAGTCAGGTGAGCATTGGGGTCATTCCGACTCCCCATTTGCATATTTTCTTTTTTAGGATTTGATGTGTTTTGAGTTTTTATAGGATGTCTTTTATTTTGCAAGTTACGGGTGAATTCTACGGGCATAGTGCGACATACAAAGCGATCAACATCAAAGACTAGTGACACTACGAAAACTAATTTCGAACTTTTCGTAAGTCACAAGCACCCAGTGACACAGGTCTCTAAGCACCTAGGTGCCCCGGACAATTCCAGACACCCTATTCCCGACATATCTTATAGTTCTATAATTTGGTTTGGGTATGGTTACGAAAGTCTGTACTTTTGTTTCATCATTTTTCCATCTCCATGCACTTCGGGATTTATTGCGAATCATCCAAGTTTTCTTTACTCTCTCGCACTTAGGGTTTCAGCTTTCTTATTGCTTATTTCTTATGTCATATATGTGCTTTACTATTTTTATCTATTGCATGTGACTTTGAAATATCCTCTAGGGTTTACCATTAATCCAACATTTGTTAAATCATTAGGTAAACTCATCTCATTCAACACTCTTGCGTCTTTATTTCATCACTTATTTCAGCTTCTTTAGAACCTCTCATCATGGATATCTCTATTCATGATTTCTCACCACCAATCCCGATTGTCATGCTAAAATCATTACTCTCTTGGCTAATACTCACATTCCTTCTACTACTCATCTAGACATAGTATATAAGACATTCGTAGATGCATTTTCTCAACAACTTACTTTTCCATCTGGTATAGCTTCCAATATTTTTTTTATGACAATGATATACAAATATGCATAAATAACATGGGTGTCAAGCGAACTCTAGTTGATAATGGATATGAACTCAATCTTTTTACTTTATCATTCATTTAGAATATTGGCCTTTCCACCGCTTATCTTAGCCCAACATCCATTTCTCTTTGAGCATATGATTCTTCTATCCATCCATGCATAGGCACTATTACTTTTCCTATCAACGTTGGGCCAAAAATGGTTCTTATAGTGTTATTTTTATTGATATCCTCATGTTCAGTATAATTGCTTACTTGGTAGGCCATGAATTCACATCATACAAGCAGTTCCCTATACAGTTCACCAGTGCGTTAAATTCTTACATGAGGGATTTGAGTATATAGTTATCACTGATTATAATCCCTTCCAATTTTTTTGGCATGATCTAACCACTGCATTACTTATTCCTACTTTTTCTAGTGTGCATCATGTTGTTGATCTGCAACCCACATAATATCTAGACAACTTGCCTCCACTCGAGGGAGTTGTTTGCACGTTAGATATCGTCCCACCCACATCATACTCACCCCCCCTACTACTACTATTGTACTTTTTAGGGGGCTTGTCCATACATTGGACGTCGTTCCATTGTCTTATCATACATAACCGTAATCGACACTTCCTCCTTTCACATGCACTCTTTTCATGAATAATGATTATTGGCCACTCTTTTCATTCAATCATACTAGTTCGATACAGCTTTATACCCATGATGTCTTAACTTGTCTTGATTCACATTGGATGATCTCCCTTTGCCTCATTCTTCTCCTCTTTATCATGGCTATGTTCACATCACTACTACTTATGGTGTTCATGTCTTGCATCTCTCAGTATTTCTTGCATGTACTTCTCACTCTTCTCCACTCACACTTGGGCATTCTTGCTCAATTACATTGAGGGAACTTTGGATCCTAATCATATTGATATCTCATTCCCCATGCCTTTTGGCCGTGTTTTTATTTATAATGACTAATTTCCCGGCTATACACACATATTAATCATTGGTGTATGCTAGGAAAAATGCACTACTAAGAAGGAAGTAAAAATACTAACAATCATACCTCCTCCTTCACATTCCATAGAAAACCTCGAAATGGGCTAGAAACTTGGATTGATCCCCGATTGCGTGATATGTACGCTCTTTTCTTCAAAACGGAGCAAGGATTTCTTGCAACAATGATCTACTTACTTTACACTAGATGGGTAAAAGGATTATGGATTTGGGGTGCTTCAAGATGAGGCTATTTGGGTAGTAGGACGAGGCAAAAGGATGTTATTTTCTCAAAGGATACAAGAACTTAGACAGGGCATTCAAGTTTATTCTCCATGTCCTAGAGGGGAGGGGTAAGGTTGTATTTATAACTTGGGGAAATGATTAACTTAGATTAATTTAAGTAATCATGGTTTGAAAATGTGGGCAATATTAAGTGAGTGGGGACCAAGAAGAATGGGTGAGGATTTGATCTTGAATTTTTAATTCATAAGTGGAGGATTTTAGGTGAGTGGGGGTCCATGAAGAGTGGGTGAGGATTTGATTTTGAATTTTGAATTCAATAGTAGAAAAACATGGAGAATAATGACATGTGATGAGGATTGGGTTATTTTTAAATTTAAAATGGATAATTAATCAAATTATATTTGATTAATTCAAGTCTATTTTGTGGGAAATGAGGTAGGGGAATTAATTGATTTAGGATAGATGTGAAATTAGGGTGTCTAAATTTTTCCCTGTTTGAAGGGTACTATGAAAGTAGTGTCCTTTCAAAGAAAGTAGACGAGATGGGGAAGAATTCAATCTACTTTTCTTAAGTAAAAGTAGAGAGCAGATTTTTGGGGGAAAATAGAAGGTAGTGAGTGATAGATGTCATGGTATCCTCCAAGACAAAAATGTCACGAGAAGATGTGATTATGGATAGATGTGATGATGCCCCCTTGAGAGGACTGACGAGAATGGAATATACGACAAAGCTCTCGAAAAGAGGAGAGATGAATTCTGCGAAGAAGAGGATGAAAATGGAGTGAAAGAGATTGCAATGACCATGCGATGCAAATGGAGAAAGGATTCAATTGACCTTGAATGCTAGGTGTGAGGGTGTTTTGGGAAATAGAAAAGGGAATGGATAGGATTGGGGGTTGATTATGAGAAGAGTAAGAAAGGTGAAGGGTTATGGATATAGGGAGGGACAAAAAAAGAATGAAAGAGGTAAAAAGAATAAGAGAGAGGAATGATAGGGGAAGAAGGGAATGATGAAGGAAAAATAAGGAGAAGATATGAAAATGACAGAGTAGAGGGTGAAGTGATGAGATAGAGAGATGTGCCAAATGAAGGAAGCAACAAAGATAATAAAGAGGGATGCATGAAAGTGAAAGAAATGATAGAGCTGAGAAAAGCAAGAAAAAGGGGAAGGTTAAATAAGATTAGGGGGTAAAATCGATGGAAAATTGAAAGAGGACGAAAGAAGAAGTAGAAACAGAGAGAAAAAAGGAAATATGAGGGTGAGGAAAGCATGAAAAGAGTAGAGAAAAGAAGAGAAACAAGTATAGAATGGAGGAAAAGGTAGGGGTGGTAGAGAAAAGGAGAGGTGGTCGGAACAAATGTGAAAATGAGGGGAGAGGAAAGGAAGATAGAGTGAATTTAGGGAGAAGATTGAATGAACCGTGTCACGGTGAGGAAGACCAAGGCAAAGAATATGGAATAGATCAGTATGGAGATGCATGTGGAGGGTGGTATGATAAAAAGACAGAAAACGCTTAAGAGCCAAAGTTATCGATGGGGAAGTAAGGAGGAAACGTGATGGAAAAAGGGGAAGAAGACGATACAGGGGAAGGGAAATAAGATGAGGGGTGGGAGAGAGAAGAGGATAACAGAGAAAATGATGTAGAAGGAAGGGAATACAGAAAGGGGATAATAAGTGGAAAGTGAATAGTATGAGGAATGTAAAGAGAAGAAAGAGGGGAGGAATGACACAGATTGGAAAAGATGCAGAGATGCATGAAATGAGGATACTAGGATTATGAGAAAATAGACAAAGGATGTATGATGAAGACAATAAAGATATTGAAGAGGGTGAAGGGAAGATGGAGAGATGGGTAAGAAGCGACAAGAAAGGGTGGGATTGGGGGAAAATAATGGGAGAGAAAAGAAAATGGGGGATAGAAGAGGCAATCCCAATGAGGGGATGTTAGGGAAAGTCTACTAACAATGAGTAGTGAGGAAGGTTGAGAGAAAAAATGAAGAAAAGGAGAAAGATAATAAGGATTGGAAAGGGTAACACCAACAAAGGGACATTAGGAAATCCCCTAACAATGAGTGGTGGGTTTAGAGGAGGGAAGGAATGAAGGAAACTCTAGAAGGTCCAGGGAGTGAATGAGGTCATGCGGAATGAGGATTGATGATTTTTAGGAAAATCCACCAACAATTATTAGCGCAGAATAAAATATGATGATGAAAGAATGATAGAGGAATGTTAGCAATGATGACGAACATGTGTGTGGATAGAAATGTGGGAGAATTTGAGAAGATGAAGTGGAAAGAGTAAAGAAAATGGGAGGGATGAGTTGGGACTAGGTGAAAGTGAGGAAAGGATGCAAGAGAGGAGAATGAACGAGGTGAGGATGAAGAAAGAAGACATGAAAAGAATGGGAAGAAATAGTATGAAGGATGATGGATTAAGAAGGGAAAATGGGGAAAAGGAACGTGATTATAGGCGGAAGATAGTAGATGTATGTTGTAAGATGATAGGTGGAGAAAGGATAATGGTAGGAGGAAAATGTGGTTGGTAGGAGAGACCAGGTGGAAGAAGTGATCAACAAAGTGAACGAAGAATGAGGTGAGGGAAAAGTTCACAATGACGAGTTTAGCGTAGGGAGGACCCTGACATAAGACTGTCATGTGACGGAAGTGGTTAAGTAAGATTGCCAGCGAGCGACACTGGAGATGAAAAGTGGGAAAGTGAGAAGTGGTGTTTGCGAGAATGGAAAAGGAGGTGAAAGGATGTGATAATGGGGAATGCCGAGAAAAAGTGAAGGGTGAAGGGTGTGTAGTGATGGGGAAAGGCAAGAAGATAGATCATCCTTAAGAGGGACTCTTAAGTGAGATCGCCATGTCGGGCGAGTGGTTAAGTAAGATTGCCAAGTAGAGGATGGTGATAGTGGTGGTAAAAAGATGTGATGATGGGGAATGAAGATAAAATATGGATGGTGAGAATGTAGAGTGATGGGCGAGTGTAAGATGACATGTCATGCTTAAGAGAATCTCTTAAGTAAGATCATCATGCCACCGGAGTGGTTTCGTAAGATCACCTAACCAATAGGGATGATATGCAAAGAGAAAGAAAAAATTGTATTAGGCATAGGGGTGAAATGGTTGGTTGAATAAGATGATCGTGACGAGAGGCGGAGAAATAAGATGGGGGAAATATGATGGGACAGGGAAGACCATAGGGAAGATCAACCTTAAGAGGAAGTCTTAAGTAAGACCACCATGCGGCCGGAATGGTTAAGTAAGATCGCCAAGCTGAAGAAGAAGAAGAATGATGATAGAGTTGGTGGGAATAGGGTATGAAAAAATGGATTAAGGGGAACCCTCAAGTGAATTTTCCATACTACGAGAGTGTGTAAGTAGGATGACTAGGCATAAGACAAATTTGGGAAGGATGAGAAAAGAGTGAGTGTTTCACTCGGAAAATGCTTCGTTCCTTATAGAAACAGATAAGGTTAGGGTTAGGAGGAATACCTGTAGAATGTCGAGATGATGTGCGCGTACCGTAGAGAAAGATCAAAGTTGACTCAAAGAACTCCTTTTTGTCTTGGAAGGACTACCTGCAAATAAGAACACAAGACCACAAGATTTTGATTAGATAATAAATGAGGGAACTGCCTTGGGCCCAGGAAATATGAAACTTCCTTTCGAAGGTGGTCAGTTCCCCTGCCGATATGAGTTAACACAAAATACTGTAAAATATCAATTAAATCACTTCGTTGAAACAGGTAGGGGAAAGGCTGGTTTCTGGTTGTGAATCACAGAATCGACACCGACACCGCATCGATAACCGATACCGGCCGGGTTTAGGAGTCGTGTTAACCGACACTTCGCATCGATAACCGATACTGGCATTCGATAACCGATACCGGTTATGGTTTAGGATCTGTAGGTTGGTTGTTTTGTAGGGTGTTTGTGTTGTTTGGTAACTGTATTATTTGTAAGGCTGTATATGGGTGATATTAAGAAATAAGGTGATGAGAGGTAGATGGATGGCAGTTAGATGTAATATGCACGCTGGGTAGTGGATTCAGGGATGGATTTGGGAGGACCAGTAATTCCAAAAGCATAAGAAATGTTATAATGGAGGACATGCAAGATGTAACTTATCGGTTTTTTACGAAGATGCCGCTTGATCTCCTTGGCTGCCAACTCTTCCGGTTTCTTCACTGCGTCTCTTGGTCAAGTGAAGTTCGACTCTGCTAATCGCTTTGGACTCTCCTTTGATTCAAAAATCCTTCGACTGATCTCCCAAAATGAAATTCCGATCCGTTGTTTTGGTTTGGGGAGCCCATTTACAGGGAACCGATGGCGGTTACGTAACCGACGGCGGTCGAGTAGGAACCGGCATCGGTTAGGAAAAAGTAGGCTATTTTTAGTAAAATAGCCCACCTTCCCTGCTTTTCTCCCGAGAGATCAGTTGCGGGCTTGGTCAAGTGGCTAGAAGGTCGGCTTTGGGTGCGAGTAAGGAGGCATTAGTTATGGATGTGAGTCTAGACCAAGTCATGGGTCCTAATTAGGTTAGTTTAGGGTTAGGGCTAAGTCATGGTGAGGTGGGCAAGTGAGGTGGCGGGTAAGGCGATGTGGATTTATCAATTATGAGGTAATTAATAAATAATTGTGTAAGGTTTAGGTGATGAGTTTAGGTTGCGAGATGAGATGTGGGTCACAAGGGATCGTAAGACACGAATTTGGTGTCTACATTAGCCCCTTATTGTCGTGTAGCTTGTTTTGTAAAGCTGCGCGGACAATAATATGAAGTGGTTTCCCCTGTTAAGGGTATAGGTAATCCCCCTCAAATCTATCACAGATTGGGTGAACGGGAAATCAGGGATAGGGTTGATAAAGGGTATATGTTGTTGAGAGAATGGTAAGGTGTGGGGTAGGTCCAAGGAAGCATACACATGTTGAAATGCAATAGTATGACTAGGGTACATGATTTGACGAGCAAACCAGCGATGTATAGGCAAAGGTCGATAGTTTATCCAAACAAGGGTGATATAATCCTGGTATCCAAGGCATAGGAAGTAGCTCCAGGGTATATAACAGGTAAGGTACAAGAACGTTTAGGCATGTTCGGCAGTACCAAATGGTTGGTTTGGTTGAGATAAACGTCACGGTCTAGGTCTAGGCAAAGTTGGTCAACAGATCAAGTCAAGGACCCTAATCATGCTAAAACACGAACAGGTGAGCTCGATTGAACAAAAAGCTACATGATGGATGGATAAATTAAAACGGTGATTGTGGGTATGGTATGGTTAATTGGTGCGGCCTTAAGTCGGGCCAAATGGTTAGGTGCGGCCTTGGGTCGGGCCAAATGGTTTGGTTGCGGCCTTGGGTCGGGCCAAATGGTTTGGTTGCGGCCTTGGGTCGGGCCAAATGGTTTGGTTGCGGCCTTGGGTCGGGCCAAATGGTTTGGTTGAGGCCTTGGGTCGGGCCAATTGGTAGGGCCTGAGGCCTGCAGGTCGAGGCCTGGCCGGCCAATTAGGTAGGTTGAGGCCTTGGGTCGGGCCAATTGGTAGGTTGAGGCCTTGGGTCGGGCCAATTGGTATGTTGAGGCCTTGGGTCGGGCCAAATTGGTAGGGCGAGGCCTTGGGTCGGGCCAAATAGGTAGGGCGAGGCCTTGGGTCGGGCCAATTGGTGGGTTGAGGCCTTGGGTCGGGCCAATTGGTATGTTGAGGCCTTGGGTCGGGCCAATTGGTAGGTTGAGGCCTTGGGTTGGGCCAAATTGGTAGGTTGAGGCCTTGGGTCGGGCCAAATTGGTGGGTTGAGGCCTTAGGTCGGGCCGAATAGGTAGGGCGAGGCCTTGGGTCGGGCCAAATTGGTAGGGCGAGGCCTTGGGTCGGGCCAAATAGGTAGGGCGAGGCCTTGGGTCGGGCCAATTGGTGGGTTGAGGCCTTAGGTCGGGCCGATGAGGCCTTGGGTCAGGCCAAATTGGTAGGGCGAGGCCTTGGGTCGGGCCAAATGGGTAGGGCGAGGCCTTGGGTCGGGCCGAATAGGTAGGTTGAGGCCTTAGGTCGGGCCGAATAGGTAGGTTGAGGCCTTAGCTCGGGCCGAATAGGTAGGTTGAGGCCGTAGGTCGGGCCGAATAGGTAGGTTGAGGCCTTAGGTCAGGCCAAATAGGTTGGTTGCGGCCTTGGGTCGGGCCAAACAGGTTGGTTGCGGCCTTGGGTCGGGCCAAGTGGTTGGGTGCGGCCTTGGGCCAAGTGGTTGGGTGCGGCCTTGGGTCGGGCCAAATGGTTAACAAGGGGTTGGAGCAAAGGTAGATATTTGCGATGTTTGTGAGTCACGAGCAGAGGGACTAGAGGCTAGATACCTCCATGCGAGAGAGCGTATTCACATGTTACAGGAGAGATTGGTAGATCAGTGGGCGGTACCAATAGCCGCGGTACCTTTGAGGACAGAGAGGCCTGGCGAGAGGGGTCGACGATCACGATCATCACCTAGGTCGGGATGAGGCGTGAGGGTCTAAATAAATGTTAGCAAGGTATGAGGATAAATAAGAGTACCGACCTGCGTGTCGATGATATAGAAGATGTATTTGTTTAACATCTAAATAAAACGAGATATATATGTTGATTTGCGTTATAATAATAAGAATGTTGTCGTTTTGACTTTCGGTGTTTTTAAAAAAGGATCAAAGAGGAATGTGATTAAATAGAAATACACCAAAATATTTATATTTACCACACATGATAGGTTATGGTAGGGGATGGTCGAGCTAACCTTGGGAGACCCCATGTCTCCGAAGTGCTGCCTACATAGCCCATTGCACAAAGCAAGGAAGGGCCTCAGACCGATGTAGTTCTCCCGTAGGATCAGGGAGGGGTGAATTTAGGCAATTTGGTACGGTTTAGGCAATTTGTCGTTTGGTAAAAATTTGATGTTGGTAGGGTAATGTTGTTGGTGTTGGTAAGGTATGGGCGATGTTGATGTAGGTATAGGTAAAGCGAAAGTTAGCTTACCCAAAGAAAAGGGAACCATGTCCTGATTAAGATCAACACACAATCCTAGATGCGAGGCAAAGAGGAAAGGGTGTCCCGTAGTTGAGAAGAGCCAAACAAACCACAGATTAACATAGGATGAGCTTGAATCCCTAGGTACCTTGCATAGGCAAGAAGTCGATAGGTGAAAAGAGTTGTATAATCACAACATATCGGATATACGCCACGTCCCTTGAGGTTTGTTGCTTTGACAAATGGTGAGGTGAGGTGGTTGATATAGGCGGGGGCTCTGAGAGATTGTTACAAGGTGATTATTCTGATGAAAGAGAACCTACCCTAAATAGACAAGTCCATGACTCAAAAGTTCTTCTGAATGAGGCTTTTATTTTATTGAATATAGACTGATCGATGCGGGAAGTCTACCAGGGATATTGATTGTTTTATTCTTGAGGTCTTCACGAAGCTGATCAATGCGAGAAGCTTCTGATAAAGGCTGACTGTGTATAGCTGTCCTTCGGGGGAGCAGTCTATTTATAGTAGCAGAGATGATTTTAGTGCATAGCTGTCCTTCAGGGAGCAATATTTATAAGAGAAGAATAGTTTGGCATATAGCTGTCCTTCGAGGGAGCAGTCTATATTTAATTTTAGATGACTAGATGTTCTTTTGGCGTGAAGCATCTAGTTTAGTAGGAAGTTTGACTCAAGAAAATCCCATAAGAATACGGCTTATTTTAATACTTTGAAGTCATGGACTAGACTAAAAAAGGGGAAGGCATTATCAAGGGGAGGTGCGAAGTGATTTCGATTTTATTTAGAGATATAGAAAACAAGTGTATGTGGTGGTATGTGAGCTCAAGGGACGAGCAGTAGGCGGATAAGAAGTGATATAACACTAATTTCAACAGTAGAATGGTCGGAGATGCAAGGCATTAAGGGGTTCAGGCTCAGGTTTACCATTAAGCGAAGCTAAACGATAAGTGCCTGATCCATAGGTGTGAGTGATTATATAAGGCCCAATCCAATTGGGAGCAAATTTTCCACGTTTGCTCTTTTCTAGTTTGGTGACATGTTGATTCTCTTTGAGGACAAGATCACCAACCTTAAAGGTACGCTCATGAAGTCGCTTATCATAAGCACGCTTGATGCGTTTTTGATAGATTTGAAGGTGATCAAGAGCTGTAAGACGCCGTTCGTCAAGAAGCTCCAATTGGGCTAACCGCTCTTGGCGGAAATCATCGTTGGTGAGAAAAGTTAGGAGGGATAGATTCAGGATCCATCGACTCCGTGGGTGACGAAGGCAAAATGGGTGATGATGGTTCGGTAGGGGTGACGTCGTCCTCTTCCAGAAGGCAACTGTCACGAGGTTCTTTTGGGGTAAGCGTTCCTGGAAATCCAAGACCACTACGATCATTATGTTTGCGTGTGGTCACGGGAATGAGTGTATGTCGGCCTTGTTCGTAGAAGGCCAAAACCAAAGCCTTTCACGCAAAATGCCAGTCAAGAAGGTGAGGCGAAACGACGATTTGTCAAGTATTAAAAATCGGATTGAAGGGAACCACACCAAGAGGAGGTTCGGGGGTAATGGAGGATGCGTCAACACCCCCATACGTTAGGTTAGTGTGGCAATGGGGTGGTCCGTAAGAGATTACCTCCCCACGCGGCGGCGACCGTAGGTGGGATGCGCATGTAATTGTCCGTACTCTTGCGGGGTAGGGAAAGAACTAACGTTATATAGGCGGTACTCCCCCAGCGTGAGGCGATGAAAAACATCTACTAAGGGGTCGGAGGTTGGGATGTTAGCTGCGGGAAGAGAAGTGGTTTGTGCGATGGTGGTTTCATCAGTTGAAGGCGTAGGTGCAGTTGAGGTGGATGGTTGAGGTACATTTGAAGAGGAAGGTTGGGTTGAATGTATGGGTGTCTTAATTGGTATAAGCACATCGTTTGGGCGGTATAACATATTGCAAGTTTTGAAGGGGGGAGGATCAGCTTTTACAGTGTAAGACTTCCCCTCGTACTCAAATTTTATGCATCGATGTAATGTTGAGGGAACACATCCCATGGCTCGAATCCAAGGACGACCCAGCAATATATTATATTGGAACTCTCCTTCAAGGACATAGAAGAGTTCGGGCAAAGTACGTGGGCCTACGCGAATGTTGAGGATCACGGTGCCTAAGGTAGAAGTAATAGCGTCATTGAATGATCGCAACATGATGGGGTTGGCACACATGCAACTAGAAGGGATGTTCATTTGTTGGAAGGCTTTTGAAGAGATGATGTTTAGGCTAGCGCCCCCGTCAATCATAACCCGACGTACTCGAATGTCTCGGACGTAAGCGGAAATGAAAAGGGCAGGGTCAGGGTCTTCTGCACCAAAGTCGATAATTTCATCTTCCGAGAAACTAACCGCAGCGGCTTGTTGTTTTGAGACGTATGGTGGGGAGATGGATTGTTTGGTGAGAGAGGCAACGTGATTGGGTGTTAGAATGGAGGCAACGGGCGGGGTTTCGTTGGGTAAAACCTCTATCCTCAAGGATCTCAACGAGAGCTTTTCGATGAGATTCGTAAGTCCGAATGAGATCATATAGTGTCATTTTTACGGGCGATTGATGAAGTCGTTTGATCATGGTTCGGTGGCAACTCCATTAGAGACGGATAAGGCGGGTCCGCGAATAACCACTTTAGGTGGTGGTGTAATCGGGATGGTCAAGGAGAAAGAGATGCCACAGTGTGTTTTCTTCGCTTTCCCATTGTTTTTCTCGTCCTCGAGTAATGACACTAATCATATTAATCTCGTAGACCTGAGATGAAGAAGATGGTTGGGATAATTCATGGTCTTTAAGAGGTGGGGTTGTAATAATGATCGATCTTGGTGAGGCGGGGACAGATGGTATAGTAGAGGGAATTGACGCTAGAGGTCTCTCCCTTCGTAAGTTGTCTTTCTTAAACTTTCTATCCGGAAGAGGTGACTGGCGAAGGATGGTTTTTAGAGCTTTGCATCCTTCCACATCATGTCCAGGTGTGCGGTGATAGGCGCAGATTTTAGACTCATCATAATCCACAGGTCGGGGCTTAGACGGGTCATAAGGTCTAAGTGGAGGTAGGGAGATGGTCGCATTCTCCACCAACATAGCAAGGATTTTGGCGTAAGATCCTTTGAGTGGGTCAAAATCGAAGAGGATGAAGGTATTGATTGTCTTGGTTTCGAGCAATGTTTGAATATGGTTTAGTTCGTGCACGGTGGTGGTTTAGCCATGGGGTATTGACATGTGGTTTTCACTAAACGTGGTTTCTTGACACGGTTACGTTCAAATTGGTTAGATGATGAGGCTACGAGATGGCATGGTAGCGAAACAACCACGGAGAAAGGGGAGTGACAAAAATAAATCCTTTGATGATGGGATTGGTTTAGGGTTGATAGGTGGACCGGATACGCGGGGTAACGATGTTGTGATACCCTTTGATCTCTGTATAGGTGTAGAAGGCGTAGGTCGTTTTGCAGAAAACAAAGGAGGTATGATATATTGGTGTAATGTGGAGGGATGAGGTCCCAATATGGAAGGTGGGTGTGACGATGAGGGTTTTAATTGTGATAGAGACCCGGATTGCGTTCGTCTCCTAGGTGGCGGAACGGATTTATTTTTGGATAGATCGAGTCGCTTAGGCGGGTGTGTCAGATTGGGCATTGGTGAGGTCCCAAGCGTAGGGGAAGATCTGGTTAAGTTGATAGAAGTGGACGGGGCATTTGGTAGAGGTGAGGGGGGTGAAGGCGAGAACAGGGGCATTTTAAGCTTCTGTAAGCACTTCGGGTAGATGGTGGAGACATCAGGATCAGTCATTTGCATTTGAGTAGAAAAGGGGTACTCAAACGTTCCCATAGGGCCTGTCTATCTTCTGTGGAATGACAGTCTCCAGGTGTGATTTGTAATTTTGGTACGGAAGAAAAGTGAGTTGTAATTCCAGTCCATTGCGGGTGTGACACAGGAGGCAGATGAGGCACTGTATCAATAGATGTTAGGAGGTCAACCGGTCGTTGAAAAGATTTAGGCGATGAGGGACTAATAGGTAGGAGGGCGTGTTCGAGGAGATCTGTCACATTAAAAGAATGTGGTGATGTTAGTGTAAGAGATTTCTCGTCTAAGGATGTCAAAAGGAGTGGTGAGCCTTCCTCTTGTGTAGCAAGAGTGGTAGAAGGGGACGTTTGGGAAATAGATAAATTAGATAGCATCCGCTCACAGTCTTGTAGGGATGTGGTGTAAGAAGACTCATTGATGAGAAGAGAAGCCTGGGCAGTTAACTCTTCTATGGGTAAAGGAACGATTTCGCTTTGGCTTGATGGTGGTAAAGGAGGTTCGGGCTCCTGTGTTAGTGAAGAGGCTTGATTCAAAATTTTCTCGATAGAGGCTTTTGGCTGAGAATCGAAGACTGCATGGATCTCATGAACACTCTCCTCAGCTAAGATATCTTGGTTCACGTTGCTGCTGGACGAGTGATTCGGGAATGGCTTGTTGAAAATTTTCAGATTCCGGTTAGCAGGGGGCGTTAGGATTATCGAGTGTTATATCCCCTGCATCAACCATTTCCTGCACTATGTTTTTCAACATCTTGCAGTTTTCATGACTATGTCCTTTTACGCGGTGAAAGTTACAAAAGTCATTTTCTTTGTACCAGGAAGGTATTGCGCGGGTGGAGTCAAACCCAGAGTGAGGTTTAACAGGGGGCAAGGTGATAGCCCCAGCTTTGAGCAATTTCTCCAATATCACATCATAGGTTTCTCCCAAGGGAGTGTAGCTGATGGGTTCGGCTTTGTATTTATAGGTGGTTTTTGGTGGAGTATTGGACGGTGGTTGGGATTTGACCATCACTGCGTGGACAGCTCCTTTTGATTTAGAAGAGGTGGACGCGTGAGGAGTGGTGGTATTTGGTTTATTGGTAGAATCAGGAGTTCGGAAAGTGGAGTTCTTGTTGCGCAACCGCAGTTTCTCTTCCTCTAAGGCTCGAATTTCTAATTTTCGAGCCATAGTAAAGGCCTCGTCGAATGTACGGAAAGTTTGAATTTGGAGGGTAGGGGAGATGTGCTTAACATAGCGCAGCCCGCGTAAAGATTCGATAAGTTCGGTTTGAGGCAAGGCATACGTAAGTTGGTTGATAAGGCCCCGCCATCGTCCAACGAAATCTGCGATAGATTCGTCTTCGAATTGTCGGATGGCATAGAGGTCAGTGATAGATACTTTCTTGGCAATGTTAATGGAGAAATGATCCAAGAAAGATTGGGCTAGTTGGTTAAAAGAGAAGATTGAGTGCTGGGTTAAAGCACTGTACCACTCCAAGGCAAGCCCTGATAAGGACATGGGAAAGGTGCGGAGTAACAAGGCATCATCATGGGCAATCAAATAACAAGCATGTCTAAATGATCGCAAGTGTTGTTGAGGATCCTCTTTACTGTTAAAACGAGTAAACTTTGGCAACTCCCATTGAGGAGGATATGAATGAAGGGGGACAGAAGGGTGAATGGGCTCCCGACAAACTTGCTCGTATGTCAAGGTGCTACGACTTCCTGAAACGGAAGCCTCCAGGTTTTGCATTTTGTCCATCATTTGCTTGATGAAATCTGTGGTTGGATGAGGTGATGGTGCCACAGAATAGGGATGTCCCATATAAGGTGTTGAGGTTACTGGATACGTGTATGGGAATGAAAAGGTAGGCGGAGCTTGAGAAGGAAAGCTCGTTTGAATAGGTGGCAGAGAGTAAGTCATGAATGGAGTGGTCTGAAAGAGAGACGAGATAGGGGCAGTTGGTGGTGGCGATACGTGGGGCCCCAGGTTAACCAAAGGAAAGCTAATCGGGGTCGTATGAACCTCTGAAGCTGTCGGATTGGGAGACGGGGCTAGTGATGCAGGAAGTAAGGTATTGTTATCAGGAGGAGTAGGAGCTAAATGAGCAGCTATACTAATAGGCATGCCCATAAGGAGCTGACCATCAGGCGTACGGTCAGGGGTATGAGACAAATAGTATTGTACAGCGCTGGGATTAGCATCCAGAAATTTGGCAAAGTCCTTGTCTCCTACAGGAATTTGGGGAACCTCACTGGTATCAGTAGGATTCCCCACAGAAGGTGAAGGGGGTGATTCAGGCAAAGAAACAGAGCAAGCGTGTGAAACCATGGCGGCGGCTTGCTTCCGAGTGATGACAACCATAGACTAGAACACCCAGAAAGTTTCAATCTATCAAGAACAAAAACAACCTCTGAATGGTGAATTTGGCAAGCTGCTGGTTTGTCAGGGGCTGATGAAGACAGTAACCGATATCGGTTTAGTAACCGGTGTCGGTCACAGATCAAACGACGTCGGTCCCTTAACCGATGGCGGTGTCAAAAATTAAGGATAAGAAGATATAAAAGGCTGCTGATTTGATATTGGTAACGTTGAGTATGTTTAGCAACTTATTGATCACAGAAGACAAAGTATGACAGAGAAAACAGGATTTGAAAACAAGCAAGAGGCACACGCAAATCTAGAGACTAACCCTAGGGTTAATTTTAGTTATCGTGGGCTTATGCCTTTAGACGTAAGATGATGTCAGAATCCTAAACAACAAGACCTAGGGGAAATGTCAAGTTTGTTTTGGCTTATAAGGTTACCTCAATCGGGAGGAATACCGCGGAAAAGGGGGATGTTTGAGTGTTGTGTTAATTGTGAAGTGATTCGGTATGTGTTGTGCAAGGTGAAACTAAGGTTAATTTCCTGTCACAATACCGTGGATATCACCCCCACGTGTACGACCTGTTACTTAATCTATGTTCACTAGAATTGGAGAACAACAAGCAGGAATGCAATGCACGTGTTTTAAAACCCAAATCGAAAGTGATATTCGATGAAGCAAAAGAGATGACTTTCACTAATGCGAAACCAGGAAAGCAAGACAAATTCTTTACTAAAATATATAACAAAAACAGCAACAGCAAATATGCTTCCTAAAATGAAAATAAGCAAGAGAAAGAAACCCAAAATGGGTCCCACCGGGCGTGCCAAAATGTTTCACTCGGAAAATGCTTCGTTCCTTATAGAAACAGATAAGGTTAGGGTTAGGAGGAATACCTGTAGAATGTCGAGATGATGTGCGCGTACCGTAGAGAAAGATCAGGTTGACTGCGAAGAACTCCTTTTTGTCTTGGAAGGACTACCTGCAAATAAGAACACAAGACCACAAGATTTTGATTAGATAATAAATGAGGGAACTGCCTTGGGCCCAGGAAATATGAAACTTCCTTTCGAAGGTGGTCAGTTCCCCTGCCGATATGAGTTAACACAAAATACTGTAAAATATCAATTAAATCACTTCGTTGAAACAGGTAGGGGAAAGGCTGGTTTCTGGTTGTGAATCACAGTAACCGACACCGGTTACTGATAACCGATACCGGTCAGGGTTTAGGAGTCAGGTTAACCGACACCGGTTACTGATAACCGATACCGGTTACTGATAACCGATACCGGTTATGGTTTAGGATCTGTAGGTTGGTTGTTTTGTAGGGTGTTTGTGTTGTTTGCAATCTTATGTATTATTTGTAAGGCTGTATATGGGTGATATTAAGAAATAAGGTGATGAGAGGTAGATGGATGGCAGTTAGATGTAATATGCACGCTGGGTAGTGGATTCAGGGATGGATTTGGGAGGACTGTAATTCCAAAAGCATAAGAAATGTTATAACAGAGGACATGCAAGATGTAACTTACTGGTTTTTGACGAAGATGCCAGTTGATCTCCTTGGCTGCCAACTCTTCTGGTTTCTTCACTCGTCTCTGCTTGGTCAAGTGAAGTTCTGGACTCTGCTAATCGCTTTGGACTCTCCTTTGATTCAAAAATCCTTCGACTGATCTCCCAAAATGAAATTCCGATCCGTTGTTTTGGTTTGGGGAGCCCATTTACAGGGAACCGATGGCGGTTCACGTGCAACCGACGGTCGAGTAGAACCGCATCGGTTAGGAAAAAGTAGGCTATTTTTAGTAAAATAGCCCACCTTCCCTGCTTTTCTCCCGAGAGATCAGTTGCGGGCTTGGTCAAGTGGCTAGAAGGTCGGCTTTGGGTGCGAGTAAGGAGGCATTAGTTATGGATGTGAGTCTAGACCAAGTCATGGGTCCTAATTAGGTTAGTTTAGGGTTAGGGCTAAGTCATGGTGAGGTGGGCAAGTGAGGTGGCGGGTAAGGCGATGTGGATTTATCAATTATGAGGTAATTAATAAATAATTGTGTAAGGTTTAGGTGATGAGTTTAGGCTGCGAGATGAGATGTGGGTCACAGGATCGTAAGACACGAATTTGGTGTCTACAAAGTGAGTGATGTATGCCGAGTGGAAGAGGATACGAGATGACGTGATAACAAGGAAGAAAGGAAACAAAGGAGTGTAACATGAATGGATGAAGGAATATATGTAGTGACAGGTGGAGAGTGTGATGGGAATCCTTAATTGGGATGCCCACGTGGTGAGAGTAATTATGTGAGAATGAGAAGCGAAAGAGGTGGAATGGGAAGATGTGTGTGGTGGTGATTGTTGTTTGATGAGAAGGGAGGTGGTGAAGAAGCTTCTACAGTGGGAAGATCTTAGGGAGAGGGTAAACCTCCATCGAGGATCCCATATAGAAGGGTTATTAAGTAAGCTTGTCAAGCGGGAAGCAGAAGAGTGAAAGGAAAGAATACAAATGGGTGAGATGGGACATGAATGGTGAGAAGGGTAATATGGGGATGAGTGGCGGAAGAGTAAAAATGAGGAGTGAGAATGAATGGATCAAATACATGGTGATCATGGTGGGGAGAAGCTACTAGATAGTGAATGCTACTTGAGAAATATCTTCAAGTAGGATTCGCAAACCTACAACCTGTGATCTAGTAGGATTCCCAAACCGGGGAATGTATTAATACAAGTGAATGGAGGGGTGCAAAGTAAGATGTTGATCAGCAGAAAATACTCACGTGACGAAAAATATCTTAATTTTAATATGGCACACAACAAGATGCATTGTGATATAAAAGATCAAGATGACTATATTGTAATATGCGTTATAGCATAGACAGGGGCCATCAAAAGGATTTGATGCCCTAGTATGATATGTAAGTGGAAGAGAGCATAGGCATGAGGCCATCCATAAAGTATGATGCCCCAAAGTATGATATGCAATCATATAACATAAGTATATTAGAGAGAACACTAGGATACGGAAAATCAATATGCCCCCTGTAATATATCAAGATACAAGAAAGCAATTAATAATTCTCAATTTAGGATGCAACACAAGAACCAATAAACATGTCCCTAACATGTTCCATAGTGAGGATTGATCGGATGTGCCCCCAAGAAAGGGTATAAGGACAAAGAAAAGCATTGGGTCGTTGTCCTCAAATAAGGAAACAATGAGAGCAGGATTTGCCCCAAGTGAGGATTCACACGAGGAGAAGTGGTTTGAATTTGATAGTCATAAGGTGATTGGATCATTCATTGGGGATAATAGTTCAAAGGTTGATTTGTGTTGATTATGTTAGATTTTTTGCGATTTTTTGGAGTTTACAATATTTTTATTTTTGTTTACTATATATATATTTTTTCCTATGTGTTTTTTATTGGAGTTTTTTAGATTTTTGACGATTGTTTCTAAAAAAAATTTGGTCTTTTTTTGTTGACGATTTTCAAATGTTTTTAGATTTTTCCTAATGTTTTTGGATTTTTGACGATTTTGGAATGTTGTTGGATTTTTGGATTTTTACACTGTTATTGGCAATTTATGGACCAAAGTGCAAACTTATTTTGAGAGGTGATAAACCAGGATATTATCTGCATGTACCGTGTTCCTTGTGGTAACTCATGCTCGGAATAACAAAAATTCTCATTCCATTGGCAAGATATGGTGGTGATGATATGATGAAAAGAAGTCCAACTCCATTCTTGACTCCACACAACTAGTAAGATGCGTGGGCTCATCACCGAGAATCAAGAAGGACGCATGAGGTAGATAATGAGTATAGAGACAAATGCTAACAACAATCCCTTTGGAAAATTGTGATTCAAGTCTTCATAACATTATTGAACTGGTTTCAAAAATGGCTTTCACTTTATGAGTCATGTGCTAGACTTAGATAGTTACGTGGCTCTTGATTGGTAAGATATGAGGTGAAGGGATAGTTCTCTCTTCACTTAGGCATCTAAATTACTTCTTTGGGGATTCTATAATTGCAAACACTATAAGATTTTATATTTTTGAAATGACTCCCTATGCCTTATCCCATGCTACTAGTGAGAAGCATGGGTTCATCATCGAAGGAAAAATATGGGCGAGTCAATTCCTTTTTTGCCTTTTTTTTTTTTAAATTTTGAATGTTTTTACAATATTTTTATGCTTTAATGAGAATGACCCTCTACACTTTGCCCCATGCCACTTGTAAGAGACAAGGGTTTATCACCAAAGACAAGACAGAAAAATAAGGGCACCTTCCTCCATTCCCAGTCTCACACTACCAAGTAAGAAGCGTGTGTTCAACACCAAAGACTATAAAGAATGATAGATGTGACGATGAATTATTCATAAGTTATTGAATTGATGGAATTTTACAATAGCGCTTTGTTTAAGGAAGGAACGTGCCCCCATCTTAGCCCACACAACTAGTAGGGCCCACGAAGGGTTTAACACCAAAGACTAAGATGGACGACCAAATGAACTAGGTAAAGAAGTTTAGAGCTTTGTTATGAAAGAGAGAATGTCTTTGAAGGGAATATATTACCATCAATAAGCTTCTAGGTATGACCATAGGTGAAAGTGACTGAAAATGGGAGATATTATAAGAAGTATGATGCTCACAAACTTAATAGGATCTATATTAGCACCTATCTCATGATGATAAATATGAAGATGTGATTTTGATAAAGAAAATATCTACTAATGGAAATGAATAAATTTAAATTATTTGGAGATAAAAAGACAAAAGGAACAATGTACACATTTTTGTTTCTGGAATAGAAAATGTCTTAAGGATAAAATTTCTTTAAATGAACTACATTCATTGGTTCATCAAGATCTTGACCATCTTCAATGGCCAACTTATAGGCTCCAGAGCCAAATTTAGCTTTGTAATTACATAGGGTCCTAACCAATTAGGCTCAAATTTTCCTTATTTTCTCTCTCTTTAGTGGTATTCTTTTGATTTTCTTTTAAAACGAGGTCGCCAATTTTGAATTCTCTGGGTCTTACCTTTTTATGATAACTATGTTACAGTTGATTTTGATAGACTTGAAGATGATTGAGAGCATTAAGTCATTTTTCATCAAGAATCTCAAGCTCTTGAAGCCGTGACTGTCGATATTCATCTTCATTAATTACATCTTTAAGGGAGATTCTCAAGGATGGGAGTTCTATCTCAATAGGTAAAATGGCTTCACAACCATAAAAAAGGGAAAATGGGGTGGCTCCGGTATGCGTTCGGTAAGATGTATGGTAAGCCCAAAGAGCGGGGTAAATTTGAGTATGCCAATTACGTCCATGGGTGTTGATGATTTTTTCCATGATGGATTTTAAAGTCTTGTTGGTTGCTTCCACTTGACCATTTCCCTGAGGGTAGTATGGAGTGGACCACTTAAGTTTGATGCAAAAATGTTTGGCTAGGTATTTTACATCTTGGTTTTTAAATGATTTACCATTATCTCAACAACCAGAGCGGATGGAATACCAAATCGATGATGAGATTATTAAAAATGAATTTCAATATTTGGCTACCATAACAATAAAGTTAGAGGCATAGCTTCCATCCATTTAGTGAAGTAATTAGTAGCGGTAATGATGAACTTATGTTTATCGGATGATGTTGGTTTGATTTTACCAACGAGGTCAAGTCCCATTGAGAGAAGGGCCATGGTGTGGTTATCAATTGTAATGCTTAGGAAGGTGCGTGGATAAGATTTCCATGCTTTTGATATGCTTGACATCATTTGACAAAATGACATGCGTCACTTTCCATGGTGGGCCAATAATATCCAACTCGTAGGATTTTCTTGGCTAAGGCTATACCATTTGTGTGCGCTCCATAGATACCAGAATGGACTTCAACTAGGACACTCGAGGCTTCTTCCTGATTAAGACATTGGAGCAGGGTGCCATCATATCCTCGTTTATAAAGAGTTTCTGCTAAAATGGTGTAACGAGAGGCACGTTGTGCTAAAGCACGTTTATGCATTGGTTTCATGTTGGCAAGAAATGTTTTATCACGAATGAAGGTGTAAAGATCATGGTACCAAGGGTTATTTGGACCCACAATCTCACATACCATAGTGTTTTTAGGAAGATCATAGGTAGACATTAAGAGATGTTCTACGAGAAAATGTGTCTGCGTGGTTGACTAGATGCGATTTCTAATAGGGATCCAATGGTTTCCATAGCGTCGGCAGATTTATTACGAATTATGGGGATTTGATCAAAGCTAATTAATCAAAAATAGCTTTGAAGACTATCCACCATGCGTTTATATGGGATAATTTTTTCATCCTTGACCTAGTATTCATTAGTAACTTTCTTGATGATAAGTAAAGAATCACCAAATACAACTAATTCTGTAAGATTCCAAGATATAACTAGTTTTAATCCTGCGATTAGAGCTTCATATTCTACAATATTGTTGGTACATGGGAATGTTAAGTGAAATGATTTTGGGATAATGTGTCCGCTAGGTGTGATAAGAAAAATACCAGCCCCTGAGCCATGGAGATTACAAGATCCATAAAAAATAGAGTCCAAGTTGTGCGATGTCTATGTGTAGAAGATCTTCATCAGGAAAAGAAAAATGAAGTGGTTCTGTGCCAGGAAGGGGTGCCTCGACAAGTTGGTCTACAAGGGATTGTCCTTTAATTTCCTTCTGCGAACAAATTCGACATCAAATTCACTAAGTAATATGACCCAACTAGACATTCTTCCCATGAGAATGGGTCGAGACAAGAGATACTTGAGAGGATCAATCTTGGCAATCAACTTAGTTGTGTGATTGAGCAAGTAATGACGTAACTTATGGAATGCAAAGGTGACTGCTAAGCATACTTTTTGATTTGGGAATAACGTACTTCGTGCTCAATAAGTGTTTGACTAAGGTAATATACAACATGTTCTTTTGCTTGATCGTTATGTTGTGCTAATAGAGCTCCTATGGCATGTTCAATGGCAGATGTATAAAGCAACATGGGTTTATCGGCAACTGGTGACATAAGAACAGGTGGGCTAGAGAGGTATTCTTTTAACTTAGCAAAAGAGTCTTGGCAATCGTGGTTCCAATGAAATTGTGCATCTTTCTTGAGTAATTGGTTGAAGTGATGGCACTTATCAACCAACTGTGATATGAAATTCGAATAGATTGTATTTTTCCCTAAAGACTACGTAATTGTTTTAGGTTTTGAGGAGGAGGCATTTCCATAATGGCTTTGACTTTTGCAGGATCCACTTCTATGCCTCTTCATGAGACAATAAACCCTAATAATTTACCAGAGGTTACTCCAAACACACATTTCTTTGGGTTAAGATGAACCTTATACTCGTGTAATCTATCAAAAATGCATCTCAACACACTTGGATGTCCTATTCATGTTTTTGATTTTGCTAATATATCATCAACATAATCTTCCATGATATCATGTAACATATCATGGAAGATGATAGTCATTGCTCGTTGATAGGTGACACTTTGGTGTTTTTCAAGACAAAAGGCATGACCTTATAACGTGAGAAGGTGCCCTGTGTGTAGTAAATGTTGTTTTATGTTGATCTCTTTCAACAATACATATTTGATTGTAACCAGAAAATCCATCCATTAAGGAAAGCATTTCATGGCCTGCCGTAGAATCAAAAATCATGTCTATGTTTGGTAAGGGAAAGTCATCTTTGGGACAAGCCTTGTTGATGTCTTGGAAGTATGTGCATATTCTGATGCCAGGGGTTTTCTTGGTGACGGGAACTATGTTAGATATCCATGCCAAATAATCAATAGACTTGATAAAGTCATCTTCCAAGAGTTTCTTGAGTTCGGATTTGATAAGAAATGCAACTTGGGGATGCATTTTGTGTAGTTTTTGCTTTACAGGTTTTGCATCTGGATGTACCACAAGATGGTGTACTACAAGAGATGGGTCTAGGCCTAGCATGTCCTTATATGTCCATGCAAATATATCTTGGAATTCAATATGGATTGTTGTGAACTCCATGCATTCTTGGTCAAACAGACTAATGCCAAGTTGTAAAATTTTTGGCTGTTCGATGGTGCCAATGTTTATGTCTTTAGTTTCTTCTACAAGCATTTTAGATGTATCTTTTTCAGAGAATGATGCTAATGGTTGATGTAGGTCATCGGTGTCGGTGTTTTAGGGGAGTTGGTACAATATTTTTATGTGTAATGTTGGGACTTTTTATTGACATGTTTGTTTGATAGGGTGGCGGTGAGATTTTGACTATGGGAAATCTTCTGTTTGCACTTCTGATCCAAATTTTTCAAGGGTGAAGGATCTGAATATTTTATCTCTTCACCAAAATAGGCCAATTCATTTAGATTGATTTCAAATCCTTTTTATGGTTGGATGTAGGGATTTGGTCACGAGTTCCAAGGAATTCTTCGATGGCTTCATCATTTTGGAACATGTCCATGGCCGCATGATGTGATTGGCCATGGTCTATGAGAGTTAGATGTGTAGGCTCAAAATTGATGACATTAATAGATAAATGTTTAAAGTAAAGATGTGTTTCAGTGAGGTCCTCAAAAAGGATATGTGGAGACCTGGTGTCATTATCAAATTGGTGTCATCATTATCACTTGAAATTATTATGGGAGCAACATCAAACACCTTGAAACCTATACCATGTTTACCATGATGTTGTGTGTAATTGATCGGGTCTAAACGATCTTGTTCATTTGGACTCGAGTCCTTTACCCTTCCATCACATGTTTTTCATTATTTGATGAGCTTTGGTAAATTAAGGGGACTCATAACATGGAGCAAAGTTGTCATTATATAACCAAGATCTTGAAGAACTTGGAATATGTTCGTTGTCAAGATAATCGATTTTTTTCCAAACTGACTGTCCCATTTGGTAAGTGGGATGGATTCTCAGATGTGGAGCATTAGGTTTTCCGTAGCTATGTGGGGATTTGTTGATATAAAAGGATTCTTCCATCTTTTGAAATTGATATTCACCGCATCCTTTGTCAATGATTTTAAATGTGTGGGATGGGGGACCAATAGGTACCTCATATGGTGGGGAAGTCAGTTTGGTAGTTTTAAAAGATGAAGAGAATGGGTTATAATAAGAAGGGGTGGATTGAAGGATGAAGTTTGGTTATTCACAGGAGAAGGTATCTTAATAGAAGAGGTGTGGTTGAATGAAAAAGGTTGGCTAGGTGAGGAAGAAGATGGTGTGGTGGAAGAAGAATTGTTCTTTGAAGAAGATGATTGATTAGTGGGAAGAGGATCTGGGTGGAAGATTGTTGACTAGTGGAAGATAATGGATTAGGAAATGTATTTTGGTTAGAAGATGATGGTTTCGAGATCATTGTTAGGGAGTGTATCTGGATTGATGCATCTTTCGCTAGGGATTATGCGAGGTGGATCATACTTGTCTATTGATGGACAATAGTGATCATGTCGATACCGTCCTTCAAGGAATCTACAATACTCAAAGGGTTGGGGATCTACATGTAACGTAAATTCCTTTTCCAAATGAGGAAATTTAATACATTGGTGGAACATTGATGGGATGAATTTCATGGCATGAATCCATGGCTGGTTGACGAGAGTGTTATACGCAACATCTACATCCACCACATGACGTACCATGTCTAAGGTGATGGGTCCAACTTGGAGAGGCAACTTGATTGTGCCTTCAAATTTCTCTCGCTATTATCATACCCACGAATGGTTATGATATTGTTTTGTAAATCATTTTTAGTGTAACCTAGACAACGTAAAAGTTTCATGGAACAAATATTCAATGTGGATCCATTGTTGATTAATATGCACTTGATCTTACGATGAATTATATAACCCTCGACGTATAAAGAATGATTATTAGTGATGTTAGGATTAAGAAGGTCAGTGGGGAGACCAAGGATAAAATAGGATTGGGGACTGTAAGATGTGTAATTAAAGCCTGGAATTGTTGTGAATTGATGTCCTTAGGGACACAAGCGTTATTCAATGTTTGCATAAGGATGCATTGTAGTGCAAGAGAAGAATTAAGTAATTCCATGATAGAAATTTGTGTTGCAGTCTTCTCCAATTATTTGACAATATTGAATGATGGCGCAGGTTGTGGAGTGGAATTGGTGGCAGAATTAGATGGTGGATTAGAAGGTGGTGCGGGGACGAAGTGGCAGATTTTTTTGCTGTAGGGACCCACATTTTTTCTAGTGGTGATCGCATAGTCAATTCTAATCTTTATAGTTGCCACTAAGTCTTGGTCATAGTCTATGGTTGAGATGACTGAGTCATACTCGACATTGCTTGATGATTGACCCTTATCTTTTGAATTGTTATCGTGGTTAGGGAAGGGATTTTTGAACATGTGAAGTTTTTCATTAGGTGTTTTTGTCTCAGAAGTATTTTCAACTTCTATGTCTCCACGTTCAATCAGGTCTTGGATGTAATGGCGGAGTTGCATGCATCAATCTGTAGAGTGCCCTTTTATGCGATGGTAATCACAATATTTGTTGTCCTTATACCAATTTGGTTTGGGTTGTCCTTCTTCAAAGGGTTTGACGATGGGATATGTAATCATATTGGCATTTTCCAAATGACGAAAGACACTAGATAGACTTTCTCCGAGAGGAGTGAACTGTCTTCGTTAGTCCCGAGAAGGAACTTTCTTTCTAGGGATTATGATTGGTTGTTTGGATTTTAATGTGTTGATGGGATGGTTTTGAACGTTTTGGACATGGCGGGAATCAATAACACCATCGTTGACTATATTTTAATTATGGTTAAAGAATTTAGATTTGTCCTGGTTCTGAGGGGTGTCTTGATAAGGTTAGTCCCTAAAGGGTGCTTTAAGTAAGCCCTTAGAAATGAGGGATTTTTCAATTTACATCCCCTTTTCAATGACTTCTTCAAAACTATTCATACAATGTATTTGCATGTGGAATGATAATTCAGCATTGAGATTAGGAACAAAAATGCTAACTAGTTGTCTCTCGTATTGAGCAGGGAAATCAGCTTGTAATTCCTCGCCATCATTGTAAAAAGGAGGTAAAGTTTTTGTTGGGCCTTTGCCTAGTGTTACAGAGATCAAGCATGGTTATTTCTGAGTCTAAGTTATAGGAAAAATGTTTGATGAATTTCTCTGATAAGTCTGTGAATGTTGTGACCCACCCTTTGGGAAGATAGAAAAACTAGTCTAAAGCTTGTCTTCCTAAACTTTGGGTGAATAATCGTAAAAGGTATGTGTCATGATAGGAAAATTCCTGACATTGCATGTAAAATTCCTTAACATGTTCACAAAGGGTCGCCTTTGCTTTTGTATTTATCAAACTTTGGGATTTGAAGGATGTCGAAATGGTAAGCGTGATATCTCTAGATCCAATGGATAAGGACACAATTCTTCAAAGTTGAATTGTTTTTGTAGTCCCCGAATGGTATCTTTCATGTGTTTCCATTCTTGTGTGAATGGAGAGGTGAGGGACAATTGATCAAGAATGTCATGAATATTGAGGTATGGATTGGGCTCTCTTAAGCTTTTAGCTCTAGTAGTTGCTTCCTCAAGTTTCTTTGTTAAGTCTTGGATTTTAGTGAATAACTCATCACCAAAGATCCATTTGGATTGTTTGGTATTTTGTTGTGATAACTTGATTCACCATTGTCGATAAGTTTGTTTAAATTTTCAGTCCCAAAGTCGGGGGTAGTTTTGCCCCATGGCTAGGATGCGTAGCAAATATTCGTTTTTGTTTTGTTCTATCACCCTATTGACTTGTTCTTGTTCTTCATTGGTGAGTTCTGGTTGTGCAACTTTTTCATCGTCATTTTCATTATTGTGACTACGTGTGAATACCATGATGAGATGTGTCTGATTAAGCTAAAAAGTGGGTAGGAATTTTGAGTAGGTGTGATTAAATGAGAACATAATTATGTTGGATTTTATCTCAAATAAGCTCGTGATGACCGATAAGGAGAGTAACTCAAACAAGTTATCTCAATATGATGGTGATGTAACTCAAGATGATTTATTGGGGAATTTGTTGCATGCTTTGTAGATTTGGTGTGAACAAGATTTGGATTGTTGACGGGGAAGTAACCCATATATGTTAATCTCAATATGGTTGTGATATAACTCAAAATGAGTTATGAAAGGATTTATGTTGGTGTGATTTGGATAAATGTGATGGTGGAAAAATTAATGAGTGAACTTAAACAAGTCATCCAATAATGGTTTGATATAGCTTTGAAACAAGCTATGAAGGATGTTTTGAAAATTGACGATATGGGGAGTGAATGCTAGTCACTCAATATCAATTGGATATAGCCAAAGACAAGCTATGGCGATGTATTGTTGGTTGAAGCAAGCTAATGAAATCGGTGCGATGTTTTGGTCTGCGTTGTTGGATTGTTTGGATGTTTTCGCTTGGTATTGAATTGGTCGAGAAATGATTTTTGTGGAACACAACTAGGGTTTTGAACTTTACAATAAACACATTGATATCAACCAAGTTTTATGATAAAACAATGCTAAACTATTTTGTTTACAAACAACAAGCAATCATGTGGATCAAATTGTTTTGGCTCAGGAGGTAAATTCTTCGGGAATGATCATTGTTTCATGCAATCATACAAGTATGTTGTGGAATGATGGATGCAGGCTCTTATTACTCCAAAAAGATGTGTCCTCCGATATACCCTAGTCCTGATATACCTAATTCTATACAGGGACAAAATTGGTATGGGGAACCCTTAGAGTACTAGAGGAGACTCACCAATTCTTACTTTCTGCTCCGGTGAATCACCACGTCCAAAATAAGTTTTGTGAAAAGGTGGAAGGTGATGGGGGAATGGATGTGTATGGTGTCCTTATAACTCCTCAAAGATTTACAGGATGATGCCCAGGCTTCATTGTTACAACTTTGTTAGGTGTGATTCGCATGTGCCACATGAAAACATTACCTATAAGTGAAGAGCACGGGCGAGGTAAATATCGAACGATGTCTTGAGACTAGGTCTCAAAGTGTAATGTATATGAAAATGTTGTTGGTGTGTGGTAGTCAAGTCCACGTCACCGGTGTAGCTTTGGTGGTGATGAAGTCCACCTTGACTACGTGCAAAACCAAAATGATAAAGTGATTAAACACAAGGTTCTTTCCAACTTGAAATAAATCACTAGCAGAAAATAATTGCATACTTGAGCGTGTTATTTTTTTTTGGTTTTAGAAATTTTCTTTGAATGGTGGTACTTTTGCGGGTTATTTTTTATTTATTTATTTTTGACAATATTCTAGCGACACGGTCCTACAGAAAACAAATTAGTAGTTATCCTGCAGACAAAATGTTAGGAATAAAAACAATCGTGGTTGTTTTTTATTTTCCAGATCGCTTGAAGGCGTAGGAAAAGAGCATACACAACCAACAACTGAACAAATATCAATAGTGCGATGAAATAAAATTAATGGAGATGATAGCTAAAAACATAAAATAATAAGGAAATGGATCCCGCAATGTTACAACAAGAAACTAATCTATTGCGTTCGTTTCTGATTTTCCAGATCGCTCGAAGGTGCAGGAAAAGAGCATACGCAGATACAATTGGAATAGAGATTTTTGTAAAATTTTAATAATTATTGCAATTAATTATGATTGCGAAACAACGATAACAATTATCTTCATAAAAAAGAAAACCAACGAAAGAAGAGAGTTTAAAAAATGTTACCAGAGGTGTCTTCTTGGAAAATTGGAATGTAAGGCAATTTTTGTTTTGTTTTGCGGAGCCCGGGTGGCCTCCAGTGTGCAAAATACGACAGAATGTGAACCCAATAATGTTGGCGGAAAAGGTTCAAAAAGGTCCTTTATTGTCAAAGAAGGTCCTGTAAGAAGAATGATCTAAAAATAAGTAAGTAAAATCATGAAGTGCTAAAAACCACAAAACTAAGTTGATAAGATAAAATATGGAGATTATTGCCTAAAATTCATAAAACACGATAAGAATGATCTTGAAAAAGAAGTGTGCAAATCGATAAATACCGCACTATAAGTTGTGAAATGGAATGTGAAAAAGTGATTAATGGTGTTTATTTATGATTGTGAATAACCACACAAGGAGTTACAAAATTAATGTTCAAAAGAAGAAGGGTGAAAATTTTTTGAACTAGTACGCGCAAATTCTCTAAAAGGAGTGAGAATCGATAACAAGAGTTTTAATGAAAGAAATATAACTAAAATCTTACTAAAGAGAAAATTATCGAGAAAAATAACTCGAATCAAATAAAACAATGGGAATGTGACCTTGTTTGAGTGTTGGCCAAAAGGAGAGATTTAGAAAATAATAATGTGGACAAAAATGCAGATTTAGATGACAATAATGTAGACTTATACGCCGAAAAGATGGACTAATACACCGAAAATGGAGACTATTGAGGAAAGTAGAGACATTTTGAAAATTGTGATGGGAAGATGACTAAAGGGTTGAACGTATCGATTAGGATGACAATGTGGATTTTGAAGGAGGAAAAAGACAAAGTTTGCTACGTGGAGAAGAAGACTTAAGAAACTATACAAATTAGACGTAATAGAATAGTTGGGATTTAAATGAGTGTTATGTGCAAGAGGGGAAGGTGGATGTGAGTGGGACGTGGGTGTAAATGCCAGAAGAATTGCTATAGATATATCTCTAATATGTGTGTGTGTGTGTGTGTGTGTGTGTGTGTGTGTGTGTGTGTGTGTGTGTGTGTGTGTGTGTGTGTGTGTGTGTGTGTGTGTGTGTGTGTGTGTGTGTATTACGTGTTTGTTTAAACCACTAAAAAAATGTACAATTTTTTTCAAAATGGGCAAGGTTGTAGAAATTTTTTTTCGTCAAATATATGGTTAAAATCTCAAAAAAGCCTTCACTCCAATGGGGAAAAAGGGAGTTAGTGGAGATGGATCATGTTGATTTGGTGGGGGTGTTAACAAAAAGGAGAGGAGTTCACAGTGGGTGGGTGTTTGCATGATAAGTCGAGGAGAGGTGGGGAGTATGTGGGATCGATGGGATGGGAAAGGTGAAACAAGATGGGAGTCAAAAGTGTGGGAAGCGAGGAGATGTGTGCTTGGGAGGATGGGATGAGGTAAACTACGTAGTTGGGGATCAGGATTGTAGGGATAGTGGTGTGAGTGGACAAGTGGATCGGAGGTTCAAGGTGTTGAGTGAGTCGAGGAAGGAGACGAGTTGAGGCAAAAATCTGTGTTTGAACAATGAGTCGGAAGGGATTGGGACGCGTGGAGATGAGTGTTAAGTTGATTGACGTGGAGAGAAGTGGGAGATGGGATACATGGAGAATGGGAGAGGAGTTGACGTGGAAGTGTGGGAAGGAGGCGGGTGGAAGATAGTGGGGTCGGGACCGGTATAACATGGCCGAGGAGTTGGAATGGTTGGAAAGGGAGCTGGGAAAAAGAGGTTGACATGGAAGGGAGGATGTGGGACCGTGTGGAGATTTGGTGCGCAGTCAAGGGGTGTGGAGCCGGCAGAGTCGATGTGTGAGGAAGGACATGGGCATGGGACGGGGAAGAGTTGGGTGGAAGGTGGAAGTAAGATGTGAGAGTGGTTTGTGGAAGTCCGAGGTGTGGCCGAGTGGCTAGTGAGGGAGAATATAGAGAGCGTGGGGACGTGGAGGAGGCGAGAGATCAGGGGACATGGGGACAAGGAGAAAGTCGAGAGAGAGACGGATGTGTGGAGTTTGGTGAAGTGATGAGGAGGAAGTGGATCGGGGGTGGGAAGTGTGGAGAGTTGGACCAAGGGCCGAGGGATCGAGGAGAGAAGGTGTGACCAAGTGGGGATGTGTGTGACACAAAGAGTGGGAGAAGGGTTACCATGAGAATGGAGGGGTAGTCTATGTGGAAGGGAAAGTGGGGGATGAGATGGATGTAAGTTAATAGAAAAATTTAATTGCAGTTTTTTTATTTATTGAAATAAATATTAGTATTTATACACGAAGATCGAGATATGCAAGAGCGAAAGGTTAAAGAAAACATGGATAAAATATTATATAAACGAAGATCTATATAGATTTATGTGTGGATTTGTCAAAAACACAATTGTATAGTTACCTAAAAAAATGAGATTAAAAGAAATGAATAGAAGTGATTAGAGTTGTAAAATTAAAATCTAGATGAAGGGAGACATAAATAAATATATATTTATTGTTGTTTTGGCGTTTTTAAAAAAATATAGAAAAGTATGAGTGTTAGGAAATCAAAATATATAGTGATTTAAAACGTAATATTTAAAAATGGATTAGTAAAGAAGATCGAGTGCCTACAAAACAATTATTGTAGCAAAAAGAAAGAAATAGATAAAAAAATAATTTTCCAGATTGGTTTCCCATACCAAAATTTTGTCATCCACGGTGACCCACGAGTAGCTAGAGCAGGGGATGAATGTTCTTTCTGCTAGACATCGAGCATTGTGGAGATCAAAGAGATGATGAGCATCGTAATGTCATTGTTACTACAACTGCGCATATGCACCACAAGACACCACACAACAAAAGCACTTCCCAAAGCGTGAAGGTTAACCAAAGAAGGCCATAAGGCACAAAAATGAGATAATAAAAAATAACAATAAACAAAGAATGATAAAACCACTAATTAGGAAATCAATGGTAACATATTAAAAGTAACCGGGTGTGTCAAAATGTATGCTAGGAAAAATGCACTACTAAGAAGGAAGTAAAAATACTAATAATCATACCTCCTTCGCATTTCGTAGCAAACCTCAAAATGGGCTAGAAACTTGGATTGATCCCCGATTGCGTGATATGTAGGTTCTTTTCTTCAAGATGGAGTAAGGATTTCTTGCAACAATGATCTACTTACTTTGCACTAGATGGGTAAAAGGATTATGGATTTCGGGTGCTTCAAGATGAGGCTATTTGGGCATTAGGACGAGGCAAAAGGATGTTATTTTCTCAAAGGATGCAAGAACTTAGACAGGGCATTCAAGCTTATTCTCCGTGTCCTAGAGGGGAGGGGTAAGGTTGTATTTATAGCCTGGGGAAATGATTAACTTAGATTAATTTAAGTAATCATGGTTTGAAAATGTGGGAAATATTAGGTGAGTGGGGACCAAGAAGAATGGGTGAGGATTTGATCTTGAATTTTTAATTCATAAGTGGAGGATTTTAGGTGAGTGGGGTCCATGAAGAGTGGGTGAGGATTTGATTTTGAATTTTTAATTCAATAGTAGAAAAACATGGAGAATAATGACATGTGGTGAGGATTGGGTTATTTTTGGATTTAAAATGGATAATTAATCAAATTATATTTGATTAATTCGAAGTCTATTTTTGTGGGAAATGAGGTAGGAAATTAATTGATTTAATTCAAATGTGAAATTAGAGTGTTTGTAGTTGGTATTCCCATGGGTGTCCTATACCACCTTTCACTGATGAAGAATATGCAATGGGCATGTACAATTTGTGCCGTAATGGCTCTTTACATGATCAACCCAATACTATTTCTTATCAAGTCTCTGACACTTCTCCATTTAATTTTGACCATGACAATGATGATCTTTTAGATGATGTTACTTGATTCTTCTTCACATCATACACTTGGGGGGCATCATGCTTACTCTCCCCCCCTTCTAGCACTATCAAGTATCTTACCTTTCTACTATTTCACATCATGCTTCACATCTAGTCTTCCTCATTCATCTTACACACATTGATACACATAACTTGTATCGTCATTACCCTATGACGCACTCTTGTGGTACGGTTCACACTCGAATACTAAGGGTCTAAATCTAAATTGAACCTCACCTCATCACATTCACACTGCTCTACACTCTATGCTTCATTGATTTATATTTCTAACGCACTTTATCAAACCATTTCCTAATGACGCACTCTAGTTCTACGGTTCATACTGATCACGAGGGTCTAAATCTGAATTGAACTCACCACATCACATTCCCACTCTTTTACACTTTATGCTTCATTGATGTATCTTTTTAGTGCACATTATCAAACCATTTCCTGATAACGCACTCTAGTTCCACAGATTCATACTGATCGCTTGAGGGTCTAAATCTGAATTGAACCTCACCTCATCGATTCACACTCTTCTACGCTCTATGTTTCATTGATTTATCTTTCTAGCGCACATCATCAAACCATTTCTCGATGACACACTCTTATTCTATGGTTGATTATCGATCACGAGGGTGCATTTATAAATGAACCCCATCGCACACATATTCATCCACATATGCTTAGGGGGCACGCTGCTCCTATCACACTCATATTACATATCATTCCATCTTGCTCATTCACAACATATTACATATCTTGGTTGTGCATTATTCTTTTTACTTAAGCTTTCATGTTACACTTTGCTTTACTGTGTTAGATAGATATTCCGTATGTCATCATCTTTATAACATACACATGCACATTCACTTGCCTTCTAGTTTTGAATGCATACCTTCTACATATCCTTTTACTTAGCATGGATAATTGGCATTGTACCTCTTACCAATGACACATCGGCTCTTGGGGGCATATACTTTTGTACACACTACAAGTGTTATTGTTTCATTTTAAAATACTTCATATTTTTACTAGCGACACTACTATATCGACTGTTGGTCCGAAAATCATGTCAGTGGGCGGATCTATGGATAGACTAGCCAACAATGTGCGGGGCATGGCCCTCTTTGAGACAGCAAAGTGAAAATAGTTTATTGCTATTCTACTAGCAGAGAATCTATGCAAGTCTTACAGTATTCTGCCTTCAGGGGGTTTTTGGGATCTCATCCCAGTAGAGTTAGTTCTGACGAAGAACAGAAAGGAATGAAGGAAGAAATAGAAGAAAGATGGATCTGAAGGGAGAAAAGAAATGAATTCCAAAGTAGAAAGGTCAGAGGGTTTATGTTTTGGGCTGGTAGAAAATAGAGCCAAACTTACTCACATAAACAAAAAAGTAATACTTGATAAACAAATGACAAAAGAATAGGTGAATCCAATGTAATAAGTATGCAAATCTAATATTAAGAAAGATCTAACACATAACACAGAATTCAACATAAAGTCTTAATTTTTGTATTAATATTTTGTTCTGCATACAAGAAAGTTCAAAGTCTTTCTCTCCTCACTTCTATTTTTCATATAAATTTGCTCACTCCTTGAATACTACAAGTATCCAAGTATTTATAGAAGGAGAAGGAGAAAGAAGGCAAAAGGAGCCAACCACTATTTACAAAATATTTAAAAGTCAAATGTTGACTTTGGGGCAATTTTGTGGATGACAACATCCCATGGTGCAACATGGATGATGTGATCGCATGTGCCAACATACTTTTAAATATTTTTACAAAAATGGGATTTATCCCGGGAGGAAGGAGCCTATTCATTGTCATCCCTTGTCTTGAAAGGAGTACTCGGGAGAGGTGATGTGAAATTGAGCTCGATATTCCATGAACTTGCTGACCATCGCCTCGAAGTTGATCCCGAGCGGGACCTCTTGGTGTGATCCCGATGACTTCATAAGTTTATTGTTCATCTCTCGAGTCTTTCAGGAGTTTGAAGTATTCGCTTCCTGCCTCCATTAGGTATCCAATGAAGTCGTGTGCGGCACCGTAAGGTTGTCGATATATTCTACATCAAAAGTGGCCTCGACACTAAACCTTACGATGCGATTCCTTGAAAAGTTAATAGTATCATCTACCTTCCTCAAGGCGTACACTACACTTAGTAACCCCGAGACATTCTTAAGATAATCTACCGCATTTGATGCATGACATCCAGTGGCTTCCTCCTTGATTTTGTCTATCTTTTCCAAGACAAACTCCATTTGGTCAACCCGATAGTCTAAAGCAGCAAGGAATTTGTTGGGTGCTCACGGGTGATCAAAGATGCTGAATTTCAACAAGTCATCAACCTGGGCAAGCATCTTCTTTTGGTATGTCTCGTGGTGCAACTGTCATGGTCCAACTCTTCGAGAGATAGGCCCTACTATTGCATGGAGTTCCTTGTTCTCTTGATCTATATTTTGATAGAGCTCTGTGAACTTTTTAATCACTTCCTCACTATCTTTGAGGATCTGCTCTCTCCAGGCGGACACTGCTGCACCTTGCTCGTTGATCTTGGCATACTCATTTATCTTCTCCTGACTAATAAATTTGGGAGGGTCGGCGATACTCATAGGAGGGGCATTGCCCATCTTTTGCAGGGCTTAGAGAAGATGCTTGTTTTGCTATTTTAATATTCTCTTCTCTTCTTTTACTTCTTGAGGCTTCTTATAAAGGGCATCCACTGCGGATAAGGCCTCTCTTTGTAGGCTCTCTGATGATGTTCCCATTGTGACTTGAGTCACTGTAAAATCTATAGGAGACAGATCTTCTTTCTTCTTTGTGGGATCAGGGTCCGCGATCTCCATAACCCTTTCACTTGAAGCGCTTTGAGAGAAGCGGGTTATAGCATTTTACTTCTTAGGCCCTTTAGCCGGAATAACGGAGAAGTCCATAGGTGCAATAGGGACTTTCCTCTTGTGTTGGCTTAGGTGTTTGGAGATCCATTCTGGACTTAGGGAGTGGGACCAAAGGAAGAGGAGGAAACGGGGTGGAAGAAGGAGCAACTATAGTGGACACAAGGAAAAGTGTCGAGACACTTGGTGGTGGCATTAAGAAAGAAGCCAACACTCCAATGCTCATGGGGTTAGGAGTCACTGTAAGAGAGGAAACCGTGGGGGTGGAAGGGATCTGTGAGATGAGGGAAGAAATGTTGGGGACAGATCCGTGAGGGAAGAGAAAATGGAGGAAGAGGGAGGGGGAACAGAGAAGATGGGGAGAAGAAACAACCAAAGGAGTGGTTGGTTGAGAGACATGAGGAGGGGAAGGAGGAGTGAGAGAGGGAACGGTTCGTACTTTGCTAGTTGTAGATGTGACAACATCCTGAGTGGATGTATCTGTTGGAGCACTGGTCGCTTCTTCTCTTCTTAGGGACACTAAGTCCACAACTTGTTCCTTAGCGGTGGAAAGAGGGCTCTCGTGAACTTCTTTCTCGAAAGCAAAGGTTTCGCCACTCCTCCTTTATCTTTTCCTTTTCCTTTAGGAAAGTGTTTTGGCCTGGTGGGTGCATTCCCTAGGGGAGACGTGGTAAAGTCTACCCCAAGGTAGATGATACCATTTTTCTTGCACCAATGCTCGGTGCACCGCAGAAGTGCCCTTGACCCTTTCCTCTATAGTCTGAGGGGCCTTGTTCCTATCAATTTCGGTAAATGGAAAATTGTCCCCATCTGTGTCTAGATAAACTTGATCAACTTCTTGATCAGTTGCTTGGAAATCCTTTGGGACGATAGCCACACCATATTGAATAATCTCTACCAGAGCCAGTGGGAGTGATCCTTTCGTCTGAGCTCAACTTCGTGATTTAGGTCAATGTAGATATCTTCGATCTAAGGGACATGAATTGGATCGATCTTTGCCCTTGGAAGGCAATCACGAGGATCAAAGGTTGGCCTTGCCGAGAAATTATGCTTCAAATTGAGCAATTCAAGCTCTGCAAACATCTCCCGGGATTTGCTTTGTGAAGTGCAGGTGTACCTGCCCATTGTGAGGGGGAATGGAGTTCCACCCTTCTTCCTTTTCAAACACTTCTCATGGTATGTGATGAGCTATCTAGACAGCTCCAACAGGATCAGTTTGGGTCCCGCATACCTTGGCAATTTGGTGGGCTCTCCCAAGAAGTTAGCTCTGAGATAGGTGAAAGTGGGGAATTACATGAATAACACTCCCCACTTCTCTGTGGTGGTGACCACACTTTTGGTCGTCCGACCGCAAGTCATGTTGGGCCTTAAGAGGCAGATGACGCCATAGAAGAAGACATCGTTGATTTTACTGAATTGGGCTATGTTGTTCTCCAGTCTTAACTCTGGATAGTACTCGTATATTTTGACCTGGGGCCATACCCCACACCGATTCAATGCTAGGTAGTCCCTCTCTGAGGCAGCAACATATACTACATAGGAGTTCATATAGAACCTCCCAGTTGTTGAAATTTGTTGAAGCTGCTCCGAGATTGTGCTATTGATAATCTCTCCCCAGTCAAAACACTGATCGAGAACATTTTGGTTCATTGTTTCCAAGTACCTAAGCATCCACTTCTAAAAGTAGTGGGTATCAGGTAGCCCAAACACCCTCCTTAGGAAGGTGATTGTGTCACTAAGCTCCTCTGAAAAGTCACTGCGATGAATGGCTTGGGGCCACCGCTTGTCACCTTCTTATTCTTGAGGTACACCTCATTCATTAACTCGCATACATTTGTCTTCATTTTCAGTCCATGTCTTCACACAAATCCTCCCGACTCACCGCTACAAAATGTCTCTGGTGAGGATACCCAACATGATCTCAAAATGTCGAGCCGTGAGGTTGATTATCACCTCGCCTTTCTCATTTTTGACACATCTTGTGTCCTTATTGTAACAATGGCTCACCAACATCATAAACTCATTGTTGATTGCGCTCACTGGGAGCCCTGCAGGAAAGTGCAGACCACTGCCAACAAATTTATCCATCCATGGGCTTCCTGTGACCTTCTTGGTTCTGGCCCAGAAGTCCTCCATGTCAATGTGCCCGAGTTTTAAATCTCTGATATCAAGATCGCACTCTGCAAGTGATTCAGGCATCCTGACCCTTTGGTATTTATATTTCATTTCTTGCTCTATTAGCTTGGCTTTACCCTTGGACTTAGTTGGCTTCTTACTTGATGAAGACATGTGTGGATCTAAGTTTAGTTGTTGATCTACAAGAAGAATCAGGGAAGTCCATCGTAGAAGAGCCATGTTAGCCGTTAAGTCATCCATAAAAGCTTACAAAATGAAAAGTTAGCAATTTATGAGCCTCTGGGTGTAAGGTGCAACTAAACTGCAGGTTGTAGGGACTTAGAAAAGTAAGGCACACTTTGGGAAAGTGTTGCACGGGAGAAAGCAGTGTTAGAAGGGTTGCAGGGCACGGAAAGGCTACACACAACATTCAGATGTTGGTGTCAAGGGATATGCACGTGTGCCGTTGGAAGTCTTTTACTGGGGCACATATATGATTGGTGTTACATAGTATTATGGTGTGCCAAGGTGCAAATACAAAAGATATAACATCAAGGTGAGGTACGCTGAGGGGATAAGTTTGCACGGCATGGGAAGGGTTTACATAATGTGAAGTGTTGTTGCTTATCAGAGGTGCGCTTGCGCGCTGCGTTAGGAATTTTGTAGTTTTTACAAGGCGTGGGAAAGGGCTTCGTGCGTGATTTCACAAAATAAGACCTTGACACGACTGTTTTTTATATAGCATGACTAAATGGTGTGCCAAATGGACGTGACTGCGTTTAGTGCAACACATATGAAAATTGTTTTGTGGAAGACAGCAAGCTAATTCTCTTCATTTTGTGGTTTTTTACTCTCTCAGCTTAGATTTTAATAGCAAGGGGTTAACCTCTGCAAAGCAGAGACAGAGGATAAAAGGAGCGGAGCTTCATTCTGATGCGAGCCTTCCAGATTTGTAGATCTAGAAGGAGAGTGAAAAATGGCTTGCAGGTGGGTTTTGCAAAATGGGTTGGGATTGTGTTATCTTCTTAGGTTCATTGTTATCATCAACAATCCTAATCACCTAACCCAACATAAAAACCACAACAAATCCACAAGAAGGGCAAGGGCCACTTACTAGGAATATATAACGATGAAGGAGACGATGTGGGGTCCACGAACACGACAAATGGTAACACACGAAGCCGACAGAACCCCGACAAGCACAGAGGGATAACTTTTCACATTTTCTCAATTGTGAAAATGACAGGTCAGACGTGCCTATATATAGCAAAAGGTGTAATAAATGCGCCACCAACATTTTCCTATGGTGCACTTGAGAGGATGTCAACATGAAGGGATTTGTACCTTGGTGCAACTTTGGGAGTGTCAACACTACGTTTTTAGCGCCCACATCACACTTTAGAAAGTGATAGCAAGATGGTGCTTGCGCCTTGGTGCACCCTTGAGAGGCACAACATGAAGGGATTTGCACGTTGGCACAACTTTGGGAGCGTCGAAACTACGTTTTTAGTGCCCACAACGCACTTTAGAAAGTGATAACAAGATGGTGCTTGCGCCTTGGCGCACCTTTGAGAGGCGTAACATTTGGAGTGTTGACACTCCCTAGAATGCACCAAAGGAATAGAGGGGCGCAGTTTTGGTTGATGTAACGCAAATGAAAACTGCGCCCAACCCAAAAAGGTTGAAAATGACCAAGTTCTAAAAACTAGATTTTCTGGGAAGGGATTTTATGTCATTTTGGACGTTAAGAGACCTCAACAAGGGATCAAAATGGAAATTTTTGGTATGGTTACCTACAAAATTGCCCTTGTCAATTTTACAGATAACAACTGCTCTTTCTGGGACTATCTTTGAGCAAAGCTTAAGGGTAGAGAATCCTAGATCTACATGTACCTATCCTTTGGGTTACAGAGTCAAAAACAAAGACGACGAAAAAGAAAGGAAAACACACAACCAACAGAAAACAAACACACGACCAAAACAAACACACAACTAAAGCAAACTGTACAAAGAAGAGAGCAAGCTCTACTTCCTGAATATTTTGAGATGTTGCCCACTATAGGGAAGCGGAGCTTAGTTTTGTCCAGATATGAGAGATAGAAGCTATTCTCTCTATTGAGCTGCTTGATCTTGAAAGGCCCTCTCCAAAGAGAGTCAAATTTCCCGTGCATGCCCTTTGGCTCTCTTCGCTTGTCCCATAGAAGGACGAGATCTCCCACTTGGAAATCTCTCTGCTTGGCCTTTTTATCAAACAGTCTCTTGACTTGATTCTGATGTTCGGTGATCCTGTCGACCACCCTTACCCTTTTTTTCAAGTTTTGTTAGATACATGATCCTCTTTTCCAAAGAATTCTAGAAAGTCTCATCTTTGATCGCTCGTGCCAAGCGCAGAGCAGGAAGTTCCGCAGAAATGGGGAGTTCAGTGTTGATTCCATATAACACTTGAAAAGGTGACATTCTGAGAGACCTCTTCGGGGTAATACGGTCTGCCCATAAAGCATCATACAATGACTTGTGCCATGACCGCTGATTCTCATCGACTAGCTTCCGTATGATAGTCACTAGGTTTTTATTGTTGGATTCAGCCTGACCATTCCCTTGAGGGTAATAATCTAAGGCATGGGCCAAGGTTATTCCATATCCATAGAAAAAACCGATAACTTCCCATGAGGAGAAGTTGGAAGCATTATCAACAACGATCTTGTGTGGGATTCTAAATCTCACGATGATATTTTGTTTGATGAAGTTGTAAACAACTTCAGAGGTGACATTCTTAACAGTATGGCCTCCACCCATTTGGTGAAGTAATCATTCTTTGTTAGAAATAACTATGTCCGACACTTGATTGGGGATGTAGTGCTCCGATAAAGTCAATTCCCCATTTCCTGAATGGTTCATCAATAATGACGAGCTTGAGGGGAAAAGCAACCAATTTTGGTTTGCCAACAAACTGTTGGCAGAGCTCACATTTTGCTACCCAGGTGGCTGTATCCTGAAATAGCATTGGCCAATAGTACCTAGCCCGAATGATCTTATGTGCTGTTACAAACGAGGAGAAATGACCGCCGCAGCCGAGTCATGAAAAATTTCAAGCAATTTGATCTGCATGCGGTTTGTCAATGCATCGCAAGAAGATCCCATCAATCCCATGCTTATATAAACCGTCATCCCATATGACATATCTAGCTACCCTGAGTTTTACAGTCCGCTTTCCTTTGAAGTTAGATGAGCTAGACACTCACCATAAGTGAGAAAGAAAGTGATGTCTGAATACCATTCGTCACTAGTCACGACAAATAGAACCATAGGTAGAGAATCAACTTTCTCCAGCTGACTGCGCTCGTCGTCCGATGCAATCGACTTTCTCTTAGGATCTCCCGAACCTTTATTTTCAGCAATGAGATGACATAGGCCCCTACCCTTACCAAATTTGTTGGTTTGATGTCCAGATCATACTCTTGGATCTTTGCGATCCAATTCCTCGTAAAGCTTCCTAACTCCCGTTGAGTTAGGATAGACTTAACTCGCCGTATCAAAACCAACACTACCGTATGAGAGTTTAGGATGTAGTACCAAAAGTTCTTGACTCGCTTTGACTCGCTAAGGCATGTTTTTCTAACTAAGACATCTTCAATTCATGAAGCTTGAAAGGGGAGCTCATGAACGTGATTGAGAGTCAACATCCTCGAGTTCTTCTCATTAAGATGGCTGATACAAGATGCGTAGATGCATAATCGTACATGATAAAATTCTTGGAGAAATCAAGACATACCAGACAGTGCATGAGTAACATAGGCTTTTATATCCTCAAATGACGTCTTTCCTTCTTCTCTCCACCGAAAATTTTCCGACCCCTTCATCATATTTGATATATGACGAGTCTTTTCAAAGTGAAGTCGAATAAAGACTTCGAGAAAATTCACCTTTCCGAAGAAAGAGTGAACACTTCTGGTCTTCTTGGTGGGTAAGGTAAGGCTCAAATAGCCTTAACCCTCTTGACATCTATCTTCATTCCTTCCTCACGACAACGTGTCCCAAAGAACTTTCCTTTGTTACCCCGAAAACAAACTTTTTTAGATTTAGGGAAATCCTATGTTCTCGGCATCTAATCAATATTTGCTCCAAATGATCACAATGATCACTTCACTTTTTTGGAGAACACAGTTAAGTCATCTAAATAAACTACGATGACCTTTCCCATCATACCTTTGAATGTGAAGTCCATCACTCATTGAAAGGGGGCACCGACATTGGTTAAGCCAAAAGGCATCCTGATGTAGGCGAATGTGCCCCAGGGAGTAGTGAATGTTGTTTTGAATTGGTCTTCAAGTGAGACTTCAATCTGATTATAGCCTAAAAAACCATCAAGAATGGACAACATCTCTGAACCGGTTACTGCCTACAGAACTTGATCCATTATGGGTAGCAGGTAATTGTCCTTCAAGAACACCTGATTCAAATTGCGAAAATCTATGTATATGCATATCTCGCCATTGTTCTTTCTTATGGGCACAATGTTCGTGACCCAAGTACTATAATGGATAGGAAAGATGATTCTCGCATCCAACATTTTCTGTATTTCCACCTGGATGGTACCCGAGATCTTGGGATTGTAATGCCTTTGTTTCTGGCGAAAGGGTTTGACATCGCCTTTAACGGATGTCATGTCAACGTCCTTAGGCTTAAAAGACTTTAGATCGGCATAAGACCATGCCAATATGTCCATATACTTCTTCAAAGAATTTAACAAACTTCCACTTTTCTTCGGTGTACAACATTTCCGATGTTCACAAATTACGGATGTTCTACAATACCCAAAGTGTCGACAAATTCGGTCTGGAGAGGAGTTAGGATCATCTTGTCACTTCTTGAAAAAATGATCATGTTTATCAAACAATTGTTCCAGAGAGACTAAACCCTTCAGAATTTTATTTCCCTTGAGCTGACATATGCCATCACCTTCTTTTGATTTGTTTGCTTGACTAGTGACATATTCATGACATGCAGAAGTAGATCCCTTAAAATGAAGCTTATTGAAATTATCAACTTTTTCTAGAAAAGTGACAAGTGATTGTCATCATCGAATACCTGCCAATGTTGAGAATTGTCTAGCATTCTTGGGTGAAAGACTACCTCAATGGTATATGTGTTCTGCTTTTCAACCCTGGGTGAGGGAGCATAAGATACGCTGAGACGGCCAATGAATCGGTCATGTCATTTTGAGCTCTTGGAACGGCTTTTATTGAGAAAGTATCAAATTCCTCAATGTTGTCCCATATTGTGTTGTGATAGTACCTGAGTCTATCATTTTTCACTTGGTACACCCCTTTTATCTGGTTGACGATCGCCAAATGGCCACCTCGTGATTTTATATTCTTGATTCCTCTTTCCTTTGTAGCTTGCATACCAAGTAACAAAGATTCATACTCAATGGTATTGTTTGTATTGAAAAACTACAATTTGAAAGAAAGAGGAAAAATCTCCTCTTCAGGAGATATCAGAAAACTCCAGTGCACCACATCCACTTGTTGCACAACTGCCATCAAACTGCAGTGTCCATATCTTGTTAAGGTCCTCCTCCTGATGAGAACATCCATTTTATCAGACTCAAGTGGATAAGAAGTAGTTCCCCATCCCTAATGATTCGAAGAGAATTTGGGCTTTGGGGTCGTTAGAGTTGGTGACCAGGTACTTCTTTTGTGATTCAGGCTCCAAAGTTTGCATTACTCCTTTGACGAGAATTCTGGCTTTGGACCAGTCCATGTGAATCTCTCCACCAACTTCTCTGCAAAAGCTTCTCCCTAGTAGAATTCCATATGTTGCTGGGATATCAACAATGAGGATGGTCATCTTTACCCTTTTCTCTAGGAATGCTGCAAATGCGAATCGTATGCTTTTAATCGACCAATTAACGGAACCTGTTTGGTTTCCATGGAGTAACATTTTCCGAAAGGCTTGGTAAGGGTGAGGCCTAAAGCATGAGTGACCTTTGCCGGCATGACATTATCGGAAGCCCCTAATCAATTATGCAGTTGCTTAGTTTGTGACCATTGATTAGGAGGGAGAGATAAAAAGGTTCAATTTTTCCCCGACGAAAGTCGAGGTAAAATTTATGTGAGATGCAGGAGGAGTGGAAAGGATTCCTTTTGGGGAGATAGGAGAGGGGATGACAACTTGGCTTCGGATATATTTGGTTAGTCTTACAAGCTGCTCAGGGTTAAACTGGAGATACTCAGCTTCCGACATTTGAATCTTGGTCTTTTTAGCGTGATCGACTATGTCGAGTGTGACCAAAGGTTGCGTTGATGAAGGAATGAGTCCCTCATTTTGCGATGGTAGGGTAGGGTTACTGGTCTTTATGGAAACAAAAGAAGGCTGATCTGGAGGAGAGATGGGAGGAAAAAAATTATTCGTAAAAGGTTTAATAGGAGGTTGAGCAGGAAGAGGATTACCTCTTTTAGTGATTGTTGGAGGTGTGTTCAACACAGTCTTCTCCTTTTGTATCCTGGTAGCAACTTCTGCTTATTTTCCTTGTGAGCGGGTGAAAACAACATATGACTGTCTACTTGCATACCCTTGGGTACCTTCCTCTTCATTAGATTCTTCATCTTCAAATTCCATATACCCGATCATAGAGTCGCCAGTCGGTTCACCGACATCTTGATCATCTTCACCTTGCGATGAAGGTTCTTCGTAAATTTTCTCATCTTCTTCGATCTCAACCAAGGCATTAACCGGAGGGGCCTCAAGTTCTAACCTTGGAGTAGTAGCAGGCAAATGCGGCCTTTGTGGGGCATTCTTGGGAGTGAAGTTCCTCTATGGGATATCCCGGTACGGAGTGGTAGATGAAGCTTGAGATAATTGCTTCTTTAATGTGAGCAAGTCATTTGCCATCTTCTGGAATGCCGGATTTGATGGAGTGGCTTGAGAAAGAGTTGAAGCGTTAGGTTTGGACGTGACTCTTTTTAACTCGCCAGATATAAGCAGGTTGTCTTCTATCCGAATGGCCGTAGCTTGAGCGAGGACCAAGGTGGTGATTTGTTCTTGTAAAAGTAAGAAAATTACTCTTGAACTCATGGCATTCATAAAGAAACACTTTTGATTTTCTGGCGTTGGCAACATGGTAGGTGGCACGCGGTTAATCAGCGAATTGAAATGGGTGATAAAATCACACATGGTTTCATTGGTCTCCTTCTTCAAGTGAGTAATCTTTGACAGTAACGCAAATGTGTCTTCTGAAGGCTTATACCTGTCTTCAAACATAGTTCATAATGTGGCCCAACTGGTGATAGATCCGGCCAAGTGTTGGAACCACTCTGCTGCAGGTCCTTGCAAGGTCTCTAGAAAGAGGCGTACCGACACGTCTTCATGGGTCACATCTAGGATACTACATGACATGATGAACACAGATATATGTGAATCCGTGCTTTGATTTCCACTCCCATCAAATCTTGGGAAATTCTTGCGATTTCCATGAGGGAGTGCGTGAACTGGATGCGGAAATGCAAGAGGGCCCATAGCGTTTCCCCATGGTACTGCCATTTGAAAAGCTGGAAAGAGGACGCGAGCTGGGAGTGCGCCTAATCAATCGAATGTGGCACTGCAAATTGATGTGGAGGCCCCTTGTGAAAAATGGTTCTTTCGTGGAGGCGAGGCACTTCTGGTTGACCGATCAGCTGAACTCAGTGACGTGAAGCGTGCTGGTGTAATACTAAAGTTGTGCCTTTGAAGTAGATCAAAAATAGGATCAACTTCTCCATGAGCTCTCCTACTACGGGTAAATGGCTCACCCGCCAATGTATCTGTTCAGATCTGCAATGATTTTAGAGCAGATTTAAAAAAACTCTTTTTGTTTGTACTTGCTGATTTTCTGATTTTTTTGACAAAAATCAGCAGCATGTACTTTTCTAAATATTTAATTTTATCCCTTTTTTAAACAACCAATTGCAGGTTTAATGATAAGGATTAGTAGGGATAAAAAGTGGGATAATTTCAAGAAGCTGATTTTCGGATCTTAGATTTGATTTTTGCAAAGGATTGAAAACATTTGTAAAAATATCAAAATCTCATATCTACGGAAATATACGGGTTTTTATAAAAATCAGCGAACTAGAAGTTTCTAACTAGTCCAGATCTATGGATCTCTTAAGAAAATTTTCAGCTTTGGATCACTTTTGCAATAATTTTGGATTTTAAACAAAGAGTTAAGATTTGCAAACAGGTAGTGATTTTTACATTTTTATCTATTTTCTTAGTCTCCTCGGCAGCTTTAAAAATTGTTGGCATCTTTTAGTTGACATAACACTCACATAAATCTGGTTCTTTCCCTAGCGGAGTCACCAAAAACTGTTGGTCCAAAAATCATTTGCAAGTGGCGATCTATGGATAAACGAGCCAATAGTGTGTAGGGCATGGCCCCTTTGAGACAAAGAAAGTGAAACTGGTTTATTGCTATTCTACTAACAGGAATCTATGCAAGTCTTATAGTATTCTGCCTTCAGGGGGGTTTTGGGATCTCATCCTAGTAGAGTTAGTTCTGACGAAGAACAGAAAGGAATGAAGGAAGAAATAAAAGAAAGATGGATCAAAAGGGAGAAAAGAAATGAATTCTAAAGTAGAAAGTTCAAAGGGTTTATGTTTTGGATCGGTAGTAAACATAGCCAAACTTACTCACATAAACAAACAAAGCAATATTGATAAACAAATGACAAAAAAATAGGTGAATCCAACAAAATAAGTATGCAGATCTAATCTTAAGAAAGATCTAACACATAACACAGAATTCAAAGACAAAGTCTCAATTTTTTGTATTAATATTTTGTTCTGTTATAAGAAAGCTCAAAGTCTTTCTCTCCTCACTTCTATTTTTCATAAAAATTTGTTCACTCCTTGAATACTACAAGTATCCAAGTATTTATAGAAGGAGAAGGAGAAAGAAGACAAAAAGGAGCCAACCATTATTTACAAAATATTTAAAAGTCAAATGTTGACTTTGGGGCAATTTTGTGGATGACAACATCCCATGGTGCAACATGGATGATGTCATCGTGTGTGCCAACATACTTTTAAATACTTTTACAAAAATGGGATTTATCCTAGGAGGAAGGAGCCTATTCATCATCATCCCTTGGCTTGAAAGGAGTGTCTTGCTTTTGCCTAGAGAGGTGATGTGAAACTGAGCTCGATACTCCATGAACTTGCTGACCATTGCCTGAAGTTGATCCTGAGTGGGACCCTTGGTGTGATCCCCGATGACTTCGCAAGTTTCTCATTCATCTCTAAGTCTTTCAGGGAGTTTGAAGTATTCATTTCCTGCCTCCATCAGGTATCCAACGAAGTCGCAAGCAGCCGAAGGTTGTTGATAGATTCTACATCAAAAGTGGCCTCTGACGCTAAACCTTGTGACGTGATTCCCTTGAAAAGCTGAATAGTATCATCTACCTTCCTCAAGGCGTACGCTGCACCGAGCAACCCTGGAGACATTCTTAAGACGATCTACTCCATTTGATGCATGGCATCTAGGGCTTCCTCCTTGATTTTGTCTATCTTTTCCAAGACAAACTCCATTTGGTTAACCCGATAGTCTAAAGCAAAGCAAGGAATTTGTTGGGTGCTCATGCGGGTGAACAAAGAGGCTAATTTCAACAAGTCATCAACTGGGAAGTCAAGCATCTTCTCGTATGTCTCGTGTTGCAACCTCGGCATGGTCCAACTCTTCGGAGATAGGCCCATATTATTGCCTCGGAATTCCTTGTTCTCTTGATCTCGTATTTTGATAGAGCTCGTGAACTTTGTAATCACTTCCTCACTATCTTGGAGGATCTTGCTCTCTCCAAAGTGACACCGCTGCACCTTGCTCACCGATTTTGGTGTACTCATTTATCTTCTCCTAACTAAGAACTTTGGGAGGGTCGGCGACAGTCATAGGAGGGGCATTTCCCATTTTTTGTAGGGCTTGGAGAAGATGCTTATTTTTCTCTTTTAATATTCTCTTCTCTTCTTTTTCTTCTTTTGCTTCTTGCAAAGGGCATCCACTACGGATAATGCCTCTCCTTGCAGCTCTCTAATGATGCTCCCATTGTGACCCGAGTCACTGTAAAATCTGTAGGAGATAGATCTTATTTCTTCTTTGTGGGATCAGGGTACGCGATCTACATAACCCTTTCACGTGAAGCACTTTGAGAGAAGCAGTTATAGCCTTTTTTTTAGGCCCTTTAGCCAAAATAACGAATAATTCCATAGGTACAATAGGGAATTTCCTCTTGTGTTGGCTCAGTGTTCGAGATCCATTCGGACATAGGGGTGGGACCAGAGGAAGAGGAGGAAACGGGGTGGGAGAAGGAGCAATTGCAGAAGTGGACATGGGGAAAAGTGTCGAGACACTTGGTGGCGGCATTGAGAAAGAAGCCAAAACTCCATCGCTCATGGGGTTAGGAGTCACCGCAAGAGAGGAAACCATGGGGGCGGAAGGGATCTGTGAGATGAGGGAAGAAATGCTAGGGGACAGATCCATGAGGGAAGAGAAGATGGAGGAAGAGGGAGGGGGAATGGTAGAAGACAGGGGAGAAGACACAACCAGCAGGAGTGGTTGGTTGAGCGACATGAGGAGGGGAAGGAGGAGCGAGAGAGGGAATGGTTGATACTTCATCAGTTGTAGATGTGACAACATCCTGAGTGGATGTGTCCGTTGGAGCACTGGCCGCTTCTTCTCTTCCCGGTACACTAAGTCCACAACTTGTTCCTCGTCGGTGGAGGGAGGGCTCTCGGAACTTCTTTCCGAGCAGTGCTTGCCTCTCCTTCTTTATCTTTTCCTTTGCCCTTAGGCAAGTGTTTTGGGCTCTGTGGGTGCATTCCCGTGGAGACGTGGTAAAGTCTACCCCAAGGTAGATGATACCATTTTTCTTACACCAATGCTCGGTGCACGCAGAGTGCCCTCGACCCTTTCCTCTATAGTCCGATGGGCCTTGTTCTATCAATTTTGGCAAATGGCCAATTATCCCCATCCATGTCTAGATAAACTTGATCAAATTCTTGATCGACTTGCTTGAAATCCTTTAGACGATAGCCACACCATATTGAATGATCTCTGCCAGGGCCAGTCGGGAGTGATCCTTTCATCTGAGCTCAACTTCATGATATAGGTCAATGTAGATATCTTCGATCTGAGGGACGTGAATTGATCAATATTTTCCTTGGCGAGCAATCACGAGGATCAAAGGTTGGCCTTGCTCGGGAAATTATGCTTCAAATTGAGCAATTCAAGCTCTACAAACATCTCCTGGCTTTGCTTTGTGAAGTGCAGGTGTACCTACCCACTGTGAGGGGGAATGGAGTTCCACCCTTCTTCCTTTTCAAACACTTCTCATGGTATGTGATGAGCTATCTAGACAGCTCCAACATGATCAGTTTGGGTCCCGCATACCTTGGAAATTTGGTGGGCTCTCCCAAGAAGTTAGCGGCTCTGAGATAGGTGAAAGTGGGGAATTACATGAATAACACTCCCCACTTCTCTGTGGTGGTGACCATGCTTTTGGTCATCCGACCGTAAGTCATGTTGGGCCTCAAGAGGTAGATGACACCATAGAAGAAGACATCATTGATTTTACTGAATTGGGCTATGTTGTTCTCCAGTCTTAACTCGGATAGTACTCGTATATTTTGACCTGGGGCCATACCCCACACCGATTCAATGTTGGGTAGTCCCTCTCTAAGGCAACAGCATATACTACATAGGAGTTCATATAGAACCTCTCAGTTGTTGAAAGTTGTTGAAGCTGCTCCGAGATTGTGCTGCTGATAATCTCTCCCACAGTCAAAATGCTGATCGGGAACATTTTGGTTCATTATTTCCAAGTACCTAAGCATCCACTTCTGAAAGTAGTGGGTATCAGGTAGCCCAAACACCCTACTTAGGAAGGTGATTGTGTCACTTAGCTCCTCTGAAAAGTCACTGTGATGAATGACTTGGGGCCACCTGCTTGTCACCTTCTTATTCTTGAGGTACACCTCATTCATTAACTGCATACATTTGTCTTCATTTTCAGTCCATGTCTTCACGCAATCCTCCTAGCTCACTGCTACAAAATGTCTATGGTGAGGGATACCCAACATGATCTCAAAATGTCGGCCATGAGGTTGATTATCACCTCACCTTTCTCATTTTTGACACATCTTGTGTCCTTATTGTAACAATGGCTCACCAACATCATAAAATCATTGTTGATTGCGCTCACTGGGAGCCCTGCAGCAAAGTGCAGACCACTGCCAACCAATTTATCCATCCATGGGATGCCTGTGACCTTCTTGGTTCTGGCCCAGAAGTCCTCCATGTCAATGTGCCCAAGTTCTGAATCTTTGATATCAAGATCACACTCTACAAGCGAGTCAGGCATCCTGACCCTTTGGTATTTATATTTCATTTCTTGCTCTGTTAGCTTGGCTTTACCCTTGGACTTAGTTGGCTTCTTACTCGATGAAGACATGTGTGGATTTGAGTTTAGTTATTGATCTGCAAGAAGAATCAGGGAAGTCCATCATCCATAAAATCTTACAGAATGAAAAGTTAGCAATTTATGAGCCTCTGGGTGCAAGGCGTAGCTTTACTACAGGCTGCAGGGACTTAGAAAAGCAAGGCGCACTTTGGGAAAGTGTTGCATGAGAGAAAGCAAGTTAGAAGGGGCACGGGCGCATAAAGGCTACACACAACATTCAGATGTTGGTGTCAAGGGATATGCACTTGTGCCATTAGAAGTCTTTTAGTGGGGCACAGATATGATTGGTGTTACATAGTATTATGGTGTGCCAAGGCGCAGATGCAAAAGATGTAACATCAAGGTGAGGTGCGCCAAGGAGTTAAGCTTGGGTGGCGCAGAAGGGTTTACATAGCATGAAGTGTTGTTGCTATCGTAGGTGTGCTCACACCGGTGCCTTAGGAATTTCGTAGTTTTTACAAGGCACGGAAAGGGCTTCATTGCACGAGTTCACAAAGCACCTTGGCACGATTGTTTTTATATAGCATGACTAAATGGTGTGCCAAAGGGAAGCGATCAAGTGCGTTAGCGCAACACATGAAAATTGTGCCATGGAAGACAACAGGTTGATTCTCTTCATTTTGTGGTTTTTTACTCTCTCAGCTCAGATTTTGATAGCAAGGGGTTAACCTTGGCAAAGTAGGGGACAAAGGAGAAAAGGAGCAGAGCTCCATTCTGAGGTAAATCCTTCCAGATTTGTAGATCTGGAAGGAGAGTGAAAAATGGCTTGCAGGTGGGTTTTGCAAAATGTGTTGGGATTGTGTTATCTTCTTAGGTTCATTGTTATCATCAACAATCCTAATCACCTAACCCAACATAAAAACCACAACAAATCCACAAGAAGGGAAAGGGCCACTTACCAGGAATATATAATGATGAAGGAGATGATGTGGGGTCCATGAACACGACAAATGGTAACACGCGGGCCGACAGAACACCGATAAGCACAGAGGAATAAATTTTCACGCTTTTTCAATTGTGAAAATAACAGTTGGACGCGCGCCTATATATAGCAAAAGGTGCAATAAATGCGCCACCAACATTTTCCTACGGCACACTTTAGAGGATGTCAACACGAAGGGATTTGCGCCTTGCGCGCAACTTTGGGATATTAGAAATAATCTAACACTTAATTCACCATATGTGGATTAATGTGTAATTATAATAAAGTAATTATTTAATTACTTTAGTTAGCTTAGTTGTTAGTGTGTTGTTATCATCCCTTAGATTGTGGAGGATGTTCTTTAGTTAGAATATTGTTCTTGGATGATTTCCTGTAGAAGCTTTTTAGGGGCAATATGCTATTTCTGCATATTTGCTTTGTTTAGGAGATTTGTTCCATGTATTGTGGAAGAGATAGAAGCTGTCCAATATCTATAAATATTGTAGCTCTCTCTTTTGGTTGTAATGCTTCATTTTATATTAATAAAATCATAGCAAGCTCCGCCTTGTTTTTGCAATTTAATCTAGTTTACAGATTTCATGGGAGTGTCGACACTACGTTTTTAGTGCCCACAATGCACTTTAGAAAGTGATAGCAAGATGGCACTTGCGCCTTGGCACACCCTTGAGAAGCGCAACATGAAGGGATTTGTGCCTTGGTGTAACTTTGGCAGTGTCGACACTACGTTTTTAGCGCCCACAACGCACTTTAGAAAGTGATAGCAAGATGGCGCTTGCACCTTGGCGCACCCTTAAGAGGTGCAAAATTTGGAGTGTTGACACTCCCTAGAATGCGCTAAAGGAATAGAGGGGCACAGTTTTGGTTGATGTAACGCAAATGAAAACTGTGCCCAACCTAAAAAGGTTGAAAATGACCAAGTTCTAAAAACTAGATTTTCTAAGAAGGGATTTTATGCCATTCTGGACGTTAAGACACCTCAACGGGGACCAAAACGGAAATTTTTGTATGGTTACTCGTAAAAATTGCCCTTATCAATTTTACAGATAACAAGACCATACGTGCTTTGAAATACTTTTTATCTTTCTAACATGTTAACGGGTGCTTCATGTGTAGCATTTACCTTGTTGGAATTATTTGCTACGATGGTTGTGTGCTATTTTTCTTGCACTTGTATGCCATTGTATTTGGGCTCACCTATGTCTTGTCTAATCATTGCTTATATACATTTGGCTGCTTTGGCCCGATTGTTTTGCAACATTGTGAGAAATTTCCCATGTTTGTAACCTACTTTTTGTAGTCTACATTGTCTTCCTGCTTGCTAGATCACATTTTGTCTTCTATATGCGTATTTGTCTTGTTTGCACTAACACATGTTTTCAACCACTTTGTTTGCATGTGCCTTTTTGCTTACTAAACACATTCCTTGCCCCTACAGGTATCGCCTTCTAGATCAACATCCGGTTCTCTCTTTGGGCCTCATCCTCCTCGTGACGTGGCATGCACCCCAAATGAGGGGGGCATACATTGGGTGAACACCCCATTCAGCAGCACATCATCATAGTTCATACATTCATAGTACACAATCTTCAGTCACATAAACGACCTAGAATCTAACTTAGGACCTCAAAGACGTAATGACGCCATCTCCTAGATACATACATGAGCATCTGGGCACTCCTAACCTTTCCTGAGCACCTATGATTAGAGGAAATTACAGTGGTTTTCACATATTGACGCAATATACAACAATTTACACAATGGCTTTCACAGAACAAGCATAGTCTTCCAAATGAATTAACATTCATGCTATCCCCTTTTTCTATTTTTATTGGATCGAAATGGATCAAACTAGAACAAAGCAGGATCACACCATATACATTGGTGTCTAAATTTTGGGAAGAAGTCAAGGATGGAGAATAACACTAAACCTTTCTCCCCAATACTTCTTCTACTGTGGCGTGAGATTTCCCCAAAAACTCACTCTTGGCATGAGATCACCCTTAAACTCACCCATCTACAATAGTGCAGACACTTTCTATCTTTTTCACTCATCATGGATTAGGCACTTATGTTCCTTTTACTATTTTTTCACATTTTTACATACTTGGATCTAATTTTACATATACACATATTTGACTACTCTTTTGGTCTTTTCTAAGTAGGCCCGTCCTTATGGGAAGCAACATTCACATCATTAAACATGTCAAACATCAAGCATGACAATGACAACATGTAAAACACGATACATTGCATGCACTTCACCCCTAGGGTCACTTCCTCTTCCTTAGCTTCCATGCTTCATTTGTTATCACTTCATGCTTTTTCTTGTCTCCTCGGCACACTTTTGCCATCGATCTACATGGTTATTAGGTACACATCTCTTATCTACTTTATGTTATCGAACATTCGCTCAACAACATAAAGTGGGGACAAATGTAGACACTAAATCACACATTTGGGTACATTTCTAGGTCCTAATCACATACTTGCATTCATATGATTCCTAAGCGAGAAAAGTACTAATTGACTACTATCTTTGGCCTCTTTGCTTTCTTTTTGGTTTCCTTCTTGGTCTTACACACCCCATTTCCCAGTTTGACCTTTGTCACTTCAGCTTCTCTATGCCTAGACACCAACGCCCAAGCGCACCGACCTCTATATATCTTGCTTGCCCCTTTTGGGCCTCTTTTTTATCTTTTGGGCATTTTGTTTTCTCACGGGTCATCCTTTTAGTGGTTAATTATGAAATTAAAATAAAGGAATCATATAAATACAATGATATGTGATCAAATTAAAGGACCAATCTCTAAGCATCTACTATCACCACCTAAGGTTGCATCCAAAGGAATTACTAAGAGCATCAAAACATCCATCTAACTTCATACAAGTGACAAGGGACTACATTTTCTCGCATACAATTCCAATTGATAGGAGGGGAAGTTTATTTTTCTATACACACATCTACTTACATTGCTTCATCTAGCTATTGATTGTTATCAAGTGCAGCTTGTACAAGAGCCTCCTAGGGCATAATTATTACACACACACACACACACACACACACACACACACACACACACACACACACACACACACACACACGAGAACTACATGGAGTTTGAAATGTAGTGCAACGTCCGGATTGTAAGTTCACTTAGTTGAGTGAGCATCGAGGTCAGCCTGAATCCCCATTTGTATATTTTATTTCATAGGCTTTCATCTATTTTGGGGTTTTGCAGAGGTCTTCTATTTTATAGGTTATAAGAGAATTTTTGGGCATAGTGCAACATATAGGCGATCACCAATGAATACTAGTGACACCGCAAAACCATTTTATGAGATTTTGAGTAGTCACAAGCACCTAGATAGGGTCTCTAGTGCCTTGGCACCCTAGTACCATTCCAAGCACCCTAGTCCCGACATATCTGAAAATTATGCAATTTTTTGGGTGCGGTTATGATAGTCTCAGTACTCATGTTTCATCAATTTTCCATCTCTATGCACTTAAGGATTTATTTTGAATCGCTTAAGTCTTATTTAATCCCTCTTGCACTTAGGATTTCAATTTCTTATTTCTTATTTCTTGTGTCATATCTGTACTTTACTATTTTATCTATTGCACGTGACTCAAAAATATCCTTTAGGGTTTAACATTAATCCAACATTTGTTAAATCGAAATGTTCTATGTTGTTTTGCATAATGTGACAATGAAATTTGACCTTAAACAACTTGTAGAGATATGATATGAGATGGTGTGTCCTTGGTTTGATCTGGAGTGATGGCTTTTGGCTTAAGCTCTAACCACCTAATCAACCCTTTTAGGCTTGTCTACAAGATGGTTTGGAATATGCATGAAGGTATGGTTTTCTCCATGTAACCTATACTTATGAATGTTTTAGAAGGTTTTCTAGGCTGTTGATGAAGTTTTCCAAGTGGTCTCAGTTCTTGGAAGTTGTATTTGAGGTGTTGGAGCTTGTTGTGCTCAAGACTAGTTCTTAAGGGCTAAAACCCAATTTAAGCGAGCTTGAGAAATGGAGTTATTTGAGTGCCTTATGCCTCGATGTGGAGGATGTCATGAGTTGTTCCAAATTCCTGGTGATGAGAGATTTCTATTGATATGATATATGAGCCTTGGTGATGAATTTTGATATGTTAAGTCATTTGTTTTTCAGAGTGATTTTTGGGTGTTAGAGACCTAGTTGATGGTTATTGCTTCTTAGTGTGCTTCATGGTGATGATGGATGGTGTAGAGATTCTTGGGATTTATGAATATTGTGATAGGATTTCTTTGACATGTATGGAGCTCTTGGAGTCATGGTTTAGATATATTGTTTCCTTGAATTTCATGGTGTGACCGTTGGAATGATTACTTGTGTTTTAGGCCTAATTGTGGAGCATGGTTTTGTTTAGGCCTATGTCGACCTATATGGTCTCTTGAGATAATTTTATATGATTAGTAGCATTTTTTTCATGTTGGTATGAATAAATTTATTGGTCTTGACTAACCTATATGGTTGTGTAAGCACGAGTCATGTATATAAGGCATGTTATGTTTGCTCGTTATGACTAGTGATGGTGAGAGAGGAACGAATGAGCTAAAGGAGAATATAAAAGAGGTATGAGGGGTCAAAATAAGATTCAAGAAGAGGTATGAAGAGATGAGCAAGATAGAGGATTAGGTCTTTAAGGTCATTAGACCTAATCATCATGATATGATGCAAGTTTGAGCGAAGTAGGAGAAGAGTTTGTTTGAGAGGATTTTGAGTGCATGGAGCTGAACTAGTGATCACAATCAGTTTTTGGAACAATAATTCATCAATTGATCTTCATCTTCAGGTGGTTGAGTTAGTGTTTGATCATATTATGGAGTTGTAGTCTCCTTGTAGGATTAGTGTCCTACTAAAGTAGGGGTTGGTGCTCCTTCTGGGATTGGTGTCTCACTAAAGAAATATCTTATGATGAGTAATATTCATAGGAGTCTTTTGTTTTGAGTAATATAAGCAGAGTTTCAGTGATTTTTCTGCCCTTTGAGGATTATGTTGCTCATGTGTATGATTTGATTGTGCATGGTTTAATCATCTTAATGCTTAAAGGGTTATAATTGTGTATGGTTGAATGAATCATGAATGAAAATGAATGATGAATGAAATGGATTTTTTTAAAGGACTGATTAACCCCTTCATAATCCTATGCTTCTAACATTTGGTATCAAAGCAAGGTATTTTTGAGGCAAGTTTAACCACATAAAGGAGATCCTCTCAAGCACAAGATGGTCAAAGGCAATGAGAATCCATATGCGGTTGGTAAAGCAGATTGTGTTTATGATGCCAATAATAATGGAGATGTTATAGTTGACTTACAAGCATAGTTGGTATTACAAATAAGGAATAATATCAAGTTAGAGTCAATCATCAAAGATTTTGAATTTGAAATGAGATCTTTAAAGGTTGAATTAGTATATGTATCTAGCAGGTTGTGTTATTGAGAAATTTGAGAAAAATCGAGGCTCTAAAGGGCATCTTGAATGATCAAAGGACACAAGATGATAGGACAAGTCTTGGGTACAATGAAGATAATAAGATCTATGCAATATCTAGTCATGAAGCAGGACATAGTAAAGATCTATATGCCAAGAAGGTCAATTTCAAGAACAATACAAGGTTTAATGATATCATGAAACCCAATTCTATGAGGTATGGAAAGTCTTTTCATGGTCATTGTTATGCTTGTCATGAATTTTGTCATAGAGCTAAAGAATGTGAAAGAAGGTTCTCAAGAAATGAGTATTCATGGGATTATGAAAGTTCCTTCAAAGGTCAGTGTCATTCATGTTGTGAATATGGTCATAAGGCTATGGATTGTAGTTGGGATCTAAGCTCATATTAGTCAAAAGGAAATAATAGTATCTTGTGTTATAACTGTCATAAACTAGGTCATATAACAAGATTTTGTCATTATGAGTCTTCCAAACAAAGCAATAATTTTGATGCATATGAAAAGGGTAAGAATTTTGAAGACAAGAAGGTGTTTATCACGAGATATGCCAAAGAGGAACCAAGCTCAACCAAGGAAAGCAAGAAATTTGATCCTGTAGAGACACTCAAAGTAATCAATAAGAGTGATCATGCAAATTAAGAAAAGGAGGGACCTAAAAAATCAAGGAATCTAATCATGAAGATCCTGTTAAGGATGATGAATCAAAGACAAAGTGAAGCTTAACATGAAGTCCGATCCTGTAAAGTTTAAAGAAGTGGAAAATTTAAACAAGAATCCGGATGTTGTTGACAAGGCTAAGAAGGAGGAAATCATGACTGTCAAGCCTAAGTTTGATATAAGAAAAATAGGATTATTAGACCTAATTTAGAATGAGCATGTGGTTGAAGAAAACCATACATGTTTGACACGTCTCCAAACTATAAAGGAAAAGAAAGTGTATGTTGTCATCAAGTCTCGAAAATAAAACCCTTCAAAGTGTTGTTACATTATGTAAATAAGGTATTAAAAGCTCTAGAGAAACATCAACTATATACAAATCCTTCAAAGTGATCTTTTTGGGGTAAAGGAAGTGGAAATGGTGGAATGGGATGTTCCTAGAACCCTCAAGAATTTACAAGGTTTCCTAGGGCTCACAGGTACTATCACAAATTTGTAAATAGCTATAGGACTATAGAAGCACCACTCACAACATTATTGAAGAAATAATATTTTCATTGGAATGAGGAAGCATCCATGCATTTGAAAAATTTGAGGTAATGTGTACAACTCTAGTTCTAGCAACCCCATATTTCTCCAAAACCTTCATAGTGGAATGCGACGCTTTAAGAAAAGGGGACAGTGTAGTAATCATTAAAGAAAGACATCCAATAGCATTTGAGAGCCAAAAACTAAAAGGTAATAATTTTTTGAAGGCCACCTATGATAAGGAAATGATGGAAATCTTGCATGAAATTAAAAATGAAAACCATACTTGATGGGTAGACACTTCAAGGTAAAGAAAAATATGATAGTCTAAAATACTTCTTGAGAAAAAAAATCTTCTCAAAAACAAAAAAATGGGTCACAAATATGTTGGCTTATGAATTTGAAATCATTTATAAGAAAGGGAAAGAAAATGTGGTCACTGATGCACTATCTAGGAGGGATGAGTCCACATAAGCATTTTATGTTCCATCTCTATATTGAAGGTAGATTATTAGGAAAGGGAAAAATGGCATAGCCACCCTCTTAGTCAAAATATCTAGCAGGATCCAAGAAGATCGAATAATTTTATATGGAAGGGTAATACATTGTCGTATAAGGACAAGGTGTATTTGTGCAAAAACTCTACACTTAAAAATTGAGTTCTTTCGAGCTTCATTATTCTCTATTAGGTGGCCATTCGGGTTCTTGAAAACAAGATTTCTTTTCGCAGGGGTTGAAAAGTGATGTACAAGAATTTGTGGAAGAATTTTTGGTGTACTAGCATAATAAGGGAAAGAGTATTAAGACATTGGGTCTCCTACAACCTTTGTCTATTCCTAGTCGAGAGGTGGGAAGTGGTTTCTATGGATGTCATCATATAATTTACAAAACCGTAAGGGAAAAGCATAATCATGGTCATGGTGGATAGACTTACCAAGTATGCTCATTTTTTTGCCCTATCTCATCCTTTTACATCTAGTACATTTGGCATATCCTTTATGTATATAATTCAAAAGCTCCATAACTCACCCAAAATTATAGTCAGTGATCGTGACCCTATATTTACTAGCAATTTTTGGACTAATTTGTTCTCTTGTTTGGGTTCCCAATTGGCTCGTAGTTCATCTTATCATTTTTAATCAAATGGAAAAACTAAGATGGTAAACAAATGTTTGAAGGGCTATCTTTAATGTTTTACTTTACATAAATAGGAACAATGGGTGCAATGGTTGCCACTTGTAGAATGGTGGTATAATACTACATTTCATACCTCATCTAAAATGTCTCCATTTTAGGCACTATACGAGTACCATCCTCCATCACCCATCTTTAGCTTGAAGTTTAAACCTAAAGTGAGAGCAATTGAAGATCACACTCAACACTAGCACAAGGTACTCTCTAGCCTTAGAGAGAATTTGGCAATGTCATAAAACCACATGAAGCAACATGTTTATCAACACCATAGTGAGCGAAACTTTGAAGTGGGAGACTTTAATTTTGTATGACTATATCTATATAAGCAATTTTCCTTAAAACAACAAAAGAAGGATAATAGGCTTGCACCTAAAAACCATTGCCCTTACAATTTTTTTTTAGAAAATTGACAAAGGTGTGCATACACACCGTAGCTCCCTTAGGAAACTAAAATACATCAAGCCTTCCATGTTTCTTATTTGAATAAGGTAATTGGGAAGAAGGTGTCAACTCAATCAGTGTTTCATGAGCTATACAAGGAGGGAAGGATCATATTAGAATATGAAGGGATCCTTGAGACACGTACTGAAAGGCCGAGGAAAAGAGTCCGAGTACTTGATCAAGTGGAAGAATATGGACAGTGAATATGCAACATGGGAAGATGAAGCATTTCTGTAGCAACATCTTGTGATTTCCAACATTGGGGTCATCATTGCTTCAAGGGGGAGGGGGGCATGCTACTCCCTTATTCCTATAACTTAAAATAGATATATTGGGCCGACTTGTGGCTTACATAATCCCTTGGCTTGTCATATGTCATTAATTTATGCTTTCATATGCTTATTAGGTTTGCCTAGTTATTGTCCATAGTATAGGAAGGATATATATAGGAGGTAGTAATTAGTTAATCATCATATTTAACACTTGAGTCTTATTGTACGGCATAGAGGTTTCCCCCTCAAGAAGTAGCTAATTCATTCTACTTGCATAGTGTGATCATTTCTCTATATTTTGATGTTGGTCTTATATTGCTAATCGATATTCGTATCTATCTAAGTAATTTCATTACAAGTATGCTTACTAAAGGTGAACCAATGTGGTTGGATACCTATTGGTTACATTTGGAAAAATAGTGTCAATGTTATGTGAGGATACCCATGTGCTTTATAAACAATGTCAATACCATTAATGACAAATACATAGCGGTAATGACTACTTCGATACTTCTTTTTTTGTTAATGTCATAAATACAAACATGTTGGGATCTTTTTGTTTTTATAGCAGAAAATACAAACATGTCAAGGGATGTCTATGACCAATTCTAAATCTCCCATTTTGGTAGAGGCTTGAAGGATGTTGGAAAATGTCATGAGTCTAAATTTACACTGTTGATTGCATTTGCCATCCCATCTCGTGTATATCCTGCAATTCTACATCTATAAGGCCACATTTATGCTAGACATTTAGTCAAATAATTTGCATGCCAATTAAATGCTTCCAAATGTTGCATACATATCTACCAAAGATCTTAGAACTATAATATCTAGCAAAAGTATCACCATTTTCCATGTCAATCCCGATTTCAAACCTCTTATTTTAACATAGGTTGAGACTATGCTAGTAAGAATTTATCACATAGGCCCACTTATTAGTTGTAGTTGGTGAAACAATGACAATGCTTCATGAGGATGCTCATTAGTTGAAACAATTGTGACGAATGTTGAAATATTTTTATTTGTCACTGAAAACACTTAATGGAAAAGTATTCACCAAAAACATGAATATCAAGCACATCGGAAGGGATGTCAAGTTAAATTTGGTTTGTGATTTCATTTTGATTTAAGAAAATAAATGAAAGAAATGTATTCTATGAGAACACATCTACTTGAGTCATTTTTCAAACAACTCACCTGCTTTTGTGAATGCCTCAACGCTTTATATGCATGTCTATAAGAGCATTAACAACTATAATATTCAATTAAATATGCTTTCCATAATGCTTTAATATATGTTCCTACCATGTGCTACAACTCCCAATTTGGCATGAGGTTTTGGTCGCCAAATGCATTTTCTTGAAAGTTTCAAAGGCCTTTTCAGAAATACCATTTGTGCATATTATCCATTCATTATAGTCCACAAGACCACATCTCATCAATACATTTTATCAAATAGTCCACGTGCCTTATGTACAATTACTTATTTTATGTACATGTCAAATAGGAAAATCGCAACTATATCTAACAAAAATAACTTTATATTATACTTTGATGGATGTTCATGCCATGTTCTAAATCATCCATTTTGGTAGAAGATGGGAGGATGTTAGAAAGGGTGTGGAGTGTGGCTTTACCCCTCCCAATCACATTTGCTAGAAAATTTCTTAAGCCTTTTCAACAAACCCAGGTTTTGCATATCCTCAACCAATGTGTAGTCCATGAGGCTATTTTTATTTTAAAAATTCATTCAAACAATTCACATGTCTATTGCATGATCCCACATTTTACATTTACAATAGTTTGATTTTTTTCTTTCTATGTAGAACTACCAACATTGCGACGATTATAGAGGTGGAATGCGGTGCATTGTGATGGTAGCGGAGGACTTCTCAACATCTAAAAGGGGAAGATGTAGGGCAACACAAATAAACTTAAATTCCTTAATTTGATGGCAAACATGTTCTTGTTGAAGAAGTGGTTGGGTAAAGAGAAAGAAGTCAACATAGGTCAAACATGTCGAAATTTAGTGATGGCAAAGAAGGTTTTTGTAAACCCACATTTTCGAGGGGGCGAGAAATGAGTTTGCGGATGAAGTGCCTTTGTAAAAATTAGAAGCACCGATCATATTGCTACGAAGAAAGAAAAACATTGTGTGATCTAATGATGCCCTTCCATTTTTAGTATGTAAACGATTGGTAGAGGTTGGGAGGATGTTGACAAAGGTTGTGCGGTTTGGATTTACACTCGCTAATTGTATTTTCCAAGAAGGTTCCAAGGCCTTTTCAACAAATCCATTTTATGCATATCATGCTATCAATATAATCGATGGGACCACTTGTTAGCTACATTTAGTGAAACAACAACACTTCGAGACAAAATGTTAAAAAAAAAATGGCACCGAGAAAACACTCTCAAACTACAAATATTTTTTTTTAAAGCAAAAGGATCCTAAAAAAATGGATGCCTCGATTAAATTAGTGCTAGGTTGTGACACATTTTAATTGAAAAGCTAAACTTTTTATATAAGTTGAAATTTTAGTATGGATATTATTCTTAATTGTTTGAAAGTTATCATGTGTAACTATATTATGCTTTTCGACTTCAACTGAAATAATTTTTGTCAATGGACCAATCAAAAATAATAATTGTTTGCTTATCATTGAAAGTTATGATTTTTTTATTCATTTTACATAACTTGACAATTTAAAAACAAATCATTTAACTACTTTTTCATTGGTTAGTTAAGGATGATTTGACAAATTTGAGGCCTTATTGCAACATTGATTTATCTAAGAAAATTAATACTTGAGTTTTTAAATTGGCATGTGTATGATGGATATGACATGTTAAATAAAATTCATTCCTTTGATTCCATGTGTCCCACTCACTAAGTAGTTGCTGGTGTAAAAACATTAATAACATTTATTTACATTTTCTAGTCAAGTCTAAAATAGTAATAAAATTTATTTACATTTTCAGTCATTATTTCTTTTTATTATCCTGCCAAAGGCAAGGATATTGTTTTCACATTAGCAATTACATATTTGCATTGCTTCCAATAAGATTGTGCCATTTGTTTTTAAATGTTGCTGCACTAAAGTTTGAAGCTTTGATTTTTTAATTTTGACAAGTTTCTATTGGTTGCTCCCTTTATTTGCCACTGCTGAGGGGAAAAGAGGAGGTCCTATTACCCATTGAATACATTTACTGTCATGCATTTAATGCATTTGCTTTGTACTTTGCAGGGAGAAAAGGGCAGGTCCTCTTACTGAGTGAATGCATTTAGTGTGATCCATTCAATGCATTCACTGTAGACTATGAAGGGTTAGTTACTTTTGTGTGGTTCGAGGATGGAAATATTTTATGATCCGAGAGTGTCTTCTTCCCATCACATTTTCGTGATTGCCCAGAGATGAACCAGTGTGAAGAACAGAAGGTGAGACTCTTTTAGCATCACTTTTGCACGAAAAAAATGCTTACAAAGAATTATAGTGAATACTGTTTAGTGTAATATTTCATGATTTTGCTTTACTAAGTCGCAACCTTGCCATTCATCACAGAGATCGTTGACTGTGCATTTTTTAAACTTTCTGCGTTACTGTGTTAGACTGTGTAGGCTATTTTTCGTGATAAAATAATGTTGTCTTTTTTTATAGGGTGTTTTTTTTTCCTGAAAAAATGAAAGCTTCGGGCAGGCACCTTAGGTTGCTGCGTCAGTAACAAGACCACCGAAAAAAGAAAAATATAAACAGAGAATTTAGCACAACACATCCACGGATTTGCCCTCCCACGAGATCAGGTTCAGTTACAAAGATTTTTGCAGTCATAGGTGCACACTGTTCAAAATCGAGACAACCAGACAAGTTTGTATTTTCTTTTTAAAAATCAACACCATAGAAGCAGTCTTCTAAACCTGTAAATACATTTGGATAGGACCTACATAGCAATTTCGCCTAAAGGACATTAAAAGGCATCTCATCTGTCCATAACCTCTAACCTCTAACACTGGAATCCCGTGTATTTTCCTGTACTATACTAATTGTGTTCCCTCTTCATTAGCAAGGTGTATCACTATTGACAACCACCAAAACATAATGTTTAACCAGACCTCTTTTTATGTCAAAAATCTAAACACAGTTCTATACGGAAAGTTTTTGCGATATGATTTACAGAACTTCATCATTGACTTGCCAAGGAGCGAGCACGCCAGCTTTGTTAAAGCTCCGAGTCCCACGCTCAGAAAAACAACGACCTCCATATTATGGTTCGTACCCGTAGGAAATATGCTATGTGTCCAGTTCCATACAACAATCGAAGTGGTATTAAACTTCTTTCATAAAATTGCCGATCATGGCCAGCTTTCCTTGAGCACAATTAAAATTTCAACGCAAATCCAATCCCAAGAAGACATCCAAATCCAATTGGATCTTTGCCATAAACCTTAGAAAACGAGAAGATGATGAACTCTGACAAAAACAATGAAAACCCAAGAGAATCCATGTCCTTGAGACCGAAAGCTGAAACATCCAACAGCACATGCCATCCATTCTTCTGAGCATGACTCATCCATTGACAAGAAGCCGTGGCCCCTGTTACTCTAGACTGTACAGGAAACACGAACAACCCTTTAGCACTGGTCTCCTTTCGAGTCTTACTCTTCCTCTTTATCATCAAATGATTCAAATCCCTTTTTAGCTTATCTGAACAGACCCTCAATAATTGTGTTCACAGTAGTAAGAGTTTGAACAAAGATCGGAGAACTTATTTTAACATCCATAGAAACAATATTATAAACACTTGAAGACATGGGATTTCCAAAGTACATAAATATGATATCATATATTGTTGATAAAACTATATCCAAAGAATGTTAAAAGTAATCTCTAGGTATTAGTACGTGAGAACAACTGTAATGGTTGTTAGGGGCATATTATGCTTCTTTGCAAGCTCTCGTAATCTTTGTAGGCAAGCCATTGAACCATCATCGTCGACTATCTCGGAAAGCACTGCAACAGAAGCTAATCCTGAAAATAAATAAATATTTCCATTAAAATTTGATTCAAGTACATTCTTTTTTCAAAGGTTCCCGTTTTCACAGAGGGTTGTAGGATGTTGGCAATGTGAATCTTGTCAGTTTCAGATCATGACTAATTCGTTAATATAAATGATAACTTGAATTGAGTAACCATCCAGCACACAGTGTGTTGGGAGATTCCTCCCCATAGCCAAGATAACTTTTCATTGTAAGAATGAAATTTCTGCAGGAGCAGATCAATTTGGCCATGCAACTACTACATTCTTGAGGCATATCAAAAAAGGCTTTTTAGTGGAAGACATTGCTATAACTGGCTACATTCTAGCACGGTTTGGTCCTCAGCATGGTCATTTCCTTTTTTTTAAATATCAATAAGAATCCAATGGAAACTTATTTGAAGCACTAAAAACCTTTCTAAAACCTCAGATAACAACAGATTGTGATTGGTATCAGGATACAAAGATTCTATTGCAAACAGGCTTGGATTTGCTAGAAATAGCCCTCGTTATACACCATTCTTGATTTTTTCTTGGGCTTGCATGTTCAGGAAGGCCCACAGAAGATGCTTCCTTGATACGACCTAATTGAACATTGTGTTTTGGAGCATTGACAGGTCATCAATCACATGTTCCAACATTATAGGCAAGTAAGGGAAATACTTTATCCTGGATACAACTAATTGTCAAGTATATGTGTCTTACATTCAACTAATTGCTTAAGATATTTTATCTTTTACCTAACAAAATGCAGATGATTAAGTAAATATGAGCATTGGGTAATAAGAAAACCTTTATTGATTTTTTCCTCAGCTTGAAGTATATGTGTCTTACATTCAACTAATTGCGTACGATATTTTATCTTATACCCAACTAAAGCTCGGCTCATACAGAGACAAAGACATGAAAAGTAGAACCCAAGAACTGCAAACAGAAGTGAGAACCTTGTCCATCGTTGCAGAGATCACTGATTGTGCATTTTTTTAACTGGCTGCAATACTGTATTGGAGGGTGCAGGGTATTTTCCCTGATAAAACAATATTGTCTTTTGGTCTAGGTATTTTTTCTCTGAAAAGAATTGACAGATTCAAGCAGTCACCTTGTCGCATGTGTCACAAAATGCTAGTTGCCTGTACAGATTTCTGCCCAAATTTATTTAGATGTAAACTTATTTAATATTATAAATAGTGACATTGAACTCATTCACATTTAAACAATAGAATATTTTTTGATACTCTAACAACCAGGAAATAGCAACTCATGGACCATTTAAGGTCCTCCATTTTAAATTGCAATTCTTTGCCATCAACTAACATAGAATAGATTTAAAAATTAGAGATAAAGTTTTCTAATAATTTTTTTGATTTCCATGCACAGTTACAGATTTCATCATGATACATGGCTGATTGTTGGGACCCTGGGGTTACAAAAAGGAATTGTAACAAAACCTGATTTGACATATATTGTGCTTTCTTTTGTAACCATGATTGGGGATTTATGCTTTAGCATTGATTTCACACACCACCCTTTGACGAAGTGTGAGATCTTTCACATATGGTCCCCTATTTCAACAGGCTCGCTTCTGCTTTTCAACGTGTGCTATATCCTAGCAAGTGCCCTTACTGCTCTAGGGAATGTTAATGGTATACAATTTCAGTCTGCAGTAGTCAAAAGCAAAAAGAAACTTCTCTTTTAATAAGGTCCACCATGCGTCAAATAGCAAAGGTTACATTTGGGTATTGATTTTTCAAACAAGTGGGTATGGTGGAGAGGCGGCTGGAATGCTGTTATCAAATAGCATCAGTATCATAAAATGATTGATCAAAAAATTTGATGATTCTGGTTATTCCATTGTGACAGCTGCATTTTGATTTTTTACCATTGCTGAAGAGAGGGTAGACAGTTTCCCTACCAGCTTAGACACTTTTTGTTTATAGCTAGAAAAAAATAGTAAGGCCACAATGGCATCACTTCTGCCCTTAAAATAGTAGCAGCACCAGACCCTCCTTAAAACTTTGCAATTCCCGTTCACTCTTCATATGATCTATTTAACTAATATTTATTCAAAAATCAATTCATAAAATAAATATTGAATTGCCAACTTCAACAAGGAAACACTCAGTAGCTATTATCCTATCTCTTTCTACTTCAATTGATTATAGAACAACATTTTTGGTATTATATTGTGTGCCGTTTGCAATATTTTTGCGTAAGATTTAAAATTTAATGAACTATTGTTAGTGAGTAGGATGGTCAGTTTTTAAAGAAAAACTACAGCCTTTTACATGTCATGAACCCAAAAATTCTTAGAAGGCGTCAATATTCCTTACCCTGAATAAACCCAAAGCATACAATAATTCTAACTTTACGTTGCGCTGCGGACTTACTGGCAAAGCAAATGTTCTTGTTCCACAATTATGGTACATCCAAAAATCATTAATTGTCAACCTGCCACAAAGAATTCTGAAGTACATTTAAGGAACCATTCATTTTGAAGTACTTTATTTGGCATCAATGTCTTTGGTCTACGCAGATTCTGGATACTTGCCTTGTATCATTGGCTTATGAGAATGGCTTGCGCATTTGCATGGTAGTGTGCTAGAAAACAACGGTTTTTCTAACTAGAATTTCCTTTGCTTCAAATCATAATTTCCTGAATTCATATGGTTTTCGCAGCTGTGAAACTCTTCCACTACTTTATGCTTTACAATGTTTTTTTTACAGTGTGCTCTTTCTTTCATATTTCATTGTGCTATTTGCTTTATCGTATAGACAAAGTTTCTTTTCCTGACTACTTCCGTTTGCAATATTCACTAAATGCATAATGTCTTTTATGTACATTGCAGGTTTGTGACAAAAGCAAAATCAAAGAACAAGAGATATTCCGTTGCTGCTTGTTTGGATTGCTCATGTTCTGTTGGACAAGGTATAAACATTAGTCTTTTCTTCTATGTTGTGCTCAGAAACCTTTTTGTAACACAAAAAAACAAATCAAACGCAAAAAAACATCCATGTCAACCACACTGTGGATGTAACAATATACATTATCGAATCATGTCGTAGAATGCATAGACAATGTGTTGCATAGGTTTAACCTTTTTTAGGATATGCTTTCAAATACGGGGTCAACGATTGTTTGTTTGAATCCTTCGCTATGCTGCTTCATTTCTGATACACATTTCTCGAACTTAGAACCAGTATCATTGAGAACTTTGAGACTTTGCTCTCTCTATTCGATCCTATAGCGTTGGCATCTTTAGAATTAGAACTAGATCCTGAAACTCTTTCTCTTTTGCACGGTGTTCATAGCTCGGCAACATATTTACATCGAATGAAACTATCTGCAGTGTACTCACACAAAGCAACTGAACAAGGCCTATGGGGGGACATCTTTTGCATAAAATGGCTTTCAAAGTGGCTTGATTTGCCAATATGGGTTTGGTTGCAACAAGAGGCACAAATTATCTCGCTTTAATCCAAATAGTCAGAAACTACCATATTGTATTCTTTTCCATGATTCCAACCCTCTTAGTGGTCATTATTGTTGATCAGAAATGTAAAAATGTCTGGGGTGAATGATTTTATTCACAATGAGGAGTGTATAAATACAGTGAGAATGTGGTTAAGAGGTAACCTCAGAATCGAAAGATCAACATTTAGCTAAACTAAACTATGTATTAATAATGCCAACATTCCCCCCCTTAATACATTGATTTTACAAATCTACCCCAGATTCATCATCTTGTTACGTTCGCGACATGTCCTATTTGCTTCTTGCAACAAGGACTTTGTCTGGATTTTCTTGGTTCTATCTCTTCGTGACATACGTGCTCTTCGCTTTCTCCAGAAAAATCGATGAAGAATTGAATCAAAAGCTCGTGTGGTGCGCCATTTCCATGTGCCCGAAGGCATTTAATCTCACATTTGTCATCTGGATCGACACAACTCTTCTCCATCTATATGTCGAACAAGACTCGCCCATTATGTCCTCGGATTGCAAGTTTTGGAGGTCAAATATTCATACCGATGCTCTTCTGCATCTCTCTCAAATGCGGCACGCCTCTATGGTTTCTTTCAATGTGATGCAACATAAAAAACATACACGACTTTCATGCTCTCAAACCGGCCATTTTCATGGATCATAGGTTTGCCAAATACAATTGTTCATGTCCATCTTTGATAGCAAATTTGATGATGAATGAAGGGGCTTAATCTCGCTTTTGTTCCGATTTGATTCAAACAAATTCCACATCTCTTGATCTTTTGAATGCGCTTAACAATGTATTGCTTGGTCTCGCAAAAACATATATGAGAAGATGTTACAGAAGGAGTCTACCAACACACACTTGTAGTGTTATACATGTCCTCGATGCCACTCATGTCAGTGGCTCCACACAATTTCTTATAAGTTGGTCATGGTCATTGTCACATGCTCTCTTCTCCCTCTTTTCGTGATGGATTCTCCAATAAAACATTTAAACAATGTACCACAAGCCTTTCCTCCACAAGTACGCCACACGCCATAAAATATTTACTCTTCTAGTCAAATTGTTTCTCACACGCTAAAAATGGTCATATGATGGGATAACTCATGTAGACTTGGATCGGTTTAATGGTCGATGCCACATTTTCAGACATGAAATACAACACCAGAAATCTCCATGTTGTCGGCTGATTTGGGCGCCCCTTAACGCCTCTGCACTCGGCATTTCAAATATCAGGAAAATGCATTATCAGGCGTTTATCAAGTAAAGTGTACGCCATCCTTTCCCATGCGATGCTTCTAAATCAAGCTTTCACTGAAGTATAGTCGCTGCCACGTGCAACTCGTCCAAAGGAGAATCAATCAGATCAATCATTGGCAATTGGTGATTTAGCAACTCAATACTTTGCTGATCGAGATGTTTTCGCCATAAACACCCTCGCACGTAAAGAGGATCTACAGCAGAACCATTATGATAGTTCGAGGAGGCATTGAATAAAACATTGTTCTCTTTGGCTGAAACGCAGGACACATGCGCTGAATCTTTCCACGCAGGAAGTTAAGAAAATGGTTTCAAAACTGAATGCTTCCTCACGACTCACCAACGGGAAATGTTCTTCCACCAAACTCCACGCGATAAATTTTCACCGTTCATTGGGTCTGGCTAGATATCCGCGTAGGAGGGGAGCGGTGGTTCCAAGTAGGTCTCCAGCCTTTATCTGCACGCTCCCACGCTCCTGCTTCCACGCTGCTCTGATACCAATGTTGGATCAGGAGAAATGTAAATGTCTGAATGATTTTATTCACAATGAGGAGTGTATAAATACAGGTGAGAATGTGGTTAAGAGGTAACACGATTGAATCGAAAGATCAGATCGGTTACATTTAGCTAAACTAAACTATGTATTAATAATGCCAACAATTATGATCCCTTATTTTGGAAAAAAATATATGGAGTTCCCCTAAACAATCAATGCTAGTATATTGTCTTTTCGATGTTATGTTAAAATGCTTTGGAGTGGCTTATGTGATCAACTACAACAACTACACCTTGTTATACCCAAAAAATGACAAAATTTACATTGATAGCATTTTCAATTCTATTTGCCAGCTTGGCAACCATGAATTTGACCCTTGTTTCCTACGCAAGGTATGCTGCTCAAGATTTTTGTGGTTCTATCCTTTGGAAAGACCACACAACTCTTCACTTTCTCCATACCTAGGCTTGCCCAAAACCCAATAAAAACATACCGCATATTTCCACATGGCAAGGACTTGTGGTGAACATAGCCATGTTCCATGACCAAAACAATATAGACGAAGATGACTTCACTGTCCATTGGTTATGCCTACTTTTCCAAATAAATATTCAATTGTGGCATTCACATCCTTTCCAAGTTTTTAAGGTTTTTTCTAGTGATGCACCACTTGAAAAAACATACAATCTTATACGATTTTCACTTCCTGAAGGACATTTTCATTATGAACTCTTGGTTGCGAATATTGACTGTGTACCGATAGCGCCTACTACGTATACATCAAAAATGCATGCACTCAAATGGATATAGAAATTGAAAACATATCTTTACAAACATCCGCAAAAAACATCGTACAAATCGAATAAAAAAACCTTGACATTTTCTCTTCGCTCAATAAAAAAACATATACGAAAAGAAACACATCAAACAACTAAAACAACTTGCAATGTTATACATTCCTACTGCTTGCTCAAAGGCCATTCCCGTACCAATTTCTTTACTAAGAAAACAAATTTCATGTCCATGCATAGTTGCAGCTCAAACAGATGATGTTCTCTCCACTAAAACACTTAAGCAACAAGGAAACAAGCCTTTGCAAACACAAACATCAACCACCATAAAGCAATGCAAACCAACAGTGTCCAAATTGTCTCTTCGAAAGCTAAAGACAACTATATGCAAACACACACAACAAACACCCAACTCTACGTGTTGTATTGCCCATTTTCATGCCCGAACAAATGACACACCGATCCATACATGCCAAATTTGTAAGCAACTCCATTTCAAGTTCAACTTGGCATCTTTTACAAATGCAACAAAGAAAACATATCTTGAACTCACATCAAAGAAAACAATGCCCGAACTCAATAAAATTTGTCGCCCATGCTCAACAAGCTTATTAAATGGAAATTTTCCAAGATTAACATGCCCTCAATGAATCCAATTGATTCCAATGCTTCCATAATTGCAACGCTTTCTGATCTTGAAGAAAGACTTGTGTCTCTTCGACTTGCATTTGGTCAAATAAGGCACCGAGAGCCATAAATGCCCTCAATACACGTTTAAAGGGGGCAATTATAAATGTCCCAAAAATATTGATATAATCCAACAAGCATTGCCAAGATACCTAGAAGAAACAAAAACAATTTCATGGTGCTTAAACGTCGTCTTGAATACAAAAACCATACCATTCAGGAAATGTTCACCCTATAATCACAATGGCTGCTCTCAAACAATTATGCATGACAACATTATATCTCATGCATGAAATCAAACTAAACCATGATTGGGATCAAACACTTTCTATCGCCACAAACTTTGAAACAAACAACAACGAAGAACACAAACATATCCCCTCCGAACAACTCTTCTGACGACTTTACATGATAATGACGATGCACATGACACACTAATTCATGGTTTCATTGACTCCTCAGCTATCCACTATCTTAAAGACAAGATGATAAATATCGCTCCTTCGGAGGGCTTTACACCATTGGGAATTTTTCAAGACAAATTTTCAAAAGAGATGAATTTCCCAACTTTTTTTTTTCAGCCGACTCTCAAATGAAACAACTACAAAAACAATATCGTATCAAAAAATAGCGCAATGGGAGTTGATGCATTCAGATCGTAGATTTTCTTATCACATAACCAATATATTTTTCAAAGCAATAAAAATACTAATTGACCAAGTGGGCCATTCAATATGGCTTAAATCAGAAAGGGACAATTAAAAGGTCGAACACTAACTGCAAAAGATGTCAAATTCAAACCAAATCTTGAGAAAATCTTGAAATCTGATATCGGGTACATCGATTTCAAAAAAATACGCATTTCCCGGATTATATGCAACAAACAAGGAAAAACCTATTTTCCATGATCCGTCAACTAGGCCCGCCTACCTTTTTTTGCCACATTCTCAAGTGCTGAACATTGTTGGTTGCCACTAACCGACACCCTCACAAATTTATACACTCGCTATCGCAATAATATTCCTTTAGACAAGCCAACACCTTCAAATTATAACGACTCTAACTTTTTTGTTAAAAATGATCCTCGTTACGTGCACTTGTTACTACAAGCATAGACTTTATGCATTGAAACAATTGCTTTGCCAAGACAAGTCCTTCTTTGGACATATACAAGATTACTTTTGGGTCACAAAATTCCAAAACAGAGGAAATGCTCATAGCCATTGGCTAATTTGGACAAAAATGCACCCGTCTTTGGAAATAATACCAATGACATTATAGAGTCCTACGTTGATGAGTACATAACATGTGATACTAGTTTATTCCCTCAGCATATCACTAAACTACAATGCCATCACCACACACAAAGCTGCAAAAAAAAAACATTCCAAGTGTAGGTACAATTTCCCCCAGGCTCCAATGAAGTATACAAAAATACTTGAACCTGTAGAAGAGCCAACACAATCTGCTATTATTGCACATGCACATTCCATTTTCTCTATTCTAGAAAGAAAATGGTACGATACTTGCATTACACATGATATGTTCCTTCAAGAACTAGGCTTGATGAAATCACCTACATAGAAGCAATACAATCAACACTTAAACAACCGACATTGCTCTTGAAAAGAAAACCAACTCACACATGGAATAATAGCTTTTCCAAAAAAATGCCCATGGTCTAGAAAGTGAATACCGATGCTCAATATGTGTTAAATGCTTATGCAACAACAACCTATTATTGCTTCTCGTACATGACTAAAATTGACCAAACAATGATGAAAGCATTCACTAGAATTTGAGTTGAGCATCAAAGAATGCATCTTGATGTCGTTCGATGATTCGAGCCTAGGCAATGCAATGTTGAATACCCATCAAATGTCTAGCACAACAAGAAGTCCACATAGTCCTTTCCATCCCTTTAAAAATACATCACGAAAATGTGTTTTCATAAACACTTCAAATCCCAAAGACCATACATTCATTCTAAAACCTTCAAGTCTACTTCAATAGAACTCGATGAATCGACAAACATCATGTGCCATCTGCTCATAGATCACTACATAGCATGACCTCATTCTTTGCATTCCATTTGCTTGGCTGATTTTGTTTCCATTCACAACATCGGTAAAAAAAAAACCCCTCGAAACAAGCCAATCATCGTGCGGTTTGTCAACTATAGCAAACATCTTGACATAGACAACTATTTCCGTGAAAGGCTTTTGCTTTACGTCCCATTTACAGACAATGAACATGCCCTCAAAACAGGATTTGCACTTGGACAGATGCATATGCATTTCATGAACACACCATACGTGCCAACGAATCCAAATTCCACTACACTACCAACACCAAATGGGGTGACATGGACACAACAATTCAAGATGTGCAATTGTCTCTTCAAACCTCTGAAAAAAACAAACAATGAGTAGACAGAACACCTCCCTTTGAAGACTATGACATAGAGCGTGATTTTCCTTTCCATAATCCACAACAACATTCTGGCATTGCAAAAAATAGTTTCAACTAGGAAGACACCCAAGCATTGAAGACAACACAACATATTTCAAACAAATGCAACTTCTCAACAAGAAACAACAAGCCATTGTGAAAGACATCTCCTTTAAGAAAAATAAAGATCCATCAACTCCTATCTACCTTTTCCTAACCGGAGGTGCCGCACACAGGAAAAACATTTGTTGCAAAATTGATATTTGAAACATTGGCCCATATTTATGACACTTCCATGCACAATGACCCCTTGAAAATCAAAGGCTTGATCTTGGCATTTCATGGGAAAAGTTGCTTACAATGCTAGTGGAATAACACTCCATTCCACTTTCCTCTTGCCTTTCAATCGATTTGAACTACGCCCGTTGAACAATGAATGATTGGATTCCTTGGCAAAGCACTACAAACAATTACAACTTGCTCTAATAGACGAGATTTCCTTGGTTGGAGGTCAACTTCTATACTTCACAGACCAACGACTTTGTCAAATAAAACACATGCCCACAACTTGCTTTGGAGGAATTGACATGATCTTCTGCGGAGACTTCTACCAAGCACAACCAGTCAATGATTGTCTTGTATTTAACAACCCCAAAATTTCTAGAGAATTGATTGGCTATGACTTCTGGAATACACATGTGAAAATATTCGAGTTGACTGAAACAATGCGTCAGAAAGATCTTGCCTTTGTCTCCATCCTGAATAGAATTCGCATTGGAGAACATTCTAAATCTGATCTTGCATACCTCAATGATACCTGTATTCGGCCAGTGCCAGTTGATCCAACATTCCCATTCCTATTCTACAAAAACATGGATGTTCTTCGACACAATAACAAAATGCTTGCTCTTGCTCCTGGCGTGAAAAATTGTTATCGACTCTATCGATGAACAAGATACGTCGGTTGAACAAATGGAAGCCTACTCTAAAACTATAGAATTGCCACAACATATAGAGCTCAAACTTAACATGTTGATTGAACTTTTCAGGGAACTACGACATACAAGATGGGTTGGTTAATGGTTCTAATGGCATTTTCAAAGCATACACAACGAAAAATGACTTTGATGCCATATGGATAAAATTCAATGACCCCTGTATTGGAAAAAAAACAAAGATCTAAACACCCGCAATTGTCAATACCCAAAAAGAACTTGATTGGGTTCCTATTCTTCATGTAGCTAGACCCTTATGTAGAACATCATACAAGAGACTAGTTACAATACAAAACAATTCCTATACAACTTTTTTGTGCACACACAATACACAGAGCACAAGGCCTCACCCTCGAACGAATTGCTTTCAGCCCTCTTGGCGTATCATCACATGGCTTGGCATATACAACTCTGTCATGAGTCAAAACCATTTCCAACCTTTACTTGTTATCCCCGCTTACGAAAAAAATTCAACATCAAACAAACTATCAATATAGAAATGGCACGCCTCCGAAAATGAAAGCTAAATGGGATATTCAACATGGCTTGTCTCCAACTGATATTTCTTCCTCTATTATAGTTGCTTCACTAAATACCCAAAGTCTCCATGCTCACAGAGAAGCCATTCTCCACGACCATGAATTAATGCAATCTCACATTCTCTTTTTACAAGAAACTCGCATGCCTTTCCCCATTGCAGCTGACTATCTTGACGGATACCAATGCTTTTCTACACACCATGTACATGGTCTTGCAATTTTCATTGCAAACAATATACCTTTCCTACAAAAAATTACTTTCAAAGCACAAACGTAGAGTCCCTAGTCACAAACATATTACTGCAAGGGAATGCATAACAATTGTAAATGTCTACACTGCACCAAATGCAAATCTCAAAAACATCTTCATTGTTCTCAAAATGTCTTCCAATCCATTGATGTGACCATCCCTAGCTACATTTTTGGAGATTTTAACATCGACATGCACAAGCAAAATAAAAAAAAAATGTTGCTTTCAACATTTATGCAAAAAAAATTTCACCTTCTACATTCAACAACCAAGTGTCTTCACCAAAAACATCATCGACCATATATGGTCAAACACTATACAAGAAACCTGCAATTCATTTGAAAGATTTGCATATTGGAGTGACCACCCGACAATTTTTTCCTCTTAAAAACACCAACAACAACGCTTGCACAATTGTAAGTGCACATACCTCATTCTATTGATTCACCAAAACTAACATCTAATTAGTTGATTCTTTTCTTTCCTTTTCATTTGACACTTCTATAACAACCATGTACATATTTCAATGCTTTGCAGATAGTTGTAGCAAGGAAGACATGGAACAACCACCCAAGAACAAGGGCATTGGCAGCAGTGATCTTTTCCAAGAACCCTCTAAACGGTAATCTCTTTCTAACATTTCTATAATTTCTTGTCATGATTCATTTATTATCCTGCTCAACCTTTCAATGAAAGCCTCCTAATATCCTTCAAATTGCAGCCCAAAACTAGGAACACAACAACCATCCTCGATACTTGACATTTGTGTAGGCAAAGTTGCAACTATGTTTGAGGGTGATGTCTTGGTCATCTACGGACCAGCGCATGCAAGCAACATTTCCCCTTCAAAATCTGAAATCCTCCATGCTGATTTGGTTGACAAAAAAGGTCAAATGACCATTACTTTGAACATGAGCAACACCTTTGTCCACAAATTTGCATCGACTGTAGTTGTTGGTTGTGGTTTGCGTGTTACTAGTTTCACTGTCAAAGAAAAAACAAAGTACGAACGAGGGGATGCAAACTGCTCTCTGTCCGCAATTGCAACAACCACTATGGAAAACATACCAACAGTTTGCGAATCTCAAAATTGACACCAGACATGACAATACAAGAGCTTGTTGAATCAAATGCAACATTCTCCATCGGGTCATTTGCTGCAATTGTAACAGGAATCCATCACACCAACGACCTGTTCACCCTCTATGTTAAAGACTCTCGACATTGACAATGCAAAAGCAACAGTATCAACACTCTCCCTTATTTCATTTAGATATACATTGCACCATATTATTGCCTTCAGTTTTAACCAAACATGTTGCTTTCTCCTTTCAGGTACATTTGGGAAACTTTCATGTTTCACTATGTCATACAATAAGAGACAATATTGCAATAGGGAACATGCCACTATTGCTTTTCAAAAACTTCATCAGACAAGGAACAAAGGGTTCACATGTGTTGTACATGTAGGCCATTCATCCTTCATCGACCCTTTAAATGATGAACCTACAAAAACATTTTTACAATCTCTCATAAACACAAACATAGAGGCAAGTGCTTCACAATTTTTTTTAAGTTATCTCACTTCAACATTTTCTCACCCATCAAATGTGCTTATTAAGAATATATCCCTCTAACAACTTCATCTCCCTTGTGCAGATCACTGGCATACTTCATGCAAAGAACATATACCTTTCTCCTTTCCAAGCCTTTTGTGTAGAATGTGACCATCTCACGGAACCGGATCCAACTAAAATGAAACAAATTTCCCTTTGTGCAACTTGCAATACATCAAAACCATACAAGTATAAGCACATGCTCCATTGCACTTTGCAAACAAGAGATGACTCCCTTCACTACACACTACGAGAGCCATTATTGGGAAAAGTCTTCCCTCAGCTTTCTCAAACACAATATGAAGAATATCAACAGGACATCTCAAAGCCTGTATTTCTTCTCCATCAATTCCAAATCAAGGGTACATTCACTTTGACGGTTGACAACTCAATTTCCACAATCAAAGAAACCTAGCTTTCTCCCTTCTCTGGTGAGCATCTCCATTTTCTTCAACTCTATTCATTACATTTCAGTTTAATTATTTGTTTTTGTCTAACATATCCATCATGTTCTTTCAAATTCTGGAACGATTTTGCACCCCATGCACCTACATGAACAAATTTCATGACTGGCTCCCCATATGACTAGGAACAATCCATCATTATACTCTATGTTTTTGGCAAGATTAAAAAAAAAAAAACAAAACACAACTGCAAAGGATATCAACCACAAAGAAAAGAAACAATTGTCTCTGTTACACACTATTCACTATGACTACATACATCTCTGCTTCACAACATGCTAGTTGTTACATAGTTTTTGCCTTGCTTTCCTTCCAACATTTTTGTAATTATGTTATTCTCAGACTACTTCTAATACAATGAAATCATAATCCAAAAAATATTGGTGATTATTATTCTCTTCTTTTCTCTACTTGAATTGCAACAATCTTTTTCCCTACATGTTTTTTGCCTTTACAATATATTATGCATGTTTGGGAAATTAACAGCTGAAGATATGGTTTTTCTATGTTGTTGTCTCATTGCTTCAACTTTTCCACCAATGTCCTTCCTTCTTTACAGGTTACTGCATATCACATGCTGCCTTACTTGCTTCCTCATAATCATGGCCTCCTAATTTTCTTACCCATTTTGCATTACTTCACTGAGATTCCTTTTGGGATGATAAACATTTCATCCTGTCATACTCTGTTGATAGGAAGCATTTTCAGCTAAACAAAACTGACTTTTTTTAATCATTGAAAATTTCAATTTGTTTGCATAAATTACTATTTACTTTCCTGGAATTTGTTTGCATAACTGACTATTTACTTTGCATCCAGATTGCATCTTGCACTTGCAAATTCTCATATGCAAGTAGAACAACAACACTGAAGGAAGCAAATATATACAAGGCAATGAATACTTTAATCTTTTTTATTGCTATTGGACCTAGACATCTTTCATTGTATTTCCATAGCGATAACATGATAGCAATTTTATTGTTCTTTGCTTGCTACACACACATCTTGTTCATTAAATTTGCGCAGCAACACCATTATCACAAATTGCCTTAAGCTTGCCACATTCTATAAAGTCCCTTCATGTAAGCAGAATATCTTGTCATTAACAATAAAAGATGTGTCAAATTTAGAGAATCACATGGATATACAATATCTGTATATTCAACATATACACAAATGTCATCTGCTCCTATTAACACTATCGGGAAAGTAATGTCTATGGCCATCGATGTGTGCACCTTAACAAGCTGAAACTCCATGTATATTTATACAGATTCCAGAATATTTGTCTTATTATTTTATTAAAAAAATCACAATTTTGGTGCTTTTAATTTAGAAAAATATGGGATTACATTAAGCAAGAGATTATTTTATTTGTAACCTTAACAAGAATTAAAAGTCAAGCAATACATGAGGGTACTCAATGAAGCAATTTTCAAACATTAGAAAGAGGAGGATCATGATCTAGCTTTTTCTTTACAAGTAAAAGCCTTATCACATCATCAATGTTTTAGGGATCAAGAAACTTTATTTGGGATGTCCTGGCATGGCCATTACTGTTTCCTTCTGAAATATCTTGGCTCAAGCCCTATATGAATCCCAACAAGGCAGACAACAATCTCAAAGGACTACCATGACTGCTGGAACAAAAACACCTATCCAACCAATAAAATTGGCACTAACAAACTACCTATTTCCTCTGTATTAGTTGTGTTACTAATATTAATATGTCATACATAGATAATAGGCCGGCAGAGCAATTCATTCCCTACTATGGTTACAAAATCCCCTGCCCATCTCAAAAATATAACTGGACAGAGAACATAAATTAAATTAATTGCTCGTTGTTCCCTACAATAATAGTCCTGCATCATGAAGAAGTCACAAATTGTGATAAAGATTCTCTTTCTATCATGCATCCTATACACGTTTCAGGTGGCATTATACAAAAATGAATTCAGACTTTAACTCCCTATTCACCTATCAAAAATGCTTCTATTCTCATGTCGAGAATTTATTTTCAGAGATTAAAATACAACCCATGCACAAACATAGCACTTTGATAAAAATTTGTTCGATTACATTGCAGTAAACAAAAATTATCTTACCTTTACAAAAACATGTCCTTCATCGCACGTTGGGTGCAACATTTATGACTCCAACATAATGCATAATGCTTCCTTGTCATTTTTTTTGCTTTGCATTTGACAACAGTAACAATGGACCGATTGTGTCTGGACTATGCGATTAGCTTTGTCTTCCAAAACAAATGAAATTTCAATACACAACAATGCATGCCAGATGTTAATTTACACGATTGACAATCTCCACAGACTATGACACGTTGACATGCATTTCTAAAATGCATTTGTATTACACTTTCATTAGCCTCATAATAATATTCACCACAATGCAATGAAAAAAAATTGATTGCCATTTTAATAATTTGTTACCTCTTCCTATATTTAGAATTTACTATTTCATCCACGCTAAACAAATTTTATGAATTTATAGAATTTTGTCACCATATTCACAATATGTTTCATTTTTTTTTCTAAAGTACCACACAACAATAACCCTAGTGCCCTTCAATTCTACGAAGTCGAACTAGATGTTACTACATTTCTCAACTTGTGTAGTTGATTCATGTACCGCCACAAACAATTGGACCGGTGCATCGAATTTCAGGGGTGAATTTGTGCGCAAGGAAAAACCATAAAAATAGGTACTTGCCTTTTTCACCTACATAATAAACTCCTCCCTCAACATGACAAAACATCATTCTCAGCAAGATTGTGTGTGGCAATTATCAACACCAAAATACCGCACATTATTTTAGATTAGAATACACAAACCAAAAAATCTAAAACAAAAAAGTGATTTCCTACTCACAATAATTGAGTACAAAAACACGCCCCTACGTGACTCCATCCACTCGATACTTTGTTGCATGTTTACATCATGTTTGTCTACTTGATTAAACAAAATCACAATTGATGGAACAATGACTCCTATGCTAAACATACATTTGCAAATAGACTACCATTTTTTTATTACAACATTTGATTCCAATATTTGATTTGACCTTCTTAAATATCCACTTCATTTCTACAACATAGCTTTATTTGATTGCAAAATCAATGACCACACAAACTCCTTTCACTGCAAAATCAAATTGAATGTTTCTAACATGTCCTCCATCCACTCTCCAACACACATTTTCACGCAAAAATAGACCAAATGCATCGAGCATAACAAAAAATAACATCACCTTCGACAGGTTTTGTCATATCATGGCCTTGTTAAATGTCAAATCTATAACATTTCTTAGATCTAACAAATTTTATTTTTGAAGAAACCACTAGTATTTTGGAACGAATCTTGATTTTGACCAAATACTTAGATATGATGGATGTCATTTCAAAGTAGAGAATAAGATTTCATTCTCAAATTGATGGATAGACTAAGATGACCACATATTTTCTATAACCCGCACCTCTTCATCATTTTTGTGACCTGAATAATAAATATATTCATGTTTTTGTTGCAGAAATGTTGTTCATCGCAATCGACACCTTGAACTTGACCACTAAGTAGGCAATGTCTAAACTTCTAGCAGGCCCGTCTTCCTTGATGGAAAAAGTGCAACATGAATTGGACTTGGTAACTAGCAGTGATCAAATTTGAGGGGTTCCCCATATTTTAATTTGATGGGCTACGTTAAGTTTTACCCTTTGTAAATGACAGATTAAACCCTTCAATAGAAAAAATAAAAATGTTAATTACCTTTCACTATGTATTTGATTAATTTAAATAAAATAAATGTGAGAATATCAAAATTATTAAATATATAACACTTGATAATAATAATTTTAAAATTTATTTAAATTAAATAATCAAGATTCAAAAAAGTAATTACACAAGTTATAAGTTTGACAATTTTTTTGTAACAAGCTAGACTACACCTTCCTAAGGCAACAAATAGAACATTTGTGTAGAATTTAGGGCATGCCTCTCATATATTTGTTAAAACCTATAATTCAAGAAGTACAAGGTTATTAAAAAGTTTTTTTAATAAATATAATAGAATGTTATACATTGAATCAATAATACCTTCTTAATAAACATATCGAGTAATATATTATCGCATCTAAGAGATAAGAAGCAATAACAATTTAATATTGAGAAATAAAAATGGCATAATTGTGGTGCTAATGTGTAAAATAGACATGTATTTAAACAAATTATACATTACATAGCAAGTTGTTCCAAAATTCAAAAATACATTTGGTATTTTTATCAAACAATGTCTTGGCCAACACATTTACATTGATAATATTTTGAGCAACAAAACTCACTAGGACTTGACTTCACTTGTTTCTTGTACAAATTCTCACTCATGCATAAGGTTGTGGATTTGGTAATCAAACATTTATAGAAACAAGTAATATTTAAATGACCAATTTACAAAATAAATAAGGGCATTGAGAATAAACCACCAAATTCCAAACATGATTTACAAGCTAGCAAAAGCTAAAAGAGAATATCGCTATTTTGAAAATAGAAAGAGTAAGGTAATTACACATAGAGGTGTTCCTACAAAGTGGCGGACAAGGAGTGTAATGACATGTGTTGATTGAAAAACATTTTATTTAATGTTGACTCAATGATTAATAAATAAAATAAATATATGATTATGTATTTATACATGGAAATGTAAGTTATTACATCAAGGCATTCCCCTATGGGAAAGGTTTGTTTGGTCGGTCATGTCACTATGTTAAATTTGACGATCATTTAGACGTTTTCACTTTTTAAAGCTATTTTTAGCTTTTTTTATCGGCAACTGCATTAGGGATTTCGGTATTTAGGGTTTTTTTGTTGTGGGTATTGTAGGAGGATGTATATTGGGAGCTGGAGGAGTAGTCAAGAGTTGCAGATATGGTAGTACTGTGATAATGGTGATGTAAGGGAGCCCTATTTCAAGCCTTGTTGGAAATCGTTGGATTGTTTTCCATTGTTTCGTTAGGGTTCAATTAATTAGTGACCATTCACTAGAGGAGTTTGTGCATCGAAGATGTAATCCTATATAAGCCGAAATGACCTACATGTAGGGGTGATGACTGTTCGAGAGACATTGAATTTCTCTACAAGATGTCAAGGTGTCGGTTGCAAATATGGTAAGAAATCATCACTGAGGAGGGCTTGAAGATAGACCCAAAATCTCGGAAATCAAAGAATGTAACCAACTTTATTCCATATATAATATTTTCTATCCGAGACATATCTTTTTTTGAAACTATACATATTCTTTGTCAAATTTATTGTATTTCAAATTGGGAACTAATCTACTTTCGAAAATGTGCAATAGGGAGAAATATGCTGGAATTTTCTTGGATGTAGAAGTAGACCTTTTCATGAAAGTGGGTTTTTTCGTTCTTTTTATGTGCTATGAATATGATAATTCTATTATTGAATTCCTCAAATCCATGTTTTCTCTAACGTATGTATTCTCACTTCTGCCTTTTTTTAATGGAAAAGATTGTATGTGTTTTCAATTATGTCGGTGGGAATCGAAACCGGGGCCTATTTATTTCTCTTTTAAGGATTTCAATCCGGATGCATCAAATTGTTTTTGTTGTGCTCTTGTTTAGTTAAGTTGGGTGGATCTTTTGTTGCTAATATTTATTAGCAATTTTCATGGTTTTATAAGTTTGACCTCGTGTTTTCATGTTTGCAGTAGGACAATAAATGGCGATCATATTAATTCTCTGATCTTGTTTTATGGCCTCAAGATATAGGCAATTGTGTAAGTTTCGAGATATTGTAAGCATTTTTAGCACCATGGGATATGGAAAACACAAATAACGTGGCATGTGTATTTTACAATAAACACAAGTGGTGAATTCTAAAACATTCATTGTTGGCATGTGTATGTGTCATCCTTTGGGATTTATCTCATAATAAACTTACAGGAAAGATTCCTTTCTACATTGGATTTCTTCAAGTGGCTACCTTATACGTATAAGGCCTTCCTACAATAGATATGCATTTATAAGTCAATACTAGTATTTTTTTGTATTATTTTGATAGCCAAAGCTAACATAAACTATATTTTAAAGATCCAAGAAGATCATGTGGTTTCACAAGTGTTGTGCGTGAGCCAAAAAGTATGTATGTTTAATGGATACATTCATTTTATACCTTTGACATGCTAAATTTTGCGATGATGATTGGGAAATGTATGACATTGATTACTAAAACTATGCTTTTTGCTGAGAGTGGCATAATGTAATGTATGCATTTATCATAGAAAACTTACCTTTAGTATATTTTATCTAATGTACAATTAGAGTGGTGTTTCTTGATTTGAAAAACATTGTGAATATAAGCTGCGTTGGTGAGGATGCTGCAAAACTTCTTGGCAATGACAATAGGTGAGTGAAAGAGATGGAAATCTGTAATGTATAGGATATGGATGGCTTGTAAGTGCATCTGATTTTGTCGTTTGTTGAGCATTCTCTCCCTTTTCGTAATCTTTGTGAGCATTTACTGAAGCTTGAGAAAAGTTATCAAGGATTTCTCAACTCTAGCAAGGGGGCCTAAAGCCTCGTGGAATAGTTCTGATTAATCACACTGAGATTTGTGATTTCACCTCTATCTATTTTGGGTGACAGAGGAGAATGTTTTCTACAGTAGGGATTAAATGCCATGATATAAGTTGTTCCTACCATTATATCAGAGGAACATGTTTCTATAAAGCAGGGATTTAAGGCCATAATTATAATTGTTCATACTTTGTTAAATCAAAAATTATGTCACTGTGGAAGTATTTCGATAAGTAACTGAGATGCTTACATTTGTTTGTTAAAAAGAGCTACATTGCATTTTGTGGTTGTTATTGTGAACATCAAGGCTTAATGAGAAATCTGATGTATACAATTACAAAAATGTTCTTCTGGAGTTGTTGACGATAAGGAAAGTTGTGGACAATGACTCAAATTTGGTTCAGTTGGTAAGATTTATGTTTTTAATTTTCTTTCGAGATTATCAAGTTAGTGAAGAATCACAAAGACCCCAAAATGAGCCGTCATGTCTTTTTCTAAGGCGGGGTCATTTGGTGTGATTGGATAACATTGAATTTCCCCTAGGTGTGGGACTTGACAAAAGGGAAAGTTCTCCAGAGAAGAAGCTGGTTCCTCTTCCTAAACTACCTGCCACGAGCTACTCCAGTGCAGAAAACTAAATCTAACCTAATCTAACCATTCCAAGAAACCAAGGAGAGAGAAAGAGGGAAAAACAGAGCCTACACTAAAGCAGTGATACACCAACAAAGGAAGCGAGATATTTTGTTGAGGGAGAAAGAAACAGAAAAAATGGAGATGAGGGAGGTTAGACAAAAGTAACACGGCCCAAATCTTCAAATTCACCATTAAAATCCATGAAACACAACATCTTGCACATGTAAATGTGAAATACATGTACAGAAAAACAAATCTGGAAGGGAGAGGCACAAAGAAACAAAAAAACGATGCAAAGGGTTGAAGAACACCACAAAAACATGTTTTTATTGCTCTAGAAAGTAAACAAACCATTACATTTCTGAATAGAGGCAAAATACATTTGCCAGATGTAGGAGAAGGTTCACTACTAAAAATTGCATCGAGAAACAAATTTGACAGAATTTCTCTATTCCTAGAATGTCTCTCTTTTAAAAAATGAGAAGTGTTACAATATATAGAAAGAATAAGAGAGAGAGAGAGAGAGAGAAAAAAATTGAATCCTGCACCAACCACCATGAAATAGGCATCGAATCCTGCTGTGAAATTTCAACCACTGAATATCAATGCCTTTTACAAATCCACCCACAATATGTCACTTCTAGTTCCCTAGCAGATCGAATTGAATCGGATCTGGTAGTTGAAGAGCAAGAAGATCTTACATTAAATGCCCGAAGATGTTTTCTCCATTTTTCACCTACCAGGGCCCAAAAAATGATTTTTAATCTTTTCATGGCATAGAGGATGTCGAGACTTTTCCAACGGTGTAAGATTCACAATATTTTGAGCCCTGAGTCAAAAGACATGCCCCTTCAAGTTTTTATCGGTCCATACAAATGGGTGGGAAAATAGTTTGAAAAATGAGTCCCCCTTTTGAGATGGGACACGTGGCACCCCTTTTAGAGAAAAATTAGACTCGTGGGTCCACAATTTATCTTTTGCCCTTTTGTGCAAAAATACAAAACTCAAAAAAACTCCCGCGGCCCCAAAGCTCTACTTGGATACGTGGCACCCTTTGGTTGGCCGAGGGATGTGCTTCACCTTTTGTCTCTGTGCCTTTTGAGAAAAGGAAAATTTTCACCATTTCCTCCACCTCCCCACTTTGGCTTTGACTTGGGTTCAAATGCTAACTTTTTCCCTTTGGTGGAGTCGCGGCCCATTTTGAAACTTGTACACCTTTTTGGGGTAAGGGGCAAAAAACTAACTTTTCCCCGATGGCCCACTTTGACCTGGGACACGTGGTAAGACTTTGCACTTATTTAGAAACCCTTTTCTAGATTTAACTTTGAATTAGTGCCATTTAGACACTTGGTAGCCTCTGCCAGCATGGTCTATGCATTGAATATTCAATTGACTCTGCCCCTTTTTTGATATGGACACGTGGTGGCCTCGTGCTTGCTTGAAAGCCCGATTCAAAATTTGCCTTTGGAGGAGCGTCGAGTTGACACTTGGTAGCCTCCGTAGGTCTGTGGAATTTTCAACGGCCCCTCTTATCTTTTGGGACTCGGGCTACGTGGTGAGCTTGCACTCATTTGGGTTTCTGCCTTTGGACCAACTCTTGGAAATGCATCAGCCGACACTTGCACTCTCCGCTTGAACATTCATCCTTAGCCACTTTGAGGCCCACCACATCTACCTTTAACTCTGTTTGACCATTTGACCTTGCATCCGCTCCGGCTTGGGACACATGGAATTGCGGGGCTTGTTTGAGCCTTTCTCTTGGATTCATCTTTGAAGGAGCATCGTTAGGACACGTGGCTCTTCCCGATGTCTTCTCCATACTTATTCAATTTTGGACCTTTTCCTGAACTGTTTCGAGCTCAAAACTTTGAATCCTTTTCGTTTTTTCCCCTTCTTGCTCTTGGCTTCTCTCGCGACACTTTGCTCCTTCATTTTTGAGCCCACTTGTAACTCGTTTGATGAATTTAAGGCATGGGTTCACTTGACAGAGCCATTTCTTCTCTTTCTTATTGCATAGGGTTGTTTGATCCTTCGCAGGCCCCGCCATTCCATTGTAGAGTCCCTCTGCAACTAGTTTGCAAGATTTAAACGTGTTTTCTCTAATTCTTTTCATGTGGGTCATGGCTAACCAAATATTTTTCCCAAGGGTGAAATATGGATAACAATTTGGTGACTCACGGGACATCTTCTGCTAGATGAAGAGACCAATGGCCTTGAAGCATCCATTAGGCATGGATTCTACTTGATAAACATGAAACTGATCTAAAATTTTGAAGATCTGATCCCTAAGCCACTGCGAGCTTAACTGTATGCCTTTTCTATGTTTTGTCTGACCCTGAGTCTGCACTCTCAATTTTCATAAGGAAATCTTGGAAATGGAATTTTTGAGAGTAGAAAATTGTTTTAACTCTGGGGCTTTCATCTGTCCCTAAAATGGACTATTTTGAAATGAATTTAGTTGCTTTGCATTTGTTTTCTTTGAAGATGGCAACTATTATGGGTAACTATGAGTTTCCTTGCTATGAATACTAAAGAGCCTGGCTTTATGCACCTTTGGAGCAATGTGAACAAAACTTATATATAGAGACCAAATCATACATGCCTCAAATGAGACATGCAGAGTGTGCATAAGAACTTCTTCTACTGGAAACAAATTCTACTCCTACTCCTACACTAACTAGAGAGAAAGAATGTTAAACAAAGCCTGCTACAGGCAGGGAGAAGTAGCTTCCCTTTCTCAAGAGGGGCAGCCATGAAAATGATTTGACACTAAATATAGCTTCCTGTATGAGTGAAAAACTGACAATAAGCTGGTCCTCCACCCAAATCATCAAGGTATCAACATTAATGGAAAATACCTCCTCAAGATGACTTGCATCAGACTTCTGGAGGTGTTGATGATGACCCTTGGTACTTTGATGCTCATCCTCATGCCCTAGAGTAGGCATGACTGGTTTTGGCTTCTCCCTTGGCTCTAATGAAGCCAAGTATCTGATTGGGCAAGGTATGGTCCTTTGAATCTACCCATGGTTCTGAACTCTAACTCCAAGAATGGAGCCTTCTTGCTGACTCTCATGGATGGATGGTGTGAGAGGGATGATGACATCTTCCTACTTTTTCTCTTCCTTCTCCTATGAAGAACATGGGAGAGTCATGTCTTCCAATCTTGGTTCCAGAGGGTTGTTATGAAGTGCAGGCTATTGTTCTTGAATGTTCTCCTCCATGGCAGCAGGCTCATGTGCTTGGGATGTGAGAGATGGAGGAAAAAATGATGTGATATCCATGGGTTCCTATACGTACCCAAAATTATAGGGTACTTGCACCGCCGGAACAATGTTACATGTGCCCCAATGATGATACAGGTCTCCTCACAAGGTGTTCGGGATCCGGAAAAGCTCTCCAAGTATGCGTTAACATCCTGCATGTCCTGCTTAGCCCCTGCGTGCTTTTTCCTTCTCTCTCTTTTCTTTTGCTTTTTGCTCTTCAAGATGACAAAACCACCGCCCTACCTCAGCGGCGATCATGTGACCGCCACCTAGGCATGGTGGCGATCCTGCACGCATTTTCCGAGAATGTTTCTTTTATCATGACTCGCGTAAAATTCAACGTTTACCAGCTTTATTTCACTGCCTTTACTTGTATTTATGATTCTGGTTCCCTGGAATAGTGTTTTTGCATTGTTTATGGTTTAAGAGTTCAATTTGGTTTTCACCTTTGGGTAAATGGGATTCTATAAATAGCTGGCTTGTGCTCAAGAAAATGGCCCCTCAAATTTTCCTCTCAATTTCTCATTGCAGTAGCTTAGTCTTTCAATTTTGCCTAGGATTCATAGTTTTATTTATTGCATGCATAGTTAGTGTTGTCTTGCTATTAGGAAGCCACATAATCTTCTTGTGCTAGTGTTGTTATTGTTTCATGCAATCCATTGGAGTAGGATAGTTTAATTTTTAGTAGGAAGCCATTAAAGTTACAGGTTTTGTTCGTCAAACAGAATAGTTTCAGGTTCTGGATGTTTTGTGTTGCATGACTCGCAATAAATCCCGCTAGGAATTACATAAGCCAAGCTCTATTCTCTTGCACTATCCCTCTCCTACTCACATTGTATTCGGGCCTACATCTAAAGCTGCCATTGTTCCAATATCTACTTATGTTGATGCTAGCGTTACATGCTTTTCGGATCCACGTGAGCACAAAGGAACGAGGAGATCACACTTTGAGGGGACAAAGCCATACACAACTAGATTTTCCACTCTTCCGCAAAGTCTAGGTTCAAGCTTTCAAATTTCTATCAAATAGAGTAGTCAATCATTTCATTTCAGTTAATCTCACTTTCAATATTGCCGGGAAGCTATGGGGATTGATAGTTTCTGAGAAACTATGATTCACTCCTCACTTCTGAGGTAGGATCGAGAGTCTTTCAAATAGATTAGATCAGTTATCTGGTTACTTAGAATAGATTTACAACTGCACAGGCAAGTAGCCATACTCAGCTGCTTTGTTTGTTTTAAATTTTGTCATTAGTTTAGTTGTCAATTTCTAGATATATTAGATAATTGCTCTTTTAAATTTTGTTCAGTAGTTTATCAATAAAATCAGATTTAGGAATATACATAGATATATCTTGCGTAGTTAATTTATTCTGTCATTAGTTAGACTTATATCATTTCCCTTTTGCATGACAATCACGGGACCTAGAGAGCCCAAAGAATACGTATTCAAGCCAATCATGCCTCAACCCAATCTTGTTACGGTAATAACTGATATAGATCAGAATCTTAGAATCCAAGTCTTCCAAACAACAAGACTTACAAATGGATCACCACAATTAAGAGGGTTAAACATTGAAGACGACCACCACACACATGTTTTGGTCAAACCAGCCAAACTACATTACCCTAGATAAATATCCACATGACTCAGAGAGGGCTTGAAAGAGAGAAATGTTCGGTTGTGACCCTTTGGTCCCGCGACACTAAAGTTTTCCTCCGTAATTTCTATTTCATGTATGTATTAGTGAATAGGATGTGGTTAAGTGTAATTAGTAGTAGCGTCGATAGAAGATACTTTGGCGCTTGCCAAGCATTTACGCCACCAATAATGTGGAGTACGGTAATACCAAAGTACAATAGGAATGTTGTAAAAAGTAAATATTTGTCGTAAGTGGTCCAAGAATGTTAAAATGTCAAAGTTTGGGTAATTAGAGAAGTAGGGTCTACATGATTAGGAATTAGAAATATTATATCGTAATAAGGACAAGGAGTGAGGTCATAAATATTTTGTGTATTTTATTAGTAAAAAGTCTAAAAATGTGGAACCCATGTAAAATGATAAGGTTTATCTTATCTTACAAGATAAGCTTTACATGTACATATAAGAGTTAAGGTATGGAATATGATTCGTCAGAGTGGATTTCTTATCCTATCTTAGAGATAAGATGGATAAGCCCGAAGTTCTATAAATAGAGAGGCCACCCCTCATTTAGCATAGAAGGAAGTAGTGAGATATATTGTAGGAAGTGTGCGAAGGAAGCCATCAGTTAAAGGTGTGTTGAAGAAGCCATTAAGAGGTGTAATTGTAAAGTTTATCCCATAGTCTTGATGAAAGGCAAGTGAAGTCAATAACACTTCAAGTACCTCATGGGTGAGATTGTAACAATTTCATGTTAATATTATAATTTACTTTGATATTTCAGATTTGTCATCATTCCGTCTTATCATAGTCGATGGTATTCTTGTGTTATGTTGTTGTTTTGTTTCTAGATTACATCCACCAAACTAAAGGCACGTGCATTAGTAAATAATCATAAAGACGAGGAGTTCCCCAAGAATTATCATAGTGCCGGATTGGTGATGACATTTTGGTTCCGTTGTCGACCATTCCTCATTGTGGATTTTTTTGGAAAGATATTCCCACTTAGTCAAAAATCAATCGAGGGTAACCTTGTTTTTACAGGTATAGTAGTTACCATGGTAAAGTCATTTTTCCCATTAATAGTAGTTACCATGGTAAAGTCATTTTTTGCTGGGAATAGTATTTACCGATAAAAGTCACTTTTACCTTGAATAGTATTTACCGTAGTAACTTCACTTTTTACCGTGAATAGTGTTTACCATAGTAAAGTCAGTTTTTACCGCAGTAAGTCAAGTTTTACCATAGTTTACCGTGGTCATTTCTATTTTACTGTAGAAAGGTGTAAAGTCACTTTCTAGTATAGTGATTCCAATTATTTGTGCACATAAGTCTTGTTGGTTGTATTTCACGGTGGTTACTTTTGAAAATGGGAAAGATTCCTATTTTTTCAGCTCAATCTAATGAAGATGCTTCTTCTTTCATTCAAGAGTTTAAACGATCTTGTATTTGTAATGGCCTTATAAGAAGGGAACAATGGACTGAATTTTTGCTACCTTTTTGGATGGTTCAACACTTAGGTGGTTTGAAACACTAGGTGATAATGTGAAAAATTCATGGGATTTATTAACTGAAAGTTTTCTTGAAGAATTTGGTGAACAATAGAAATATGCAGATCTCATGATCGATATCACAAAGCTATCCCAAGGAGAGAAGGAGAAGATAAGGGATTATCATGCTCGTGTTCTAGAGCTAAGGAGGAAGCTCGATGCCCAGATCCGAAAGGAAGGATTAGCGGATGGGTTGATGAATGGCATGGATAATCTCCTATGTAAGCACTTCATTCTTGGGATGAAGCCAGAGATCAGACAACGAGTGAAGTATGACCGCCTAGCTACCATTGAACAAGCAAAGGAGATTGCAAGAAGGCAAGAAGAAAGCATGGAAGAGGAGCCCAAAGAAATTGTTGCTAAAGTAGAGCCTACACCAACACCTTTGGTCTAGAATCCACAACCACTCCCGGTGAGCACAAATATTTCTCCTAGTACATCTACTGAGTATGAAGATCTACTCAAAAAGATGGGTCAGTTAACTATTAATCTTCTTCAAGGAAAGAATTTAGTTCTCAGAGAGGAGATAGAGGTCAAAAAGAAATATTTCTAAAGTTATATGTTATGGTTGTTATAAAAGGGTCATTATAAGTATAATTGTCCGATAGAGCTTCTACATCTGTAAAAGAGATAATGATAAAGGAAAAGCACTTGTGAATTCTTTTGATGTAGTAGATAAGAGCAGAAATAATGAAGTAGATGTGTTTGTAAAAAAAAGAAAGAAAGAAAAAGATAATCAAGATGGAAATGATCCTAAGAAGATGAAAGGAGAAAGTAATAAGAAACATAGGAGAAGAAAGTCTGGGTGTGCAAGATTTTCTCGATTTCACAGGGCAAGGACCATACTCCATCCCGGAAGATCTATCCAAAAGGCATGCAAATATTACATATGGTCAACTCTCAAGCTATGTCTTCGAGAAGAGGTGGGAGCTACGAAGTGGACTCAATTCTCGACGAAGGAAGGAGGTTGAGGTCCCTGCTTTTGGAGGCAGAGGCGGATCCCTATGCTCCACAAGCTGAGGTATTATGTAATGGTATTTCAATTCATGATGTCTTAGTTGATGGAGGTGCTGCAGAGCTTAATGTAATGACCGAGTCTCAGAATGAATATGTTGGGGTTAAAATTGATCGCCCTTCAACACTTATGTTAAGGTCATTAAATAAGGGAAAACTAAACCAAAGGTGTAGTTTCAAATGTGGCAATATCTATTATGGGTGTTGTATGTGTGGTAGACTTTCGTGATGAAAAATGGTACTGCTATTGCACCCAATGTTGTTTGGGAAGACCATGGCTAAGGAGATTTCATGAAAGAAACTACTGGAATGAAGGTTTCATGACACTTGGACGTGGTAGAGAGAGGGTGAAGATAAATGTGATCCCTTGACATCATAAAGCGTAACTCGTAGATTCAAGTGATGAAACGATGATTGGACATCCTCTCGATTACTCTAGGTACAAGTGAATTGGACACTAAAGATGAAGAAAGTGAGGTTGATGTTTCAGTCATGGATATCCTTCCAGTCACACCAACTCATGACCCCATAAAATTATCTGAAGAAGAAGTTGATGATCGTCTCCAACAAATAAAGATTGGTGATGTTGTGATGGAGAGTGAGAAGGAATCCTACCTCCAACTCTTTTGAAGGTACATACACATATTCACTTTTGATTACAAGGAACTCCATCAAGTAAGTTGGGTAGAACATTCTATTGAGCTGGTAGATGGTGCTAAGCCCATAAAGCAAATGCCATATAGAATGAATCCTAATTTTTCCAAAACTGTAAAAGAAGAAATAGATAAGTTGCTTGATGCAGGATTCATATTTGCTGTGGAGAATTCAGAATGGGTTTCTCCCATTATGATCTCAATAAAAATTATGGGAAGCTACGCATTTGTGTTGATTACAGGAAGCTCAATAAGGCAACAAAGAAGGATCATTACCCTCTTCCATTTTCGTGATCGATCTTGACGAAGTAGGCGCCAGAGTGCTATAGTTTCTTGATGGATATAAACGCTACAACCAAGTTTGTATAGCAGAGAAAGATCAATCAAGACCATGTTCACCATTCCTTGGGGAACGCTTTGCTTATAGAGTTATGCCTTTTGGGTTATGTAATGCTCCGCAACATTCCAAAGATTTGATGAATAGGGTGTTCGAACCCTACATTAGACCTTCATCGTAGTATTTCTGGATGATTTTTGCATCTATGGGAGCAAGTTGGACCACCTGCACTGGGATGGAGAGCATTTCAAAGGTTAGATGAAGCACAAGCCTCACTAAACCCTACAAAGTGTGTCTTTGGATGTTCTAAAGGTGTTTTGTTAGGGCATGTCAGTATCCAGAGATGGTATTGGTACTGATCCCGATAAAGTTTCAAAAATCAAAGATTTACCATTTCCTATGAATAGAAGTAAGTTGAGATCATTTTTAAGCCATGTGGGTTACTATAGAAGGTTCATCAAGAATTTCTCAAAGATTGCATGACCACTAACCCAGCTTGAAGAAGGATGTTACTTATGAACCAGAAATAAGGTGCATGAAGCTTTTGGACAATCAAGGAAGCCCTAGTGTCTTCACTGTTTTGAAGAATCCAGATTGAGCAAGCCATTCATTGTGTACACTGATGCCTCAGATGCAAAGCACTAGGAAGTACTTTGAGCCAAAAGGATGAAAATGGGAATGAATATCTAATTTACTTTGGGAGCAGACAAATGAGCAAAGGCTTGAGGTAAATTATACAGAATCAAAAAGAGGCTCGCTATCTTTTTCTGTAAATAAGTTTTCTATTAAGCACAGAAGGCAACAACATACAAGCCAAGCACAAATGGACAGTGAACAAATTTTGTGTTGTGTCAAATTCTAGCAAAAGATGCACCTTAAGTACATAAGTGGGATAAAAGGATTCATGCATTTTGGGCATATAGGGCAACATCAAAGTTAGCAACAGGATACTCCCATTTCAGTTGGCTTATGGCATTGATCCAGCTTCTTCCTATTGAATTTGATATTCCCACTATGTCGAGTAATGAAAAAATGAAAGAATGGATTCAAGAAAAGAAAGGTTGGTACATCTTCATTTGTTAGAGGAAATGAGGGAAATAGCTAAGGATACAAGCTATAAGAAGAAAATGAAGCGGAAGGAATACTTTGATCAAAAGATCCGGTGGTCTCCATTTCATGTGAATGACTTGGTTCTAGTATATGATTCCGTATACAAAAAAAGAAGACATGAGAAAATTTCTTCCAAAATGGATGGGGCCCTACAAAATAAAGAAATTGCTGCATGCATGAAAATGGTACGTCTGCACTGACCGAGGAATTGGATGGCACTCCCATTACAAAATGGGTCAACCACGACAAGTCAAGGTTTTCCAAGCACTTGGAGAATAGTCTACTCGAGGACGGAGTAGAAGCTAGGAAGGGGGAAGATGTCGACACTAAAATTTTCCTCCGTAATTTCTATTTCATGTATGTATTAGAATAGGATGTGGTTAAGTATAATTAGTAGTAGCTCGATAGAGATAACGGGCGTTTCCAGATTTACGACCGCCAATAATGTGGAGTACGGTAATACAAAGTACAATAGGAATGTTGTAAAAGTAAATATTTGTCGTAAGTGGTCCGAATGTTAAAATGTCAAAGTTTGGGTAATTAGAGAAGTAGGGTCTACATGATTAGGAATTAGAAATATTATATTGGTAATAAGGACAAGGAGTGAGGTCATAAATATTTTGTGTATTTTATTTGTAAAAAGTCTAAAAATGTGGAACCCATGTAAAATGATAAGGTTTATCTTATCTTAAAAGATAAGCTTACATGTATACAGATAAGAGTTAAGGTATGGAATATGATTCGTCAGAGGGATTTCTTATCCTATCTTAGAGATAAGATGGATAAGCCTGGAAGTTCTATAAATAGAGAGGCCACCCCCCTCATTTAGCATAAAAGGAAGTAGTGAGAAATATTGTAGGAAGTGTGCGAAGGAAGCCATCAGTTTAAAGGTGTGTTGAAGAAGCCATTAAGAGGTGTAATTGTAAAGTTTCTCCCATAGTCTTGGTGAAAGGCAAGTGAAGTCAATAACACTCAAGAACCTCATGGGTGAGATTGTAAAAATTTCATGTTAATATTATAATTTACTTTGATATTTCAGATTTTTCATCATTCCATCTTATCATAGTCGATGGTATTCTTGTGTTATGTTGTTGTTTTGTTTCCAGATTACATCCACCAAACTAAAGGTTGTGCATTAGTAAATAATCATAGCATGAGGAGTTCCCGGTGAAGAATTATCATAGTGCCGGATTGGTGATGACAGTCCCACACCTAGACGCAGGAGACATTCTCACTAACATAAACACCGGCTTAAGAATTCAAAGCCGCTGTAATGCCTGTAAGGTACTCTGAGAAGATTGCACAACTTGTAGTTCTAAATATAGAGGCTGGAAAGGCATACGATTACTGGATACTAGGGATTAGAGATTGATTCTCGTATGACCTTAGCAGTCCACAACAACCAAGAATCTACAACCAGGATCCACAAATCCCACAACCCAACGAGTCCACAAGTCAATCTGATGTTGACGCTAGCTTACGCACATTAGTATTTAGATCCACTCCACTTCCACCAACCATTATCGCACAGTTATCCTTGTTAGATATAGTAGCTAACGAAGCTAAGGATTTCTAGACTAGACCAGAGAATCACCTGTAGAGTCCACTATATCCATCATCTACCCTATGACCCTATCTAGAGATATACACGAAACAATTCTAGGTCATTTTCCCCATATCCCACAACCTATAGATTGGATTACGCCAGTTTCAATATAGATTGGAGCCTTAGAGTAGTCATCCTTGCCGACCGATCTATCACGCCAGTTCAAGTTAGGAGGGCCTTCTTTGCCTTAGATTCGCAGATTCCATTAGTGTGTGTCGAAGATATAAGATTGCCTAACTAGTTTACCTATACCCCACATATATTCCATCCCCACCGGCTGTCTCGACATGACCTTGGGAGGTCGGGTGCGAGGAAGAGTTACTTGTAGATTCCCATGCTTGCTTGTCACTTTTCCATCATACAAAATTGGTGAACCCAACGTGAACAACACAGTTCTTTTATTTTTCTTTATTATTTCTCCATCCACCTTCACTCTTTCCCATTATTCTGTGGGTATTCATATACCCCCGAATATGTCGGGATTCGATGCATATGCTAGACCTCTCCTAGGTCTTGAAGCATACTACGATCAACTGAATAGACAACCATCACCCCTCAAAGATGGGGTGACAATTATTCAACTAACCGATTGTCAACATAAACTCCGCCTCCAAGGACTAGATATAGTTCATCTTTCCAAATAGAGGATTTGGATCAGCTCACTCAAACGCAACAAACAGAGCCTTCAGGCTCGAACAACATGACGTTTACAGAGAATCTGGTTCGTCTCCTCAGGTGTTGCTTAGACCACAAATTAGTAGACAATCAGATCCATACCTGTTTTTAGATGATGAACATTTAGCACGTTATGCCAGGAATGAACAATGCTCTCAGAGTATGTACCCACCTATAGGAAGTTTACAAACGCAACCCGCGGTCTCTTTTCACGAAAATACCTCCATGCCACTACCTATGGGAAATGCCCTTGGTGAGACTTGGTAGGGCAACGATCAGTTCATAGCAGGGTACCATATGCCTATACAACCTCAGAATATACAACGAACCCCACTAAGGCAGAGATACTGTGACTTCACCAAATGAAGTCATCTCAACTTTAGTAGAAAAGGTTAGAGGATTAGAACTTGCTCAAGCAAGTCAAAATTCTCAATTCATGCAGGTAGGAATTTCCAATCCTCCACATCATCCTAGCCAAGTAGACCTCCTCACAGGAATAGGCACGTTGGGCATGCCTCCTCAGTATTCACAACAAATTCCAACTAGAACCGCCGTTTCTAACACTGCTCCGTGAGAGAATATGATACCTCCCTAGTACAAAATAACCCATTCCTAGTAATAGCCCTCCATACTTAAACATATATTCCAAATCACCACAAGGAGATATGTTCCCTCTCCCGGCATGTTTTCTCAACCACAGGATTTCCTCGTACCCTACAAATACATACGCTATGCCATATCAATAACCCATTCCACCTCCACCTCCTCAACAGATGCCATCAATGGTCAAACCTATGTGATAGGGACTTATTCAGAATATTTGAAAGAGCCCTTAGACTTCACTATACTGAAGCGTCATGCTTCCAAGACCTCTTCCCGATTTTCCCAAATACAAAGGGGAAGGAGACCCAAATGCACATATCAAGGCCTACGCCACAGCCATTCAAGAACTGCTCCCTTGGGATGGGGTTGTTACTAAAATATTCCCAAAACTTTAGAGGGCATTTCCCTCGATTGGTATTACAGAATACCTGAAGCCTCCATCCATTCCTTTAAACAACTCGTTTTAGAGTTCATCAAGGCATTTGACATGAACAAACTGTTGAGAATAGGAATCAGGGAATTCTTGCACATTAAGCAAGAACACAATGAATCTGTCGCTCACTTCATCCAAAGATGGCGTACAGTCCTTTATTCTTCGGCCAGTGCTCCAAACATGGACCAAATGGAACTATGTAATTTATTCCTTCATTCTCTCAATAGAGAGGTAAAGGAAGAAGTCCAGAAGTTCCCACTAAGGACTTACGATGAAGTACTTGAGAGCACTCTCCGAATAGATCAAGCGGCAATAGATAGTGGTCACAAGACATATGGAACAAACGGGAGGTTAATCACCCCCAACCAGAATACTACGACTTATCCTACTGCCACAAACATCAATCAAGGACCTAAAATCTTTAACAAAAATCACGGCACAACAACCGATGGAGTAACTGACCAAGCTAAAAAGGCCAATGTTGTAAATACTCCACCACTGGTTAACAATCAACGGAACAACAACTTTACCCCGACAATCAATACAATGGATTTTAATCATCCACAACAACAACGACGATTTACGATGATGGATTCGCATACGTGGTCCAAGCCAAAACTCAACTAGATATCAAAACCAAAACCAAAACCAAAAACAACAAGTGCAAGAATTTAATCCTAATGGTCGACAAAGGTTTAATCAGGGTTTTGGACCACAATATGTGCCAAACCAGCAACCTAGGAATTACAATCCTAACTCGTATTGTGGTTTCCACAAGATTCGAGGCCATGACACTAGAACATGCCGTGATTACAATAAATTCATGCAACGATTGCCAGAGGAACAAAGACAACTTTTCATAGATATGTTCTTGGCAGATCCTGCATCACCAGCCAAATACTTTCACAGGGGCAGTTTCCCCTCAAAATGCACCCCTCAAGATCTTCAATGATCCACTCCCAAATCACAATAACAACAAATTAAATCCGAATGGGACGAACAAGGGTGTAATGGCAGGAAACAATGATCATGAAGCCTCGACTTCGCTAAATCCACCTGTTGCACCACAATTAGGAAGTCAGCCACGACCCAAGATAGTCGGCTTAGTGGAGTTAGACACTGAGCTACCCGTGGAAGCTATAACAAGGACACGAGAGTATTCTTCTCAGCCAAATCCAAGTTACCTACTAGAGGTAGATAACATCCAACAAATATTAGTAAAACCCGTAGGTGCCTATGATTTAATTAATGACCTAACGAAGACCTTCTCTCACATCTCCTTTTTGGACTTATTGAAGAACTCTCCTGACCATAGGGCTACTCTTTTAGAAGCATTAGGTTTAGGTCATTTAATTAACATCACTCCACCTCCCGAAACATAGGTAAATCATATAGACTTTGATATCCACCCTCCGGGGCAGCCGGATAGGGATACCAAGTTTATATTAGAAATAAACAAGATGCCAACAGACACTGAGATTGCACGCAGAGGTGATCCAACCTTACATTTGCAAGTATGGGTTTATAACAATTACGTTAAACACACAATGGTTGATGATGGGGCAGCAGTTAACATAATCCCCTTTGTCTTTCCTTCAAAAACTAGGGTATGGAGAAACAAATTGTTCCACGACTCGGAATACACTAAGAGGCTATGATAGCCTTAAGGCCACTTCGATTGGGACTATAATACTACCAGTCACCTTAGGACCCAAAACAATCCTGACTGAGTTTTATATTATAGATCAGGAAACCAACTATAATATGATCCTCACCGACCGTGGATACACTATATGAAGGCAATCCCTTCTACGTTATTTCAAGAAGTAAGGTTCTTGCACTTAGGAAAGATATTCGTAGCCAAAGGTGATCCAAAACCATTCGATATACACCTAGCTAACTTAAAGAAAAGACCGGGTGTTCACTCTGAGTTTGAACTCCCAACAAACCAACTTAATAAACCAACCGATGTGAAACCGGAAGAAAATTTGGTACCTACAACAGAACTAGAAACTATGAGCCTAATCAAGAATATCCCAGCCCTCAAGGATGAGGCTAACATTGTCAAAACAATATCATTAGGAACTACTGACAAAGATTGTCGAATTGCTAGAACAGGATCTACCAATTTTCCTACCATTTGATTTTGTAGGCATGGGATATACCCTAGGTGTTGGTTCTCTTCCAGCAGAGGATCTCTGCATGGTAGAAGTAACCAAAACTGAAAAATTTGACGTAGCAAATGTCCCAACGTCCATCTTCCCAACTAAATATTGGACTCTCCATTTCGATGGAGCTAGATGTCATTATGGGGTTGGGGCAGGTGTGATCTTTACTTCACCTAAAGGAAAGATCTTACCATTCGCCTTTAAATTAAACTTTGAATGTACAAATAATGGCGCTGAGTACGAAGCCCTCCTCCTTGGTCTCATCATAGCTAAGAGGTTCGGGGTTGACAACATCAGAGTATTAGGAGACTCACAATTAGTAGCAAACCAAGTCTCTGAGGTGTATGAGACCAGAGCTGAACACTTACAGCTCTACAAAACAACAGTATTAAATTTGAGCAAAGAATTTGACTTCATATCCATTGAAGCAATCCCACGAGAACAAAATCTTCTTGCAGATTCGATAGCAACCTCAACATCACGCTTCACTCCAAACAGTGAGTTGGAGGATACCCATTTCACAGTATCCCTTCATACTGAACCATTAGTAAAGAAAATGTCAAATCCTCTCTTAACGAACATAGCTAAGAACAAATCTACTATCTTAGATCATGTTGATAGTGATAGAGCCACTCTTGATTACTTAAATGCCTATGCAGTGTTACATCTCACCCATCACGTGGTAGATTTGTCCTTAATCCCACATTCATCTTCCTACTTCAGGAATCCCATGATAGAGCTTCCCCCACAAAAGGAACTCGGCATATACACGGTAGAGAATGGAGATGATCTAGAACTACCTCCAGCTCCGCCTTGAGTTTGAAGAAGGTAATGCTTCTTTAATCGAAGAAACGATCGATATTAACATCGAACGGAGGAAGAACCGAAGATCTTGAAACTAGGATCTTCGTTAACTCTAGAAGAAATAGAAATACACACTCGAATCCTCAAAGAACATCAAGGCCTTCGCATTTAATTATAAAGAAATGATAGGGGTTACACCACACATCGCGGTACATAACCTCATCACCAAATCAGATGCAAATCCAATTAAACAAAAATCGAGACCAATGAAACCCAAGGTAGCTCTCATGGTAAAGGAAGAGGTAATGAAACTCCTCCAAGTAGGATTCATCAAACCGGTTGATTACTCTCAGTGGGTATCTAATATTGTTCCCATTCTAAAAAGAATGGGAAGATACACATTTGCATAGACTTTTGAGACATTAACAAGGCATGCCCTAAGGATGACTTCCCATTACCATCCATAGACATCATCGTTGACGCAACAGCTGGATTTGAGCTTTTGTCTCTCATGGATGGATTCTCGGGATACAATCAAATCAGAATATCCGAACAAGACCAAGCCAAAACCATGTTTATAACTCCTTGGGAACTTATTGCTACATTGTTATGCCATTCGGTCTCAAGAACGCTGGCGCTACATACCAACGGGAAATGACATACATATTTCACGATCTTATTCACAAAATCATGGAATCCTATGTAGATGACTTATTGGCCAAGGCCAGAAGCATTGTGATCACCTCGGAAGTGCTCCGCATCATTCTTTCATGTCTAATAGAATATGGAGTCACACTAAACCCAGAAAAATACATTTTTGGTGTGATAGAGGGAAGCTCCTAAGTTACATTATATCATCACGAGGGATCGATGTAGACCCAGCCAAAATCTGGGTTGTCCTTGAAATGATCCCACTATCGGATGAATCTGGAATCAGGTCGTTTCTTGGGAAACTCAGTGCAATCCGAAGATTCATCCTAGATTTAAGCTTTTCCATTCACCCAATCAACAATCTACTCAAGAAAGATTATAGTATCGATTGGACCAAAGACTGCAATGAGGCTTTGAAGCCATTAAGCGTTTCTTATTAACGCCACCTACGCTAATGCCTCCTAAGCCGACCACCCTTTAATCTTATATTCGCGAGCTACCAATGTCTCGCTAGCCTGCATGTTGGCCCAAGAAGACGATGACAAACGAGAACGTGTGATCTATTTTATTAGCCGCATGTTGCTCGATTATGAAACACATTATACGCAAGTAGAACGAGAGTGCCTTGCCATAGTCTTCACAACCAAATGCTTAAGACATTACATGTTAAACCAAGAAACAAGGGTCATTGTAAAAATGAACCATTTACGAACTTTCCTCACACAAGGGTCCTTGTCTAAAAAGGTTGGATGCTTTATAACCTTAATGGGTGAATTCGAATTAACTTTTGTAAATCAGAAGTCCGTTAAGGGCAAATCCCATCAGATTGGTTAGTTGATAACCCATTAGACGGAGGCGATCTAGTAGATCTAGACTTTCTTGATGAATGCATATATTACGTTGAAACTAGACCTCCTATCTCCGAATGTCCTTGGTATACTAATATTGTTAATTATATCATGGACCATACATATCCAGAAGGTGCTACGCCACAACAAAGAAGGTGGTTACACATTATCGTAATGAAATACGTTGTTATAGAACAAGTGCTCTACCGTAAGGCTTTTGATGGAATGCTTCTAAGGTGTGTTGACATAGAAGAATCCAAGAAGATTCTCTACGAATCTCACAACGGAATATGTGGAGGCCACTTTAGTGGTCATGCCACCACTCACAAAATACACCGGATGGGCTATTTCTGGCCCACTCTAGAACACGACGTAGTAGAGTTTGTACGTAGGTGTCATAAATGCCAAGAATTTTCCCACGAGATTCACATGCCGACACAAGCTCTGCAACCAATCACTACTCCATGGCCCTTTTCTACGTGGGGCCTAGATTTGATAGGGAAATTATCTCCCTCATCTACAGATGGCCATAACTTCATAATCATGGCCACCGAGTATTTTACCAAATGGGTAGAGGCTATGCCTCTCACCACTGTACCAGGTTCCATGATCACCAAGTTCATTTTGAACCAGATCATTTGCAGGTATGGTGTCCCACAAATCATTATCACAGATAATGGGACTTCTTTTAAGAATGACGAGGTTCGTGAATTATGCAATAAATTTAAAATAAGCCATCATACAGCCTCCCTGTATTACCCTCAAGCTAATGGACAGGCTGAAGCAACAAACAAAACATTAAAAGCTATTCTCCTTAAAACAGTAAAAGAAAACAAACGAGATTGGCATTTAAAGTTATATCCGGCCTTGTGGGCCCACCAACCTCAATAAGAACACCAACAGGAGCAACTCCTTTCTCGCTGGTATTCGGAGCAGAAGCAGTTCTCCCACTTGAGGTTGAAATACCCAGTCTCCGCATCTCATTACAAGGGATTCTGGATGAAGACGCTTATAGAGAAGCACGTCTCTCCCAACTAGAAAGCCTAGATGAGGCCAGGTTAGATGTTGAATAGTGGCATAGAGTCTATGCTGACTAGATGTGTCGGTAGTATAACAAAAAGGTCTATGAATGAGATATATATGAAGGAGATCTAGTTCTAAGACTAGACAACTGGATTGATAAAAAGACCGACTGAAGGAAGGAAATTCCAGCCCAAATGGTTGGGCCCATACCAAGTCACAAAAGACTATGGAAATGGTGCATATCTCTTATGTACACTGGAAGGTGAGGAATTTGGTGAAACTGTCAATTCCTTGCATCTTAAACAATTCTATGCATAAGTGACCAGCACTATCTGTATAATTATATCTACATTGCATCTTCATGTAGTTAGGTTCATTTTGTCCACTTGTTTCATACAATTTTGTGATCAAGGAACTTATTCTCAAAGCAATTCATTACAAACTTCTGATGGTATTGACATAATCATTCAAATCATACTTCTTCACTTTCATAATCACATCACCTGTTTTTGAATCATTTCATCCATATAAAGCTAGATATGACAAAGTCTTAATGGTAACCATACCAAGGTCTGCATGCTTGTTCTCACTTTTGGTTTCTTCCTAGGATAGGTGTCTTTCCTATGGTCTATTCTAGAAGCTTCATAGTGTCACATCTATCCCATATGCATATCTCTTTGGAAGTAAGAACATACTGACATTTTGCTCAAATAAACAAGTCAAATATAGATCAAACAGAAAATTTTATTTTTACACATTTCCTTTCCCTACCAACCTTCGGTGATGAGCTTGCATCTCTTACTAGTGACGTAGGGTTGGGAAAGGATGGGAATGCCCTTACTCACCTATGCCTTGTCCATGGTGATAAGCCCATGCTTCTTACTAGTAGCATGGGGCAAGGTGTGGGGGGTCTTCTTGACAATAAACGGTGAAGGTCATAAACAAACAGTTCAAGTAAACCTTTGCAAACTTAAGTCAAAAGCAAATGAATCAGATGTCCAAAATTCCAAGAGAGCTCAAAACCCCAAAAACCAGATTTTGTCTACCATGTGGCCATCTACGGATCTAAGTCTAGATAAACCACAAAGCAAGTAGCATTCTAAACTATGGAGTCACTTGAGTAGAGTAGGTTTGTAGCATCCTAATTTGGTTCCACCAAATCTTTGTCTATCTCTCATCACTACCATTCAACAAATTTCATAGCTTGTGCCCTTTCTAGCTCTCGGTGATGAGCCCTCACATCTTACTAGTTGCATGGAGTTAGGAGTGGGGCAAGTTCATCTACTCATCATACCGGTTTATCATCTCATTTTGTCAAAACAAATATGAAGTACCAAACAATTGCTTATAGAAACTAAAGTTCAAGATCACATTATGTCTACATTATCATATATCAACATCACAAAATACAAAAAGAAAGAAAGCATTTGTATCATTTGTCCTCCATTGCATACATTCTGAAAAACATATAAAAACAACATTATAGTTTACATGCGGAAACAAATCACAAGAACATAGATACCAAGAGTTTGATCCAAAAAGAATATATATATATATATATATATATATATATATATATATATATATATATATATATATATAACATTTCTTATACAATGCCATCATGCGCTAAGCATGGTCAAAACACTCAAAGAGCCCGGGAAATACAAAATACATCATACAAACAATCTACAAGAGCCAAGTGGCCTCTCAACCCCTATGAGATCCCTCCGAAGGTGCACACCCATGTCTAGGACTCCGGCTACGCTGGCACTCTGAGTGCACGGAGGGCTCACGATCTCGAGGAGCAGCTGCGGTCTCGCCATGAGAGTGACTCCTCATCGGGTGCTGCTTATCCTATATCCTTCCAACTCGGTATGGAGGGTAGACACCATCTTGCCACATGCCAGACAGGGGAAAAAATGTCGGTATGCTTACCGCTACCGAAAGGCTCCCTGCGTCCATGGATAGCTCCGCATGGGCCTTCTCCATGGGGATCATCAGGGTATCAGTGCATACCCGATGAATCAGGTCTTGCCACTCATCACTGTCTCTACAAGCAAAGGAGAAAATGAATTAGAAATAATCAAAAGATAGAAACAAAAGTAAACAAAAGGAGAGATAGTAACTAAGGCAATCCTAAACAAATGTTAAGAGAAGGATGATAACTCACTCGGATCTCTGGGCCTCCAAGATGGATCTCTAGGGTCAACACCTACCACAAATGCCACCACTGACTGATGTGCTCCTCCTGTGCCTAGGGCCACATAACATCCTACTATGGACTCATCCTCTCTGCCCAAGCCCTGAGAAAGTGGCTCCTCTAAAGCTAGGGTCACCCTCTCCACACTCTGCTCTGCCCTCTCTGCCTGTAAGATATCTTGAGTGTCATGCCACTCGGGATCACTGTCCTCCTCTCCACCCACTCACTAACCTCATCCTCGGTCTCCTCCTCCATCTCTCCCCTATGAACTCCTCGACTCAGAGTCTATGTCAATGGGGTCATCACTATGTGTGGGCGGGACCGGCGGCAATCTGAAGTAAGGGTGCCTGAGGAGCACCGGCTCTCCCTCGAGCACGTACTACCCTCCTAGCTGCAATGGGGACACCAAGAGTAACAACGGTCCAACCCCGGCCTCTAGGACCTCCCCTAGCCTCCCAAACTGATCTGTATACTGGCACCACTTGGGGGAAGCATACCCACGTAAGGAAGGCCAAACTGCTGAGGCACTCGACCAAAAGGATGTATCTCCACCCTCCCCATCCTGTCATCCACAAGCTGCCCTGTGGTGGAGCAAGAGATCAAAGTAAGAGCCTCCTCACCCCATAACCCTGCCATGGCCTGATAGGGTGTGGCCTCCATGTCATCAGTGGTCAAGGAGGTGACTAGCTGGTGAGGTGCTCTGAGCACCGACATGTCTGTCCATCTGGCTGCCCTCACAGCTCCGGGATCTGCCACCTCTACACCTCTCCCATAAGGGATGAAATGCTCATAGACCCAGCTCATAACCAAGGTCGATGGCTCAATGACTGCCCCTGTAAACGAACCACCCGGTACAAATCATGATAGGTGGTCCCAAGAATTTCGGCCCCCCAGGTGTAAATCCGCCATGTCCCTCAATCTGTGCAATAATGGGGGACCAAAAATATAAGTAAGTGTCTCCTCCCTTATCCCGATCAATCTCGAGGCAAGGATCCCCATAATGGCCTGATGAATCAAGGGGATAGGCGGGTTAGGAATAGATCGGACCCTCACCCCTTCTTCGAACCAAATGGGAGATAATTTTATGCATCTCCCATATATGAGGCCCACCGTGCTGCTATCTCGAGCCCGTGACCTTGCTATCTCAAGTGTGAGCCATCTCCCGATGATCGGACCCCCAAGATGCGGTAAACATCCTCCAAAGTGATGGTCCACTCACTCTTGACTCCTGGGAATCAGAAAGTGTTCTGATCAACATCCCAATATGAAAACAAGTCACAAAGTATGTGACTAGAAGGTGTAACATGTAAGACCCGTGATATGTATAATATACCAGCCCTCTGAAGAGTGTCCTGCTCATCCTGAGAAAGGGCATCCAATACTACTGAAGCCAATCACACACTCTCTCTCGGCTCCATCGGATATATTCCTCCTTCACCTGCATACACCCAAAAACACACAAAAAGGAGTAAGTTAGTATTCAAATGACATTAGAAAAATCATGAAAGCAGTATAAGAATGCTAGAAACGCAAAAAATGAATTCAAATAAGTATTGTTTATGCATTTTGTGAAGGACCACTACCCTGAGTAGGTGGCGGTTCCTGTAATCACCACCTTAAAGGTGGCGGTCTTGTAACCACCGCCCTGATTAGGGCAGCGGTCATGTAACCGCCACCCTGCTCAGGGCGGTGGTCGTGTCTCAAAATTCCATGCGGTCATGTGCCCTAAAAATGCCTAAAAACGCAAAAAACACGACCATTTTGACCAAAACAAAGCCTACCCATTAGGCGTCCCCCCTAAGTGACCCTATTAAAACTGACATTTTCAAAAATAATCCCCCCATGACAAAGATTTCACCATTTTAACATTTTAGGGATAAAAATGGTAAATCGAGAAAAACTAACCTGTGATCTCGCAGGTCGGTGTTCCACTCGTAGAGGCATGATCACAATCTCGTCACGAACATTTTGACTATACTCTCGTCAAAAACCATCACCGTGGGTCCCAGAGCTCAAAATCAATCAAATCAACACGCGTAAATGAATAGGAAAATGGGCCCACTTTTACATATATAGCATCCTGACTTGTTTTGAATGCCCTTTCACAGGTTTGGAGCACCGACGGAGGTAAGTTCTTATCCCCGCACAAATGGTACGTCCTCATTTCATATTATTTTAGTATTTATTTTTTGATCTATTTTGTCTATCTGCACTTGAGTCCTCTTTTCATTTTACAGGTAGCAAGAATTTTGGATGGCGTCGTTTCGACACACAGGCGTGTCAGGTATAATTTCTTACTTCCCATTTCGGGACCGCCATACTCGGACCCACCGTTTTACGCCTCTTCATGGCTAAAACGCTTCTCCGAGGGGGCAATATGTACGTACCCAAAATTGTAGGGTACTACACCACCGGAACAACATTACACGTGCCCCAATGATGATACAGGTCTCCTCGCAAGGTGTTCGGATCCAAAAAGCTCTCCAAGTATGTGTTAATATCCCGCATGCTCAGCTTAGCCCCTACGTGCTTTGCTTTTTCCTTCACTCTCTTTTCTTTTGCTTTTTGGTCTTCAAATGATAAAACCGCAGCCTTGGCGGTTGTCTTGGGTGGCGGTCTCGTGACCGCACGCCCTGTAGGGTGGTCGGTCGTGCATGTATTTTTTCAGAACATTTCTTTTATCATGACTCACATAAAATTCAACGTTTACCAACTTTCTTTCACCACCTTTGCTTGTATTTATGATTCTGGTTCCTAGAATAGTGTTTTTGCATTGTTTATGGTTTAAGAGTTCAATTTGGTTTTCACCTTTGGGTAAATGGGATTCTATAAATAGCTGGCTTGTGCTCAAGCAAATGGCCCCTCAAATTTACCTCTCAATTTCTCATTGCAGATAGCTTAGTCTTTCAATTTTTCCTAGGATTCATAGTTTTATTTATTGCATGCATAGTTAGTGTTGTCTTGCTATTAGGAAGCCACATAATCTTCTTATGCTAGTGTTGTTGCTATTTCATGCAATCAGTTGAAGTATGATAGTTTAATTGTCAGTAGGAAGCCATTAAAGTTGCAGGTTTTATTTGTCAAACAGGATAGTTTCAGGTTCTAGATGTTTTGTGTCGCATGACTCGTAATAAATCCCACTAGGAATTGCATAAGCCAAGCTCTGTTCTCTTGTGCTATCCCTTTCCTACTCGTATTGTATTCAGTCTACATCCAAGATGCCATTATTCCAATATCTACTTCTGTTGATGCTAGCATTACACGCTTTTCTGGATCCACGTGAGCACGAAGGAACAAGGAGATCACACTAAGGGGACAAAGCCATACACAACTAGATTCATCACTGTTCTGCAAAGTCCAGGTTCAAGCTTTCAAGCTTTCAAAGTTCTATCAAATAGAGTAGTCAATCATTTCATTTCAGTTAATCTCACTTTCGATATTGTCGGGGAAGCTATGGGGATTGATAGTTTCTGAGAAACTATGATTCACTCCTCACTTCTGAGGTAGGATCGAGTCTTTCAAATAGATTAGATCAGTTATCTGGTTACTTAGAATAGATTTACAACTGCACAAAAGTAGCCATACTCGGCTACTTTGTTTGTTTTAAATTTCGTCATTAGTTTAGTTGTCAATTTCTAGATATATTAGATAATTGCTCTTTTAAATTCTGTTCAGTAGTTTATCAATAAAATCAGATTTAGGAATATACATAGATATATCTTGCATAGTTAATTTATTTTGTCATTAGTTAGACTTATATCATTTCCTTTTTCATGACAATCACGGGACCTAGAGAGCCCAGAGAATACGTATTCGAGCCAATCGTGCCTCAACCCAATCTTGTTATGGCAATAACTGATATAGATCAAAATCTTAGAATCCAAGTCTTCCAAACAACAACAGACTTACAACAGATCAGTTCACAGTTAAGAGGGTTAAACATTGAAGATGACCAAGCACACACGTTTTGGTCAAACCAGCCAAACTACAGATTACCCTAGATAAATATCCACATGACTGTAGAAGGGCTTGAAAGAGAGAAAACATTCAGGGTTGTGACCCTTTGGTCCCACATCCAGATGTAGGAGACATTCTCACTGACATAGACACCGACTTAAGAATTCAGGTTGCTAGAACGCCTGTAAGGTACTCTGAGAAGATTGCACAACTTGTAGTTCTAAATATAGAGGCCGAAAAGGCATACGACTACTAGATACTAGGGATTAGAGATTGATTCCTCGTATGACCATAGCAGGTCCACAACAACCAAGAATCTACGGTTGTGATCCACAAATCCCACAACCCAACGAGTCCACAGGTCAATCTGACATTGATGCTAGCTTACGCACATTAGTATTTAGATCCACTCCACTTCCACCAACCATTATCACACAGTTATCCTTGTTAGATATAGTAGCTAACGAAGCTAAGGATTTCTGGACTAGACCAGAGAATCACCCGTAGAGTCCACTATATCCATCATCTACCCTATGACCCTATCTGGAGATATACACGAAACAATTCCAGGTCATTTTCCCGTATCCCACAACCTATAGATTGGATTACGCCAGAGCTCGATATTGATTGGAGCCTTCAAGTAAGTCATCCTCACCGACCAATCTATCACACCAATTCAGGTTAGGAGGGCCTTCTTTGCCTTAGATTCACAGATTCCATTAGTGCGTGTCGAAGATATAAGATTGCCTAACTAGTTTACCTATACCCCACGTATATTCCATCCCCACCGGTTATCTCGGCATGACCTCGGGAGGTCGGGTGCGAGGAAGAGTTACTTTTAGATTCCCATGCTCACTTGTCACTTTTCCATCATACAGCCTCCTCCATCAAGTCAATTCTCCAAGTCGAAAGGTAATCGCCTCCTTGTTCTCCTACTGTAGATGCTCAACCTCCTTCATGGTGTCCTCTTGATCTATAATTGACTCACCATGGTTCCCTTCATCCTCAAACATGAAGTTTGAAAGCTCAAACTCTTCTTCAACATCAGAGATTGAAGGGGATGAAGTGGGAGGAAGAACTAAAGGTTCTTCTGTGGCCTGCTCCGCACTAGGAGCCTCTAAAACTATATGGTCCTCCTCCACAACTAGAATGTACTCCTCTTCTTTTGGATTAGGAGTAGCTCCTTCCTCCCCTGCTTATGTTGTAGTTGGAGCTTCCACCACTTACGGATTGACCTCACCTCCTCCATAGGCTTAACCAACAAGGTAACCTTTGAAAACTCAAATTTAGTAGCCCAACTCTTCAGATTTTCTATCATTTCTTCTTTGTTGGGTTCCTCTATTTGATGTTCTCCTTGGCTGGTTTTTGGAGTCTCTTCCCAACATGGACTTGGGAAGGCAAGAGGAGTGGTGGGTGGGGTCTCCACTAGTTTTTTCCTTGTTTGTGGTGGAGGGGAAGGCATTTCTTTTGGCTCTTATGGGGGACATAGATTCGGAAGGGAAAAGGGAAGAGGAAAGGAAATGAGATGGAAGACTAGAAGATGGAGAAATGAAATCAACACTTGGGGTAGCAAGTGAGGGGCTTGACTCTTGCCTCTGCTGAAATGATAAAGATTGAGGGAGAGAAAATGAAAGGTAGGGAGCTGGTGATTGACTTACCCATTAACAAGGTTGTCCCACACTTTTCTCATAAGCCCTAATGTCCTCAATCGACTATGTAAGCTGAGGCAACACTTCAACCATGAAGTCAAGCTTCTCTTGAGGGCTGTAATGTTCTGGAAAAGGGCCTTCCCATGAACAAGGTTCCCCGCCACCAATTCAAAGCTTTCATTTGAGTTATTGCCCTTGATTGCACCATGCTTATCCTCCATCTTTTGGATCTTTTCTATCAAAACAAAATTCTCTACGTAACTATTGCCATTATATGTGTCCCCTTGTTCTTGATAAGCTCCATAGCCAAACTGATTTTAAATTTTCTCATATGGGTAAGCATAATGGTTATGGATCTGATTATAATGCTAATTCGAGGAGTTTAGAAGTGCGTTGGTAGTGGACATTCATTGTCAAGTGTGAGTTCCATGAAGGGAATGAATTCATGATTGCACAACCTCATGGAATGGGAAAAATGAAAGAGATGGAAGAAATAATGGGTGGAAATTGATGGGAAGAAGGTTTACAACTCAGAGAATGGGTTGTTGACCGATGGAGTCACCAGATGTGCTTGAAAGTGCCTCTAAAGCCTAAAACCTTCACCAAGAGCACATCGAACCTAATGAAGTGAAATGGTAACGTGATTTAGACTCTGTCCCATCTGGGCATGCTAAAACCTGTTAGTGTAGAATCACCGCACCCCCAAAATGAGCCATTAGGTCTACTTTTCTAAGGTAGGGTCATTTGGTGTGATTGCATAACATTGAACTTTCCCCAAGGTGTGGGACCTGACAAAAGGGAAAGCTCTCCAGAGAAGGTTGGTTCCTCTTCCTAAACTACCTGCCACGAGCTACTCCAGTGTAGGAAAACTAAATCTAACCTAATCTAACCATTCCAAGGAACCAAGGAGAGAGAAAGAGGGAAAAAATAGAGCCTACACTAAAGCGGTGATACTCCAACAAAAGGAAGCGAGATATTTTGTTGAGGGAAAAGAAATAGAAAAATGGAGAAGAGGGAGGTCGGACGACAGTAAGTAACATGGCCCAAATCTTCAAATTCACCATTAAACTCCATGAAACACAACATCCTACACCTGTAAATGTGAAATACATGCACAAAAAAAAAAATCTGGAAGGGAGAGGCACGAAGAAACAACAAAATGATACAAAGGGTTGAAGAACACCACAAAAACATGTTTTTATTGCTCTAAAAGTGCACATACCATTACATTTCTAGAATAGAGGCACAAATACATTTTCTAGACGTAGGAGAAGGTTTGTCACGCTCAAAAATTGAGTTGAGAAACAAATATGACAGAGTTTCTCTATTCCCAGAATGTATCTCTTTTAAAAAATGAGAAGTGTTACAATATATAGAAAGAATAAGAGAGAGAGAGAGAGAGGGAAAAATTGAATCCTACTCCAACCACCATGAGAAATGCATCGAATCCCACTTTGAAAGTTCAACCACTTAATCTCAATGCCTTCTGCAAATTTGCCCACAATATGTCACTTTTGGTTCCCCAATGATCGAATCGAATCGAATCTGGTAGTTGAAGAGCAAAAGATCCTACATTAAAGGCTCAAAGACATTTTCTCCATTTTTCACCTACTAGGGCCCAAAAATGATTTTTATCTTTCCATGGCATAGAGGACGTCGAGACATTTCCAATAGTGTAAGATTCACAATATTTTGAGCCTTGAGTCGAAAGATATGCCCCTTCGAAGTTTGTATCGAGTCCGTATAAATGGGTAGGAAAACTGTTCAAAAAATGAGTCCCCTTTTGATATGGGACACGTGGCACCCCTTTTTGAGAAAAAATTGGAATCGCGGGTTCATAATTTATCTTTTGCCCTTTTGCGCAAAAAACACAAAACTAAAAAAACTCCCATGGCCCCAAATCTCTGCTTGGATAGGTGGCACCCTTTGGTTGGCTGGGGATGCACTTCACCTTTTTCTTTGTGCCTTTTTCACTATTTCCTTCGCCTCCCCGCTTTGGCTTTGACTTGGGTTCAAATGCTGAATTTTCCCCTTTAGCGGAGTTGCGGCCTATTTTGAAACTTTTACACCTTTTTGGGGTAAGGGGAAAAAACCAACTTTTCCCCGATGGCCACTTTAATCTGGGACATGTGGCAACACCATCCTTATTTAGAAACCCTTTTCTAGATTTAACTTTGAATTAGTGTCATTTAGACACTTGGCAGCCTCCTCTGGCCTAGGCTATGCATTGACTATTCAACCGACTTCTGCCCCCATTTTTATATGGACATGTGGCAGCCTTGCGCTTGCTTGAAATCTCGATTCAAAATTTGCTTTTGAGGAGCATCGAGTTAACACTTGGTAGCCTCCGTAGGTTTTGTGAACTTTTCAATGGGACCCTCTTATCTTTTTGGGACTCGGGCTATGTGGCAAGCTCACGCTCATTTGGGTTTCCTTTTTAGACCAAATCTTGAAATGCGCCAGCTAACACTTAACCTCTCCCTTGCACATTCATCCTTAGCCACTTTTAAGGCCCACCCCATCCGCCTTTAACTCTATTTAACCATTTGACCCTACCTTCGTCCCCGACTGGGACACGTGGAGATGTGGCACTTGTTTGAGCCTTTCTCTTTGGATTCATCTTTGGAGGAGCGTCATTAGGACACGTGGCTCTTCCCACTGGCTTCTCCATTCTTAGTCAATTTTGGACCTTATCCTCCGAATCAAGCTTTCCAGCCCGAAAACTTTGAATCCTTGTTGTTTTTTCCCCTTCTTGCTCCTGACTTCTCTGCGACACTGCTCCTTCATTTCTGATCCCACCTGTAACCTGTTTGATGAATTTAAGGCATGGGTTCACTTGACAGAGTCGTTTCTTCTCTTTCTTTTTACACAAGGTCATTTGATGCTTTGAAAGCCCCTACTTATCTCCATCGTAGAGTCCCTCTACAACTAATTTGCAAGATTTAAACGTGTTTTCTCTTATTCTTTTCATGTGGGGTCATGGATGACCCAATATTTTTCCCGAGGAGTGAAATATGGATAACAATTACATTATACAAAATCTTGTTTTTATTCTTCTTCTTGTTAGCTTTAGTAGTTGTTATGGTTGCCTCTGTATTCTTCTGTGGATTTGAACCTAGGACTCTATTATGAAAGGCTGGATATTCTACTATGGATTATTGTGGTATTGCTATTGTTAGCTTTTGTAGTTGTTATGATGGCCTCAATATTCTTCTTTGGATTTGAGACCGGGACTATGTTATGAAAGCCTCAATATTATAACAGGTTTATTATAGTATTGTTCTTATTGATATCTTTGGTTTAGCTTATGGGCAGATAAGGGCATGGAACAATTTGGTAAGAACAAGTATATTTTTAAAAAGCATTTGGGTTGCTTTCTGTCACATATTTTGGACTAAGATAAATTTGGAAAAATTGAACAAGATGCTTCATCTTCGAGCCAACATTCAATTGAATCTTGACAATTTTAGTTGTCTCTTAAAATCGCTGCCATAGTCCTTTTCAGTTTTAGATACATAGTTGAACTGATTTCTATTTATTTAATTCCTATTATTTTTCTCTAATGTAATATGAACCATTGGTTACATTGACCTTGAATATGCAAGAACATCAAAGGCTTAATGAGAAATTTGATGTATACAAATTGCAAAAATTTTTTCCGGAGTTGCTAACGAGAAGGATAATGACTCAAATTTGCTTTAATTGGTAAGATTTTTGTTTGTTAATTTTCTTTCGGAGCTTACACTATAAACTATTTAAGTATTTTTAAGGTTTGTTGTTTAGAGCATGGAGAAATCAAATGTGGATGGATTTTTCTTTGACATTGGCATGTGAACACAGATTCTATCAAAAGTAGACAACAACATAGTCATGGAAACAATAGATACAAAAGTTGCAACAACTTGCAGGGATCTTGGGATTGTATTAATTTTGTGAAGTCAAGAATGACAGTGGTTGGAGATTTAACTTAAATTTGGAACCAATTTTTAAATTCAACATGTCATTCTCAAGAGCCTTCAGTTATCTCTCAAGTATCAATATCATCCATATTCTGCTATTGCATTTTTTGGAACATGTTTTCCCAATATCTATGTCATTTCTATTAAACAAATAACATGTCAATAGTTTTAGCCTCAGGAATAGTTTTGGTAGTAAGTGGAATTGTATAGACATGACATGGTTACTTATATTTTTCTGAATTTCTTTTTGATAAGATGGGTGTCACCATGGAATATATTTTTTGGAATTTAACCATATAATAGTTTTGCACAAATCTAAAATCGAGATAAAGCATACAAAAAATGAATGCAGAAATAAACCGGAAGATAAAATAAACAAGAGAAAGATAACACTAGATTTAACGTGGTTAACCCAAAGGTGGGCTATGTCCTCCAAGAAATGGAAAAAATTATTATTCAACGCTTTACAGAGGAAATACAATGAAGATATTTTGTCTTCCAACATCTCATAGGATGTTCAATATTTTCCCTCACTCAATTACTCTTTCTTGCTCACCAAGAAAATTAACATGCAAATAATTGTTATTTTCTTCTCTCGTACCCTCATACAATGCATACATGCATATATATCTATTCTAGGCAACTAATTATGATTTTACAATCAAGAAATCATCTTTAAAGCAAAATATTTATTCTAATTCTCAGCCAAAAATAAAGCACCATCACAAAGGTTGACCAATGTCGCATCTTGCCTAACCGATGTCGATCACCGCTTGACCGATGTCGATCACCGCCTAACCAATGTTGGTCACTATGTTTCACCTCAAAGTATGTGATAAAATAGATAAGGTAATAGTCAAGGAGGAATACATGTGATTATGTAGATGGTATGCACATGTTAGAATTTGATCAGATTGAATGTGAGAGCTTCCCTTTGGCTAGGAGGAACAACTTGTATAAGAAACAAAACAAGACCACCAAATGATATTAAATAGTAAATGACAGTGGACTGCCTAGCGATTGCTAGTTCCAGGAAGTGTGATACTTCCTAGATGGTTATCAATCCACTATTTTAAATTAATGAAAGTAAATACAAGAAATAAAGGTCTTATTGCTAACACTTTGATTTAGGTATCTCAAAATGTTATCAACACACTAGATTAAACAGAATATTGAAATACAAACTAATCTAGCATTAGGCAAGGTATGTTTCTGGTTGGGAAGGTCACAAAGGTGTTAGGTAAGGTCATTGGGATATCTGTAAGGTTTGGATGGAATTTGGTGGAGTTATGGGTTGTTTGGTGGAGGTTTAGAAAAAGACACAATGACCGATTTTGGTACAAAGGTGAGACCGATTTACGATAGGCGCATTTTTGGTAAGAGTTAAATAAAAGTAGTTTTTGAACTTCTTTGTGATTGCAAAAAGAATGGAGGGAGAGTGGTTGGGTTTGTAATATTACCAGAAGACTCAAGAATGTGTAGAGGTAGGTATGGAGAGCCAAAAGTTTGTAGGTGGTTGGGTTGATGGATTGGTGAGAAGGTGGAGATAAAGGAATACAGAGAGAAGTAAAGTATAATGAAGGAAGTAATGGATCTAAACTTTAAGCAAGCACAAATGATTAAAATCATGTATACTTACTTGCATTTGTAGATCTGATAGGTGAAGGAGGATGATAGTTGATCCATGAAGAACCTCTGTGTTCAATGCCATAGAAATACTCCCAGAGTGTCCTATGAATATTCTAATACCTTGGGATGAGAGTTAGATGTTTTCTTGGGCCTGTGGTTGAGTATTTTGTGTCATCTGGATGCTTGAGAGGCTTGGATTCATGCTTGAATGTAATAGTTCTCCCAAAAATGAAAATGACCAACCTAGGTAAAAGGTTGCAAAGTTGTATATAAAGTAACCAATGATGGTTAGGTGATCGGTGTTGGTCGAGGAATAACCAACGTCGGTTAAGGCGGAAAGTCTAGGTTTACCAAAAATAGGCAGATCTTCCCAAATTTGGCATGCTTTCTCCTTGAGTCCACTTAGGAAAGTGGATTTCACGTGAGAGAAGGCATGAAGAACTTAGAAAAGGTCTAGTTAGGTTTAGGAATAATTCTTAGTTAGTTAGGTCAAGTGGTGACTCAACACTAGGAGTGATGACTCAATGTTGAGAGTGATGACTCGGTCATTGTGAGTTAAATGCCCCTAGAATGGGTCCAGGATGAGGTGGAGGTGTGAGGGTGAAATTAAATTAATTAAAATAATTAAATTAATTAATAATGTGAAGGTGAATAATTAATAATGGGGTGATGGTGTCATGATCAATTAAATATGTTACGTTAATTGATTAAAAGGGGACCAAGGGGAGTGTGACTCAAAATTGGTGTCTACACACTGTCAAATCCAATAACATGTAAAAATAAAATTTTAATGAAGCAATTAAGCTCCACACTCAACAATCTCCCACTTGGAGATCAATTGCTACACTATATTGTACATCACCATCCTTGGATCCTTTTCCTTGGCCCGTTTCTTCCTCTTCAAGTCTCAAACTTGAAGACCAATAGAAGTGGAGTGAAGCTCCAAATTCTCCTTTACCAATGGCTTCATTAGCATATCTGTAGGGTTCTCATATGTATGGATTTTCTCTAACTTCAGCTTCCCATCCTCCAACACCTGCCATATGAAGTGATACCTCAACTGAATGTGTTTCGTTCTTGAATGAAATGCTGATTTCTTTTCCAGATGAATCACACTCTAACTATCACTGTATAATCTGCAATCCTCTTTCTCCTTACCCAACTCTTCCATGAACCTACTCATCCATATCATCTCCTTGCTAGCTTCTGTAGTTGTAACATACTCAACCTCTATAATATACAAAGACAAAACCTTTACAATCTCAAAATCCATCTTATTATTGTTCCACATACTATGAAAACATATCCATTGGTGCTCCTCCTACCATCCAAATCTCTAGCCATATCTAAATCAACATAGTTGTGTAAAGAAGTATTTGACCCTCTATATCATAACTCCATTCCAAATGACCTATCGACACTAAAATTTTCCTCAGTAATTTCTATTTCATTAATGTATGTATTAGGAATAGGATGTTGTTAAGTATAATTAGTAGTAGCGTTCATAGAAGATAACGGCGCTTCTAAAGACAACGCGCCAATAATGTATAAGTACGGTAATACTCAAAAGTACAATAGGAATGTTGTGGTAAAAAGTAAATATTTGTCGAAGTGGTCCGTAATGTTAAAATGACAAAGTTTGGGTAAGTAGAGAAGTAGGGTCTACATGATTATGAATTAAAATATTATATTGGTAATAAGGACAAGGAGTGAGGTCATAAATATTTTGTGTATTTTATTTGTAAAAAGTCTAAAATGTGGAACCCATGTGAAATGATAAGGTTTATCTTATCTTAAAAGATAAGCTTACATGTACAGATAAGAGTTAAGGTATGGAATATGATTCGTCAGAGTGGATTTCTTATCCTATCTTAGAGATAAGATGGATAAGCCTGCAAGTTCTATAAATAAAGAGGCCACCCCCCTCATTTAGCATAGAAGGAAGTAGTGAGAAATATTGTATGAAGTGTGTAAAGGAAGCCATCGCTTTTAAAGGTGTGTCGAAGAAGCCATTAAGAGGTGTAATTGTAAAGTTTCTCCCATAGTATTAGTGTAAGGCAAGTGAAGTCAATAACACTTGAAGTACCTCATGGGTGAGATTGAACAATTTCATGTTAATATTATAATTTACTTTGATATTTCAGATTTGTCATCATTCCTTCTTATCATAGTCGATGGTATTCTTGTGTTATGTTTGTTGTTGTGTTTCCAAATTACATCCACCAAACTAAAGGTTGTGCATTAGTAAATAATCATAGCACAAGGAGTTCTCGGTGAAGAATTATCATAGTGCCGGATTGGTGATGACATTTTGGTTCCGTTGCGGACCATTCCTCGTTGGTGGATTTTCTGGAGAGATATTCCCACTTAGTCAAAAATCATTTGGAGGGTAACCTTGTTTTTACTGTGCATAGTAGTTACCATGGTAAAGTCATTTTTGCCATGAATAGTATTTACCGTAGTAAAGTCACTTTTTATCATGAATAGTATTTACCACAGTAAAGTCACTTTTTATCGTGAATAGTATTTACCGCAGTAACTTCACTTTTTACTATGAATAGTGTTTACCACAGTAAAGTCAATTTTTACCGCAGTAAGTCAAGTTTTACCATAGTTTACCGTGGTCATTTCTATTTTCTATTATAGTGATTTCAATTATTTGTGCACATAAGTCTTGTTGATTGTACTTTTGGGTTGGTATTTCACTGTGGTTACTTTTGAAAATGGGGAAGATTCTTGTTTTTTCAGCCCAATCTAATGAAGATGCTTCCTCTTTCATTCAAGAGTTTAAACGATCTTGTATTTGTAATGGCCTTATAAGAAGGGAACAATGGACTGAATTTTTTCCTACCTTTTTGGATGGTTCAGCCCTTAGGTGGTTTGAAACACTAGGTGATAATGTGAAAAACTCATGGGATTTATTAACGAAAAGTTTTCTTGAGAATTTGGTGAACAACAGAGATATGCGCAGATCTCATGATCAATATCACAAAGCTATCCCAAGGAGAGAAGGAGAAGATAAGGGATTATCATGCTCGTGTTCTAGAGCTAAGGAGGAAGCTCGACGCCGAGATCCTAAGGAAGGATTAGCGGATGGGTTGATGAATGGCATGGATAATCTCCTATGTAAGCACTTCATTCTTGGGATGAAGCCGAGATCGAAACGAGTGAAGTATGACCGCCTAGCTACCATCAACAAGCAAAGGAGATCGCAAGAAGGCAAGAAGAAAGCATGGAAGAGGAGCCCAAAGAAATTGTTGCTAAAGTAGAGCCTACACCAAAGACCTTTGGTCCGTAATCCACAACCACTCTTGGTGAGCACAAATCTTTCTCCTAGTACATCTACTGAGTATGAAGATCTACTCAAGAAGATGGGTCAGTTAACTATTAATCTTCTTCAAGGAAAGGAATTTAGTTCTCAGGGAGGAGATAGAGGTCCAAAAAGAAATATTTCTGAAGTCAGATGTTATGGTTGTTATAAAAGGGTCATTATAAGTATAATTGTCTAGATAGAGCTTCTACATCCGGTAAAGGAGATAATGATAAAGGAAAAGCACTGTGAATTTCTTGATGTAGTAGATAAGAGCATAAATAATGAAGTAGATGTTTTTGTAACAAAAAAAAGAAAGAAAAAGATAATCAAGATGGAAATGATCCTAAGAAGATGAAAGGAGAAACTAGTAAGAAACATAGGAGAAGAAAGTTGGGTGTGCAGGATTTTCTGATTTCACAGGGGCAAGGACCATACTCCATCTTGGAAGATCTGTCCAAAAGGCCTGCAAATATTACATATGGTCAACTCTTGGCTATTTTTCGAGAAGAGGCGGAGCTGCAAAGTGGACTCAATGCTCGACGAAGGAAGGAGGTTGAGGTCCCTGTTTTGGAGGCAGAGGCGGATCCCTATGCTCCACAAGCTGAGGTATTATGTAATGGTATTTCAATTCATGATGTCTTAGTTGATGGAGGTGTTGCAGTTAATGTAATGACCGAGTCTCGTAATGAATATGTTGGGTTTAAAATTGATCACCCTTCAACACTTCATGTTAAGGTCATTAAATAAGGGAAAACTAAACCGTAAGGTGTAGTTTCAAATGTGGCAATATCTGTTATGGGTGTCAGATGTGTGGTAGACTTTCAGTGATGAAAATGGTACCGTCACAGCATACCCAATGTTGTTGGGAAGACCATGGCTAAGGAGAGTTCATGCAAGAAACTACCGGAATGAAGGCTTCATGACACTTGGACGTGGTAGAGAGAGGGTGAAGATAAACGTGATCCCTCGACATCATAAGGCGTAACTCGTGGATTCAAGTGATGAAACCGATGATTAGACATCCTCTCGATTACTCTAGTACCAAAGAAGTGGACACCGAAGATGAAGAAAGTGAGGTTGATGTTTCAAATCATGGATATCCTTCCAAATCACACCGACTCATGACCCCATAAAATTATCTCAAGAAGAAGTTGATGATCGTCTCCAACAAATAAAGATTGGTGATGCTTTGTGATGGAGAGTGAGAAGGAATCCTACCTCCAAATTTCTTTCAAGGTACATACACATATTCACTTTTGATTACAAGGAACTCCGTCAAGTAAGTTGGGTAGAACATTCTATTGAGCTGGTAGATGGTGCTAAGCCTATAAAACAAATGCCATATAGAATGAATCCTAATTTTTCCAAGACTGTAAAAGAAGAGATAGATAAGTTGCTTGATGCAGGATTCATATTTGCTATGGAGAATTCAGAATGGGTTTCTCCCATTGTGATCTCAATAAAAAGAATGGGAAGCTACGCATTTTGTGTTGATTACAAGAAGCTCAATAAGGCAACAAAGAAGGATCATTACCCTCTTCCATTCTCGATCGATCTTGGACGAAGTAGCCGCCAGAGTGTTATAGTTTTGCTGATGGATATAGTGATACAACCAAGTCCGTATAGCGAGAAAGATCACCAAGACCACGTTCACCACTCCTTGGGAACGCTTGCTTATAGAGTTATGCCTTTGGGTTGTGTAATGCTCCAAAGAACGTTCCAACATTTGATGAATAGGTGTTTGAACCCTACATCGGGAACTTCATCGAGTATTTCTCGATGATTTTTGCATCTATGGGAGCAAGATGGACCACCCGCACTGATGGAGACAACATTTCAAAGGTTAGATGAAGCACAAGCCTCACTAAACCCTACAAAGTGTGTCTTTGGATGTTCTAAAGGTGTTTTGTTAGGGCATGTCAGATCCAGAGATGGTATTGGTACATCGATCCCGATAAAGTTTCAAAATCAAAGATTTACCATTTCCTATGAATAAGTAAGTTGAGATCATTTTTAGGCCATGTGGGTTACTATAGAAGGTTCATCAAGAATTTCTCAAAGATTACATGCCCACTAACCCAGCTTTTGAAGGATGTTACTTATGAACCAGAAATAAGGCGCATGAAGCTTTTGACAATCAAGGAAGCCTTGGTGTCTTCACCGCTTTAAAGAATCCAGATTGAGCAAGCCATTCATCAGTGTACACTGATGCCTCGATGCAAAGCACTAGGAAGTACTTTGAGCCAAAAGGATGAAAATGGGAATGAACATCCAATTTACTTTGGGAGCAGCATAAATGAGCAAAGCAATGAGGTAAATTATACTCAGAATCAAAAAGAGGCTCTAGCTATCATTTTTTGTAAAGAAGTTTAGAAATTACTTGCTAGGGCAGAAATTTATAGTTGAATAGATCATCATGCTCTAAAATATATTGTCAATAAGCCTAACCCATCGTGGAGGATAAAGCAAGATGGATAATTTTTCTACAAGAATTTGAATTTGATATTATGATAGGCCAGAAAGAAGCATGTCAATGCAGATGCACTCTCTCGAGCCTATGATGGTTTATGATCATCTTGTGATGATGATGATTTCCGATGCAAGATTGTTCTCCTCGACACAATCCCTAGTGAATACATAGATATTTGGAATTATCCGAATGAATTCAAGTTTCCCGATGGTGCCAATGCAAAGACTAAGAGAAAGATTATTCAAGCCATTCTGTCCATATTCTATTCTGCATGGAGTATTATTTCGAATAGAACCTAATGGACAAAGACAAGAGGGCAAATGGACGTGATCAAGGGAAGGAGCTGCTAAAAGAATTCCACAATGGTACATGTGGAGGGCACTTCTCTGACAACTTACAAAGAAGAAGGATCTTGGATGCAGTTATCACCGCCCACTCTTTTTAAAGATTGTTATAATTATTGTAAGACATGTGATATTTGTCAAACACATGGTAACCGTAAGACTTCATCACTCCATTATGACCTATTCTTCCACTTGGTCCCTTTGAAAAGTGGGGAATAGACATCAGAGGTCCACTTCCAACTACCTCACGCCAAAATAAGTATATTGTAATTGCCATGCATTATTTAACCAAGTGGGTCAAGCTAAGCCAGGCATTGAAAACAACTTCCATGGATGAAGTGGCAAGGTTCATATATGAACGCATTGTCACCAGATTTGGTTTTCCATTAGAAATTGTAATAGATCAAGGAAGCCACTTCATTAATGAGGTGGTAGAAGCCCTAGTCAATAAGTTTTCTATTAAGCACAGGAAGGCAACAACATACAAGCCAAGCACAAATGGACAGGTGGAACGAACAAATTTTGTGTTGTGTCAAATTTAGCAAAAGATGCAGCCTTGCAGGTACATAAATGGGATAAGAGGATTCATGCAAAGATTGTGGGCATATAGGGCAACATCAAAGTCAGCAACATGATACTCCCCATTTCAGTTGGCTTATGGCATTGATCCAATTCTTCCTATTGAGTTTGATATTCCCAGAGTTATGGAAAATGAAAGGATGGATGAAAGTGATTCAGTAAAAGAAAGGTTGGTACATCTTCATTTGCTAGAGGAAATGAGGGAAATAGCTAAGGATACAAGCTATAAGAAGAAAATGAAGCAAGGAATACTTTGATCAAAAGATCCATTGGTCTCCATTTCATGTGAATGACTTGGTTCTAGTATATGATTCCAGATACAAAAAAAGAAGACAGAAAAATTTCTTCCAAAATGGATGGGGCCCTACAAAATAGTAGTTGTGCATGAAAATGGTACGTACCGACTGGAGGAATTGATGGCACTCCCATTACGAAATGGGTCAACCATGACAAGTTGAATATTTTCCAAGCACTGTAGAATAGTCTACTCAGGACGGAGTAGAGAGCTAGAAGGGGGAAGATGTCGACACTAAAATTTTCCTCCATAATTTCTATTTCATTAATGTATGTATTAGGAATAGGATGTTGTTAAGTATAATTAGTAGTAGCATCCGATAGAAGATAACGGCATTGCAAGATTTACCAATAATGTATAAGACGATAATAGTCAAAAGTACAATAGGAATGTTGTGGTAAAAAGTAAATATTTGTCATAAGTGGTCCGGTAATGTTAAAATGTCAAAGTTTGGGTAAGTAGAGAAGTAGAGTCCACATGATTAGGAATTAAAATATTATATTGGTAATAAGGACAAGGAGTGAGGTCATAAATATTTTGTGTATTTTATTTGTAAAAAGTCTAAAAATGTGGAACCCATGTGAAATGATAAGGTTTATCTTATCTTAAAAGATAAGCTTACATGTACAGATAAGAGTTAAGGTATGGAATATGATTCGTTAGAGTGGATTTCTTATCCTATCTTAGAGATAAGATGGATAAGCCTGGAAGTTCTATAAATAAAGAGGCCACCCCCCTCATTTAGCATAGAAGGAAGTAGTGAGAAATATCAGTATGAAGTGTGTAAAGGAAACCATCGCTTAAAGGTGTGTCGAAGAAGCCATTAAGAGGTGTAATTGTGAAGTTTCTCCCATAGTATTGGTGGAAGGAAAGTGAAGTCAATAACACTTGAAGTACCTCATGGGTGAGATTGTAAAAATTTCATGTTAATATTATAATTTACTTTGATATTTCAGATTTGTCATCATTCCTTCTTATCATAGTCGATGGTATTCTTGTGTTATGTTTGTTGTTGTGTTTCCAGATTACATCCACCAAACTAAAGGCTATGCATTAGTAAATAATCATAGCACGAGGAGTTCCTAGTGAAGAATTATCATAGTGCCGGATTGGTGATGACACCTCTCATATACTCCGAGAATACATTGGACTTCTTTCCAATGTTCTTTACTTGATTAGCCATAAAAGCGCGCTTACAACTCCCACTTTGCCTATGTAATTTCTAGTCTAGTACAAACCATGGCATACATAAGAATTCCTATTGTTGAAGCATAGGAACACGTGAAGTGTACTCAACCTCCTCATGTGATGAAGGACACCGATATTTTCTCAATTTGAAGTTTCCAACCATAGGTGTACTAACAGGTTTTGAATTCTACATGTTAAACCTTTCCAACACCTTATTGATATAAGCCTCCTGAGACAAATACAACTTCTTGTTTTTTTGTCTCAATGAATTTACATGCCAAGGATTTTCTTTACAGCTCCCAAATACTTCATTGCAAATGTGTGAGCTAGCCTTTATTTAAGTTTACCAATGTCCTGCATACTAGATCCTGCAATTAACATATCATCCACATACAATAACAAAATAACATAGCTCCCATTTTCAAGCTTCTTAAAATAAACACAATGGTCATATTCACATCTCATATAACCATGCTCATGCATAAAACTGTCAAATTTCAAATACCATTGCCTTGAGCTTTCTTGAGCCCATATAGGCTTTTTTTTTCAATTTACACACAAGTTTATCTTTACCCTTGACTTCATAACCAAGCAATCGCTGCATATAAATGTCTTCCTTCAAATATCCATGAAGAAAAGTTGGCTTAACATCAAGTTGTTCTAAATGCAAATCGTTTGTTGCAACCAAACTTAAAACAATACGAATAGAAGTAATATTAACTACATGATAAAAAATCTCATCAAATTCAATACCTACTTTCTGTGCAAATCCATTTACCAAAATCCCCTCCTTGTACCTTTTCAATCCACCCTCTTCTTCCTTGATCCTATAAACCCATTTGTTCTATAGTGCTTTCTTACCTGCTGACAACTTGACCAAATCCCATGTCTGATTTTGTTCCAAGGAGTCCATCTCCTCATACATGCCACACTCCCACTGCACATGGGTATCTACATGCATTTCTTCTTCAAAGCTTTCTGGTTCACCACTATTAGTCAATAATAAATAAGAAAAGGAAGGTGAAAATCTCTCTAGAGGTCTACTTACTCTTTGTGACCTTCTCACTAAGATCGGGGTTTCTGGGGCTCATTCTGTGCATGTTGAACGTTCGTGTCAATCTCTGTCAGTGATCGATTCTGGTCTCCTGATACTGACCGTGGTTTTGTAACCGATCGTGGTTCCTTTGTCTACCAACCGACTACAGTTTCGTCACTACCACTGGTTCGAGGAGTACCGACACCGGTTTCGGTAGTTATTTTTTCTAAACCTGATCATGTCTATTGATACCGGTTAGCTTGATTGGCACCAACTTCTTTATAACTGACGTCGGTGTTTGTGGATGTCTGTTTTAGATCTAAAAGTTGATTTTCCTTCAAAATATCATCAACATGTTCATGTTTAGGCACCAAAATCTGATCCCTGTACATTCTTTTTCATTCCAATCAATGTCACGAATCCTAACAATCTTAGAATCTTCTAAATCCCAAAAACAATATCCGAAATCACTAGAGTCATAACCAATGAAAGTACATCTCTTAGATTTAGCATCCAACTTCTTCTTATTTTACCTATCAACATGCATAAAAGCTTCTAAGCCAAAAAGTCTAAGAAAAGAAAAATCTACCTCTTTTCAAGACCAAGCTTCTTCTAGTATTCCATCATCTAGTGATGTTAAAGGCCCATGTTTGATCAAGTACATTGTTGTATCCACTACTTATGCCCAAAACTTCAAAGGAAAACCAACATGTATCCTCATGATTCAACACATTCCATGATTGTTTTGTTCATTTTTTTTGTAACTCCATTCTCTTATGGAGTGCTAGGAATCATTCTTTATCTTTGTATTCCATTCACTGAACAATAATCATTGAAAGCCTTGTTGTAGTACTCACCACCATTGTCAGATCTAAGGCACTTTAATTTTAAGTTTGTTTCATTTTCCACAAGGGCTTTCCACCTTTTAAAAGTCTTAAAAACATCATATTTACGCTTAATACAATAAATTCATACCTTCCTTGTGGCATCATCAATGAAAGTCACATAATATTGGGATCTTCTAATAGAAGCTACTGAGCTGGTCCCCACACATCTGAGTGTACAAGCTCCAATTTTTGCTCCTTTTTTGACCCAACCTTGAGAAATATCACTCTCTTCTGCTTTCCAAATATGAAATGATCACAAAATTTAAGATCTAATTATTTCAAATATGATAACTTACTCTTAGCCTTTAGGATCTACATTCCTTTTTCACTCATATGGCCTAGTCGATTATGCCACATGGTTGCATTTGAATCTGTAGTAGATAACATAGAAAATGAATTAGTAACACATGTAGATAGATATAAAGTTCCTACCTTCTTACCTCTTGCCACAACAAGAGATCCCTTGGTAACCTTCTAAGAATCAGTTGTGAATGTAACCACGCATCCAAATTCACCTAGTTTCCCTGTAGATATTAGATTTCTCTTGAGGCTTGGCACATGCCTCACATCTTTTAATACCCATGGATTTCCATTCTGTAGCTTTAGATGAACATCACATTTTCCAGTAATATTTCATGACTCATCATCTCCTAAATAAATTTATCCAAAATCACCCTGAACATAGTTTCTGAAATAACCCTTATTAGGGGTAGCATGGAAAGAAGCTCCGAATCTAAAACCCAAGATTCTAATTTATTATCCAAGGAGAGAATAAGGGCATCTTGCTTTACCTCACTTGTAACATTTTCCTCTTTACCTTTTTCTTTACCTTTGTCTGATGTATTCTCTTTTTTTCCTTGGACCAACACTCCTTTACGTGTCCTCTCTTTCCACAATTCCAACAAAGTAAATCTTTGTACCTGGATCTAGATCTACCATTTATATGGATTCTAGATACGGGCAGCAGAGAAAATAGATCTATGAGAAAGAAGATAGATCTGCAAGATGGAAACATATAAGATTAGATAACGATATGTGGGGCTTCCTGACAAAGAAGATCCGAGAAGCGTTAACTTCCTTAATGGATATCAACCCCTGTGTTCACAAGAAAATAATGAATATCCAATGATAAGATGACATGCCAAAACTACAGATATTTGCAATATGTTGAATAAATAATATAAATATGATACCAAGCCAGTGTTTCGATATAACAACAAATTGATCGTTAGAGTGACAATATGAGACCGATAGAGCTTCACCTCCAAACACTCCACAATATGATTCAAAGCTTCACAAACAATTTTGACAAAATATTATGAATTTTAAGCTTGAGAATTTCAAGAATTTTCTACCTCCTTTTCCTTTAGAGGGGGAGAAAGAGTTCTATTTATAACTTGAATTGGGATTAAAATAAAGGATTAACAAATAATTATAATTTGTAAAATAAATCCTGATTAAGAGGACATGATGAAGAGTTGATTTGATGGTGGGGTTCATGATGTGAGAAAAGGAAAAGGTGTGATGTGGAGTGGGGACATGGTTAGGTGTAATAGTGAAGTCATGTGCTCACTTTACACTATTGATTTTTGGATTTGTTGTCGGATAGGAGATTTTTGAATTATTGACTTCATGGGTGGGGTTAATAATTTAATAATTTGAGGGAATTGAATTTTTAGGTGGGAATTGATTTTTAGGTGAGAAGTGATTTTGACTTAAGTGGGGAACATGTGGGGTTGTTGATTTGTATATATATTTTTGAATTATTTAATTATTAAATAGGATGATATGACTTATTTAAAAAATAAATTATTTAACATAATATAGTTTTGGCATGTAATAAGAGATTAATTAAGTTATAAGATTAATTAACTAAATATGAATTGTCGGTGGGAAACGAGATTTGAGTAAGCCTTGTTGAAGGAGACCAAAACACGGGTGATACCAAAATTTGGTGTCTACATTTTCCCCTTTTTGTTGAGTGGTTTGCGATAGCAAGCCATGAGACAAAAACAAAAAGGGTTAGATGAAAGATGTGTCCGAGGATGGATGAAGACATGACCAAAGGCAAGATGCCTCAGGAAAAAAAGGATCGCAATAAATAAAAAAAAATATGGCGGTGACTCCAATATCACATCGGTAGAGGACAATTGTGGTCTCAACGGAGATAGACAACAACATTCTACAGACCAGTGAGTGGGTGAAGACCACTTGCAGTATGGATGTAAACCAAGATGACCAATGGGTCATAGGAAAACATCAAAATATGTGCAACTGAATGCGAAAGATGTGTGCAATCCTTTGTTTGCGAGGAATCGTGTGAAAAATCATGCATCCAAAAAGGGACAAGGATGAAGATAATGATGCCCCAGCATAGGGCATGAGAAAGACACAAAGTGAGTTATATGTGTTGACAAGTACAAGGATGAAAAGGTGCCCCAACATAAGACATAGATAGAATAATCATAAATGTGGACAAGATGAGCAGATAGGATAGAAAGGTGAGATAAAATTCCCTAAAAGGGTAATAAATATGATGACAATCATGTTTCATAGGAAAGATGCATAAGTGTTAGCAAATTAGAAGGTGAAGAAGACAAAAAAGTCTTATTTCTTCGACAAGTATGATAGAGATACTTTTGCGACAAAACAAAAGTAGAGAAAATATTCATGGAAGAGAACAAGATTAGATAGGTGATGGTCATTATGGTATCTTCCAAGACAAAAATGTCAAAAGAAGATGGGAAGAGATTCTTAGAAATGGATATGATGATGTCCCTGTGAGAGGACTGATGAAGATAAAAGATGTGACAGGGTTCTCAAAAAGAGAAGAGGTCAATGTGGCAAAGAGAAGAACAAGAATGGTAATGAAAGGGATAGATGGTGATACATAAATGGAGAAACATTGGCATTGACTGTGAATGCCAGATGTAAGGGATGTTGAGAAAGAGAAAAGGGAATAGACAAGAGGATTGGTTGATTATGAGAAGAGCAAGAAAGATTGAATATGAAGGTGATAGGGATATGGAATAGAGGGATGGAGATGAAGGAGGAGAAAATAAGGAATGAAAGGGGAGGAAGAAGATAACAAAGAAGGATTATAGAGAAAGGGGGAAATGAAGAAGGACAAACAAAGAGAAGACAAGAAAAGAACAGAGAGAGATGAAATTATGAAAAAGGGAGAGAGTTATTCAAGATGAAAGGCATGATGAAGGATGGAGCAGAGGAAAATAGAGAGGTAATGGAAAATGAAAGAGATGATAGAGAAAAGAAAATTGAAGGAAACATATCATAGTGAGGAAATCCAAGGCAAAGAATATGGAACTGACCATGGAAATGCATGTGGATGATGAGATGATAAAGGAAATGGGATAACGTGAAGAGTTCAGGTTTTTGATGGGGAAGTAAGGAGGAAGTGTGAGGTAAAATGGGGAGAAGGACGATATAGAGGAAGTGAAATAAGATGAAGATCAAAAAGGAGGAGAAGACAACGAAGAAAATTATGTAGAAGGAAGGGAACCAAGAATGAAGATATTTGGTAAAGAGTGAGAAGCATAAGGAACGTAAAGAGAAACTTGAGGGAAGGAATGACATCGATTGGAAAAGAAATGGAGATGCATGAGATGAGGATATGTTGATGATGAGAAAATAGAGAGAAGGTGTATGATGAAGACAATGAAGAAATTGGCAAGGAAGAATGGAAGATAGAGAGGTGGCGAGGAAAAAGAAAGGAAGGGATAGGAAAGGCAATGCCAGTGAATGGATGTTAGGAGAAATCCACCGATAATGATCAGTAGGAAAAGATGAGGACAAAAGATGAGACAAGGCAGAAAGTAAATGAAGAATGGGAGGGGGAACACCAATGAAGGGATGTTAGGAGAAGTCCTCCAATAATGATCAGAGGACACAGAGGAAGGAAGGAATGAAGATAGAATGGAGGAGGTCAAAGAAAAGGATTCAGGCTGTGTAGAATGGGGATGAGTGATTTTTAGGAGAAGTCCACCGATAATTATAGTGCGAAAATGGAAGATGATGATGAAAGAATGTTAGAAGATCAATGACAATGATGGGTAAATATGGGGGTAGATATGTGGGAGAACTCTAGAAGATGGAGTGGAAAGAGTAAAGAAAGGAGGGATAACGATGTGTAGGAAGATGAAGGTGAGGAGAGGATGCAATGGATGAGAATGAATGAGAGAGAAATGAAGAAACAAGACATGAAATGAATGGAGAAGCAATGGTTAAGTAAGATTACCCAGCGATGAATGATGGAGATGAAAAAGGGACTAGTAAGAAGTGGTGTTTGCATGAATGGAAGAGGAGGTGAGAGGATGTGATGATGGGGAATGCGAGAAAATGTAGATGGAGAGAATGTGGGGTAGTGGGGGAGTGCAGGATGACAAATCATGCTTAAGAGGGACTCTTAAGTAAGATCGCCATGCCGTAGGAGGATTTAAGTAAGATCACCAAACCGACAGTGGTGACAATATGGAAGGAGAAAGACAACATTGTATTGATGTAGGTGTGGAAGGGTTGGTTGGAATGGATGAGTATGATGAGAGGGGAGATAGAAGATGAGGAAGAGATGATGGGAGATGGAAGGATCAGATGGCCAAACCATTCTTAAGAGAAACTCTTAAGTAAGATTTCCCTATGACGGAGATGGTTAAGTAGGATCGCCAAACCGAAGAAGAAGAAGAATGATGAAAAGACTAAGAGCAATGTATACCAAAATGGAACAAGAGATGAAAGGAGGTGATATTAAAGTGATAACAAGGAAACAAAGGAGTGTGACATGAGTGGATGGAGGAACATATGCAACATAGATGGAGAGTGTAAGGGAAATCCTTAATTGGGATGCCCACGTGGTGGTAGTGATGATGCAAGAGTGTTAAGTGGAAAAGGAGGAGTGGAAAGACGTTTGTGGTGGTGATTGTCATCTGTTGAAAGAGGAAATGGTGGAGAAGCTTCTACAATGGGAGGATCCAAGGAAGAAGATATACCTTAACTAAGGTTCTCTGGCTATATGGATGGTTAAGTAAGATTGTCAAACTAAAAGTGGAAGAGTAAAAGAGAAACTCAAGAGGAAAGACAAGTAAGATATCTGGCATCGTGCAAGGGGACAAAAAGGTGAGAAGGATGATGTGGAGACAAATGGTGATGAGTGGACATGGAGAGCGAGGAGAAATGGATCAAAGATGGTGTTGAACATGTTGAGAGATAAGGAGCTGCAGGATAATGAACTTTCCTTGAGAAGGATCCTCAAGTAGGATTCACAACTACAATGGTGATCAAGTAGAATTTCACAAACCAAAAAGTGTATTTGCAAACACATTCATGGAGATGATGGATAGATATAAAATTCATAGTGTGAAATTTGATGTGATTTTTATAAAAGATGATTTGGATGAGATGAATGGAACATAGTCAGTAGCAAGGGTGTACAGGGAAACTATGTTTCAAATTGGATTAGAGATAAACAAGAAAGGTTACCACTCAAGGCATTGCACTTGTAGCCAATAGCAGTGTTAATACATAACCATGATAGTTAGTTATACCAAAAGATCATGAGGGAAATATGGATGAAAGATGCTCGTAATCCTAATGTTGACATGACAAAGGGATCAAAGATGTGACTTGTACATGGAAGAGGGATCTCCAAAGGTGGTGTTCCTTAAGTCTATGCCCCAACTCTAGGAAAGGGAAAGAAAAATAGCAGAAAGCTGATCAATGTGGGAAGCTTTCAGAAAATGTTGATAAAAGAAGGTTGATCAATGCGGAAAACCTTCCAGATGCCATAATAACATAGTAGCCATCCTTCGAGGGTATGGTCTACTTTATACATAATATGGATGACAAGAATAATATGATAGCCATCCTTCAAGGGATCGGTCTATTTCTTTTGATTTTGCTTTGATTTTGATTTGTATACTTTTTTTTTTTTTTTTTTTTTGCATGAACAACTGTCCTTCGAGGGATCAGTCTATTTTTGATAACTTTGATTTTTCCTTTTACATACATGAATTTGAGCTTCACATGGGGGAGAGCTGGGAATAGCTAAGTAAACCACTTAAGAGGGGATAAGGAATGTACAAGAGACACCCTGGACCCTTCACATGGCTGCAATAGGAGAATGAGAAGGTAATGGATGTAATGGTTACGGGGATCACATCAAAGTAGTGAAGGTGGACCACATAATTCAATTATTACAATGACAAATGGAAGGGGCTAAAGATGGCAAAACAATCTAAGGATGTAACTAAGTTCTCATTGGTAGATATGCTAATAATAGACTAGTCATGCAAGTGCAATGCATTAAGAGGTTCCATCTCTAGGTTTACCACCACGAGAGGGAAGACAATGTAGTTGCAATAAGATGAGATGATAGCCAAGTAGAAACAAAAACTATGTCCTGAAGGAAACAAACATATGACCACAATGGTGGATTTAGATGAAAATAAATGATGCCCCAAGAGAGACATAAACATAGAAGGACAATCATGGCCTCAAAGGAGGGCTTGATGAAATAAACGGTGTCCCAAAAGAGACACACATATAGCCACAATGGTGGACTTCAAAATAGATGGTGCCCCAGAAGAGACACAAATATAGCCACAAAGGTGGACTTGGAGAAAAAGGTCCCTCAATGGAGAGACAAACATGGCCTCAAGGAGGGCTTTGATGAAAAAATGGTGTCCCAAAAGAGACACAAATATAGCCACAAAGGTGGACTTCAAGAAAAAGGGATCCCTCAATGGAGAGACAAACATGGCCTCAAAGGAGGGCTTTGATGAAAAAGATGATACCCCAAAAGGAGCATAAACATAAAAGAACAAATATGGCCTCAAAGGAGGACTTGATGAAATAAACGGTGTCCCAAAAGAGACACAAATATAGCCACAATGGTGGACTTTAAAATATATGGTGCCTCCGAAGAGACACAAATATGGCCACAATGGTGGGCTTTAAGAAAATGGTCCCTCAATGGAGAGACAAACATGGCCTCAAAGGAGGGCTTTGATGAAAAAGATGATACTCCCAAAAGGAGCACAAACATAAAAGAACAAATATGGCCTCAAAGGAGGACTTAGAATGAGATGAGGATCTAGATATAATTAATTTAGATTGGATGGATGTGAAGAAAGTAAAAAAACAATGTCAAAGAGTGAAGTCCCCTAGTAATAAGGGATTTGTACGGATGATGATGCTCAAGGGCGAGGGAAGGTTATTCCCCAATGAGTTAAATGTGAAGGAGGTAAAGGATGTCAAAAGAGCTTAGATGAGATTGTTTTAGATTTGGATGGGGTAAATGATCGAGACCACAAGTGTGCTTAGTAAGATAAGTAGACATTGATGAACAATGGAGGGCATTCCTTAGGAGGAATGACATGGGCTAGATGGATATTAAGGGATGATGTGGATGGAGGGATCATGGGAGATCCGATAGATGGGATATGGATTGGATTCAAGGTAGATGGAGAAGGAACTTTCCCTTGAATGAGGAAATCATCTTTCTCAATAAGGTTGTGGATGATTGACCGAAAGGCCTTACAATGTTCGATGTCATGACCTGGGGTATGATGATAAGCACAACTACAATTAGGATTGAACCATGATGGCTTGGGACCATAGGGATTAAAGGATTTAATAGGAGGAAGTTTAATGGCAGATATGTTTGAGTTAAATGTCAAAAGATATCTGCGTATGACCCCATTGAAGTGTCATGGGGAAGGTAACTCTTGTGGGTTTTGATAGGATGTCTCAACTTGGAGTTAGGAGAAAAACGTGGATGTAGATTGGATGTGTGAATTTCATGTTTTTGGAGGACAAATCAAATTTGGTTGAAGGATGGTATTGTTTGGATGTGGATTGATTATTGCAAGATGTCGTAGATGGAAAAATTGATCCTGACATGGATGTTGTGGCATTAGATTGTTGAGAAGAGGGAAAACCTGAATGTTTCCATGGATGCGCAGGGGACTGTTAGGGATGTTTTCCCTGAGCCTTAGACTTCAACCAAGAAGATTTACCTCTAGCAGGGATGACAATAATTTCAACCGAGGATCTGATAGTGGTGGTGTGGTTATTAATGGAGAAACTGTCCTAAAACAAGATGAAGATGTTAATGAAGAGATAGGTGTTTGTATGATGCGATTAATGATATCTATGTGAGATGTGGATTGTTTCAATTTTGGCATGGAAAGAGATGATTTTTAGAGGGAGAAGGTAAAGCATCTTTATTTGATTTAGGTGGATGTGTTGGTACAGTAGGTGATTCAAGGGGTATATTTGATAGGGTTATAGATCGAGAGGATTGGGTTGGTGTGATAGAAAGATTAGGTAAAGAGTATTGGGATATACTGGGTGATGTGGCCATGGGAAAGGTTGTCAAGGTAGAGATAGGTGGACTTGTTGATATGATAGGTATAGGGGTCATTGGGATAGATAAAGATGTAGGCATTTTTGGAATATGTGGAGATGTGAGTGATGTGATAACCGATGGAGTAGACCTTATGGGTAAGGGTAATGTAGAAAAATGCAGGAGCATTTTCAGATGTAGAAGTAGAAGGGACTAGTTGTTTCATAAATGTTTCGAGGGGTAAGAATGATATGTTAGCTAATGGGGTTGATGTCGAAGGTGGGGTTGTAAGGGTGCATGTAGTAGAACTGAGTTTAGTTGGGATGGTTGTGAGTAATGTAGGTGTAGTAACAGTGTATTTGAGGTAGATATGGGTGAAGAAATAGATGGGAGAGATGTAGGGATATGTGTGGATATGAGTGGGGCTGAAATAAGTGCTAAGGATGAATCTAATGTGGTAGATTGGGGTGTATTTGAAGTGTGAAAATGGATGATATAGTTGAATTTGATGTGGATGTGATAAGGACAGGAGAAGGTGTAGGTTCAACACAAGTAGTAAAAGTTGATGTAGGTGTGACAGTTCTAAATAAGAGGTGGGAATAATGTCCACTGTGGGAACATGTGAGTTGGTGATAAGATAAGATCTTGATTGACAATGTCAACCATACAAGCGTTTGATAGTTGAGATGTAAAGGGGGTGACGTGATTTGTTGGTGGTTGATTAGTTTGCATAGTGGAGGTATCAATTTGGATATCCCCTTGATTTACAAGTTGTTGGACACGATGATCTTTGAAGGAATGACATCTCTCAATGTCATGACCTTTGACTCGATGATATTTACAAAAGTGGGCCTCGTGATACCAAATAGGCTTGGCTTGCAAGTTGTCCATGGGTCGTATGGGAGGAAGTTGGATAGAGTTTACGCTCATCAACTTATCAAATATAAACTATGATTCTCCTAAAGGAGTGTAGTTGGTTGTTGATTGAGGAGATCGTTGTTGAGACCATGTGCTTGGTGTAGATGGGGATGAGGGTTCAATGACCACAGTGTTGGCCATAGTCTTGAACTCACCATTATGTGTGAATGGTTTAGTGGATTCAAATTTTGATTTAATTGAACTTAATTTAAGATGACCCTACTCAATGGCACGGGTTTTGAGCTTGCATGAGCCATTGTGAAAGCTTCATCAAAGGTTCGAAATGATTGGATCTACAAAGTGGATGATATATGTTTGGCACACGAACGCGAGAATAAGTCGATGAGTTCGGTTTGTGGGATAGTGAAGGATAGTTGGTTTATAACATCATGCCATCATGCGAAAAGTCGGCGATGGGCTCATCTTCATACTATCGAATGGTATATAGATCAGCGATAGTGGTTTTGCATGTGTGATATTGATAGAAAAGTGTTCTAAGAACAACTGTGTAAGTTGAGTGAAAGAGAATATGGAATGTCATGGGATACTATTGTACCAGTCCAACCCGGGACCAGACAAAGACATGGGGAAAGTGCGAAGAAGTAAATCATGATCATGCACAATAAGACAACATGCGTGTTTAAATGCGAGGAGATGTTGTTGGGGATCTTCTTTATTGTTGAACTTATTAAATGCAGGAAGTTTCCAATGAGGAGGGTAGGGTTTGATTGGAACCGATGGATGAATCGGTTCATTACAAATTTGTTCATAGGATAAGGTGTTCTTGGGTGGTACGGTAAGGGTTTCTAAACTAGCTAACCGATTCATTAAGGCATGAATTGAATCACTCGAGGTGTTGTAAGGTTGAGATTGGATTGGCTGTGTGGTTTGAAAAGTAGTTTGATAAGGTGAATGATGTGTTTGTGGGTGTGTGGGTGTTTGGTGAAGCATGTCTGATAAGGTGGTTGATAAGTTTGTGGATAGGATGTTTGTGAAATGGTTTGATAAGACAATTGATTAATTTGTGGATATGTAGGTGTTTGGGGAGTTACTTGGCAAAGACTAACATGTGTCACAGGTTGGGATTGTTGTATAGGTTGGTGTTGAGCAATAGGGGCATGATGATAAGTGGGGATATGTGTGTTAAGAATTGGAGATGGTTGACAGGCCTATTAATGGAATTGTCAAAATGGGATGTGGGTGGAATGTGATCCACCAATTTTGGAGATTGGGAGGATTGAGAGATTATAGGATATTTTTGAGTAAGAAGTCATATATGGGGTTAGGAGGAGATTTGAGTGTATCTAGAGGAGCAGGAGATGGTGGTGCGATCGATTTAGGAAGACTGGCTTGATGAGGGATATGAGGGTTGGTGTCAAGGTGGGGAGAATTTTGTATGACATGGTTCTCATGAGGTGAGACCATGGAGACTAGAGATTGAGTGACCGAGGCATGGTTTTGAGTTTAGAATCTTGTTGGGTGAGATCATCAGAGGAAGTAACTTTATTGGATAGAGTAGATTGTTGTTTTGTCTCGATTTGGGAGAGAGAGCAACAATAGGTGTGAAATAGAGAAACATTTGTTTATGTATGTTGTTGACAAACAAATCAAGCAAGAATATTTTTAGCCTCATGATTAATTTAGAGGATGTGAACAAAAAAGAAAAGTAAGTAATGAAGGTGCCTAAAGGAGTCTAAGGTTGGTTTCAGTAGTTATGGATTGGGAGATGTCTGAGATGGTTTCTGTTGGGTGTTTAGGTCCCAATCAATTAACCAGGTGAGAGGAATGTTTTGATGTGTTAATTATGTTTGTGTAGTCTCAAGCAGTGTGTGATAAGTGAAATGCAGAGAGTTAAATTCTTTACTTAAGCTATGTGATCAAGCAGGATGCAGAAGGTTCATTTTAGACCAAAATGAAATGTGACGTTCGATGTATACAGACACTCAGAAAGGGAAAGTTTGATGCAGAAAAGAGAAAATAGAGAAAAATGAGAAATACCTAGAGAATCGCTTATTTGTTATTTAAGTGCATGTGATAGTGATGTATTTTGAAAGCGCCAGTTAGTGGCCCGAAATGCCGGTACCCTAAAATGGCACCATTTACAATCTCAGACAGGGTCAGTGAAAGGAGATTGGGGCATGTTTTATGTTTAACAATTGATCTTTGACAGCGTAACTCATGGTCGCCAGGTCGTAGGTGTCACCTGCAAAAAGAAAATAAATATAATTAGCTAATATGGTCAAATAAATAAAAAATTATATTTCAAAAAAATGCCTAAATGTGTATTTGAGATGAATTACATATGGGACCTAAGAAAATTGAGATGACCAAACTTAATTGATGTCACAACTGAATTTTCAAATTGTGCCTAACTAAAAATTGATAAAGCGTTAATATTCACAAGCCAAATCTCAAGGCGATAAACTAAATTAATTGACGACTCGATAAAAACTAAATAAGGCGTTAATTAAATAATGACATATATTCTAAATAAATGGTTCATATAACTCAAAACAAATTATATCATCCTAATATTATTTGTGAGTGCGATGTAAACTTCCGGTGCATATGGCTTAAGATAAAATATATAATCCTAATATTATTTTGTGGGTGCGATGTATTGAGAGGGCAGTGTCTTGATGTAAAGTGTTATTATTAAGTCAAACTATGGGCCCTAAAGCGACTATACAATCATTATTAAGAAATCTTGCATGAATTTGAAGCGAAGTTAGGAATAGTCGACTGAATTATTTAGAAGAATCTTGTAGGATGCGTGGGGAATGTTTGGTGGAAGGGTGATGTGGACATGGGAAGGAGTGTGGTGGGGGTGAGAAGGAAGAGAGGTGGTGGAATTTGAAGCCGAGGGGAGTGGAGAGGAGAGAGAGGTCGGTGGAGATGGGGAGAAAGTTAGATAGGAGCTCGGGCAGAGGGAGAGTTGGGAGGCCTTGCAAAAGCTCAACGAAAAGTGGGAGGTGGAGGCATCTGGGAGGACTATGGGAGCCAGGTGGTAGGTAAAGGAATGGGAGGGAGGCATCGGGAGGGTTGTGGGAGCCAGGTGAGGTAGTGAGTGGAGAGAGAAGGGATGTGTGGGAGCCGAGAGGTATGTGAGAGAGTCGGAGAAAGGAGTCATGGGGAAGGACGGTGAGGATGGAGCTCGTAGGAGAGCCGAGTGGTGTGAGAGGAGGTGGCCAGGGAGAGAAGAGAAGAGCTCGGGATGGAGCTCGGGTGTGGAGTCGTGGAAAGGAGATGTGCGACGAAGGACAAGGAAGGCTGATGGGGGAAGCTCGGGGGAGAAGGAGTCGTGGTAAGGGAGGGGGGAGGGAAGGGGAGAGATGGTTAAAGAGTAAGGAGCTCATAAAATAGTTGGAAGGGGAGGGGGCCGAGCCAGATGGCGAGTGGAGGGTGAAGAGATACTTGGGAATGGAGCTCAGGCAGAGGGGAGTATGGAGATCGGGGTCGATGGAGGGAATGAGTGGGCTCGGTGAGGAGAAGGGTAGGTCGGTTAGGGGGAAGAAGGGAATGATAGGAAAGTGGTCGAGATGGCCACGTTAGAGGAGAGAAGAGGTGGGGTGAGAGGTAGGGTATAGGTAAATAAAAAATATTTAATTAAATTTTAATGTATTTTATAAAAAAATTTTTTGTTGTTTTTTTTAATTAATTGTTAATTATGTATGTAATTTATATTAATATCATTATGATTAATAATAAAAATGCATTTGATAATGATTATAATGACCACATAACAAGTTAATTAAAAACCCAAGCACATACCTCAAGACAACTTAGACCATTGAATGAAAAAAGATGACACCACAATGAGGGCAATATACTAAACCTTGTAAACATGAGTAAAAAAACTAATGAAAGATGCAAAATATATATCACATCATGACAAAATAAAAACAAAGAGTACCTTAATTTCTAGATTCATTTCCCATGCGGTAAATAAAAAAACAAAGAGCACGTACCTCCAAGGTGACTTAAAATCAAAAAATAAAACCTAAGATCAACGAACATTATAATAAAACAAGCAAGTTAGAAAAGATGAGTAAAATAACAAAAAAAAAATGACCAGATCTAGGATCTGGTCCCACCAGGCATGTGCCAAATGTTGATCCGAAAACTCATTCTCACGTGGGTGAACACCGAGACTGCAAGCCACCAGCAACTTTGAATGATAGAGGGCTTAGGACCTCAAATGCAGATATGGATTCTGGATACAGGTGCAGAGAAAATAGATATGTGAGAAAGAAGATAGATCTACAAGATGGAAACAGATAAGATTAGATAACGATATGCGGGGGCTGCCTAACAAAGTAGATCCGAGAAGTGTTAACTTCCTCGGTGGTTGTCAACCCCCATGTTCACAAGAAAATAATGAATATCCAACGATAAGATGACATGCCAAAACTACAGAGATTTGCAATATGTTGAATAAATAATATAAATATGATACCAAGCCAATATTTTGATATAACAACAAATTGATCGTTAGAGTGACAATATGAGACCGATAGAGCTTCGCCTCCATACTCCACAATATGATTCAAAGCTTCACAAACAATTTTGACAAAATATTATGAATTTTAAGCTTGAGAATTTCAAGAATTTTCTCCTCTTTTTTTTAGAGGGGAGAAAGAGTTCTATTTATAACTTGAATTGGGATTAAAATAAAGGATTAACAAATAATTATAATTTGCAAAAATAAATCCTAATTAAGAGGACATGATGAAGAGTTGATTTGATGGTGGGGTTCATGATGTGAGAAAAGGAAAGGTGTGATGTGGAGTGGGACATGGTTAGGTGTAATAGTGAAGTCATGTGCTCACTTTACACTATTGATTTTGGATTTGTTGTCGGATAGGAGATTTTTGAATTATTGACTTCATGGGTGGGGTTAATAATTTAATAATTTAGGGGAATTGAATTTTAGGAGGGGAATTGATTTTTAGGTGGGAAGTGATTTTGACTTAAGTGGGGAATGTGTGGTCTTTGTGTGTGTGTGTGTGTGTGTGTGTGTGTGTGTGTGTGTGTGAATTATTTAATTATTAAATAAGATGATATGACTTATTTGAAAGAACGAATTATTTAGCATAATATAGTTTTGGCATGTGATAAGAGATTAATATAGGTATAAGATATATAATTGTTGGTGAATTATTTAATTACTGGTTGTGTATGCTCATCCAACGGTAAGTATATATCCTTCTGATACAAATAATCCTCCACCTGCATCTTCCATAGTTGATAATTACGACTGTCAAATTTCTCTACTTGGTATTTACTATCATTGCTATGCTCCCACTCAATCAAAAAACCCTCTATGAGTAAATCCTATCAACACACAAAACCTCCAAACAAAGCTCTGATACCAATTGTTGGGGTTTAACCATATAACAATGTTGCATAGATCTAATATCAGATAAAGCATACAAGCAATGAATGCGGAAATAAACTAGAAGATAAAATAAACAAGATAAAGATAACACCAAATTTAACGTGGTTCACCCAGTGTGGGCTACGTCCACCAAGAAACGGCCAAAATTATTATTCATTGCTTTACAAAGGAAATACAATGAAGATCTGTTGTCTTCCAACACCTCACAGGATGTTCAACATTTTCCCTCACTCAACTACTCTTTCTTGCTCATGAAGAAAGCTAACATGCAAAAAAAATGATATTTTCTTCTCTCATATCCTCATACAATGCATACATGCATATATATCTATTTTGAGCAACTAACTATGCTTTTACAATCAAGAAATCATCTTTAAAGAAAATATTTATTCTAATTCTCTGCCAAAAAACAAAGCACCGTCGCACAGGTCGACCGATGTCAGTTACTGCCACAGATGCCAATCACTGCTTGACTAATGCTAATTTACTCCCGACCCATGCTACTTGATAATTGGTCGATGCCGTTCACTTCCTAATCAATTCCGGTCATTGTCAAATCCAACAACAGTTAAAAACAAGCTTTTTGTGAAGCAATTAAGCTCCACACTCAACAATCTTATTTGTCAGCTCATTTTTAGGTTTTATGAAGATGTTTCTCAGAAATTTCAAACTCTGGGGAGGGAGTCATTCCAGTGGTCGATTGATGTGATTGGGCTCATTGTATCTGCACTCATTTGTTAAAGTCACTCTGGTATAATTTGGTTTATAGGTGGATTATTCCCTAGCTGGTTTAGGCCCTGCCAATTAGGTTTTAGTGAAAATAAACTAGGTATATACCTTTATTCTCAAAATTTGTGAGTATCTCCTTGAAACTGTTTGATTTTTTTGATAGAATTATGTATATTGGTGTTAATTGTATGACACTGATTTTGGAGAAAACAATGTGGTTCACTGGGGCTACAATTTATATTATGAGACAAAGTTCTCCATAATAATACTATATTTTCAAAGCTTTTGTTTCCTGAGAAGAAAATTTCTGATATGCAGAGCTCTTTATGCCCAAAGAAGACGTTTCTAATGGAAGGTGGGCACTTATTCAAAACTTACTTTCAGATCATTGTCATTTTATGCTCACACCCTTGTATTTATAGAGATATTCTAAAATCTGGTACTATTTTGTTATGGAAGATACAATGTTACATCTTGCAGATTGTAGAAGTGGATTTTCTAAATATATATTTTTGGTTCATTATTTGTAACCCCTTCTCATGGAGTATTATAATTGTAGCTTATAGAAGACATGAACATCCTCATGAAGCATTGACTTTGTTTCACCAAATGCAACCAACATGTAGCTAACCTAAATATCAATTCCTAATTGCGAGCATACTGCCAGCCTATGTCAAAATAGGGGATGGACATTCACCAAAGAATAATAGATATGGGACTTTTTCTAGACTCCATAACCTTTTCTATCATCATCATATCTTATGCTGAAATGGGAGCTTTAAAGTAGGACATGGACATCCATCAAAGTATAATGGAAAGCTGATTTTTGTTAGATGTAGTTGCAAGTGTCGTGGTAGACATGTATGCAAAATGTGGAAGCATACACAAGGCATGTGAACTATATGATAGAATTCCTCAATGAGATGTGATATCATGAACTTAAATGATTGCAGGATATGTATAAAATGGGTTTGTTGAAAATTCCTTCAAAACTTTTAGGTGAATGCATTTGGAAAGTGCAAACCCAATCTCCACAACCTTTGTAAGAATACTCCTTTTTATACCAATATGGGAGCCTTAACACAAGGTATGAACATCCATCAAAGTATAATGGAAAGTGTATTTTTGTTTGCAAAATGCCTCAAAGAGATGTGGTCTCATGGAATGCCATGATTGTAGGATATGCACAAAATAGCTCTGACAATGATGCTCTCAAACTCTTTGAGGTAATAAAGCACTCTGGAATGTACCCTAACCATTTAAGCTTCGTTTATATATGTTTGCATATTTTGTCTCATTTATGTTTCTTGGATAGATAATATGTTAAAGCACTTAGTCGTTATTTCAATCCACTTTGACGTCAACACTTCACATTCACTACATTCTCGAGAGTGAGTGTTAGCAAAATTACATGTCTCACTTGCATTTGTATTCAATTATTACACAACTAAATATTATTTAACATCCCTTCGATGTACTTTGCAACATTTGTTTTGGTTTTAATAGAAAATCAGAATTGTCAACGACACCCCTTATCATCATCAACAACAAAAGTAATAACTATCCCTCTAAATTAAATAGCATATACCGTTTGGTGTTCACATTGCTTTGTACATATGTGCTTACTAGTTTTAAAAGTGTGAAAGATAACAAGTGTGATTGGGTAAATAATTGTGCTGGGATATTATTATGGAAGTAAATTCAAGTGTGGGGATATTATTTTTTATTGAAAGATAATTACTTGTGGAGTAAGCAATAAGGTAAATAACTATAATTATATTATCATATTGATCTACATTTTATTATATTTTTACATATAAGTGAATATTTTTTAGTGGAATAGTGAAATATAAAATTAGTTCCGAATAAATAATTAATAAGTGTGAATTTATATTATTTTTTAATATTTTAATGTTTTTACTTTTCGATGTATTTTTACTTTTAAGTTAGCTTTATTTTAATTTTTACTTATAAATATATTTTTACTTTTAGATTAGTTTTAATTTAGTTTTTAGTTTTAGATGTGTTTTTATTTTATGTTACATAGGTTTATTTTAGTTTTTATTTTTACATGTGTTTTATAAATAAAACATATAAATAAATGTTTTATATTTGTAATTAAGATTTAATAAATACGATTTTGTATTAAGCTTGTAAGCATGAATTTTGTTTCTCTAATTATTATGTAATATTTTATTTATTGAAATAAATTTAAAAAATTATAAAACCTAACTTAGTATACAATTTATATGACAAGTGATTTGTTTAGTTAGCCCTTTTAATGAAAATTTATAATATTTTCATGTCTTTTAGTATTGAAGTGTCATTTTAAATTTCAATTTTTTTGAAGTGTAAATATTTAATCCCCTTCCATGAAAAGCTGAAAGACATTTGAAGGGCATTGGTGGCTTCAAATGTGATCCCTATTGGTAAGAAATACATAAAGGAGTCAGATTTGGCAGATCTGGAATATTTGCGGTTAATGGTGAAATAAATGCTTAGGGTTCATTTTTTGGTGTCTTTATTGCTCTCACAGTAGGCAACGGAGGATTGCCAAAACAACAGTTATGATATTCCGCGCGGGTGTCACCTCACAGTGAATGCGTGGGCAGGGGCAGACTCTAGCTTATTTGTCGAGGCAGTATAATTAGAATCATCCAGAGAGTTGAGATGAAAATCTTCCCTGCATTTAACATTTTTATAACTTCTTCCATCAAGAAACCTTCTTTTGAGGTATTCTTGGGATTTCTTCCGCAACCTACTACAGATTTATCTGTTCCAATTTTCTGAAAGATCAAATTCGAAAAGTGGTGAAAAAAATGAGAAGAAAAAACCTAACAATTTAGTATCTAGTTTAACATATTCATAAATGAGTGCAGGAAAATGTATCGTGACCAGCATAGGATAGCTTATCATTCTAAAGTTGGAGCTATTCTTTGGTTATATCTTAGTAAGAAAATAATTAAGGATAGAAGATCAAACATATTTAGTATGGTCCGTTTAAAATTATGCATTATAGAGGAGAGAATGTTAATGAGCTTGAGTTGTCTAAATATATATTGTTATATGTTCGTTTTTATGCTCAAAACAAAGAAATTTTGACCTTCAAGCTAGGGAAAATTTTAGTGGTGAATTTTCATAAACTCATGAAAATCGAGGATTATAGAAATTTGAATTGGTGAATATTATGTGGTTCGCAGCTAACTTATTCACCAAAAAATTCGACCGACATGTCCCTTATACTATTCATTTCACCTAGATTTTACACATATATAAGAGCTTATGAATGTAATTTACCATAATTTCGAATCATATCGTGCACATATTTGCCTAAGTAAACATAAGAAAATTCAAAATCCACAGCCATCCAACTCGAAACTCGCTCGGTCGTCCAACTCGAAAGCTAACCCTAACTCGTCTAACTCAAAATCGAACTCGTCCAACCTCTTAGCCGTCCAACTCTAATTTGCCCAACGTTGATCCATCCAACACCTAGCCATCCAACCCATTAGCCATCCAACACTTATCCGTCTAACCCCAAGCCATCCAACCCCATGCGCGCCTAAACCCTTAGCACCCATAAACATCCAACCCCTGAGCCGTCCGACCCATAAGGCTTAAGCCGTCCAATAACTTAGGCATCCAACCCTCTGTCATGATCCATCAAACCACTCAGTGACTCAGTCATCCAACCCTTGACCGTCCAACCCTAAGGGCCTAGCAAGTAAGAAGTCATGGATACTAGAAATCAAGGCAAGAAGATTACAAATTTAGCTAGTCCAAAAAAGGGTGCAAATACTTTGCTTGGCTATTTTGGAAAATCACAAAAAATGAAGTTCATTTCTACATCAGCTAAAAATATCAGTATGTGGCACTTGCTATTTACTGGTTATTTAATCTTACAAAATTTAATAATTATGTTTATCATACTCTTATTGGAACTCTTCATACTCTGTAAAAATTTAACTGTAGATAAAATTAATAATAAATAAGTAACAATTTTATAGAATTATTTGCAGACATTTCAGAAATACCTTCCTAGAATAATCAATTTATAGATATCGATGATCCATTATATGTTGAGGAAAACATTTTGTCCCTTGATGAGTTAGAAGTACATGAAAATTCATCGAATTCTCAAAGTACACCAATAGAGGAAGCTTCTACTCCGAGTTCTATTTCTAGGAAAAGGAGACATGAGAATCAAAATATTCCTGCTGATAGCTCAGATGTAAAATTAAATCCCAAGAAAAAAGAAAATATGTCAGAAGAAAGAGGGAAAACTGGACTATTGGAAGAAAATTCTAGTTTGAATGGGCTGCAAAATATCCTTTTATTGAACCTATGTACACTAAAATTGTAATGTTGTTCCAACACAATGTCGATGTAAAATATGTGGTTGGAAACATGGGAAGGAGCACACAATGCAACTCAAATTGGACACAATTGATTGCACTTTGTGGAAAATGAACATTTCCCAAAAGCTAAAGGATGGCAGCATAGTCAAAACACATAAATGGAAAGATGCAAAAGATTGTCTACATGTCAAATACGCATAAGAGTATGAAAAGGAACAAAAACGTGTCAAATATATAAATGAAAAAGGTGGGACCATAGTAGCCAGATTGAGCAAAGCTATGGAGGTAGAAATGCAAGAAAAAGGTATTCAATTTGCTACCGTATTTCATATAATGAAAAGGGGAAGACCGATGTCAGATTTTAGAGAAAATAAAATGTTGTATCAAGTTATTGGTCTAAAGAACGTTCCTCAATCTCATTGGTTAGATACCAGTGGCTGGGAGATTGCAAAATGTCTATCTATAGTAGAAAAGGAGGATCTGAAACTGTGTGTTCAAAAGGCAAAGTATATTTCCCTTTCCTTAGATGAGGTTACTGCAATCGATAATACTTCATGGATATGTATTCATGTTTACACATTTGCTAATGAAATAAGGACTCCACACCTCTTAACAATTCATAAAATGACTGAGAATTGTAATTAATATATATATATATATATATATATATATATATATATATATAAATTGGTGTTGTCAAATCTAAAGGATATCACCGGAATGGATGACTTTGCCATTGCAACAAAATTAGTTTGTGTCGGAACCGATGGTGCAACTTGTAATGCAGGGAGCAAGAAATGGTCTATGTGTTAGACTTCAGAAATCTATTTCTCCGTATATGGTTGCTATCCACTACATAGCTCACAGAATCTCGCCTACAAAATTGTGAGCACATTTGAAAATATAGCTAAAGTAGAGGAATTGATACGTGATCTTCATGCCTATTATTCTAGCAGTCAAGAGATTTTTAGAATTTCAAAAATTTCTATTGGACTGACAGAGGGAAAAAAACTTCTCAAAGATGTAGATACCAGATGGATATCTATGTATGAACCTGTGTGTAGAATATTTGATGAATATCCTTCACTGACAGGATTTATGTTTAAATACCGCAGGGATGTAGATAAAGCTAAAGATCTATTGTGCCATCTAACTGACATAGAAAATTTACTCACACTCATGCATATTTTCCCATGTTGAGGGAGCTTAATATTTTAATGAAGCATGCACAAGATCGTTCTTTCTACATTACAGACTTCATAAGACTCAGAAGATGTGTTTGTTGGAGTTTAGAAAGTTTATATCTTTCTGATGGTAGTTTTCAGGGTGTTGCTTTTGAAAATTGGAATGCATTGACAGATTTGAAAAATTCCAAGTGCTTCTTAAAATACAATATACATGATCATTTGTGTATAACAACACATGGAAGAGAGATTCCACTTCATACGTTCCAAAAAAGAGTTGATATGCCTAACTCATAAATAGAAGAAGTACAAGTGACACGAAATTTATATGATGCAGTATTAATGGAAACTAGGAATAAGTTGAGAAAGATCTCTAAATCATTAGCTAAAGAGATCCGGGAAAGATTCAAAAATGATAAAATTCTTGAAGCAATGGGAGTTGTAAATCTACGATTACTGAATTTGTCAAAGTGAGAACCACACACATCTATCAGTCCTTTATTTCTCAAAAATATGGGTGATCTAACTGATCATTTCTCTAAGACTGTAGAGATAAATGGAGTTTCTGTAGAAGGTATTTTGAAAAGAAAACTACTTAGTTCATAGTCAATGGATTTTGCTAATACTATGATACAACAAGTTCAGCTTCTACAAAACCCACAGGATTACAATGCCATGAAAAGGATTTGGAAGGATATCTGTTCCAGTAGTATTCTAAGTGAAGATTTGAGTGAGTATATAAATCTGTATGAGCTTTTCCAAACAATGATTCTGGGTTCAGTGGAAGATGAGAGGGTTTTCAGTGCATTATCCTTTTTAAAGTCCAAACTTCGAAACAGATTGGATATGAATCTAGAAAGTTGTCTCAGATTGTATGTTTCATGTTACTCAGTGGAGTCTTTTCCTTATGATAGAGCACTGACATTGTGGAATTCACTTGTAGAAAGAAGAGGAGTTAGTAATATTTTCCCGACCTAGGGGATCGAGGCAAATCACCAGATCATGCTACAGTTGATTTCCAAGACACAAATGAAAGCGTTGCTCTAGGACTGTTCCAATTCACCTAGATTACAACTTTTCTATTGGAACAATGTCATTATATGTTTCAATTATCCCATTTGTGTTTTATATTTAGTTATCAATTTCAGAGTGAAATATTTACTCATTTGTCTTTTATATCTGTTAATTGATTTAATTTACATGTGCAACAAATCAGAAACATAAATATTTAAAAGAAACAAAATCAAGTAAATTTAAGCAACTTTCAATAAATTTAAATATTGATGTATTTCATACAGAGATTACAAATTTCAAAAAATGAAATATTATATTTGTCTTTATTTGATCCTTTGCCATTTGAAACGTAAATATTTTAAAGAAACAAAATCATGTAAATTTAAGCAAGATTTACGTAAACAATAAAAAAGAAACATAGTTTGTATTAACAACATAGAATAACATTGTACAATTCTAATTTCCAAAGTTCTTTTGAAATCTATCTCTCATGTGGCTGCTGGAGCCTGGCGGATTACTTTATGAAGAAAAGTACAAATTCATAAAGCATTGTCGGCCAATACAATTACAAAAAGGGTTGTCATAACATATCAAAGCTTCTAGACAAGTTCTGTCATATAAGGACACATTATGAGGTCATCCTCTTTTCTGCCTATGATTCAAAATCATAGTTGTCCTTACATCTACCACACAAAATAAAAACTAAAAAGGGGCTGGCCACTATCTTTTAATTCCTATGCCAGTGTTGGAATTGTGACAACACACCTGTCACATGGTGAACTTTACTAACATATCTTATTTTATGTCAGCAGTGAGGCTTGTTCTTTTTCTTACGTTAGAGGTGGAGGATTCTGCTGCATCTATGTGTAGAGCTATCAACTATAACTCCTGATGCCTGCAGATCTCATGTTGCGGTATTGATATTCTCTAGAATATTCATCTCCTCCCTCACTACATCTCTTGCAGACAAAAGTGTTGCATCTGTGTCTATCTTTTCCTTAAGTAAGACCTCTGGATCCATCTTATGCTCCTTTATTATCCTTCTCAATGTATTATTTTGTTTATTTATAACAATGAGTTTTTCCTTCAACTATGCAAATGAATTGAGGATTTTGTGGGCATTCTTCAAATGTGCTTAAAAACAACTGCTTCTTTCTTTAAATTTTCATATTTTTCCTGCAAAACACAATTTTTTAATTATTAGTGTATTAGATAAAATGAAAAAATATATTGCAGTGCATATAAGATAAGGATTTTGGAAATTTGCATATAAAACTAAAAGCCCACTCACAACAACTTTTTCTTTTTCAGCATTTGCTATTAAGACATTTGTCTTGTCTTTAGCCCATTTATTGTAGTAAGCCTGTGCTTTGGCATTGAGATTCTCCAACCTGTTTAGCATTATGTTGATAATTTCATCATTGTAGTCATTACTATATGAAATAGTCCCTGACTGAGCTTTGTTTAGCAAAACATCCTGCCATGCTTGGTTGGCTCTCTACGGCAGTGAACAATGAATTCCTTTGAGCGTGATTATGGTATCATGTATTTATTTCTTTTATCAAAATTTTTGCTCTCTTCTCCCAAGACCACACCAAATCCACATTAGACATTACAACCTCTTGAATTGTTTCCCCATACTATCTGATATCATATTTTCTAAAATAAAATGTGTCTTTTCATCATCAGTTTGTGGAGCATTTCTTGGAGGAGGAGGAGAGTCACTGCCTTGTATTACATGCACATTTTTTTGTGGTTGAGGCGGAGTAGATTGAATCATATCGTGGGTGTCAAAATAGTTACCCTTGTCTGCATCACCACTATCAAAGCCCAAATAATCCTCGTCAAGGGTGATGTTGTTGAAAAGTTGTGTAGTGTTACACTTAAAACACCACCTAGTGACAGTCCAGGAAATTTTGTGGTAGCAGGATGAACTGTTCCTGCTGACTCTGCAGGAAACCTTATATTCTTTCCTACAGTTCTTCTTTTTGTTTGGACTAGACGTGTTGGAGGTATTGGTGGCCTCCTTGCAAGCAGAATGTGCCCAGAAGCCACATTACCTACATAAAGCAAACAACAAATTGTCATAATATTACGATTGTGCTTTGTAAATGCTAAAAAATTGTAAGGAAACAAAACATGCTATATATTATACATTACAATATACCTTGCATAGATGGAGACACAATCATGACATTTCGATCTTCAAAGCCAGAATGAGTTTGATCTTCATCATCAAACTCAATAGTTTCTTAATATAATAAATGTATAAAAGAACAGTAGAAATATTAAAATACAATAGTACATACAAATTCTATATTAATTGTTTGAATTAGTTATTTATAAAAAAGATAACGTCATACCTGAAGTTAAATGCGATGGTAAACGTGTTGCGCATATCGACCCCCAAGGTCACTTTTGACGAGGAGGTCTTATTGGTGTTGATTCTAGCTGAATCCATGTCAGAATCAACAGAGACCTCTGGAGGGGCTTTACCTCTAGCAATTGCCTCCTTATGAGATGTTGCAGCTATAATTTTTCTCTACAAAACAAAATCACACATTTATTATTTTATCCAAAAAATTGAATTTGAAATCCTTAGAACAAGTAAACATTAAAAGTAATTATTACCAACTTACCTGTTGTTCTTTGAGAGTAAGACCAATCATTTGATCATTAATTGCAGTTGGAATTTTATTTTGCAGAATTTCGTAGTACGCTTCATAATAAAAAGCAAGAATATAATTGCAACAAGAGAATACAGTCCTGGATTTATCAGATTGGTTGGCTTTGCGGGCATGGGAGATATTTGATTTTATTTTGTTGGAAAAATAACTACACCAATCAAATTGTTTCCCTGCTAGTGTCCACAATAAATATTGAACTGCCCAATACAAAATGTTTGTAGATCTACCCTGTAAACAATCCTTTCCTGAAAAAGTGACGCAACTGCAATAAAGAATTTGTTTGCAATACCTTGTAGAAGAAGGCCTCTTGATGAATGATTAAGAGGAGCTACAATAACAGAGAAGAAACATTAGAGCCTTGGGTGGTCCAGTAATGTTAAGAACAAAAGCATTTGAAAACAATAAACTTACCATCAACCTGTACATTGTAATGTGACTCCAAAAAATTTTTGTCTTCATCTGTAAGAACAACCTTTGTAGTAATGGCCGGTTTATTTTCAATGGTAAACCAGTTAACCGATGTACGTCCTCAGGTTCAATTGAGAAATAAATTTTCTAACGTCTCGGATGCACGAGGAGAACGGAAAATTTACCATCATTCTCATTGTAAGAGGTGAGAAGGTAATCAAGGACTGAAGTATCAATATCGAATTGGGGCATGTCCACAAGCCCGTAAATTCTGAGTTTTCGACCCAATCCTTTTGTGTGTATTTTGCTCTTAATAGAGCTACAATCTGTGGGCACATGAGGTTTTTGTATTGAAATTTGGGTGTAGGAATAGATGTGGTGTTGGCCATTTCTGAAATTTGGGAGAAGTTTGAAGATTGGAGAGCTCAGAGAGTCAGAGCACGAAAATTTTCATAGAAAAGTGAATAATTCAACCTTGAATGGGTATTTATAGGGGTCTGTATGGTTCAAAGGATACGTGGCAAAAAACTATTGGCTAGCAGTGGTGGCCCAACCCTTACTCGCCCAACCCACGTGACCAAATGTTAACCATCCAACCCACGTGACCAAACGTTAACCGTCCAACCCACCCGCAAAACCCTTACACGTCCAACCATATACCGTCCAACCCACCCGCCTAACCATTAACCTTCCAACACCTAGTCCGACCAACCCACACGACCAACCCTCAGCCATCCAACCACCTACCCGTCCAACCCACCGTCTAACGTTTGGCCGTCCAACCCACACCCATCCAACCCTCTCCCATCCAACTCAACATCCAACACATCATCCAACGCTTGCGCGTCCAACCTCACCCGTCCAACCCCGAGCCGTCCAACCCTCTCCCGTCCCAACCCAGTCATCCAACCCTCGACCGTCCAACCTCGACCCTCCACCATCCAACCTCGAACCATCGTTCAACCCCTCACTCATCCAACCTCTCGTCGTCCAACTCTTGGTCGTCCAACCCTCTCTCCCGTCTAACCCACTATCTAACCTCGACCATCCATCCTTAACCGTCAAACCCTTAACCATCCAACCCGAGCCGTCTTACCCTCACCGTGTCCAACACTTAGCCATCCAACCCTCTCTCCCCCAATCCACTGTCCAACCCTCACCCGTCCCAACCCCGAGCCGTCTAGACCCTCACCCGTCCAACCCACTTGTCCAACCATTTTCCATCCAACCATCTCCCATCCAACCCACTATCTAACCCTTTTGTCTTCCAACCATCACCCGTCCAACCCTTAGGCCCAAGCCCTCCCCCGAACCAACCTAGCGTCCAACGCTTAGCCGTCCAACATCTGCCCGTCCAACTAACCCTCACCTGCCCAACCCCCTGCCAATCTATCCGGCCGACTTCCCACCCAGGCAACTCCCGAGTAACCTACCCAAACAACTTTGCGAAAAACTGCTCTCTACGAAATCACCTTTTCCACGAAACATTTTTTCATATATTCGCCAATGATTCAAAAGTCAATTTTTGAGATTCGCCAATGTTTCAAAGTAATTTTTTAGAGAGGTCTTCTTAAAATGAACCCTACTTCAAGCATTGAAGGTAGTACAAAGTCAATCTTGTCGAAATTGAAGGCTTAGTCATTACTCCACTTTTTCCGGGAAGATTCAGCTTTTTGTAGTTTGTGAAAAATTATTTTTACATGAGGCCATATGCCTCTTAAAATTAGTTACGCTTACCCCTCGCATGGGACCGTTGCTTTAAAAATATCAATACAAGAAAAATTAATTCGCGGTAGGCATCCACCTTTGAAGTTTTTTTTGGAATTAGGGGTAAATTGAGGGTGTTGAAAGGACCCACATCCTTGTACAATTGAGGATTTTTGAGAGGATCCACAACCTAGGTTACAATGAATGGGACCACCATTAAGAACCCAATTGAAGCAACCATGAAACCATAGTGAAGATGCAGCGACCAACGAAAACGATCGCAACGAGTGGGACAACTATCAATGACTAAGCGAGAGGAGCAACCACCAACATCAACAAAGTGAGAGGAGGAGCACCAAAGGTGTCGGCGCAAATGAAGTAGCCATGTCGGCAGCCGAGAGGAGAAGCCACCAAAGACAAAGAGCGAGCGAGAGGAGCATCAACAAAGGTGAGCGGAGTAGCCTCCAAAGATCAAGAATGAGAGGAGAAATGAGAGGAGGAACCACCAAAGGTGTCGCAAAGTGAGAGGAGAAGCCACCAATGTCAACAGCGAGAGGAGGAGCCACCAATGTCGGCGGCGAGGAGGATCCACCAACTTCAACAACGAGAGGAGTAACCACCAGCATCAACATGAGTAGAGATGCCGCATCTAGCGAAGGAAACCACCTCCGAGGAGGATTGTGCCTCAGGAGATTTGAACATGGGTGGGCAAGCACACAACCATGTGACTTGACCACACCACTCCCACCCCATCAACATCCACCTTTGAAGTTGCCTTTGCTGGAAAGTGTCAAAATCCGGCAATATTTTCCGAGGAGTCTTTCTGTGACAACATTATTTTCTCTTGTGCCAAAATAAATATATAAATATTTGTATTCTTTCCGAGGTAATTTGCAACTCATGTGCAATTGCTAGTAATATATTAGGTAAGTATTTGAGTTGACTGTTTGCTTCTTAGATTTTCATGCCTTTGGACTTTCGTGTTCATCAAGACATGGAAATTTATAACATGTGGGAAGATAACAAAGGAGTCGTTCATAAAAAATAATTACATAAATAAAATAAATTATTTCTTTTTAAATAAATAAGAAACTAGCATTTGCACCAAAAGTGTGCAATGGGAACACCGATAGGCAGGCACAACACACGAGAGTTGTGGGAAAGGGAGAGAGGATTCATAATTTTCTTGGGGAGAGTGTCAATCGAAAACCGAATAGAAAGGGAAAAAGCGGGCATTGAAATAAGAAATGAAGTTATTCCCTAAACAATAAATTGGGACGTCATTTATATCTATGTGAAACACATTAATTTGGTGAAAAGGAAATGTATATCATGATTTCTTTTTTTTGTTGAGTATAAGCAATGGAACCATGTTTTCATTTTAGCATTAGAGGATCTGCATGTTCTTAATAATCTTCATCATAACAATCCATGAGACCACATTGCTTTGATGCATTTTGTCAAATACTCTTTGTACCTTATGTATGCTTCCATATCTTGCACACATATATAATAGGGAACTCCTAACTACATCAATTAAAAATCACTTTTCTATAATATTTTGATGGATGCACACTACGAATTTTGAAGGTCCCATTTTAGTGCATGAGGAAATAGAGTAAGGATTGAGAGTATAGCTTTACACCTCCCAAATGCATTTGCATAAAAGCTTTCAAGACCTTCTCGACAACCATATGCTGCCATAAATCCATATTGTTGATATGCTGCCATATTAGCAATCCATGAGACCACATTTCTTTGATGCATTTTGTCAAACACTTCTCTTACCTTATGTAAACTCATGTATCTTGTGCACGTGTCTAGTAGGGCTTTCTAACCACAGTAACCTTATTCTATTAATAGAAATTTGTTAATAAAACTAATGTGGTCATGAAATGTGAAAATTATGTATAAATTTCTTAAAAGCTTGAGTTAAAAAGAATAAATCAAATTCGGTAAGTATTTATACAATACCACCTGTTTACCCAAGAACAAAAAGAATATCATGAGTTTAATAACCAGGAAAAGAAAAAACAACATGTTGGTGGGAACACAAGAGGAGATTTGCAATAACTCTGAGCTTCAAACATGGATAATTGGGTGCATTCTCCATTAACTTCTTTAATTAATTTGGAATGTTCCCACCCATAGTTACAACTTGACTGTAAACAAAAATAAAGCTTCATTCAATGAAAATCTTATATACAAATTCCAATGAAAATCATTTGTAAAGCACACAAATATATCAGTAAAAGTTTAACTCTAATCAACACATATATCATGTTGATAGGAACAGTGAGCAACACTAAACATGTCTCACACGCAGTCTATGTATAAATATACGGCTCTGAAGCCTAAACAACATATATAACAAAATGCAGATATATGTCATTGCAGCCGTTGCTCCATTTACTTTTTTGTTGTTTTAATCGTAGGATAAAAATGATCCTCTCACTCTGCACCCATCATACGGAATTTAGATAAGATTAGATTTTTAAAACTAATCAATCAATCTAAATAAAACTAAAAAAGCAATCAATCAATCTGAGCATATTCCTTCAGGTGGTTTCAGAAGTTAGAAAAAACTGTTCCAGGAAACCCCTCCTTGGGATGAGCGCACTACTCACATTTCAAACAAGAAATACTGGTTTATTGGATGGAGAAATCATAAAATAAACAAACCAAACAAATATAACATTAAGAAGAAAAATATATGAAGATAATAGTTCGTTTTTTAATCTAGGTTTTGGAACGAAGTCCTACTTATCAGACTCTTCGTAGGCTTAAAACCCCATGCTAGGATAACATTCAGGAAAAACAGAGCCTAGGGCGGGTTTTGTTGTTGAGGTTGACTCTTGCATTCTGCTTCATCATACTTATAGTCATTGCATAAAGGAAATGACTAGCAATCGCACGCGAGCAGTGCGATGTAAACGCCGAAAGGGGAGCGGTGAAGGAGTGGATAGTTGTTGCTTGAAGGAGGGGGAGAAAATACATATTTATGGGAGAGGATATATTTTTGTTAGACACAAATAGGGTGACAAAGTGCAATGGATTTAACAATCCTCGTCTTTAAGCATTTAGTTGAGTAAAGCATCATTGAATAAAGAAAACAATATGAATTGATCATACAAAGTAGTTGTATTGATTGAATGAAGTATGTGACAACTAGTATTCCTGAATATAATGATTTTTTCACTAATGAATATTCTTTTGTAAATATATTTACTTTTGTAAAAATGTATATTCGTTAAGAGTACAATATAGTAGAAAATATCAATGTTGAAGAGTAAAAAAATACAAATCATTTTTTTTTTTTTAATTTTAATTTAACAATATTTCATTATTGAAAAATATCCCAAACAATTTTGTCATAGTTATCACCCTTTCCCCTAAACATGGCCCCCATATGTAATTGCCTGAAATTTTTGCAAAGGATTGTTGACCACATATTTGAGGGCCATATTATCGATATAGAAAACAATCCACCATCTAAAAACAATCTAAAAAACAATAATAAATTATGTTTCAATTTCAACTCTTCACATACATTACACAATGTATATGTAGGCATATTTTGTCATAATGTATTGTGGTAGGTAAATGGAGTATGAACACTATTGTTACATTTCCTCCATTACTGTCATGTTGTCACAAGTACTTCCAACACTTACGAGAAGCAATTACTGAAACCCACATGATAGAATGGACTCAAGTTAAACTTTCGTCTAATAAGAAGCACATTTATTTTGAAGAAAAACAAAAGTTGGAAGGTTGGAAGGATGCACTTTCTTTAGAGCAGACCTAGCAATAACAAGGATTGGAAATGTCATTAAAATACAACATGTTACATTTATTGAATAACTAATAAAAGTGTATTTCACTTATTTTTTTGATAAACTTGTGACTTGGTTACTTTGCAAAATAAGAAAAAGATTAAACAGTCAAATTTCCAAGAAAACAAAGCCGATAACGCACAACAAGATAAATAGGTTAATCAAATGCAATGCCACCAATCACAACAGGGGAAGGATATTTCTTTTTATTAAAAGCCATTGTGGAAGGGAAGGTTGAAGTGGATCAAAAGGTTGATAGCAGGTTAAGAGATAATAACACGGAGTTTGTATAAATAAGTTAAACAAGCAAACAAGAAGCAATAAATTAATGAATGTTGAATCAATTATGTTATCATTGACTCTAGCAGACATTAAAATAACACATTAAAACAATTAACCAAAATTTGCCAACACTTGATTTTACATGGCATCAAAATTCCAAATATCTAGAAGTTGTGAATGTACACAAAGTATGACCTAGTAAAAAAGAGTTTTGAATAACAGCTCAGTCATGGCTTTCAATTTCGAACAATCATGAATTTAATAAAGCTATGCATTATTTGAACCTATTTTATACATGCGATTTTACCACGCAAGAGGAGTTTGTATGTTTTTAGTTTTCATTTATATCAGTACATGCTAATAACATTTCCACAAAATAAAGGAAATGCTTGTATTAAAAATGTTCCCGTCAAATGATCACGTCAAAACTACATTTCACTGCCATGCAACAACAACTTCATTTTTGGGGGCAAAGCCATCGAATTCGGTTTGCAGCAAAGACAACTTTGAACCAAAGACATCTAAAAAAGAGCGGACAGGAAGTATGAGAAATGCAGATTGAATTGTCATAAGTGCCATTAACAACACATTTAATTGAAAATCCAAGAATGCATAGTGCACACACTAAATCTACATAGAGGTGGTGCTATACAAAAAATATATTCCTCACTCAAACACACCTAAGCTTTGTATGATATTGAAAAAGAACGAAAGGGAAAATAGATTTTTTAATTAAACGAAGCACATAGTTACCAAAGTAGAACAAGGTAGATAGAATAAACATATATATATTCCGACCATTATATGTAGTTACAAATCATGGTTTAAGTTTAATAACACCTACAAAATACCAGAGTACAAGTAGCTAGATAAATTAAACTAGTATATTCGAGCCATTATTTGCAGATCTAAAATATGGCTTAGCGTAACAGGTATACTTGCAGCAAAAGCCCTTACAGAAATGCCTAAAACTTTATACAGTCTACAACTTTAGTCTCCTTTACAAGGTCTTTGGGGAGGAGGCTATCATTTCTTTTTTTTTTTTCAAAATTTTTCTTGCTAGCACCAGGAATTTTCTTTGCAGATTGTTTTTCTTTTTCCACTTTCATTTTTCGCAGTCACCACACTCATTCTTTTTAATTTATAGGAAGGTTCAGATTTCATTGCAGCCTCCTTAGAAGCATAAGCTAGGCCAAATCCACGAGAGTGAGGTCCAGCTATACGGAATTTGGTCACTCTCTAACCAATTCTGTTATAACCGGTTTAGGTGGTTTCGACTGCCTGCAGTGTAAAATGTTAACAAACTGAATCATTTTAAACTGCTCTTCTCTTTGCAAGTGCAGTGTCGTAACAGTCACACCAACTGGGGCAGTGATAATTATGTTTCTAGTCCTCATTCTTTCAAACTGAAAAGGAAAAAAACCAAACATGACAGAAAGCAATATCGTACGCAAAATGTATGAAGAGGTTAATGAAGGTTTCTTTGTTGGAAGATAGCTTTAAAAGCCTCCCATTTGAACAATCTAACGTCCCACAAGGGAAACTTGTGGGACGCTTCGAAGTGGCTTCCTAGGGAGATAATCCCTTGACACACTAGGAATCATGCTAACAGGAAAGACACGTGCTCCTTCATGCCATTATTAATCAGGGCAGTTATTTTTACATCTTCATAAAGCATAAGAAAAGCCTCACATAAATTAATTTCTGAATTGAAAAGATACCTAACCATAACAATAACAACACATAATGTAAGTTTCATTTACTATTTCCACCTATTGAACAAGTTTTATACAAGCTGCTAACTTGCAGACAGAGACATGTAACATGCACAATAAAACATTAACTTGTATGCAAACAAAGCACAAAAACCACTAGATGCTTGGAGCGGATTCTAAAAGGTCCAAACCTTAACAACAGCTGGAAACTAATATTTCTATCCATTCTAACTTGATACATGATTGTACAATGACTTCTGTATTCTGAATGTGGATATGGCAGCATTTATGCCTACGAAATTGGTTGTTTGGTGACCACAGTTGCACTTTTTCCATCGAAGAAAAGGGGCAGCGAACAATAATAACAAATATTTTAAGTTCCAGTAACTTTTTCCATCTATTCTACAAGTTTTATATAACAAGCTAATTTGTAGCTAGACATTTCACTAAACCATGTAACTAGGCTAAATGCAAAAAAATTGGATTGTTTTTTTTTACATTTGTCTGTTGGTCAAGCAAGGAATTATTCATTAGACAACACTATGAAGGCTAGGAGCAAAGAGTAGACATGTTTACAATTTTTTTTTTTCTAAATTTCATCAAATGCTCAAATGCACAACAAATAGAGGGCTAAAGCATCAATAGAAACCAAGATGGCAGCCGAATCTATGAAATTTTAAAATGGGTCAATACTGAGGTGGAGCTGGTTTGAATATCGAAGCACACAGAAATAGAAAATAAATGGACAATGAAAATTGATTCTGCGAAGTTTTAAAGGTTGGAGTCCCAGGTTCAGTTTAATGCTTTCTCATGTTCTATTTTGGCCCTCTTCATGATAACAACTTCCCGTCAAATGCTGCAGAGGTGGTAAAATGCACCTACATTGACAAATTGCTTCTACCTTATTATCACAATTCGGAACAACAATACCCAAACGTTCCCTAAAATGAAGGGCATGACGTCAAAACTACATTTCACTATTAGGCAACAACGACATCATTTTTTTGGGGCAAAGCCAAATCATTTTTTGGGGCAAGAGGGGAGAGGTCGATGCAGGTTGAACGCTTTAATAAATCTATGACAAAGGAAAAACAGACAAAACATAGGGTGGAAGGCGCTGGAGTTGCATCTAAAACAGGGAGGAACAGGAAATAAACAAATAAAACCCTCTCACCCAACCCGTTAATATCAACCACGGAAGCAACAACAAAAAAAATCCCCAAAGAACTTACATCGGCGCAGGCAGAGATGGTTCTCAATAGTCCCCGACATGAAGGTATATGCGATTCACGCCCACGCCGCCTCTGTCCGCGTACACCCTGCAAGAAGGAAACGAAACCCCTTATACCATTCACGAGAAATTTTACATTTAAGAAACTTCAACTTCTTATCCACGCGATGTATTACGTTTCCAACCTCATTATGCCACGGGATGCACTTCGGGCATGGTCCCATGCTCCCTTCCTCGGTTCTGCTCTGTCCTCGCCTCTGCGCTCTGTCAGAGGCCACTCAGCCTGGACCCAGCTGAAGAACGCGTTGGTTTTTTTGCAGACGATCGACTGTTGTGAACGATCCGTAATCAACGTCTGTGTACTCTGAAAATTATCTACCACTGATCTACTCCGATCGTCGAGCCCTCTTGGCCTCGACCCACCAAGAACGCCTTTTCGCGTAAATATATCACAAGAAGTGGTCCCCGCAACTATACCTGCAATAATATCTCTGCGAAGTGTGAAGTTAGTTTTATCTACTAAAGTTAGTTTGGTTTCCATTTAAAATTTTAAATAGAAATGCTACTTACCTGAAGGGATCTGCTGGACTAAATATTTTTCCCGTTAATATTATGTGCGACCTGTGTATTTTTTTACACAAAAAATTGTGGAAAAAACAAACTGCACAAAAAACTCACTAGAAATAGCTACAACTTATGAAATTGAACAAATGTATTAAACATGCCCCACAAATTAATTTTTAAAAAATTGTGTTATCATGTTATACGGTTTACTTAGTTTAAAAATTATCACAAAGATTTCTATTAACATTTGTGGAAGGGGCTTAAAGATTTCTTAACAAAATAGAATATTTTTTGTGTGACGTCTAAAAATTCTCGTAGACAAAAAATTCTCCCTTCCTCTCATAATCTCCTCCAAAAACAAATTCGAAAATATTGGTCGAAGTTTTAATTAAAACACAAACAAAACATCATTAAACACTCTTTCATGGGATCACTTGGCTTCTGTCCACTTCCCCAAATTTGTTGTTGTTCTACTCACCAAGGCAGTCATTGCAAAGCTTAAAATGGAAGTTATACAGTGGCTGGAAAGTTTTTTTTGGACACATCATCGATTTTTTTTTTGTAGGGATTAATTAGCCTAAATGCATTACTATAATCCTGTGTTGGAAAAATAAGTGGAATCAGGCACATGGAAAGAAACTACATGATTTTCTAGGCAGTCTTCTTATAAAGAACTACTACAAATTGCCCAAAACATTTACAGTTGTCCTCTCTAGCAAGTTCTTGGAGTTTATAACACACGATAATACTTTAAAAGCCATAAACAAGTTCCAAAGTGGAATGTATGGGTTTCTTGCATTCGGGTTATGCGATGTTGATTTTTGAAGAGGACTTTCTACTGTGGGTAAAATAGTAAAACAGAATGTTCACTTGCCGAATGCTTGTTTAGTGTATTGTATGAATTATACAGCAGAGAATTAGAATTTTACTAGATTTGGAGACAGCTTTTAAGGCGGCAGGACAGACAGGTAAGGTGAGCATGCAGCATATAAGTAGAAACAACATAGAGGAGTGCACTCTCAATATGTTTAAATTAGAGGAAGTTTATTTTAGATTTTAATGAGGGATTATGTGGATGTAAAAACAATGCATATTCTTGCCATTTTGATATCCATAGTTTTCACCAAGATTTGCAGGTGTAAAGTTATTTGCAGGTGGCATAAATAAAATCCACCCCATTTAGAGAACACTTTTAAAGCATAAAAAAATGGGTATTTGCCAAAAGAAAAGTTATCCCACTACTCCATAAAGATTATCTCATTGCTTGAATCCATAATTATGCAACTAAATTAAAAAGAGTTGAGATTACAATGACAACCAAGATCAAAATTCTCTTAAGTTTAGTTTTTATGGCTATTGCAGGAAGCTTTCAACCTTGGATCAGAAGGAAAACCCTTCAACCCTAAAATCAAGCATTAAAGGAAGATATGACCTTGACAATGCAGAAATCAAAACATAAAATCATGATTGCAAATAAATAGAGTGAAACTAGTAAACAGACCCACGTAAAGACACCTTGGAAACAGAATTTCTAGAGTGTGTTCAAACTAAGTTAGGTAAGAGATGAAGCACATTTCATATAAAATGTCAGCCATATGTTGATATTAGGCACAATTAGATTGATATCTACTGTCACAAACAATTTACTTGTTTTTATGGGTATCTAGTTGTACAATGAACTCTGAAGTTTTAATCAAGAGTATCACTGTGATATTTCCTAAACAGACATTAAACATTCAATTTCATTATTAAATAACCATAAAAACAAATCTTCTAAACATGTGAATGAACTGTGATATAGTTTTTGTGCATTCTATTTGTGGATCTTGACATTCCCTTCAGTGCACTGAATGGGGGAATTAAATTGATATATTTATTAAATTGCTATGCACTTATCACCAAATTTATTAATTTCTAAAAGGGAATTTAAATAATATACTTAATAAAATTGCTATGCTCTTTGAGATTTCGATGACACGATAAAGTAAATTCAATCAAATTTCTATAAAGATAGTTAAAATTATCTGTGATCAGGAAAAGAATTGTTGAGTAATTACCTCTCTCTATTGGGTATCATTTAAAACTGCCTCTGCTCTCTGCTGGAGGGACGTCCTTCATACAATAACCTGCCACACAAGTAACAAAAAATAGATGATCCATTAGCAGCCGTTAAAAAATGCAAAGGAAATATGAAATATAAATTTTGCAGTGGTTATCCATTAACCAAGATCAATTTTCCAGTGGTTATCCATTAAACAATGTTATGACTAATGTTTCGCAGTGTTTATCAACTAATCAGGAAAATGCATCCTCGATCAATCACAAAATAAAAGAAAACCCATAAAATTCTGAAATCCGATTCCAACACGAGAGACCAAAATCAAAATTGTTCAAACCCAATAAAAATTAAACATAAAGCACGGCTGTGCAATAATTAATGAAACAAAATAAAAATACAGAGGCAAAACAACAAAACAAAAATTTAAATCAGAGAGAATAAAAACCATTTGCAGGGATTTCAATCCAGCTTCACCTTTAATTTCTTCCTGCCCTGTAAAACATAACTGAAATTAATTGCAAACACAAACAGAGTGAAGAACTAAATTATTACCTTATAAAATGGAATTTAGTCGAATTTTGGTGACGGCTGAAAAAATTCAGTAGACAATATTCCTGTAAATCTCCCTTACTCCATTACTCTGACAATCTCCTTCCCTGTAAATGTTTTTATTTATTTTTTAACATATTCTAAAATGTCCACGACGCAAGTGAAATTCCTATTAATTGCTAATATTTTTAGCTATCCTTCAGAATTTTTGATTGAAAATATCACTCGAAGTTTTAATTAAATTTTGTTCCTCTACTCACAGAGTCGTTTTTCCCGGTTTTACTAATACAGTCATTGCAAAGGGATATCAAAGCTGGAAAAATGGAAGTCTTTGCAATGCTGAGACTAAAATTACGTTTGGAAAAAGGTCTATTAGGAAGATATGATGACCTCGACATAAAATCAAACATAAAATCAAGAAATAAAGCGATACTAAAAAAACCATGCGAATTAGTAATTTGTAGTGTATTCAACGTGGAGAAAAACATGTTGATATTTACCGTCACAAACAATTTACTTGTTTTTATGGGTGTTATCAAAACAATGAATTCTGAACTCTGATTTTGTAAGCAAGACAATAACACAAAATTCAAATAGTTCAATGTACAACTGGACACCCATAAAATCAATCTTTTAAACATGTAAATGTACTGTGATATTTCGTAAACAAACGTTAAACATCCTTCATTAAAGAAGCATAAAAGCAACCTTCTAAACATGTAAATATACTGTAATGTACTGTGATATTTCCTAAATAGACGTTATCAAAAGAACCCCTCAAAGAACCATAAAAACAACCTTCTAAACAAGTAACTATAGTACATTTACCTCTTTAAGTGTTGGGTATCATTTAAAACTGCCCCTGCTCTATGATGGAGAGACGTCTTTCATTTTAACAACCTGTCACACAAGTAACAACCGTGTAACAACCTGCCACACATACAACAATAGATAGGTGATCCATTAGCAGCCATTAACAAATGCAAAAGAAATAGGAAATATAAATTTTCATTAATCGATGCAAAACGAATATGAAAGATCAATTTTCTTGCGCGGTTTAACTTAAACAGATTGACTACTGACTATGTTATGAATAATGTTACGGAAGAGACTTACACTCTAAAAAAACTTCTCTGCACATTTCTGAATTATACCGCGGAAATGTTCGAATAATGAGCTACTAAGTACAAAATCAGAAGAATTACATTTAAAAAATTTCTGTCCTGTCCTAATTTTCTTGTTTGCTTTTGGTCAGCGTATTACTTCAACAACCGCACACATCCCAATACAACGGAAGCCACACATATTTCTGTTTTTCAGATGAAATGAATAACACTTTGCGGAAATCATGGAACCCATCACGTCTGTTATTGTGGGCTTGAGCAGGGGAAACAGCTTCTTCATCTGTTGCCCGCAGATCTCCATCTTCATCTACTTCCTCCTGTCCTTGATGCCCTGAAACGTTCGACGTTGAACAACAAAAGCAATCTAGACATTAGAAAAAATATATCTGAAGCCTTGCTAATCTTGACCCGCGAAAAGCCGATTTTGTCACTCTGAAGAGAGACCCTTCTCTTCTTCCACTCATCATTTTCTTGTATTTACTTCAATTGGGTGTCTATAAAACCTTGAATGGCAAAGAGGGTACCAAACAGGACGGCGAACCCTCAAGTGGGTGTCATTTAAATGCAAGCCTAAAGTGCAGATAACCTACAGGGCATTGAGATTCTGTGAGAAAACAACATTTAAACCCTCGGATCTCCGAATGAATAGCAGAGATTTAGTTACAGAGCTTGTTGAGGAGGGGTAAATTCATTGCAGATGTATGCAGAGCATAAAGCAGGGTTTAGGATTGAAATGGTTTACAGAATAGACAGCAGGAGGGAAAACCCTTGTATGTTCTGAACACCGCCTTGTATGTTCTGCACACACAGCGATCGGACATTTCAAACGAACGGCCAACATGGTTTTGATCGTCGACCAAATCATCACAGCCATCGCTGTCGCTGTCGATGTCAGAGAGGGGGAGCCTTTTCCCATAGAGAACACGCCTTTCGGCGTAACAAGGAGACATACTAGCAATCGCACATGGTGGGTGCGATGGAAACGCCGAAAGACGAGAAGCGGTAGACGTAGAAGTTATTGAAACGGAATGAAAAATTGAGGAGAGTTATGTTTGTGAACGTAAAATAGAAAAGAATAACAGCGAGTTAACTGAAAAGGCTTTGGTCTAGTAGATTCATTATTAGCGAAATGTTTGACCATTTTTTGGAAGGTTGAAGAAAGGCGCCGAACCTCTAATAGAGCGCTGAAAGTAGTTGGACATATATATAACATTCGAAAAAAAGTGAAAAGGATACAAAATGTGTTTGCTATGTACATGCGAGGACGGTATAAAGAAGTTGTTGCAGCAATCGAAGACTGAGGACCAGAACGTTGGAAGAGGAGAAGGAATTAAGGCAAGTGTTGGGGGAGGGGCGGGAGAGTCGATGGAAGGGAGCGTAGGCGCGATTCCTCGTTGAGCCTGGATTGAAGAAGCGGGGTGGAGGACATGCGAGAGTACCGGGAGAAGGAGAATGCTGGAGAAATACGGAGTGAAGAAAGAGACTGGAACCTCGATATCAGTGAACGCCGTGCCTTGTCTCTCGGCCCGCCAATGTCAATTGTAGCACGCGGTAATGTAAGCCCTTGAGACTTGTGGATAGAAAAATCCCATGCCATTTTGAGCGGTAGTTGCCTGCGACCCCCTCTTGAAATCGGAGGAATAGGAACGTGGAAGGGGTTGTTCGAATCCCATGGAGGTCCTGTGTAACGATCAAACTTGATGACGACAAAAAGAGGCAAAGCAGGAGGTCCGGAGGAAGCCCCATAGACTATGTCGATGATAGAACCAGTAGCACCGTTGACAAGACCTTTGTCAACCCATAAGTTTGCGGAAAGCATTACTTTCTGGTTGATGCAGAGAAGAACCTTGGGGTTCAATTGATCATCTTCGGTGTCGCCCGATGCCGAGCGTCTGGTATGTTCCGCAATTGACCTGGCAATAGGAGAGTTAAGGGATTTCAACATAACAAGGTTGTGCGAGTCCACAAGGTTATTTTGAGCAAAAAGATGAGGCGCATCTTTAAAATCAATGTTTTCTTGTTCGGAAAGGGAGGAAACGGATCTTGACATGAGAGTTTCCTACCCCGCACTGCAGGCATCGCATTGCGAATGTTAAGCAGCAAGTTACGAAATGATGTCTGAGCTGGATCTGTGCCTTGTTGTCGGAAAATTGAATGAAGGCAGACAGATATGTTGAATTCTTGCCAAAGGTTAGCTCCGTAAGACTTGCTGGCATAAAGAGGAATGTCCATAACTGGAGGAAGCTGACCGAGGTCTCCTACAAGTATCATAGATCTCCCTCCAAATGTAGAATTCTTGAAGTGCGGGAAAGCCTCTCTAAGACGGTAATCGATTCTGGAAAGCAACTTTGGCCCGACGAAACTCATCTCATCAATCAGAATGTACTCGATGTGTTTGAGGGAGTCTTGAAGAGACGACAAAGCTTGTCCCTCTAAGGGTTTGAGTTCTTTAATGGGAATTCGGAGGCTTCATGCGTATCATGTGAGGCCGAAATGTCAAAGCAGAACCCCCGGTACTGGGGCAAGTGTATGAGAGACGAAAGGCCTTCACTGGATGAAGAAGCAAATGAAGACTTCAAAATGTTAATGAGAAAAGATTTTCCCGTACCAGCAGTCCCCTGTATAATAAGCCTTAGCGGAGGCAAGCTGTTTTTTTGAGCGAAGTGTTGAGTAACTATGTTGAAAGCTTGTTTGCTGTCAGAGATAAACCCGAAGTCGAGGGTGCAACTGCTCATGAGGGAAGAAGAAACATAGTCCGCTTTTTTGTCGCCGATAAAAGTGGCACCAAGAGATCAGAGAGCAACAGAACTCTGCGCACTCCAATCCGTGAAGGGTGTCAAATTCACGAAGGCCCAACAATCGCAAGTCATCAAGGAATGAAGCTGCCTCTGCGGCTTCGAGCCAAAACTTGCCAATCATGCAGCTGTTGAACCGGCAGGGGAGGCTCGATGTCTGAGTCGATGTCACTGCTGGAGGGGGGTGATGGATTTGACTCATGCCGTCTAATATGCCAGGGCTGATAATTGTATTTGAACAAGGTCCATCTAGAAATGGTTTCTTGAGGTGTCGAACCAATATCAATAGAAATGTTGCGGAAAGGTTTGTATAAGGAGTTCTCACCAACAAAAAGTTCAAAAGAGGGGGAATCCTTAGATGGAATGCATTAAACCTAGGGAACACTCGAACAACAGCTGGTACGGGACGACGCTTCCATTTATCGTGTCTCATGGTGTTTGTTGTAACTCCAATCGCGCATGCTAGCTTCAATGAGTGGAAGGCTTTCCAAGCTCAAGGCCGGACTCAGATGCATCTAAAAGGAGGGATGTCTCTCGCATCCTCACATTCTCGCTTCAACCAATTTTTTCAAGATTTTTCTCGCCTACATCGAGCGATACAAAAGTGCGGCTACACATTACAAGTGGCAATTTGAGGAGCATGTGGCATGTTTCTTGTGCGCTAATGTCATGTTCAACCACACTCTCAGTTAACATCTTCTTTATGGCTAAATGCGCTGGCTGATCAGGATCTAAATTTGACGAAAATCTAGAAAGCATTTGGTGGTATGTTTCGACTTTGCTTCCGCTTTGAAGCATACTGCAATGTATTTGAGGACAAAGATGGCGAGATAAAGACAAAGTCGACAATCGATATCGCTCTCCATATGGATAACATCATGCTGATTGTGTGTGTTCAATCTATTATCATTCCCGCAGTAGGTATTTAATGTATGGGGTCTCATCAACAAACAAAAGAGAAGCGGTCTACTCTCCCAAGGTGCATCAGACGGCATCGAGGCGGTTATTCTTTTTCCGAGGCAACTATTTTCGGAGCACTTGGTATGGCGTTGCACTCGATTTATTAACTCCTGCAAATCCTGTAGCGGCGAAATTGCAAGGATCTGAGACGAAACTAAGAGGCAAGGGTCATCCTGGATATTCCCGTGAACAAATTCCGAGTGGATGGAAGGAGGGCGCATATTCCATGCAGATATATAGGTATCAAAGAATTGTCTTGCTTTGTCCACGATTCATTATTTGACCAATGATGCGATCAACGCCGGAGCATCTCCAAGCCACAAGAAACCATGAACATGTGCGGAACTCTATGTTGCCATTCATACCTACAGAGAAAAGTAAAGGAATGTTAAGCCTTGCTTGATGTATTTAAGCTCTCATGTAGAGAAAAGTAGGGTGGCAACAATGTTCTGGTCCTCCAAGACGGCCTCAAAGCAGGAGGAAAACCTGGCATGGTGCTATGCAGGTCAGGCCATTTTGTGTCCGCTGCACTAAGAGTGAAGAAGAGTGTGGGTGCCCCTAATTGTTCAATCATGTCCGAGACCTCCCCTCTGCTCTTTGACCAAAATGTTCGGGTCCCTCGCAGGTTGGCTCCAAATCTCATTAAACTCTGTGGAAGGCAATCATCAGGGAAATCATGTAGGCGTTGTCGTAACTGGCCTATAGTAGGGGGACACCATGTTCGAGGTTCAACCTCATGAAAACTGCAGCTGTAGATTGGCTCCTATGTCTCATAATAAGGTTAAGTAAAAAATACCGGAACCTAGGGTGCGACCCGAAACGATCATCATGGTAGCGCATAAGGTGGAGGGCATATTCATGCATCTGAACATCCTTCATGCGAGGTTGTTTAAACAATGCTGCACCAGTTGGAAACAAAGTTGGAAAAGCCATTGAGAAAAGGCCTTCAGTGGTGTATTCATTTATTGGCGAATTTCCACTTCAGGCCAAGCCAAGGTGCAAGGCGCAGGCCGACCATTTGAAAGCAGGTACTGTTCGATCAACTCTTCTTCGGTGCCAGTGTTAGGGTGTGAAGGAACAAAAGAGGACGACTCCTCTGGATACTCGTAGGGGTTGGAAGGAGGGTTGTCATTATCTTGTGCTTCAGAGAAGTGAGAGGCTGGAAGGTCTATAGGAATAGAATTAAGGGAGGAGGATATGTTTGTTGGTTCCGAGGGGAGAGAAGAAAGAGCCTCAGTGTCAATAAGAACATCCTTATAGTAGGGGTCATGGATAATTTTATATTGAAGTGCTTTCCAAACACGGGACCTACTAACATAGAAGTCGTATTTTGTTTGTTGACTTCCATTTTTCAATCAACAAGAGATCCAAATCTCCTAAATGACGAGGAAGGTATTTGGCAATGGAAGAAATGTTTTGTGGGAAACTTATTGTGTGACCTGAATATTTATATTGTCCTCCGCGCATTTGTGTGACTTGCAAAATAGGGTTAATGCGAGCAATCAACATTTCTTCAACTTGGGTTAAAGATTTTAGGAAAGCAGGTTGAATGCCAGGATCCATATTGTTCCAAGAGGAGAAGCGGTGTCCATTTTTTTCGGACTTGCATCTAATGCATGCGTGCTTTCCTTCATGGAAAGTAGTATGTATGCCTGGGTAGTTTTCAAGACAAATGGAGCAGGTTTGGATTTGCGACAAAAGATCTAGTCTTCGGCGGAATCTGCGTTGGGCATCCGCCCAAGATGGCACTGAAGTGTTTGTTTTGTGGAGCGGCACAGGGAAGGTGGAATCCTGGGTGCGGTCATCGCGAAGAGGTCTGGGTGGAAGGGGATGCACGCTCAGAAGAATGCGAAAATGGAGGACTGTGCAGCGATGGAGAGGGTTGTAGTTCGACACAGGCACCGCGGTTAATGCAAAGGGGAAAAGGAGAATTGTGCGATGTGGAGGGGAAAGTAGTAGGGGAAGCCATGAAAGGGGGGTGGCGACTACTTTGGAAGGGATTAGAAGTTGAAGGCATTTGCTGGAGTTGGCGATAGCGCTCACGTCGGGAAGCATTGATTTCCTCTTTGTGCAAGGCATAAATATCTCTCCTTCTTTGTCTTTGCTCCGGGGTAGGCATTGTGCAAAAAACAATCTGCGAAAATCACAAAATAAAGGTGGCATAAGAGAAGATTAAAAGAGTGCTACATTTTGTATCTGCATAAAGGGAAATGAATGCAAAAACCATTTGTAAATGCTAGCTCGTTGTAAATGTTTTATATTTTGGTAGGTAAAGGCAATAAAAGAAAGGCAAAACGATTTGTTGTTGCATATATTTTCAAGGAAGCAAAGGAAGAATTAGAAGGGTGTGTATCGAGATTTTGATTAGGAAAAAACATATAGATATGGTTTCATTTTTTTTATATAGGGACCAAGAAGGAACAAGCTAGAAAGAATAAAAAAATCCATGCGAAATATAGACAAAAAGTAAAGAAATGAATAAAGCGTTCCATAATGTTAGCAAAAAGTCTATATATATATAGACATTGGATCATACATTTTTTTCAAGTACAAAAAAGGTTTCTTTGCGATATAGATGCACATGCAAACCAGTAGTAACAACCATTAAATGGAAAAAGTTGGAGAGTTATAGTCCATTATAACATGCGGACAAAAGCATATTAGAAATGTATCTGCGGACAAAACCATATTACAGGGGAGATATGAGCAAAAATTGAAGAAACTAAAATATAGGAAAGTGTTATGGTGCCCAGGAGAGGCAAAGTCAATCAATGACTTTTGATTCGTCCAATTTAAGGGAATCAAGTATGACACATTTCAGCTGCGTATTTCCACGAAAAGTTTCTTTTTTCACAGATAGAGTGAATTTGTATTCACGGCCAATTATCTGATTTGCAATTTCCGTTGTTGCCTCGTCGTCTATGCATAACAGCTGGAGGTCCACCGCTGCGACACCCATGATTTCTTCAAGAATTGTGTCAAATGCAAGAATCGATCAGTAGCTCTCCGCAGTCATCTTGCAAGTTTATACGGAGAGCATATCTGTAATCACACTGACGCACATGAGACTTACAACTTGCACAAAACCACGAGCCATTATTTGCCGGTTTCACTTTCTTTCGGCACTGTTTGTCACCGATTGCAAGGGGGCAAGCCATGTAGAAGAAGTTATCCATTGTGATGTCTGCAATTATAGCTTTAAGCGTAGCCCATTCATTGCTCTCTGTATTGCCCATTTGAAGTATTTCAAGCAATTGTTGCACACAGGTTTTTTAAGCTTTGAGGAGGACCTAGAAATTTCTTCACATGTATGAGTTTCAACAAAGGTAATTTTCGTGAGGCAACCCAAATGTAGTAGTGTTTTAGTTTCAGGAATTTGAGGATCAACAAACCATTTTGTGCTGGAGACAGTGTCTATGGAAGCGCCGTTGAAACTGGAAAGACGCGCTGCCTTCAAAGCCAATACTGGTAGTTATGCGGAATAGAAAGTAATTCCTCAAGTTGTTGAGCAAGATCATGTAAATGCAGCCCCCATAAAGTTACAGTAACACTAAATCCGGACATGTCCTTCAGTTGCAAGCTTCTTCGTTTAGTTTCACTGTTATCCCGTCTACGGATAGTCGAGCAAGGAGAGATTGCCAAAACAATGCCAATAACGTCAATGAAGGAACCAACAGGTTTTGCAGTATATCTTTGATTCCAGTGAAGTGAAAGTTATGCAAAGGAATTGTGGTATTATCGACAAGCAACGGAGAGATAGTGGAAGAAGCTTGCAGGAATATCTCAAATTCATTGTTAAGGTGGTTGTAACCTGCTTTTGCACTCCCTATCCTTCCATTCGTGATGGTGTATAAATTTCCAGCCTCAATTTGTCCATAAAACTTTGTTGCAATTTCATTGAAGCATGTAATGCGTATTTCCCCACCTTCACAGTCCACAAAATCAAAGCCAAAATAAGAGCCGGAGCCATTTGCATTAGCATAGTCCTTTAGTGTTGTTTTCCCAAGGGCACGACCTTCAATAGACCATGTACGCATGGTCGTATTCAGCGCACTTATTTTTAGAGGCATTCTTGAATCATGTTAGCGTGCCTATTTTCTTCCTGGGAGGTGTTTGCATGGGACCGCACTCCGACGGCTCCATGCTGTGCATCGTCGGTCGATTGCTTTCCGCGAACGACACTGGTAGGAAGAGGAGTAGGAGCACCAATTTGTGGATGTGTTTGTAGCACAACTTCCAGGTCGGAAACAAGAACAGTCCTGGAAAGGATGAAAGTAAAAAGGGACAAAAATTTCAGTGTATATAAAAGAAACGAAAGTGGAGCATACAGGCACAAAGGAAAATGGGTGCTTACAATTCATGCTTTATCATTCTGCAAAGGGTTCTGCACAAGCGAACAATGGTTCCGTGTTGCAATCGAGCATTTGAAATTTGACTTGCAAATTTTGAGGGCAAAAGAGCTGTTTGAAAGTGCACACCATCGGAGAGATGCACGCGATGTTGGAGCTCGGTGTTCAACGCAGATTGAAGGGGACAAATGTTGAGAAGTTGGACTATTGGTTCTGCATTTGCGCTCCCCTCAATCAACATGGAGATGCCACCATTTGTCAAAGGTGTAGACATGACGAAGATTGTTGTCCAACACAATATGCGCGCCTGCACAGCGAACAAACCCGCACGACAATACTTATAAATTTGGCGGAAAAAAAAAAAAGTACAAACCTTAACGGTTACATTTATCCCAATGAAACAATTATTTGCTTCAACAGTGTGTGCGGCACGACAAAAGAAAGTGCAAGAAAGATAAAAAGGTCTATGTAGATGAATAAATTTCTAAATGATATAGCGTGATAAGGTTTTTTTATTTTAAACTACAATTTGCGGGACATAATGCATTAAGACTGTTCTGACTTAAACGAAGCTAATGAGATTTCTTGAACAACACAAAATTATAGCGAACCACAAAATTCTCAGGGTCTGTAAAATTAACGCAGATGGTATGAAACGAAGAGTGAACTCCGAAAAAAGAATTTGGAAAGCGGGCAATCCTCTTGTAATTTTTTTTTTTTTTTTTGCAGGAAAGTAAAAAGCAGGCAAAGGAATTTGTGTTTGAACCCGTTGAAATCCAGCTAATTGTCAAACGCTTTGCGAGCGTCCAACAAACTATAATAATTATAATATATGGTTTAAAGGGTTGATGTTTTTGTAAGTGTTTTTGAATTAAAACATCAGATTGCTGGTATATGTCTGTATAAGGGTTTCCGTGAATAACCACCTTCCATCTTCCTACTCCACCATTTTCGACAGGAAACCGAAATAAACCACCACTTAAAATTGCTTGGGCATTTTCAATACACAAATCTGAAGGGTGTACTCTGCAGTGAGCCACTACAGACATAGGAGGAACGGAAAGACAAGGCCCAACCTTCATGGATATATCAAGAGTTCTCGTCTCTTATTGTGTTACTCCATATTCGTTTCAACTTGTTCCTCCTTTTATTGTCTACCCACATGCATTTATCATACTCCTTTTTTATATATTCCAGTTTCCTTTGTCTCACTTCCGTCTCCAACTTTCGATGTTATCCTCGCACACCCGCGTGCGACTGGTAGTTATATATACACTATTATATCTTCCATATAATGAAAATATCCTATGTACTAACTTATATTAATATAACTTAAAACTAAACCTTTCTACGTTATGTGGTTCAAGGTTTATATACTATAATAATATACATGACCAAGTATTTTATAACGTTCTAAACCTAAACTACCCGAACTATGTTATATGTAAAAATCCTAAATTGCTTTTTTGTCCCTTTTAAAACCACGCAAAGCATTTATTTTCAGCTGCCCAGCTTAACAAACATCCAAGTCGGTCTCTGAGAAGCATTCGAAGATTATCTAGACCCGTGTAAAGCATTCTATTTCATATATCAAAATTTAACACTTCCAAAATGTACAAAATTCATGAGGCACAAAAACTAAGCCTAAAAAGTAACTTGGTTGTCACCGTCGATTAAAAAAGGCTCATGTCTTCATATTTTCGGATGCAATGATCATGGAGATCCCTTTTTGCGTATTTTATATCTTTCTAGACATTTATGTCCACTAAGGGAAAAATAATAAACAGAGCGAATATAATTCGGTGGATAGAATAAAATGAATACAAAATTGGGGAGAAAATGAAGTTTCAATGCAAAAGTTTTAACCACCTGAATTAGGTGAAATTCATTTGTGTACAAGATATATGGTGTTTCCAAGTATGCCGGTCCTTCCAAAATCCAGATTTAGGAATATAACGAATCTTTTACTCGCAAAAAGCTCTACAGCATCATCTAGACGGATAACATCTTCCATTCTAACTACATATGAAAACACTGGTTGCTCTTATTTGAAAGAAGTTAGATGCTGTTATGATACTACTATATTGTGTTTTTTATAAATCCTGCCAGTCTGCTTTGATGTCTTGAACATATGGAAGGCAGTTGATTCTTTTCATATAGCCCATATGATTCAGACAAAATATATACCAACCTTGTATTTAATCAACGTGAATGCTGAAAATATTTCTTGCAAACGGTTTCCGATGGAGGAGCATCCCAATCAGCTGTCTTCTGTTTCATGGCATCAAAGTCTTTGATGCAATCAGTGAGAGTATTGTTCTTGACCATCTGTTTAAAAGATGAGAATTTAGGCCCGGCTACATTGTCAAATATCTGTTCCCAATTTTCTTCCCAATCATCATGAGCATCACAAAGCTCTAACCCAGGTGTAGCCATACCCCAACTCCATGATCTCGTCAAATTCCCAATAATGTTCATTGCATCGGTTCCTTTCAACACAGGTGTGCAAGGCCTGCATTTGGCTCCATTTAAATGTTCTTTGCTTGAAAATGAAGCCACAGGAACTCCCCATCTAGGAGGAGGCCATATATACTTCCGCTCACTCAAAATACAGAAAGGAAAAGTTTTGGACATATAATCTACACCTTTCACATCTAGCTGATGCTTGAAAGCAAGTCTCTGAATTCATCTCCCTATAACCACTATCATAGAGAAGAGGTACAAGACTAATTCTTGACATTGAGAGAGACTTTGCCCTCCATGTTCTGTTCTGGGTTCGAAAAGGCGTTCAACCCGATTGGTGGGTTGTCTGACAGGGGTCTATTTTTCCCAGTTAATTCTTATTTCGCCGCTCAATACATGCAGAGACAAACAACAATACATTACTTTTGAAGCTATACGGTTCATATCATATCTTTTCTACGGGAATCTTATCACTAAGGATTATATCGCTTTATTGATAATATCACATCGATCTCTGATTTTTCTGAGAAATAGATTACAAGGCACTATAGGATTTTTAAATCGGCAATAATTGTATTCACTGTCATGCAACTTTAGCATATAATAATAAATATTTAGTGTTGAAGCGATGAGTAAAATTGAATTTTAAGCTGCTATTTTGGTCCTAGTTTTTTGAGATGCATTTTAAACTCTTGATGTTTCATACTCGCTTTCTGAAACTCAAGAACCAAATCTGATGGAACTTGTATGGATGAATCCTCAATAGTATCTTGCAACCAAGTTCCAATACGACTATACTCTTGACATGATACCATCCAAGACGGCATTATTGTAGTACCAAAGAAGCATGTGCTTTACCTAATTAGTAATCATCTTTTGCAAAATAAAAACATCTCTATTTCTGAATGTTTGTTTACATGAGAGGAGCCTATATGTATGGGCCAAGCATCTTACCTAAACATTCAATATTTCCAACTCTTAACTACCAACCGTCCATCTCCTTCGTAATTTATTTCCATCTCCTAATTGCATATCATATCACTGATTAAATAGCTGTTATTAACAAACCGTGTATTATGTATGTCCTCATCAAAAACTCAAAAAATCAATGAATTTCAAAGGGTGGTTGTGCAATTACTTTGATTGACAACATATTGTACTGTAGTGAAATTGTAGATTGTTTCAAAGAAATAGAAATATTGGATTCACCTCTGAAAAATATAATCTAGAATAAAATTATACATTCAAACAAGTAAACCTTCTAATTATGGAGCATTGATTAGGGTAATAGTCCCACAAGTAAGCTAGATGTAACCAGTCTTGTCAAGTTTGTCTGATTCTGTTAAGACCATATAAAAATTTAGGATGGGTAGAGTCTTCACTAAATAGAAACTGTCAGCGTACTTGAGGAATGGGTCTGCTAATCCTTTCTGACAATCCCTTGAAGGTGAGGCTAAGACTTGAGCAATATGCCGAAAGGTCACTTACAAGTGAGGGAAGTAGATACCAAAAATCCTTTTAGGATGACCAATGAAAAAAAAGAGAGAGAAGCAATGAGAAATTGCATTGAATAAATCAGATATGAAAAGTCCCTTATGATGATGCTCTGGTAAAAAGCTTAGATGGAGTAGATAATGTAGGAACACAAGTGGTGGTAGGTCACTCCAGTTAAGGAAATTGCAGAAACCTATTTAGTGTACAGGTCTTACGCTGATTAAAAGATTCCAGGATCTCCTTAGGACTGCTAACAGCAGTAACACATATTCATAGTAGAGGATGCAGAGTCTGTAACAGTCTAGATGATCATAAAGAATTATTTGAAATGGAAAATTTTCAAAATTCAGAACCAAAGTAATAGACAATAACAATAATTAAACTTGTGCAAATCAGATCAACCATTAAACTTTACCAAATACAGATCAAATTTTCCATGTCAATTGGTGTCCAAATACGAGTCAAACAAATGCAGCTGTCCAAATTCTAAAAGAGAATGAAACTTATTATAGCCTTAACATGGAAGTTACGGCATCTTGAAGACAAATAAGTACCATCTATCTATGCCACAGTTACTTTGTGCCTGATGGTAGTAACTTTCTTCAGATTGGAACACACTTAATAGCACTGTCTCTGACTGTTTACAAATCTCGCATATGAAGTCCAACCCAAAGCAAATTTTAATGCTTGCAGGCATTTAAAACTACAAATAGCATTGCAAATATTAAATAAAAAAACTGCCGATGTAACAAAATTCATTAACACGGTGCTAAAAACAAAACAAAGTTCAAATCATTGAGCAGGCCTTAACGCGACTTTGCAAAATTTATGGTATAGACAATGTTACTTTTATTTATATGTTTGTTTGCCTGACCCTTAAATAGATGTAGAAAGAGATAAATCACCATTCTAAAGATAATTTTATTAGAGCAAAATGAAAAGCTACTGGCAACCACTTGCAGGTACATCTGTATCTGATTTTCCTAATCTGGCTGAGACCTTGTATCCATATAGGTAATTCATGCATAGACAAAGCTGATTGGATACAAGCAAAACACAGCCAAGATAAATATCACAAATAAACATAACCACAATTCATCATTGCTTCGAATCTTTGTATACATATCTGATACTCCTATCACCACTATAGGTAGGCCTATATCCATAAATCTAATTCACGCATAAGACAAAACGCTTGTTTGATAAACACTAAACATTCTATGTATTTTGAGTTTGACGAACAATACAAAAGGCAGATTCATTTTCTGATTTCTCCAAAACACAGATTCGAAGTGTATAGAAGTCCAGAACATAGATTTACAATAAAAACCCTTATCGATTTTCGTGACCGACGAGCAAGGGCTATAAAAACATAACATAGTGTTATTTCGAACGAGGAACAAAAAGAGAACATAGTAGATGTTTGTAATATATAGCTACCTAAAGCACACTTATGTACATAAGTTTAATAGAGTACGTCCTGAAAGTATTTCATTTTTTCTTGGCTGCTAGTTTTTTTCCCTTGTTGACATTAGCAATTTTTTTTGCAGCATGGGATTTTTTCCCTCCAGTATGTATTTTGTTTGCAGCTATGCCCATCTTTTTCAGTTTGTAACCAGGTTCGTATTTCACAGCATCTTCGGGACGATCATATACAAGCCCAAACCCCCTTGAGTTGAACCCCGCCGTACGAAACTTGGAAAGATACAGAGGGCAGGAAGGATGCAACTTGAGACGGTCTCTAACCAGTTCGGCGATCAAAGGTTTTGCAGGCTTTGGTTGCCTGCAGTGGAGCACATTAACAACAAACTTTGTCCGGTTGAAAGAATCTTCCCTCCAAGTGCGGAGTGGTGATTGTCACACCGTGCGGAGGAACAACAACTGTACTGCGAGTCTTCATTGCTGCAAACCCATAAGCAACAAACAGCAATAAAATTGCAAAAAAACAAAATGCATAGATGTTGTTCGAACCGCATTAAGTACAATGCTGGAAATGGAAATAAAACACATAGTTTATGGTTGCAGAGCAAAAACAAGGATTCCAAGATAAATATTTGGGCAATGTCTGTTTTGGCAGCAGCTTTAAAAACCTTTCCAAAGAGCAGTCAAACACCCAACAATGGGCGTTTCGATGAGGCTTCCCAGGGGCTAAAACCCCTCAGCACACACCGAATCCTGCCAATGGCGAAGGCACTTGCCCCTCTATGCCGTGGTTGAATTCCGAAAGTAGAAATAGTTTTCTTTATGCAACGCACATACAACAATAACATATTTGTAGATAGACAACTTCAACCACACAAGCAAGAATCTATGAAAATGTAAACGGGAAATAATGGAAAAAAACATATTCAATAACCAATTCTCTACACGAACTATTATGGAATTCTCCATGCCACAAAGGAAAATAGCATACAGATAGCCTTTAAAAAAGCATTTGCATAATAACTGAAATTCAATACTCATACATTACACACTTATTGAAATTTAATACCCACACAACCTGAAATCTTTCACAGAACATGAAAATAAATTTCCAATACTTTGAGAAACGAGACTCGACTTTGTATTGATTCATACACTATGGAAGTAAGCTATAGATGATCTACCAAGGACCCCTGTATGAAGAGTGAAGGATACACACAAAACCGATATAAAAAACATTTACAAGCAAAGTTCAAATAGACCCAACAAACATAAACAATAGATATTTGCAGCGCACAAAGTCCCAATGATGAAAATGGAAAACATTTTTCTTGTTTCTAATGTATTTTTGCACGTTTCTAAAATGACAAACAAACAAATTTGGCATTTCTTTTTACCAGTCCAAAAAATGCTATGCTATCGAGAATGTTAGCCAATGCAGGAGCAGAACAGACAGCGGTATCCACAGTTAAGCAATGGAATGAGAATTGCAGAGAAACATAATGATTGAAAAACAGAGTAGTCAGGGCTTCTGAGGACAGGTTGAGGGTTTTGGAAACAGTGATGATGGAGAGTGAAAGAGGAAGAGCTGATCAGGCTGTTGCTCTGGAGCTTCTAGAAAGAATTGCAGCTTCTCAAGTAAGGAAAATTTGAAGGAAACATGTGTTTTTTTACAAGTGTCTGTGAAGGTTTTGCAATATGGAATCTCAATTTGTTAAATTTGGTGATAATCTAAAAGTATCTGTCTAATTCTCTTAAGAATCTATACGTAGAATCATAAATTTGTTGTGTTTTGAAATAGTATGATTTTTAAGAAATTGAGAGAGAACTTCATTTTTAAATGGTAAATGTTATTGAAAAATTGTGAACTGGAAATTTCAGCCACTAAAATTCTCCCTATCCTCAGGTTGACGGGCATAGCCCTAGTTATATATCAAGCGAACTCCATCGGTTTAAGAGGGATATTGACGAAGCTGAAAGGAAAAAGGAGCTCCAGGATGTCAAGTATATGCAGCAGGCCATGGCTCTTCTTTCTCAAGCAGATGCCGATATGGCATTGTCCTCTCATTTTTAAATGGTAAATGTTATTGAAAAATTGGAAAGTGATGAGTGATCCTGTTTTGATTTCAGGTGGTTATACTTATGAGAGGGAAGCAATTGAGCGTGAAATTGCAAGAGGTGGGTTGAGGGATCCTATTACTGGCCAGGTTCTCCAGGATTATTTACTGACACCAAACCATGCCTTGTATTGTACTATAAATCTGTGGAGGCAGCAGAACTATGTAGTAAGGATTTTGAAGTCAAAGATTAAGTTGGAGACAAGACTAGATTCTGAGCAACTACGAGCACTTGCTGATCTGTCAGAACTCTGCAAAGAGAGTGCCAATGATAAAAAATGGATAATCTTTGAATCTTTACTTCCATTAATATTGGAAGCTTTGAAGCCCGAGGACATTGCTCCACATCTTTCTCATGCTGAAATCAGCTGTGTACATTCTATTAATGAAATTTAATAACCAGAAAGTTATGTGTTCGAAAGTGGTCCTGCAATCGACGCCACGCACTGCAGCACTGCAGTGTAAATTCAGGGCACACTCTGCAGACCCTGCACTCTCTCCTTTCTGAGATGAAAGGAGAAAATTTAGGGCTTTTATCCGTATTTTGACGCAGCCTTATTATTTGAGAACGGACAGGTCTAGAGATCGAATCCCGGCCAGGACAGGAACATTAGCAAGTTTCGTTAACGTATAACAAGCACTAATGAGTAACAAAGTAAATGATTTTCATGGATCGACCTCGCCTAAATGTGCAAGCATAACTATATGATACAGTCAGAACTTAGGGGCAACCAAGTTATATAAGAATAACACACAAACCATATACTTAATCATTACAGGAATAAGTGTAAACGAAACGTACAGAACATTTCAGAGAGGGATACAAGAAGATATTTTTGTGAAAAAAGGAGGTGCTCCTCACCTTGCACAAGTATGGCCAGGTCCAGTGTATTTTCCAGATCAAGCTGTCTCCACTTAAACCAGAGTCAGTGCACACAGGGATCCGCCGCCCTCTTCCAACCGGGTCACAACAAGCAGCAAATAACCTCACACGCCATAAAAAATATGCTTTGGAGAGCCTCAGACGAAGGCAAGCTAACACAAAAGCCCTAAAATGTATCTATTTTGCAGGGGTCGCATAGATTTTATTATCCCCTTTTCCAGCCCCATACCTACTCGCAGTAAATGCAGCACCATTCTCCCCTCTCCTCAGTAATGGAAGACGTGCGTCCACCTTCTCACAGGACACTGTATCCTGTCCTCCATTTCTGACTGCGGGAATGGATCTCCCTCCTTTGCGCAGGTTTATCTTCCTTCTCGAAGTTCCAAGTGACAGGAGCCTTATCCTTTCCACCCCATTGCCAACTGTAAGGCCTAAGAACTGCCGTGCTTCGTCGACCTCTCCATCACCACCGTCCGTGTCTCCATCGATGTCAGTCGAGAGGAGGTTTCCTCACAGAGTTCACGCCTTTCGGCGTAATTAGGTAAAGAAAGTAAGTAATAATTTTCTTCATAATAACCAAAGTCCGAGGTTGATTTTTTTAATAAAAATGAGAGGAAGGCTCTGATTCCTTGGAAGGGTTGAAAATTTTCCATAAAAGTTTGAAGATGAGTGATTCTCCTAGTAGGCATTCACCAAGATGTCCTTGTTGGAAAGTGTCAAATTTCGCGATTAACTTTACAGGTTGTCGGATTTTAGATATTTTTCTACAATCCTAGATATTTTTCTACAATCCTAAATATTTTTACTATCCTAGATATTTACAGTCCTCAATTCCTTTCAAATCTCTTAACCCTACTATAAATTTGTCATTACACTTATTTTGAGATCCATCCTCACCTTGGCATAATATTTTAGTGTCGAACACACTCCCTATCTATGCAGATTTCGATCTCAATTCCTCCTCTTGCTCTTCCACCATGATCTTCTTCACAACTTTATAGATATCATTCCCTTCAAATTTTCCATGTTGTCCTCTCTCAACCTCCACTCTAATCTTCAACTCCTCCACGATGAGTCTTGGATTCAATCCCTAATCCTTCTGTATTGGCAAAGCGATCAAAGGCAACCCCGCGCTCATCCCTTCCATCAAATAATTCCACCCGCAATGCATCAAAAACCACTGGTACAATCATGCCACAAAATCTCCCTCTATAGCACGTAGCGAGTAATAAGCCCTTGGTCTCAAGTTTGATCCTTAACACCAGAGGGTGAACAAATCAGAACCTCCATGTAGAGCCTAAACGAAGGCCTATGCATTGGTTTCCAAATCCACAACAATTTCCTCAATCAGCTCTTCTGACAAAACCATCTCTGTTCCAAAAGTCACATAAACAATTGAAGAAGCGTCCTCGCTTTTCTAGCCACTATAAAGTATAAGCATTAATGTCCTCTACTAGAGCCCCCTGATCACATTGCAACAGAGGATCTACTCTAAACATGGGTTTTCCTTAAATTGTTTCTAAATATTTTTGAGCTTGAATTTCAAAGAAAGTTTTTACGGCCATGGCAGAGCAACCACCAAAGCATCCCACCACTCGCTTCAAACAACCTCCAGGTGATGCAGGAGGAAGGGAAATGGACGGGAGGCTTCATCAAGTCTCCTGCGGTCATTTCTTCTTTTATTTTAGTGGCCTTGTTTTGCCCAAAAAATAGCCAGTAGTCACAAGTGTTGGGGAAATGACACGGTGGGTATTGCTAAATCAACGACAACCTACACATTTATTGGGCATTTACATTCTATGGATGGCAGGGGAGATCTGCAATTTCCTGGTATTTGTTGCAAGCTTCAATCCTGCGGATCTGGCGTATTCTCCAAATTGTTTCCAAGTGTGTGTGTGTGGGGGATAGATAGATTTTGAAGACACGCACAATAGCAAAACTGTCCTTGGGACCACAAGTATACAATGCACTTACTAGAACTAAGAATTTACTAAAAGAAAAAACAATAGTAGTTAAGACTCAAAGTTTAGGTACAGTCCTCATACAATCGCTTTATTTTGAGGTTGGTCTTCATACCATTAATTTGGAGCAAGCATAAAGGACCAATATTTTGTACTAAATATGGTGGAAGCTCTTCTCCGCTCACATGGATGGAGATGAATCTGCTGATTATGGTACTAATTATATTGAAGATGACTTTCAGATGGAGCCCTTCAGATTCTTTCGAGTGATTTTTAATTTTTGTGGCTTCTGTTTAAGTAACTTATTTTGAAAATTGATATTGCTAATTCTAACTGTAAGTGTCTCATTCTGTCATCCACTTTAAAACATGGTACTCATGGTAGTGATTTATCTCGGCTGTATAAATCTTATCAATAAAATTAAATATGGAATGTGTGTTTTAGATAGCTTGGGACGGGTAGATCCATTTCCCTATGTGACTATTGATATGGTTATATAATACTCGTATAGATGGAGAGTGTTTATGGCTATGGATTCTTCTCTAAATGATAATGCTTGTATTATTAAAGCGTTGATAATTTAAACGTTGTACTTTAAATTATTTATAAATTTAGGAAATAATTAATAAATAAGACTTAAAATTTATAGAAATAATGGGTTTCTAGAAGACACAGGTTTCTCAAAAGACCTTCGGTTATGTGCTCATCACCACACCGCAACGAAAATTAACTCCAAGATTGTTGTGAGAAATGAGAACCATTTCCTTCATTTTAAAAAGGGAGAATGTTCTTGTGGCAATTATCGGTGATGCTAAATGAAACAATCTAGAAAAAATAAGCTTGCACTATAATAATGTGCCACACATGCTTGATTATTCTAAGTTTTTAGGAAAAAAAAATTATTATCCTCTCTGGCGTAATTTGCAACTCATGTGCAATTACACATGAGGTGCAAGTTACACCGATGAAAATAAAAAAATAAGTAAAGATAACCAGTCTCACAGATAACCAATGCATGAATGGGAAGATGCGGGAGGCAGAGTATTACGTATTATCTACCCTTCCTTTCATACTCCGCAAATGCTGGTCTCACATAGACTCCTTTCCCATGAACCGCGTGTCTTAAATTACATGGCTGAACTTTATAGAAAATGGGGATAATTGGTGTGCCAGTTCGCAGCATAAAAGCCAGCTCGGCCAAACACCACGGAGACTGCGCGTAGTGCTCAGAAAAAATAGCTATATGAATTGAAGCACCAGCAATTGCTTGCTATAAGACTGCATGAAAGAAATCCCCAAGCTTCAGCTCTTCCCTATCTAAAAACACTCGAAGTCCTCGTAGCATCGAGGGCACGGTGGATAGGGGTAGCCAATGTGTGTTCCATAGTGTTTCCGTGATGATTTATGAATACATGATACGACGGTTGTTTGATTGCAGCAAAATTCACTGGTGCGGATGGTGCAATTCCATCAAAAGCATATGGTTTTCCAACGGTGGAAGAAGTGGGTTTTTTTTGGGAATGGGATAGGATCTTGCATTGATATGTGTAATCAAGATATTACTACCTTACATTCAATTAGACAATGGTCTTCACTATAACCATTGTTATTGCGGTCAAATTCTGACGATTTTTTCAGAGTTAATTTCCATCACATTGTTTATCCCTGCCTATATTTTCTCGATTGCTTATTTTAAATTGTCCTATTTGAGAAAGTATCTATTTATTTACATGTATGTTAAGTGTGGAAGTTTGATAGGTGTCGATAAAGTGTATGACCAAATGAAAGAACGAGACATCTTCTCATGGAATATGATTATACCAGCAAACAAAATACATGGGTTTCCTCAAGAGACAATCATTTCATTGTGTACAACAAACATGTCTCTAACCATTTCAGTTTACGGTTGTCGGCATACTCCCAACCTAGTGCCAAAATATGAGCAATGGAACAGGTGTGGACATCCATCAAAGCATAAAAGATAGAGGAATTTTGTCGATGTTGTAGTTGCAAATGTTTTGGTAGACATGTATGCAAAATGTGGAACATTACACAAGGCACATGAACTGTTTGACAAAATGCCTAAAAATGTGGTTTCATGGACATCATTGATTGTACGATATGCACAATGCAATTGGCTAGGTGTATAGCCAAATTCCACATAAACCTGTGGGGGTTATGTGGAAGTGTTTGCTTGGTTCTTGTAGATCACATATGAATATAGGCTTAGGAGTATTTACATCCATAATGCATTTTGATTTGGATCCTAAAAATGATGCAACTTATTTTCTTCTCTCAAACATCTATGCAAAAGTGGGTAGGTGAGGTGAGGCTCAAATGATATAGAAATTGATGAAAGATAGAGGAATTAAGAAGATCCTTGGATGTAGTTAGATTGAAGGCCAGGATACATACATAAATCATAAATCACATCTACAGACAAAGGAGATCTATGTAAAGTTGGAAAAAAATCACTTGAGAGATGAAGGCAACAAGTTATTTTCCATATTAAATACATTTACTCAATGATGTGGAAGTGGAGGCAAAAGAATTATTTCTCTAGCCACCATAGTAAAAAGTTGGCAACTGCATTTGGTTGGTTAAACATGCCCCACTGGAACAATTATTACAGTTGTCAAGAACCTTCGATTATGTGCTCATTGCCACACTATGTAATGAAAATTAACTCCAATATTGTTGTGAGAAATGGGAACCATTTCCTTCATTTTAAAAAGGGATAATGTTCTTGTTGTGATTATTGGTGATGCTAAATGAAGCAATCTAAAAAATAAGCTTGCACTATAATAATGTGTCATGTGCCTGATTATTCTTAGTTTCTAGAAAGTTTTTTTGTTTAGTTTTAAGTTTGCATATACTTCGTTGTAAATTACAATTCCAACAAACTTAACATTATTATCCTCTCCGACGTAATTTGCAACTCATGTGCAATTGCTAGTTTATACAATTTGAAGGAGACAATGTGCAGTTAGTGTAACAGATGGTGCAATAAAGTAGTGTGTTGAAGGAGCTGATGTAATCTAATGGATTAGTGACCCATGCTCTACTTTCCTTGAATTTTGAGGTAGGGAGTAATTTTGTGCATTCATAAGTGTGTGCCTATTAGTATTTACAAGCCTCAGAGATCGCATTTGAGAGACATGGAAGAGGAGGATTCAAAAGGAGGTTGGTCTGATTAATTTATTGTTGTTAATGCTATTATGGAGGCAGCCTTCATTAGAGCAACACCCACAAAGAGATCATGGGCTTGGAAGGCTTTAATTCTTCTTTCGGTATTTGTGATATTGTTTGCTGTCGAGGGAAAGGCAAGGTTTTCTGAGATAAATGCCAATTTGTCTAGGCTAGGGAGATATAATTTTTCTCATCTGGGTTTAAGGAGCAGCAGAAAATTGTCTAGGATTCATAAGCATTTAAGAAAAATAAACAAGCCTGTTATCAAAAGCATTCAGGTAAGTGCTGAAGTAGTTCATAAAATTTATGAAGTACAATAATTTTTTCTTTGAGCGAATGTGCTGAGAACTTATATTCTGATGTTTATAAAAATATTATTCAATCAAATGCAGAGCCCAGATGGAGATATTATAGACTGTATTAATATTAGAGACTGTATTAATTGAATGTTGGGTTGGAATAAACATACTACATAGGGGTTATGAAATACAAAATCTCAAAATATGGTGTAGATAATATTGGACTACCATTGCCTAAATTCAATCCAACATGACTACCATTGAAAATAACAGGGGGTTCACGTTGAACGTAGTACACATTTTAACTTTCGAAAATACAAACAATGTTAAATAACTTATGTGTTAGCAAACAATAATACCGTGGTCGTTTAAGCTCCTTAAACAAGTAGGTAAGAAAAAACTTGAAACAAAATTGGGATTACATTGTTATGTGTATTTTAGGATATTTTTGGATGTCATAAGGAATTAAATACAAAGTTTATCACCACCAAACACATTCTCAGATGGAAGGATGGCTTGAAAACAACAAGTCCCAAGTTCAATTTCACTTGCTTATGATAACTAAAATTTTAAATTGAGAGGCAAACATTTGACAACTCCCACGAAATCATTGAAAGCCTTAAAAATATATTTCATTTCTTCTTCTAGAGGGTAGTCCAACATTTTTTTCGCCATTAAGTTTAGAACAATCTGCAATAACAAATTTCCGATTGAAGGCAAATCCGATCTAAAATGAAAACTACGACTATATATATATATATATATATATATATATATATATATATATATATTGTGAAAGGGATGAAATCTATTGATGGGACCGTATCTAAAAGATTACGTATTGTAGACACCCCGAATTCGGTCAAGCAATTTTAATACCTAAATTGCACTAACTATCCCCTTTCCCGCAAATTGACAACATTTCATTAATAACACACCATTTCCCTTCTATCACCATTAATTAATTACATTTCGCTAATTAATTAACCCTCTTGTCACTCATAATGTCGATTAATGACCTTTTCATTAATTAAACACCCACTGCTACCTAGGTCAATTAATTATTCTTAATTAATGACGACCGCTAGTCTAAATCAATAAATCATCTTTTATTGAACCATATCCTCTTTTAAAATCCCGCAAATCATACTAATGTTCTTCCAAAGCCTCTATAGGCATACCTCCTAGCCTATTAATTAATCACCTTTGATTAATTATATGCACCCTAACTCCTATAAAGTGCTAACTAAAGTACTAGACTCACATACTAATTCACCTAGCTTTAGTTAACTAAACTAAAGTTACTTTGCTATTATCCCACATACAATAGGATGCAAAGCTCTCTCAAACCAAAGGGTTATAAATAGAACCCTCCTCCCTACCTTTCTTCTTACACCTTATTTTCCCTAGGATAAACTATAGGCATTTTGATCTTGAGCCATTCCATTGAAGGAAATAGCTTTCCCATCTTGCATCCATTCTCTCAAATTAAAGAGCATGGGAAGATCCAAAAATGGCCTTGTAGCCATGTTTTGGTGAGATTCCTTCTTCAAATATTGAGGAAATCACTCCCCTTTGATTTCTAGAAGTGATCTAAATAGGTTCATTTGTTAGATTAACAATCTAGAGAGTAAGAAATAGCTTAGCATTTGATTTAAGATTGTGTATGCATTGAAGAAGTTGTTTCTCATAAGCTCTTATCTCGATAGTACTATAGTAGGTTTGATTGATTGCTTAGAAGCTACTAGGTGTTAGCTTTATTTAAACATGGCAAATTTCTATATGTACACATTTATATTCATGCATCGGGAAGCTCTTTAATAGAGATTATCTCAAAAAGAACCCACCAAAATTCAATTCTTTATAAATATTAAATAACTGATGAGGTCTAAATACCTTGAAGAAAAATTACAAAATGCAAATGCCCAATACTTGCCTGATGGCACTTGTGTTGAAGAGGGGTGTCTCCCTGCTCCTCCCATTTCCTCATTCCAGTAAGGAAGATGTCTTGTATGTCTTCCATGAAGTCAGAGCTCAGCCTCTCATACTTAAACAAATTGACAGCAGTTCCATGGAGCTTCCTTTGAAGTTCCCCCGCACCGCCGATGACATATACCATATTTTGCAATAAGATTTTTGAATGACGTGGGTACAAAGACATCAACAACCTTCCTCATTTTGCAAGACATACTTATTGAAGTCAAGATCCACAGACACAACTGCATGTCCTCTTCCAAACAAACTACATCTGAAAATCGACCCATACCTGCATTTCCATTCCTTAAGCCATATATATAGTTATGTAATGTGGATCTCAAACATTTAAGGCCACTTGGATTTAATTACAAGAGTTTCCATCATGGTTTCCTTAATTACCTTGTAATTAAATCCAGTGGCCTTAAATGTTTTTAGAATAATAAGGCACATGACACATTATTATAGTGCAAGCTTATTTTTTTAGATTGCTTCATGTGTAGATCACCAATAACTCGCAACAAGAATGGTTTCCTTTTTAAAATGAAGGAAATGGTTCTCATTTCTCACAACAATAGTGGAGTTAATTTTCATTACGGTGGTGGCAATGAGCACATAATCGAAGGTTCTTGACAACTGTAATAATCTTTCCATCGGGGCATGTTTAACCAACCAATTGCAGTTGCCAACTTTTTACTATGGTGGCACAGAAATAATTCTTTTGCCTCCACTTCCACATCATTGAGTAAATGTATTTAATATGGAAAATAACTTGTTGCCTTCATCTCTTAAGTGATGGTTTTCCAGCTTTACATACATCTCCTTTGTCTCGAGATGTGATTTATGATTTATGTATGTATCTTGCCTTTAATCTAACTACATCCAAGGATCTTCTTAATTCCTCTATCTTTCATCAATCTCTGTATCATTTGAGCCTCACCTCACCTACCCACTTTTGCATAGATGTTTGAGAGAAGAAAATAAGATGCATCATTTTTAGGATCCAAATCAAAATGCATTATGGATGTAAATACTCCTAAGCCTATATTCATATGTGATCTATAGGAACCAAGAAAACACTTCCACATAACCCCCAAAGGTTTATGTGGAATTTGGCTATACACCTACCAATTGCATTGTGCATATCGTACAATCAATGATGTCCATGAAACCACTTTTTTTAGGCATTTTGTCAAATAGTTCACATGCCTTGTGTAATGTTCCACATTTTGCATACATGTCTACCAAAACATTTGCAACTACAACATCTGAAAAAATTCCTCTATCTTTTATGCTTTGAGGGATGTCCACACCTGTTCCATTGCTCGTATTTTGGCACAGGTTGGGAGTATGCCGACAACTGTAAACTGAAATGGTTAGAGACAAGTTTGTTGTATACAGTGAAATGACTGTCTCTTGAGGAAACCCATGTCTTTTGTTTGCTGGTATAATCATATTCCATGAGAAGATGTCTCGTTCTTTCATTTGGTCATACACTTTATCGACACCTATCAAACTTCCACACTTAACATACATGTAAATAAATAGATACTTTCTCAAATAGGACAATTTAAAATAAGCAATCGAGAAAATATAGGCAGGATAAACAATGTGACGGAAATTAACTCAAAAAATCGACGAATTTGACCGCAATAACAATGGTTATAGTGAATACCACTTTGCCTAATCAATGTAAGGTAGTAATATCTTGATTACACATATCAATGCAAGATCCTATCCCATTCCTAGAAAAAACCCACTTCTTCCACCGTTGGAAAACCATATGCTTTTGATGGAATTGCACCATCCGCAGTCGCTGAATTTTGTCGCAATCAAACAACCGTCGTATCATGTATTCATAAATCATCACTAAACACTATGGAACATGCATTGGCTACCCCTATCCATCGTGCCCTCGATGCTACAGGAGTTCCAAAGTGTTTTTCGATAGGGAAGAGCTCAAGCTTGGGGATTTATTTCATGCAGGTCTTATAGCAAGCAAGCAATCGATGGTGCTTCAATTCATATAGCTATTTTTCCCGAACACTACGTGCGCCTCCGTGGTGTTTGGCCGAGCTAGCTTTTATGTTGTGAACTAAGACCGTAACATCCCCATTTTTAAAACACGAATTATAAAATTCAAACACACGTTCAAGTTTTAATAATTGTTCTCTGCCCAAACAACACAGTTTGGATCACACAATTCCTTTTAAAACGAATGTTCCCTGTTCGCATATTTACAATATGGAACACACATTCAATGCCATTCAATCTTATAACAGATTCTATATGCTGCTGTAAATGACTCGAGGAACTACCGATCTTCCATTTTCATGGCTCGGAGTTTCAACGATCCTTCATTTCATGACTCGGCAACAACCGATCCTTCATGTTCATGACTCGGCAACAACCGATCCTTCATGTTTGTTTATGCATGGTATATTATATATACCTATTCTCATAACCGTTTCCGGTTATCGAAGTGATCCATTTAAGAAGCCTATCTGAATATCTGTTACTGATATTCATCTGACATCCTGCATCTTAAATTAAGTGATAAGGACAACGCAACCAGCAATTGCGATACTTTGGCCAAAGATTTTCACATGCTTTGCATGATCATATTCCTGGATGTGATACACATCAACGGAATACGTCCTTCACTTCACTTCACCTGTTATCTAGAATGGTCTTTCCTGGTTCCTACCAGTCCTCTTTGTTTAAGGTTAGTTTAAGCTTCCAATTACAGTTAGTAATATGAACGAGTATAGGAAGGCACTCCCGGTAACTAAAGATACACAGACATACAGTGTCGTTTCCCCACGACCCCGTGTGTCTAGTTATCTTTAGTATTCCGGAGTCACTCCGTATACCAGATCATACTCCTATCCCCTGTCCATAGTTACACATTCAGCCTATGTATTCTTGATGTTTTAATTCGGAGGGCATTGCGATATGTCAGCTGCAACAGTGTGTCGTCATGAAGACCCCGTCTTCATGGAGACACCTTGCTGTAGCTGGCGTATGCCAATGTCCTACGGAATTCTCCCATCGAGAATACACATCCTGCTCAAGTGCTTCGGATATGATTTTAATAATTAAAGTCAACTTTCAGCATCCACGCTGATCTCTTGATCCTCGTTTCCGTTACAGTTGTATAGAGCTAAGAGGGACTAAATCCGTCCATTGTCTTGCAATGCATCTTTTCCTTCGTGTCGAAGGGCTGCATTTCCCTACTTGGTTCGCTTCTTAATCATTGGATTAAGCGGTCCGTGCCGACGGACGTGATAAGTTTAACCTATTAAACTTAGCCAAGATTTTCTCAACTGCAACTAAATTCAGAATATTAACTTATTAGACGTCATTCATACGAGGTCTAAATTTCGAGAAATGTATTCATTTGTTCTCCTTAACGTTATATAGTTAAGGTCCATTAGTTATGGATATATCTATCTTATATCCTTTATTCTGAATTTATCAAACGGGATCATTAATGGAGTTCGAAAGCGGAGTTCGATTACTCCGAAGTTGAATTGATATTCCTTAGCTCCTAAGCTAATCCTGAATACCTTCCGATTATGGAACCATATTCTTCCTAATCCTTTTTAATGTCGATTAAAAATTCATCTTTACCCAAGTATGAACTAATTGCATTTTTCAACTTAAAAGTTGCGTTTAGGTAAGAATAGATATCAGTTTCCATTTAGCATCCATCCAAGGATAAATAAACAAACCCAAATCAAGAAATAACATTATATTTCCAATAAATCAAACTGATATAACTATTGAAAATATCACATTTGTAATTGTATTCAATATTTCAAGTCATAATCTGTACATTTGCCAATCCAGCTGATTGGGCATAGTTTATACAAAGCATCCATACAACTCATGGACAGAAGAATATATTTTCTTCTTTTCACAATTCCTCGAAGAGGAATAAAAGCAACAATTACAATTCATTTTACAGCCAATCAAGAAACATCAGAAAACAACCATGTCTTCATTCTAATCAGATTTCATCTGCAAAATGAATTGCACGGGTCAGTTCAATGAACTGAGCATATTAAGCACTTATCCTAAAAATAAGGTGCTTCAACTAACTGTCTCAATAAAAGAACCCTGCTTTTATGAAACGACAGTTAAACATCCATCACGAAGTAGGCACAAAAGAAAGATCAGCATAACAACTGAACTATCAAAAATATCATCACAATCAGCCAAGGAACTGCTGTCCCGTTTCCACATAATCATTACAAGTATCAATTCACAATATTTGTAAAGTTAGGAATACAAGTAGCTTACTGTCTATATAGCATACAGTTATCCTTTCCACGCCTTTCATTAATAACAAATGCAAAGGATGAAACTAACTGAAATATAAATTCATTACTTTCCTTTCAGTTCATGAATCATATTAAATTCAAAGCAATCAAGTTCAGATAAGAAAGTGAACAGCAATGCATATAGTTGCTCCCATCTAAGCACTATAAAATTCATTATTCACGAATTCCAGATTTCCAACGGAATGAAAGAAGAAAAGATCACTTTTCCAAGACATTCATTCATATCTCAATTTCTTTCCACATGACTGTCCTAACAGTGGAATCCAAACGAAAGACAGATCAAGATAACAGTTCAGAGTGAAACTTACAAAATCCATTCGGAATTCACTTTCCGGCAGCAAGGATAATTTCATTTATAATCAGCTTTAAATGAAAACAGGGAAGAATTCATCATCCATATCCATACTTCATTTGAATCAGACTCATATAAAGATCCGAAACAGGTTAGTACAACATTATGTACATCCAAGATTAAACGATATAAGGCTGCATACCATATATTTACCATAATAAAAGAAACCATATTTCTTTCACTGCATACTAAACAGACAAACAGTACTTCCATCATGCAGTCAATTAATCACATGATTTCCTAATCCTGTGAGCATATCCCGCTCAAACTAACATATTATTCATTGCTGTTACCTACAGCAAGTCCAATGTTCTCATGACTATGAATTTCATCAAGTTAGAACAGCAGGCAGAAGAAGGATTCCCTTCCAACAAATGATTCTACCCAATCCATTTTCCAAGATCGTAATAGTATGCCAAACTCCAGCATGCAAAATCAGATGTCATTACCTTTAGTAAAGTAAACCGTACAGGGTGTCATTACACGAATCTAGTGCAGTCAAGGCATCCCACACAGCAAGACTAACTTTCTATGCATTTACTCTTTGTACAGCAATCCAAGATTAAGACATAATCACCAAAACAATTCGATCTTAAAGGACCGATCAGTATTAATAAACACAACTAATCATCATACTTTCCTAGCAAGAAACAGTATATTTCTCTACGAGTTCAGAAGGAAAAACTATTCCTTTTTCCAACTCTCACGAACATTCATATAAAATTTTAATGTCCATTCCTTTAAAATATAAGATACCATTTCTTCATAATCCAGAAACAGCAAGAAGGAAGAGGAAGGTCTTATTTCCCTTTTAAGCAAGAAAGGAAAGAACAGTCAAAGACATATTATCATTTCTTTCTCCATGGCAATTTCGTATGCTCATACAAAAGAAACAATGTTGTATTCATCACAATCAACACAGCAGAGAGAGAGGAGGAAACTATTTCCTTCAAAGAAAGCTTCAGTAGAGAAACGACCTCAAGCCGTTCTTACAACCAATACAATCATATCGCAGTTCAGATGACAACAACAATAATACAGCAATAGAATAACCCATACTACCTGTACAGTTTTACCTTCCATTCCACAAGAATAACCAGTTAAAATTTTCATACAATACCCATAACCAGCACCTCATGGAGGTATTTCCATTCAAGAAGAGCAAGACAGTTAGACACAGCAACGGGGAACGATTTTCCTATCATTTCCAAAAGAAAAGACAGCAAGGGTCGACAAACCCAAATCATAGCGACACAACTCATATAACATGCACAGTCTTAAGATATATATGACGTTTTCCCATTACTGTTAAACATTCACTAGCTCGACAGGAAGGTATTTCATTCAATAAAATACAAGGACAGTCGAACTCAGCGACCAATAACGATGATTCATATTATTTCCAAATAATAGCAAGAGTCATCGGTTCCCAATCATAGCAATATAATCACGACTGTATTTCCATTTTCCCTTTACATGCAATAGCAGTTCCAAGCACAACAGCAAAGAAATGATTACACTATAAAGAAACAATTAAACAGCCTGTTCCAATTCCAACAACATGAACAGTGAAGGAAATATCTATTTCCAACCTCCATGCAGTCAATAACCAGCACAATAATTCATTTCCAATTTGATTCGAGCAAATACGAATCAAAACCGAGCAACCAGAACGATTCATCATATCATTTCCCAAAGAAAAGAAAGCAAAAACCAACAAAATCCAAGTCAAATCGACTCGACAGCAATCACGCAATCCAACCCAAGAGCAGGGTTGTTTTAATGAAACACTTAATCAAAGCAGAGATTTTTTTAAAGAGAAGGGCTTAACATGCCTGTATTCTCTCTTCCAGAACTCGAAGAAAGGATTCGTTTGCCGCGTTTTTCCTTCTACAGCGACAGCACAAACTCCCCACACTTCCTTCCTTCTTCAGGCTTAACAACAGCCTCCAAATCTTCCAAAAATGTCAAATGCCAAGAGCTGGTTCGACTGAACCAGCCAAAAACCAAATGCAGAGCAACTTTGGCCAAAACCAAATCGAAACAATGAAAAATCAAATTCCCTCATGCTGTTTCCAAGGCGAGCTGGTCGCGAGGACCGAAAACAATTAATGCAATTAAGGCTCTGCCTTTTTCCTTACTTTCCACGCCACCGCCACTTGAGTTGGCGAATTCTAAATTTCAAATTTCCATGCAAAACTGAATTTGGCTCTATTTCTAAATAGATGCCTCTAATTCCTACCTGCCCCGCCAAAACTGGCGCTGTCCACGTAGGGACTGTTTATTAAATGCCAATGAATGCCCTTCCTTCATCCTTATCCCTTTCCTCCCAAGGGTCTGCGTACCCCTTAGATTAGGATTAGTTTAGGTTGCACATAGCATTCAACCTAGGTCTTAGTTTAGCCTTAGGTTATTAGAACTTAGGTTTTTTTTCCCCTTTTTTTTTTTTTTTTGAATTTAAAATCCACTTAGGATAGTAGGGTAGGATGCATGTTAGGACTTAGTATTAATTTAGGTTTAATTCATACTAACCACTAACACTAACAACTTCCATCCAGCCTCCCTACTAACATTCACGTTAATGCGCAGAGCGGACGTTCCGTCCTTCGATCGTGCCAAGGTCACCCGTGTCCAGGCATTCCTTGCCTCACGAGGTCCCTAGTTCGACAGTACAGGGTTCAAGAATCGAACCCCTGCTTGGCATCTACGTGCTTGTTCACACTTGCAAAGAGGCCTTTACGCTCATAACTATCTCGGTTCGGTTCAAGTGTGAATCGACACGAAATCACAAGAGGACCTCGATACTTGAATCAATGGAATTGATTCAAGGTATGTCATTGTCAATCAAAGCAAAGAGAGTTTAGCAAGTATATACGACAATTTGTCGTCACATCAAGAAACACACAAGTACAATCTTTGCTTGTCCCATGCAATAAATCACAAGATGCACAGAATCCAAATTAGAACACATTCTCTTAAGATCAATACATATCTTAACATGTTTGCTTTCATTTCAGCAAGACTATAAAAGATGTAAAACATTCACCAAGTTAACATACAAAAGAATAATCAAGCATGTGTGGCACATTATTATAGTGCAAAGCTTATTTTTTCTAGATTGTTTCATTTAGCATCACCAATAATCGCCACAAGAACATTCTCCCTTTTTAAAATGAAGGAAATGGTTCTCATTTCTCATAACAATCTTGGAGTTAATTTTCGTTGCAGTGTGACAATGAGCACATAATCGAAGGTCTTTTGAGGAAACTCGTGTCTTCTGGAAACCCATTATTTCTATAAATTTTAAGTCTTCTTTATTAATTATTTCCTAAATTTATAAATAATTTAAAGTGCAACGTTTAAATTATCAATGCTTTAAGTAATACAAGAATTATCATTTAGAGAAGAATCCATAGCCATAAACACTCTCCATCTATACGAGTATTATATAACCATATCAACAAATACACATAGGAAATGGATCTACCTATCCCAAGCTATCTAAAACACACATTCCATATTTTATTTTATTCAATAAGATTTATACAAATTAGATAAATCACTACCATGAGTACCATGTTTTAAAGTGGATGACAAAATGAGACACTTACAGCTTAGAATTAGCAATATCAATTTTCAAAATAAGTTACTTAAACAAAAGCCACAAAAATAAAAAAAATCATTCTAGAGAATATAAAGGGCTCCATCTCAAAAGTCATCTTCAATATATTTAGTACGCTTCATCTCCATCCACGCGAGGCAGATGGCATAGAAGTAGAGCTTCCGCCATATTTAGTACAAAATATTGGTCCTTTATGCTTGCTCCAAATTAATGGTATGAAGACCAACCTTCAAAATAAAGCAGCAGCAGGGACCTGAACCTAAACTTAACTACTATTGTTTTTTCTTTCAGTAAATTCTTAGTTCTAGTTAGTGCATTGTATACTTGTGGTCCCAAGGTTAGTTTTGTTATTGTGTGTCTTCAAAATCTATCTATTTGCATGCGCAAGCGCGCTCACACGCACACACACTTGGAAACAATTTGGAGAATGCCCCAAATCCGTGGGAGTGAAGCTTGCATAAATACCGAGGAAATTACAGATATCCCCGTCATCCATAGAATGTAAATGCCCAATAAATGTGTAGGTTGCCATTGATTTAGCAATACCCACCATGTCATTTCCCAGCTTCAACACTATGACTACTGGCTATTTTTTGGGCAAAACAAGGCCAATTTAAAATAAAAGAAAAAATGACCACAAGAGACTTGATGAAGCCTCTGTTCATTTCCTTCCTCCTGCATCACCTGGAGGTTGTTTGAAGCGAGTGGTGGGATACTTTGGCGGCTTCTCTGTCATGGCCGTAAAAACTTTCTCTGAAATTCAAGTTCAGAAAATATTTAGAAACAATTTCAGGAAAACCTGTGTTTGGATTAGGTCCTCTATTGCCATGTGATCAGGGGGCTCTGTAGAGGATGCTAATGCTTATACTTTATGGTGGATGGAAAAGCAGGAGGCTTCTTCAATTGTTTATGTGACTTTTGGAATAGAGGTGGTTTTGTCAAAAGAGCAGATTGAGGAAATTGTCGTGGGTTTGGAAACCAGCGCGCCTTCTGCCTTCGTCTCATCTCTACGTGCACAGAGGTTCTCATTGTTCACCCACTAGTGTTAAGGATCGAACTTGAGACCAAGGGCTTATTACTCACTACGTGCTACAGAGGGAGATTTTGTGGCATGATTGTACCAATGGTTTTTGATGCATTGTAGGTAGAATTATTTGATGGAAGGGATGAGCGCAGGGTCGCCTTTGATCGCTTTCGCCGTCTACATGAAGGATCGATCTGATTGAATCCAAGACTCATCATGGAGGAGTTGAAGATTAGAGTGGAGGTTAAGAGAGGACAACATGGAAAATTTGAAGGGAATGATATATATAAATCTGTGAAGAAGATCATGGTGGAAGAGCAGGGGAGGGAATTGAGATCGAAATCGCACATATAAGGAGTGTGTTCGACACTAAAATATTATGCCAAGGTGAGGATGGATCTCAAAATAATTGTAATGACAAATTTACAAGCAAGGTTAAGAGATTTGAAAGGAATTGGGAATCGTAAATATTTAGGATAGTAAAAATATTTAGGATTGTAGAAAAATATCTAATATCCGACAACCTATAAAGTTAATCACTTGGAATTTGACACTTTCCAAGAAGGGCATTTTCAAAGGTGAACACTTATCAAAATACATAATTATATATTTACTTTATTTATTAATCATTGAGTCGATATTAAATAAAATATATTTTCAATCAACGCACGCCATTACACTCCTCGCTTCCTCATGTAGGAACACCTCTCGGTGTAATTGATGGCGTGGATGCCCCTTATCGGTAGTTGACCCGACACGATGAGTCAAACAATTGAGGCTACGAGGCCAAGATTGTGCCTTGAGTGATTTTGAGGACATGGATGCTTCTTGTCCGTAGTTGGGTGATTTTGATGATGTGGATGCCCTTACCCGTAGTTGATCCGCCCAAGGTGATCGCTTACTTTACATTGTTAGATTTATATTAACAGAGTGGATGCCCCTACCCGTAGTTGCGGAATTGAAGGTGATCGCTTACTTTGTATTGTTAGATTTATATGTTATCTCCAAAACTTAGTCATAGATACCATCAAACTATGTAATCCAATACCAATTAAGATATTTTTGTCTAAAACTTAGATAGAGATATTGTCAAATTATATAATTCAATTCCAAACTATGTAATCCAATATGAATTATATTTAAGATATTTTTGTCTGAAACTTAAAAGAGAGACATACTATCAAATTATATAATCCAAATATCAATTCTATTTAAGATATTTTTGACGAGGACAGAAACCAAAATATCCGATTACCTACTTTAAAAAAGGGTGACTCGTTATCCACTGAATAATAAGTAGTTTTTAATGCCTCGTAAAGATATTTAACACCTTGTACCTAAAGTTATACAAGATAAGATATTTGTGTCTGGCAAGATTTGGAATTGAAGATTTTGAATTGACTTGACGTTTGGAGGGCAAGATATTTTTAAAATATCTGTTTCCCACCGACAAATTGATAAAATGAATAGGAAAGGTGTCAAATCTGATTAAAACCTACTCACAGACACCACTGTCTTATATGCCATTTGTCTTTCTCTAAACAATTGTATTTATTTCCTGTTTACCACCATGTAAGTAGTCCAATTCAATTTAAACTCTGTTTCTTATAATCCCTCTTCTTCCTAATCGTTTTTCACTATCATACCCATCTCCTCCTGATCATTTTTTAATATCATATCTCCTCCACTGATCATTTTTCCCTGCTCCTGATCATTTTCTTCAGTGGAAGCCATGGCTCATGCAACTTTCATAGACATTTTGCTAGCAATACTGCTACCCCCACTCGGAGTTTTTCTCAAGTACGAATGCCATGTAAGCATTCATCTTCCATCGTATCTAAATTATTGTATGGCTTGGGAATACCTTTATGATTTTGGAATCTATAACAATTTTTGTGGTGTTTGTGTTGATTTATGCAGAGTGAGTTCTGGATCTGCTTGCTGCTTACTATTTTGGGGTACATTCCTGGAATTATATATGCAGTTTATGTGCTCACCAAGTGACTGGGTTGATGTATCATGTCTGATCTTTTTGGAATTTGGAGATTCGTTGTTTTGGTGTATGTATCTGTCATATGGACACTGTTAAGTGTGGAGTTCTCTATTTTGTTTTTAACTTCATTGAAATAGAGATTTGACAATTGGATTTATTATTCGAATGATGGTGGACGTAAGTACTTCCATTTTTTAATAAATAAAGTATTCTGCCATTGATTGGATTTAATGTTTAATTACAGTCTTCTTATTTATTCAGAAGCTGAGTACTATACTTGTCTACTCCAGTAATTTTAGTGCTTGATGGATGATCTATTAAAATATTCATCAAAGTTTGAAATTTAAATGGTAGGATTTTTGTATCATAAAACTTATATGGTTTGTGTTTTATTACTACTTGTCCACCCGGAACATAAAATTTATATGGTTTGTGTTTTTTTACTAGATGTCCACCCGGAACAGTGATTAACATAATGAAGAGAATATAATCTACCTATTTTAAAATTCGTTTTAAAGATCACTATGAAGAAAGAATGTAAGTATTGTACTCACAAATTGGTCATTCAAGTAGGTATTTAAATCAAGTTGAAGATTTTTAGGAACAATTTAATTAGAATATTGATTGATTTATTTATTTGATTATGTAGAAGAGAGACAAATATGCATAAGAGGGACCTTTATATCTGCAATGAGGTCTTTCTCCTCCTCCGTCAATGAAACCTCCAAGATACCTTCATTTTCTTTATGTTGAACCTACTCTTAAACTTATTTATGTCCAACCACTTCCTCAAGATTCCTAATAGGAACCTTCATAAAGATTTTCCATATTTTTTTTTCAACAGTATCAAATTTTAAATTTTTGGTGATAAAATCTTAAAAAAAAAAACGATTTAGAGAATTTATGTTACTTATTGCAAGTCTTTTTTTCTCCAAAGACTGGACTTTTCCTTTTGAGGGTGTGACTTGGTTTCATGGACCATCTTTTTACATTTTGCACAAACCTCAAAATTTCCCTTCATATTCAATCAGTTGTCCATATTCTCCACTTGGAGGAGATCTTTATTGAAGAAGGGAGCCTCTTCTTGATAGAAACTCACACAGACATTAATCTTCTATTTTTGGTTACCAGGTTGAAAGCTAGAATTTGCCCAATGGCTTTATCGATTCTTGTTAGATGTTTTGCTTTAGAAAACTCCTCAAAGCCCCGATAGCCTTGAATAGTTCCAGCTACGAATAAAACCATGGTTCTCATTTATTCAGAGTCAGGTAGGTTTTTCCCAAGAACAACGTATCTCCTAACAGAGTACTAGTTCAGTCATCCTTATTAGAGAGAAAATCCACAAGAAACCTTGCGGCAAATCAAATATTTCTTCCATTTTCTGATCACCCATTCTTTGTAAATATCTATGTTTGTTCACGCACCCAAAAGCTTTCCTATTAAGGAATTCTCCAGTCTAATCTGAGAACGATCCAATATCTGGTCAGGAATATTTATGCAGAAAACCCCATCCTCTTCAACCATCTCTGACGCCTCAGGGGTTCGAGTAAAGTCTATGACCGTCATTTTTCCTGAAACTTTGTCCTCCCAAGGACGTTCTGCTCCTATTCTCTTACATCTCCCAGATCTGCGCAGCCAGACTTGGTCTCAAACATACCTACGCTCCAGGGATGGTCTGCAATAGAAATGGCCAGGGCACGATCTGCTATAGAACGCAGGGTAACAGGAGCTGAAGGCGAGCAGGATCCGCAGCCAACAGGGCAACCTCACCGCTTCTGCCTCTGCCTCTTCACCTTCATTACATCGAGGTTAGGGTTCCAGCCTACTCCATCACTCCATTCAAGATTTTATTCTAGCAATAACATGCCAGCGCTGAAAGGGAGGTAGACAGGGAGCGTGCAGAGGGGAATGGACAATAAGGGAATACAACTAGCAATTGCATGTGAGGTGTGCAATGATAATGCCGAAAGAGAGATAATAGTGAGGGCTAACGGAAATTGAAGTAGATAATGAAGCACTTTGTATCAATCGAAGTTGGTGACAAGTAGTAAATACATGTCGATGATAAAGTTAACAGCACCATAAAGAAGACATGTTTCAACCCACAAATTTGCACAAAGCACGACTTTGTGGTAGACAGGAGCGTGCAGAGGGGGATTGGACAATAAGGGAATACAACTAGCAATTGCATGTGAGGTGTGCGATGATAATGCCGAAAGAGAGATAATAGTGAGGGGTAACGAAAATTGAAGTAGATAATGAAGCACTTTGTATCAATCGAAGTTGGTGACAAGAAGTAAATACATGTCGATGATAAAGTTAGCAGCACCATAAAGAAGACATGTTTCAACCCACAAATTTGCGCAAAGCATGACTTTGTGGTAGACGCAGAGAAATAGTTTATTAGAAACCCATCTTTGACTTTCTTAAGGGCGACGACATCCTGAGCATAGATGGGTTAGAGATGGAGCGCGTTGTAAAGAGCATGAGCTTTGTTCTACATGCCCTTGCCTTTAAAACTCACATCATTCTCGCCCACTACCACTCCATGATGACACATTGTTTTTGTAAAGCTCGTCGATGCCACTTGATCCGTCTCGCCGCTCCACCTCGAACATCTTCTTCTTCATTTTTCTTTCCACAATTGCGTGTGCTTGGGTTTTACGTGGATGTGGGTTGTTCAAAAATTGAACGCTTAGAGCTTGCCATTAAACATGCCTTGGATATGACAGTGCTCATGTAAATTGCTTTGTTTCTCATCTCTTTATTCTCTTTCCTTAAATTAATATTTTTTTCCAGGTTTATAGCCCCTTTCGTTGTATGGAAAAGCATGAGATTTCCGGGCATGGGGTCGTGGGGAAGCTCGAGTTCATGCCCAAAGTAAAATCACAAAGACTTATTCAAATGAATACACCCGCTCAGAGGAATGTGTTTATGGACTTCATGTCGCTGTAATAGTTATTGTCGTCATCACCACATGTAGTATAGCTTTAAAATTTTCGTATCTGTTGTTTTTTTCTACATATATTTAATAGAAAAATAAAAGTTGAATGGGAAAAATAGACTTGTCAAAAAAATAATCCACCTCCGTGAGGTGCTCTTCAAAACCCAAAGCAGAACATGGCGAGTGACACATCCTAAGCAACATTTTTCGACCTATCGTTTTCCTTGCATGATAATAGAAGCAATTTATTTCAAATCATCAGATCAAATCATTGGATTAGGTCGCCACGTCATCTAAGGGCAGGGACAAGTTGGATCAGAAGGACCCTGAACCTCCACAATAGTTTTGGGGCTCCGCCCCTGTCCTGCTAAATCTTGGGCTAACGTGGACATTGACAAAGATTACTATACCGTATGTTTATGTAGAAATGTGTGTCATGTGTACAACGAGGAGTTTCCATACTTAGTTGAACAACTGATCATGATCGTCGATGGTCTATCGCTTGTCAGAGGGAGGGGGGCTTTCCCCCAGTGAATACGTCTTTCGGCGTGATGAACCACAACCATGTACTGTAGTTCATGATGGGGTCCGACATTGCTCCTCTGACGGCGTGGCCTATGCCCCCTACACGATGTGATTGGATTGTCTCTTAGAAGTCAAGGGCCCACCAACAGTGAAACTAAACAGTAACACCCATTCCCATTTTTTGTAGGTGAAAGTGAACGATAAACTGACAACGACAAGTCGACACATTATTATTTAAGTTTAGATACATATTATTTGAGAGCGACATAAATAATTAAATTGTCAATTTTCTTGTAGACAAGTAGGTTTGATCATCAAATTTTGGGCCTAGTGATCTAAATTATTTATCGTATGAATATATACAATTTTAATTTTATTCTTAATCGGTTTATTTTAGTCTTAATCGATTTACCTAATAATAGTCTCGTAAAATGAATTATGAAAAACTCATGCATTAGAAAAAATTGTGCATTTCTTTTGATGGATATTGATGTTTAAATGTCCATATAGATATTTATTAACATGGAAAATTTGAAGAACATGATTTCATTGGTTATATTATGCATTATATATTTGGATAGCAATATTGAATTGGCTAAGTAAAATTTATTTATGACATACAAATATTTCAATTAAATATATGTGAACGAAGAAACTATAATTCTCAAGGCAAAGAATCCTTTAATAATGAGGGGATAAAATCTCAATGCTCACAATCAGTGGTTGTAGAAAAATAAATATTAGATTTCTTTTGCATTGCATAGAATTAAGTCTATACGATTTCCCCTTTTCACGTTGTATAAGAGATTGTTGTTCAATTGTCATAATATTTAATCATAAACAAGGAAAAATAATTATTTAGTGATTAAGAAAAATCAAAATTCCAGAATTTGTTAGCTTCTTATTTTTTTGTGTAAGAGATGACCGAGAATATGTAACCTTAACTTCCACGCTACCACGTATGTTGCATGAGTTTAATTGTAATGTTAATGTGCTACCTCAATATCATAATGTAATCATTTCATAAAGAATTATGAGAAACTGCATTTGTTAACCACGTATCTAATACAAATATCTTTAGCACTTAACACGTATATAACACTTGTCATGGTTAAGGCTTTGAAGAAGGGCACACAACATTCATTCTCACACGCGGTCTTCAATGAAATCAATGAACAAATGAGCGATGCAGGTTGTGAAGAAGATACAGTCCAGATTTATACCCTCATGAATCGAGCCCTCCTGGATAGATATGGATCAGATTTCTTGAGTGTTATTGTGCTAAATTATTTCAGAGAATATATGGAATAAATGTATTTTCCTTTTTCTTATGAATATTACTTTTCATATATTTAAATATGATTTCTTACAAAGTGGGTTGAATCAGCTAATTTGCAATTTGTGAGGGCTCTTCACACTTTCTTCATACAAGAAATCACACTGGTCAATGTCCTCGACCACTCATTCGTAGATAGAGTTGGAAGAGTACACGAGATCGCCAACTAAAGAGGAGATCAAATTCTTTGGTTGCAGAGCAACAACTCTTGTACCCACATACGTCATTGTTCTCCTTTCGACTTGAAGAAGGCAAGGGCATCACAATCCAATTCAACACCAACGCCACAACAAGAGGCCAGAGCTACGCCATCCTCTCCGCTCCACCCGGACCTACGCAACTTCCAACCAAACGGGTCCGCTGCCTTGATTGTGTATGAATCCCCAATGGGTTGCCTTATATTGTCCTCCACATAAGAAGATGTCATCGGTTCAGACTCGATGGTGACGCACAGTATCTTGGCCGCACTACTACTGCAGAGAATTTCCATGCACGGCCACAGCCATACACGTGTTAAAACACAACAACGACATATCACCCTGGCACTGTGCGAGCCCGTGGACATCTAGTGCATGAGTCCACTACAGATAATTTCTAACCTTCCGATGGTCGACGATGCAGACAATAAGAGTCGTAGGATTTTGTCAGAGGGGGTCGGGCTTTCTCCCAGAGAACATGCCACACCGTAATGATTTTAAAATTAAATTTGTTGAAATATCAATGGATCATATTAAAATATTAATATGTCGACGACGTACGGCTTGCATTCTATTCGATGCTATCGTGTCTGCTGTCAGAGGGCGGAAGCCTCAGCCCCATAGTGAAACGCCTTCGGCATAAATATGAAATTTGGTGGAGGAGAAAGAGTGGTTTTTGATGTCATGGTGGGGATGGAAGTATAGGGGAAAGGAGGAGGGGTGGGTGTAATAAATGATGATTATATGTGTGTGTGTATGTGGGGAGAAGTAGGGAGTGAAAGGAGAAACGAAAGGAAGGAAAAAAGGAAGAAAAGAAAGTGAGGTGAGAAAGTGTAATGGAATGTCAAGAAAGGGACAAAAATTCTATCATGAGTGTTGAAGAAATGAGAAAGGAGGGAGTGGAGGGTGGTGTTTTTTTTAAATAGCATAAAAAAAACAATATATTGTGTAGCATGTTATGGTACAATCTATCGATTGTAGAAAATAGAATCACAATATATAACAAGAAATGTATATTTATGCAAAAATGTAGGAGGGAAGTAATGTCATGTACATGTATGTGGGGAGAAGTAATATCATGTACACATTATGTGTTGGAGGGGTGAGAGATATGTAGATTTGACAAGGATGACACTCTAGAGATGGTAGTGAATGTAAGTCCTTGTCTTTCTATTTCACCAATATCAATAGTTGCTCTTTGCAGAGTAAGACCTTGGGCTTTGTGGATGGTCAAAGCCCATGCCATCTTGATTGGTAGTTGCTGTGATTTCCTCTGGAAATTGGAGGAATTGGAACATGGGATGGATTATGTGGATCCCAACATGGGCCAATGTATTTGTCAAAGTTAATGACAACAAATAAAGGCAATTCAGGGAGGTGTAGAGGAACTGTCATAGAGTATGTCAACTATTTTTCTTGTTGAACCATTTATAAGCTCCGACCTCTCAACCCATAGGTTAGCCGTAAGCATAACACTTTGGTTTTTGTAGAGAAGAAATTTGAATTCTAGTTGTTCATCATCTTTGAAGGCAAGCTCCCTCCTTTGGTTATTTGTGACAATGCAACGAGCTATTGGAACATTAAGAGATTTCAACATATGCAGATTGTGGTGGTCAACCAAATCATTTTGGCGAACAAGTGGGGGCAGTCATGGAAAGATTTAATTTCTACATTTTGTAAGCCTAGAATCTATTCTTGACATGAGGAGTTCCCATTTTGTAAAGTGAAGTTCCATTGCGGACATTGAGGAGCAATCTTCGAAAAGAAAGTTGATCGGAGGAGGAACCTTGTTGCTCAAAATTATGTCAAGGTGATTGAAATAGTAAAACTCTTCCAAAGGGTTGCACCATAGGAATGACTTGCATAGAGAGGAATGTCTATGAGACTGGAGGAAGCTGGCCTAAGTCACCCACAATAATAATTGACTTGCCACCAAAGGGTGAGGTCTTTGCGTGCGGGAAAGCCTCCCGTAACCGAAAGTCTATTTTGGCCAGCAATTTCGGTCCAATGAAACTCATTTCATCGATAAGAACATAGTCAACATGCTTGAGCAACTCTTGAAAAGAGGATAGAGAATGACCTTCCAATGGTTTGAGCTCCTTTATAGGTATGCGAAGGGAGGCATGTATGGTTGATGCGGAAATGTTAAATGCAACAACACCTATAGGCGCAAGCAGAAGAAAAGGTGATTTCTCCACATGTGGTACTTTAGCAAAATCATATAACATTAATGAGAAATGAATTTCCTATGTTCTTGCAATTCCCTAATTATTAATTTCAGAGTTGGAAGCTTTATTTTGTTCGAGAAATGGTGGAAATGGTATCATATGCTAGCTTTTAACTGCTCGAGAAGCTTTCAATGACTGTTGCAGAGGATATATGAAGATTATCCATAAATACATTGTTTCTTTGCAAATCTATAAAAGAAGAGCCAATTTCTTGCAAACAAAGAGGAGTGTTGTTCAAATGCTAATTATGTTGCATATCGAAGTCACGATGGCCTAATAAATGCAAGCCTTGAAGTCCAATGGTTTGTACAGGGTGTAGCTGTGCAAGGAATTGTCATTCTTCTTGAAGATGTTCAGTTTGCTCAGAGGGGTGCTCCAATTCTTCGTCGAGTCCAACAGTTTTGCGGAAGAAGAAACAGAACAAAGAGTATGCCATGGTCTATAAGTGTTCTTGAGTAGGTTCCAGTTAGAGACAATATCTTTTGTAGTGGCGCCAATATCTGTGGAAATGACATGGAAGGGTTTGTATAGAATAAGCTTTGACCAACAAAGATTTCAAAGGATTCTGAATCTGGTGTTGGTTCTTGGGAGAATCTAGGGTACACATGAGACAATTGTTGGGAGTGTTCTTTGTTTCCATTTATTGCTTCTATGGTGTCAGTTATAAGTCCAATCTCTAGTTGTTTCAATGAGAGAAAGGGTTTCCATATCGGGAGGCCTAGCCTTGTAGGAGTCAATGAAGATTGTTGTGTCCTCTAAATGTAACTCAGATTCAGTAATTCTTCACATGATTTTTTTCCATATTCAAGGAAACAAAGGACCGACTGCAAAACCAATGGCAATTTCTGCAACATGTGGCAAGTTTCTTGGGCACTTATGTCATGTTCAACGATATTGTCAAACAACAATTTTCGAATTGCAACTTTGTTGGGAAATCAGGGTCGACATCTCTTACGATTCTGGAAAGCATTTGATGGTATGTTTCTAGCATTTCTCAAGCCTTTGAAGCATATTTTGCAATGTAATTTATAACAACATGGTGAGAGAGTACGGGCTAGAAGTCAACATTGGCTCTCCAAATTGATAACATAACAAGGTTATGTATGTTGAGCCTTTCATCATTTCATGCGGGAAGGTATTTTAATGTCCCATCGCCATCAACAAACAAGGAAGAAATAGGTCGATTCTCCCAAGGGGCATTGAATAGCGATTGCATAATGGTTTTGTTTTTTTCTCAAGGCATTTGTTCTTAGAGCATTTCATGTGACACTACACTCTATTCAAAAGCTCCTCAAGGTCTGCAGCTGGGAACATGAAATAATTTGAGATGTATCCAAGAGGTAGGGGTCATCTTGGATGGACCGATGAATATATTCATGCCTGCTGGAAGTAGTCATGGATTCCAAGCGGAAACAAAAGAATCAAAGTATTTTCTTGTGGCTTCCATAGATGTAGTGTTCGTTGAGAGGGCATCAATGCAAGGAGCATTCTCAAGCCAAAGGAATCCATGGACGTGGGTGGAGCCTCTATGTTTCCATTCATATCTGATGGAAAGTCGACATGTTAGAAATGTTTTAAATGCAAAGCAAGAAAATACTCAATAAGGTTATGCAATTACATATACCAATAGTCTTTCGCTCCAAGGTGTTTTTCCAAGACTTCTTCTTGGAAAATTGTGAATTTGTTGTGTAAGTATGCAGACACTCGGTGCGGGTGATGAACAATGTTGTCAATTCTCCAGTGTTGTGTGACACAAGGTTCAAGAGGGGAGTGTTGGGCATGATGCTATGCAGGTCTGGCCATTTGGTGTCTGTGGAGCTCAAAGTGAAGAACAAAGTTGGTGCCCCCAACTGATCGATCATGTCTGAAAGCTCACCTCTACTTTTTTCCCAGAATGAATGAGTCCCTCAGAGGTTTGAAGCAAACCACATCAAACTATTAGGGAGGTTGTCATAGGGGACTCTTGAAGCCTTTTGCGGAGATCTTGGATAGTGAGTTGAACACCAAAATCAATATTTTGTTTCATATAAACTGAACAGTTTCCTGGCTTGACGACACAAAATAAGATTGAGGATATAGTATGGGAAGCGAGGGTGACTCCAAAGTGATTGTCATGATAACGTAACAAATGCAAAGCATATTCATGTAAAAGAACTTCCTTCATTCTTGGTTGCTTGAACATGGCTTGTCCTGCTGGAAACAAAGTCGAAACACTATAGAGAACAATCCTTCCGTGTTGTATTCATTTACTCGGGAAACTCCAATTTCTGGCCATTGCAAAGTTGAAGGGTCGTTCTTCCTTGTTGAAGAATGTAATGTTGAATTTCTTCTTCTTCAGTACCTGAATTGAAGATGGAGGGAACAAAGGAAGAAGTTTGGTTGATTGTGTCAGGCATGTCTGCAGAGTTTTGTTCAAAGATATCTGTAGGATCTTCATGAGTCTCATGAGAGGTGAGTGCAACCCTATTTAAAAAGGGTGTGATATTTGTGGAGGAAGAAGGCAAGGATTCAAGAGCATTGTTATCAATCAACACATCCTTATAGTATGGATCGTGTGCAATTTTAAATCTCAAAGCTTCCCAGACACGAGATCTTGCTAACATAAAAGTCATATTTTGTAAGATTTGCTCCAGTTTTTGTATGAGAACAACATCCAAATCTCCAAGCCTATGTGGCAGGTATTTTGCTATGGTAGAGATGTTTTGAGGGAAGCTTATTGTATGACATGTGTATTTGTATTGTCCTCCTCGAACTTGAGTGACTTGCAAGATAGGATTCACACGAGCAATGAGCATTTCCTCGACTTGGGTCAAACAACTTAGTGTGGAAAGGGCAAGCACTGGATCCATATTGTTCCATGATGAGAATCGGTGGTCATTTGTTTTTTCAGATTTGCATCTACTGCATGTATGCAAGCCAAAAACTTTTTGTTTTCATTCCTGGTAGTTTTCAAAGCAAATCGAGCATGTTTGGGTGTTTGACAACAAATCTAATCTTTTTTCGAATGTGTGTCAAGCTTTCGAATATGAAACCAACATTGAGGATTGTGAGGATGCGGGTGAAGGAAGGGGACCATATTTAGAACGCTATCGGGCGCTCGCGAAAGGGGGAAGGAATGCACATTAGATTGCACAAGAGATGAAAGAGGAAGTTGGATGTTGGTAGAAGGGTATGCGGTAAAGCGTGGGGCCTAAACCCAAGTGGGAATGTTGGAGGAGTAGCGGATTATATGTTTCACTTGACTCAACAATACGTGGGGGAACAAAGTTTGTGCTTAGCTTCGGAGAAGAGACAACTGAAGGAAAAGAACCATTGTGTGCTTGCATGGGGTCATCAAAGGTTGTGTTGTTAAAGGTTGTTGTATTGGTTAGTATGGGAAAAGTTCTACATTGTCTGTGGAAGTAGATGGTCCAAGCGAGACAATGAGGCAAGAAGGAAGTGTAGCGTGACATGGACGCAGAAGCTCAACCTCTATGTTTGTTAGCTGATAACGAGAACGTTGACAAGCATTAGAGTGTTTTTGTGCAGAGAATCACGCTCTCGGCGACGGGCATCGTTGTTGAGGAGTTGGCATGACACTGGTTTTGAAAACCTACACCCAATGGTAAAGGGTTAGGAGGAATTATTTTTGTACTTGAAAGCTTTAGATATACAAAGAACAAGGCAAAGAAAGTGCATGCACATAATGTTGTTTGATTAGAGAAAATCATTAAATAGAAGGGAGAAGTGAAATAACAATAAAGTTACATTTGATAGTATTGTTGGAGAGTTTTAGAGAAGATTATATGTTTGGTAGTTTTGTTTATTATAACCATCATAAATGAGTCAAAAAATATTCAAAGTAATATCGATTCGTAATGTTATTATTTTACATCAAAAAGATCGTTGTAACTAAATGTCGACATATAAAAGAGTAAATGACATAAAAACTCCTTAAAATATGTTCACACTATGTGGATCGAGCCAAAAACCTTGTATGAAGTCTAGCACAAGTTTCCTACAAGTAAAAGCTAGGGAGAAGGAGCTTTCTCTAATTTTTAGAATTCAAAATGACACATTTCAGTTGTTTGTTTCCTCGATAAATTGTTTCTTTTGAGGGAAAGGGTGAAAAGGTATTTGTAGCCGATAACATTGCTTGTTATTTCAGTAATTGCTTCATCATCAATGGACAACAACCGCAGGTCCTTAGCTGAGATACCCATGATTGATTCCACAGTTGCATCGAAGGCAGTAACTGAATGCAATTCCCCAATTTCATCCTTTATATTAATGTGAAGCATATACCTATAGTCACATTGTGAAACTTCTGCATTGCATTGAGAGAAAAACCACTTGTTGGCCCCATTTTCAGACACTTTTTTCTGCATTGTTTGTCACCTTTTGAAAGCGGGCAAGCCATATAAAAGAAATTATCAATAATGGCATGTCAATCACCTCTCTGATTCTTCGATTCCCATTCATTTTTATCTGTATTTCCCATGCGAGCTATTTCAGAGATTGTCGATACGAAAACCAAATTTTTTGGAGGTCCCATCGATGTGTTTGTTATGGATGGCACATGAATAGATGAATCGGAAGATGCGGCCCACTCAAGAAGTGTCAAGGTCTCTTGGAATTAGAGGATTAAGAAAGCATTTTGTATAGGAAATAGTTTCTATGGAGGAACCATTGAAATTTGTCACATGACCACCCTTTATAGCTAGAACTATAGCTTGAGGTGTTGATAGAAGTTCCAAAAGATCTTGATTCAATCCATCGAAATGGTCCCCCCACAAACTGACTGAAACACTAAATCTGGACATGTCTTGTATTTGAATTGTTCTTTTTGGTCTCTGTATAGTTCGTGTCTTCTAATAGTCGAGCACGACGACATCACAAGAATAACACCAATCAAATCAACTAAGAACCAATGGGGAGGTCTGACATCTCTTTGATTGTTTTGAAATGAAAGTGATGTAGAGGTATGTCATTGTTTGTCTCCACAGAAGGGGTGACAGAGGAGGAGGGGAGAAAAAAATTTCCAGGGAACTATTCAGATGATTAAAGTTAGATTTTGCATTGCCAATCCTTCCATTACTTATAATGTATACCTTTCCTGTTTCTACAATGTCATAAAATTTCGGGAAACCTCATTAAAACTCGTGACATGAATCTCCCCCCAGCTTGATCGACAAAATCAAAACCAAAAAACATTCCACAACCCTTAGCATTTCGGTACTCTTTGAGATTTGTTTTGCAAAGTGCTCTTCCTTTAACAACCCAAAACCACAAAGATGTGTTGAGGGAACTAATTGGGAAAAACAAAGAGGATTTCTTGGTTTAGACATGCGTTGACTGGGATGCCATTTGCAAAGCCAAACTATTATCTAGAAATTTGTCATGTTGCATGACCTTTTGTTTACCATGAGGATGTGGGTAGGAAAAGAACAAGGTTTCCCATTTGACCATGGTTATGAGTGAGAATACCGATTTCCACAATAAGAATTGTCTGCAAAGGAACAAAAGAAGACAAAGATAAGTAAAATTAGGCATCCGAAAAAATAGGACAATGGTATTGAAAAGAGGTAAATGTTAGGTAATTAGTGTTCATAGTGTGAACATATGGTTTGAATATTAGTATTATTTAATATTTAAATAATATGTGAGTGTGCACAATTAGTTGTCATGCACAACTCATAGAGATAGGAGTGTGTGAGAATATCTTGGGATTGGGAGTAAGACTAGGGAATAGAGGAGAGATATGGGGATAAAATGATAAGACTTGACTCCATGATTTTAGGAGAAATCAATTGTATAAAATGCCCTCTCATATTCAATAGAAATCACTCCATTCTACTTACATCTTGTCTCTATCTTTTGTAGTTTTCATTTCATGTGTTGATTTCAATTAATTATTGCTTAATTTATTTATGAAAATCTAGAGATTTAGCATAATTTGACATTAGAGTAGATTTCCTTCTACAAGTAAATTTCCAAGAAGACACATCATGGTAAAAAGAATGTAGTTTACTCATATGACATCTGATTGATGTCTCGTTTTTTCTCTCTAGAAAGATAAGAACAAGACGCACAATATTTCAGTTTACATTAGCTTCAAATTCATCATGTATCTATGCGTAAATTTTTATGTAAGTTGAGTGAAATTTTTTGTTGTTTTTAAAACAAACGTTTGATAGATTGATTGTATCTAAAAACCTAGATTCGAAATATTACAAAATTTATTGGGTTTGTTTATTTAATAGCTGAAAAATTTTGTTAAAATTTTACAAAAACCCAATTTCTAGTTTAAGAGAAACGTGGAAATAAAAATAGGGATCTGAAAAAAAAAAAAAGTGGTGCATAATACATTTATGTAATTTTTTAATTGGACGCATTTTCACTTGTACGCGACGTCCGCTTTATGGGGGTATTTTTGAGCTTCATGATCAAATTTTATGAGTAACTAAAAAAAAACACATGGAGGTTGGAGGCAATGGGGAAGGAGGCATTTTAGCGACCTCTCATCAGGCATCATCGATGAGGCTGCAATATTGCTTGGTGGCCATGTTTTTTCAGTTGTGTTCGGTGTGTTTAATTTCAACATGTGTGGTAGTAAATAAGAACAAATTGATAATTCATGTTCATAGTTAGGAACATATTTTCCTATATTTTGTTCTCCTTTGTAAAATATGAGCGGGGAAACGTGTACATTGCTATGAAAGTGGTTGGTGGTCCACTAGAAAACCAATTTGAGAGTTTGTGAATCTCTTCAAAAATCACATACAGAGTGGTTAATGGTTCCACTAGAAAACCTGTTGGAGTTGATGGTACTCTTTAAAAACCATCGTATTGTAGAACATGAGCAGGTATTAGAAATAACTCACCCATGTTCACACTAAGGGGGTGAATGTTAGCAAATTAGTGTTCATAGTGTGTGCACATATGGTTTGAATATTATTATTACTTAACATTTAAATAATATGTGAGTGTGCACAATTAGTTGTCATGCACATCTCATAGAGATAGGAGTGTGTGAGATTATCTTGGGATTGAGAGTAAGACTAGGGAATAGAGGAGAGATATGAGGATAAAATGATAAGACTTGAGTCCATGATTTTAGGAGAAAGCAATTGTATAAAACGCCCTCTCATATTTAATAGAAATTACTCAATTCTACTTACATCTTGTCTCTATATTCTCGTAGTTTTCATTTCATGTGTTGATTTCAATTAATCATTGCTTAATTTATTTATGCAAATCTAGAGATTTAGCATCAATAAAGATCTTACAATTCATGTTTCACCATTCAACGTCTGGAATTAAGGATGTGAACTATGGAGTCACTTTGTAAAGTTTTGTTGTGAACACTATCTCAAATTTTGATGGAAACAAAGTTGTTTGTAAATGTTCACCATCTAATATGTCTACATGGTGCAGTGCACACACCGTGTTTAAGGTGGAGCTCACGGTGTACAAGTTTAATAGTTGTAATCTTGGGCGGGGGGGGTGGATCCACGTCGAGCATCCTTCGACCAACCGAAAAATACCTCATACCAAAAGGAACTTCCATGAGAAGGAAAAGCATAGATGTGAGGTTGCAAAAGGCATTTCCAAAATTAAAAATTCCCGAAAAGTAGGAGGGAAAAGAGGTTAGAAAAGTATGAAGGGAAGAGGCTCATATTACGTTTTTTTGGATAAATTCTCACTAAACAACCTTTTTTAAAGTCTGCATTCAGATTTTTTTAATCTTCTATTAAGGGGAAAAAAGTCATTAACATTTGTGGTTATGACGTACTTTTTAAAAGTAGACTTGCAATATACCACGACAAGAAAACACACATGAAGCATTTAGGAAGAGTTGAAATTTTATTACTTCATGTCAACTTATAGGAACTACGTGAATTTTTCTTTTGAAGCGGGGAAAAGGGCGAAACATAGATATGAAATAAGCAACATAACGATGATAGTTCAAAGTATAGAATGGGATGGGTGAGGGTGTAAAGTTTGAAGGGAAGAATAAATTAGAAGTATTTGTGTAAAGAAGGTTACATTTTTATCCAGGAGGATTGCACTATTATCCACTTTCTTAGGGAATTCGAGGATGACACATTTCAATGTGTTGTTTCCACCTAAACAATATGTCTCTTTTTAGGGAAAGTGTGTGTGGATTTTGTTGTCGATGACATTGCTTGTAATTTCACTTTGGTCGTGTCTTCTTCTATAGACAATATGTGGAGATCGCTAGCTTCAACACTCATGATTGACTTCGTTGTCTCATCAAAAGTGATAACTGAATGGAGTTCTCCTATTGGGTCCTTTAGATCGATCTGAGTGCATATCTATAATCATAGTTCTGAACTTGTATCGTCACAACTCAAAGAGAACCATGAACCATTACCCTTCTCTCTCACCTTTTTCCTACATTGTTTGTCACCTTTTTGAAGAGGAAATTCCTTGTAAAATTTTTTTTCCATGTTGATATTTGTGATTTCTATAGTAACCATGGCGCATTCATTTCTCTCTGTGTTCCCCATATGTAGTACCTTCGAAATATTTGTTACAGAGGTCAAGCATTTTGGAGGGCCCATAAATTGGCTTGTGATAGAGGGCACCAAAAGGGAGTAGTCATCAGAATCAACCTAGCCATGAAGTGTATTTGTTTATGAAATTAAAGGGTTGACATAACATTTTATTCTTGAAATAAGTGTCAACCGAGCTTCATCAAATTGGAGACGCGAGCAACTTTCAAGGCAAGGACCAGAAGAGGCGGTATAGAAAGCATGTCTTAAATTTCATTGCTTATCTCATTTAAGTGTTGTCCCCACAATGTGACACTTACACCGAATCTGACATGTCCTTTAATCTGTAGTGTTCTTCACTTTGTTTCGGACTTGTCATGTCGAAGAATTGTTGAGCATGGTGACATCGTAAGAATAATGCCAGTCAAATCAACTGTAGAACCTTCACCGCTTACGGTATGTCCTTGATTTTGGTGAAGTGAAAGTGATGGGAAGGTATTGTATCCTCATTTGCTATGAGTGGAGATATGGTTTAGGAAGTTTGTAGGAAAATCTACAAAGCATTGTTCAAATGGTTCTAACATAGTTTTCCATCAGCAATCCTTGTAATCCTCCAATTGTCAATTTGAGAATTGTATATAGCTTCCCATTTTCAATATGCTCATAGAATGCTTCTCGGCCTCATTGAAATAAGTGACATGGATTTCCCCTCATTCTCCATCCACAAAATCAAACCCAAAAATAGAACCATCTCCCCTTGCATTGTGATATTTTGAAGGGTTGCTTTTGCTAGGGCACAACCCTCTACGAATCACATGCACATAGATGTTTTCAATCCACTTATTTTAGTTAGTGTTCTTGCAAAATATTTGTTAACCTGATTAGCACTTGCATTTTTTGAGGAAACTAAGTGTCTTGGAGAGCATTTTTGGTAGTTGGGTTGGAGCACCGATTATCAAATGTTTTTCAACAAGAACATCCATTTCAATGATAAGAACAATCTTGTAGTGGAAAAGAAAATCATGATAGAATTAGAATTGAGCAACGGATGAAAAAAACAAAACATAAAGAAATTATAATTAATATAGGGAGTTTATATACATTGGTAATCGAGTAGGAGATGAAGCTTACAGTTCACTTTTGATCATTCTAATGTGGGATTTGTGTAAGCACACAATGGAGCCTTCTTGTATTGATTTTTCGGTTACACGACTTACAAATTTGGAGGGTAGAAGTGCTATCTGAAAATGTTTCCCATCTGAAAGGTCAACACGATTTTGGGCAACCGTGTTGAGGATGGACGTTAGGGAGGAAAAGTGCAAGATCCTGATCGAAATGTGGGGTCAACAATGGAAACACCCTTGAAATCAATCAAGAAATGCCTTCATGTGCCAAAGTTATTTCCATGGCAACTATAAGATGCTCGAGATAGTCGAGTTACTGCAAATGTATGGTGGAAAATGTAAACTTGTAGTGCAATCAAAGATGAAATGAAGGATGTGTTCTGGAAAGCATGCATTTGTAATCAATGAGAACATTTAAAGTTTTCTTCCTTTTTCATTTATATTTTCTAAAAATGCGCAAACATGAGGTATAACCCTTTAACAATTCAATATGCAAAAAAGTGATATAATGTACAAAGCTTTGCATGAAAATAACTAAAAATTACATGATTCTTTCTCAGCATTTTAAAACTATATGTATTTGTGTGTAGATATAATGAGGAACACATTAAAAATGTGTTGTTGTTGGTTTACATAAAGAAGCAAGCAATTGTATAAAGGAAAGATATAATGAAGAACACATTAAAAATGCGTTGTTGTTGGTTTACATAAAGTAGCGAGCAATTGTATAAAGGAAAAATTGAACATGTTTGTTGAAAAGTTAGATTTTGTGTTCCATATGTTCCACCACAATATATACATGCATTTATTTGAAATGAATTACAAATTATTATGTTAAGCAAATAGAATGGAAAACAATAAGAACAATATGTACACTTGAAGTGAGAAAACTATAGGTATTTGTATGGAGACACAATGATAAAGAAATTAGGAATGCATAGTTGTTGGATAACAAAAAATGAACATGTGTTTGATAAGTTTGATTCTCTGTTCGATATATACTGCCACAATACATACATGGAATTATTTGGAACGAGTTATAGTTTGTTTCAAAAACACTTATAGACAAACACTTATAAACTAACCACTATAAGCTATTTTTTAAAATCAAATTTCTTGTTTTTTGCTTGTGCAATTTTCTTTGCACATTTCTTGTATTTTTGTCCATTTGCGAGATGCCTCTATTGGAATTTAGATTATCCTCAATTTGTGGGGTGGTTCATATTTCAGTGCATCTTTGTTAGAATCATAAATCAAGCAGAAGCCTCGTGAATGATCTCCAATCGTTCGGATTTTGGAGAGAAAAATTGGGGATGTTGGCATCAGGTGGAGGTGATCTTTGATCATTTTGGCTATCACTATTTTAGGTGGTTTTGGTTGCCTGCAATGCAAAACATTAACAACACATTGAAGATGTTTAAACTCTTCTTCCCTCTGTAAGCGAGGCGTAGTTAATGTCAATCCTTGTTGTAGGGAGGGGAATTGTGTTTCTAGTCTACATCATATTAAACTGGAGAGGGAAAATAAGTATGTTAGTTTTAGAAGATGTTTTTAGGTATGACGGGAAGCTTAAAAAGCCTTGTCAATGATCAGTCTAATGTCCAACTTGGGACGCTTCGAAATGGCCTCATTGGGGAACAAGCCCCTCAACACATAACGAATCCTGTCATTGACGAAGGCACATGCCCCCACATGTCACTTCGGAAAAGGATTGACTCAACTATAAATATAAATGTAAAAATCAAAAGCAAATACATGAAAGCACTCTACAATAATTTTTTAATCCATAACATGTAATAAACAAAACAAATGAATAAATACTTCAATCAATATTGAAACCCACCTGAAGTTTGTTTAGAGACAACACTCTCTTCTTTACCACGGAGAAAGAGAATCACAAATACCCTACAAAAAAGTGAAAAAAGAAGTTAATAAAACTAAATATATCTATACTTATTCAATTAGTTACATAAAAAATAACCCTATTTTCGACGAGATTATAAATTGATCAATGAATAGTTGAGCACCAATTTTTAAAGGTACAAATTAATATAGAGGTAATTTTACAATATTTTAAATGAATTTTAAACACTTCTAGAACATAAACAAGGGCGCATTTAATACATTGAAGATGAACTCCATGAAGTTTCTGGAACATGGACATCGAGAGAGGTGGTGGGGTGGGGGAAGAGGAGGCAGTAGGGGGGGGGGCAATGGTAGACAAAAAGCCAATTTTAAAGGGTGAGGGTGAGATGGTGGTGGTGTCCATAAAACTAAGTTTTAGTTGTCAAAAGGAACATCAATAAAAACAATTATAGAATAGAAATAGATAAAGACAGATATGCAGAACTATAAATTTTCACATCATCAAGCTTTCAAAAGTTTGAAAAGTTATAATCAAGCAATACAAAACATGCAAAGAAATCCATGAAATAAAAAATCTATTGTGATGCATATTTAACTTACATTGACACACTCTCATACCAAATAAATGCAAAAATCCTATCTAGATGGAAATCTTAAATTTATGGCATCTCCAAGTTTACTGAGTGTAAGGGAAGAAGCAGACAAGAAAGTAGGAAGTAGCTTTTCAACAATTTTCAGGAAATTGTGACTGGAAACTATCCTGACATAGACATCCAAGTCAAAATAGTCACTTTGGATGGACATTTAAAATATAAAACAATTCTCACTGACTGCCATAGAATTTCATTTCTATAGGATTTTGATTCAGTGCAATCTCCTTCCAATAATGTAGACGAGACAGATACAAAAAATCACTTTCTGACAGTGAAATCATTTTTACAAGATTAAATATAGGTATTGTTACAAGATTAAATATAGGTGCTGCCACTAAGTGAGATAGATGTCAAGTAGCTAAATCAAAAGATCCTAACATAAATCTTCAAAACAAAAATAGAATTTCAAACAATGTTGTCTAGTTGCCTCCACAGTCCTTGGAGGATGAGTGGTTTGTTTATAAACGAGATGCTTTTTTTCTTTAATTTTATATGTTTCATTGCTAAACACTGTTGGGGATGCCTAGACACCCCCTTGAGGCACCTACTGTTCTCTGCAAATTTCAAAAATTATTTTGGTAACATCTACCAAGGCCAGGGGAGGGAGAAAACTTGAGTAGACATAACAGGGATGGACCACATACATTTTTTTCCCCATCCTAACATTCCCAAATTGATTTTCGATGTTGGTTCCTGTCCCGTGCATGGGGATGCATCTCTATATAAATCCTGAATATGGAATAATAACAAGATTTTAAAAAGTGTTCAAAACTGCACATAGTTAACATAGTTAAGTTATTAACCACCAAAAAGAAAAAAAGAAACGTATTATTATCCACAAATGACCAGAGTAGATCAATTGGTTTGGAAAAGTAAAATTAATTTAGAAAGGCACCTGGAACGATCTTAATTATCTGCAAAGAATTAAAAGGGAGAGGAAATATAAAACCATTTCATATGGAAATATAAAACCATTTCATATATAATATGGGACAATATGTAAGAAAAACTAATAGAAAATACAAACCATTAAAGATTTAAGGCTTCCATGTAAGCCACCGTTAACCCTAGGCCAACTTCCAACATGTCCAAATAAAATTCACTTTGTGAATGTGTGTGAACATGTTTTTTTAGTTTCTTGGCAAATGCAACGGGACACAGCTAAGGTTTAGCTGAAAGGGACCAGCATGACCCTCGATGAACTCCTCAATCAAGGTCTGTTAATGTCTTCGTCTAGACTAAGGAGAATCAAAGCCTCTTCAGATCTTGCCACATGAACTATGGGATGAATATCTTTTAAAAATAGGGGTTTCATAGGAGGTTGCATATACACACCGGTGAGAAAATATAGTCCTCGAAAAATTAAGATTGCTTCTACAAATAAAATTGTAATAATTTATTTGAAAATAAAAGTATAAAAGCACATAAGGAATATTATTAATAAAATAATCAACTACTACACCTTTTTTGAGAATATTATTAATCAGGTCATTTAAGGCATATTGTATTGAGAATATTATTAATTAGGTCATTCAAGGCATATTGGATTTCTTCAAGTAAGCACTTCTGTAAGCCATTGAAAATCCATCCTTGAGAAGATGTGGGTGCACTTGGACGGTGGGCTGATGTACAAAGATTAGACGTAATAAAAAGTTGCAGTGTTCAACTGAAACTTGTTTGTAGCAGGATAATTGGATGAATGAAAGGTTGCAATGTACCAAGTATTTAATGTGAGCACAATCTTCAAACATAGAAAACATTGCCTTAAACAATTTGAGCTTGTTTATATCTTGATAACAAAAAATCCATGATATGAAAAAAAACACGTGTACTTTGCCCTGCTAAGCTTTTAGATCTGTTGGGGCTTTCACAGTATCTGATTAGCTGGTTTGATCTTTGTTTTCTCCTTCTTGAAGCATGTGCAATATTTTCTGTTATACATTCTAGGCAGATCCAAATTTTCATGAAGGGGATAAAGGGGTCAACAGGTGGTGGAGACATTATGTCTCCCCTAACCCATCCTATTGCCAGAGTTTCACTGGATCCAAAGCCTTCACATATTTTTGCATGCAGAGGTTATGCTAAAAGCTAGTTGGTAGCCTTCTAGGCAAAAAAATCCAGTTAATCAAAAACCAGATAATGGATATTTGAAGGCCTTTGAAGGAAGACCAATTCTTTTTTTGGAAACCGTGGTTTTGAAAGAAAGTGGTACTCTTCATGAAATACTGGCATCTTTCCTGCAAACCAACAAAGGAGATGCCTTCTATAGCCCCAGTATGGATCAGACTTTTCAGACATACCATCTCCAAGGGCATAGGTTTTTCATTGCTAGTATCTTGCTCTCATACCAATGGGCTTGTTTACTGCTTGTTAGTCAATATCATTCTTTAGATTTAATTTCCATATTGCCAAATTTCATGTTGTATTAAGATTATATGTATTAATTTCTGAATTTTAAGTTTTTCTTCGTGACCTAATGAAAGCGGTACTATTCATGGAATACGACATCTTGCCCGCAAACCAACAAGAGGAGATGCCTTATAGCCCCAGTATGGATCAGACTTTTCAGACATACCTTCTCCAAGGGCATAGGTTTTTCATTGCTAGTATCTTGCTCTCATACCAATGGGCTTGTTTACTTCGCTTGTTAGCCAGTATCATTCTTTAGATTTAATTTCCATATTTCCAAATTTCATGGTGTATTAAGATCATATGTATTAATTTCTGAATTTGAAGTTTTTTTCTGTGACCTGATGAAAGTTGTTACGAGATGCACGTGAAAATTTATTTGTAGGTCAATCAAATTCTATTTTAAGAAGTTTTCTCTATCTCCCTCTTCATCTCTAGCACTGTTTGACATTTGTAGGTATATAAGGAGAGTTTGGGCAGACAACATCTCGAACAAGGCGTTCTTGTGATGAGTTTTGACAAGTCCACAACTGATCTCTCATGTTTAGATACATGAAAGCATTGAATTCTTAGAAGTGCTATTAAAATAAATGTTTAAAGTGCAACTTGATTGAATGCCTTTTTTAATAGAGAATGTATTGTGTTATGCCCACAGGTGGAAAGAAATGACCTAAACTGAAAGTCTGAATGCACAAGATCAATGGCCAAGGTGAACCGAGTTGTTTCTTTTACATGGTCATTGTCAATTGTGGTCTCAATAATCCAAGAACTAACCCAAACTACAAGAAATTGGCCAAGTAGGTCGACAGACACTGCTTTATCAAGAACAAAGGACTACAATGGCTTACTCAGCAGCTTTCTTGCCTCATTCTTCATGGTTGGAAATGACCGCAATGACTGATGGGCATTGAAAATAATTTAGCTTTGAGATTGCTTCTGAATCTATTGCATAGGGACTTCTTTTTTATGTAGTTGGAGGATCATATTCCCTTTTTTCTCTAGCTATAATAGGTAAATTTTCTTCCAACTTGTTTTTCGTTTGTTTTGATATTTGCAATTTTTTTCCCTTCAGTCTCCTTTGGTTGACATTCTTTCTCAACTTGCATATGCGCACATGCTTTTCTCAGCTTGCACATGTTTCTTTTTAGTCTTGCTGCATGAACTATGGGATGAATATCTTTAAAAAAACAAGGATTTCATAGAAGGTTGCATATACACAGAAAATATAGTCCTAGGAAAAAGCATCACAACCTATGAAAGAATCACCATTAATCTAAATCTTAATCATATTTTTTTAGAGAGAATCAATTTTAAGGTGCATGAGATCAAATGAATTCAGCCAATTGACTATGAATTTAAATGCATACCTGCAGAATTCGATTTAACGCAGGGGATTGGAACTTGGAGAGCTTGAATAATGAAATTATAGTGTTAGTGACCAGTATTTAAAGGTTAATGCATGCAAAAGCTATAAAACAAAATTTAAAAATAGTAAATCCAAAGCAACATGCAAAATTAAATAAAGTAAAATTGTTAGAAAAACAAAAAATAAAATTGCTAAAAAAACAAAAGTAAAATTGTTAAAAATAGTAAAACCGTCATTTAGGCCATCAAATTTGACATAGTCCCATGAATGTCCACAAATCCCTTTCCCATAAGAGTAATACCTTCGGCGTAATTATAATTTATAAATATAATATATAATAATATATGATTTTGAATATGATTTTTATTCAAAAATAAATTTACAAATAACTAATTTATCTTAAATTATAGTTTCTAAATTCAAAAATATGTTTTATTCTTTTTTGTTAAGTGAAACTACAAGATATTCTATATTGATTTTTCAAACCATTTAGTAATTTACTATTCTAATTCTAGTTTACTTAAATTTAGAATGATTATCTCTATACAATCTTTAAATATAGACTAATTTTCATTTATTTTCAATGCAGATTTTATTTCAACTTCAAGTAGAAAGAAGTTAAGAAGATCAATCTAGCCCCAAGTATGTTATTTATTTATTGCATTATTTGTTTGTTTTTTTACATACCATAAATTTATGTTATTTGGAGACTTAATTTTTTATCATCTTAAATGCATACAATAAATAACTCTGACATTATACAGAGAGTACTAATAAATTTATATTTCATTATATTTGTAAGCTATGAAAGATACACTACTAATAAGGAAGTAAAATACCAATAATCATACCTCCTCCTTCACATTCCGTAGAAAACCTCAAATTAGCTACGAAACTTGGATTGAGCCTCGATTGCATGATATGTAGGTGCTTTTCTTCAAGACGGAGCAAGGCCTTCTTACAATAACGATCCACTTACTTTGCACCGGATGGAAAAAATGATTATGAATATGGAATGCTTTATAATGAAACTATTTGGGCATTAGAACAAGGTAGAAGGATGTTCTTCACTCAAAGGATGCAAGAACTTAGATAGGGCATTCAAGCTTATTCTCCATGTGTTTAGAGGGGAGGGGTAAGGCTGATTTTATAGTTTGGGAAATGATTAACTTACATTAATTTAAGTAATCATGGTTTGAAAATGTGGGCAAGATTAGGTGAGAACAGACCACAAAGAATGGGTGAGGATTTGATTTTAGATTTTTAATTCATAAGTGGAGGATTTTAGGTGAGTGGGGACTACGAAGAGCGGTGAGGATTTGATTTTTAATTTTTAATTCAATAGTAGAAAAACATGGAGAATAATGACATGTGGTAAGGATTGAGTTATTTTTGGATTTAAAATGGATAATTAATCAAATTATATTTGATTAATTTGAAATGTATTTTTGTGGGCAATGAGATAGGGGAATTAATTGATTTATGACATATGTGAAATTAGGGTGTCTACATTTGCCCCTTTTTGGAAGGGTACTATGAAAGTAGTGTCCTTTCAAAACAAGTAGATATGAGATGAGGGAAGAATTTAATCTACTTTTCTTAAGCAAAAAGTAGAGCGAATGTTTGTTGGGGAGAATAGAAGGTGGTGAGTGACGAATGTCATGGTATCCTCCAAGACAAAAATGTCATGAGAAGATGTGATTATGGATAGATGTGATGATGCCCCCTCGAGAGGGCTGACGAGAATGGAATATACGACATAACTCTCGAAAAGAGGAGAGATGAATTTTGCGGAGAAGAGGACGAAAATGGAGAGGAAGAGAGATCTGGAATGACCACATAACGTAAATGGAGAAAGGATTCAATCGACCTCATAACAAGGAAGTAAAATACCAATAATGTAAGCTAGGAAAATACACTACTAACAAGGAAGTAAAATACCAATAATCATACCTCCTTCGCGTTTCGTAGAAAACCTCATATTGGGCTAGAAACTTGAATTGAACCCCGATTGCGTGATATATAGGTGCTTTTCTTCAAGATAGAGCAAGGACTTTCTGCAACAACGATCCACTTACTTTACACCGATGGGAAAAATGATTATGGATTTGGGGTGCTTCAGAATGAGGCTATTTGAGAATTAGGACGAGGCAGAAGGATGTTCTTTGCTCAAAGGATGCAAGAACTTAGATAGGGTATTCAAGCTTATTCTCCATGTGTTTAGAGGGGGGGTAACATTTGTATTTATAGCTTGGTGAAATGATTAACTTACATTAATTTAAGTAATCATGGTTTGAAAATGTGGGCAAGATTAGGTGAGTGGGGACCACGAAGAATGGGTGAGGATTTGATTTTGAATTTTTAATTCATAAGTGGAGGATTTTAGGTGAGTGGGGACCACAAAAGTGGGTGAAGATTTGATTTTGAGTTTTTAATTCAATAGTAGAAAAACATGGAGACTAATGACATGTGGTGAGGATTGGGTTATTTTTTGGATTTAAAATGGATAATTAATCAAATTATATTTGATTAATTTGAAATGTATTTTTGTGGGAAATGAGGTAGGGGAATTAATTGATTTAGGATAGATGTGAAATTAGGGTGTCTACAATATTTATATAAGTAATCGTTTATATTAATTGTGAATGTTACATAAAATAGAATAAACTTATCTTACATTATATTTAAATTTTCATTTATATGTTTTATAATAATTTTATCTATTTTATTTTTAAAATATAACTTGTGATCTTAAAGATAGGAGAAAATAATATTATTTAAACTGTATTTTTTTACAATCTTAAATATTATTCAAAATGTAAATTGCAAGACGTATATATGACCGACAGATTACATATTTTCCTTTTGACAGACATGGGTGACCATCAAATTCCAATCTCGACTCTTACTATCCTTGTCATGGGAAAACATGGTGTAGGAAATTCACAACAATGAATTCTCTTGTTGAGGAAAGAGTAGTTTTTGCTAGTGAGTTCCACGTATAAGTCTTTCTCTGCAGCAAGCTCTATCACATGAATTTCAGTTAAAAGAAAAATATTTGTCAAAGCATGTTATTTAACTTGGGATGTGATTCATGTACTCAATGAATTGTTATTAGGATAATGCATATGGCCTTTGTTTTTATTTAGAACTATGCAGTCTGAGGCAAAACGACACATATTATGTTCAAGGAAAAGAGCAAGTTTTAATCTAAATATAATAGACACACTCGGGCTGGTAGAAGGTTATTTTGTTAATGATCATGCTCTTGATCTTATAAAAAGGTAGTGATGGCAATCAGATATTCAGGTGGCTCTACACTAAATAGATACTATTGACTTATTTTTATTTTTATGGTCAATATTTCTATATAGATATGGGATGTTCACTTCAGATTTGAAATTGGCAAGAAAGTTATCTTTTCCTAAGACTATTTTTTTCAACAGACATTGTGAAAGGTTTAGATTTTAGTATAGCTTGGCCCAAGTTGGGAAAACCCTATACTCTAAACCATTATGCTTAAATTACAATATTGATGATTGCCTTCTTTTGTTAATAATTGTCAATGCAGTTCTTCAATTACTGTGCTGCACAATGGTGCACAAGTTGGTGTTTAATAACCCAAAGACTAAAGCATTCACTTTTGCGGTTAAATTCACATGGAAGAGTGTGTATTCATGAAATTTACAAAGCTATCCAAAAGTTATAACTTGCTAGAATATGAATGTAGGTATGAGGAAACACTTATTTATTGGAAGCTATTGATACAAAAGGCCTGCACCTGGCCTTACGAAAATAGTAAGAATACGGGAAAATATATAAACAAAAAAGTAATATCCATGTTTGAGCATGAAAGGTCCAAAATAACACATTACATATAATAATAGAGAATACATTAAATATGGATAATATCTACTTAAAAATCTAGGCAGGTCATAGAAATACCTTAAACCATTAGTTTATTAGCATACAGTGTGCTATTTGTTTATCTAGTGGTGATTGTGAGACTATGAGAATTTCAAAATAGTTACAACATGAAATTTCTGCAAATCCGTAGCATTTCAGAGTTACATGTGAATGTAACAGAAAAGTAAAAAATGTATCCACCATGGCTATTTGGTAAGCATGAACCCAAACATTTCAATAAACACGTAGCAGAGAACCAAGTGAACCAGATGTCAAATTAACAAGAACATAAATTCTATTCATGTCATTTTTCACACATAAATATCAAAATCTGACCCCACATATTTTTTCTTACAGTATTCATAGTTTGAGATCTCCTCTTCCAATAAACCCTTACTCAAAAATATACACCCACTCTATAACAAAGAAGCACAAAAACATGAACTAACCTTGCAAAAAGACTGAAACAACCAGATAACACCCGAGAAGAGGAAACACCTTGTTTGACCACACTAGAAGCAGCCACAAACAGAAATGCATAGGCTGGATCGGCAGAAAAAAAGACAATGGTAAACAAAACAATGCCATACTTAAAAGCCATGTTCTTGCAGACATGTACAACCCTTTTGCCAACATCATATGCAGTAAAGGACGACCACACATATCTAAACCTGTCTTGAATAATGCAATCATGTAACTCTCAAAATGCAACATATGTTCCTGTGAATCAATGCATGTCACGTAAAATCGTGAAAAACACAGAAAATATATCATTTTGGAAAAAAGATAAGAGGATTTTTTACATATATAAGAAGGACGCCCTAGGCACATTGACCATGCATCTCTGAGCCTGTCCTGGAACAAGAAATCTTAAAACCAACAAAAGAAAACCATTTGTTCCTGTCCATACACGTCACGTTAAAACTCAATAAACCCATAACATAGATCATTTTGGAGGAAAGAAAGCGAGGTTTATTTTCACATACAGAAATAGACCCCAACACGCCACCTATTTTTCACCCTACCTTGTAGGATACATTTCCAAAGTTGTAGGCATGACACCTCCATGATGAAGCTCCCCAATACGAGTAGGGGACCCCGTGACCTCCCTCGCTAAACCGTGCATCTACGACTTGTAACAAAAATATTATCAAATCTTGTGACTTTCACCGTGCATCTGTGACTTGCAACCAAATATGTGATCAAATATTTTGATTCAATGGCCATCGTAAGAGCAGACCACAACAATCGAAATCCCTAGATGCCTGCATTAAAAAAAAAGCTCTACAAAAAGCACTAACCTTTAAGCTTTGGCAATGGGTGGGGGAATTGAAACAACATTTAACTATTTCCTTATGAAACCTGAAATCTGCCAAGGACCCGACACATGCTCGACACGTGGATGACGTAACAAGAAACATACTTCAACGTATCCCGCCCTCCATTGGCGGTCGTCCAATGACCTCCACCATGTCGGGATGGGGAGACTTCGTCTCATTTGAGGCACACCTTTCGGCGTAATTACACACACACACATATATTGAGAAGGCTTCTATTAATACAAAACACTTACAATAGTCACAAAAATAACATGTTACAACAAGAAAAACCTCAAGAGAGACCAAACTACGAATAAAAACAAAATACAAATAAACTAAGAACATTGTCTGAGAGTATTGTTTTGTATAAGACTTCAAAGGCGATCTTGTTTCTTCACAAGTACAACATGCTTCTCTTGGTGCCTAATGTTGAATTGATACAATTACAACCATAGAGAAGAAAAAATCTAAGTTTTCTCAATAACTAAAGCGGAGCCATTCCTAGTGTATAGTTGTTAACAACGATTATTCCATATATGTAAAATGATAGTCAACCGACTAGTATTTCAGATGGAAGTGAGGATAGAGGGGGAAGAAATGCCAACTAAGGTAGTATTTTTATTAAAAATTTTGGGCAAGAGTTTGAGACAAATAGAGTGGAGGGAAGTCCAAATCTAAGTAACAGATGGGCAATGCCAAAACAGTTGGGAATACTTTCAAGAGTTGAACAAAGGTGCGATCTTTTGCGGCAAGACCCAACTTGGCTAAAGTGAGGCCAACTAGAAGCTTCATATGTAGAATATGTCATCCTAAAAGTTGACATTTAGCCTCAATAGTGGACTTCCAAATGATGTTAAGCCATTCTTTGCCACCGAGAGTCAAAGGAGGACATGGATCACTTAGTATTAAGAGATTCACCAAGTGGCGTGGCTATTAAATTAGTTGATACAAAATCTATGGCATAGCTATGTTGATGGTAATAACGTTTGGCTAGCGCCAAAGATCCCTCTAAGGGTTGAAGGATTGTTTGTGATTTTAAGAGGAACCTTAGATGAGATCAATTGTAGAATTGAAGAATAAGTAGATTTAAGTTTGATGGGAAGAGTAAACTTCTCTCACAATAATTTCGAGAGAGCCAATTGCTAGTGCTCTTATCCCAAATGTCATTCATCTTATTGATGCCTTTATTTGCATAAGGATTTTTCTTTGAACTCGGGTTGAACACCAAGAGGAAGGGCATTGAATTGAATAATTCGATTCCACCAAAGATTGGATGATGGAATACTTAATCCATGTCGAAGAGATTTATGACGCCATTGAAGAAATGGATCCATAACCCTCCAAGCTATCTAGTTACACCGAAGAGGGAGAGAGTTAGAAATATTAAAAATTGTGAATTTATGAGTTTGTCTTCCCATGAGGTAAGATTCCCTGAACCTTTATAGGAAGTCAGTAATGTCCCCTTTCCTACGCCCAAAGGCCTAAGGGCCAATTTGAGTCCAAGCCTTGGTCATATCCAAGGGGCTTGAGACACTGGGAGCTATTGGCAATGAATATCTAGTTCATTTTGTTATAATTCTTCATTGACATATGCAAAAAGGTGTTTTGGAAGGACTAGATGTTACGTTTTGATGTTAGGAAGGGGCCACCTAGTACTAATATTCTAATTTTGTGTTTTGGGGGTCACTTTTGAACCATGGCAACTTAAAAAGGGAAAAGTAACTTAAGTTACTTTTATTTTATTGGCCCTTCTAAGGGAAAAATGCGACTAGGGTTTATTGGGGCTCTTTTGCCTTGGAGAAGTTATATAAGGAGTTGGGGGAGAAAGGAAAAGGGATTCATTCTTGCATACGTAATTATTTCTTTTCATGTGCAACTACTGTTTGCAAATCTATAGCTTGTGGAGTGAAATCCCATAGGAACCCTAGCTTCGGTGGTGAGAGATCCATCCCTAGCTAGCAGGGCATTATTCGATAGTGAAAGATCTACCATAGCTTGTCATTTTGGAGCTATTTTTAGGGTTGATTTACAGAGATATTTTCAGAAGTCTTAGAGATAGGGTTTTGAGGGTTTTTGAGATAATTTGTGAAGATAATCAGTGGGTTTTCATATTAGACTTATGACAGCAATAAGAAAGGGTTTGACATCATTTCCAGAGGATTTCAAAGGGGTTTTGACCATCTACCAAAAGGGTGGATTGTTTTAGAGATTACAACCTTTATTTGGAGGGTTTCTAGTTAGCCATTTTTTAGATTTGAGGGTTAGAACATCATCTTCTATATTTTTAAATGTTATTTCCAAAGTTTCATAGTTTGTGCACTTGTATTCGGAGGCTATGAATTTTAGAAGTTTTCCAACTGTTTAAGGCCCGCTATAATTTTCTAGCAGCGTTATATTGTCTAAAAATTCCAAAAATAGTTTTCTTATGTTCTTTATAATATTAGCAAGCTCTCTTTAAATTTTCAAGTGATTTGAGTGGATATTTTAGGAGTTATTAATTTTCTTTAGTTCGCTGCCCTAACTGGTAAAAATCTACAAAAATCGAGTATTTTATTTAGGCATGCAAATTTCAAAATTTTGTGTTATTTAAGTGGTATCCCACAAGGGATATTTCAAAACTTGTTGGATTTGTTCCCTCACAAGGATATTCCAAGGCTTAGTACCTTAAGTGGATTTTTCCACCCATTTTGCATTAAGGCATTTTCCTTCTTGAAGTGGATCAATAATTCCAAGTCCGCACTGTAGATTTAGGCTAAGTGCGAGTTCCCAAGAGATTGTTTCCATCCATTTTCTTTCCATTAATTTTTTTATAAAGAAAGCTCTCGAACAAGTTGCGTGAACTTGCCATAAGAAGATTTGGAAGGGAACTAATATGAGGAGTAGTAAACATCGCACGACCAAAAAAATTGATTAATGAGGAACAACATGGCAACAAGGAAATATATTTACACGACCAATTTTCAACCTTTTTCTGAATTTTAGTGAGCACCCAATCCCACATATCTCGAGGAGAGAGATGTATACCAAATAAAATACCCAAATAAATAGAAATAATTCCATCTAGGAGGATGTTCGAAGTTGGTGGAATCCAAGATAGATCAGGTCATTTTTAATGAATATCACCTTTGTTTTATGGTTACACAACTTAGAACCAGATATGTCACAATAAATATCAAGTATTGCCTAAGCATTAACAATATCTTGTTCATCATTTTGTAGAAAGAGGAGAGAGTCATCAACAAAATGAGAGTTAAAAGCATAAGCTCCCTAAGGAAGAGTAATTCCTTTAAGGTCTCCTTGATGATGAGCTCGTAGGAGCATATAACCAAGAGCATCAATAACCACCACATACAAGAACAGGGGCAAGGGGAAACCTTTCCGAATTGAATGTTGAAGGTCAAAGGACACTATGAGGTTTCCATTAACCATGACCTTGAGCATGTGCTTCAATAAAGAGCATTTGAATACATTGTTTAAAGCGGGGACCAAATCCCAACCACTCAAGCATTTTGAGGATAAATCACCATCATATCTGGTCATATGCTTTGTCAAATCAATTTTTACCAATAGTGCATATTGATGTGAATATTTAGGGCATTGGGAAGTTTTTGACGCATAAAGAAGATTATCCAAAATATACATGCCTTGTAAAAAACTAGGGTGAACAATATCTTGGGAAATCACTTTAAATTTCATAGCAATATCCTTTGTAATGATTTTGTAAGATACATTCAGAAGAGTGATGGGGTGTCAGCCACATATTTGATTCTTGTTACCAACTTTAGGAATAAGCTTGATCAGGCCATGGTTAATGACAACCCCCAAGGATCTGTTGTCCTTCACTTCTTTGTAGAATTAAATAGGTCTATTTTGAGGGTGGGCGAAGAGCTTGGAAAAATTATACCGAGAGCCCATCCAAACCAAGGGCCTTCTCAGTCTTCATCATCCAAAGCATTGTTTCAAGATCAGTACTAGTAAGTTTTTCTTAAGAAGGTGACTAGTAGCCTGATTTACCTTGCAAGGGATGCATCCACGCATCCATTCTTCAAGAAAGGATTCATACTCTTCAAGTTCATGTTCCTCTTGAAACAACTTACTATAATGTTGGAAAAAACTCCTTTGATATCATCAAGTGAGTGAGACTCCACCCCATTGTCCAAAATAATGTGTGGAATGTGTTCAGCTCTTTGTTTATACTGCAGATATTTGAAAAAATATTTAGAGTCGTGGTCACCATGTTGAATCCAAAATAGGCGAGCCCGCATTCTTGCACCTTGCCCCTATAATATTCAAACTTCTTGAGATCATCTTCAGTTTTTGTAACAACAATTTGAAGCACATTTTTGTGAGGATGCTCCTCAAGAGCAAGACGTTGTTGGCTAAGCTTGTGTTTGAGTTGGTTTTCTTTTTTTCATCTCTCCTTGGCCACAAGCTTACCATAACCATGGAGAAACTTAACAATTTTGGCCATTGCTTCTTCCCACCATAGAATCCAACCTATGGATGCATTAGGATGGGGTTACAACTCCCACACAATAGAAATATGAGCAATGCATTGTGGGGATGAAAGATGGGAAATATTAAGTTTGAAGGGAAGATGAGTGTGGGGAGCAGAGGAAGGATCCAAACTGAAGGTGCAAGAGATGGGGAAATGATCAGAGAGAACCATGTCATTGATTGTGGAAACGTATGGAAAGGAGAGAAGTGATTTAATAAAAGTACTAACATAGAACCAGTTGAGTCTGTTGAGCCTCCTTTGATACCCACTTTGATTATTGGACCACATGAACCAGTTGTTTGATCATGTATTGGGGAAACCAAAAAGAGGGTCAAAGACTCCCAGGGAGTTATGACAATAAAGACATGTTGAAAATTCCTCAGAGGCAAGAGGGGAAGATTGAGTCTAGCTTCGGTCTCTCTTTGTTTCAACCATGTCAAAATCCACTTAGCAGATGGTAGATTTAAACACATCCAATTCCACAAATTGACACGTTCTATTGAGGTATTTGGAGCATAGATTGAGTAGAAACCAATGATTCTCTCTCCAACACATATAGTGGCCCAAACACATCTATGTTTAGGGTCTTCACCTATGGAAATGATCTAATAATTAATGGAGAGGGAGACAACATAGTTGCATCCCCTCTTCCATCCTCATGAGAAGTACAAATAGATGAGAAGTGCTTGAGAATGCAATGAAGGTTGAACAATAAAGCACAACCACTAACTTTAACCTCTTGAAGGAAGATAACCTCAGAGGAGGAGTGATCCTCCAACATTCCATGAAAATAAAGATAGCTTCATTGAGCACCCTTAAAAGGAGGTTGTTCAACCTCATCACTAGCAAGCAAAAGAAAAGTGATTGGAATTAGAATTAGGTAAAGAGGAGGGAGATGGAGTTCTTCCAACTCTTTTTCATGATCAATATTTTTCTCTACCATCCTTTAAGGCTTTAGACACCTTGTGAGAATCCCCAACATCAGTCTTAGGCACTGAATTAGGATTTTGAGTTAATTTTCTACCTCGTGAGGAGGATCTAGTTCTCTTGCCAACCGCCTTCTAGTTTTAGAAAATTGGATGTCATTTACTTGAGTTTCTGGAACATAATCAAGAGTTGAGCTATCAGAAAGAATTTGAGTGTCACTAGTTTTTGGGATATGGGTAAGAGTATTAGAACCAGGGTCCCTCAAGGGTGGAGATGGTGTTTTAGGCAAAATTGAGACTGGATTGGCAACCTTCTTAGCATCAAGTTCATCCAACCTTTATTTCCCGAGTTTTTGTTTGGGAAGTCACGGATTAGGTCTCCATCTTCATGACAATAGAAGCATGCATTAGGTTTGTTTAGATACACACAAGTTGAAGATGAGAAAATCCTGACCAAATAATCCGAACTGAAGTGGGGAGCAGCTGAGAGAGGTCCATTTCAATGCAAACTCTAGGATGGTTCTGAAGACCTGAGAATTTATCTTTATCTCTTTTACACCAAAGGATGTTTCCCAACTGACTTGCAAGCTCATGTAGAAAAGGTCTAACAACTAAGTTAAGAAAAGGGAATTCAACCCACATGGGGTATTGTGATCGAGATGGCCCTTCAAGGTGAAATTTACATACTCCGACCACAAATAACCCATGTTCCATATTGTAGGGTTTCTAAGAAAAATCAGATGATAGCAAAGAAAATAGAAAATATTTAAGTATAATATTACCGTAAATGCATAATGTTCATGAGATTTTTCATAGGCTTGCCATCAAATTTGGCTAAATGATAAACACTAGGGCCAACGCATGCGGTGATAGTATATGGGCCTAGCCAATTAGGTTTGAATTTACCTTTTAATGCTTTCGTTACATTTGTGCTCTTATAATTTTATTTAAGAACAAGGTCACCCACTTGAAACTCACGAACATGCACTTTTTGTTGTAAGCATGTTTGATGCCGTCTTGATACATACACCGATGTTCCAATACTTGTACTCGCTTGGATTCAAGCATCTCTAACTCATGTAAGTGATTTTTGCAAGTACATCTTGTCTTTTATGTTATCTTTTAGAGATATGTGAAGTGAAGGTATCTCTAATTCTATGGGAACAACAATCTTGGTCTCATAAACTAGGGAAAAGAGTGTAGCATTGGTAGGTGTACGAAAAATAGTAAGGTAATCCCATATGGCATTAAGGATTTGGTTATGCTAGACAAAGCCTTATTTATCAAAAAACATTGTAGAGGATTTTGACAATGGTTTTATTAGTGGCCTCAACTTGGTCATTGCTTTGGGAGTATTAAGGGGTAGAAAAGGTATGCTTGATCTAAAATTTTACGTAAAACTTGTTAACAATACAATTTTTGAAAGAAGTTCAGTTGTCTATAAAATAGCATAAAGGATACCAAAATATGTTATGATGTGTGTAAGTAAGAATTGGTAGATGTCATCGTCAACAGGTAAGTTCTAAGGGTATTGCCTTTACCCATTAAGTGTAATATTCCATGACACTAATGATGAATTTGTGCCCTTGTGTAGATTTAGAGTTGACCTTTCCAACTAAATCAAAACCCTCTTTACAAGTTTAGAGAGCTTGGTTCAAATTTAGGTAAGTTCTTTTTTTCATCCTTAGCTATATAGAGAAGTGTATCGATGTGTTAAGATTTTTCCTTAAAATAATTAAGAAAATTCAACAAAGGTAGTGAAGATAGTATTAACAAAGATATAAACATTAGAGTATGTGCTTGTAGTATTTTTGAAGGGAGGAGGGAAATTCACGGTATTTAGAATGGAATCCACATGTGGGAGGCCTATGTCAACGGCGATCCTTAGGTTTCATAAGGTATCAAAAATAATTATTGTACACATGGGGGTGCAATGAAGGACTTCAATGAAGGAAAGTGTATCATTAACAAAAAAATCCATGAGAGGATAAAGGAAAAGGAAGTCAGAAACTTAAGAAAAATATAATTCACCAATGAAAGAATGGAAAGCCTAGGGTAGCTAGGGTTTTGGAAAGGATAATGATTAAATCAACAATCGGGTGTACCAAATGATTAAAACCTAAGTAAATAAGTGTTGGATAAATGTGGTTTTATTTACATCTAAGATTAAGGGTCGAAATGGGTAGTGTATTCAAGTTATTATTAAAATATCAACATGCAGATCAAAATATACTATTAATGGCCTTAAACTACATGTAGTTATCCACCTAGTGTGTGATATCTATATAGATGGAATTAGCTTTGGAAATTTGATCACTTGATAATGAAACAATTACTTGGTGTGTTTGACTTTACTTGTCACTTGGACGGTCTTTAAGCATGGGGAGTGTGATTCTATAACCTTGTTAAATGTGATTCAAACTTTTGTAGGGGATGCTCTTATAGTTTCTTGCTATTTTTTAGTAATTTAGGAGAGACTAGAGTGCTTTAGGGATGATATTTGCAATAGTTTATCTTGAAAGTTTCACGTCATTGCCAAGTGAGTAAATGAGTTAATTTGACTTACTTATATAAGAGTTTGTAATATAAATTTTCATTAAGGTCAGCCCATGAGGAACTATTGACCCATAAAAATATATAAAATTGAGAAAACAAGTGTTTTGTGGTAGGGACGATAAATGTCAACTTTAGACCGAACCGGTGGATACTTCAAATCCTAAATGGATAGCCACATACAAGTAGATATTGGAATTCACGCAAAGTCCAAGGAATGATTAATGGGAGGAATAAACTACTTTGGACTTATGCAAGTAGTTCTTTAAGTGATTAAGCAATGAAAATAATGAATAATGTCATTCGATCGGGATAAACATATGTAATTAATATTGAAATGTGTGCAAGTCGTTATTTAAGGATAAATCTAATATTGTCATTGTCAAATTATAAATTGCCAAACTTACGTGTCTACACGTATCATCCACAATTTTACATTGATTTTCAAAACATGTAGAATCTTATCATGACATAAATATACCAATAGCATTTTATATTTACTTCTTTCCATTCAAAACCCATATTATTTTGTTGATCATATTCTTATGTTTTGTAAAGGTCATAGTATTTTTTAGTTTTTTCAAGGATTTCGTGCTTTATAAAAAAAACAGTGTATATAAAATATTAGATAATTTCCTTTATTAAAATAGACACAAACTATCTAGTACATGACCATTAAAGCTTCCATCAAGAATAAATGTCGTCTTCTAGTCCATTTCATTAGCGGTTCATCGTCGCTATCAACATAGATTCCACTATGATATCGTTATTGTTTCACTCGGAAATGCTTCGTTCCTTATAGAAACAGATAAGGTTAGGGTTAGGAGGAATACCTGTAGAATGTCGAGATGATGTGCGCGTACCGTAGAGAAAGATCAGTGATCGCGCGAAGAACTCCTTTTTGTCTTGGAAGGACTACTGCGAAATAAGAACACAAGACCACAAGATTTTGATTAGATAATAAATGAGGAACTGCCTTGGGCCTGGAAGTATGAAACTTCCTTTCGAAGGTGGTCGAGTTCCCTGCTAATATGAATTAACACAAAATACTTGTAGAGTACCAATTAAATTGTTTCGTGGGCCCGGTAGGGAAAAGGCATTTTCTTGGTTTTGATCAAAGGAACCGATGCCGTTACCTATAACCGATGGCGGTCACCGATAACCGATACCGGTTGGTTCTAGGATCTTCTCGGGCTGGTTGTGGTGTTTGTAATGGCTGGTTTTGGATAGTATTGAGAAATGGGATGGTTAGAAGCTAAGGAATGATAGTTAGAGGCAATGGTACGTTAGATAATGGGTTCAGGAACGGATTTGGGAAGATTGCAATTCCAAAAGCACAAGAAATGTTATAATGGAGGACATGCAAGATATAACTTACTGGTTTTTTGATGAAGGTGCAAGTTTGCCAACTAATTGGTTTCTTTACTCGTCTCTGCTTGGTCAAGTGAAGTTCTGGACTCTGCCGATCGCTTTGGACTCTCCTTTGATTAAAAATCCTTCGACTGATCTCCAAAGTGAAATTCCGATCCGTTGTTTTGGTTTGGGAAGCCCATTTACGAGGAACCGATGGCGGTTGCGTAACCGGCGGTCGAGTAGAACCGGCATTGGTTAGGAAAAAGTAGGCTATTTTTAGTAAAATAGCCCACCTTCCCCTTTTCTCCCGAGAGATCAATTGCGGGCTTGGTCAAGTGGCTAGAAGGTCGGCTTTGGGTGCGAGTAAGGAGGCATTAGTTATGGATGTGAGTCTAGACCAAGTCATGGGTCCTAATTAGGTTAGTTTAGGGTTAGGGCTAGGTCATGGTGAGGTGGCCAAGTGAGGTGGTAGGTAAGGCGATGTGGATTTATCAATTACAAGGTAATTAATAAATAATTGTGTGAAGTTTAGGTAATGAGGTTAGGTTGCGAAATGGGATGCGGGTCACAAGGGGTCGTGAGACACGAATTTGGTGTCTACATTAGCCCCTTATTGTCGTGTAGCTTGTTCTGTAAAGCTGCGCGGACAATAATATGAAGTGGTTTCTCATGTTAAAGATATAGGTAATCCCCCTCAAATCTATCACAGATTGAGTGAACGGGAAATCAGGGATAGGGTTGATAAAGGGTATATGTGGTAGAGAGGATGGTAAGGTGATGGTGTAGGTCCAAGGAAGCAGACGCATGTTGAAATGCAATAGTACGACTAGGGTACATGATTTGACGAGCAAACCAGCAATGTATAGGCAAAGGTCGATAGTTTATCCAAACAAGGGTGATATAATCCTGGTATCCAAGGCATAGGAAGTAGCTCCAGGGTATATAACAGGTAAGGTACAGGAACGTTTAGGCATGTTCGGCAGTACCAAATGGTTGGTTTGGTTGAGATAAACGTCACGGTCTAGGTCTAGGCAAAGTTGGTCGACAGATCAAGTCAAGGACCCTAATCATGCTAAAACACGAACAAGTGAGCTCGATGGAACACAAGGTACAGGATGGATGGATAAAATAAAACGTTGATTGTGGGTATAGTATGGAAGTGATGCGGCCTTGGGTCGGGCCAAGTTGTTGGGTGGTGGCCATGGGTCAGCCCAAATAAGTGGGTTGAGGCCTTGGGTCGGGCCAATTGGTAGGCGAGGCCTTGGTCGGGCCAATTAGTAGGTTGAGGCCTTGGTCGGAGCCACCGGTGGTAGGCGAGGCCTTGGGTCGGGCCAAATAGGTAGGTTGAGGCCTTGGGTCGGGCCAATTGGTAGGTCGCGAGGCGAGGCCTTGGGTCGGGCCAAATAAGTGGTGGGCGAGGCCTGGTCGCCTTGGGTCGGGCAATAGGTAGGTTGAGGCCTTGGGTCGGGCCAATTGGTAGGGCGAGGCCTTGGGTCGGGCCAAATAGGTAGGTTGAGGCCTTGGGTCGGGCCAATTGGTAGGGCGAGGCCTTGGGTCGGGCCAAATAAGTGGGGCGAGGCCTTGGGTCGGGCCAAATAAGTGGGGCGAGGCCTTGGGTCGGGCCAAATAGGTAGGTTGAGGCCTTGGGTCGGGCCAATTGGTAGGGCGAGGCCTTGGGTCGGGCCAGACAGAGGCGATATTGGTGAAAAAGAGGCAAGGAATAAGGAACGGCAAAGAATGGGGTAAAAGGGGTATCAGACCGACGTCGATTCATCATGACCGATATCGGTTAAGGGACCGATACCGGTTTCCTAGGGCAGAAAGGAAACCGACATCGGTGTAGGTCGAAATACCTATAAAAAGAAACATACGGCCTGTCATTGTCACTTTTGTTATTTGTAATCCAAAATTGACTTGTCTGACGTGGAGAGTTGATTTGGAGGGGTATTGAGTGAGGTGGAGCTATTTGATTGGCGGAGAGAGTTGATAGTGGGCCCGAATAGTTGAGGAGGCGCGGAGTGATTGGCGGGGACCCAGCGAGATCGGGATTGGAGCCATGCACGAGCGGGAGGAGCCGGAGGAGGAGCCGGACCAGGCCGGACCGCCACCACCCATCCCACCACGACGGCGTGTCGTCGTGCCGTGGGTTCTAAACTCGTTAATTTGGTGATTTGGTTGAGTTATGTGGTTTTGGGATTTGGGTAGGAATTGGTAGTTTGTAGGAAATAATGGGTAAATGGACGTAATTTGAGAAAGGGAGAGGGTAGATAGGTTAGATAGGCTAAGGCGGCTAGGTGTGTAAAATTTTAGGGTTTTTGGGTGGGTGAATGGGTAGAAATAGGTAAAAAATGAGTTTTGGGGGCCGTGCGCGGGTTCGGCTCGGGCAGTAAACAGGGACCGATGTCGGTCACTAGGCGACCGGCATCGGTCGCAAAAACCGAGGGTGAGGTTTAAAAGGGGGACCGGCATCGGTCTCGTATCGGCCGGTATCGGTGGGGGAGGGATGGGTTGAGAGTGGTTTTTAGGGTGTATGGTGTTGGGGTGTTGGGTTGGGTTGGGAGTGGGGAAGGGGATTGGGTTAGGGGTTTAGGGTGTATGGTGTTGGTTTGAAGGTGGATAGGGTGACTTGGTGGGGTGGGTTGTGTTGGGTTGGGTAGGTAGAGAGTCGGGGTATGGGTGGGGTTTAGGGTGTTGGGTTGATAGGTTGGAAGGTGGATAGGGTGACTTGGTGGGGTGGGTTGTGTTGGGTTGGTTGGGTTGAGTTGGGTTGGGTTGGGGTAGTGGTAGGGTTTGGGTTGAGAGACCCGGGGTATGGGTGGGTTGGGTTTTGGGTTTAGGGTTTTGGGTTGATAGGGTTGGGGTGAAGGTGGGTAGGGTGGCTTGGGTGGGGTGGGTTGTGTGGGGTTGGGTTGAGGTTGAGTTGGGCTGGGTAGGTAGAGTCCCGGGGTATGGGTTGGGTTTAGGATGGGGTTTAGGGTTTTTAGGTTGGGTTTCGGGTGGGTAAGGTAGCGTGTTGGGGTGGGGTTAGATTTTGGGTGTTACAAAAAAAGGGGGGTAGATGGTAAAGTAGATGTTATTATAACGAGTGGGTCTAAGAATGTGGGTTGATTTTGCAGGCACGTCAGCAGTTGACGATGCGTGATAGGATGCCTCCACTATTGAGTCGGATGAGGCCACACATATCTGCGGCGCATTGGGCCATCATGCGCGAGGTGGGGCTTGGCGGGGTCCAGAGATACAGAGCGATCGACAGAGATCACAGCCTGATGGTCGCCCTCATCGAGAGATGGGATCCGGCGGCCAATGTGTTCCATCTGCCGACCGGGGAGATGACCGTCACATTAGAGGATGTGTATCGCATCCTGCGGCTACCGATCGAGGGAGAGGCCGTTTTCCAGGTGGATTCAGAGACTGCCATGGATAGCATACTGCAGGTTTTTGGGGATGCAGCCGCGCTTCTTACATATCATAGCGCGAGCATTGGATATGGGGACATGTACCGCGCACACAGACATGAGACACGGCTTGCCGTGTTGATGATGATAGGGGTCACCTGCTTCGCCCTCCCGGATTCAGAGGGAGGTCGCTTCCCACGGGCATTGATGGGGTACTGGAGATGGTGGAGGAGCACACCTGTTTTGCATGGGCACCAGTATATCTGGTGTAATTATACAGGGAGTTATGGGGTTATCGGGAGGAGGCGATTTGGTATTTGTTCGACCTTTTTGTTGCACTGTTGGGCATACGACATCATCGTATGCATCGAGGCCGATAAGGCTACCCAGGCGGCCAGAGGCCACGAGATCGTATACCGATATGGCTTTGAGAGGTGGTTGGGGTTGTGGGCCACCACGGCGGTTGTTGCAGTCGGGATGTGGCCTACTATAGACATATGCTACGCTGAGGGCCTTACCGCATAGACATTATATGGAGACCCTACAGAGGTCACCGGCTGGCAGAGGAGCCCGCATACATGCGCGCCGATCCAGTATACATTACGGATAGCAGGACGGAGGCCGGAGAGTACGCAGCGGATACCCTTAGAAGAGGCACGCAGCGAGATGGGGCTGCCACAGGGCGAGCCACCTTCCTTCCCTCGGTCATGACAGGAGGGATGATGTAGAGCCCCTGCACCGGCACCACGCCTTGGGATCAGGCCCAGGTAGCGGAGAGACCAGGCGGTGAGGTGTGGATGATGCCGTGCAGCGCACATCGGCAAAGACACAGTGGTCAGTGGCTGGACAGAGAGCGGCGAGGCGTAGCACAAGACAACCCGCACATCCAGACTTAGCGCAGTGGCTGCAGAGAGAGATCAGCTCGGGCGAGTGCAGTAATATTACAGGCGATTAGGCTGCTGCGCAGAGCACGAATAGGGGTTTTACGAGGCGGCTAGCCCAGCTCGGAGTACTGAGCACGGCGCACCACCACAGCGCGACGAGCCACAGTGCGAGTGCAGTACGACAGCCGTGCAGCGTAAAGAAAGAAGCACAGCCCGAGCCCAATACCACCACGGCCACGAGTGCAGTACGAGCACGGCGGCACCTCCACCACGCCACAGCCACGCAGTGCGAGCTCGGGGATAGTGGTGTTAGGTGCCGAGACCAGCCCGGTTCCTTGATGGCGCGAGATCGCTATATGGAGGTTAGAGCAGAGGCCCGTTATTATCGAGGATATTCTTGATAAATGCGGAGTCGAGTATCGAGCATATGCGGCGCATAGAGCGAGAGACCTCGCACGGCCCAGAGATCTCGGGAGAGGGCAGCCACAGTGGCGTGTCCTGTGACGAGCAGGAGGCGAGAGCGCCACGAGGACCAGCGGGAGAGGTGCCGGGGGTGGGAGGCGATAGATCCCGATGTGGTTTTGTATAGGGACACGGGCACCGGTCTGCGAACCGGTTGTATTGATAGAGGCCTGCGTGCCTACATTTATTCATTGTTTTGATTTATTTATTTATTATATACCGGCCTGCGAGCCGAGTACGGGTTGTACATTTGATACCGGCCTGCGAGCCGAGTATATTTTTGATATGAGAGACCGGCCTGCGAGCCGAGTCGAGATTTGTGGTAGGTATTGCGGCCTGCGTGCCGGCTTTGGTATATTATGCGATCACAGAGGCCCCGATGTAGGGCACATTGTATTGTTGAAAATTTGTATATATATATATAGATGATGTTTTGATCCACATGCTGTGTTTAAAATGTGTTGAAATATTTTGTTAATGGTTTGGTAATATATAGAATGTGTGATGAGTTTAATTGACATGTTGATAGATAGATGATGCTGATGTTTTTGTGCGTATATATGAATGACAGGTTATGTGATAAATTGGTGGTTTTGTGACAGTGTGATATATGTAACTGATGAGTTGGATCCAAATGATGTATAGATTGATAGTTTTTTGATATTTGTAGTTGATGGTTGTGTATTGGTATAAATGATGTTTAATGAAATTATAATGCTATGTGTGGTGGATGAACAAATGTGGTAAATTTTGTTGTTTATGCAGGCAAAGAGGCGGGCGCGACAAAAATTTAGAGGAGAAATGAAGAAAAGAAACCTGTTTCAAAAAGGAAGGTGTGTAACCGATATCGGTTAGGGAACCGATATCGGTAGTCATAGACCGATATCGGTTAAATAACCGATACCGGTTATTTAGGTATGAGCTTTTCTAAAAATAGAAAAGCTAGGGTGGCAACTTAAGTTTTAATTTTAGAGCCATGCGAAGAGGTTAAATATGCGACGCGACGCTTTTTGATGAGTGAGACAGGATTTGCATAAGAGATTTGGGTGAGAAGAAGGAAAGAGACAAGGAAAGTGAATGTGATCCGAGGTTCGAAGCGCGAAAGACAAAGTTGAAAAGGGTGGTGATCATGGCCGAACGAGGAGAAGCATCCAGCAGGCAAGGACAGGAGGGCAGACAAGGGCCACCTCAAGCTGCTGCAACTCAAGAGGTATTGTTTTTGTTTGTGATTTGATTACTGTATGTTTCGTGAGTAAGATGGGGGAGAGTAGGTGGGTAGATATGAGAGAGAAAACATGATAACAAGGGTTGCAGGTGAGCTAAGTGGTACAGGGTAGGCAATCAGGGGTTCCAGGTATGTTTATATGTATAAAAACGAAGAAACGAGCAAATTATTGTCGTAGGTGGTTGTTTTTAAGGAAGGTGTATAAAATTGACAGTGACCGGTAGCGGTTAGGGAGGACCGGTATCGGTTAGGCAACCGATATCGATTACGTATAACCGTACTGCGAAGCATTCTTGGAGAAATTTCCAGAATGTTTGAAAAAGACCCTAACGGGTTGAATGGTTGTTTGTTGTTTTGGTGTATGCAGGCAGAGACAGGGTTGAGGATGAATGATAGTGTGCCAGCGCTGTTGTCGCGAATCCGAGCGGATGTAACACCAGCGGAATGGACATTGATAAATCGTTTGGGGTTAAGTGGAATCCGTTATTATTCACGAATCGCACGTAACCATGGTATGTTACAGGCGCTGATTGAGAGATGGAATCCTGAGACAAATACCTTCTATCTGCCAACAGGTGAGATGACAGTAACATTGGAAGATGTGTTTCGGATTTTGAGACTCCCTATTACAGGAGAGCCAGTATATCAGGCACTACCTAGCGTGGCACGGGGAGCGATAACAGCAGTATTTGGTCCATACGCACGAGATTTGACACAGCGAGGTTTATCGTTTACATATGGGGTAATGTATGCAGCACACCCTGAGGAGACAAGGTTAGCAGTGATATTAATGATAGCAGTAGGGTATTATGCATTACCGAGGCGGAAGGGGAAAATTTCCAAAGGCATTGATGTGTGTTATACGGGAGATGATAGAAAGGAACGCATTACGTTTGCATGGGCACTGCGTATTTGGCGAGCTATACGAGGGTTTATGGGCTTGTAAGGCGAAGTCACGGACAACGTTGGATTGCTCATACTTATTACACTTTGTTGGCCTATGAGCACATTGTTTGTGTGCGACCAATAGGCCAATCTATCTGAGCGAGAGACCAGAGGCAGTACGAGGGTTGGGATTGACGATGGGTCCGAGCATGAACAAGAGGCAAGATCTCAGGCCGTGCCGGGTGACATTGAGTATTACAGGCAGGTATGGGAGAGAGTGACAGTTGCGGATATCTGTTGGAGGCCCTACGGGAACTATATGGTAACCGAAATCATAGCTGAGGAGTTGAGAGGTGTAGAGCGATTGAGGTGGATCGCGGGGCACAGGCCAGGTGAATATGAGAGGATTCCTATAGATCGCGTGCGGCGACAATTTGGATTTGTGCAGGACATACCACAGGCTTATAGACCATATATGAGGATCGATGCCGAGGCAGCATTCTCACCACCCCGGCCAACACCTCCAGAAGGGCCTGAGGAGATAGCAGCCGATCGCAGGGTAATGGATGTAGGAATGACAGAGGCCTATAGATTATGGTGGGTAGCAGAACTGCGAGGTGTACGTGAGCGCCCTGACACAGTGGTGATTACAGCAGAGAGGGATCGTCTGCAGCGTTTGGTTCAGCAGCTCCAAACGCAGGTGAATGAGACAAGAGGATTGTTAGTGGTTGCGGAGTCACGGGCGGCGAGACTAGAGGCTGGAGTTCTCCATGCGAGAGGGCGTATTTATATGTTACGAGAGAGATTAGCGGATCGGTGGCGGTACCAATAGCCGCGGTACCTTTGAGGGCGAGAGGGCCCGGCGAGAGGGGTCGACGATCACGATCATCACCTAGTTCGGGATGAGTTGTGATGGTCTGAGTATATGTTAGCGAGGTATAAGAATAAGGATGCCGACCTGCGTGTCGATGATAGAGAAGATGTATTTGTTTAACATCTAAATAAAACTGAATATGTATGTTGATTTGAGTTATGATAATAATAAGATTGTCGGTGTTTTGATTTTCGGTGTTTCGAAAAAAGGATAAAGAGAAATGTGATTAAAAATAAAAATACACAAAAATATTTATATTCACCACACAAGATAGGTTATGGTAGGGGATGGTCGAGCTAACCTTGGGAGACCCCATGTCTCCGAAGTGCTGCCTACATAGCCCATTGCACAAAGCAAGGAAGGGCCTCAGACCGATGTAGTTCTCCCTTAGGATCAGGGAGGGGTGAATTTAGGCAATTTGGTATGGTTTAGGCAATTTTGTCGTTTGGTAAAAATTTGATGTTGGTAGGGTAATGGTGTTGGTGCTGGTAGGATAATGTTGTTGGTGTAGGTATAGGTAAAGAAAAGGTTAGCGTACCCAAGTAGTAGGGAATAGTGTCCTGATTAAGATCAACACACAATTCTAGATGCGAGGCAAAGCGGAAAGAGTGCTCCATAGGTGAAAAGAGCTAAACAAACCACACAACGTAGAACGAGCCTGAAGCCCTAAGTACCGTGTATAGACGAGAAGTCCATAGTTGAAAAGAGTTGTATGATCACAATATATCAGGTGTACGTTACGTCCCTTGAATTGAAACAAATGGTGAGATGAGGTGGATGATATAGCTGAGGTACAAAGAACTTGTTACAACGAAAGAGAACCTACCCTAAATAGACAAGTCCATGACCCAAAAAGTTCTTTTGAGTGAGGCTTTTATTTTATTGAATGTAGACTGATCGATGCGGGAAGTCTACAGGGGATATTGATTGTTTTATTCTTGAGGTCTTCACGAAGCTGATCAATGCGAGAAGCTTCTGATAAAGGTTGACTGTATAGCTGTCCTTCTGGGGAAGCAGATCTATTTATAAGAGCAGAAGAATAGTTTGGCATATAGCTGTCCTTCGAGGGAGCAGTCTATATTTAATTTTAGATAACTAGATGTTCTTTTGGCGTGAAGCATCTAGTTTAGTAGGAAGTTTGACTCAAGAAAATCCCATAAGAATACGGCTTATTTTAATACTTTAAAGTCATGGACTAGACTAAAAAAGGGGAAGGCATTATCAAGGGGAGGTGCGAAGTGATTTTGATTTTATTCGGAGATATAGAAAACAAAGTGTATGTAGCGGTAAATGAGCTCAAGGGACGAGCAGTAGGTAGATAAGGAGTGATATAACACTAGATTCAACAGTAGAATGGTCGAAGATGCAAGGCATTAAGGGGTTCAGGCTCAGGTTTACCATTAAGCGAAGCTAAACGATAAGTGCCTGATCCATAGGTGTGAGTGATTATATAAGGCCCAATCCAATTGGGAGCAAATTTTCCACGTTTGCTCTTTTCTAGTTTGGTTACATGTTGATTCTCTTTGAGAACAAGATCACCAATCTTAAAGGTACGCTCATGAAGTCGCTTATCATAAGCACGTTTAATGCGTTTTTGATAGATTTGAAGGTGATCAAGAGCTGTAAGACGGCGTTCGTCAAGAAGCTCCAATTGGGCTAACCGCTCTTGGCGGAAATCATCGTTGGTGAGAATATCCTGAAGAGATATTCTAAGGGAGGGTATTTGTATTTCGAGAGGCAAAACAGCCTCGGTGCCGTATACCAAAGAAAAAGGTGTGGCATTAGTAGAAGTACGAATGCTAGTACGATAAGCCCAAAGGGCAAAGGGAATGTGATCGTGCCAATTTCTTCCAGATTCATTGACAACTTTCATGAGGATTTTGGTTAGTGTTTTATTAGAAGACTCGGCTTGCCCATTGGCTTGTGGATAGTAAGGTGACGAGAAACTAAGTTTGATACCAAAGTTGTCACAAAGGTCTCGCAACAACTTGTTTTTGAAAGATTTTCCATTATCTGTTATCAGGCGGTGAGGAACACCAAAACGACAGATAATGTGGTGGTTAATGAACTCGACAATTTTTTCTTTTTTGATTGAAATGAGTGGAATAGCCTCCACCCATTTTGTGTAATATTCGGTCGCTGTGAGTATCCAACGGTGACGTTGTGAAGAGGTTGGGTGAATCTCACCAATAAGGTCTAAACCCCATTGTGAGAAAGGCCAAAGATCTCGAGCGATCTGGAGCGGGTGGCTAGGAGTATGTTGAAGGTTGGCATGTTGCTGACACATAACACAACACTTAACATATTCGTAGCAGTCGTTATTGAGAGTAGGCCAATAATAACCAAGGCGAAGGATTCGTTTGGCCACGGCAAGGCCGCTAAAATGTCCACCACAAATACCGTCATGGACCTGTTGGATGGTATGAGTGGCCTCCATGCTAGTTAGACAGCGAAGGAGGATACCATCAAAGCCACGTTTATAGAGGAGTCCCCCCATGACAACATAACGCGAAACACTTTTAAGAAAAGCACGTTTGCCGTTACTAGTAAGATCAGGTGGGAGGACAGAGATTGTAAGGTAGTCATGAAATTGGTGGTACCAGGTATCCTGTGAATTAGTAGACACAGTATTTATCATACAAACTACCGGGGTTGAATAGGATGGGGCAAAAAGTTGTTGGACCACGACGAATAATTCAGAGTCAGTTGGCGCGGCGGGAATTTGCGAGGCTAAGCAAGCCATAGTATCCGCAAATTTGTTAGTGGAGCGGGGAATGGTTTGTATAGAATAGTGGGTAAATAAAGCTAGAAGTGAATCCACATAGTGTTTGTATTTTTGAAGTTCCTCATTTTTGCATTGGTAGACGCCCATAACTTGATTGACTACCAATTGAGAGTCGCCAAAAATGTTGATAGATTTGATACCTAAGTGTAACGCAACTTGGAGACCTAGAACAAGGGCCTCGTATTCCGCTGTATTATTAGTGCAAGGGAAATCAAGTCGGAATGAAAGAGGCATAGGTTCAGCGTTGAGAGGAATGAGAACAACGCCGGCTCCTCCGCCGCGCTGGCACTTAGATCCATCGAAGAAGAGGGTCATTTGATACGACACTTCTCCGAGCGAAAGAGTGGCGATGAGTTCGTCGGGGAAGGTAAAATTGGTAAATTGTTCCCCAGGTAGAGGGGCCTCCGCAAGTTGATCTGCAAGAGTTTGTCCTTTGATTGATTTCTGGTGGATAAACTCAAGGTCGAGGTCGGCGAGAAGCATGAGCCATCTAGCAATGCGTTGGTTCAGATGAGGTTTGGCGTACATGTAACGGATGGGGTCTGTGTTGGTGATGACGAAAGTCTTGTGATTTAGAAGGTAGTGTCGGAGTTTGGTGGCAACGAATGATAGGGCAAGGCACAATTTTTCTACATGTGTGTACCTAGTCTCATAGTCCACCAAAGTACGACTTATATAATAAACGGCTTGTTCGTGATTCTCAGAGTCACGATGTGCAAGCATGGCTCCTACAGCGTGGTCGGTGGCGGAAAGGTAAAGGTAGAAAGGGCGGTTGTCTTGGGGTGGGATAAGCACGGGTGGCTGTAAGAGATAAGCTTTGAGAGCTTCGAAGGCTTGGTGACATTCTTCGCTCCATTGGAATGCAATATCCTTTTTAAGGAGGTGATGGAAAGGTTGACACCGATCCGAGAGTTGGGAGATGAAACGTCGGATAGATTGGAGCTTACCTTGTAAACTACGCAGTTGTTTGAGATTTTTGGGTGGGGGCATTTCTAGGATAGCTTTGACTTTCGATGGATCGACCTCAATGCCACGCAAAGAGACGATAAAGCCAAGAAGTTTTCCCGAAAGAACACCAAAGACACATTTTTTTGGTTGAAGGCGGACAGAATATTGTAACAGGCGATCAAAAATAATGGTTAAAACATCGAGATGTTCACTACGATGTTTAGACTTGCCAAGAAGATCGTCGACATAGTCTTCAAGGATAGTGTGCATAATGTCATGAAAAATGTAGGTCATAGCCCGCTGATAGGTCGCACCAGCATTCTTAAGGCCAAACGGCATTACACGGTAACAGAAAGTTCCCCAAGGAGTTATGAAGGCAGTTTTGTGTTGATCGGCAGGGGCAACCAAAATTTGGTTGTAACCTGAAAAGCCATCCATGAGAGAAAGCATTTCATGACCCGCAGTGAGATCAACAAGTTGATCAATACTTGGGAGGGGGAAGTCATCCTTAGGGCAAGCGAGGTTAAGATCCCGGAAATCCGTGCATATCAAAGTCCCCCGTCGCTTTCGTGGCAGTGCGATGTTAGAAATCCATTGAGGATAGTCAATAGGCGAGAATGAAGGAAACGAAAAGAGTCGTTGGAGCTCCTCTTTGACCAAGAGAGCAATGCGTGGATGCATTTTCTCAATTTACCTTGGTGGTTTGGAATCGGGGTTTAGAGTGATGTTATGGGCGGCGAATGGTAGGATCAATTCCTGGCATGTCAGCGTAAGACCATGCGAAAGCTTGGTTGCGAGCACGGAGAAAGGTAGTAAAGGCGGCTTGTTCTGATGTGTTAAGGGATTGTCCAATCTTCACTATGTGAGGATCTTCCTCCGTGTGGATGTTGATTTCTATAGTAGATTCATTCAGCATAGTTTGGGTTTCAGATGGTAGGGCGCGTTGAATATAAGAATCATCCGCGCCCAGGTAAGTGAGTATGGAGTCGTCATCCTGGCATTCAACAACATTAATCAAAGGCGAATCCTCTTCGATCATGTCTGGATACGAAGGGAAGAGAAGATGGGTCCTCATTATCGCGTTGATAAGTGAGAGGACCTACGAAGATAGCATTTATGAAAAAAAAAAAAAAAAAAAGTTAGGAGGGATAGATTCAGGGTCCATCGATTCTGTGGGTGATGATGGCAAAGTAGGTGATGATGTTTCGGTAGGGGCAACGTCTTCCTCTTCCAGGATACAGCTGACAGGAGGTGTCTCTTGTGTAGGTGTTTCGGAAAAACCGAGACCACTGCGATCATTATGTTTGCGTGTGGTCACGGGAATGAGTGTATGTCGGCCTTGTTCGTAAAGGCCAAAACCAAAGCCTTTCCACGCCGCAGAGTCAAGAAGGTGAGGCGAAAACGACGATTTGTCAAGTATTGAAAATCGGATTGGAAGGAACCACACCAAGAGGAGGTTCGGGGGTAATGGAGGATGCGTCAACACCCCCATACGTTAGGTTAGTGCGACAATGGGGTGGTCCATAAGAGATTACCTCCCCACGCGACGGTTGTAGGTGGGATACGCATGTAATTATCCGTACTCTGCGGGGTAGGGAAAGAACTAACGTTATATAGCGGTACTCCCAGGCGTGAGGCGATGAAAAACATCTACTAAGGGTCGAGGTTGGGATGTTAGCTGCGGGAAGAGAAGTGGTTTGTGCGACGGTGGTTTCATCGATTGAAGGCGTAGGTGCGGTTGAGGTGGATGGTTGAGGTACATTTGAAGAGGATGGTTGGGTTGAGTGTATGGGTGTCTTAATTGGTATAAGCACATCGTTTGGGCGGTATAACATATTGCAAGTTTTGAAGGGGGAGGATCAGCTTTTACGGTGTAGGACTTCCCTCGTACTCAAATTTTATACATCGATGTAATGTTGAGGAACGCATCCCATGGCCCGATCGAGGACGACCCAAATATATTATATTGGAACTCTCCTTGAGGACATAAGAGTTCGGGCAAAGTACGTGGGCCTACGCGAATGTTGAGGATCACGGTGCCTAAGGTAGAAGTAATAGCGTCATTGAATGATCGCAACATGATGGGGTTGGCACACATGCAACTAGAAGGGATGTTCATTTGTTGGAAGGCTTTTGAAGAGATGATGTTTAGGCTAGCGCCCCCGTCAATCATAACCCGACGTACTCGAATGTCTCGGACGTAAGCGGAAATGAAAAGGGCAGGGTCAGGGTCTTCTGTACCAAAGTCGATAATTTCATCTTCCGAGAAACTAACCGCAGCGGCTTGTTGTTTTGAGACAGAAGTGGTGGGGGAGATGGATTGTTTGGTGAGAGAGGCAACGTGATTGGGTGTTAGAATGGAGGTAACAGGCAGGGTTTCGTTGGGTAAAACCTCTATCCCTTGAAGGATCTCAACGAGAGCTTGTCGATGAGATTCAGAAGTCTGAATGAGATCATATAGTGTCATTTTTACGGGCGATTGATGAAGCTGTTTGATCATGGTTCGGTGGGCAACTCCATTAGAGACGGGATAGGCGGGTCCGCGAATAACCACTTTAGGTGGTGGTGTAATCGGGATGGTTGAAGGAGAAAGAGATGCCGTAGGTGTGTTTTCTTTCGCTTTCCCATTGTTTTTCTGTCCTCGAGTAGCGACACTAATCATATTAATCTCGTAGACCTGAGATGAAGAAGATGGTTGGGATAATTCATGGTCTTCAAGAGGTGGGGTTGTAATAATGATCGATCTTGGTGAGGCGGGGACAGATGGTATAGTAGAGGGAATTGACGCTAGAGGTCTCTCCCTTCGTAAGTTGTCTTTCTTAATCTTTCGATCCGGAAGAGGTGACTGGCGAAGGATGGTTTTTAGAGCTTTGCATCCTTCTACATCATGTCCAGGTGTGCGGTGATAGGCGCAGATTTTAGACTCATCATAATCCACAGGTCGGGGCTTAGACGGGTCATAAGGTCTAAGTGGGGGTAGGGAGATGGTCGCATTCTCCACCAACATAGCAAGGATTTTGGCGTAGGATCCTTTGAGTGGGTCAAAATCAGAAGAAGATGAGGGTATTGATTGTGTGGGTTGTGGTAATGTTTGGGCGTGTTTAGTTCGTATGGGTGGTGGTTTAGTTGAGGGGTGTTGACACATGTTTTTCACTAAACGTGGTTTCTTGGACACAGAAGTTACGTTCAGCTGGTTAGATGATGAGGCTACAGATGGCATGGTAGCGGGAAATAACCACGGAGAAAGGGGAGTGACAGAAAATAAATCCTTTGATGATGGGATTGGTTTAGGGTTGATAGGTGGACCGGATACGCGGGGTAACGATGTTGTGATACCCTTTGATCTCTGTATAGGTGTAAAAGGCGTAGGTCGTTTTGCAGAAAACAAAGGAGGTATGATATATTGATGTAAGGTGGAGGGATGAGGTCCCAATATGGAAGGTGGGTGTGAAGATGAGGGTTTTGATAGAGGCACGGATTGCGTTTGTCTCCTAGGTGGCGGGGCGGGTTTATTTTGGGATAAATCGAGTCGCTTAGGCGGGTGTGTTAGGCCAGGCATTGGTGAGGTCCCAAGTAGGGGAAGATCTGGTTAAGTTGATAGAAGTGGACGGGGAATTTGGTAGAGGTGAGGGGGGTGAAGGCGAGAACAGGGGCATTTTAAGCTTCTGTAAGCACTTCGGGTAGATGGTGGAGACATCGGGATCAGTCATTTGCATTTGAGTAGAAACAGGAGTACTCAAACGTTCCCATAGGGCCTGTCTATCTTCTGTGGAATGACAGTCTCCAGGTGTAATTTGTAATTTTGGTACAGAGGAAAAGTGAGTTGTAATTCCAATCCATTGCGGGTGTGACACAGGAGGCGGATGAGGCACTGTATCAGTAGATGCTAAGAGGTCGACGGGTTGTTGAAAAGATTTAGGTGATGAGGGACTAATAGGCAGAAGGGCATGTTGGAGGGGATCTGTCATGGCTAAAGAATTTAATGATGTCGGTGCGAGAGATTTCTCATCTAAGGATGTCAAAAGGAGTGGCGTACCCTCCTCTTGTGCGGCAAGAGTGGTAGAAGGAGACGTCTGGGAAATGGATAGATTAGACAACATCCGCTCGCAATCTTGTAGGGATGTGGTGTAAGAAGACTCATTAATGGGAAGGAAGCACAGGCAGCTAACTCTTCTATGGGTAAAGGAATGATTTCGCTTTGGCTTGATGGTGGTAAAGGAGGTTCGGGCTCCTGTGTTAGTGAAGAGGCTTGATTCAAAATTTTCTCGATAGAGGCTTTTGGCTGGGTATCGAATACTGCATGGATCTCATGAACACTCTCCTCGGCTAAGATATCTTGGTTTACGTTCTTCTTTGGGCGAGTGATTCGGGAATGGCTTGTTGAAAATTTTCAGATTTCGGTTAGCGAGGCGTTAGGATTATCGAGTGTTATATCCCCAGCATCAACCATTTCTGCACTATGTTTTTCAACATCTTGCAGATTTTCATGACTATGTCCTTTTACGCGGTGAAAGTTACAAAAGTCATTTTCTTTGTACCAGGAAGGTATTGCGCGGGTGGAGTCAAACCCAGAGTGAGGTTTTACAGGGGGCAAGGTGATAGCCCCAGCTTTGAGCAATTTCTCTAGGATGACGCCATAAGTTTCTCCCAAGGGAGTGTAATTGGTGGGCTCAGCTTTGTATTTATAGGTGGTTTTTGGTGGAGTATTGGACGGTGGTTGGGATTTGACCATCACCGCGTGGACAGCTCCTTTTGATTTAGAAGAGGTTGACGCGTGAGGAGTGGTGGTATTTGGTTTATTGGTAGAATCAGGAGTTCGGAAAGTGGAGTTCTTGTTGCGCAACCGCAATTTCTCTTCCTCTAAGGCTCGAATTTCTAATTTTCGAGCCATAGTAAAGGCCTCGTCGAATGTACGGAAAGTTTGAATTTGGAGGGTAGGGGAGATGTGCTTAGCGCAGGCCCGCGTAAAGAGTTCGATAAGTTCGGTTTGAGGCAAGGCATACGTAAGTTGGTTGATAAGGCCCCGCCATCGTCCAACGAAATCTGCGATAGATTCGTCTTGGTGTCGGATGGCATAAGAGGTCGATGATAGATACTTTCTTGGCAATGTTAATGGAGAAATGATCCAAGAAAGATTGGGCTAGTTGGTTAAAAGAGAAGATTGAGTCTTTGGGTTAAAGCAACTTTGTACCACTCAAGCGAGGCCACGATAAGGACATGGGAAAGGTGCGGAGTAACAAGGCATCATCATGGGCAATCAAATAACAAGCATGTCTAAATGATCGCAAGTGTTGTTGAGGATCCTCTTTACTGTTAAAACGAGTAAACTTTGGCAACTCCCATTGAGGAGGATATGAATGAAGGGGAACAGAAGGGTGAATGGGCTCCCGACAAACTTGCTCGTATGTCAAGGCGCTACGACTTCCTGAAACGGAAGCCTCCAGGTTTTGCATTTTGTCCATCATTTGCTTGATGAAATCTGTGGTTGGATGAGATGATGGTGCCACAGAATAGGGGTGTCCCATATAAGGTGTTGAGGTCACTGGATACGTATATGGGAATGAAAAGGTAGGCGGAGCTTGAGAAGGAAAGCTCGTTTGAATAGGTGGCAGAGAGTAAGTCATGAATGGAGTGGTCTGAAAGAGAGATGAGATAGGGGCAGTTGGTGGTAGCGATACGTGGGGTCCAAGATTAACAAAAGGAAAGCTAATCGGGGTCGTATGAACCTCTGCCGCTGTCGGATTGGGAGACGGGGCTAGCGATGCGGGAAGTAAGGTATTGTTATCAGGAGGAGTAGGAGCTAAATGAGCAGCTATACTAATAGGCATGCCCATAAGGAGCTGACCATCAGGCGTACGGTCAGGGGTATGAGACAAATAGTATTGTACAGCGCTGGGATTAGCATCCAGAAATTTGGCAAAGTCCTTGTCTCCTACAGGAATTTGGGGGATCTCACTGGTGTCCGTAGGGTTTCCTATAGAATGTGAAGGGGGTGATTCAGGAAAAGAAACAGAGCAAGCGTGTGAAACCATGGCGGCTTGCTTCCGAGTGATGACAACCATAGACCCGAACACACGGGAAAGTTTCAATCTATCAAGGACAAAAACAACCTCGAATGGTGAATTTGGCAAGTTCTTTGGTTTGTCGAGTGAGAGAGACGATGGCAAGATATCGGTTTAGTAACCGTGTCGGTCACGCAGAACAAGCAGCGTCGGTCCTTTAACCGATGCGGTGTCAAAAAAAATCTAGAATAAGAAGATACAAAGGGGCTGCTAATTTGATTTTTAGCAGCGTTGAGTAGTTTAGCGACTTATTGATCACAGAAGACAAAGTATGACAGAGAAAACAGGATTTGAAAACAAGCAAGAGGCACACGCAAATGCAGAGATTAACCTTAGGGTTAATTTTAATTATTGTGGGCTTATGCCTTTAGACGTAGAATGATGTCAGAATCCTAAACAAGAGACTTAGGGGAAATGTCAAGTTGTTTTGGCTTATAAGGTTACCTCAATCGGGCGGAGGAATACCGCGGAAAAAAGGGGGGATGTTTGAGCTGTTGTGTTAATTGTGAAGTGATTCGGTACGTGTTGTGCAGTGAAACTAAGGTTAATTTCCTGTCAATACCGTGGATATCACCCCCACGTGTACGACCTGTTACTTAATCTATGTTCACTAGAATTGAAAAACAACAGGCAGGAATGCAATGCATGTGTTTTAAAACCCAAATCGAAAGTGATATTCGATGAAGCAAAAGAGATGACTTTTACTAATGCAAGATGCAAAAACAAAGCAAGTTCTTTTACCAGAATAATAAAATACCCTGTGAATATCTCTAGAAGAAGAAAACAGCAAGTATGCTCCCTATAATAAAAGCAAGCAAGAAATAAAGAAAAACCCAAAATGGGTCCCACCGGGCGTGCCAAAATGTTTCACTCGGAAATGCTTCGTTCCTTATAAAGCAGATAAGGTTAGGGTTAGGAGGAATACACCGTAGAATGTCGAGATGATGTGCGCGTACCGTAGAAAAGATCAGGGCGATGCGAAGAACTCCTTTTTGTCTTGGAAGGACTACTGCAAATAAGAACACAAGACCACAAGATTTTGATTAGATAATAAATGAGGGAAGCTGCCTTGGGCCCGGAAGTATGAAACTTCCTTTTGAAGGTGGTCGATTCCCTGCTAATATGAATTAACACAAAATCTTTTGTAGAGTACCAATTAAATTGTTTCGTGGAACCTGGTAGGGAAAAGGTGTTTTCTTGGTTTTGATCAAAGGAACCGATGCGGTTACCTATAACCGATGGCGGTCACTCGATAACCGAAATACCGGTTGGTTCTAGGATCTTACTGGCTGGTTGTGGTGTTTGTAATGGCTGGTTTTTGGATAGTATTGAGAAATGGGATGGTTAGAAGCTAAGGAATGATAGTTAGAGGCAATGAGTACGTTAGATAATGGGTTCGAGAACGGATTTGGGAAGATTACAATTCCAAAAGCACAAGAAATGTTATAATGGAGGACATGCAAGATATAACTTACTGGTTTTTTGATGAAGGTGCAAGTTGATCTCCTTTGCTGCCAACTCTTCTGGTTTCTTTACTCGTCTCTGCTTGGTCAAGTGAAGTTCTGGACTCTGCTGATCGCTTTGGACTCTCCTTTGATTAAAAATCCTTCGACTGATCTCCAAAGTGAAATTCCGATGCGTTGTTTTGGTTTGGGAAGCCCATTTACGGGAACCGATGGCGGTTGCATGAACCGGCGGCGGTCAGTAGGAGACCGGCATCGGTTAGGAAAAAGTAGGCTATTTTTAGTAAAATAGCCCACCTTCCCTGCTTTTCTCCCGAGAGATCAGTTGCGGGCTTGGTCAAGTGGCTAGAAGGTCGGCTTTGGGTGCGAGTAAGGAGGCATTAGTTATGGATGTGAGTCTAGACCAAGTCATGGGTCCTAATTAGGTTAGTTTAGGGTTAGGGCTAGGTCATGGTGAGGTGGCCAAGTGAGGTGGTAGGTAAGGCGATGTGGATTTATCAATTACAAGGTAATTAATAAATAATTGTGTGAAGTTTAGGTAATGAGGTTAGGTTGCGAAATGGGATGCGGGTCACAAGGGGTCGTGAGACACGAATTTGGTGTCTGATTATATATAACTTAAAATATTTGTGTAGGAATACTATAACATTCATGGAATGAACTATCATTATACTTTATCTTTCAATTTAATAGCACTAAAATTCAGATGATACAAAATAGAATAACAAATTATACACTACAAAAAGAGTTTGTGAATTATACATCATGTGAAAACAAGATGTATAAACCATGTATATGTATAATTCCCCCAACATTATAGTTTAGGACCTCAAAATTTGACAAAAAACTATATGTCTAAGATCTACTTACCATATAGCAAAAGTAATTATTACCTTATAAACACAATTTGTGTTCCTTTCCCACACAAAACTGTGATTTTTTCATCCATACCTATATAGAGAAGTGCATCAATATGTTGAATATTTTTCTTTAAAAATTCAAAGAAAGTTCATACTTCTCCTCTTTAGTGGAGATGACACTAGGATTGGAATTATCATGAGAACCTTCTCATTGTGAACATTTGGCATAGGTAGTGAAGATAATATTAAAAAAATAAAAACATTAGAGTATATGCTTGTAGTATTATCGATGGGAGGAGGGTGAAAAACATGGTATTTTGCATGGAATCCACATCTAGGATGCCTACATCAAAGGGGATCCTTAGTCATCATTAAGTGTCATAGATAATGTTTTTACATGGGGGTGTGATGAAGGAATTAAAGGAAAGAAAGTGTAATATTAGAAAAAAATACATGAGATGATAAAGAATAAGGAAAACTAAAAACTTAAGAAAAAGATCATTCAATAAGGAAAGAATGGAAACCCTAGGGTAGGTAGCCGGTTTTAGCAAGGCTAAAGATTCAATCAATAAGTGGGTTCACCAAATTATTCAAACATAAATAAGTGTTGGATTAATGTAATTTTATTTACTTATAGGATTAAGGGTTTGAAATGGATACTGTATTCAAGCTATTAATAAAATATCAATGTGAAAATCAATATATACCATTATTAGCAATTTGCAAGATATAATATTGGAAATGATTTCTAGGAAGGTGAAAACACAAGAAAAAGAGCGCACTTAGTTTATTATAGACTCAATAAGTTGATTTTCTAGTGTTGTATGACAATACAATTTGGACATGATATACAAGTGCTTCGTCTCTGAAACTAAGAGAGCGAATTGATCAAGAATGAAACTGTTGGGGCTATATGGAACTTTTAAATGGTAATTTACATGATGAACGGCTCCATACGGTGATGAGATAGTGTTTTGAAAATTTTTGTGTGCTTGTGACTAATTATGATGTGCTTCATTGTGAAGCCCTAGGTGTTGCACATGTGTGAAACCATCTATATGATGAAAATTAGATTCAAACTCTAACCATAAGTAGGAGATCTTATAAAAAGGTTAGTGGTTGGGTTGAAGTGAAATTTGTACACCACCTACATTCACAATACTTAAAAGAGGCATCAAACTGCACATAGTTCTCCACATAGCATGTGATATCTATATAGATGCAATTAGATTTGAAATATTGATCACTTGATAATGCTGCAATGGATTGGTGTGTTTGGCTTTACTTGGCATCTTGGGTGATATCTAGCATTGGAAGTGTGAATCTATAACCTTGTTGAATGTGTGATATCTAGCATTGCTATTTTTAGTAATTTACAAGAGGTTGAAGTGATTTAGGGTTGATATTTGCAATAGGTTCTCTTGAAAGTGTTAGGTCATTGCACAAGAGTAAATGAGCGCATTTGACTTTCTTATATAAGGGTTCATAATATAATTTTTCATTAAGGTCGACCATGAGGAAATTACATACCCATAAAAGATATAAAATTAAGAAAGTGGTTGTTGGGTGGTAGGGGATGAAAATTTTAACTTTAGATCGAATCGTTGGACATTTTAGTCCCAAATGGATGGTCACGTAAAAGTAGGTATTGGGATTCTACAAAGTTCTATGAACGACTCACGGAGGAATACATTGCTTTATACTAATTCAAGTAGTTCTTTAAGTAAATAAATAATGGGAATAAGAACTAAAATCAAGTAATAGGGATACGAATGTGTAATTAACCTTGGAATGTGCATGCAAGTCATGATTTAAAGATAAATCCAATATTGTCATTTCCAAATGATAAATTGCCAAATCTAGGTGTCTACACTTATCATCCATAATTTTACGTCGAATTTCAACAAATGTAGAATATTCTCAAGACATAATTATGCCAATAAAATTTTATCTTTATTGCTTACCATTCAAAATTAATCTTGATCATATTATTATGTTTTGTAAAGTCATAGTTTTTAGTTTTTCAAGGATTTTGTGCTTTACAAGAAATAAGGTTTACAAAATATTAGTCAATTTCTATTTCTAAAATAGATACAAAGTATTTACCGGATGACCACTTGTATAAAGTCAAATTTTTGGTTTGATTTAGGTATTCTTAGGCCTTTTAGGTGTCTTAGGGTGTTTTCTAACCTCCTCATGTTCCTTCATGAATGTTTAGGGATCCTTGTGAGTTTTCCCTCCAAAATGCATCTTTTGAAAATTTGAATCCTAAGCTAAAATGGGGAGGTCTAATGTAAAGTGTGAGAACTATTAATGATGTAAAAGGTCATTCAAGACCTTATGGGATGAAAATAATATGTATTCACCTTTGTGTTAGGGTTTCATGAGTTGTAACTTAGCCTTTACTCTAGTTGAGTTAGCAAAACTTATGTGACTACCTTCCTCATGAACACATATGGAGGAAATTCGAATCAGTGGGAGTTAGTTAGGTTGTGGAAGGAAGGTTAGAGGTGGAAAGGACATGTGAAGGAGACAAGAGGGGTCAGGAGGTATGTAAGTATGTATGGAAGATGATGAAATATAGATTTCCATAAAAATGAATTGTGAAAAACTTGTATTTTGGATTGTTTTATGAGAAAATTGTATTCTTGCGTCTCGTATGTTTGATAAAATGCAACAACATGTGGAGTGATGATTTTTTTGAATGATCAATAGTAAGTTTGAGGAAATTATGATTATTAAGGGTTGAAGTATAATAGTGAGGCCATGATTGCACATAAACATTGAAAAATCAGGATACGAGGTATGAATTTGCATTCATTATGTTGTTAAATGATTGTTTGTGTGAATAGGTGAATGAACAAGAAGTTTCTAGGCATGTTTGATTGTGGAGGAGGAATTTTAGACCATTGAGAGGCCTTAGAAATGAGGAATAGATGTTTACCTTATTATTTTCAAGAATAAACCTAAGCTGAGAACTCTAATATACATGTGTATGCATAGACTTAGGAGAGGAAAGTTGATGAGTATATACTAAGGCAAGAGGAGTCATGAAAGTAATAGGTCAACAAAGGTTTAAGGGTGTATATGGATGTGTTATAAAATTTGATTTTTTTTTTTAAGGATATGAATATGAAGTAATTTTTTGAATATTTTATGGAGGTGAAACGTGCAAAAATAAGAAAACTTGGACTGTAGCCATGTTTTAGAAGAAAATATGCATTTTTGGATTGGTAAAACGTGTATAACTTTTGTTTTTGGCATTATTAGAACTTGAAATTTAGTTTGCAGAAGGAAGAGGTTGGGGTGGACCCTAAAAGGTTTATTCAGGGCTTTGAATATTTTTAAAGCTATATATATGAATTTTTGAATGCTCGCTGCCAGGATAAGGAACTAGTTTTGAAAAAATTACTAAAGTTTGATTTGTGAGTGCTAAAATCCATTCCGAGGGCTGAAACTTGGTGTGCATTATGGATAGACCTCCCTAAGAACGAATCAAGAGGTTTTAGATTCATTTGACACGTGAAATTATGAGAACCTATAAACCACCTTGTTAAGAGACCTAATTAGGTCTTTAAAATTATGATTTTGAAGTTTTAGAAGGGTTTCATTGGGAACCGATCCCCGAGGTTAATGTAGAAGCTTAATGGTCATAATGGGTGCACAAAATTATTTTAGTTTGTTTGAAAACCATATAAATCAACAATTGTACATAGAAAATTCTTTTGTAAGGGATACTAAGAAAGTGGCCTAGTGAGATCGAAGACAAGTAAGTTGAAGGTCTTCCCTTTTGAGTTGAAGGCTAAAATTTCTTTCGAAGTTGCATCTCCCAAAATTGTACTTGGAACATTGATTAGATTGTTTAATAACCTCATAGTTATCTCCCAACTATAAGATTTGGTCCTTAAGAAGGTTAGTGTTAAGCAAGCCTAGAAAAAGGAGAGATAAGGTGTTTGAAGAACTTGTTGAGAAACCTACCAAGTTAGGGGTATGAATGCATGGAAATGGACTATTAGAAGGATTTCATGAAGCCTAACTCCTAAAAGGAAGATTGTTAGACCAAATTATTAGTTTGAAGGAAACCATTTTGAGTTAACAAACCCAATTTTTCAAGAAGAAAAGTGTAATAAATGGTTGTGGCTAACCAAGTGGCATATTTTCTTGTTTGATTGTCTTAACCTTTGTATAACCTAGTTTAGGGTTTAGAAGAGAAAATTATGTGCAAAACCATTTAAATCATTGGAAAAGGTTTGAAATTTTGTGGAAATGAGGATGTAGGTATGAAAAAGGTGTAGAAGATGTTTCAAGGTGAATAGATTAAGTTAGATGGTTCAAATTTGAAAAATGCAATTTGAGTGTGTGTGCGGGAATATATAGTTTTGAGAGTTTAGATGAAAAATAAAACACAAACTTTTCCATACGAAATAATTAAGGGCTAAAATTTGGAAGAAACCATCTAGAAGGAGTCATAATTATGATATAAAAGGATTTATGAAGTTTCATGGTCACAAGAGATAATATTTGTATTAGTTTGGAAGAGACAATCCAAAATCATGTCATAAGCCTAATTGCTTTAGAAAATAAGAAAGTGAATCTAGGTTAAAAATATAATGAATTGAGTTGTGAAACTTGGCGAGCTAATTAAACTTGGTAAAGGGTATTTGAAATTGTTTGTTTTTCTAATAAACTCTATATTTTACATTTTATATCAAAAACAATCATTTTATGATTTTGGCCTAATTGAAGACCTAATTGAGAAACAAGATTGTTGCTTGAAGGAGTTATACTACATAACAGAGCATGAAATTTGGATATAAGTTGTAAGGGGCAAATGGGTGTTTAGAAATGTATTTGGTTTGGTTTTAAACATTGTGATTCTTTCAAAGCTATAAGGTTTGCATGATTTTAGGGCTACAAGAGCTCTTAAAGAGAACTAAGAAGGTGAAAGAAGTGAATTTGAGTTTGTTTTCTAATGAATGTTCTAAATCATGTTTGTTAGATGATTTCAAGAAATTTGAAGGTGATTATAGGCATTGGGACATGTTTGAGATGAAGTTTGGGTCGTTAGATGCATTTGTAGTTCTCAAGTATGGTGTATATTGGCTTGTTTGAGGAAATTTCACTCATAACAAACAAAGTTGTTGGAATGTGAAGGTATCAATAAGATTTCTCTATCAGGTGGTATCAAGGAAAGGTTTTCTCTTGGAAGTGAAAAGAAGAAAGAGATATTGAAGAGAAGAAGTCAATAATGAAAGTGAAGTAGTGAGTAAAGAAACCTTATCCTATAAGGCTCAAAGAAGAAGATAAGAAGAAAGTAAGAATAGGTCCAAGGTGAAATAAACTTGGAGGGTAAAGAGAAGAGAATACAAGCACCAAAATACTAGGTAGGCCTAGGGTGAGGTGTTGAGAAGAAGCAAGGTGGAAAAGACTTGCTTGTGAAGAAGAGAAAAGAAAGAGTTAAGAAGAGAAGAGAGTGAAAATGAGAGGTTTCTTTTAGATGGCTACTACAACAAGATGAAAGAGAGTGAAAGGAAGGTAGGAATGGAGCATGAAGAGACGATGGCAGAAATAAGAGAGATAGAAGAAGATTTGAAGAAAATGATAGAAATAGGTAAGAAGGAGAACCAAGTTCTTGGTTGGAATATGATAAGAAGAGTGTAATGGCCTATAGAATGGCTTGTAGAAAGAATAAGGAAGCAAATGATTGCATGGAAAAGAGAGGAAAGAAGAAAGAAAATATTTAAAGGAGTCAGTTTTTATCTAGAAGTGGGAATGATGCTTGGTGAAGAAAAAAAAGTAGCTAAAAGCGGTGAAAAGTAAATCTTGCAAAGAGTTTCTCAAGAGGCTATAAGGCCTCCAAATTTTCATTTTGATAGATTATTTCTATGTGTGAATGCATGTAAAGAATATGAAGAAGTGAAGGAGAGAAAAAATGCATTGGATGAATAATTTGAAGACAAGATGATAAAAATGAAACAATGCATGAAAGGAAGTTTTTTGAACAAGCTCAAAATCAATTTGGAGTGGTTAAAAGGAAAGTACAATTGTTAGCATGAGACATGGATCATTGAAAGTTATTACAAGCATGTGGAGTTGGTTGAGTGGAGAAGATGAGGTGAAAATCAAGGAATATTCTATAGAAACTCTAACTAAAGAAGCAAATAATAAAGAGGATATCATGATGAAGACTCAGAACAAAAAGAGAGGAAAAATCAAGTGATATACAATGGTAACAACATAGGATAATCAACAAGGAAGTGAAGAACTTAAGTTTTGGAAGAAAGAAGACAAAGATGAGACTAGTTTGTCTCTATTTTTAAATCTAATGTTAGTGTTGATGTGTAATCACATCACCCCTAATTGTTTGCAAATGGATAGATTAAAACTGTCAGTTGTGATTGCATAACATGGAGATTTTCCCAAAGTGTGGGACTTTGCAATCGAGAAAGATCTCTAGATGAAGGTCGGTTCCTATTCCTCTATTATGATACACACACTCAAATTGTAGAGGATCTATCCTAAAATCTACTCTAACTTGCCAAGGAGACATGGTTAAAAAGGTTGCAAGAAATTGAACCTAAGTTGATGGAGGTGATGCACCAAGAGGAATGCTGAATAACTTTCCTTGCATGGGAATAAAATTGAACAAGATTGAAGAGGATGAGCATCAACATAGATCAATTTCTTGTCACAAATTTATTCACCATTAAACACAAAACACCAAAACATGTAACACAACCTAAAATGCACAGTTAACCAAAGTTGTAATGAGAGATCAAAAAGATGCAATGAACACAAGAGAGGGTTGAAATTCATCCACAGACTTATATTATTACTCCACATATTTGATATAGTGCATTATAATGGCCAAGAGGCAAAAATTGCATTTATAGTTTGAATGGGAGGTTTGAACTCCACAAGATCACTTACAAACAAGAGAAGAAGGGAGGGTGCAAAGCAAGATTATCCAACCCTTTGAAATGAGCCCCTCCTTACAATATATAGGAAGAATGAGAGAATGGGAGAGAGAAGGAATTCAAATCTTGCTTCAACCACCTAAAATGCATTAAAATCACCTGCAACAATGATGGGTGCCACTGCAAAACCCATGCCTCCATGTACTTTGCCTTGTTGGAGAAGAAAGGAAGCCCATACCTTCATCATTTGGGTAGGTGAGAAATTTAGAAACATTCCTCTAAAATGGCAGACTGTATTTATTCATTTTGAAATACTTAGTCTCACTAAAATTAAGAAAATCACTTGCTTTTATGTGTAGAGGACACTGATATCTTTCCAAAAAGTCTTGTTTTGTGCAAATCTAAGCTCCCAGTCAAAAGTTATGGCCATCTGAAGATGAGGGTGTCATTCGTAATAAATGCCGTGGTTAATATGACTTTTCGGACTCAAACTTGCATCGCACCCTTCCGAAATCTGAAATTTGGGAATTTCAAGATTCGAGCTTCAGTATCTCCACTTCAAAGATTGTCACACTATTCATTTGACTGGGTTCGTGAAACCTCGAAATGTCGAAACCCTTAAATTTAGACTTCGGGTTTTGGACTTCAAGTCATGATTTGCATGCACTGGGGCTTCAATTTTCCAAAATCAAAACCCCAAAGTTTAAAATTTAGACTTCAGGTTTTGGACCTTTGTCTTTTCGGGGTTTGGGATTCGGGTTTCGGGGATTTTGGGTTTTGAGTTTCGTGGTTTTGAGTTTCAGTATTTCTAGGGATTTAGGTTTTGGTTTCGGTTTTGGGGTTTCGAGTTTGGGTTTGTTCATACGCTGACACATAAACCTTTGAAATACCAAAGTCATAATTTCAGACTTCGGGTTTCAAACTTCTTTTTCTCCCCGCATGACATTGTTCACCGCTCGACCGTCTTTGCCGCTCTCGAACTCCCGAATGTCCGAAGTCACAATTTCAGACTTTGGAATTTGATGTCCTTCGACCTTTGAGTTTGCCAATTCATAATTTTTCCCGCTGAATCCAAATTCTTCCACGTCACTTCAACTCGCTTGGCTCAAGCCCAAAATGTGAGCTCCCATGGCGAAATGATCCCTCCATTTTCTTTGTGCGAGGTCATGTTTTTCTAATTTCTCCAGAGGGGAAAAATTAGATAACATTTACTTTTATCTATGTTTGTCAGGTGTGAAAAAATAAATAAATGTGAAATATGATAAGAAGAAAGAAAATGATGAGAAGGTACATCCTGAAACATGAAGAAAAAGAAAAGGAAGAATATGAAAAAGGGTAAAGAAATATGAAGACAAGGCAAAAATATAGAAGCAAAGCAAGGAAAGAAAATACAAAAGAAAGATATGGATAATGAAGAAGAGCTCAAACATATCATAAGAAGAGGAAATTCAAAGGAAGAAAAGTAATTGAAAGAAAAGAAAGAAGACATACATTTGTCTTTGGAGTGCAAATCTTCCCACATGGGGAGTATAATGCGAAGTGTTATCTTGTATAAAGTCAAAATTTTGGTTTTCATCAATTTTTGGTTTTCTTTGGGTCTTAGCAAGGATTTTAGGTGTCTTAGGGTGTTTTATAACCTCCTTATGTTCCTTCATGATTTTATAGGGATCCATGTGAGTTTTCCCTCAAAATGTATCTATTGAAAAATAGAATTTCTAAGCTAAAATGGGAGCTCTAATGTAAAGTGTGAGAATTAATAATGATGTAAAATTTCATTCAAAACCTTAGGGGATGAAAATAATATGTAGTCACCTTTGTGTTAGGGTTTCATAAGTTGTAACTTAGCCTTTACTCGAGTTGAGTTAGCATAACTTATGTAACTTCCTTAGTCATGATCATATATGGAGCAAACTTGAATTTTGAGATTTAGTTAGGTTGTGGAAGGAATATTAGATGTGGAAAGAACACGGGAAGGAGCCAAGAGGGATTAGGAGGTCTATAAGTATGTATGGAAGATAATGAAATACATATTTCTATCAAAAATGAATTATGAAAAACTTGTATTTTGTAAATTGTTCTATGAGAAAATTGTATTCTTGTCTCTTGTATGTTTAATAAAATGCTACATCATGTGGATTGATGTATTTTTTTAATGATAAATAGTAATTTTTAGGGAATTATGATTATGAAGGGTTGAATTATAATCGTGAGGCCATGCACAAAAACATTGACAAAATCAGGATATGAGGTATGAAATTGCATTAGTTATGTTGTTGAATGATTGTTTGTGTGAATGGATAAATGAAAGATAATTTTATAAGGATGTTTGATTGTGAAGGAGGAATTTTAGACTATTGAGAGGCCTTAGAAATGAGGAATAGATGTTTACCTTATTAGTTGCAAGAAGAAACTTAAACTGAGAACTCTGATATATAGTGTATGCACAGACTTAAGAGAGGAAAGTTGATGAGTATAGACTAAGGCAAGAGGATTCATGAAGGTAATATGTTTTCAAATGATTAAGAGTGTATATGGATGTTTTATAAGCTTTGAAAATGATTTGAGAACCATGAAAATAAAAATAAACCAAAAGTTTCTTATTTGTTGTCTTATACAACCCAATCTAGGTTTAGAATTTAAACTTAGGTTTAAACCCATTTAAACCATTGGAAAAGGTTTGAAATTTGGTAGAAAGGAGGATTTAGGAAATACAGAGGTGTGGATGAAGTTTCAAGGTTAATATATTAAGTTAGGTGGGTCAAAGTTGAAAAATGCAATTTGATTGTGTGTAGGGAATGTATAGTTTTGAGAGTTTAGACCAAAAATAAAAACACTATAACTTTTCCATACGAAAGAATTAAGGGCTGAAATTTGGAAGAAATCATCTAGAAGGAGTATTAATTATGATACAAAAGGATTTATGAAGTTTCATGGTCACAAGAGAGATATATTTATATCAGTTTGGAAGAGACAATCCAAAATCCACCATAAGCCTAATTGCTTAAGAAAATAAGAAAGTGAACTGGGCAAAAACTATAATGAATTGAGTGCTGAAACTTGGTGAGCTTCTTAAAATTGATAAAGGGTATCTGAAATTTTTTTGGTTCTATAATAAACTCTCTAGTTTACAATTTATAGTAAAAATTAGTCTTTTCTTATTTTGGCCTAATTTGAGACCTAATTGAGAAACAAGATTATTGCTTGAAGGAGTTGTACCAAATCACAAAGCTTGAAATTTGGATATAAGATGTGAGGTTCAAATTCATGTCTATGAATGCATTTATTTTGGTTTGAAACCTTGTGAGTCTTTCAAAACTATAAGGTTTGCATGATTTTAGTATTACAATAGCTCTTGAGGAGAACTAAGAAGGTGAAAGAAATGAATTTGAGTTTGCTTTCTAATGAATGTTCTAAATCATGTTTGTTATATGATTTCAAAAGTTAGAAGGTTATCACAGGACTTAATACAAGTTTGAGATGAAATTTGGGTATTTGGATGCATTTGTAGTTCTTAAGTACTAGTGTATATTGGCTTGTTTGAGGAAATTGCACTTATAACTAAAAGAGTTGTTGGAATGTGAAGGTACCCATAAACTTTTGCTATCAAAATTCTAGAATTAAAACTTTTACAAGAAGTGATGAAATATTTTTCTTTTTATAAATTAAACAAACTACTTATTTCACTTCTAACAAACAATGTCTTGTTGACCAAATTTTCTCGTTCTTGTTTCATATTAGTGAAATAGTAATAAAGAAAATAAACAACTCCAAAATGAGAGGGTTTAAGGTACCTCTAGATGATATGACGATGAATACGAGTGAAAAGAGAGATTCTTCATACAACAAGTTAGATGACCCGCACAACGAAGATACTCAACAAAGAAAATGATTAGTAGATAGATGAGTGGGTTTCCTGATAACATCAATCCCAAGAAGTGAAAACTTCCTAGGATGGATGTCAACCCACTTTTTGATAAAGGATAAATAAATTAATGATGGATCTAATATAATACAAAAGAATACGAGATAAAATAGAAAGTTGAAATTTAAAATGTAAAATCTGATCTAAGTAAATGCAAACTAAATCAAACATGCCTTGTCGACGATGACCCAATACTATAGAGCACAATAAATAGTGACTAGGATAGTGTGGAAAGAAAATTCAAAAAATCAACCCGAAAGGCTTCCTAAAGTATGACATGGATCTGATGAGAACAAAAAGGATGTAAGAAAATTACTAAAAGATAAGAATTTCTTAACGGTCAAGTAACAACCCATTGTTCCGATCGGCGGATGGATTTGGTGAAGATGGGTTTTGAAGTTGTAGGTGTGCGTAATGGTAAAATTGGAGGATTTGAAAGGTTGTGGGATTAGGAAGTAGATGAGTAGAAAATTGAAAAGTAGAAATCCAAATAGAGATGAAATCTAGGTTGACATCAACCGTGCATAGTCGGCCATTATTATTGGAGTGATTTGCAAAAGAGTTGATAAGGAAAAGTGATGGAATGACAATAATAGATCCAAGCATGCAAGTGAGAAAGAGGACTCCAAATATCCAAGGGTGAAGAAAAAATCTCTAAGGTAGCTCTAAGATGGTGATATCAACTATAAGGAAGAGAAAGGAATGAAGGCAAGATCAAAAGAAAGCTCAAAGTCTCTAAAATTACATCTTGGAAGGAGGGTATGGCGTATATATAGGTTCGACAGATGGGTCATCGGTGATCTGGTGGACCATTGATTTGGGCTGTGGGATAGTGCCAAAATCGATGCAAAATGCACCTAAAGAGGGTAGATTAGGGTTTCGGTGATAAGGATGAGCTAGGGTTTCCTAGGGAGATAAAAGGGTAGGTGAGAGGTGGAAAACATTAAATAAAGGCAAAGGGAAGGTAAAATTATTAAATAAAGGCCTAGGAAGGACCAAAGGGGCATTTAGTGAGGGTTAATTAAGGATGATTAGGGATGTTTAGGGAAGATAAATTAAGGATATGATTAGGATGGGATTAAGGTGGAAAATGATGATTAAAGGGATAAATTGAATTTAGGAGGGAAATGGGATTTGAATGGGAAGAGAGGTATGTATGTAGGAAATGATGACAATGGGGAGCGAACATGAGATGAGGGACAAGGGATACCAAAAATTGGTGTCTACATTTTCCCCTTTTTATCAAGTGGTTTGTGTTGGGAAATCCATGAGACAAAAATGAGAAGTGATAGAAGATGATGATGGTTGAGGTGTTCCCCTCAAACTAGGGATTGATGACATGAAGAAGAATCAATCACAAGTTTGAAAGAGATATATGAAGAAATAAAAGGGATGAAAGGATGAGAAAAAGATAGAATATGCCCCAAGTGAAGAATGATATGCAACAAATAAAAACAAAATATGGTGGTGATTTTGGAATCAATTTGGTAGGGAAAAAGTATGGCCTCAATGGAGATGATGACAATGCTCTACAGACCTATGAGTCGGTGAAAAACCACTTTGCAATATGGAGGGATTCTAATGGGAATCCACTCGGATGGATGTGCAAGCCATGAGACCAATGGGTCAAGGAAGACATCAAAAACATGCACAAATAAATGTGAGGGTAAGTAAAATGTGATATCCTTCATACACGAGGCATCGAGGAAGTATGCATCCTAGTGGGATAGAAAATAACATATGAACACAATGGTGGAATTAGGATGAAATATGGTGTTCCAAGAGGGACACAAAAAGGTCATAAAGTGAGACATTTGATGCGATGAAATATGTGAGATGAGATTAGGAGAAATTTGAGGGCACAAAGAAAAGTATGTTATGAAAAACACACGAGCCAAAAGTGGAAGAAAAGATAATTTAATGAAGAAATGGGGTGAAATGAGAAAAGTATTGAAAATTAGGGTAGGGTCAATGGTGACTAGAGAGGGACAAGAATGCACTAAGGTTTGGTCGATGGTGACTAGAGATGTTCAAATGCGCGACCTAGGTTGGTGGGATATATAAGCACCTAGGGGTTGACTAAGCTAATTTTTGTTGTGTGAATTTTCGCTCAAGAGATTTGAGAAAAAGAGAGATTTTAGATTTAGTGCGAGATGGAGGCCAGTGGAGTAGTGAGGAAGCGCTAAGGACTCGAAGGATGGTAAGTACCTAAGCCCTAGCTTCATTTTGAAGTTATTTAATTATTTTTTTTGCATTTTTATAAGTTTTGGGTTGCCCCAAGGGCATTCACTAGTAGAATGGGCATGATCGTCGTCAACCAAGGCCTTAAAGCGGCGACTCAAGGTGGGGTGACATCAACTTAACATTGGATGTGAAATTTTTTATTTTGGATGATGAAGGATCTGTGCAAGGGATGCTAACGATTTTTTTTTGATGAATTTTTGTAGGCTAGAGTCACATTGTATCTTTAAGACAAAGTTCCAACATTATATGACCAAAATAGAGGCAATGTTATTGATGCAGAGTGGGATCACTTAGCCATGGTGAGGTTGGAATGATTCCAACACTACCAGAGGATACCGATGGATGTGGGTTTGATGATTGCATTGATAAACAGATGGATGTGTGGATTGACACATTTTAGATCAGCACTAGGGAGATGATGGTCACACTAGAGGACATGTACCATATTTTGAGGTTGTCGATACTTGGTGAGATGATAGAGCCGATCACAATTGATAGGAGATTAGGAGTACTAACACAGATATTTGGAGCCGATGCCCCACAAATGACATTCAATTTTTGGTCTTTTCACATAGAGGCTTGATATGAGCCGGGGATAATGAGAAACAAATCAATTTGTGTGATCATGATGGTCATTTCATGCTATGTGTTTCTAGATTCTGTGGAACGATATTTTTATAGACACTAGAAGGAGTGCTTGTAAACATAGTGGATCATAAGATAGTGTTTTCATTTGGGACAACATTATTGGCTCAAGTATACCATGAGATTTGAATGTATGTGATAGAGAGGAGGTTAGGATTAGATGTTGGGTTTCTATTACATTATCGGGGCTACGAGCACATTGTTGTGATTAGGCCACCATGACTTCCATGGGTTGCGAGATAGCATATTAAGCTTGCGGTTAGATGTTTGAGGTGGCGAGATGACCAGTCTCACGGAGAGAGAGGAGAGAGAGGGGAGGATTGGTCCATAGATATATTGGGTGGATTCGAGATAGATAAGATCAAATGACAAGATCAAGATATCGATATTTTTATGCATGGTCAAGGGTAGAAATTTAGTTGTATGGGAAGAGATGGATTAGATGGGTGCGGGAGGAGGCTAGATATGGTGGAGGTAGTATAATTTCCACAAGTCATGAGACAATTTGGTGTCATTCAAATAGTGTCAAGAGACACTATTAGATACAAGAGGGATGAGGTAGAGAGGTACTTATCTATATCGATGATGGTTTATCCATTGGAGGAGGCGGGAACACCACACAGGATAATGATAATGATGTGAGAGTAAGTTCCAAATTTTTGGAGTGGATGACAAAAACATGGGTGGCCCAGTGACAGAGGAGAGGGATGAGTTAGGATTGGATGCGGAGGAGGTGAAGGAGCCAACGGGTAAGGATGATGTGGCACCTTGAGTAGATGCAGGATGTATGAGATGGATGGGTGGCACTAGAGGTAGTCTACCTACAGGGTGAAAAAAAAACAAAAATGAGTTAGACATGATTAGATTAGTTAGACTTAGGGGGAGAAGATAAGAGCGTAGTGAACGAGAATGTAAAATTTAATGGAGTGACCAAAATGTAATAAAGCACATGCCTCATCATAGAGAGAAGCGTACAAAAAAATGATGCCTTTGAACCGAGTGGAGGTAAATGTAGAAAGGGAACAACACAAAACATTGCACTTGCGACTATTAGCAGGTGTTAGCACATAACTAATGATAGTTAGTCAAACCTAAGATCATGAGGAAAAGATGGAATGTGTTCTCAAAACCTAATGGGGACACGAGAAATGGGTTAAGATGGAGCTTGTATTGGGAAAATAGGTTCTCCTTAGGTGAAAGTCCTAGGTCTATGACCCAAATCTAAGTAATGTGCTGCAAATTGATCAATTCAAGAAGTTTTTCGAGATGGGAAAGTTGATCAACGCAGAATCTTTCCGGGGATGATTTCTTTCAATATTTTTCTTTTTTTTTAGAGGTTTAGAAGGCTGATCAATGCGGGAAGCCTTCTACTACCATGATATGGAATAGTGGCCATACATCAAGGGAATGGTCTACATTTTACTTTTTGATTTTTGATATTAGATTTTTTTGAGATGACAAGATATATGATATTTGTCCTTTGAGGAGCAATCTATAATTTTGACAATTTTACTTTATAGGAACATTTGTCCTTTAAGGGATCATCTATTTTTGGATATGATAATAGTTGTGATAGAAGCATCTAGAATTTTTGACTTTTCAAGATAGAGTTGAGGATAGCCAAAGGAAAACACTTGGGGAGGGGATGATAAGATGTACAAGAAACACTTATAGACCCTTAACATGGTTCTAGTAAATAGATAAGAGGGTGACATATGTAATTATTGTGGGGTTCCCACCTAGAAGGGGAAATGTGTCCATAAGGAATATGCTATGAGCAGAGCTATGGTGCCCATATTCAAGGTAATAGATAGGAAAGTGAAGGTAGACCATAATTCCAAATCATTACAAAGAGAGATGGAGAGGCTAATGATGGAAGGGAGATATGAAGAAATGACTAAGACTATGTTGGTGGGTATGTTAAAAATAGAACGGTAGAAAGTGCAAGGTGTTGAGAGGTTTCGTTTCCGGTTTAACATTGAGAGATGCTAAATGATAGACTCTAGATCCATAATTATGTGTAATAATGTATGGTCCAATCTAGTTTGGAGAAAACTTTCCACGTTGGCTTCCTTCTATAGTAGTGATATTCTAATTTTATTTTAAGACTAGGTCCCCGATATTAAAGTCAAGCTCTTTGAGATGTTTGTTGTAGGTACATTTGATGCACTCTTGGTAGACATGATTATGTTCAAGAGCGAGAAGGCGGCGTTCATCTAACAACTTAATTTGTTCTAGACACTCTTGGCGATAATCTTCTTCACGAGATGAAGTCGTGAAGAGAAACATGTAAGGATGAGATTTGGACTTCAAGGGGAAGAAAAACCTCAAAGCCATAACCAAGGGAGAAGGGAGTAACACCCATAGAGGTGTGGATTCTAGTAAGATAAAACAAAGAGCGAAGTGGATGTGAATATGTCAATTACGACCTTGTTTATCAATATTTTTAACAAGGATGTTACAAAGAGTTTTGTTAGTTGTTTTGTTACAAAGATGAGTGTTGAACCTTGGTCATTGATATCAAATGGAATTGATGGAAAATGTGTGAAGTGATGAAGAGAGGATCATTCAGGTGTTAGGAAGGTTAATGGTAATGCCTTCTCAATGATGGTTGGAGCTCACAAAGAGGATTTAGGTTGATTCTAGGATGGTTTCAAAGTGCTACAAGCTTGGTCGAGAAAAGTAGGTGCCCACTAGAGGTATGGAAATGGTTGATGTGCTTGTTTCAAGTGTCCTACAAATCAAGAATGATGTTTCTAGCATGTGCAAGATCTTATAAGGTGATCTTCATTTCATGTGGTACAAGTCACAATTGAAACTAGCTCTTTTAGGCCTAGTTCTAGAGCCTAATGAGGTGTATAGGAACAAAGTAGGTCATGACAAGATTGATATCAAAACTCTAGATTTGATAATGAATTTAAGCAACAATATTTTTAGATCAACACATGAAAATAGAGAAAACAACAATATTTTTAGATCAACACATGAAAATAGAGAAAACATAGAAATAAATAAAATATAGAGAATAATGAAGCAATTTCTATTGATTAGTGGAGGGAATTTTATACAATTTCTTGCTCCTGTAATCATGGAGTCAAGTCTCATCATCTTATCCCCATATTTCTCCTCTAATCCCTGGTCTTACTCCCAATCCCAAGATACTCACACACACTCCTATCTTTATGAGTTGTGCTTGACAACTAATTCTGCACACTCACATATTATTTAAATATTAAATAATTCTAATATTCAAACTATATGTTCACACTATGAACACTAATTTCCTAACATTCACCCCCTTAGTGTGAACATGAGTGAGTTATGTCTAGTACCTGCTCATGTTATACAATTCGATGGTTTTCAAAGAGTACGATCAACTCCAATAGGTTTTCTAGTGGAACCATTAATCACTTTGTAGGTGATTTTATAAGAGATTCACAAACTCTCAAATTGGTTTTCTAGTGGACCACCAACCACTCCATAGCAGCGTACATGTTTCCCCACCCTCATCCTTACATTCAAGGGAAAATACAAGAAATACCGCTCATGCAAGATCTCACTTATTACAAGATTAAACAAGAATAAATCATCTATTCTTATTACAACACAAAATGAAAATTAAGCACAAAAAAATAAATTCTACAAATTCATTGTGTGGCCCCTTCGCTTAGCTGGTGAGAGGTCATTGATTAACCTCCTTCCTTTATTACCTCCTTCCTCCATCGTGATGCTGCTAACTCAGGTGAATTTATCTTTGAGAATCATTTTACAATTCTATTAGGTGTTGGTTTCAACCAATAATGCACCCTTACAATAATAATCAAATTTATATTTAACCAAAATAATAAAGCATATCAGAGTTTTATTGCTAGAAATCACTCACTATTTTTTTATAGAATAATTAGAAACATCAGAATTATTTCCACGATTTATCTTAAAATACGAACTAGGTTTCTATAAATTTTTGACATAAGTTTCCTATAATACAAATAAACAAACCCAAAAATTTTCAAAAATTATGAAAGTGGGTTTTGGAAAAAAAAGACAAATTACCATTGTTTGTTTTAAAGATCAAAATTTAGAAAATGGCGACGGAAGCTTCAAAAGTCTCAAATTTGCATTCTAAAGGTTGCGGTTTTTTCCTGCAATGACTCTCATAGCTCGTACTAACCTTATTTGGTACCAATATGATATCAAAACTCTTGATTTGATAATGATTTTAAGCAACAATAATTTTAGATCAAAAATGAAAATAGAGAAAACACATAAACAAATAAAATATAGAGAATAATGGAGCAATTTCTATTGATTAGTGGAGGGCATTTTATACAATTTCTTGCTCCTATAATCATGGATTCAATTCTCATCATCTTATCCCCACATTTCTCCTCTAATCCCTAGTCTTACTCCAAATCCCAAGATACTCTCACACACTCTTATCTCTATGAGTTGTGCATGACAACTAATTCTCGCATACTCACATATTATTTAAATATTAAATAATACTAATATTCAAACCATATGTTCACATTATGAACACTAATTTTCTAACAAATACTAGGTAAGCATGGGAGGATCCTAGGAACATTTCCTAGGGCATGTATGAGCATCTACAAGGCTTACTTTAGCTTCCTGGAGGCAAAATTCAAGTTTTCACTAAAACTACCTTTGAGAACTAGTAGTGAAGTCATGGGAAAATGAGATTTGGTATGGGATGTAAAAAATAATCTATGGAGCATGTAGAGGGATGTTTTTTTGTTCTTTATGTCAAATTTTGAAATGTAATTTTGAAGTTATTCAAGTTTTACTAAAACTAGTTTATTGAGGAATGCAAACTCAACACACTATCTTCTTAGCATATAAGGAAAAAATTTCAAGCCTTCTTTAGATAAATAATATGAGGAATTTTTGAAGATAACTCCAAGCCTAATATTTTTCAAAAAGTTTTAGGGAAATTGGATAATAAACAAAGAAGTTCTATTCATTTTACTAATAAGTTTTTATCTCTCCCGATCTTCCTCTTGAAACGATAAGCATAAAATATGTTGTGTTGGCTCAAAATAATTTGTGCAAGTCATGAAACCCTCAGAGTGTATAATACCTCCTCTAAGTCAAAATGTTGCTTTTTTGTGTTTCTCAAGGTGGAATGTACCGTACATAAGTCTGTCCTTACTTTACAACCATTTCATAGTGCTTGAAAAGGTTTTTGGGTGTATGAATAATGAAGAGATGAAAAATGAGTTTTAGCGTCTTCGAAAAGTAAAATTCAACTGGTTGAAGCTCAAAATTTCCTTGGTTAAGTGGTTTGAAGGTTTAATTTACCTCGATCCTTAACTGCCCTATACAAGCCTTATAAAGAAAACTAATTTATGAGTGATACTTGCAAACTTCCCTCTACAAGATCTGAATTCAAGTTGATGGAGGGGTGCATCCATGTTTTACCTTGAAGTATCCATGTTACATTTTATCGATGAGTGGAGGAATGGTAGCAAGAAATTTACAAGTCAAGACTTCCTGTGGTGTGTTAAGAAATAGTGAACACGGTTTGAATTTTCCTTTACTAATGAAAAGTCTTGCTCAGGCCTATGGTTGCAATCATTTTAGAAATTTTTCTATACAAAGGATTATCTCAAGAAGTTTCTCTAAGTCCCAAGAAACTAAGGTCCGCATTGGCAAGTCTTTTCTATCTTGATTACTATGTTAGTTTATCTCGTGACTGTCACATAAAGTTGAGATTGTAGGTTGAAATCATGATGATATCCAATTAATCAATGCAAAGGAAGCCTTGAAGTTGTTGAAAGAACCTTTGTTGAAGTAACCACACACTTGCAGTAGCATGAAGATGAAGATAAAATTAATGAAAGCTTACTAATATAAGACTAGAGTTTGTATCTCGAAACCCTCATTATGCACAATCCGAGAAGATCAAGTTCATTTGATATTGTTGGCATGATTCCAGAATAAGTATGAACTTGGAAATTTGTACAAGGACATTATCCTTCTTAAATTATGTTCTTGAAGTCATACTTGACTGAGTTTAACATAGTATGAGTCAAATCTTGAGGGTACAGTTCTGTACATGAAAATCAGTGATCTTTTGGTAAAATGCATACTCCATGAGTAAGTAGAGAATACCCTGCTCCTTTTGATAGTTGAGAAGTGAATCCAAAACTCCATACACCTTGTCAAAGCTTAGATAGGCTCTTGAAATCTCCCGTGTGTGATAAATAGGCTCTACCATCATTTTCCTGCATATTTTTGTGTCTATAAAATTTAAGGGTTGAAGAAACGGTGGAGAAAGTGCTTCTTCATATTTTTGTGATGATCTCCAAGTGTTTGTTGTTGATGAATACCTCCTATAGGTTCAAGGACCATCAAAATATTCAATGTCATGGTTTGACAAGTTCACCTTTCTTCAAGCTCATAACAATGATCATAAAATGTACATTCTCATGCCCCTTCATTCTAAGATGATTATGGAAGGATAATTACGAGAAGTAGAGAAAGTGAAGAGTTGGTATATCATCTTAGATAACTTAGTAACATGGGTGTGCATGCTCATGAAATTTGGAACATGTCCAGAGAACTAAAATACAAACCTATTCTCACCACACTAGAAGACAAAACTTTGTGTAACTATTAATTCAGACATCTACAGAGCTCTGATTTGGATTCCTTAAGTTGGTTAATTGTCAAATATTTGATCACGCGTTATGTTACCCTTTGATATGTCAATATGCATGAAAAAGAGATGAAACAAAGGGAGATGGAATCTGACATGGTAGAAGTTATGATTGAAATCTATGACAATTTGTATCATGATTATTGATCTCCTTGGTTCAAGTGAAAGGAGAGGAAAGTCAGATAGGTGAGAATGTGAAGTGTAAGGGATGTGAAATTGAGGAGTCATTGTGTTTATATACTCTCCATAATGTATGAAATAACGCTTTCGATGTATGTTGAAGCATGCTAGTACTTTGTTGATCTATGGTTGATCTTGGGCATAGAAGATGATGTGAAGTCAGCTTGGAAGGAAAATAGAAGTCTGATAGGACCATCTTCATGAAGTAAGGAGCATGATTCAGATTGCAAAACATCTTTGAAGACTTGATATCAGTTATGTAAGCTAGAGAGCTAAATGCTAGTATGAGAGAAGAGTAAAAATGAATTGAAGATCTGAAACAATGATCAAAACATGTTGGTATAAGCAACTAAGTGATGAAGGTGATCAATTTTTGTGTTTAAAATCTACGTTATTGCTCAAAAATTTGGGAGTGGGTTCTTTCTAGCAAGTAGGTGATTTCCAAATCAATTAAGTGGGTGTTTGACATTCTATTCAAGTGGGTGCTTGATTTTTAATTGAAGTAGGTGCTTCAAAACTGGAGTTAGAGCTATCGAATGAGTGGGAACTCGCCACATGGTGAGATCATTGTAATTATTTCTAGAAAATTGTACTTGATATTACTTTGATTTCTCCTTTCAGTGGGTTTTCTCCCTTATTGGGTTTCCCACATTAAATATTGTCTCCCATGTGTTCATGTGTGCTTGGTTCTATCTCTCTCTCTATATCTCTCATTGTTAAATGGTCATGATACATCATAATTAAGATTGTTTAATTGTGGATTATTAAAATAAATAGATTGTTTCAAAAGTATAAATAATAATTGATTCAACCCCCTCTCAGTGCCTAGAATTCCTAACAAGGAGAAGATAAGCTTGATGTTGAAAGAGTCACAAATATTCTTAAGATATTTGTTTTTAAAGGACTTTCCATTGTCCATGATAATTTATGAGGGACGTTGAAGTGGAAAATGATGTGTTGATAGATGAAATTAACGATCTGGTTAGCTTTATTCGATGTGAGTGGAATGGCTTCACCCCATTTTGTGAAATACTTAGTTATTACGGTGATGATATAATGATGGTGTTGAGAAGAATGTAGATTGATGAGGCCAATGAGATCGAATCCCCATTGTGAAAGGGCCAAAGATCTTGAGTGGGTTGTAGGGCATGGCTAAGAATGTAGATGAAATTAGAGTGTTGCTGGCATTTGACACATTTCTTAACATATTCACAACAATCTTGATTGAGGGAAGGCCAATAATATCCCATCTAAAGGATTCACGCTTGGTGACAACCAAACATTTGAAGTGACCACTATAGATGTCATCGTGGACTTCTCAAATAACACAAGTAGATTCCCGAGACCTAAGGAAATGAAGAAAGATGCCATCGAAGACATGTTTGTAGAGGAAGCCACCAAAGATAACATCGAGGTTAGCGTGTTGTAGAAAATACCTCCTACCATTATTAGATAGGTATGAGGAAATGATGGATTGAGATAGATAATCAAAGATGTGAGAATACCAATTATCTGATCGATTGGTGTCAACATGATTGATGTGAGGAAGCCCATGGACATAAGATGGTTGATCGAGATGACGAATGACAACATAAAGCTTGGACTCCTCTATTTCCCATGGGATAAGATACGCAATAGATGACATGGTGTCTGCAAAATGATTATATGAGTGATGGACAATTTGGATGGTGTAAAAATTGAAGGCCTTAAGAATAAAATCGATGTCGTCCTTATATTTTTAAGGACTTCTTTCTTGCATTGATAGATGCCCTAACTTGATTAATGATGAATTAAGAGTCATCGTAGATGTCGAGGATTTGGACGTCGAGCATGACAATGGTTTCAAGGCCTATGATGAGGGCTTCATACTCAGCCATGTTATTAGTTCATTCGAAATTAAGATTATAAGTGATAGGAATAGGAGTATCCCAAGGAGGAACGATGATGATGCCGACACCTCCCCTTGCGATAGTTGGATCCATCAAATAAAAGTGTTATTTTGAGAGGAGAGAACTCATGATCGATAGTGAAGATAGATTTGTCCAAAAATTGTTCGTGAGGAGGATGATTATCACAAATAGGGCTTCAGCCACTTGATTGAAATTTCCTAATGCTTAATATATTTTTGAGAGATGAAATTGAGGTCAAACTCAGTCATGAGCATGAGCCATCAAATAATCCGGTTCTTGTGATAAGGCTTAGAATGCATGGTTTTAAGGAGATGAAATCAGGTGTTGACAAAATTCTTATGATAGAGGAGATAATGATAGAGCTTAGAGGTGGAAAAGAAAAGAGGGAAAGTCAAACCTTTAGCTTTCATGTAGTAGGTATCATAATCATGAAGGGTGTGGCTGATGTAATAAATAGATTTCTCCTTACATTGTTCATCATGATGTGCCAACATGGCACCCAAAGCATGATCGGTGGTAGAGATCTAAATATTGAAAGGCCCCCTCGTGCGGAGGAGTGAGAACATATGGGGATAAAAGATACCGCTTGAGATTATTAAAGGATTTTTGGTAATTTTCATCCCAAGTAAAGTTGATATCTTTACGAAGAAGATGGTGAAAAGGTTGGAAACGGTCATAAAGTTATGAGATAAAATGATGAACTGATTGAAGTCGACATTAGATACTATGAATTTGCTTTAGCTTAGAAGGGGGAGGCATCTCTAGGATGGCTTTGATTTATATGGGGTCAACTTCTATACCCCTAATAGAGATGATGAAGCCAAGGAGCTTACCAATTAAGACTCTAAAAACACACTTAATGATTGAGACAAAGGAAGAAGTGAATAAGGCACTCAAATAGGACTTCAAGGATGGTAAGGTGGTATCGTTGACACTTTTATTTACCTAAGAGATCATCGACATAGTATTTGATAGTATTATGGATGGTTTCATGAAAGATATAGGTCTTAGAGTGTTGATAGGTGGCTCCCACGTTTTTTTAACCTAAAGGGCATGAAACGATAACAAAAGGTCCCCAAGAAGTTATGAAAGAAATATTATGTTCATATTTTTGGTGTGATAAGATTCTGATTATACCCAGAGAACCCATCCATATGGGAAAGCATCTCACATCTTGCAGTGAGGTCTATGAGCTCGTCAATGTTGGGAAGGGGAAAGTTGTCTTTAGGGAAAACAAGATTTAAATCTCGAAAGTCAATGTAAATACGAAGTTTTCTAGAGGCTTTCGCAATGGGTACGATGTTGGAAACCCATTGTGGATAGTCAATAGGAATGATGAAGTTGGTTGAGATAAGGCATTGCAACTCTTCTTTGATGAGGAGGGCAACACGAGGGTACATGCGATGAAACTTACAGTTACTTAACCGGCTTAGCGTTAAGTAAGGTAACAATGTTGTGGACAATAATAGAAGGATCAAGGTCTAAAATTTTTCATAAGATCACACAAAGACTTGGATATGTATAAAAAGGAATGTAGTGAAATACTCAAGCTCTTATGGATCAAGGGATTGACCCACTTTGAGGATGCGGGGTTCTTTTGGAGTCCCAATATTGATGTTGATAGTGGATTCGTTGAGAAGGGTTGATGTGTCTGGTGGTAAGGAATTATGAAGATAGGATTATTTTGCCCCCATTTAATAAAAAATGGAATCATCATCAACACACTAAAGAATGTAAATTATAGGGAATATTCCTCTACCATATCAGGAAATCGAAGAGGGAGGGACCTACTTTCACCTTCACATTGATAAATGATCGGTCTTAAAGTGATGGTGGAGATTAAAAAAATCTAGAGGAAATGGACATGGTGTCATCCATATCCATAGGTTCATTAGATGGAGAATAAGGAGGATCGATGTGCATAAGAGATGAAGATGAAGAAGGTGCAAGAGAGTTGATATATTGTTCCTTAAAACCCAATCCAAAATTTTCATGGGGCTTATGAGATTGATCATGATAAGGTCATGTGCATGCCTTATTCATAGCATCCCATTCCAAATCCTTTCCATGTGCAACAATGGAGGTAAGTGTAGGAAAATTATTTGTTATAAAGAAATTCAAATCCATTGGTGTAAGGCTTGGTGTGTGGTTGAGCGTCAATGTGAGAGGAAGGGTGATCGATGCCACCATAGATGAGATTAGTGTGAAGATGGGGTGGACAAAAAGAAATGATATCCCTGACATTAGGTTGATACATTGGTACTTTATCAGGTCTACCAAGTCAATGAGGTGTGGGAAAAGTATTGACACTAAGGAGGTGATACTCCCCAAAGCATAAAGATGATCCATCACTTTATCTATAGAGTCATCATTGTGAAGCTTGGATGCAGAGATAGATGAACTAGTGGATGCTTTAGAGGAATATTTCTTGGGAAGAATAACATCATTAGGTTGATAGATCATGTTACATGATTTGAATGGAGGAGTGTCTATGGGGAGAGTTAGGATTTTCCCCTCGTGTTCATACTTGATGTAACGATGAAGGGTGAAAGAAATGTAATGCATGACACGAATCCATGGTCGTCAAGTAGGATATTGTATTGAAACTCCCCTTTTATGATATAGAAGACCTCATGGAGGAGTTTTACACCAATGCAGATAGGGATAATGACCATTCCCAAGGTGGGGGCAAAAATCATTGAAGGCATGAAGGACGATAGGAGATTGGGAGAGAACAAAATTAGGGAGCTTGAGTTGGTCAAAGGTGTGGGATGAGATGATGTTTGTGTTGGCTTCGTTTTCTATCATGGAACACAAGATAAATGTATCATTGATATGAGTAGTGATGAAGAGTGTGAGGTCATGGTCTTTAGGTGATATGTCGGGAATTTCGAGTCATCAAAATATGTGGCGGAAGAAACAAGTGCACTCAAAAAGGGCCATGAAATGTTGAGTCTCATCGCTAGGGGTAGGGATACACTTTAGATATTCCATGAGAGCTTATCTATGATCGGGGAGATTTGGATGAGCTCATAGAGTGACATCTTTAGGGGCCCAATGAAGTTGTTTCACAATACTTTTTTTCAATGGCAGAGTCATGGGGAGCTAGGATAGACATTTTATCTTTGATGAAGAAGGGGGAGTAGGATCACTAGAGGGAGCAATGATAATAACCTTTGGTTTGGATTGAGAAGGTGATTGAAAATCATGGGGGTGAAAATGAGTAAATGCGAATAGAATTGATCAAAAGAGGAGGGCCTTCTTTGGGTGAAATGATATTCAGAGGAGGAATGACAATGAAGGTTCTAGATGAATGAGGATACTTATAAGTCTTAGTAGATGAAGATTGGGGTGGAGGAGTGGGATTGGTTGTGGATGAATTGGTAGAGGGAAGAGGGTGATCCTCTTCGATGAGAAGATCATCTTCTTTAATGAGATTATGGATGATAGTTTGAAGGCCTTGCAATGTTAAACATCATGTTTAGGCATACGATGGTAGGCAAAATGACATTAGGATTGAACCATGATGGTTTTTTCCATGTGGGTCAAAATATTTGATGGGGGAAGTGTGATTGTAGATGTTTGAATTAGACATTGAAGGACCTCTGCGTAGGAACCAATAGAAGTTTTTGGGTATGGCAATAGATGAATTAAATTTAAGGGTAGTAGAAGAAGGTAAGAGAGGTGTTTTACTCTTATGAGGCTTTTATGGAAGATTTTGACTCAGATTTAGATTTGGAAGAGGAAGTAGATGTTTATGGTTTAGGTGTAGTTTGAAGAGGAGGATTGGATGACTTAGATTTGGTTTTGATGGTTGTGGACTTGGATGGTTTTGAATGTGGATCATATTTGGAAGGATGATTAGATTGTTTTGATTTATATTTGTTGATGATAAGGGTCTTGGATGAAGGGCTTGGTCATAAAATGGATGGAGATGTACTCCTAAAAGTGATGATACGACATTAGATTTCTTAGAGAGGTTAGACTGGGTAGGAGCTCCAAAGGAACATTTGTGTGGATGTGTGAGGATTTTTGAGTGAGTATGATAATTTTTAGAATTTTCCTATAAGGATTGACATTTGAATGATAATGATTTCAACCGGGGTTTAGAGGAAGAATCGAAGAAATATATATTGTTTTTAGATGTGGATATTGAAGATGGAAGTGGTTTTTGTATAATATGTTTGATGAGATCAAAAGGAGTTGTAGATTCCATAGGTCTAGGAATTTTTGGTGTAGGGTTGATTGGACTTGTGGATGAGACAAGAGTATTATTTGTAGTTATATTAAGTGAGGGTATCAACGTAGTAGATGTCTTAATTGATGGTATTTTGGATATGGGTTCACATGTTGATGTTATATGATGTAGTAGATGTGGAAATAGCTATAAATGTATAGATGTAGGAACATGTGGTGAAGATGTTAAGATGGGTGTTGGGGTAGATGTGGGTAAAAATAGATGTGATGAGTGTGTATGTAGTAGGCATAGATGGGGAAGTAGGTGTAATTAAAATTGATGGGGGTGTGATAGTGGTGGATATAGTTGATGTAGATACAATAGATGTATAGATGGGTATGGATGATGAAATTTGGTTGTGGTAGAAGTATCCAAATAGAAACTAGTGTAAGGATGATGGGTGTAGATGATGATAGTGAATCTTGTTTTATAGTGTTGATTGTATGGGAATTATGTGCCTAAGATGTGGGGGTAGTTTGATTAGTTGGCGGATGATTGGGAAGGGTTGTTTGAAGACATCAAGGGGCTGATTTGGTGGTGCATTAGGGTTATCTACTTGAATATCACCATGATCTATGAGCTTTTGGACAAGGTCCTTGAAAGTGTGACACTTATCAATGTCATGACCACGAAATTGATATTTACAATAATGTTACTTCATGAAACCATGTCGGTTGGGTTGTGAGTCATCCAAAGGTCGAAATATGAGGAAGTTGGATGAGATGGATTGCCATTAAATAATTGAATATTGAACTATAGGATTCCAAAAGGGGTTATAGTTGGGAGGAAGTCTAGGAGCCATTTGAGAAGGCTATGAGTAAGAAGTAGATTTAGAGGAAGATTTACATGATGGCATTGGTGTATTCTTGGCTTTTTCACCATGCGTGGAGGACTTAGTAAATTCAGGTTTGGGCTTATTTGATTGAAGTTTGACTTGGCCTTACAAGGGCATGAAGTTCAAGTTTATGATCCATAGTAAATGCCTCTTTAAAGGTTTGGAATGATTATATTTGAAGAGTAGAGGAAATATGCTTCACACAAGACCGTGAGAAGAATTTAATTAATTCAGTCTGTAATAGGAAAATGATAATTGGTTGATTATGTCACACCATCTTGCGAAGAAATGTGTGATAGATTTATTATCAAACTATTAATCACATAGAGATCTCGTGATAGTGATATCATGCAATGTTAATTGAAAAGTGCTCTAAGAATAGTTGCGTGAGAGTTGGGTGAAGGAAAATAGAGAATGTTGTGGAATGCCTTTGTACCAATCCAACAATTCCGAATAATGACATGGGAAATGTATGAAGCATAAGGTCTTGGTAATGAGCAATAAGGTAGCATGCATGCCTAAAGGCACAAAGATGTTATTGTGGATCCTTTTATTATTGAACTTAGATTATTTTGGAGCTCCCAATGTGGGGGATAAGGCTTTATGAGAACTGATGGATTGATAGGTTCATTACAAATATGTTCATAGGAAAATGTGGTTTTGGATCCCAAGGTTGCGGCTTCAAGATTTACCATTCTACTTAATAATGCATGCATGTGATCATTAGATGTGGATGGATGAGAAGTAGATGGATGTGGTTGTGGGATATAAGAAGTAGATGGATTATGTTGTGGAAGAGATTGGTGGTGTTGTGGGTGAGATTGATAGGATTGTTGGTAAGTAGGTGTTTGAGGAGGTGGTTGATAAGGGGAAGATTGGTGAAAGGTTGCGATTGAATGGGTTGGGAAATAAGATGTTGTTGAGAGATAGGGATGTAATTGAATGGATAATATTGCATGTGTTGTTGTTGTTGTGATATGGGGATGTTAGATAGATTTTGCGTAGGTTGAGTGGGGATGTAGGTATGGGATGGTTGAGTTGTTTGAGTAGATTGATTAGGAAAGATGTAAAGAAAAGAATTTCGAGGTGGGGGTTGGTGAGTTTGGGTAGATTCTAAAGGATGAGGTTGGGAGGTGATGATGTTTTCATGGAAATGGATGTAGAGATGGGGACCAAAGTCTGATCGTATTGTTTAGGAGGAAGTAAATGGACTCTTGAAAATTTTGAGTGGGGATGCTAGTGATGATAGGAGATGAGGAAGTTATGGGGATAGAAGAAGTGTGGTGTGGATATGGGAAGAGTGGAAGGAATGGGAACCACCAATTTAGTGGATTGGGAAGTGTGGGGATCATAGAGGAAGATTGATGGGATCCAAGTTTGTTTTACGCTATGGAAAGTTCATTTATGGCTCTTGGGAAGAACACAACGAGTTGTGACATGAGGACTTGGGTAGACTCGGGGTGAGAATGATAGGCATAAATTTGTTGAAGAGGGGGCCATCGATGGGGAGGTTGGTAGAATTTTGAAGGGGTAATCATGCAAAGAAATGGGGTTGGCATCCAGAAGCTCTTGGAATTCCATACATCCATGAGGAATGGTAGAGGTCCAAAATCCCCATAGAAGTGGTAGATGGGGAGTAGTTAGTCTAGATGGGATTGAGTGGTGATAAAGGAAGGGGTTAGTTTCAACATGGGTATTAGATTAGATAGTTTGAGATTCTTGAAGAGGGGAATGGAGACCATAGGTTGAGTAACCATGGAAGAGGTGACCAAAGGGGTGGAAGTAATGATAGAAAGGGCTGAAGTTTGTTGGGAAACAATAGTAGAAGTAGGAATGTTGTTGGATGTCATGTTTTGTTCCATTTTTATTTCTTGAGAATGTGTAATAATGGGCATGAAAAAATAAATAAAACAAAAACTATGCTGATTATTAATTACTTCAAACAAATCACACAAAAAGTTTTAGTTATCTTGATTATTAGAAAAATGTGAGGAGAAAAGAAAATGGGCTCAAAGGGAGCCTAAGAAATGGCCAAACTATGGATGGTTTCATGTAGTTTTGGATGGAATCCTTGATATACCCAAAGGTATGAGGCTCAAATCTATGATGACTACCAATATGGGGCCTAATATTAGGGCTTACCCCCACACTTCACACACTTAACGATAAGGGAGTCGGGAACTTAGCCAATATGTTGATAGTAAAAAATTCTAATTAAGAAAAACATCAGTGGGCTTTCCTATTGGGTGATGAAATCTCAATAGTTCTACCTAGAAGAAGATGTTTAAGATGTGTAGTTTTGATGTGTGCATTTTGGATGTGTGTGGTGAAAATGTATGCAAAGAGTTAACTTCCTACTTAAACTAGATTACCAAGAAAATATGAAGGTTCTTTTTAGATCCCAAAATGAAGTGTTATATTCGATGAAGACACTCAGACAAAGAAGGAAAATCAATGCAAAAGGAGAAAATAGGAAAAATGAAGAATACCTAGATAACGTTATTTTCCTTTTTTATTTTTATTTTTAAGCAAAAAAACACGTTGTTGATCCAAGAAATTACTCACTAAGTGATCAAATAAGAAAATATTCTAGCTACAAGGTTAGTATAAATATATATAGAAGAAAATGGAAGTGAAAGATAATGAAAAATACTTGCCAAAGAAGGGTGGGTCCTACTGGAGCATGCCGAATGTTGACCAAATTTTATCATTCATGTTTCATTAGTGAAATAGTAAAAAGAAAATAAGCAACTCCAATATGAGAGGGTTTAAGGTACCTATAGATGGGATGACGATGAATACGGGCACAAAAGAGATTCTCCTTATAGTGAGTTAGATGACTTGCATAATGAAGAGAGCTCAACATAGAAATGATTAGTAATTAGATGAGTGGTTTTTTGAAATGTCAACCCCGATAAGTGAAAACTTCCTAGGATAGATGTCAACCCACTTTTGATAAATGATAAACAAAGTAACGCATGGATCTAATATAATGCGGCATAATCTGAGATAAAAAAAAGATGAAATGTAATAGATGAAGTAAAACACAGATATGATCTAAGTAAATGCAAACTAAATCAAACCTAGCTAGGTCATTGTGGTGACCTAAGACTTTAGAGCACATTCGACGATGACTAGGATAATGTGGAAAGAAAAAAAAAAATTATACTCGACAAACTTCCTGAGCTTGACCTAGATCTTATCCGAATCGGGGATGATGTGGAGATGTTATGAGAAGGTGGATCTGAATTAAAATAAAAAGGATGCAAGAAAATTAATGAAAGATACGAACTTCTTGATAGGGTTAGCAATGACTAGTCCCGATCAATGAACAAATGGCTCTCGAGTGAAGTTAGGTTTTGAAGCTATGGGTATTTCGAATGGAAATATTGGAGGATCCGAAAGGTTGTGGGATCGGGGAAGTAGATGACTAACAAAATAAAAAGCGAAAAGCCAAACAAATGAAAGTTGGGTCAAAAGCGATTGAGATTGATCCATTAAAGAGATGATAAGGAAAAGTGATGAAATGAAAATAGTGGATCCAAGAATGCAAGATAGAAAGAGGACTACAAATATCCAAGGGTGAAGTACAAGATCTCCAAGGTAGATCCAAGATGGTGATAACAATTGCAAGGAAGAGAAAGGAACAAAAGCAAGATCACAAGAAATCTCAAAATATCCAAAATTACATCTTAAGAAGGAGGGGTATGGGCGTATTTATAGGGTCTACGAGAACGGGATGTGTCTCCATTGGCTATGGCGAGACCATTGATTTGGTAGTGGGATAATGCCCAACTTGAGGAAAAATGGGCCTAAAGAGGGAAGATTAGGGTTTCGGGTGATAAGGATGAGCTAGGGATGTCTGGGGAGATAAAAGGGTAGGTGAGAAGTGGAAAACATTAAATAAAGACAAATATAAGGTTAAATTATAAAATGAAATCCTAGGAAGGGCCAAAGGGGCATTTAGGGAGGATTAATTAAGGGTGATTAGGGATGTTTAGGGAAGATAAATTAAGGATATGATTAGGATGGGATTAAGGTGGGAAATGATAATTAAAGAGATAAATTGAATTTAGGAGGGAAAAGTGGGATTTTAATGGGAAGAGAGGTGTGTATGTAGGAAATGATGAGGACGGGGAGTGAACACATGATGAAGGACAAGGGATACCAAAAAGTGGTGTCTATAATCTGTATTAAAACTTCAAATAATTGAATACAACTTCAATCTGGTCACTATTATACTGTGGTAACTTGTCCTAGCGATGTGATGCATCCAATGCCTCATCGTCTTTAATCTCTTTCCAAAATATGAGTTCCAGTTGATCTGGGTGAGAAAGGCAGTGAATATCAACAGAAGATAAAGAAAATAGATGGTTAGATTTTTTGCAGGGAAGGTAAGCTGGAATGTGAGCAATAGGGAAACATGGTATAAAACTATCTATCTATGTACGAACCTCTCCAAAATCTAGCAAGCATAACACTTCACAAAATTACAAATTTCCTAACATATGATACGAATAAAAGTGCCATTTTTATAACCTTATGGAGGATGAAATGTCAAGAACACATCGATCAAGAAAAGATGTCTCAGCTAAAAATAAGGATTCAACATGCTATATCTAGTAGGAAGGGAGGAGGAACTCAAGACCAATCCAATGAGCCTATTTTTAGAAAATTTGACTAATAAATGTGAGATAAAATCAAGTCAAAATAAAAACACATGTTCAAAAATTTGTGTTTTAATCTCATTTTACACAGTGACAAAACCACCCCTATTACCAAAGGGGTGGTTGCACAATCACCGCTAAGAAAATAATGCCAAAAGCTAAAACTATGGAAGTGGGCTTAAGACTATCATAGCCTCGTAATGTGTTCCTATTTGAAGAGAAATTGGTCCCCCATATCCTAACTTGTGTAGAAAAGAAAATGAATCACACCACAATTCCATCATCAATCATGGATCTCTTGACGTAATTATTATAAACCCACACTTGGAAGTATAATGTGGCATCTCCCCTTTAGGTTATTTCAGCATTAAAAGGACATCTTACTTATGTCAAACACAAATATGGTATCCCTATAATTTTTCCCTAGAGGATGTATGTCAAAATCAATGTGATTGATTTGAGCCTCAGGAGGAGGTGTGACATGGATCAAATGGCCAAGCCCGATGCATCTAACAAGGTGAAATGATGGGAAGATAATTCTTCAACAAATCTAGAAAAAAATGCAAGAAAAAATGTTTTTTGAGATTTGTAATCAATTCATATGCTCCTATATAGGCTCGTGGAATTTAGGGGTATCATGTTGCAAAAGGGAGTGAACATGGAGAGGTTGTGAAGTATACTCTCTTATTTGAGTATTCGCATTGATTTATGAATCAATTTCTAATTCAACCAATCCCATGATCTTTGTCTTATTTCTTTGGTCTAGATTAGGGGCAACCCGAGAATTCTCAGAAGTTGAGGCTTCATGGTCATGGGTCCCTATGGGAATACCCTTGTTCATATTTTGAGGATTTTATTTCTCATCTTTAGGATGCTTAGGGAATGGATCCCGATAGATTCCCAAGTTTATATTTTGAGGCGCAACATGCCCTGTATAACCGGATTGTGGGGACCCCTCAAGTATTTCTAGGAACATATCTATGAATAATTATCTTTGATTCTCTAGGAGTCTCTGAATGAACTTATTATAATCTCTACAAGTGTGTGAATCATGACCAATAACATGGTGAAAGCCGTAATATAAATTGGTATTGTAATCCCTTGGCCTTTGGTTTGGGTTTTGTTTGTTGAATCCTCGATTATTATTTTGGGGTTGATTTTTATAGGTGTATTTTGGTGCCCATTGACCAAGGTTTTGGTACTGATTATATCCTTAGGCTTATTTTTTCCAATGAAGAGGATGATTGAAATCAACTACGTTGATAGAGGGGATAAAGTTGTTATTTCTTTGATTCCCCATGTTGTTGTATTATTGTTTGTGTTAACAGTGTTTATAACGTTAGGCTTATTTGGTTGGTCGGTAACACCATATGTGGTGACACTACAATTTCAATTTAAGACCTTGGGCCCTTGGTTATTGGTTCCATTATTTTGATAACTTGTGTTATTTTGATTGGGAACTACCAACTTCCCATTCGAACCATAAGTCTTATGTCCACTATCAATAGGCTACTTGATCAATGTGAAGTGCACATTCTATCACTTCATTATAGCTACGAAAAAGGAAAATTTTGCACTTCTTCCTTGGTTTCTCGATTAAGTGAGTGAAGGAAAAGGTCACAAAGTTCCATTTGATCCATATTAGGTGCACTCGTGGAAGAATAGAGAACATGACACCATCTTTGTATGGAGTGGGTAGAAAATTTTATTTCTCCTATTTAATGTGTAGGAATTATTTGATTCCTATGTGTAAAAGTTTATTCATGTCGAATAATTTGATAAATTCATAGATGAGTTTCTTGAAGCAATGTATAGAGTCTTTAGGGATTCAATAATACCAATCTAGAGCAATCCCTTTAAAGGTATTTAGGAATATTTTACCAACTATTACATCCCATGGGAGTAATTCCCTGATCGTAGTGGCACAAGGCTTGATATGAGTGTTGGGGTCTACTTCCCTTTGAATTTATAAATTTTTGGTAATGGGCATGGAAGCATAACACCTTGTATAGTGAATTCAAGGGTTCTTTCAAGTATTTGACATAATTTCCCATTGCGTAGGATTCTACCATTGAGGTTTCTTGATGAAAAGGTGGAGGAGGAGGAATTTGGTAAGTTGTGGTGTAGGCATTAGTTGGGGCATATGGGGTTCCTTGGAATTGTGTGAATGAACCAGGGAACACACATACATATGGTTGCGAGAGATTTTGTGTAGATGTGCATGTAAGGAGGAGTAACACTAGAGAACATGTTCGTGGATATTGGGTTATGAAAACTTGCATTGTTGAGGGTAGTATATGGAAAATCATTTCCCATAGGTCCTTGAGTAAGGTAAGCATAAGAGAGGTGATGACATATCCCTAGTGTACCAAACCATGTGAGGAAATCACCTAGGCTAGAATGGACTAAATAACCTTGTTGCAAGGGTTGTTGCATTGGTTGTGTGTTGGTAAAAGGAGTGTATCCTTTGTTATCTATGGGATACCCCATGTTTTGTCCTATTGCACAAGTTGGTTGTGGAGTTTGGGCACACTCTAGTTCTCTAATCCTCCCTACTAGTGTAGAAATGACATCATTTGGTGAGGATTAAGCCCCTTGTTTGGGTGTGTAATGTGTATGGTTATGCGGAGGGGATGTGTGATACCCATTTATGAATTTTTTTCTTGTTTTTCTCCTTTTTGAGGCACGTTTTCTAATTTTGGTAGGGTAGAAGAAACATTATTTTGAATAAGGGTATCAATGTAATCTTGCAACCTATCTAAAGATCCATCTATGGTTTTAAGTTGGTCGTTGCTTTGGCCAAATTGTGCCAAAATATCCTCATTAGGTCACAAATAAGATGGGGTATAATCATATTACCTATTAATCTATGACCTTGTAAGGAATCGCGGGTATAGCTCTTGCTCTTCGGTGAATGTCATGTTGTTGGAGCTAAAAGTTCCACTTGTGGGCCTTGATAGGTTGATGGTTGGTCAATCTCTTCAATTTTTACATTGGTGGGAGGATTTGATGTTTGGATAGAAGAGGCATGTGGTAAAGGGGATTTTTAGGAATAATTATCAGCCCACCTAGATAATGAGGGTGATTGTTGAGCACTCACATGAGTATAATAAGCTTCAAGGCCTAAAATGGGCATGTTATAATCGAACTTGACATATTCGGGGTTGTATGAACACCCATAGAATAATGGGAGAGGGAGAAGGTGGAACTATAAAAAGATACTAAAATTGAAACGAGAAGAAACTAGTATTTTGCGTTGGATTCACCAAAATTTGTACACAGTAAAAATATCACGGGATTTCTAGTGTATTCGAATTCCGGAAGTTGTGCGAGACAACCGAAATATAGGAAATGAGATGGGTACAAAATAGGTATAAGTGATAGATGTGAAATAGGTGGGGATGATTATGGGTTAATATTTCAAGGTTGAGCTAATCATATTCGATCATCTTGCAAGTAGGAAACTTTCTTGTTAAGGACGACAAAGACTCGTCTAATGTTTATGGGTGAGATACTACAATCAATGATGATTGTTGTGCACAACTCCTGATCTATGTCCATTAGACCAAATATGTTTCAACTTGGCTGATAGACTCTTGGAAATTGTCCATTCGTCTCTAAATATTCCTCTCTAGAGAGGCTCATGCAAGAACATGAATGAAGGATGAAAAGAGAAAACTAAGGATTGATATGTCTAGCTTGGTTTGCTTGGTTGGCCTAAAATTGCTCAACTATAGTTAATTGTTCGTTTAATGTGTCAAGTTGGCTAACAATATGTGGGGGAAAGGAGTAGATCAGAAAACTAACACTTGTAATCCTAAATCTATGTCTCCTTGGTATCAATCAATGCATGGTGGGTGAATGATTGGATCAAATATCCTCCTACAAGGTTGGGCCAGGCCAGGAATGATCATGTGGGGCGCCAAATCGTGAGCAAGTACAATGAAAGTTGGAAAAGCGGCCAAAGAGATGGACTATCAATAAACCATGCTTTGTAATACATTGCGATGATTTTTCTCACATACATTAATTGGTATGATTTGAATTATATTTCATTATTGTGAAGGCCATACAAAATTTGTGTGTACTTGAATTCATCTTGTTTGGAAGGGAAGAAATTGGGAACCCCAACCTATATTTTTGGTCCATACTAGTTTCTATAAATATACAAGAAATCCTCCAAACAATCCACCTATTACGGACTTCATACTCATGATAAATGTGCAATAAAAATAGAAAAACATACTAGAATGTGAATGAAATATATTCCCAAGCAACCTAAAGGTGCCTTAAATGATTCACCGATGAACATCAATGAAAAATATTCATGTTATATTGTTACTAAATGCATAAGGACTTGACACATATCATCACTAACTAATGACTATTATACCTAGCCTTGGGCTCGACCCCCTCTGTATTTTTCACTTTTAATAGTATTAAAAAACCCCTCGATCCCTAAATAGTCCATGTTATACTAGACGTGGTTTTAGGTGATTACATAATCCTTATTATGCAAGCATGTGGTATTTTACCAAACTCTAACCCCCTATGTTTTGATGAGAGTTAAGAAGATTTGTCTTGGTCACATGGTTGAATGGGCTAGATCGAGAAAAACTAACACTCGTAATCCAAAATCTATGTCTCCTTGGTATCAATCAATGCATGGTGGGTGATTGATTGGATCAAATATCCTCCTACAAGGTTGGGCCAAACCGGAATGGTCATGTGGGGGCGCCAAATCGTGAGCAAGTACAATGAAAGTTGGAAAAGCGCCAAAGAGATGGACTATCAATAAACCATGCTTTGTAATACATTGCGATGATTTTTCTCACATACATTAATTGGTATGATTTGAATTATATTTCATTATTGTGAAGGCCATACAAAATTTATGTGTACTTGAATTCATCTTGTTTGGAAGGGAAGAAATTGGGAATCCCAACCTATATTTTTAGTCCATACTAGTTTCTATAAATATACAAAAATCCCCCAAACAATCCACCTATTACAGGTTCATACTGCAATAAATGTGCAATAAAAATAGAAAAACATACTACAATGTGAATGAAATATATTCCCAAGCAACCTAAAGGTGCCTTAAATGATTCACCGATGAACATCGATGAAAAATATTCATGTTATATTGTTACTAAATGCGTAAGGACTTGACACATATCATCACCGGCTAATGACTATTATATCTAACCTTGGGCTCGACCCCTCCGTATTTTTCACTTTTAATAGTATTAAAAAAACCCCTCAATCCTAAATAGTCCACGTTATACTAGACGTGGTTTTAGGTGATTACATAATCCTTATTATGCAAGCATGTGGTATTTTACCAAACTCTGAACCCCTATGTTTTGATGAGAGTTAAGAAGATTTGTCTTGGTCACATGGTTGAATGGGCTAAAGTAGTTTAGTTTTTCTACTTATTTTCTATTCAACTATAATTTTCTAATTTAAATTTATAGAAAGAAATTATAAAAAAATTTATTAAAGACGCAGAAGCATATCTTATCACTATGAATGATTTCACATTTAAAATAACCCTTTTACTAATATATAATGATAGATTGGTGTGCCTCTTCACTACATCCTGCGACTTTGAAACAATCCAAACTCAAATAGAAATGGAGCACTTGTTCAAAAATCCCTGGTTTTCATTTGTATATGCTATTTTTTTAAACAACTGTGAAAGACAAATCTGATAAAGACTTATTGGCAACTACACCGTCCCATATGCCATCTGTCTTTCCTCGATTCAACCGCTGTTTTCCACCCTACATTCCAATTCAATTTAAACTCTTCCACAGCACAACCCAAGCAATTCCTTCTTTCTTCTCTGTAATACTACCTCCTGCAAATCATTTGTTTCAGTGTATGCCATGACAAAAGCAACTTTCATAGAAATTCTGGTGGCAATACTGCTTCCCCCATTGGGAGTTTTCCTCAAGTATGAATGCCATGTAAGTATTTATCTCCCATCAGATCTAAAATAGTTATTGCTTTACTTTGGTGCAATTTTTTGGGATAAAATATGGTTTTTGAATTTGCCGTATCATGTTTTTTTCAAGATTTTGGATGATTTGTACAGGGTAAGTTCTGGATCTGCTTGCTGCTGACTCTTATGGGATACCTTCCTGGGATTATTTATGCACTCTATGTCATCACCAAGTGACAGGGTTGATGTTTGGTTAGTTGGAGTTTGGAGGTTCATTGTTTTGTTATCTGTAAATATATGGACAAGTATGGAGTTTTGAGTTTCTTTTAAAAGAGATCTGATGATTGGATTCATGATCTGATGTGAGTACGTATTTACATTTTTATGAATATAATATTTCGTCACAAATTATATTTATTAAAATGCCAACTATTAAAATATAAATGGCCATTTTTTCAATTGAATTCAAAATTTGTATAGATTACGTGTTTTTTTTTTTTTCAGGAGAAGTTTATGCTTTACAAGAAATACGGTCTATAAAGTATTAAACAGTTTCTATTATTAAAATAGATACAAACTCTTCACTAGATGACCATTGAAGTTTCCTCTTCAATGTCATCTTCTAGTCCATTGTCATTGGCAGGTCATCGTCCCTATCCACATAGATGCCACTATGATATTGCTATATATAAGGTACTCAATGTTGTAATACTATAACATGTGTGGAACATACTATCATTGTAGTGTTATCATTAAATGATACAAAATAGAGTAACAAAACATACATTATATAAGAAGACTTTCGAATTATGCATCATGCTTAAACAAGATATATAAATCACGTAAAGGTATAATTTCATGACATTATAGTTTAGGAGCTCAAAAATATGCAAAATACTACATGTTCAACATCTAATTACCGAAAGGAAAAAAATAATTATTACCTTATAAACACAATATGTGTTCCTTTCCCACATAAATCATTGTTTCTATCATAACTTATCATAAGATAGTCCAACGTAAACCAAAATATTATATAAAGAATACACAAAATGCCAATGAAACCAACAATTACTATTATCTAGCCAATATCTATATAATTGGTGCTATGTTTTCCTCACAATGACATACATGATTGTGCACTTTAGTTTCCAACTCATCATGGAAATTTTTGTATGTTTGTTCTTGCTCGAGTATTGAACTTCTAGTACTTAGGGTTTTGGTCCACATTATATTTTGCTTAACATCAAAGATGTTGTTGCTCAATAATATGTTCAAAGAATGGACATTCCTTTGTTGTGTAGTTCGATACACTTTTGGTTATTAATATTATCTAGTTATCACTCATCTATTAATAAGTTATATGAGAATTAGTTTCCACCTATATGACAATAGCCCCCAAACATGTAAAGGCTATCCATAGACTATCAAAATAAATTGTACTTTGTAATATTGCATTTAGTTTTCTCACATATGTTAATCTGTTTGCTTTACATTATATTTCATTGTTATAAATACCATATAAAGTATATGTGTACTTGAGTTCTTCATGTTTGGAAGGGAAGGAATGCGAATCCCAACTCCGTATTTTTGGTCCATACTAGTTTCTATATATGCACAAGAAAGTCTCCCAACAATTCACCTATTACGGACTTCATACTTGCGATAAATGTGCAATAAAAGGAATAACATACTAGAATGTGAATGAAACATATTCCCAAGCAACCTAAAGGTGCCTTAAATGATTCGATAATGAATATTAGTGAACAAGGTTCTTGTTAAATTGTTACTAAAAGTCTAAGGACACGACACTGTCATCATTGATCGACGATTATTATTCATCAACAGTATCAATGAACTCATTAACATCCCCCAAATATATCATTCTAAAGATGGCACATCACTCAACATGTTCGGATCTAGATCTAGAGAATAACATGACTTAAAAGATAACCATGATGAAATCAAACATGCAACACTAAACTATAATCATGATAACACTTTGATTCAGTCCATAATCTCCATTATATTAAATTCAGTAATACACAGAAGCTTCCTTACAATAATAGTAGTATACGCTCATGCATGTATCAGATTTGGCAACATAATCTCACTATAACATAGTTCTCACACACTCTCTCTCTATGCTACACAGTTCACTACATATTTATAAGGGTGGGGACTTTCCCTTCACCACTTATCTAATCCCAAAATAGGTCACATGCTATTATTAGCCACGCGCCATTACAAAAATAGCCACACATGCAAGTGCGCTAATAATAGACTACTTTTAGTTAACTAACAGTAGTAGATCTATTCTCAGCATGTATCCATGCAAAGCGCTTCATAGCCGATCCTCCAAAAATAGCCAATGTGTCGTGCAAGTCTTTGACCGGTTTGTGTGCTCCACACGCTATCTCCAAAAATAGATCCTCATCGTGAAAATGGCTAAGTCCCAAATCTGTTCTCTTCTTCTTCACGCGTGATTCCTTTCCCGATACTTTCACACCTTTGAATGTGCTCTGCTCTCTTGTGCATGAACCTTCTATATTTCCTTTGCTAAGTGCCAGATTTTGACTGACCAACATTACCCCACACTAGTTGCATTTTCCCCCAAAAATGGTTGTCTCCAAAATGAATCAAAGAATGTGAATAAAGAATAGAAATAATTTTGATGAATAAAAGAATGTCTTTACCCTACAATATCTTTTGCTTCAACTTAAGAATCAATTCTAGATATTCTTCTTTTATTTCCACCTCTAGAGTCTACCAATCATTGAGCATGGCCTCTCTTCTTCTCTGGAATATCCACTACAATTGACTCTAACTCATCCTTTGCAATCTCTCCTTTCTCATTCTGCAAGACCAACACAATGTTGGACATGGCAGTCATTCTCCCTTCTAACAAGTCCATCTTTTGCGATGATGAGTTTTCCAAGCTCATCCAACCTTTCCTTGTGTGGTTCTTGAGCTGCTGTAAGGGCCTCACACTTCTTGCTTGAACAAGTGCTAATCATTCTGCATGTGCCCAATGTCTCATCTTTCATGGCCTTCAGGACTTCATTGTCTTCCAAAATGGTCTGGTTCTTATAACTACTTCTGGCATTGTATAAATATTCAACGCTTGATCTTCCTTCTTTAGTTCCTCCTACAAGCTCTAAAGCAACCCCTCATATGATGCAATCTTCCACATCATTGAAGCCTTTTCCCACTCTGCTTCTTGTGTTGGATCCTTTGTTGTTGGCATGCATGCAGAGGTTCATCTTCAAGCACTAAGTCCACCAATGTACTTACATAATGTATTGCTGAAGGAAACATTTTGGGTACCTTTGGCTCTAAGTGTGGCCTAGCCTTCATGACATTGTCCCCAATCTCCTCTGCCATGCTGATAAAAAACATTCTTCTTTTGTGCCAAGTCCTTCTCTTGCTTTAGGCATGCTATTTCCTCATCCTTAGTCTTGATTTCCTCTCGTAGCACCCTAATTGTTGCAGCTTTATCCATATTCCATTGCCATGCCACTTTTGTCGAGACTTTCACCAAAGCATTTCTCACTTGTTCATCTGACATAATAGTAGGCTTGATTGTTATGTGTCTAGCCTGAGGTGTCTTCTTCAACCTCCTTGAAACACATGACTCTTCACACACATCAAAATCTGGTTCATCCATGTGCGTGTGCATCGACCATGATAATTGCTTCCTTGTGCATGCATGGTTTCATATCTTCATCCATCAACTCCCAGCCATATAACTCCTTTTGTGTCATTGTGCTTTGGAAATGGGCACAAAAAATTTTACCTATGTCCTCGGCATAGCCCATGACTAGTGGAAGATATTCTCCACTTGTTCTTTTTGATCTAGGTTGCTTAGGAACTTGGGCTTCAAGATTTGGAACTTGTGTTGTTGTGTCTGAGTAGTCTCGGTTGTTGTCTCATCTGCCTCCTTTCCTCCTTCCTCTCCATCCTTCATATCTTCATCTTTTAGTTTTCCTTGTTCTCTGGAGGTGTAGGGGAATTGGGCACACTTTCCTCAGACTCTTCCACCTCATTCAACTTCAATTTCCTTCTTCTTTTCTCAGTTGTCTCCTTCTGTGGAGAGAGTTGAGGTGATCTGCATGCATTGATTGTGGAGTAGCACCTTGGGTCCTTGTTCTCCTGAATACTCTTTTGAAATGATGCTCTCCTTGGACTACATCCAAGTCCTCATCATCTCCCTCTTGTGGCTGAGGTGGTGTAGTCACGTGCTCAACTTCTTCCTTATTTGGAGGTTGTCTTCTACCTCTGTGCTCCAAACCACCACTATCTTCATGCTCTTCTTCTTCATCATCTACTTGAATTGTTTATGTGGGCTTAGGCATTGGAACATTTTCCATTGTATGCTTACCTTTTGGTGGCCCTAGGAGTGCAAACTCATTCTCCACATACTTAGTGTTCTCTAGCTTGGGTTTGAGTTACAGGTACACAAGCATTACTCTAGTGTCCCCAACTACCAAGCTTATTACAAGCTTCATGCTTATAATATCTGAAATAAGCCTCTCAATGTAGGCATTCCACCCTAGATATACATATTTCTTTCTCAGAGTGTGGTAGTCACAATCTACCTTATCTGCATTGAAGGTTAGGTGGTGCACATCTGAAAACTGGTGAACTGATGCTTGGAAATATCTTGTTGTGAAGGCATATGGTAGTTTTCACCATGGGCTCAAGCTCCATCCTTCATTCAAATCACGTGATGTAAAAATGTTGGTAGACTATGCAAACTAAACTACCTTACCCACCACCGAAGGCAACTCCTTGGGTATGCGCCACTTCTTTTGAAATGTCACGTGAGTCTATCATACCACATCTCCCCTCTCTTGAATGGTGGTCCACTCATTGATCCATCACACAAGTACTTGCCAAATCTTTCCACATGGTGACTTGTGTTCCGTGGGTACTCCCAAATCTTCTCCTTTGGCCCATCGGGCACCCCAATCTCCATAAACACTAAAGACAATAAAACAACACCAAAACTTATTATGTCACACTGTCACACTTCTTCATGATTGTCTTTGCTATGTGATCTATGCAATATTGTAGACCACTCCTTTAGACATCTTCTTTGCGACATGTAACCACATTGTGTTTACCTGTGACCATCTTCCTTGGTCATTCAACTTTGTTACAAGATGTGCAGCTTCTGCACTACTGGGTACTTCTTCAATTTTCAATGTCCATGCCACATGGACCTTTTGGTATACCCCATCTCCTTCCTTGTCTCCAAGATTGTGGCCTTATCAGTTAAATCACTATCCAGATCCACTCTTGAGGCCCTTAGTCCTGTCACAGTTGAAATCAAAGCAGTTGTGATTCTAACCCTCCATCCTGTGAAAAGTAGAAAGAAGTCCTCATGGACTCTGCTCATCAACCACCGATATAATGGTTCATACTTTCCAAAGTATGGCAGCTCGTACAACTGGTAGACTCCATTTTGCTTCAGTAACTTCTCACCAGTGTCATCATCATACATTGGCATATCTTCTATTGTGTGCTTGTTCATTTTTGTGCTCAATGAACATCGAGCTCCTTCTTATTATCTGATGTTCGATGGTTGTAATCATTGATTTTACATTGATGGACATGGGAATCCCATTCTTGTCCCACAATCATGCCCTCTGGATACTGCATTTCTAAGAAATTACTCTTGGGAGAAATTTCTTCTTCCACTTCAACCTTCTTCTTCCCTTTTTCTCCTGCTGGGTGCTTTCTTTGGTGCCATCTGAAAAATATCTCTTTTCTTCCCTCTGTAATCAAGAAAATCAAAACCCTAGTTTAAATCTCCATGCCCTAGTGGAAATCACATGCCCTAGCTCATTTGTAATGTGTCTTCTTCACTCAAACCCTTCACCTATGGGAACACAAGCTTCTCTGCACACACCCTTCTCTCCACATCTAGGTTTCACACTCTTCACACCTCAACATGATTTCTCGGCTCATTCACACTTAGCCCTTTTCAAATTCTCTCAATTGCAATGGTAAAAATGAACTCACATCCCATCCTTATATAGAATTTCAAAAATTTAGTGCATTTATTGCTCCTCCACCTACCAAAATCCTCTCATTAATCGACCATTTTTGTTCTTTCCACGTGGTACATCTTCGCGCCCAAGCTATAACCTTCTAGCATGCCCTCCTACCTTTTGGCTGCAGACTTCTCTTCACACTTCCATGTGCTGAGTACCTCATCACTGTGCCTTCCACTGGTAGTCTTCATGGCCTCTACTTACCTCACATTATACTTGTTTCTTCATTCCTCTCTATCTATGGTCCTTGTGTCAGAAATCAATCTTTTTTTTTTTTTCATTCTCCAACCTTGAATAACACCCATAGATAGTTCCTTTCATGTGTACTTATTTTCATCAGTCATGTACCTAGATATCAACAACCTACCCCACACTAAGGGTATGTGCAGTCCTCTGCACATAAAAATTCTTCAAATAGTAATTAGCTTAAGCGCGTAAACATGCTTATTACACAAACACACCAACTAAATTGACAAAGCATAGCGATAAAAAGAAGAAACACATTAAGGAAATGCAGAATTGAAAACCTAATCTAAATGGAAACACTTGCCTTATTACAAACACCAAGAAGACTTATTTATAGTAGGGCTTCAGCCTACTCCCATTGAAGTAACCGGGTAACCATATTCCATCAAGTGCCTCTAATTGACAAGTGCCTGATTCGAGTATGTGAGTGATAACATACGGCCCCAACCAATGTACCTTGAGTTTTCTGGATGGCACAAAAATTTAGAATCATAAAGGAGCACCATCTATCCTATCTCAAGCTTTTTATCCCTGATGTGCCTGTCATGCCATGCTTTTTGCCTGGCCTTCTCTTGTTTTTGACTCCAACGTGTTATGGCTCATCACTCATCCAGCTTAAGTAACTTTTCAATCCATTCTTCTAATGCTTTCTCATCAGCTAGACCTCCAACACATGATACACAAAAGAAGGTAACATAAATTCCATAGGAAGAACTATTCTACATGCTAAACACTAACTGAAATGGTGTGGCTTTGTTCAACCTTTTATATGTTGTTCGATATGCCCAAAGTATTGCAGATACTTTATCATCCCAATCCTTTCTTCCAACATCACATATTTTTGTCAATGTCTGGCTCAAAATTTTGTTGAAAGCCTCAGCAGTTCCATTTTCTGAGGATGATAGGGTGTAGTCTTATGGTGTGCAATCATGAATTCATCCAATAAAATTTTGATTGTCTCATTAAGAAAATGTGTGCCCCTATCATTGGTCAAACTTAAAGGACATCCATACCTTGTAATAATATTTTCCCATAGAAACTTGGCTTGTTGTAGCCATTGTATAATCCTTTGTAGGTGTTGCTTCTTCCCACCTTGTCAGATAATCTGTGCAAGTTATGATGTAGCGTGATCCAGTTCTACGTGCAAGTTGGTGAAATAGGACCCACAAAATCTATAGCCCATTTCTCAAATGGTTCTGCACTAGTAATAGGTCTTAGAGGCATTTCATCTCATTGACTGGTTTCCCAAGATGTTGACAATGATCACAAGCCTTACAAAATTCCTTGCAATCTTTATACAGGGTCTCCCACCATAATCCAATGAGTAGAATCTTGCACGTGGCATCACCTGCATAGTGGCCACCTGCAATACCACCATGAGCTTCTTCCATAATATTTGTGTGCTCATGTTCCAATACACAACACATGTAATACTTCATCCCGACCTAATTTTTACAGTCACCACTAATCAACATATAGGGTGTCCATGCGTATATAGCAAGTTGTTTCTTCTCCAAGGATTTCATTCCTTCTAGTGCCATACCTATTCGTAGAAAAACAACAATGTCCTCTAGTTCTGATGGCACTCGTTGTAACTTGTATAACTATGTGCATCGGCATGGTATCTTCAATTTCTGTGCTTCTTCTCCTGACTATATTCTGGATAAATGGTCTGGTCCAGAATTACTTTTCCCTGGTTTTACCACAACTGTGAAATCAAATTCTTGAAATAAGAGTACCCACTGCATATGCCCTTGTAGAATGGGCTTGTTTACCAAATACTTCAATGCCATGTGATCTGTATAAAAGATGAATGGTGTAGCTAGTAGGTACTGGTAAAATTTATGTAGCACATAGATCATTGACAAAGCTTCACACTCTGTAGTTGTGTAATTTTGTTATGCAGGAGTCATCTTTCTACTAGAAAAATAGATAGGATGATCTATAATACCTTCTCCAGTTGAGCCAACACCGTGCCAATGGTCATGCTAGAGGCATCCACATGTACATGAAATGGTTGGTCCCACGAAGGAAAACATAGAATAGGCACGGTAGTAAGTTTCTCCTTTAATGTCTCTGAATGCACGTTGTTGCGGTTCTCCCCAGTAGAACATACCTTTCCCTTTCAGTAACTCCTCCAATGGTGTGAAACTTTGGCATATCCTTTGATAAAATTTTTGTAATATCTGTATGACCCAAAAATCCATGCACCTCACTCTTGTAGTAGGCTCTCTTAGGCCTATAATAACTATAACCTTGGTTGGATCAACCAACAAACCTTCCTTGCAGATTATGTGTCCTAACAATATTCCAAATGGTGTAGAAAATATGCACTTCTTGATGTTCAAAGAGATACTCAACTATCTACATCTTTCAAACATTAAACGTAGATTGTCACAATGATCCTTAACTAATCCATACACCATCCAATCATCCAAATAAACATGTAAGAAGTTGTGAATAAATTCCTTGAATGCTTGAACAACTATGCACAAAAATACAACAGCAGGCATTTTTTAGACCAAAAGGCATTACAGTATAGGTGAAAGCTACCCCATTCAGTAGTAAAAGTAGTCTTTTCCTGATCCTCTGGGAAATCCTAACTTGATGATACCCAGAGAACCCATCTGTAAATGAATAGATTTTGTGCCCTGCAACACCTTCTAGTATTTCCTCAGTGAATGGCGTAGGAAAGGGATCAGTCACACATGCAACATTCAGCTCCCTGTAGTCCACACAGATCCTAATCCATCCATCCTTCTTGATATTGATCACCATTGGACTAACCCATTCTGACTCATCAAGGGGCTTGATAATCCCAGACTTCAACATTTTTTCAATCTCTTCTTTGACCTTTTCACACAAGTTGGGGTTCATCCTGTAGGGTCTCTTTCTAACTAGGTGTGCACCCTCTTTAAGCTTTATCTTCATCTCCCCTAATGATTCATGCATGCCTTTAAGTTCATGGTACCCCCTAGGAATAAGTCTTGATAATCCCTTAGTAACTCTATGATTTTTTCCACTTGAGTCGACCAATAGTCTCCAATTATGGCTTCCTTAGGCTCAACATTTGATCCAATATTCACCTTCTTTGTCTTCATAGGTTCATGATAGGTGTGTGTGGTCTTATCTACACTTTCCAACACCTCACACCTACTGTTGAATGGTTTACATCCAGATTTTCTACTTCTTCATCATCCACTAAGTAGACCATTTTTCCTTTTTCTTTCTCAAGGCAAGCACATTGAAGTAGTGTGGCATCGGCCTCTGTCTCTTCAACAAGACACATCTCTGAGTTTCCTTCATCCAATAACTCCTGAAGGAGTTCTTCAGCCTTGGCACTATCTCCCCATAGTTAAGCACTTTATGACTCTTAATGCTTCTTTCACCGGAGGTTTAGTAGAGAAGAAGTCAAACATCTGGGCCATTCCTGCAATTAAATCCTACCAATTTCCAGTCTCTCTATGGAGTTCTGCATATACATACCAAGCACACACACAACCTTGTAAAGTGGAATAAAACTTGTGCACCCATAGTGAAGGTGGTAAAGCTTCCTGCCCCTCTCAGAGTCTCTCACACTTCTGAACGTGGTGTTGAACAGGTTGATTACCATGATAAGTGCATATTTGAGTAGGTGCATTTCTCTGAAGAACCTAGTAGCAAGAGCAATCCTAATTTCATTCCATCCTACAAGATTATCCTTGTGGGCCACCCACCAGCATGTTGTTTGTCCCACGTAGTGTATATGCTAGCATATTTCTTCTTTCCAGTGGGTCTATCCACTTGTTCCTCCATGGCATGCAGGAATACCATAGGATCTCCTTCTCTGGTGTAACAAGGTACCGAGTTGTTACCTATCCTCTTGACATAACATGGTTTTTTGCCTTTAGGAAATATGCTCTTTACTTCACCCTACCAACCAACTCATAAGTGCTTATGAGCCCAATTATCACAAGCAACACTTGTAGTATCACTAATAGATTGTGCATCCTCCCACTGAATTATTCCTTCTTTAGATGGCTCAAGCATCTCGGATCTCGGATGGCACGTACATAAATCCTATTCAGGTCTTCTTCACTCAAGGGCTCAACATAGGGCACATATTTTCCATCTGTTAAAGGGATAATAACTCTTTCCTCCTTGTTTTCAAAACTGATATAACCCTTGTTGAACCAAAGATCAACATTATTTGCATAGCACCAAGGATGCCCCAATAGAGTTGGGAAGCTATCTTGACTCTTCTTCCAGCGCTAAAACCTCAAAATCTCCAGTGAACTTGGCTCCTTGTATGGTAATGGATGCATCTTTCAAAACTCACGATGGGAGTGGCCTTAGTCCGATTAGCCATGAACAATACATTAGAGGATGGCTGCAATGGGGGTCTTCCCATTTGTACCCATGCATCTAAAGTAAGAACATTGACTTTGCATGTATCAATCAATATATTACTCAATAGCCACCCATCCACAACAACATTCAAGTGATTTCCTTGTCATAATCTAGGCTATGAGGGGAAGATTTGCATGCAGGATCTGTCATCCAGTCTCAACACTTACACGCATGGAGTGTTTCCTTTTAACCAATTCCCTAATAGTGGAATGATATTTTCTAGCACAAAATTTTACACACTTCTCTCAAGTCATCCATATCAGTTTGGACCATTTTTATGCTTTCTTTTGCTCCATCTTCCATGATTGCTCCTTTAAATATTGTATTTCACCCTGAAGATTCCTGAGTACCTCCATGGTTTCCTGATAAACCTCCTTTTGATGGGTAGGGTTGGGGTACCATGCATGAAGAACCTCCTCCTTAGTGATGGTAGGCTTCTTGCTGCAATGCTTCTCTTGGCATGTGTGCACCTCAGCGCGGGTCATGATCTTTACTTGCAACACCTCGGACTCTACTTCCAACTTAGGCATCCACTTGATTTTCCATAGCGTGTTGTATCCTAACCATCCTCCTGCACCTTTGTTTTCTTGTTTATGTTTACTTTGCTAAGATGCTCATACAAGTCTGGGCACTCCTCATAGCTATGAATCTTTCCACAAAAAGAACATGTAATATTTTGGGGACATTCACACTGTAGTGGTCAGGAGATCCATAAGTATAACATGTTCCACAAGGGAACTCACTTCTTCCACCACCATGCCTCATCCTCCAAATCCACCATGGTATCCTCGACCTCTACCATGACCACCTTCAAAATGCCCTTCATTTCGATCATAGCATGCTTGATTGTGATCCCGATCTTGATGCTCATTCTTTCCTTTAGAGTTATCTAAGACTCTTGTCTGTCATACACCAATATCTATAGCATCATGGATCGACCAATCAATCGGTAGTCTTTCCATGTCATGAGTCATGGACCTACAGATTTTACAGTAGCTTGAAATGTTCTTCCTTATCATGCATTGTAGTAAGGGGCGATGCTAGCATCATGGTTTAAATGGCATATCTCACAATCCAACAACAATGAGCACATTGATATGTGAGGACAACTATCCTTTGTGTGACCTTCTACTTCACAATCTATGCACCAAATCCTGTGCATCTCATGTGCTGAATTTTTTGATAGTTTCTCCAATTTTTTTCCATAGCTGTGATCTGTGCTTCTAAAAATGGGCTCACCCCAATGTCTATGCTTCCAACTACCTCAGCACGTAAGGCTGCTTCAAGTGCTTCATGTAGATCAGTGTATGTCTTATGTGATAATGCCCTCCTAAAAGGGGTAATCAAGGCCCCCAATGAACCATTGTGCATGTTGGCTTGCATGTATGTCATAAGAAAGCTTAGATAACAATGTTTTAAAATGGGCATCATACTCTCGACACTTTTAGTAGTGCCTTGCTTAATATCCTTGAGTGCACTTATACTCTTCTACTCAAACTCAGGGATGTGAAACTCTTTAAGGAATGCATCTTTTAAAGTTGTATAGTCTACATAAGTCTGATCAGGGTCAAAAATTTATACCAGTTGTGTGCACACCCTTGTAACATAGTAGAAAATTGGCTTTCCCTACACTCAGAAGTCATGATTCCTTTTGCACGCCATAGTATTTCACACATATGCACATGTTTAGTAATGTCTTCTATGCCCCTATACTCTGGAAGATGAAGAGACATCTCCATGTAAATATTATGGGGTTGGTGCGGACCTTGCCCACCTAATCCAGAACCTCCTGTGTTTCCTCTGCCTCCAGAAACCACCAGATCCACCGGAACTAGAGCCACCTATGCCTCCTGATCCCAAACTTGTAGTTGGGTTGGACCAAAAGATGTACTTCCTATGTCCCAATAGTAGAACTAAACTGTACCTCGACAGTCTGCGAAGGATTACTACTCCCAGAAGATAGTCCAAAAATCTACGCACTTGAATTCTGTGTAGATGATACACCCAAAAAGGTACTCCCATATAACAAATTTGTTTGTGTTACCATCATTGTGCCTCTTATAAGACTCACTCCTACTCTCCACTTTGCTTGAATTAGCTTGCTGACTTTTTTTGTACTAGATAGATTTTGAAAACCAAGCACAGGGGAGGTTTCCAGGTGGATTCAGATGCACGCCCATGGCCCAGGTCATCTCTCTGCTTGGCACACTTCTTCTGAGGCTAGGAGGGTTCCTGTCATGTTTTCCCAAATGGGGGAGTTCTGAGGCTCGGGTTCCACATCTTCTAATGAACTTCCACTCCTTCCCAACTATCTTTCTCCACAACACCATTTTCTCTGCAACCTCCCATTGCTTCTCTACCTCCCTCTCGCACACCTCATTATACTTAAGCCACCTTTCCTCTCTCTTCCTTTCTTCCCTAGGTCTGCCATCTTTCACCAAACCTGCTCCTACCCCCATGCATGGTGGGGTTTAGTTAGCCATCGGTTTACTCTCCAAATTCAAAGTTACCATCAGGATCTTGATCACCAGTGGAATGCCTTGTAGTAAGTTCCCCTTGGATATCATAAAAACTGGAATTCAGCTACCTCTGGGCATGAATAAGTGGAAATTGAGTACTCCAAGATATAACTATTCAAAACACCATGGAACCACGTATCCATAACACGAGTCCAAATCAGATCAACATCATAAAGGGCTTGAAATTCTTCTTACATCCAGACAAGTGTGTGATACCTCCAATTCCACTTAGATGCATAAGCAATCAGCCACTCATACAATTCTACTAGAAAGATAGCAAAAAAATATCTCATATAAACTATCATACATATTCTGTTCCACCCACACGCGTGTGCATTAAACTCAGATCCAGTGTTGAACCACCATGCCATGTGTATTCTTCTTCCAGATCATGTATCCACTCCTCAACACTTGCTAAGGTCAACCGGTATGTCTTCATCATGAACCATCCTGAAAACAACTAAAAAAGAGGTCTGACAATGGAACCAATGATGCAGCCTAGAATTCACCAATACAAGCCCAGGCGCATTGGCACATCACTCAGCCTAGATTGAGCACTCACCCAAAAGCATGTGCAAAGGTACCAGGCCCCTCTTTAGGGTTGTTTTTTGGGATGTTAGCATGATGAAGACTTAAAGCATTCAGATCTATGACTAATATATCATTCTACAGTGCATGTTCAGATCTAGATCTAGAGAATAACAGACTTAAAAGATAACCATGATGAAATCAAACATGCAACACTAAACTATAACCATGATAACACCTTGATTCAGTCCATAATCTCCATTATATTAAATTCAGTAATACATAGAAGCTTCCTTACAATAACAATAGTATATACGCTCATGTGCGTATCATATTTGGTAGCATAATCTCACTATAACATAGTTCTCACACACTCTCTCTATGCTACATAGTTCACTACATATTTATAAGGGTGGGGACTTTCCCTTCACCACTTATCTAATCCCAAAATAGGTCACATGCTATTATTAGCCACACGCCATAAATAGCCACACATGCAAGTGTGCTAATAATAGAATACTTTTAGTTAACTGACAAGTAGTAGATCTATTCTCAGCATGTATCCATGCAAAGTGTTTCATAGTGATCCTCCAAAAATAGCCAATGCGTGTCATGCAAGTCTTTGACCGGTTTGTGTGCTCCACACGCTATCTCCAAAAATAGATCCTCAAATGCACGAAAAAGGAGACCTAGAATTAAATATACATTACATAGAAAACACATGGTATGTATATCCCTACCCCTACATGTGCCTAGCCTTTGGCTTGACCCCCTCGGTACTTATCAATTCTAATAGTATTTTAAAACATCTTGACCCCTAAATACTCCACGTTATACTAGACATGCTTTCGGGTGATTACATAACCCCTATTATGCAAGCATGCAATATTTTACCGAGCTCTCTTTGTGAACCCATGTGTTTTGATGAGATTTAAGATCTATCTTGGTCACATGGACTAAAGTTGTTTAGTTTTTCTACGTATTTTCTATTCATCTAGAATTTTTTAATTTAAGATTATCAAAATAAATTATGAGGTTTTTTTATTAAAAGTGTACACACATGCATTATCATTATGAGTGATACCACATTAAAAATAACCCTTTTACTAACATAGTTACATTGGAGGTGTCCTATTTTAAGAGAGCACTACTCAAAAATGTCATTTTTCTCGATGATGATGTGTTTCACCGTCTCTTTCCCGCGACATTTTCTCGGTTAGTGGTTATCTAGTTTATTTCTTCTCGATAATATTTTCTGGAGGGTTTTTCTTGGCACGCTTTTATGACTATGACATAACATTTTTGGTCAACTATTCCAACAGATTTGCTTCCCACTTCTCACCATTAGATATAGGGGAAAAAATTTAATGACCGTGTATAATCCAATGATTATGAGTAGTTATGTGAAGTATAGTACCACTAGTTGTCAAAATCAAAGTCAACATTTATCATTTTCACATTTAAAATTTAGAAAAAGGTAGCCAATAACACAAGTCACATCTACAAATCAACCAATAAAATGGTGACACATCGACTGTCCCAAAAGGGTGATTTTATTCACAAGTAAGGGCTCATATTAATTTTATTTGTATTCAAAAGTACCTATTTTAAATCCCTTAAAAATATATTTTCCACATAATTTAAATGCACAAAAGAAAAATTGTACATAAAAAAATTATATTTTAAAAAATGGAATTTTGTTTAAACCCTATTAAAGTAACCAATGTCAACTATGATATATAGCTACTAAGTACAATATGAAGAAATCAAATAAACATGAAACCCTAAGAAAGAGATATAGAAAGAGTGAATTAGCTAATTTATGTATGATCCGAAAGTGCTATGGACTAAGAAAATCTGCTGAACATGAGGTGAACAATGTCGTAAATGCTCAAGATAAAATTTTGATCAGTAGGAATAATGTCGGAAATGGGTTCCCACAACAAAAATAAGGGTGCCTAGGCATTGGAGACCTCCTTTGGGTGCATGTGACTGCGAAAATTACCAGAACCTGATCTTTAATGTGTCACACAAGTATTGTAAATATTTCTTAGTGATCACCTGTGTGTCGCTCTTTGATCACCGAGGGTACTTGTAACTGCAAAATAGATATCACTTGTAAAATCCCACAAACCACATCAAATCCAAAAAAATAAAGATGCGAATGGGGAGTCGATGACCACGATGGTTACCCCGAGAGTGAACTTATAACCGAGCGTCGCACTACATCTCAGACTCCATGTAGTTTTGGTGAGTGTGTGTAAGAATTTTCCCTAGAATGCCCTTATGCAAGTTCACTTGAGAGCGGGTTGTAGAAGCTAGATGTAGCGATGTAGTAAAATGTGTGGATGGAATAAAGAACTTCCCCTTCCTATGTTGTGTATGCAGAAAATGCAGTCGCTTGTCCCTTGAGTGAATGCTATATGGATGCTTTATAGTGCTTTAGGTGCCTTTGGATGCAAGCTTAGGTGATAGTAATAATGATTAGAGCTTGGTCCTTTATTTTGAACACATAGCTATGTATTTATATAAGTACCTTGTTTGAGTTTAGTAATTGACAACCTGGAAGGCTAACCCATAAGTAGAAAAGATGCCTAAAAGATGAAAGAGACATAAAAGAAACGAGTAAGGTGGAAAAGGTTCGGGGATGCCCGGAGGGGACAGGGCGCACAAAAAGGAGGTGGAAAATCCCCGACGAATATTCCTTTGGCCACATTCGCCACAAAGGTGAATTTTCATAGGTTTTTGCACGAAATATTCACCTGGAAGTTTTAAGAGAGTAATTGTGAAAGGTGCGTGGAATCAAGGTGCCGTTGACACCTGTCAATAACATTTTGTTTTCGTGACAAACAAGGTGTTGTTGATGATGGCATCAATAGCACCTTGCTATCGCGCGTGACAACAAGGTGTTGTTGAATGTTGTTGGCGTGTCAACAACACATTGTTATCGCGTCATCGCGATAGCAAAATGTTGTTGACGCCCATCAACAACACCTTTTTCTTATCATCATGACAACAAGGTGCTGTTGACATACATTAACAAAACCTTGCTGTTGCGCGACAATAAAATGTTGTTAATCAACAATATTTCTTTGTTAGTGTCAACAACACCTTACTTATCATCATGAAAACAAAATGTTGTTGTTGATGCACATCAGTCAACAATCACGAAAACCCTAATTTTCCCTATAAATACCAACACCCCCCTCATTTTCACGTTCTCCTTTCCCATATACCAATTTTTTTCCTTCTCCAAGCACTTCTTGCTACAGGTACCATACGTTGGTGTCAATCAAAGTCTCCATGTCACCACAATCAAAGTCATGGCTTCTTGTGCCCAAGGTGAACCTCAGGATCCAACACCCAAGAGCCTCCAAGGGCAAGATTCAATACAAAAGCACTGCTATGTGCCCCCACATAAATGTAGTTATGGAAATGAATGCAGAATACAGGGATTTAATAGTAGCATCTAATTCCAAGGGCTTGTTAGCATGCCCCAGTTTGAGGTTGACCATCAGATTCTTAACTACCTACTTTCATCCTACAATACATAAAAATAATACTTTTACTATTACATTGGAAGATCGAATACATTCTCCTTCGGTGTCGAACCTTGTTGATATCCATCGATTGATAGGCCTCCCTTTTAAAAATGTGCCGATAGTAACAACCAAAGAAACCTCACTGAAAATGATAAGATTTTCCTCGAATCTAGTTATGGTTTCAATGTTGATTGTAAGTGTAATTTTCTCTCATTTGAATGTTTTTTATATTAATTCAAATTGATATTAATTCGATGACTTTTGCAGCTCATGTCAACAAATCAAGATGAGGAGTGGATACACAAGATGTTGCACACCACTTTCTTGTTGCCTTGATTTCTTTGTTTCAAGCCAGAATTATTATGCAGGGTCGACAAAACTGACATTCCAAATTGGGTTGTTGCATACATTCTTGCAACAATCGAAATCAAAAATTTGACTGGTGCACATTTCTATCTAACAAGATAAAGGATGACATTACCAATGCATCAATTTTAGAAAAACCAGTTATTCATTCCAACAAACTATCTCCTAGCTCTTTATTATGAGGCTTATTATAATTTAAAATATGAACCAACTCCAACTTGCACAAAACGAGACAATGAAGAATTTGTCAATTCCACTTGAAGAGTAGCAGGTAAATAGTTCATATTCCATCTTTACCAAGGGTAGTATTTTTTATGTTTTTCTCATTCTGATCGAATCTTTGTGCACTAATATAATGTAATTCTGATTGAATATTTTCTATATGCAAAAAAATATTTAGGAGTCACTTCCATGAAAAAAATTTACATCGAGAGGAAGAGGCCAACAACATGTTGAGGCCTCGGGAGAATCACAATCTGAAATCAAAGTTCACTCATCAGCTGATGCCCAAGTATTTGCATTAACAAATGACAGAGACATAATACCCTTAACATTCAAAGTAGGGTTGTTTACATTTTGATTTTACCATTTAATGATTTACCATATTGAATTGACATGTAGTTCCTACACTTGCAGGGACTTTGGACTACACGTGTGCTTCAAAGCAAAGCATCACCAACTCACTCAGTACAATCTCATGTAATTTTCAAATCTCAACAACAATTACCACCATCAGCTCCAACCAAAACAATTCAAACTCTGTCATAGCCCCCCATGTTACACAATCAATTCGTACCACAACAAAATCCCACTCAACAAGGTATGACTTCATTTATTTTGTGATTTTTTTAATACTTTTACATATTATTTAGTAATTACTAATGATTTTGTTCTTGATGTTCAAAGTTGATAGCAATCCTTTGTCTTCTACTCAAAATCTGCAAACCCCACCTACTCAATCAACCCCATGCAATTATGATTCAAAATGGTGACCAGAGGTTCAGGACAAAAGACCATTGGTAAATGCATGCCGTTGATTCTAGCCCCTAGTGGGACACTAAACATTCCCTCATCATTCACTATTCTGACCCTCTCTCTCTAGTTGTCCCACTTTGCAACAGGGCAATCAGTTTTGAATCAAATAACTTTAGATGAAGATTATTTGGGCATTGATAGTAGTGACCCAACTAGTTTTTTCAACACACGTGATATGATTCAGGGCCAGGGTATATTTCCATCTCAATGTACTTTTAAATTTATTTAAATTTTCAACATTTCAATTTCAATTTTAATATTAATTTCTATTATTGTTATTAGGATCAGCACTCCCAAAAGTAAAAAGATGCAACGAAGACATTGCTCGACCTGAAATCCACCATACTTCTCCTTCAAAATCATCCTCTTTTGATACAGATAGTGATGACTTTCCAACATTTCCTTTGGAGAACTTGATTGGCTATGATTTTCAATCCCACATGAATGAATTTATCACGCCTCAAATCAGTGAGCTCATTCAATGGGAGAAGGGAAAAAGTATTAATATCTGAGATAGTAAGTCATTATGATAACCATTGGCAAAGAGAGAGCTTATTTGCTATAGTCAAAAATCAACCTGCGAAGATGGATGCATTATTCATCAGAGCTAAAAGTGGGACTGTCACATATAACAACACCTATAACGACAATATTTTAGATAAAGTATTAAACAGATTGGAAAATATCAGTGTTGAGGCCCAGCCTATTTCAATAAATGGTCTAAGGACAAGGATATGGTGGCGATTGCAAATCGAAAAAGAGATAGAGCTATCGTAAGTATAATCGGTTTGAAAAAAGATTTTTATTAATTTCAATAAAAATTAGTTTTTAATATGTTTAATTGACTTCACTCTTTTTGTTGCAGCTGAAATATGAAAATTTAAAGAGTCAAGCTAAGGTGTTCCAAGTTCACTTAACAAAAAAGAATAGTTTATCCACAATAATTAAGATGAAAGAAAATATTGTTTTGGTTAACAAACAAAACAATACACTTAAGCGGATAATTAAAGAGAATGGCTATGACCCTGATTTTATTTAAAGAAAGGCAAGTGGCAAGATCCTTCTTTGACATCCCATGGAGATGCTACAAAGGAAGAAGAAGCAATCGTCAAGAACCTAGACATGACTGCTTGAGGATCTGATTAGTTCGGGGATAATTGAGGCAAGGAATACAATAGTAGGGTCTAGTGAAAATGTTAATGATTGAGGCTTGAGGATTGGGGAACCTCAAAATTGAAACTTTAAATATTTTATATATAGAAGAATGAAAGTTGATACTTGAATATTTGTTTAATTTGAAGTTTGGATTTAAACTTTATGCAATATTATCTCTTTGCTTGCAATGATGGTCATAGTTACATTTATCATTAGATGTGGATGTCTGGATAATGAAATTAGAGTAGATGTGGTTATAGTTATTATCCATTTATTCATTTAGAATGTGGTTTATGTGGACATTAGGTGTGGATGTCTGGATAATGAAATTAGAGTAGATATGGATGATGATGAATTGTATGTGACTAGATGAATTGTATGTTGTTATATTTTTATATAGAATTTCTATATTGTATATGGTGTTTATGTTTGATGGATAATCATGATTCATGGATTTAAACTTTATGCAATATTATCTCTGCTTGCAATGATGGTCATGATTACATTTTTCATTACATGTGGGTGATGACATCTAATATGTTTGATGACATTAGAATAGACATTAGAATGGATCATCCATTTATTCATTTAGAATGTGGTGTTATGTGGACATTAGATGTGGATGTCTCGATAATGAAATTAGAGTAGATATGGATGATGATGAATTGTATGTGACTAGATGATGATAATGGATAATTGTTTTAAGAAAATTAAGAATGTGGTGTGACAGATACATCTTAATACAGTAAAATATTCTTCTCTCTATTTTAAATTTTGAACTCTTTAATATGTATATCGTTTCTTCACATTTATTTTCAAACCTTTATATTGAATTGAAATGAAAAAGCTCAAAGGAAAAAAAAGAATGTGGTATGACACAAATATCTTAATACGGTAAAATATTCTTCACATTTAAAACTATGGCTAAGATAGGGTTTAAGGTACCTCTTGTCTTCTTGAGCAAGCTAGATGACCTTCGATTCTCGAGAATTCAACATGAAAAATGGATAAGGATTAGAATAAAAATGGGTGAGTTTCCTAATAATCTCAGTCCCAAGAAGCGAGAGCTTCCTTGGATGGATGTCAACCCATTTTTCATAAACATCAATGAAATGAAGAGAAATTAAAATGTAGAATCCAGATCTAACCTAAGAAAATTAAAGCAAACCAGAACCTGTTCATATCAAAGGTGACACAAATATCAAGAATGCACTTTGTAGAGTGGATGAAAACTATACCAGACACTAAGCATGGCAGAATATGTAGAATCTAGATCTGAGCTTTGAAGACCTTGCAAAATACAACATCAAAGTGGTTTGAAAATTAAAAATACCAATGAAATAAATCTGATTTTAATAAATAATAGTATTTGAATAAATGTAAATATACATACCTGTAACATCTTCGATGATAACTACAGATCAAAAATAGCCTCCTCACTGTATCAATATTTGCATCTGCAGAATTACAATGGTATTTATGTAAAACTATAAACAATTAAATTAGAATCTATTAATATGAAATTGAATAAATAAGAATAGTTAAAGTGTAATGTCAAGGTGATACCTATTTAAAGCTGAAACAATCCATTTTCAATAGCTTCTTCGTATTCAATATTTGCATCCACAGAGTTTGAAGATGCACCACTTCCAGTCTCATCGTTGAGATTACTTGGACTTGTAGTAGTATTATTTACACCTCTTCTTTTCGGAAAGGGAATTCCAATGTGCAATAGCTCTATCAAAAGGAAAGGTTTCCAAAGAGTAGCGAGAAACATAACACCTTATGCAACTTTCAAGATTTTTATCCAACTTGTTTCTCAGTTTTGATTTAATAAAAGATAAAGCACTGAAAAACTCTTTCATCCTCCACAGATCCCAAAATCATTGTTTGGCACAACTCATACAACCAAAAATATTCACTAATGTCTTCCTGTAACACACTACTTTGGTAGATTTTTCACCAGAGCCTTGTAATAGCACCACTCTCTGAAGGTTCATCTAAGAGTTTATATTGTGACCTCATTGTTAGTTGCAAAATTAGTTGATTGAGTCTTTATTAAATCAACATTCAGTATACCTTTTATTTCAATACCCTCGACCTCTGATGTCTTGCTGAAATGATCCAATATTGTACCCATGTATTTATGGAAAAGCTTACTTACAAAATCAGCATGACCACCTTCTGTATTCCAAAAATTTGGATTCATCACACCCATGGCTTCAAGAATTTTGTCTTTGCTTGAAACATTCTCTAATTTCTGATGCTAAGGATTCTGTAATTTTTCTAAGTTTTATTCTTGTTTCAATTACTACAAAATCAAACAATTTTTTGTGTCACAGAACTTCTTCTTTTTCCATTGATGTAACATCTTTACTTTTTGTAGAATGTGCAGTGGTATCTCTTTCCCGCTAACATGGATACAGAGGTGATCATGGATATTAAATCTCAAAAATTTATTGGGATGGTTAAGATCCAATAAAACTTTCCAGTTATCAAAAACAGGTGTATCAAAACTATCCGGGGAAGTGTACAGGGCATCAAGACTCATACATACCATTTTTCTCATCCGTATAAAATCAACAATATAGGTTAATCTCCCCTGTGCATGCTTCATCAATGTATTGATCTCCTGCAACATTGGAAGAATGCCTACCAATGTAAGAAATGTCTCCAAATCAGTTAGATGGAACAACAAGTCCCTCGCCCTATCAATTTCATGATGATATTTGTGCATGAAACCAACCAATGAAGGATACTCACGCACTCTACATGCAGGCTCATACAAAAAAATCCACCTTGTCTCAACATCCTTCAGAAGTTTTTTTCCATCTGTAATTCCTATGGAAAATTTTGAAACTCAAGAAATCACTTTGGGTTGCTTTCCATATAGGCATGCAGTTCTCTTATAAGGTCTTCTACTTTTGCAACATTTTCATAGTTGCTAACGATTTTATATGCTAAATTCATTTTGTGAGCCATACAAGTGAATTGCTAGCATATAAGGGGCCACTGATGTTTGCAATCAACACACACCCAATTTCTATGACCCTGCATGATGATGCACCATCTTCTCCCACACACCAACTTCGTAGCAATTTCATTAGCAGTCATGCCAACAATTTCTTTCAAAAGAGAAATAACTAGTTTATATAGGTTTTTGCATTGCAATTTTCAACCATTTTCTAAACACCCAATAGATGTGAGTCCTCATATGATTTTCTAAAGTATAAACATGGATACATACCCATGCGGTGTTGTCAACAATGTCACTTCATCAATTGACAAAGAGATAAACTTTGCATTTTTTACACACTCTTTCAAATCTTCCTTCTCAATCATAGCAAGGCATTTAGCCATTTCCCATGCATTGTTGTCTGACCAATGAGACAGGGAACATTCTGCATTCCATTATATTGATACAAAGGTTTGAAATCGATGAAATCTGAAATCGGTCTTCCTTTCTTAAGGATGTGGAATAAAGTAGAAAATTGTATGAGTTTAGCACACAAATTTGATTGATTCATCTTACCAATTTGCGATGTGATCGTTCCACCATTTTCTACGAGAAGTCTCATCTTTTTTGATCTACCTCATATTCTACCACATATTTCACATGCATGCATTCTTTTTTAGTTTTCCATCTATGTGTTTTTATTTTCTAGCCATCTTCCCTAGTTACAGTGAAATATTGTTTTCCACAGTGTTTTTCAATTGTGTCCAACTTCAGTTGCATTTTTGTTGCCTTCCCAATTTCCACGTACATATTGTACATGTACATTCCGATGAAATTTCTTCAGAATTAGCTAGTTGTATAGGTTCTATAAATGGAAATTTTGCAGCCCAGTCAAACTTGTATGTCCTCCCAAGTGTCCACATATTCTTGTTCATTTTCACAATTTTACTTTTACGTGCAGAGCTTTTAGGAATATCACGATCATCAGGTTTCCTTTTCCATGAACCACTATTTGCATTTGAATTTTGTGTTGCATTTTGCACTCCTGGTTGCACATCAACAAGAATATCTTCAAGCTCTACCATCTCAACTAGAATATCTTCAAGCCCTGACATGGTATCATTATAGGTGTCATTTGGCTGATATTGAGTAGAATGCATGTCCACTTCAATAACACCTTCCACACAGTTTGTGCTCTGATTGATTTCAGTGGGAGCTCTATGGGTGTTGGCGGTTGTGGTATCTAAACCAACAGAGTTTCCAAAATACTTGAACAGAAGACTTTTGAGTTTTTTTGTAACTTGTTGGGTGTTCTGAGCACTAGCAACTTCCATTGTTCTGAGCATGATAAATTCAAGTCAGATAAGCTCTGGTCATCATCCATCAACAAACACACCTTGTCGTGCATCAACAATAGTTCACTGTCACACATCAACAAAAAAAACTTGTCACGTGCATCAACAAAACACCTTGTCATGTCGTCAACAAAAAATACCTTGTCACATGTCAAAAAACTTCCTTTCACGCATCAACAAAAAAAAATTTATCGTGTCATCAACCAAAAATCCTTCATGTCACCACATCAATAGAGATCCTTAAAACTTGTCATGCATCAACAAAATACCTTCTTCATCGTCGTCAATAGAAACTTTTTGTCACACAGCAAGAACCTTCTTGTCACATCATCAAGAGATTTCTTGTTGCACATGTTAGCAGAGAGATTTTTGTCACGTGTCAACAGAGAGTTTTGTCACACGTCGCCAAAGTTTCATTTCTTGTCACGAAAAACTTAGATCTTCTTGTCACATGTCAAGATTTTTTCTTGTCACCCAATAAAGAGTTAGTCTTCTTATCATGCACATCACGATTGAATGCTTTTGTCTAAAAAAAATACTTTGTGTAATTTTAGGCCTTTGCTTTGCTTCACAAGTTTTTTGTACTTGATAATAGATATGCCCCCAGGTGGTATGAGTTAGCAAGTAGTGTTCTACCCGGTGAATAATATAGGATTATATAGGGGATATTTTAAAGAGGTAGGTGAAGCTGACCCCTAAAAAAATTAAACTATAATTTTTAGGTGAACATGTCAATGACCCGTGCTAAAAATTCACCTTTTCAATTTTGTATACATGCATGATCCCATTCAATTTATGCATGTCCATGCACGGGTGGGTCTCATTGTCATATGTCATATCACGAGTGCATTTTTTTCTATATATGAATTTGTTAATATAGGGTTGCATCTGTTCCCATGCAGCTCAATTGGTTAGATCGCGTGTTGGTGAATGGCGGGTTGTAGGTTCAAATCCCACAAATTGCAGGTAAATGGAATGTGTATTGAAAACATGTTGCATTTTTCAATAGAAAAATTTGAAAAAAACTAAGTACAAGTGTGCGTGACATGTATTCATGGGATGGGTGTATTGAATTTTTATGGGCATAGGTGAATTATGTCCTGAGCATAGCGTTCGCCACATTACTTGTGTAGGTTGGCCTTTCCCTCTTGCCACACTATAATTTTTCTTACATAATTTCAAGGAAATTTAATTGTTTCCTTATTTAGCACATTGTTACGGAAAGTATATATTTTTGTTGTTTGTCAATTATGTTTTTGTAGGTGAATATGCGAGTTGTTCCATTAAATGCCTAACATAAATGTTGCCTCATGGTACTGCAATGATTACATGATATGTACAACATGGGTTGACAAATGCAAGCGGTGGTTGTAAAGTCGATTTCACCTTTGTGAGCATCCTTCGATCCTCTAAAAAAATGGGAGATTCCATCAAAGTATAATGAAATTTAGATTTTTTTAAATGTAGTTGTGAGTGCCTTAAATACGCATGTATGTAAAATAAGAATCAATACACAAGGCATGTGTATTGTTTGACAAAATGCTTTCTTTGAGACGTGTTCTTGTGGACTACAATGAATGTAGGATATGCACAAAATGATCTTTTGAAAAGGATTTCAACTTTTTCAAGTAAATTCACATGGAAGTTATAAAGCCAAACTCGACAACCTTTGTCAATGTAATTCCATACATGCCAAAATGGGAACTTTAGAAGAAGATGTAGACATGCATCAAAGCATAATGGGATGTGTATTTTTTCGAATGTTAGCAAAGGTGAATTGAGCATGGTGGACACTCGAGGTTGCATTTGATGAAAAACTATAGATGCATTGATCGCTTATCAATGTAACTTGTATCTTTATTTCACAACTTCACCATACTACTTTCCCTTTCACATGTATTCACCATGCTTAAAATTATATAAAATGTTTGGTGCCCACACAACGCAATCATGTCACGCCAATGAACAATCTTCTACAAACTATAGTCTCCTTGTCTACATTACACTTCCATCTCCTTTTGTTGTTCTCCTCAATTTACTTCTACTTGGACAATATTACAGTTCCTACAACTACCACCAATATTTATCAATTCCATATTGAATATGTCACACACAACTTCTACATTCATTTTGCAAGAAACATTTTTGTCTTTTGCTTCCTCCAACAAACAATACTACATACATCCACAAAAAAACTTGCACATTAGTTTACATTTATAATATTTATTTACATTTTGAAGAAAAATCTATTAGCCAAATGCAAAATTGAAATGCAATATGAATGTGAAAAAAATTGGGGCAGCCACGACTCTAAATCTTGTAACCATCCATACAGAAAGTGGAAAATTATAGAAGACTCACAATAAAACAATGTCAATGAAGGACCTCGCATTACAATCTTCCCGATGAACTCACCTTTGCCAATACATGCACGGGCCATGAAAAATAAGAGCTTTGCAGCAAGGTATGGACATCCACCAAGGAATAATAGAAAGTGTTTTTTGTCGAATATTTTAGTTGTACTACATTGTTCGCTCCTCCCCATCACACAAACTGAAAAACAATATAAAACAACATACATTTTGCTGCAAATTACAACTCCAACAAACTAAAAACAATATAAAACAACATACATTTCATGAAAATTACAACTCCAACAAACTTACATCGTTATATCCTCTATGACATAATTTACAATTGTTAGTGATGGATTGGTTACATGGATATATATATATATATATATATATATAACGTGCCTCTTCAATACATTCAATGAATTTAAAAATCCAAACTCAAATTGAAATGGAGCACTTGTTCAAACATCCGTGGTGATGACTTTGAGTGCAAGCAAGCGGTCTGGTTTTCATTTGTATATACTATTTTTTAAACAACTGTGAAAGACAAATCTGATAAAGACTTATTGGCAACTACACCGTCCCATATGCCATCTGTCTTTCCTCGATTCAACCGCTGTTTTCCACCCTACATTCCAATTCAATTTAAACTCTTCCACAGCACAACCCAAGCAATTCCTTCTTTCTTCTCTGTAATACTACCTCCTGCAAATCATTTGTTTCAGTGTATGCCATGACAAAAGCAACTTTCATAGAAATTCTGGTGGCAATACTGCTTCCCCCATTGGGAGTTTTCCTCAAGTATGAATGCCATGTAAGTATTTATCTCCCATCAGATCTAAAATAGTTATTGCTTTCTTCTTTCTTCTTTTTTGGTGCTGTCTGCTTCTTCTTTTTTATAATATATAGTTTTTGAATTTGCAGTATCATGTGTTTATTTTCCTGGGTGATTTATACAGGACAAGTTCTGGATCTGCTTGCTGCTGACTCTTTTGGGATACCTTCCTGGGATTATATATGCACTCTATGTCATCACTAAGTGACAGGGTTGATGTCTGGTTATTTGGAATTTTGGAGGTTTATTGTTTTGGTATTTGTAAAGTGTGAAGTTTTGAGTTTCTTTTAAAAGAGATCTGATGATTGGATTTATGGTATGATGTAAATAACTATTGACATTTTATAAGTATAATCTTCTTATAAATTATTCAATGGACTGTAGGATAGTTGTATTTATGATGGTGTAAAAGAAGTTATGTAGACATCTATCTAGCTATAAATTCCAAGAGATGTTCATAAAAAAAGAGATGAATCTTACTCACAACAAATTTAAGGGAATGATATCTCTCTCCTTCAATTTAAATTTAAAAATTCAATTCATCTAACCCATAAACATTTCAGATTCAATCAAAATATTTATAAATGAATATTATATATTTATATACCCTACAAATTATTAAGTTTTTTTTTTTTAATATCAGATTTTATCTTTTCCAAATAATTAAATTAGCTATATAAAAATCAATTGAAGGCCAACAGTTTTTATAACATTCACATAATTACCTGTATGAGGGAAAAAAATTCTTCATTAAACATGTATGTATTTCAAAGTCAATGGACGTGTTTACAATGAAGAGATTGGAATTTTGTGATAAATACATGGTGTTTATTACAAAAATACACATTAAAATTTTGTAGTGTATGTCTGATTTAAATTCACCATATTTAAGATTTTATTATGACAAGTCATATTTATTTGAGTTGTACTATTCATTTAACTTTTCAATGGAGCTGATGTGTGTGTGTGTGTGTGTACATCTTCAACAAGAGAATAATTTTTACAAATTTGAACGTCACCCATATTATCATTAAAAATTACGTGGAGAATAATTTTTGCCAAGAGATTGTAGATTCAAATTTTACTATTTAAGAGAAGAAAATTTGACCATCACCCATATTGTCATTAAAGATTACATCTCTTAAAAAATAATTTAATTACATTTAATAGAATACCAATAAAAATATCGTTGGTTTAGTTAATAATTGTATCAATAAAATAAATAGAAAAATAATCTTAATAAATTATCATAAAGGAGGTCTTTCATATTAAATTGATCCCTTACTTTATAAATTAAATACATTTTAATTATTAAATATCATTATATATATGAAATTTAGAAAGAAAATTTGGTCCATAATCAATTGAACTATCCAAATTACCCATAAATATGAATAATTCTTAAGATAGCTTTCCCACTTTTCATAGAGTAGATGTTTTGAGAAGAGTATGACTTAATAAATCCTCCAAAACTATTACTTCAAAAAGATATTAACACAGATACTAAGGGTATGATCTCTTACTTTACATGATTATTTTACAAATTATATATTTAAAATGATGTCCTAAAAGAAAATGAATGGATCTTCCAAAAGTATATTGTAGTAAGAGGAGGAATAATAAGACACCAAACCAATCAAATGAATATAGAATTGTTTTTTCGTCATAATTTCACATAGATTTTGACATCTTTACCTTATGTTTAAATGGAATATACATATCATTGATTATATTTGTTAAGTAAGTGTATATCTATATCGAAACCTCCTTCAACTATAAAAGGAGACACCAAATTCATATTTAAGAGCCTCATTATTAAACTACAATCATTTTGAATTTTTTTGTTTTTTTTATTTAACCAATCAACCTTTAATATATATTTTTTTAAAGTTAAAGGGTTCAAGGTATAATTATGAGATACCCCTTTTTAAGGTCCCCTGGACCGTTAGGGTGTAGAGCACTCAAGCTTTCTTAGGCTACAAGCATTCAATGTTTTCTTTATTCCCCAAAAAAATCTGCTTTTGCAGTTCAGTGGGATGGGGAATCACCCTATTTTAAACCATATGATTCATGGATGGGACGTTTACAGGGACACCTGTCCTCTTTCCTTCAACATTATCTTTAGTCATCAATACCTTATCCCCACAAAAAGCCACTAAAAACTATAGAGGTGGCAAATCTGATAAAGACTTAGTGGCAGACTAAACTGTCCCAGATGCAATCTGGCTTCTTCTTTACTCATTCCTAAAACCACTCAATTTAACCACTGGTTTCCACCATAAATCCCAACCATTTCCTCCTTTCTTCCCTGTAAAATTTCCATCTTTCTGAGATCATTTTTTCTCGATCTATGCCATGGCAGATTCAACTGCAACTTTCATTGACATTTTGGTGGCAATACTGCTGCCCCATTGGGAGTTTTCTCAAGTACGAATGCAATGTAAGTATATATATCTCCCACCAGATCTGAATTAGCGTATGACATTATTTTTCTGCAATTTTTTTGGTAACATATGGTTTTGGAGTTTTCAGCATCATGGTTTGGATTTTTTTGGTTTTTTTTTGGTGATTTATGCAGATTGAGTTCTGGATCTGCTTGCTGCTGACGATTTTGGGGTACATTCCTGGAATTATATACGCAGTTTATGTCATCACCAAGTGACAGGGTTGATGTCTGATTGTATGGTGTTTGGAGGTCCATTGTAATTATATGGGGGACTGTGAAGTTTTTAACAGGTTTCCCTGAAATGGATCGTATTGTCTCTGTATTTATGTGATTCAAAAGTTTGTTTTCAGATTATGTTTTATTCTGGATAATATCATGTTGAAGTAAAATTGTATAATTGAGGACAATTAGAATGAAAGACATGTAACTTCTCTTTGAAAAATCCTAAATGACCTCCTAATTGGTTTAAGTGAGAGCTAGTCCTAATTTGCTTGAATTGGTTTTTCATTGTTCATTGTTTCAGAACTTACCACTCAAAATTACTCCTGCATACACTCACTTGGTATTTATCATATCCTTAGTTTGACCTCCCTCACATGGGCATGGTCATGGTCATTTATACTAGAGGTCATATGTAATTTATCTGTAGGTATTTTTCCATCCAAACATTTATTCTAGACAATAAATATGTACCAATAGAAGATGTTTCAATAATGCTGAATTTTTACAAAGGATCTTGTATCCTCTTCAATAAATTTTCTTACTTTTCGGAGTGATGTTGAATTTGTACAGAGTAGCTTGTATTTTTCTTGCTTTTTGGAAGAGTGTTCTCTCTTCTACAATGGCTTCCTGCATTGTTTCATACCATACTTTATAGGATATATTCTCTCTTTTAGCAAAAACTATATTGCACAATTCCTTACTAGAATTCTTATTTCGGCTTCATGCTGCTTACATATTTATATTGAATAGAAAACATCAATGGGCATTTCTAAGTGTTGTCATAGTTTCAAATCTTGACGAAACATTTCAATACAATTAGCTTTTTTAGGTTACATTCTAAGTCCTCCTCTCTAATTATCACAAGTGGTATTCAAAAGCAAGTAAACCTATAAATCCAACAAAAATTTAGACATAAAACTAGAAAACTTAAACATGAATACGATTTTTTCACTAGACCGCAATTACTTTCACAGGATTAGCCATTATATGCCCCTTTGTTGGAAGTTTTAATTTTGATATTTAGAGATCTCTTTTTCTTTAATGTTATTTTTTTATGAAAAAGATCTTATATTATATTAATGCAATAAGATACAAGATAGCTTTCAACAAAAAAGCGGGCGGTATGAGAGCACACCCCAAAACCACAAACAAACTAGGCCAAGCCTAGAACAACAAAAGTCAAACTAGGCCGAGCCTAGGAAAGTACAACAAAACAAAAAGTATCATTTCGACAAAAAAAAAAGGTAAAATCAAGCGTGATTTGCAAACATGCACGATGTAGAAGGATCTTGATCATCCGCCACCCCGAACCAGAAAGATACTTTTCTAGTGTCTGAAATCTCCCAGCCAGCAGCAAGTTCTTCCTCAGGGTTTGCTTCCTCACGCGTAGGAATGGCGAGGTTGAGGTGCGGAATTTGCCAGAAGATGGCAAGGGTGGCGGTGGTTGCCCAAACGGCTGGTGCGAAGTGGCGGTAGGAGGAGAGCCCCAGCCCTACTAGTGAGCCGACGAATGTGGTAGAGAACACCACCCATCTTGCCAAGGTGGCAAGCCCCGGCCCGGCTATGCTGCGAGCCGAGCCGAGTGTGGCGGTGAGCCACGACCATGGCGGCACACACAGGCGAATGACTATGTCGATGACTTAATCCTAGAGAGCGGTGGGTGTGGTTGAAAGCATGATGTTGGGATCTGCTGCGTCGGCCTCCACGGGCTGAAGGCGAGGAGCACCTAGTGGGAGAAGGAGGCACTTAGGCAACATTGCACAAGGCTTCCCCCCAGTGTCACAAAGCAAAGTCTAGAGGTGGTCCACCTCCAGCGCCACCTTGTTTGCTTGGACTTGAATCTGCAGAAGCACATTGGAGATCACCATAGATTTATTATAAATCGAGAAAGATTGATCAACTGTAGAATTAGCAAAGAAAAAAGCATTTCTTTCTTTCCATATCCAAAATAAAATCTCCCCTCTGAAAACATGCCAAATTTGGGTGAACATAGGCAAAAGTTTGGGATTGTCTCCCAAGAGGATATGTTGCCAAGTGAAACAGTGGGGCCGTGAGGGAAAGAAAAAAGTATGGATCCAGTTCCAGGCAATTTGAGCTTTGGGACAAAACCAGAAGACATGCAAAAGTGTTTCCAGATGCCCATAGAAGGGGCATTTGGGAGCTGGAATCCCAATTTGAACAAGACAAGCCCTAATAGGAAGGCCTTGGTGTAGAATACACCAAAGAAAATGAGAAATTTTGGGCTCCACACATATAGTCCAAATAGTCTCAAATCGTCTACCCCAGGTAGACAAAGTGGCGTGAATTCCCCAATGAGTATTAAGTTTTCCACCATGGGAAAATGGGGTGAGAGCCATCGATAGCCTTTATTGGCTTTATAGTTATAAAGGAGTATCAACATACCACTTCCAGTTTGTCCACCAAGGGTGAGAGGAGTGCACAACAATCTTATGTAGCATGTGATCAAGAACCGAATTGATCACAATATTGAAAGTATCCTGATCTTGGTTGGAAAGCCAAAACAAAGCTTTAAAATCTGGCCAAGATAACTAGGATTGCGTGTTCTTGCAGAAGAAGTCCTCGATGGTGTGAATTCTGCGCTTGAAGAATTTGAGCGCGGAGATTCCGGGACCTCTGCTAAGCATTGATCTTGGGATTGAAAAATTGGCGACCACTAGAGAGATTGTTGGTTAAGAGATAACCCATTGCAAAGCCATCCCCTTTCCATAAAAGCTAGGGTTTGACACATTCCCACACTTTCCAGATACTTTTAAGCACAAAAGTGCCAACGATTTTGACAGGCACAAGAGTGATGAGCAAATTGACAAACCCTAAGCCTTTCCATGCGGGCGGTCATAAGGAGAGCCTTCCATAATGTCATGCCATATGAGAACTTTCCAAGCTTCTTGGCCAGTGATGCTTCTGATAATCCACTTAGCACAAAGAGCTTGCCCTTGGCGTTGAATGTGAATAAGCCCGAGGCCTCTAGAATTGCGAGGCAGACAACATATATCCCAAGCTACTCAATGAAAACCTTTTCCAGTAGAGGCATTAGCCCATAGGAAAGCTTTGAGTAGCTTTTCCAAGCTTTTGATGGAGGCCTTGGAAGGAACCCAACAAGACGAGTAGTAGACATGGGTAGCAGCAAGAACTTTAGAGCAAATTTGGAATTTGCCAGCCAGAGACAAAGGCCTAGTAAGCCAATATTCCAGTTTTTTTGCCACCCATTGAATGACATAATGTCATAGATCAGCCGAGGAGGCTTGAAAAGCAAAAGGAATACCTAGAAATTTGAAAATCTCACCATGCTGCAGAATTTTCCAATCAAATTTGGCAAGCCAGTCTAGCGTAGGAAGGAAAGATTGCTGTAACATTGAGTTTTTCACCATTGAATGGATGAGCCAGAAGCTAGGTAGAAAGTATCCAAGCATTGCATAGCATTGTCAATGTTGTTCTCATCCTCGATAAGTGTAAGGAAGGAATCATCTGCAAAATTCCCATTGAGGAGTTGAGAATTGGGCTCATCAGGTAGCGAGATTCCACGAACAAGACCTTGTGCTTTGGCATGGGCTAAGAGATAACCAAAGCCTTCGGCCGCCAACACATAAAGTGCAGGGGCAAGAGGACAACCTTGCCTGATAGACCGGAATAGTCCAAAGGGCTCGAGCTAAGGCCATTGATAGAAATTTGAGCAGATGCATCTGCAAAGAGCATATTGATGGTTTGAATAAAAATGGGTCCAAAGCCAAGGGCTGAAGCATGGCGAGGATGAAAGGCCATTCAATTCGATCATAAGCCTTCTCAAAGTCAATCTTGATAAACATGGCAGCTTGATGAGATCTACGAGCCCATTCCATGCCTTCCCAAACCGTGATGATGTTATCCAGGATGAAACGCCCTTATATGAAGCATGTTTTCTCTGGTGAATAATATGTAGAAGATTACGTAATCACAGAGCTAACGCTTTGGCAATGATTTTGTAGGAGACATTCAACAGCGTAATCGACCACCAACAAGTGATTTTCTCGAGATCTCCTTGCTTAGGGATAAATTTAATGTTCCCCTTGTTAATGCATGGCCCTAGGGAGTGGTTTTGAAACCCTTCAAGATAGACTGAAGAAGGTCTTGCCCAATAGAATCCCAAGATTTTTATAGAATTCATAAGGGAATCCATCACATGCCCGACACTTTATCATTAGCCATTTGCATAGTGGCTTCATGGAGGTCTTCAATGGTGAGCATTCTTTCACAGATCACCTTCTGAGCCTCTGAAAGCTTGCATGGCACAACCCCCAAACATTGGTCAAGAGTGGCTCGGCGAGTTGCGGAGGGCGGCTAAGCTTGACAGAGCTTATTTTGTCACACAAAGGCTTGCAACATAAGTTATGGGTCAGTAATTTGAGCTCCGTTGTCCATGATAGCTCGGATCTGTTGAGAAGGCTTTCTAGCTCGAAGAGAAAGAAAGAATTCTTTTGAGACCCGATCTCCAATCTTGAGCTAATGCATTCGAGCCTAGATCTAAGCACCTCTAGCATTATAGTTGTCTAATTTGGATTTGATGCCAGAGTGTTGCAACTTGCAGTTCTGAGCGTCAGAGAAGGGATCACCTTGAAGCGCCACCATCACCCGGCTGAGAGCCGAGGTGTTAGCATTGTATGAACGGCACCAAATTTTTCTAGCGGGTGGCTGTAGATTCTAAGAAATCTGGTAGTTTGAGTCAACGCATCTTCCCACCATTATAACCAGCTGGTTTGCATAGGTGGATGAAATCATTGACAATGACTAGGTCGTGGAATTAAATTCCAAATCCGCTTGATATGATTGACAGTGGGGCCATGTTGCATCAAGGCAGTATTAAGAAAGAATTGGCCTTTATGACAAAATGGTGCGGATCATGTCAACATATACGAAATTGTATAGGGGAGTGGTCCAAAAGGAAAAAGTCAGGCATAACCTCCACTTGGCATGGAATAAATGTTATCAAACTCAAAAAAGTTGTGAGCTGACATCATGGCCCCGTCAACTTGTTTAAGGATGTTGTTTGTCCCTCCACAAAGATTGGACCACGTGTACCAAGCTATAGAGGTGGGAAAGTGAGATGCGTTAGGATCAAAGAATCTAAATTTATTTCGCATGAAGTACCACGCTTCCCTTTCACCAGGTGTCCACCTCATAGGCAGGTGGCCACATTTATCATTTGGGGATTCAACCATATTAAAATCTCCACTTATAACCCAATAGGCATCGGAATGGAGTTGGTTATCCACCGCCATAGATCGGCCCTTTCGGCCACATCATTCGAGGTGTAAATATTAATAAGCCCAAAAGGGTGGACCTCAATATTAAAGAGGACCCATATGACACGGTTGTGGGGTCATTCCATTGTCAATTAATAAAGGCTGTCATTTAGGGAAAAAAAAAGTGAAATTAATCCCCCATGCCTTGCTTTATTGCTATGAAAGCCAAGTGTCGGGGCGGATGGATTTGCATACCATCTACAACTGAAAACCTGTAATTTTAACTTCTGTAAAAACAAAACATCCAGATTTGCACATCGTTGTCAAGTTTCACACACCACATACTTACGACAGGAGTCTGAGATCCCTAACATTCCAAGATAAAAAATTCATGGGAAACGTTGGTCAAGAGCCATATCCCCATCCTCCAAGCCCTCAAGGGCATCATATTGATTGTGCAAGAAAGGAGCAACGTTATGCTGTAAAAAATCTTGCAAATCAATTTTTTTCCATTCAACGTACTCAATGTTGTATTCCGCTTTGATGGAATCCACACTGCATGTTGGGCTATGGTCTGAGAGATGCAAGATGGACTTCGGGGTCATTTAGAAGGCCCTTGTGAGTTGCTTGGCAACAACAAAGGAACTGAATGTGGGATGGGGACGTGAGAAAACAAAATTTGTTTGGTCCATGAGAACCAACACCACAAGGGGCATGCTGGAATACTTTGGTAACGGGGTAGCCGAGATGGCAAGCAACAACTAGTTCCTTAGCAGCAGATAGTTGGTTCCTTAGTAGCAGTATAGGCTCCTTAGCGAGTATTGTGAGAATGTTCCTTAACAGTTGGTTCATGATGGCCATGGGAGCAGAGGCTTTGAATAATTGGGTTTTGTTTTTGTTTCGACGACCACTAGCAACTTTCCAACCTTCCTCCTGTTGGGGTTTGACTGGCTCGGAAGATATTTTTGCCATAGGGTGGTTACGGGGGACATAAAGTGGACAATCCTTGATCTTGTGATCAAATGCTTGACAATGGAAGCAAGTGTTTGGTAGATTGATATACATGACCCACGAGGGGAGTAGTGTTTATTGCCCATTTGAATATCCACAAATTCTTTGAGGTCCTGCGAGAGATCAATCTCAACGCATACTCACTTCTAGGGACGAGCATGGTAAAACTTATCGGCTTCCATGCATACTACCCACCCAAGCGAAGTGGAAATTTACGGAAAAAAATGAATGCATGACAGAGGAAGACCAGAAATTCAATCCAAACATGCACTTTAAGGGTGGTATATTCGGTGGGAGAATGGAGGGAAAGAATGCGAAGGCGGGGAGTAAGGGAAAGGCCAAAGGTAGAGGTAGGGAGAGCTTGCGAGGCCATGGTAGGGGAGGAAAGACCACGGTCGGCCGCGGGGGATCTCACGGGCGAGGTGGGGGTGAGCATGATAATGGTGGACGGGGTAAGAAGGGGGAGGAACAATGCCCTAATCCTAGGGTTTTAAAATTTGTCGGGACTTCGTTGGGGATAACGGGCAAAAATATTGCAATAGAAGTAGCGGTGGTAGTGCTATAGGCCATCATGGTCTAGATATTTCTCGAAAGACTACCTCTTTCAAAGATATACTTGAAAACAACAATGAACTAATCCCGGGAAACAAACAGCAAGTAATCTAGCCTACCTGGTTGATTTGGCTGAGGATATTCCCTCTGTAACCATTGAGAACCCTGAGGTGGAGGAATATTTCAAAAATTTATCAAGAGATGCAGTGATCGGTAGGTTTAATGGGTTTTGGCCTTCCTCCTCCGCTCTGTACCAGTGGGTATTCGATACTTGGACCAATAAGTGTGAAATATCCCTCTGTTCTAAGGGATTTTTCATTGTCCATTTTAGAGAAGTGAAGACTATCAGCGATGTTTGACAGATGGTCTGTGGTTCTAGGGACATGCGGGTTTATTTATAACTCCATGGTTTCCAGATTTCAATCCGAATACATATTCGGTTGCCAAAACACCTGTTTGGGTCAGGCTCCCTAATCTCCCCTTGCATCTATGGTATGCCCTGGAGGATATTGGTAATGGTTTGGGAAATTTTATCAAAGAAGACTTGGATAGAACACATTCGTTTGTGTTCTTTTGCCCGTATGTGCATTGAACTCGATTTGAGCAAAGGATTACTAGGATCAGATCAATCTTAAATTTGGTAATTTTCAGCATTGCCAGATCTTAGACTATGAGAATACTGCATTCGATGTAGATTATGCAGAAAAATGGGTCATCTACAAGCCTCTTTTCCCATCAACAAAAACTACAAACCTACAAAAAAGAATGGATCAACCTCTTAGCTAGCGGTGGGCTCTGTTAACCCAGATTTGGTATCTGCTTCAAATTTTAAGATGCTCTGAATAATCCAAACCCCGTGAATAAAGTAGACACAGGGAAGGAGGACTCTGAGATGGGAATTCAAGAAAATCACATGGCTGCAGGTGGAACAAAAAGAGGATATTATTCGGAAAGTTCGAATCGATCGGGCTTAGTGTCGATAAAATGATTTCTTCGTAAATTCCTAGCAAAATTGTGTTTGGTTATCTCGACTGACCAAGGCAAGTGGTTCAAAGTAAAAAAGTGAAAAAACAAAAAGGGTAGAATGGGAAACATTGAGGATTATTTTCCATCGCAAGGTGGGAAGTAATTTTTTATTTAGGTTGTTTTGGTTTTCCTTATACTTTTGTAAGTCGTTGTTCAGATGTAGTTTGTTTACCTTTGGCTTTAAAAGCCTGTTGTTATCCAGAGGATCTGGCCTCTGCTTTAGGAATAGGGAACGGGTCCCTTCAACCCACTTTATCAATAAAAAGGTGGTATATTCAGATACCACAAAGTCCTTGTGCCAGGTGTTAACACAAGTAGCGAGTTATAGACATACCAAGTGGCTTGCTTAGCCAAAATATTGGGCGCGTTAGCAGGGTCAGAGAAACGAAAAAGAAAGAAACCCTTGGTCATGTTTTGAACACTATCTAGACAGACCCCATGAGGGGTCCAAACTATGTTAGCCCAGGATTTAAGCATGCTTTCAGAGGGGATTCGACCCACAAAATACCCAATGAGGCAAAACTGTTCTAACCATTGACAAACAACATTAAATTCAGGAATGGGCAGAACTACATCCAAAGGAGAGAGATTACCTCGTGAAAAACCTTCGGGATGAACTTCCTGGGGTGCTTCATTGGTGGTGCCATTGCTCGCTCCACTATCTCTTGTCATGGTTGAAACAACTGGGTTTGAAGATGGCGAGGTCATTATATAGGGGATGCCCAGAGGGTGAAAAACCCTAGGAGAGACTATAGCAATAAATTCCCACAGAGCCTGAAAAGGCCGTGGTATGATGGTTAGAGGGGGAAACCCTAGAAGAGTGGACTCGATTTTGCACGAGTTGCAAAATCATTTTTTTATTCATGTCAATTTTCAAATCAAGTCATTTTAACATAATTCTTCTATGCATATAGTTTGAGTTGGAGGCATCAACTAATGTGGCAAGTGATTGCACTTATTTATGTGATTCACGTCATAATATGCATATCGTACATACATGTCACATCATTTTAAAAATTAAAATAATATTTTTCCTTTAAAATAAAATATGTTTAAGTTGAGTTTCTTTTCTACCATGTTTAGTACTAATTTGAAATTTGGACTTACAACACTTCATAATAAGTATTTGACATTTATTTTAACATATTCCATTTACACATTTATTGATTTGATCTAAAGACATCTTGCTCAATTCCCACACTCTAAGTCTACTAGATAACTACTTATTCTTCAACTTAACATTTTTGGAACCAATGCAACTTATGCACAATACATCTACAAACTCCTAGTTATTCGCTTCATGTCTCTAATTAGGTTATAACTTAATCTTGGATAAAATTGTTCGGTAAAAGGACAATATCTCGTAGATATTTATGTCCAAGACTGATAATTATATTAGTTGTACTTACAAAAATCGTATTTCAAATGCACAAGTTACTTCCATTTGCTTAGGGTCAATTGAGAAGGAAATCATTTGCACAAATAAGTTACAAAAACATATACATTCTAACTTATTAGGACATATTTAGACATCTATAAGATCTCACTCTCAAGCACACTCTAAGGACTTTAGGCCCTAATCATTGAAGCATCAATCCTTTATTAATTTACAACAAGCTACAAGTCTACATATGTTATTATTTGCTAGCTTTGGTCATTCAACTTCAAAAAATAAATAAATATAAGAGATATAGAAAGTAGGAATGCGATGGTTTCTTATTACTTCAATTTTAATTCTAGATTAGGGTTAAAATCATAATGTATTATTCATATTATTAATTAAACATTGGCATTCATGGCTAAACATATATATATAGAGCAATTACAAGACAAATCATTTAGAATATGTGATAAATAAAGAAAGACATAAGAAGAACAATGTGCTTAACTCTTTACGTGTTCTGAAGACTGATCTAGGTGTGATAGATAGATGAATGGGTTGGAAAATTTCTACACTACAACTTTATTTTCCCTTACAAATGACCGAAATATGTTTCATTGTAAAGTGTTAGGTCTCACAAATATGTGAAATCCTTTGTAATGAGAAATTGCCCCAACACCTTAACTTAGGGTAAAACCCTTGCAAAAAGGTTAGTGTTTGGGTCAAAGTGCAATCTGTACACTTCTTATGTTCGTACTACTCCAAAGAGGCCTCAAACCGCATGTAGTTGTCCACTAAGAGACATCATATGGATGCAACTATATTTGATAACTCGAACACTTGATAATTTTTTATAATGACTTGGCTTGCTTAGTGTTTGACTTGGCTTCGAGGGATATTGTCTTGATGAAGTCAACTCTTGAACCTAGTTTGGAGTGCTTCAGACTTGTGGAGGGGAAAATCCTAATATCTATTTCTACTTTAAGGAAATTTATGAGAACTTTAAATGCATTTTGAGTGATTTGTATTTGAGTGTGAACAATGATGTTTGGTGATCGAATGAGTGCATTTAACTTGCTTATATAGGGTTTCGTAGGTATACATTCGCTTTAAGGCCAATCCATAGGAAGGTACATATAAAAATATGAAATTGATAAAATAACCGTTAAGTGGCTTTAAATCAATTTATTATTTTCGGACTAAACTATTGGACGTTTTGGTCCCATTTGCACCATTTGGTGGTCAAATAATATAACCGTGTCCCACTTTTTTACACTTTTTGTACCTTCAGAAAAATATGTCCCAAAACTAAAAGATGAACAAACACATATAAAATGACCAAACATGTATTTTTAAGAGCTTAAAAATACCAAGGCGCAGGGCATCCAAAATTTACTTGATTTTTTAAAGTGTTTATAGTATTTTTAAATATTTATTTACTAGTCAAATTTTAAAATATTTTTGGCCACCAAGTGGGACACACTTATATGCTTTGAGCCTTGGTCCAAATGGAAGTGTGGCCTTATAAAGATCTACATATGCTAATTATGATTAATAGATTGTATGTAAATCATGTAAGCATTTACGTGAGTAGTTGAGAAGTGCAATGAGGAGAGCAAGTCTTGTAATAGGACTAGGGATAGGCTAGGATATAACAACTAATCTCAAAACACGTGCACAAGTCATGATTTAGGAATTACGTCAATAATGTCATTCTCAGTGATAAGTTATCAAATTTAGGTGGTTACATTTCCCCCTTTAAGCTGGGAAATGAAATTTGTTTGCTTAAACGAAAATATACCTTAACATGTAAACGAACTTTGTCTTTTCTTGAGGTTTTTGGTCACTTGAGGGGTTGCACAATCTCTAAAGTGAAGCATGCATCATAAATGGTAGTCAATGTCTATATAGAAAGAATTGAACTTTAACTCTAAATTGAAATTGAACTTGAAATTTGAAAATACAAAGTGAATAAAACATGGAAAGAGTACACATGTTTGCATTGTTAAAAAGGACCTTCTTGTTTAAAGAATTTGGAGAGAGGGGTTAGAACCATGCCGATGGAGGATTCAAGGTTATCAATCCCCAATTGAGAGAAGTAATCGAAAACAAGAGGGAAAGGGTGTCCCGACACAAAAATAACTAAAATAGAGTGAGAAGAAGGGTATCATAAGGTGTTTAATGGCCCTTAAATCCTTCAAAAGAGAGTGAGAGGAAAAGAGTTTCATAGTGCATGTAACGGCCCTAAAAATCTTCAACCCATGGAACCACACAACCACAAATAAATTTAGGTTGTGAATGTGAAAATCCTTGTAAAGGTGAAAGGGAATGAAGACATCTTGTCTCCTCACCATGCATTATATGGGTGTAGATGTGTCAAGTGTGTAAAGATAAAAGGGAATGAAACACAATCATGGCTACACCATGCATTGTAAAAGAATTTAGGTTCCAAATGTGAAAATTTGAAAGGGAATGAAGTGCACTCATGCCCCCACATTGTGTACTAAATGTTGTGAAATCTACCATGAATTGTGTATCTATCCCTAAACTTATATTACAATTTTTTAAAAACTTATATATTATAGAAAATTATGAATAGGATATAAAAAATCTACTCAAGACTGTTTCACCAATAAGTTTTACACTTTCCTAGGACGAAAATATATAGAAGGTAAATGGCTAAGGAGGAATACCTGTGAGGTGAAGAAGGAAGGTAGAATGTAGATGCAAAGACCAAAAAGAGTATTAAATAGCATATTACAAAGGGACTGCCTATCGTATGCTAGATCTAGAAGCGTGGTGCTTCCTAAAGAGGTTTTCAATCCACTTTAATAACAATTCAATGTGAATAAACAACTGAAATAAATAAGTCCTATTACAATGTAATGATTTAGGTTTCTCATACACACAATACACTAGATTTTATGCTAGATATCAAAATAACACTAAATCTAATTAGAACTAGGGTTTTTTCAGTCAGACAGGTCTATCAAAGGTCTGGTAAGGGTCTGGGGTTGATTGGTTGAGGTCTGGGTTGGTTTTGGGTGAGTGGGAAGCTTGCTTGGTCTAAGAGAATATAAAATGACACAGAGACCGATATCGGTCTAGTGACCGATGCCGGTATGGGGACTAAACCGATGGTGGTCAGGAACCAACGTCGGTAGGGGAAATAGGTAATGAACTATTAAAAATGGGTTTTTAGGCTCTCTGATTGCACAGAGAGTGAGGGTAGTGTGGTTTGGGTCGTAATAATATAGCTTGAGAAGACTCAAGAACACTAAGAAGAGAGGTTTAAAGGGTGAAAAGTTAAAGCTGGTGGTTGAATAGTGGGTTGGTGAGAAGATGGAGATATCCGTATAACAAATAAAAAATAAAATAATGAAAGAAGAAAAGAGATCTACAATAAAGATAAGCACAAATGATTAAAATCATGTTACTTACTTGTTGTATTTTGTAGATCTTGTGGTTGATGATGGTTGGTGGTTGATTGGTGAGGTGGTAGCTGAGTTCAATGCATGATAGTATGACCTGTGTATCCCATGAGAATGCTCCAATGATCTTGGAAGGAGAATCCTTGGGTTGTGTTACTCTCTGGTGGTGTGTGGATGTTGTTTGGATGAAGCAATGGCTCTGAGATCTTTACTTTATTGCAAAAGCACTCTCAAAACTCGAAATGACCAACCTGAGTAAAGGTTGTAAAATTCTATATAAAGGAACCAATGGTGGTTTAGGTGATCGACGTCACCGAGGATAAACCAACGTCGGTTAGGGTGAAATAGTCCTATTTACCAAAAATAGGTAGATCTTCCCATATTTGGCATGCTTTCCTTGTTGGGTCCACTTAGGGAAGTAGAGTTCACGTGAGAGAAGGCAGGAAGATCTTAGAAGAAGTCCAGTTAGGTTTAGGAAGAATTCTTAGTTAGTTAGGTCAAGTAGTGACTCAACACTGGGAGTGATGACTCAATGTTAAGAGTGATGACTTGGTCATTGTGAGTTAAATTCCCTAGAATGGGTCCAGGATGAGGTGTCATGATGAGGTGGAGGTGTGAGGATGAAATTAACTTAATTAAAATAATTAAATTAATTAATAATGTGAGGATGAATATTAATATGGGGTAAAGGGGTCATGATTAGTTAAATGTGTTATGTTAATTAATTGAAGGGGACCAAGGGAGTGTGACCCAAATTTGGTGTCTACATTTTCCCTTTTTGTCACGTAGCTTGTATTGATAAGTGACATTGAAAAAAATAGGAAGTTGGTGCTCCAGTATGAGTGAAGGTTAGGTTTCCCCAAGTGTGGGTGGAGGTGATCCCCTCAAACTAGGAACTGATGAGGTGTTAAACAGAGTCGGTGAGTGGTTTGATAAATGGGTAAGTGATGAAAATGAGGGTAGGTTGGTTGTAGGTAAGGGTGATTTTGGTTGGGTAATAGGTAGTGGCAGTCTAACACACACACATATAGATTATGATAAGGTACCAGGTTGAAGAGCTTGCAAACTCTACATTGTCAAAGGTCGATAGGTTTATCCAAACAAGGTTGAAGTGGTTTAGGTATCCAAGGTATAGGATATGGTCCTAAAACACAACTAGGCAGGTGTAGGAATGGGAATAGGTTTTGTTCTAGGGCACCAAAGGTATGGTTGGGATAAACAACATGACATTAGGCAAGGTAAGGTCATTAGGCTAAACAACACGAGTATCACATCATGCAAGGTATAATGAGTACACAAATTTGAGTGTCACAAAGGTGAGTGTCGGGTTGGGTGATTTAGGAAAATCATGCCCCAATTGAGGTAAGGCCACATGAGGGGAAAAACATGCCCCAACTAATGGTTTTGAGGTTGGGTGAGAGGTAATAAGGTCATGATTGAGTTAAGATGATTGAGTCAAGTCTTGTAGGAATGATGGAAAAAGTTAGGTATAAAAGGCATGGGATTGGTTGAGTTTTTTCAGTGGTAGGCAATGATAGGTATAGGTTTGGTTAGGTATAGGCATGGTATATGGTGATCAAGGTATAGGTATGGTGACGATGTTATGGTGGTATAGGCATGGTGGATGGTGGTAATAGATGGTTTGGTAGTATAGGCATGGTGGAGTCTATAGGTAGGTTTGAGTTAGGTAATTTCCAAGTTACTGATCTTATGGAAATAATGTATTGTATGTATGTTGTGGTTAAATTTCCAAGTAATTAATATCATGGAAATATGAAATGATTTAAGTAGAATATGGTCATGGTGATAAAATGGTAGGTATGTATGTTTTTATGATATATTAATTTCCAAGTTTTTTGTGTAAATGGAAACTAACTAGGGTAGAATGTGAACGTAAAGGGGGAAAATTTGGTTAGGGGTAAAAGTGGTTGAGCTAACCTCCAAGGGTCCCATGCCCTCGAGTGCTACCTACATAGCCCTAGGAAAAAGGGCCTTAGGCCATGATGTAGTTCTCCCATAAGCTAGGGAAGAATATGATAAGGGAGATGAATGGGTCGGTAGGTTTTAGGCATGATTGAGTTTAGGTCATTTAGGCATGGTTGAGTTTAGGTTGAATGGTTGAGGTTTTAGGCATGGTTGGTGATTTAGGTGGGTGATTTTGGTGGGAGAGGAATTCCCAAAATGTAGGTGTCGAAGGTCTGGTCCTGTGTAGTAGAATCAATAAGTAAGAAAAGAGGTGAATGGTAAGAGGAGACAAAAATCCACCTAATTGGTAAGAACCATTATGAGTCTATCATACCAAAGATTGGCTTATGAACATAAGACCTAAAGGCATTGCATGATTGACTATTCTAAAGGTGAATAAAGTCACATGATCATGAAATGTCACATTTGTGGCATGTCCCTTGAGTAGGTAGAAGATTAGAAAGGAAAGACGATGAGGTGAAATGGGTTGTTTTAGCGTAACCTTGGTGTGAGACAACATGCCTCTTCTATAAGATACCCAAGACCAAAATAGGAAAGTCCATGACAAAAAAGTTATCTTTTTTTTTTTTTTTTTTATATAGACTGATCGATGCGGAAGTCTATGTGGGATGAATAGAATATCTCCTTGAGGTCTTTGTGAAGTTGATCGATGTGGAAGCTTCAAAATATTTTATTTTATTTTTGTAGAAATAGTCTTCTTTTTGATAGACTATGTACAATAGGGCTAGCTTTTTATAGTTTTCCTTCGAGGGAGCAATCTATTTATAACAAAAGATGGAAAGATAGATGTCCTTTTGAGGGATTCATCTATTTACTAGAAGTTTGACTCAAGGAGTTTTGAATTTGAAAATCCCATATATTACTTTTGAATTTTTTTTTTTGACTTTTAGGTCATGGACAAGACTATAGAGGAGTATAGGCTTCCTTTTATGAAGACAAAACCATAACATGCAAAGGGTTAGCTATGAAAGAGAGGTTTTAAGTGATGAAAACCATGGGATTCCATCCTGAAAAGGATGAAAAGTATCCATGAGAATCATGCCATGAGTAGAGTCATGGTACTCATATTGAAGATAAGGTTGAAAGGTGATGGGTAATCACATGATTCTTGTTTAGTCATTGATCCTTAAAATAGGTAAGTGGAAGGTGAATGTTGCTCAAGGGATGAGTGTTTAATAGATAGAAGGTGATATAGGACTTGATTCAACAATAGAATGGTCGAAGATGCAAGGCATTGAGGGGCTCAGTTCGGGTTTACCTTCAAGTGAAGATAAACGATAAGCACCCGATCCATAGGCATGAGTAATGATATAGGGTCCAAGCCAATTAGGAGTGAACTTTCCCCATTTACTTTTCTCCACTTTTGTTACATGTTGATTTTCCTTTAGGATGAGGTCACCAACCTTGAAGGTTCATTCTTGGACATGTTTATCAGGCACACATTTGATACATTTTTGGTAGATTTGAAGGTGATCAAGAGCATTTAGATGACATTCATCTAATAACTCAAGTTGTGCCAAATGTCTAGAAAATCATCATCATCATTGAGCATATATTTGAGTGAGATACGAAGAGATGGAATTTGGACTTCGAGAGGCAAGACAACCTCTATACCGTAGACCAAAGAGAAAGGTGTGGTAGTAGTTGAGGTGTGAATACTAGTGATAAGCCCATAAGGAAAAAGGAATGTGTGTGTGCCAATCCTTACCAATATCATCAACCACTTTCATAAGAATTTTATTTAGGGTTTTGTTAGTTGATTCATTTGGCCATTTGTTTGAGGATAATAAGGTGAAGAAAAATGAGTTGAATGTCAAAGGCATCACAAAGAGTTTCCATAGGGTTTTGTTTTTGAATTATTTTCTGTTATCAGTGATGAGGTGGTGAGGAACACCAAAGAAAAATGATGTGATGGTTGATGAATTCACATATTTTCTCAGATTTTGTAGAAATAAGAGGTATGTACTTCCACCCATTTAGTGTAATATTTGGTAGTGGTAATAATCCATTGATGACATTGGGAAGAATGAGGGTTATCTCTCCGACAAGATCCAAACCCCATTGAGAGAAAGGCCAAAGGTCTCATGTGACCTATAAGGCATGACTAGGGGTGTGATGAAGATTAGCATGTTGCTAACACTTCACACAATGCTTGACATAGTCACAAAATCATGGTTTAGGGTTGGCCAATAATAGCCAAGGTGAAGGATGCGCTTAGTGATAAACTAAGCCACTGAAGTGACCCCAAAAATCCCATCGTGAACTTCCTTGATGGTGTATGGAACTTTAGAACTTGTAAGGCATCATAAGAGGATACCATCAAAGCCCACGTTTATAGAGAAGACCACCATGATGACATAGTGAGAGACACTTTTGAGAAAGGCTCGTTGTCCATTGCGAGTAAGATCTGGAGGTAGAATTGAAAGGGAAAGGTAGTCAACAAACTACTTATACCAAAGGTCACATGGGTCAATTTCAATGTTTCCTACAAGGTTAATGTCTCGAATAGATAAGAAGGTGATTACAACCTTTGTACTATGACAAATATTTTTGAGTCGAGGGTGAAGTGGGGATTTGAGAAGCAAGACATGGCCATGGTGTCCACAAATTTATTAGTGGAACGTGGGGTGGTTTGAAGTTCATAATGGTCAAAGGTAGTCAAAATCATGTCAACATGATGTTTATACTTTTGAAGTATCTCATTATGACAACTGGTATATACCATTAACTTGGTTCACAACCAGTTGAGAGTCACCAAAATATATTAATTGATTTAACATCTAAGGTTATGGTGGTTTGAAGACCTAACACGAGTGCTTCATATTCGGTGATATTGTTAGTACAATCAAAATCTAGTTTGAAAGATAATGGCATAGGCTCACCATCAAGAGGAATGAGGATAACTCCTGCACCACCCCCACACTGACATTTGGAACCATCAAGAATAAGGTCATCTGGTAAATGGTATCATCCAGGAGAGGGTAGTGATGGATTCATCAGGGAAGTCAAAGTTAGAAGATTGGTTTCGGAGAGAGGTGCGTCTTGTGAGTTGGTCAACAATGGTTTTTCCTTTGACATATTTTTTTATGGATGAATTTGAGATCTAGGTTTACAAGAAGCATGAGCCAACGTGCAACACGTTGATGTTGGTAGGGCTTAGCATACATGTAATGTAAGGGGTCAGTATTGGTGACAATGAAGGTTTTGTGGTTGAGTAGGTAATGGTGAAGTTTAGTGGTGAAAAAAACTAAGGCTAGAAGAGTTTTTTGGTGTGTATATCTAGTTTCGTAGTCTAAAAGTGTATGACTTATATAATAAACCATTTTCTCCTATGTTTCTATCATGATGAGCGAGCATGGCACCCAGGAATGATCAATAGAAAGAAATGTAAAGGTAAAATGGTTGGTCATCCTTAGGTGGAATGAGCACAGTGGTTGGAGGAGGTATTGTTTTAAGGCATCAAGGCTTTGTGGCATTCATCATCCCATTTGAAGGAGACATCCTTTTTGAGAAGATGATGAAATGGATGGCAGTGGTCGGAAAGATGAGAAATAAAGTGATGAATAGATTGCAACTTGCCTTGCAAACTACGAAGTTGATGAAGGTTAGTAGGTGGAGGCATCTCGAGAATAGCCTTGATTTTAGTGGGATCAACTTCAATGCCACACAAAGAAATGATAAAACCAAGGAGCTTTCCAGAGAACAATGAAGACACACTTCTTAGGTTGAAGGTGAACACAGTATTTGATGAGATGGTCAAAGACAACCTTAAGGACAACAAGGTGTTTGCCCGATGTTTAGATTTGGCAAGAAGATCATCAATGTAATATTCCAATATGTATGCATGATGTCATGAAAGATATAAGTCATAACCCATTGATATGTAGCACCAATTTTTTAAGGCCAAAGGGCATGACACGATAGCAGAAAGGTCCCCAAGGAGTGATGAAGGTGGTTTTGTGTTGATCTTCTAGGGGTGAGTAATATTTGGTTATAACTCGAGAAACCATCCATGAGTGATAACATCTCATGGCCGGCGGTGAGATCAACTAGTTGGTCAATACTAGGTAGAGGAAAGTCATCTTTGGGGAAAGCTAAGTTAAGGTCATGGAAATCCATGCAAATGTGAGTCCCCTATCACTTTTGTGATAGGAATGATGTTAGAGATCCATTGGGGATAATCAATGGGTAGATGAAGGAAACCAAAAGAAGGTGTTGGAGTTCTTCTTTGACAAGAAGGGAAATGCGAGGATGCATTTTTCATAGCTTTTGTTTCATGGGTTTGGCATCAAGAATGGTTACAATATTGTGGACCACAATGTTTGGGTCAATACCGGCATATCAGCATAGGACCAAGAAAAATCATTTGCTATGATCCCAAAGGAAAGAAGTGAAAGCTTCTGTTCAACAACATCTAAAGATTGGCCTATTTTTAGAATGTGTGGGTCATCTGAGTGTGAATGTTGATTTTGATGGTCGATTCATTCAACATGGTTTGCATCTCAGAAGGTAACGACCATGGTGAATATAAGAATCTTCCACACCAAGGTAGGTGAGAATAGACTCATCATCTGACATTGAATGATTTTAATAGAAGGTGTATCATCATCGATCATGTCAGATACAGAAGGGAAGAGAAGAGGGAGCCTTGCCATCATCTTTGATAAGTCAGAGGTCCTAGGAAATGGTGTTCACAAAAAAAAAGTTAGGAGGAATGGATTCTGGATCCATAGACTTTATAGGTGAAGGTGGTGAATGAGGTGAATGGGGTGGGGAATGTTTATCATCCTCAATGAGTTTGACTCGAGCCTTCTTGGAAGGTGGTTTGAAAATCCAATACCACTATGGTCTTTATGCTTACGAGTGGTGCAAGGAATGATAGTATGACATGCCTTTGTTCATAGAAACCAAAGCCAAATCCCTTCCAAGCACAATGATGGAGGAAGGTGTGGGAAAGCGGTGGTTGGTGAGAGATTGAAGGTCGGAGGAAAATGGTCGAGTTTGGGAAGGTGGCTCGGAAGTAGGTAGAAGCATCAAGTCCCCATATGTTAAGTTGGTGCAAAGGTGGGGAGGACCGTAGGGGAAAACCTTTCCTATGCGGTGATCATAGTGGGGATGTTGGTGAAGGTTACCATACTCTTGAGGAGTAAGGAATGTGTCAATGTTATAAAGGTGGTACTCCCCCAGAGTGAGGCATTGAAAAACACCTTCTAAGGGATCAATAGTGGGTATGTGGGTAGTGGGAATGGATGAATCACTGGACAGTTGGGAAGAAGAAGCATTGGATGTTTGAGAGTAGATGGGTTGGATGATGGGTCAGCTACATAGAAGTTGTGGAAGAAAGTGGGAATAGAGGAGTTAGTTGTGGAAGATGTAGTGGAAAAGTGGTGGATGAGGTAGTGGTGAAGAAGAAGAAGTGGTAGTGGTGGTAGATGCCTTAACTGGTATAAGGACATCATTAGGTCGATACAACATGTTACAGGTCTTGAAAGGTGAAGGGTCAAATTAGAATGGTATAGTTGTGCCCTTCATGTTCAAATTTTAAATAATGGTGTAAGGTTGAAGGAACACAACCCATGGCATGAATCCAAGGTCAGCCAAGTAACATGTTGTACTAGAATTCCCCCTCTAAGACATAGAATAATTCAGGAATGGTATGGGGCCTACACAAATGTGGAGAATGATGGTGCTTGAGGGTGGAAGTCATGGCATCATTAAATGAACACAACATAACTAGGTTATTATGCATGTAATTAGTAGGGATGCATTTGGTTGTATGCATGGGAGGAAATGATGTTAATATTGGCACCTTCCATCGATCATAACACATATGCATATATTATCAATGTAGATGGAAATAAATAGGGTGGGGTCAGGATCATCCAATTAGAGAGTACAATCTCATCGTCAGAGAAATGAGAGTGGATATTTGATGAGTGGTAGTAGGAGCATAGGAAGGGGGATGAAGTGGTGAGAGTGGCGACATGGTGAGGAGTGATAATGGATGCAAACAGGCATAGGGTCATTAGGTAAAACCTCAATAGATTGTAGGACCTCAATGAGGGCCTAACGATGAGACTCAGAGGTTTGGATGAGGTCATACAAAGACATTTTGAGAGGAGACTTGGTGTAATTGTTTAAGCATTGTATGATGGGAAACCCATTAAAAATAGGGTATGTGGGTCCATGATGGTGATTTTGGGTGCAGGTGCAGATGGAATATTGGGTAAAAGAGTAGTGGATGAGCTGGTTGTTTTCCTTTCCTTTTCCTTCTAGGCTCAAGTGGCAATTTGAACCATATTGATCTACGGTAAAGGAGAAAGTGAGTCATGATAGGTGTAGTGTAGTAGCGATAGATGGGAAAAATATGGTGAGGGCAATATATTGGTTTTGTGAAAAAAATGCAACACATTGGCATTTTGGCAAAGGTTTGGCTAGCTCTCTTATGCAGACCATATTGATCTCAAATGTTGAGGAGGATAAAATGGTTGTGGAGGTGGAGATGAAGGTTGCACTGAATAGGTAAGGGATGAGGATGTGTGGTGATAGGTGTAGGTGGAATAGGTCCTCATCTAAAATATCATCATCATCAAAGTTTTCTTCAAGAGGACATAGTTGGAGAAGAATAGTCTTAAGAGCCTTACATTTTTCCACATCATGCCCTAACACACGATGGTAAGTAAGCAAAATTTTTGTATCATCAAACCCTTCTGGTTTAGGTTTGAGTGGGTCATAAGGTCTAAGTGGTGGCAATGTGATGACAGAGGTTTCCAAAAGGTTAGCTAAGATGTTGGCATAAGACCCTGCCAATGGATCACAATGTGAAGTAAGTGTGGGTCTGGATGGAAGTGTGGGTGAATTTGGTGGGAGAGGATCACTAGAGGTGGAATCGAGGTTGAGTAAGTTTGACCACTTTTTTGGTAGATAGTATGGTTTTAGGTTTGGATTGCACCTTCTTGGGTAAAGATGTAGCAGGTGAACTAGTTGTTGAAGGTGGTGTAGGTTTAACTACCTCTTTGGAAGGTAGTGGGTTCTTGGGATTTGGTTGCACCTTCTTGGGTAAAGGTGAAGAAGAAGTGTGTGATGTATAAGGAAGGCAAGATGGTGGAAGGGGATGGGTTAGCCAAGGTGATAATGGAGGTGTGGTGAAGGTTGTGGTAAGAGGAAATGTGGAAGGTACTGGTTGAGGAGAAGGGAATGGCATGGGTAATGATGAGGATACTGGAAGTGGTGTAGGTATAGGAGGTAGAAAGGATGTAGGTGACGTCAAAGCGTAAGTTGTGTAGGTAATTTGGGTGTAACAGAGGATCATGATGAGGTGGGTTGTGTTTTTGGTTTACTCTAGGTAGGAGGCTGTTTGGCCAAGGTTGATGGGTGGGGACCTAGGATAGATGGAAGTGGTGAAGGTGACAGAGGGTAGTGGGTGAAGCCAGTGTATGCGGCCTAAGGGGTGGGTCTTCTTAGGTGGGGGAATAGTCTTTGTGATGGCTTGTGAGGATGTGGCTAAATCTAGTTTGATAGGAGGATGGACTAGACTTGATGTCGGCATGACTCCTAATGTGGTAATGGGTTTGGACGTGGAGGAAGGTATAGGTGCATAGGTAAGGTTTTAGGCATAGGAAAAATTTGTTTTGGTAAAGGTTTAGGTGTGGGTGAGGGTGATGAAGAAGGGGCCACTACAAATGGCATGGGCATGGTGGGTTTGGTTTTCTGAAACACCTTTGGATAGATCGTGGAAGTGTCAACAGACAACATCTGTATTTGAGTTGAGACAGGCAGTCAAAGATGTCCCCAAAGCATGGAATTGTCAACATAATCCAAGTGGTGGCCAAATGTGAGAATGACACCCGATGTAGGGGGATGATGTTGATTTGGTAGTAATCCTTGTAAAGAATGTCTGTGAGATAGGGAAATGGTTGGCTTCAGACTCTATGGGTAAAAGAGATGAGAGAAAATCAACAGATCCTTGAAAGCCAATGGAGAATTGTCACCAATAGGAAGGGATGCTACTAATGGATCCCCTATGGGTAGGGAGATGGCAAGTTGGATGAGGTAAGTTCATCTTTTGGTGAAGAAGAAGGTAAGCATGAATCTCCCATGGGTAGAAGAGTAAGTACTACGGGTTGTTCATCAGGTTGAGAGGTGAGTGGGGAAATTACATCAAAGATATGGTGGACTCCTCCATGGTGAAGGAGAAGATAAGGGAGACTCCTCTATGGGTAAAGGAGTAGATGAAATAGGTCCCTCCATGGATGAAGGAGCTCATGCAAGAATCTCCTCGATAGATGGAGTAGGAGGAAATTGAGCAAGGAAGAGCTGGTATGATGTCGAAAATAACATGAACCTCACAAACATTACTTTATCATTGGTCAAGGTTTCACTAGTTTGGTTAGATGATGGGGTGTGATTTGGGAATGGATTCTTGAAGATGTGAAGGTTCTGATTAGTGGTGCATTAGGATTATCCAAGATGAGATCTCCATTATCTAACATTTCTTGGATGATGTTTTTAAAAGTTATACAATTACCATCACTATGACCTCTAATGCGATGATAGTTGCAGTAATCATTTTCTTTGTACCACACAGGCATGATGAGAGAGGGGTCAAAACCAGTATGTGGTTTGATGGGTGGAAGAGTGACTACTCTCAGCTTTTAGAATTTTTCTAAAACTGAAGAGTAGGGTTCTCCTATGGGAGTATATTTTCATTTCTCCCGCTTGAACTAAAAATCTTGAACATAGGAGAAAGATTGGAAGAAGGATTTGATTGGTTGGATGGATGAGATGGGATGGATTTCAAAACTACTTGGCAGATCCTTTTTCTTTAGAATAATTATTTTGTGGTTTGGAAGAAGAAGAGGTATCATTTGATTTAAACACAACATTCTTTATTACACAATTATATCTTCTTCTCTTCAATGGCATGAATTTCAAGTTTCCAAGGCCATGGTGAATGCCTCATCAAACATGTGGAAGGTTTGAACTTGAGAGTTGGTGAGATGTGTCTAGCACAAGCTCTGGTGAACAAATCTATTAACTCGGTTTGAGGTAGTTGGAATGTGAGTTGGTTGATCAAGCTCCACCAACGAGTGAAAAAATCTGTGATAGATTCATCTTCATATTGGTGTGTCACATACAAGTCGGTCATGGTGACCTTCTTGACAATGTTGATAGAAAAGTGGTCTAGAAAATCCTAAGCTACCTGATTAAATGAAAATATGGAATGCTTGGGTAGAGCACTATACCAATCTAAAGTTGGTCCTATCAAGGACATTGGGAATGTTCGTAAGAGAAAAGCATCATCATGAGCGATCAAATAACACACATGTTTAAAAGACCACAAGTGTTGTTGCGGGTCTTCTTTGTTGTTGAATCGATTGAATTTAGGAATTTCCCAATGGGGAGGGTATGGATGAATCGAATGGATGGGTGAATGGGCTCATTAAAAATCTCATCATATGTCAGAGAGTTACGTGAGCCGAGATAAATGCTTCTAATGTCTACATCTTGTCCATCATCATTTTGATAAGATCATTGGTAGGTTGTGATGACTGGGAACCCCCTATAGTATAAGGGGGTAGATGAGGTGGGTATGATGTGGGTGGCATCCCAATATGTGGTGGTGCCGAGTACAAAAATTGTGAGGAAGGAACATAGGCCAAAATAGATGTAGATGGAAAGTATCCTGAATAAGTGGTAGATGAAATAGGGGTTGTTGGTGATAAGTGTAGGTAGGTGGAGTGGATGTAAAGACTCTCATAGAATCGGAGGAAGAGACTACGGGATGGAGAGGATGATGTTTTGGAAGGGAGTATGGATTGCCACACCAATGGTGGCTGAGATGCAATAGGTATATGAGAGGTGGCGGGTGTAGATAGACCTACACTCAAGGTGGTTGATAAAGGCATGGTTGACATCGTAGGAGTGATATACATCAAAGGCATGACATATGTCGTAGGTGCAACAGATATTATATCGATGATGTAGGGTCAAGTTGGGAAACCATAGTGGTAAGGTGGAAGAGGGTAAGGCCAAGCTAGTAGTAGCTGATGCAGAAGTGGGTGTGAGGGTAGGAGGAATGGACACAAACATGCCATATACAAGCTTCCTTGATGAATCACGGGTAGATGAATGAGTGAGATAGTACTGTAGAGTGGCAGGGGTTATGATCAAGGAGTCTCGTGAACTCCTCATCACTAGTGGGTATGGAAAGAGCCTGATTGGGGTCCATAGGTGATGAGATGGAAGGGGGTGATGGGCTAGGTGGGAGTGGTTAGCGGATAGCATGAAACACGAGAGTGTTAGCTTGTTTACGAGTCAAAACCATGTGAATAATAATAGAATGGGTATTCTGAGCTTCACTTGATGATGCAGAAACACAAAAGTAATGGGAAAAAATCATTCTAAAATGAGTGATTATATCATATTTTTGATTGGAAAATCAAAATATAGAGACCGATACGTCGATTGGGGTAACCGATGTTGGTATGAGGGTAACCAACTCTGCATCGGCTCAGATCATGCCGATGTCGATTACTATGAAAAATAAGAGATTCAAAGATCTGGCAATGAAAGGTGAAAATGGGTCAACTGGACTCTAAAGATGATATCAAAGACCCAAAAGTGTGATAAAATGGCAAAACAAGACATGAAAAAAGAATAGAAAGGTGGAGAATACTATTTTGGTAAAAATAACCAAAAAAGCATAAAATTGACATCGGTTAGTTAACCGATGGCGGTGAGATGATGTAACCAATGGTGGTCACTGGACCAATATCGTTACTATGAAATCTAGGAAGAGAAGGAAAAATGAAGTTTTGGTGATTTAGATCAAATAAAAGGGCCAACCCAGAGACTGAGTATGGCTATGAGGAGTCCTAATACACCCAAAATAAAACCGGAATACACCATTCATGATGTGGGGTATAAAAGGATGAGAAATGAATGAAGAAATATAACTCACACCTCAAAACACAATCAAGAAAAAAAGCTAACAAACATGAAATCCTAAGTTGTAGATTTTATGTTGTGGCTTATGCCATTTAGGACTGACTTGTAAGTATGATAGAATTTTTGGTTAACAAAGGTTCCCTATAAAAGCCAACAACTATGGCTAGTTTTGGGTAAGTTTTAGTGTGGGAGATCCTTCTCTGAGATGATGACTAGACAGAGAAACCAGCTGGAGCCCACTATCAATCCTCTGATCGTGTGATCGTTGACAACTTCTTCTAAGAAAGATGTTGTTCAAGAATTGTGTAGTTTGTTTTTCAGTGATTTGGTATAGAGAGTGTGCAAAATGTGAGCTATGGTTCAATTTTTCAACCATCAGCTGGGCATGACTTCCAACATATAGGTTTCCCACAATTTAGATGAGCTATAATGCAAAAACTCAAAAATGCAAGTGCACAAGTTTTAAAACCCAAATCCACAAATTATATTCAATGAGAACAAATTATGAAGAGGTTAAGGGCATGACTTTCACTAAGTGCAATGTAAGAAAAGAAAGAAGAGTTCTTTTTAATCCCAAAAACAAGTGTCACTGAGACAATCAGAAGAAAAGAATATTTCTATAGAAGAAGAAGCTTAATGTGAACTTGTTTTGAATGAAAATAGACACACAATTTTTCCCTAGGAATGAACAATGCAAAGAACCCCAGATGGGTCCCACTAGGCATGCCAAAATGTTTCACCAATAAGTTTTACGCTTTCTAGATTTCTAGAAGGTAAATGGTTAAGGAGGAATACCTATGAGGCGAAGGTGGAAGGTAGAATGTATGTGTTGTTGACATTATCCAAGTTGATCGTAGAGAACTCCTTTTTGTCAGGAAGGACTACCTATAGATGCAAAGCAAGACCACAAAAGAGTATTAAATAACATATGACAGTGGACTACCTAGCGTATGCTAGATCCAGGAAGTGTGGTGCTTCCTAGAGAGGTTGTCAATCCATTGTTTAATAACAATTCAATGTGAATAAAAAACTGAAATAAATAAGTCCTATTGCAATGTAATGATTTAGGTTTCTCATACACACAATACACTAGATTTTATGCTAGATATCAAAATAACACTAAATCTAATTAGAACCGAGGTTTGTTTAGGTCAAATAGGTCTATCAAAGGTCTGGTAAGGGTCTGGGGATGATTGGTTGAGGTTTGGTTGGTTTTGGGTGAGTGGGAAGCTTGCTGGTCTGAGAATATAAAATGACACAGAGACCAATATCGGTCTGATGACCGATGCCGGTATGGGGACTAAACCGACAACGGTAGGGTAAACTAACGTCGGTAGGGGAAATTTAAAATAACTTAATAAAAATGGTTTTTGGGATTCTCTGTGATTGCACAAAGAGTGAGGAGGGTGTGGTTAGGTTCATAATATAACTGAGAAGACTCAAGAATATCTAAGGGAGAGGTCAAAAGGGTGAAAGGGCTTGAACTAGTTGGGTTGGTGGATTGGTGAGAAGATGGAGATATCTAGATAACAATAGAAACTAAAAATAATGAAGGAAGAAAAGATCTGCAATAAAGGAAGCACAAATGATTAAGATCACGTTACTTACTTGTTACTATGAAGATCATGTGGCTAGATGAAGGTTAGTGGTGTATTGGTGAGGTGGTGGTGCTTGAGTTCATAGTGTTGCGATAATACGACTTGTGTATTCCCGTGAATGCTCCAATGATCTGGAAGGGAATCCTTGGTTGTTTATCTCTGGTGGTGTGTAGACATCGTTTGGATGCAGCAATGGCTCTGAGATCTTCACTTGATTGTAATAGCACTCTCAAAACTCAAAATGACTAACCCGGTAAAGGGTTGTAAAATTGTATATAAAGGAACTGATGGTGGTTTAGGTAAACGATGTCACCGAGGATAAACCGACATCGTTAGGGTGAAATAGTCCTATTTACCAAAAATAGGTAAATCTTCCCAGATTTGGCATGCTTTCCTTGTTGGGTCCACTTAGGGAAGTAGAGTTCATGTGAGAGAAGATAGGAAGATCTTAGAAGAAGTCTAGTTAGGTTTAGGAAGAAGTCTTAGTTAGTTAGGTCAAGTAGTGACTCAACATTGAGAGTGATGACTCAAAGTCTTTGAGAGTATTGACTTGGTCACTTTGTGAGTTAAATGCCCCTGGAATGGGTCCAGGATGAGGTGTCATGATGAGGTGGAGGTGTGAGGGTGAAATTAACTTAATTAAAATAATTAAATTAATTAATAATGTGAGGATGAATATTAATATGGGGTAAAGGGGTCATGATTAGTTAAATGTGTTATAAATTATTTTTGTGTGTTCATGTTCTTATGTCCTTATATTATATTCCATTGTATTATGTATAATGTAATATGTTTATGTTCCTAAACTACATTTATAATCATTTGATAATCCCATTGAATGCCCCCTTTTTGAGGTGAATGAGGTATTTTGTAGATCATTCAAATCAAAATAATTAAAGTGTCTATGTTAGATATAACATATAGTCATCATTGGATCACATAGAAGATAATTGTAGGTGGTCACCATAGAGAATTTAGCCCTGAAAAAGAGTCCATGGTAGAAACCATGGCATAAGGAGATATCATACACAACAAGCATTCATGTATACAATCTTGTAATCACATCAACATATAAGTAAAAAAATCAATGTCACATATAATATCATAGAAGAGGCCAAAGGATTCTTATAAGAGACGAGAATAGTGTCATGCAAAAATAATGACCACATGGCCACATAAGCAAATATAATTGAGACAAAAATGTATACATAAGTGTCACACACACATAAAGAAGGAAAAGACCGCACAAAAAAAAATCATATAACAATCAAATGTGTGATGCTAAAAAGTAGACAATAGCCAACATATGCATGAAACAAGATATATTAATCCTTGACAGTCCATATGTGTTAGTCCCAAAAATCTAGACAATTAGTATATATAACAACATATAATATGAAAGAGCATTGTCGAATAAATGAAACAATAACACCTGATAGCCCGATGACCCCATATTAGTAAGGCCATTGGGAAAATAGAAGGTCCAACACCCACAATTGTATAGAATCTTGTGTATCTTCCATCATGCTCATATACTTTTGAAATGTATGTTTGTAAAGAGTATTAACTATGTCATCTATAAAACCATGTGGCAAATAATATATGTAAATTAGAGATCTAGTATATCGATCCAAGTTCAAGTCTTGATTTTGTATTTTTGAAATATTTGAATGTTTGTGGATTTTTAGAATATTTTATGTTTTTGTATTTTTGTTTTAAAAATATTAGAAAAGAAGTGATACGCTATGATGTGATCAAGAGGGTGAGGAATGCACAATAGGAGTAAGATGTATCACTTTAAGTTGAGGTTGTGGGAAAACATTACAAGATTGAGTGCCTACAAGAAGAGGCCTAAGAGAAGGCTTGCATTAGATAGAGCTTTTAGATATAACATAAGCTTGCATAATAAGCATGGGTGTATAAATTATTTCTTTCTTATTATAAGGAAAAGATAGAGTATGAAAAGGGATGCCCTCAATTGTAAAAACCTGATTGCAATAGGTATATTTAATGCATTAATGGAGAATAGAAGGAAGATATTTTTATCCAAAATTACACCACATGTAATTTTGAATAAATCACCAAATATGGACTTAGCCATCTTTGCACATAAAAGTCTCGGAAGACTAACTTAGCTTTCCATGGAATCGAAGAACCTAGTGTTTTACACGGGTTTTCCGACCCATGGAACAAACAAGTAAGTAGCACATAAACTTCATAAATGATAAATTGGCTTGATATTCGAGTGTCGCATGATTGTTATTTGAGAAGGATTCAAGTGATCAACTAAGTTCAACGCCATGGAACATTGTTACAATGTTCGTAGATTTAAAAAAATTATTGTCTCATGGGTTTTCTCAAGCCATAGAACATTAAAAATAGCCACCATAGAACCAAGGGTTGGGTTCAAACTTGAAAGGCGGAGCCATGCCCCATAACCTTCCCTTTTGGGTATGTGGGATTTTTTTGCAACTCAACTTGAATTGTGTAAAATTGCTTCTGCGCTCCGACTCACATACCCTTCCTTCGTGGGCTTCGATCTTCCTTCACATTGCTACAATGTTGATCCCCGTATCTTTCGCCTCAAGCCATGTCTCCTTCTTTCGAAGACACATGGGATTATCTTGCATCATTGCATTCTCGTGCAAGCATGAATTCACTTTTCATCCCTCCGCACTTGCATCTCGAGGTCTTTTTCCCTCAAGGAAACCAAAAAGTGACATGTGGCAGCAAAACAAGTGGCCCCCATGGTCAAATATCTCAACCTCGCACCAATATGAGAAAAACATGTGGGTGATGTATGCAACGAAAAGGTGAAATCTCTGCAACCAACCAAAATATACCACGTGTCAACTTCATGTTCCTTCGACATGTAGATTTTCAAAACGCCACAACTTTCACTCTAGAGCTTCAAATCATGCAAAATTGGTCTTTTTGGAACGGTCTCCTCAAGACCTTCAATTTGCTATCATTAATTCAGATTTTTAGGAGGTTTAGTGGGATAAATACATGGAAAAAAATTTCATGTATTTAAAATTTAGTTATAGATGACTCAACCACCCGAATTAATGAAGTATGGTGCTCCTTCCTTCTCCCACAAGCAAAGTAATAAGGGGGAATGGTTTTGCAGGGACACCCATGATAGTTTCTAGATATTTAATGAATTTTCATGTGGTTAAAGGAGGAAATTGAGTTTCTCTCTCTTTTCCTCTTTACTTTCCCCTTTCTTCTATATAATGTAAAATGAGGCTCATTTGTAAAGGTTGGACCCTTCGAATACAAAGGTGTCATTCAAAATGTTTCCTAAGTCCAGAATTAGATTTGGACCTATTATAATGCGTTCTTGCCTTCTCCTTCATTGTAATGGACGGTACATTCCTTAAAGCAATAATATTCATGTTTTGTGGCTATTCTTTTAAAAGGAACGATAACCAAATCGTGCCAAGCCAAGAACACAGATGCTAATCAAACATCACGATCAATAAGATGAAAGCAATTCGCTAGAATAAATTTACATAAACCTTTGCAAACAAATGAGCAACAATATCATATATTATTATGGAACTCAATGCAATACATTGAGAATGGGCCTTACTTAAATAGGCAAGGAATAACAATCTAAGAACTAGTCAAGGTCATAGATCAAGCCATAAATCAAGGAAATAACTAGTCATCAAAGAACTATTCAAGACCATAGATTTAGGAGAGAACTAGACATCAAGGATCTAGTCAATACCATAGATCAAGGAAATAACTATACCTAACAACTAGATAATATCTCCTAATATATAAATAAATAAAGGAAATATCCACACACATAAGTGGGTGAGGATAAATACAATAAAGGTAAATAATGTACCTAGGTGAACATGAGCTAAGGTAAATACCTACTCTAACACCCCCCTCAAGTGAAGCTAGGGGCCAAAATAGAAGTGGCATGTCCACAGTATGAGTCCCGAAACTAGGTCTGATGAGGTACTCATGTACAATATATCCATGAAGAAATCTCGAACCAAAAGAAGGAAAGAATCCTGCTATAAGGAAAGAGAAGAAGAAGAAGGAAGATGTTCTCACGAACACCCCCTAAGAACAAATTCCGAAACCCCAAGCATTCCACGCAACTCAAGGTAGTGAGGTGATGCAAAAGGCTTCATAAAGATGTCTGCAACTCGCTGTTTGAGTCGAAAGGTACTCCAAGCAAATAACTCCATCCTGAATGTGCTGCCGAATGAAGTGGATGTGTATCTCGATATGCTTGGTCTGTTGGTGCTCAATTGGGTTGTGAGAAATGTGAATTGCACTTTGGTTGTCACACCAAAGTACAGTCGGTGAATCTTGTGGGAATCCAAACTCTGTCAATAACTGGCGAAGCCAAAGAATCTATTGACTTGCTGTAACTGTTGCCCTGTACTCTACCTCTGAAGATGAAAGTGCAATAGCCTATTGCTTTTTGCATGCCCAAGCAACTAGAGAAGAACCAAGATAGAAAAGATAGCCAGAAGTAGAACACCATCATCAATAGAACCTACCCAATCTGAATCTTTATACCTAACCAACTGAGTAAAACCCCTAGTGTAATGTAGGCCAAAGTGGGAAGTGCCCAGTAAATAGCAAAAATCCTTTTAGTAGCCTGCCAATGAATACTATGAGGAGAATGTGCAAACCGAGATACAAGCCCTACTACAAATGAAATATCAGGGCGAGTATGGGTCAAGTACATGAGACTCCCAACCAACTACCTATACAACGTAGGATCACAAAGTGGTGTGGTACATGTGGATGTAAGAGTAACTCCAGACTAAAAGGAGATGGACTTGGCTTGCAATCAGCCATATCAAAGCACCTAAGAAGATCATGGGTGTACTTTTGCTTGACTCAAATGAATCCTTGAATCTATCTGAGAAATCTACAAACCAAGGAAATAATGCAATAGCCCAAGATCTATCATGTCAAAATGTGTAGAAAGAGCCCTCTGAATACTCTGAATGTGGGAAGAAGAGTTGCCAGTAAGTAACAGATCATCAACATACAAGAAAAATATCACAATATCCTCACCAACATGCTAGAGATACACTTTGTATGATCGGAGTGGCAATAAACAAAACTAGTAGATAGAAGAAAAGAATCCATCTTCTCATACCAAGCCCGAGGGGCTTGTTTGAGACCATAGAGAGACCTTTGGAGCCTACAAACAAGAGAAGAATCCTGAACAAATCCAGCCAATTGCTCCATATATATTTCCTCTTGTAGATCTCCATGTAAGAAGGAACTCTTCACGTCCATTTGGTATACGGGCCACCCCTGATGCAAAGCAATAGCAAGTACAAGGTGTACAGAATCCATCTTGGCAACGGGTGCAAAAGTCTCAGAGTAATCAATACCTTCGACTTGTGAAAAACCCTTTGCAACAAGATGAGCCTTATACTTGTCAATGGACCCATCAGCTACGTATTTGGTTCGGTATACCCACTTACACCTAACCATCTTTCTTCCTTTAGGAAGAGATACCAAATCCCAAGTATGATTCTTCATCAAAGAAGAATACTCAGCTGTCATCGCATCATCCCACTCTCAGTATCCCATGAGCCTTTGAAAAAGACTGTGGATCCTCATAAACTATCTGACACAAAATTCTAGAACTAGTAGAATGTGCGTGATTATGTCTAGTGGGTGGAAGCTCCTCTATGAAAGGTGCTGCCTCAAAAACTATAGTACGAGCCCACTTAGGCATAGTGACAACATCAGTGGGAATAGGATCCTCAATGGCATCTATAAACTCCTCATCAATCTCTTCAAAGAAAGAATCTTCAAGATGAGATGAAGAAGAAGAAGGAATAGAAGAAGATGAAGAATCATGAGGAGTGAAACACTCATCAAACTGAACATGTGTTTGAAAAAGAACATCATGTGTATCAGGATCTAAAAGACGATAAGATCTCATGTCCTCACAATACCCTACAAAAATCAAGGGTTTACTCTTTTTATTCAAAACTTTCCTTTTCTTCTTTGGCACAAAGGCCCAATCATGGCTCCCAAATACTCAAAAATGAGACATCCGGCTTAGTGTTGGACCAAGCTTCCTCTGGAGTCAAATTCTCAAGTGCTCTGTGTGGTGTGTGATTAAATATAGTTAGCACAATTAATTGCTTCACTTGATAGATAGGAGGTAAATCTCTAGAATGCATCATACAATTAGACATTTCCTTCAAAGTTCTATTCTTCCTTTCTACTAAGCCATTCTGTTGTGGAGTATGAGGAATAGAATCTGGTGAATAATGCCTTGAGTTGCCAAAAATTCAGAAAACTCATCGCTGAAGTACTCCCCCATTATTAGTATGAAGGTTCTTTATGCAACTAGAAGATTGTTTCTCGACCAAAGCCTTGAAGAATTTGAAGTGTGAAAAAACATCACTTTTGTACTTGAGAAAATAAACCCAAGTATGCCTCGAGAAATTATCAATAAACGTAAGTGCATACTTAGCTCCATTGAAAGAGGGGGTAGGAAAAACCATCAAGTCACTATGCACAAGCTCAAGTGGTGAAGAAACTCTCTTAGACAAATTCTTAGGAAATGGATCTTGGTGTTGTTTCCCTAATGCACAACCAGAGAAAACTCCCTCAAGACTAGAAACTCTAGGAAGACCATCTACCATACCATGAGTGCTCAACTCCTTCAAATATATGTAATTAAGATGTCCAAATCTTTCATGCCAAAGCTTACTCTTTGAATCTGCATGAGAAACCAATCTTGTCCCTATAGAGGAAGTGTCATCAAAACCCTCAAAGTGATATAGTCTAGAACTATGATCAATAATACCCTAAGCAACAAGTGAATTTGGCTCCAACAAAGTTCGTACTTCTACCCCATGTGGTGTAAAATTCATTGTTTTCCCTTGACCAGAATGACAAATTTGATACACAGAAAGCAAATTTGTAGTGATGTTAGGAACATATAGTGCATCTTGGATACTGCCACCATCAAGTTGTATATCACCTTTTCCTTTAATAGAAAGAAAGGAAGAATATCCAACCTCAATTTTGGAAGTAGAACTCAAACCTAGAGAAACAAAAGACTCCTTAGAAGAATTCATGTGATGAGAAGCACCAGAATCTATAACCCAACTGTCTGCAAGTGGTGACTGAGATCTCCCAACAACATTAAGTGCTTTGCCATGCTGATTAGAAGGAGGTGGAGTAGAGATAGAAATTTTGTGTTTCTTGACTACATCCTCTAAGGCTTGCATTCGCTTATAACACCTATGTTCTTCATGATTACTACCCCCACAAAAAGAGCATGAACGGCTAGACTTATTCTTGGATTTAGAAGACTCCTTGGGTTTTGAGTTGTTTTCTTTGGGTTTAGGAGAATTTTGAGATGGAGAAGGGGTGGATTTGGTTTTATTGTTTGGTTTTCCCTTGCCCTTAGGATTAGATGCAACTAATGCCTTTTGAGAGATGGAAGACTCAAGGTGAGACAATTTGGATTCTTCCCTAGTAAGTATTTCATAAAATATTTCTAAGTCGGGCATTTTAAATGTGTCACCTAAGGCATCCATGCTAGAGAAAAAGGTAGAAGAAAATATTTGAAATGGTCCTCTCAACTTGGATAGAATCAAGTAAACACACTCTTCATCTTTCTTATCTCTTCCACTCCCCTTCAATTGTGTCAACAAAAATGCTTGAACTTGGTAAGATAGTCTATAATTGTTGGAAAATCTTCAAGATTAAGAGAGGTGATCTCAATTTCAAGTTGCATGGCTCTCATATGATCCACCTTACCAAATAAATCCTCTAATTTCTCCCATATTTTGAAAGGAGAGTCACATTTTCCAAATGAAACAAAATACTTGTCACTTACATAAGTTCCTATCAAACCCATACACTCATCAAATTTGTACTAGTATTGAAATTTCTCATATTCTCTAATGAATACTGGTTATTCTGAAGAAGTTAAAGCCCATAATCCTTTCCACTTAATTATTGTTTCCATGTGTGGTAATTATGTGTTGTTAATGGCTCAACATGATCTAATGCAAAAGTAGATGTCATCCTCAAAAAATCACCAAAATAAATGCAAGAACCAAGCAATGCAACAAGACCCCCAAGCAATGCACCAAGAGCCCCCAGATTTTGACACTTTATAATGAGTGCGTGTTACAATATGACACTTTATAATTATAGTGAAATTCTTAAAATAAATATTTCCAATGGAAAGAGCACGAAAAACAAGTGCTTTAAAAAAACGGCACTCAAAACCGAGTTACAGATTAAAAGTTACAAGCTTTCCAATATTATGCTCTACTATTTATTTTAGTTGCCACTAAAATAGAATAAAATGCTCTTGCTTTCACCACACAAATAAGATGAAAGGGGGCTAGAATCAAGCACCTACTAGTAGGAATCACAAGCTTAAGCCCTCATACGACCATACCATATGACCAAGGGCTAAGGATTTTGACAGATCATGCCAAGCCAAGAACACAGATGCTAATCAAACATCATGATCAATAAGATGAAAGCAATTCGCCAGAATAACTTTACATAAACCTTTGTAAACAAATGAGCAGCAATATTATATATTATTATGGAACTCAATGCAATACATTGAGAATGGGCCTTACTTAAATAGGCAAGGAATAACAATCTAAGAACCATTCAAGGTCATAGATCAAGCCATAAATCAAGGAAATAACTAGTCATCAAAGAACTAGTCAAGACCATAGATTTAGGAGAGAGCTAGACATCAAGGATCTAGTCAATACCACATATCAAGGAAAGAACTATACCTAAAAACTAGATAATATCTCCTAATATATAAATAAATAATAAGAAATATCCACACACATAAGTGGGTGAGGATAAATACAATAAAGGTAAATAATGTACCTAGGTGAACATGAGCTAAGGTAAATACCTACTCTAACAAAGGTTGGACCCTTTCTAATACAAAGGTGTTATTCAAAATGTTTCCTAAGTCCGGAATTAGATTTGGACCTATTATAATGTGTTCTTGCCTTCTCCTTCATTGTAATGGATGGTGCATTCCTTAAAGTAATAATATTCATGTTTTATGGTTATTCTTTTCCCTAGCTTGTGTTTTATTACATTTTTTTGCCATTTCATGCATTTGCTAGTGTGTTGTTTATCTTTTTCACTTTGTAGGGTTTAGTTTTTGTTTTTCGCATGAAAATGGAAGTTTAAATGTTGTTATAGATTGTGGAACTCGTGTCTGCCCTCTCCTCCATCTTCTCCCATTTTCCCTCATTTGAGAGAGTCCTTCCCGCTCTTCTCGGTGCTATCACCTTTTCTATATTAGGATTTCCCCTGTCATACATCTCTCTCTTTCTGTGGTCCCTTGGATTGTTAGAGTAAGATTAGATAGTTACATTTCTTGTAGTAGGAGTAGTTTTAGCATTAAGAACATGTAGAGGAACCAACCTTCTCTCGAGGTCTCAGTATCAAGAGAAAGTCCCACAACTTGGAGAGACAGATCTTATGTTTCCTCAAATCCCTAGATCTTCATGATGCATGTGTGGGTGTGATTTTGAGCTCCAAGCAATTTTGAGCTCCAACAATTTTGGTATGCCTAGTGGGAGTTCTTAATAAATCTTAAAATAATTATTACTAAGTATTAATGTGTTGATTAGTGATTTTAGCCTTTTAAGGTAGTTACTTAGTACATGTGAAAACTCCCAAGATAAAATATTCTGATTTCAAGCAACGTAGTCTCCATTTTCATTAGAATAATACAAACAAGAAAAAGTGAAAAAAGTGGTGAAGCTTTCGACTATTTACACTTGTCACTAAGGAGGAGAAGAAGAGGTAGAAAATTTTAGAGATCACCATATCCTCCAAATAGAACTCTTTCTACTCGACCTCTTGGTAGGCCTTTCTTGTTGTCTTCTAGAATCTTAAGACCTATCTTAATCATGGCACATCAAAGAAATTTACCCTTTTTCAATTTTAGTAGTGGTAGTCCTTTGGCTCTCAATGCATAACATGACATTATAGTGAAAAATTTGAAAAGTATTCCTTCCTTCATTGGTGAAAATTATACCACTCCATATAATCACATTTAGGATATCACTAATGTCTTTTTAGTTCATTTTGTTACTAAAGATGATGTCACGATTATGCTTCTTGCTTCTTCTTTCAAGGGTAAAACACTTCAATGGTATAGAAGTTTGATATCTTCTTCCATTCACAACTAGGATGAACTTGTTACAACTCTTTGCAATCAATCGAGGAGAAGCTAGACAAAATCTCCTTGTGAGAACAACTAGAAAATCCATCAAAAGGGATCCCAATGAGCTTATGGATGATTTTGATTTCAGATTTAAGAAGACATAGGATAGAATTTTGATTCTCTTAAGACCAACTTCACAAGGTGATTTCCTTTAGTTCTTAAGATCTCCGAATTTCGATATTACTTGTTATGATACAATATGTGGGTGCTATCAAGTTACATGATGCTTATCTAATAGCCATTAGGGCTGAAAATTACTTGATACAGGATGGAAAGATAGCCCTAGATTACCTATGCCTTTGTTTCTTGAATTGCCTCAAGTTACTTAGCCTTTCATTGCTCCCATTCTTGAGAAAAATTCCCAACATCCTATTCTTCCTAAAAGAAAAAACATGATTATGAAATGAAGGCCTTGATAAAAAAATAAAATTTCAAATAAAGTAATATCCATGGAGAAACAATAAGCCCAATCTTATAGAAATTACCCAAATCCTAACCAAGGGTAATATTATAACCAAGGATTCAATCAAGGACATTAGTCCTACGAAATCATTACCCAAACCATAGATATGGGTAGAATCAATAAAATGATAGATGAAAAGGTCAAAATCCACATCTATCTAATCCTACTCAAGAGCTTCCTACTTTGGTAGCTCAAGTAAAGCATTGGTTCCAATGCAAAATAATGTTATACATGAGACAAAATGGTGTTTTCCATGTAATCAACCACATAATCAATATATTTGTGCAAATGCATTGCAATCCCGGCCCTTATGGATCAAAATTCTTCCAATCAAGTAGAATCATTTATAGAAGCACCAATCCTAATGCAGGGAGGAGCTCAAGAAGGCGCCCCGAGACCAATCTTATGTTCTTCGTGGATGATGATTTTTATGCGGTTAATCAAGTTGTGGATCGCTCGGATAGGCCACAAATCCATGCGGTGGATAACACAAGGTCACAGAAAAGGAAAATGGATGTAAGGTCTCCTCCTCTTATTGCTCCAGGTTTAGCATGAAATTTTTAATCGGTATGCAGATTTGGGTAAATTTTTAGCCTCATCCATCTTATCATGGAACACTCAAAATCCACGAGAATTAACAAGTTCTCAGGATATTCCAAACCCATGTAACATTATAGACCCATAGAACACACAAGTTTTTCCAACCAAAGAGATAATGTGGATCAAATAAAATGAAAGGAGAGCACCATTCCTCTAATGCACAAATCCATTTTCCTCCCTTTCAACATTGTTGATCAGATGAAGAATACAAATGTTAATGTAACAATATGGGATTCCCTGACTATTTCATCACAAAGAGATCTCCTACATGAAGATCTAAAGCAACTCCCTCAATCTAAATCAACAGCTAAAAAGGTTCATTCTATTTTCACTTTATGTTTAACAAAGAAAGATCAAGTAAGAAAAGTTATGAAGACCCCACCTTTTTATATGTCTTTGATAATAGGAAATCATTTAGTTCATAATTGTATGATTGATTCAAGGGATAATACTTCTGTAATGCCTCAAAGATTGTTAATATCCTAGGTCTTAAGTACAAATATGTTTCTAAAGGTGTTTTACAACTTGATGGCTCAATTGTCAACATTTTAGGAGTGATCAAAGATCTTGAGTTAACCCTTCATATTTATCTAAGTCTAACCATAATTCAAGATATATCAGTGATTGACATGCATATGTTGTTTTCCATCTTCCTATTAAGATATTTCACATCTAAATTAGGTGGATTTTTTTTCTTCTTATTGATATAACATGCTCCTAAGAACTAGATATGGTACTAGATTTACCACAAAAGTTGAGCCTATATTTTCCTATCATATTGAGACTTATGATCCAAGTCCTCTCCAATCAAATTGTCTCATACATGAAGACAAAAAACATGAGTCAATTTCGATTGAACAACCTATCCCTCCTTCCATTCTTGATATTTTATTAGATGTGTCGACTAAGGAGCATTATGAATTTGAATTTTATGATATAAATATAGAAACTTGACTTGGAACCTATTAGTGCATAATCATAACACCCCCAACTGAGCTCTAAAATATCTGCTTTCTAAGGCAGGCTCATTTGGTGTGATTGCATAACATTGAACTTTCCCCAAGGTGTGGGACCTTGCAAAAATGGGAAAGCTCTCCAGATTGAAGGTTGGTTCCTTATTCCTCTGTTCAGGTGCATACGTGAGGATTTGCAGAGGATCTATTTCTTATACCTAGTCTAAACTTGCCAAGGGCAAAGATAAAAGAATACAGGAAATAAGAAATAACTAAAATACTAGGTGATGCACCAAAGGAATGATGAAAACTTAGTTTACCTTCGACACAAACCAATAAAATGCATAGAATAAACAAGCACAGATAGCCAGATATGTAATGAGAGACCAGATAGAAGTGAAAGAAACAAGAAGGATCAAAAATTGATCACAAACGTATTTTATTGCTCTATAGATTGATACAGTTCATTGCAAAAAATATCCGAAAAGGTAGAAACGTATTACAATTTTAATGGAAGGATTGAACCCCACAAATCCTTTGCTAGAAGGAGAAGGGAGAATGTAAAACAAAGAATATCTAACCCTTCACAATGAATCCCACCCCTAAATTTAAAGATTCCATCGAGAAAGAAAGAGAGAGAGAGAGAGAAGGGAAAATGCGGGTCAAAGATCAACCATAGTTGTTAATGATTCTTCTAAAATATTCCCCTGAATCCATCTTTACCGCATCAATCCTTGGTTTAGCATCTTGGAGGGAGAGGAAACAATGGAAATAGATTGAATCCAATCTGGTTATTGAGACTGGTGGATCCTGCATTGAAAGCTTGAAGATGTTTTCCTCCATTTCATTTACCTAACCTCCACCGTGTGGGCGAGGCCGAGATATTTCCAATGGTGTCAAATTCACAATATTTTGAGCCCTGAGTCGAAAGATATGCCCCTTCAAAGTTTGTATCGAATCCGTACAAGTGGGCAGGAAAACCAATTTGAAAAACAGGCCCCTCTTTAATATGGGACACATGGTAGTCTTTGGTTGGCTAGGGAGATGCACTCCAACTTTTTCCTTTATGCCTTTTGAATGAAAGGCAAACTTTCACTTTTTTCCCCAACTCCCCGCCTTGGCTTTGACTCGGTCTAAGTGCTGACTTTTTCCCTGGGCGGAGTTGCGGGCCATTTTGCAACTTTTACCCCCTTTTGAGGTAAAGGGTGAAAAATCAAAATTTTCCCCGACACCCCACTTTCCTCTGGGACACGCGTCAGTCTGGTGCTCATTTGGAAGCCTTCTCTTTATTCAATCTTTGAATTAGTGCCATTAAGACACTTGGCAGCCTCCGCTAGCTTGTTTGTGCATTGACTATTCAAATGACTCTGCCCTATTGGAATGACATGTGGAGGCACCGCGCTTGCTTGAAAACCCGGCCCAAATTTTGCCTTTGGAGAAGTGTCGTTAAGACATGTGGCTCCTTCTGCTGCCTCTTCCATACTTAGTCATTTTTGGACCCTTCCCGAACTGTTTCGAGCCCTGAGGACTTTGAATCTTCGTCGTTTCTTCTTCTTCCATTCTGGTTCCTCTGTAGCATCTCCCCTTTTTCCGACCTAGCTATTCCATTGTATTGGTACAACAATATTGATACACAGGAAAATAATTGTCTAATATTGTATTCGGCTTCTTCAGTTATTTCATACATTCAGAATAACATATATATAGGAGTAAGCTTTCCTATAAATATGGAGGTTGCTCAACAACACTCCTATTCTACGTGACCACAAAACAAGAATATTGTTATGATTTGTTTATAATAACAAATCTATAACAATCCAACTATATATGGTTTACACATTACACATTTAATAATAATAATCACAAATATATATTTGCTCAAATATGTGAGCACTACGATATTAAATCCTAACATTCCCCCCCTTAGTGCGAACACGGGGAAAACACCATCTTCAACTAAGCAGCATGCCGCTCCGTAGCCTGCACATGGTCTCGATCCTCAACACTGACTGTGGGAACTACATCATCCAGGGACCGTTCAACCTATTAGATGAATACATGAATTGGGACCGTTCAACCAATTCACATCAACCATCAAATCAGTCTGATCAAGAACACTTCCTGCAATAGTATCAATGGTACAATTTATCATCACGGGGGACACACAAGCACTGTACTGCACACAGGAACAGGGATGCTCATCTGTTCTTATTCATCACACAAAACACCAAGATGTCACTAAAGCAGTTTGCGGCCTCTGAGGTAGTGACGAACTTGAGGACGCTGATTGTCCTCCTGCCTCCGTTGCCTCCATCCTCCAAAATGAGGATATCAAAACAGATAATCTTCATCACTTGAATAATTGATAGGTTCATTGTCACTTGCAGGATTAGAATAATCATCCCAATCTTCTTCAGCAGCTAAAGCCTTTTGTTCCAACTTATCATCTAAGAGATCTTGAGCTCTTTTCTTACAATTCACAAAACCATGTCCTGGTTGTTTACAGTAATGACACAAAAGATGTGTCTTTGACGATACAAACTTTTTTTTACCTTTATAGAATGATGATTTATTGTTTACAACCATGACACTTTCTTCTTCTGGTACAGACCTTTTGTTTTTCTTCCTCATCAAGCAAAGAGGAAATTAAATTTTCCAAACTAGGATTGATCTTACTAAGAGTAAAAACAATACTTGAATATTCTTTTGGCAAACTATTTAGTAAGATTGCTTTAGCATCTTCTCCATCTACCTCTGCTTTTATTCCTGCTAATTGATTTAAAATGGATCGAAACTTACTGATATGTTGAACCATATTGTCATTTTCACCCATCTTTAGCCCAAAAAGTTTTTGCTTCAGTGCCATTGCTGCACTACCTGCTTGAGATCCAAATAATTTGTTCAATGTCACCCAAATATTATTAGATGACTTGGTTAGATCAATATGATGCAAATATGCATCGGATAGACCAAGACCGATAATTGCTATTGCTTTCCGATCCTTACTTTCCCATTTCGTTGCTTCATCTGCATCATTCGGTTTTTAATTTTCCTTCGACAATGTCCCATAAGTCTTTATCAATCAATTGTAATTGGGTTCTTACTTGCCACGTGTGGAAGTATTTACCATCAAATCTTTCAATTACATTTATTTTTTCCATTTTGAAATTCCACAAAATTGGAAAACTTTGAACTAGACGATAATAAAATCTTTATACTAGCAGAGATACTTGGCAGATAACCGACTCACCGATATAAGCTAGCAGATGATGGGCTTTAAAATACAGATCTCCAAACCAAAATTTCTTTATTCATGCATGCACTAATAATAACCACGCATTTTCATGCTTTGAAGATATACACGTGCTCATGTATTCAAAACTGTTCTTTTTAATAAAAAAACTGCGATGACTAGGAACAGGAAATACGTGTGTAGTATGACTAGGAACAGGAAATACGTGTGCAGTATTTGCAGATCCATTTTTTTATTGCAATTAGAAGTTGCCGACTTACCACAGCCAAATGAAGATACAATCAGCGTCCAAACAGTGATAAATACGAGAGATCCCAAAAACAACGCCAGTTGGGAGAGAGATCCGTGATTTTAGATCCGAACTGCACTCAAATTTAATGCAAACAGCTGAACGCCCTCTCCTTATGTACAGCACGCGTCCATCTCCAGGTAAATAAATAATACTCAGGACAAAATGGGAAGCATAATATGGAGCTGTAGTGAATAATAGTCGCCCCTCAATACGATCTATTCTTCCATCACAGGGACAAGACAGAGTCGCTCTGATACCAAATATTGGTACAACAATATTGATACACAGGAAAATAATTGTCTAATATTGTATTCGGCTTCTTCAGTTCTTTCATACATTCAGAATAACATATATATAGGAGTAAGCTTTCCTATAAATATGGAGGTTGCTCAACAACACTCCTATTCTACGTGAGTTCACAAAACAAGAATATTGTTATGATTTGTTTATAATAACAAATCTATAACAATCCAACTATATATGGTTTACACATTACACATTTAATAATAATAATCAAAAATATATATTTGCTCAAATATGTGAGCACTATGATATTAAATCCTAACACATTGTTGAGTCTACCTATAACTTGCAGAATGAATTTAAGGTGTAGAAATGGCACAGCAAGGTCGTTCTTTACTGTACATGATCCTTTGCTCTTTCTTCATCTCTGCCACTTCATTGTTGAATCTTTTTTTGCAACCAATTTGTAGGATTAAAATGAGTTCTCTGGTTCCTTTTATGTGGGGTCATGATTCGATCCAATATTTAGCTCGGGGTGAAATATGGATAACAATTTGGTGACTCATGGGGACATCTGCCTGCTAGATGAAGAGATCAATTGCCTTGTCGTATCTGTTGGGTATGGAGTCAAGAATAACTGGATAACACTATTTATGCCTCTGTTTCATGATCCCAACCACCTACACTCTCAAATTTCATAAGAAAATCTCGAAATGAATATTTTTGAGAGTAGAAAATTGTTTTAACCAGGGCTTCATCTCTCTCTGAATGAACTGCATAAGAGAAACAAAACAACACCACGACTATGTACAAAATTGAAATCATATGTGCTCCAAATGGAACATGCAGAGCATGCAAAGAACTTAGGAGAAAATCAATCTACACTACAACAAGACAATGTGCAGAAGCACTTAGAGGAAAAGAAACTAAGCTGATATGTATAGGGTGAGACTTCCCTTTTAGTAGCAGTGCTTAAGATAGATCCCGTTCACTAGAATCTACAACTCTTTGCCCTCCAATGTAGACAATTGGAAATCATTACTACTTTTGCATCTTTTTATCATATAGGGGCCATTCCAGATGGCATCAAACTTAGAATTTCTCCCTGGTTTTGCTCGATCTTGCATCCCATTTCAAAACCAGGTCCCCTTCTTAGAGGTCCTTGCTCTAGCCTTCTTGTCAAAGCATCTTTTAATTGAGGCCTGATCCTTTTCCATTGTTTAAAGTGCATGCTCTCTGGTTTCTTCTAATTCCATCAACTCTACATACCTGGCCTCCATTGGTCCAAATTCAGACATCTCTAGTTGCTTCACAAGCTCCAATGCTGGTAATTCAAGTGATATAGGCAACACTGCTTCTTTCCCATAGACAAGATTGAATGGGGAGCTTCCTATAGATCTCTTGGGCATTATTCTATCAGCCCATAAGGCCATTTTGAGATTTGTGTGCCAGGTCCTCTGATTCTCATCAAGAGTTCTTTTGATGATCTTTAGTAGGTTCTTGTTTGTGGACTCAGCCTGGCCATTACCTTGAGGGTAATAGTTTGATGAAGTGCTCAAATAAGTCCCATTCTTGATGGCCCATCCTGTGATCTTGGAACCTATAAATGCTAATGCATTGTCTGATATGATGGTGACTGGCACTCCAAATTTGGTCACTATCCCTTCATAGAAATCTAGGATACTAGACTCATTTGCTTCTTTGAGTGCCACTGCCTCGGTCCACTTGGTGAAATAATTAGTTGCTGTTAGGATCCATTTGTGACCTTGGCTTGAGTTTAGATTGATGACTCCAGTGAAGTCTAATCCCCATTGCATGAAAGGTTGGTCGACTGATATTGGGTGCAATGGAAGTGTTGCTAGCCTTTCCTTGCCTTTGAAGAATGCACAATTCTTGCACCTTTTGATCCATGTGTAGTAGTCACTAAACACTTTGGGCCAATAATATCTTGCTTTCATGATTTTGAGTGTTGTCACTCTTGGAGCAAAATGGCCTCTAGCTGACATGGAATTCTTATAGCACTCTCTCCACATAATCTGTCCCAATGCATCTCAATAGAATGTCATTGATGTCCCTCTTAAACAAGACACCATCAATAAGAACATATGGGATGGCCTGTAGCCTAAAATGCCTTCTTTTTGCTTTACTCATCCCATGAGGACACATTCCTATTCAAAGGAAGTGCACCATGTCTTGGGTCCAACAAGGAGTAGGTACATCATCTCTCCCTTCTTCTTGATCATCTTGTAAGATAAGAATGACCTCTTTATCACTGTTTGTTTCATCTTGTAGAGCAGAGGCTAATTGCTCACACAAGCCCCTCCCATGGACCAGCTTGGTGACCCTGATCTCAATGTCATATTCCATGACACGAGTGATCCACCCTGCACATTTCTCATTCAGGTCCTTGCTGAGGAGGAATTCTTTGACTCTGCATGGGAGACCAATAGTTGGATTTTTTTGTTTGACACTAAATGCTTAAACTTCTTCAGTCCCCTGATCACCACCAGAATTGCTTCTCAATGAAGGAGTACCTTACCTCATAGTCTTCCAGACTCTTGCTGAAGAAAGCAATTGGCTGTTATGTACTTTCTTTGTTCTGCTACACCAAGATTGCAGAAATTGTGTCATTGCCACCAAAGGCATACATTATGAAATATTTGGAGAAATTTGGGTTCACAAGAGTTGGGGATTGTGATATGGCTTCTTTGATAGCCTCAAAAATTTATTTTCCTTTATTTGTCCACTTGAATGTTAAGCTCTTCTTCAGCATCAACGTTATTGGCTTAACAAGGGCAGCAAAGTTTGGAACAAACTGCGGACAAAATTGATTTTTCCCAAGAAGCTTTGAAGATCCTTCTTGTGACTTGGTAATGGCAATGCTCTTATTGCTTGAACTCTTTCCAGGATCAATTGTCAATCCTTCCTTTGATACGATGTGGCCTAGAAGCTTACCTTCATGGGCCAAGAATATGCATTTTTTGGGGTTCAGTGACACCCCAAAACTCTTCGCATTGTTGGAACACCTGCCTTAGGTGGAAGAGGTGATCTGCTGCATTTTTGAAAACATTGTAATGTCATCCAGATAGATCAACACTATTTTGTTGATCAACCCCTTGAATTCCATATCCATTGCCCTTTGAAAAGTGGCTCCGGCATTGGATAATCCAAATGGCATTTTCCTATAGGCATAGGTGCCCCATTTGGTAGTGAAAGTTGTTTTGAATTGATCATCTTCTTTCACCATGATCTAGTTGTACCCTGAGTAGCCATCTAGGAGGGAGAACCTTTCTGACCTAGACACTACTTGCAAGATCTACTCCATTGAAGGGAGTGGGTAGTGGTCTTTGAGGGAGGCTCTGTTCAAATCCCTAAAGTCAACACATAGCCTAATTTCTCCATTTTTCTTCTTGACTGGGACCAGATTTGTAACCCAACTTGAGTGTTTGATTAGAAATATGATGCTTACCTCTATCGGCTTGTTCAGCTCCTTCCTCATTAGAGGCTCTATATGTGTGTTGACTGGTCTCTTCCTTTACCTAATGGGCTGAGTAGCTAGATCTAGTTCTATTATGTGTTGTGCTAGCTTGGGATTAAACCCCTTAGGTCTTCATAACTCCAAGAAAACACATCGGGAATTCTTGGAAAAGTTGTATGAATTCATACATTTCTTTCTTGGTGGCCACCTTGCCAATTTGAAGTGTTTTGTCTTCTCCAACAGGGATTGACTTTGAATCTTCTCCTTTCTGAACTTATCATTAGGATTGAAAATATATTCCAGTGTCACTAAGCCTTTGGGAAGCTTGTTTGTATGCACTATACTTTCTTATTCCCATCTATTGCTCTAGTACATTACGGTTTCTAGCCAAGAATTCAACTTCTTCTTGTAGAAATTTAATGATCTATTTATCATTCTCAAACACCTGCAAGCATGTATTATTATCTGAATCTTATTGGCCTCACGACCACATGGATATGTGTCTGTTTCTCTGTCCCCTTTTTTTGTCACAACCATATCAAATGTTTCTCCAACTACTGCTTGTATATCAACAGCTTAATTTTCCTTCCTGGGTATGGAAACAATGTTGAAGGCCTCAAAATCCTCCATGAGATCCCAGACCCTACTCTTGTAGTTTTTCAACAGGTCATTTTTGACAAAGATTAAGTCCTCGACCTGATTAGAAAGCAATTCACTCACACGAATACTTGCAAGTTCTTAATTCCCACTTCCTTTTATAATGAAGACCTTGAACTAAAGCCTCATATTCAACAGTGTTATTTGATCAAGTGAACTGGAATTTGAAGGCTAAATAATATCTCATACCTCTGGGGGACACAATCATGGCTCCTCCTTCGGCTCCTTGTTTACTCCTTGAACCGTCAAAGAACAATTTCCATACCTCATTGTCATCCTTGTATTTTGACTTGATTAGGTCGGAAGAGGTTGGTTCTCTTCATGTAGGTAGTAGACACCCATTTCAGATTCCTCCATCTCCTTATAGGGGTCAAAAGCATGTTTTTTGTTGGCCCACTCATCTAGTGTCAAGTTTGGGATACATCCCACCTTGGTATCTATTTCATTAGTGTTTAGGAGGTCTTCTTGATCAAAATCTGAGCAGTTGGCATTGATTGGGCTAGGCACATAGGATTCAATATGATAATCAACAATAGGTTCAGACCTAATTGTGGCATTCACCCCATACCTTTTCCTAAAGAGCATATGTGACCAATCAGCAGACATGTAGCCTCCAATTTTGGCAGTGAAGTCTCTGGACAGACACAAAGAAAAATGTGGTGGCAGTTTATGATTGACATGTTTTGCAAAACAATCACATTAGGAAAGCATGTAGAGTGAGACTCAGATCCTTGATAATTCCCACAGTGGTTATTGTTGTCCCATCTAATTGGACTACTCCTCTAGAGATGAACTCATATTGGAGACCCAACTGATCAACTATTTGTTTGGGCATCACAGAACTATTGACCCCAAAATCAATCATACAATTGTGCACCAACTTGTCCCTAATAATCAATGAAACATAGAAAGGGGGAGGGGGGTTTCGAGGCTCTTACCTTGTTGTTCTCCACAGTTCCTCCTAAGGTGAATTATATTGACAATCACTTTCTCTTGCTTTGGTTAGGGGGTGATTTGAACTTGACCAGTTCCCGTGGCGCCTACAACATATCCCTCTACCTCGGAATGGCCAAAGTGACTCCCACGGTGAAATGTTCATGCTTGTATTTTTCATCTGCTCAATAATATTGAATGTGTTGTCCTTTTTTTCCCCTTCCCAAACACATTTCTTTCTTGCACATGGGCTATTACAACCGGTGCTTGACTGGGTTTGGGAGGTGGCTTATATTGTTACGTATGTTTGGAGTTACACTTGGAAGATTGAGGGTCACCTGAATTCAGTGGCCGGCCCTCTCCAATACTTCTCTTTTTGGACCATGTATTGATAGTTACACTTTGAGGAGGGAGATGATTCATCCCATGGAAGTCTTCAGCCTACCAGTTGACAAGCATAGTTTACTTTGAGGGGCCACCTTGTTGCTGATCTTCCTCTTGTCTAGGTTCTTGCAGCATCATACTATTTTGCACCATCAAGGCTTGATTTAGAGCACCATAAAAACACATTGATTGGTTATGTGGCTGATCGCATGGAAAACACCAATCATATTCATGTGCCATATTGTTATGTGTTGGGACCAATTCTTTTGATGTTGAGGTTATTTTTGGATCATAAGACCTAAAAGGTCTAACAGACTTGAGGTTGTCCTTGATTTTTATTATATTTGTAGTCGAGGTGGTGGCCTATTCTACTAGTATTGGGGTCTAGCCTGATATTGAGTCTGAGGATAATATGGCCTAGAGCTCTGTGCCTGCTACCTTTTGATGGTCACTAGTTCATTTCCTAGGTTTTGTAGTTGCTTCATCACTTCTTGAAGCTCTTTAGAGGTGTTAGATGATGAAGTGGAAGCTTCAACTGAACTTTGACTCCTAGGGGTGGGTATAGGAGCTAATGTAGACATTTGGTTAGTATCTCGATTTCCTAACTTAGGAGTACGAGGCATGGATGGCCTAGGGTGATCTTACTAGCTTGAATCAAATGGTTCTTGGCCCCTATGGAAAGGCTATAGGTTGTTGGTATAGGTTGTTGGTAATGGAGTGCCCCCAATCGGAGAAATATCATAATTTAAAGCCTAAAGGAAAGTATAAGAAGGCACCCTCATCGGTAGGATTTACTACTTTGGTGGAATCATATCCCAGTTCGAATACGAGGTTGAAGTTTGTCAGCTACTCATTTGGGGCTCTTTTGATTGTTGTTAGTTGCTCCAACAAAGATAAATTATCACCCTTCTCTCCAAACTGGTTGTGGAGGGTTGTGCATAGCTGATTCCAATTTTGGATAGAGCCTGCCTCAAGACTTCTGAACCATTGTGAAGCCTTTCCTTTGAGTGAAGAGGTGAGCAACTTAACGGCAATGTCCATCTCATGAATCTCATGGATTGTACAGACATTTGAAATATCTTAGACATGATCACTAGGGAAGTTTGGTTTTCCCCAGTGAAATATGGGATACTCTTTAATGCTATAATAGGGATTGGATTTTGTGCATTCAGGGCAAGTGGAATACTACTAGTGAAGTTAACATAAGGATTTGGCTAAGCCATTCTAATTGGTCTGAGCACTCCTCTTGGTTGAATGATGCAGTCTACGGGAGGAGGTGTTGATAAAGCTCTGATTGGTGGAGATGGAGACCTCTGAACTCTTCTTCCTCTCCTTTCTCTACCTAGGGATAGATGCAAGTATTCAAATATACCTTCTTACATAGGGATAGATGCAAGTATTCAAATATACCTTCTTTCCTTGCTCTAGACTAGGTGAGATTCATGAATCTCCCAAGCTTGGGCTACTAAAACTAGTAGATTTGTTTCTTTTGGAGTCGCTCAGATGTACATTTGAAGGCTTCTTAAAAGCCAGAATCATAACAAGTGTACATCAATTCCTACTGTAATAAGATAGAGACTTCTTAGTCCCACCGGGCATGCCAAAATTGTTAGTTCAAAATCACAACACCCCCAACTGAGCTCTAAAAGATATGCTTTTCTAAGGTAGGCTCATTTGGTGTGATTGCATAACATTGAACTTTCCCCAAGGTGTGGGACCTTAAAAAAATGGGAAAGCTCTCCATATTGAAGGTTGGTTCCTTATTCCTCTATTCAGGTGCATATGTGAGGATTTGCAGAGGATCTATTTCTTATACCTAGTCTAAACTTACCAAGGGGACAGGGATAAAAGAATACGGAAATAAGAAATAACTAAACTACTAGGTGATGCACCAAAGGAATGATGAACACTTAGTTTACCTTTGACACGAACCAATAAAATGCATATAATAAACAAGCACAGATAGCCAGATCTGTAATGAGAGACCAGATAGAAGCAAAAGAAACAAGAAGGATCTAAAATCGATCACAAACGTATTTTATTACTCTATAGATTGATACAATTCATTACAGAATAGCCGAAAAGGTAGAAATGTATTACAATTTTAATGGAAGGCCTGAACCCCACAAATCCTTTGCTAGAAGGAGAAGGGAGCCTGCAAAACTAAGAATATCCAACCCTTTACAATGAATCCTACCCCCAAATTTATAGATTTGATCGGAGAGAAGAAAGAGAGAGAGAGAGAGAGAGAGAGAGAGAGAGAAGTGGGAAAATGCGGGTCGAAGCTCAACCACCATTGTTAATGATTCTACTAAAATATGCCCTTGAATCCATCTTTACTGCATTGATCCTTGGTTTGGCATCTTGGAGGGAGAGGAAATGATGGAAATAGATTGAATCCGATCTGGTTGTTGAGACTGGTGGATCCTGCATTGAAATCTTGAAGACGTTTTCCTCCATTTCCTTTACCTAACCTCCTCAAAAATAAATTCTTAGACCTCCATTGCATGGGCAAGGTTGAGATCTTTCCAATGGTGTTAGATTTGCAATATTTCAAGCCCTGAGTCGAAAGATATGCCCCTTCGAAGTTTGTATCGAATCATGCAAGTGGACGGAAAACCAGTTTGAAAAACGAGCCCCTCTTTAATATGGGACATGTGGCAGTCTTTGGTTGGCTGGGGAGATGCGCTCCAACTTTTTCCTTTATGCCTTTTGAATGAAAGGCAAACTTTCACTTTTTTCCCCAACTCCCCGCCTTGGCTTTGACTCGGGTCTAAGCGCTGAATTTTTCCCTAGGTAGAGTTACGGGCCATTTTGTAACTTTTACCCCTTTTGAGGTAAAGGGTGAAAAATAAAATTTTTCCCTAATGCCCGCTTTCCTCTAGGACACGCGTCAGTCTGGTGCTCATTTGGAAGCCTTCTCTTTATTCAATCTTTGAATCAGTGCCATTAAGACACTTGGCAGCCTCCGTTGGCTTGTTTGTGCATTGACTATTCAAATGACTTTACCCCGTTGGAATGACATGTGGAGGAACCTGTGCTTGCTTGAAAACCCGGCCCAAAGTTTTCCTTTGGAGAAGCGTCGTTAAGACATGTGGCTCCTTCCGCTACCTCTTCCATACTTAGTCGTTTTTGGACCCTTCCCAAACTGTTTGAGCTCGAGGACTTCGAATCTTCATTGTTTCTTCTTCTTCCATTTTTAGTTTCTCTGTAGCATCTCCCTTTTTTTTCTAACCTTGCTATTCCATTGTTGAGTCTACCTGTAACTTACAGAATGAATTTAAGGTGTAGAAACGGCCCGATAGAGTCATTTCTTTCTGTACAGGATCCTTTGCTCTTTCTTCATCTCTGCCACTTCATTGCTGAATATTTTTTTCAACCAATTTGTAGGATTAAAATGAGTTCTCTCGGTTCCTTTTATGCGGGGTCGTGATTCGATCCAATATTTAGCTCGGGGTGAAATATGGATAAAATAACCTACTGCATTCATGAAAAAGAATATACTTTCCCCACACCACTTAAGTAAGAAGATCATGCTACTGGATTATGAAAAATGTTCTTTAGTAGTTCTAGGAGCATAAATGGAGCTGGGGTAGTTGTGGTTTTGATTTCCCTTTTGAAAGATAAATCATTCTTTTCTCATAGATTGCGATTTACATATTCTAACAACGTAGCAAAATATGAGACATTGGTGCATGGTCTTCTAATTGCTAAAAAGAGACAAATCAAATCATTGAAAATCTTTAGAGATGCTAAATTGATCATACACCAAGTGAGAGGGAAATGTGCTACTAAGAATAAGTTTTGAAAGCTTATAAGCACAAAGTTTGGGATCTCTTTGAGAGTTTTGATGCTCTTAATCTGCAAGTGGTGCCAAGAAAATTAAATAAAGAAGTTGACCAGATGTCAGCCCTTGGATCATAATTCTCACCAAATGATGAATTCATTCAAGGTAATCAACAACATGTTAAGTTAGTAATCGGACCATAATTTCTAGATAATGAATTTAGCTAGAAAATGTCCGAGAATGATGAACAAATTGTTCGAGTTCATCTAGAAACGAAGTTGAGTTTTGTTGGCATGTGTCGGTATAGGTGTTGTCATTGATGTAAAATTCCATTAATGATAAAGAGGAAGTTGGAGGTATGTTATACGATGTTTAGTATGTTGATGACATGGAGAATCAGGTGATGACATGATGGCAAGAGTGGTTTCAGTGAGATTGTCTTGGTCTAGCAAGCCCAATTAGGTAACGTAGCTAGCCTTGGTGATGGTACATGGTGACTTGAGGAGTATGGAGATTTTTTTCAAAATTTTTAGGCACTCATATGAGTTTCAAAGTGCAAGTATAAGTTGAAGACCTTGTTTCAGTGCTCATCTATACCTAGTCTAGGTGCTTGGAGACCAAATGAGGCATGGGGATGAGTTGCAGCACCATGTGAGCTCATGAAGGCATGAAAAGGTGTAATACATGTTATCTCAGGTATATTAGGTCCTTTTAGAGAACTAGCAAGAAGAGTTGTGAGGGTTTTTTACTTGGTCATGGTACACAATAGGCCTAATCCTAGTGTTTGGAGGCCTAATTAGGCATGATAGGAACTTGCAGGTGTGTTTGAGATCTTAATATCACTCATGGAGGTATTTTATTTTATTTTCATCATGAAGAGGCATTTTTCATAAGTTTAATGCTTGGTTTTAGTGTTGGTTCAGTTTGTCTTGGCCTAGAACATGTAAAACCCTAAGGGATAGTCATACAAGTCCTAGTGGTGGTAAATATACAAAGATATTAGAGATATGATGATGATTGAAGATGTTAATAGGGTGTATCATGATGGTGCGGGAAAAATTTCAGGTTTCCATGATGAATATTTTGCATATTATGATCTTTTTGGTGAATGGGTGCTTGATAGTGTGATTTCTAGCTCGAATTGCAACTTTCGATGCTCATTGTGGATTGTGTGATTTACATGGTACCTTTTGGATTTCAAGGATGTTTTTTCACTGAGATAATATAATTTCAAAAAAATAATGAGGTCATTTCATTGTCACATTTTTATGAACGAATGTTACGAAGGTAAAATGTTTTTGTGAGTTTGAAACCCTAAGTCAAGAACGATGGAGAAGATCTTTTTGGTAGGTGCTCAGAATTGATTTTTATTTCTATTATTATTATTTTATGTTGTAGAGGATTCCTCAATATTTCCATAAAGGTATGATAGAGCATGTTATGGTTTTTGGACCCCACTCAAGCAAGCAAGTTTCTAAAGAAATTCATTTTGAGGCAAAGTTGTCAAAAGGAGGTATAAAATAAATTGACATTGTTTTTTAGCCTGATATTTTTAATAGGTATCCATGATAGTTTTAAATCATGGTTTAATTCCTAAAGGGAAAATTGTGTCCTATTTATGAAGACTAGTCTTTAGGTAGTTTTGGGATAGTTTTAGAGCGGTTTGAAAGATTGACCTAGTTGAAGGCTTTCCACTTGAAGTTGGAAGGAAATGTAAGGTGTTATGTAAAGTAAAATTATATATATCCAATGGTGTATGTTTTTTTCTCTTTATTATGAGGTTTGATATCTCATCCAACTCAATTTGTGAAGAATAAGGTTGTTTATTTTTAAGACACGATTGCTCTCGCTAGAAGATTGAGACAAAGTCTCATATTTTGGATTAGTTGTTTCTTGATATCAATTAGAGAGTGAATAGGGATGAATTTTTCCATTTTGAAGGAATATAGAGGTCTTGAAAGTGGTAGAAATGGTGCAAACCAGTTGTGTTTCCAAAACTACTTTATGGGAAACTCAGTTTGGTGAAGAGTAAAGTTGGTGTGGTTTGCATGTATGGATGTTTCATGAGCTCTAGAAAGAATGAATGTGATATAAAAGTTTGTGTATTTACAATGAGTGGCTACATAACATAGCTGATGTGCTATGATTTGATCTAGAGGTTCATATGCGAAGACTAGTTCTTGAAACAACCGTTTTGAGAAGGATACAAGCCTTCTTGTTGGTGTTATGAATAATTTGATTGGTGAAATATAATGTAAGACCATAAATGGTGTTTCTATGTTATATATTACATTTTTGAGGCATTTGGAAGCTTGAATAATCATGGTGATGAGGTTTGTAATCTTTGGTGAATCAGGTGATGGAGTTTTAAGCATTTTTGAGCTTAGTGTGTTTGAGCATGGCCGACCTACATGGGCCAATTTAATGAATGTATATGATTTTTTTGTTATTTATTTGAGTTTTATTGGTCAATCTATTGGTATAGGACCAAATTTTCTTATGTTTTTGAGTTGAGAAGGGTATAAAGTGCATGTTTTGGTTCAAATTTGAACTAGCTAAGTAAGAGGGAAAAAGTGCGACCCAGTGAGAGTGTGAAACAAGTATGAAGGAATAAATTCATAGATGAGGAAGTGTGTAAATGTTTTAATATTTTTAGAGAGAATGTGTGTAATAATTTGAAGCTAAATCAGGTCATGAAAGTGTGATATATAGCGAGTTAAAGAAGAGAGGGATTGAAGAGGTTTTGAAGGTGTGTGAGACAAAGTTGTAATCTCTATTAGTTGTGGTGATAAAATTACATCAGATATATTCATCCAAATTTGGTTGAGTTGGTGATTAATCATATTAGGGGGTTGTAATATCCTTGTAGATTTTGTGCTTCACTAAATTAGGGGTTGGTGCTCCTTGTAGGGTTGGTGTTCTACTAAACTAGGGGTTGGTGCTCCTTGTGAAGTTAGTGCTTCACTAAATCTATTTGATTTGTGTAATATAAGTAGAGTTTCAGTGGGTTTTCTTCCCCATGATGGTTTCCCACTTATATTTGGTGTCTTGTGTACTCTCTCTTATGTTATGATCTTGTGAATGGTTAATACACATCTAATATGCTCATATATGGTTATGTATGATGAATGGATAATTGAATGATGAATGCTAATACATTGTAATTGAAGTTAAATTTTTGAAGTGATGATTCACCCCCACTTTGAATCCATTGTTCTTCCTACAGGTTTTCTTCGAAATGCAATCGGATTTGCATGCCAACTATTGTGATCAAATCATTTAGCTGAAGACAAACACATTGCCTAAAGAATTGCTCAATCTTGAGTATATTTTTATCCCTAATGATGAGTTCGGAGGAGATGAGAAGAATATAATAACAAGGAAAGAGGAATTTCAACCAATCACCTTTACTCAAGGCAATGAGATTTTTCTTGGAAAGGAATACAATGAAGATGGAAAGCTTGATCTTATCTCTTTGTGTCAAAATTTTAATGATGTCTTGTCATGGGAGTATCAAGACCTTAAGGGTTTTGATTAAAGAAATTTTCAACATTCCATTGATATTGATCCTAATATCAAACCAATTAGACAAAATTAAAGACTCGTTAATCCCAAGATAGATCCCCTCATGAGGAAGGATTTATCCAAGTTGATTGAGGAAAATGAATATTTCCTATCAAATACTTTACTTGCATGGTAAATCTTGTTCCAGTGAGGAAGAAGAATGGAGAAATCAGACTTTGTGTTGATTTCAGGGATTTGATCAAAGCTTCCCTAAAGGATCATTATCCTCTACCTTCCATGGAACAAATATTACAAAAGATAGTAGAAGCTGAAAGGTTCTCTATGCTTGATGGCTACTTAGATTTCAGCTAGATCAAGATTAGAAAGGAGGATCAATTTAAAATTGCATTTACAAACAAGTGGGGAATATATGCATATCATAAAATGCCCTTGATTTATCAAATACAAAAGCTACATTTCAAAGAGAAGTGTACATTGAATTTAAAGGGTACATTAATGAATTTGTCATTGTTTATCTAGATGATATAACTATTTTCTCAAAGTAGAGTAAATATCGTATCATTCATCTTGATAAATTATTTGAGAGATGTCGAGAATTGTGAGCGTTTCTTAACCCCAAGAAGTGTAACTCGTAGTCTATAGGGGTAATATCTTGGGTTATATTGTTTAAAAGTATGGTATTTTCATTGATCTAGAAATAATCTCATCCATCTTATCTTTCTCCATGCCAACTCGCAAGAAGTCTTTGCAATCATTCCTTAGAAGGATTAACTTTGCTAGGAGATTTATTCCTAATTTTTCAGGATTGGTTAGACCCATCACTCTAATTCTCAAGAATGATTCAGTTTTAAAATGGAAATTGGAAAGGAAATAAATATTTTCAAAGATAAAACAAGAAATAACTCAAGCTCCTACGCTTATCAACCCGGACTTTACCAAACACTTTATCTTATACGCATATGAAGTTGAATCTATTATTGTTATTGCTTTAACACAACAAAATGATCAAAATTTAGAACATACAATGGCTTTCTTTAGTCGAAAAACTGAATAATTAGGAATTAAGGTATAACTACATTTAAAAATAAGTCTTTTCTATCATGATATCTCTAAATAAATTAAACAAGTATGCTTTCCACAAATCATATCAAAGTTCTAGTTTCACACTCCGGTGTGAGAGAATTCATTATGGGAGCATAAATCGAGTGAGAAGAGAGTTGGATGGGTGACTAAAATTATGGAATATGATGTGAATATTAAGGCCACAAAGATGGTAAGAGGAAGAGAAATTTGTGAGTATAAAATGAAATATTCTCTCTTCATGGATGATAAACTTCCACATAACTTTGAAACTTAGCAGGATGAAGGAAATACATTTAATCATTAAAAGCTGGATTGATATCATGTCAACATTCTTATTTACCAAAGGCATATCCTCCTGGTTTAAACAAGACAAAAATAAGGTATTTGAGGTTGCAATCAATTCATTATGCATTAATTGATGGGATTCTTTTCAAAAGAAACATTGATGGAGTGTTGTTGAGATGCATTGAAGGTGAACATGCGAGACAAGGTATTGGAAAAATTCCATGATGGTTTCTCTAGTGGAAACTTCTCTGCCAAATCCAGTGAGCTAATGAAAATTATAAAAGTAGGATATTTCTTGCCTACACTATTTGCATATGTTGATCAATGGGTCAGAAGGTGTAAGGAATGTGTTTTCTTCACAAGTAAAAGGAGCTTGGATTCCCTTCCAATTCATCCAATTCAAACAAATAAACCATTCTCCCAATGGGGGTCTTGATTTCATTGACATGATTAATCCTCCATCAAGTGTTGGTCATAAATGGGTTTTGACAACAACTGATTATTTTACTAGGTGGACAGAAATTGTGGCACTCAAGGAAGTTATTGAATCAATTATCCTTGACTTCCTTGAAGATATTGTGACAAGGTTTGACATTCCTCAAACTATCATCTCTGATAATGAAAAATATTTCTTAGGATCTAAAATTTCTAATTGGGCTCTTGGACTTGGAATTTATTTGAAGACTTCTTCCAATTACTACCCTTAAGGTAATGGTTTGGCATAATATACCGATAAGAACTTAATCGAATCATGAAAGAACAATGGATATCAACTAGAGTAAATGGAATACAAAGGTGAGAAATGTTATTTAGGATGATATAATCAAAATAAAGAAGGAAATTGGAACTTCTCCTTACAAACTTGTTTATGTTAGGGAGGCCATGCTTCCTTTATCTTTAGAATTTCCTTCACTAGAACTGCCCAACAGTTGGAATTTGAGGGTGTTGACCAAAGAGAAATCAGAGTAGTAGAACTGGTTGAACTTGAAGAATTAAGGAATTATGCCATGATCAAATTAGAACAACATTAAAGATCAACCATAATTGGATTGATAAGAAGGATAGAACTTAGACATTCAAAGTTGATGACCTGGTTTTGAAATGGGATGCAGACAAAGCTAAACCAAGGTGACACTCTAAGTTTGATGCGTGATTAAAGTGGGCCATATATCATTAGTGTTTGCAAAGAGGACAACTCTTTTGAGTTGACCGACCTTGATGGAAGTACATTACTGATCCCGATCAAGGTGGGATTTTCCATTAACTTATTTCATTGCATCTTGTACATGTTAGGCTAGTTTCAATTCCTCCAAGTTCTCTTTAACACATTATTTTTACGGTAGTGCATATTTACCTTAAACAAGTGTTGGTGCACACTCTACAAATTTCCTCCTCTGGAAAATGTATGATTTTCCATTTTATACATAGTTTTTGGGGCCTTGTGGTTATTACACAGTTCATTTTAGAATGATTCATGGGGAACTTAGAAGAAGGTATTTTTAGATTGAGTTGAAAGTGACAAGTTGAGTTACAAGAAACAACATAAAAATCACATGTTGTCTTGCATGTAATTGAGAAGAATGTCATTACTGTAATTTCATTCATGGTTTTCAAAGCGGAGTGGAAAATAAACTACATTTCATTTTTCCACTCTCATTAAATCTAATCTAGAATGATTTTCATGAACAAAATAATCTTTTCAAGCGGGGAAAATTAATGTTAAGTACAAACATTGCTTCATACATTTTCGAGATGAGTTTTTAAAAAGTTACTGAGATCAATTTTAGAGTGTCTCAAGATTATTTCATGGCTAATGGATCCTCAAGGCTATTGGTCTTCAATTTAGCAAGAAAATTACCCCTAAAATTTTCCTAACTATATCCAAAATTACATCCCCTGTAATTTTGAATAAATCATCAAAGATGGACTTAGCCACCTTTTCTCAAAAAATCCACGAGAAGACTAACTTAGCTTTCTGTGGAATGTGAAACCTAGTGTTCCACGGGTTCTCCTAACCCGTGAAATAAAAAACTAAACAACACATGCACTTAGGAAGAATTGATCAATTGACTAAATATTTAAGTGCCCTAGGATAGTTTTTTCAAAAGGAGTCAAGTGATCAAGTAAGTTTAAGGCTGCACAAAATTGTTATAGCATTTTATGGTTTCAAAAATTTAGTGTCCCACGTGTTTTATCAAGCCATGGAACGTTGAAAATATCCACTAGAGAACCAAGGGCCATGCGAATGAAAAATTGTGAGATATACCCTATGCCATGCATCCTCCCCTTTCGAGTCACAGGGCTTTCTTTGCAACTTGACATGAATTGTGCAAACCTACTTCGCATGCCGAGTCCTGTAGCCTTCCTTTGTAGGCTCGTGATCTTCCTTCACATTTACGCACCGCCGCTTTCCTACATATTTTGGCCTGAATCCTACCCCTTTCTTTCATTGGCCCATGGGCTTGCCTTGCTTCATTGCATGCTTATGTGAGAATGCATTCACTTTTTGACTCTCCACACTTGCATATGAGGTCCTCTTCCTCCTAGAAAACCAAAACACGACACATGGTAGTATAACAAGTGGCCCTGTAATCAAAGGTCTCAATCCTGCACCAATATGAGTAGGACACATGGGTGATGTATGTAGGACAAAGGGACAATCTCTACAGCCAACCAAAATATGCCATGTGTCAACTTCTTGTTCCTCTAACCTGTAGATTTTTAAACCACCTTAAATTTAGCTCTAGAGCTCTAAATCACACAAAATTGGTCTCGTTGGAAAGGTCTCTTCAAGCCCTTAGATTTGGCATCATTAATTCATATTTTGGGGAGGTTTGGTGGGAGAAATAGAGGAAAATAAGTTTGGGTATTTAAAATGCAGTTATAGATGGCTCAACCACATGAATTAACGAAGTATGGTGATCTTTCCTTCTTCCACAATAAAAGTAACATGAGGGAATGGTTTTGCAGGGGCACCCATGATGTTTTCTAGAGATTTAATGCATGTTTTTATGGTTGAAGGAGTAAATCTAGTTTCCCTCTCTTTTCCCTCCTTTCTTTTCCCCTTTCTTCTATATAATGTAAAATGAGGTTCATTTGTCAAGGTTAAACCCTTTCGTAAATATAAGGGTGTCATTCAGAATGTTTCCTTAGTGTTTACGAGTTGTAGGCCTAAGATCTTGACTATTTTTAATGTGTTCTTTCCTTCCTCCTTTGTTGTAATGGATTGTGTATTCCTTAAAGAAAGAAAATTCATGTTTTGTGGCTATTCTCTTCCCTAGCTTGTGTTCTATTGCATTTTCTTGCCTTTTCATGCATTTACAAGTGTGTTGTGCATCTTTTCTCACTATTCATGGTTTAGTTTCTGTTGTGCTCAATGAAAATGGAATTTTTGATTTTGTTTTGGATTATGGCACTCATGTATACCCTCTCCTCCTTCATCTTCTCTCATTTGAGATAATCCTCCCCCTCTTCTTGGTGTTATCACCTTTGTTATCTTAGTATTTCCCCTTTCATGCATCTCTCTCTTTCCTTGGTACATTGGATTGTTAGAGTTGGATTAGATAGTTTCATTTCCTGCATAGGAGTAGTTTTAGCATTAGGAATAGGTTGAGGAACGAGCCTTCTCTGGAGGTCTATCTTAAGATAAATTCCCACAACTTGGAGATAGTCTCATGTTGCCTCAAAGCCATAGATATTCATGATGCAAGAGAAGGTGCAATTTTGAGCTCTAACAAAGCCCTAACCTTATAAATAAAAGGGTATATGAGAAACATGTTATATGTCACAAGAGTATCAATAACCAAGAAAGGTGTAACAATAAGTAGCAGATCCCAAAGTAAGAGGGAGATCAATATGTTCAAAATATTGATTAGAGGATTGTGTATTGAGTTGGATATGTTTCTTAATACAACCAAAAGAAGTAAACAATGTGGGATTGCACATGTTATGCCTATAATCAATATCAACCAAGACATTGAATTATATTGATTATATGGTCCAAAACTATCTTCATTGAGACCCTTGACCATGACTATAATCCCTTGGATGGAACATTGATGCATTATATGAGTTGGTACATTGTAGCGGGTTTGTGTTGGTAAGACATGAATAATCTCTATTTAATAATAATTTATTTTTTATAATTTAAAAATACCTAATTAACATGAATTGAATTAGAAATATTTTTAAAATTAGTGAATGATCTCATTGTATGTGGATATACCCTCAATTTTAGTTGATATTTATTTTAGGGGGTGACCATGATTATGATCCCGACTATGGCTACGAAAACCCGTTGTTATATGGAAGTTTAGTACAAATAATGAGCTCATAGATGATGATGGTTATAAACATTAGAGAATAATAGTTCTTAGTCATAATTTTTATATAATTTATAATTCATACTCACGTTATTGTATTATAGATCAGAAATTATTTATTTTCTCATATTTTACATTATATTCTTGTCTATATAATTAACTTACATATGACATTAATTTTTGCAGGATTTTTATATGTTAGTTTAATATTTTTATTCATATTTTTATAAAATGTTATTTTTCCAAATTGTTATATGTTACTTTAACATTCATATTTATATTTAAAAATAAGTAATTTCACTCAAATTATAATATTTTGTATATTGTGGATGTAAATGTAATATGCTATTTTTTTACATTATGTTTTTCAAAAGCCTTGAATGTGTGTGTGCGCACGCACGTGTGTAGATGATAAATCGAATATGTATCACCATCCATATCTACACAGATCCCCAAATAAAACCTATATCCATTTCCAAATTTGTAATTTTTTCCTATTTTGGAGAGTTTGAAGTCAAAGCTTATGAATTCAAGAGATGATGCCACATATTGGAAGCATGCACATATGATAAAATATTCATATTTTCAAACCCTAATGAGGACCATTAGTATGGTCTTTACACCATTCCATTTTTATTCATTTATAATGAAAGACAAGCTTAGATAGTTAAACGTTAACATGGACACGTTCATATTTTAACATCAACATTTTGAAAAGCTAAGAGCCCTCTATCTCCTTGCATATTCAAATCAGAATTTAATTATGTATTTTATTATATTTACATTTTTATGCTTCTTAAGTTGAGGTAGGTGTATTTTATGACTAAATATTGTGAAATTTAGATGAGAATGGAGTTATCATTGGATAGATAGCTATGATATGTTATCACATTTTATGTATCTTTAAATGCAAACTATTGATTGATGAAGTATAGATCTTACTCTAGTGTATATATGACTCAATCAAGAAAAATTACATTGGCATAACTTGGAAAAAGTGAACTTAATACTAGACTGTGAAGACTTTATATGTGTGTCCATCCAATGTAGCATTCACCTCATTCAAAATAATAGTCATCAAACTCATAATTATTTGTAATGTTCATGATGTAATCTAAGAACTATTATTAACTAGGGTTAGAGATGTAACCTAGAGTGACAACAAGGAAGGGGGTGTAATGGCATGAATGTATTCACAAAAACCTCATGTCTAATTAACATCTAATTTTTGAAAGTTATACATATAAGCACAACCTACATCAACAATAAGAAATATTATGTTATAATGTGAACATGTTCACAAAAATTTCTCAAAATAAATAAAGTTTAAGTTTTGAAATATACATTATCATTGACATTACCGAATCAAAAGAAAAAGGTAAAAAATAAATATCAATGAAGATGACATTTTTTTGGGACAAGTAAACACTTTTGACCAAATATATGAAATGGAATCATTTGGGACACAATAGGGGTCCCAGCCCCCAAGAGCCACATAACCAACACAAACAACCTTGACCAACCATGGAAACAAAAAAATGATCACAACCATCCTTAAACATCTATTGAGAGTCAAACACAGGTGGGGGCACACAACCCATTTTAATGAATATTACATTTGTACATTACCATATTTGAAATGGTCAACCAACCCAAAAATAATGTGGGTTAGGGAATATTGCTACATATTTCCAATTATTCTAATAGATATTTGGTGTTTGATATCTTTCTATTTTTACAAATATAATCTAACAAATAAGGGAAGCGAGACATTAGTTGTTACCCCAACTTTGTGGGGCCACACAATCATGAAGGTGTCATGGGGGAATGCAAAAATAACTTCATTTGAAATTTAACATTATTTTAATATTCTTTTGTGTGGGTTGTTGAAATAGAGGGAAAGTCACAATTTGAATTAATTTAAAATAATTTTTTATAAATACTTGTAAATCATTTGGTTCCTAATAGTTGAATATGGTGTACAAATGTTGTACATTGGTGTACTAATTGATGAATTGATGACATGTCATGATGTGATTAGTTGTTGTGTCATAAAATTTAGACAATAGTACATAATATTATAACAATTATTTTAGATTACAAAATCACCTACGAGACATTTATATGACAACTATTAGTCATCATTTACCTACTAGCTCTTGTTCCTTATACAAATGTAATCTAACTCATTTTAAAATGAATTACTCAACAACGAGCCCAAGGATCAATTTGAAAAATGTATTTTCTTTCGAGCAATACTAAAAGTACTCAATGTTACATTTTCAAAAATATGCATATAATGATGTGAATTCCTTTTTGATTTCAAAGATTTGAAATTGTATTAATTTTATGATATAAATAAAATATTTAGTATTGTTAAGAAGTATATTAAAAATATTATTTTAAAAATTAGAATATATAATAATATATGATTATTTATTTGATAAGGTAAAATTTTAACTTCAAAATATTATTAATTCAAAAATTTAATATTTGATTTTTAAAAATAACTTTAAAATATAAAAAATATTTTACTAAAAAAATATTAATTTGAATTTTAAATTATAATGTATAAATATTCATTTCCCTAATAACATATCAATATTAATATTCAAATTTTAAACCTAACAATATAATTAGTTCATATATGTAAATATTGAACAACAACTCTTAAATGCCATATGGAGATGATTTTAGTATAGGTCCTTGAAAGTACATTCTATATTATAATAAAATAAATATTGTTAAAATTGAATATAAATAATCAAAGGAAAAATTAAATTTAAATGCTATGTTTGAAATTCATTATAATTGAATTTTATCACATTTATGTGAATATGGGTTCTTATTGAATATTACTTAAATATAATGAGTGTAAGTGGGTCATTCTTATTTTGATTTATTACATTTGTGAATGAACATTGAATTAAATTTTAAAACATAATTTTGATATACACACCATTCAATTAAGTTTTACAATATATTTGTCAAAAAAATTATTTAATACAAAAACACTACTATACAAATTATTATTCAATGCCACAAATTTGAAAAGTATACATGATATTAAAGTTTGTTATACTAGTACACTTAAATATTTTTATTTGAAAAATACACACACATATCGATTTAAAGGATATATATATCATTGATTAATAATTTCATTAACTTTGTTCATATTTCTTATAGAATGATAAAAAAATTCTTGAAAAAGGGGTGAAACTCTATAACATAAACAAGATATTACTATTTTTATTGAACTTTTAAAGATAAAAAGAAAAAGAAAACTTTTAAGTGACAATCGAGTAGACCATAAAATTTATGGTCAAAATTACTTTGTGATGGTCAAATGAACATCAAATTTAATATAGAAAATAAAACCTTGCGTATGGTCACACCATCACATCCCAACCCTTATTGCCAATATAGAACACCTATCATCGTAATAAGATGAACACCAAAAATAATATTATTAAACTCCTTAAAGTGAATGGTTACAACGAACTTTAATTAAAGAAATTATCATATTCCTTAACTTTGAAACAAATTGAGTGTTTTAAAATAGTTTTGAGGTGGAACAAGATCAATAAATCTAATTAGGGTCCTAGTCATGTATAAAATATATTTACCAAAAACTTATTATGCCGATAGACATAATCTACAATACAAACCAAGGAGACGACCTTGTGAAGTGTAATAGTGTGGGATGTTGAAATAAAAATGGATGACCTTCAATTTGACATCAATTTGATCGGCGTATGACATTTTTCTTCATAGTTAGAGAACCGATTGAAAAATCATGACATCTTTAGCATACATTGGAGGTTTGAACCTTTTTTGCACAATAGAGTGGTGCAACTACAAAATTAGCAATTCACAAGAGGAGACAATATTGTGACCGAGAAGACAAATACCAATGAAAGAATCACAAATTAAAATCTTGAGAAAAAATGTACTAATGGAGATGGATGAAGTAAATACTAGTACAAATATCTTAAATGCATCTATGTGAAATACGATGAGAGATATCAATCTCAATATCTTGAATTTCTCACACTCACATTTTAATAACTCCACTACCTCCTAAAATGACATCCATTTAGCATTTCCTAAACATAAAACACATGGGTTTTGAAGGTAGATCAATCATTTTACTAGGAAATTTGAGACAATTTCCACATGTTAATGAAAAATCATTGTTTGATAATAACAAACATGTAAAAATATTATAAGAATACTTAAAAATAATTTTTACTTTAAGTAAGGCGTTTAGATAGAAAAAAACAAAGGCTAACCAAAATTTTGTTAAATTCTCATGCATATTATAGAGACACATGTTTTTTAAAGTAATCTCTTGGTCATACCTTTGTAGATTTTGAAGTCATTTTTTCTCATAAATATTTTATTATTATTCAATGGGTAATATGAACAAAATTAATGGAATTATTAATCAATATCATATGTGTAAAATCTTTGAAATTGATATCTATCAATATTTATCAAATAAATGTATTTAAGATATTTATACGTGTAATAAACTTCAAGATTATCATGTATGCTACTGGTAATATAGAAAATCTTAGAGACATATATCCAAAATTCAAGTTGAGATATATCACTCATCTCAAACTCCATATCTACATTCACCCTAAATATCACATATATTTGGAGTTGACAATAAAGTCAACTTTTTGTAAAAAAAAATACTAAAAACATGTAGTGGAGTGGTTGGTGCTCGATAGGTCTTGGGTATGAGGTTTGCATCACTCATTATAACTTGTGTGACAAATCTAACATAAGCACTTGCACTTCGAGATTGATAATAAACATACCACCTTAGAATATCTCTATATATATTTAAATCATTCTACATTTAAGTGTTATATAAATTAATTTAAACATAATATTTTGATTAAATATTTATATATTAAGAATATTTTTTGATTGTTTTGATTTTTTTAATAATTATATTGAATATTTACCAAGTTTATTATTGAGTTCGAGTCCAAATTTATAATCAATTAGGTCTGAGTCTCAATACTATAGTTCAAACTTATAACTAACGAATCAAATTTAGAGCAAGTTTGTATATTATTTTGTATTTAATATTGAGTTTCTAATCATATGTATATAATGAAAGCTTAAATTGTATGTGTTTATTATGGTTGTGTGATGTATTTGAGAATGAGGCATTGAATAGATAGTTATGGTAGATTATTGAATTTTATACATTTTTAAATGTGTTGAATATTTTTGATAATGTAGAATAATTTGAACCTTAAATATTACATTGTAAAGATTTTATATGGTTTTATATGTTTTTTTCTATAGTTTTTAATTAAATGTTATGAAAGAATTAATTTTTATGTCAACAAATTTAGTGGGATAATGATTTCTATGCGTTGTAAATAATTAATTTTGATCTTAAATTTAACTTTTGTTTTATCATTGCTTAATTCTTTTTCTTTTCCATTAAAAATTTAATTTAAAAAAATTGTAATATCATAATTACAAATGAAGTTGAAAGTTTTTATTGAAATTATTTTTTCAACCAAACGCATTAGTCTAACTAAATTAACATCATTAAAAATTTACCAAAAAAATTGATGTCACACATTTTTAAATAATTACACAAATAATAGAACTATTAATATATTTACTTACATTACTTAAATAAATTAAATTCAAATGCTGATAAAAATTGCAACAAACAAAATGTTCTTCTTTCAAAATTATATATAAATTATAAGTTGTATTTATATTTTTCTTAAATTGCTTACATCCGATCCCACATTAGTTCATAGTGCGCAAGAAATATTTATGATTGAATTTAGTTAACACACATGTTAAAAGAGGTCTGCTGTGTGCGGGCTTGGGCTCAAATGTTATATAATTTTAAACTGACATACAGAGTTGTAGTTACAGGAAGCGCATCTGGTGTAGTGGTATCATAGTACCCTCCCACGGTACTGACCAGGGTTCGATTCCCTGGATGCGCATTTTAAGGAAAAACTTAGATTTTTAGTCTTGATGGCGTTTGTTTATGCGGTAACTAATCTAAAATGGCATTATTCGACTCACATGATGACTTTGTAGCATGAAACTTGTTTATATGGTAACTTTATAAATATTTTATAATTCCTATGTTTTAAGTTGAAGGCCAAACGAAGAATCCTTACACTTGTTAAGATTATTTGTGTGGGTATGGTTGTATCATTCTTTGTGTGTCCTTTTTGTGTGCCCATGACTCTTCAACTTCATTGACGTTTTTCTTCAACCATCACGACCATTCCCAATTTTGTGTTGACATGCGACATCCAAAGGATAAAGCGAATTGCATTGACAAGTCTTTTTCATTTTACCTTCCATCATGCAAAGGTGCACAAACAATCAAGTTGTGCACAAGTGTTCTCAACCTCTAATCCATGTGTTGTAAAGGGCTATGCAAGACCAAGAACATAATGCACAAGACATGAGGTTGCACATGGTTCCACATCTTCTTGGCAAGGTGCACATAACTCCAATAGTTACACAAGGCATCTCGCACCCAACTTCTCAAACTCCATTGCATAAGAATGTGGTAAGGTTGGAACTCTTCTTCTACATGGACTATGCAAATGCCAAATGTTGCGTAAAAACTTGCGTGATTGTTTGGGCTAACTTTTCATATGTGGTCCAGTTGTAGACTATACTATCTTTTTGGAAATCGCTCATGACCTAGGAGTTCACACAATTATAGTTCTTTCGAGACTTCTTAAGCTCTAAAAACAATTCTAAGGCTCACAAAAAGCCATTCAAGATGTGTTGGATTCACTTGCCAACAAACCAATCCTTGGCTATGCATATTATTTATTGCTACTCTACTTGTTTTTGTTGATACAAGATTGTTTGTGCACTGGATGCTCTTGCATCATGTTGGTTAAGTGCTAGAAATTTGGTAGAAAAGGGTTAATAGGGAGGAATATGAACCTAGCAAGGAAACTAAAGTTGATGTAAAGGTGATATGAGATGGTGATATGAAGGGAATGCCACGAAAAAATTTATGTCATAGTGTTAGAAGTCGGCCCACCTCAATCACAAATGTACTCCTAAGATGAACATTCATGGAGATTACTACACCGATGAGTCCTGCAAAAGAAAATGTTAGAAAGAGAACACAAGGGGCATACACTCATCATACAATGACTACATGGTTTTAACTTCAATTCCTAATACTCGTGATTCATATTCATTTTTAGATGTGGGGGCCCATCTCTTGATGACACACAAGGTTTCAACTCTCCTCCATATTTTTACTTCGACAATATGAGAAGCCATGGTACTTCTTCTATATATTGAGGATAATAAATGTATCTTGCTAGTAGTTGTAGTGCCATATTTTTTTGAAATAAAATGCAAGCAAGCACACTAAATTTTGTAGATTTTGTATGTAATGCACAACTAAATATTTCAAATGTATATTTCATGACTATATATTTTGCATAATTCTAATCAACAAATTCTTCCAAATGAAGACATTGAAATAAAGAGAAACTCATAGTTCCATTATGATTTCAATACGATAATCTTACAAAATTCTTGCAACCATAAAGTAAAAACTTCCTTAGTAATGACTAAAGTTTATAAGAAGCAATAAGTACAATAATGGATATTTACAAGAGTATAAGACTTTCACAAAGCTACATTTATTTACAAAATGAAGGTAATGCCCACAAAAGATGAGTAAGTCCAAGATGACAAGAGGCTCTACTATCTCCAACTTGAGCTCCAACTCCAATACTCCTACAAGAATCCAACTCCAAGAGAAAACATGGCTTGTTTACCACCCAACCAATAGGCATCATCACATGCCTTTCCATGGTTGGAAGTCATGCTAGCCTCCCCCAAGCCCATGGGAGAGAGGAACTAGCTTCCACAATGTGCACAAGTAATGGGGATTAAACACACAACAAGAGAAAACATAAGACCATTCAACCACTTAGACCTACTATATAATGAAAAAAAAACAACATGAGGAGAATAAGATCAACCTCACAAGGGGGAAGAGAGGAAGAAGGATGCCCAAATCAAGGTGTCCAACCATAGGAGCACCAATAAATACACATATATAAAAAACTCCTTATACCTCCTAATCATACATCCTCCTTATTCCTCCTTAAGCTATAGAAATCCTTCTTGGGAGGATTTTCAAACCCAAAGGGTTTCCTCACCAAGAATGGGGAAAGGTCCAAGCCACATGAGCCTTTCTCCCACCTCAAACCATATGAGGGGATGAGAAGGGACCTTCATGGCTTGACCTACAACCATGAGGTTTGAGAGGGAAATCCCTCTCTCTTCCCCTACATTCTCCAAAAACCATCAATCCAAATGATGGTGGAGAGAAAACAAGAAAATACCACAAGAACAAACAACTACATTCATCATACACTTCTCAACACATATTTCACACACATTATTTCATTGATCAAGCATACATACAAGATAAGCACAACTAAGAAGAAAAAAAGATAAGAACCCTACCTCTAAAATGCTTTCCAAGACTCCAAGATTTTCCCCTTTGTCCAAGCTCCCTTCCAAGCTCCCAAAATTCTCCAAGTGCTCCAAAAAAATGAACCAAGAAGACCCATTCTTCCCACATGAGGAAGAATAAAAAGAGGAACCCAAAAGTTTCCTCACCAATGGGAAAGTGACAAGTGTCACCCCCTCTCCTCTCAAGAGTCAAAGATTCCAAAAACAAAATAAGTAAGAGTAAACTCACCTTTTATCCCTTTTCACCCAAAATACTAAAAACTAAAATAAAACAAAGTGGAGCAACTTTTAACAATTTCACACAACCCAACCATCTTACATGGATGGTGACTAAAGAGGGCTAAATGGGAGGGAAACTCCCTCCAAACCTTGGAAATAGGCCCCCTACCTATTAGGTAGGGTCCAAGGGCCCATTTTCATGCTAAGGGAACCCCCAAACTCAAAAGGGGTCTCTAAAATTACCCAAAATAACCCAATTTCGGGTTTGGCATGCTTGGGCACATGGGTAGAGGGTGTGGGGTCCACCCAAGGTTCACATGTGGTCCCCAATCCCTTCTACCAACACACACACACACTTTCCCAAAACCAACACTTAACTTAAGATAAGATTATTAACCCCTAAGCTAGTTTACTTAATACAAACACATCCTAAACCTAATTAATTTTACAAGACATAATTACATTACAAAATGAGGGTTCACCCATGGTGCCCAATTAAATACATCTAATCTAAGGCCTCAAACATTTAGCATGGTTAGGACTACCCATGGGCCGCTTGTGCACAATTACGTAGCTGCCCTAAAACCCATGCTCTCCTATACCACACCTCGCACACTCATTACACACATTAACCGCACCTGTCCAATATAGTAAACATCATCTATACATCACAATATCAATCAAACTTATAATGTCCGAACATAATTTACAATTGATAGTGCAATGCATCCAATTATCCACATAGTTTGCCATGAATCATCCACACATAAAATTGTAACGACATACACTTAGGTTAGCATGAAATTCACCATCATTAGATCCAAAACACTATATCATCAATCAAATTAACCACAAGAGACTAATATCTAACCGATAAGTCTATCATATAACCCTGTTAGTGTCATCACATCATACGAAATATATCAGTATATGAATCTAATCCAATTGGCGCTACGCGCCCAAAATGCCATAATGTCCAAGAGAATAAAATATCATAGTAAAATGTCCAACGTCTATCAGAGTCTCAATCAAAACATGTCTAGAAATAAAGGAACCAACAGATAACTGGAGCTATAAAAATGTTGGTTAAGTGCTAGAAATTTGGTAGAAAAGGGTTAATAGGGAGGAATATGAACTTAGCAAGGAAACTAAAGTTGATGTAAAGGTGATATGAGATGGTGATATGAAGGGAATGCCACGAAAAATTTATGTCATAGTGTTAGAAGTCGGCCCACCTCAATCACGAATGTACTCCTAAGATGAACATTCATGGAGATTACTACACCGATGAGTCCCCAAAAGAAAATGTTAGAAAGAGAACACAAGGGGCATACACTCATCATACAATGACTACATGGTTTTAACTTCAATTCCTAATGCTCGTGATTCATATTCATTTTTAGATGTGGGGGCCCATCTCTTGATGACACACTAGGTTTCACTCTCCTCCATATTTTTACTTCGACAATATGAGAAGCCATGGTACTTCTTCATATATTGAGGATAATGAATGTATCTTGCTAGTAGTACACTTCATATTCAACATTTATTACTTTCCACTCACCCATGTTTGTGTAAGAAATTTACTCGTGGGTTTTCAAGCTCCAAATATTAATGTTCAATACTTAGAAGTTTAAATTTGTAGTACCATTTATATCCTATTTATATGTTTCAATTTCAAGGGTGTGTCCACACCACCTACTTCCTAGGGTAAGCATGCACCTCAAAGTGGTCAAATACGTAGACACTTGTAATATAAATTTTTAAAAATCAAAATTAGGGTTAATCTAATTAAGATAATTACTAAATATAAATGGTATGATCTAGAATGAGACATAAAATAACATACATAGATCCTAAACCATGTGTGGATACTATCATAAACATAAAAATTCTTGAAGGATAGATAAAGAATATTAGGGTTAGGGTTGGAAATATTATAAAGTCAAGATATCTAGAAGATGAACAAAGGACCGAGACTTTAGAAAAGGAATCTTAAAGTGTCATTAGGATGCTTGTAAAATTTGGAATGCTAACACTAAGTGCAGATCAAGTTTTCTTAAACTAGGTAAAATCACTTGGACATTTATAATATTTGTGGTTAATTCTCCTCCTGCTATGATCCGGATCTCTATTTTGGCACCTAAATTTTCTTTATCTCTATGTTTAGGATTTGTGATCATATTTTCATGATCATATTTTTACTATAAATATCTTCTCTTTTAGTGAAACCCTAGCTCTTTTTTAGATTTAAGATACGAAAAATAGGTCAATTTGATTGGGTTAGACTAACCTCACCTCAATCTCGGGCATGTGATGAGGGTTACACTATGTACTTATACTATGAAGGGGTCATCCACACATAGTTCTACCGTTGGTAAATGTGTGTGAATGTGCAATCAAACAATGATTTGAAATACCTCAAGAATTCCTTGAATAACTTGAAATCATCTTTGGTTCTACTTGTAACATGTGATAGTGATCTAAAGTAGAATTACAATATGTAGTCATACTTGATAACCTATTGATGTGAGTTTTATGGAGTCATAGTGCAAAGATAGTCCCTTTTTAGAGTGTTTGAGCATGAGATCCCCGGATAGTCAAAGACGTCCTAATTATTAGGGTGTATGTGCTTTTATTTATGAATTGTGTGAATGATTTTTCACTCAATTCAATCTAAGTCCCATCCTTGAGCTAACTAGTGCATTTGAAAAATTGACCATTGAAAGTGCTTAAGGAACCAACATTGGTTAAAGAACCTCACAAAATTCTTCCCCTTCGACATGATCATGTTTAGGCTTAGCTTGGGGCCAAATATGAAAGCGGAGATATGTGGCTATGAGTTCGAAGATGTGTTGTGTATTTAGTGCCCAAGGTTCTTGATGAGCTAAACTAAGTGACAAGTACTAATTTAATGGATTTGGAGTATGGAATTGAGAAAGAAGCATGTAAGATTAACTCAATCAATTAGATAAATGGGAAATGGATGATATAAATGCCAAATGATAATTTCCAATTGCCATAGGTCCAAATTTAGGGTCCTCCAATTACCCCATTTTAATCTAGTAAATTAAAATAATTTGATTAAAATAAAAGGAATGTAAATACAAACCTCCAAATGGATGCAATATGCACTAGACCATAATGTGTCTTTCCCTCTCACTTTGTACCACTCATTTGAAGTTATAAATAACATGAAAAAACATGTATTATGCCCATAGAATATGCTTATAAAATCAAGATAAAACACAAACTAAAATTAAAGCATGAAATGACTACACCTAAACGTCCCCGATGTCTTATGTAAAAGATTTGAATATTGTATGTGAAATTTCGGCATTTGATCATATCATGAACCATTGTAGAACTTGAGCCTAGTATTGATCCTTTTTCAGCACTTAATTTTTTCATGTAGCTATAAACACAATTTTTATTAGGTTTAGGTTTTTAATTAATGTAGACACCTAAATTTGTAAATTTATCATTTTTCAATGACAACTTTGGCCTTGCACCTTAATGATTCCCAAGTACAAGTGACTTATCCTTGCTTCTCTTGACCTAATTTATTATATCTCCACACTACTCAAACGCTTACAAAACTTATCACATCACCCATAGAAGTGAAATCTCAAATGTGACTCTAGTCCTAGGAAATTACAAAATCCCATGAGCTACATGTATGAGACTCATAAATATCTGTGACCAATCAATTCACATGGTATAGGTCATTTATCATCTTCTTAGTCATTGTGCACTCCCATATCACACTTTTACCACTGTAATCAACTAAAAAAACTTCTCTTGTGTTTAAAGCAATCATTTCTATCGTTATATCTTGAAAATTACTTTGGGAGCTATATTTTGGTTTGTGCATTAATATTTAATAATTAATCGAGTATGCAACTTTCTCCCTTATGCCTTTAATAAATAAGAAACTAATATAATACCAAACCATTATTTATTTATTTGTTTAGGGTGTAAACATTTAGTGAACGCATTTGTTGCTTGAACCACGGGTGCCATACGATTTATATTTTTTATTTTGTGCATGATCCTATTGCTAGCACTTATCTTTTCTTTCCTTCATGTTTATTTCATGGTTTCCTTTGATCATCAATATATTTTTCCCTTTTATATTCAAGTAATTATATCCAATTGTTTTACTAAGTGTGTGTTTTATGATCATGACTCAAGGAACAATATTTTTACCTTCTCTTTTCTTAATAAGTTGGAAATATCCATTGATGATCTCACCCCATCTAACATTAGTATTCATAGTTTTTATAGTGTATTGTTGTTGTCGTGAAAATGTGTAACAGGGAAATTGACAATTTCCGAGCACGACAACTATACCTAGATGTCAAAATTTTCATGTTTTATCATTCCCAGGAACCCCAAGCCAAATCCATTAGTTTGTTCACCCTCTATTTGATGTCAAATTGGTCCCCTAGGTGATTTAGGAAAGTATATTCATTCCCCCTAGGTGATTTTAGGGAGTTTTGAAAAGATGTTATCTTTTGGCAGTATTGGGAAGGGCTATCGCTGGCCTTCCCAGACTGAATTCAACCCCCTAGAGCGGAACATAAGGGAAAAATTAAACATGGAAATGAATTGAAGACATTATAACATCATGGAAATTATTTTGGAATGATTTGGGAAGTTTTGAAATACTTGGAGCAGTTTGAGTGAAAACAGGTTCACAAGCCTAGGTAGTACACAGGCCTAAAACAACTGTTGGGCTTCAAAAGAAGATTCTGGGAGCTCCGGATGGAGTTGGAAGTAAAAAAACATATTCATAAATAGGATTCCAATACCTACATGATGGTGAAATAATATTTTCACAACACCTTGGCGCATATGATTGGAAGGCAGTTTTTCTCAGGCACAAGTGGAGTCCCAGATCAAAAATCTGATTTTTCAGGGATCATATGGTTGAATTAAGACATGAGACCCACATAATTGGATTCAAAATGCCATTTCCAGTTAGGATCATATACAATTTTACCAAGAAATTCCACCGAAGTTCAAGCTATCTTCATTCCAAGTTACCCTCTCAAAGGCAGTTTAGGACTTAGTCATTTTTTCGAGAGGACACGTGTCAACACCAGGAGCCTGGCAAGATTTCATGCCCCCAATGTCCCTGAGTTCAGGTACATCATCCCTTGTAAAATTTTCCCAGCCCTCATGTGACATCTAGGACCCTCATATGACCTCCAAACTTGACAGCTTCACCCCAGGGTGCTTATTTGGAGCATGATTCCCTGCCGTCGGATCGGGTGCCACGTGTCAGCTCTAGGACCACTGTGGAAACTGATGTAAATTATGCACCTGAGGTGGGGGACATCAGACCTTGAAAATTTTTCCCAGCTCCCATAGGGAGTCTTCTGGACACTTATGCGATCGTAGTTCAGTTCAGCCCCTAGGTGCTTATTTGGAGCGTGCATTCCCTGCCGTTGGATCGGGCACCATGTGTCATGCTCTTGACCACCGTGGAATTTGATGTCCCTTATGCACCTGAGGTGGGGGACATCAGACCTTGAAAAATGCACCCAGCCCCCATAGGGAGTCATTTGGACACCCATGTGACCTCCTTTCAGCTCCCAATGCTTTAAATCAATTTTTTCCTCCTTCATTCCCTGCGCATTGATCTAGTGCCACGTGTCGCCATCTTGCTCATTGTGGAAATTGATGTCCCTCACATCCATGAGGTCAGGGACATCAAGCATGGAAAAAATTTCCCAAGCCCTACCTGTGCATATCTTTTTTAAAATTTTTCTAAGTGCCGCTTTTTCCCGCTTCTAACTTCTAACAGTTATATGTGCACTTCATTCCTCCATACTTCCTCTGCAACATTCTTCCATCACTCCGCCATTGAAAATGCTCAGACCTGCTCAACCCAAGAACTGAAACAAATTCCCCACAGTTATTTTCAGGTCTCAGAAGGAATCCTCATCAAACACAGAAGGAGAAGCACGAAGCACAAAAGGAGAAAATAGAGAAAACTCCATAGCCATGAAATGAGAAGTTGAAGAAATCTCCCAAACAGATGCATGAAACAACAAGATATATTTTGATGCTCATTCCTCTACCCAAGGCCATCAAGAAGACACCTTCAAAGTCCCCCATGTGCGACAGAGTATCCACAATGAAGAAATCTCCTTTCTAGCTCAACGAAGAAAGAAGTGGGATTTCTGTCAAATCGGTTGCTTAGGATTGAAGTAAGATTGCACGTGAAGCACCGGAAGAAAAACCCATATAAAAAAGCTGTTTCCATGTCAATCCGACTCCAGAGGCCAACTTTCTAAAAATAGCAGGTCTACTACATAGGAACTGCTATTTCAGAAAAGTCATTAACAAAAGAACCTGCGAAGGAGATGAAGATATCAGAGGTGCACTATAGCCTAGAATTCACTGTAACGGAAATTTTTGGCACTCAATAAAAATAGTAAGTGGGCCCTCGAGCACCTGCTAAAAATATAAATTCAATCCAAAGAAGTGAGGAACGAAGGGAGAAAGGGGAATCAAGGTCACAACACTCAGCTAAGGATCGAGGGAGTTAATTTTTTCACACTTACTAAAAATAGTAAGTTACACTCAAAGAGAATTTTTGGCACAATGGGATGTATAAGGTTAATCATTCAAGGCGACATCATTGTTCAGAGCATCCTAGCCATTTTGCACAGGAATTCGAGATCCACCTTAGTTCATTCAACTGGGTGAGCGTCGGGAGCTAATTTGGAGGAGTTTCACATTGTGCAAGGAGTTTGAAGATTCAGAGTTTCACTGCATTTGGAGCTTTCCATCAACGAGGATCAACGGACTTCATCGGGCGACATCTACTCTTCTTCTTCTCTCTCTCTCTCTCTCTCTCTCCTCTTCCCCCAACTTTCTCTTGCTTTCAAATGTTCTAATTCTTCGTTGGGGTTTACACTTTTTGATATGCCTTTAAGTCACTTAAAAGTGACTTTAGAAACATAATGTAAATTAAGTCACCTTGCTATTATAAAAGGGACTTAAATATTTAAAGTGGAATATGAATAGTCTTAAGTCATATTAAGGCATATGGAGGGTCATGAGGAAGACGATAAGTCACCTCTCATTCTATAAATTGTAACGCCATTCCCATTGCAAAGGGTTGGCAATTGATCTTGTAGACTCAAGAGTGCATTGTACCTAGAGAAAGCAAAGGAGATAGCCATTTTCTTCTACTCTCTTCCCCTCTCAAATTTCTTCCATTCCCACATTATGTACAACTTTGATTTGAGCAATCAATACAAGAAGAAGGAGTTTCTAGCTTTCTTTGACTAAGGGGTTTCTTGATACTTGGTGATCGGTGAATTCTATTTGGTCTTGTTGCTATTCGCAGAGTTGTTTCTTCCGATAAATGCATGTGTTGAAGTTTATAACTAGTGTGTGTGCAAGAATATGATTTTATACCTGCAGCATTAGTTCTCCTACCTCTTTTCTCACTCCCCTTTCCTACTCTACAGACTAAAAGAATTCCCTAGCAAGAGATTGCTAGCTTTTCCATGGTCGGTGGACCGCCCCGTTGGATCCCCGTCACCAAAATACCACCACGAAATCCGCACTTTCTCACACATGTACATACAACAACTACACTAGTTAAGTAGAGGGACTTAGATTCCCGGAGCGTTGGCAAGAAATCCACAAGTTTGTCCACCCAAAAATTGTCTTGCCAACAACTGTATAGGGTGCTTGGGAAAATTATGCTACAAATTACTTTAGGTCCGTAAACCCTTGCCACTATGTCAAGTTATGCCTAATGATCCTACTTACAATATCCTTGTAGTACAGCCTTGGATACATGCCATACATGTCACTCCTTTGCATTTCTTTCCTAAAATTTTCCTATCAAGGTAGTCTATATGCTTTCCTTAGGGATGCCAAGCCTTTTAATTATTATTCCACACCAAGAAATCGAGAATGCATGTATGAATTCTACATCATCTCTTACCATACGGGCTAGACTATGGTAGAGTACTTATCTTCTAATATTAGTGATCTAGCCATTGTACCTAGTCATGGGCTTACACATGATACACATTCTATGGATGGTTGTAATTGTGATGATGATTCTAGTAAAAATTATACTAATATTAAACATGATGATATTAATTTTCCTACTTTACATTATCATAATGTTATACCCTCACCTATCTCTAGCACCTTTCCTCTTATGGATCTACCTACTATTGCTATCTTTATAATGTATATCCCTTTGGGGGAAATATATATCCCCCTTATAAATGTTACAATGCTTATATATTTAATTATATTACATGTAACAAGTCTAGGTATGCATATAATTCTATACACGATGTTACACCTTCTTATAATATTGATAATGCTTCGAGATATTGCACTTGATTATTCTATTACACATGATTTGTGTGATACTCGTAATGTGGTATCTCTAGATCCTCCATGTGATGCTAGAACCCTAGTTTATGATGTTGTATTCTTTCCCACATATAAAATTCCCATTTTGGATATCTCCTCTCTTGTGGTCACACCCACTGTTGCTTCCTATACAATGCCTATATATTTGGGGGAATCACATGTCCCCATTTATCTTGTCACAATGTTTATTATTATGGCTTCTACTATCCCTATATTTGATGCTTTGTGTATGCCTACACCTGTCACTAATGTTTCTATATATCAACTAGTGCTAAGGTTATCCCTATATTTATCCCTCTTATTTATTTTGATACAAGAAAAAATCATGCAATGGTATATTCTACACATCTTTTACAGCCATGGATTCAAGTTTTGCTTCCAAATCCTATTTTTGTGATATGATATTAAGATCAATGCCTCCTGCACTTACATGATTTCATCCTTACCGTGGTACCAAATAAATATTATATTTCCTCTACTCTTGATACAAATATTACAAAATACAAAAATCATTCAAATAATCAAATAAACACAAAATTCAAATATTTTGAAAAATACAACAACAAAACTACATATGACTTGATTTGCTAGCTTATTACTTTACATATTTTATTTGTCATATGATTTGATAGATAACATATTTTCTATATACTTTTTACAAATATTCATTCGCAAGGTATATTAAGCTTGATATAGGACACATATAGGATTGTAAGCGATGAAATGTGTTGGCTTAAGTCCATCTCAAAGGGCCTTGCTAGTCTAGGGGCATCTCTTACACTATTTAGGTGTTTTTATTTCAATATAGTTACTTTTACTTCCTCATTATGCTCAATTACTTATATTGTTCGTATACTATTTTTCAAACTAATATGGCTAACACATGTGTCTTGTGCATCACTATCTTATCTTTCTCTATGTGCTTTCATGTTACTATTTTCTAATTTATGTGCTTGATTGAGTATATGCTTTCTTCTATTTATGTGACCTATGGAATTTACTATTCTTATTTCTGCAAGACTCTTGTGTCCTTTGTTTGTGGCTTTTATATCCTATTGCATATGATTTTTGTGTGTTTGAAACCTTTATGTCCCTTTTTGCAAATTTATGTTTGTGTTATATATACCTATTGTTGAGGTGATTCTCCGGTATCAAGGATGGTTCCTTATTGATGTATCCTAAACTAATTTTTTGGGGTTTTAAGGGTAAAAAGATTGTTGTAACTAAATTTAAAATGGGGTGATACACCAAAATGATTGAGGGCTTTGACTGAGTACATGCACAATAAAATTGAGAACAAATTGCAGAAGCATGAACCAATGGGTTTCAACTTGATCCTAAGGCAAACACTTATGTGTTGAGGGATAAATCACAACAACACAACAACTAACATGCACACTAAGACTATGTAGAAAATACCAAATTTGCAGCAAGGTAAGATAATTAATTCAGGGAATTAAAATTCACAAGAGCTAATAAAAAGATATACACACCACTGCAAATAATTGGAAAGGCAATAACTGGTTCTCATTCAAGGGCAAAAAATGCAAAAATATGCTTCAAATGCTCCTACATCCAAAAATTCCTCCTTGTGCCTTGTTAGTGCACATAATATATAGCAAAAATATTCACCCTAACCCTCCTAAAAATAGACTACAGTCTATACTCACCCATGCATGTTAATTTTAGCCTTTATCATGAATAAATAAAGGAATAAAAATAACCATGCTTTTATAATGAGGCATTAATAGCCTTAGTTACAAAAATAAACTTAGTCAAAGTGTAGTTGACTACTTTACTTATAAATAATAAAGTTGGGTGAATAAATTAGCTAATAATAGCTCTTGCTTGATGTGCAAGTCTCCTCCAATGTGCATGCAACTTGGTCTTCTTGTTGTTAACTAATCATGCTTAATCCTTGATATGGAACTTGTATATTCATCCACTTGCAAGGGTATTTTGGTTTTATCTCTTATTCTTTCTTCTTGTGAAGGCATGAAAAAATGCATTCTATGCAAAAAAAATGATTTCTTTTGATCTCCAATACTTAACAAAATTATTCAATCTTTCTATGGGTACCACTTGTCCATGTGCACATGATCAATTTTTCTTCTTCTTACAAAATGGGGCCACTTGTGCATATGAAAAAATAATACTCCTATGTTTGTCCTTTTTTATTTGGTATGAGGTTCTTTTGGAAAAAATAAGGTATTATTTGAAAAAATAAGGTAAGAAGATTCTTGACCTTAACATGTACATCATTAACTCCTTTGACTTAGCATGTATATTGGTCTCTGTTTGAATAATCATAAGGCATGGGGACCTTTACCATTCAAACGACCTCCTTTTTTGATAAATGGCATAGACTGTGGTTTTTGGCCCTTTTGATTAATCATTAGCATAACATATTGATCGGCATCATATAGTTTTTGGACCTTAATAAGGTCAAATGCAATAATTTTAATATCATGGGCTGGTCCCCTTTCTCATGATGACCCGACCCATTTTTTTGTCATGGTTCTTAGCCTTGAATTTGATTCAATTGTGGTTAGCTTGAGGACTTTTGCATTGGAATTGGTTTTTGATCCGAGCCACTTGGATTTTCCATCCTTTTGATCTGCATCGATCGATTGGTCTTTGATGGCATTTAATGTTAATTGAATTTGATCCTTTGATCTCTTGTGCACGATTCATTGAATTCTAGAGCCATTGATCACTAACTCCGGGTGAGTTAGATTACCTCTAGGTTGCATTGAACTTTGGCTTGATGTGATCCGTTCATCCTAGTATCAACATGATCCTCGCATCATTGATCTTTTCTGCCCTGGTCGAGTTAGGTTGAGTGATGGTTAGTCGAGTTAGTGGGTAAAACGAATCGAAACCTAAACTCATTTCATTTTCATTGCTCGTTACGAGTGGCGAAGCCATGCCAAAAATTGTATATTCAGACCACCATTTTTTCTTTCTCAAGCTCAAATCGAAATGTGCATTTCTCTACCTTGACACTGAAGCTCTGTGACTTCAAATCTTGTATATTTGGGTCATTTCAGCTCTTTTCGAGTTCTTTGAAAGATATTTTAGCTATGGATGCCATTGACGATGATCTTGAGCTCTACTTTCTATATAAGATGTCTTCGAGTTCCATTTAGTGCATTTTTTCTTGCATGCTGCAGGTTCGAATACTTTGAGGTTTCGACTCTTTGAGTTCCGGAAAATGAAAAACTCTACAATTTTGGATTTTCTAAGCCCTATGTATGCATATCATATTCATTTTTTTTCACTTTTCCTCCATTCGACCTCAGTGTGCATCATTAGTATAAATGGTTGTCGTTTGAAGGTAAGCTTTCTTTTTCTGACTGAAAAATCTTCGTTTTTTCATTTTTCAAACTTCTATATGTTCCTTTGATAGTAATGGAAACCCTGTTTGGTTTTCTTGTTCTTTTGTTCTACCTTCATGATCTTCAGCTAATAAGGGGCCTAGGTACTTTCAAAACCCAACTCTGTTGTTTGGCCTTTCAATAGTTTCATTGATTCAACCTCAAAAAGGTGAGTTATTACTCGAATCCTTTAGCTTTTCTCTAGAATTTGATAGATTTTGTTATGGATGTGAAGCAATGAAAGAGTTTTGTTTTGTAATTGTAATACTTGTAATATTTGTCTTTGTTGTGGCTTTAAATTGAGACTCGAACCTTGTATTTCATGGAAACATTATTATGTTTTGTGTTTCACTTTTTCGATTGAAATCTTGTAGAAAACTCTATATTTTTGTATTGCATGGATTTATTTCTTAAAGCTCCTGATTTCATTTGAGTTTATTTTGAGCTTTGCATTTGATTTTTGGGTTTAACCATGAAATGTTGATAACTCACAATTTGCTTTATTTTATTCTTTTTCGTTGGTAATTGAACCTTTTACTTTCAGAATATTAAAACCCTTGATCGGTTCTCAATGTTTTCATGTAGCTTATTCACAATTTTTTTCTTTTTCTACCTTGAACTTTTGAACTCTGCACTCCATTTGAATTTTATGGCTTGATGAAGATGATGTATGTTGGCAGTTTTAATCTGATCTTTGGAACTTCAAATGATAAATGCTATCTTTTTAGCTTGCATAGTTCCTTTGTCTTACTGTGATCATGTTATGAAACAAGAAAAATGCATCTTCACTTTTAAAACATATGCAAGTTAACAATGGATTCATTTTGAATTGAAAAATATGTACTCCTTTTCTTCTTTCATGGTATAGAACTTTATTCTTCAATGATTCTGAACTTTGATTGATATTGTTAAACCTTGATGCTCCTTGAGTTCACTTCAAATATGTAAATTATGACTATTTAAAAAATTTACCACTTTTATGGGTTTGTACAAATTGTTTGAAATTTGCTTCATTTCAAAAGGAAAAATGTGTTTTCACTCATTCTCTATTTGATTAGGCTTGGTAATGTATATTATATGCTAACTTTTATTATCACCTTATCATAGATTTCATAATTATTTTGATCATTTGGTTCACTACTATGTAACTTTAATCATGATTTTGACTATTCAAGATGTGTGATTGAAACCATACTCCACCATTGATCTATGCATTTACTTTGATGAAAGTTTCCAGTGTCCTGATTCCATTTCTGTTATCATTCATTGATGAAACTGAGTCAGCTAGTGGCCATCTTGATCTACAACTTTGAATTTGTATTTCCCTTCTGAATTACAAAGCTCTATCTTCATTTCTTCACTTCTCTTGTAACCTTTTCATGACTATCTAAGTCATTGATGTTTGATGAATTTGTCTAAGTATTGAGCTTCTTGATTCAATTTTGTACTTGTTTTACTTGATTATCCTGAAATGAATGCATTAATTTGATTTATCTTTACAGAATGTGGTACCTTCTGATCTGAATATTTCAAAGTATGTAATGGTTTCCTTTTCTATTCATCAATCTTTAACTTCTTGGAAGGTAGTTTTAAAACACAACAATTAGTGTTTCTTTTTTTCTTCTTACATGTACCTACACATTTAGACAAACTAGTTAGGAAACATTAGGTTTTTGGCCTCTCTTGTGTTCCATAGTGATTTTCTTTTCTCTCCTTTCTATCTATCATGATTAATGTGAATGCATATGCTTATGCAATATAGTACTTTCTCAATTCCATATTTGTTACTTTGATGTACCTTATGCCTCTTGATCTTAGGAGATCCATTTTCTGAAGCTAGATAACACATGAATACAAATTAAACCCTGAGCTCTTTGAATGATGTCTTTTATTTTTTCCTTTCAGTACATTGATGGGCTAGATGATGTAAAAGATAAAGATGGAGCTAGAACTGAAGAATGAAGACTAGAGAAAACCCAAGGCAATGATGGGTTTCTTCTATACTCTTTTTCTTTTAGCTTTATGCACATGTATCTTTTATTTCAATAATCATAAGTTACATCCCACGACTTGTGTGGGAAACATTGAATTTCCTCATGAATAAATGATATTATTTCTGTAATTGAGTTGTGTACTTCCTTTTACTTTCATCTCTTATGATATGTAATGATTGTACAATGAATTAAACAACTCAATAACATACTTAATAACACTTAATCATAGGAAATGATCAAATTGAAAATACCTGTAACTTAAAATGAACTCTCAGCCATGCAAACAACTATGTTTGTTGTTTTTGAGTCCAACTCCTCAAGTCTGCAGCTATTTTCACCTTCCTCAAGGTTGTAATTTAGTTCTTCGGAGATTTTGTGTAACTTTGATGAAGGTGAACATGGAATAACAACATACGTGAGGTGTTGCATTCTGTAACAACACACATAATTGCATTTTACTTTGTTGATCCACTTACTGCAACATAAAACACAATGAAAACTACATAACTTCCCCTTATTTAGGTCTATTTCATCAATGTCCTTCCATCTGAAATGAAAAGTTCAAGTTGCCATTTTTGCATGAGTGAAAAAATGTCAACATTTCTAGCAATCTTACAGGGAAATCTTCATGTTAGCTTGTAAGACCAGATTACTTGTTATAGTCCATTGGGCATAGAGTCAAATCATATAACTAAAATCTACCCTTTCTAAAAAACAAAAAAAAAACTAAAGATGGGAAAGGATTTGGTGAACTAGATCATGTGCATGAATGCACTTATTGAATTGAAAAACATTGCAATTTGCATGAAATGCACTTATTGAAAGGGAAATCCTAATCTAACCTAATCTAACTAGTAGTAAAAATAGAAACTAAACGAATCATGAAATAGGCTATGAAAAATATCTTCCTCTCTCAAAATTTAAGGCCATGAATTCATCTTGGAAAACAAGTAACAATGCAGAGTTAGAGAAAAGACATGTAGCTTTACTTTGTTCAGAAGATCAGTCCAATAACTGAGAAACACTTCTATCTCATCTACCACCTGCTTTGGAGTGATTTGGGGCTTATTGCAGAGAATATGAAACTCTTCTTTATGTTCTAAAACAAGCATGAATTCTCGCACTTTGCTATAACCGGCTGACAATCGGCCAAGTACTTGATAGGACATGGCATCCTAACCACCGTAAATAAACTGATTTTTTTGATCTGATATGTTCATTTGATATGCACTATCTCATTTATTTTCTTTTCATCCTAAATACATTCTAAAACTGATTTGACCACGTTTTAGCTCTCTCAAGATGTTGTACCACAAATGTCATAACTAATTTTTTAATAGTTTTTTTAAACTCTTCTCCTTTTTCGATCCGTTGCAATCAAAACTCAAGATCATCTCCTTCTTCTTCATAGGAAGCTATGTGAAATTGTTGTTCTTTATCATCTTTTAGGACACTTTTAAACTAATCTAAACATGTTTTAGCTCTTTTAAACTATTGTATTATAACTTTCATGATTGATTTTTCAACTTGATCATTCGATTCAACACAAAATATGTATGTTCAAATTCATTTCATTTTTCTGCATAAGATTTGATCTAGGCAGCATGTTGTTCTGACATATTCTCCTCCAAAAATGATTCTTCCAAGAGGGGAAAGAAAGGATCTGCATCCAATGGAACTTCTTACTCCTTTTCAGATCCAATAGGCTCTTTATTCTAGAAGACGAATGGTGAAACTATAAAACTTGTGAGTTCTATGGGTTTTTCCTCACCAATGCAATCTTCCAAATCGACAAGAAATCATCCTCTTCACTATCAAACTCTACAACACATTCTATTTGGATTTCAACCTCCTTACACTCCTCTTTATTGAAAACTGATTCTTCATCCTTTTTTGACTTTGCAAGCTCTAATGAATCAGTAACTTGTGTGAATACGGTGCCTTCATGCACACTACATTCAGAATATAAAGATTGTTGATCATCTTCCAATTTTTCTTTCTTTCTAAATAATCAAATTGTACCTTTATATGGGTTCTTTCTCTAACTCTAGAACATGATCAAACTAAAATTTTGAATCCCATTGTTGCATGTTATTCAAGAAATTCAACATGTTGTTTTCTTCAATTGGTTGCCCCTCCTTGATTGGTCTTCTTTTATGTGCCTTCATGAATTCATTATACGGATGAAGGAGGACGAGTGGGATTGATTTCAGATTGAAATGGAAATTCTTGAACAAGAGACTGGGGTACAAGGTTTATATTTGGAACAAAAACAAAATGCTAGCTTGGAAATAAATATTTCCTTTTAGTATGTGATTGTGGAATAGAAGAGCAGAATTTGTAGTAGCCTAAAAACTTGGAACTTTATAAATGGGTTGCTTTGGCTAATAAGGAAGGTATGTGGGCACTGAGATTCTCGATGGGGAGGGTAAGTGGGAACATCCCATTGACATGGTTCCTCAACCTAATGCCTATCATTCTCTAATGCTTGTGATTTTTCATATTGTTCTTTGATAGCTAAAAATGTATGCTTCCTAAACTATTAAACTCAATTTTGTATAACATCTTCTTACTTCCATGATGCATAATCAATTTTCCTTAACCATCCTTGAAAATATACATAACCCCGATCTTGAGTAGCATAATAATCATCATATTGATAATACATGGTTGCGAGTTATGTGGATATTCATTTAAATAGGGGTCATAATGTTTATCTGACTGGGGAATATGGATGATAAGATTGTGGATATGTTGGATACAACTCTTAGATAGAAGCATTCCATTGAGGAATTGATGTCATGATTGCATGACCTCATAAAAATGTGAAAATGGAAAAGCATGTCTACTAGTCATGAAAATAAGTTGAAAACAACAAAATAACATATATGTATTTTCTTGAAAAATACGTGAAAAAGTTGCAACTGAAGAATTTGAGGATGAAAACGTTGAACTAGTGTAAAATCAGATTTACTGAATTCACATATGAATTCTTCTTAAATATTTAATTGTCTAAATTCATCAATAGTAGTTCTCATCCTGGTCTCACCGTGCTTTCCAAAAACTATTATGCATAGTGGTTGATATGCTTTTGAATGATGGAACACCTTCGAAAAGTAAAAATTTAATCTCTGTGATGTCCCACTGGGCATGCCAAAAAAATTATCTCTAAGAAGAGAACCCTAGTTGAGGGATAACAATAGGGGTTCTAAGCTTTCTTTATTCCCTCACTTATGCAAATACAATGGAAACACCTCAAGTCTGTGGGTATACCTATTGTTGAGGTGATTCTCTAGTATCGATGATGGTTCCTTATTGATGTATCCTAAACTAATTTTTGGGGTTTTAAGGGTAAAAATATGTTGTAAGTGAAATTTAAATGGGGTGATACACCAAAATGATTGAGGGATTTGACTGAGTACATGCATAATAAAGTTGAGAAAAATTACAGAATCACGAACCAATGGTTTTCACTTGATCCTAAGGCAAAAACACTTATGTGTTGAAGGATAAATCACAACAACACAACAACTAACATGCACACTAAGACTATGTAGAAAACACAAAATTTACAGCAAGGTAAGATAATTAATTCAGGGAATTAACATTCACAAGAGCTAATAAAAAGATACACACCACTACAAATAATTGGAAAGACAATAACTGGTTCTCATTTAAGGGAAAAAATGGCAAAAAATATCTACTTTAGCACTCCTACATCCAAAAATTCATCCTTGTTCCTTTATATTGCACACAATATATAGCAAAAATATTCACCCTTCTCCTCCTAAAAATAGACTACAATCTGTACTTTCCCATGCATGTTAATTTTAGCCTTTATCATGAATAAATAAAGGAATAAAAATAACCATGCTTTTACAATGAGGCATTAATAGCCTTAGTTACAAAAATACACTTAGTCAAAGTGTAGTTGATCTTTAATTATGAAATAATAAAGTTGGGTGAATAAATTAGCTAATAATAGCTCTTGTTTGATGTGTAAGTCTCCTCCAATGTGCATGCAACTTGGTCTTCTTGTTGTTAAATAATCATACTTAATCCCTGATATGGCACTTGTATATTCACCCACTTACAAGGGTATTTTGGCTTATCTTTGTTTCGTCTTCTTGTGAAGGCATGCAAAAATGTATTCTATGCAAAAATAATGCCTTTCTTTTGATCTCCAATACTTAGAAAAATTATTCAACCTTTCTATGGGGACCACTTGTCCATGTGTACATGATCAACCTTTGTCTTCTTGTAGTTTGTGGGGCCACTTGTGCATATGCAAAATAATACTCCTTTGTTTGTCCTTTTTTATTTGGTACGAGGTTCTTTTGGCAAAAATAAGGTATTATTTGAAAAAATTAAGGTAAGAAGATTCTTGACCTTAACATGTACATCATTAACTCCTTTGACTTGGCATATATCTTGGTCTCCCTTTGAATAATCATAAGGCATGGGGACCTTTACCATTCAAATGATCTCCTTTTGAATAAATGGCATAGACTATGGTTTTCAGCCCTTTTGATTAATCATTAGCATAACATATTGATCAGCCACCTTTTGACTTGGTCGACATCATATAGTTTTTGGACCTTAATAAGGTCAAATGCAATAATTTTAATATCATGGGCCAGTCCCCTTTCTCATGATGACCCAACCCATTCTCATTGTTTTCGGTGGTTCTTAACCCAACTCGATTCAATTGTGGTTGGCTTGAGGGATAGCATTGGAATTGGTTTGTGATTTGATCCATTGGTTTATGTCCTTTTTGATCAACATCATCGATTGGTTTGTGATGACATTTAATTTTGATTAAATCTTATCCTTCGATCTCTTGTAGACTGTAGAATTCTGGAGCCCTTGATCACTAACTCTGGGTGAGTTAGGTTACCTCTGGGTTGCATTGAACTTTGGCTTGATGTGATCCGTTCATCCTAGTACCAACATGATCCTCATCATTGATCTTGTAACTCCTGGGTTGAGTTAGGTTGAGTGATGGTTATTCGAGCTGGGTAAAACGACTCAAAACCTAAACTCATTTCATTTTCATTACTCGTTACAAGTGGCGAAGCCATGCCAAAATTGTATCAGATTGCCATTTTTTATCTTTTGAAGCTCGAAATCATGCATTTCTCTAGCTTGTGAGGCTTTGTGACTTCAAATCTTGTATATTTTTTTCATTTCAACTCTTTCTGAGTTTTGTGAAAGATATTTTAGTCATGGACGCCATTAACGATGATTTCGAGCTCTACTTTCTCTATAAGAGGTCTTCTGAGTTCTATTCTATGCATTTTCTGGTACTGTGAAGGTTCAAATACTTTGAGGTTTCGACTCTTTAAGTTCTAGAAACTGAAATCTATGCAGGTTTGGTTTTTCTAAGCCCAGGCGTGCATGTCGTATTCTTTTTGTCACTTTTCTTTCATTCGACCTCACCATGGACCGTTAAGATAAATGGTTTTTGTTTGAAGGTAAGCTTTCATTTTGTGACTAAAAAACCTCTTCATTTTTCATTTTTCAAACTTCTATCTCTACCTTTGATAGTAATGGAAACCCTTTTTTGTTTTCTTGTTCTTTGGTTCTGTCTTCGTGATCTTTGAGCTAAAAAGGGGCACTCTGGGTGCTTTCAAAACCCAACTCTATTATTCGGCCTTTCAATAGTTTCATTGATTTGACCTCAAAAAGGTGAGTTGTTACTCGAATCCTTTAGCTTTTCTATAGAATTTGATAGATTTTATTATGGTGTGAAGGAATGAAAGAGTTTTGTTTTGAAACTGTAATACTTGTAATATACTGTAAAAACTGGAGATTGAAACTTGTATTTCAATGGAAACATTATTTTGTTGTGTGCTTCTTGCTTTTTCGAATGAAATCTTATAGAAAACTCTATATTTTTGTATTTCATGGATTTGTTTATTGAAGCTCCCTGAGTCTATTCGAGTTTGTTTTGAGCTCTACTTTTGATTTCTGGGTTTAACCGTGAAATGTTGATAACTCACAATTTTCTTTATTTTATTCTTTTCCGTTGGTAATCAAACATGTTACTTTCAGAATATTGAAACCCTTGATCGGTTCTCAGTGTTTTCATATAGCTTACTCACAAGTTTTGTCTTTTTCTACCTTGAAGTTTTGAACTCTACACTCCATTTGAATTTTATGGCTTCATGAAGATGATATTTGTTGGTAGTTTTTCTCTAATCTTTGGAACTTCAAATGATAAATGCTATCTTTGTAGCTTGCATAGTTATTTTGTCTTACTATGATCATGTTATGAAACAAGAAAAATGCATCTTCACTTTGCAAAGCATATGCAAGTTAATAGTGGATTCATTTTGAATTGAAAAATATGTACTCCTTTTCTTCTTTCGTGGTATAGAACTTTATTCGTAATGAATCTAAACTTTGATTGATATCATTAAGCCTTGATGCTCCTTGAGTTCACTTAAAATATGTAAAGTATGACTATTATAGATCTAAATTTTACCACTAGGTTTGTACAACTTGTAACTTGACATCTACTTCATTTCAAAAGGTAAAATGTGTTTTCACTCCTTTGCTTTTGATTTGGCTTGGTAATCATTGGACATGCTAAAAGCTATTATCACCTTATCATAAGCTATAAATCTGTTTGATCATTTGGTTCACTACTATGCATTTTTTTAATCATGATTTTGACATTTCAAGATGTGTGATTGAAACCAACCTCTACCATTGATCTATGCATTTTCTTTGATGATAGTTTTCAGTGTCCTAATTCCATTTTTGTTAGCATTCATTGATGAAACTGGGTCATCTAATGGCCATCTTGATCTAAAACTTTGAATTTGTATTTCCCTTCTGAATTACAAAGCTCTATCTTCATTTCTTCACTTCTCTTGTAACCTTTTCATGACTGTCTAAGTCATTGATGTTTGATGAATTTGTCTAAGTATTGAGCTTCTTGATTCAATTTTGTACTTGTTGTACTTGATTATCCTGAAATGAATGCATTACTTTGATTTATCTTTACAAAATGTGGTACCTTCTTATCTGAATATTTCAAAGTATGCAATGGTTTCCTTTTGTATTCATCAATCTTTAACTTCTTAGAAGGCAGTTTTAAAACACAACAGTTAGTGTTTCTTTCTTTGTTCTTACCTGTACTTGCACATTTAGATAAACTAGTTAGAAAACATTACACTTTTTGGTCTCTCTTGTGTTCCATAGTAATTTTCTTCTCTCCTTTATGTCTATCATGATTATTGTGAATGCCATGAGCTTATGAAAAATAGTACTTTCTCAATTCCATATCTGTTACTTTAATGTACCTTATGCCTCTTGATCTTAGTTTATCCATTTTCCTGAAGATAGATAGCACATGAATACACCCTTGAGCTCTTTTACCGATGTCTTTCATTTTTTCCTTTCAGGTACATTAATGGGCTAGATGATGTAGAAGATAAAGATTGATCTAGAATTGAAGTAATGAAGACCAAGAGAAAACCCAAGGCAATGATGGGTTTCTTCTATACTCTTTTTCTTTTAGCTTTATGCACATGTATCTTTTATTTCAATAATTATAAGTTAAAAATGAATTTCCTCATCAATAAATGATATTATTTATGTAATTGAGTTGTGTACTTCCTTTTACTTTCAGCTCTTATGATATGTAATGATTGTACAATGAATTAAATAACTCAATAACATACTTAATAACACTTAATCATAGGAAATGATCAAATTGAAAATACATGTAACTTAAAAATGAACTCTTAGCCATGAAAACAACAACTATGTTGTTTTTTGAGTCCAACTCCTCAGGTCTACAGCTATTCGCACCTTTCTCAAGGCTATACTTTAGTTCTTCAAAGATTTTGTGCAACTTTGATGAAGGTGAATCATGGAATAACAACATATGTGAGGTGTTGTATTCTGCAACAACACACATAGCTGCATTTTTCTTTGCTGATCCACTATGTGCAACATATAACAAAATGAAAACTGCATAAATTCCCCTTAGTTAGGTCCATTTCATCAATTCCTTCCATCTGAAATGAAGTTTCAAGTTGCCATTTTTGCATGAGTGCAAAATATGTCAACAATACTTGTATTATTGATTACATCTATGCTTGTTTATTTTATATACAATTTTTTCTACCATGCACACTATTGCAAGAAAAGGGTCTCAACAATGGCCACCAACAATGACCCTCCATGTGATCCAACATTGAATACGATATATATTAGACATGGATATGCATTATTTCTTTTGAGATGAGCATTTTATTGGCATATCTCTTTTTACTCAAAAGAGGGGGCATTTAGTGGGATTATTACATAAATATTTATGACACATATAAATTTAATAACTTGGAAACATAACGACATAGAGTACAAATACTCATAAACATTTAACATAATGTCGACCTTTTTAGGAACCTTCAAATTATTCCATTGTTCCTCTACTTGTCTCGCTTCCCCACATAAGGTGACATGCAAAAGGTTATCGATATGGTGAGCACTATAAGCACCTCTTTAACCCTTTCCATTGTTCCTTCATTTCCCCGATCTTCGCAAAGGTTGTCAAGTTAGAGGAATGGAGCATATCGATTTAATGGAACCGAGGGAATTGTTCTTCAATTCCTCCTATTCCTCGAAACTATAAAAATACCGATCAAGATTCATGAGAACTGTGTGATAAAATAACAAAGGAAAATGTGAATGTACTAGAAGATATAACAATTAACCAAGCATATGGTCTTGCAATGAAGCTTGTGGACTCAAGTAAATTATATGAAAAGCTATTCATATGAGGGAAGAGCTTGCATGCGTAGTAAATTTATATTTTTACAAATGATTCCAACAAAAACAAGTTGAAGAGGTGAAGAAGAATGTAAAGATAATCGATAGCTTTGAAATCAAGATGAAAAGGCCCCAAGTGATCAAATTTGTGCTAGAGATGACAAAACAAATGAAAGATGCTCTAGATGTGATAAAGGAAATGTTGAAGGAAATTGATCATTCTCTCGAATTCCTAATTCACATGAAGAAAAGGAAAAGGTTATATCGGTGTTTTAAATCCCCATTGAAATTGTTTCCTATTTCCTCCTTATCTCTAGATTGCCACCTCAATGATTGTAATGCCAAATTTTACAAGAAAACTCAAAATTTCAAAGGAAAGATGGTTATGAAGGTTTCCAATTTGATATTTCATAATGTAATGTTAAAATATGTATTTGAGCCAAATTGATGTATTATTCAACTCAAGTTTAGATGAACTATGGTGATTTGGAGGAAAGTAGATAAAATAACTACTTTTGGGCCAAATGAGCCTATAAAAGGATAGAATGTAATTGTAAACACGTTCTTTTCCCTATCTTTCTCTCTCTAATTCTCCGTGACTCTCTCTATTTGCTTATGATGGACAAGAATGGTTGTAACTTTATGCACACTATTTTTCTCTGTTATATAATTATACAATGTTATTTTCATCACTACATTTATGTTCTCCAATTATAAATTTTGTTATTATGTTTATGATTGGATGATATCGTTATGTTGTTGTTCCTTCATGGTTTGTTTAATACTCGATATTCATAAGTGGTGATAATTTTCAAGGTATGTGGAATTTATTCCATATCCACGCATTCGGAGGTGATAAAGACATTATGCTTTATGGTTTTACATTTATCGGTGTTTTCCTATTCTTCCCGCTTGAAAGAGGGATTCTATTTCATGCCTATAAACGGATATCTTAGCGATTATCCGATTCAATTATTTTGTAGATTTCTCAATTCTTTTGTTCTCTCTCTTTTTTTCTCCTTCCAGCTTTGTTGCCCTTTTTTCTTTCTAGTTAAAAGCACCAAAAATTAAAAAAAAAACCATCATACGAGGGAACTTCCCCTCTCAAACATAGATGAAATTCACCCTGTTGATAGGTGACATTCCTAACCATTGTTTATTTTATAGTGCTTCCATTGTGAAAATCATGAATATATACAATGACATAAAATCCAACCAAGATTTTTGGCAACACTATTGAGGATCAAACTTCTATCACATTTGTTTCCCATATCAAGGGACCTTCCCATCAAAAGAGGAAAAATATCATACACTTATTGACACTATGTGTCAACAAGTGACACCGACATGATGGGGAAGAGGAAGGAGACCCCTCTAACAAAATTCTCACTACTAGATAATCTAGAACAGTCCAATTTTTGTTTTTTTATGAAGGTGTGAATCAGAAACATTAAGGAAGATATCTCCAATTTTTAGTGAAATTTTGCAACCACTTGAATAAAATAAGAAAGGAGGAATTTCCATAATGTTCTAATGTTCCACATCCAAATAATAAGGCCACTAATGCACTTGTATTAACTGCAAATGAAAAGAGTAAACAAAGTAGATGGGATTGTTGCATTTTTCAATCCTATAATTAAATATTTGTGGCTTAGGTTCCAAAAGAGTGGTGAAAAGGAAGGAACATGAAAATTGCACCCATTGATGATCACAAGTCCATACAATTAATGAAATAAGTACAAAGACAATATAGAAAGTTGCAAGTGTAGACAAAAATTTTATGCGCTTGGGTACATTTATAGGTCCTAAAGCATACTAATATATACATGATTCCTAAGAAATAAAACTAGTGGTTGATAACTACCTTTTTCCTTTTACATCATCTCTTACATTCTTATTGGCCTCATGCATCTTAGAACCTCACGAATGGATTAATTTAACTTTTATGGCCTCGAAGACTAGCACCCAATTAGGACATAGGTGCCCATGCTCTCTTGTCCCTCATGGGAGCTCTTGACCTTATTTATCCATTTCTCACCCTTTTGGGTCTCTTTTACCTCTTGGTTACTTTTTAGTACTTTGTGTCGGCCTTCCAATTTTCAATTATGAAATTAAAACAAGGGAATCATATGTATACTTAGTTAATTCTCTAAAATAAAGGCCAAGCACTAAGCATTATCTATTATCACCTAAGCTTGCATCCAAAGGAACAAAGATAAATACAAGAATCCATCTAGAACATCCATACAAGGGACAAGGGCTGCATCACTTTACATACACAACATTGGAGGGGAAGTTCATTCTATTCCATCTCACACATTTGCATACTTGGAGCAATCTAGACATAGTCTCTGTCATAAATGAAACTTGCACAAGGGAAACCTAGGGCATTATTACACACACATTCACACGACCTACATGGATTCCGATATGTAGTAAAACACTCAATCGTAAGATCACTCTTTAGGTGACCACCGAGGTCAATCAGACTCCCCATTTTTCATCTTATTTATTAGGTTTGATGTGGTTTGTAGGTATGTGCAACTAGCTATCTCTGTTTCTACAAAGTTACGGTGTGACCAGAAAGTGGAGAAAAAATAGAGTGAAAAAGATGATTAACAATAAATCTCTCCCGACATTACTAAAAATTATAGAACATGAGCATCTAACTGACACTAGTGCCCTGATTAGTCACTAGCACCTAGGTGCTCATGTCCTCCCATGGGAACTTCTATCCTATACACTTATGAGTTCCAAACCCTCCTATGAGTCTTTAAGACACTCTTCCCAACATGTTCCAATATTTCCTCAACTCGAACAACTTCCGATCACTTGAAAATCATCTAAGTCATCTATCCCTCTCACTTTCTAAGGGTTTCATATTTTTACTTACTTTTTGCTTGTCCATTTACTTGTATTATATCATCTCGTAGATCATTAGTTTTAGTAGTTACTTTGAATTTAAGGTTTAATTTAATATAACCTAAATCATTTGGTGAGCCCCAACTCATGATCGGACACTAGATCCTTATTTTTCATATTACCTCCATCTTTCTTATAACCCTATAGACCCTTGAATCCTTCCTTTTTACCAACATGAGTGTCTCTCTCCGTGCTTTCTTTCGGACAATCCTGAATGTGAGCGAAAAAAATAATATTTTTTGTCTAATACTTAGTTTCATCCTAACACCTCTCATGAATATGTTTACTATAGATTTGATACAACACTCTCATTTAAAAAGAATTTATTACTTTTACATCTACTGAAATTTATTCTCAAGTTGTTTTAGATAATGATCCACCCCTTTATATCCAAGTTCAAATTAATAACATAGGGGTTAAATGAGCTTTAGTTGATAATGGCTCGACCTTAACATTTGTAATCTACCATTCCTTTAGAAACTTGGCCTTTCTAAAGCATCCTTAACACCCTCATCTATTTGTATTCATGGCTTTGACAATATTCCTAAAAAGTTCTTAGGTACAATCACACTTCCCATTACTATTGGGCCATGCACTTTTCCCCGTCCTATTCCATGTAATGTCTAATAATTTTAATTATAATATTCTCCTCGATAGCCTTGGATCCATGTCATGCATGCGGTCCCTTCAACACTTCACATGTGTATTAAATTCCTATACCAGGGTGTGGTCTATGAGGCCTTGGTAGATCCATCCCCATTTTCCTTTTGCAACATTATTGATCATTCACCTAAAGCCCCTACTTCGCCACCTCTCCTCCCAATTTCACAAAGTATGGTCCTAGGTATTGGTATATGATTTGTTACGGTTTCACTGGCATTGGATTAGGTAAAGATAAAAATGGATTCAAAGAGCCTCTTTCCATTCCCACACAATCCACCAGACTCGACATTAGATATCTCCCTCCACTTGCTCATTTTATTCCCACCACATCTCCTCCTAAGGTTTACACTATTTCACATACTCACCATCACAAAAATTAATTTCCATATGTTCTCAATGCTACAACTTACTTTGGAAAATCTGATCCTCCTAACACCAATACCGATACTCCTGACACATTTCCACATCTGTCACCATGACATGGTCTCTCTTCCATCATCAAATATATCTCCATCACTCACACGCTTGGGGGCATCAAACTCCCCCATCATAGTCGCATAGTCTAATCCACAGTCTTCTATCCATACTACTCATATACCCGTGTCCTTATTTGTAATTCACGTCAATATTGTTAGCGACACTTTCTCTTATCTACACTATGATCACACCTTGCTACATCTATCTATGCTCCTATACTACTCCATACATGTTTTTCTACTCATGTTTACTTATGGATCCTTCTACTCATGATACACATACTAATTTCTATATACGGTATGCATCCTTTCGTGCACTATACATACTCTAGCTATTCTTTCTCACAATGATCACATCTATTTTCTAGTAGCTCATGATATACACACTTGGGGGGAATTACACTTTCTCCCCCTCCATCACTATTGGTTGTCTCTAGTATCTACTTATACCTTATTTACACTTCACGCTCCACACTTCATATCTATCTTTTCAAGCATTCTCACATCTCTAGTACACATTTATATCGTCATTAACCAATGACGCCTTCTTTTTCTATGGTTCATATTTGAATGTTGAGGAGAATTCCTAAATGAATCTCATTTCATGTACATCCATGGGGGAAACGTTACTTCTATCATATTCACATATTGCATCTCACCAAACACCATCACACTCATACAAAGATTTTCATATCTTGGTTGCATTTATTCTTGTTGTCTTATTCTACTTACATGTTACACTTTGTTTCATATACCCATTGGATACTTAATATGTAATTATATTTTTCTATATACACATGCACGATCACTTGGTATCTTCAGTGAATGCATGAAATTTCACATATTCATACACGATGCATGATGTTCGATGTTACTCTTTACCAAACCCACCGAGGCTCCTATGGGCATATACCTTTACTACTCTCATACTCTACACATCACATGTCATATTGTTATAATATTTACTACTTTCACTTACTTCTCACCGATATATACATGATTTAACATACTATTTATCTTTATAACACTCTAATGGTGCTTCATGTCTAGCATTTTCCTTGCAAGATATATATAACCCGAGTTATTTGTCACTTTTTGCTTGTTATTGTTTGCGAGGCCATTCCCTATGTCTTTCTTGTTCATTATATTCTTTTGGCCACTCTAGCCTACTTGTCTTGTGACATTGTGAGGGATGTCCCATGTGCGCACCTCCTACTCGTGGTCCATATTTTCTTCATACTTGCTTGCTACATTATTTTCTATTGCATGCTCTTTTTACACTAACACCATTACTATCCTATCTTGTTTACACGTGCCTTGGTTTCTACCATGCACATCCCCTACCCCATGTAGGTATCCACTCTCGGATATACGTATCGATTTAAGTCCTCTCCTTTGGGGACACATTATCCTACAATTTTCATATGTACCCCAAATGAGGGGGCATCTATTGGGTGAAAAAATCACCCTTATAATAGTTCAAAGTTACATAGTAGAACAACACGGTACATAATCAACACAGACAAAAAATGGGCCAATTATACTTGGACTCAAAACACAAAGCGGATACTAGCACTCGGTCCTTGACAGTGAGTGTTAGGTGATTGTGTCCCCCTTGGTGCTTGTGTCCTAGGGAAAATAATCAATTTCTCATTTTATCACAATTTCCAGCAGTTTACGTATAGTTCTCCAAGAGCATGCACTTGCGTCTAGTTACTGAGAATGCATCAATCGATTCTGATCCATTACGATACAAAAATAGGTTATAAATCAAGGATGTACCATCTGTAGTGGTGCTTATTAGGAAGCGTCATGGAAGGATAGAAAAATTAGAACTCTCTCCCCAGCACTCTTCTCTTGGCATGAGATTGCCCAAAAATCTCATCCTTTGACAACAAGACACTCAAATTCAGAAACATATCCAAAGAAAATAGGAAAAATTTCTATCCTTTACCCTCTTATACATGAGGTGCACACTTTCCTTTTAATTTTACATACTTTTACTCACTTATACATACATTGCTATGATTTTCCATATACAAAACTTTGACTACTTTTTCACTCTTCTTTTGCAATTCCACCCTTAATACAAAACAAGAAGTAGCTAGCATAAAAAAGCACAAGCTCTAACAACATGCTACTACGCATAAACTTCACCCCTAGGGTCTACTTCATTTTCTAGTCTCCACGTTTCACCTTGTGATCACTTAACACTTCACTTGTCCACTCGGAACGCTATCAACAACACTCTTCTCTATAGGATTACAAGGTACACATCTTATATCTACTTTGTGACATCAAGTATTCACTCAATAACATAAATTGTGGGTAATTATATACACAAAATCTATGCACTTGGGTACATTTCTAGGTCCTAAAGAATACTAATATATACATGATTCCTAAGAAATAAAAATAGTGGTTGTGACTACCTTTTACCTTTTACTTTATCTCTTGCATTCTTATTGGTCTCACACATCTTACAAAGATTGTCGGAACTGGACTAATTTATCTTTTATGACATCATAAACTAGCGTCGAGATAGGAAAGAAGTTCCTAGGCACTCCTGTCCCTCATGGGTGCTCTTGACCTTATTTATCCTTTTCTCACTCTTTTGGGTCTTTAACCTCTTTGTCATTTTTAGTACTTTGGTTCGGCCTTCCAGGTTGTCAATTACAAAATTCAAACAAGGGAATAATATATATACTTAGTTACTTCTCCAAAATAAAGGGCCAAACACTAAGCATTATCTACTATCACCTAAGCTTGCATCTAAAGGCACAATGAACATTACAAAGAATCCATCTAGCACATCTATACAAGCAACAAGGGTTGCATCACTTTACATACACAACATAGGAGGGAAGTTCATTTTATTCCATCACCCACATTTGCATACTTGGAGAAATCTAGATCTAACTGATGTCATAGTGTAGCTTACATAAGGGAAACTTAGGGCATCTTTACACACACATTCACACAGAACTACATGGGTTCTAAGATGTAGTGCAACACTCTGTTATAAGATTACTCTTCCAAAGTGACCACCGAGGTCGATACACTCCCCATTCTGCATCTTATTTATTAGGTTTGATGTGGTTTGTGGGTATGTATAGCTAGTTATCTATTTTGTAGGTTACAAGTGTGACCGGAGAAAGTGGAGATTAACTAGAGCAGCAAAAGAGGATAAACAACGAAGCTCTCTCAACCTATAAAAGGATAGAACACGAGAATCGACTAAAAACTAATCCCTAGATCAATCACTAGCACCCACACACTCTTGTCCTCTCTTGAACACTTCTTCCCTGCACACTTATGAGCTCCAAAACCTTCATGAGTCTCGATGACACTCTTCCAAGCATGTTCCAATAGTTACTCAACTTGTAGACAACTTCCAGATCACTCCAAAATTAGCTAATTAATCTATACATATCATGTGCTTAGGGTTTCATATTATTTCTTTCTTATTGCTTGTCCATTTACTTGTATTATATCATTAGCTATAGTAGTTACTTGAATTAAGATTTAATTCTATTTAGATAAAATCGAAGGCATATGAGAAGACAAAACAACTTAAACATAAACCCATGGATGAGTTTGAGACACTTCATAATGAGGAAGAAAACATCCAATTTTTAATTATGATTCTTCACAATATAAGGTATTTATTCCTCACCAATACTTTAATCTCACCAATGAATGTCTTCTTATTTCCCTCATGGTCATCAATTACATTGCTTTGGATAATGAAGAAAACAATCAAATTGAGGCTTCATTTCATCTTTGAAGAAGAGTTCTAAAAAGATATAACATATACAAGAAGTGAAAGCCTTTGTTATGAAAAAAGTGATCCCATGTTGGTTGCGAGTTGTTTCTCACTAGAAAAACATAGAAAAGGTTCATCTCTCTCCTATGTTTATAATTCTCTTGTTGATTTTGATTCTTTATGTTGGAGCTTAATCTAGTTCCTTGGATTGAGCTGGTATTTTTCATAGACTTCTCGTATATTTAATTGATTCTATGTGCTTCATGTTGTACCCCGTGCTTCAAAGATCTAGTCTAAGTTAAAGACAAGTATTAATTTGTAAGAAATCTCATGCCTTAGCAAGATAAAAGAAAGGATTCAATAGAAATGTCGAGGAACTAGTTTAATGGACTAGTTGATCAAAGAACAAAAATTGTGTCACAAAGTGGTTTAGTAGTTTGTGGGGTTTTTAAAATAGCTAGCATTTCATGGATTCCAAAATACACAGACACTCATGAATCCACCAGAACCCGTGGGAGACTAATTTTACAAGCATCAATGGGTTACTTTTAAAAGTTACTGCGATGTTCATTTACCCATCAAATTCAATGCCAAGATCAACAAGGACATGGGGCATAATCTTAAGCGGGAAAAGAGAGGATACATGGAAGGATTCTAGATCTCCTTAATGCATTTGGGCTCCACATACCTCAAGTGCCCCGATTAAATTGTATTATATAATTCTACTAAGTCCAGGTAGGGTCAAGGCAGGTCAAAGGACACATGGCGGGTGAAAGAAAAGACAGATGTCGAAATATCAATGACCAAATGTGGACACGTGTCACCATTATAGAAAAATTCAAGGAAGATGCATTTTGTGGACTTCAAGTCTCGTGGAATAAGCTAGTTTTCAATAGGCATCGGGTCCGGGCAAGGTCAAAAGGTCAATAGGGTTACATGGCAGAAATTCTATAAAGCCAAAAATTTTAAGTCCGCCCAACTTAGAAGTTGTGATGTGAAGGAGCATCCCCAAACTAATGAAAAGAGAGAATAATGTAAGAAAGACTAATAAACACAAGCTACATGAAGTTTTTCTATTTTATCAAGTTTTGTGGTTGTCGGTTGAGGTTAAAGAAAGAACTGACATTGCAAGAAGCATGGAGCTTTTCTATTGGCTAACATTTCATGGTTGTTGGTTAAGGCTATAAATTTTTTTTGACGAATCCGGGGGTGTGGAATGATCTCATTGGCAAGAAATTTGTGATTTTTAGTCAAGGGGCTATCAATGGTGAATGCAAAATAAGCGTGGAGCTTTCCTATTGGCACATGCTTCTCAATGGATAAAGAGTGGTATGACACTGCAATGGTACGTGGATATTTCTCACCGGCTCATACTTCACAATGAACATAACACAAATCAATGGTATCATAGTGGACACGTGGAGTCATTCTCCCACACTTTAGGCTGATAGACTCTAACATATCTCAAGCCTCGAGTGAATGGAATTTAGTAAGAGGTGTTGGGTCCGGAAGAAGGAAGGAGTAGTCAAAAGAAAAATAGGCATACACGTAATCAAATCCCGGCCCCACAACCAACCAAATATCGAAACATGGTGAAGGAAAAGCAAATTAAATGTATCCAAAGAAAATATCCAAGACCAATCAAAGGTTGCCATGTGTCATTCTCCTATTCATCCTAACACAAAAAAATCCAAATAATACAAAATTTATATCATCGGAAAGGTCTCCTCAAGCCATTCAATTTGGCATCATCAAATTAAGATTTCAATGATAGTTGGTGGGAGAAAAAGTAGAAAACATATTCACCATTCAAGTTGCACTCCTGGTGTTAGTCAACCACCCATCTTAATGAAGTATGGTGTCTTCTTCTTCTCTTCTCATGTAAGATATAAGGAATGAATGAATTTAGTAGGTTTCCCATGCTCCTTTGCATAATTTTAATGCACCTTATTGGTGGGTGAAGAGGAAATAAAATTTTTCTTCTTTCTCTCTTTCTCATCTGTTATATATTGTAATAGTCTGCCATTTGGTGCGATTTATAGGCAAATAAGGGGTAATTGTAGCAATTTTTACTAAATTTTTAGGTTCCAGTTTCTAGTTTCTTGAAAAGCATTTATTTGTATATGGTTTTGTAAGGAAGATATAAGGTGGTTGTGTTATACAACCATTATCAGGTTTCGAGGAATTTTTGATGTCCCCTAGCCAAAACTTACATGAATAAATTATCTCTATTTTGAAAAATCTATACTTTCCCGTTTCTCTTCTTTTAAGGAAAAGAAAGAGGCAATATTCGTTCTTTTACTATATTGCATTAGCTTTAATTTTTAAGTACGCAAGGTATTTCTTAGTTGTTGTATTCTTTAGGTCATTGTGGGACTATTACGAGTAATGTATCTTTTGCAAATAGTTTAGTTTGGTTGTAAAATCCTAAAGACAACATCACTTTTGAAGAGATTTTGTTATCCCTTAAGGGTATTTTGGGTGTATAAGACAAATATAGCAAGTGCTTTATCTCATCTCTAACTCCATGATTTGTAGTTAGGATTGTGAATATTGTAGACAAAATTTGTGTGAATTGAGTATCAATGAATGCAAATGTTATTTCACATATCATGTTAAATTGATTTTTCTTTTCAAGCATCACAGTTAAGGATGGATTATTTCCATGGGAACACTAACATACCAAGGTCATAAAATAAATTTCCTTCCCCCTTCAAATCTCCATTAAAAACAACCAGTGATCTTCATACCTACCAAGCATATCATACCTGTATACTATACATATGCTTATTATGTAAAGATGAATTCAAAAAATTCCATTATCAGTAAGATTTGATAAGAATCCCACCAAGTCTGTGATCCAATATCATTTAAACTAGCCTTGGTCAATAATTTTATGTAAATGAAATATCTGAAGTTGTTCATTATCTGTCTATTAGATCTATATTTGATTGTCATGTGCTTATAATAAATCAAACGACAATTGTTTTGAGAGAAGTATTGTATATGTGGTTGCACTTGCTTTAAATTAAGCTACACAAACCATAAAGAAAATCCATCCATGAAATCTTTTCATTTATTTAGATCATCCAACTAGGTCCTCTCACCTTGGTCCTGGATAGAACCAAAAGTAGCAAGGTAAAGCCATCCCCTTTATGAAGGTGCCTCATGATCACCTCCCAGATTTGAGTCATTGAGTTGAGTGTTGAACAAATCCCAACTATCAATGAAAAATAAATTTTCATTGTTCATCATTCTCTCAAATCCATCCCTCTCAGGTTAGCTACTCATCTCATATGGGTACTATTTCAGGAGCCAACACCTGAGTGGTGTCGTTTATCAGGAATATTTATGGAGATTGTACATGTTTAAAGGTTCTATCTATTTCTAGAATTTGATATTCTAGTGGAAAATCCCTAAAGTGAATCTAGGACAAACCGGTTTCATCCCATTATAACTATTGATTTGGTTTCTACTTTGCAAAATGGAAGGATTGCAGTCTTCTTTCAAATTTGATCCTACAAAGAATTTTCTTCTCGACTTAGAGTTTGTTAAAAAAGAAAAAAAGACATGGAAGCTTGTAATTGATCAAGTTTCAAAGATCAGTTGCAGTCAAGTTAATAAGCTTGATATTCCACTAGTTAAGGACAATTACAAGCATCTGTAAGCCTAATCCTATTATTTCATTTACTAAGGAGAACCATGGATTTGATTTAGAATCTATTCCTCGCTGAATATTTCACCGAGACTTTACAAGATCTATTTGATCAAAAACTCGATTTAGCATTGGCTACTCCATCCTCCAATTGTAATTAAATGCAAAATAACATGGTTGACCCCCTCCTAGAGAACCTTTCAGAGTTAACACTTATAAACCTATTGATTTTAATGACATGGAAGGTTATCCAAATGAGGTCCCTAATGAGATCAAAATGAGGTTTCCTAAGTTTCAAGGAAATAATGCTATCAATGGTGATCATCATTTAAAGTTATTTCAGAATCTAATGGATGACTATGAGATAGAGTTTGAGGATGTATGTGTAAAGTTTTTGTACACACTCTAGAAGAAGATGCTCATGAATGGTTCAAATCCTTTCCTAATGGATCAATTGATTCATGGTAGGTGTAGACATTTGTATTTTGATCAAAGCACTATTACTTCTAATATTACACTTGTTATTCTCTTCCTCGCAAATTTACGACACCTTGTCAGTTAGATCTATCTAACTCCCCTCTTATGACACTCTTTTGGTCGTATTTCCTCTTGTAAACTAATTAAGTAGGTTATAATAACCTCTTCTTGGCTAATATTCTCTTCTTTACCACCTCTATTAGCTCCCTAGAATATCAATCCACTTCATTGGATTGATTAAGCCTTTCATAAGCCTCTCAGAAACCTAATTTCTCTCTAAGTAAGATTAATTACCCTCTAAACATGGTTAGCTAGTCTTAACCATGATCAACCTCTCTCTAAAACTAGTCAAATGTTACTTTGACTTGCTAATTTACTTTTTGACTACCTTTTTAGTCCCACATGCACCAAAAAAGCTTCCCATTTCCCAAATGGAAAACTATAAATAGCCTCTACCCCCTCTCATTTCTATGAATACTTCTTCCCTCTAACCTATCTATAGTATTATTGCTAGGATTAGGAGTTTCATTCCATTCTATTGAGCTATTTTCTTTACTTTTACATTTCTATCACACAATATGGGGTAAATGGGAAGAACCATTGGCCTTGAAGCCATTAATGGTGAGATCCCATTCTCTTGAAGCATAAACTGATTGCTTAGATCCTTTTAGGTTCATTTACTTTAAGCTTTCAAGAATAGAGGTTAACTTCATTTGTTTAAATTGCTTGTTTACTTCAAGTTAATGCATGCAAATAGGATTCCTTGCTCATTTCTTATCATATGGTCCATTGAAGGGAATTTTTGCACAAATCTTTGGGGTTCTTGAGTGTTTCTTACCCCATTTCAATAGCTCTTGCAAAACCTTTCATTGAACACATTTGGCATGCCCGTGGGACACTTATGTCCATCCTCCATTAATGGAGGTCTTTTGAGTTCTTCAAAGTTCATTTGCAAGTTTTTAGTTAAAACAACTTGTTATTTTCTCATTTCTATTTCTAACACTAGCTAAATCACGCTTATTTGCATATGTTTTGTGGGTTTGAACTAGAAATAGGATACTTTGACTAACAACTAACTTGTTTGCTCTTAAAAAAATTTAATCCAGTGAGTTTTGTAGGTTTTTCACATGGCATGCGTAGTGTTGTAAGGCGGCACGTCCACTTTGAAATCCTAGCATTCCCATCGGAATAGGCATGCACATGTCTTACTTATCATTGATAGGTTCTCTCGTAGGGATGCACACGCATCTCTGTTGGTGGGCCCGTGTCTTCGTCTCTTTGGCCATGTCTGTAAATAACCCAATTGTGCAAAAATTTGAAACTGTCTATTTTATGCTTGGGCACGTCTCTGTTGAACCCTAAGCATCTGCGATGAGTTTCAAGCGTCTCTATCTTTTTGGACACGTCATGTCTTTTGGTATACTGTGGATTTTATTAATTTTGTTTTACAGGTGTATCCGTTGAGTTAGATGCATATGCATCAAAAGTGCGTTGGTGTAGGTTTGGGGCACACGGCGTACGTGTTAAAATTGGAAAATTTTCTACAGTCTACAAAATCTTTTTTTCTGATCTTTGTTGTAGGTTTCTAGGACTAACAAATTAAATATAGAGTTTTCTTTGGTATTTCAGTTTGCATAGTTAAGTGTTTTCGGTTCTTAGCTTAAACTAGGTTTGTAAAAGTGCGTATGCTCTCTCCTTGTGCCTTCAAAAGTGATCTTGGAGATCAGAAACACTTATACAAAACTTGTATCGAATGTTCAAAACACTTGTTTTATAAAGGATAAAGTAAACTTTCATGTGATTTAGTAGGATTTTTCACATTGTGTATGCTCTTCCTTCGTGCCTATTGGCGATCTTAGGAATCAAAAGCAAGGTGTAAAGTTCTCTTTCTTAACATCAATCTACAAAACTAGAAAATTACTAAAACTTGTTGTCTACAGGACCCAATGCTTGTAGAAGAAAGGCATTAAAAATAAGACACAAAACTTCTAATACACGTGTTTTATGCAGGTTGCCAAATGGTGTGCTACTTAAAACCACATTAAGTTAAGCAAGATAAAAATACACCACTTTTATCACACTGTATTATAGGTTTTAGAAAAGGGTATGTACCTATCTGCTCAACTAGAACATAACCCCTTTGGCATAACGCCTTAAGCTACAACAATGGGGGTGGTTCCAAGAACCCTAAAGTAATCCACTGCTGAGTAACATCATGGATGAAACAGAAGCGCTCCACTTGCCCACATGACTAGTTTTCCTTGTGAGTTAGTGTTACCAATTGTCCGTATGGTGACCCCAGTGAGAGTACACGTGGACGCATTTATTGCCCACTTGTTCTTGAAGGGGGTAAAGTAAAGCTAAGATACTCCCAAGATAGTCAGGGTGACTATTTGGGTAAATCGTGCTCGCTTAAGACAACTTTGTAACACCTAGTTGAGAGAACTTATTTAAGGAGGCCATTTTGTCTTGGAGCCCACTTTGCTAGTCCATTTTTGCGTCAAGCCATCATGAAGTGAAAACTCATTTGGAATATGAACCTTGTTTTTTGAACAAGGAAAAGAATCCTTGTAAGTTTGATCTAAGTGTCTTTCATCACGAAATTAAACTACGTCCCACTTTAGCTCAGTTTTATTCTCGTCTTTGGATGAGGCGAAACTCTGCCCAAGTGGTGCTTAGTTTGTTTTCATATTTTGATCTATACCCTTACATTCTCACCGCCCATTTTTCGAGGTGAGAAAGGTGCATACCTTGTGCGTTTTTATCAGAGATAGTGCTCGCCACTTTTTTGTCCATTTACACCCATCCATGTTTGTGGCTGGGTTGTTAAACGTCTAAAGTGCGTAGGTACATTTTTTCATATCTTTGATAAAAGTCCTTCAATCTTGATTTCAAGATCATCTTCACCGCTGCGAGTTTAGTTCATCATTCATCTCTTCTTGAGTTGATAGTTTTGTTCGCATTCTAGACGCACAATCTTGGTACTTACGTCGTGTTCTCATTTTTTATGAGAAAATGGTATAAGTCCCTTTATTGCATGGTTACACTGCTCACATAATTAAAAACTCCTTGTTATACTTATCACTTGGTTTTGGTTTTGACGTCATCTAAGTCTTTTTGAAAAGTGTCGATAACACCTTATATATATCATGATAAGGTTGTCATGATACTAACACCTTGCTTGCTTGGTTAATGTATCACGATGACATTGTTACGCTATATCTAGTCGCGACTTCCATTTTTCAGAAGGTTTGGCTTTCATCGGCATTCAAACTAGTTTTAGTATACCTCATCGAGGGACTGTGTCAACACCACGTCAGTACTTAGGCCTTGTTAGAATTCTAACTTGACCTACATATTGATACGATATTGTCGCTATCTGTTTTAGGGCATAGGCTTGGTAACAACAAAATTGAGTGATCATTACATTTAGGTGTGCATATGAGTGTTCCTTGATTAAAAAAATGACTACATAACACTACATCTAGGATACACTGTGGTATAGTTCAAACATCACCTTGAACAGCTTGCAGAAACCATACACTTAGGGGTCACGCTAGCTGCATACAAATGTCTGCTAGTAATGCCTAAAATCACAAAGATGGAAACCAAATCAAATGAGCATGACATAGGAGAAAACCCTTTTGAAACCTTCCCATTTAGCGGCAACAATTTGGCACCTCTCTTTTCTCAAGTCAAGGATACGAAGCCATTAATTGATCATAGTGGAGAAGAGTCAGACTCTTCCGAGAACAACAGAGGTTAGACCTAGGTAGATTTGATGAACTCCTATATTATAATAAAGATCAAGTACTCGCAAGAGTCTTAGAATTAGGAGCTAAAATTCTACAAGAGTGCGAAGAAGAAACAAAGGTCATTAACCCTAAACTAGGAGAGCAAAGATTCCTCTTAGACATAGATAATCCTTTTGATGTGGGATATGCTTCCACTTCTGGGAAACATAAGGCCACCATCGAAGGGGACCCATCACGAAGACCTCACTATAAAGCTTCACATAAAGTGAAAATTGAGCGTAAAGCTTCCCCTCCTCCGAAATTTGATGAAGAAGAGGACCCCCTGGTTAAAGAGGAGATCCTTCAAAAATAGATCTTGAAGTTGAGCCAAAAGCTAGCAAACTTAGGCTCTTCAAGAAGAAACATATACAAAGACAAAGACAAAAATAAACTTAGCAAGTTTCAATTTGATCCACACACGGACCATACCTTTAAAGTGACTCAGGTACAAAGACCAATGTCACCTACTAAAGAGAAACTCATTCAGAAAGAGTTACAATCAATGAAAAATACACTTACTACATTACAAGAGGGAAATGTAGGTCAGAATAGAAAATATTCATATGAAGAACTATGCCCTTACCCCTTTGATAAGGACATGTTATAGCAGCCTTTCCCAAAACACTTTACCATTCCCAAGTTTGATAAGTATAAGTGTAAAAGTGATCCTCGTGATCATATAAAATACTTTTACATGGCTTTCCAAGAGGTCACATATAGTGATAATTTCTTAATACGAATTTTTCCTCATAGCCTAAGAGCCATGGGATTGGAATGGTTCTATATCATACCCAAGGGCTCCATTACAACGTGGCCTGCATTAGCATAATTTTTTTGCATTACTCCTATAATATGAAAAGTGACATCACAATGAACAATTTATGCAATACAAAAAAACCCAATGAGACGTTTACAGGATTTTTACAACGATAGCGCAGGTTAGCCAGTCATTTTCCTTGTGCATTACCAGAAAAATAGCTAGTGAGAATATTTGTTCCTAACTTAAACCCGAATATCCTTTCATTTACAGATGCATTGTGGCTCAAAATTCAAAGAGGTCATAGAGAAAGGTAGTCAAATTGAGAAAGACCTCATTACAAAGGGAACACTTAAGTCCATCGTTAAAAACAAACATGAAGCCAAATCCATAGACAAACCTAAATTCTTCAATAAGAACAAGCATGTTGTTGGTGATGGCATTACAGACTCCAAGAGAGTCCAAGCCATATAGACAAGCCCGCTTTTAAATCTTTCACAAGGACCTCGTCCCAAAGCACCTACAAAACATACGTTTACATCCTTAATGGAGTCCTTGTCTGCCATCCTAAAACAATTAGATGATGCAAAAATGGTGGAATATCCAACTACAATGGTACCATACCCAGAGGATGCTCCAAAACCTGGTTGGTTCAAAGACCATGAATATTGTGACTTCCACCATGTTAAAGGACATAAGACAGATAGGTGTTTGAGACTGCGCCATTACATACAAGACCTCATCGAGGAAGGAAAGATCGTTGTGGATTCTCCCCTGAATTCTGGAAAAGGTCCAAATGAGAAAATGGGTATCTACAAGGAACCTTTTCCTAATCATGTAGATAAAAAGAAAAGGAAACTAGATCACGGGAAAACCTCCAACGACTATAGAACTGCCGCTTATGTTTACCCTACAAATGATAGTCCTTTTGATTCTCTCATAGGATGTATTAGCTCATCTAATGAACAGATCAACACCATCCAAATTTTAGAAAAAAGTTACGTAGTAGGGACGAGACGTGCCCGCTTAGTCATACCAGATCCCATGCCTATCCCTTAAGAAGGTCAGTATAATTTAATAGATCAGTTAGAGAAAACACCTGCTAGGATATCTATTCTCAATCTCCTCAAAATATCTAATGCCCACAAGAACATATTGTACAAAACATTACAAAATTTAGGGGTTTCGATAGATGTAGACCCCACAAACCTCCAAGCCATGATTGCGTGCCTAGACTCTAATGATCATATTACTTTTGATCACACTACAATCCCGCGTAACAACCCGAACATAACTTACCCTTATATCTCGAAGTGGTGGTTACACGTCACAAAATCAAGAGTGTACTTGTGGATGGTGGATCTGGTCTAAACCTTTACACTTTGAAGTTGGTTAAGAAACTAGGTTGTTTAGAGATAGATCTAGGAGCTAAGACTATAAAAATCATGGCTTATGACAATGAGGAACAAGAATCGACGAGTACTATACTATAGCGAGTTCCCATGGAAGTAGGCCCAACTTCTCATGACATGATGTTCCATGTCCTTGACTTAGACCCTATATACAACATGCTCTTGGGGTGCCCGTGGATGCATGTCATGCAAGATATTCCATCAAATTTTCATCAGTGCATCAAGTTATGTCATGAAGGTCAAGTGGTTACCATTCTAGGTGACCTAGAACCATTCACACATTGTAGGGCATTACATAGTTTTTCTCGTGTAGCTTATGAGTGTCCTTCAGCGGATGTTGTTGTCCCCCTACAAATAGAAGCTATGAAGAAACAAATAGATTCAGAGTCCCTCACGCCTTATAATCAAGACTTTCCTTCATTAGTCAACCCGTTCTCTTCATGGGAGGAAACGTCAGAAAAATATGGCCCAGGTGAGCCATTCACTCTTGAACAGGCTTTGTTAATATCAGATTTATCAGTATCTCCCAAAACAAGGGGTAAGCCTTATTTTCAGTTCAAGAGAACTTGTGAGAAGTGTCCTAAACCATTAGAAAATTTTGTCCATAGTGGTCTCCTATCTGAGGAGAAAATGTTAGAAGATCCTACCAAAGAGAGTTCCAGAAGGCACCATGGCTTCATGCCATCAAGTGCCCCAATACATCAAAGGTCACCGCATGATGTTTTTCATGGGCTATAGTGGGTTTGGATGTGGCATTAATGCACAAGGCCGGCTAGAGCCTATTCCCATCCCTCATTTTAAGTCTGATAAACATGGCCTTGGGATAAGGCCTCATAACGCTCTACCCTCTGAGAATGACACCACCTCTTCTGAACGTGAGGATGTTTCATCTCATTCTGATAGTGACATAAATTCCCAATGTAGCCTCTACAAGGATCTTGCTTCCACTAACCTATTCCCAAATTCAGTGGTCCTTACCTTATCCGAATCCATCCCCTTAAACAAATATCAAGTAGCCCTTGTATATCCTGAACTTATAGATTGGGATCAATAACTTCACGTGCCCCTAGATTTCTTTGAAAATGATGAGGTATTTAAAAATTTCATGGGACTCAGGGATTCTATTCCAGCTAGGGACCATAAGAAAGGATTTGCAATTCAACTAGACACATGTGCATACTTTAGGGAAGAAGCAGAGATGTGTGGATGTTTGAATAAGAAGATAGTAAATAAGAGTGCAACCACTTATGCGCAACCTAGAAAAAAGGATAAATGGAAATCTCATAATGACAAACTCTTTGAAAAACTCATAGATAAACAGATCAAGAGTCTAAAGATGAAGTGATTTATCCATTTAAAGATGATAATGAGCTACCACAGGAGGTCAATCTTACTCTTCCCCCTGATCCTACATAGATGGAAGATGCTTCTAAGATGCTTGTTGAGGAAAAAATCAACATCAACATTGGCTCAGAGGAGTAGCCTAGAATGATAAAGTTGGGGGCTTCACTCTCAGCAGAAAAAAAGATCTTTGTAGAGCTCTTAAGAGAATACGCGGACATATTCACATGGACATATGCAGATATGCTTGGTTTGGACCCGAGTTAGTTGTGAACAATCTTGTTGTGCACCCGGATGCTAAACCCATCAAGCAAAAGTTGAGAAAGATGCACCCTAAGGTGGCGCTCCTTGTCAAAGAAGAATTGGAAAAACTGTTAGTTTCGATTTTATTAAACCCATCGACTATTTAGAATGGATCTCTAACATAGTCCCTATATAGAAGAAGCCATGGTCATAAGAATCTACACTGATTTCCATGACATTAATAAGGCATGTCCTAAGGATGACTTTCCCCTACCTAACATTGACATGATAGTTGATTCCACTGTGCTGGTTATGAAATGTTGTCCTTAATGGATGGCTTTTCAGGTTATAACCAAATACGGATTGCAAAAGAAGATCAGCATAAAACAGCCTTCATCACCCCTTGGGGGACATTTTTCTATAAAGTCATGCCTTTTAGACTTAAGAATGTTGGGGCTACTTATCAACGAGCAATGACTGTCATCTTCCATGATATGATGAATGACATCATGGAAGATTATGTTGATGACATCCTAGCCAAATCCAAAAGTAGGGAGAGCACCTTGAAGTGATTAGGCATATTTTTTAACGTCTTAGAGATTATAAGGTACACTTAAATCCCAAGAAATGTGTCTTTGGTGTTTTATCAGGAAAATCTTGGGTTTCATAGTTTCACAGAGAGGGATAGAAGTGGACCCCGCCAAGTCACAGGCTATTACAGAAATTCCTCTACTTACAACTCTCAAATAATCGAGGCGTCTACAAGAGAAAATTCGGGTAATCCGTCACTTTATTTCATAACTTGCGGATAAGTGTCACTCATTTACTAAAGAAGGACGTTGCATTCAATTGGGGACTAAATTTCCAAAAGGCCTTTGCACTACTAAAACAATACTTGGTCAATCCACCCTCGCACTCATGCCGCCTACCTCAAAGCGAACCTCTTCTCTTGTACATTTCCACTACCCAGTTTGTTATTGGTGCAATGCTTACCCAATAGAATTTATACCATAAAGAGAGAGTATTTTACTATCTCAGTCACACCTTGATTGCGTACGAGTTGAATTACCCACAAATAGAAAAGGCCTGCTTGGCAATTGTCTTCACCTTCCAAAAGCTTCACCATTATCTCCTGAACAATAAAACCAAACTCATATCCAAAGTTGACCCTCTCAAATACCTTTTATCCAAACCTACCCTCACAAGCCGAATGGCTAATTGGATCATTCTCCTGAGTGAATTTGATATTGAGTTTGTAAATTAGAAATCCTTGAAAGGATAGGTATTGGCTGATCAGTTGGCAGAAGCGCCTCTACCAAGTATGGAACCTTTGTGTCTAGATCTTCCAGACACATCTATGATGTACATTGAAGAATCTGTAGAATGGTAGGTCCATTTTTATGGATCGTTCACCTTCCATGGATCAGGAGCAGGAGTGGTGCTTATCACTCCCACAGTGATGTCATACCAAGAGCATTCCGGTTGGGATTTTTGTGCACTAATAACATTGCAGAGTACAAGGCACTCATCATTGGCCTCAAGATAGCTATTACTTGGAACATCAAACAACTATGAGTCATTAGAGACTCTCAACTTATCATTAAATAAGTTAATGATGAGTACAAGGTTAAAGATGAGAAACTCATTCCATATAAGAAAATGGTCGAAACCCTAAAGGAGTACTTTACACAGATCATATTTGAGAAAAATCCAAGGTCACATAATAGATCCGCAAATGTTATGGCTATTATTGGGTCTCTCTTGTGCATCCCTCCTGAGGAGAGTAAGATGCCTTTCTTCGTAGATCATTTACAAATGCCAACATATGATATGCCAGAGTCATGTTTGGCATGTGAAGTTGTTGGTCCATTATCCCCCTGGTATGATCCTATCTTTCAATACCTACAAGATGGAACTTTTCCACCAGACATTACTCATTCTGAAAAGAAATCCCTTATCCACCGCATAGCCCGTTATACCCTCCTAGGAGGCACCCTTTATCATCGTGGATACGACGGGAATATACTTCACTATTTTGATGTTACTGACTCGATCCACGCCATTAAGGAAGTACATGGTGGTATTTGTGGAGTGCACACCAATGACATGGTCTTAGCTAAGAAGCTATTGAGAGTAGGCTATTATTGGCCTACCATGGAATTAGATTGCTACAACTTTGTAAAGAAGTGTGAACTATGCCAGAAATATGGAAACTTAATACATGCACTAGCACAGGCTTGTAACCTATTGCAATGCCTTGGCCATTCTCTAAATGGGGCCTGGATCTCATAGGGAAGCTCCATCCTTCTTCTTTAGATGGTCATACTCACATCATCACTACCACCGAATATTTTACCAAATGGGTAGAGGTTGTCCCTCTTACTTATGTCACCGGTGCAAAAATTTCAAAATTCATCATGAACCATCTCATATGTCGTTACGGTATCCCTTCAGCCATTATCACTGATAATGGTAAATCCTTCAAAAATAAAATAGTTAAAACCTTGTGTCAATGTTTCCATATCCAACTCAAGTGGTCTACCCCCTATTACCCCCAAGGTAATGGACAAGCAGAAGCTACTAATAAAACCCTTGTATGGATTATGGAGAAAATGGTTAGTAAAACTAGTCGTAATTGGCACTTACAGATACATCCCGCCCTCTGGGCCTATCAAACTTCCATCCACACTCCTACTAGTGCAACCCCATATTCTATCGTCTATGGAACTGAAGCCATCATACCTCTGGAAGTGGAGCTTCCTTCCCTGAGAATATCTCTCAGAGACTATCTTGATAAAGATGAGGACTACAAAGTTGCTCGACTGGGTAATGGAACTATTAGATGAAAAGTATATTAAAGCACTCAATCACTTGAAATTATATCAGAACAAAGTATCTAGGGGATACAAAAATGCATCATTCATCAGGAATTTGATGTAGGAGATCTAGTTCTAAAAGAAAATAAGAAGAACACCGTCAAAGACAGAGAAAAGAAAGGTAAGTTTGAGGCTAACTGGCTAGGTCCTTATGTAGTAGTTGCAAAGTATGGATCAGAGCCTATAAACTTGCATACTCAAATGGTGAAGAGCTTCTAGAACCTATGAATGCCATGCACCTCAAGTGGTTCTACACTTAAGCATGACGAGAATATCAGATAAGAACTAAAAATAGAAAAACAAAGAAAAAACAAGCAAAAATGGAAAATTGAGAAAACAATAAAGAAAAAGTAGGTCGTCCACATGTGAAAACCATGCAATTGTGGTGCAGTGGGCAGGTCTTTGGGTGAAAACTAGTTTTCGGTGCTCAAGGAAGATTTCTCTGAGGCACAAGTCACTCTTACAGTAGGATGGGTAATCATCACCACTTTCTAGATATGACTTCCTTTGCTAGGTCTAGGAACCCTACTAAAGCCACCTTTGCCGCACCGTGATCTGGCTTATTTTCTCTTATATCTGCATGAAGGACATTGCCTTTGCATACTCCCATCTCACACTGGGGCACCTGCACATTTTCACCTTCTCGTACATACGTGCGTGGCATTCTACCTTTTGTATATTCCCACATCATGCAGGGGCATCCACACTTCTTTGTTCTTGTACATTACTTTCAGAACATGACCTTAGAAAATGCAAAAACACTCGAAAAGGATACACAAAAACCTAAACATTCGGAAAATCTCCCTTTTTAGGGATGAAGCTATGACAACCATGCAACACTTTGTTTTAGAAAACAATGTGAACAGTAGCCTTGAAAACTTATCTTTTTAGATAAACCCAAAAACATTAGAAAATATATCAATGTTGTCCCACAAAAACAAGGTAATGCTTTAATTGCTTTTAGTTGTTGGTTTGTATAGTGTTGATTGTGAATACCTTTTCATGTGATGTTGTGACTTATTTGCTTAGCATAGGTTGGATCTTGTTTGAAATAATTATGTATGGCATTTGATTCATTTGTAGCTTGTATGCATTTATTAGGGTTCATTTTACTTAGATTAAAGTGTTAATTTGATCTTTGTGGTATGCTTTGTCAAATCGTGTGTTTACATCATAGGTTGTGTTGTGTTGTATAGGTACAATTGTTTAGCTTTGTTAACTTTTTCTTGTATATTTATCTCTTGCATAGTTGTTTGTTATCACATCTATCATCTATCATTCATCACATATAAAACATCATCTACTACATCATATATACAAAAATTGCTAAGTATTACATCATGCATGTATGCTAAGCTAATCATCACATATCGTATCATCAATGGGGGTAAGAGGGGTTGCACATAATCACAAATCTATCCCCCCACACCAATATCATCTAGTATCATCCCAAGTGCTAGAATAAGAACTCAAAAACATTGCATAAATCTAAAAACATGTGGTGCTATCTACAGATATATCAAAATATGAAAGCATGAAACATACACATCTCTAAATCTAAGGTATGTCACATACATAGAGGAAAGAGAAATCATACATCATAATCAATGCTCATACAAAGCATAATCATAATATAATATGAAAAAATCATCATCAAAATGTCCATATGATACATGTATAACTGTCCAAGTCAGTGCTCAAAAGTGTACATCATCAATACAATATGCCATCTAAAAGGGGCATGCGTCAAAAAGAATCAAGCCTTCATCAAGAGGCATCATCAAAACAATGGTACATACAACTATACATAAAAATCAGCCTTCATAAGAGGCATATATACAATACATCTGTACAAAAGGAGAAGTAAAGAGCTCAACCATAGCTCTCACCCTTGCCAGGGCTCCCGTCCATGACCTAGTGGACGGAAGAGTGGTGGTTGTGATGGACCAACACCAGGGGTACCACCTTGTTGTCCGGTGGTGGTGTCCAATCACCGCTCTGCAATGGGCTGCCAAACTGATCTAACTGAATGACCTGATCGCCATGACCTAGAGCTGTCACACTCGCATTTGAATGCTCAAAAGGAACCACTTGCTACTCCACTTTGGGACTGCCTAAAGTAAGCAGTCCTATAGTATAAATCCTCGTTGTCGAGACCTCATGACATTGCGTATCGATCAACATCTCCAGAAGTGATAGCTACCTATAAGGTAGCATCTCACTCACCTATCAACCTACCACTGTCAGCCTGAGCCTGTCTAGAAGCAGTGGCCTCTTGATCTCTATCTACAATAATAACCTGCACCTAGGCTCGTGCTTGATCCTCTCTATAATATAACCCTGTGACTATGCCTGGGCGTGGTCCCTCTGAGAAACAACCATCTGCACCTGGGTCTAAGACTGATGTAAAAGGCTCAATATCTGAGCCCCTTGTGTGGCCATCTCACTAATCCAACTCTACCATAGGGTACTATCACTACCCTGGGTGGCCTGTGCTCTAGCCTGATCTCTCTCCAATGTCAAAATCTACAAATGATCTGATCTTTCTCTCTTGTGAGGCCTTGTACTTGTGCCCTAGCTACATATCTCTCTCCCCACCAGTGGCGAATGACAATCACCACCAGTAACTTTTGTTGAAGGGAAGTTAGTGGTCCACCATCACTACCACCCCTAAAGCATGAGGTGGTGGGCCCTGCTCTGGAAGTACCTACTAAAGAGGGGTGTATATCCCACTTTGGAATGCCTACTGGGGAAAATCTATGTCATCTACTCAACACTGTCTTGCCTAGGCTCGTGGCCCTATCCTCCGTGGCTATTGTAATACTGGACCCTGTCCCTGTGGCTATTGTAATACTGGACCATTTCCCTATGGCTGTTGTAATACTGAACCATTTCCCTATGGCTGTTGTAATACTAACCATGTCCCCTACCCTTACATACAAGTATGATTCGAGACCAACGTCATCATCATCATCACTATCATCACCACCAATGACTCCACCCTCGCCACCACTAGGAGGCCCCACTGGAGGAGCTCTCACGACCAGCATTATACGCCACCCTAGAAACATTCAAATGACGTGGAAGCACACCATGATACCATGGCACATACTTAGGTGTAGTACCCGGATATAAGCAGTACCACTTGTCGTAAATCGCCAATGCTCTATCACGGGTGATTTGTGGACCCATATCAAAGTACTCTCGGGCCCTACAAGCATACCACCTATCTGGCCCAAGAACATCCTGGTACTTGCTAAACTACCTCTAACACCGATCCACCTTGTATAACTCCCACATATAGCTACGGCTGCCTAAGATAAAATGCTCCATTGTGGCAGTACCGAGCTCTAAACCATCCTCGGGCCACTGGAAATGTCTGTACGGCCTCCAAACCATGGAATCCTATTGTAACTCATCAAGCTCACGACGATAGTGATATGCATCCCCCATATATGGCCACACATCATCCCCTATCGAGACCCAACCCATCATAGAAGGCTCCTTGGGAGCCCAAACTCTCAAAACACCTAAGGGGTGACCAATGGCAATATGGTCCCACGCCCAAATCTGAAGCAACGGGCTGGTCCTACCATCTTCTGACGGTAGTAGGTAATCAAATGAAGGTCCCAATATAGATGTGCCAAAATGCACTGACCCCAGTAGTAGGTCTCTCCCTCTACCAAACCACGTATCACTCTAAGGAGGCCAAGCGGAAATGAAGCACTGGTCTTGTCAGGGAGTAAGACTCCACTGACAAAGGCCATCATATAGACCACTACTCGGTCTAGCTCTAAGTCATCAATGCACCGTGATAGCCTAATGGTCATCCCACACCGTGGTATCGTCGGACACCAAACAACTCTACGATATATCATTGAATATCAGTCCAACGGCTCGTAGACTAGATGAGATGACCCTGAATCAAGACCCGCATAATACGCCACACGTCCTCAAGAGTAATAGTAATCTCCCTGGTCGGGAGCCGAAAGCACTGACTCTCATTGTGCCATCGCTCTGCTATAGCTATCAAAAGGCCATGATCTAATGTGATCTAGGGCATCTCAGCCACATGAGCCAATCCCGTAACATATAGAAGGTCAGTCCAAAGTCACTCTATCATCATCATCAAACTGGGCCTCTATCATCGCTAGCCGACCATATCACTCACGGGTCTAGAGGATGGGTAGTATACACTACAAACAAGAAAACACACATGTATCAGTTGATATTTCTATCTACTTCTATCTAAAAATTGTTGGTAGGTCGCCATTCTTCTATCTTATTTCCTAAAAAATTTCACTTTCTTCTAAGTTTTTCTTTTTTTCTCCTTGGCCGGTTTTTGGAAGGATGTTCTACTTCTTCGACACATGCACACCTCCTCGACACCTATGCACCCATTCCAATGCATACGAACCTCTAGCCGCGTGTACGTTCCCTCTATTTTTCTTCTTGCCCATCCCAACACCTATGCGCATAGTCTGATGTTGAGGTGTTGTTGACACTAAAATTTTCCTCCGTAATTTCTATTTCATTAATGTATGTATTAGGAATAGGATGTTGTTAAGTATAATTAGTAGTAGTATCTGATAGAAGATAACGGCGCCATCAGTACGGTGCCGCCAATAATGTGGAGTACGGTAACAGTCAAAGTACAATAGGAATGTTGTAAAAAGTAAATATTTGTCGTAAGTGGTCCGGTAATGTTAAAATGTCAAAGTTTGGGTAATTAGAGAAGTAGGGTCTACATGATTAGGAATTAGAAATATTATATTGGTAATAAGGACAAGGAGTGAGGTCATAAATATTTTGTGTATTTTATTTGTAAAAATTCTAAAAATGTGGAACCCATGTAAAATGATAAGGTTTATCTTATCTTAAAAGATAAGCTTACATGTACATATAAGAGTTAAGGTATGGAATATGATTCGTCAGTGGATTTCTTATCCTATATTAGAGATAAGATGGATAAGCTCGGAAGTTCTATAAATAAAGAGGCCACCCCCTCATTTAGCATAGAAGGAAGTAGTGAGAAATATTGTAGGAAGTGTGCAAAGGAAGCCATCGCTTTAAAGGTGTGTTGAAGAAGCCATTAAGAGGTGTAATTGTAAAGTTTCTCCCATAGTATTGGTGAAAGGCAAGTGAATTCAATAACACTTGAAGTACCTCATGGGTGAGATTGTAACAATTTCATGTTAATATTATCATTTACTTTGATATTTCAGATTTGTCATCATTCCGTCTTATCATAGTCGATGGTATTCTTGTGTTATGTTGTTGTTTTTTTCCAGTTACATCCACCAAACTAAAGGTCATGCATTAGTAAATAATCATAGCACGAGGAGTTCCCGTGAAGAATTATCATAGTGCCGGATTGGTGGTGACATTTTGGTTCCGCTGCCGGGACCATTCCTCGTTGTGGATTTTCTCGGAGAGATATTCCCACTTAGTCAAAAATCAATTGGAGGGTAACCTTGTTTTTACTGTGTGCATAGTAGTTACCATGGTAAAGTCATTTTTGCCACGAATAGTATTTACCATGGTAAAGTCATTTTTGTACCATGAATAGTATTTACCGCAAAGAAAGTCACTTTTTACCATGAATAGTATTTACTTCACTTCACTTTTTACCGTGAATAGTGTTTACCACAGTAAAGTCAGTTTTTACCACAGTAAGTCAAGTTTTACCATAGTTTACCGTGGTTATTTCTATTTTACTGTAGAAAGGTGTAAAATCACTTTCTAGTATAGTGATTCTAATTATTTGTGCACATAAGTCTTGTTGATTGTACTTGTGGGTTGGTATTTCACGGTGGTTACTTTTGAAAATGGGAAAGATTCCTATTTTTTCAGCTCAATCTAATGAAGATGCTTCTTCTTTCATTCAAGAGTTTAAATGATCTTGTATTTGTAATGGCCTTATAAGAAGGGAACAATGGACTGAATTTTTTCCTACCTTTTTGGATGGTTCAGCACTTAGGTGGTTTGAAACACTAGGTGATAATGTGAAAAATTCATGGGATTTATTAACTCGAAAGTTTTCTTGAAGAATTTGGTGAACAACGAAATATGCGAGATCTCATGATCGAGATCACAAAGCTATCCCAAGGAGAGAAGGAGAAGATAAGGGATTATCATGCTCGTGTTCTAAAGCTAAGGAGGAAGCTCGATGCCCGGATCCGGAAGGAAGGATTAGCGGATGGGTTGATGAATGGCGTGGATAATATCCTCTGTAAGCACTTCATTCTTGGGGTGAAGCCGAGAGATCGGACAACGAGTGAAGTATGACCGCCCACCTACCATTGAACAAGCAAAGGAGATTGCAAAAGGCAAGAAGAAAGCATGGAAGAGGAGCCCAAAGAAATTGTTGCTAAAGTAGAGCCTACACCAAAGCACCTTTGGTCCGTAATCCACAACCACTCCCGGTGAGCACAAATATTTCTCCTAGTACATCTATTGAGTATGAATATCTGCTCTAAAAAGATGGGTCGATTAACTATTAATCTTCTTCAAGGAAAAGAATTTAGTTCTCAGGGAGGAGATAGAGGTCCAAAAGAAATATTTCTGAAGTTGTATGTTATGGTTGTTATAAAAAGGGTCATTATAAGTATAATTTTCCAGATAGAGCTTCTACATCTGGTAAAGGAGATAATGATAAAGGAAAAGCACCTGTGAATTCTTTTGATGTAGTAGATAAGAGCAGAAATAATGAAGTAGATGTGTTTGTAACAAAAAGAAAGAAAGAAAAAGATAATCAAGATGGAAATGATCCTAAGAAGATGAAAGGAGAAACTAGTAAGAAACATAGGAGAAGAAAGTTGGGTGTGCAGGATTTTCTGATTTCATAGGGGCAAGGACCATACTCCATCTTGGAAGATCTATCCAAAAGGCCTGCAAATATTACATATGGTTAACTCTTGGCTATGTCTTCTAAGAAGAGGCGGGAGTTGCGAAGTGGACTCAATGCTCGACGAAGGAAGGAGGTTGAGGTCCCTATTTTGGAGGCAGAGGCGGATCCCTATGCTCCACAAGCTGAGGTATTATGTAATGGTATTTCAATTCATGATGTCTTAGTTGATGGAGGTGCTGCAGTTAATGTAATGACCGAGTCTGTAATGAATATGTTGGGCTTAAAATTGATCGCCCTTCAACACTTATGTTAAGGTCGGGAAAACTAAACCGAAGGTGTAGTTTCAAATGTGGCAATATCTCGTTATGGGTGTTGTATGTGTGGTAGACTTTCGGTGATGAAAAATGGTACTGCATTGCGTACTCCATGTTCTTTGGGAAGACCATGGCTAAGGAGAGTTCATGCAAGAAACTACTAGAATGAAGGCTTCATGACACTTGGATGTGGTAGAGAGAGGGTGAAAATAAACTTGATCCCTCGGCATCATAAGGCAGAACCTGTCGATTCAAGTGATGAAACTGATGATTGGACATCCTCTGATTACTCTAGTACCAGTGAAGTGGACACTGAAGATGAAGAAAGTGAGGTTGATGTTTCGATCATGGATATCCTTCCAGTCACACCAACTCATGACCCCATAAAATTATCTGAAGAAGAAGTTGATGATCGTCTCCAACAAATAAAGATTGGTGATGTTGTGATGGAGAGTGAGAAGGAATCCTACCTCCAGCTCTTTCGAAGGTACATACACCTATTCACTTTTGATTACAAGGAACTCCATCAAGTAAGTTGGGTAGAACATTCTATTGAGCTGGTAGATGGTGCTAAGCCCATAAAGCAAATGCCATATAGAATGAATCCTAATTTTTCCAAGACTATAAAAGAAGAAATAGATAAGTTGCTTGATGTAGGATTCATATTTGCTTTGTGGAGAATTCAGAATGGGTTTCTCCCATTGTGATCTCAATAAAAATAATGGGAAGCTACGCATTTGTGTTGATTACAGGAAGCTCAATAAGGCAACAAAGAAGGATCATTACCCTCTTCCATTTTCGAGATCGATCTTGGACAAAGTAGGCTGGCCGAGTGCTATAGTTTCTTTGATGGATATAGCGGCTACAACCAAGTTCGTATAGCAGAGAAAGATCAGCTGAAGACCACGTTCACCACTCCTTGGGGAATGTTTTCTTATAGAGTTATGCCTTTTGGGTTGTGTAATGCTCCAGCAACATTCTAGCATTTGATGAATAGGGTGTTCGAACCCTACATTGGGACCTTCATCAGAGTATTTCTAGATGATTTTTGCATCTATGGGAGCAAGTTGGACCACCCGCACTTTGAGATGGAGACAAAGATTTCAAAGGTTAGATGAAGCACAAGCCGCATTAAACCCTACAAAGTGTGTCTTTGGATGTTCTAAAGGCATTTTGTTAGGGCATGTTGTATCCAGAGATGGTATTGGTACTGATCCTGATAAAGTTTTAAAAATCAAAGATTTACCATTTCCTATGAATAGAAGTAAGTTGAGATCATTTTTAGGCCATGTGGGTTACTATAGAAGGTTCATCAAGAATTTCTCAAAGATTACATGACCACTAACGCAGTTCTTGAAGAAGGATGTTACTTATGAACCAGAAATAAGGTGCATGAAGCTTTTGGACAATCAAGGAAGCCCCGGTGTCTTCACCTGCTTTTGAAGAATCCAGATTGTAGCAAGCCATTCATTGTGTACACCGATGCCTCGATGCAAAGCACTAGGAAGTACTTTGAGTCAAAAGGATGAAAATAGGAATGAACATCCAATTTACTTTGGGAGCAGCATACAAATGAGCAAAGGCTTGAGGTAAATTATCTTCAGAATCGAAAAAGAGGCTCTGCTATCATTTTTGTTGTAAAGAAGTTTAGAAATTACTTGCTAGGGAAAAATTTCTAGTTGTAATGATCATCGTGGTCTAAAATATATTGTAAATAAGCCTAACCCATCGGGAGGATATCAAGATGGATAATTTTGCTACAAGAATTTGAATTTGATATTATAGATAGGCCGGAAAGAAGCATGTCAATGCGGATGCACTCTCTCGAGCCTATGATGGTTTAGGATCATCTTATGATGATGTTGATTTCCCGATGTAGCCTTGTTATCCCTTGACACAATCCCTAGTGAATACATAGATATTTGGAATTATCTGAATGAATTCAAGTTTCTTGATGGTGCCAATGCAAAGACTAAGAGAAAGATTACTCAAGCCAGTCGTCCATATTCTATTCTGCATGGAGTATTATTTCGAATAGGACCTGATGGACAGTACAAGAGGGAAGTTGGACGTGATCAAGGGAAGGAACTGCTAGAAGAATTCCACAATGGTACATGTGGAGGGCACTTCTCTGGACAACTTACAGCAAGAAGGATCTTGGATGTAGGTTATCACTGGCCCACTCTTTTTAAAGATTGTTATAATTATTGTAAGACATGTGATATTTGTCAAACACATGGTAACCGTAAGACTTCATCAGCTCCATTATGTCCTATTCTTCCACTTGGTCCCTTTGAAAAGTGGGGAATAGACATTGTAGGTCCACTTCCAACTACCTCACGCCAAAATAAGTATATTGTAGTTGCCACAGATTATTTAACCAAGTGGGTTGAAGCTAGGCCATTGAAAATAGCTTCCATGGATGAAGTGGCAAGGTTCATATATGAACGCATTATCACCAGATTTGGTTGTCCATTAGAAATTGTAACAGATCAAGGAAGCCACTTCATTAATGAGGTGGTAGAAGCCCTAGTCAATAAGTTTTCTATCAAGCACATGAAGGCAACAACATACAAGCCAAGCACAAATGGACAGGTGGAACGAACAAATTTTGTGTTGTGTCAAATTCTAGCAAAAGATGCAGCCTTGTAGGTACATAAATGGGATAAAAGGATTCATGCAGCATTGTGGGCATATAGGGCAACATCAAAGTCAGCAACAGGATACTCCCCATTTCAGTTGGCTTATGGCATTGATCCAGTTCTTCCTATTGAGTTTGATATTCCCACGGTCAGAGTAATGGAAAATGAAAGAATGGATGAAAGTGATTCAGTAAAAGAAAGGTTGGTACATCTTCATTTGCTAGAGGAAATGAGGGAAATAGCTAAGGATACAAGCTATAAGAAGAAAATGAAGTAGAAGGAATACTTTGATCAAAAGATCCGGTGGTCTCCATTTCATGTGAATGACTTGGTTCTAGTATATGATTCCGATACAAAAAAAAAAGAAGACAGAGAAAATTTCTTCCAAAATGGATGGGGCCCTACAAAATAGCATTGTGCATGAAAATGGTACGTGTACTGACCGGAGGAATTAGATGGCACTCCCATTATGAAATGGGTTAACCACGACAAGTTGAAGATTTTCCAAGCACCGAGATATTCTACTCAGGACGGAGTAGAAGCTAGGAAGGGGGAAGATGTTGACACTAAAATTTTCCTCCGTAATTTCTATTTCATTAATGTATGTATTAGGAATAGGATGTTGTTAAGTATAATTAGTAGTAGCGTCGATATAAGATAACAGGCGCCATCGATGCGGTGCCGCCAATAATGTGGAGTACGTAATGTCAAAGTACAATAGGAATGTTGTAAAAAGTAAATATTTGTCGTAAGTGGTCCGGTAATGTTAAAATGTCAAAGTTTGGGTAATTAGAGAAGTAGGGTCTACATGATTAGGAATTAGAAATATTATATTGGTAATAAGGACAAGGAGTGAGGTCATAAATATTTTGTGTATTTTATTTGTAAAAATTCTAAAAATGTGGAACCCATGTAAAATGATAAGGTTTATCTTATCTTAAAAGATAAGCTTACATGTACAGATAAGAGTTAAGGTATGGAATATGATTCGTCAGAGTGGATTTCTTATCCTATCTTAGAGATAAGATGGATAAGCCTGGAAGTTCTATAAATAGAGAGGCCACCCCCTCATTTAGCATAGAAGGAAGTAGTGAGAAATATTGTAGGAAGTGTGCAAAGGAAGCCATCAGTTTAAAGGTGTGTTGAAGAAGCCATTAAGAGGTGTAATTGTAAAGTTTCTCCCATAGTCTTGGTGAAAGGCAAGTGAAGTCAATAACACTTGAAGTACCTCATGGGTGAGATTGTAACAATTTCATGTTAATATTATCATTTACTTTGATATTTCAGATTTGTCATCATTCTCGTCTTATCATAGTCGATGGTATTCTTGTGTTATGTTGTTTTGTTTCAGATTACATCCACCAAACTAAAGGTCAGTGCATTAGTAAATAATCATAAGACGAGGAGTTCCTAGTGAAGAATTATCATAGTGCCGATTGGTGATGACAAGGCTCTGTCTCGCACATGTGCACGCATCCTTGTTTCCCACCTAAATGCATACGTGGCCTATTCGACGAACACGTGCCCGCATCCCTAGCATTTTCCCCTCTAACACATACACTGCACATATACATTTTTTGACGGATACGCATGCGCATACCCGTCGTCGGCATCGACCCATGCAAGCACGCGCATGCATCCTCCTACTTAGCCTAAAAACCCTAAAAATGCATTAAATGCGTAAATCACAAAGAGGGATAGGCCACTCACATAGGGTCCATCCGATGGGTCCCGTATGAACTCTCGGATGTGATCTGTTATCTCCTCCTGCTCGGTATTCTCGCCATCTCACTCTAGGGTTGTCACTCTCGCTCGCGGTAAAAATTCGCAAGAAATCTGGTAGAAATGAACTGGTCATGATTTATTTACCCCCGGTGGGTATATTAGGCTACCGCGATGCCCCAGGGGCATGTTTTCTCCACCATGATTGTTCTAGCCTTTCTTCTATCCACCGAAATAATTATTTTTCTATTAAATAATTATTTTTGGCTTGTAATTCTTCTCGTCGGGCCACTTTTTGTGCTCACTTGGTGCCTTTGCCTTTGCCTTTAGGTAGTTGTGCATATTTTTATGAGATCTTTGATCTCTTATACAAATTTTTCTCGACCAATCAAAAAATTAAAAAAATTGTAAAACCATTTTAAAAAACAAAAACATTGAAATACTTGAAATAGACTAAAACTTGGTAAACCATTCATCTACGGCTGAAATATGTGTCTCTTGCATGGCACTCATCTCATATCTTGCTAGGCATTTTCATGTGTTTTGAAACAATGACTTGCAGATCACCTTGATCTACAACCATTTACAAAAGCTACGTTGCTTACTTCGTCTGTACTTTGGGGCACTATCAGTTGCCTGGTACTATTTTTGTCGTGCACATTACTTTTTAATCAAACCCAAGTGTCCTCCATCATTTCCCTTGCATGTAAAATTTTCTTGGGGCATCATTCCTACCCTTTTCATTTATCAAAACATTTGGGATTACAACTTGATAACAAAATATTTGTGCAACTATCTTGAACATTGTTGGTTTGAGTGTGTGTGATTGTACTTATTTCCCTGTTAAATGAGTTTGTTTAGTTCCTCGTATTGCATTACTTTTTGTAGGTTGCATGGAGTTAGTGCTTTTAGCAATGACATGTATTCGTATATGGCTTTTCATGTCATATTACACTCTTTTTCATTCTTTTCAATCAAGACTGATGATGAGGATTCTAAGAAAAATGATGATTATGTATTGTTTCTATAAGGCATTGGTTTGTGGATAGCTCAATATCCCTTTTTACTTTCTCATCTCCTTTCTTCTCACTTTCTCTCCTACTCTCTTTTTTGATCATCGATCGAGTTTCTCTGTCACCCCATCGACACTCGAGGGGGCATCCTTCATCCTTCATCCTATTAATTTTTCTTCTACCCCTTCAAAATTTTCTACTCGTTTACATTTGTCTACTTTCTTTGAAGTGATGTGGCTTACGTCACCCCAAAGAGGGGAAAATGTAGACACCTGTAGTTTGATCAAAGCACTATTATTTCTAATATTGCACTTATTATTCTCTTCCTCACAAATTTACGACATCTTGTCAGTTAGATCTATCTAACTCCCCTCTTACGACACTCTTTTGGTCGTATTTCCTCTTGTAAACTAATTAAATAGGTTATAATAACCTCTTCTTGGCTAAATATTCTCTTCTTTACCACCTTTATTAGCTCCCTAGAATATCAATCCACTTCATTGGATTGATTAAGCCTTTCAGAACCCTCTTAGAAACCTAATTTCTCTCTAAATAGGATTAATTACCCTCTAAACATGGTTAGCTAGTCTTAACCATGATCAACCTCTCTCTAAAACTAGTCAAATGTTACTTTGACTTGCTAATTTACTTGTTGACTCCCTTTTTAGTCCCACATGCACCAAAAAGCCTCCCATTTCCCAAATGGAAAACTATAAATAACCTACTACCCCCTCTCATTTCTAAGAACACTTCTTCCCTCTAACCTAAACTATAGTATTATTGCTAGGATTAGGAGTTTCATTCCATTCTATTGAGCTATTTGCTTTGCTTTTGCATTTCTATCACACAATATGGGGTAAATGGGAAGAACCATTGGTCTTAAAGCCATTAATGGTGAGATCTCATTCTCTTGAATCATAAACTGATTTCTTATATCCTTTTAGGTTCATTTACATTAAGCTTTCAAGAATAGAGGCTAACTTTATTGTTTAACTTGTGTGTTTACTTCAAGTTAATGCATGAAAATAGGATTCCTTCTCATTTCTTATCATATGTTCCATTGAAGGGAATTTTTGTACAAAGATTTGGGTTTCTTGAGTGTTTCTTACCCCATTTCAATAGCTCTTTCAAAATCTTTCATTGAACACAACAAGATATGCAAAATGCATTCAGAGTTTCATATGATGATAGAACTAATCTAATATTTCTGTTATCTGAGTTTGAGAACATCAAGAAGAATCCCAATGAGTGTGTCTAAGACTTCAATACCAGATTCAATAAAAATTTGACAATATTTCCCAATAGTATAAGACCCAGTGATGAGTCTTGTCTTATTAAGTACTCGAGATGCATTTGATAAGAAAGCAACATACTACTTAAGAGACAAAAATCTTAAAACTCTAAGACAAGCTTTTACCATGGCTATCCAGATTGAGAATAATATTAAAGTTGTTGGAAATCCATCAAAGAGAGAGGGTGTGAAGTTGGTTAACCCAAAAAATCCTCAAACTATCAAGATAGTTGACCTTGAAGAAGTTTCAAACTTTGGCAAGGGTTGTTAAAGAAATTTCTTATAAATTAACAAGAGATGAAAAGGGGTTGTCTCCCAATCCTTAAAATCAACATTAGAACACTAGACATAATAGATTTGGCAATCAAGATAGAGGAGAGCATCGGAATGAAGATATAGGAAAAGAGCTTGTGGGTCACAATAGTAAGCAACATAATTTTAGAGATAACAAAGCAATCCCTGACCCTTTAGTGGGAAGAGTAACTTTTATTGAGGAAGAACATGCCATTGATTGGTGTGACAAATGCTTGTTGCCCCATGTGCCTTGTGACCCACCTGCAAGTGATGAAGTCAATTTTATTGATGTGTGTATGATGGAATGTCAACTAGAATATAAGAAAGATGTATCTTCTACTTGACCTCCTCTATGCTTGAACTGTAGTTGATTTCGGACTTGTGTTGAAAAGGTTAGATCTCTCCCTATTGAAATAAATGTTGAGGATGATATGGCCCAAGATTTTGAATTTCCTAATCATGATTTTGATTATTTAAGAGCTTTGATGATCAAGAAGTATGATGATGATGTTCCTTTTAGTGATGATAGACAATTATTGATCAATGTTGCAGTTGCTCAGAAAATGAGTACAATCTCAGAAATAGACAAATTAAAGGGCTTGCTCCTACAACCAAAGTGATAATTTCTATTCTTTATAATATCCTCAAAGGTTCTCCTAAAAAAATTGTATTAAGTAGAACCCTTGTAATTCATCCTGATTCACGAAGTTCTTCCCAAACCCCACTAAAAATAACCTTTTGCCATTTGACAAAATTGTAACAATGCCTTCCAATGCTCCTCTTCCCAAGTATAATGTATGTGATATGGCTCATATTTTAAGTCAAATAAATATTAAATTTCACATTATATAATTTTTGAGGATCCCCGAGCATGGAAAGCGGGCTTTTAAGTATTTGGGTTTTAAAGAAGATGAGGTTGTTGCCAATAAGGATCTTGTTGATGAGAAATCATCCCCCACAATTGTTAAAGTTGAGGTACAAGGAATTGAAGAAAATATGGAAATTCCTTCTTAGGTGTATTTAGGAAATTCTTTGGTAAAACACAATTGGATGTTGACCCCTTTTTCACATCACTTATTGTAAATGGGTGGCTCTTACACAATTGTATGTTTGATTTTGGAGCTTCATGTAACATCATGCCTCTTGCAGTCATGAATGAGTTAAACCTTAAGATAACTCGATGATTTTGGGAGATGTTATGCTATATATTCTAGTGAATTACTTGTGGTGGGCTATGTGAAAGGATTGATTATACAAATGGCAGCACATCCAGAAAGTACTTGACTATGAATGTTTTCATTGTTGATTTCCCTACCAAATGGGGGATGTTGTTGTCAAGAAAGTGGGAAAATAGTGTGGGTAGCAGTGTCCAAATGGATATTTCCTATGCTTCCATACCATTAGAAGGGAAATTGGTCAAGTTATACAGAGAAGATAAGATGCTACATCTCATTGAAGATCCTAACAATGCTTCTTATGAAGTACTTTTTGTTGATGTTGACATGGAGAATTTTATTTGTAATGTTGATTGTGAAGACTAGTTTCTGGATGCAAATACTTAGTTTAAATACCATAAGGTCTCATGGACCATGACCTTTGATGGAGCTTTCTCAAGTAGTGGTAATGGGGCAGGAATAATGTTAAGTTATACAAACAACGATTCTTTCAATTTTTATTTTAAATTTAATTTTGAATGCACCAATAATGTGGCTGAGTATGAGGCACCCTTGTTAGGATTGAGAAATGATTGAAGACATGGGATAAAGGACCCCCTAGTTAAAGATGATTTTGTGTTAGTGATTAAACAAGTAAGAAAGTTATATGTAGCAAAAAATCAGATGTTAAAACAACATAGGAATACAATATGGGATCTCATTGAATGTTTTGATTCATTCAATATTGAATACCTTGAAATAATCCAAAACCTAGCAGCTGATAGATTGACAATCTTGGGTTCACAGTATGACAATCAAGAACTCATCCCCTTACTATATATTTGAAGTGGAAGAATTAGTTCAACCTTCTATACCTAATAATATCCAACACTAGAAATTACTTGTTGATGATTCACACATCAAAATATTTCGAATTACCAAGATGAGTTCACTTGACCAAATCATTGATTTGGAACCTATGGTAGAGATGTGTGAGGGTAAGGAAACCCTCTTGGGAAAATAATCAATTCATTTAAAAAATAATGTAATCCCAATAGGATTAGTTAGTTTAGAATCTGCCTCTAATAGTACTGACATAGCAGTTTGTAAATCTACTACATTTCCAAGAGATGTTGTGGAGTGTAATATGGGTTCATGCCAAAATCCTAGAAACGTATGGTTAGGGAGTAATTTGAATAAGGAAGAAAGAGAGGCTTATACTAAATTGTTTTAGAATTATCAAGATTTCCTTGCTTGGTCTTATTCTGATTTGAAGGCTTACATGGAGGATTAGTTTTGGCATGAGATACCCTTGACACCCCACACTAAGCCTTTTAGATAGAAGTAGAGGCCTATTAACCCTATTCTTGCAACCAAGATGCAAGAATAATTGACAAAGCTAAGGGATGGTGGGATAATCCAACCCACTAGGTACTCTTCATGGGTAGCGAATTTGGTACCATTCAGAAAGAAGAATGGAGACATAAGGCTTTGTGTGGATTTCAGAAATCTCAACAAAGCATCACAAAAATATAATTATCCATTTCCAAATATGGACAATTTATTACAAAAGGTAACATGATCTAAATTTTTATCTACATTAGATGGATTCTTTGATATAACCAAGTGGTGGTGAAACAATCATATCAATTTAAAATTATTGTTATACCCCATGGGAACATATGTCTATGCAAGGATTCCTTTTGGACAAATGAACATTGGAGAAAATTTTCAAAGGGCCATGGATGTGGTTTTCTTTGGTTTTATCAATGATTTTATCACAGTAGATTAGAATGATATAATTGTTTTCTCTAAAAAAGGGGGTGACCACTTTGGGCACCTTGAAAAATGTTTCTCATGTGTAGAGAGTATGGGATTTCATTAAATCCTAAGAAGTGGCATTTTGGTGTGCAAAAGGAAAAGATGCGGGAAAAAATTGTGTCAAGAGATGGAGTCATGATAAAACTTCGAAGGGTAGAAGAAATTAGTAAGGTTCCCATCCCTATGTCTAAGAAAGGCATCCAATCCTTATTTGGATACATAAATTTTGTGAGAAGGTTCATTTATAATTTTTCGAGAGATCATTATCCCCATCACAAGTATGCTTTGAAAAAGGATCGGGTCATTAAATGGGAAGAAGGGGTTGTCCAAGCATTTAATGGAATAAAGGAGGCACTCAAAATTACCCATGTATTGACTAGCCCTGATTATAGAAAGGAATTTCATATGTTTTAATTTTCCTCTAAATTCACTATTTCCTCTGTGTTGTTACAAAATAATGAATAAGGCCATGAAAATCTTGAAGTTTTTTAAAAGTATTACAAGGATCTGAACTAAAATATTATGTCATGGAAAAGAAAGCTTTTTCTCTAGTCAAAGCAACCAAGATCTTCAGACCTTATATTCTTAGCTCAAATATTATAGCATATGTACCTCACACAATGGTAAAGGACATCTTGTCTCAGATGGAGGTATCAAGTAAAATATGTCGTTGGGTTAACAAGCTTCAAGAATATGACATGGACATATAAACTACCAAGCTGGTGCAGGGTCTAGGCCTTGCAAAGTTGATGGCAGAGAAATCTGCAGGTAGTTGACATACACAATGTTGAAGAAGAAGGGCCACACCCTCATGAAAAGGTAAACACTTCAGCTTGGTATAAAGATATAGTATTTTACTTGATGAACTTAAATTTTCCTATGCACTTAGAAAAGAATCAAAGGAGGACACTCAAGATAGTTTCCCAAAATTATATCTTGACTGATCATGACTAGCTTGGAATAACCTAAAGGGAGTTTTTCTAAGATGTATCACTGAAGAAGAGGCACCTAAGATAATTGTAGAATTCCATGGGGGAGTATGTGGAGGTCATTTTGCTAGGAGAGTCACTACTCATAAAATTTTGAGGGAAGGTTATTAGTGGCCTTCAATGTTCAAAGATACTACTTTGTTGGTTAAGAAGGTGTGAGAGTTACCAACATTTTTCTAGAAGATTGAAATCCTTTGGGGCCCTACCCTACAACCTGTGTCAATAGAAGCTCCATTTAAACAATGGGGACTGGATTTTATTGGTGAAATATCATAATCTTCAAGTGCTGGTCATAAATGGATATTAGTAGCCACTAACTACTTTACCAAATGGGTTGAAGCCATTCCCACCAGGAAGGAAACTCATCAAGTAATCATGGACTTTCTTCTCAATAATATAATTTACAGATTTGGGGTGCCTGCCAAGATAGTTGCTGACAATGCAATAATATTCAAAGTTAAACCATTGGAAACAAATGTGTAAGGAATATGGAATAAACTTGGCTTATGCATCAAATTATAATCCTCAAGGAATGGCCAAGAAGAATCAAGTAATAAGAACATGCTTAAGATCCTTCGAAGAACACTAGAGACAAATAAAAGGAAATGGGGTGAGAAAATAAAATTTACACTATGGGAACATAGTTACCACCAAGAGGTCTACTGGAAAGAGTCCTTTTGAGTTAGTTTATGGACTTCAAGCCATTTTCCCCTTACACTTGCAACTTTCTGCGTATCATTTCATGCAACAATTTGAAGATGGAGAAGAAGTAAGTCCATATGAGAAAAGATCAATCATTATGGAATTGGATGAGGAAAGAAGAGAGTCCCATCAAAGACATGTCAAGTTCAAAGAAAAACTCAAGAAAATATTTGACAAGAAGGTCACTCCAAGATTTTTCAATGTTAGAGACTTAGTCCTATTATGGGACAACATACATGAAGAAAATGGAAAGCATCAAAATTTTATGCCCTGTGGATGGGACAATATTCTATTGATATTAGGATTGAAGAGCATACTTTCTTTATGAAATACTTATAAGGAAATTTACTGTATTTTCCCATCAATGGAAGGTATCTCAAACATTTCTTGGACTAAGCTGGAAGGTCGGGTATGATTTTGTACATTGTACAACTCTACTTTAGTGTTTGTGTTTTGTTTATGTTTTTGTTTTCTTATTTTTTGCTCTGGTCTACAATGACCAAGTTTTTGTAGTTGTCTATTTTCCCCTGACATTTTTACATCGATTTTGAAATCCTTGTGTGTTTTTTCCTTGTGAATCCATTTCCCAATGGACTAGACATCTATTATTTGTTCTTGTAGCACCCACAGGGGGTTCCCATCCCTGAGCAAGAGCCATTGTTGGTGCTTAATCTAGGTCCTTGGATTGAGCAAGTATTTTTCATATAATTCCCATATATTTAATTGATTCTATGTGCTTCATATTTCTCCCCTTTCTTCAAAGATTAGTCTAAGTCAAAGTGAAGTATCAATTTGTAAGAAATATTGTGCCTTAACAAGATAAAAGAAATGATTTAGCAGAAATGTTGGAGAGCTAGTTTAATGGACCAATTGATCAAAGAAAAAAAACCATGACACACTAGTTTATGGTTTTTTGGGTTTGTCAAAAATGATATCATTTATGGATTCCAAAATCTATGGGACACTCAGAATCCACCAAAATCCATGGGAGACTAATTTTACAAGCATTGGCGGGTTACTTTTAAAAGGGTCGGGTGACGTTCATTTACCCATCAAATTAAATGCCAAGGTTAGCAAGGACACGTGGCAAAATCTCTAGGGTGAAAGGAAGGTCCATGTGGTAGGATTATGGCTCTCCTTAATGCATTTGGGCTCTGTAGATCTCAAGTCCATAGATTAAATTGTGTTAGATAATTCTACCGGTTCCAGAAAGGGTTAAGGAAATTCAAAGGACACATGGCGGGTGAAACAAATGATAGATTTTGAAAGATCAATGACCAAAGGTAGACATGTGTCATTATTCCCTTAGACTTCGAGGTAGATGCATTTCGCGAGTTTAATTCCACGGAACAAGTCAATTCAAAGGGCATCGGGTCCCGGCAAGGTTGAAAGGTCAACAAGGTTAGGTGGTGGTAATTCTATAAAGACAAAATTTTTAACTCCACCCAACTTATAAGTTACGATGCAAAGGAGTAGCCACGAACCAATGAAAAGAGAACATGAATACAAGAAATACTTGATAAACCCAAGCTACGTGGAGTTTTTATATTTTCTTAAGTTTCCTATTTTTCATTAAAACAAATAAAGAAATGACATTGTGAGAAGCATGGATATTTTATGTTTCATAGTTGTCGATTAAGGCTATCAAAAAGTTTGACATAGTGCAGGGCATGGAATGATCTCATTGGCTAGAACTTCACGGTTTTCATTTGAGGGGTTGTCAAAGGTGAATGTGAAGTAAGCATGGAGCTTTCCTATTGGCCCATGCTTCTCAATGGATAAAGAATGGTCTGACACTGTGAAGGTGTGTGGAGCTTTCTCATTGGCTCACACTTTGCAATGAGCATAACACAAATCAACAACATCATGGAGGAAACATGGCATCATTCTACTACACTTAAGGCCAATATACTCTAATAGATCTCAAGCCTTGGAGTGAAAGGAATTTAGTAAGAGGATTCAGGTCTAGAAGAAGGAAGGAGTAGTCAAAATACAAATAGGAAAACACATAAGTAAATCCCGACCCAATGAAACTAACCAAAGACTGACATGTGGTGAAGGAAAAGAAAATCACACGTAGGCAGAGGAAATCTCCAAGACCAATCAAATGTTGCCACGTTTCATTCTCATGTTCATCCCGACACATAAAACTTCATAAGGCCATATCTTTTGATTCCATGCTCTAAATATTGCAAAATTTATATCGTTGGAATGGTATCCTCAATCCCTTCAATTTTGGCATCATCATATTCAGATTTTAATGGTAGTTGGTGGGATACAAATAAGAAAACATATTCAACATTCAAGTTACCATCCCAAGATTGGTCAACCACCCGTCTTAATGAAGTATGGTGTTTGTTTCTTCTCTTCTCATGTAAGATAGAAGGAATGAATGAATTTAGCAGGCTTCCCATGCTCCTTTGTAGAATTTTAATGCAGCTTGTTGGTGGGTGAAGAGGGAAATCAGAATTTTCTTCTCTCTCTCTCTCATCTACTATATATTGTAACAATCTACCATTTGGTGCGAAGAGGTGAATTGGGGGTAGTTGTAGATTTTTTTATTAAATTTTTAGGTTCCAGTTTCTAGTTTCTTGCAAAGCATTTGTTTGTATCTAGTCTGTAAGGAAGAGCTAAGGTGGTTGTGTTGTATAACCATTAGCAGTTTTGAGGGCATTTTTTATGTCCCCTAGCCAAAACTTACATGAATAGATTCTCTCTGTTTTGACAAAGCTATACTTTCTGTTTCTCTTGTTTTAAAGGAATGAAAGAGGCAATATTGGTTATGTTACTATCTTGCATTGGATTTACTTTTTTAAGTATGCAAGGGTCTTTCTTAGTTGTTGTATTCTTCTGGTCATTGTGATACTATTGCATAATAGTGTATATTTTGTAATAGTTCAGTTTGGTTGTAAAATCCTAAAGACAACATCACTTTTGAAGAGATTTTTAATCCCTTAAGGGTATTTTGGGTGTATAAGACAAATATAGAAAGTGCTTTATCTCATCTCTAACTCCATGATTTGTAGTTAGGATTGTGAAGACTATAGATAACATTTGTGTGAATTGAGTATCAATGAATGCAAATGTTATTTCACAAATCATGTTAAATTTATTGTTCTTTTCAAGCATCACAGTTAAGGATGGATTCTTTCCATGGGAACACTAACATACCAAGGTCAAAAAGCAATTTCCCTCCCCCTTTAAATATCAATTAAAAACAACTAGTGATCTTCATACCTACTAAGCATATCATACCTACATACCATATATATGCTTATTCTATAAATCTGAGTTCAAAATTTGTCCATTATCAGTAATCTTTGCTAAGAATCCCACCAAGTCTTGTGATCCAATATCATTTAAAGTAGCCTTGGTCAATAATGTTATGCAAATGCAATATCTGAAGTTGTTCATTATCTGTTTGTTAGATTTGTATTTGATTGTCAAGTGCTTACAATAAATCAAGTGACAACTCTTTTAAGAGAAGTATTGTATCTGTGGCTGCACTTTCTTCAAATTAAGTTTCACTAACCATATAGAAAAACAAGCCATGAAATCTTTTCCTTTGTTCAAATCATCCAACTAGGTCCTCTCACCTTGGTCCGATAAAGCCAAAAGTAGCAGGGTAAATCCACCCTTTTTGTGAAGGTGCCTCATGATCACCTCCCAAATTTGAGTAATTGAGTTGAGTGTTGAACAAATCTTTGGCTATAAACAAAAAATACCTTTTCATTATTCATCATTCTCTCAAATCCAACCCACTCATGTTAGTTGCTCATCTCCTAAGGGAGTATTTTGGGACCAACACTTTATATGATGAACAAGTGTTTGAATTTAAAGACAAAAATATCAAGGATCTCAAAGGTGCTCTTACTAATCTCAAAAATGAAAATTACGTCAATCTTGTTTCTCCCCATCCTTGGTAATATAAAAAGGAAGAAGAGATCATCATTTATCATTTTGTATTGTGTCTCATAGCTACTGACTTCTATTTTAATTATGAAGATAAATCAACAATTTAAATGTTTCCCAAAAAGCACGATCTATTGGAAATTGGGAATACAAATGCTAATTTTACAAAAACAACAAGAATTGCAAAAACAAAATAAGATGAAGATGAAAAATCATTCAATGATCACATCCCGATGCCTCTTGAAATACATTATGAAGAGGAATTTATGAAAATACATGATTTTCCCAAGTTGTGTCATGATGTTTTGTTCAACCCACACATAAATGTGATTAATTATTCATTGGGGCAAGAATTTTGTGTCATGGAGATCATGAATTCTCATGAATCAAGATTTCAATTATTAGTTATTTACAAACATCATAAAGGAGGTAATCAAGGGTCACATAAGTTAGTGCATGGTTTCATTAACCCAATTCCTCATTTCCAAAAGAGAAAAAATTCAAACAGATATCAAGATGTTCACTTGACCGGGAAAATTTATAGTGCAGTATCAATTTGTAGAAGGATCGCTTGTTTCTATCTTTATTCTCAAGCCATGCCATGCTCCCATAAATATTTGGTTTAACCAATTGATCATCTTCAATTTGTGGAAGCCTCATACCTTAAACTCACTATTTCATAGAGGTACTTATTTTTTTGAGTCTGCTTTTGGGTTCATGAAATTTTTTTGCATCCTTCTCCCTCCTTTATAAATACTTTCTTCTCCTTTGTACATAGTTTCCCAATTTTGGCTTGTTTTCCTTGTTTCTTTCCCGTGTGGGTTTGTATAGCAGAGTGAGAATTTTTCATGTATTTTTTGAAGTCCGGTATGTTTCCCAATATAAAATACACTACACTAATGAACCTTGAGATTTTGGAGTTCGAAATTATGCCTTGGTTGTACTTTGTCCAATCCAAGTCATGTCCCCAAAAAGAGCCAGTTTTTATCATAGACCAATAAATTTTCAAATTTTCAAGTCATGGGAATTTTTTTGAATGTTTTGGTTATCTTTCCCTTCGTAAACCACCATGAAAAAGGAATTAGCCATTTTTCCTTTCTCAAAATTTCTTTTGTCCATAAAACCATTGTTTCATAGAAATGAAGTGTTCAAAGGTTCCCTTTGTTCCTCGCATCACTTCTTTAACCAACTTAGTTATTGAATTCGGATAAATCATTGTTGGGTAGAACAATTGGAACTGCTCTCTTGTTCCTCAAGTTCAATGATTTTATGCCTTAACCGGTGCCCTTGAAACCGAGCTAAAATCAATCATGTCGGTCTTTGTAGGAACCTCTAGAACTGTTCCATTATTCCTATTCTTCTCCGCTTCTTCGCTTCCCCTCAAAAGGTTACAGGTAAATGGTTATCGATATGATGGGAACTATAAGCACCTCTAGAACCATTTCCATTGTTCCTCCCATTCCTCTCATCTCTGCAAAATCTTCCAAGTTAGATGCATATCGGTTCGGATGACACCGAGGGAACTATTATTGACTTTTGCATATTCCCCAAACTCTAAGAAGCCCGATCAAGATGTAAAAACTATTTTACAAAATGTCTTGATAAAATAATCAAGGAAAACATGAATGTACATGCTTATATAACAAGTAACCATGTATATGGTAATGAAATGAAGTTTTTGGATTCAAGTAAACTATATGAAAAGTCATTCATCTAAGGGAGGATCTTGCAAATCCTAGTAGAGTTATATTTCTGCAAAGAATGTGTTAGTGTGTGCATTTTCCACATCACATGGTGAGTCATCTCACTTAGGTGAGGTCATAGGTCTTAGGTGTCATAGGGGTTATGAAATATTTTTCATTAGATTTTTGTCATATGCATCGGTGCAAAGCGCGTATATGGGAGTTACTTTCTATTTTAATAATGTAATTCTCTTCTCCACTTGAGGAGGTATCATAACATGCATTGGGGGTTGCTTGCACAACACCCATGTTTGTACCCCTTTCTTAATATCTATGATGGTGGAATGAGATGATACCTTTTCATTTTCTTTGTATGCACATTCATGGTTGATGGCTTGTTCCCCCATAGAACTTCAACATGTTGTCGAAGTGAAACTCGGTTGATGTTTGCGTTATCCTGTATTATCCTCATTCTCACATTTTTATTTCTTCGTCATGGTATTAGAGCACATTGTAGGGATCCACACAACTCTCCATTTTCTATTTTCCACTACTCTCGGTTTCATGGTTTATAGGTTTTGTATGCAAGTGTCATAACAATTATTCCATTTGTGCGTTATATGCATTGATTTGGTGTTATTATGAGTTCATCTTGTTGGTTTTTGCTTGGTTCATGTTTTCTGGGGTGTCTAGGATTTGAATGTTATTCGGAATACCTTTAAAAACTACCTTTAAGGGACTAACTTGGCCTCAAATCACCGAGTGGCTAAACCTAGCCTTTCACCTTGCATTGCACCTTTCATTGGTTTTGTTATGTTTCACTTGTCTAACTCGAGCTCACTTAGACCCTATTTGGCCCTAACTAGTTTGGACCACTCGCATCATGCCAACCCTCCACTCATTTGTGCCCTTCTTCTTCATGCTTGCATTGGATTTTTACATCCTGCCTCATGCCTCGTGATCCATTTGGACCTTCTCGATTTGCCTACTCCATGTGCTCACTTGGACTCTCATGGCCTACATCCTTCATATTATCCCTCACTTTGTGTCTTTCACTGCTCCTATGCTCGACCCTTGTCTCGCATGGATTTCCATCACCTCACTCACAACCTCATCCCATTGCATTTGCTTCAACCTCCACCGCATTCCTCGCTACCATCCCCGTGCATTCTCAAGTTACCTCAAATTCCCCACCATTGCAACTTGGACCTTTTGTGTGGAATCCCCTCACCGATTGTTTACTCAACACATAACTCATCCCTCGTTGCATGTTACACCATCCTCCAACTTGACCATTTCCTCAAAGCATGTCTCTTGCCCATGTCACTTACTTCCCAGTGGGCTTTGACACTTGTCACTCCATAGGACTTTCCGCTTCAATGTGCACTCCCACTCTAGCTCGTCGACCGTTGCACACCGACCACCTCATCCTTCCAAATTGGTATTCCACAACTCGATGTACTCGACCTCGATCCAACTCAACGGGCTCATTCCACGACTTGTCCTTCAACTTGGCATGTTACCCTTAATGTAACTCGGTACATAGCTCCTTTGTAGCTTACTAACCTAGCTCAGCGTGACTCGCCTTGCAACTCGCCAAGAAACTTGACAACCACCCCTCCTCAACTCAAAGACCAACTTTCCCATGAGCTTGTCACTTCAGCTCTCCACCGCTAACTCAATTTGGCTCACCGACTTACCCATGAGCTTACCCCACTCGTCATCTAGCATCCCGAGCCGAGCTAGCTCACCCTTGAGCCAGTGGAACTCTCTACACCCCTTTTTCATTTTTTTAATCATTTTTTCCTTTTTAGGGAAAATTAATTAAAATATTCATCATTAAGGGGGATTAGATTTTTATCGGCCTCGTTATAGGGTTATTGGGATTTTTCAGGCCACTAATTTGGCTCTTCATCATTATAGTGCTCATCTTTGCTTGCATCTAGTAGGCACGTCTGTCATAGCCTTACAAAAAGAGATCCCCTCTTTTACAATGTGCGACGCCTTCTCTCACACTTGAATAGTGTTGTACCCTTGTTTTTTCTTACACACTTTTGTGGGTAGTTGTGTTTTGTTCCTTTTAGTTTGACTAAGACTTATTGTGGCCTCCACTTTTGTGTGAGTTGTCACCTATTGTAAGGTGAGTGATCAAGTGTCCCACGTCATACACACACACCTTATTGTAATCAACAAACTACTTATAAAGTGGCAAAAATAGGGTTTATCATTGTTCTTGGGTGTTGCATTACTTATAGACACATTCATGGCTAAGTTTTATGTCTTATAACCTTAAACCCTTATTTTCTTTCCTTGTGCACTTATTTTAGATTCACGATGGAGGATGCTCTTTCTAGACTTGAGCTTTACATGATCACTACTAATCCTCCGCCATTTCTTCTCAGGTAGAGATAACTATAAATCATGGTGTGCTTCTATGGAACATTACTTTACTTACGAGGGCCTTTCTCCCATTTTTTATGGGCTAGTTCCTACACCCACGATCCATATCATCTTGAAAACTACCTTGACACATGTGACCATGTTTTTGGTCACTTGATGTTGCATGTCTCTAAACCACTCCACTTTCATGTGACACACTCATATCCTCTCCACATCATTTAGAGCATATTTCAGTCCTTATTTGAGTACCATTCAAGTAATGTCATTTCTACCTCTGTTGATTCTTGTTGTATCCTCTTCCTCTTCATGTGATGACAGTTCTACTGACATAGACTCATTTGTTTCTATCCCTAATGATGAGGATTGTGCTTCTAGTTTTGATGACAAGAGTACTACTAAGGACTCCTCTCCTCCTCTTAGCCACTTTCCAGAGAATTTTGACACTCCTCCCTTCCCATTAGACATCGGTAGTCTTGTTCTCACCTCATAATATCATCACATCCACCTCCTTTCCACTCCTCCTCCTTTATGTGTTGATGATTCATACTTGTCATACATCACTCTTTTATTTGTTAAGCCACCCTCTTGGGATGAGTATCTACTAGACCTTCATCGTCTCTTCGCAGTTCCTACTTGTGATGTAGTACAAGGAGTTTCTCATCCTTCTATAGGTGTTTCATAGAGTCTATCTTTTTTTTTGGGAGTTTCCCTTTTGGGACTCTTATCACTTCCACTTTTTCAGAGACCATCATTTATCCACCTTTGGTTGTGGATCCTCTTTCTATTATTGTGGGGGTTGTTGCATTACCTTCACTTCACTTAGGAATCCTTTCGATGGGTGTTCCTCTCTTACACTCGAAAATTCTACGCTCATAATATTACCTTCGGTTCTCTTACACTCATTTTCTAGACCTATGTTACACTTCAAAGTGGACCAGATTCAAATTTCTTTGTATTGTCACCTTCGGTTTCCTTCGTGGAGTGGGTAGAATTCTAGTACTCTATTTCTATCCTTCCTAAGGGTATGCACACTATTTGATGCAGTTGGATCTTCTTCAGTATATAGGCCGAGGACCACGTCATCGACACTCTTCTTGGAGACTTCCTAGAGTTATAAAGTTCATATCTGGATATGTATACACATCTTTTGTCCTTCTTATCTCCTTTGTCTCATGCCTTCTTATTCTTCTAGAGATATTTCTTTTGTACATGGGTACCTCATCATGCCCTCATTTTTCGGCACTCATTTGACACATATTTCTTAGATTGTTAGGGGATATTTTCCATCTCTTGTAGTGGATGTTTTTCCCACTAGTTTTTCCTCTGCTACTTGAGATTCTTTGTTGTGCATGGGTGCCTCATTAGGCTTAGTTATCGGGACCCATTTCTCATTTCTAACTTTTCATCTCATCCCAAGTTACGATGAATGATGGGTATTGGTGTGTGAATTTTCCACATCACATGGTGAGTCATCTCACTTAGGTGAGGCCATAGGTCTTAGGTGTCGTAGGGGTTATGAAATATTTCGTCATACGCGTTAGTGTTTGTCGGTGTGTCATATGGGAGTTACTTTACATTATAGGAATGTAGATCCTCTTCTCCACTTGAGGATGTATGATTACATGTATTCGAGGTTACACATCACCTCTATTTGTACCCCTTTCTTGAGATATAAGATTGTGGAATGAGATGAGACATTTTCCTTTTCTTTGCATGCACATTCATGGTTGATAGCTTGTCACCCCATATAAAATTTTCACACTGTTAGAGTGTAACTCAATTGATCTCACATCATCCCTCATGATCCTCATTCATGTAATTATTTTTAGGAACCTCCAAATCTATTCCATTGTTCATATTCTTCTATGTTTCTCTGCTTCCTCGAAAAAGGTGATAGGTGAATGGTTATCAAATATGATTAGAACTGTAAGCAGCTTTGGACCCATCTCCATTGTTCCTCCAACTCCCCTCATCTCCACAAAATATGACAAGTTAGAGGAATTAGACATATCGGTATTGGATGACACTCAAGGAAATATGCTTCACTTCCACATGTTCCCCGAAACTCTAAGAGTCCCTATCAAGATGCAAAAAAATATTTCAAAAATTACTTGATTAAATAATAAAAGAAAACATGAATTTACATGCATATATAACAATTATTTGTGTATATGGTCTTGAAATGAAGTTTGTTTATTCAAGTAAACTATATGAAAATTCATTCATCGAGGGAAGATCTTGCAAAGCCTAGTAGAGTTATATTTCTTTAAATAATGCCAACAAAAAAATCTGAAGAGGTGAAACAAAAGGTAAATATAATAAATAGCTTTGAAATTAAATGAAAAGGCCACATGTGATCAAACGTGCGCTAGAGATGAAAAAACAAATGAAAGATGATCTAGATGTGACAAAGGAAATGTTGATGAGTCATTAATTAGTCTCTCAAATGCCTAATTCACATCAAGTAAATGAAAATGTTAAATTGGTGTTTTAAGGCCCGATGGACCTATTCCCAGCTTCCTCTTGTTCTTTGGATTGTCACTTGGATCGATTGTAATGCCAAATTTCAGAAGAACACTCAAAATTTTACCAAGGAAAGATGATTATGGTTTCTAACTTGATATTTCATAATGTAATATTAAAGTATTGTATTTGATCCAAATTGATGTATTATTCAACTCAAGTTTAGATTACTAATTTTGGGCTGAATGAGTCAATAAAAGGATAAAATGTAATTTTAAACACGTTCTTTTCCCTATGTTTCTCTCTTTGATTCTCTAGGACTCTCTTTATCTCGCTTATACCGGAGAAGAATGGTTGTAACTTTGAGCACACTATTTTTTCTCCATTAAATAAGAATACAATGTTGTTTTCATTGCTAAATTTATGTTCTCTCGATTGTAAATTATATTATTTTGTTTATGATTTTATGATATCATTGATGATGTTGTTCCTTCATGGTGTGTTTGATGCTTTGATATTCAAACTTGGTGTTGGTTTTCAATATACATAGACTTTGTGCCATATCCACGCATTCGAGAGGTGATAAATACTTTTTGTTGTATGGTTTTAAGTTTATCATTGTATTTTATTCTTCCTACTAGATAAAGGGCTTCTATTTCATGCCTACACATGGGATATCTCAAATAGCAGTTCTATGATAAAATTTTACTATAGATTTCTCACTATTTATGTTTTCTCTCTTTCTTTCTCCTTCCAATTTTGCTACCCTTTTGTGATTTCTGGGTTAATATCGCCAAAAATTTTAAAAAAACTCCACCATAAAAGGGAACTTCCTCTCAAAAAAAAGAGGGACATCACCCTATTAATAGGTGACATCCCCTAATCATTGCTGATTTTATAAAATTTTTATAGGTTAAAACATGAATATATACATTGACATAAAATCCAACCAACGGTCTCAATCTTTTGTAACAAGATATCGGGTGCCTTGAAAAATTTGTAGCGGTCTTCCTTATTTAGTGGTTTCTTGGGATAAAAGTCCTATGTCACCTCTCCTTTGGGTTTTGGGCCAATCGAAACCCGATTCCTCTTTTACTCTATAGAAAAATTAGGGATTGATCACCCCTAGTCCTTCAACATCTCAAAATAAATCCAAATCTCTACGCACAAAAAATACAATAGCCTCTCCCTTGGAAAAGTGAATAATTATATTATTCCAAAGATTGTGTCTCTATACTTTACTATGTTACAAATTAAAAATTAATTCTTAAAGTTACAAATATATTTCTACAACTTGATTTATAGTTTGATTATTTACTTGTGTTACATGTTTCATCATGAGGCACGCCAAAACCAAATAAAATCATTCACTTTGAGTGAAGACAAAGTATTTTTACCCACTTTGGTATTTTTTTCCTTTGAGCGTGTAATTTTCATTTCATACTTAAATGGGGGAAATGTAGAAACCTTAATCTAGAAATTTGTCATTTGGTAATGATAAATTTGTATTTCGCACCTTTAAAATGTCTTATACACACATTTCAAGCCCATGTGACTTATCCATGTCTTTGTTATGTGAATTAATTGTCTATCCACACTTATTAGTCACTTATAGAACCTATCACATTAGTCCATAGCAATGAAATACCCATAAACACTAGTCCGAGAAAGTTTTATAATCCCATAAGATGCCTCTATCATACTCTATAGTTGGAATCAAACCATCCCACACTTTGGTCTCCGGGCCAAATAGTCCTCTATCTTGTCACCAAATAGTGACTTTTTCAATTAAAATAATTTTATGGATCGGTTCATATCCCATAGGTTGGAGTTAATGTGAAATCAAATCAACAAACACCTATAAAAGTAAGTCTAACCCACTCATTTGAGTAACTTGGAACTTACAAGAGTATCCATTGTAAAACACATTCCTAAATCACTTTAATCTCTCTTAAAATCCTTATAGGAAATAGCACAACCTAGGGCAACACATGCATATATTTGAAGAAAGATAAACCTTATTCAAGTGCCATGTCTCTCATTCTATAGGCCTCCAAATAAAATCCAAGTCAAGCAAGGACATGGAAATAAAAACATTACCAAATTTTCTAATGGTCAAAGGAATAAATCTAGCATTTGCAAAGACATCACACAAAGGGTAAATTCTACTTTATCTATAGTAACACATGTTATATTTGTGTCAAGAGACACAAAGGAAAGATATGGGTTGGATTATATTTACATACACAATTGCACATACACTATGAGGAGATCACATGGATTTTTCTCCTGTCATAATGGTGATTTAGTACAACACCTCAATCATATAAGAAATTTTTAACTACCAAGGTCATTCCAACTTCACTGGACATAAATTTATTTCATTTTGTTATCTAATCATGTCCAAGAAGTGATAGTATAGGGATATATGATTTTCATCTATTGTAGGTCATTACATGAGGTGTCACACATTTGTAAACCCTAACATTAGATAACAAATTACATTTCTAGGCCATTAAAAAGCACCCAAATGTACAAAGAGCATGTACCTACTAGTATGAAACTATAAAATTCAGGGTAGATCATACCACGCTCCATTCTAAGACATACAATTCCATACTATATTAGTTTATAGTCACAGCCCAAAGCTGAAGTAATTCAAGTCATTTCTAGTATTCTCAATTAATGTGCATTCCAATATCACACTTTTGCTAATGTAATCACATTAGTACACTTACCCTCTTTTTCTAAATAAAAATTTATATCTTTATATCATTTAAATTTATTTGTGAGCTATATTCGATTTTTTGCATTAGTTAATCAAAATATACAGCCTATACTACCCTTATGTCTATAAACAAATAAGAATCAACTCTAATATCAAACTATTGTTTATTTAGGGTGTAAACAATTAAATGCAATAACAATGTGAGATGATGATCTACTATTTTCTCATATTGAAACAAAATTAAACATTTAGATATTAATTTATGTTTGGGAAAATATGAAAAGTTGGAATAACATAGGTGAGCTAAGTAAATACAAATGCCAAACCTAGAGTTAGAGAAGATCGTGCATAGATATTATTTTGAAATGGAGTGATTGTGATATGAAACTATTTAGTGAAGATGTGTAAAATATCATCAAGTTGTCCTTCAAATGTATGAGTGTACTTCTTCAAGTAAGATGAATTTTCCTATCTTGGATAAATGTGCTTGGGTAAATTTGTTTTCTTTGGTTGGATTCATCATTTTTTATTGTGGATAAACCTAGATTTTGGAACTTTATTCTTAAATTCTATCTTATATGATTAAATCTTGGTGATCTCACTTGTGTAATTGATTAGGGATTATTCTTCTTCCTCCACTTCTTGACTTGAGGACCTAAAAAGTGGTCAATTTGGTTTGTGTTGAGTTGTCCCCACCATGCCTACATAGCAATATTACAAAGAGGCATCAAACCCTCATATTTCCCCTCCCGATGAATGTGTATGAGATGTATATTACAATATTTTTGGAAATTAATATCATAATTACAACCTCAATAAATCGAAAATGATATTTGAAATGTGATGTAGTTCATTGCAATTTGACCTAGGAAACCTTGTAAATTTTATGTAGACTTAGTGTTGGCTAAAGTACTTAAGAGATAATTATGTAGTATTTAGTTTCTTTGTTTTTATGTCATAAGTATCCCAAATATGTATAAGTGATGCCCTTAGAATGAGTTAAGTGAATGTGCTTATATAGATATTTGTAGTAATGTGATTTCCTATTTAAATTACACATTATAACTTATTCATTTGAAAATGTGACATTTAGGTTATTTAGAACAAAGTTGTCCAATTTGGATAAAGTTGGATGGGAAACTTTCATCTACATGGATGAACTCATCGAGTAATAATAAAAATACAATTTCATTGGGGATAATGGAAATATGTTTAAAGCCATGTATTATAACAAGAGATTCAATTTTTATTAGCCAGTTGATTGATAATAAGTATGACCTAATGGCTAGTAGTGTTTATTGAACAATGAATTTGTCAAAATTATTCAATTTTATGCACACTTATTCATGGGTTCAGCTACATATCAAGTATTAATTGTCAAATTTTATAAGATAGAATTTTAGGTATCTACATTTCCCCATTTTAATCTAGTAATTGAAAATTATTGGATTAAAATTAAATTAAATATAAACCTCCCTTCAAGAAGAAGCCTACACAAAGTTGAGATATGTGTGTACTTATTTTCGCCATGTGTATCCATATATGTGAACCTCTATGCCACATACAATTTTTTTATTAATGTCTAACCAAGATGCTAACACAAATTAATAACTAACATAAATTGAAAAAGTAAAAGCATGAAATGTGTACACCTATTCCCTTGATGTCATATGTGAGGTAAGAGTAGTTGGAATCATAAATATTATGAAACACGTACATGTTTTTTCACCTAGTGTTATATGTGAGGGAATGATAATTTTAAAAATAAATAGAACCATATAAATTGAGCATGTTATGAAAAACCAATGAACCATCCATAACAATATATCATATTGAGAGAAGACATATAACTATACACAACTCTTATGAAAAAAACTTGGAACAATCCTCCACAATTGGTTCTACTGAGATAAACCCTCCAACCACCCATAAAATTGGATCTACCGAGAGAAACCAAAAATGTTGTGATGTAATGGTTGTGTGATGTAATAGGTGTATATGTAGTAACTATGTGTAGATCATCATACGATGTCATATGAAGCACTATATTTTATGTTTTCTTGAGTGTGTTAGAAAAACTCCATAATATGTCTCCCTTTTGAGATAAGGGATGTTGTAAAGGATAAATTAGCTCAAAAGAGAAAGTGTCACGATCATGTAGAATTGATATATAAACACGGTCATTGATATAAATTGTCATGCCTCACTCAATGCGATTTTTAAAATGGTAAAAATGACAACCAAACATCATGAACAAATAAGATAACTTAATAAAGGTGGTAATAGCTTTTTTATAGTTGTTTAGTTCCTTAGTGATTAAAATTACTTGTGACTATAGTAATGCAACTAAATCCGAACAAATGCCAAGGAAGAACCCAACCGCACTCCCGAACAACATGGAGGATTAGGTCACTTTCACATTGTGATAGAAGTGACACAATCTCGAGCACTCAAGGGATGGAGATTCAACGTAATGCCACTTCCATGAGTTAGCCAATTTACGATGATATTAAAAGAAAGCGTTGATGATTAACTATCATGACGGCGATATGGAAAAACTTCACTTGCGCTACAACTTATCGGATGAGAAGGATGGTGATTTTAAGAGTTTAAAGTTTGGCAAGTTAAATTGTTTCAAACAACCAAGGCTTTACTGAAAGTCAATATAATCATCACAGTCTTGGGTCCCATTTTTCTCATAAATGAATCCATGCCCTCGAATAAGGATAGTGGATAAATAAGAGATTTTATTTATTTTAAATATCCCGCTAAGGGGATCTCACAAACCTAAGCTAAGTTAGTTATATAAATTTAACCATTTAAATTTAATTTACCCATTAGTTTAAACTCACGTGAAAATAATCTAAAGTCACTTAATTAATACAACCTTATAAAAACATCATAATAAAATAAAACACCCATATCACTTAAGTTGTGCACATTTAATCACAAGTGCTTGGATCAGTTTAATCTCCACCGTAGGATTAAATTTACCCTAAAATCAAAAGGTGAGGATATATGGGTAAAACCTAAGTTTTATTTTATTTCTTCTCCTTATCCATTCAAGTCTCTCTATTTTTTCTTTGTTGTTTTTGCAGGAATGAAGATTTCAAGGAGGATTCAAGCACAAGGGTTTAAAGATCAATTTTTTCATTCATTCTTCTAAGGAAAATCACAAAGATTTGCACTTGTATATATGTAGGGTTTTCTTTTTCTTTTTTAGAGCCCAAAACCAGGGAAAGAATTATGAGAATCATATTTATTTTATATAGATCAAAGGATACATAAATATCATATGTATCCACTGATACACACACACACACACACAAATGTGTGTGTGTGTGTGTGTGTGTGTGTGTGTGTGTGTGTGTGTGTGTGTGTGTGTGTGTGTGTGTGTTGTATGTGTATGTGTGTGTTCAAAAGTATTGGCTGCATTATAATACAAAGCCCCAAAGGGAGGCTATGAATAGAAAGTCTAAATGGCACGATAAGCAAGGTGGGTGGCCCCTTAGGCCATGGCACTCGGTGTGAAGGTAGGGTTGTGGCCCATGCCACAGACATGGGTTATGGCATGTGCCACAACCTCACATAGGGTACTACAAGTGTGGGGGTGGGTGGGACGGACATCCCACCCCCACACATCTTTATTTTTTTAAATAAAAAAATTCATTTGTTTTAGCGATATGGCCTCGGTCTAATATATACATACATACATACATAGATATGGTAAATTTTTTGATCCAACAAGTAAATATATGGATTCATTACATAGGCATTAAATTTCTTATTCATTACAGAGAGTAAATTTTTGGATACATTCTAGAGATAGTAAATTTTTTTGGATTCATTTTAGAGATAGTAACTTAATTTTTTTATTCATTATGGAATTTCCATATTCAAAATAAGTTCTAGTTGAAGGCATTATAATAAATTAGTTAGGGGTGTGTGTGTGTGTGTGTGTGTAACTATCTATAACTCCATATTCATTTGCTTGAATAGCATAGTAAAGGCTATCTAATAAGCAATCGAAATCTAAATAGAATAAGATGATTTCCTTGAAATATAATTGCATCGATAAATATAATGTTATCCAATTCCCCCTGGAAAAATTGGCTAACTTACAAATTTGGAATTGGGAAAATTTGAAGGGATCTTAGTGAAAAATCATGTAATTTCCATGTTTTGGGCACTTATTGTTGCTTTGGGGGACTTAGAAGTATTTTGATCCACTTCCCTTATTTTCTCAAAGCTCTAAAGATTCAACACTTAACCAAAACAATGAGAAAAATTGAAAAAGGGAGAAAAATGGGTCATTTGCAATGTATTTGTTAGTGTGAGGGATAACATTTCGTATTATGTGTCTTTCACTCACACATGGTGGGTCATCTCACTTAGGTGAGGTCATAGGTCATTAGGGTTAGGGCTTATGTGTCATGCACTAGGGTTACTCAACACCCTATGTACCCTTTCATTCTTATTTATGAGTATGCCAAGACACTCCGTTGTCTTTCTCTACATGACCTTATCTGTTATTTTGTTGCATGATTTTCCATTGTTGCTCGAATCTTGTTGATTACGTTGGAGCTATCACGTTATCATTGGAGTGAAACTTCATCGTGGTGCACAGTTTAGACGATTCTCACAAAAACTTTTTCATGGTATCGAGTGCCAATCGTTATTCGCGATTGTCTTTGTTGTTATTTTTGTGAAATCTTGAGATTTGATAGTATTATCAAAGGAATTGTTGAGAGAAATATTCAGATCTTTGGGTCCTTTTTTGTGGTTCTAGTTGTAGTTGTTGGTATGTTTTGTGGTTTTTGTATTATAGTCATTTGCAGGCCCTTTGAAATGGTTACATGGTGCATACTTGATGTTTGTTGATCCTCAGAGGTGTAATACATTCCTTTCATGGTTTACTTGTTCTTTAGAGACCTCAATCCCTTTGAGCCTTCTATAAGGCATGTAGCACTCTAAGAGTTTTTTTAAACATTGGATGAAGTTTGGTGCAAATCCAAACTTCTAAAAACCTCTGCAGCATTCTAAAATATGCTAGACATTTTCAGTGATTTGATGCCTCTTAGAAGGACATTTTTCTATTGTGAGGGTGGTTTTGCAATTTTTAGCCATGTTTTTGCTCATTTTCCCAAAAACAATGTTGAAGGGTGAACAAAAGCCCGAGGAGGGCGTTTTTAACTCCGAGAACTACTTTTTGTATAAATATGCAAAAAAATGCTTTAGATTTGTAAAAATGCTCCTATAGATTGAACCATAGCTATAACTTTTCTATGGTGGTGCCAATAGTAGTAAAAATAATAAATAAATCAGATCTGCCACGTTTTTGGGCATACAATCTACATTCACGACTTCCTTGGGCATTTTTGCTTGTATTGGGTGTTTTTTTACTATATTGGGCCCCGTGATTGGTGTTTTTGCAGTTGGGATGTCCACTTCAAGCATGAAATTTATCCTTTAAACCTACATTCTCAAAAACAATAGGTTCTCCCCATGGAAGTCGCATACCTCCAAATAGCAGAAAACAAGAATACATGAGGATTTTTTAGGTTTTACAAAACCTAAAATTTACCCCTCCTCTTCTCAACACATTCTCCTTCCACGTGGACTCCACGTTTAAAAGTAAATTGCATTAATTTTATCATTTTGAATTTTTCTTATAATAGCATTTTATTCTTTTTGAAATATAATTTGATATTATTTAATGCATTGAAGGAGAATTAAGTGTTTTTAAACTTATATCTTTGTCTGACGAAGACGAAGGGTGAGGCCCAGATTTGTAGGAGGCCAATTCCACCTCACGAGTTAGATGAAAAATCCCATTCATTCTATGTCGATTCTAATGCGTGGTTGGAAAAATAGGTCCACCCTTGCCACAGAGAATTTTTTTAAAGCTTTATGTGTAATTTTTATTAAAATAGGCTATTTTACAGGAAATCATTTTTGTTATCTTGCAAATGGTAACTCGAAATTGAGTTTCATTTCTTGCAAAGTGCATAATTTTTGTTTCCCACATCATGGACCTATTTTTTAAAAAAATTGATTAAGTTATAAAGTTCCACATTTGGGGGTGGGGGTTGTCTACGCTTTGTATTTATCAGACTTGATTGATTTGGACACATTCTCGGTTGTGCCCGAAGTCCCATTCATTAGTGTGTATTAGGGGATCATTGTGGTTTGTAGCACTTTGTTTTACATTTCATTAGTGTCTTCTCTCGACCATGATGACTCTATTTGAGATACTTCGAGGAGGAGAGTTAATTCACGTCCAAAGGTTCTTCTAGGGAAGACCAAGTATGCTTCATGGCAGTCATACATATAACACTCACTCATGGATCGGGAACTTATTCCATTCTTATATGGATAGATTCCTACTCCTGTTGACCCACATTGATACAATGTTCGGGCCAATTCTGTGACATGGCCTATGGTCACTTATTGCAGCATGTTTCATGGGATCTACACCACCATGTGGAGCACAGTGAGTGTCCCTTTATTGTTTGGAGCACACTTTAGAGTCTTTTCGGGGATCTGACTGTGACCTATATTACACATCCTCATCCCCCTTCTATCATCTCTTTTGAGATTGTTGTACTCTCTCCTCTTACGTTTATTTCTTGTGATGACACATCCATGGTAGACAGTGCTCTTTTTTCTATCAAGCCCCACTACAGGATGATATTCTGCTAGACCTTAGTTGTCCCATTATAAATTCTACATCCATTCCTATGCAGATTGTTGCTCTTCCAGAGCCTTCACATACTTACATTTTGGAGGACTTTACTATTTCTAGTGAGAGTACACTTGTTGAGAGTTTCAAAATGCATGTGTTCCTGTTGATATTCATCTTGTAAATCTGAGTGCTTCATCTACAAACCAGTCTTTAGTTTCGATGGTTGTTGACCCTTGCTCTCCTCTTCCCATGGACATTATTTCAGTGAATGTTCCATGCCCATCTTCTATGGGTGTTTTCTTCCCTTCATTGTATGCTTCATCATTCTCATCTTCTACAGTTAGTCCAGTGATACTAAATTCGGTACATTCGAGCACTAGTAGGGAGAAAGTTGAGCATTTTTTAGAGATATACATCTTGATTCCTATTTGCATTCCACTTGAGTGGGAATTCAATAGTTTGATTGTTTGGGGTTTCTTTCTTCTAAAAGGAAGAGACATCATTTGTTGTAGAGAGACCCACTACAACATTCGCCATGCAACATTCTACACTTTGTTTTTCTATGTTCTTTGTGGAGGCACACATCCTTCATATTTTGTAAGATACTGGGGATCATCGTTATGTACTTGGGTACCTCATCAAGCCTTGTTTTGGGACCCAATTCTCCAGCCCACCTAAGCTACGCTTAAGGGGGGTGTTGGTGTAGGCATTTTTCCCACTGGGTTTTGCCTACACGGTTCTTTATGCTTGCTTAGGGTCCTAGAGGTCATTTGGGTCATTTGGGAAGATTAGTCCCACGTTCACCGGAATGTGGGGCCTCTGTGTCTCTCCTCCTATATATGAACCTCTCCCTTTGTGTTTATTATTTTGAATGATATGGAGTATTCCATTATTTTCTCTCTTCCTTTGCAATATTATCTTATGCTTGATTTCATTTACCAATAGCTTCATTGTGATGTGTACTTTCTTGACTCATGAGATCACTCCATCTTCCATCATGTGCATTCATTAATCCGGTGATCCACCTTTCCCTCACCCACTACAGCCATTCATTGTGAAGCTCACATATAATCACCAAGTTAGGACCCAATTCCATTCGCATTCCTTCACCAAGGTGATGGATTTGGTAAACCAATAGGAGATTGGTAAAGAGATCAGGAACACTCAACACTTGGTTAAATGATCCCACATCCATCTGTACCAATCCACTACCGGCAACAAAAAAATTTGTGTCATCACCCAATGTGATTTGGGATGGGACATGCCACATGGTTCAATGTTGGAGATTTCAACATGCAAAGAAGCCATGTGGTGCAAGGCACCAAAATCTATAATCCACATCAATGAAGGAGCAACTCGAGCTACAAGGGCCTTTCCTTTCTTCTTATCAAATTTAAACTCTCTTGCAATGGAAGACTCGGCTTTCGACAGTTGGTGGGGAGCTTGATTTAACTTACTCACACTCAGCCAAATATTTCCTATGTGGTTGGTATCGTGTCCGATTTATGCAAGTGCCACATGATTTGTATTGGAAAATAGCTAAGAAGATCCTTAATTACATCCGTGGCACTTACACTGATGGAATTCACTATCTTAGAGGGGTGGATATTGACCTGGTTGGGTTTATCGACTCTAATTGGGCTAGTGATTTATATCATCATAAATATACCTTAGGCTATAGTTTTTCTCTTGGTTTAGGTCCTATTACTGGTCTAAGCAAGAAGCGAATGCAATTGCGACATCTTTTATAGAGGCATAATACAAAGGAGCAGCTTAACGCTGCCATAGAAGTTGTTTGGTTATAGGGTATCTTGATAGAGTTTGGTATTCATTATTAGAGGCCTACCATTATCTATTGTGACAACATAAGCACCATCTCAATTTGTAAAAATCCATTTCAGCATCAACTGGACGAAGCACATTAAGATCCACATGCATTTCATTTGGGAGTTGATCCATGATGATATCATCTACTTACCATACTATCAGACATCTGATATAGTTTTAGACATTTTTACCAAACCCTTCACTAAGGTGAAGTATATGTATGGTCTCTTCTTAGGGTGAGGTATATTACAATAGCCCATATTCTTCAAGTTATCTATTCCTTCTCCTCTTCTTATTTTTGAAGATATGTTGTTAGTACATGGGCACCTTATCAGGCCTTTAGTTGTCGGGCCCCATTAAAACAACTTTCTTAGTTGTCTAGGGGAGTCTTCTTTTTCTTTTCTGGACTTTCCATAACCTCTACCCTAGCTTTGATGAAGGGAGGTGTTGGTGTGAGGGATACTATTTCTTTATTATGTGTCTTTCACTCACACATGGTGGGTCATCTCACTTAGGTGAGGTCATAGGTCATTAGGGTTAGGGATTATGTGTCATGCACAAGGGTTACTTAGCACCCTATATGTACCGTTTCATTCTAATTTATGAGTATGCCAAGACACTATGTTGTCTTTCTTTACATGATATTATTTGTTATTCTATCACATGATTTTCAATTGTTGCTCGAATCTTGTTGATTACATTGGAGCTATCATGTTACCATTGGAGTGCAACTTCATTCATTGCCGCACGCTTCCATATCAATTCTCATGAACACTCTTTCAAGATTGTGGGTTTTTCGGTTCGGAAGGAACACATGGAACAATTTCCTTGAAGCCATTAGTTCCCCACATCTCTTATCTATCCGTAAAACAAAAAAAAGTGGATGGGATAGTTTATTGTGGAAAATTTGGGTCCCAAATGTAACCGGTGGTACAGTTCCCACGGGTAAAAGGTTCCCCACATTGTCTTTTCAACCGCAACGCAAAGTAAATAGTGTTATGCGGGTGGGTTGGGGTTTTTGAGAATTTGAAGAGCTAGTTCTCGTGAGATGTAGGTTCTCTGCATTTCCTTTGGATCTGAAAAAAATGAGTTCAAGTTTTAATGTTACGAGGATAGAGGTATCTAGGAGAACGGATCGAGAAGGAACAAGTTCCTCATGGGGTCGAATTTTTCCGCACCGGCTTGGGAGCCGTAACAAAGGAGAAGGTGGATTTGGGTTAATTGTAATACATGCATTAAACCATGTGGAGAAACTAAACATTGGTAGAATAGTTCATCGTGAGAAATGGTTCCCCATGAGGTAGTTTGGGCCACAAATAATGGAGGTAGAGTGTAAAGAAGAGAGTGGGGAAATTGGCGGGCACCAAGGGTCAGGGTGGAATAGTTTCCAACAATCGGTGGTAAAACAAAAAAAAGTGGATGGGATAGTGTATTGTGGAAAATTTGGGTCCCAAAGTAAGTGGTGGTACAGCTTTCCACGGGTAAAAGGTTCCCCACATTGTCTTTTCAACCGCAACGCAAAGGAAATAGTGTTATGCGGGTGGGTCGGGGTTTTGAGAATTTGAAGAGCTAGTTCTGTGTGAGATGTAGGTTCTCTGCATTTCCTTCGGATCTGAAAAAATGAGTTCAAGTTTTAATGTTACGAGGATAGAGGTATCTAGGAGAACGGATCGAGAAGGAACAAGTTCCTCATGGGTCAAATTTTTCCGCACCGGCTTTGGGAGCCGTAACAAAGGAGAAGGTGGATTTGGGTTAATTGTAATACATGCGTTAAACCATGTGGAGAAACTAAACATTGGTAGAATAGTTCATCGTGAGAAATGGTTCCCCACAAGGTAGTTTGGGCCACAAATAATGGAGGTAGAGTGTAAAGAAGAGAGTGGGGGAATTGCGGGCACCAAGGGCAGGTGGAACAGGTTTCAAGTTCCACCCACAACCTCGAATATCTAATTCACAAACAAACTCAAAATCAATGTGGGGAAAGTGGATAAATACGAGAACAAGTGGAACACTTCCTCCCCAAACAAGTTCTCTTCAACCTCACTCCATTCACACAACGAAGGAAATAATGAGTTAAATGTGGAATGTTCATCGACCTTAGAACCTCGTGTTCATCTCAAGCCCTCCGATCCACATGGGAATAAATTTTGCTGGTTTTTCCAAATTCGGCAAATTTGGACTTTTGGAAAGATCTCATCATGAAATCCATCACGGCAACATTAAATCTTGAGTTAGGTGAGAGTAGGTGGAAGGGAAATAGGAAAACACTTCCAACATTTAAGATACATTATAGTTTGTTTAACCATAATATTTAATGGAGTATGGTTCCGATTTATTCTCCAATAAACAATACATCATGAAGGAATGGCCTTAACAGGCTACCTATGCCCCTTTTCAGACATTTAATGCATCTTTTTGGTGGGTGGGAGAAGAATTTCAAGTTTCTATTTTCCCTTTATTTTCACATTCTTCTATATATTCTAAAACATCTCATTTGTGGGGGTGTTCTAAAATGCAATAAAAATATACCAAATTTAGTTTTTGAGCAATTCGCATTGTAAGCCTTCATTTGGGCCTGACAAGTGTTCTTGTGCCTTCTTCTTCACATGTAATGGATTGTGTATATTTTGAAAGCAATAAAATCTATGTTTTTTTGGTGTTTCTCTCAACCCTAACTTATTTTTTTACATTTCCTTTCCTCTCCATTCTTTTTGTTGTATTTTGTGCATGTATTTCTCATTTGCAGAGTTCATATTGTTGTGTTTCATGGAGAATAGATGGTGAATGAAGCTTTGGGTCTATGTCACATCTATTTGGCCTCTCCCTTCTCCATTTTCCTTTTCCCTTTTCCCTCACTAGAGTATTTCCACCCCTTTTCTTGGTGTTATCACCTCTTGTTATCATGCAAATGTGTAACCAGAAAATTCCCAATTTTCAAGCATGACAACCATACCCTACCCAAAAATTTTGCTCAAAGGTCATTATGAGTCCTCCTTCATATCACCCTAATCCCCAAGTCAATCCTATCCCCCCTTCTCTAATAGGTATAATGTTTTGTGTCGGTGTGTCCATAGGTAATTTATGGGTATCCAATCATTTCAAGTACTTTCAAGACATGATCCATCAAGATAAGCTTTTTGGCAAGCTTGGGAAAGGTCATTTTTGTATTTTTGCAAAGTTGACCCACACCCCCTAGAGCAGAAATGAAAGGCCTAAAATCATCATGTAGGTGTACCAGAGATCCAATATCATCATGAAATCAGTTTTGGAAGATTTTGGAAGGTTCCAAAAGTTTTGGAGAGATTTCAGCAAAATTGGGTTTTGAAGGCTTAAGCAGTGCATAGTAGTAAAAAACAACTCACAAGCTTCGGAAGTGATTTCAGGAGTTTTGAAGGACTTAGGATCTAAAATAAATATCTTGTTAAATTTAATTTAGATCCCTAGAGGATGGTTATCTCATAACTTTTACAACACATAGGTGCATTTTGTCTACAACTAGTTTTAAGCAAGCACAAGTTTCAAGCTAGAAAAAAATTCCTCTTTTTTAGGGGATTATAGAAATAATAAATTCATGATACCACCACCATTGGATTCAGAAGGAATTTTTCATTCAAATTTATATAAGTAAGCACCAAAAACTCCTTTGAGAACTCAAGATATGGCCTCAACAAGTTGTTCCACAAGGTAAAGGAGTTAGTCATTTTTTGGTGAAAATTTGGACCAATGGGAGAGTGGTGCACTTTTGTGCACCAATTCCTTTGTGTAATTGGTTCAAGAAAATTTTCACTCCTCCCGTTTAATCCCCTATACCACAATGTGACATGTTCTAAGCCCCTTTTGCAATCTAAGCCCACATGCTCCATTTCCCATACCTGTTTTGTCTAACTAAATTCCATCAAGTGGCCTAATCAGGATTGGAAAAAAATTAACCAAGTGCACCAAGCCTTAGTGCATATGGTTCAATATAATTATCATTAAAAACTAGTTTACAAATTTTTATATCTCCCATTGCTCTTCCTTTATGCACGCGTGAGCCCAAAAATGCTACCTAAAGTTGTAAAGCTTACTTCCACTCCATTTTTCTTTCATGAATCCATGAATTCTTCTGTAAAACCTCCATCATACCTGAAATTTTTTTACATCAGCTCCACCTTGATGCTAAAATTGTTTCGAGACATCTTTGGCTACAAAAATGATGTTTTCTCACTGCCAGTGAACCCGGAAAGTGATCGTGCCAAGGGTTTGAGCTAATTTTTCTCACTTGGAACCACCTCTATGATATCTAAAGCTTGAAGAGTCCATTAATGGATGCTATGACACAACATAGAAAAAATTATCAAGCTACCTTTCCACTTCTCAAGGTTCTAGTGGGTGGAATCACATGAAAATCGGTGGAAATGATCCTTGAAAAATCTAGTTTCGCGTGAACTAGTTTTCACACCATGAAGTCCCTATTTTTAGGGATATGGATGGATGTGTTTTTATTAGTATTATTTCCTCTTCAAATAAATTCCCAAAGATCCAATCGGTGAAATCATCTGAATTTCGGGAAGGGTTTCCCAAAAATCTAGTTTCATTTAAACTAGTTTTCGCGATGAAGTTGCCAATTTCTCAAGATATGGAGGACTGATTTTTATCAATATTCTGCCACCACGGATGAAAATATCATTCTACTACTTTTTCAAATGAATTAATCACCCAAAATTTGGAGAGTAGAACCCCAAAATAAAACCCAAAATTTCAAGACCTCTTTCGTTGCAATCCGACACCCGCAGTGAACTTACTAAAAATAGCATATGAGGCATGGCTAAAAATAGTAAGTGGTTGAATGATGTGAATTCATGACATTCATGGTCCTCTAGACATGAAAGAAGCATCAGATCATGAAAACAAGGTTATAAGATGATCTCATAGCTCAAACACGAAATAAAACCCCATGAGGGTCATGGAAGATCTGATGTTTTTAAACACTCATTCAACTTTGATGACACCCTAAACTTTACAAAGAAAATTTCATGACTAAACAAGGGAAGGTAACACCATTTACATCCATCCATCCAAGGTCTCTAAGTCTAGGAATGTAACATTAAGATAGAATCTTAAAATAATGCTTATCTACTATGAAAATAATATAAAATCTAACTAAACATGCCTACTAATATGCTTGAATTACCTAACATGGGCCTAAATAGACCTAAGAGGGCAATCAAATGGTTATGGTTGCTACTCCAAACAAGGTGAAATGGCCTCTCCCAATGACTACTTGGTCATTTTGGATATCCATCTACTAACCCCATTGAAGGTCATGTGTGAAGGATTGAACTTGGCTATATATCATATTTATTATATGAGATGCAAATCAAAGCATGGTGTGTAATATAAAGGAATGAGGTGCACCCTTTTTATAGTTTTCCTTTTGGGAGAAACTTGTATTTTGGTGCATGTGGGACTAAAATCCCCAAATTAGATTAGAATTGTTAATCATGATTAGGCCTTACTAATCACAATTAGTGAATTACCAAGTGATTAAGAGGTGTGAAGCCTTAATCAACCGCTTAGGGTCAACTAGGAGGCTAGGATAAGCTTTTGAAGCTTGCTGAGACATTGTGGAGGTGAATGGGGTGATTTTGAGTGGTTGGAAGAGGGGTTTAAGCCAATACTAGGGTATATTGACCAAATCAAGGGCAAAATAGGCTTAATTAACTAATAAACACTAATTATCTATTTTGAAGAGGATTTTGACTTACAATTAACCGTAAAGTGGCATCTTGAATGTCAAAGGGGTTACGCAATAATCAAAGCGTTGTTAATTGGCTAAAGTGGCAAGAAACATTAGTTAATTAGTAAAGACCACTAATTATAATGGAATTGGGAAGAATAAGAGTGATTTGCATATGTTTTGGCAATAAGATTGCAAAAGTGGAATTTAGGTGTCTACATTTGCCCTTGTTTGAGGTGAAGTTAGTGACTTCACTTCAAACGTAGTAGACAAGAGTAAAATAGGTATATTTTTGAAGAAAAAATTAGCAGGATGAAGGATGCCCCCTCGAGTGTCAATGGGGTGATTAAAGAATTCAATCGACGATCGAAAATTTAATCGAAATGGATAGAAGAAAATAGGTCAGAACGGGCGTGAAACCCTGAGGTATTGAGAATGAATAAGGATAGGGATAAACATGGTTGTTTATTACCGGGTGATTTGGAAGAAAAATTAGTAGTGGTAATAAATGATAATGGAGAAGAAATGATTAACGGAGAATATAGGACCAGCCCAATCTTGTTTATACCATTTTACCCCTAGGTTTACATCATTGGCCTTTATTTAAAATAAACAAAAGTGTATCCAACATGAAAAGCTAAATTAAACAATTGTTTATTTATTTTACCCCAATATGTAGTGATTTGGAAGAAAAATTATAGTGGTAATAAATGATAATGGAGAAGAAATGATTAACGGAGAATATAGGACAAATCTTTGCATCCAACCTTGAAACTTGTTTAACCATTTTACCCCTAGGTTTACATCATAAAAAAGTGTAAGATAACATGAAAAGCTAAATTACTAACAATTTTTTATTGTTAAAAATACGTAACTCCATGCAACATACATTATGCAATGCAATACCAGCAAGTAAAATGACGCTTAACTCCATGCAACATAAAAAATGTAACGCAATACGAGAAAGTAAACTAACTAACCTAATAGAGAAACAAGCACAATCACATATACTAAAAAAAAAATAGCATTCAAGACAATTGTGCCAATATTTTTGTTATTGAGTTGTAGTTCCCGAATGTTCATGTTGTAACGAAAAGGGTTAAAAATGATGCCCCAAGCAATAACACATGCAAGGGAAAAATGAAGGACACAAGTAGTCCCATGGAAAAGCTTTCATGCACTATGACACAATCCCTAACAACTCACTGTTGCACGGGAGGACCGACATAGCATGCAGCCTAGCTTTTGTTAATGGATGTAGATCACGATGATCTGTAAGTCATTTGAGACTAGAACAAACAAGAACCTTAGAAATATGTTTTTATAAGACAAATTTCAATGTTTGAGGATAATGCAAGTGATACAAGCTTCAGTTGTATGCACGTTGTTTACCAATTTTTTATAGAATTTTGATTGATTTACCAATTTGTTTTTTTTTTTTAAATATTTGAATTTTTTTATTTTCTAGAATTTTTTTGAAGCTATGTACAGGAACCAAAGAAATGTGGATGCCCCAAATGACAGATGGGATGTACAAGGGCATAATTCCATGTGTATGCACAAGAAAGTGAAGATGAAAAATTGCCCCCAACGTTAGATGGGAATATTCAAAGGAAAACTCTTCACGCGCAAAAGTTGGATCAAGGCCAATATGGATAGGTTCAACACGATGATGAATGTAACCCAATGACATGCTAGGAAGGAGTAAGGATGCCCCAGCGTAAGTTTCTGACAAAAAAGCACACGATACAAAGAAGTGGAATATTTCTTTGAGAAAGGGTACAAAGGTGCCCACAAACATGGAAAAAGGAAATCTTATACACATGGATGTTCTGAATGAAGTAGAATAACAACATGAATGTTGTGAATGTAGCTTAGAATCCTCACGATGAAGAAGCAATTAGCCAAAGGCACAAATCTTCGACAAGATACAGTGCTAGAGTAAGAGTCTAAACAAGGTCCAAAAAAAGACACTTGGTAACATACTAATCTTGTTTTCTCATTGAGATCCACTTTGTGTGCACATGGAAATTTATTACCTCTTGGAGGGAAGATTTGATAGACAACAAGTGAAGACACCCTAACCAATGTGTAGGAATGATTTATTTTTCAAAGTTGATTTTTATGGATGGATTGTAGAAGGTGAGCCATACATTGCTCCACCACCGCCAACTAGAGTCCATAGCCTTGATGGAGATGTATTTGATTCTAATGTTTCGCACGGAATGTTTCTGGCCGTGCGAATAGACTGGATTCTATCCTATCATTCCTTTGAGAAACAGATAAGGGTTAGGGCTAGGAGGAATACCTGTTGAATGTTGAGATGGTGTGCGCATACCGTAGAGAGAGATCAGATCGACTGCGAAGAACTCCTTTTTGTCTTGGAAGGACTACCTGCAAGTAAGAATACAAGACCACAAGATTTTAATTAGACAACAAATGAGGGATCTGCCTTAGGCCCAGGAAATATAAAAACTTCCTTTCGAAGGTGGTCAGTTCCCCTTTTAATATGATTCAACACAAATGATAATATAGAAAGCTATTGCAAAATCATGATTTAGGTATCTCGTTACAAAGCAATAGAAACTAAACTATCAATAATAAAGCGTCACGTTGTTTGTTCGGTTACTGGTCGTTGATACGTTCAGGTTGAGTTATAGGGATAAACCAGGCTGGATTTGGGGTTATTAGGTGGCAAATAGGTGAGCAAAAGGGTTTTGGGGTATAAGTCACGATTCTTGATGGCGGTCACTGAGTAACCGACCACGGTTAGAGAACCGCTGCCGGGGTATAGGATAATCGACACCGGTAGAGTCGGTGATCTAGGTGCTTCTGGGTAGAGATTGGTTGTAAGGTGATTGTGGGGTTATTAGGATTGGTGTAGGTGATTGTGGGGTTATTAGATGGCCGATGGGGATGATGGGAGGATAGGGAAGACTCAGAGTGTGGTAAAATGGCCTTCTGGGCAATATCAGGGTGTGTGGATGAAGGTCAAGTGCAGTATGTCGCTAGTAGTAGATCTAGGAATAAACTTATGACGGCTGTGATTCAAAAAGTCTAAGAAATGTTAACAAAGAGACATACAAGGTTCTACTTACTGTTTATTGACAAGAATGCAGGTCCAAGAACTGTGGTGATGAAGGTAGAACTCAGATAGGACGTCCTGACGATCAGAAGATGAGATGTCTTCCCTCACGATGATCAGATGAGTGTCACTGGGCTCTGGTTGTGCAGTTGCAATCTTGGGCTTGATGTCCTTCTCTGCAATCTCTTCTTGTTTCTTCACTTGTCTCTCTTTCGCCACCAAGCAAAAATCTTGATTCTCTCGATGATTTCTCCTTCTCCGATCAAATGAAAATCCGATCCTTTGTTTTTGGTTGGAAGTGGTCATTTACAGGGAACCGATGGCGGTTACGCAACTGACGGTGGTCGAGTAGGAACCGGTATCGGTTGGGTCAAAGCGGCTATTTTTGGTAAAATAGCCAGCTTTCCCTCCTTTTCTTCCGAGGGATTGGTAGCGGGCTTGGTCAAGTCATTATGAAGTTGGTTTTAGGTGCGGATGAGGAGTAATTAGTCATAGGTGTGGAATTGGACCAAGTTATAGGTCTTAATTAGGTTAGTTTAGGGTTAAGACTAGGTCACGATGAGGTGGCGACATGAGGTGGCAGGTATGGTGATGTGGATTTATTAATTATAAGGTAATTAATAAATAATTGTGTAAGGTTTAGGTGGTGAGGTTAGGTTGCGAAATGCGATGCGGGTCACAAGGGGTCGTAAGACACAAATTTGGTGTCTACATTAGCCCCTTATTGTCATGTAGTTTGTTTTGTAAAGCTCACACGGACAATAATAAGAAGTGGTTACTCCTGTTAAGGGTATAGGTAATCCCCCTCAAATCTATCACAGATTGAGGTAGCGTGAAATCAGGGATAGGGTTGATAAAGGGTAAATGGTGTTGAGATGAGGGTGAGATGGTGGGGTAGGTCCAAAGAAGCAGCGCGCACATTGAAATGCGATGAAGTGCGACCGGGTGGTACATGATTTGACTAGCAAACCAAAGAATGCATAGGCAAAGGTCGATAGTTTATCCAAACAAGGGTGATATAATCCTGGTATCCAAGGCATAGGAAGTAACTCCAGGGTATATAATAGGTAAGGTACATGAATGTTTAGGCATGTTCGGCAGTACCAAATGGTTGGTTTGGTTGAGATAAACGTCACGGTCTAGGTCTTAGGCAAAGTTGGTCGACAGATCAAGTCAAGGACCCTAATCATGCTAAAACACGAACAGGTGTGCTGGATTGAACAAAAGGCTACTGGGTGGATAAAAGTGTATGTTGTTGATGTTGGGTGAAGTAGTTAAGTGGTACGGCCTTGGGTCGGGCTAATTGATGAGTGAGGGCCGTGGGTCGGGCCAAGTTGTTGGGTTGCGGCCGTGGGTCGGGCCAAATGGTTGGGGTGAGGCCTTGGGTCGGGCCAAGTTGTTGGGTTGCGGCCTTGGGTCGGGCCAAATGGTTTGGTTGCGGCCTTGGGTCGGGCCAAATGGTTGGGTTGCGGCCTTGGGTCGGGCCAATAGGTTGGTTGCGGCCTTGGGTCGGGCCAAATGGTTGGGGTGAGGCCTTGGGTTGGGCCAGATGGTTTGGTTGCGGCCTTGGGTCGGGCCAAATGGTTGGGGTGAGGCCTTGGGTCGGGCCAAGTTGTTGGGTTGCGGCCTTGGGTCGGGCCAAATGGTTGGGGTGAGGCCTTGGGTTGGGCCGGATGGTTTGGTTGCGGCCTTGGGTCGGGCCAAATGGTTGGGTTGCGGCCTTGGGTCGGGCCAAATAGGTTGGTTGCGGCCTTGGGTCGGGCCAAATGGTTGGGGTGAGGCCTTGGGTCGGGCCGGATGGGTTTGGTTGCGGCCTTGGGTCGGGCCAAATGGTTAGAATGGTTGCAAAGAGGTTGATATAGGCGATGTGGGTGAAAAAAGGGAAATAGTAAAATAAGGGCAGAAATTGGGGGTAATTTGGAATAAAACCGATGTAGATTCTATATGACCGATATCGGTTATGGGACCGATACGGTAGCGTGAAATCGGGGATAGGGTTGATAAAGGGTAAATGGTGTTGAGTTGAGGGTGAGATGGTGGGGTAGGTCCAAAGAAGCGACGCACGTTGAAATGCGATGAGTGCAACCGGGGGTACATGATTTTACTAGCAAACCAGCAATGCATAGGCAAAGGTCGATAGTTTATCCAAACAAGGGTGATATAATCCTGGTATCCAAGGCATAAGAAGTAACTCCGGGGTATATAACGGGTAAGGTACATGAGCGTTTAGGCATGTTCGGCGGTACGAAATGGTTGGTTTGGTTGAGATAAACATCACGGTCTAGGTCTTAGGCAAAGTTGACAAGGGCAATTTTACCGATAACCATACCGAAAATTTTGTCTTGATCCCTCGATAGGGATCCCTCGCGTTCGAAACGATTTAAAATTCCTTCTCGGGAAATTTAGCTTTCGAACTTAGTCTTTTTTGAGCCTTTTTGGCTGGGCGCATGTATTTGTCTTGCAACATCGTGTTTTGGTGCGCCAAAGGGCGCACATTTCCCCATGTCGACATCCCTTTGGGCGCGCCAAAGGCGCACCTATGCTCCTGTTGTCATTCCTTTTCGCGCGCCAAAGGGCGCACGCTTTTTCCTGTCGACAACAGTTTTCGCGCGCCTTTTCAAATGGTGGTTGGCGCATTAATGACAAATTTTGTTATATATACCTGTGCGCGCCATGTCATTTTCATTGCATTTTGTCAAGGCACGTGGTTGCTCTGGGTGTGTCAGCTCTGCTCTGTCAATTGTCATTCGCTCTGTGGACCCGCTTTCCAAACCGTCGTTATACATTCGAAGGTAAGAGGTCCATCCTCTTTTTCATTTTTGTGCTTTGGTGTGCTCGGTCTGGTTTTCGTTTGATGGCCTGTTTTAAATATCGTTTTGCATTGGGCTGGTTCTTCCCCTATCCCGCATATTTTAACTTCTTCATCCTCTCCCTCCCTCATTTCCAGTTTGTAGGGGGAGTTGGTTTGATTAGGCTTGGTGTGGTTGAAACCCCTTTTTTTTAGGGCCTAGTTCCACCAAGCCTCCTTTGTGAGTGTTAGAATGAAGAATGTTTAAATGTTTAAGTGTTTTGGTATTTCCCGTGGAGCGCTGTCGCGCCATGTTACACCTTAGACAGTCGCGCCCCTCGGCGCGTCTATCCCCATGCTGCAGTCAAGAATCATGCGCCCCTAAGCGCACCCTTTCGGCCCGTAACACGCTCAAAACCCGCGCCTCCTTATATCCCTTTGGCGCATCTTTTACCCCTGTTGCATCCCTCTTCTATGCGCTAAAGGGCGCGCCCAGCTTCCATGCAACGCAAGAGTTATTTGCGCAAGTGTAAAGCCTCCAAGGCGCGGGCGCACCTTCCGTTGCAAGTACATGATGTTGTGTAGACCCTCCATGCGCCGCGCCATATACCTTTGGCGCGCCTTTTTTCCATGTTGCACAATCTGCCCATGCGCCCTTCTATAAAATGCAGTCTGCTTCATCCATGCGCCATGCGCCTTTGGCGCCAACTTAACCTCTGTTGCACCCTTTTCCTGTGCGCCTTGACTATTCAGCCTGTTATATACATTTTTCATGCGCCCTGCGCCCCGAACCTTAAAAGTTCTCTTTCTTCTGCTAGTATTCCAATGGAAGATCAAATGACTAATTCAAGCTTCTTGGATTGGGTTTCGCTCCTTCTACGTGCAGATCATCGATAAGCCTTGAAGAACACATGTCTACGTCAAGCAAGAGACCCACCAAACCAAGAGGGAAGGCAAAGCTAACAGAAGAAGAAATGAAATACAAATATCAGAGGGTCAGGATGCCCGAATCACAGGCAGAGTGTAATATGGATGTCAGGGATTCTGAACTGGGCCACATTGACATAGAGGAATTCTGGGTAAGGACTCAGAAAGTGACAAGGAGTCCATGGATGGATAAATTGATAGGCAGCGCCCTGCACTTCGCCGGTGGGATTCCTGTCAGTGCTGTTAATAACGAGTTTATGATGGTTGTTGCACAATCCTTCAACAAAGACACAAGATGTGTCGAGAATAGCAAGGGCGAGGTAGTTATAAACCTTACTGCCCGTCGCTTTGAGTTAATGCTTGGCATCCCTCATCACCGGAACTATGTGGCTGTTAGCCAGCAAGAATGCATCAAGGCTTGGGAGGACAACGAGGACCAGTGCATGCAGTTAATGAATGAGGTCTACCTTAAGAATAAGAAGGTAGTGACCCGGTGGCCTCAAACTATCCACCGGAGTGATTTCTCAGAGGAACTCAGTGATACAATCACCTTCCTGAGCAGAGTCTTCGGTCTTTCAGATGCTCACTACTTCCATAAGTGGATGCTGCGGTACCTGGAAACAATGAATAAGAATCTGCCCGATCAGCGTTTCTGCTGGGGGGAGATAATAAGCAGCACAATATCCGAGCAACTGCAACAGTTCGCTACAACAGGAGTGTTCCACATGAACTCCTACGTAGTGTATGCTGCTGCGTCTGAAAGAGATTATCCAGGGCTGCACCGAAGTGGAACTTGGCCTCAGGCCAAAATATATGAATACTATCAAGAGCTGAAGCTGGAGAACAGCATCCAACACTTCGCTAAGATCAATGATGTTTTCTTCTATCACATCATGTGCATGTTGCGGCCAAATTTGACTCATAGCCGGACAACCAAAAACATAGTGGCAGTCACAGAGAAGTGGGGGGCCTTGTTCACCCAGTTTCCCACATTCACCTATCTGAGGGCGGTCAACTTTTTGGGCGAACCAACCAGGTTGCCAAGGTATGCTGGACCAAAGCTGATTTTATTGGAACTGTCAAGACAGCTCGTCACATACCATGAAAAGTGCCTCAAGAGAAAGAAGGGCGGAACTCCTTTCCCCCTCACAGTAGGCCGTTACACATGCTCCAGCTATCACAAGGCGAAGGAGATGTTTGCTGAGCTAGAATTGCTCAACCTAAAGCATGATTTCCCAGCAAGGCCTACATTCGACCCTAGGGGCTGCCTACCAAGGGCTAAGCTTGATCCGATTCATGTCCCTCAGATTGAGGATATCTACATTGACGTTCTCCATGAGGTAGAACTCAGAAGAAAGGATCACTCTCGCTTGGCATTAACGGAAATCATCCATTACGGAGTGGCCATTGTCCCAAAAGGCTTCCAAACCACGGAAGACGAAGTAGACAAAGTGTATAATGACACAGAAGGGGATGATTGGCCCTTCCCGGACATTGACAGAAGCAAGGCTCCTCAGACAATCGAGGAGAGGGTCAAGGAGACTATGCGGAGAACAGAGCATTGGTGCCGCATGAATGGGTTAATCTACCTCGGTGTAGATTTTACAACTTCTCCTTTGGGTAATGCACCTCCAAGGTCAAAGAAGCAGCTAAAAGGCAAAGCTGCGGAAGGTGAGCCTAGCACCATTCAGGAGGAAGCCCCTGAAAGTCCTCTTCCTTCAGAGCCTGAACAAGTAATAACCCTGGATTCGCCAGAGAAGGAATTGACAGAGGATAGTCCTATACGCCCATCCACCCAGGATGTCGGCATCGCTACAACTACAGAGGTCCCTTCTATCCCTTCTTCTTCTTTTCCTCCCCTTCCTCAGATGTCGGCAACCACTCCTTTGGTTGTGTCCTCTCCTTCTTCTTCTACTCTCTCCCCTGCCTCTTCGTCCATCTTCTCCTCTCTCGCTGATTTGTCTTCCTCCATTTCTTCCCTCATTTCCGGGCTCCCTTCCCTTCCCATGTCTTCTACAGCTGCGGTTTCCCTTCCTCCCGTGGGCATGTCTTCGGCTATTCTTTCAATGCCGCCGCCGCGTGTCTCCACGTTCTTCCCCTCTTCTACCGTTGCTGCCTCCCCCTCTGTCTCTGGTCCTTCTTCAATAGGACCAGCTTGGATCTCTCAGCAGCTGAGCCAACCAAAGAGGAAAGTCCCCATCGCTCCGATGGACTTTTCAGTCATTCCGGCTAAAGGAGCAAAGAAGCACAAGCCGGTTACACGCTTCTCCAAGAGCGCTGCAGGTGAGAGGGTTATGGAAATAGCCTACCCCGATCCCACCAAAGAGAAAAAAGATCTGTCTCCGGCAGATTTCACAGTGACCCAAGTCACAATGGGGACATCCTCTGAAAGTCTCCAGGGGGAAGCTCTTTCCGCAGTTGATGCACTCTGCGAAAAGCTTCAGGAAACAAAGGAAGAAAAGAGGCTACTGAAGGAGCAGAATAAATACCTGCTTCAAGCCCTACAGAAGATGGGAAGTGCACCTCCCACAACTGCCGCCGAGACTCCTGAGCTGCTCAGTCAGGAGAAGATCAATGAATATTCAAAAATCGGCGAGCAAGGTATGGCTGTTTCTGCTTGGAGAAGCCAAATCCTTAAGGATAGTGAAAAGGTGATCGCCGAGTATATCAGTTTATACCTGAACATCGAGAAGGTGAATAAGGAACTCCAAACATTAGCAAGTCCAGTATCAGAAGAGCTCGAAAACGCCAGACTCCAACACGAGGCCTTCCAACAAATGTTCGACTGTTCAGTCGAAGATTTGGTCAAGTTTGGAGTATTCGGTCATCCAAGGACCCTCAACAAGACCATGTCCACTCTGGACTATCGGATAGATCAGCTCGAATTTGTGTTAGAGAAGATAGACAAGGTGAAGGAAGAGGCCCTGGATGCGATGCATCAAATGGAGAAGATTGTTCTATCTATGACTCCAGGGTTGCTCACTCCTTCCCTCACCTTGAGATCAGCTGACGATACTATCCGAATTTTCAAGGAGATAGCTTCTCAAGGGACAGGGCCAGAAGTCACGTTTGACATCGAATCCATCAATAACCTACTGGCCTGTAGGGACTTCATCGGATCCCTAATCGAGGCGGGTAAAGATTATTCCAAACTCCCGGAAAAGCTCATAGACGAGCGGGAGACTTGCGAAGCAATCAGTGAACGGCACAAGGATCCATCACAAGATCAATTTGGGCCAATGATCAGCAAGTTCTTGGAATACCGCGCTCAGTTCCACATCTCATCTCCTGATCAGCATCAGAAACAGGCGACCCCTTTTAGGCCACAGGATGATGATGATGAATAGCTTCTTCTTCTTCTTCTTCTTCTTCTTCTTCTCCTCTCTATTCTCCGACTTTCTCTTCGAAATATCTGAAGTGTGTTGGCACAAACGATGACATCATCCATGTTGCATCATGGGATGATGTCATCCATCCAAGTTGTCAAAGTCAACATGACTTTTGGATATTTTGTAAATATCTTGTGAATAAGTGGTTGGCTCCATTTTGCCTTCTCTCTCCCTCACTTTCTATAAATACTAGAATACTTGTTGTATTCGGGGTGAACATTTTTCAGATAGAAATAGAGGTGAGGAGAGAAAGACTTTGAGCTTTCTTGTAACAGATAAAAACAATTAATACAATTATTCAGACTTTGTGCTCAATAGTTGTGTTATACATTAGATCTTTCTTATGTTAGATCTACATGTGTCTTTTCTGTTGAATTCATATCTACTTTTCCGTCACTTGTTTATCAGTATTGCTTTGTTTATTTATGCAAGTAGGTTTGGCTCTGTTTACTACCAAGCCCAAAGCATAGATTTTCTGACCCTTCCGCTTTGGAACTCATTTCTTTTCTTCCTTCGGACCTGTTCTTTCTCTTCTCCTTCTTTTATTCCTTTCTCTTCGCAGCCTAGAACACTCTACTGGGATGAGATCCCAACCCCCGAAGGCAGAATCTGTGAGACTTGCATAGGTTCCTGCTAGTAGAAGTAGCAATAAACCAGTTTCGCTTTGCTGTCTCAAAGAGGGGCTAAGCCCTGCACACCGTTGGCTCGTCTATCCATAGATCTGTCCACGCGACAGATTTTCGGACCAACAGGTATCCAAGGCATAAGAAGTAACTCCAGGGTATATAACAGGTAAGGTACATGAACGTTTAGGCATGTTCGGCAAGTACAAATGGTTGGTTTGGTTGAGATAAACATCACAGTCTAGGTCTTAGGCAAAGTTGGTCGACAGATCAAGTCAAGGACCCTAATCATGCTAAAACACGAACAGGTGCGCTGGATTGAACAAAAGGCTACTGGGTGGATAAAAGTGTATGTTGTTGATGTTGGGCGAAGTAGTTAAGTGGTACGGCCTTGGGTCGGGCTAATTAATGAGTGAGGGCCGTGGGTCGGGCCAAGTTGTTGGGTTGCGGCCGTGGGTCGGGCCAAATGGTTGGGGTGAGGCCTTGGGTCGGGCCAAGTTGTTGGGTTGCGGCCTTGGGTCGGGCCGGATGGTTTGGTTGCGGCCTTGGGTCGGGCCAAATGGTTGGGTTGCAGCCTTGGGTCGGGCCAAATAGGTTGGTTGCGGCCTTGGGTCGGGCCAAATGGTTGGGGTGAGGCCTTGGGTCGGGCCAAGTTGTTGGGTTGCGGCCTTGGGTCGGGCCAAATGGTTGGGGTGAGGCCTTGGGTCGGGCCGGATGGTTTGGTTGCGGCCTTGGGTCGGGCCAAATGGTTGGGTTGCGGCCTTGGGTCGGCCAAATAGGTTGGTTACGGCCTTGGGTCGGGCCAAATGGTTGGGGTGAGGCCTTGGGTCGGGCCGGATGGGTTTGGTTGCAGCCTTGGGTCGGGCCAAATGGTTAGAATGGTTCTGACAAAGAAAGGTTGATATAGGCGATGTGGGTGAAAAAAGGGGAAATAGTAAAATAAGGGCAGAAATTGGGGGCAATTTGGAATAAAACCGATGTCGATTCTATATGACCGATATCGGTTATGGGACCGATACCGGTTCCCTAGGGCATAATAAAACCGATATCGGTTATGGGTGAAAAACCTATAAAAAGAAAAATACAGCCTATCATTGTCACTTTTGCAATTTGGAAACCAATTTGAGTTGTCTGACGTGGAGAGTTAAGATTGGAGCATTGGTTGCGTGAGGTGGCGTTATTTGACTGGAGGAGTTAGTTGTTAGTGGGCCCGAGTGAGGAGGAGGCAGCAGTTGATTGGTGGAGGACCCAGAAGAGGACATTTGGAGCCATGGCACAACCAGGAGGAACAGGAGGGGCTGGACCAGCTAGACCACCACCACCCATCCCTCCACGACGACGTGTCGTCGTACGGGTAGGTTCGAAACCCCTCATTGTGTGTATTTTATTGCATTATGCTATATTTGGGGTTTGGGTAGGAATGTACATTTTTTAGGAAATAATTAGAAAATGGAAATGATTTGAAAAAGAGAGAGGGTAGATAGGTGAAATAAGCCAAGGCGGCTGGGTGGGTAGGTTTTTAGGGTATTTGGGTGGGTAAATTGGTAAAAAAATGAAAAAATGTAGGTGGGGGCCGCGCGGGGTTCGCTCAGGAAATTACAACTGACCGATGTGTCGGTCATTAGCTAAGCGACCGGCATCGGTCACAAAATTTCAGGGGTAGGGTGTTTTGTGTTGGACCGGCGTCGGTGGGAAGGGGACCGCGGTCGGTTATGGGTGACCGCTACCGGTCCTTAGTGATTTTTAGCTATTTTTGTTGGTTTAGGTTATGTTGTTGTTTTTGAGTTTTTGGTAGTGATTTGGGTATGGTTTGGGTTGGGGTGGGGGTGTTGTGGTATTGTTTGGGTGTTTCAGTATAGGTGCGGTCCTGACTTAGGTTTATGTCAATTTGTTGGTGTGGGTTGTGATTTTGTTTTTGAGTTTTTGGATGTGGTTTGGGTATTTGGGCATGGTGTAGGGTATTTGAGTATGGTGTGGGTTGTTTGTTTGGGTGTGAAGAGGGAGGGGGAATAGCGTAGAAGTTTTTAGGGGAAGATAGATGGGCGTAGACGTGTGGTATGGAGTCGGGTTGTGGTCGGGGGGATAAAAAAAGGGGGTATAGAGGGTATAAGTAGATGTTGTGATAAAGAGTAGGGCTAATACTGTGGGTTGGTTTTGTAGGCACGTCAGCAGCTGACGATGCGGGATAGGATGCCCCCGCTGTTGGTACGGATGCGGCCACACGTATCCGCAGCACACTGGGGTATCATGCGCGAGGTGGGACTCGGCGGAGTCCAGCGGTACAGAGCGATCGATAGGGATCATAGTTTGATGGTCGCCCTCATCGAGAGATGGGATCCGGCGACCAATGTGTTCCATCTCCCGACTGGGGAGATGACTATCACATTGGAGGATGTGTATCGTATCCTTCGACTACCGATTGAGGGAGAGGCAGTCTTTCAGGTGGACGCAGAGACTGCCATGGACAGCATCCTACAGGTTTTCGGGGATGCAGCCGCGCTATTGACGTATCACAATGCGAGCATCGGTATGGGGATATGTACCGTGCGCATCGCCATGAGACACGGCTTGCCATGTTGATGATGATCGGATCACCTGCTTTGCCCTCCCGGACTCAGAGGGAGGCCGCTTTCCACGGGCGCTGATGGGGGTTCTACACGAGATGGTGGAGGAGCACACTTGTTATGCTTGGGCACCAGTATACCTGGTACAGTTGTATCGAGAGTTGTGGGGCTATCACCGGATGAGGCGATTCGGGATTTGTTCGACGTTTTTGCTGCATTGTTGGGCATATGAGCACATCATATGCCTTAGACCAGTAGGGCTGCCCCAGCAGCCAGGGCCACAGGTCATATATAGATACGGCTTTCAGAGGTGGTTGGGGGTCGTGGGCCAGCCACGAGCAGTGCTTGCAGGGCGGGACGTCGCTTATTACAGGCATTTATTAGAGGGCCTGACAGCGGCAGATATCGTATGGAGACCTTACAGAGGTCATCACCCACGCAGAGGAGCCCGATTACAGTTGCGCTTGATCCAGTACACTTTCTGGATAGCAGGACGGAGGCCGGGAGAGTATGAGAGGATACCCCTAGAGAGGGTACGCAGGCAGATGGGGCTGCGACAGGACGAGCCACCTCCCTCCCTTCCCCGCACGGAGGGATGATGTAGAGGCCCCACAGCCCCTTGGACCCAGATTGGGTTGCTGAGAGGCCAGCAGATGACACTGTAGATGATGCTGGTTATACGGGAGCATATATGGTTTGGTGGGCTGGTCGAGAGAAGTAGCGAGATAAGACACCTACACAAATGCCAGACTTAGCAAAATGTGACAAAGCAGAGCGAGATCAGCTCGAGGCCGAGTACGCTTATTACAGGGCACTCTTTGCATTGTACAGATAGATAGGTGTTTTATAGGGGCAGCTAGCCCAAGCTTCGAGTGCACGAGCACGAGCACGAGTGTACCCACCACCAAGATGGCAGCACCCACGGCCCGAGCAGCACAGTACAGTACCACCACCAAAGCGGTGGCATGGCAGCCCACACCCCCAGCACAGTGCAGTACCACCATAGCCCACAGCACCACCAATGCACCAGCCAGCACGAGCACTGGGGCACCGTAGTAGGTGTCAGGGGACCAGCCCCAGTACCTACGGTGGCTCGAGAGCGTTACATGGAGGCTAGAGCGGAGGCCCGATACTATCAGGATATTCTTGATGGTACCGGGGCTGATTATCAGCCCTATGCGGCACATAGAGCAGAGACCTCTCGGAGCTAGAGGTCTCAGGGAGGTGTAGCCACAGCTGGTGGGTCCGTCACAGGCAGGAGGCGAGAGGTAGGACAGGGACCAGTAGGCAGACAGGCAGAGGGAGGTGGAGAGAGCTGAGGGGTCCCTGCACATTTTGTATATTGGACATGGGCACCGGTCTGCGAACCGGTTGTGTTGATAGAGGCTTATGTGCCTATTTATTCATTTATTCATTCATTTATTTATTGTATATACCGGCCTGCGAGCCGAGTACAGGTTGTACAGTTGATACCGGCCTGCGAGCCGAGTATGTTTTTGATATGAGAGACCGGCCTGCGAGCCGAGTTGAGTTTATTGACGGTTATTGCGGCCTGCGTGCCGGCTTTGTTATATTATGAGATTACGGAGGCCCCGATGCAGGGCACATTGTATTTTTGAAACTTTGTATATATATAGATATGATGTTTTGACCCACATGTTGTGCGTAAAAAGTGTTAAATGTTTTGTCGATGGTTTGTGATATGTGATATATGATGAGTTTGATTGACATGGTGTTATATATGAATGATGTTGATGTCTTTTGTTGATGGGATGTATATAGATATAAATGATGAGTTTAATTGACATGTTATATTATGAAATGTTGTATGTTTGGTCGCTGGTGTGTGAATATTAAATGGTTGTAGCTGTTGATTTGGATCCAAATGGTGTATAGAGTAATGGTTTTTGATATTGGTTATTGATGGCTTGTTTGTTTTGTAATATAGAGAAATGATGTTAATGAAATTGTAATGAGATGTGGATTTAATGAAAAATATGGATAATGGTGTTGTTCATGCAGGAAAAAGGGACGGGCGCCACAAAAATTTCTAAAAATGAAGAGACGACTTAGGTTTAAGCAACAAGGGGTGACTTGACCGATATCGGTTATGTAACCGATGTCGGTAGATATATGACCGGTATCGGTTAAGTAACCGATATCGGTTATGCAAGAATTGTTTTCCTAAAAATAGAACTGCTGGGTTGGCAACTTAAGTTCTTATTTTTAGAGCCATGCAAGAAGTTAAATACGCGAACGCGACGCTTTTTGACGACTGAGACAAGGAATTGCATGAGAGATTTGAGTGAGAAGGAGAAAAGAGACAGGGAAAGTGAATGTGATCTGAGATTCAGAAGGCAGAAAGGAAAATTTGAAAAGGGTGGTGATCATGGCAGAACAAGGAGAAGCATCCAACAGGCAGGGACGAGAGGGAAGACGAGTGCCACCTCAAGCTGCTGCAACCCAAGAGGTAAATGGTTTGGTTGTAATTTGATTTTTGCATGTTTTCTGAATAGGATGAGAGAAGTGTAAGTGGTTAGATATGAGAAAGAAAACGTGATAGCAAGGGTTGGGGATGGTATGAGTGCTACGGGGCAGGTAAACAGGGTGGGCCTGTATGTTTTTAGGTAGAAATAGGAGTAAACGGGCTTCATAAATATCGAAGGTGTATGTTTGAAGCAGGGTAGGTATATTTTGACAGTGACCGGTATCATTTATAAGTAACCGGTATCGGTTATCCAACCGGTATCGGTTATGCATAACCGCTATCTCCATCGTAAGGGTTTCAGATTTTAGAGAAAAACCCGTAGAGTTTTGTTCTTTGGAATAATTATGTGTCATTTTGATGTATGCATGAAGAAACAAGGATAAGGATGAATGATACTGTGCGGCATTGTTGTCACTTAATCCGAGCGGATGTAACACCAACTGAATGGGCATTGATAAATCGGTTGGGGTTAAGTGGAATCCGCTATTATTCAAGAATCGCGCGTAACCATGCCATGTTACAGGCGTTGATTGAGAGATGGAATCCAGAAAAAATACCTTCTATCTACCAACAGGGGAGATGACAGTGACTTTGGAAGATGTGTTCCGTATTTTGAGACTTCCAATGATAGGAAAAAAGTGTATCAAAGCGTTGCCAAACAAGGGCGCAGCGAAAGTAACAACAACAGATTTGGGTCACCGCACAAGATTTGACACAGTGAGGTTTATCATTTACGTATGGTACAATGTATGCAACACACCCTGAGGAAACAAGGTTGGCCATGCTATTAATGATAGCGGTGGGGTATTATGCATTGCCGAGGGCGGAAGGTGGAAGATTTCCCAAAGCATTGATGAGTGTTATTTGGGAAATGATAGAAATGAGCGTGACATTCGCATGGGCACCCGCATATCTGGCAGAGTTATATAGGGGTTTATGGGCATGCAAGCAAAAACACAGGATGACACTGGATTGTTCGTACTTATTACATTGTTGGGCCTATGAGCATATTGTTTGTGTACGTCCAATAGGCCGACCCATTGAGTCGGGAGAGACAGAGTGCAAAGGTTGGGATTCAAACGATGGGTCCAGATAGAACAAGAAGTGAGATCCCAGGCCGTGATAGATGACATCGAGTATTATAGACAGGTATGGGAGATGGTGACAGTTGTGGATATTTGTTGGAGGCCGTACGGGAACTATATGGTGACAGAGCACATAGCTGAGGAGTTGAGGGGTGTAGAGCGATTGAGGTGGATCGCAGGGCATAGGCCGGGCGAGTACGAGAGGATTCCTCTAGATCGCGTGCGGCGACAATTTGGGTTCGTTCAGGATATTCCTATGACATATAGACCATACATGAGGATCGACGCCGAGGCAGCATTCTCACCTCCCCGGCCGACACCTCCAGAAGGGCCAGAAGAGATAGCAGCCGATCGTAGGGTTATGGATGCGAAACGAACGACGAGGCCTATAGGGTATGGTGGGTAAGCAGAGCCGCGAGGTGCACGTGAGCGCCCGACATAGCCGTGATTACAGTGGAGAGAGATCATCTGCAGGATTTGGCTCGCTAGCTTCAAACATAGGTGAATGAGACAATGGGAATGTTAGAGGCTTCACAGCTACGAGTGGAGAGACTGGAGGCAAGATTCCTTCACGCGAGAGGACGTATTCGTATGTTACAGGAGATGTTGGTAGATCAATGGGAGGAACCAATGGCAGTGGCACCTTTGAGGATGGAGAGGCCAGCTGAGAGGCATCGACGATCACGATCACCACCTGATTCGGGAGGAGGTGCAAGAGTCTAAGTGGATTTTATAGGAATATTAGAATAAATAAGGATGCCGACCTGCGAGTCGATGATAGAGAAGATGTATTTGGTTAACATCTAAAATAAAACTAAATATGTATGTGGTTTTGAGTGATGATAATAATAAGAATGGTTGTGTGTTGAATGTTGTTTTTGTTTGTTTTGAAAAAGGATAAAGATGAATGTTGGCAAATAGAAATACACAAAAAATATTTATATTGACAACACATGAGAGGGTATGGTAGGGGATGGTCGAGCTAACCTTGGGAGACCCCATGTCTCCTAAGTGCTGCCTACATAGCCCATTGCACAAAGCAAGGAGGGGCCTCAGACCGATGTAGTTCTCCCTTAGGAGTAGGGAGAGGTGAATTCAGGCAATTTGGTTGTGGTTAGGCAATTTTGTTGGTTAGTAAAAATTTGATGTTGGTAGGGTAATGTTGTTGGTGTAGGTATGGGTGAAGCGAAAGTTAGCATACCCAAGTAGTAGGGAATCGTGTCCTGATTAAGGTCAACACACAATCCTAGAGCCGAGCAAAAGAGGCAAGAGTGTCCCGTAATTGAGAAGAGCTAAACAAACCACATATTAATGTAGGATGAGCTTGAATCCCTAGGTACCTTGCATAGGCGAGAAGTCGATAGGTGAAAAGAGTGGTATAATCACAATATATCGGATATACGTCACGTCCCTTGAGTTTTGTTGTTTTGACAAATGGTGAGGTGAGGTGGTTGATGTGGGCGAGGGTGCAGAGAACTTATTATAAGATGATGATTCTGACAAAAGAAAACCAAACCTAAATAGACAAGTCCATGACTCAAAAGTGCTTTGAAGTACTGCTTTTATTTTATTTTTCTGGATATAGACTGATCGATGCGGGAAGTCTACATGGGATACGTAGTTTGTTGTTCTTGAGGTCTTCACGAAGCTGATCAATGCGAGAAGCTTCTAATAAAGGCTAACTGTGTATAGCTGTCCTTCAAGGGAGCAGTCTATTTATAGTAACGAGATGCAAAGTGTTTATGTATAGCCTCCTTCGGGGAGCAAATATTTATAATAAGAGCAATAGTTTGGCATATAGCTGTCCTTCAAGGGAGCAGTCTATTGTATAAGTTAGAGGTCTAGATGTCCGTTGGGCATGAAGCATCTAGTTTTTTGTAAGAAGTTTGACTCAAGAAAATCCCATAAGTGTGTAATTAAGAATGTGTCATTTTGATACTTTGAAGTCATGGACTAGACTAAAAGGGGAAGGCATCTTTTAAGGGGAGGTGATAATCAAACCATGTGAGCTTGATTGGATTTTGAGATGTAAGAAACAAAGTGTATGTGGTGGTAAATGAGCTCAAGGGACGAGCGTAAGGTAGATAAGCAGTGATATAACACTAATTTCAATAGTAGAATGGTCGAAGATGCAAGGCATTAAGGGGCTCAGGCTCAGGTTTACCATTAAGCGAAGCTAAACGATAAGTGCCTGATCCATAAGTGTGAGTGATAATGTAAGGCCCAATCCAATTAGGAGCAAATTTTCCACGTTTACTCTTTTCTAGTTTGGTTACATGTTGATTCTCTTTGAGGACAAGATCGCCAACCTTAAAAGTACGCTCATGAAGCCGTTTATCATAAGCACGCTTGATGCATTTTTGGTAGATTTGAAGGTGATCAAGAGCCGTAAGACGACGCTCGTCAAGAAGCTCTAATTGGGCTAACCGCTCTTGGCGGAAATCATCGTTGGTGAGAATATCCTGAAGAGATATTCTGAGGGAGGGTATTTGTACTTCGAGAGGCAAGACCTTTCTACCATATACCAAAGAAAATGGTGTGGCATTAGTGGAGGTACGAATGCTAGTACGATAAGCCCAAAGGGCAAAGGGAATGTGATCATGCCAGTTTCTTCCGGACTCATTGACAACTTTCATGAGGATTTTGGTTAGGGTTTTATTAGAAGATTCACCACCATTGGCTCATGGATAAGAAGGCGATGAGAAACTAAGTTTGATACCAAAGTTGTCACAAAGGTCTTGTAACAACTTATTTTTAAAAGATTTACCATTATCTGTTATTAGGCGATGAGGAATACCAAAACGACAGATAATGTGATGGTTAACGAATTCGACAATTTTTTCTTTTTTGATTGAAATGAGTGGAATGGCCTCCACCCATTTTGTGTAATATTCGGTCGCTGTGATTATCCAACGGTGACGTTGTGAAGAGGTCGGGTGAATCTCACCAATAAGGTCTAAACCCCATTGTGAGAAAGGCCAAAGATCTCGTGCGACCTGTAGCGGATGGCTAGGAGTATGTTGAAGGTTGGCATGTTGTTGACACATAACACAACGCTTAACATATTCGTAGCAGTCATTGTTAAGAGTAGGCCAATAATAACCTAGGCGAAGGATTCATTTAGCCACGGCAAGGCCACTAAAATGTCCACCACAAATCCCATCATGGACTTGTTGGATGGTATAGGTGACCTCCGCGCCGGTTAGACACCGAAGGAAGGATGCCATCAAAGCCACGTTTATAGAGGAGTCCCCCCATGACAACATAACGAGAAACACTTTTAAGAAAAGCACGTTTGCCGTTACTAGTAAGGTCAGGTGGGAGAACAGAGGTTGTAAGGTAGTCGTGAAATTGGTGGTACCAGGTATCCTGTGAATTAGTAGACACATTATTTATCATACAAACTACCGGGGCTGAGTAGGATGGGGCAAAAAGTTGTTGGACCAAGACGAAAATGTCAGAGTCAGTTGATGAAGCTGGAATTTGCGAGGCTAAGCAAGCCATAGTATCCGCAAATTTGTTAGTGGAGCGGGGAATGGTCTGGATAGAATAACGAGTAAATGAGGTCAAAAGTGAATCCACGTAATGTTTGTACTTTTGAAGTTCCTCATTCTTACATTGGTAGATGCCCATAACTTGATTGACTACCAATTGAGAGTCGCCAAAAATATTAATAGATTTGACACCTAAGTGTAACGCAACCTGGAGACCCAAAACAAGGGCCTCGTATTCCGCTGTATTATTAGTGCAGGGGAAATCAAGCCGGAATGAAAGAGGCATAGGTTCAGCATCAAGAGGGATGAGAACAACGCCGGCTCCTCCGCCGCTGCTGGCATTTAGATCCATCGAAGAAGAGGGTCATTTGATACGACTCTTCCCTGAGTGAAAGAGTGGCGATGAGTTCGTCAGGGAAATTAAAATTGGTGAATTGTTCCCCAGGTAAAGGGGCCTCCGCAAGTTGGTCTGCAATAGTTTGTCCTTTGATTGACTTCTGTTGTACAAACTCAAGGTCGAGGTCGGCGAGGAGCATAAGCCATCGGGCGATGCGTTGGTTTAGATGTGGTTTGGCATACATATAATGAATGGGGTCCGTGTTGGTGATGACAAAAGTTTTGTGATTCAGGAGGTAATGTCGGAGTTTGGTGGCTACGAATGATAGGGCTAGGCACAATTTTTCTACATGTGTATACCTAGTCTCGTAATCCACGAGAGTACGACTTATATAATAAACGGCTTGTTCTCGACGTGCCGAGTCCCGATGTGCGAGCATAGCTCCTATAGCATGGTCAGTGGCAGAAAGGTAAAGGTAGAAAGGACGATCATCCTGAGGTGGAATAAGCACGGGTGGCTGCAAGAGATAGGATTTGAGAGCTTCAAAGGCTTGGTGACACTCTTCACTCCATTGAAAGGCAATGTCCTTTTTAAGAAGGTGATGAAAAGGGTGACATCGATCCGAGAGTTGGGAGATGAAACGCTGGATGGATTGAAGTTTACCCTGCAAACTACGCAATTGTTTGAGGTTTTTGGGTGGGGGCATTTCTAGGATAGCTTTGACTTTAGATGGATCGACCTCAATGCCACGCAAAGAGACGATAAAGCCAAGAAGTTTTCCCGAAAGAACACCAAAGACACATTTCTTTGGTCAAGCCGACTAATATTACAACAAAGCATCGAAAATAATGGTTAAAACATCGAGATGTTCACTGCGATGTTTAGATTTTCCAAGAAGATCATCGACATAATCCTCAAGGATAGTGTGCATAATGTCATGAAAAATGTAAGTCATAGCCCGCTGATAGGTAGCACCAGCATTCTTAAGGCCAAATGGCATGACACGATAACAGAAGGTTCCCCAAGGAGTTATGAAAGTAGTTTTATGTTGATCGGCCGGGGCTACCAAAATTTGATTGTATCCCGAAAAACCATCCATGAGAGAAAGCATTTCATGGCCCGCAGTGAGATCAACAAGTTGATCAATACTTGGGAGGGGGAAGTCATCTTTGGGGCAAGCGAGGTTAAGGTCTCGGAAATCCGTGCATATCCGAAGTCCCCCCGTCGCTTTAGTGACAGGTACGATGTTAGAAATCCATTGAGGATAATCAATAGGCAAGATGAAGGAAACAGAAAGAAGTCGTTGAAGCTCTTCTTTGACCAAGAGGGCGATGCGTGGATGCATCTTTCTCAGTTTTTGTTTGACTGGTTTGGAATCGGGGTTTAGGGTGATGTTATGGACAGCAATGGTAGGATCAATTCCTGGCATGTCAGCGTAGGACCAAGCAAAAGCTTGGTTGTGGGTACGGAGAAAGGTAGTAAAGGCGGCTTGTTCTGATGTGTTAAGGGATTGTCCGATCTTCACAATGTGAGGATCCTCCTCCGTGTGGATGTTGATTTCTATAGTCGACTCATTCAACATGGTTTGAGTTTCAGACGGTAAGGCGCGTTGAATATAGGAGTCATCCGCCCCAAGGTAAGTGAGGATGGAGTCGTCATCCTGGCACTCAACAACATTAATCGAAGGTGAATCCTCTTCGATCATGTCTGGATACAGAATGGGAAGAGAAGATGGATCCTCATTATCACGTTGATAAGTGAGAGGACCTATGAAGATAGCATTTATGAAAAAAAAGTTAGGAGGGATAGATTCAGGGTCTATCGACTCTGTGGGTGATGATGGCAAAGTGGGTGATGATGGTTTGGTAGGGGTGACGTTGTCTTCTTCCAGGATACAACTGACACGAGGTGTCTCCTGTGTAGGTGTTTCAGGAAAATCGAGACCACTACGATCATTGTGTTTGTGTGTAGTCACGGGAATGAGTGTATGTCGGCCTTGTTCATAAAGACCAAAACCAAAGCCTTTCCAAGCACAGCGAGTCAAGAAGGTGAGGGCGAAACGACGATTTGTCAAGTATTGAAAATCGGATTGGAAGGGAACCACACCAAGAGGAGGTTCAGGGGTAATGGAGGATGCGTCAACACCCCCATATGTTAGGTTGGTGCGGCAATGGGGTGGTCCGTAAGAGATTACCTCCCCCACGCGACGGTCGTAGGTGGGATGTGCATGTAACTGTCCGTACTCCTGTGGGGTATGGAAAGAACTAACGCATATAGGTGGTACTCCCCCAAAGAAGGCGTTGAAAAACATCTACTAAGGGGTCGGAGGTTGGGATGTTATCTCGTGGGAAAGGAAGTAATATTTGTAGAATGCGGTTTCATTGGTCAAGGTGTAGGTGTGTCTAAGTAGATGGTCAAGGTTGGATGAATGGGTGTCTTGACTGGTACAAGCACATCATTAGGGCGATACAACATATTGCAAGTTTTGAAGGGGGGAGGATCAGCTTTTACGGTGTAGGACTTCCCCTCGTACTCAAATTTTATGCATCTATGTAAGGTGGAGGGAACGCATCCCATAGCCCGGATCCAAGGGCGGCCTAACAACATGTTGTATTGGAACTCTCCCTCAAGGACATAGAAGAGTTCGGGTAAAGTACGTGGTCCTACACGAATGTTAAGGATCACGGTGCCTAAAGTAGAAGTAATAGCATCATTGAATGATCGCAACATGATGGGGTTGGCACACATGCAACTAGAAGGGATATTCATTTGTTGGAAGGCTTTTGAAGAGATGATGTTTAGGCTAGCACCCCCATCAATCATAACACGACGTACCCGAATATCCCGAACGTACGCTGAGATGAAAAGAGCAGGGTCAGGATCTTCGGCACCAAAGTCGATAATTTCATCTTCGGAGAAACTGACAAAGAGCGGCAGCATTGCAGAGAGACGAGTATGGTTGGGGAGATAGATTGTTTGGTGAGTGAAGCAACATGATTGGGTGTTAGAATAGAGGTAATAGGCAAGGTTTCATTAGGTAAAACCTCTATCCCTTGAAGGATCTCAACGAGAGCTTGTCGATGAGATTCAGAAGTCTGAATGAGATCATACAATGTCATTTTTACAGGTGATTGGTGAAGTTGTTTGATCATAGTTCGATGGGCAATGCCATTAGAGACGGGATAGGCGGGTCCGCGAATAACCACTTTAGGTGGTGGTGCAATCGGGATGGTGGACGGAGAAAGAGATGCCGCAGGCGTGTTTTCTTTCACTTTCCCATTGTTTTTCTGCCCTCGAGTAGCAACACTAATCATATTGATCTCATGAATACGAGAGGAGGAAGATGGTAGGGATAGGTCATGGTTTTCGAGAGGTGGGGCTGTAATAATGATAGATCTTGGTGAGGCGGGGACAGGTGGTATAGGAGAGGGAATTGAAGCTAAAGGTCTCTCTCTTCGTAAGTTGTCTTTCTTAACTTTTCTATCTGAGAGAGGTGACGGATGAAGTATGGTTTTCAACGCTTTGCATCCCTCTACGTCATGTCCTGGTGTGTGGTGGTAAGCGCAGATTTTAGACTCATCGTAACCTATAGGTCGAGGTTTAGATGGATCATAAGGTCTAAGTGGGGGTAGGGAAATGGTCGCATTCTCCACCAACATAGCAAGGATTTTGGCGTAAGACCCTTTGAGTGGGTCAAAGTCAGAGGAAAATGAGGCTATTGACTGGGTGAGTCTTGGTGATGACGTGGTGTGGTTGGTTCGTATGGGGGTGGTTTAGCCAAGGAGTTTTGGTAATGGGTTTTAACTAACCGTGGTTTCTTTGACGTAGAAACTATGTTGGATGATGAGGCCACAGATGATGTGGTATCAGAAAACAACCACGGAGAAATAGGAGTGACAGAAAACAAATCTTTTGATGGTGGAATTTGTTTATGGTTGATAGGTGGACAGGATACGCGAGGTGACGATGTTGCTATACCCTTAGATTTTTGTATGGGTGCGTATGGCGAGGTCGCTTTAAAGAAAACGCAGGAGGTATGATATATTGATGTAAGGTAGAGGGATGGGGTCCCAATATGGAAGGTAGGTGTGACGACGAGGGTTTTAGTTGTGTTAACGGCATAGATTGAGGAGATTGAGTCTGTCTCCTAATGGGATGGACGGCTTTATTTTTAGATAAATCAAGCCGCTTAGGTGGGTGTGTTAGACTAGGTATGGGTGAGGTCCCAAGCATAGGGGAAGATTTGGCTAAGTTAATAGAAGTGGACGAGGTATTTGGTAGAGATGAGGGGGGTGAAGATGAGGACATGGGCATTTTAAGCTTCTGTAAACACTTCGGGTATATGGTGGAGGCATCAGGATCGGTCATTTGCATTTGAGTAGAATATGGCGTACTCAAACGTTCCCATAGGACCTATCTATCTTCTGTGGAATGACAGTCCTCACGTGTGAATAGGAACTTTTGTATGGAAGAAAGGTGGGTTGTGATTCCGGTCCACTGTGGGTGTGATACAAGGGGTATATGAGGCACTGTATCAATGGGCATTAAGAGGTCAACCGGTTGTTGAAAGATTTTGGTGATGAAGGACTAATAGGTAGGAGGGCATGTTTGAGAGGATCCGTCATGTTTAAAGAGTGTGGTGATGTCGGTTCAAGAGGTTTCTGCCTAGGATGAAAAGAAGTGGCGAGCCTTCCTCTTTTAGAAGCAAGAATGGTAGAAGGAGACGTTTGGGAAATAGATAAATTAGATAACATCCGATCACGCCTTACAAGGATGTGGTATAAGAAGGCTCATTTGTGAGAAGGGAACTCTGGGCAGCTAATTCCTTGATGGGTAAAGGAACGGCAAGGATTTCAGTTTGTCTTGATGGCGAGGAAGGGGGTTCGGTTTCCTGCGTTAGTGAAGAGGCTTGATTGAGAATTTGTTCGATAGAGGTCTTTGGTTGGGAATCGAAGACTGCATGGATCTCATGAACACTCTCCTCGGCTAAGATATCTTGGTTTAGTTTACTGTTAGAAGAATGATTCGGGAATGGTTTGTTGAATATTTTCAAATTTCGGTTAGCAGGGGCGTTAGGATTATCGAGGGCTATATCCCCTGCATCAACCATTTCCTGCACTATGTTTTTCAACATCTTGCAGCTTCATGACTCGTGTCCCTTCACGCGTGGAAGTTACAGTCATTTTCTTTGTACCAAGAAGGTATGGCGCGAGTGGAATCAAACCCGGAATGAGGTTTAACAGGAGGTAAGGTAATGGCTCCTGCTTTGAGCAATTTTTCCAATATCACACCATATGTTTCTCCCAAGGGAGTGTAGTTGATGGGTTCTGCTTTATACTTATAGGTGGTTTTTGGTGGGGTATTAGACGGTGGTTGGGATTTTACCATCACCGCGTGCACGGCCCCTTTTGATTTCGAAGTGGTCGATGGGTGAGGATTGGTGGTGTTAGGTTTGTTGGTGGAATCTTGGGTTCGGAAAGTGGGGTTTTTGTTACGCAACCGCAATTTCTCTTCCTCTAAGGCTCGAATCTCTAATTTTCGAGCCATAGTAAAGGCCTCGTCAAATGTACGGAAAGTTTGAATTTGGAGGGTAGGAGAGATGTGCTTAGCGCAGGCCCGTGTAAACAGTTCGATAAGTTTGGTCTGAGGTAAGGCATACGTAAGTTGGTTGATAAGGCCCCACCATCGTCCAACGAAATCTGCGATAGATTCGTCTTCAAATTTTCGGATGGCATAGAGGTCGGTGATAGATACTTTCTTGGCAATGTTAATGGAGAAATGATCCAAGAAAGATTGGGCTAGCTGGTTAAAAGAGAAGATTGAGTGCTGGGTTAAAGCACTGTACCACTCCAAGGTGGGTCCTGATAAGGACATGGGAAAGGTGCGGAGTAGTAAAGCGTCGTCGTGAGCAATCAGATAGCAGGCATGTCTAAATGATCGCAAGTGTTGTTGAGGGTCCTCCTTACTATTAAAATGGGTAAATTTTGGTAATTCCCATTGAGGAGGATATGAATGAAGGGGGACTGAAGGGTGGATAGGCTCCCGACAAACTTGCTCATATGTCAAGGCGCTATGACTTCCTAAAACAGAAGCCTCCAGATTATGCATTTTGTCCATCATTTGTTTAATTAAATCAGTAGTTGGATGAGATGATGGTGTGGTTGTGGTAAACGGAGGAAAATTGGGCCAAGGGCCACCGCTAGACAATGGTGGGGTTAAATGTTGATAAGGTATGGAGGACGACTGTGTTGAGGCAACCGAATAGGGATGTCCTATATAAGCTGTTGAGGTTACCGGATATGTGTGTGGAAATGAAAAGGTGGGCGGAGCTTGAGAAGGAAAGCTCGTGTGGATAGGTGGCAGAGAGCAAGTCATGAACTAACAATCAATGCAAGAGAGACGAGGTAGGAGCAGTCGGCGGTAATGACATGTTGGGCCCAAGATTAACCAAAGGAAAGCCAATCTGTGCCGTATGGACCCCTGAAGCTGCTGAGGTAGACGACGGGACTAAGGATGCGGAAGGCAAAGCGGAGTTATCAGGTGGAGAAGGGGCTAAATGAGTAGCTATACTGATAGGCATGCCAACAAGGAGTTGACCGTCGGGTGTACGGTCAAGGGCATGAGACAAATAGTATCAGACAAAGCTAGGATTAGCATCCAGAAATTTGGCAAATTCTTTATCTCCCACAGGAATTTTAGGAACCTCGCTGGTGTCCGTAGGATTCCCCACAGAATGTGAAGGGGGTGATTCAGGCAAAGAAACAGAGCAAGCATGTGAAACCATGGCGGCGGCTTGCTTTTGAGTGATAACAACCATGGACAGGAGTTCACAGTAGGGTTTCAATCTAGCAGGAACAGAAACTGACTCAAACTGGTGAAATTGGTAGGTGGCTGGTTTGTCAGAATCGAAAGACAATAACCGATATCGGTCTGGTAACCGATGTCGGTTATACTATAGCCGACATCGGTCAGTTAACCGATGTCGGTGTAATAAGACTGGTAATATAAGAAGCTGCTGATTTGATCGTTAACAACGCTCAATATATTTATCAAATTGTTCTAAGGTAATCACAGAAGACAGTGTATAACAAAGAAAACAGAACTGAAAACAAACAAGATGCACACGCAAATCCAGAGACTAACCCTAGGGTTAATTTTAATTATTGTGGGCTTATGCCTTTAGACGTGGAATGATGTCAATCCTAAACAAAAGACTTAGGGGAAATGTCAAGTTTGTTTTGGCTTATAAGGTTACCTCAATCGGGCGGAGGAATACCACGCGAAAAGGGGGATATTTTGAGTACATTGTGTTAATTGTGAAGTGATTCGGTATGTGTTGTGCAGTGAAAGTAAGATTAATTTCCTGTCAATACCATGGAAATCACCCCCACGTGTACAACCTGTTACTTAGTCTATGTTCACTAGAATTGAAAACAGCAAGCAAGAATGTAATGCACGTGTTTTAAACCCAAATCGAAAATGATATTCGATGAAGCAAATGAGATGACTTTCACTAATGCAAAACTAGGAAAGCGAGACAAATTCTTTACTAAATATAACAAAAACAAAGAACAACAAGTATGCTTCCTAAAATGAAAAATAAGCAAGAGAAACAAAACCCTAAATGGGTCCCACCTAAGGTGCAAAATGTTTCGCACTTTAATGTTTCTGCTCTGCAGAATAGACTGGATTCTATCCTATCATTCCTTTGAGAAATGATAAGGGTTAGGGCTAGGAGGAATACCTGTTGAATGTTGAGATGGTGTGCGCATCCGTAGAGAGAGATCGATCGACTACGAAGAACTCCTTTTGTCTTGGAAGGACTACTGCTTATCGACAAGAATGCAGGTCCAAGAACTGTGGTGATGAAGGTGGAACTCAGATAGGACATCCTGATGATCAGAAGATGAGATGTCTTCCCTCACGATGATCAGATGAGTGTCACTGGCTCGGTTATTGCGGCATTGCAATCTTGGGCTTGATGTCCTTCTCTACAATCTCTTCTTGCTTTCTTCACTTGTCTCTGCTCGGCCAAGCAAAATCTGGATTCTCTCGATGATTTCTCCTTCTCCCGATCAAATGAAAATCCGATCCTTTGTTTTTGGTTGGAAGTGGTCATTTACAGGGAACCGATGGCGGTTACGCAACCGACGGCGGTCGAGTAGGAACCGGTATCGGTCGGGTCAAAGAGGCTATTTTTGGTAAAATAGCCAGCTTTCCCTCCTTTTCTTCCGAGGGATTGGTAGTGGGCTTGGTCAAGTCATTATGAAGTTGGTTTTAGGTGCGGATGAGGAGTAATTAGTCATAGGTGTGGAATTGGACCAAGTTATAGGTCTTAATTAGGTTAGTTTAGGGTTAAGACTAGGTCATGATGAGGTGGCGACATGAGGTGGCAGGTATGGTGATGTGGATTTATTAATTATAAGGTAATTAATAAATAATTGTGTAAGGTTTAGGTGGTGAGGTTAGGTTGCGAAATGCGATGCGGGTCACAAGGGGTCGTAAGACACAAATTTGGTGTCTACATCTAATTGCAACATTTCTCTCTCTGCCCGATCAGGCGTCATATCCCTAGTCGAGATTATTGGAAATACCCCAAGAGAGAGTTATATATCAATTTGCTTTTGCTTTTAGCGTTTGCTTTCAGCTTTGTGCTTTTTGATTTGATTGATTCTTTTTCTTTATGAAAACTTATTTCAGCTCTCTTGTTTGACAAGGGGTTAGTAACTCACCGATGGCTTGATGGAAGGAGGGGTTATGATGATGACATTGGCTAGTGTCAAAAAATATGTCCAAAATTTCTTTGCAACAAGTTTTTTTTAGATGTTGATTGTGATGGGATCTCTATGAGGTCAATCGTTCTTTAATTTACCAAGGTGATAAAAGACTAAGGCCAAACAGGATATTGTTATCCAATTTTTCACATAGGACAAAATTAGACAACGAGGTCCTATTATGAATAAATTACAACATTGGTCCCAAGGGCCCGTTTAGTCATCACAAAGATAAAATGACTAAAATAATTAATAAATTGATAAGTGAGCTCTCCTAGCTTTAAATAGGATCAAATCGAGCCCAACTCGGGCTCAACTCAATTTCTAGCTCGGATAGGGTGCTCGGTGTGTAGCTCGAAGGCGGGAAGGGGTTGGCTTTTTTATGAAAACATAACAAGGTGATGTCGATTCTTTCATCAACTCGGTCAAGCTGGTGTAGTCAGCTCGGAAGGTAACTCAAGCTAGGTGGAGTCGCTTCAATATAGATCCTGCTCGATAGGGAACAATTCACTGAGGTAGAGGTAGGATGGCTCGATAGTCATCCAAAGGAGCCAACTCGGCTATAAAATTATTATAAGGGACCGAGCTCACAGGAGCTCAATGAAGACCAAGCTCATGGGATCGAGCTGAAGATAGCCCAGGATCTCATGAGTGCAAGAAAGGAGCTTGGCATGTTTATCACAAGGATCTTGGTATCACCGTAGAAATGAATGCGAGCTCAGGATTAAAGTTCAAAGAAATTATTCATGTCTTACAAAATTAAGATGAGCTTGGTGCGAGTGAATCAGGGTCCAAGGACTTGGTGATTCGAGTGGGCTCAATCCATGCATAGAGGGATTGGTTATAGGGCTAAGCCAAAAATAGAGATCCATGGATAGCTCACTAATTCAAGAGAGAAAAACTCGACCAATTCACAAGACTCAGTTAGGTTGATGCACAGGAAACTCAACTCAAGCACTTTGTTGAGAAGAGTTGATTTGATCATAGGCACATTGGTAGGGAGCTTGAGAATGGCTCAATATTGACTTGAAGAATTCCAAGCTCATTGAGCCATTGTGGTAAAAGCAAGACATAACTCAATTGGTGACACAAAATTATAGGTTCATTCGACTTGAAGGACTCAAACGTGGTTGAACCATTGAATTTAGCTTTGCTCATGGCCGAGTTAAATGGATGTGGTTACTTGAAGGACCAGTCAAGCCACTTGATTGGAATGTCAATTCCAACTAGCTCATACTAGTATTAGGTTGATATATCAAACACGTTATGAGGGTCACGATAAGACAAGAGTAGGCGAGCTTGGTGATGAATAGATCAGTTAGCATAGAGTTTTTGAGTTCAACAGTTTAAGTGGGATCATAAAAGAGGAGATTAATCTATGAGGTGTCATAATGATGAAGTCACAAAATTTGAGCTCACCTTTCACTCACAACCAAGTTTCCTAATGGCTCGGTCGAGTTGTAGTGGATCGGGTGGAATTTTTTTAGGTTCGCAGAGATGGATTATGAGTCGGTTCAGGAAAAAATACACACCAAGTTGCTCAAACATTGAAGTAAATTCAATATGGGATGCATGTGTGAGTGTAAGGAAGGAGCTCGATGATCCTTAGGATGAAATCATGATGACTCGACATTAAAGTGTAATAGTGAGCTCACAGTCGAGTTGTATTAGCTCAGAAATCTTGAGGATAGCTCGGTGAGCCGGATGGTCAATACTCGTAGGCGAGCTAGTGGAAAACTTCGGTGGTGAGGCGAGTCAAGTTAAAGAGCTCACTCGATTAAGCATGAGGAAGGGGAGCTCGTAATTCAAGACTAATGGAGCACGGATCGAGGTGAGGTAATCTCATACCGATTTGAGGAGTTTCAAATGGTCGCGCTATGGGATAATGAGAATACCACTCGGAGAAGCTCGAATGATCTAGGTTGAAAGCGATGAGCATCTTGATTGATGCAAGGTGTCAAATCACATTACCAAGATGAGGGGGGTTCAAAATATTCTTGCTCCATTTCTAATCAGGTGGGAAAGGGTGATGGCTAATCCTACACTTAGACATGGCATGGGAAATTTGGGAAAATTTGGGTCCATAGCACAGTCAAGTTGGTAAAATGGTGTAAAACTCCCACACTCCCATCTTCACTGTGGGAAATTTGTATAAGCATGGCCAAGTGTGAATCGTGAGATGGCAAGCCAGGAGAGAAATCCCACCAAATAAATGTGTTGTCAATAAACCAATTTGGATGCTAAAACATCTTATTAGTGTGTGAAGGTGAGTAATATTTAATGATCTTGGTGAGTCATGAGGAGTCTGAGTCCTTCATCAAGTAAACAGTGGCAAGTCATCTCATGTTTTAGTTATGAGGATCAGTTCACCCGTAAATTATTTTCATTTGTTACGTTGAGTTAATCAGCCATTGACGACCTGAAAATGGTTAGAGCTCGATGAAGAGTGGGAGCATAGTCATAGCGGTGTAGAGCTCATTTTGGTAGCTTGTCAAGGTAAGGAACCCGATCGAGTTTTGGTTAAAGATCGATCATCGTAGGAATGATCCAGGCATTAAACGTCAAACATCAATTGAATGAAATAATCACCATGTATAATGACACCACCTCCACTAGCTTAAATGGGCTAGTGTTTGTATAGAGAATGCTGTAAGCTATGAAACTAGGTACAGGGAGAGCTTCATGCAAGAAAAATTGTGAACTGTTAAAAGGAAACAATTCGGTGGAGGTCAGTCTTGGTAGTTGAGTTGGGAGCTCATTGAAAACATTTGGTGATGATCGGGTTCGAGTTGGTAAATGTGAGAAATCATCGTTCGATGGAACTTGATGCAAAATAAGGAGGGCTCAATCTCAAGTTGGTAAATCGGTCCCTCGCCAACCTTAAACTCGGAAGTGAGCTTGGCATCATGGGGAAGCTCGGCGAAAATAATCTTAGCGCAAAGGAATGACATATTCTACGGGGCGGGAGTTTGGAGGATGGAGCTCACCGCTCGATCATGGATCTCGAAGGAAAGCATGACACTCAGTGTGGCTTAGTGCTTGGGAAAAACTTGCAATAAGCTCATAACTCGGAAATCAGGAACGTGGATGCAGGTGGTAGCTCATGGCAAGGTGATGAGCACAGCACATGAGATGCACAAAAATCCTAACTCGGTGCGTAGAGATAAAAGGAAGGCATGTCATCGGAGGAGAACAAGAGCCAATCTGACTCAATTAAGCTAAAGGACATGACACAAGGTTTTTGTGCATTGAAGAGATGACTATATTACTCATTGAGGAGTTGTTGAGAAAAGCTCGGCGAGATGACCCACGGATTGAACCATGCACAAACCGAGTCAATTGAAGGAACTCGTAGGTGGGTAGAGGTGAACGATCTCAATAGGCGAGTTGATGTAGATAGATTTGGTAGAAGGATCTCATGATGGTGAGGAGTTCGTGGAGTTAGGTCACACGGAGGAGCGTTAAGGGCTTGATTCGGTGAAATTCAAAACAAGGATGAGAAAAGTCGACTTGAATTAGAGATGAGCTTGCCATAGTCGAATGCAAGGGAGCTCGATTCTAGCAAAGGAGCTCGGTGTGGCCATAGCAAGGTAAGGCTGATTCAAAGTGAGATCGGTTATGTTGAGCGGTGGAGGAGCTCATCCGAGGTGAGCTCATTTGGGCAACCGAGTAGCTCGGTCAATGCGATGGTGTGGAGCTTGGACCCATCTTGGTGAGTCAAGCTTGGCGAGCCAGCCACCGAGTTGGGCTATTTTTGGCCTTTTCCTCATGATTCCCCCTTCATCAAAAACCGGTCAATAGGGGGCCACTAGTAATTAAATTAATAGTTTATTAATAATATTTATTATTATTATTATTAAAATATTTTATTTAGATATTCTTTTGATTAATTGAGAAGATCAGGTCAACCAAGCATTAATGGCACATGATGGAATATTCTCAAAGTGGTTCAACCAACTGTAATAAATACATCATGTGCCTTTAATTTAGGAAGGGAATTTATGACTCCTTCTCTCCTCTCTCTCAAATTATTCTATAAATGTAAGTTGGAAGCTCATTCCAAGGGGTTCCAACAGTTAGATAGGTTGGACAATTAGATATCTTAGGCAAGTGAAAAATTTCAAGATTCCTCTCTCTTCTGCAAGTTGTCCTTATATGTTGAGAGAACTTTCAAGCCTCCTTTTCAAGACTGTAATGGAAACCATTTCCTCTTCTGAATGTATGATGCATTGTGCACATTGTTGAAGTAATAAAAGTGTGTGTTTTGTGACTAATCTCGGTCCTTTCATCCTTCTATACTTCTTTGTGCCTTTTCTCATGCTTGTAGGTACACCTGTGTGTAAGTCCATGTTTCTATTATATCTTCTTGGAGTTTTATGCTTATCAAGTGGTGGAGTATCACATGTAGTTGAGTTATGGTTCCCATTCACCCTTCTTAAGTTCATCCTTCTTCACTGGAAGACCGATAATGTGTTTTTTTATCAAGTTTAACAAAGGGAATGCGTGCTTCCTAGTCTATGGTATTCAAGACCCTCTCTAAGTTGCAGGTAGGTGAAGTTGACTTGTGGTGCACACACCCTCTTCAAATTAACACTTCCCGAGTCTAGAAACACCCTTTATTTATTGCATCACCATCCCTAGTATAGTTTCATTTCTGAAAATCTCTTTCCTAAAACCCATGAAAATGTTAACATAGGACTAGATAACCATTTTATTGCACTAGGAGTAGTTAGTTTAGGAAGAGGAAGTCACCTTCTCTGGAGGTTCACCTAGAGCCCAAGTCCCACGACTTGAAAGGTGATCCCATGTTTCCCAATCACACCGAACATCCTATTCACATTCCGGCCATTCGTAGGAGGGTGCAGTGATTTGGCGACAACGAGATACCATAGAGATAATTATCACACTATGTGTGTAAATAGGCTAACCAAAATATCCACGAAGGGATGAAAATGGTAGGAAGACTTACAAAAGAATAACAAGGAAGGGAAGAAAGAACATCCATGCGTATGCAATACCATTGCAATGTGTGTTCATTTACCTTTGATTTTTTGAAATGTTTTCCATTATTTTTTTGTATTTTGTCTTTTTTGAAAGGTGGGACCAATAAGGTCACTTGACGTGATAAGATCCAACAACAATGTTAGAAATTTCCTTGATAAGGAAGACTATGCATGTTTTCTTATCAAGAGTCATATTATCCCTGATCTCAATGATTGTGGTGAGCTCATACTCAATAGATGATTGTGTTTTATCGTGAAACGTGGATTTTATATTTGGGATATTAAGGTCCCTATCCATAGGTTTCTGCACTTTATGCCATACTTTATGGGTGTGTTGATGTGCATTTTTTAAGTGATTTTTAAGTGTATTTGATTCTGAATTTTAAGATTGTTTAAATTGTTGTGAGATTTAGAGCTCTTGGAATTTTTGATCTGATCCTAATGAAGGAACCATTTTGGTTTTCTATAAGCTACTTTGTGACTTGTCTGATCCCAAGAAGTGGGAGAAAAAAGTGGACGAATAGAATTGATGGGGAAAATGATGGTGTGTTTACCAAAATCATTGATAGAAGAATAATATGATGGACGTGAAGGATGTGCTCCAAGAATTAAAGAGAATGGGCTACCAGGAGGTGTCCCATAGATTGAAGCTAAAGGACTACAAGGATGTGGTGATAAGATTAAAGATGAAATACTTCTGGTGGTGTCCCATATATGAAAGATGAACGACTATTTATAGGTGTCCCAAGAATCAAAGATGAGGGACATCAAGGACTCGATGCAGCCTAGAATTCTCAGATAACACCTAGTCGATCTGACACATCACTCAAAGATAGGCTGAGCACTCACCCGAAGTGTGCCAAGGTACCAAGTCCCTATTTAGGGTTATTGTAGTAGGATGGTAGCATGGTGAAGTGATAAGGACATATAGTTAGAAACTAATCCATCATTACACAGTTATACCAAACCAGATCTATAAAGGCATGCATTTAAGTATAAATCATCAAGAAATCAATAGCATGCAATGATAACACATATAAGACACTTTGGTTCGGCCAATATTCTTCATATATTAAACAACAATATAGAGTCTTGATACAATAATAGTCATCTGCATGGATCTATTACAATTATCCAGTCTCATGCACTCATGAATCTCTAACCCTTCAACACGGTATATCAACTAGGTGATTCATCTAATATATATAGGGTGGGGAACTTGCCCTTCACCGCTAACTATGCCAAAAATAGGTCGCATGCTAATAATAGCCACGCGTCGTTTACAATTATAGCCATACATGCAAGTATGCTATTTATAGATCACTTACAGTTAACTAGAGTGATGAATCTATTCTTGGATTACTTCCATGCAAGAGTGCTTCGATATGATCCTCGAAATATAGACAAAGCATGGCGCGCAAGTCTCAACATCACTTTGTGTGTTCCGCACGCCAGCCTCTGAAAATAGACTTGATCTACAAAATCAGCTAAGTCCCGAAAGTCTGACTCTACACCTCATGTGTGACGCCTTCCTATTCCTTTGTGCCTTCGATCCCATTATGTTTTTCCATCCAGACTCTATGTTTTAGTTACTGCTAAGTGTTTTATCTGATCAACATTACCCCACACTAATCTCATTGTCGCCTGACAATGGTGATGTCCACAACTAAGTAAAGAATAGTTGAAATATAGAATGTTGAATGAATCTTACACAAAGAAGAGAAAGGAATTTAAGAATCAAAGAATTATTCAGGCCTTCAAGCTCCTCCGTTTCTTTCTGAAGTATCATCTCTGAATACTCCTCCTTTATGTCCGCTTCTAAGTTCTCCCACTCTATTAATGCCTTTTTGCTTTCTTTAGAACATCCACAATGATATATTCTAGCTCATCTTGAGTTAGTTTTCCTTGCTCATTCTGGATTACAAGCATTATGCTTGACATAGATGTATGCATCCCTTCTAGCACATCCATCTTCTAAGCAATGAGTTTTCCAAGTTCATATAACCTCTCTTTATGCGGTACATGTGCATGGCCAATGCCTTGTGCTTCTGCTTTACCATAGTTAGTCATTCAGTGTGGCCTAGTGTGTCATCCTTCATGGCCTTTTGCACCTCATTGTCTTCTGCCAGTGTTTTTACCCTTATTAGTGCATCTGGAGTTGTGCATATCATTAAGGCATGATCGGATTTCTTCAGCTCCTCTCGGAGTGCTTGTAGTAGGCCCTCATATGTAGCAATCTTCCTTACTACTGCAGCCTATGATTTTTCTACCTCTTCTGCTGGGTCCTTGGGTTGCTCTGGTATACACACCTTTTCATCCTCCAATACTAATTTTATCATTGTTCTTACATAGTGCATCACAGAAGGAAATTATTTTGGTACCTAGTGATTCCAAATGTGGGCATACCTTTAGTATATCATCTCCAATTTCCTCCACCATACTAACAAAAGTCTCATATTTCATTTTGCTCAGATCCCTCTCCTACACTAAACGCGTTATTTCCACATCCTTTTCTTTTAGCTCCTCTATCAGCACTTTAATTGTAGCAGATTTGTCAATGTTTCTTCTAGCTACCTCAATAGATACTTTCACCAAGGCATTGCTTACCTACTCATCCATCATAACAGTTGGTTTAATTGTCATGTGCTAGACTTCTGGTGCCTTCTTCAACTATCTAGATGCACATGATTCTTCACAGACATCAAAATCCGGTTCATCCATATGTGTATGCATCGACCATGAAAGTTTCTTTTGTGTTTGTAATGTCACCTTGTTCTCATCCATAAGCACCCATCCAAATAAATATTTTTACGCAATGGTGCTCTAGAACCGAGCACGAACAATCATCTCCTGGTCCTCTACATACCCCATTGTTTGTACCCTTATGTCCTCACTTGTCCAACGACCTTGGCCCTTTTGGAATGGCGGCATCAAGGTTAGGAATATTGGCCATCCTCATCCTTGCCTTGTGTAGCTTCTGATTTCTCCCTTTCTTCCTCTCCATTCAGTTTTTCCTCCTCCTCATTCTGAGGCTCCTCTTCTTCCTATGATGGATTGGAGATGGAAGCGCTTTCTCCTCAAACTCTTCTCGCTTCTTCATCTAGCTTGAGCTTTCTTCTTCTCTTCTTCTCCTCAGGTTCCTTTACCGGTGAGAGTCACGGTGACTTCCTTATTGTCTGTTGGGCTTCTCCTTGTGACCTTGTGTGCTTGAACACCTTTCTGAACCTTTGGTTGCCCTGTGCTACCTCAGTATTTTATTCTCCTTGTGAATCCGTCACGTGCTCCTCCTCCTATCCACCAGATGGTTGCTTCCTCCTGCACACCAAACCACCGCTATCCTCATGCTCTTCATCCTCTTCCTCATCATCCTGCATGGGTTTAGAAGGCCTAGGTGTTGGAATGTTTTCCATAGTATGCTTCCCCTTTGGTGGTCCTGGGAGTGCAAACTCATTCTCTACATACTTATTATTTTCCATCTTTGGTTTAAGTTAGAGATATATGAGTGCGGCCCCGATATCCCCAATAGCAAGTGTTTCTGGTTTGATACTCAAAATCTCTGAGATAATACTCTCATTATAAGCATTATTCCTCGATATCCATACTTCTTTCGCAAGGTGTGGTATTCGCAATCCACCTTGTCTACATTAAATACTAACCTCCTTGTATCAGTGAACCGATGAATGAAAGCTTGAAAATACCACATTGTGAATGTGTATGGTAGTTTGCACCAGGGGCTCCATGATCCATCCACCATCGAAAACGTGCAATACAAAAGTGTTGGTAAATAGAAAACTGAGCTTGCTTCCCCAATACCGAGGGAAACTCCTTTGGTATGCACCACTCCTCTTCAAAAGTTACACGGAGCCTGTCATACCACATCTCTGCTCTCTCCTTTACCCCATCTATCATAGACCCCTTACATAGATACTTGCTAAATCTTTCAGATGGAGACTTGTTATTCATGGGGTATTCCCATATATTTTCTTTCGGGCCATCTGGTACTCCAATCTCCATGAATACTAAAGAAAGTAAGACAAAACCAAAACTTATCTTGCTTCCTGTGCACACTTCCTCTATTATTTAATCGTAATAAAGCCGAAATGTTGTAAATAACCCCTTCTGACATGTGCTTTGCCACATGCAGCCACATTGAGTTTACTTGTGACCAACGATCTTGGTCATTCAATTTTGTGACCAGGTGCACTTCTAATTTTACTACCAGACAATTGTGTAATTTATCTATGTCCATTCTATGCGGTCCTTTCTGGTATCCCAATGCTTTGTGTGTTTCCAATATGGCAACCTTGTCAGTTAGGTCATTTTTGATGTCCTCACCCGTCACCTTTAAACCTGTTACCGTGGCAATTAAAATGGGTGTTAGTCTTACCCTTCACCCTGTAAAATAGAAGAAGTCCTCATGGACTTGGCTCATCAGCCACCTGTATAATGGTGCATATTTCCCAAAGTATGGGAGCTCATATAATTGGTAAACACCAATCCTTTTCAGTAACTTCTCCCCTATGTCATCATATATCGACATCCCATCACCAGTTCACCTGTCTGTTCGGGAGTTAAGTAAATCATCCAACTTCTTCTAATTGTCCTTGGTTCGGTGGTTGTACTCGCTTATTTTGCTCTTTCGTATGTGGGAATCCCATTCTGGCCCACAATTACTTCTTCAGGGTACTACATCTCTGAAAAATTGCTCTCAAGAGTCATCTCTTCCTCCTCTTCCACTACTACCTTCTTCTTTCCTTTTGTTGTTGTTGCTTCCTTCTTTGGAGCCATTCTTCCCTTTGTGTTGTGTTTCTACACCTTCTTCTATAACTCTTTAATGGTTTACTTCAAACCCTAACCCGATTCAATTGTGCCTGAATTTTAATTGCAAAATCACACGCCCTAGCTTTTGCTCTATCAATCTGCTTCATTCAAACCCTTCTCCTATGAGGATACAAGCTTCTCCAATACACAGATCTTCCTTTCACGCCTGGTTTCACCCTTTTTGCACCTTGAATTGCTTACTCAACTCTTCACACTTAGCTCTTCATCAAATTCTCATATTTTCAAGGGTAGAAATGAATTTGCATCCCGTCCTTATATATATTTTAAATTTTTAATACATTAATTACTCCTCCATTTACTAAATATTTCTCATTTATTGCTCAATTTCATCATTTCCGCACGGTACATCTTCGCGCCACACGCCTATAACCTTCTAGCACACCTTCCTACCTTCCGGTCGGTCACGCGCTAGAATTATCTTCAACGCACGCTCTAGCACCCGAGTACCTCATCACTTTTGAGAAGCGCACCTTCTCCCCGGTAGTTATCATGGTTGTCGCTTACCTCGCATTATCGTTTCCTTCATTCATCTCCATCCTTGGTTACTTTTGAGAAGCAATCCTTTGTAAATCACCTAGCTTACTTCCGCCTTCCGATTATTGTTATCTTCGAACTTGGTCATTTTCGCTCATTACACAAAAATAAGAACTAAATTGGCATTGATGATGAAAGAAACACATTAAGGAAATTTAATCTTTCATGTTACATCAATCAAAACTTATGTAGGGTTTCCTATCTATTTCCTTTGGTGCTTCTATTAAGTGTCAACATTCCAAATGTTTTGGTCCCCTTTGAGGTCTCTTAATGTTGCACATAAAATCCCTTTCCGAAAAATCTGGTTTTAGAACTTGGTCAAACCTTTCGGTGGGCGTGCTTTCATGGTGCATCGCCAACTTGTCAACACTCAAATGTTCCAAATGTTCCGCCTCTTAATGTTGTGCAAAAGGCAGTGCCAACTTGTCAACACACTCCAAATGTTGTGCCTCTTAATGTTGCAAAAATCACAAAGGTCAACACTTCAAAAGCTACGCCATGGTGCAAATATTTTTGTGTCGACATCTCCCTAAGTGCACCATAGAAAAAGTTGGTGGTGCATTTATTACACCTTTTGTTATATATAGGCGCGTCCGAACCTATCATTTTCATAATTCAAAAATGTGAAAAAGTTATTCCTCTGTACTTGTCAGCATTCCTGTCAACCCTGCGTGTTGCCATTTGTCACGTGTTCGTGGATCCCACATCATCTCCTTTATCGTTATATATTCCTGGTAAGTGGTCCTTGCTTTTCTTGTGGCTTTGTTGTGGTTTTTCTGTTGTTTTAGGTGATTAGGATTGATAATAAACAATGAACCTAAGAAGATAACACAATCCCAATATATTTTGTGCAACCCACTTCAAACCGTTCTCCATCCTCCTTCCAGATCTACAAAACTGGAAGATTCTGCCACAAAACTACTCAAACTCATTTGTCCTTTGTTCCCTGTTGTGCTAAAGTTTTCCCTCCTAGCCATCAAAACCACAAAGCAAAGAGAGTGAAAATCATATATTTTTGCAAACACTCACTATTTTTCCTTCGGCGCAAGCTTCATTATTGTTACATCTAGCACAGTTGCACCACATGTGCACTATGTCCCTATGCAGCATAAGCCTTCTCCGCACCTTGTAAAAACTCCAAAAATTCCTAAAGCACAAGCGCAAGCACACATACAGCTACAACAACATCTAAATGTTGTGCAAACCCTTCTCATGTGCACGCATAAGATAAACCCTTGGCGCACCTCACCTTAATGTTGCATCTACCACATATGTGCCGATGGCACACTTTGACCTTGCTACACCAAATAAATCTACACCTAGTTAAAACACTTCATATGGCACAAGTGCACATCCATTGACACCAACATCTGAATGTTGTGTGTAGTCTTTCCACCCCACCCCCTTTTGGCATTGTTTCCTCCCATGCAACATGTTCCCAAAGTGTGCCTTGCTTTTCTAAGACCCTGCAGCCTGTAGTAGAGCTGCGCCTTGCACCTAGAGACTCATAAATTGCTAACTTTTCATTCTATAAGCTTTGATGGATGACTTAACAACTAACATGGCTCTTCTGTGATGGACTTCCCTAATTCTTCTTGCAAATCAACAACTAAACTCAGATTCACACATGTCTTCATCGAGTAAGAAGCCAACCAAGTCCAAGGGTAAAGCCAAGCTAACAGAAGAAGAAATGAAATATAAATACCAAAGGGTCAGGATGCCTGAATCCCTTGCAGAGTGTGACCTGGATATCAGAGATTCAAAACTTCGGTCACATTGACATGGAGGACTTCTGGGCCAGAACCAAGAAGGTCATAGGCATCCCATGGATGGATAAATTGGTTGGCAGTGGTCTACACTTTGCTGCAAGGATTCCCGTGAGTGCACAATCAACAAGTTCATGATGTTGGTGGGCCATTGTTACAATAAAGACACAAGATGTGTCAAAAATGAGAAGGGCGAGGTAATAATCAACCTCACTACCCGGCATTTTGAGATCATGTTGGGTATCCCTCACCACCGACATTTTGTAGCAGTAAGCCAAGAGGACTGCATGAAGACATGGAATGAAAATGAAGACAAATGCATGCAGTTATGATGAATGAGGTGTACCTCAAAAACAAGAAGGTGGTAAGCAGGTGGCCATAATTCATTCATCGCAGTGACTTTTCGAAAGAGTTGAGTGACACCATCACTTTCTGAGTAGAGTGTTTGGGCTTCCTGATGCCCATTACTTTCACAAGTGGATGCTCAGATATTTAGAAACAATGAGCAAAAATGTTCTGATCAATCATTTTTGATGGGGAGAGATTATCAACAAGACACATCTCTCGAGAGCAACTTCAACAACTTTCAACAACTGGGAAGTTCTATATGAACTCCTACATGGTATATGTTGTTGCCTCAGAGAGGGACTACCCAGCATTGAGTCGATGCGGGGTATGGCCCCAGGTCAGAATATACGAGTACTATCCAGAGTTAAGACTGGAAAATAGCATAGCACAATTCAGCAAAATCAATGATGCCTTCTTCTACGGCGTCATCTGCCTCTTGAGGCCCAATATGACTCATGGTCGGATGACCAAAAGTGTGGTATCCACCACAGAGAAGTGGGGAGCAGTTATTCATGCAATTCCCCACTTTCACCTATCTCAGAGCCACCAAATTCTTGGGAGAGCCCACCAAGTTGCCAGGTATGTGGGACCCAAGTTGATCCTATTGGAGCTGTCTAGACAACTTATCACATACCATGAGAAGTGTTTGAAAAGAAAGAAGGGTGGAACTCCATTCCCCCTCACAATGGGTAGGTACACCTGCACTTCATAGAGAAAAGCCCGAAATGTTTACAGAGCTTGAATTGCTCAACTTAAAGCATAATTTCCTAACGAGGCCAACCTTTGATCCTCATGATTTCCTTCCAAGGGCAAAGCTCGATCCAATTCACATCCCTCAGATCAAGATATCTACATCGATCTATATCACGAAGTCGAGCTCAAATGAAAGGATCACTCCCGCTGCCTGAGAGAGATCATTCAATATGGTGTGGCCATTGTCCCAAAGGGCTTCCAAGCAACTGATCAAGAGGTTGATCAGGTTTATCTAGACACGATGGGGACAATTGGTCGTTTGCTGAAATTGATAGAAACAAGGCACCTCAAACTATTGAGGAAAGGGTCAAAGGCACTCTGCAGCACTTGAGCATTGGTGCAAGAAAAATAGTCTCATCTACCTTGGAGTAGACTTTACCATGTCTCCCTTGGGTAATGCACCCACCAAGCCAAAGCACTTTCCTAAAGGCAAAGGAAAAGATAAAGAGGGAGAGCAAGCACTTGCTCAGAGGAAATTCTTAGAGCCCTCCTTCCACCACTGAGGAGCAGGTAGTAAGCCTGATATCCCCGAAAAGAAGAAGTGGTAAGTGCTCCAACGGGCACATCCACTCAGGATGTTGCCACTACTACAACTGGTGAGGTTCCCATCATCCCCTCTCCCGCTCCTCCTTCCCCTCCTCATGTCACTCAACCAACCACTCCTTTGGTTGTGTCTTCTCCATCGCCTTCTACCATTCCCCTCCCTCTTCCTCCATCTTCTCTTCCCTCACGGATCTATCCCCTAGCATTTCTTCCCTCATCTCACAGATCCCTTCCACCCCCACGGTTTCCTCTCCTAGTGACTCCTACCCCCGTGAGCATTGGAGGGTTGGCTTCTTTCTCAATGCCACCACCGAGTGTCTCGACACATTTCCCATGTCCACTGTAGTTGCTCCTTCTTCCACCCCATTTCCTCTTCTTCCTCTGGTCCCACTCCCCTAAGTCTAGAATGGATCTCCAAACACCTAAGTCAGCACAAGAGGAAAGTCCCTATTGCACCTATGGACTTCTCCATTATTCCAACTAAAGGGGCTAAGAAGCAAAAGGCTATAACCCGCTTCTCTCAAAGCACTTCAGGTGAAAGAGTTATGGAGATCGCATACCCTAATCCCACAAAGGAGAAAAAAGATCTGTCTCCTACAAATTTTATAGTGACTCAGGTCACAATGGGAACATCCTCAGAAATCCTACAAGGAGAGGCCTTATCCGCAGTGGATGCCCTTTGCAAAAAGCTTCAAGAAGCAAAGGAAGAGAAGAGAATATTAAAAGAGCAAAACAAGCATCTTCTCCAAGCCCTACAAAAGATGGGCAATGCACCTCCTATAGCTGCCACCGAAACTCCTAAAGCCCTTAGTCAGGAGAAGATAAATGAGTACCAAGATTGGTGAGCAAGGTGTAGCAGTGTCCACTTGGAGAGAGCAGATCCTCAAAGATAGTGAGGAAGTGATTACAAAGTTCACAGAGCTGTATCAAAATATAGATCAAGCTAACAAGGAACTCCAGGCAATAGTAGACCTATCTTCGAAGAGTTGGACCATGCCAGGTTACAACACGAGACATTCCAGAAGATGCTTGACTACCTAGTCATGACTTAATGAAATTCAGGTGTCTTCGATCACCCGAGAGCACCCAATAAAGTCCTTGCTGCTTTAGACTATCGGGTTGACCAAATGGAGTTTGTCTTGGAGAAAATAGAAAAAATCAAGGAGGAAGCCTTAGATGCAATGCATCAAATGGAGCAGATCATCTTAAGGATGTCTCCAGGTTTTCTCACCCCATCATACGCCTTGAGGAAGGTAGATGACACTATTCGATTTTCAAAGGAATCGCATCACAAGGTTTAGAGTCAGAGGCCACTTTTGATATAGAATCTATCAACAACCTTCTGGCCTATCCAACTTTGTTGGATACCTGATGGAGGCAGGTAATGAATACTTCAAACTCCCGAAAAGACTCAGAGATGAATGGGAGACTTGCGAAGTCATCGGGATCACACCAAAGGTCCCGCTCAGGATCAACTTCAAACAATGGTTAGCAAGTTCATGGAGTATCGAGCTCAATTTCACATTTCCTCTCCTGAGTAGAAGTAGGACACTCCTTTCCAAGCCAAGGGATGACGATGAATAGGCTCCTTCCTCCTAGGATTTATCCCATTTTTGTAAAATATTTAAAAGAATGTTGGCACAAATGATGACATCATCCATGTTGCATCATGAGATGTTGTCATCCACAAAATTGCCCCAAAGTCAACTTTTGACTTTTAAATATTTTGTAGATATTTTGTAAATAGTTGTTGGCTCCTTTTTGTCTTCTTTCTCCTTCTCCTTCTATAAATACTGGAATGCTTGTTGTATTCCATGTGAGAAAACTTGTATGAAAAATAGAGTGAAGAGAGAAAGACTTTGAGCCTTCTTGTAACAGAACATTATTAATACAAAATTGAGACTTTGTGTTGAATTCTTGTGTTACGTGTTAGATCTTTCTTAAGTTAGATCTGCATGCTTATTCTATTGGATTCACCTATGCTTTTGTCATTTGTTTATCAGTATTGCTTTGTTTGTTTATGTGAGTAAGTTTGGCTCTGTTTACTACCAGCCTAAAACATAAACCCTCTGACCTTTCTACTTTGGAATTCATTTCTTTTCTCCCTTCAGATCCACCTTTCTTCCATTCCTTCCTTCATTCCTTTCTATTCTTCGTCGGAACTATTTCCACCGGGATGAGATCCCAAACCCCCTTGAAGGTAGAATACTATAAGACTTGCATAGATTCCTGCTGGTAGAATAGCAATAAACTAGTTTTACTTTGTTGTCTCAAAGAGGGGCTATGCCCTGCACACTGCTGTTGGCTTGTCTATCCATAGATCTACCCCCACCCAATGATTTTCGGACCAACAATTTTGGCGACTCTACTTGGGGATCGAACCAGATCTATGTGAATGTTATGTCAGCTAAAAGACACTAACAGTTTTTAAAGTTTGAGGTGACTAAGAAAATAGATAAAACTGTAAAAATCACTACCTGTTTGCAAATCTTAACTCTTTGTTTAAAATCTAAAATTTTTGCAAAAGTGATCCAAACTGAAAATTTTCTTCAGAGATCCATAGATCTGGACTAGTTAGAAACCTTTAGTTCACTGAGTTTTTATAAAAACCCGTATATTTCCGTAGATCTGAGATCTTGATATTTTTACAAATATTTTCAAACCCTTGCAAAAAGTCAAATCTAAGATCCAAAATCAGCTTACTAAGTTAACCATTATTTTATCCTCGCTAATCTTTGTCATTAAACCACAATCGGTTTTCAAAAGAGGGATAAAATTAAATATTTAGAAAAGTACATGCTGCTGATTTTTGTCAGAAAAATTAGAAAATCAGCAAGTACAAACAAAAAGAGTTTTTAAATCTACTCTAAAATCATTGCAGATCTGAAAGATACACTGGCGGGTGAGCCATTTACCCATAGCAGGAGAGCTCATGGAGAAGTTGATCCTATTTTTGATCTACTTCAAAGGCACAACTTTAGTATTACACCAACATGCTTCATCATCGCTGAGTTTAGCTAATCGGTCGGCCAGAAGTGCCTCGCCTCCACGAAAGAACCGGTTTTCACAAGGAGCCTCCACATCCCTTTGCAGTGCTCTGTTACTCAAGTGGAACCACACTCTAGCTCACGTCCTCTTTCCAGCTTTTCAAATGGTAGTACCATGGGGAAATGCTATGGGCCCTCTTGCATTGCCACATCCAGTTCATGCACTCCCTCATGGAAACCACAAGAATTTCCCAAGATTTGATGGGAGTGGAAATCAAAGCATAGATTCACATATATCTGCATTCATTATGTCATGCAGCATCCTAGATGTGACCCATGAAGATGTGTCGAGTACGCCTCTTTCTAGAGACCTTGCAAGGACCCACAGTAGAATGGTTCCAACATTTGCCGGCCGGATCTATCACCAGTTGGGCCACATTACAAACTACATTTGAAGATAGGTATAAGCCTTCAGAAGACACATTTGCATTACTATCAAAGATCACTCACTTAAAGAAGGAGGCCAATGAAACCATGCATGATTTTATCACCCATTTCAATTCACTGATTAACCATGTGCCACCTGCCATGTTGCCAACACCAAAAAATCAAAAGTGTTTCTTTGTGAATGCCATGAGCTCAAGAGTAAGTTTCTTACTCTTACAAGAACAAATCACCACCTTAGTTCTCGCTCAAGCTATCGGATAGAAGACAACCTACTTATATCTAGCGAGTTAAAATGAGAGCCATCCAAGCCTAAGGCTTCAACTCCTTCTCAAGCCACTTCATCGATCCGGCATTCCAGAAGATGGCAAATGACTTGCTCGCATTAAAAAAAATTAGCTCAAGCTTCGTCCTCCACTCCATATTGGGATATCCCACGAGAAACTTCACTCCCAACAATGCCCCACAAAGGCCATGTTTTCCTGCAGCTGCTCCACGGTTGGCACTTGAGGCTCCTCCGGTCAATGCCCTAGTTGAGATCGAAGAAGAGGAGCAAATTTATGAAGAACCTTCATCATAAGGTGAAGATGATCAAGATGTCGGTGAACCGGCTGGTGACTCTACAATCGGGTATATGGAATTTGAAGATGAGGAATCTGATGAAGAGGAGGGTACCCAAGGGTATGCAAGTGGACAGTCATATGTTGTTTTCACCCGCTCACAAGGAAAAGAAGTAGAAGTTGCTTGCCAGATACAAAAGAGAAGGCTGTGTCAAACACGCCTCCAACCATTGCTAAAAGAGGTAATCCTCTTCCTGCTCAACCTCCTATTAAGCCTTTTACGAAGAAATATTTTCCTCCCATCTCTCCTCCAAATCAGCCTTCTTCTGTTTCCATAAAGACCAGTAACCCTACCCTACCATCGTGAAATGAAGGACTCATTCCTTCATCAACGCAGCCCTTGGTCACATTCGACATAGTCGATCATGCTAAAAAGACCAAGATTCAAATGTTTGAAGCTGAATATCTTCAGTCTAACCCCAAGCAACTTGTAAGATTAACCAATATATCCGAAGCCAAGCTGTCATCCCCTCTCCTATCTCCCCAAAAGGAATCCTTTCCACTCCTCCTGCATCTCACATAAATGTTGCCTCGACTTCCATGTCAGGAAAAATTGAACCTTTTTATCTCTCCCTCCTAATCAATGGTCACAAACTAAGCAACTAGCATAATTGATTCGGGGCTTCCGATAATGTCATGCGGTGAAAGGTCACTCATGCTTTGGGCCTCACTCTTACTAAGCCTTTCGGCAGATGTTACTCCATGGAAACCAAACAGGTTCCATTAATTGGTCAAATCAAAGATGCACAGTTCACGCATTTGCAGCATTCCCAGAGAAAAGGGTAAAGATGACCATCCTCGTTGTTGATATCCCAGCAACATATGGAATTCTACTAGGGAGAAGCTTTTAGAGAAGTTGGTGGAGAGATTCATATGGACTGGTCCAAAGCCAGAATCCCCATCAAGGGTGTTATGCAAACATTGGAGCCTGAATCACAAAAGAAGTACCTAGTCACCAATTTTGACGACCCCAAAGCCCAAATCCTCTTCGAATCATCAGGGATGGGGAACTACTTCTTATCCACTGAGTCTGATAAAATGGATGTTCTCATCCAGAGGAGGACCTTAACAAGATATGGACACTGCAGTTTGATGGCAGTTGTGCAAATGAGTGGATGTGGCGCTTGGAGCTGTCCTATATCTCTTGAAGAGGAGATTTTTCCTCTTTCTTTCAAATTGTAGTTTTTCAATACAAACAATACTGCTGAGTATGAATCTTTGTTACTCGGTATGCAAGCTGCAAAAGAAAGAGGAATCAAGAACCTAAAAGTACAAGGTGACGCCAAACTGATCATCAACCAGGTAAAAGGGTGTACCAAGTGAAAAATGATAGACTCAGGCACTACCACAACGTAGTATGGGACAACATTGAGGAATTTGATGCTTTCTCAATAAAATTCATTCCAAGAGCTCAAAATGACATGGCCGATTCATTGGCCATCTCAACATCTCTTATGCTCCCTCACCCAGGGTTGAAAATAGACACATATACCATTGAGGTAGTCTTCCGCCCAAGCGTGCCAGATAATTCTCAGCACTGGCAGGTATTCAACGATGACAATCAGCTTATTGCCTTTCTAGAGAAAGCAAAAAAATTCAATGAGCTTCATTTTGAAGGATCTACTTCTGCATGCCATGAATCAGTCACTGGTCAAGCGAATGAATCAAAAGAAGGCGATGGCATATGTCAGCTCAGGGGAAATAAAATTCCAAAGGGTTTAGTCTCTCTGAATGATTGTTTGACAAACATGATCATTTTGTCAAGAAGAAGTGACAAGATGATCCTAACTCCTCTCCAGAGACCGAATCGGTCAACCTGGGTACTGTGGAACATCCGTAGTTTGTGAACATCGGAAATGTTGTACACCCGAAGAAAAGTGGAAGTTTGTCAAATTGCTGAAGAAATATATGGATGTATTGGCATGGTCTTATGCCATCTAAAGTCTTTCAAGCCGAAGGACGTTCAACATGACATCCCATTAAAGGATGATGTCAAACCCTTTCACCAAAAATAGAGACATTACAATCCCAAGATCTCGGGCACCATCCAGTGGAAATACAAAAAATGTTGGATGCGAGAATCATCTTTCCTATCCATCACAATACTTGGGTCACAAACATCATGCCCATATGAAAGAAGAATGGTGAGATACACATATGCGTAGATTTTCACAATCTAAATCAGGCATCCTTGAAGGACAACTACCCGCTGCCCATAATGGATCAAGTTCTGCAGGTAGTAACTGGTTCAGAGATGTTATCCATGCTTGATGGTTTTTGGGCTATAATCATATCAAAGTCTCACCTAAGACCAATTCAAAACAACATTCACTACTCCCTGGGGCACATTCACCTATAGCAGGATGCCTTTTGGCTTGACCAATGTTGGTGCCACCTTTCAGTGAGTGATGGACTTCACATTCAAAGGTATGATGGGAAAGGTCATCATAGTTTATTTGGATGACTTAACTGTGTTCTCTAAAAAGTGAAGTGATCATTGTGATCATTTGGAGCAAGTATTGATTAGATGTCGAGAACACGGGATTTCCCTAAATCCAAAAAAGTTTGTTTTCTGGGGTCACTGAAGGAAAGTTGTTGGGACACGTTGTCAGCAAGGAAGGAACAAAGATAGATGTCGAAAGGGTTAAGGCTATTCAGAGCCTTACCTTACCCACAAGCAAGACCGGTGTTCACTCTTTCTTCGGAAAGGTGAATTTTCTCAGATGCTTTGTTCCCGACTTCACTGAAAAGACTCATCACATATCAAATATGATGAAAGGGTCACAAACTTTCGGTGGAGCGAAGAAGGAAAGGCATCATTCAAGGATATAAAAGCCTCCATTGCCCATGCACCCATCCTGGTATGTCCCGACTTCTCCAAGGATTTTATCATGTATAGTTATGCATCTGCACATACTGTATCAACCATCTTAATGCAAAAGAACTTTGAGGATGTTGAATCCCCAATCGCTTTCATGAGCTCCCCTCTCAAGCCTCATGAATTGAAGATGTCTCAGTTAGAAAAACATGCCTTCATAGTGGTCAAAGTAGTCAAGAACTTCTGGTACTACATCCTAAACTCTCATACGGTAGTGCTTGGTTCTGACATGGCAGTTAAGTCTATCCTAACTCAACAGGAGTTAGGAAGCTTACGAGGGAATTGGATCACAAAGGTCCAGGAGTATGATCTAGACATAAAACCAACCAAGTTGGTAAGAGGCAAGGGCCTATGTCAGCTTATGGCTGAAAACAAAGATTCAGAGGTCCCTAAAGAGGAAGTTGATTGCATCGACGGAGTGCAAGGTCAGCTGGAGAAAGTTGATTCTCTACCTATGGTTCTATTTGTTGCGACTAACTAGCGATGAATGGTATTCAAACATTGCTTTCTTTCTCACTTACGGTGAGTGCCCAGCTCATCTAACTTCAAAGGAAAAGTGAGACTGTAAAGCTCAGGGCAGCTAGATATGTCATATGGGATGATGGTTTATACAAGCGCGGTATTGATGGCATCTTCTTGCGATGCGTTGACAAACCACAACAGATCAAATTGCTTGAAAGTTTTCATGACTCGGCCTGTGGCGGTCATTTCTCCTCATCCGTAATAACACATAAGATCATCCGGGCTAGGTATTACTAGCCAACACTATTTCAGGATACAACCACCTGGGTAGCAAAATGTGAGCTCTGCCAACAGTTTGTTGGCAAACCAAAATTGGCTGCTTTTCCCCTCAGGCCCGTCATTATTGACAACCATTCAAGAAATGGGGAATTGACTTTATCGAGCACTACATCCCCAATCAAGTGCCAGACATAGTTATGTCCTAACAAAGAATAGATTACTTCACCAAATGGGTGGAGGCCATACCTGTTAAGAATGCCACCTCTGAAGTTGTTTGCAACTTCATCAAAGAAAATATCATCGTGAGGTTTGGCATCCCACACAAGATCGTTGCTGATAATGCTTCCAACTTCTCCTCATGGGAAGTTATCAGTTTTTGCTATGAATACGAGATAACCTTGGCCCATGCCTCGGATTATTACCCCCAGGGAAATGGTCAGGTAGAATCCAGTAATAAGAACCTAGTGACCATCATACGGAAGCTAGTCGATGAGAATCAACGGTCTTGGCACAAGTCATTATATGATGCTTTGTGGGCAGACCGTATTACTCAAAGAGATCTCTCGGTATGTCACCTTTTCAAGTGTTATATGGAATCGATGCCCGAGCTCCCCATTTCCATGGAACTCCTTGCTCTACGCTTGGCACGAGCGATCGAGGATGAGACTTTCCATAAATTCTCTAGAAAAGAGGATCATGTATCTAACAGAACTTGAAGAAAAGAGAGTAAGGGTGGTCGACAGGATCACCGAACATCAAAATCAAGTCAAGAGACTATTTGATAAAAAGGCTAAGCAGAGGAATTTCCAGGTGGGAGATCTCATCCTTTTATGGGACAAGTGAAGAGAGCCAAAGGGCATGCATGGAAATTTGACTCTCTTTGGAGAGGGCCTTTCAAGATCAAGCAGCTCAATGGAGAGAATAGCTTCTATCTCTCATATCTGGATGGAACTGAGCTCCCACTTCCCTATAGTGGGTAACATCTCAAAATATTCAGGAAGTAGAGCTTGCTCTCTTCTTTGTATAGTTTGCTTTAGTTGTGTGTTTGTTTTTTTGTCATGTGTTTTTTTTTTTTGGTTGTGTGTTTTCCTTCCTTTTTCGTCACCCTTGTTTTTGACTCTCCAGCCCAATGGATAGGCACATGTTGATCTGGGGTTCTCTACCCTTAAGCTTCACTCAAAGTTAGTCCCCAGAAAGAGCCAACTTGTTATCTGTAAAATTGACAAGGGAAATTTTGTAGGTAACCATACCAAAATTTCCATTTTGGTCCCCCTTTGAGGTCTCTTAACATTCGGAATGGCATAAAATCCCTTTCCGGAAAATCTAGTTTTTAGAACTTGGTCATTTTCAACCTTTTTGGGTTGGGCATGAGTTTTCTTTCACGTTACATCAACCAAAACTACGCCCCTCTATTTCCTTTGGTGCATTCTATTAAGTGTCAACATTCCAAATGTTGCGCCTCTTAATGTTGCACCTGTCAAAGGTGCGCCAAGGCGCATGCGCCAACTTGTCAACACTCCAAATGTTGCGCCTCTTAATGTTGCGCCAAGGCGCTGAAAACGTAGTGTCGACACTTCAAAAGTTGTGCCATGGTGCAAATATTTTCATGTGTCGACATCTCCCTAAGTGCACCATAGAAAAAGTTGGTGGCACATTTATTACACCTTTTTCTATATATAGGCGCGTCTCGACTGTCATTTTCACAATTCAAAAAAATGAAAAAGTTATTTCTTTGTACTTTCAACGTTCTGTCGACCCGCCATGCGTGTTGCCATTTGTCACATTCGTGGATCCCACATCATCTCCTTTATCGTTATATATTCCTGGTAAGTGGTCCTTGCTTTTCTTGTGGCTTTGTTGTGGTTTTTTTGTTGGTTTAGGTGATTAGGATTGTTAAAAATAACAATGAACCTAAGAAGATAATGCAATCCCAATATATTTTGCAAATCAAATACCACTTCAAACCGTTCTCCATCCTCCTTCCAGGATCTACAAAAATCTGAAGATTTTGCCACAAAACTACTCAAACTCATTTGTCCTTTATTCCCTGTTGTGCTAAATTTTCCCTCCTGAAATCAAAAAAACCACAAAGCAAAGAGAGTGAAAATCATATATTTTTGCAAACACTCACTATTTTTCCTTCGATGCAAGCTTCATTATTGTTACATCTAACACAGTCGCGCCACAGGCTGCACTATCCCTATGTGCAACATAAGCCTTCTCCGCACCTTGTAAAAAACTCCAAAAAAAAATTCCTAAAGCACAAGCGCAAGCACAAGCACACATACAGCTAACAACAACATCTGAATGTTGTGCAAACCCTTCTCGTGCCACGCAAGCTATAAACCCTTGGCGCACCTCACCTTAATGTTGCATCTACCACATATGCGCGATGGTGGCACACCCTGAGACCTTGCTACACCAAATAAATCTGCGCCCAGTTAAAACACTTCATATGGTGCAAGCGCACATCCATTGACACCAACATCTGAATGTTGTGTGTAGTATTTCCACACCCCACACCCCTTTTGGCATTGTTTCCTCCCATGCAACACTTTCCCAAAGTGTGCCTTGCTTTTTCTGAAACCCTACAGCCTGCAGAGAGAGGTGCCTTGCACGCTAGAGACTCATAAATTGCTAACTTTTCATTCTGTAAGCTTTGATGGATGACTTAACAGCTAACATGGCTCTTCTGTGATGGACTTCCTTGATTCTTCTTATAGATCAACAGCTGAACTCAGATTCACACATGTCTTCATCGAGTAAGAAGCCAACCAAGTCCAAGGGTAAAGCCAAGCTAACAGAAGAAGAAATGAAATATAAATACCAAAGGGTCAGGATGCCTGAATCCCTTGCAGAGTGTGACCTGATATCAGAGATTCAAAACTCGGTCACATTGACATGGAGGACTTCTGGGCCAGAACCAAGAAGGTCACAGGTAGCCCATGGATGGATAAATTGGTTGGCAGTGGTCACACTTTGCTGCAGGATTCCCGTGAGTGCACAATCAACAACGAGTTCATGATGTTGGTGGGCCGTTGTTATAATAAAGACACAAGATGTGTCAAAAATGAGAAGGGTGAGGTAATAATCAACCTCACTACCCGGCATTTTGAGATCATGTTGGGTATCCCTCACCACCGACATTTTGTAGCGGTAAGCCAAGAGGACTACGCATGAAGACATGGAATGAAAAATGAAGACAAATGCATGCAACTGATGAATGAGGTGTACCTCAAAAACAAGAAGGTGGTAAGTAGGTGGCCATAAGTCATTCATCGTAGTGACTTTTTAGAGAGTTGAGTGACACCATCACTTTCCTGAGCAGGGTGTTTGGGCTTCTTGATGCCCATTACTTTCACAAGTGGATGCTCAGATATTTAGAAACAATGAGCAAAAATGTTCCTGATCAATGTTTTGAATGGGGAGAGATTATCAAAACACAATCTCGAGTAGCTTCAACAACTTTCAACAACTGGGAAGTTCTATATGAACTCCTACGTGGTATATGTTGTTTGCCTCAGAGAGGGACTACCCAACATTGAGTCGATGCAATGGTATGGCCCCAGGTCAAAATATACGAGTACTATCCAGAGTTAAGACTAGAAAATAGCATAGCACAATTCAGCAAAATCAATGATGCCTTCTTCTACGGCGTCATCTACCTCTTGAGGCCCAATATGACTCATGGTCGGATGACCAAAAGCATGGTATCCACCACAGAGAAGTGGGGAGCGTTATTCACGCAATTCCCCACTTTCACCTATCTCAGAGCCACCTTCTTGGGAGAGCCCACCAAGTTGCCGAGGTATGTGGGACCCAAGCTGATCCTATTGGAGCTATCTAGACAACTTATCACATACCATGAGAAGTGTTTGAAAAGAAAGAAGGGTGGAACTCCATTCCCCCTCACAGTGGGTAGGTACACCTACACTTCACAGAGAAAAGCCCAGAAATGTTTGCAGAGCTTGAATTGCTCAACTTAAAGCATAATTTCCCAGCGAGGCCAACCTTTGATCCTCATGATTTCCTTCCAAGGGAAAGCTCAATCCAATTCACATCCCTCAGATCAAGATATCTACATCGATCTATATCACGAAGTCGAGCTCAGATGAAAGGATCACTCCCACTTGCCCTGTAGAGAGATCATTCAATATGGTGTGGCCATTGTCCCAAAGGGCTTCCAAGCAACTGATCAAGAGGTTGATCAGGTTTATCTAGACACGGATGGGGACAATTGGCCATTTTCTGAAATTGATAGAAACAAGGCACCTCAGACTATTGAGGAAAGGGTCAAAGGCACTCTGCAGTGCACTGAGCATTGGTGCAAGAAAAATAGTCTCATCTACCTTGGAGTAGACTTTACCACATCTCCCTTGGGTAATGCACCCACCAAGCCAAAGCACTTGCCTAAAGGCAAAGGAAAAGATAAAGAGGGAGAGCCAAGCACTGCTCAGGAGGAAATTCCTGAGAGCCCTCCTTCCACCACCAAGGAGCAGGTAGTAAGCCTGATATCCCCAGAAGAAGAAGAAGCGGTAAGTGCTCCAATGGGCACATCCACTCAGGATGTTGCCACTACTACAACTTGGTGAGGTTCCCATCATCCCCTCTCCCGCTCCTCCTTCCCCTCCTCATGTCGCTCAACCAACCACTCCTTTGGTTGTGTCTTCTCCCCCGTCTTCTACCATTCCCCCTCCCTCTTCCTCCATCTTCTCTTCCCTCGCGGATCTGTCCCCCAACATTTCTTCCCTCATCTCACAGATCCCTTCCACCCCCATGGTTTCCTCTCCTACAGTGACTCCTACCCCCATGAGCATTGGAGGGTTGGCTTCTTTCTCAATGCCACCACCAAGTGTCTCGACACATTTCCCCATGTCCACTATAGTTTCTCCTTCTTCCACCCCGTTTCCTCTTCTTCCTCTGGTCCCACTCCCCTAAGTCCAGAATGGATCTCCAAACACCTGAGTCAACTCAAGAGGAAAGTCCCTATTGCACCTATGGACTTCTCTGTTATTCCAACTAAAGGGGCTAAGAAGCAAAAGGCTATAACCCGCTTCTCTCAAAGCACTTCAGGTGAAAGAGTTATGGAGATCGCATACCCTGATCCCACAAAGGAGAAAAAATATCTGTCTCCTACAGATTTTATAGTGACTCAGGTCACAATGGGAACATCCTCAGAAAGCCTACAAGGAGAGGCCTTATCCATAGTGGATGCCCTTTGCAAAAAGCTTCAAGAAGCAAAGGAAGAGAAGAGAATATTAAAAGAGAAAAACAAGCATCTTCTCCAAGCCCTACAAAAGATGGGCAATGCACCTCCTGTAGCTGCCACCAAAACTCCTGAAGCCCTTAGTCAGGAGAAGATAAATGAGTACGCCAAGATTGGTGAGCAAGGTGTAGCAGTGTCCACCTGGAGAGAGCAGATCCTCAAAGATAGTGAGGAAGTGATTACAAAGTTCACAGAGCTATATCAAAATATAGATCAAGCTAACAAGGAACTCCAGGCAATAGCAGGACCTATCTCCAAAGAGTTGGACCATGCCAGGTTGCAACATGAGACATTCTAGAAGATGCTCGACTGCCCAGTCGATGACTTAATGAAATTTGGTGTCTTCGATCACCCGAGAGCACCCAATAAAGTCCTTGTTGCTTTAGACTATCGGGTTGACCAAATGGAGTTTGTCTTGGAGAAAATAGACAAAATCAAGGAGGAAGCCTTGGATGTAATGCATCAAATGGAGCAGATCATCTTAAGGATGTCTCCAGGTTTTCTCACCCCATCATATGCCTTGAGGAAGGCAGATGACACTATTCGGATTTTTCAAAGGAATCACGTCGCAAGGTTTAGAGTCAGAGGCCCACTTTTGATATAGAATCTATCAACAACCTTCTGGCCTACCGTGACTTTGTTGGATACCTGATGGAGGTAGGTAATGAATACTTCAAACTCCTGGAAAGACTTAGAGATGAACGGGAGACTTGCGAAGTCATCGGGATCACACCAAAGGTCCCACTCAGGATCAACTTCAAACGATGGTTAGCAAGTTCATGGAGTATCGAGCTCAATTTCACATTTCCTCTCCTGAAAGCAGGACACTCCTTTCCAAGCCAAGGGATGATGACGAATAGGCTCCTTCCTCCTAGGATTTATCCCATTTTTGTAAAATATTTAAAAGAATGTTGGCACAAATGATGACATCATCCATGTTGCATCATGAGATGTTGTCATCCACAAAATTGCCCTAAAGTCAACTTTTGACTTTTAAATATTTTGTAGATATTTTGTAAATAGTTGTTGGCTCCTTTTTGTCTTCTTTCTCCTTCTCCTTCTATAAATACTGGAATGCTTGTTGTATTCCGTGTGAGCAAACTTGTATGAAAAATAGAGTGAAGAGAGAAAGACTTTGAGCCTTCTTGTAACAGAACATTATTAATACAAAATTGAGACTTTGTGTTGAATTCCTGTGTTACGTGTTAGATCTTTCTTAAGTTAGATCTGCATGCTTATTCTGTTGGATTCACCTATGCTTTTGTCATTTGTTTATCAGTATTGCTTTGTTTGTTTATGTGAGTAAGTTTTGTTTACTACCAGGCCTAAAACATAAACCCTTTGACTTTTCTACTTTGGAATTCATTTCTTTTCCCCTTGAGATCCACCTTTCTTCCATTCCTTCCTTCATTCATTTTTGTTCTTCGTTGGAACTATTTCCACCGGATGAGATCCCAAACCCCCTTGAAGGTAGAATATTGTAAGACTTACAGTTCTGTTCCCGGGCCGAATAGCAATAAACCAGATTTCACTTTGTTGTCTCAAAGAGGGCTTTTCCACCATTTGTTTTCCTGTCTATCCATAAATCTACCCACTCGACATATTTTCGGACCAACAAACTAGCAAGAATTTGACTCAAGTATGTGAGTTATAACATATGGCCCCAACCAATGCACCTTGAGCTTCCCTGGATGGGGCAAAAACTTAGAGTCATACAGAAGTACCATTTTTTTTCTGCAAGTTTCTTATCCCCGATATGCCTATTATGACATGCATTCTAGCGTGCTTTATCCTATTTCTGATTCCATCGTGCTATGGGCCGGCGCTCATCTAGTTGTACCATGTTCTCAATCTGTTCTTCCAAAGCTTGCTCATCAGCTAGACCTCCAGCATGCACAATGCACAAAGAAGGTAACATAAATTCTATAGGAAGAACAGCTTCCACACCAAACACCAATTGAAAAGGTGTGGCTTTGTTCAATCTCTTATATGTTGTTCAGTAGGCCCAAAGAACAGCAAATACTTTGTCATCCCAATCTTTTCATCCCACATCACAAATATCGGTCAATGTGTGGCTCAAAATCTTTTTGAAAACCTCAGTGATCTTGTGGTCTCTTGTGGTGGGCAACCATAAACTCATTAAATGCAAATTCGGATTATCTCATTTTAAAAATGGGTGCCCCTATCACTGGTTAAACTTAAAGGACAGCCATACCTGGTAAGAAAATTTTCCCATAAGAACCTTGTTGCTATAGCCATTGTATAATCCTTCATATGTGTTGCTTCTACCCATCTCGTAAGATAGTCTGTATAAGTAATGATATAGCGTGATCCAGTCCTACGTGCAGCTTGTGAAATAGGCCCTATAAATTATATCACCCATTTCTCAAAGGGTTCTGCACTTGTAATTGGTTGTAAAGGCATCTCATCCCTCTGTCCTAGTCAACCTAGACACTGACAATGGTCACATGCCTTACAATACTCCTTACAATCCTTATACAACGTTTCCCACCACAAACTAGCAAGTAGGATCTTTCACGTTGTAGCATCACCTACATAGTGGCCACCTATAATACCACCATGGGCTTCCTCCATTATATCCTTTCATTCATGCTCTAATACACAATGGCATAACACCTCATCTCTACCTAACTTGTATAAGTCACCACTGATTAACATGAATGGTGTCGTGTGTATAACAAGTTGTTTTTTCTCTAAGGACCTCATGCCTTCTGGTGCCATCCATGTCCTTAGGAAGACAACAATGTCCTCTAATTCTATTGGTGCACGTTGTAACCTATACAACTGTGCATCAAGCATGGTCTCTTCTATTGTTTGTGCTTCTTCACCTAATTGAACTCTAGACAAGTGATCCGGTCCAGAATTACTTTTCCCTAGTTTTACCACAACTGTAAAGTCAAACTCTTGAAATAAGAGTATCCATCTACATATGCACCCCTGTAAGACGGGCTTGTTCACCAAATACTTCAATGCCATATGATCTGTATAAAACACAAAAGGTGTGGCCAATAGATATTGTCAAAATTTGTGCAAGGCATATATCATGGACAAAGCCTCGTGCTCTATAGTGGTATAATTCTATTCTGTAGGGGTCAACTTCCTACTAGCAAAACAAATGGGATGATCAACTATACCTTCTCTAGGTTGAGCTAAGACAGCACCAATGGCTGTGCCAGAGGCGTCCACATGAACATGAAAAGGTTTATCCCATGAAGGAAAGTGCAAGATAGGTGCGGTAGTAAGTTTCTTCTTCAATATCTCAAACGCACGCTGCGTGACTCCCCAATAGAATGTACCTTTCCCCTTGAGTAATTCTTCCAAGGGTGTGGCAAATTTGGCATACCATTTTATAAACTTCCTGTAATACCCTGTATGACCCAAAAATCATGCACCTCACTCTGACTAGCGGGTGCTTTCAAGCCTAAAATGACCGCAACTTTAGCTAGATCGACCAACAACCCTTCCTTACAGATTATGTGTCCTAAAAGTATGCCAAAGGGAGTAGCAAAGATGCACTTCTTGATATTCAATGAGATACTCAATTGTCTACATATTTCAAACATTAAGCGTAGATTGTCACAATGATCCTTAATTAGCCCATAAACGGTCCAATCATCAAGATAGACCTGCAAGAAGTTGTGAATAAAATCCTTGAATGCTTACACCACTATCCTTGAGAATACAATAGGTGCATTCTTCAATCCAAAGGGCATCACAGTATAGGCAAAGCTTCCCCATTCAGTAGTGAAGGTGGTCTTTTCTTGATCTTCCGGGAAATCCTAACCTAATGATACCCTGAGAACCCATCTATAAATGAATATATCTCACACCCAGCCACTCCTAATATTTCCTCTGTGAATGGCATAGGGAAAGGATTTGTAACACATGCTGCATTCAAATCTCTATAATCAACACAAATTCAAATCCTACCATCCTTTTTGATACTTATCACCATAGGACTGACCCATTCTGACTCATCCAATGGTCAAATGATCCCGATTTCAACATCTTATCAATTTCCTCCTTTACTTTCTCACGCAAATTGGGATTCATTTGATAAGGTCTCTTCCTAACAGGGCGTGCACCTTCCTTAAGCTTTATCTTCATTTCTCCAAGTGATTTATGCATGCCTTTAAGTTCATGGTATCCTCTTGGGAATAAGTCCTCATAGTCTTAAAGTAACTCTATGATCTTTGCCACTTCTAAATCTGACCAGTAATCCCCAATTATCACTTCCTTAGGTTCAACTTTTGTGCCAATATTTACCTTTGTTGTCTTCATAGGTTCATGATATGCGTGCATATCTACATCCGCATTGTCTAACACCTCACATGCTCCATGTGAATGATCAAATTCCAAGTGCTCAACTTCCTCATCATCAATTATGTAAACCAACTTCCCCTTGTCTTTTCCAGAGAAGCGCACTCAAGTAGTATGGTATCATCTACTTCTTCCTCAAAACGCACCCCTGTCTCTATCTCACCAAATAATTCTTGAATAAGTTCTTCTGCTTTCCCACTGTCTCCCATGGTTAAGCGCTTGATAAATCTTAAAGCCTTGTTCACTGGTGGTGTAGATGAGAAGAAGTCAAAAGTTTGGATCATCCCTGTAGTCAAATTCTACCAATTGCTAGTGTCGCGATGTAATTCAGCATATACATACCAAGCACGTGCACAACCTTGTAGAGTAGAATAAAACCGATGCACCCAAAGTGAGGGTGGTAATGCTTCCTATCCTACTGTCCAAATTCTCTCACATTGTTGGATATGATGCTGAACAAGTTGATCACCATGATAAGGGAAAATCTTTGTAGGTGCATTACTTCTTGAAAACTTGGTTGATAAGGTGGTCCCAATCTCTCCCCATTCCAAGAGATTATCCCTGTGAACCACCCACCAGTGCGTTGTTGTCCCGTGTAAAGTATATGACAACATATCTTGTCTTTTAATCAACCCAGTTTGCCTCCATGGCTTGCAAGAATCCAGCCAGATCTTCGGATCTAGTATATCAGGGTACTAAGCGACCTATACATCGGACAGAGCAAAAACCCTTTTTGCAAGCAACCACATGCTTAACTTCGCACCCCACTAGTTCATAAGTACCATGAGCCCAATTATCACAAGCAATACTGGTAGTATCGTTGATTGACTAAGAACCTTCCCAATGAATGATTCCTTCCTTAGATGGCTTAGTGACCTCTGGGTCCTGAATAGCACATATATAAATTTTGTTCAAGTCCTCTTCACTCAAAGGTTCCACATATGGTATGGATTTCCCATCTATCAATGGTATTATGACCCTTTCCTCCTTATTCTTGAAGCTGATATACCCCTTGTTAAACCTCAAATCAGCATTGTTTGCATAACACCAAGGGTGCCCAAGCAAAGCTGGGAAGCTATCTCTTTCATGCAAGTGCTAACACTTCAAGTCTCCTGTGAACTTGGCCCCTTGTATAGTGATAGATGCATCCTTCAAAACTCCTATGAGAGTAGCTTTTGTTATGTTTGTCATGAACAATACATTAGATGATGGCTGCAATGGAGGTCTCCTATTTGTACCCATGCATCCAATGTAAGTACATTCACTTCTGCACCTGTGTCAATCAAAATATTACTCAACAACCAACCATCCACAACAACATTCAAAGTGATCTCCTTGTCATAGTCAATGCTATAGGGGGAGATTCACATAGAGTATTTGTCTTCTAGTCTCAGTTCATGTGTGCGGAGTATTCCTTCAACCAATTTCCCAATAAAGGAATAATATTCTCCTGGCGCAACATTCTACATACCTCTCTGATGTCATCAATATCAGACGGGGCCTTTTCTGTATCCTTATGCTCCAACTTCCAAGACTGCTCTTTCAAACACTTTGTATTTCACCTTGAAGGTTTCTAAGGACCTCCATAGTTTCCTGATAGAATTCTTTCTGATGAGTTGGATCTGGATACCTAGCATGCAAAACCTCCTCCCTAGTGATTGTCGGCTTCTGTTGCAATACCTCTTTTGTGCGTGCCACCTCAGCTTGTGTGGTTATCTTGACTATTACTACCTCGGGTTCTAGTGTTAACTTGGGCATCCACTGATTCTCTACTGCACGCTGGATTCTAACCATCCTTGCGCCTTTGTTTTCTTTCTTGTGTTGCTTATTGAGATGCTCATACAAGTTTGGACACTCTTCATAACTATGCCCCTTTCCACAAAATGAACAAGAAATATTTTGTGGGCATTCGCACCTATAATGGTCAGGTGAGCTGCATGTATAGCAAGTTCCTCGAGGGAATTCACCTCTTCCCCCACCTCGGCCTCATCCTCCATATCTGCCTCGATATCCTCGTCCTCTTCCATGACCTCCTTCAAATCTTCCATCATTCCTGTCATAGCGCGTTTGATTATAATCCCTATCCTGATGCTCATTCTTTCCTTTAGAACTATCAGCCACACTCACCTGTCGCACCCCAATATCAATGGCATCATGGATCTGGCCAATCAATCTACAATCTTCAGTATCATGGGTCGTGGACCTACAAATTTTACAAAAAGAGGATACATTCTTCCTGATCGTGCGTTGTAGTAAGGGGCAGTGACTAGCATCATGATTCAAATGGAAAATCTCACAGTCTAACAACAGTGAATGTACAGATCTGCGAGGGCAACTATCCTTGGTGTGGCCTTCCACTTCACAATCTGTACACCAAATTCCTAAGCACATCTCATGAGCTGAGTTTGCTGATAATTTCTCTAACTGTTTCACCATAGCTATTATCTGAGCCTCTAAGAATGGACTAACTCTAGTGTCAATACTCCCAACTGCCTCAGCATGTAGAGCTACTTCCAATGCTTCGCATGGGTCAGTATAAGTCTTATGTGACAGTGCTCTTTGAAATGGAGTAATCAATCCCTCGACAAACCATTATGCATGCTGACTTGCATGTATGTCACAGGAGAGTTTGGATAGAAGTGTTTTAAAATGGGCATCATACTCACGTACACTTTTAGTAGTGCCTTGATTTATATCCTTAAGTGCGCTTATACTCTTCTGCTCAAACTTTGGGATATGGAACTCTTTTAAGAAAGCATCTTTCAATGTTGCATAATCAATACAAGTTTGATTGGGATCAAACTTCCTATACCAGTTGTCTATATGCACATGCCTGTAACGTAGTAGTAAATTGACTTGCCTTGCGCTTAGAAGTTGTGATACCTTTCGCGTGCCACAATATTTCACACATATGAATATGTTCAACATCCTCGATACCTCTGTACTCTGGGAGATGAAGAGACATCTCCATATAAATGTTCTAGGGTTGCTGTGGGCCTTGACCACCCAACCACAGAACCTCCTTGGTTTCCTCTACCTCCAAAACCACCCAAACCACTGGAACTAGAACTTCCCATACCTCCCGATCCTCCTCCTGAAGTTGGAATAGGGCCCGTAGATGCACTCCCTTGTGTCCCAACAGTGGTACTATACTGGACCCCTACAGTCTATGAAGTAGTCCTAGTTCCAGAGGTGAATCCCACATTCGGCGCACTCATATTCTATGTAGATGATGAGCCTAAAACGTACCCCTAAAGAATAACAAAGCTAAGCTCATCTTGCCATTGATGTACTTCTTGTCATTCGACTTGTTTCTGCTCTTTCACTTCCTAAATGAAATTTTTTTACCCGTTGTACTAGAATCTTTGGAAAACCAAGCACAAGGGCTAGGTCAGCAAGTTGGCTTAGATGTGCACCCATAGCCCAGGTCATATCTGTTGGTGGACTTCCATGTGAGGCCGAAGAGGGTTCTCTATCATGCTTTCCTAGATGGGGGAGTTCTGATGCTCTAGCTCTTCTTCATCCTCATGAGCCTCAAATCCTTCATGAGCCATCTCTCTCCACAACGCCATCCATTCTGTAACTTCTTGCTTCTTCCATAATTCCCTCTCACGCGCCTCATCATACTTCATCCACCTCTCTTCCCTCTGTCGTGTTGCCGCTAGGTCTGCCATCTTTCACCAATCCTGTTCCTGCCCGCGCATGGATATTTTTAACTTGCCATGGGCTTATCTTCTAAATTCAACGTTACCATCAGTATCTTGATTGCCAGCGGAATACCTTGCAAATATGTCCCTCTAGGATACTGTAGGAACTGGAACTCAACTACCTCTGGGCACAAATAAGTCAAAATTGAATACTCCAGAATATAGCTATTTAGAACACCGCAAAACTAGGTATCTACCGCACGAGTCCAGATCAATTCAGCATCATATAGTGTTTGAAATTCCTCCTGTGTCCAAACAAGTGTGCGATACCTCCAATTCCACTTAGACGCATATGCAATCAACCACTCATATAATTCTATGGGAAAGATAACAAAGAAGCTTTCATACAAACTGTCATACAAATTCTGCTCTACCCAAGTACGTGTGTTAAATCCGGATCTAGTGCTAAACCTTCATGTGTATTCTTCCTCCAGATCATGAATCCACTCTTCAATGCTCACCAAAGTTAGCCGTATGTCTTCATTGTGAACCATCCTGAAAACAACTGAAAAAGAGGTCTCGGCAACGAAACCAATGATGCAACCTAGAATTCTTAGATAACACCTAATCACGCTAGCACATCACTCAAAGATAGGGTGAGCACTCACTCGAAGTGTGCCAAGGTATCAGTCCCTCTTTAGGGTTGTTGTAGCAGGATGGTAGCATGGTGAAACGATAAGGACATATAGTTAGAAACTAATCCATCATTACATAGTTATACCAAACTAGATCTATAAAGGCATGCATTTAAGTATAAATCATCAAGAAATCAATAGCATGCAATGATAACACATATAAGACACTTTGGTTGGTGATATTCTTCATATATTAAACAACAATACAGGGGCTTGATACAATGATAGTCATGCACACATGGATCTGTTATTATCCAATCTCATGCACTCATCAATCTCTAACCCTTCAACATGGTATATCAACTAGGTGATTCATCTAATATATATAGGGTAGGGAACTTGCCCTTCACCACTAACTATGCCAAAAATAGGTCACATGCTAATAATAGCCACGTGTCATTTACAATTATAGCCATACATACAACTATGATATCTATAGATCACTTGCAGTTAACTAGAGTGATGAATCTATTCTTGGATTACTTCTATGCAAGAGTGCTTCGATATGATCCTTAAAATATAGACAAAGCGTGGCACGCAAGTCTTGGCATCGCTTTGTGTGTTCCACATGCCAACCTCTGAAAATATACTTGATCTAAAAAATTGGCTAAGTCCCGAAAGTCTAACTTTGCACCTCCATGCGCGATGCCTTCCTATTCCTTTGCACCTTCGATCCCATTCTTTTTTCCACGCGGACTCTGTGTGTGAGTTCTGCTAAGTGTTTTATCTGATCAACAAGGATGTGCCCTCTATATAGACAGAGATGCGCTGCTGTGAGGCAATCCAAATATAGATGATATGGGGCTACTTGGAGGTGGCTCACATATAGAAGAAGATGATGGGCTACCGGTGGTGACCCAAGGTAAGATTACAATGGAGGAATCCTGATAGATAAAGAATGATTAGGTAATGAGAAGATAGGTCATGGATCAATGCTAGACCCGGTATTTCATTGCCCAATAAATAATGTGAAGATGGAAAAATACGAGGATCATGTTTGATGGTCTTAGGGTATTCCTATGTTTTCTAAAAAAGGCATCAATCTCTTCCTCCCAATATGTGAACGTATCGAGGTCTAAAGAGGTTTCTTGCTCACAAAATTCTAGAGGAATGTCTTCATGTACCCTCATAAATTCTCTAATTGCTTCTTCATTCTGAAATGAATCAATTAGTGTGGGTAGTTGTTCTACCACAAGAGGTTGATTAGATGAATGTGACATGGGAGTCAACTTGGATGATTGATTAGAAGGAATTTGAATCGGAGAGCTCTCTTCAACGGAAGAAGGGGTCATTGAGGCGGTGAATAAGGGAGGTCCTACAAAGTAAGGGAGGACTGCAACTCAAGAACCAAATTAGAATTTTCAGAAGATCTAGGTGAATATGAAGAATCAAAATAATAGTTTGGATCAGAGTCAGAAGAAGAGTGGGAGGAACCCAAATAATAATTTGGATCGAAGTGTCTAAACCATACCATCAACTATGAGATGAAGGTGGGGAATAGGGTACCCAAATGGGATCTCTAGCGCGAAGAATCAAATGAGGTCTAGTTGTGATAGAAATCCTTTGATGGGAATGTTGAAACCTAGGTTCCTTATTGTCATAAGTATGCAAAACTACGTGATAATCAGTCTTTTTGGCACATGCCTAGACATATATAGTCTAGGGGATATCACAGGGGTTATTGTGTTCACATTTTCAACAAGTGTATCTACACAACCAATGAGGGTATCAAGATGATTCTCCTCATTACACACATAATTAGCATTCTTGTCTGATTATGTTTAGGAAGAGTCTTCATATTGGGGGATTTGTTAGGAGTGGATGAATCCATCTCCACATCAACACTTTTGATTAAGTCCTAGATGTCATGCTGCAACTTCAAACACTTATTTGTTTTGTGACCTTTAACATGGTGGAATTGGAAATATTCATTATCTCTAAACCATGATGTCTTAGGTGCTTCATCCTCATAAGGCATAGTTTCAGGATATCTAACCATATTAACCGCCTCTAACTTTTTTAGTATTGACAACATTGAGTCAAACATAGGAGTTAAAGTACGATGCTTATACTCCATAGGTAGAGCTCCATTTGTAATTTTCAAAGGAGTGTGGTTCTACACAGATTGCACCCATTTAGAGTCTACTATCCCATCACTAATGCCATTTTTGTTTCTATTAAGAAATAAAATTGTTTTATTGTTATATTTAGAATTGTTGTGTTCACGGAGAAAGGTTTTAGAGTCCCCTATCTAACAATGTCCTTTCAATTCGACTCCTTTTCTATTACCTCTTCGAACGTGTTACCAAAATGCATTTGCAAGTGGAATGTAATGTCTAGATGGAGGTTGGGAACAAATATTCCTATCAGCTACTTTTTGGGTATGGAGCAAGGAAAACGACTAGCTAACCCTCTCCATCTTTGTAAAAATGCAGCAAATTTTTCATTGTTTCGTTGCTTGGCATTGCAGAGATCTAACATGGTAACATCATTTTCTATATTGAAAGAGAAGTGTCGTACAAAACTCTCTTGATAGTTCTAGCCATGTTGATATGGATCCCTTAGGGATATGCACAAACCAATCTAGTGTCGTTGCCCCTAAACTTCATGGAAACAAGTGCATAAGATAATTGTCACTGAATGCCACCTCTTGACATGCCATATAGAATTCCTTTATATGATCACAAGGGTCACCTTTTCCCTTATATTTATCAAATTTTGGAAAATCAAAATGTCTTGGGAAAGGTACCTGCAACATGGCTTTGTCAAATGGGTAAGGACATAACTCATCAAACTGATACTTCTTGTTATTGCTACCAGTTTGGCCCTCTTGTAACGCTTGAAGGGCGTTCTTCATTGTTGACCACTCTTGATTAAAAATTGGATCTTGCGTGGGTGGCGATAGTTCTATATAAAGGGTTAAGCCTAGGTGTATGCCCACCCCGATTTTTGTGAGAATATCTTCATAAGGATCTCTTTGTGCCTCCCGTCAAGGAGTGTTTATTGGGAATTCATAAAACAAAGCTTTAGGTTTTGCCTTTGGTATAGTTTGTTTCACAAATTTTGGTTGTTCTTTTGTATATGTGAAGCCAAACTTGCCAATTGATGAGTGAGGGCTTGGACTTGTTGTTCTAATGTAACCTCTTTAATAGGTATTTCATGATGATCTTCGTTAGGAGGAGGTTATGCATGATGAACATGTTCTTCATGGTCTTTGCAACAAATTTTAATAGGAGGAAAACGATAGTCTCCATCATTTTCAAATGGTATCTCCTCATTATTCTACCATGCAGAAGTAGAGGCATGACCTGGATTTAAAATTTCATTAAGAGTGTAATGAGGGAGGTCTACTTCTTCTTCTCCCCAAACCATGCCAACAATAAGAGAAGGGTCTCTTGGGAAGGTAATTTGGCTCCTAGTTCCACAACCCGCATAATAACTTCATGTTTGTTATGAAAAATGTAGTCATCAAAATGGGCGGAATGAAGCTCTACATCCACATGAGGAGACTCTTCCTCTCCACCACTATGGTCAACCATGAGATTATCCTCCATAAGAGGGTTTTCACCTCCAAATATATTGGTTTCCAACTTTCATGATCCCATTCTCGTAGTAGGAATTTCTTAGAATATAAGGTACAACGTGAAATATTTCCACTAAGGTTTATTAACAAGGGACCCTAGTCAAATTTTTGCAGCATAATGACCCTAAGTTGTTAAAACAAGGTGACTATAGAATAGCCACAAAAGTGATAGGTCAAAATGAACGTATGAACTAAAGAATAGCTCGAACAAGCTACCCCAAAGGTAATACACGACACAAGTTTCCTTAGAATTAAAATGACGTACAATGCTCAAAATTTGGTTTACACCTAATAGTTTATTCTTTAAGATTTCATCTAGATAGGTTTGCAACCAAATAGTGACAACACAACATCACCAATTAGGTCAAGTTTGCAACAAACAAGGCCTAAATGATAAGATAATGTTGATGTGATCTTCTAACAAGATATACTAAAAACCAGTTTCTAAACACTAACAAATTCCAAGTCTCATAAAATGGACGATAATAATGTGAGCAGTGTAACAACACTATTTGGACACGTGAACCAAGCTTTCGGAAAGAAATATTTCTAGTGTCAAAATGATGTTATCATGATGCTAACAATGTATCCTCAACACTCAAAAACTCAAGACAAAGTTAGGATGTAAAAACTATGTCTAAGTATAACAAGAAATTATTATGTGTGCGAACAACGTAACTCTACAATATAGAGATTTAAGCCTAATTTCACAATGGAAACAAGACGTAAATATCTCAATTGTACGGCTACAATGTGGGCAACGAAAAACTCAAAAGAAGACAAAGATGAAAACACATAACTATGATGATAATAAGTCTCAAATATGAATTTTTTGAGACAAGGGGGCCTACTAGATCGTGAGTACGTACCATTCACACTTTCAACACTTGCGCTCTAACATTGCAACCAAGTCGTGCAAGTAGAATAAAAAAGTGGTGGACACGTGATATCTAGTGGTATCCATATATGTTGTTTCCTTTTTCCAAAAATTGGAAATAAGAAAATAAGGGTGTAGACTAAGTGGTGTTGAAATAAACTTGGTGTTATTTTGGTAGAGTTTCGCCTTGTCTTAAGACAAGTGAAAAACTAGGACAAAATGACACTAAGTAGATTTCGTGATGAAATGTCACGCGGTTTCAACTTTAAGAGATTCTTTCCCTTGTTCAAAAACAAGATTTTGAATCTAACAAATTTGTCCCTTTTTGATAGATCTCAAGTATACTATCTAAGACAAAAATAATGGCTCCAAGCTGGAAATCTTCCTAGGTGGTTCTCTCTCTAGGTGTCACAAGATATCTAGGAGCGAGCTCGATTTACCCAAAAATTCACACTGACTAATTTGGGAGTATCTCGGATTTACTTTACCCCCTTTAGTATAATGAGCACCAAGTGTGTTCAGTTATACTTTCACTGGGGTCGCATGATATGGATATCTTTGACGCTAATCTCACCAAGGCATACTAGACAAGTCGATAGTGTGGAGCACTTTCCTATTTCATTCACAAGGTTCCCTCTTGCGTGAACTACTTTAGGGTTCCTATGACCACCCCCATTGTTTTATCTTAAGGCTTATGCCAAAGGGTTTATGTCCTAGTTAAGTGGATGAGTCGTAGCTCTTAACTGAAACTTGCAAATACAATGTGATGATTGTGGTGTATTTTTTATCTTTTAGACTTAATGTGGTTTTTCGTACTCTTTTTGGTAACCTACAATCACACGTGTAGTTATAAAAATTGTTTATGTCCTCCTTTCTTTGACTAGCGTTAGGTCCTTCACAAATTGGTTAGTAGTTTCAAAATAGATTCACAATATATCATAAGAAAATAACCATGAAAAATGCTTATAAATCAACTAACTACCGTCAAATTTTGAAAAAAGCAGGTGTTATCACCAAATCACAGCACCTTATGGTTTGCACAAGTGTGTGTGCTTGAGATAATAGTGTGATTAGATAACATGGGTACTATCTCCAAGTTATGGGACTTGCTACTTGAGATAGACATCCAGAGAAAGTTGGTTCTTGCTCCTAAACTACTACGCCACAATTTGCTCTAATGCGTAAAACTATTTATCCTAATCTAACTTTCCAAGGGACCAGGGAGAGAGAGTGCATGAAAATAAATCCTACACTAAAGTGGTGATACACCAGAAAAGGAGAGTGTGAGAGTAGTCTTCCAATGTGTGGAAAGTAGAAGCAAAGTGCATACTAGAAGGGGTGATAACAGCTTCTCACAAATCTAGCAAATGCATTCACAAAGAATATTCCATACATGCACAATAATAATGGATCCTTGAAAGAGCATAAGATGGACATAATAAGTATGTTCGAGATTTAAGGGGCAAGGGGAATGCAAACAAACACAGTAGGGGAAGATACATCCAAAAACTTGTATCTATTGCTTCATTAATATGCACAATCCAATCTATTACAAAATAAGGGCCTAGATCACCATGCAAGGAGTCCACTACAAGGGCCTATAACACATTAGCTTCACAAAACAATTTTGATAGATTTTTGCTACTCAAAACTACCTCCCCTTACAATTATCCCAACACTCTTATTTATAGCATTCGAGAAGAGAGAGAAAAGGGAAAAATGAAAATCCTGAAATTTGTCTTCTTACCTCTTGCAAGATGTCATAATGAAGTGAAATGATGTTTTGTTGCTTGAAAAATGCTTCCCATACTATCCCATAACTCGCACCAATGATAAATTTCATCCCATGCTTCATTTAATGTACCCCAACTACCAAATAAAACATTGTTCCAATCGGGCATGTTTTCTATGAAATTACCATCAATTCTTTATCAAATCTTGAAATTATCGATTTCTATGTGTCACTTGGGGCCACGATTGCAATGGTATCAAAAAAATTTTATTTTGTTGAGAAATGTAAAATATATGGCATTCTGAATCAGGTAGTTGTTTTGTGTTTTTCAGGATTTATATCATTTGACGGGACTACGTATTTAATTGACTGGAGATAGATATGTTTCTTTTATTTTCATATATATATATATATATATATATATATATATATATATATATATATATATATATCCTCATTAAAATTAAAAATATATTTTTGTGGCATAGAGGACATCATGCCTGTTCTAAAAATTCCAATTTTGTGAAAATCAAAGCTCTGGATCAAAATTTATGGCCTTTTGAAGTTTGGGAGTCAAGCATAAGGTGTGGAAGGGAAATAGAGAGAAGGCACACACGTAGGTGCGTGCATGGGAGGAAGGCATACCTACAAAAGGCATGGAAATAGGGCGCATGTGCATTCAACTGAAGGAGGGTGTGTGGTGGCGAATGTAAAAGAGGGAATGTGATAGAATAGGGTGCAAGCAAGTGTACAAGAGGGAGAGCATGGACTTAGCCAATTTTAGGCAATTCAAGAGAGGCACGCGAGGAGGGCATGAGGGGATAAGAAAGAAGGAGAGAACGGGGAGGAAGGAATGTAAGGTGCATGCGCAAGAGGAAGATGTGGAGGGGGAACTAGAAATATAATAATGTAAAGGGAGGAGCAAGAAGGTGCGCAAGAGGGTGTGGAAGAATGGTAGTAAGGAAACAAGGCATGAAGAAAGGTGCAAGCACGCGAAAGGAAGGTGGAGGGAAACCGTGCACATATGTGTGTGTGTGTAGCAAGGAAGAAGGCATACTTGCAGAAGGAAAGTATGGAAGTAAGGCGTGAGCATCCAACCGTGTGAGGGTGCGTGGTGGTAGAACAAAAAGAGGGCGTGTGACAGAAGAGCAGGGACTTAGCCAATTTTGAAGGCAAGACTGCAAAGGGGCATGGAAGAAGCATGCGCAACCTGAAATGTGAAACATCAGAGCCAGAATGAAATTTAAATTTATCCAAGTAACTAGGAGAGTTATTTGGATAACACAAGGTTTATCCCCAATTCATCTAAGTGCTTTTTAATGAAAAGACTAAAATTGCTTTTGATTCCCAAGATCACACTAGGTGTAAGGGAAGAGCATACACAAATTCTAGCCTTGGTTATTTAGCAAGTGAAAAATCATTTAAACTAAAATATGATTAACAAAGTTTCCTACTTACTCTAATGATAGCAAAAGAAGGTTTAAGAGTGTTTTTTATTCTCTAGATCACACAAAGTGCAAGAGAAGAGCATACACACCTTAACCCAAACTCATACAAAGCATGGAAACAAGATTAATTCCTTCAAACCTAAGTGATTTTATGAGAAAAATTACTCTAAATCTATGAAATTGACAAAATGGCCTCTAAAAACCTCTGAAAAGTAATAGAAATCCTAAAAACCAAAACTGAAAATTTTGAGTTTCTGGTCAAAGTTATACAGACACACCTACATGCCCCTATCGACGTGTGCACTCCTGTTTCAACGCCTCTGCACTCACAATTCAATGCCTATGCTCCCCTTTGTAAAAATGATAGATAGTTGAAAAATACAAGCTGACGTGTGCACTCACAGTTCAACGCCTCACTCATAGTTTAACGCCCGCACTCCCGATTCAACACCTACACACCCCTTCATAGAAGTGGCCAAAATTCGAGTTTTGACAAGAATTTCTTCAAAAAGGTCAAATCTTTGGTATTTTTGGCAATTTTGACAGGGCTTCGCCTCCTTGAATCCTACAAAAAGCAAGAAAACACAACTTCTACCACTAATCTAGTTGAAACAACTTTCAAAAATAGAAATTAATCTATAAAAATTTGAAAATTACTCTAAAACTTTGAAATTAATCTAAAAAGCTTGAGAAACTAATCTAAAAGCTTGAAAGTACTCTAGAAAGCTTGAAAGTAAACTAGAAAACTTGAAATTAATCTAGGAAACTTGAAACTAATCTATGGGAATTAAGCTATAAAACCTTGAAAATTACTCTAAAACTTTGAAATTAATCTAAAAAGCTTGAGAAACTAATCTAAAAAGCTTGAAAGTACACTGAACTCTTGAAAGTAATCTAGGAAACTTGAAACTAATCTATAAACTTGAAATGGAAAACTTTGAAACTAAGTTTAAAAATTGAATGCTATGGGGTATGCTCCCACCGAGCGTGCCAAATGATGACACCCTAAACTTTACAAATAAAATTACATGACTAAACAAGGGAAGCTAACACCATTTCCATTCATCTAGCCAAGGGTTCTAAGTCTAAGAATGTAACATTAAGATAGAAGCTTACAAGAATGCTTAACTAGTATGAAAATAATACAAAATCTAACTAAACATGCCTACTAATATGCTTGAATTACCTAACATGGGCCTAAATATACCTAAGAGGGAAATCAAATGGTTATGGTTGCTTCTCCAAACAAGGTGAAATGGCCTCTCCCAATGACTACTTGGTCATTTTGAATATCCATCTACTAACCCCATTGAAGGCTTTAAGAAAGGATTGAACTTGGATATATATCATATTTATTATATGAGATGTGTTGTCCATCGAAAATTCCCCACTGGCAAAAGTAAAAATTTCAAAATTTTGAGTTTAAATGTCTTTTCTGTCGAGCTGGTGGTGTGAAAAAAGTCTTGAAGTCGAAAAAATCTAAGTTTTGGGTCATTCTGTAAGTATTTCGGGCCTGTCGGACATTTTTGTCCCGCCTGTCCCAAGTACGAAAGTGCATTTTGTTCCCCGATCGGCCGAAACCTCCGAATTTGTCCCATTTTCGGGCCCGTCGGAAGTTTTTGTCCCAAGTGTCCCGAAGTTACTGTGCGAGATGTTCCAATTTCGCCGAACCGCGTACTTCGCACTTTCTTGTCCCAAATGTCCCAATTTCAAAAGTGCGCTCTGTTCCAATTTCACCCGAACCGGCCGAGTCGCGTACTCCGGAACTTTTTGTCTCAAATTTCTCAAGTTCAAACTTAAAGTGCACTCTGTTCCATTTTCGGCCGATTCACCCGATTTCGTCCCAACTGTCCCAAGTCAAATTGTGCACGCTGTTCCATTTTCGGCCGAATCACCCGAACCGCGTACTTCGCACATTTTTGTTCCAAGTGTCCCAAAGTCAAAAGTGCAAGTTGTTCCAATATCGGCCGATCCGCCCGAACCGCGCTTTCATGTTCCAACTGTCCCGAAGCCAAAAGTGCGAGCTGTTCCATTTTCGGCCGAAACGCCCGAACCGCGTCCTTCGCGCATTTTCGTCCCAAATGTCCCAAAATGCATTTGTGCGTCTTCTCCTGTTTCGTCCGAATCGGCCGAGCCTCGTGTTTCGCGCATTCGCGTCTCACATGTCCCAAGTGAACCTAATACAATTCATACTTAGTTTTTCCCGCTCTACCCGAATATGCTAAATATGAATTTAAGTTGCGGCTCTGATACTATCAATCCGAAGATCAAATTCCAAGGACAGCTGGCAGAAAGACGAAGCTTTCAAGACGCCGGTTATATCAGTTTTCAAAGATATCCATTGTCATCTTCAAGATGAAACGTCTGGTGTGTCCCTCGTGGAAAAGACATAGCTGAGACGTTAAAGAAATTCAAGAAGCGGTTTCTGAAGATGGTGGGTCCTTCTCAGTGACTGTCCACCTGTCTCCTTCTTCATTCTTTTCTCTTCTTCCTATTCCTTTCGTATTCCATGTAATTAGTTAAGAAATTGCGTTTGGCATTCCTTAACTATTCTCTAGTTAAAAGAAACGGTTACGAGGAGTAACCGAATTGTAAGCTATATAATGGCCTTCTTTGCGCCATTTTAAAAAAGGAGGAAGAACTTGGCATATTTTCTGAAAGTGTAAATAGATCAGAAAGAAATCAATACAAAAGGGCTTTCCGTTCATCGTCTATCTATCTCTGTTATCTCTGTGTTTTCTATTCAATATTGTGAAGATCATTTTGTCTCTAATTTGTTAGTCTCTCTGATTGCATACTGTCCGGTTTTGCAAATACAACGATCTTGTATAACCAAGAAGGAACTTTGTGTCCTTGATTAATGAATTTGAAGAAGGTTATTTACAGAACTTTGTGTCTTTAAATTTAATCCTATTCAGCCAATGCAAGTGATCTTGTCTTAAATTCCTTGAAACTTCGCATACATAAAGAATTATTCTGCTATCTATAATTCTGAATGTTGCTATTCTGCTCATCCTCTCATTTCCTTTCCTCAGTCCTTTTGTAACTGATGATCCTTGTGGAAAACACTTTCGTAATATCCAAGTTCAACCATAAAATATTTTTTTGTACATTTGTAAATACGTTTGTTTCTGAATAAGGGAACCTCTCCCATTAAAGAGGAGGGACTTCTTGTCCCCTGACTGTTGCTCTTCTAAAAAGTCCTATTTGAAAACCAACAAGATGTAAATCAAAGCATGGTGTGTAATATAAAGGAATGAGGAGCACCCTCTTTATAGTTTTCCTTTTGGAAGAAACTTGTATTTTGGTGCATGTGGGACTAAAATCCCCAAATTAGATTAGAATTGTTAATCATGATTAGGCCTTTCTAATCACAATTAGTGAATTACCAAGTGATTAAGATGTGTGAAGCCTTAATCAACCGTTTAGGGTCAACTAGGAGGCTAGGATAAGCTTTTGAAGCTTGCTTTGAAACATTGTGGAGGTGAATGGGGTGGTTTTGAGTGGTTGGAAGAGGGTTTTAAGCTAATACTAGGGGTATATTGACCAAATCAAGGGGAAAATAGGCTTAATTAGCTAATAAATGCTAATTGTTTGTTTTGAAGAGGATTTTGACTTATGATTCACCGTAAAGTGGCATCTTGAATGTGAAAGGGGTTACGCAATCAACAAAGCATTGTTAATTGGCTAAAGTGGCAAGAAACGTTAGTTAATTAGTAAAGATCACTAATTATAATGGAATTGGGAAGAATAAGAGTGATTTGCATGTGTTTGTGTCTACACAACCAACCTGAGGTATATGCGCATCATGGATAATGAGAATATTGTGGTCATGAATCAGAAAATGTATTCATCACAAAGTGAACTTCATCATCGGATATTCAACTCCCTCTTCTTACTTCTCTCCTTCTCCCATATTTCTTCTCTCCCTCTTCTAATCCTTCATTGTGTGTAATGATGATAGTTTGTATTATTCATTAACGTGACATTATAAAGTTAAATTGTAAAAGTCTCTTTCATTTATAAAAAGGGAAATTATTTCTCACTTCTTAGGAAGGTGAAAATTCATGAGTTGAATAAGACAATAAAGATTCATGTGGGGGGTAGGCAAAGAGTCAATTCCTATTCTGTAAATGGGGATGACTTCTCCATTCCAAAGGATCTAGAAAATTACATATTGAAAATTCTATGCTTTGTGGAAATAGTGGATTGTGTTTGTTGGACTTTTTGTCATCAATATACATGAAATAAAGCTACAATTTCTTCCACTTTCTTTTTTCCTTGCTTTGTACAACTTGTGTAAATGTCAATCAAGGAATAGAGTTTTTTCTTTCCGAGATGTATGAACATGTACAACTTTGTATGCATGGTTTCCTCTCATAGTTTAAGTAATAAGCACACTTGCTATAATCATCTTTTGTTACTTCCACTTCTCTCTTTCGTGTACTTTTCAAGTATAGTGATGCAAAAGATTTGTATCTTCAATAGACGAATCTAGAACTTGGTGTCTCGGGTTGCCAATCCCACTAGATAGCTTCATTGTGCTTTCCTCTATATTAAACGTTTGAACTACTCTTGTTATTGGGTGTGAGATCTGTAATTATCGTACTCATGGTAATAACTCTCCTTTCCTAATTTCTTTCCTTCTCCCTCATCGTTGTGATTTCCTCCCTTGTACCCCGTCTGATAATAATTTTTCCACTAGGTTGGTGGAGTTTCCTTGTGTGATCCCAACCTATTTGTCCAACCCACAACAATTATTTTAGGATTAGATTAGTTGCATTCAATAATGTGAGTTGTATCATTCATACGCAGAGGGGCGTATCCACATAAACATTGGTGGAGACACCTAATTTTCCATATCAACAATTTTTCTCACCAACACCTCTCGTTAGCTTAGGATTTCTTAATTTTCATGTATCTTTCTCTTCCTCTCGGTCCCTTGGAATCATAGAATAGGATTAGATAGCTGCATTTCCTTCCTTATGAGTAGTTTAGAATTAGGATTAGGTAGAGGAACCAACCTTCTCTGGAGGTTTGTCTCAAGTAGAAAGTCCCACAACTTGAGAGGCAATCCCATGTTGCCTCAAAATCCTTATTTGTTTATGACTTAGGACAGGGTGCAATTTTGAGCTCAAACATATACACAAAGATGGATTATTTCTATGTTTAAAAAAAAGGATATATTTTTGGTTTTAAAATCAAATTTACAATAGAAGTGTAGGATTCAAATTCGAGTAAAAGGAAATTATCTTAAACTTGGAATATTTATTTGACATTCCCAATAAAAAAATTCCCACATGTGCAGAGAGAAATAAAAATAGAACTAAAACATATAATATCCTTTCTGAGTTAATTTCTTCATTCCAAAGGAAGAATACACGGTTTAGAATTTCAAAGGAGATATTTTACAACTTGCAAATTGAGTAAACTTTACAATTACAACGCAGCTTCAACCATGTTTTCAACCATTCAAATTACATGACTTAATCAATTATAATAGAATAATTTGTCCATCTCATATTAAATAAATATAATAGAATTCAAGTAAAATAAGCACTCCTCATAAGAGGAGACAACATGTCAATTTTTTGGCTCAAAAACACAATAATATTGCAACTCCAAATCTGTAACTCTCCAACATCTAGGCCACTTCATTTATCTCCCAAACAACAATGCAAAGGTTCTTCAAATCACAAGATAGATGCATGGTCAACCACATAACCAATTGGCATCATTACATGCCACCAAGGAGTCCAAGATGGCATGCTAGCCTCCCCTCAATCCCATGGGAAAGAGGAAACACACTCCACTTAGGCCAATAATAGTAATTAAATTCTTATTCATATATTTAACTTATCCATTACCCCGTGGGTAATATTTGGATGAATGACTCAAGATTATTGAATATTTGCTAAGAAAATATAAGTATTCCTCATAAATTAATTGTGGACCATTTTTTGATATAATTTCTTGAGGGACTCCAAACCGCAAATTATTTTATTTTCAAAAAATTTAACAACTTCAAGCTAGCAACAAAACTCTTCAAAGTAATTTTTTTGCCCATTTGGTAAAATAGTTAGTAGCTATTAAGATGTGTCTATGACTAGCTAAACAAGGGGGATGGATATCATAAATAAAATCAATTCCCCATTTGGTAAAAGGTTTCTCTGGAATTAAGGGATTTAATGGCATGGCTGATAAGCATTCATGACCACCAAACATTTGGCAAGGGGCACATGACCTAACCCATTTGTATGCATCTTTAAATAAAGTAGGCCAATAATATCATGCACATTAAATTAATTCTATGCTACATAAATTTTAAATTTAAATTGTTATAATTTTTTACCAATATATATTTGCAAGTTGATAGACAAAGGGGGTTGAAAGAGGAAGAAAAGGAGAAAAAATAGTCGGAAGAGGATTGTATGAAGGAGGAGGATGAAGATGAGGATGAAAAGGAGGAGGAAAATGACTAGGCACATATTGATTTGTTTTGAAATTACAAATGGAATTGGTCTCTTTTAGTAATTCCCAAATGTAAAATAATACACATTGCTGTATTAAATATTGCAATATAATATCGTGTTTTCTCATTGTGTAATACATGTTTATTGTACTTTTCATATGCAAATCATAGTATGATTTTTTGCTAAGTTTTTAATAAACCTATTTCATTTTATTTTACGAATATTCAATACATTATACAATATATCAAGAAAACATAGTCAAACATAATACGTAATATAATATATAATTATAATTACATATATCAAGAAAACATAGTCAAACATAAATTCAATTCAATTTTCAACAATATATTCACATTAAAAATATAAAAAAGTAAATACAATATAGTAAGTAGTAAAGTAATTATATTTTTAAAAAATGGTTGAGGTTTGTGTCACATTCGTGCCACATAAAAGTGGCACAAATCACACACAAAATTGACACATTTAAAAAGTTTAGTCACATTTACACCACAAATTTCAACTCAAATTCTCACTAGAAACATGTCTAAAAAGCCTTAAAATGTCATTTTTGACACAAATTTGACTCTAACAATGGCATTATTAACACTTTATGTTGTAGTGCATTCATGTTACAATAATGTCTCGAAGATATGTATCATAGATATCAATATTCATGTACTGCAGATAATGATCCTTACAAATATTGTCAACTATTAGATTCTAACCACTATATCCCACAAACTAGTGCATCTCCACCTATTTTACAACCACACACATCACCTATATGAATTCATATAATGGGTGCATATGAAAAACAAACGGATCCTAAAATCATTTCCATCCATAATAGTGAAATAAAAACTCTACCAAATGAACCTCTAGTAAAAAGAAAGAAGCTCAACAACACAAAATAATGATTTTGATTATGAAGAATATGTCCCTCATCATATTGATAACATGTTAGCTAAACTCAACCCTAATCATGTTGGAGTAGTTGAATACCACAATGATTGTGATTCATTTTGCATAAGCTATTTTTACCATTTAAACATAAACCACACACTCTCTTCTACAATAGGATCGCCTAATAATAGTGATGTTGAGAAAACCATGTAATGGATATTACTCAATCACATTATAGGAATAAAAATAATATGATAATTTATGATGTTATCATACATGTAGTTATACAAAGGATTTGGCATCACCTTCTATTACTAAAAAGACAAACAATAAATAATGTCCCCATGACCGCAAAAAACACATAGTCCATCGCATGAGTTTTATGGATTCCATGCATGCCATATAATGGATCCACTATAGACTTGTACATGTGACCCACTACGGATGCCACTACATTCTACTATCGTGTTATAACCACCATTTGGCCCTAAAATGAACTCTATTACAACATTTGTGAACTTGAGTTTAGTTTTATAATTATGACACCCAAATTTCTATTTCCATGATACCAAAATATTTTCTAAACTTATGGATAATTATCCTCTACCTAAGACATATGTCTAGTGCTATATATACTTTCCCGTATATATAAATTTTCACACGCATGCGTGTTATAATACTACTAACAATTATTTGACACCTTCTCCCCTATTTATTAACTATAATGTTCCCCGATGATTCCGTACATTTACCATTGGTCCTATGTTATTAGTGAGGGGAAAATTTACTCATGACCCCACCACTACCCAATGATGCAACACATTTCTCACATGTCCCGTAATTATTCGGACACAAATTAAATGACCCCGCCTCACTTTTTTATTATTCCTAGCCATTTCCCAAGGCCATTATTTTTATATTTAATTTTCACATCTCTTATTCCAAAATGAGGCCCATTGGCTCATTTTTCCACTCACCACACACTTCATATTATGGGAAATTTGATTTTGGGAATGTATGGGATTTTGAGAAATCCTCTCATGATTTCTTTGGGCTAATTTTGAATTTTCCTAATTCTATTTTTGGTGCATTTTTTTGAATATTTTATTGGTTTAGGTTTAGGTGGAGGGTGACATTTTTCACCCTCCCATTGCTTGTCTTGGGTAGCTTCTTTCCTTTTTAACCCCTCACTTCCATTGAGATGGGGTTCTTTTCCTCGCTAACTTCTCGCATTTCATTTACATATTTCCTTACCGCATTTATTTACTTTATTTACAATTGTTTATAACTTGGATTAACTATCCCCACATACTACATTTATAGTTAATTTTAGTTAATCATTTTGGTGAACCCCACATATTTCACGCTTAGGATCCTCATTTTTCCTCTATCATGGGTCAAGTTTCTTTATCTGATTTACTTAAGAGATATCCTAATTTCCAGGTTGTTTTGCAAAAATCCTTAGACACCAAGTATTTTGATGACAATGTGTTGCCACATGAACTAATTCCTATGCTTTCTTGTCTATTTACTGAACCTAGTGATCCTCCATCTAATCAACCCATATTGGACTCAATTCAAGCTTTACATTATTTGTTTCAAGACAAGTTTATGGCTATGGAATCCACAATCACATCTCTCAAATCTAAAATCCAACAACTTAAGGATGCTTCTCAAGCTCATGTTTGTTCTCCCTCTACATTTCATCTTCAATCTATGTCCACTACATGTCATATAGCTGAACCTTAGGTCATGCCATTTCCTGAGCCTCTCATATTTGAACATAATACTAAGCAACATGACATTCTCACTCATCTCCTTAGTCATCAGTTGATCACGCTACCACCTACTGATTACTATCCTCCTTATCAATTAGAAAAATATCAAGGTCGTCCATATTGTAATTATCATCGAATCAATGGACATAATGACAACGATTTCCACACTTTGCAACGAAGAATCAAATATCTTGAGTGTCAAGGATTTATTTCATTCACTGCACAACATTCTATTGTGTCCCCATCTACAAATGCTACACCCACATGGGATCCTAAATTTTCTCCTTCTTCGGCTAGTCACAAGCCACCTAAGCAACCACCTATGGCATCATCAAGTCAACATAATCAACCACCTATCAAAATTAGTTCACCACTTCCTCCTACTAAGTCGTCTATTGTATTACCAAGTCAACCTAAACAACCTCCTTTAAAAATCAATGCAACTTGGCCTCCTCTCAAGTATAAGCTCCAACCAATTACTTTTGTCAAAGCAACTAATCCTCCTACTAGTGGTCATGACACATTGAAAATTCCACCACAATCACATATTGTTACTTTTTTCAACCATGCTTCCACCACTAAACGCAAACTTGGTATTTGGTAGGTGACTCTTGTCACTCTACCCTCCTGATGACACACTCATATTCTTATGGTTCTTATATGACTGTTGAGGGGTATGCTATGATTAAGAACCTCATTTCATCTTACATTCACATATCTATCCATTACATAACCACTCATACATACATACATACATCTATAATCATCTATCACTTGTCACACATACTATACAATTTCTCATTATTTATCCCATTACTTGAATCAATCTTACAAAATTTATGATACTTCACCACCTTCATACATCATTTATCAAACAATATACACACCATCATGCACTTGGGGGCATAACATTCATACATCCCCCTTCATATTAGCATCATCTCATCTTTCATTTTTGCATAGTTATACATTCATATCCTTGCATAGGCATATTCATCACACATTTTAGCATTGTTATTACCCAATGACAAACTCTTGTGCTTCAGTTCACACTTGACTATTGAGGGCTTACTACACATGAACCCCACACACTGCACACTGTACCTATTCCTACATTATGCATCATACACCATACATTCTACATTTAGTCTACAACATTTTGACATTTATACATCATACATCATACTAGTCACCATTATATCTACACCATTTTCTACACATCTTACATCCTACACTACTTATCTTACATACTACATTATTCATTTATCTACATACCTTACATACCATTCATTTTACACCGTGTACTTTCACACATATTCTACATACTATACTAGTCTTTTTCCCGTATGAGTCTAGCATAACAACATCCTACATAATACATTAACTAGTCCATTTTCATACATGTCATTTTACAAATTCTACATAACATGTATTCACACGTTCTATTCATCTTGCATTTTACGCATTCTATACTACATTTTACACATAGCATATTTACACATTCTACTCATCACATGGTCATCACCTATACTATATCATCTTCTACGCGCTGCACTCACTACCCTATGACGCAATTTAGTTCCTCGGTCCATACTCATCGCCGAGGGTTTAAAAATCAAATGGACCTTACACATTTACTATTCGACCTTTCATCATGTGACATTTCAAGCCTAGTGACATATGCTTTAGGCTAAATCATCACATATTCTATCATTTTGTAGTGGTATACACCTTAGGTTACATCACCACTCCTCCTCATCTTGTAGTGATATACGCTTAGGGATAAATCATCACTCATCCATTCATATTATAGTGATATACACTTAGGCTAATTCATCACTTATATGTTCAATCTGGTTGTGATATATGCTTCAGCTATAGGGTTCACGCACACATCATTTCTAGGTCGCGTCTCATCAATATACATTCACATTCATCACAAAGTGCCAAACACAACACACACTTTTACCATTTCCCGACGATGTGTACTCGTTTACGGTTAATTCTTGAATATTGAGGGGGAAACAAAATGAACCTCACTATATACACTTTCATTCACTCGAAGGGCACGTGGCTCCTATCACTCCATGTTGTATTCTCGCTCCATCCATCCACAACATGTTGCATACTATGGTTGCTTTTAATCTTCCTTACTTGTGATTGTTCATGGTTACTTTATTACACATGTTAGTTAGACTATGTGTATGTCATTTATCTATATCATACACATATACGCGTTCAAACCTTTTTCTAGTTGTGATCACAAATACAGGTCTCTTACACGCAGTATGGGTGCTTGCCTTCTATCCTTCCTACATTTGTCATTGGGGGCATCCACATTCATTCACATAGGTGTTATTGTTTCATTTTTTACTTAACACTTTACATTACTTAGTTATACATTCTTTTGACATACAAGTTATCTTTCTAACATGTTAACGGGTGCTTCATGTGCAACATTTGGTATGTAGGGTTATTTTTTTCCATACTTATTTGTTACTTTGTCTGCTATTGCTTGTTTTTGTATGCATGTTTTTCCTATTTTTGGTGTGCACACTTGTTAGTGTTTGCGGCCATGATGGCCTTACGTTTCTTGAGACATTGTGAGTGATGTCCCATGTTTACAACCCACTTTTTACGGCTTACTTTGTCTTCTTGCATGTTTACTGCATTTCTTGGTAGCTTTTACACTGTCTCGCATAGCTAACACACTTCGTTTTCTACATGCATGCTTGTTTGTACTAACATTTTTTTGGCTATCCTTCTTGTTTGTGCGTGCCTTGGTTTCTACCAAGTACTTTCCAAGGTATGGTTCATGTGGTTGGTCCTCTTTTTGGGCCACATTCTCCTATCAAAATGTTGCATGTGCCCCCAAAAAGGGGGGGCATCATTTGGGGTTTTTACATACTAACATAGAGATTCTACACTGTTCGGTTCAGATTATATACAAGTGAGTGGGTTCAAACTAGTCTATGAACCCCATACTCACCCCATACTCAATGACTTTTATAGGACATGGTGCCCTTAGCATTTGGGGGAGTAGTTAATGGTTGGAAGATATAATATAATTCATCCCAATACTTCTTCTACCGCCGACGTTGGATTGTCCAAAAAACCAGGACAGTACAAAGATCTCTTCACACACATTCAGGGAAGTAGTTATAGGAAGGAGAATAATGCAGCTTTCTCCCTACACTTCTTCAGCTAGGGTGGCGTGAGATTTCCCAAAAACTTAAATTACAAGATATCCTTCTACACTCTCTTTCTCGACATGGATCAAGTGCACATGTTCCATTTACACTTTTTCATTTGTGTATTTTACATGCTTTTTACATTTATATACATGCGTATTTTACATTACATTTTTTTAGACATACATACATATTTGACTACTTTATCATTTTCTCCTTGCAGGTCCGGCCATATGAGAAACAAGTAGTCAAATAGGGGAAACAACAACAACAATAATGTCAACAACAACACTTTGTGATAACACACACTATACTAACCATGTAAGTACATCGACACTACAATAACTACAAACACACTTTTGACCTAGGTTCACTCTCATCACTTTTCTTTGTGCATTTTTCATCTTTAGTTTCCACGCTCCTCCATCTTTTTTTCATTCCACGCTTTGTCTATTTCATCAACATCTTTTCTTCTACAATCTTCATGAACATCAGTGCACGCGTCTCTCTACTTTATGTTACCTAGATTTCCACTCACCACCATAAAGTGGAGGAAAATGTGGACACAAAATCATGCATTTTAGACATTATTTATCCCGGTTTCATACTACTATTTAAAAGGTTCTTGAGGTGCCTCATATTGATGATGATTGGAATCCACCTCCGCCACCACCATCATCTGACAAGTTCCCTCGCCTTATCCTTTCCATTCCTACTCATGGGAAGGCACTGGAGGAAGAATTTGCTACTAGTTAGGAGCTCCCGGATGTTGGCAAAGAATTACTTGGCTTGGGTTGTTTGGATGATCATGATCTACCCGCTTCGGGCATGTTTTCTACTACTACGTGATTTGGTTTTTTGTCTGCTTCTAGGTGTTGCCTAAATTTTGTAATCTCCTAGGCTCAGCCTAGTTTGTCCTTCATTTTTCTAGGCTCGACCTAGCTTTGCTTTTGGTTTTGGGGCATGCTCTCATACCACCCACTTTTTTTGAAAGTTATCTTGTATCGTATTGAATTAATATAATATAAGATCTTTTTCATAAAAAAAAAGTACTAATTAACCCCGTATTTTGGCCATCTTTTTTATTTTATTTCATCATTACCAACCTTTTACATCCACATGCCCACCAACTTCTTCGTCATCTTACGTTATTTTAGCCTTGACTGAGGTGCCCAGATTAGTAATGGGGCACCCTGGTCCCATTAGGGGCACCTAGGTCCCTTTTGCACTTTCCCGCCACTTTTTGGGATCTTTCTAGCCATTTTAGATCTTTATATTTTTGGTGGTTGGCCATTTCAGGTTTACTACGAAATTAGATCAAGAGAACCCTATAAATATAAAGTTATGAGACCATAATGAGGGACATAGCATCATTCACTACTATCATCTATTTATAGTTGCATCCATCTATTACATTAGAGATCACTTGCATCCACCTAGCTCCATCACAAGGCACAAGGCTAAGACATCTAGCATCACACACTTTATAGGGGGAGGGATTCTATTCTATTCCATGCACACATTCTATTAAATTTTATACACGCTTATTTCTCACTACTTCACAAAATGTGACTGTACAAGAGAACCTAGGGCACATTATGCACACACTCACTTGAACTACACTTGGGTCTCAAATGTAGTGTAGTGCCCAGATTAGTAAGCCCACTATTATCGCAAATGAGGTCGAGCCTCGACCCATTCATTTACATATTTATTTTTTTAGGGTTTTTATACTTCTTTTTTATTTTGTAGGTCTTTACATCATCTTGGATTATTGATGACACTCGGTGTAGGATAATGAATATGATGCGACAGAAGCGAGGGTTTCGACAATCTCCTAAACCTATGAAGATCAATTTCAAAGATTTTACACATACTAGGGCACCCAGTTTGTAGACAAGAGTAACCACAAGTGCCTAAGTCCCTCTCTAGGAAGTCCACCCAGCTAGATACTCCAAATCCATCCTTTTCGGGGCTTCTGCATAGTCGTTTCCACCTCTAAATTTTCCACCTCCTGGACACGCCTCGCCATCATTTGTTATTTAGCTAAGTTCTTTCCTCTTATCTTTTACACATTAGGGTTAGCATTTACTCTTGCATAATTGTTTAGGTCATTTACATATTTCCTTCCTTTACTTTATTTACAAATGTTCATAGCTTAGATTAATTATCCTTACATACTAAATTTTTAGTTAATCATTTTAGTGAACTCCACATCTTTCATAATTAGGAATCTCATTTTTCCTCTATCACAGTCAAGTTTTTTTATTTGATTTACTTAAGATATATCCTAATTTCTAGGCTATTTTGTAAAAATCCTTAAACACCAAGTATTTTGATGACAATACACCACCACACAAACTAATTCCTATGCTCGCTTGTCTATTTATCGACCCTAGTGATCCTCTATTTAATCAACCCATATTGGACTCATTCAAGCTTTACATTATTTACATATTTACATATTTAAAGAACCCCTTTCTTAGGCTATATATCAGTAATGTCTAAAGTGCATGATTTTGTGTATACACTTCTTGACCTCAAAACCATTGATGCATTTAGCCTGATAGTCCTCAATTTATGGAATGTGATGTAAACCTAGAAGAAGGAAAATTTAAGGACTCTTTCTCGATACCAAAATTTGGTCCGGATATATAGGAATACAAATTAAAATATGTGAAGGAGGTTTTAATGTTCGTTGCATCCATTATACTTTTACATGAGTAGATCCCCAAGGAGAAAGAAAAGATACACCTTTCTTCTTTGCACTTTTGCACCTGGTGTGAACATGAGATAACTACCGCACAACTCAATCATGATGATCTTTTAACTTAGAGAACTTGGTAACGTGCGTGGTGAAAGATAAAATCCTCTTAATCTAATATAGGTGAAGGTGGGAAATTGAATGAAATGACTTCCATATTTCTCGATCAAACCAATTGCTTAAGGTGAAATTATTCACTCAGTATTTCCTTCGAGTAACCTTATGACATGCATGGTGAATGCATCATTCACCCTTGAGAAGTGAGAGTTACTCTCCCGATATGTGAGTTGTGGGTATTTTTCATAGGCTAGTGACTTTTGTGGAAAATTAGGTGCAATGGAGAGACCTCAGAAAGGCCTTGTGTATGTGAGGGCATACACTAGATAATAATTTATTGTGAACTTCTTAGAGGTAGGAAAATGCAACATTTGTTGGTGAATGTTATTTCTTATTATCTACCCCCTTTAAATCATCGATATACTTCGTGACCACCAAAATGAATTCAACCATCCAATCTTGGAAATATTTTTTTGTTTCTTCTCCCGTCACCTTATTTAGGAGGATAATTGTATCCGAGTATACTTCATGAAATTCACTTCGGGGCCAATTTTTAGGAATCTGAGAGGGAAAACTCCAAAATGATGATTACCATGTTGTTAGAAGTATGAATTTATAGGCATTGAGAAATACCTTTCAGAGTGAGGACTGTCATAATTAAATTTTCATCTCCTAGGATTGTTCTTGAATCTAGGTCATAACACTTAGCACAAGCTAGGACTAGTTCTGTGTTTTGAATGGAAAAAGGATGACCACCTACTCTAAATATCCCACTTGAGAAGAGATTTTCCTCATAGGTTCATGAGATTCACCTAGCATCCTTACTTTCAAATCCTCCAGTGTTTATGTGTGTTATATGATTGTCACCACGTTGGGATACCTAGTGTTTAATGTGGAAATTTTATATAAACCTAAATACTTTACCTTCATGGTGGTTGGAGATGGTTTTTAAAAAGTGGTACGAAAAATTATAAATGATTTGAGTCCATTCCCAACGTTTACTATTTTTAGTAGGTCCCACCTCGAATGGCTATTTTTAGAAAGTTTTTAATTTGGCACTTCGAGTGTTTTTGACTTGAAAGGAGGGATGATGATATTAAGAGTGTTATGTTTCTAAAACTTACTATTTTTATAATATGAGGACCTAATACAACTTACTATATATATATATATATATATTTGTCCTCTGATGTTGAAATAGAATGAAAATATTCTTAAAAGTAGGTTTTTCTATAGGATTCTCTACTCTAATTTTCAAAGGTTTTCAACGGCTAGACTTTTTGCAGATCTAAAAAGGCAAGTACAATGGCTGATATTTCTTCTATTTGTAAAAAATTACTCATACCATCAATGGAGGCAATTTTAAGGTAAAAGGAATGCATTTTCAAGAGGAAAATATTGGTGAAGTTTTATGGAAATTTGAGGCAAGGTTTTGTAGTTATGAGCAAAAGTGTGTTTTTAAGCATGGGGTTTCTTAGAAATTTCAGCAGCATAATAGTACAAAAATGGAGTTTTGGGGGAATAATAAATAATCTGACATTTTCCAAATTACTAAGTGTTGAATATAAATCTATTTCACTCCTTTACACACTTTAACTCACCTTTAACCCATCTAGGCTTAACCTAGGTCATTCGAGGGTTAGGAGGTGAGTCAGACCCACAAAATAGGGGGAAAGTAGGAGACATAGCATATTGGACACCAAAGTGTGTTTTTCACCGAGACGGTGACACGTGGCACAAAGGGGGAAATTGGGTGGATGAGATGGAGGAGCTGAAATTTGAGTCTTTGGGGGCTAATGGGAGGTCCTACATGTGACCAAGGGTTAGTAGAGGATGTGGGGTGCATTTTTGTGTCCCTTATGTCCCCTCGGATATTAGAACAATGGGACAAGGTACATAAGCTTCTTTAAAATATGCCATAAGTCCATTTGTAGACATCTAAAATGTTGACATGCTTAATTACGACTAATAGGTCCCATAAATATCCCAACATCATCCATATAGTAATTAATCGTTGATTATTATTATTTCATCCATTTTATCATATTTAACCCTTTATCATTTTATCATTAGTTATCATTTATCACAAATCATTATTATATCCCATCTCAAACCATAATCTTTTAATTCATTAATAACATCTTATTATCCTAGTTTAATCCTTCATTAACATTTTTAGGAATTTAATATTCCTACATCTCACCTACCACCTACCTTACACCTATCCTTTCCATGTAATCTCACATCTAATCATATTTATTTAACCTAATATAATTCTAATCCTAATCATATTCTCACCTCTAAATCTAGAGGCTTCTATTTGTAGAAGTCTCTCTAAACTTCCCTCCATTTAAAAATTCAAATAAACCTTCAAATCTCCACTGAATCTTCTCTCATATTCTATAATTCTCCATTCCTCACATGCACTCTCCACCCTTGATCCAAATCCAACATGGCTTCATCTTAGCCATTGAATCCTCCACCCACAAGCTATAAATTTATCTCTCCTCCTCCATGAGAGCCATCTCTCAAATCCATAGCTAACCTTTGATATTTTATCCACTCTATCATTCAATCAATCTATTATATCATCATCTAATCAATCCATCATCATTTTTATCAAGCAATCATCCAATGCAAGCAAAGGGGAGGTGTTGCCCAAGTGTCTCCAAAATCTGAAGCAATCCAAGAATGGTTCACAATCAATCAAGAGAAAATCCAACACATCAAAGAAGGATTTGTGCAACTTGTAGGTAGCAGGTATTGAATCTCTCCTTTCTTTCCATCCAAAACTCTATCGAGGTTTTTTCCGAATACTATATTTAGGAATAAATAGGTTTTTTTTTATAAATTTCATCTAATATTTTCTTGCATTACACCATATTTCTTGAGGAGGGTGATAGGGTGAGTTAAAACAAGCTTATAGCCTACCTAGGATATAAGTTTTTAGGCCTTAAGTGAAGGTAATCAAGTAATATTAATGGTGAAATTTTTTATGTCCCCTCGCACCAAGGGATAAGGGACAAGGGACATCCAAGGGAAAAAAGTGTGCCAAGTGATCAAGGGGTCATGTTTTTATTGTAAAGTGGCCTAGGGAGAAAGTTATCAAGTTTTAAGTGGTGCAACTTAACTTCTCAATAAGGGGTGCACTTCGTATTCCCGTTATCCCCTTTCACCAAGGTACAAGGTACAAGGGACATCTAGGGTTGAGAAGTGTGCTCAAGCTTATAAACTATGTCGATGGCATCCTGACAACACTAGAATAGAACACAGAGAGTGATTTTTCAACCTTGGGAGTAGATCTTAGATTATAGAAGCCAAACCTTATATATTTTGAGTCCAAAACACCTTCTGAGTTCATTCTAACCATTTCCAAGATCCAATTTTTCTTATGTAATTTTATTTTCATGTCGAGTCACTTTTTTAGCAAAAAGGAGTAGCAATGACTCAGATTATCATGGATTTTGGTGAATATTTGGTCCAACACTCAAGTATCCATCATGTAGTGGACTCCAAGATCTTTCCATTGATTATTTTTTTGACTTCCAACTCTTCCCGAAACTCCCATAATCTCCAAAACAAGTTCACTTTCTCCATTGAAGCTCACATTCTTTGAATCCTTAATGACCTGGTTTTTTCTTGAATGGATCCCAAACCACATGCCTTTACGTAATTATTTTAAATTTACCTAGATATATTCAACACTCGTCTATAAAACTAAAAGGAATGATAACCGAGATCATACCAAGCCAAGAACACAGATGCTAATCAAACACCACGATCAATAAGATGAAAGTAATTCGCCGAATAATTTTACATAAACCTTTACAAACAAATGAGCAGCAATATTATATATTAGTATGGAACCAAATGAAATATAATGAGAATTGGCCTTGCTTATATAGGCAAGGAATAACAATCTAAGAACTAGTCAAGGTCGTAGATCAAGCCATAATTCAAGGAAATAACTAGTCATCAAAGAACTAGACAAGACCTTAGATTTATGAGAGAACTAGACATCAAGGATCTAGTCAATACCATAGAAAAAGAAATAACTAGTCAATACCATCGATAAAGGAAAGAACTATACCTAACAACTAGATAATATCCCCCTAATATCTAAATAAATAAAAATAAATATCCACACACATAAGTGGGTGAGGATAAATACAATAAAGGTAAATAAAGTACCTAGGTGAACATGAACTAAGGTAAATACCTATTCTAACACCCCCCTCAAGTGAAGCTAGGGGCCAAAAAAAAAGTGGCATGTCCACGATGAGTCCCGACAAAGTAGGCCTGATGAGGTACTCATGTACAATATATCCCTGAAGAAATCTCAAACCAAAAGAAGGAAAAAATCCTACTATAAGGAAAGAGAAAGAAGAATAAGAAGGAAGATGTTCTTATGAACACCCCCAAGAACAACTTCTAAAACCCCAAGCATTCCACACAACTCAAGGTAACGAGGTGATGCAAAAGGCTTCATAAATATTTATGCAACCTGCTGCTGAGTTGGAATGTACTCCAAACAAATAAATCCATCCTGAATGTGTTGACGAATGAAGTGGATGTGTATCTCAATATGCTTGGTCCACTGGTGCTCAACTGGGTTGTGAGAAATGTGAATTGCACTTTGGTTGTCACACCAAAGTACATTCAGTGAATCCTGTGGGAATCCAAACTCTATCAATAACTGGTGAAGCCAAAGAATCTACTGACTCACTGTAATTGTTGCCATGTACTCTGCCTCAAAGATAAAAGTGCAATAGCTTGTTACTTTTTACATGCCCAAGCAACTAGAGAAGAACCAAGAAAAAAGATAGCCAGAAGTGGAATTCCTGTCATAAATAAAACTTTCCCAATCTGAATCTGTATACCCAACCAACTGAGTAGAACCCCTAGTGTAGTTTAGGCCAAAGTGGGAAGTGCCCTACAAATAGTAAAAAAATATTTTAGCAGCCTGTCGCTGACTACTATGAGGAGAATGTGCGAACCAAGATACAAGCCCTACTGCAAATGAAATATTAGGGTGAGTATGGGTCAAGTACATGAGACTCCCAACCAACTACCTATACAATGTAGGATCACAAAGTGGTGTGGTACATGTGGAAGTAAGAGTAACTCTAGACTAAAAAGGAGATGGACTTGGATTGAAATCAGCCATATCAAATTTCCTAAGAAGATCATGGGTTTACTTTTTTTTACTCAAATGAATCCATGAATCATCTCGAGAAATATTCAAACCAAGGAAATAATGCAATAGGCCAAGATCTATCATCTCAAACTGAGTAGAAAGAGCCCTCTAAATCCTCTAAATGTGGGAAGAAGAGTTTCCAGTAAGTAACGGATCATCAACATGCAAGACAAGTATCAAAATATCCTCACCAACATGCTGGAGATATATTGTATGATCAAAGTGGCACTTTAGAACAAAACAAGTAGATAAAAAAAAAAGAATCCATCTTCTCATACCAAGCCCGAGGGGCTTGTTTGAGACCATAGAGAGACCTTCAAAGCCTACAAACAAGAGAAGAATCCTAAACAAATCCAGTCGGTTTCTCCATGTATATTTCCTCTTGTAGATCTCCATGTAAGAAGGCACTCTTCACGTCCATCTGGTATATGGGCCACCCATGTGATGTAGCAATATAAATTACAAGGTGTACAGAATCCATCTTGGAAATGGGTGCAAAAGTCTTAGAGTAATCAATACCTTCAACTTGTGAAAAACCCTTTGCAACAAGACAATCCTTATACTTGTCAATGGACCCATCAACTACGTATTTGGTTCGGTATACCCACTTACACCTAACCATATTTCTTCCTTTAGGAAGAGATACCAAATCCCAAGTATGATTCTTCATCAAAGAAGAATACTCAGCTGCCATCGCATCATCCCACTCATGTATCCCATGAGCCTTTGAAAAATATTGTGGATCCTCATAAACTGCCTGACACAAAAGTCCAGAACCTATAGAATGTGTGTGATGATGCCTAGTGGGTGGAAGATCCTGTATGAAAGGTTTTGCCTCAAAAATTGTAGTACGAGCCCACTTAGGAATAGTGACAACATCAGTGGGAATATGATCCTCAATGGCATCTATAACCTCCTCATCAATCTCCTCAAATAAAGGATCCTCAAGATGAGATGAAGAAGGAGGCATGGAAGAAGATGAAGAATCATGAGGATTGAAGTGCTCATCAAACTGAACATGTGTTTGAAAAAGAATGTCATGTGTATCAAGATATAAAAGATGATAAGCTCTCATGTCCTCACAATACCCTACAAAGATTAAGGGTTTACTCTTCTTATCCAAAGCTTTCCTTTTCTTCTTTAGGACAAAGGCCCAAGCATGGCTCCCAAAGACTCAAAAAAATGAGACATCTGGCTTAGTGTTGGACCAAGCTTCCTTTAGAGTCAAATGCTCGAGTGCTCTATGTGGTGTGTGATTCTGAATGTAGTTAGTACAATTAACTACTTTTTCCCAATAGATAGGAGGTAAATCTCTAGAATGCATCATACAGTTAGCCATTTCCTTCAAATTTCTATTCTTTTGATCTGCTAAGCCATTTTGTTGTGGAGTGTAAGGAAAAAATGTTGGTGAATAATTCCTTGAGTTCCCAAAAATTCAAAAAACCTATTGCTGAAGTACTCCCCCATTATCGCACAAAGGTTCTTTATGCAACTAGAAGATTGTTTCTCGACCAAAGCCTTGAAGACTTTAAAGTGTGAAAAACATCACTTTTGTACTTGAGAAAATAAACTCAAGTACGCCTCAAGAAATTATCAATAAAGGTAAGTGCATACTTAGCTTCATTGAAAGAGGGGCTTGGAAAAACCATCAAGTCACTATGCACAACCTCGAGTAGTGAAGAAGTTCTCTTAGAAAAATTCTTAGAATGGTTTAGACACCTATTTACGGGTGTAACCCATCCATTCATTTCTCACTCTCACTTTTCTTTTTCTTAAATTTAAATAAAATCCCATCCATTTACTCACCTTATTTAATTAATTATCAAATGGGCTCCATGTGGACCCATTTGATAATTCAGATTTTTGGCATTATCCCCCATCTCTCACAAATTATTCAAAACATGGGCAATAATGCACCCATCCGACATCCCACTCTTAAAATTCAAAAAGGGAATACATTATTTCACCTAATATCCCCACCTCTTATCACATCCTTATCTTTTTCTTTACTTTAAGTCAAATTATGAGCCCCACGTGATCACATCATGTCTCTTAACTCAAGTTACTTTACTCAACCCTGAGTATCTTTTAACCTGCAGTCTAACCTCACCATTAAGCTATAAATATGGGTTTTTCCCCATATTTCAAAGACTGAAAAGAAAGAATTGGACGGGAGGGGAAAATAAGTTAGAAAATTTGGGAAAATGGTGTTTTGAAATCTTAGCTTTTTGGTTATCATTTATACCCTCATGATTTCCTCGTAATGACACTGTAATCCCCATGACACTCTGCTCATGATTCGTTAGTTCACGTAGCGTGGTTCTTGTTACACATTGTGTTTGGATCAGATCAAGAGCATCATCTACATACTTGCAGTGTCAGGTTCATTTATTAATCAACTTGCATGTTATCTGTTTATCTTGTATTTTATCATTATCTTTCTGGACAAAGAGGTTGACATCCTCCAAGGGAGTTAAAATCCTCTTGGAACCGGAACTATCCAGGAAACCCCCGAATATTGTTATCTAATCTTATTTGTTTGTCTTTCAGATCTAGCTTCTTTATATCATACATCTATCTTCTTTGCACCCGTAGATCCGCATCTACATCTGAGGTCCTAAGCCCTCAATCATTTGAATTTTTGATGGCTTCCCGTGATCATATTTCACCCGTGTAAGAACGAGGTTTCTATAAAACATTTGGCACACCGGTGGGACCAGATCCTAGATCTGGTCATTTTGTTTGTTATTTTACTCATCTTTTCTAACTTGCTTGTTTGCAATATCTTAGTATTTGTCAATTTCAGGTCAGTACGGTCACTCATTGAAATCACCAGGAGGTACGTGCTCTGCTTGTTTTCTGTTGACATCTACCATGGGATATGAATGCGAAATTAACCTTGTTCTTCTAGTTGTCGTCACATCTTATATTTTGCATCTTTTGTTTTTCTCGACTCACCTGTTCATGGGATTTAGTATTATCTTTCTTTGTTTGGCGTGTCACTTACATTTTGTAATTTTTCTCCGCCTTGAGGTAAGTAGTTTTATCATTTTTTTAACAACATAAAAATTGAAGTTTTGTTTTTGGTTTTACAAGTAGTATAGAGTTAATTTTTATTATTTAAATAATTAAAAAAGAGACAATTAATATTAAAAATAATAATTAAAAATAAAAATACATATATATATATATATAGTTATCCTCCTAAATTGCTCCATCTTATCTATCCCGTCATTCCCCTATTCTGACCATCTTGGCCATCCCACCTCACTCCATCCGAGCTCCCTATCTCCCTTCCACCGAGTCCTCCACTCAGCCACCTACCTATCCACCCGTCAACTCACTGCTTCACCACACCCATCTCTCTCAACTCCTCAGCCACCCGTCAACACACTCCACTCACCACAACCCTCATTGTTTTGTCAAATTTGCACGCACTTTCCACTATCCGCTCAGCCATTTACCCCGAGCTCCTTAACCGCCTTGCCCCCTCTCCACCTGAGTTCCCACCTTTCATCCTTACTCACCTCTCTAAGCTACCCCATCTCCCTTCCACCTCACTCCCCAACCCCTCACCGAGCTTCTTCCTCCACACTCGGCTCACCCTCCAACCCACCATTCCCAACTCCAACACCACATCTTCTTCTGTCACGAGCTCTCCCACTTCTCACCCTCAGAGCTCATTCCGATGTTTGACATTTTACACTATTTCCAATTCAATTTCAAATCCATGTCTACTTTGTAGATAGTAATTGTCCTCGCCTCATTATAACACTTGGTTTATAACTCTTACAATGCATGTATAAATATTTTCGACCAATAATCTGTGATTTAGACCTGGTATTCTAAGTTAGCTTTTCTTGTGCCCATCAAAATTTGTTGACGGCTTAGCTCTTTCCGGTGACTATAAATTCCAGTATATTTCTTTGTAGATATATCTATAATCTGATGAATAGGTATCCTCAAGTTGTCCACATATCAAATAAATCTATAAGTCATTTGATCTAATCACATCTCTATAATATGTATTGCTTTCATCCACGCAGACTTAGGTCTCAATTGTTTCACTCAGTTTCAATTCACGCATAGTTATTATTGATTTACCCTGCAATCGGTTTACAATTCTTATAATACAACTATTATCAATTTACCCTGCTCCATTATGGCCAATTCACAAACTTCCACCACTTAATACATCCAAATGTTTCTAGCTTAAGTTTCAATTCATGCAAGCTTTGTTGATATAGTAATCTGTGATCTCTTTATCGCAATTGATTCCAATTCTTTAGAACACATTTATAAATGGTGCCTGTTATAAGCAATGTCTTTTAGTAGTATAATTTGGTGATTGTACAAGTGCTTTATAGCAATTATATAGTCTCTTGCATAGTCTCTTTTATAAGATTCTAATATGATTTAGCAATTGGCTTACAATTTTTGTACAACACATTTATAAACATTTCTCGTGGTAGCCTAGTCAATTACATATTTCTCATTACACTATGTCATCGTACATATGAAGAGCCATATCCATGTGCGGTATGACCCACCAATTTTAATCCACTCATCCTTTAGGTAGGTTTGATGAATCTATCATTTTATTAGTTGGGCTTTTATAGTCATGTCATTTTGTTAGTTTCACTTTTATAGTCATATCATTTCATCCTTACTTTCATAGTCATATCATCCTTGCTTTAATTTTTGGGTTTCATTATGTACAAACGATAGTTCATATCTATCATTTTATTAGTTGAGATTTTATAAGTCATATCACTTCATTAGTTTAGCTTTTATATAAGCTATTATTTCATTAATTTAGTCTATCTTTTCGACTCAATTACTTCCCTTATATTATTTTATAGTCTATCGTTTAATTTTCGTCGCTTATTTACTCAAATGAAATAGGAACATTGAACTATGATTTTGTTAATTAATTAGATTTTTTTTTTTTTTTTTATGACGACACCATTTGTAAAATATGTACGACATTTATGTCATTTTTTTCTTAACCACCTTAACTAATAGCATTTATTATCTTCTTGCAGCGTAATGTCTATGACCTCACGACAACAACATTACATTGTCATAGACCAATATTTAAATCAAACACATCACAAAAAAATTTCATTGACCTCATTCACAATTGTGAATGGTGTCATTTTAGAGTACCCAGGCATTCCAGACTACTACGTGGCGCTCTCAAACTACGTCACTATCACATGAGATTAAATAACAGGAAAAATCATTCTCTAGATTTTATTGGTTCTTTTTTATTTTCCCTCCTCTCGCATTGTACTTTCCCTTTTACGAGTGACTATCTCACATCGCATACAACATTTTACTTTGGTCTAAAACAAACCTTCTACATCCTACTTGCTTATATAGCCTAAGTAAGGGATTTAACTTCTGCATTTCACTTATCACACACTTCCTAAGACTACACAAACATAATCAACACATCGAAACATTCCTCTCACCTGATTAACTGATTAGGACTTAAACACCCAATAGGAAACCGTCTCAGACATCTCCCAATCCAAAATTCCTGAACCCAACCTTAGACTTCTTTAGGGATCTTCATTATCTATTTTACCTTACATCTCAAAATTAATCATGATGATAAAAAATATTCTGCTTGATTTGTTTTTCAACAACATACATAAATAAAAGTTTCTCTATTTTACTCGTATTGTCTCTTTCTCTCAAATTGAGAGAAACAATCAATTGTATCCAATGATATTACTTCTTTTGACGATCTTTCCCAACAAGATACTAAACTCAAAACCACATCGTCAGTCACCCAACCTCCAATCTCCATGGTCTCACCTCATGAGAACCATGTCATCCAAAATTGTCCCCACCTTGACACCAACCCTCATATCCCTCGTCAAGCCGTCTTCCTAACCCGATCACACCACCATCTACTACTCCTATCGAGACACTTGGGCCTCCTCCTAACCCCATATATGACTTCTTACTCCAAAAATCTCCTATAATCTCTCAATCCTCCTGATCTCCAAAATTGGTGCATCGCATTCCTCCCATATCCCATTTTGAAAATTCTATTTCATCCACTATTAATAGGCATTTCCAGCCATCTCAACCTCTTCACAACTACATTCATGCCCATCGTATGCTCCACCCGTCTCAACCTCTTAACACCCATATCCCCACTTATCATTTACTACAAAGAACCTACCCTACTTCAACAAACACATCATGTCTCTATTATTCCAAGTCACCTGATGCAAATCCCAACCTATGACACATTTTAGTCCTTACCAAGTAGTTCCCACACACCTACATATCCACAAAATAATCAATTATCTTATCAAACCATTCCACAAACATCTTATCCAAAAATTTATCAAACACCTTAACAAACAATTCCCCACCACCCACATAACCACAAACACATCATTTTCCTTATCAAACTACTTTTCAAACCACACAACCAATCCAATATCAACCTTACAATATCTCAAGTGATTTAATTCATGCCTTAATGAATCGGTTAGCCATTTTAGAAACCCTTACCGTAGCACCCAAGAACACCTTATCCTATGAACACATCTATAATGAACCCATTCATCCATCGGTATCAATCAAACCCTATCCTCCTCATTGGAAACTTCCCGTGTTTACTAAGTTCAACAACAAGGAAGATCCCCAACAACATCTCCTCGCATTTAAATGTGCATGTTTTCTTATTGAGCATGATCACAATCTACTTATTCGCACTTTCCCCATGTTTTTTTCTCTCGTCCCGAGTTGGACTGGTACAACAGTATCCCATGACATTCCATATTCTCCTTCACTCAACTTGCACATTTGTTCTTAGAACACTTTTCTATCAATATCACACACAAAACCACTATCGCTGATCTCTATACCATTCGACAGTTTGAAGACGAGCCCATCATTGACTTCGTCGCACGATGACGTGGTGTTATAAACCAACTATCCTTCACTCTCCCACAAACCAAACTCATTGAATTTTTCTCACGTTTGTGTGCAAAACATATATCATCCACTTTGTAGATCCAAGCATTCCGAACCTTCGATGAATCTTTCATAATGGCTCACAAAATCAAAACTCGTGCCATTGAGTAGGGTCATCTCAAACTCATATTTGCTAAACCTAAAGTTGAATCTACTAAACCATTCACACAAAATGACAAGTTTAAGGGTGCAGCCAACATTGTGGTCATTCAACCCTCATCCCCATCTATGTCCAGCACATGGTCTCAACAACGATCCCCTCAATCAACAACTAACTACACTCCCTTAGGAGAATCATATAGCTTCATGTTTGACAAGTTGATGACCGTAAACTCCATCCAACTTCCTCCCATACAACCCATGGACAACTCGCAAGCCAAGCCTATTTTCTATCACAAAGCTCATTATTGTAAATATCATCGAGTTAAAGGACACGACATTGAGAAATTTCGTTCCTTCAAAGATCATGTCCAACAACTCTTAAATCAAGGGGATATCCAATCAATAGCTCCACAAAGGTCTGAACTAATCAACCACCAAGAAATCATGTCACCCCCTTTACATCCCAACTGTATCGAAATGCTTATATGATTGACATTGCCAGTCAAGATCCCATCTTATCACCAACTCGCATGTTCCCATAGTGGACATTATCCCCAACCTTTATTCAAAACCTAACACACCTATGTCAAATTTTACTACCGATCTTGAACCCGCACCTTCTCCTATCCTTATCACATCCACATCAAATTCAATTATACCATCCACTTCTGCCACTTCAAAAACACCCTAATCTACCACATTAGATTCATCCTTAGCACCCATTTCATCCCCACTCATACCCACACATATCCCTACATCTATCACATTTATTTCTTCACCCACATATGCCTCAAACACACTGTTACTACACCTACATTACTCACAACCATCCCAAATAAACTCGGTTCTGCTACATGTACCCTTACAACCCCACCTTTGATATCAACCCCTTTAGCAAACATATCATTCTTACCCTCAAACATTTATGAAACAACTGGTCCCATCTACTTCTACACCCGATATTATCATCCTGCTAGAGTTAAATCTTCGATTTGAAGCCTAAGGCTTGGGAAAACATCCTCAACAGCCCCCTATGCATCTTTGAAAACATTCATATTTTCCCTCTCCTCAAACAATCCAATGCCATGACATCTATTTTAGAAGCAATCTCTCCATCTACGACAACTTGGAACAATCAATCCACATCCAAACAATACAATCCTTCAACTAAATTTGATTTGTCCTCCAAAACACGAAATTCACCCATCCATCTACATCCACTTTTTCTCCCAACTCCAAGCTGAAATATCCTATCAAAACCCACAAGAGTTACCTTCCCCATGACACTTCAATGGGTCTTACGCAGATATCCTTCGACATTTAACTCAAATATCTGCCATCACACTTCCTCCCATTAAAGCCTTTAATCCCTATGGTCCCAAGCCATCATGGTTCAATCCTAATTGTAGTTGTGTTTATCATCGTACCCCAAGCCATGACATCAAACATTGTAAGGCCTTTCAAACAATCATCCACAACCTTATTAAGAAAGATGATTTCCTCATTCAAGGGAAAGTTCCTTCTCCATCTACATTGAATCCAATTCATATCCCATCTATTAGGTCTCCCATGATTCCTCCATCCATATCATCCCTTAACATCCCTCCTGCACATGACATTCCTCCTAAGGAAGGTCCTCCATTGTTCATCAATATCGCTTATCTTGCTAAGCACACTTGTGGTCTCCAATCATTTATCCCATCCAAATCTAAAATAATCTCATCTAAACTCTTTCAACATCCTTTAACTCCTTCACATTTAACTCATTGGGGGAACAACCTTCCCTCGCCCTTGAGCACATCATCTATACAACTCCCTTGTCACTAGGGAACTTCTCCCCTTGACATTGTTTCATTTATCCCATCCAAATCCAAACCAATCTCATCTAAAATATTTCAACATCCTTTAACTCTTTCTCGTTAAGGGACCTTTTTACCGAAGTCCACCATTGTGGCTATATTTATGCCTCTTTTGGGGCACCATCTATTTCATAAAGTCCACCATTGTGGCCATATTTGTGTCTCTCTATGGGCACCATTTATTTTCATCAAAATCCACCATTCTGGTCATATGTTTGTTTCCTTTGGGACATATTTTTATTTCCTTTTTGGCTATCTTCTCATCTTATTGCAACTTCATTGTTTTCCCTCTCATGGTGGTAGACTAGAGATAGAGCCTCTTGATGCATTGCACTTTTGACCAGTTTACTATTAGCATATCTACCAATGAGCACTTAGTTACATCCTTATATTATTCTACCATCCTTGGCCCCTTTCATTTGTCATTTTAATGATTTGAATTATGTGGTTTTCCTTCACTACTTTGATGTGACCCCTTCACTTTTACATATTTCACCTTCTCATTCTCCTATTGCAACCATGCAAAGGGTCAAGGGGGTCTCTTGTACATTCCATATCCCCTCTTAAGTGGTTTACTTAGCTATTCCTAGCTCTCCCCCATGTGAAGCTCAAATTCATGTATGCAAAAGGCAAAATAAAATTTATCCAAAAACAGACTGATACCTCGAAGGACAGTTGTTCATGCAAAAAGAAACTAAAGAAAAAGCAAAGCATACAAATCAAAAATCAAAATAAATAGACTGATCCTCAAGGATGGCCATCATATTATTCATGTCATCCATATTATTTATAAAGTAGATCATAACCTTGAAGGATGGCTACTTTTTTATTATGGCACCTAGAAGATTTCTCACATTGATTTGCCTTCCTTTTATCAACATTTTCTCAAATCTTCCCGCATTGATCGCTTCTCGCTATTGTTCATTCCCTTCCCAAAGTTGGGGCATAGACTTAAGGAACACCACCTTTAGATAACCTTCTTCCCAAGTACAAGTCACATCTCCAATCCCTTTGTCATGTCCACATTAGGATTATGAGCATATTTCATCCATATTCCCTCATGGTCTTTTGGTATAACTAACTATCGTTGGTTATGTATTAACACCTGTTATTGATTGCAAGTGCAATGCCTTGAGTCGTAACCTTTCTTGTTTATCTCCAATCTAGTTCGAAAACATAGTTTCCATGTACGCCCTTGCTACAGCTATGTTCCTTTTATCTCATCAAGGTAATATTTTATCAAAATCACATCAAATTTCACACTATCCATCCATAATATCCATGAATACGCTCACAAATACACTTTTCAGTTTGTGAATTCTATTTGAACACCGTTGCAGTTTGTGAATCCTACTTGAGGATCCTTCTCAAGGCAGTTTGTTATCCCGTGGCTCCTTATCTCTCAACATGTTCAAAAATGTCTTTGATCCATTGCTCCTTGCTCTCCATTTGACTCCACATCATTCTTCTCACCTTTCTATCCCCTTGTATCACACCGATATCTTGCTTGTCTTTCCTCTTGAATTTCCTTTTACTCCTCCGCTTTTTTACAATCTTACATAACCATCCATAAAACCAGAGAATCTTAGTTAAGGTATATCTTCTTCCTTGGATCCTCCCGATGTAGAAGCTTCTCCACCATTTCCTCTTTCAATAGATGACAATCACCACCACAAACATCTTTCCACTTCTCCTTTTCCACTTGACACTCTTGCATCATCACTCCCACCACATGGGCATCCCAATTAAGGATTTCCCTTACACTCTCCATCTACACTGCATATGTTCCTCCATCCACTCATGTCACACTCCTTTGTTTCCTTGTTATCACTTTGATATCACCTCCTTTCATCTCTTGTTTCATTTTGGTATACACTGCTCAGTATTTTCATCATCCTTCTTCTTCTTCGGCTTGGCGATCCTACTTAACCATCCCCATCGCAGGGCAATCTTACTTAAGAGTTCCTCTTAAGAATGGTTTTTTTCGAACCTTCCACCTCCCATCATATCTTCCTCATGTTCTCGGCTCATGCCTCTCATCATACTCATCCACTCCACCCAACCCTTCCACACTTGTATCGATACAATGTTGTCTTTGTCCTTCCATATCATCATTGCCGGTTGGTGATCTTACTTAATCCTCCCCGCAGATGTGGCGATCTTACTTAAGAGTCCCTCTTAAGCATGATCGATCATCCCGCACTTGGCCACTACCCCACATTATCTCCATCTTCATTTTCTCATCATTCCCCATCATCACATCCTCTCACCTCCTCTTCCATTCACACAAACACCACTTCCTCCTTACCCCATTTTCATCTTCGTGATCCATCGTTGGGTAATCTTACTTAATTGCTTTCTTCTTCATTCATTTTGTGTCTTGTTTCTTCATTTTTGTCTCATTCATTCTCATCCATTGCATCCTCTCCTTGTCTTCATCTTCCTGAGACATCATTATCCCCCTTTTCTTTACTCTTTCCACTCCATCTTTTAGAGTTCTCCCACATATCTACCCCCATACTTACCCATCATTATCAGTGATCTTTCCCTAAAATTATTTCATCATCATCTTCTATTTCCACGCTAGTAATTATCAGTGGACTTCTCCTAAAAATCACTAATCCCCATTCTATACAGATAAATCCTTTTCTTTGACCTCCTCCATTCTATCTTCATTCCTTCCTTCCTCTATGCCCTCTGATCATTATCGGGGACTTCTCCTAACGTCCCTTCATTGGCGTTCCCCCTCCCATTCTTCGTTTACTTTCTACCTCATCTCATCTTTTGTCCCATCCTTTCCTATTGATCATTATTGGTGGATTTCTCCTAACATCCATTTGCTGGCATTACCTCTCCTATCCCTTCCTTTCTTTTTCCTTGCCATCTCTCCATCTTCCATTCTTCCTTGCCAATTTCTTCATTGTCTTCATCATGCACCCTCTCTCTATTTTCTCGTCATCAACTTATCCTCATCTCATGCATCTCTGCATCTTTTCCAATTGATGTCATTCCTCCCCTCAAGCTTCTCTTTACACTCCTTATTCTTCTCACTCTTTATCAAATATCTCCATTCTTGGTTCCCTTCCTTCTGCATAATTTTCTTCGTTGTGTAGACCCCTCGTAGTTTGATCAATACACTATTATTTCTAATGGTGCACTAATACTTCTTCTTTTTTGTAAATTTACTTTAACACCGCCAATTAGGCCTATCTAACTCCCTTCCTACGACACCCTTTTGGTCATTTTCCCTCTTATATACCATTTAAACAAGCGCTTATAGCCTCGGTCTAACTACATTAGCTTCTTATTTTCTTCTAGCTTGCGTCTTTTAGCTCCTCGGAAGATCAATCCACTCCGTTAGATTGATTAAGCCCTTCGAACCCTTTTCTGGAACCGTAATTACTCTCTAAAAGAGATTAATTAGTCTAACCTAGGTTAAATATCCTAAACATAGTCAAATCACACTTTGACTTGTTAAAAGTGCTTTTTCAACTTTAGCCTTTGTCCCACATGCAACCAAATCTCCCTTTTCTTCCAAACTAAAAACTATAAATAGGGCTATACCCCCTCCCTCATTTCATAAGAATTCTCTCTTCTTCCTAGCATAGATCATAGCATTTTGTTTAGGCTTAGAGTTTAGTTCATTTCTTCCATTTTAGCTATTTGCTTTGCTTTTACATTTCACAAGTCAATATGGAGTAAAAGGGAAGAACCATTGGCCTTGAAGCCATTAATGGGGAGATCTCTTTCTCTTAAAATACAAAACTGAATGCTTAGATCCTCTTAGGTTCATTGTTTAAGCTTCTAAAGAATAGAGATTAAATTCATTTGCTTAGTTTGCATGTTTATTTCAAATTAATGTATGCAAAGGAGGAAATATTGCTCATTTCTTATCACATGGTCCATTGATCAGATTGTTAAAAGCCTTTGGGGTTTCTTTTAGAGATTCTTACCCCAAATCCATGGATTTTACAACTTTTCATTGAACACATTTGGCACGCTCGGTGGGACAATTATGTTCACCCTCCATTAATGGAGGTATTTTAGGTTTTTCAAAGTTCATTTACAAGTTTTTTTTTTTTCAAAATCACTTTTTATTTCCTCATTTTTATTTCTAACCCTAGATAAATGACCTTCATTTATACACATTTTGTGGGTTTGATATAGAAATAGGAGACTTTGACTAACGACTAACCTGTTTACTTTTGAAATTTTGAAAATCTATGTTTTTTACAGGTTTTCACAGCGTGCACGTAGGTGTTTACAAGGGGTGCGTACTCATCATAACCCCAAAGATACCCATCGATCAGGTGTGTACCTATCATAAGGTCCCATCAATTACAAATTTTCTCTCTCTGAGACGTGTACGCCTCTCCATTCTCGAGGCACGTACCCGTCTCTTGGGCCACATAGGTGTAAATGCTCTAAGCGTGTAAATTTTCCACAGTTTCTAGTTTTAGGCTTGGGTGCATCCATTTCCATATGAGTGTGTCCCTGTCCATATGGGCACGTCTGCTGTCATATTATGAGTGTCTGTGTTTACTATGTAAATTTTATTAAAACTTTGACTACGGGCGTAGGTGTTAGGTAGGGTGTGTAACCGTCGGTTGGGAGCGGTACTGGTGTTAGTATGGGTACGCAGTGTTTGTATTTAAAGTTGAAAATCTTTAGATTCTGCACAATATTTTCTTCTAATCAATTATTGTAGGTTTTTAGGACTAACAAGTGGAAAAACAGGGTTCTTTCTTAAATGTTTCAATTTACATAGATTAAAATTGTTTTGTTTTTTAGCTTAGAAGTAGTTCTCATAAAGTGTGTATGCTCTCTCCTTGTGCCTTCCAAGGCAATCTTGGAGATCAAAAACACCAATACAAAACTTATATAAAAATTGTTCAAAAGACACTTGCTTTATAATGATTGAAGTAAAATTTCATTTTAGAAGAGTCTTTTCACGATTGCGTATGCTATTCCTTCATGCCTTTTGGTGATCTTAGGAATCAAAAGCAAAAATGGGAAACTCTCTTTCTTGACATCAACTCGTTGTTGCAAATCAGCAGCACCCCCTGGATGTTGATCAGATTTCTAGTTTGATCATACTAGCATCCAGTGTGATTGCACAACATTGAATCCTCTTCCCAAGTGTGGGACTTGCAAAATGGAAGAGAAATCTCCAGATTAGAGGTTGGTTCCTCAAATCCTCTGATCAGCTATTTTACTTACACAATTACAGAGGTTTAAACTCCTAAATCTACACTAAATTTCAAAGGGACAAGGATAGAAAATGCAAAAAGAAAGAACTAAAACTAATGCTAATAGGTGATGCACCAAAGGAGTGGTGAGCATTTTTTACTTCTGCAAATTGACATAGTTCATAAAATGCAACAAAAACAACATGCACAAACTGATAGCTGTAATGAAGTGTTAGAAATTAGGCAAACAACACCAGCAGAGGATAAAAACTAATCACAGGGCCATGTATTTTTATTTTAACATCAAAATCACTTGCATTCAAACACCTGAAAGGCAAAAATACAGTTGTAGTTTCTAGAAAAGGTCTGTTATTCCACTAAATCACTTCCAAGGTGAAAAAGGGAGCTTTCCATACACAAAAAATGTTCAACCCTTTGAAAAATGAGCCAAATCTGGCTTTTACAGTGCAAGGGACGAGCCCAGGAGAGAGAAACATGGGAAAACGTGGAAGGGATTCAACCATTGACCAAAATTCCATCAAAACAACATGGGCAACCTGACAGACCCATTCCCTGACATTTTTAACCATGCTGGGAGAGAATGCAAGCCATTCTTCATTAAAATCGGTGGTTGAAACGTCATTTTTGTTCATGACCATGTGCCATAAGTGTTTTTGATTTTCTCTCTTTAAACTCCATCAAAATGCAAAATTGACCCTGGAATCTTGTAGATAATTTCACCATCTTTCCATTGATATAAAGAACGTGAAAAATCGAGCTTTGGATCGAAAGATATGTCGATTTGAAGTTTTAGAGCAAAACAGGGCCAAATCGGGTCGCTTTGATATATTTGGCCCGGGCACGTGGCGAGTTCTCGCTTGGATGTGGGCCTTCTAGGGAAAAAATTTCCCACAAAAAATCTACCGAGCCATAACTTGAAAAATACATGAGTTAGGAGGAAAACTTTACCTTTCTGGAAAGCTAAGAAAGAGCTCTATCCAATGGTGCCATTTCCAGAAGGTTTTGAGTGCCTGAAAAGTAAAATTTTGTGGATCGAGGCACAAGAGAGGGAAGAATGAGAGGAGTTAGACACAAAATGAGCAGGGGGCACATTTTCGATAACAATTTTGGTGACTCGTAGAGGGGTCATCTCGCTGCTTGGATGAAGTTACCACACTCAAGCATCCATTGGGCATGGAGTCATGAGTCAGAGCCTACAAACTGATCTAAAGTTTGAAAACCTCCTCTCTCGAGCCACTTGGAAACCCACTTTGAAATGGACTCGCAAGAGAAAACCAGCACCACAAAAACTATGTACAAAACTAAAGGGTCATACATGCTCCAAAATGGAACATGCAGAGTGTGCACAAGCACTTCTTTTACTGAAAGCAAAACTACCTATCCTACTCTAACTGGAAGCAAAAGTGGGCTAAACAAACCCTGCAACTGGTTGTGCAAAATAGCTTCCTTTCTTCAAAATTGGCAACCATGTAACTGATTTGGCATTTAACATGGCTGATTGGATGAATGGAAAATCAACAAGAAGCTGGTCTTCCACCCAAATCATCAAGGTATCAGGTGAAGGAAAATTCAATACCTCTTTTAGTTGTTCTCGCATTTCGATTGAGAGGTATGACACCTGATCCTTGGTTCTTTGTAGAGCTCATCCTCATGCTTAGGAGCAAGCATGACTTATTGTGACTTCTCCTTTGGTTCCAATGAAGCCAAATACCTGATTAGGCAAGGTATGGTCCTTTGAGTATACCCATTGCCCGATTTTCAACTCCAAAATGGAGTCTTCTTGTAGACCTTCTTGGGTGGGTGACGTGGAAGCAATGGTAGGACTTTTCTACCCTTTCTCTTCCTCTAATGAAGAACATGAAAGATTAAAATCTTCCAATCTTGCTTCCAAAGAGCTGCTATAAGATGTAGGCTACTACAAATGAATGTTCTCCTTCATGATAGCAGCTCAAGTATTTGGGACGTGGAAGATGAAAGAGAGAATGGTGGAAACTCAACCGGTTCTTCTTCATCAAAACAATCCTCCAAATCTGACAGATACACTACCTCATGGTTGTCTTGATGCAAATGCTCAACTTCCTCCATAGTGTCCTCTTGATCTATAACTTGATCATAATGGTTTCTTTCATCCTTCAACATTGAGTTTGAAAGATCAAACTTTTCTTCAGCACTAGAACACGAGAGGGATGAAGTAGAAAGAAGAACTGAAGGTTCTTCTATAGCCTGCCTTGTGTTCAAAGCCCTTGGATCTGCAATTTTCTCCTCCACAACTAGAATGTGCTCCTCTTCTTTTGGATTTGGAGCAGCTTCTCCCTCTTCTACTACTTGAAGACAATCTTGCTCTTGATAGAACTCTTCCTCTAGCAAGAAGTTCGTTAAGTCAAGCTCTTTTATCTGCTACTCTAGAGGACAAGTTGGGACTATAGGATCTTCTTCAGAGATTTCTTCCTCCATGGCTGATTGTGCAACTTGAATTGAATCAGCATTCTCTTCAAATAGAATGCTAACATGGAAACTACTTTCTGAGCAAACTGATTGCTGATCTACTTCTTCTTTTTTCTCTTCTCTTCCTGCAACAAATTCAGTCCTAACCACCACTTGTTTTCCAACTCCAACCTTTTCTAAAGGCTTAACCATCAAGGGGATCTTTTTCATCCCAAATTTAAGAGCCCAACTCTTCAGACTTTGAATTTCTTCATCCTTGTTTGGCTCTTCTTTCTACTGTTGTTTTCCTTGATTGGCATTCTGATTTTTATCCTCCCAACATGGATTTGGGAATGCAAGAGGAGAAGTGGATTGTAACTCAATTGATTTTGCAATTTTTTGTGGTGGTGGAGGAGGTAGGAACTCTTGTTTCTTTGGAGGGAATGGTTGTTTGGAAGGGAAAAGGACAAGAATTGAGATGGGGTGGAAGACTAGGGAATGGAGAAATGGATTCAACACTTGGGACAGCAGATGGAGAGTTTAAAACTTGACACTGCTGAGATAAAATAGATTGGGAAAGAGGGAGAGAAAAGGCATGAGATGGTGTGCTTACCTGTTGACAAGGTTGTTGAATACTCCTCTCATACACCTTTATTCCTTCAGTCCACTTTGCAAGCAATGGTAGTGTTGTAATCATGAAGTCTAGCTTCTCTTGAGGGATGTAATGCCTTGGAAAAGGTCCCACCCATGGACAAGGTGCTCTACAACCGATTCTAAATGCTTTCATTTGTGCTTGAGCCCTGGATTGCACCATGTTTACCTCCATCTTTTGGATTTGTTCCAGCAGATCTGCATTTTCTTCTTGACTGCCCTCACAACCAAAGATACCCTTGTGCTTGACATGCTTCATATCCAAACCGACTTTGCACCGCTGCTCATATGGGTAGACATGCTGATTTTGAATTTGATCAAAATGCTGATTTGGAGGATTTGTAAAACATGTTGGAGGTGTGATATACTGCTGTTGTAAATGTGAATTCCATGATGGAAATGAAGTCATGATTACACAACTTCATGAAATGGAAAAGAATGAAAATGATGGAAATAAGAATGGATGGAAATGAATGGAAAACAGTGTCCAGCAACTTAGAGAATGAGTTGTTTACCGATGGAGTCGCGATGATGCTTTTGAAAGTGCCTCCAAAAGGCTGGATCTTTAACAGAACACACCAACCTATCAAAGATAAAGTGGAAGACCTCTAAGGTCCCACCGGCATGCCAAAATCATGTTGTTGCAAATCAGCAAACCCTTCGGATGTTGATCGATTTCTAGTTTGATCATACTAGCATCCAGTGTGATTGCACAACATTGAATCCTCTTCCCAAGTGTGGGACTTGCAAAAATGGAAGAGAAATCTCCAGATTAGAGGTTGGTTCCTCAACTCCTCTGATCAGCTATTTTACTTGCACAATTGCAGAGGTTTAAACTCCTAAATCTACTCTAAATTTCAAAGGGACAAGGATAGAAAATGCAAAAAGAAAGAACTAAAACTAATGCTAATAGGTGATGCACCAAAGGAGTGGTGAGCATTTTTTACTTCTACAAATTGACACAGTTCATAAAATGCAACAAAAACAACATGCACAAACTGATAGCTGTAATGAAGTGTTAGAAATTAGGCAAACAACACCAGCAGAGGATAAAAACTAATCACAGGGCCTGTATTGTTATTTTAACATCAAAATCACTTGCATTCAAACACCTGAAAGGCAAAAATACAGTTGCAGTTTCTAGAAAAGGTCTGTTATTCCACTAAATCACTTCCAAGGTGAAAAAGGGAGCTTTCCATACACAAAAATGTTCAACCCTTTGAAAAATGAGCCAAATCTGGCTTTTACAGTGCAAGGGACGAGCCCAGGAGAGAGAAACATGGGAAAACGTGGAAGGGATTCAACCATTGACCAAAATGCCATCAAAATAGCATGGGTGACCTGACAGACCCATTCCCTGACATTTTTAACCATGCTGGGAGAGAATGCGAGCCATTCTTCATTAAAATTGGTGGTTGAAACGTCATTTCTATTCATGACCACGTGCCAGAAGTGTTTTTGATTTTCTCTCTCCAAACTCCACCAAAATGCAAAATTGACCCCGAATCTTGTAGATAATTTCACCAGCTTTCCATTGATATAAAGAACATGAAAAACTCGAGCTCTGGATCGAAAGATATGGCGATTTGAAGTTTTAGGGCAAAACAGGGCCAAATCGGGTTGCTTTGATATTTTTGGCCTGGACACGTGGCGAGTTCTGATTGGCTGCGGGCCTTCTAGGGGAAAATTTCCCACAAAAACTCTACCAAGCCATAACTTGAAAAATACATGAGTTAGGAGGAAAACTTTACCTTTCTGGAAAGCTAAGAAAGAGCTCTATCCAATGGTGCCATTTCCAGAAGGTTTTGAGTGCCTAAAAGCAAAATTTTGTGATTGAGGCACAAGAGAGGGAAGAATGAGAGGAGTTAGCCACAAAATGAGCAGGGGGCACATTTTGGATAACACAACCTACGAACTGGAAAAATACTAAACACTTGTTGTCTATAGGACCTAACACTTGTCGAAGAAAGGCATCAAAACAAAACACAAACCTTCTAAATACGTGTGCTCTTATAGGTTGCCAAACAAAGGTGCTACTTAAAAACCACATTAAGCTAAGAAAGATTAAAAACACCATTTCACTTCACATTATATTGCAGGTTTCGAAAAAGGGTATGTCCATATCCGCTCAATTGGAACATAACCCCTTTGGCATAACACCTTAAGCTACAACAATGGGGGTGGTTCCAAGAACCCTCGAAGTAGTCCACCGCATGTGTAACCTCGTGCATGAAACAGAAGCACTCCGCTTACCCACATGATTAGTTTTCCTCGTGAGATAGAGTTATAAGTTGTCCCTATGTGAACCTTTTAAGTACATGATGGATGCATTTATTGCCCACTGTACTTGAAGGGGGCAAAGCCGAGATACTCCCAAACTAGTCATTATAACTTTTGGGTAAATCACCCCGCCGTGGTTAAATTTTTTTGACACTGGTTGAGAACACTTAATAGGAAATCCATTTGATCTTGGAGCCCACTTTACTAGTCCTTGTTGCGTCAATCTATCACGAAGTGACGACTCATCCGGAATCAACCTTGTTTGTCGAATAAGGCAAGGAACCCTTGTGAGTTTTTATATAAGTATTTTTCATCACGAAACCGAACCACGTCTCACTTTTTTTGCTTAGTTTATTCTTGTCTTCGACGAGGTGAAGCTCTACCTAAGTGGTGCTTGGTTTGTTTCCATATTTTGATCATTACCCTTACGTTCTCACCGCCCATTATTTGGGGTGAGAAATACATCACGTGTTTTTGTCAAAGATAGTGCTTGATCACTTTTGTTTCTGCTTTACGCCCATCCATGTTTGTCATTTGGTGGTTAAACATCTAAAGTGTGTGGGTACACTTTTTTGTGTCTTTGATAAAAGTCCTTCCATCTTAATTTCAAGATCATCTTCACCGTTGTGTATTCGGTTCACCTTTTGTCTCTTCTTGAGTTGATAGTCTTGTTCGCATCCTGACATACAATCTCATTACTTACACTACATCCTCATTTTGTAAGGAGATGGTATAAGTCCCCTTATTACGCGGTTACGTTGCTCACACGATTAAAAACTCCTTGTTATACTTATCATTTAGTTTAGTTTTGATGTCATTCAAGTCTTCTTGAAAAGTGTTGATAACACTTTTACATATATCATAATAAAGTTATCATGGTACTTTTTGACACCTTGCTTTCTCGGTTAATGTGTCATGGTGACGTTATTACGCTATATCTATTCGTGACTTCTAGTTTTCGAAGGTTTGGCTTTCATCGCATTTAAACTAGTTTTAAGTATACATTTTTAGGGATCTGCACAAAGATCACATCGTTGTTTAGACCTTGTAGGGGTTCTAACTTGACTTACATATTGGTATATCATAGTCACTATCTATTTTTAAGACATGAGCTTGGTAAAGAACAATTTATGTGGTCATTACATTAAAAAGTGTGCATACGAGTGTTCCTTGATAAAGATGATTGCATAAAACTACATCTAGGGTACAAAGAGGGTGTAATCCAAACATCCCCTTAAAGTGGTTTTCATTAAAACATACACTTAAGGGATACGCTAGCTACACACAGACATCTGCTAGTAATACCAAAAATCATTAAAAAAAATGGCAAACAAATCAAACAAGCAAAGATATGGGAGAGAACCCTTTTGACACCTTCCCATTCAGTGGTCACAATTTAGGACCGTTCTTCTCTCAAGTCAAAGACACAGAGACGTTAATTGATCATAGTGGAGAAGATTCAGACTCTTCAGGAGAACAGCAAAAGTTAGACCTAAGTAGATTCGATGAGCTCCTATATTATAAAAGGATCAAGTACTAGCAAGAGTTTTGGCATTAGGATCTAAAATTCTGCATGAGTGCGAAGAAGAAACAAAGGTCACTAACCCTAACTTAGGAGAGCGAAGATTCATCTTAGGCACGTATAATCCTTTTGATGTGGAGTACACTTCCACTCCTGACAACATAAGGTCGTTGTCGAAGGTGAAACATCACGTAAACCTCACTATAAAGCTTCACGTAAGGTGAATATTGAGCGCAAAGCTACCCCTCCTCTGAAATTTGATGAAGAGGAGGACCCTTAGTTAAAGAGGAAATCCTCCAAAAGAAAATCTTGAAGTTGAGCCAGAAGTTAGCAAACCTAGGCTCTTTAAGAAGAGACACATACAAAGACAAAGATAAAAATAAACTTAACGAGTCTCACTTTGATCCGCAAATAGACTATACCTTTAAGGTGACTCAGGCTCAAAGATCAATGTCACCCACTAAGGAGCAACTCATTCAGGAAGAGTTAAAATCTATGAAAGATACACTCACTACACTACAAAAGGGAAATGTAGGCCAGAATAGGAAATACTCATATGAAGAACTATGTCCTTACCCCTTTGATAAAGACATGTTACAACATCCTTTCCCAAAACACTTTTATATTCCCAAGTTTGATAAGTATAAATGCGAAGTGATCCTCTTGATCACATAAAATACTTCTACATGGCTTTCCAAGAGGTCGCATACAATGACAATTTTTAATACAACTTTTTCCTCGTATCTCGTGAACCGCGGATTAGAATGGTTTTATAGCATACCCAAGGGCTCCATTACAACATGGCCTACCTTAGCAAAGAAATTTGTCGTGCATTACTCTTATAATATGGAGAGTGACATCACAATGAACGATCTATGCAACACAAAACAAAAACCCAATGAGACATTTGCAGGGTTTCTACAACAATGGCGCGGGTTAGCTAGCCACTTTCTCAGGTGCCTTACTCGAAAAATAGTTAGTGAGCATATTCATTCCTAACTTAAACCCGAAATAGCCTTTCACTTACAAATGCATTATGGCTTGAACTTTGAAGAAGTCATAGAGAAAGGTAGTCAAATTGAGAAAGTGCTCATTGCCAAGAGAACGCTTAAACCTATTATTAAAAACAAACACAAAGCCAAGTCCACAGATAAACATAAATTCTTTAACAAGAATAAACATGTTGTTGGTGATGGCATTATAGAGTCCAAGCCGTGCATGCATGGCCCACTCTTGAAACGAACATTCACATCTTTGATGGAATCCTTATCTACCATCCTAAAACAATTAGATGGTGAAAAAATGGTAGAATATCCAACTACAATAGTACCATATCTGGATGATGCTCCTAAGCTAGTTTGGTTCAAAGATAATGAATATTGTGACTTCCACCGTGTTAAAGGACACAAGATGGATAGATGTCTAATATTACGTCATTTTATCCAAAACCTCATAGAGGAAGGGAAGATCACTATGGATTCTCCCCCTGAGACCGGTAAAAGTTCAAATGAAAAAATGGGTATTTACAAAGAACCTTTTCCTGACCATGCGATAAAAAGAAAAAGAAACCAGATCAAGGGAAAACTTCCAATGACTATAGGACTTCTACCTATGTGTACCCTACAAATGATAGTCCTTATGATTCCCTCATTGGATGTATCACCATCTCATGAGCAATTCAACACTATTCGGATCTTAGAAAAGAGTCAAGCAATCGATGTAACATCCCCATTTTAAGATACTAGAACAAGGGAATTTTTTTATTTTTTATTTTTTATATATATACAACGTTCTCTATTATGAATTATATAATTCAAACACACGTTCAAGTTTTAATAATTGTTCTCTGTCCAATTAATGTAACTTGGATCACACAATTTCTTTTTAAAACCAATGTTCCCTGTTCACATATTTGCAATAAGGAACACACATTCAATGCCATTCAATCATATAACAGATACCATATGCTGTTGTAAATGACTCGCAGAACTACCGATCTCCCATTTTATGGCTCGGAGTTTCAGCGATCTCTCATTTCATGACTCGGCGACTTACCGATCCTTCATGTTAATTCATGCATAGTATAATAAATATACAAGGTTCTCTTACCGTTTCCAGTTATCGAAGTGATCCATTTAAGAAGCCTATCTAAATATCTGTTACTGATATTCATCTGACATCCTGCATCTTAAACTAGGTGATTAGGACAACGCAACTAGCACTTGCAATACTTTGGCCAAAGATTTTCACATGTTTTGCATGATCATATTCCTAGATGTGGTAGACATCATTGGAATACATCTTCACCTCACTTCATCTGTTATCTAGAATGGTCTTTCCTGGTCTCTTCCAGTCCTTCCATTTAAGGTCAAGCTCTAATCCCCAACTAGCAATATGAACAAGTATAGGAAGTTACTCATTGTAACTAAAGATACGCAGACATACGATGTCGTCCTAGACAACTCCGTGTGTCTAGTTACCTTTAGTCCTCCGGAGCCACTTCGTATGCGTGATCACATTCCTATCCCCATCTAAGAACTTAGTATCCAGCTTATGTAAACTTGATGATTTAATTCGGGAGGGCATTGTAATATGTCAGCTATAACATTGTGTCATCATGAAGGCCCTACCTTCATGAAGACACTATATTGTAGCTGGCGTATGTCAATGTCCTACGAATCCTCTCATCGAGGGTACACATCCAGCTCAATTGTGATTTGGTTATAATCTTAGTATTTAAGATCAACTTTCAGCAGCCATGCTGATCCTTTATCCTTGTTCTTGTTTCAGTTGTATGTAGCTAAGAGAGACTTAATCCGTCTTCTAGCTTAATACGCATTTCCTCCTTCATACCGAAGGGTTGCCTATTCACTTCTTGGTTCCTTGCTTAATCTTTGGACTAAGCAGTCCATTATCGATAACTTAATAAGTTTAACCTATTAAACTTAACCAAGTTTTCCACAACTGTAAACAAATTCAGAATTCCATCTTATTAGACGTCATTTAAACGAGGTCTAACTCTAAATGAATTTATTCATTTATCCTCCTTAACCTTACTTAGTTAAGGTCTGTTAACAATAGATATGATTTCCCATATCTTTATTTTCTGAATTTAAACATTCGAGGCTATTAACGGAGTCTGAATACAAGGTTTGGCTGCTCCTAAGTTATTTGATATTCCTTAGCTTTCAAGCTAATCCCGAATACCTTTCAATTAAGAGATCATGTTTACCTAAATCCTTTTTGATGTCAATTTAAAATTCATCTTAACCCAAGTATGAACTAATTGCACATTTCAACGTAAAAGTTGCATTTAGGTAAAGAATAGATGTTATTCCCTTTTAAATCCATCCATTAACATTTGAATAATTCCAAATCAAGGAATAATGTTATATTCTCAAACTTATTCAACAATATCAAACTGATACAATCATTAAAAATATCACACTCGTACTTGTATTCCTCCATCGGCTTTACAATCTATACATTTGCCAGTCCAAATGACTGGACTTTGTTTATATTAAACAACATTACAACTCATAAGTTAGAAGAATGTAATTTCTTATTTTCTCATTTCCTTGTAGAGGAGTAATAGTTATCAATTACAATCCATCTTCATTCAATCAAAAGAAGTATCAGAAAACAACCATGTCTTCGTTTATACTCAAGTTCCATCTGCAAAATTACTTGCATGGGTCGTTCATCAATCGAGCATATTAAGCACTTTTCATTAAAATGAAGTGCTTTTAATTAACTCATCTCAATAAAAGAACCTCGCTTTTATGAAACGTTAATATGAACATCATTCAAGAATTAAGTATCAAAAAGGATGACCAGCATAACAACTCAATCATCTAATTACCCTCCCAATCAGAAAAGATAGGATTACTGCCCTCTTTCCCAATAATTACTACAAGAAGTAATTTCCTTCAAACAGTTCCAGATTACAAACATCTGTAAGAACTAATAACACAATTATGCATACTGTTGTTCTAACATAAATGCTATCAATTCCATTCCCTTACATTAGTTATAATTTCAAAGGATAAAATTGACTGAAAATATAAACCGAATTACTTTCCTTTCCATTCATGCGACCCATTTGATTTCAAGCAATCAAACACTGATGAGAAAAGTAAACAGCAATAAAATGCAGATGCTTAAACCAAAGCAATACAAAATTCGTTCCATAACGATTACAGATTTCCAACTGTATGAGAGAAGAAATGAACATTAATTCAAATTATCCATCCACACTCCCTTTCCTTTCCTCATGACTGTACTGAGAATTTAATCCAACGTGATATCAATCAATGATAACAGTCCAAAGAGAAGTAAATAAAATCAATAATCGAATAATAGAAAGAAGAATCATATTACTTCTTCTCGTTGTCTAACCAAATATCCACTATTTAGAACAGACATAATCCAATAGTATGATTCATTCTGATTAGTATACTTCAGTATCCCAAAAACCTCTAAGCACAGTCATTTCCTTTTAAATATTTCACTCTACAGACATTCACGTCTAGGTATAAACAAGCAAGAATGTACAGCTAGTTTTATCAAAGAACGCTTTCATCAAAATCAAGCATTTCAGCTAGACTCGAATGAAGAATGTACAGCTAGCTACGAAATCATGAGTTTAACCTTATTGGTAAAAAGATTCATTTTCAACATTCAAGGTAAAAATCCCACTTCATTTCGGTCTAGATGAAACAGCAAGAAGTCTAGAATGCAGTTTGAATACACACACACACACATACACACACACACATATATATATATATACATATAATTTCATCATCGAGTCTAAAAGAGACTGAAATAGTAAACTCTATTCCATCCGGTAGATACCCAGATACTCAGTTCTAGAATTAGGTAAATAGTTCCTAAAACAAATTCTTTCATTGATTTCAAACCAAATACGGAGGCATTTAATCATTTTAAATTGCGTAAGAGTAAAATGATGAAACAAGCCCACTGTCCCAAAGAATTTGTATTCTATGCGCTGTAATACAACCAGAGAAAATAACTCACGCACAGTTCCATCAAGCATTCTCACGTTTTTTTTAAACCATTCACGCACAGAACTCAGAAAACAATCTACATATCACTATCACTTCCATCAAACCGAACCCATAATGCACAATGAAACCCAATTACCATTACTTTCAGAATTTAAAACAACAGAAAGAGAAAACTCGTTTCCTTAATAATTTCAGTAAAGAAACACTCATTTTCTTCAAAATACACAAGAATACCCAAGTCGAGTTCGTTTTATAATGACAGCTCAAACCAGAGGTCATATCGAATCCTTTTATCCTTCCATTTTTACAAGAATGCACAGAACTCAGAAAACAATACTCACATCATTGGTACATTCACCAACTCGAATCCATAATGGGTAATAGAAACGATTACACAATACTATCAATGCAGACTCATACAGCAAGAACAGATTCATTTCATTTACCCATTTTGCAAAGAAATATTCAAGTCGCATACAACAAAGAAAACGACTCAATCCAGAGATCATTTCATTCAAAACAACAACATCATTTAACTAAATCACCCCTCATAAGAGTAGGGTTGTTTTAATGAGATGTTTAAACAAAAGCAAATGGTTTAAGGAGAAGGGCTTAACATGCCTGTATATTTTTTTTTGTGGTTCAAAGAAAACCACGTCCACAGGAGCTATTTCTCTCCACGGCGTCCACAGCAGGGCTTTCCCAACAGTCCACTAACTTCCTCAAGCTCAAAAATAGCCGTGGCTATTCCAACAACAGCAACAATAACCAAAACTAACAGCAGGTTCGACAGAACCATGGAAAAAATGCAGAGCAACTAAAAACCCGATTGCACACAATGACAAACAAATTTTTCCTCTATCCTCTTTCCAAGGCGAGCTGGTCGCTAAGACCAAGGTCATTGAATGCATTGAATGCAGTGCTTTTTCCTCATTCCTCACGCCACCGCCGACTCAGGTTGGCGAGTTTCCTTTTTCAAATTTTGCATGTAATTCCTTTTTAGCCACTTAGCTAGTTGGATGCCTCCAACTTTTTCTTGTTCCCGCCAAACTTGGCGCTGAAACTTGTAAGGACATTATTTATTGTCCTAATAAATTTCTTACCTCCCCTCCCCTTATCCTTTCCATCCACATGGGTCTATGCGTCCCCTTCCTTAGGTTAGGATTAGTTTAGGATTTTAATAGTCCATATCTAGGTCATCCGCCTAGTTCATAGGTTAATGGAATTTATATCTATTTTCTCCCTTATGAAATCTAAAATCCATATAGGATAGTAGTTAGGGTATAAGATAAAACTTAGGGGTTGGTTAGGGTTTAATCCCCTAATATTTAATTAACTAGTTTCCATATCAAGTCTCATTAGCAATCACACAAGCAATAGTAACTTCTGTCCCAAGTATCAAGTTACAGCAAACAAGGGTCCAGATCAGCAACACATTCCTCTAAGATCAAAAGATGTGTCTTAACATATTTATCTTCATTTCAGCAGTTACAACATTATGAAAAGTAATTACCATGTTAACTTACAAAAACAAAGGTGTTACAGTCGAGACAAGATGTACCTGCTTAATTATTCCAAATCTTGTGCCTACCCCTGAGGAAAGTCAATATAACTTGATAGAGTAATTAGGAAAAATGTTTGCTAAAATATCTGCCCTTGATCTACTAAATATCTCTAGTACCCATAAGAACATACTATTCAAAACTTTGCAAAATTCAAGGATTTCCACAAAAATAGATCCCACAAGCCTTCAAGCCATGATTGCACGCTTAGATACCCATGATCGTATTACTTTCGACCATACCGCAATCCCGCATAATAACCCAAAGTATAACTTTCCATTATACCTCGAAGTGGTGGTTATCCATCTCAAAATCAAGAGAGTACTTGTGGATGGGGGATCTGGTCTCAATATTTACACCTTGAATATGGTAAAGTAGCTAGGCCATTCGAAATGTAATCGGTACAAAAACTATCACCATCACAACATATGACAATGAAGAAAGGGAGTCGGCAGGGGACTATAGTGGTCCCCATGGAGGTAGGACCCACATGCCACAACATGACATTTCACGTCCTTGACTTGGAACTTCCATACAACATGCTCTTGGGACGCCCATAGATCCATGCCATGCAAGCTATTTTGTCAACGTTTCATCAGTGCATCAAGTTATGTCATGAAGGATAGGTGGTTACCATTTTGGGTAACCCAAAACCTTTTGCACATTGTAAGGATTTGCATAGTTTTTCATGTGCAACCTATGAGTGTCCTTCTGTGGATGTTGTTTTCCCTTTACAAACAGAGGCCATGAAGAACCGATTTGATTCAGAGTCTCTCATGCCTTTCAATCAAGATTTTCCCTCGTTGGTCAATCCATTTGCTTCATGGGAGGCCACATCAGCAAAATATGGCCCAAGTAGGCCATTCACTCTTGACCGGACTCGTTGATATCGACTTATCGCATCCCCAGACAAGGGGGAAGCCTTATTTTCAGTTCAAGAGCACCCGCAAGCAATGTCCTAAACCTTTGGAGAAATTTTTCCATAGTGGCCTCCTATCTGAGGAGAAAATGTTAGAAGACCCTACCAGCAGAGTACCAGAAGGCACCATGGCTTCATGCAATCAAGCGCCTCAGTACATCAAAGGTCTTCGCATGATGTTTGTCATGGGCTATAGCGGGTTTGGGTGTGGCATTAATGCACAAGGCTGGTTAGAGCCTATCCCTATCCCCCATTTAAAAACTAATAAACATGGCCTTGGAATAAGGCCCCATGACTCTCTACCTTCTAAGAACGATACCACTTCTTCTAAAGTGAGGATGTTTCACCTCATTCGATAGTGACAAAGGTTCCCAATCTAGCCTTTACGAAGATCTTTCCTCCACGAACCTATTTCCGATGTGTTAGTCCTTACCTTATCGAAATCCATCCCCCTAAATAAATGTCCAATAGCCCTTATATATCCTAAGCTTATAGATTGGGATCAACAACTTCATGTGCCATTGGATTTCTTTGAAAATGATGAGGCATTCGCAGAGTTCATGGGACTCAGGGACTTTATTCTAGATGGAGACCACAAGAAAGGATTTAAGATTCAACTAGACACTGTGCCTATTTTGGAGAGGAAGCAGAGATGTGCGAGACGGTTAAATAAAAGGTTACAACTAAAGGTATACCTACCTCTAAGAAACCGAGCAAGAAGGCTCAACAGAAATCTCATAGTGATAAACTCTTTGATGAGCTCATAGGCCAACAGAATCAAGAGTCTCGGGATGAGTGGTTTCTCCATTTAAAAATGATCATGAATTACCACAGAGGTCGATCTTACTCTTCCCCCGATCCTGTGTGGATGGAGGATGCGTCTAAAATGCTTATTGAAGAAACAATCGTTGTCAACATTGGCTCGAAGAGCAACCTGAATAGTCAAGTTGGGAGCTTCACTCTCGGCTTTGGAACAAGAAGACCTCCATAGCTCTTAAAATAATGTGGATATATTCGCATGGACATATGTAGATATGCCTGTGTTGGACCCCAAGCTTGTTGTGCAAAACCTAGTTGTGCACCCAGACGCCAAACCAATCAAACAAAATTTGAGAAAGATGCATCCTAAGGTGGCACTCTTGGTCAAAGAAGAATTGGAAAATTTGTTGGTCATTGATTTTATAAAACATATTGACTATTCGAATGGATCTCTAACATAGTCCCAAGACAAAAAAACCTCGTTGGAATAAGTATCTACATGGATTTTCGTGACATCAACAAAGCATGTCCAAAAGATGATTTTCCCCTACCTAACATCAACATGATAGTCGATTCAACCGCTAGCTATGAGATGTTGTCCTTAATGGATGGTTTTTCGGGTTATAACCAAATACGAATTGTAGAGAAATATCAACATAAGACAGCATTCATCACCCCTTTGGGAACGTTCTGTTACAAAGTCATGCCCTTCGGGCTTAAGAATGCCGGAGCTACTTATTAGTGGGCCATGATAGTTATTTTCCATGATATGATAAGTGACATCATGGAGGATTATGTTGATGATATCTAAGCAAAATCCAAGATTAGAAAATAACACCCTATAGTGTTGAGACATATCTTCCAAGTGTCTAAGAGACTATAAGGTCCGTTTGAATCCTAAGAAATGTGTCTTCGGTGTTTTATCTGGAAAACTCCTAGGATTCATTATCTCACAAAGAGGGATTGAAGTAGACCCTGCAAAGGTTATAGCTATAACATAAATGCCACCGCCTACTACTCTCAAACAGCCTAAGGATTCTATAAGGAAAGATTCAGAAATCCGTCGCTTTATCTCACAACTTGGGATAAGTGCCACCCCTTTACTCACTTGCTCAAGAAAGATGTCACATTAAATTAAGGACCTAATTGTCAAAATGCCTTTGCACTACTCAAACAAGTACTTTTCAACCCACCTGTAATAATTCCGCCTACCCTTGGTGAACCTCTCCTCTTATACATTTCTACTACCCAGCCTTCCATTGGTGCATTACTTGCCCAGTATGACTTAGCCCATAAAGAGAGAGCAGTTTACTATCTTAGCCGCACCTTGATCGTGTACGAGCTGAATTATCCCCAGATAGAAAAGGTCTTCTTGGCGGTTGTATTCATATTTCAAAAGCTTCACCACTATCTCTTAAATAATAAGACCAAGCTCATATCCAAAGTCGACCCTCTCAAGTACCTCTTATCCAAACCTGCCCTCACAGGCCGAATGGCTAATTGGATCATTCTCTTGAGTGAGTTTGACATTAAATTTGTAAATCAGAAGTCTTTAAAAGGACAGCAGTCTTGCCGATCGACTTAGTGTAAGCCCTCTCTCCTCGAATGGAACCCTTATGCTTGGATTTACTAGATGCATCTATGATGTATATTGAAGAGTCCATAGAATGGCAGATTCATTTTGATGGATCTTTTACCTTCCATGGATCCAGAGCGAAGTGGTTCTCATCATTCAAAATGGTGATGTCATACCATGAGCATTCTTATTAGGATTCCCATGTACAAATAACATTGCAGAGTATAAAGCATTGATCGTTGGCCTGAAGCTAGCTATTACATGGAACATCAGACAACCGCAAGTCATTGGGGACTCTCAACTCATCATAAAATAGGTTAATGACGGGTATAAAGTCAAAGATGAGAAGCTTATTCCGTATAAGAAAACGGTTGAAACTTTGAAGGAATATTTCACACAGGCATATTTGAATAAATACCAAGGTCACATAATAGATCTATGGATGTTATGGCTACTATTGGGTCTCTCTTACGTATAGCACCTAAAGAAAGCAAGATGCCTTTATTCGTGGAACATCTATAGGTACTGCATATGATATGTCGGAATGATGTTTGGCATGTGAAGTTGTTGGTCCTTTATCCCCTTGGTACGACCCTATCTTTGAATATCTGCAAAACGACACCCTTCCCCGACATCACCCATTCTCAAAAGAAAGCCCTTATTTTCCGCATAGCCCATGTTATACCCTCCTTAGAGGCTCCTTTATCATCGTGGCTATGACGGGAATCTACTTTGTTGTTTGGATGTCACCGATTTTATACACGTAATTAAGAAAGTACATATTGGTATTTGTGGGGCACATACTAGTGGCATGGTCTTAGCTAAAAAGGTATTGAGAGTAGGCTACTATTGGCCTACCATGGAATCCAATTGTTGCAACTTTGTAAAGAAGTGTGAACTATGCCAAAAATATAGAAATCTAATACACGTGTCGGTGCAAGCCTTACAACCTATTGCAACACCTTGGCCATTCTCTAAATGGGGCCTGGATCTCATAGGGAAGCTCCATCCTTCTTCATCGACGGTCATACTCATATCATCACTACCACCGAATACTTTACCAAATGGGTAGAGGTTGTCCCTCTTACCTATGTCACCGATGTGCAGATTTCAAAATTCATCATGAACCATCTCATATGCCGTTACGGGCTCCCCTCGACCATTCTCACCGATAATGGTAAATCCTTCAAAAATAAAACGGTTAAGACATTGTGTCAACACTTCCATATCCAACTTAAATGGTCAACCCTTATTACCCTCAAGGTAATGGATAGGTAGAATCCACCAATAAAACCTCTCATGCACGGAATATGGAGAAAATGGTCAGTAAAACCAGCCATAATTGGCATCTACAAATAAACCCTGCCCTCTGGGCCTATCGTACTTCCATATGCACTCCTACTGGTGTGACCCCTTATTCACTTGTCTATGGTACTGAAGCCATCATACCTCTGGAAGTGGAGCTTCCCTCCCTGAGAATATCTCTCAGGGACTATCTTGATAAAGATGAAGACTACAGAGTTGCTCACCTAGCAGAGTTAGAACTATTAGATGAAAAGCGTATTAGAGCACTCAATCACCTAAAATTTTATCAGAATAGAGTGTCCAGAGGATATAACAAATGCATCATTCATCGGAAATTTGATGTAGGAGATCTAGTTCTCAAAGAAAATCAAAAGAACACCATCAAAGACAAAGAAAAGAAAGGAAAGTTCGAGGCTAACTGGTTAGGTCCTTATGTTGTAATTGTAAAATATGGATTAGAGGCCTACAAACTTTCATATTCAAACAAAGTGAAAAGCTTCGAACCTATGAATTCCATGCACTTAAATAGGTTCTACACTTAGGCATGATGAGAGTATCAAAATAAGAACTAAAAATTGGAAAACAAAGAAAAAACAAGCAAAAAAATGGAAAAATGAGAAAATAGTAAAGAAAAAGCAGTCGCCCTTGTGTGAAACCTACGTAATTGTGGCACAGTGGGAAAGTCTTTGAGTGAAAACTAGGTTTTGGCCTCAAGGAGGATTTTCCGGACATGAGTTACTCTTACAAAAGCATGGGTAATCGGTATCACTTGTTAGGTACAAATTTCTCTCGCTAGGGGCTAGGCACCCACTAGGATCACCTTTGCCTTGCCATGATCTGGTTTGTTTACTCTTATATCTACATAAAGGACATTGTCTCGTGTATACACCCATCTAATGTTGAGCATCCAAGTACCGTAGCCATCTTCCCGCACATATGCACGTGGCATTCTACCCTTTGTATACTTCCACGTCACGATGGGGGCATCCACGCTTCTTTGTTCTTATACATTGCTTTCAAAACATGACCTTGGAAAATACAAAAACATTTGGAAAATAATAAACAAAAAATCTAAACATTTGAAAAATTCCTTTCCAAGGATAAGGCTACATTCATCTCACCAGGTTACCTTTGGGAAACCTAGAAAAACAATGACAAACGTAGCCACGAAAAATTATCTTCTTAGATAAACCCAAAAACATTAGAAATATGTCAATGTTGTCCCACAAAAGCAAAGTAGTGCTTTAATTAATTTTAATTGTTGGTTTGTATGGTTTTGGTGTACTTAGTCAGTTGATTGTTAGTTATTTAAATGGATCATTTTCTTATCAAATTTTGAATCTTGCTTGATTTAAGTTATGTATTGCATTACGTACATTCGAGGGCTCTCATGCTTGTAAAAATTGTTGTAGATTTATTTGTTTGTGATGTACATCATTTTAGGGTTCATTTTATTGGCTTAGATTAAATCTCATCCTTATCTCTTGTTAGAGGTTTGTGCATGTATATTTGTTTATTAGTTGTTTGTTGTGTGTATATATTGGTTTAGTTTTGTTAACTTTTGCTTGTGTGCTCTTGCACAATTGTTTGTTAGCACATCTATCATCTCATCACATTTATAACATCATCCACTACATCATATATATACAATATAAAAGCTAAGTATTACATCATGCATGTATGCTAAGCTAATCATCAAATATTGTATCATCATAGGGGCAAGAGGGGTTGCGCATAATCACTAATCTATCCCCCGCACCAATACCGCCTAGTATCATCCCAAGTGCTAGCATAAAAACTCGGAACTAAAACATGAATCCAAACATGTGGTGTCATCTACGATACATCATCGATACAAAAACAGAAATACATACATTTCTAAATCAAAGATATGCCACATACATGAAAGAAAGAACATATATACATCGTGGAACCATCATATAAACGATACATCAAAATGTCCATATATGCATGTATAAGTGTCCATGATCGGTACACCAAAAATGCTACATCATCGATACAATATGCCATCAAAAAGGGGCATGCATAAAAAAGAATCGGGCCTTCATCACGAGGCATCATCAAAAATACATAGTATACAAAACTATACATCAAAATCAGCCTTCATACGGAGGCATGTATAAAGTATATCTCGTATAACAAAAATATAGAGCTCAACCACGCTCTCGCCCTTGCCGGGCTCCTGTGTCTGTCACCTAGTCGACGAAAAATGAGGGTGGTGGGGTGTACTCGCACCGGGTGTACCACCAAACTATCTAGATGGCCCCGGCCTCGCCGGAAAGCTCGCATAGGCAGGCTGCCTAACGATCTCAAAGAATGGCATGATCTATGGGACTGGATCTGTCATACCCATCCCTAATCGCCGTGGGAGTACCACTCACCGCTGCTGGGGGAACTACCCAAGTAGGCAATCCTGTAGAATAGTGTCTCACCACTAAGCCTCATAGCGTCATGGATCAAATCGGCATCTCCTGAAGTGAGGGCTGCCTCAAGGGAAATGTCTCACTCACCTCGTAATCCTACCTAAGTCATCCTCGGCCTCAGTATCAATGAGGCATCCTCTCAATCCCACTCTATCATAATGGTATGTACCTCTGCCGGGCCTCATCCCTTTATGCTAGAAGAGCCTGTGACAATCTATGTACATGGTCCCTCTGGGCCACACCATGCGCACTCCGCATCTGGGACTAGTGTAGGAGGATCAAAATCTGGGCCCCCAGGGCTACCGTCTCTTAATCTAATGTTGTCATACAAGGTGTTATCACTACGCCCGAGTAGCATGTGCCGAGCCTCGATCTCTCTCAATTGTAAAAGTCCCAGTATCCATGCTCGAGCCTCGATCTCACTCTAATGTGAGGGCTTGTACTGACCCTTGTTGTATCTCTCTCACCAGCCACTTGTAACTAAACAACATGGGCTACTCATAATCGCGATGAAGAGCAGCTCTACTCACCTACTACTAATCTCTCGGTGTATCAAAAGGTGGCCCCCGCACTAGTAAAACCTCGCTAGAGTGTGGTATAGATCCCCGTTGGAATGCCCACTGGGGAAACTCTATGTCCATGGCCCTATATATATGTCTCGGCCTAGGCCTCGGGCCTGTCCCTGTGGCTGGTATGGTGCGGGGCCCTATCCCTGTGGCTACTGCAGTATGTGTCCCTGTCCCCTACCTCGGCATGATGAGGTGCGGTGGGCCCACCCTCATCATCATCATCATCACTCCTGTCTCCACCCTCACCACCACTAGGAGGCCCCACTGGAGGAGGCCTCACGCCACTATATATGTTGCTCGGGAATGCTCAAATGGCCCGAGAGCATGCCTTGGTACCATGGCCCATACTCTACAGTGGTGCCTGGATCTCTGATCTGTCTACGCGGCACCCAAACAGTAGGTGCCGCCTATCAAAACTAGCTAGGGCTTTGTCATGAGCAATCTGCAGACCCATATCAAAGTGCTCTTTTGCTCTACGAGCGTACCATCTATCTCGGCCTAGGAACATCCTGGGTAAGGCTAAACTACCGCTGACATCGATCCACTTTGTATAACTCCCGCATATAGTTGTTGCTACCTAGAATAAAATGCTCAACGATGGCTATGCTAAGCTCTCGAACATCCTCCAGCCACTGAAAATATCTTTAAGGTCTCCAGAAATGGAAGCCTAGAGTAGCTCATCTAGCTCACGCCGTAATGGTACGTGATCCCCATAAAGGGTCGCACATCATCCCCGCCGAAACCTAACCTATAGTAGAGGGCTCATCAGAGCCCACACTCTCGAACACCTAGGGGGCAACCAATAGCAATGTGATCCCACGCCCAAATCTGTAGTAACCGAGCGAGTCCTACCATATTTTGACAATAGTAGTGATAAGGTGAAGATCCCAAGACAAATGTGCTAAAATGCACTCGACCCCAAAGAATAAGTTTGTCCCTCCACCAAGCCTAGAATCACGCCAAGAAGCCCCAGAGAAATGAAGCACTAGTCTTGTCAGGCAGTAGAACTCCACTGACAAGAGCCATCAAGTAAACCACTACACAGTCTAGCTCTGGATCTTCTATACACCTGGACAGTCTGATAGACTTCCTGCGCCGTGGTATGGTGGGGACACCGAACAAATGTGTGATATGACGTTGAATGTCAATCCAGTGACTCATCATCTCAATAATTTTTCCCTAGATCAGGACCCTCATGATGCACAATACATCATCTAATGTGATAGTCATCTCCCCGGTCGGGAGGTGAAAGCATTGGCTCTCGCTGTGCCACCGCTCTGCTATAGCCGTTAAGAGGTCGTGATCTAAAGTAATATGCGGCATCTCGGCCACATAAGATAGTCTCATCACGTGTAAAAGGCTCGCCAAGGTCGCTCTATCCTCATCATCAAACTATGCCTCTATCACAGCCAAGTGGCCGTAGCACTCATGCGAGTCTGGAGAACAGGTAACATACGCTGTAAAATCAACGCAAGTGTTAGACATCTAACATTTCTATAATATTTTTCTAAGGAAAAATAAAGCTCTTTACACATCTAATTCACTAACTATTCTTTTCTTCTAAGTAATCTTACCTTTTTCTTCTATAAACTTGGCTATTTTCTAGCCAATTTTCTTTTTCTCGCATGCTTCTAGCGCATACGCGCCTCCTTTGGCACCTGCGCACCCTAACCAATGCATATGTGCCCAGGGACGCATACGTGCACTAAATTTCTCCTCCTTTTTTGGCGCTGGCCATACAGGATGCATGCGCACCCTTCATGACACCTACGCACCCATTACATCACACACGCATGTGTGTCCACTTTCCCCATCCGACGCCTACGTGCCTTTCCACGGGTACATGTGCATGCACCGCCTTTCCCAAAGGTGGATACGCGTACATGTACTCATTTTTTTCTAACCGGTATGCGTACGCATCCCTATCCCCGAGAATGGATGTGCATGCACGTCGGTGTCATTTTGATGCATGCATGTGCGCATCTCATGTCCGGTTTTAATGAATGCGCGTGTGCGTACCCATCAATCCGACACATACGCCTACGCACATGCGTCAAATTTCCTCCTACCTACCCTAGGAAAACCCTAAAAAGTGTAATTAATACGTAATTAATGAGGGTTAGGGCACTCACGAATGGTCCATCATCGGGTCCCGCATGTACTCCCGGATGTGATCTACATGCCTCGTCCTCCTCGGTATCCTCGCCATCTCACTTCAAGGCTCTCGCTTTCACTCATGGTAAAATTTACAAAGGCTCTGGTAGAAATGAATTGGTCGTGATTGTTTTACCGACCCCGGGTGGGTAAATTAACCCGTTGTGATGCCCCTGGGACATGGATTCTCCACCGTGATAATTATTTTTGTATTAAAATAATTACTTTTACTAATTTTCACACGCTGGGAACTTCATGTTGTCCAACGATCATTTCTTCAACGCACTAAGATAATTTATGAACCGCTCGGTGCCTTTCCCACCTTTTCCTCTATCTTTCATCTATTTTCTCCCGTCGTGATAATTATTTACTAATTTATTTTAAATAAATTATTTTCGGCTCGTCCTTCTTCTAACAGGCATATATCCTGGCTCTTAGGCAGCCTTGCCTTCCCATTACCGCCCCCCATGCGTATTTTTAGAAGATCTTGGATCTTTTGAAATTCTTCTGACCGATCAAAAAACTAAAAAACAAAAAATCATAAAAATATTTTTAAAAAATTCACAAAAACATTGGAAAATGTCAAAATGGCTTAAAATCGATTAAACCAATCGTCTGCATGTAGAAATATGTGTCCTCGCATGGCACTCATCCCATATCTTGTTGAAGATTTCCAACGTTTCAAACAATGACGGCGCATCACCAAAATCTTCAACCACCTACACAAGCTATGTTGCTTACTTCGTCTATACTCTGGGGCACCAACAATTACCTGGTATTATTTTCATCGTGCACATTGCTTTTTCATAGGACGGAAGTGTCCTCCATCTTCCCCCTTGCATAATACACCTTGCTTGGGGCATCATTCTTCACCCTTGTCGTTTATCAAAACATTTGGGATTTCATCTCGATAACAAAATATTTGTGCAACTATCTTAAACGTTGTTGGTTTAAGTGTGTGTGATTGTACTTATTTCCCTGTCAGGTGATTCGGTTTATTTCTCGTATTGCATTACATTTGTGTATGTTGCATGGAGTTGGCTATTTTGGTAGAGGACGGTTGTTTGTATCTTGGATTTTAATGTCATTTTACGCTTCCGTCGCATGCTCACATTTTAATAAGGACCCATGAGGAGGATTCTAAGCATTATGATGATTAAAATATTGTTGGCAATTGGGTGCGAGATGGCTCAAGATCCCCTTTCTTCTAGCTTCTCATCTTCTCTGAAGACTTTTTCTCTCTATTTTTGTTTCTTTTTCGATCGTCGATCGAGTTTCTCTGTCACCCCATCGACACTCGAGGGGGCATTTTTCATCCTTCACCCTATTAATTTTTCTTCTACCCCTTTAAAAAAATTCTACTTGCTTATGTTTGTCTACTTTCTTCAAGTGACATCACTTACGCACCTCAAAAAGGGGCAAATGTAGACACCTATAGTTTGATCAATACACTATTATTTCTAATGGTGCACTAACACTTCTTCCTTTTTGTAAATTGACGGCACACTACCAATTAGGCCTATCTAACTCCCTTCCTACGACACCCTTTTGGTCATTTTTCCTCTTATAGACCATTTAAATAGGCAGTTATAGCCTTGTTCTAACTACATTAGCTTCTTATTCTCTTCTAGCTTGCATCTTTTAGCTCCTCGGAAGATCAATCCACTTCATTGGATTGATTAAGCCCTTCAGAACCCTTTTAGAACCCTAATTACTCTCTAAAAGAGATTAATTAGTCTAACCTAGGTTAAATATCCTAAACATAGTCGATCACACTTTGACTTGCTAAAAGTTCTTTTTGACTTTAGCCTTTGTCCCACATGCACCCAAATCTCCCTTTTCTTCCAAACCAAAAACTATAAATAGGGCTATACCCCCTCCCTCATTTCATAAGAATTCTCTCTTCTTCCTAGCATAGATCATAGCATTTTGTTTAGGCTTAGAGTTTAGTTCATTTATTCCATTTTAGCTATTAGCTTTGCTTTTAAATTTCACAAGTCAATATGGAGTAAAAGAGAAGAACCATTAGCCTTGAAGCCATTAATGGGGAGATCTCTTTCTCTTAAAGTACAAAAGAATGCTTAGATCCTCTTAGGTTCATTGTTTAAGCTTCTAAAGAATAGAGATTAGCTTCATTTGCTTAGTTTACATGTTTATTTCAAATTAATGTATGCAAAGGAGGAAATCTTGCTCATTTCTTATCACATGGTCCATTGATCGATTGTTAAAATCCTTTGGAGTTTCTTTTAGAGATTCTTACGCCAAATCCATGGCTTTTACAACTTTTCATTGAACACACATTGTCTTCTCCTCCTTTCGATCCTTGTCTTATTTCACTTCCTCTTTGGGTCTCATTGGGATCACGCTTCAATTCTGCGCATTTTGACCTTTTTGGAAAATTGGAAAATTTTCACTTTTTGCCCCATGCGGCCCGCACCTCCAATTTCTCCCTCGCCACGTGTCTCCTTGTGATTTGTCGCGGGCCAACGCTCCAAACTTTGATTTTAAGCCTTCTTTGTAAAAGGGAAAAAATTCTCTCATGCCTCTGTCCAGCGCGTTGACCCACCCGCTCTGTCCTCTGCCATGTGTCCATCTCTCTTTTGCCAAGGACCCGCGGGCTTAATCTTCATTTTTACTCCCTTTAAGCCAAGGGAAAATTCTCAACTTTGTCTCCGCGTGGCCGCGCCTCCGATTTCTCCCCTGCCACGTGTCACTCGATGATTCACTAGCGGGCCAGCGCTTCAAATTTTGATTTTAAGCCTTCTTTGCAAAAGGGAAAAATTTCTCTCTTGCCTTTGTCGGCCTGCAGACCCACCTTGTCCGCTCTACCCGCCACGTGTCACTCATTGATTTTTTTGCAGGCCCACGGCTTAAACTTTTACCTTAACTCCTTTTGCTAAAAAGGGGAAAATTTTCCCATTTCCTTTGTGGCCCGCACTTCCCTCTGACCCTTCATGGACACATGTCCACCTATGATTCATTCACGGGGACGCTAAAAAAATTTCATTCTGAACTCCTTTGTGAAAAAGGGAAAAAATCCCCTTTTACCTCCACCGGCCCGCCGACCCACTCTGCCCATGAAACTGCCACGTGGCCTCCTCTGATTGGAGAGGGGCTAGAAATGACTTTTACAATTATTTGGAAAATAGAATTAAAACTCTAAGTCCCCAATCCGGCCCACTCCTCCATTTTGAAACTTTTAGGACATGTGTCCTCTTCTGAGTTAGCTACGGGATTCGGGCAAAATTTTGACTTAGGAAATTTTGTAAAATAAAGCCAAAATTTTCAAAGGAGATCCGATTCCCTACCTCTCCTCAGCTAATAAGAACATGCCACATAGGCAACTTTGAAATAGGCAGATCCGTGGAGCCAAATTTGCCATTTTTCCAAAAAATCAAAAAATGACAAGTTAGAAACATTTCCTGCCACACCTCGACCAATGAAAACCCACCACGTTGCCAATACCTTCTAAGGATGAATTTGATAGTAAAATGATGCCCGTATGACCGTTAATAACACAAAAATTCAAAGGATGCCCTAGAATTCAATTTTTTCCACCAAGGATGGTAGATTTTTTTATTTTAAATCAATTAAACCATGTTTTTTACAACATTCCCGATCTAGGATTTGGATTTTCAAATACAAACAAGTATGATTTGATCAATTTCAATTTTTCCACGATCTAGCAAAGGGAAAAATGACATAGCCCGCAAAATCAAAAAAACTAGGGTACGAAAAGGAAAAACTTGTATTATTCCTTCAAATTAGGGCAAAACAACAAGTTTGTGAACATTTTTAAAGCATTTCAATTGGAGGAAGAATTATAGACCATCAAATCAAAGGATAAAATATTTTTTTGAGCGATCTGATTTGAAAATTTAGGGCAACATGGTGTAATGTCAAAAATGGCACCAACATCGGCTCTGCTTGGGATGGGCACTCCCAGGTGAGTGCAACAAGGACAAAATGTAGACCAAGTGCCAAAATATCCATTGGGTAGAGGAGTCAATACACAAGGCAACCCAAAAACTAGAACCATCCTTCAAAAATGAGCTAAGAAACCGACCAGAATGGCTGCCAAGAACAAGGGCAAACCACACACCAACAAAATAGCAAAAACAAAGCAGAAAACAAAGACTATACAATTGTACAATTGGTGCATACCTCAGATTTGGGGATTAATCCAAGAAATGCTTCAAATGTATGTCATTAACAGGCATCTCCAGTAATTCCCCATCTAAGTCCTTGAGAAAGAAGGTATGTTCACTAATTCTGATATCAATGGCATAAGGGCCCATCCATAATGCATCAAATATGCCATGCTTTCCCTTATCTTCATGCCTTCTATCCCACAACAAAATCAGATCTCCAACATTGAAGGCTCTAGGAGTGACCTTCTTGTCAAACAACTTCTTCAATTTCTCTCTAAATATGACATGCCTTTGGTGAGAAGCCCTCTCTCCTCATCAAGCTCAATAATCTGATTGATCCTTGATTCATATGGGCCAAGCTCTTGATCTTCCAACTTTTGGGAAAACTGAAATGAAGACAATTGCAGTGTGCGAAGGCGGCAGAAAATCCTAAGTTCCATACACCAATTCAAATGGGTTTTTACCAGTAGCTCTTTTAGGAGTTATCATATCAGTCCAAACTACAAATTTCAATTGTTCACCCCATTTCTTCTTGTTATGCTCCAAGGTTCTTCTAATGATCTTCAACAAATTCTTATTGCTAACCTCGACTTGTCCATTCCCTTAAGGGTTATAGTTTGAAGAATAAGTCAGATTGATTCCATATTCATTGCACATTGCCATTAAAGGTTTGGCTTTAAAGCACATGGCATTATCAACTACAATCTTGACTGGGAATCCAAATCTGCATATGATTTGATTCAACAAGAAGTCCATAACTATTTGGTGTGTTGCTTTCTTGGTGGGGATTGCCTCTACCCACTTTGTAAAATAATAAGTGGCTACAGGATCCACTTATGGCCAGCACTGTAAGGGGATTTGAAATCTCACCAATGAAGCCCATCCCCATTGCTTGAAAGGATCTTCAATTGATACAAGCTACAAAGGAAGGGAGCCCTGAAGCTTTCACCTTCCAGAGAAATGTTGGCAACTATCACATTTTCTTACCAAATAAGTTGCATCTTTAAAGAGAGTAGGCCAACAATAACCAGCTCTTAAAATATTATGTGTTGTTACTCTTCCAGTAAAAGTGTCCTCCACAAACTCCCCCATGGAAATTAGCAACTATCTTAGGAGCTTCATCTTCAGTTATGCATTTCAAGAGGACACCTTCAGGGTTCTTCCAAGCCAGCCCAAGGTCTGTGATGATATATTTTTGAGAAGCTAGCTTGAGGGCTCTTTTCTAAAAAAATTTTAAGTGACTAGGGCAGCACAGGTGTCTGAGGTAAAAGATCACATCCTTATACCACTCAGAACTTACCAACTTTTCAAGCACATCTACCCTTTCTTCCTTTAGCTGATTCACTTCCACATTCTGCAAGTTGCTCTCAGCCATGAGCTTAGCAAGGCCCAAACCACGTACGAACTTTGTGGTTTGGATGTCCATATCATACTCTTGCAGCTTGTTCACCCACCTACATATTTTGCTTGAGATATCCATCTTTGATAAGATGTCTTTCACCATGGTGTGGGGAACATAAGCAATAACTTTTGAACTCAATATATAAGGCCTGAAAACTTTTGTTGCTTTCACCAAGGCAAATGCTTATTTCTCCATGATTGTATACTTCACTCAACTTGTAAAGCCTTACTAAATAAGGCAATAGGCCTCTCAGCCCCATTCTCATCCTTTTGCAGCAAAATAGAAGCAATGGTATACTTAGAGGCAAAGGAAAAGATTTGGAAAGGCCTCTTATAGTTTGGGGCTGCTAAAACAGGTGCATGTTTAAGTGCATCCTTAATTCCTTCAAAATCTTGAATGGCAGCCTCCTCCCACCTGATAACTTGGTCCTTCTTTAGCATGCTTTTGATTGGAAGAGTCAACTCAAAGCAAAGTTGGAAACAAACCTTCTAATAAAATTAATTTGACCAAAGAAAGATTGGATGCCTTTCTTGGTTCTTGGGATAGGTACTTTGCTTATTGCTTCCACTCTCTTAGGGTCTATCATAACACCATCTTTTGATACAATGTGACCAAGCAGCTTGGCCTTTTACATGTCAAAATGACACTTCTTTGGATTAAGAGAAATTCCATACTCCCTACATCTGATCAGCATCTTCTCCAAGTGCTGCAAATGATCACCTCTCTACCTTGAAAACATAGTCACATCATCTTGGTAAACTACGCAATGAACTCATTGATGTAACCAGAAAAATCAACATCCATTGCTCTTTGAAAATTGGCACCAGCATTCATCAAACCAAAGGTCATCCTAAAAAAACATATGTTCCCAAGGAGTAGTGAATGTTGTCTTAAGTCTTTCTAATTCTTTGACAACCACTTGATTGTATCCGGAGAAACCATCCAATGTAGAAAGCAACTCAGACCCTGTCACAAGCTGCAACATATTTTCCATATTTGGCAAGGGATAGTTTTCCTTCATGGATGCTTTGTTTAGATTTCTAAAATCCACACAAAGTTTGATGTCTTCATTCTTCTTTCTGACTGACACAAGGTTTGCAACCCAAGATGAATATCTAATGGGCTGAATAATACCTCCATCTCTCAACTTCTTTAAATCCTCTTACATTTTCATGGAGAGAAATGGATTAATTGGCCTTTGCCTCTGTCTAAATGGCTTAGTATTGGCCTCGAGATGGATCTCATGTTGAAATAAGTCTTCTCTATATGCTTTTAGCTCTGTATAGGACCAATCAAGGCAGCTTGATATTTTTTCAAGAGTTGGGCATAGGACTGTTTTGTCTCTTTACTTAAATTTCTGCCCAAAAAAAATTTCCTTGATTTACCATTAGTGCCCAAGTTATGCTCTTCCACATCCCTTGAGGCGACATGTTTCTATTTATGATGCAATTAGCACTGTTAAAATTTGACTCAAGTGCAACAAGACCTCTAGGAATGGTGTTTGTTTTCAATTGGATGATGTATGTCTCAAACAAAGTTTCTCTTCCTTCACCATGCATACCATTGGCTCCTAATCAATATGCTAATTTCAAACTCACCTTGGTTTTTCAAGAACCTTAGCACTTGAGCATCATCATTAAAAACTTGCCAATGTTCCACATTATCGTGGACAAATTGACTTGGTTAGCACTTCAATGTTGTGTTCACAATAAGGTGAAATGGTGCAATTTCCAAATCTAGAACCCAAAGATCGCCAACTTTTCAGCAGTAGCATTGAGGCCTCTGTCACGATACACAATGTTAAAGGAATCAAACATTTCAATTAGATCCCAAACGCATGCTTATATAGTTTCATACGCTGATTTTTATAGCATACGCTTTTTTATTTGTTTAACAACCACTCCGATTCTCCTTTTGCAACAATATTTTTCACTCCATACTTCCATGCAATTCTTAACCCCAATAACAATGTCTCATAGTCAGAACATTGTTAGTGCATTCAAAAGTAATTTTGAAGGAAAAAGAAAACTCTTCCAAACTAGGAGAAAGCGAACTATACCAGCACCATTCCCAAATTTGGAGCAAGCTCCATCAAATAGCAATGTCCATGGAGAACCTACCATATCAAGGCACTTTTATTTTTCCATCTTATTTTCTTTTCCATCAGCAAAACCAATGAAATTCTCAAAGCATCTACGTTAGAAAATAACACTTCACAGAAGCATTGTTGGGATCTTCAATTAGGTGCAACATTTCTTCTCACCATAAAGTTTAACAAGGCTACCCTCAATTGGAATGGTGAAAAAAGACATGCCCATCTAAATGTTTCCACCAACACTTGCAGTCCATTTTCTTGACAAAAGCATACCCCATTTGGCAGATATCAACAATTACAACATCAAGTTTCAAATTCTTACCCGGATAGGTCAGTAAGTTGCACTACCAAACCCTTCACACAACCAACCACCGGCACTTCCCTTGAGTCCATGGAAATACACTTCCCATAGGCAGCTGTCACTTTGATATCCAACTCATTCATGACTTCTAGAGGCATGACATTACATGATGCACCGAAATCAAACATACAATTGTGAAGTAGCCTATCTTTTATGAGAAAAGTTGTAGAGAATGGATCAACATTCAATTGGGAATCAACCAAAGATGTTCCCAAATACACCTCAGGAGCTTCCCCAAGATCCTCCAATGCTAGTGGTGTTCCAAGGTCTGCAATGATTGGAGGAGGGGTTTCAACAACGTTCACATTTCTGTTTGGGGTACTCTTTTCTTCCTTCAATCCCAAGTATTCAAATGCTCTCTTCTTGTGCTCAGGTATTCTAAGTAACTCAATGATTGGAACACTCACTTTAATTTGGCTCAATACTTGGGCTATGTCATAGGGGACACTCTTTGGAAAAACAGCATTGGAAGGGAGACAAGAAGATTCATTAGATGGTAATGGATTCTTGGCAGCTTGGGCATGAGGAGGACTGTAATTTTTGTTTGGGGACAACAGAACTTTTGACAGTGCTTCTCTCCTAGGAGCTTCTTTTGGAATGCTTGTGAGCAAGGGTGTTTTAGGTTTGGCTTAAGGCCCAACTCCCTTAACACCTTTGCTTCTAGTGTTATATTCTTTCTCTTGAGTTATAACAAGACTCATAAACAATTGTCTATCTTCCTCTCGAAGGGATACCACCATCATACTTCTTAATCATCAAATCTCTTAAGTATTAAAAGTCATTGTTAGGAATTTCAAAAGCTTGCACTACATCAACTTTAAGAGATGAGGGGAAGAAATATTTGTACTGTTTGATGCAATCCCAAAATTTGCAGCTGTCCTAGCACTTATTACTTCAATAGATGTTGCTCCTCCTTATGAGCTTGAAGAACAGTTCATCATGCAAATATCATCATTAGTACCATCATCATTATCAGCTTCACCTTCTTGCTGGTCCACTTCACATGGAGGATGTGGTAGAAAACACCTATCACACCAATCAATATCAGTAACCTCCTCAACAACAAAGAACCCTATCAGTTAAGGGATCAGGCAACACTCTTCCTTCACGTGCTTGAGGATGTCTATTTGCAGATCCAACAGGCCCTTTACCTTTGTCATCAAACCTCTACTCATTCCTATGGTGATTGCCAAATCTATCTTGTGCTTGCTACCTAGGCTGACCTTGTGAAGTCTGCCCACCCCTTCTCACTCTTGCCAACTTGTATGAGATTTCTTTGATAGCCCCTACCAAAGTTTTCACAACCTCTTCTAAATCAGCACCTTTGCTAGCTTGAGGTTTTTCAAGGTTTATCAATTTTACACCATCTCTCTTGAGAGGTTTCCCAATTGCTTTGATATTGTTCTCAATTTGAAGTGCCATGGTGAAATCTTGTCTTATATTGGTTGGGTTCTTGTCTCTTAGGTAATAGGCTGCCTTCTTATCAAATGCATCTGCATATTTGATTAGACAAGATTCATCACAAGGCCTCAAATTAACAGGCAGCCTTCTCAAAGTTTTGTTAAACCTTGTGTTGAAGTCATGGAATAATTCATTAGGGTTCTTCTTGATATTCTCAAACTCAAACAAAATAAATATAGGATCATTCTTGTCACTATATTGCAACCTAAATGCATTTTTCATTTCAGTCCATGAATCAATAGAATTATCAGGTAGATCCTTGTACCAATCCCTATCATCTTCTTCTAGTGTATGAATGAAAAAATTAATATACACATCTTCAAACTCTATCTCAAAATCTTCCATCATATTAACAAAGAGTTTGAGATGTTGATCACCAGTTATTGCATTGTTGCCTTGAAATTTTGGCAATCTATTTCTAACATCTTGTGGAGCAGCATTCGGGTAACCATCCATTCCTCTAAAATCTATGGGACCAAAGGTGTTAACAACAAATGGAGGTCTAGGATGAGCCATATTGTTTGGTGGAGGTGATCTTAGAGGAGAAAAATAATAATGAGGAGTGAGAGGTCTTTGGGGAATGGGAATGAAATCTTCAAAATAGATCTCTCTTAAGGGCTCTCCTTCTTGATGATCTCTAACAAATTTAGAAAATATAGGAGCAGATTTAGGAGCAAGCCTTTCAAATGCACAAGAAGGTCCCTCACCTGATGGGGAATTCAAATCAGCAATAGGATTTTCTGAATCAGATCCACTTGAAGAAGAATTGTAGTCCTCAATAACAGGCTGCTCACTTTCAAACTCAACAATAGGGATCTCCTTTCTTGCAGTCAAGTCTCCAACAACCTTCCACACCTTTCTCCCCTCTAGCTCTGAGTTTCTTGAATCTGTAAACAACTTCTTAGCAAAGTCCTTGATGAAGAGAGATCTTCTTCCTTCCAGTTTTGCAGATTTGAGCAACAAATTATAAATGACAGAAAGGTAAGACAACTGGTATTTTCAAGATCAAATCAGCATGGAGTCGCCACTAAGTAATTTCACCTTAGTTGTGCAAGAATGCACTAAAATAATTTGTCAAATGTTTTCTAGTACTGAAACCTTTGCAAGGCTTTATAAATCAAACCTTCTTCTTCTTAAATCAATCAATCACAATGCACCCAAAGTGTATGAACTGCTAGGAAATGGAAAAAAGGGCAGACAAAACTTGAAACCCTTGTTTAAAACTTGCAGATCTAAAGCATAGAATGATATTTTAACAATGTAGCAGCTCAAATACTTGAATACACAAATTCTTAAACTCTTCAAACACTTCAAAAACACCAATAAATTCCAAGAATTCCCTAGCAACGGCACCAAAAAGTGTGGGTACCCAAATTTGTTCTCCTTTTCAGTCCGAGGAACATCGAGATATGGCATGAAGCTTGAAATCGATAGATCATAATGTGTGTCATTTTGTAGCTAGGGATGTGATCTAACTTGGCACTCAGATTTGTGGAGAGATGGATAGCACTTTGAAAGGATTTGATCTCGACCTCATTATTTTAGGTTGTTGTGCCTTTCAACCAAGGTAAGAGAACCTATATAGTAACCCCCAAATGGTGAAGGAGATGAAGATATCCCTCAATTTATACAAATAGTATGAAAAGGCCTTGAGAAAATATGATCAACACTCCAAATCTGACTTTCACAAGTTGTCACTTCTAGATTATGGAGATATTTTCAATGCAAGGAAAGGGTTACTGAAGACATTGTATAATCCTGATTTGCTTTGTGCATTTTTGTAAATGGATTGTATTCTTCTGTTGACACACAATGCAATGTAGGGGTAGTATGGGGTAGGATTAGTTATTCTAAATGAAATTTTGGTGGGATATTTTAGATAAGACTAACCAGAAATTACCAAAGTCTTTGAGGACCTTTACAAGAAATTTGTAACACCTAAACAATAGAATGCTTCAAAGGGGTTAAAGTACTCCTTCAACCAGGATATGTGCACCAAATGGAGGCCTAGATCTGCACTCTTCCACACAATATTTGACAACTTGCCACAAAATCTTGAAGCAGATGAACCAACAAAGTATCTAGAAATCTCTATTTTATCATGACCTAAGGTGCACCCAAAGGTTTACAAACAATCTCAGAATTCAAGGAAGGTAAAGTGATTTTAAATCTATTTATCTCTTTATCAGATGAAATCTCTTCTGAATGTGAGATTGCAGATGCCACTAAACTATCAACAAGAAATGAGACCATGTATGATCAAGAGATATTTTAAACACAAGACTGCAACAGGAGCAAGAAACACAAATTGAAAACATTCTGAAACATAAGTATATGCAAATTTTGCCAAGAGACAACACAAAATAATCCAGGAATGATCAAATCTATCAGCAAGGGAATGTTATAAGAATAATCTCAGAGCTTGTTGATGGCTTTACAACTGAAACCAACTCAACATGATAAAAATTGATGCAAAAAGGGAAGGCGATTTCTCGGAATGGGCTTCTTCCCATATTTTCCCGTGAAATTCTAAGTTTTTTTCCTCCTTTACAATTTCTCCAAAATGCATTATATACCTTATGCCACATTGGATCCTTCTTTCCCAAGCAAAGAATATGCCATGGGATCAAGTTTGTTACAAAACAATCCTCATGATTCAATGAAAATGACATCAAACAGAAAAACATTCGCAGTTGTCAGGTGTGCCCAAAAAGATTAAATCATTACAAATATTTGGATCATTATCCATCCTGAAGGCATGTTTTTCATCATTGAGGCATACAAACACCTTTTACTCATCATTTTCACCTTTTTACCTTTTCAAATTACCTCTGCAACTTTTGATTTTGTCATTTCACGTTTTTGGACGGATTAGGGCAAAATTTATTTCAAAATCCCCTCAGATCAAACAATTAAGCCATGAAAGTGATGTCAATGATCCTAGAAGGCCAAGATGACACAAAATCACTATAAATTTGATGAATTTTGATACAAAAATCATGATTCCAAGCTTCTTGGAGATCCCATGGTGGTCAAAACAAATGGATGCACAACAATCGTCAATCTTATCCATCTTTTAATCCTGCCCTCCACATGGAAGATGCAGACTTAGAAATAAGCTTGAGTTACCTTTTTAATTTTTTGGATAAGGCCGGACACGTGGCAAAAAATGATTGGAAACAAATTCGGGCTCATTTTTTGACTTTTCAACCTTTTGGAAAAAATGGAAAAATTTGACTTTTTCCTCCGCCCTCTGCCTTTGAATTTTGGAGCTGACACATGGCACATGGTGGGTCCCATTGGGATCACACTTCAATTCTGTGCATTTTGACCTTTTTGGAAAATTAGAAAATTTTCACTTTTTGCCCCACGGGCCCGCACCTCCGATTTCTCCTCGCCACGTGTCTCCTTGTGATTCGTCGCGGGCCAGCGCTCCAAACTTTGATTTTAAGCCTTCTTTGTAAAAGGGAAAAATTCTCTCTTACCTCCACCGACCCGCCAACCCACTCTGTCCTCTAGCCATGTGTCCATCTCTCTTTTATTGAGGACCCGCGGGCTTAATCTTCATTTTTACTCCCTTTAAGCCAAGGGAAAATTCTCAAATTTGTCTCTGCCGGTCCACGCCTCCGATTTCTCCCCTGCCACATGTAGCTCGATGATTTGTTAGCGGGCCGCGCTTCAAATTTTGATTTTTGAGCCTTCTTTGCAAAACGGAAAAAAAATTCTCCTGCCTCCGCTGGCCCGCCGACCCACCTTGTCTCGCTTTCCGCCTACCACATGTCACTCATTGATTTATTTGCGGGCCCACACTTAAACTTTTGCCTTAACTCCTTTTGCCAAAAAGGGGAAAAATTTCCCATTTCCCTCCACGGCCCGCACTTCCCTCTGACCCTTCATGGACACGTGTCCACCTATGATTTGTTCGTGGGGGCACGCTAAAAATTTTCATTCTGAACTCCTTTGTGAAAAAGGGAAAAAATCCCCTTTACCTCCGTCAGACCGCCAACCCACTCTGCCCATGAAACTGCCACGTGGCCTCCTCTTGATTGGAGCGGGGCTAGAAATGATTTTACAATTTTTGGAAAATAGAGTTAAAACTCTAAGTCCCCAATCTGCCCGCTCCTCCATTTTGAAACTTTTAGGACACGTGTCCTCTTCTAGGTTGGCTGCAGGGATTCAGGAAAAATTTTGACTTAGGAAATTTTGCAAAATAAAGCCAAAATTTTCAAAGGAGATTCGACTCCTCGCCTCTCCTCGGCCAATAAGAACATGCCATGTAGGCAACTTTGAAAAAGGCGGAGCCGTGGAGCTAAATTTACCATTTTGCAAAAAAATCAAAAAATGACAAGTTAGAAACATTTCCCGCCGCACCTCAACCAATGAAAACCCGCCACATTGCTAATACCTTCGAGGACAAATTTGACAGGAAAATGATGCCCGTATGACCGTCAATAACGTAAAAATTCAAAGGATGCCCTAGAATTCAATTTTTTTCACCAAGGATGGCAGATTTTTCGATTTTAAATCAACTGAACCATGTTTTTTACAACATTCCCAATCTAGGATTTGGATTTTCAAATACAAACAAGTATGATTTGATCAATTTTGATTTTTCCACGATCTAGCAAAGGTAAAAATGACATAGCCCGCAAAATTAGAAAAACTAGGGCACGAAAAGGGAAAACTTGGATTATTCCTTCAAATTAGGGCAAAACAACAAGTTTGTGAGCATTTTTAAAGCATTTCAACTGGAGGGGAAGAATTACAGACCATCAAATCAAAGGATAAAACATTTTTTTAGTAGATACAGATTTGAAAATTTAGGACAACATGGTGCAAGGTCAAAAATGGCACCAACAAGACGCATATTTCATCTAACCCTTTTTATTTTTTTCCCGTGGCTTGTTATCGCAAACCACTCAACAAAAAGGGGTAAATGTAGACACCTATTTTTGGGTGTAACCCCTCTATCATCTCACATCCATTCATTTCTCACTTTCAATTTTTCTTTTCTTAAATTTAAAAAAAAATCCATCCATTTACTCACCTTATTTAATTAATTATCAAATGGGCTCCATGTGGACCCATTTGATAATTCAGATTTTTGCATTATCCCCCATCTCTCACAAATTATTCAAAACATGGGCAATAATGAACCCATCTCGACATCCCACTCTTAAAATTCAAAAAGGGAATACATTATTTCACCTAATATCCCCACCTCTTATCACATCCTTATCTTTTTCTTTACTTTAATTCAAATTGTGAGCCCCACGTGATCACATCATGTCTCTTAACTTAGGCTACTTTACTCAACCCCGAGTATCTTTTAACCTCATGTCTAACCTTACCATTAAGCTATAAATATGGGTTTTTCCCCATATTTCAAAGATCTATAGAGAAAAACTTGGACTAGAGGGGGAAAATAAGTTAGAAAATTTGGGAAAATGGTGTAATCCCCATGACACTCTGCTCATGATTTGTTAGTTCACGTAGCATGGTTCTTGTTGCACATTGTGTTTGGATCAGATCAAGAGCATCATCTACATACCTGCAGCGTCAGGTTCCTTTGTTCATCAACTTGCATGTTATTTGTTTATCTTGTATTTTATCATTATATTTCTAGACACGGGGGTTGACATCCTCCAAGGGAGTTAAAATCCTCTTGGAACTAGCACTGTTCAGGAAACCCCCGCATATTGTTATCTAATCTTATCTGTTTCAGTCTTGCAGATCTAGCTTATTTATATCATACATCTATCTTCTTTGCACCCGTGGATCCACATCTGCATATGAGGTCCTAAGCCCTCAATCATTTGAAGTTTTTGGTGGCTTCTAGTATTGGTTTTCACCTGCATGAGAACAATGTTTCATATACAACAAATGGATCTTGGTGTTGTTTCCCTAATGCACAAATGCCAGAGCAAACTCCGTCAAGACAAGAAACTTTAGGAATACCATCTATCATATCATGAGTGCTCAACTCCTTCAAATATATGTAATTAAGATGTCTAAATCTTTCATGCCAAATCTTACTCTCGAATCTACATGAGAAACCAATCTTATTTCTATAGAAGAAGTGTCATCAAAACCCTCAAATTGATATAGTCTAGAACTATGATCAAAAATACCCTGATCAATAAGTGAATAAGGCTCCAACAAAATTCTTACTTCTATCCCATGTGGTGTAAAATTCATTATTTTCCCTTGACCCGAATGAAATATTTGATATACATAAAGTAAATTTGTAGTGATGTTAGGAACATATAGTGCATATTGATACTACCACCATCAAGTTGTATATCACCTTTTCCCTTAACAAAAATAAAGGAAGAATCTCCAACCTCAATTTTGGAAGTAGAACTCAAACCTAGAGAAATAAAAGACTTCTTGAAAGAATTCATGTGATAAGAAGCACTTAATCTATAACCCAATTGTCTGCAGTGGTGATTGAGATCTCCCAACAACATTAAGTGCTTGGCCATGCTGATTAGAAGGAGGTGGCATGGAGATAGAAATTTTGTGTTTCTTGATGGCATCCTCTAAGGCATGCATTCGCTTATAACACATATGTTCTTCATGACCAATACCCCCATAAAAAAAGCATGAAAGGCTAGACTTATTCTTAGATTTTGAAGACTCCTTGGGTTTAGATTTTTTTTTTTTTTAGGTTTACGAGTACTTTGAGATGGAGAAGGGGTGGATTTGGTTTTAATTTTTGGTTTTCCCTTGCCCTTAGGATTAGATACAACTAGTGCCTTTTGATAGGTGGAAGACTCAAGGTGAGACAATTTGGAATCTTCCCTAGTAATTCTTTCACAAAAAATTTCTAAGTTGTGCATTTTGAATGTGTCACCTAAGGAATTCATGCTAGAGAGAAAGGTAGAAGAAAATATGTGAAATGGTCCTCTCAGCTTGGATAGAATCAAGTAAACACACTCTTTTATCTTTCTTATCTCTTCCACTCCCCTTAAACTCGTGTCAACAAATGTTTGAACTTGGTAAGATAATCTATAATTGTTGGAAAATCTTCAAGATTAAGAGAGGTGGTCTCAATTTCAAGTTGTATGGCTCTCATATGATCCACCTTACTAAATAAATCCTCTAATTTCTCCCATATTTTTAAAGGAGAGTCACACTTTTCCAAATGAAACAAAATACAGTCACTTACACAAGTTCCTATCAAACCCATACACTCATCAAATTTACACTGGTACTGAAATTTCTCATATTCTCTAGTGAACATTAGTTGTTCTGAAGAAGTTAAACCCCATAATCTTTTCACTTAATTATTGTTTCCATTCTTAGTTTCCATGTGTGGTAATTATGTGTTGTTAATAGCTCAACATGATATAATGCGAAGTAGATAAAGATGTCATCCTCAAAAATCACCAAAAGAAATGTAAGAACCAAGCAATACAACAAGACCCCCAAACAATGCAACAAGAGCCCCCATATTTTGGCACTTTATAATGAGTGTGTGTTATAATATGGCACTTTATAATTATAGTGTGATTCTCAAAATAAATATTTCCAATGGAAAGAGCATGAAAAAATAAGCACTTTCGGAAAAAAAAAAAAAATGGCTCTCAAAACCAAGTTACCGATCAAAAGATACAAGCTTTTCAATTCTTGATTTCACCACACAAATAAAGTGAAAGGGGATGGATTAAAGCACCTACTAGTAGGAATCACAAGATTTAAGCCCTCATATGACCATACCATATGACCAAGGGCTAAGTATTTCAATGGGTGAGTCATTAATATTTAAGAAAAATAACATCTAAATTTTCATATATTTTAACTTAAATATATTTAAAATGATTTTTTAAAATGAAACAAGGAAATAAATAATACATTTAAGAATTAACAAAATTCAACTTCTCAAAACATTATAAACATCAAATTACAAGAAGATATTAACTTTAATACCAAAACTATTGAAATATTAATGTACATTAAAACTAATATGGGCGATAGTGATGATCACTTTTGATTCATATAAATAATAATGTTTAGGGTTCCCATGTATAAACAAGAGGAAATTCAAATAAATCCATAAAAATTAACTTAGATGAATTTTATAGATGCCAAGTAAATCCATAAAAGATTTCGATATAATGTAGATGAATTTTTTTGGTCAATAGGATACTCGATTTCAAGTTTTGAACAAATTTATTGGAGAATCTATCACCTATCTTAATTTAGTACATAAGGTATCATAACCGATAACATTTAACCTCATACGGTTACACCAATGTAATTCTTTGTAAAATTATAGAGGATATATGTACTTGCATATCATTTTTAGAAGAAGTAATTGTAAGCACATATATGCCATTATATAACTTTGTATCGGATAGTCTAATGGCACACTCGTGTCATCAAAAATCAGCATCAAATCGTATTTGTCAATTCTTGTCATGTAAGTACCACTTTGGCACTTTGAAAAAGGGGTTTCACGTCAATTTAAAAAAATAGTTTTGTAGATATCATTCCATAGTATTTGCAATTTTTGATACAACTTAAACCTTTATTTTCTATTTTAAAAAAACTTAATAACATAGGTGGTGTTGTTCATTTTTACTCTAATTTTTAGACACACAATTAAAAATATAAATATAAATTATTAAATTTCAAAAATAAAAATCCCACGTTATAAAAAAGTGAGCTTGACACAACCATTGTTTTTCTAACTATACTAATTTCAATTTTGAGATATTGAGTGTGTAACAAAAATAGTTAACTTCGTATAAGTTTTGTTTAAATAATTATATTTTCATTGAAAAATTATAAAAAAATAAAATCCATGCCACTTGTCTATTTAGAAGTGGGCCACATGTTTGTGCACTCACCCATGACATAGTGGATAGATAAGAAGTTGTCACTAGATTTAGATGTGTAATCACTCTATTTATTAGGGATATGTTTGGTAAAATGTGTCAAAGTATGATGTGTAAGCATTGAAACATGGAGTTATAAAATATGTATGGAGTTCTAATGGCATTTGCACTAATTAACATTTTATTTGTTATATTTTGGGCTTTGAATTGTAATAATTTGATAAGTAATTGATACATGTGTAAGAGATTAGACATTTTTCTAAGTTGTGGGGGTTGTATTAATTGTGTAAATTGGTGCAGCTCTCATGGTTATTTATTCACTCCTTATTTGAATCCTTGAAGAATCATTGTAATTGATGAAGGCATTGGTTGAAGTTAGAATGATCACTTTGATTTTATCAAGGATTTTTGTATCTTTCCTCGGAGATCTCTAATTCAATTTTTATAAAAATTTATAGGTCTCTTTGCTCTAAATTTGGTTTCATGATTGCTAGGTATTCTATTTATTTGTTTTGATGTAAAGAAATCCTACAATTTATGAATGCCAGAGTATTTTTGGATTAGATCAATTTTGATCTGTGTTTTCCTACACATGTGTGATTAGGTTATTGGTGACACTTAATTGGGTGCTTAGTTGTGGAGGTTGTACTTGCAGGAATATATTTTGTGTTGATTTGATTATATTGTGTGATAATTTATAGGGTCTCTCTCCTTGGCCTTGTAGAACTAGAATAAGTAGAGAACTATCCTCCCCCCCACCCTCTTCTCATATTTTTGTTCTTGAGTTTGACCCAATTTGTGAAGAGATTCCACTTGCTACACCAACATATCTTTATTTTCTCTTCACCAAATCATCAATGTGAATATTTGGGCTCCAACAATAAGTACTCACAAATATCCTACACCTCCTATTAAGAACTTATAAATATTCACTTCTAGTGTTTTATACTCATGGACATTATCATCCAATTTTAGATAGAAATGTAACATTATTTTAATAGTAGTGTATACAAATCCCAAATGGTATGATTTCTTGTGCTTATATTATTTTTATTCCTAAGTTGACCTTAATGTGAAATCATATCCCTTAGAATGATATGAAAGAAATTCCAACACTCTCATTTACTCACTTGGCAGCACTACTAATCTCCTACTTATAAAATCACAAGGCACGCTTGATCTTCATCTCCAAATCTCTACAAAATATTCTCTAATCTTACATAAATAAAAAGAATAAATTATTAGTAATCCCTAATAAATTATAAATCACTTCACTCTCTTCCAAGGTCATTCCAAGACAAGTCAAAATCATCTCAAATCCAAATCAAGAATTTTCAAGTAAATGCAAGGCAAGGCAATTCAAGTGGAATTAGTCTAACAAATATCTATCTATAAGCACTCTATACAACACACATTAAGGGTGCATATAAAATATACCTAGTTAGTATAATATTGGTGTTGATAAATAAGGGGAAACATACAGGAATGGCTGTCTTGAATTCCAATGAAGTAGACCATCAAGGGAAATCCAACTCAACCACTCAAAAACAATTTTTGTTATCTAATTTTACACTTGAGTGTTAGTACAGAAATCGGGGTTTTGATCTTACATCTGCATACACAAATATCATAAAGAAATTAAAATTACAGTAATGCATTATAAATAGAGATAAAACATCAAAGATAAAAGTGGAACTCAAGAAAAATCCATCCATACACTTTTGCCACCAAAAAGGGTAGAAGTGTCTCACGTTGGTTTCTAAAGTTAACCCTAGTGTCCGAGAGGGTATCAAAGCTCGATTCTAGAGATAAAGCAATTTCAAATCCAACACAACATGTTTTACCTAAATCCATATTTAGATTACCTTATGAAACAATAAAAAGATAATTCAACCCATCCTCTTTTGATTTACAATACTTTAGCATGTAACTTAATTGAATATCATTTCTTAATCGTATTTACATGTATTGTCATATTTGAATGTTGAAGAATCTATTTATAATATTTTATTGTGTATTAGTTTCAAATTTTAATCCAAATTAAAGATAAAATGCCATACTTATTTTTTAATTTGGGTGTAAACACTTGTGAACCCACTTATTGATATTGCACACCTTATATACACTTAGATTTTTTCCTTGCATGATTACAATCCTTAGATTTCTTTTATTTATTACATTTTTACCTTTGTTGGGATTAATATGGGGCTATATTCTCAAATACCTAGTGGTAGGGTTTCAATAGACACTTTAATTCCTATTCATCCAATTGATTTCCTTCAAAGACCCCTATTTTTATTTCTCGTTTCAAATCATGTTTTGACTTTATTTTAAAGCAACACCAATGAGAGACTATGTATGGCCAATGAAAGTAGTATATGTTTGTATGAAGAAAAATTTGATGGTAATGACTACATATTTTATTATTTTAATGAAATTTATTGTGAACATGAAGTAGTCAAGCCTCTCCCTAATTGTGCTACAAATTCTAGTCATGGTTACCAATTAGTAGAGAACCAACAATTTATATCTCATAGTGACACATACTCAACCCATATAGTTCCCCTTAGTTATGGTTACCATGCATACACACCTAGTAATGATGATGTAAATACATAATGTATCAACCATGATGATTTTTATTATGAAAGTGATCATTATAGTGATAACAAAATCTGTTAAATCTAATTGTACCTTATTGGAAAATTTTCATCATCTGGATGAATTTCTCTTTCTCTCTTCTATCGTTACACAAGTAAAAGAAGTAAATGATTGTGTTATCTAGCTATCTTATATTAAAATAAAAAATGAAACCATTTCTTGCAATATGTATCCTTTTTATTGAAATGGAAAATGCTATGATCACTTGTGATTTTCCATATTCTTGTATTACATAAAAATGACACCAATGATTGTGGTGTTCCTCTATCTCCTCTTCAAGTGACAACCAATGAAAATATTTATGATACTTCTCTTAATTCTATTGAATGGAAAATAATGTAAATTTTTCTCTTAATTTGATTGTAATTACAAGTGATATGTATGATACTTGTGATGATGTATCCTTGTCTTCTACATGTGGGGTTAAAAATTATGTTAAACCTTTAGTGCTATATCTATTATGACTACGACACTTTCTAGTGATATTAGTGATGATATCCTTACACCATATTTCTCTATACGAAATAGTTGTATAATGGAAACAATTAATGATCAAGGTCTTCTCTCTCACTTGGTCCATGTTATCACTCAACCAAAAGGATGATTGATCCCCTTAATTATTCATGCTTGTATATTCAATCTACAAATGTTATGCAATGACATTTCTTATAATACTATCCTAGAATCTATTCAAGCATTACACAATGATTTTCAAAAGAAAATTCAAGCCATGATTCTAGAGGTAAAATCACTTGAGGATGATATTTCTCATCTAAAGAACCCAAAACATGCTTATGTCCACTATAAATGTATGCCCAAATCTTAGGCCTCAAAAAATCATCTTCCATAGAGGTTAATAAGATAGTGTAGACACTCAAATTTAGCAATTCACTATTTCACACTACTAGTTTCTACAATGTGTTCTCGCGAAGATAAGTACAATATTCCCATTCATGCAAAATTATGAGGTTTTTTTCTTAGCTTTTTTATCCTTGCACACTAACATGTCATAAAATTTTGAGAACACAATGCATCAAATCCATATACAAACATTAGGAAACAACTTCCAAACTTCAAGTTGCGTGTTTTCCTTCCTTGGGCTAGGCCATATAGATTGGTTAGAATAGTACATCCAAATCATGGCCGACTTGTTTAGTCTTGAACCTACATGTCCCCCAAATTTTCTTTCAAATTCATATATTCTATCGGGTTTTATAATATCTATGGGTTGTCCTTTCATTGATAAATCATCTACGGAACCCTATATAAGAAATTAAAAACTACCTCATTTGCTAACTTAGAAATATCATGGAACTAAATTGATACACTCACTTCCTACACTTGAAAAAGGCACCCAAGTCTCCCTAAATCTCACAATGGTAAATCTAAAGTCATTAGGGAAGCATTATCTATAGATTTTAAGATTTTTACTTGTGTTAAGAAATAAATCTATCTCATCTAGAAGTACTCAAAGATCCATTCCCGAGTATCTTAACAAAAGAAAACTCAATTCAAGTATGGTCAAAGGTGGTTTTCAAATCTAGTTGCATACATTTAGGTACATGTTAGGTGGATAAAAATGTGTGGTTTAAGGCATCTTTAGAGTAATGCCAATATATCGGTGGTACACAAGGTACCTGAACCCAACTAATGTTTTTTTTTCAAGACTTATCATTCATGGCTAGGGTTTGAGATGATGATCAAAGCATTCAAAGATCCTTGTAGGATGATTAAAAGGGTTTAACAGTTAAAGAGAGTTTCATAAATTCAGTAGTGTGAAAAATTCACATAGACCATATCCTAGTAGGTATAAGACCATACGAAGGTGCAAGACTATATGGTATGGCCTGGCAGATTTGGTATGGTCGGGCCTAGTCCATTTTCTAGTGCCGGTCTCTAGAATGAAGCTTATTACAGTCTGAATATCCTTATTCCTATAGTATACCTTCATAAAACCTTCTATAATCATCAGTAATCAACTAAGTGCACTCATTCCTTTGTATTTTCAAGTTCATATCTTTTTTAGCATATCAGTTACTAGTATAAAATTGTAATTTTATCAGGTAATTTATTTTGGAAGTTAATTGATCATAATATCCACTTATTTCTAACCCTTACATCCTTTAGTGTACTTATTTCACTAAAATAAATTATGTTTTATGTTAAATATTATTAGGGTATAAACATTTTGGTGGACCCGACTCATGATTCAATCTTAGCATCCACCTTAGCTATCGTAGAGCCTACTTATGATCGTATTTGTTGTTATTGGTGTTGTACTTATTTTCCTGTCTATCATCATGATTAACCATTATCTCTTTTACAATATTTTCCTTCAACCTAGGGGTTCTTTATCCTCCACCACTAGGAGATATTACTCCCCTTATGTCGGTATGCACCATGACACCATGACACATACTTTATGCTCTTATTCTACAGTTGATATCTTTGTTAATACTATGTTTATTACTTATCCTATACAAGGTGAAGGTTCCAATAACAACCTAATTTAATTTAATTTTAATTAAATATAAGTATTACAAAGTAATTGATGTATACATATTAAAGTACAGAGTGACACAAGTAAACTAAGGTTTGAAATATAAAACCCTAAGCAAGAGATAGAGGAAATAATACTTAGTTGATTTACGCACAATATAGGACTCTGTCAGGTAGGGAGAAGTGATGAAAAATATGCCAATGGCATCATAATTAATCTCTCAGTAAATTCTCCAACTCATGAACAAGCTCGGTTAGGGGCGCCTACAACATGAGAGGGGAGATGGTGACTAGATCTGGGCACCCATGACTCGTGCAAAAGCTTTGGAACTTATTTATGTTATGTCACTAGGGTTTTGCATTGTTCCTTGTTGGTCTCCCGATGGTCACACTGGATCGTTGAAGATACTTGTAATTTACAAAATAAGAGTTCACATGCACAAGCCCACAAACCACATCAAACTTTAAAAATAATATGTAGAATGGGGATTCGAATCGACCCGGCAGTCTCACCCCGAGAATGAACTTACGACCGGGTGTTGCACTACAACTCGAATCCATGTAGTTATCATGAGTGTGTGTCAAAAAATTTGCGCCTAGGATGCCCTAGTGCAAGTGCACTTGATAGTGGGTTATAGGTATAATGTGGAAATGTAGTAGAAAATGTGGATGGAATAGAATGCAATTCCCCTTCCTATGTTGTGTATGCGCAGTATATGCAGTCCCTTGTCCCTTGAGTGGATTTTATATGGATTATTTTGAGTGTTTTAGGTGTCTTTTAAATATCATCTTAGGTGATAGTAATAATGCTTAGTTCTTGGTCCTTGATTTTGAACACATAACTATATATTTATATGATTCCCTTATTTGAATTTTGTAATTGACAACTGGAAGGCTGACCCATAAGTGAAAAATATGCCCAAAAGATAAAAGAAACCCAAAATGAGTGAGTAAGATAAGAAAGGGTCAGGGGTTCCCATAGGGGGACAGGGGTGCTTGGGTGCTTCTTTCCTAACTAGACACCGTGTCTCAAGCCATAAAACATAAATCAAGTAAAGCTTTGACTAGGCTATAGGGTGTGTAGGACCAAATAAAACAAAATATGGCAAAGATGTCAAAGATAGTTGTCAATCACTAGTTTTCTTGCTTAGGAATCATATAAATGCTAGTATGATTTTAGGACCTATAAATCTACCCAAGTGCATGATTTTGTTTCTACATTTTCCCCACTTTGTGTTGTTGAGTGAATACTCGATAACTTAAATTGGATAAGATATGTGTACCTTATGATCCTGTAGAATGTGCTACAATTAGCGTGTGTTGAGTGGACAAGTGAAGTGTGGAATGATGTAAAGTGAAACATGGAGACTAAGAAATGAAAGTGACCCTAGGGATGAAGTTTATGCCTTGTACCATGTTTCGTAGCTTGTGATTATTTCTTCTTGTAAGGACAAACTTGCGAAATAAGAGCAAAAATACAAATCAAAGTCCTATATATGATCAATCAAAGAAAGATGTGCATAAGTATGTAAAAGTATGTAAAAGTGTGTAGGAAAGTGTGCACTTGATGTATAAGAGTGTAAAGGGATAGAAAATTGTCTTGAAAATGTTGTGAAGACTGAGTTTTTTGGGGGATCTCACACCAAGTGTGAGCTTTTGGGTGATCTCACACTAAGAGTGAGTTTTTGGGTGATCTCACGCCAAAGAGCAAGTGTTGGGAGAGAGGTATAGTGTTACTCTCCTTCCATGACTCTTCCCAATAAGCACCACTACTAATGGTGCATTCCTAGTTTGTTCATGTTGTCCCGAATTAGTTCTAAATTAGTTCCGAGTTGTACCGATTGACTGAGATAAAATGCATTCGATTATTGGAGGACTATGCATGTAACTATAAAACTACTCTCAAAGCTTCGTGAACTGTGCTTGATATGATAAATCGATTGTTTTCTCCCTCATGACATTAGCACCGAGGGGACACGACATTCCCGTGTTCTACTATATGGTGATGGGTACTTTGGTGTCTCGTGCTCTGCTTGGACCCAAGTCATATTCTCAGGGTGTTTTGTGGATGTGTTGATTTTGTACTGTGCAGATCTATATTGTATCTTTGAGCTGTTGTAGGGGTGATTTGTTCATCCAATGTATGCCCCTAGTTTGGGGAACATGCGACACTTGTAGGAGTGTGTGGCCCAAAAGAGAGGACCGGATGTTGTGTTGTATTATATCCCTGTAGGGGGTAGGGGTTGTGCATGGTAGAAAGAAAGGAACATGCAAACAAACTAGTTGATAACATGTGTTAGTAGAAAAAGTAACAAGCATGTAATAGAAGACAATGTAATCAAGCAAGTTGTGCAAAAATATAGACCGTGAAAAGTGGGTTTCAAACATGGGACATCGCTCATAGTGTCAAAAGATAATCAGGGCCGAAGTGGGAAAAAGCATACAAACAAAGTGATCAAACAAGATAGTGCATAGCCTGCAAAACAATGGCATACAATATAGTAAACAATGACAAGCAAAATGTATCAAACAACCATGGTGGCATATAGTCCTACAAGGCAAATGTTGCACATGAAGCACCCATTAGCATGTTAGAAAGATAAAAATTAGTGTATGTATCAATGGAAAGTAATGTGCTAGTAAAAATAGGAAGTAGTATATGATGAAATAATAACACCTGTAATGTGTGAGAATAGGAAAGGTAGATGCCCCCAGGAGCCTCGGTGGGACTGGAAAAGGATATAGTGTCGAGCATCATTGTAGCATGTGAAAATATGTAAGAGATTTACATTCACTCCAAAATACCAAGTGAACATGCATGTGTGTATATAGAAAGATAATGACATACTGAGTATCTAACTAACATAGTAAGCAAAGTGCATCATATAAGTAGTATAAGCAAGAAATATTAAATGCAACCAAAATATGCAAATGTTGTGAGTGTGATGGGATGGCCTATAATGTGTGAATATGGTAGGAACAATGTACCCCCAGCGGATGTGTATGAGATGAGGTTCATCTATAAAATAACCCTCAACAATCAAGAATGAACCATAGAACAACGAGTGCGTCATCGGGAAATGGTTTGAGAATGCATGCTAGAAAGATAGATCATGAAGCATAGAGCATAAAAATCATGAGTGATGTGAGGTTCATTTTATATTTAGACCCTCAACAATCGAGTATGAACCGTGGAACTAGAGTGTGTCATAGGGTAATGATGATACAAGGTATGTATCAAGATGTGTAAGAGTAGTGAGAAAGATTAAGTGTGAAGCACAGAGCGTGATAGTAGAGATTATAGAAAACTTATGATGCAAGGAGGGGGAAGAAAGTGTGATGCCTCCCAAGTGTGATAAGGATAGAAGGCTATCTAACGATAGTGAAGGGAAAGGGCCCTCTACCCTATATCTGAGGAGATAAAGGCATGTGATGATGCTCTAAGATTGATGGAGTATGAGAGTAGTGTCGTACATGTGAAGGAGACCTATGTGGTGAAAGAAGTGGTGAACACCTATGTAAAGGGGTTGCCCGAGTAGGGGACTTAGGCCATTGAGATGGACTGGTGGACTAATGAGGGTGAAAAGGTTGTGAAGTAGGTCATGTGCAAATAGGAGAATTAGGTGCAGAATCTGCCTTAGATTTGAGAGGTCCAAGAGGCCTAGATGTTGTAGCTGGTGGAAAGATATCATCAATACTAGGTTTAGGAAATGGTGTAGATGTTGGAATGCCTTTAATAGTGATAAATTATTTATCATCAATGAACTTGAGACATAAATTATTCATGGAGGGAATAGCTTGAGTGATGCGGAGCCAAGGAATACCTAAGAGCATGTCACATCCTTTGATTGAAGATGCCACAATAATGCGAATGGCGAAGCATGGTAAGAGGCCCAATTGCAAATCGGAAGCTTGATGTAGCCAAAATAATTAGGAACAAGATATGTGATACGATATAGCATGCATTTGATAGCCACGAGAATTGTGATGGGGCACACATTGATAGTATTCACTGGATAGATCATAGTGTTATTGATAGTGTAAGAACCAATAGAATCATTGATGTGTAATGAATCAGAAGTGAATGTAGCATGATAATCATGATCTAAAAATAAAATGAGTAGGAGTGATGCATTAGCAAAAGTGACAAGGAAATCGAGAGGCCCCAACGAAGAAGGAGGTGTAATGTGATATGTATGATTAGCTTAAGCATCAGCAACTTACTTGTCATGCTTGGGAAAATGGTCATTGAAGATTTTGAGATTTTTTTATCATTGACCAAATTAGAAGTAGATGGATCAAAGAGCTCGAGTGGGTTATTGTCACACAATATCTTGGAGGAGATGCTTGAGTTTGAAGCAACGATCAGTAGAATGCCTGATGCATTGATGATAGTCACATTTAGCATTGTCATCATAATTGTAGCCATGGCGGCGAGATGGATCTAGATTGAGTGGCGGTGGAAGAGTGGTTAGATTGCTTTTGATTAGTTGAGGTAATAGAAACTGAGGTGCATATGGTAATTTGGTGAAAGTGCACTTTGGAGGTCGTCATTGAAGTTTTTCAGGAGGAGAGATGGCAATAACAGTTGCCTTTTCTTCTATGGACTTAGGAGATGGCTTGAATGTTTATTTATCTTGGAATTTGTGAGAAGAAGAAGTATCATGATATTTTAATTTTCCTATAGAGAGGATTTTGACCTCATGCATTTTAAGCGTATGGAATAATTGATCAAATGAAGGATAGGTCTTGAAGATAATACTCTTCTGAAGTGGTGGTAATAGGATTTGAACAAAAAGATCTTGCAATTATAAATCATCCATTACATTGGTCATCTTAGTTATATTATTATTGTAACGCAAAACATAGTCAGTTATATGATCATTAGATCTTTGTTTAATTTTAGCGAGTTGAGCATAAGAGTTCTTGGTGTCGATAGTGATTGAAAAGTGAGCAATAAAATCATTGGCTAGATGTGTAAAAGAAGTTGTCAAATGAACAGGTAGATCATAAAACCAATGTGTGGCATAATATTGAAGACTCCTAGGAAATATCTTAGCTAACAATGTATTATCATCCGCATAATTGATACATGTAACATGAAAAGATCTTATATGCTCTTGAAGGTCACCATGGCCATTGAAGGTGGGAAACTTAGGGGTGACGAAGTTTATAGGAAGTGGATAAGCAGAAATGGCAAGTGTAAAAGGAGTGTGCAAAAGTAAGGAGGAATCAAGAGATGGAGAGGAACATGAAGTAGCTTGTTATAGGTGATGATTTGAATTTACAGGTCCTGATATAAAGAAGCTAAGTCATGGGTGTCGAAGAGGAATTGGGTTAAAGCATTCGGATGGAGAAGGGGAGTGGTAGAAATATGAATGGAAGTAGGAATGTTAAGAGGTTGGGTGGAGGCCATGGTAGCCGAGGAGGAACCTACAAGAGGCACAAAAGCATCATCTCGAGAGTGTTTGACAAGTAAAACATTCATAATATGCGTAATATGCGTAGGGTTAGTGCGTAAATCCTGACGAAATTAGTGAGCTTATCTAACTATTATTGATCGACATTAGTGTCCTTGTCATATGATTGTTTTCTATCATATGTTTCAATTTTTTCTAGAGGAACATTTTATGAGTTAGCAAATGGGTTATTAGATTAATCCATTGACTTATAGGATTTACGAATAGAGGGATGAAGCTCAATGTACTCAAATGAACCAAAATGACCACTACGGGTGAAGGGCATAAAAGGAAAATCCTAGAATAAAGTTTGGATCCGAGAAATGGGTTCACAAAATTATTTAATTTAATTTTAATTAAATATAAGTATTGCAGAGTAATTGATGTATAAATGCTAAATTACATTAGTGACACAAGTAAACCAAGGTTTGAAATATAAAAACCTAAGCAAGAGATACGGAAATAAGACTTAGTTGATTTACGCACAAATCTGGAACTGATCTGGGTAAGGATAACTAATAAACAAGATGTCAATGGCATCATAATTAATCTATGTAAATTCTGCAACTAACAAACAAGGTCGGATAGGGCGCGCTGCGCAAAGAGACAAGGGAACCTAGGGTGCTAGTGGATCGGATCTAGCACCCGTGATTGTGTAAAATCTCTGGAACTAATTTTTGTTATCTCGTTAGGGTTTTGCAGGTTGTTCCATGTTGATCTACTTGATGATAGCTCCTAAATTACCGAAGATACATGTAACTCCGCAAAATAAGAATTCATCTCGCACAAGCCCACAAACCACATCAAACCTAGCATGAAAAATGTAGAATGGGAGTAGGAATAACCACAACGATCACCCTAATAGTGAACTTATGATCGAACATTGCACTACATCTCATATTCCATGTAGTTCTTGTGTGTGTAGAAAGTGTGCCTTAGGATGCCCTAGTGCAAGTGCACTTGATAGCGGGTTGTAGCTAGAATGTAGAAATATAGTAGAACGTGTGGATGGAATAGAATAAATTACTATTCTTATGTTGTGTATACAGAGTATGAAGTCCCTTTTCCCTTAAATGGATGATAGTGGATGTTTTTTTATTTCTTTAAGTGCCTTTTGAATGTAATCTTAGGTGATAGTAATAATGCTTAGTGTTTGGTCCTTGATTTTGAACACATAACTATGTATTTATATGATTCCCTTGTTTGAATTATGTAATTGACAACTGGAAGGCCAACCCATGAGTGAAAAATATGCCCAAAAGATAAAAGAGACTCAAAAGGGGTGCATAAGATAGGAAAGGGTCGGGGGCACCCACAGGGGACAAGGGGTGTCTAGGTGCTTCTATCATGGTTGGGTGTTGGTGTTTTAAGCCATAAAAGATAAATCAGTAAAGTTTTGACTAGGTTGTAGGGTGTGTAGGACAAAATAGAAAACAAAATACATAGTAAAGAGGTCAAAGATAGTTTTCAAGCACTAGTTTTCTTTCTTAGGAATCATATAAATGCTAGTATGGTTTTAGGATCTAGAAATGTACCCAAGTACGTGATTTTGTGTCTGCACAACCATGTTATCCAATCTCATGATCTTCTTGCAGATGAAGTACAATGTCTTATTCACTTCTACAAGATAATATCACCCACATTGATCTTCTCCTCTATATTTTAATATATCAACTTAAGTATGTTTCACTCTCCCATAGTGATACTTGTGCTATTCATGCATCTGCATTGCCTACCTCCTTATGCACACCTAATATTCCGATGCACAATGTTTCTATTTCTATTCCTACAACCATTATTTCTACTACACATCCTACATCCACTCCTCATGGTTCGCACACTTCTTCATCTAGCACGCAAGCCCTTGAAACCCTTGTTCATACCTTATAAGATCAAATCTTACAATTACAATAAGGTGCATCCACTTCTACTCATGATATAGATTCTACTTAGATATTTCACAACCCTCTTACACCTAAATTGGTTTCTTACTCTTTTCCCATTGGTTTTGTTTCTCCTAAACTCCCCACTTATGATGGAAAATGATACCCCTCTAATAATCTCCACTTCTTTCATCTCACTGCTTTTACTACACCTCTCATGATATCCTTCTCACCAAGCACTTCCCTATGAGTCTTAAGGATTTTGCATTGTAATGGTTCTATGATCTCCCCATACATTTTGTGCACTCTTTTATCGCTTTGGAAAATCAATTTTTGGCACAATTCTCTATTAATATTGGAGATAAAGTTTCACACACAAAATTATCTAAATTACAACAAGGGTCCATTGAGCCTATTAATCAGTAACACCCTCAAAACCAGCACACAAATACAACAGGAAAAATACCGAATATTTTTTTACTTTCATTACTTGTTACACAACACCACATGGGATCACTTAGGATAACTCAACATCACACAAGACATTTATACCAACATGGACCCACACATACCACAAGATGAGAAGTGATTGGATTCACAAGGAAAGACGACACACATAACCAAGCCTACCTAAGAGGCTTACATAGGGGAGAGGTCATCATTGCAACTACCCCTTATCACTCCAAGAAGGGATCCTGGCTAGCCTTTGGTTCCTCCAAAGTATACACACCACATCAACTTTGACAGGCCCCTTATCCCTCCATTATAACACGCTCTTATCCCTCCACTAAGACTAGCCACGAATCCCTTTGTTTCCTCCAAAACAAAACACACATTTCCCTTATTCCTCCCTTCACTAGCTACACCTTATTCCTCCAAATAATCAATGATGAAACCTCACCCCAAAAAGAAGAAAACATAACCACACGAAACACATGATGCACATCATAACTACATTTCCCAAATGACAAAGACAAACAATGATCCAAATACAATATAAACTTACGAATGGCACTACCCATGACACAACACTTTCATGGATACTTATTTATTACAATCATGTTTTGATAATTAATATAAAATATTTGAAGAGAGCTTAGCATGTGAACATACATTTTTTTAAAACTAAATGTCTTTAATATTGATTAACATTCAACTTAAAATGGTTTCATTTAATTTGGTTCATATACCTTATTGTAATTAATTGTATAACTCATTTGTTAATAGGGACATTTGTATACACACGAGGCTACTAGTTCTTGTCCCTAGGATTCATTTATAAAGGGAAAGTTTACTTGGTTTTGCATCATACCTTCATTACACAATAGGAACTAGTGTGAGAATAAGAGGGAAAAATATATCTTTTAGAGGATCAATGTTCACAATTTTCTACTTTTATTTATACTTTGATAATTGATTAGGTTCACATTAAATTTTACACGTCATGAATTCCTTTTCTCACAACATAAGGTGGTTTGATCACATTACAAGAAAGATCTAAATTTCACTTTTCTCCTAGAACATCATCTCATGATTACATTTTCAAAGACTAAGCATAAATTACAATTTTGTTATTTTCCAAAATTGTCTCTTAATATCATTTCATAGTGAGCCATATTGATAATTGCAATAAGGAATGGAATTCATCCATAACACAAATCCTCAAAATGTCTTTCAAGAGAAACTCGATATTTTTCACCTAAAACCCTTCATTACTTATATGTCGGCTCAAGAGGGTTTGTATTAGATTTTAAATCGGATTCACTTGAGGTACTAACTTAGGAGAACATATACACCTTGTTACACACACGAAACAAACATAGGAGAAAGGCCGCATACTTAAGACAATATTTAACCTTTTTCATTCCTACCTGGATGGGTTTGCGATAATATCGCTAAGCGTACAAGGTATTACGGTAACTTGAATTTGGGTTCTTATTTCCCTTAAGCTAGGAGATGTCGTCTAGTATAAGGAACTAGGCTCATCCTAAATTTTTAGTCTTCTACGTTATGCAAGTGATAGAACGAGAACAAGAAATCAATCACAAGAATTTTACTCTGAGTTGATCGTTTATTTAGTTTCCTTTCCTACAATTCCAAGTAAATAGTACAATACACAAGAGATTTAATCATTAATTACACACTGAAACACACTATAAGAGGTCAAATTCATTTTTAGTTAACATAAATATCCAACCTTTTAACAATACATAATTTTGAATCAAATTAACACCCATGATTAAATGCCCATTTCCCAAACACCCCAAAATAATAACAATTTCATACTCATCACAAAATTCAATAATTAACATTTTGATATAACAAGAATGTTGATATAGCCTCTACAATTACATTGTTCCAAATAACATGTTATTATAAAATCACTAGTAAACTTCACTTTCTATGTGTCTCAGTACCTGCAACCACCGCATGGTCAACACAAATGTTGGCATGGTATCTACCTAAATCTAGCATAATTGACATTTTTTCGGTTTTCCATTCACATAATCATAATACTTCACACACAACAAGAGAGGGTTAGAGATATATATTCATTTCATTTCACTTCATTTCTTAACTAAGGGAGGAGAGAGAAAAAAGAGAGAGGAGAGAGAAATCATTATTTTCCCAACAATCAAATTTTTAAAAACTCAACACAAAATAGAGTTCCATACAATCATTTATAATTGTCTACAAGTTTTCTCATCGATTAATTTACAAGGTGAGGGTCCTACGGCCTTCTTTCACATTTTCCCACTAGTTTGCAAAAATGTCCAATTTTAGTTCAAGGGCTAGGAAACCGCATTCAAAAATTGACTTCCATTGGGTGAACACATAACGAGTAAATTCCTATGGGCTCTCCTATATGTCGAGAATTCACAGGATTTGACGGTACTTAGAACTGGTGAATGGTTTACAAATGGCGAATAGTTTTTCGAAGCCACATGTCATAATTGGAATAGTTTTAACCTAGTCAAACAATGACCGGAGACCTACAAAACCCACTTGTGTAGTGCCCCCTCCATGCTCATGTTGTCGTCACCTCCATGTTTCATGGGGATCAAGATAACCTTATCCCAATTGTCGAATAAATGCGTTTAGAACCCTTGCCTAAGGACCGTAGGATGGTCGTAGAATGTTGGGCTCGTGTCGAGTTGTTTTTTTGACCATTGACGGAGTGATCATAAGTAAATTAGAAATGAAATAAACTTTGCAATTACGATAATAAAATATTAAGGGCAATTTGGGAGTTGTCCTTTCACGGACAAACCTTTGGAACCCTTGAAGTGCCTTCATGCCTTCGAATTGTGTGGTAACGCCATTATTGTTACAACCTTTAAAACTCGAGAACATGGTGAATCTTGAAGTTGAAACATATATATGTATATTTGGTTTTAACGTTAAAGTCGATCTAAGCAATTGTAATACGGGTATCGATAAATGTATTATGCATAATTTTCAAATGAGGATTCTTACGCGATAGGTGAGTGCTTTAACGAGAGCAGGTGAGGTTTTGGTTAAAGTGAATTTTAAAATAATAAAATGATCATGACAATAAGTTATTTTAAATGTTTGAGAAAATTGAATGATTTAAATCATTTGAAATTTAAAATGTTAACAACAAAACAAAAATGAAGATAATTAAATAAATAAATATTCCTAAATTCTTTCAATTCTTGGGGTGTGGAAAACCTTTTACCAAGAAAGAATTAATGAAATTCTTCTTGGGTAATGAGAGTTTTCATTCATAAAAAGATTTTGGAGAATTTCTTGGTCATTGTGGGGATGAATGCATTCTAGTCTGGTCATGGGATGTTGTTTTTACAAATGCTTAGTTTTGTTTTTGAATTTTTCTAGTATGAGGGCAGTATTGTCTTTTGCAAGTCTTGAACAGGTTGGTGCTTTTCATTTCAAAACCCTGCCTTTATCCTCTCTACGTGAGCCATTCTAGAGATCTGGAACAGGGTAGTGAAGTTCACTAGAAGACTGCCTTGGTTGCAAGTTGTGAAAAAATTAGTTTTGTTGAAGTGGCTTAGAGAATTTCAAGCAAAATTGTCAGGTGAGAAGCCAAATTCCCCGACCTCTGCCAGCATTCTTCCTGCCTTTGTCAAATTGGGAGCTTAGACATGGCACCTGGTGGGTTGACTATTTGCCACAATGAAATGCGGCCTCTCAGGCCTTCTTTGTCTATTTCATGTGTAAAAGGGAGGGGTTTTTTTTGTTTTGTCTTGTATTGTGGGTGTGGATTTTTTCATAATTCCACAGACATCATAGATCTTAGAACACCAAATTCATGTCTGGCAGGGTATGTTCAGAATAGTTATATTAAAAATTCCCACGACCGCTTTTGGTGGGGTGTGTGTTTGGCAGGAGAAGCAATGATAGCTGGATACGTAGCGTGGAAGCAAGGAATTACCTTGCACGAGCTGGCATTGTTGAAACTATTGTGGAAACTTTTAAGAAATGTGTTTGGCAGCAGTAAGGCAGAACTCAACAACCTTTGCCAGCATACTCTCAGAATGAACAAAATGGGAGCTTGCGAATAAGGTATGGAAACCCATCAAAGAATACTCTAAAGTGGATTATTTCCAGCAAATACCATCGTAGACATATGTGCAAAATGGAGAAAATTACAAAAGGTATGCAATTATTTTTCGAAATGCCTCAAACAATATGTAGTATCATGGAAAAAATAGCTCAACAAAAAAATTATCCTCATGGAATGCACTGATCGTTGGATGTGCACAAAATTGTTTTGTTGAAAAAGTCTTGGAGATTTTAAAGTAAAAACAAACAAAAAAGGATGTCCAACCTGATGAGTTTACCATTGCGACCATCTTGTTGGCTTGTGCCAAACTAAGAGCTTTACAACAGGGTATGGAGATCCAAAGAATAATTGAAATTCAAATTTTTCTCGATTGTTTAGTTGTGACTGTCCTGAAAAATGTGGAAGCCTGCGCAGGGCATATAGGAGACATCTGAAACAAAATTGGAACAATGTAGAGAAGATAGCTTGGCCTTGCGCTTATCTTGTGAACTGTTTGATAAAATGTCTGGGAGAAGTGCAGCCTTTAGACAACAATGATTTCATGATATGCACAAAACGGTGTTTTGAATGATGCTTTAAGGATTTTCAAGAAATGCCTCAGCCAGATGTCATCTCATGGAGTTTCATGGTTGCGGGATATGCACAAAATGGGTTCTTTGATAAGGCCTTGGAGACATTTAAGCAACTGCAGTTGGAAATGTAAAGTCTGAGTGCAAATGTTGCAGGCCGCAGTGTCATAATGTGGTGGGTTAGGCTATGGCAACGAATGGCATTGCCATTGTTTGATTTTTTTTCAGGAATGGTAATCTTTCTCTCTCTTGCACTATTTTAACTTCTCTTGTTTTCTTAACTTAAATTGAGTTGTAGTTCATTACAAAGAAAAACAATTGGTTAGGCAATTTAAATGGGGCATGTTTTATATTGGTAATTTTTTCCTCTGTTTTGTGCACAACTGAAATAACTGTGAATGTAAACAATACACTCTTTTACCTCATAAGATGGTTGTAAAAACTTGATATTAGTATTGATTACGGAAGCCATGCAGTTGGCGGATTTAAACTTGAATGTTAGTCAAAACTACTCCTTGGCGACCTTGTAAAACCTAAATAAAGCTTGTTTTCAATGAGGTGCAAAACATCATTGTAAACCCCGAAATGAGAAAATATGACTTTGTCTATATACCTTGTCATGTGGAGTGTCTAACCGAACCATGGGTTGTCCCTTGGATGTCTGTTTTACCTTGTTTTGTAACGTGTTTAGGAGCCCAATGGGCTAGTTCGCAGCTTTAAACAGTTGTTGAAAGTGAAAAATACAGTTTGGTTTTGATCATTGTTTTGGCCATGGGTGTCAAAATGAATTTTGGTTGTCGCATACCTCTAATATTTCTATGATACAATTGCTACAAACCCTCGTTTGGAGAAAAACATCCCGCAAGCTAGTTTTCTTGATAGGTTTTGTAGGCCTCCGGTCGTTGGGTGACAAGGCTGCTTGGGTGCATTTATGACTGGTAGCTCCGGAAAGACGAGCGTCATTTTAATCTTGTTTTCCAATTTGGGGTTTTGTCAGCTCTAAGTGTTTCCCTGTATATAGGGAAATAGGTAGGAATTGGTTCCCTTGTCTGTTTGGGTCTCAAAGATGGTTTTCAAACTCGTATTTTGAGCAACTTGTCTAAATTTGACGTTTTTGGAAACTTGCTACTGCTTAGACAAAACTGACATATGAACTTATCCAAGCAAAATAAAGATAGAAAAAAACCTTGTAAACACGAATAACTAATTGTAGGAAACTTATTGTTGACACTTTCTTGAAAAGAAATTGAATGTGGAAAAATGTTGTTTTTCTCTCTCTCTCTCTATCTCTCTCCTTGGCTTCGTAAACGAAATGAAATGGCAATTGTATTTTCTTACTCTCCTTTGAAGTGTAATAAGTATAGTTTCATTATTGTTAGAAAACTGTGAAAACGTAAATTGTGCTTGATCGTAGTTTGATGCCATGCTAGTAGTTATGTTGATCATGCGGTGGTTGTAGGTACGAAAATAGTAGAGTTTCTTATGCTTTTTGTAATATGGGATATCGTTGAAATGTACATGTAATGTTTAATAGATGTATCAACACTATTGTAATGAACATGTATGCTATCTATTGATTATTTGGTGATACATAAGAGATTGTATTATTTTGGTATCTTGAGAAAAAAAAGGGGAGACATTCTATTCTAGGAGTAATTTTGATTGTAGGCATATATCTTGCTAATAATGTAGATGTACATTTTTAACTGAAAATGAAATGACCATTTATATTGTTCTCCTATGTGAAAGTGATGATCATGTATCCTTGTGTGTTTTGTTTTTAAATGCTTGGAAAACTCATAAGAAAATAAATTGTCATATATATGAATGGTTATTGTTTGACCTCTATTAGGAGGTTATTTTAAAAGTTATCTATTTGACCCTAACCTAACATCCCTTGATAAGGTTACCCTTGAGCATTGAATTGTTCATGTGTCATTTACAAAAAAGGGGCTCTTATGCATGTGGAAGTGTGAATGTTGTGGTAGCTAAGAGTATAGTGTCACCTTATGACATGAATGATGTCATGTTTAACAACGTTTGTTTTAATGGTCGTCTTATCCTAAGCCTCTCTAGAAGGGCTAATCAAGGTATGTGTATGGGATCATAAGGGAAAGTAAAGAAGGTAATTACCATTCCTTGTATTGTGATCAATCAAACTTGGGTAAACCACATAGTGTGGTGATTCCCTCGTGTTTCTAATTATCTCAATAGAATCCTAACTCTTTTAAAATGCAAGCGGTATAAGACTGGCACACAAGTGAAACTTGGAGCTACCTTATTCTTAATTAGGCCTACTTTTGTTGTTGAAAGTACTTATAAATTTATCCACATGAGTTCGAGCATTTGAGCAACATAATATTTTTGGCATACACCATTAGAAATGACTCTAACCATAGCAACAATTAGAGTCAATTGTGAATAAATTTTGAATTGTTGATAATATTTAGAATTTAATTTATATTCATATGTTGTCATTTGTTTTGGAATGAAGTAAAAATTGGAGGTATGTGAGATAAAGGTGTTTGATCCACTTCAAAATTGACTTTAGTTGGTCATAGAGTCTTCGAGTGCAAACAAGAAGTAAATTCAAGCCTAGGACCTCCTTATATGTTAATGGTGTTTGAAACCTATAGTTAACCTTGCCTATCTTAAAGGTGTCCCTAAGATGTTGAATTTGAGTAAACTAAATATGGAATCCATTCCCCTTAACCAACATCCACTCTTCTCGTGTGATGAAGTGTACTTGTATAAGTTAAATCTGAACGAAATTAATAATGTGAAACATTGTGAATAAGAGTATCTGCTTACGTGAAAAATGATCTCGAGACCTATCAGGTTAAATAAGGGACTTGAATGGTAGTTAAGATGGGACCATCTTAAGCTATTTGTTAAATGAAATAAAAGGAAATGTAATCTAGAGAAAAGGAAAAAGTATGTTCATATCAAGTTCTTGTTGAACCTTAAAGACTAATGATGAAATATGATTACAATTAAGAGTTTAACTTAGAAAATGTGATAGTGTGGAATATATCTATTCGTGAAGTTCATGTTGTGGTGGGTCGTGGTTTCATAATTGTTCATTTATATAAGTGTGACGATGGTTGCACCTTGGGTCATCTTGTTATTTGTGTGTTCTTCATGTTGGTGTAAATGTTACATGTGGTGTCATGCAAACTCTTGTGAGTCTTTTGGTGTCGCACAGTTGTATCAAGTAATATGAAAGTCAAATATAATTCCTGCTATTTTTGGTCTTGTGTTTGGGTCCCACATGTGTGGGCACTACAACTTGCAAAGCCTACTAGCGAGGTGTTTTTCTCGGGACCAAGGCAAGCAATTTTCATGTAAAAATACAAGAGGTTTACGAGGCGGATAACCATTTCTTCGCTCTAGGTCCAAACGGAAAGCCAAAACAAAACCCAACTTTTAACTTTTAGTATCTACCGACACAACAAACAAGGTCAATAGGGCTCCCAACATTGTATTCCAAATGATCAAACGATCAATTTAGGGTGTTGTAAAAGTTGTTTTGGCATCTCATGATGACAAGGAACACACAAAAAACTTGATTTCTCATTTTTGGGATTTGGAAAGATGTTTTGTGTCCCCAAAAATTACGTTTTTCAAACTTTGCAAAGTAAACAAAATGGTTGTTTTAGTTGAAGACTCGTCTAACTCTCGTCAATACAAGCAGGGACGAACACCTTATTCTGATACCTTGAGTTTAACAATGTATAAGGTTGTGGCTACAAACACAGTTGATGGTCAAGGTATCAATCGGGTTACGTAAGACACGAGGTAACATTTTACTCTTTGCACTACTTCATTTTGCATAACCAAAAGTGATATAATCAACATGCTTATATTTCTATTTTGTTGCAAATGAAGAACTAGAAATGCAAAATTATGAAGACAAGGTAAGAAAAACCATGTTTGTTAGAGAACGGTGCTAGGTAATCATGGCACCGGTGCCGTTTCTAAAGCTCTCCTACATTCTTTGAATCATTTGGACAAAGCAAGAACTCAACCAACATTTCAGCTATAGGTGGGATCAACTACCAAGTCAAACATTTCATCCAATCGACCTCCGATCATGCAAAAATACCAACCAAAAGCAAGCTAAGAAGCCACAACATCGAGGCGCGTAAACGCTATCCCACTAAATCCACGCATCGATCAAACAAAAGCAAAGAGGTTTACACCACAATCCCCAACTTGCCATCCACCGGTCAATTCATCAAGTATGCAACTTGTCACAAGTGCACATAGAGCAGTTCGTGCAAAAACAAGCAAGTGGTGAGCGACCAATGGTTGAGTTTCCTATAAAGGGGTCTACATAAATGGAGCAAATTAAGTCAAGCACCATAACCAACCATGCCACCAAACCAAAGGGTTGTTTCTTCCCATTATACTTGAGTAAAACTAATCAAAGAATCCAAATGGAATTAGTCTTACAAAGAAAGAACAATGAAGGCCTTATTTAGAAGCTCCCATTTTGGCGAGACATGGAGGTGCCTTTATCAAATAGTTCATTGTTTTCTTATATGTGCCTACACATATTTTGTGCATACATGCAAATCGGCACTCCATGAGATGACATTTGGTTGAGGCATTTCTTTGAATAGCCTTAAAGCACCTTCAAGAACACCATTTTGACACAGGCGTGGGGAATGTTGCAAGTTACGAGCTAGCTTCACATCTGCCAAAAGCATTTTGCTTAAATGTTTCTATAGTCGTCCCAACAAAGCCTTCTTGTGAAAAAACAGCAATTAGTGCATTCCATGAACCACATTATTGAGGTATATTTCCAAACAGTTTGCATGCCTTATATATTCAGCCACGCCTCTTAAAAATGACTTCATTGGAGAGGATGACATAGCCACCACATACCCAAACACCCGATAAACAAAACCCACACCTCCACTACAAGCCAACGGCAATTAAAAAGAAACAAACATTTTTGCATACACGAGTCATCGCAGGTCTATACGTCCACCTCCATTTTGTGTACACATCTACACGTGTGTTTTCAACTACCATATATGATAAAATCCTCTCCATTATGATTAGGTGGGCGCCCTTACCCCGCCACACTCCAAAAACCTCTTCAATTTTCCACCAACACCCCTGTCTTCCAACTCCCCGCCACACATTTCTTTTTTTTTTAATTCTTTTTATTATGTTTAACAATTTTTATTTATTTCATTCTTATATATATATATATATATGCTTTTACCACTTATTATTATTATGTATATAAATATATATCATTATTATTGTCATTCTTCTTTTAAAAAGAAAATTGTGATCTCAAACATTTAGGAAAGCCAAAAATGTCTCTTCAATGTATCTTGGAATTGCTTCTATGACTCTAAAATCCCTCAATCATCGGTGTCTAATGATACTTGAAACGCGGTCAAACAAGAAGGTTGGACAACACATTTCACTTTTAGCGGGGAAGAGATTCGAGTTAACTACCTCATAAAAGTCATCCAAAACAACTACACCGAACTAGAATGATTCACAATGGGGGATGAGCGAAAAAAGTGGAAGGGCACTACATCAATGATTATGTCTTACAATACAAGACCATGCTTACCAAGATGAGTAATATATTCACCCAAAACTTATTGTCACATTTGCAAGAATCAATCCTATTTGAAAATTCTAATCTTTTGACCACCTATGCCACACACTCAAGGAGCGTGAAGCTAAGTTGCTACATATGAATAAGCTCAAGTATGTTTCTAGCACTCCTACCACACCTAATTGCCAAGTTTACAAATAAATCCACATTCAAAGGCAAGACTAATGATGCTAAAGTTGCTTCTAAGGACACTATCAATGTTGTTTCTCAACCAAGTTACAACTTCAACCCACTCGCTAGCAGTTTACTTGCTTACCTTGTGCCCCACACATTGTATTGAAACAATTGCTTGAGTGTGATCTTGTGTCTCTCCCTCCACCATTTGAGGTTGATACAAGCAAGCCTCAAAGTAAGAATTTCAATACCAATGCTTACTGCAACTATCATCGATGTATTAGCCACTTCACTAGTAGATGTCTTAAGCTTCACCATATCATCCAAGATCTTATAAACTCCCATATTATTGAATGGCATGAATCGAAAAATCCTCCCATGAAACCAATGATAATGCTAAAACCAAAATCTTTAATGATCCACTTCCTAAGCATAACAATGATAAATCTACATCTGAAGTGCACAATATTTATCGTGCGGTGCCACCACCACCCTCTTATGATCACCCCTTGGATTAAATGATTGACACTTTCACCCATACATCATCTCCTGCACTACTCATTACTTTTGATGACTCTAACATAAATGACATGTTTGTCTCTAATACTCTATCTATTCATGTCTCTATTAATCAAGTACATATTTGCGGTGTTTTGGTTGACCCACACAATAAATATAATGTTTGCACTCTCACATTACTTCAATATCTCGGCATTTCTACAACGAATATTGTGTTTGATACTAATCCTCGATATCATCGTGTTACTCTGCCCATCACTAATTGTTTTATCACTACTCCAACTTTATTCTTGGTTATAACTACTCTTAGTTCTAGTACCTTACATTTGGGTCTCCCTTAGCTATGTGCCCTTGGGGCTATTCCTTATCATCCACCAATGTGTTAAGTTTATCCATAACCACCATGTTATCATCATTTGAGTTATTCCCTTAAAGGATTCTATTCTTGGCTTACCTAGTCATCTTTCCACAATTCCTATTTCCACACCTAGTGCATCTATGGATCGGAATTTGGTTCCACACGATTTCCATCGCCATTATAGCCCTCCTAAGTTTCTCCCTAGGTCCTTAGCATTACATGCTACTTCTCGAAGATCTAGCTCTCTTAGATCTCCTTGTAGGTCTTTGATTGCACACACACCACCTCTCGCAACTATAGATCTCCTAAGTCTCCTACTAGCCCTTTGGTTACACACACTACCTCTCACGCTTCTACCTCTCATAGGTCTCTGATAGGCCTTCGGTTTCACACATTGGTTCTCGTGCCTCCTCCCCTCGCAGGATTTTATCTAGATCCTCTAATGCACATGCTCTCTCCCATGTCTCCCAAAGGGATTCTAGTGCCCATGTTTTGCCTAGGATTATTGACTCTTCCAACCCTCTATACAAGTCTTCTACTTTCCATACTCTGCATACATCTTCTACATCCCTCAAACCTTGTGTTGCAAATATTACCTCTATCGTACCTCTTGCATTTGTGTCACCTCCTTCTACACAATCATAGCTTAAGCCTTCATTCCCTTCTCTAGTTGCCCCGCCTCCTCCTCGAAAGGCTCTCATTTGGTAGATCAACACTACCCCTTTTTATTGTACATACCTAAGCACTTTAAAAAAACATTCATATATTTGCAAAAATACAAAATCAAGACTCGTACACTTAGCTCGAGTTCTTTAGCACTTTACATTATACATGTTGTTAGTCACTTTGGTTTAATATATGACAAGTTTATTTACTTTTACACACGTGTTCACATGGTATTTTGAGACCGATTCAAGACATACACAAAGCGTTGCATGATGATAGATGTTGGCCACCCCTTTTACCATACTTCTTATACATCTGAGGGCATATATTTTACACTACATCCATGTCTTATGGTTACATTATGGTTCCTTTCTACTTCCTCATTATGTGTGATACATATATTGTGTACATGTTATTTTGTGAGTCAAAAGGATTAACACATGTTTTGTACAACGTTGACATCTCTAATGTCACATATTTTCAAGTATATTAACTACTTTATCATGTTATCATGTTTTGACACTCTTGTTTCATGCATAATTGTTTGTGTGTATTATTGTTTTCATTGTTTGTGGCCTTGATTTTCTTGCGACACTGTGGGTGTCCCATATTTGTGGTGTTATGCATATCTTATTTGTTATTGCTTACTCTTGTTTGCGGCCTACGACCATTGATTGTCTTACAACACCATGGGTGTCCCATGTCTATAGCTTTACGCCTTTTGTGTGACATTATTTTACATGCTTCTTACATCGACTTCATTAATGTACTTGTCTTCTCCTACATGTGTACTACTATTGTTTTTAGATATATGTTATCTATATATTTCTATTATTGTTTTTCTTACTCGCCATAGTTGCCACCATACACAAACACCTTCACTTTTGTAGGTATAAGTTATTTAAGGTGGCCACTTATCCAACATTCTACGAGTCCTCTCTGACTTCTCAAACATCGGTGCATAGGCACACATCTATTTCATTTTAGCCAAGTTCTCAACATGGTTTTCAAACATTCTTTAAAAGAAGGGGCATTCATTCAGATATATTCTACACTCACAACAAATACGGGTAGAATTCTAGGATATGATGCACGTACTCATGAATCCGAGAAAAACACAAAAATTCAAAAAAATTCACATGTTTAAAACTATACGGATTGGTCAAGACCGTATGGTATGGTCTTGACCTTCCTATATGTTTTTGCCGAGGGAAAAATTTAATTTTATCGACAACTTCAAGTTTTCAACTACATTTTTAAGTTTTGGACACAATTTTAAACTCAATTCACTCAATTTAGACCAGTACAAGGGGCATGAAGTACTTCACTCCTTTGCTATGACATTTAATTTCTACTGTAATTTCAAAGATCTTGGGGCATGAGTCTCCTTCCTCCAATAGCATTTCAGCACATTTCAATTTCTATTTAGTTGTGTGGCACATGGGATAGGCATGGGAGCAACCATTCTCTTTTATATTGAGTCCTAATTTACAAAATTGGGCTGGATTTGTTTGTAGTGGCGTGGTCTATGGGGTTATAGAAGGTATCAAATCGGCTAAGTTTTTGTAGTCGAATTTTCTTTCCTCTTGCAATCAAAAGGGAAGATATCGGAGTTTAACTTTGATAACCGACTTCTTCCTTAGTGGGGTGTTTTAGTACTTCATTCTTATTCTTCTCTCCTTGGCATTTCGTATTATGTTGTATGCACCTAACACTCGATTTCTCCTCGGCACAATTGGGGACTGATCACCCCCAATCCTTCGGCAAAGTTTAGAAAATTCAGCAAATCAAATCTCCAAGCACAAGAAAAGCACGAGAGTTTCTCCCTCCACAGACAAATAGGTGTATTCCTTCCTTGTTTACATATCTTTCATTTCATTCTTATGCAAATGCAAATCTTTCGTATTACACTTTACATTTGAGTTAAAGTTCAATTCTTTATCATGGACATTGACTACACTTTGTGTTACAAGTTTCATCGTGGAGCATGTCAACACCAAGTACAACAAGATTCTGCAAAACAAACATTTGAGCAAAGACAAAGTGTGTCTACACACTCAAGTATCTTTTCCTTTAATCATGTAATTTCATGTCATACTTAAAGCAAATAAATATAGACACTCAAATTCAATTCACTCTTTAACACTACTAGTTTTGACAATGCACTCTTTCTATGATAAGTACAATCACCCACTATCGTAGGGATTCTTAAGCTTGTTGGTCTTACTTTGTGAATCCTTGTGATAAAATCAGATAATAACACAATGCAAAAAGTGTTTCAACTTGAAAAAATTCACCCACTAATATATTAAGAGCAAATGACTTTTCCACTAACAAAAACCAATCTATATTTCATTGTGATGAACTACATCTAAAAAGAAATTATTTAGTCACCTTATAGATCAATCTCCTACAAAATTTTACCTATAAATACATGTCAAATTATCTCTAAATGCATGTCCTACCATCCCATGTAAGAAGTGCTTCTATGACTCAATTAACTTCGGATGATGAACTTAAAACATAATATTCATGATAAAAGTACATATTAATTTTTACACAATTCTCCATACACATCAACTCCATAAGGATTCAAGACTCAAAATGCTCCAACTCAATGCCGGTATCCTTGGGGGCCATATATTTTCCAAGATATGATTCCAAATGATGATAGAGGCAATTTATCTATGTTGTCATAGTGGAAAATTTTAAACACACTAGAAAAAGCTCTATACCAACCACCACATCGCATTAACCCCACAAGCAAAGGTCCATTAACATCCCTCTCCCTAACCCATATCTCGAGTTGCATTCCATGCACAACCTCGTAACAAAATTATCCCCCATCATGCCGATCACAAACAAATATAGCGCATCAACCACTAGCTCTATGCCACCCTTTCCCAATTTCATACCTCTCCTTCAACACAACCACCATGCTAACAACTGGCACACCATGTTGAGATACATGTGGACTAAGAGAGACAATGAGATGAAAAGTCAATCTCTACCTTGCAAGGTTCAAGGTTAAGGAGTGTGTGGGCCACCACAATTCAAATACACAATGGTACGCCCCAACCGAAAGCTCTACATAAGCAATTTTGGTGACCGCAATGCTAACTTGTGATGGGCAAAGTCCTCTATATCAATGTATTAGTTAGCTATGCAAAGAGAATTGAAACTAACACCTTAATAGTTTCAAAACATGAACTAACTACACAAAAATCATCATGTTAAGAGCTAAACAAGACTAAATACCAACATTATGTATTAGAACTTGAAATAGAAATCAAACTAATATGCTTTTAGATCACTAAAAACACTAAATGAACCTAGATAGATCCATGGCAATCAAAGTTGATTGTTTGATCTTCAGGGGTTTGGGAATGGAAGTTCATCAAAGTATGGCTACAAGACCATTTTGATTCTTTCCATATGACCCAAAAGTTTGAATGAATGAAATGCAAGAATGAGGCTTTTAGCTCAAAGGAAAGATGATCTAAGATAAAATGCCTATAGATTAGCTATAAGCATGCAAAGTGTGTAAAGGTATAAATAGAAATCGAGGAGGACTCCTTACATAGCACAATGGATAAAAGAATCTCTACATCCCTTTACATATGGGATAATAGAGAGGTTTGGTTAGTTGTGGATAAGAATGGTTGAAAGGGGTTGAGTCAACCTTATGAGAGTTTATTTTGTCCTTTAGTGACTCATGGGGTTTGAGGGGATTTATTAAACAACCAAAGTGATTAATTAATAGGTGGGCAAGCTTATAGAAGCTTTTTATAAGAATAATTAGCATGATTTATGTTATACGAGGATTTCAATCAAATAAATGACGATTTATTGATTAAATAGATGAGAAAATTAATTAATTAAGAATAATTAATTAATCTAGATAAAAATAGGTGCATAATTAATTAGATCCAAATAATTAGGAAGCTTAATAATTAATTAATCTAGATAAAAAGGGGGTTGATTAGTGTCGGTGTTCGATAGAAGAGTTAATTAACTAACGTAATGTAATTAATTAACGACGATAGCAGAAAATGTGTGATATTGACGATATGTCGTCAATTTGCGAAAAGGGTATAATTAGCACAATTTAAATATTTAAATTGCTCGAGCTAAATTATAGGTGTCTACATCCTCCAAAAATACCCCACCCATGGGTGTGATAAGCCTAGCCTCATCACAAGTCTACTAAGAGGCCAAAAGAAAATCTTTCTCGTTTTAAACAAGCTCGCTCCTCCCACAACTTGCGCACCAACATTCTTGCATGGGCAAAAAGGCCCAAGATGCCCATCTTTTGTTCCGCACATAGCGCAAGGTTTGGATGGAGCTTGCAAAGGTAATCCGCCCTTCCCTCTTATAGTATAATAGGCACAAAGTTGTGACTAGCCACAAAACCCAAACTGAGATGCCAAACAAGGAGCATGAGAGGCAACACAATTTCTAAGACGTACAATCCTATTCCACACCCATGCTCCACAACACCACCAAAAGGCAAACCTATGGGAGAGAAAATCTTTTACCTCGCACAAACCACAAATAGCTTTCAAATATCTACATCAAAAATATCTTCACCAACATTCCCAATAGCCTGGTGGAATATACTATGCAATCACCAATGACCGAGGTGGAGTCTACTACTCAAGCACCATTGACTGGAGTCATCCATTCGCAGCCTAGGACACTTGTGAGGGACTTGCTCGCCAAGCGGGCTTTCTCCAATTAAATAGGCTATCAGCTCATTTGCTTTAACAAACAGATATTCAATGAATTTGTTGATTTGGGCTATCTAGGACTATCATTTGACTGTCTTCGAGATTCATTCCCACTTCGGTTGCGTTAATTTTTTATTATTTTTTCTCTCAAGGATGACTAGGGGTGTTCTCAGCCTTATGAACCATATGAATCGCAAAAAAAAGTAAGAGAGAAATAGAGATTAAAATAATTTTCCAAGTGAGAAATAGAGATTAAAATAGTTTGTATTGCCACGTTAAAATGGACTACTTTAGAACGAACACTGCTGGAAACACAATCGACCTCATCTTGTAGAAATCACGTCTTTCTAAAAGCATTGCATTTCTTACCTTACTTTCCTGAGTCCGTGTGAGCACCCTCTCTCTCTTCTTTACTTTCTAAAAGACATGATTTCAACAGGCACATGCAACAAAGTTTTTATCTTCCCCATTCAAAAATGCTTCAGTGAGAAAGTAGAACCATCATTTGGGCCCTGCTCCCATGCCATTTTGAGACTCATTTGAATGACTGTCAACCAAAGAAGCACGAATGCAAGCCTTGAGCATACTAATTGTCAGCTCTACAAGGGAATTTATTATTCAGTATGAAATATTTAAGAATTTGAACACATTTTCCTGCACAACAGTAGTCGGAAGAATATCAGATGTTGTGTGAACTCGTACGTAAAGTATACATAAGTGAAAATCCAGTTCACAAAACATAATGAGACAACCAAATTGTACCAATATAAAAAGTACAGTTGGCAAAATCAAGCATTACAATAATTTACCAAATTTTCTCTATGCATTTGCATTCAATTAACTTTTGTTTCATTTATCTACATCAAAACAGATCAACTAAGGAATTCTTCCTCTTCGTAGCCCATGAGCTTTAAAACCGTCCCCACATTGAATTGTTGCCGTGCTACTAAAGAAACGTCATTTTCATCCTCCACATGAAAATTGAGCCTAGCTAGTCTCCATATATATTAACCATAAGTCTACAACAGACTACCATGGTCCATCCTCGATTCCATGCTCAGGAGGTGTACCAGGGCTTTGAGCAAAACATTCCATTCTTTACTTTGTAGTCTGAGACAAACAGTAAAGAAGCCATCAGCGAATCAACTTCAAAAAAAGAATACTGAAGAAAGTAAAAACACTTATCAAGGGATGATAGTCTAAAAGAACCCTGGCCATTGAAATGGTAATAAATGAAATTAGTCACCTGAACACTCTTTTGATGTGCATCCTTGTATGCTTCTGTGACCAAATTGGGAAGTTTCTGCAGAAGTCGCACACACCAAATTAAATTCAAAAACTAATCTTGCAAAAATTAGAACAACCAACACGTCAAAGATATCTATGGTATTCTACTATTGGGTATTCAGTGAGTAATTCAAAGTTCATTACCAGAACTGCATCTTTCAGTAACCCTACATAGTTGCCACTTTAAGCATTAATTCCATGAAATTAGGCATGTTTAACTCAGCATGATGACCCCTTCTTAAAAGGGAGGCTATAACAAAATGTAGATGTCCTCCACTTGGGTAGGTCAGTGCAATTCACCAGCATACTTCAATGGTATAACCATTATCATCTCTTTAAATGTAAATTAAAAGCTGAAAATCCTAGAAAAGAGTGCTAATCATACTCGAGATACTTGGGAAGTTGGGAGTGTTTTTTCCTGCATAACTTTGTTTTGCATTTTTAATGCTCTCAAAAGTGTTGCCACCCACAATATGTAAATATGGTAAACATACTCTTTTTGTTAGAATGAACAAGTAGTTTGTGATGAACGTTGTAATATTTCTACATAACTATGAAGTTTAGTGAGTTAGCAGGGAAAGCCCCAGTGAATTAGTGGGGAGAGCCCTGCAAACACATGCCATAGACATTCCCTGCAACCCATGTAATGGTGAGTTGATATAATCACAATTTCCATAATAAGTTGTATGATTGTATGGCAAAGTTAGTAATGTTATCACATTTAGTCACCCATCCACTGCCTGTATCCATGGAGATTTCAATCTTTATCTAATATGCGTCTTCATTATTGAGAGTACAGAGAATATATTTGGCATTTCCATATTCAAACTACTGGAGTAAAGAGGCACTGAGACGAGGTGTATTATCCAAATTTGATAGGAGACAACATCATTATTACTTGCCAGTGAAATCATCAAATTTTTTAAGACATCATCATATGACATAGCTGAGATTTATGATTTTTAATAATAAATATATTTTCCTTTTATCTCTCCTCGCTGACCTGGCATCTATGACTGCATTAACACAGCATTTACTACTGACCAGTCTATTAAGTGTGAGGCAAGCAGCATTAAATTGCAGGCTTTAAATATCATTATATCTCTTCATTAAGTGTCATCATAGGAAGTATTTTATGCACTGTCATTAGTGAAGGAGATTTGAATGAGAAACTATGCAATAAAACAAGGTGATTGCCCCAATTGTACATTTACACTCATTTGTATTATTTATAGATAAAGAATACAAATGATGTAACATAAAGCTTCTAGAGAGAAGTAAGCTTCTGAAAGGAGAGATGTACAAGGAGGTTTCTGCCCACAAGAAGCTTTTACAAGAAGAAAGATGTATACAGAGATGTGTGAAATATATAATTATATAATATGAAATACAATAACTTGAGTGACTGTGTCATCATTTGATAATACAATAGCTCATGTAACTAGCAATTGCACTTGAGGTGCAAGAAACACCGGAACGGATGCAAATGCAATGTTCTTATGGATTTGTTCTATCATGTAGTCGGCGACACTAAACATCTAAGGTAGCAGTGTTGTCTGTTTGTGCAAGAGAATGGGTTAGATGAATGCCTAAAACAGTCATTGTAAAATGTGGTAGTGAAGGAAAGCTATATGTTTTGGAGATTTGGAGGAAGGACCTCTCACAATTGCTCAAATACTCCTTTGAGTGAGGAACAATAAACAACAAGCTTTTGAAGGGTTCACTATCATTTTTTTGCAAATGCAAGAACATTACCCCACACTTGGATAGATAGTTTCCTATTGGTATGTCCCTTTCTTGGTCTCATTTTCATCAATATCGACACCATCATCAGTAACTATCTTTGGGTACTGAGCCAAAATATGAGCATAACAAAAATATTGTCCACATCGGTAAACACTAAAATGATTTTTTTAATGAAAACTTCATTTTCAACAATCTAAGTGCAATACATGAATGTGAATACGTGAGAAAGAGATCATGTTTGGAGATTGAAGGCAGAAAATAAAATAGAAAACATATTATTAGTTGATTACTGCATTATCAATGATTACTACCTTTGTCAAGATGTTGGGAGGATGCTGGCAAAGTTTGTGGAGCTTGGCTTTGCACCTGCCAATTGCATTTGCTTGAAAGTTTCGAAGTTATTTTCAACTAACCCATTTTTTTGCACATCCAGCAATCATTACAGTTCATTAGACCACATACCTTTTAGGCATTTTGTCGAACAATTCACATGCTTGCACATTTTGCATACATATCTGCCAGGGCACTTGAAACTAAAACATCTGACCAAATTCCCTCTCCATAATGCTTTAGTGGATGTCCACACACTATTTCAACGGTCATGTTTTGGTAGAGGTTAGGAGTATGCTAGAAAAGGTGAACCGATCAGCGTGGACACTTGTTGGTTGCATTCGGTGAAGCAACGTCAATGTTGTGTCAGGATGTCCTTGTCTTCTGTTAGCTACAAATATGGTATTCCATGATACACCCCCGTGTGTGAAAAAAAAGAGCTTTCAAACAGGTTATTTTACAGCTCTTGCAATAGCTAGGTGTTTACTATGCCAGTGGACAAAAAGATAAGGTGGCGATCGTGATTCTCATTTGAAAGCTTTGCATACATAGATTTGTCAGGGCACTTGCAACCAAAACATCTGAAAAACATTCCTTCTCTATAATATACTTTGGCAGATGTCCACACTCTGTTTCAACGATCCTATTTTGGCACAGGCCGGGAGTATGCTAGCAAAGGTGAACTGTTCAAATTGGAGACCTATTGAATGCATTTGGAAAAAAAATGTCAATACTTCGTGAGGATGTCCATTAGTTGAAATTGAAGGGCAAGTTGCCCATGACTCCAACATTCTGGTTTTGAATCTGAGTCTCTCTTCTAGAGATTTTCTCTGTCATTTGTTGCCCTCCTCTTCATTACACCAACGGCTGCCTTCCATATACCAATTGAGACCCCTCCCATCAAATGTTGCAAAAGACACCCTAAACAGTGACAATACTAATAAATACAGAGAAAAAAATGAAGGAAAATGTTGATAAGAAAGTTCATGTAATATTTCAATATTTATAAAATTGAATTTTCAATGTTTCTCAAAGATCTATAAAACATGTGTACACATATTCACTTCCCCAAGAACTTACATAAATATTGTTTTAGCCAAACAATAAATAAATATATAAGCGTTTACACTATTATATGCTTTAATAATATAAACATTTAATTAATACAAACAAAAACTATAAACACAATAAAAATAGAAAATACTTAAGAGCAAAAAAATGTGTTATATTAAGAATAAATTTCAACATATTGCAAGGGTCATAGCAAACTCGATAACTTTAAATACTATTAATAAGATACACATTGAATAGATTAGAACATAGGGGATATTAATTCCTAACACACAAACAATAAAAAATTGGTCTGACTGTTACAGAAGAGAAAATGCTAAACCAATATTCAATCTTCAACATTACTCTAAGATTTTGAAGACAACTGTAATATGAAAATAATGAAAACATAAAAAAGGCATGATAATTGATTGAAAAATAAACAAAACTCAAATGGCAAATTTAATTATCCAAGTTACCACTAATCATTGCCAAAGGCTATCATATATATATATATATATATATATATATATCACGTTGTCATCCACCTTATAAATGTCACTCAAAATAATTATTTCTTACGATAATGAAAGAAATATATCTTGTTAAAAGTGGCAATATTTATACTTACCTTAAATATTACTATTCGCATTGATTTAATATGGACCTTAAATATTGCTATTTGCATTGATTTTAAATCAAAGATTTATGCTTTTCTCATGGGTAAGCCTAGCATTTTTAACAAACGGTCTTCCTCTTTGTTAATCCAAACTTTTTTCTTTCCCAAACAAAGTAAATATTAGGTGCAGAAAGGTAAAAGTGAATCGAATGGATGCTTATTCCTCTGCTGCTAAGAAAAACACTATTCTACAGTAGCACACCATCATATTTTTAAGGTAAGTAAACTTTTATTTTATACAATATATTTGTTCACATCACACGTGTATAGAGAAGGTATGCATAATCCCATTCATCTAATATGGACACAATACACAAGCACAGTCATACACACAACACACAAGTATAGTCCCAGTCAACAACATCCAATCACCTGTAACCTGACATTCCTCTTCTGCACACAATTTCTATAGCTATTAAAACTAAGAAGAATGGAGATTGACAATCTACAGTGTTCTGCTATGTACCAGATTCATCTATAATAGGTGATTAAATTTAATATGGTTATTCCAATTTCTCAACGCTGCAGCTTACACAATTATCCTCATTGAAGTTCCTATTTGTGCTACCTCACCTCTCATACATAATGATGAGAATTGTTCCAAATAGGCACAAGGTTTGCATCTCAATAATATCATAAGCATAACAGAGCAGGTCGAAGTGAACATTCCGAGTTGTCAGTCATGCAAGCCAAAAATATGTACAACTACAGGCGAGCACACATTGGGTTTCTCTCGCTTCTCTTCATTTGCAAGAAGACTGCATAGCTTTGATGAAACGCATGCTGTGGACCCCACCATTCAGCCACAGTTTGCACAAAGTCTACTTCTTCTGTGTCCAAGCAGCAATACCAATGTGAGTAGAGGAGCATTTACGCATTCAACTAGTAATTGCTTCGCCAAAGTTTGATTCATTCTCCGAATTTATCTATCTAAATCTCTCTAAAGATTTTTCATCAAATTGCACTAACGCTGCAGGGAACAACTGACACAAGAAATGCATGCAATAGACAAGGGATGATGGCTGTGGCAGGCTGCTCTGACTAAATGAATCGGTAAGACCTTCATCAGTTACTGTAAGTTGTTTGCAAAGTGTGTGTTGTTTGTTAAGGTATTACATCTAGTTATATAGGCAAACAATAACAGTGTGTATATTCCAATGCATTGAATGCCAGTATTTGTTTTAACTTTATGCAGGGGCGGCGAGTGATGTAAGCAGTAGGTGAAGAGGATGTAAAATTTGATATAAATGCAGTATGGGAAGACATACCAAAAGGTAAATGCCCAAAACTAAAATATCTGTTGTTGCCGACAGAAATTAAAAAATCTGTAAACAAGAACAACAAATATGGCTGTAAAGAGGGAGAGATGCATGCTTATGATGTGGCATATTGGAAAATATACCAGAAAGAGTCCTAAATATGGAGAATTTTTATTGTTCTATTTTTGTGGACGTCCATATCCTGTTTCAAACTCCTATTTCAGCACAGACTGGAAGTATGCTAGCAAAACCAATCAAAATGGACACCTGTTGGGTGCATTCGGTGAACCATTATGACTGACAAAAGAGTCTCAGCAGCAATAATAAATAGTCTCAACAGTAATAATAAATGCTACCTGTAAATTTGACAGAAAAAACTCTTGCCGGAAAAGCTCGACTCTTTCCAGCAAAGAGTCCCACAATAGGGAATGCCTCCAGCATAACTATGCCCCGCCATCCAACAAGAAGTATGATTGAGAGGTATAGGCTGAGCATTACCACAATTAAGACCCAGGTTCAAATCACCATGGGAACCACTAATCACAAGCTCACATGGCATGTCATGATGTGGTTCCCAAAGCATGTGGTGACTGTATAAAAAAACCACGTTCTGGGACTGTGACTGGGCTAGGTCCCTGTTTGTGTCCCAGGGTTGTGGGATCCATACAAAAACCTCACACACCAAAACAAAAAGTATCATGCCTTTTTGTTTCCTCCTTCTTACAATAAATGGACTACAATTACTGACAAAACAACCCACACCAAAGCAAACTGGTGAAAATAGTACACAAGACCCACCTATTAATATCTATTTGATAATTATTTATACCTACTAATAATTCTTAGATACATTATATCTGCCAGCTGAGATCTCTCACCCATTCATACAAATACTTTAATTCAAAATTTGTCTCTTCAAATTTGATAACCAGACTTGACTCAAATATTAGTACCTTAAATTTGACCATTATCAATATCTCTGAAATTGCTTGCAGGCACAATGGCGCAAGGTCAATGGAAAAGTAACCTGTGACAATGGCAAGAAATTTATGAATTCTTTAACTATTGTGGCTTTTTATCTCAATACACCAGGCCTATTTTATTCATCAAATCAGACGATTTCTCATGGCCCCTTTCCAATCCACCAATTTAGCTTTACTATTTCAGATCCAGAAAATGCAATGGCTTAAGATTTCTGATTAATCTAAAAATTTACTTCAGTATTAGAAGCATAGAGATAAAACAGCAAGAAGAAAAGAGATGCACAAACTGCACTGATTCGAATGACCCAGGCAGATTCATTTTATTGAGAGGAGCAGTTACATTTAGTTACAACTATTTGTTGGTTATCTTAACAACTGCTTGGAACCGTACATGTTTATGTTATATATTCAACACCCCCCCTTAATGACTAACCTCGAAACAACACCAAGTTTATCTCTGAACTTGACAAACAACAAAGGACCAAGAGGTTTAGTCATTACATCAGCAGGCTGATCTGCAGAAGGACAAAAATGTAGAGAGATTTCACCAGAATCAACCAACTGGCGAATATAATGATGATGAATCTCAATATGTTTAGTGCGGGCATGATAGATAGGATTCTTCACCATTTTCAGAACACCTTGATTATCACAAAAGAGTGAAAGAGGTGTTGCAGCAGCCTGGGGAAACTGAAAATCAGTCAGAATCCGACGAAGCCATATTGCTTCGCAACTGGCACTAACAGCAGCCTTGTATTCTGCTTCCGTAGAAGAGATGGCAACAGTAGGCTGAAGTTTACTTTGCCAAGAAACAACTCTTGAACCAAAAGAGAAGATATATCCTGTGGTAGATCGTCGAGTATCTACAGATCCTCCCCAATCAGAGTCGGTATAGCCAATCAACCTGAAATTTGCAACTCTCTGATATAGAATGCCAAAGTCAAGAGTTCCTTTGACATATCGTAGAACTCGTTTTGCTGCTCCCCAGTGAATGAGTTTTGGTTTAGATAAAAACCGAGAGAGATAGCTGACAACAAAACATAGATCCGGTCATGTAGTTGTTAGATAGATCAAACTACCCACCAACTGTCTGTATAATGATTCATCGACCGGTGGTGAATCATCATGAGCTGAGAGTTTCAGCCCTACCTCCATAGGTGTAGAAGAAGAATTACAATCATACATTTGAAATTTTTGTAGCAAGTTAGTGGCATACTTAACTTGAGAAATGAAAATCAAGTGATCAAGTTGCCAGAATTCTACACCAAGAAAATAGTGAAGGAGGCCTAAATCAGTCATGTCAAAAGCAACACATAAATCTGATTTTACCTTATGAATTGCAACATCTCCACTTGCCGGTGATGGCAAGGTCATCAACATACACAATAAGAATCACAATGTCATCATCATTGCTTTTGACATAGAGATTCGGATCAGAATGACTTCGTGTGAAGCCTAAATCTCTGAGATGTTTATCTATTTTTATGTACCAGGCTCGAGGAGCCTGCTTAAGTCCATACAAGGACTTAATCAATCTGCATACCAGATGCTCACTACCACGAGCCCGAAACCCTCGGTTGTGTCATATACACTTCTTCCTCCAAATCCCCATTCAGGAAAGCACTTTTGACATCCATCTGATATACTTTCCAACCAAACTGAGCTGCAAAAGAAAGAAAAGTCAAAAGTGACCATCTTTGCAGTAGGAGCAAATGTTTCTTCATAATCTATCCCCTCCTATTGCAAAAATCCTTTCGCAACAAGTCGAGCCTTGTACTTATCCAAAGTACCATCTTGCTTTGCACTTGATTTTATACACCCATTTACAACCAATGGTGTGTTTTCTTGGAGGTAATGGCACCAACTTCCAGGTATTATTTTTAATCAAGGCATCATACTCTAGTTGCATGGCAGTTTCCCATTCCGGTATGCCTCGTGCTTCAGAGTATTTTTGTGGCTCATGAATATGAAGAAGATCAGAAGCAAGAGCAAATTGAGCGTGCTCGAGAATAATCAATTTGCTTACCAGTTCGTCGAGACCTTCCATCTAAGAGAGGAGACAATTCTTCCTTCCTCAAATCTAAATAGTGGAGTAAAACCACTTAGGCCTCCGCTGAATTGAAGATGTGGTGGCTGGTTGTGGTGCTTCTGGAAGAGAAACCAACGGAAGTTCGGAGGAGAAACCAACGCAAGTTGATTTCCTAGAGACTCAACAATCTCAGTGGGAGATTGTACAGATTGTCTGGAGTCTGTGGAGGAGTATGAGAAGAACCAGATTCATGATCGAAAGGAAAGAGTACCAAACTCTGTTATGACCCCTTGCTGATCGCTGCCCCTTGGCTGGTCCCCTTGCTGATTACAACCAAAGAAAGACTTTGTTTCTTTTACATCAACATCTCGACTAATAATGATCTTATTAGTGGAAGTATCAATCAACCTATAGGCTTTAGATTGATCACTATAACCAACAAAAAATATCTAGAACATTTGGAATCTAATTTACTCCTTTTATTTTAGGAACCAAAATATAAGCAGGCTAAAACCAAAAATACGAAATGCTGATACCTTTGGTTTGATGGTGGACCAAGCTTCCTCCGGTGTGATGTCTGCAAAAGCTTTGCAAGGACTCCGATTGAGTATATAAACAATGTGTTAACAACTTCTCCCCAATATTTATAGGGCACTCCTCGACATGCATCATGCATCTAGCCATCTCCATGATGGTTTTGTTCCTCCGTTCTACCACCCCATTCTGCTTGCGGGGTATAAGGGGTTGTCAACTAGTGTTGAATCCCTTCTTTACTGCAAAATCTACAAATTGTTTAGAGGTAAACTCACCCCCATTATCGGATCTCAAAGTCTTGATCCGCCGGCTGGTTTGATTCTCCACCAAGGCCTTGAACTTGACAAAAGAAGCAAAGCAATCAGACTTCTTCAAAAAATAGACCCACATCTTCCGAGAATAATCATCCACCAACAAGAGAAAATAACGTGCACCAAGGACTGTGGGAGTCTTCCACGATGGCTCACATAGATCTGCATGTACAAGATCCAAGAGCCCCTTTGCACGCCAAGCACCTTGAGGGAAAAGGCTTCCGCTTTTGTTTTCCTGCAAAACAACCAACACACATGTCATGTTTCTCTTGAATAGGAGGCAAACCAACAACCATGTTGGCTCTATGAAGGCGGGCTAAATACTGAAGGTTGAGATGGCCATATCTTTCGTGCCATAAAACACTGGTATTGCCTTCCACAACTAAGGCATGCAAGTTGACCATGGCAGGATCAACAAGTCTATATAGACCACCATGCCCAATCCCCAGGGTAACAACCTTATTTTGCTTGATGTCAGACACAATACATTGTTTACCAGAAAAGTTTACAGAGATATTGGGATTATCAGTTAGTTGACTGATAGATAACAAGTTCTTATTCATGTTAGGCACATATCTAACATTTTTTACAAGCAATCTGGTATTATTATTTAGCATAATACTGAACATCCCCAATACCCTCTACAACATGTGATCTTCCATCTCCTAAAGTAACTGAATCAGAAGAACAAGAATTAAAATTGACATACCAATCTTTTTGACACGTGAAATGTCGTGATGCTCCAGAATCAAAGAACCAACATCGAGTAGGGCTGCCATTACCCATGCAAGATGCCATGAGAGCATATTCTTCTTCTGACTCGTGTTCAACTGTAGCCACATGTGCCTGCCCCTTCTGCTTCTTCAGGGCATTGAGTCGTTTCCGACAATCCTTCACATGACCAAGTTTGTGACAATAATAACATTTTACTTGATATTTAGGAGAGGAAGAGGATGTCTCAACTTGTCGTTTACACTTTCCTTTAGACTGAGCAGCAAAAGCGCTCTCAGATTGTCCAGAAGTGGACTCTTGAGCTTGTGTCTGTCTTCGTTCCTTTTGCAACAAGTAGGAACTCACCTTGTCAAACGTAAGAGTTTGACTCTCCGCCATTAAATGAAGTGCCTCCACAAATGACTCATACGAAGAAGGCAAGCTATTTAGAACCAAAGCCACCATATCATCATCGTCCACCTTTTTATTTATGGAAGACAACTGGTCTCGAAGATCTTTCATCCGAAGTAGGTGCTCAGATAGCGATCCACCTTGTAATTTTACGGAAAAGAGCATATTTTTCAGGTATAAAACCCGACTCTTTTCTGATGTCTGATATTTATCCTTCAGACTGGTCCACAACGTGCTTGCTATAGTAGCATTCCGCACTTCCGGTATCAAATCATCCGACACCGACAACTTGAGGAGCAATAACGCTTCCTTATGACGTTTGTCATAATCCGCGAAGTTTGTCGTTGGTCGACTTTCATCACCCATGATTATTTTATCACAATCACGAAACTCCTGACCGTTAAAATCTTATGACTCCAAACATTGAAATTAGTGCCCGTTAACTTTTGTGAGTCAGGCAGAATAAGATTTGAAATATTCACCATTTTATTATGGAAATAAAGTATTTTGCCCACCAAATAAAACAAAATCACTTTATGCAAATAAAGTATTTTGCCCACCAAATAAAACAAAATCACTTTATGCATATACGTGGCTGGGAAAGTATTTTATGCAAATACGTGGCAAGGAGAGAAAAATTATACAAAAATAGTTTATTAAATCTTTTGCTCCCAGACTTCAGATTTTACCTCTGCCCTCACGACTTGGGATTTTGCATTTGCGACTGGTTTCTGCCCCACGTTTTCTGCCACGAGTTTTTCCAATCGTATTGCCTTCAACAGGGAACTGGATTTCTGCAATTCTGGGCACGTTATATTCACAGAGGAGGGCACGTTTTCACACTAGCAGGTCACGTTTTTGTTCACAGCATGACTGCCTTTGATATTTCAATGCCACTGGACTTTTGCCATTGTTTATACCAACGACTCTGCCTTCACACGACTGGTTCACGTGTCTCCAGGAACCCACAAATTTGGCACTCTCTGAGCAACAGCAACAGCGAACATTACACCTCCAGCACCACGATTTCTTTTGCTCCTGCGTCGACCGTTCCTTTCGTCGACCTCACCTCTCAATGGCTTCCTCCAATGGTGACTAATTGCTCTGATACCACTGTTAGTATTAGAAGCATAGAGATAAAACAGCAAGAAGAAAGAGATGCACAAAACTGCACTGATCGAATGACCCAGGCAGATTCATTTTATTGAGAGGAGCAGTTACATTTAGTTACAACTATTTGTTGGTTATCTTAACAACTGCTTGGAACCGTACATGTTTATGCTATATATTCAACAATTACAGAGCAAGTTTGATATGGGTATGATGCATATAGTGGGTTTGTTGCGTTTTCCCCAAAATCAGGACATAATGATGTGGATGCAGTTAATTACCAGGCATTTCCCCTAAAGATATCTTCATGAGATTCTACTATATTACCAGTTTCTGTTTGAGAAAAAAGTTCCAGATTTAAGTATACCAATTCCTGTTAGAATAAACAATCTTTCTGCAAAATAAAATTATGCCAATCACACCTGAATCAAATGGACAACAACAGAAGTATTAAATATTCATGTAGCTAAAATCCAGCTCCAGTGACATTTTAGTTATCGAGCAGCAAGCTACATATTACAAAATACCTCTTTATCACTAAAACTACAAAAGGTCTCATACCATTGTGCAGATGAAAATATAACCATGTACAGCTATCCTACCTTAATTAACTCCTCTTCCTTTTTCTTCTGTTTCTGTCTCTGTCACTGTCACTGTCACTTCCATTTTCGGAATCAGAAGAAGTCCTAGCCCTTTTCTTTCTCCTCTTTTTTCCAATCTCACTCTCATGCTTTGAATTTTTGTCTTTCTTTTTTATCCTTACTCCTCTCGTTGTCAGTTTCACTCTCCGAATCTGAGTCTGAAGTATCAGAAGCAGATGAACCTTCTGAACTAGAAGAGCCGTCATCTGAGCTAGATGCATCTGTTTCAGAGATAGACTTCTGCTGCTGCATTATAAGCCTTGGCATATTCTTCAAATACTCACGTAAACTCTCAGTGATACCACCAAGACCAATGGAGGTGAAAAATTGATTGCAAACCGTGAATTTTTGGGATTGTCCTTTGGGAAAATAGAATCAAAGGACTCTTGCATTGTGGGGTCATTCAATCTCTCATTAAGCAAACGTATACCAAGCTGCTCTGCCAGTTCCTGGAAGAGAATCTTTATAAAAATACGAGAAGATGAAGTAGTATCCTCCTCTGTCAGACGTATATATGCAAGACAATGCCATGGAAGAGCGTCTGTGCCCAGTAAATGAGCAAAAACTTGGCAACATTACGTAGTTTGTTTGTTTCAACCTATGGATCATGGAGTACTGTTGTACAAAACACTTATCAAAAAATTCCTGATAAATTTTGTTAATCATACAGAATCTCTGACCAAGGAGACCATAGTACCGAAGATATGTCCTCTCTTGACTGCAACACTCTAATAGCATGATGCATAACTCCATCTCTTGACCAGGTTCAAGCTTGATCTTTAGTAGCTTATGACCAGCTTCCTCGAAATCAACACTCGACATGATTGTCAAGTAAATTGTACGCCTTAAATTGACCAAGTTTGTCTCTGTCTCATCCTGTATTCGTAGTGCTTCCTCGCATTCCTCTTCGTCGTAAATCGTCATCGTCAGACTCTTCATCTGAATCATTCTCCCCTTCTGCTTCATCTGAAGATTCATCTCCAAGAATTTCTTTCTTCAGTTTCTCATAGGCTTTCTCATGCTCTAAAAATTCAGGATCTGGCTTGAAAATATCCAAGCCAGCTTCTTGATCAACTTCTTGCTCTAGTAAAACGTCATGAGTTAGCTGATCTTCTTGCTCTACGAGGTCCAATTCTGCACGCACAGCTGGATAACCCTGGAAGCTGGCTTTGCGAATTGCAAAAGACCTTCAATCAAAAACTGCACTCTCTTGTCAATTTCTCCCTCATGGAGAATACCTCTAAATCGTTCAAAAATTGCAAAGAGACCTTTTGGTGAAAGTTCTTGCAGCAAAGAACCACATTCTTTCACAAACCCAGCAGCAACCTCTACACTATCATCTGTAGGATTCTCTAGTAAAAGGGTAAGAAGTTCCAAGGCAATGATCTCATTTGCAACCTGTTGATTCACTAAATGAGCTATGAATTTTGCTGCTGCAATCAACACATGCTTGTCATTGCGTTTGTAAGCCCTCTTGAGCTGCAAAATAATCCTTCTCAAAAGCAGATTCCCAACTTCAGGAAACTTTGTGTTGACCACAGCAACCAAGGCAGAAAAAACATCTGTAAATCCAGGGGAAGCCATTTGGGATTTCATACAAGACCGACAAAATAGACCCCTTCCACGGACAAGGTTCTCTGCAAACAGCTCCGGAATGATGTTCTTGATGTTGGATGCATTCACTTTGTTTACCAACCCATTAATACTCTTACGAAGGGCATCCCAAGTCATGCGTTGGTATTCCAAGCTGCTCTTGTCTTGCACGTCTTTCATCATTTGGGCCAGCTTGAATGGAGGAATGTAAACACCCCCGCTTCTCCCAACACCCTTCTCAACCCCTCTTGCACCACCTTCCCCGTTCCCATTTTGGGTTTGAGCTGAAATGTTTACTTCTGCTGCCTCTGTCGCCCTCTTCTTTCCAAAATCCCCTTTATCACCTACTTCATGTTTGCGACTATTATCTGACTCCTTGCGAGACCTTGATTTGTCATAACCTTCTTTTGCCTGGTGCATGTCTTTGTCATGGCCTTGGTCAATCTTAGGCTGGGAATTGTCTCTGCCCCTTTCATGCTTCCTTGATTCTCTATACCTGTTATGATCTTCATATCTTCTTCTATCCGTGTCCCTGTCCCTGTCCCTGTCCCTGTCACTCCCTCTACGTAATTCATCCCCGCTTCTCTTGTTTCCATCAAAATCTGTATCACTGGCTCTAAATCTGTCCTCATTATCATCAGAGCGTTGGCGTCTACTGTCATGATGTTTTTCATCCCTGTTTCTCGGCAAGCGCTTTGGGCTATTCTTTTCTTCCCCGAATCAGCATATTTTCCCCTTGCATGGTTGGATTTCCCATCATCTGACCGATGCCATCTCCCATAATCCTTGTCGTTTCTAGGGCTTTTGTCAATTTTATCACCATCATTTTTAGGGTTTTTGTCAAAACCCTATCACTATCGCCATCAACAGACATACTTCTCCTACGAGCATACTTTCCCTCTCTGTCTCCCTCTCTCCTGTCACCATGGGATTTGCCGTCGTTGGATCGGTGCCTTGTGCCGTGATCTATCTCATGAGAAACCCTAACCCTAGCATCATCTCTGTCAACAGACGTATTTCTCCTGCCCCTTGAATGCCTCTCATCTCTGCCGCCATCTTCTTCAGACGAAATTTCGCCCTCTGAGAAATGTTTCCCAGATGGCCGCCTCTCAGTGATGCTCATATTTAACGTCTGAATTTGAATAATTTAATCAGATCCACGCCCAAAACAAAAACAGAATAAAAAGGGTACTCGCAAATCTATTTTTTTATAGTTTTGAGGCCAGATTTTGAGTACAAATTCAATACTGAACACATAAAACCTGACTAAACTTGACTTACATGGCTGTGCGAGTACCGATTCGATCAAAAGACTGAAAGCTCGGCGAAACTCGAGTAAATAGCTGCACAAGAAAGCTAAATTCTCGTTAAGAAACAAAAAAATTATGAGCAAGAAAATCTTCGATTATAAATATACTGGGTGCAGCACTGCAGCTGCTCTAATTTGGCTTGGCCGACAGTAAAATCTCCTAAAATTGGGAAGGATGCTTCCTTCCACAAACAAATCTATTGTTATGAGAGGATTCCGTGCGGAATTTGCAAGGTGTTTAGACGTTTAATGTAAAAGGATGTTTTTATTTCATTGATATTGCTTTAAATTTTAAGTAAAGTTTGATCTCCTCTTCTAAAGTTAGAGGTCTTCATTTATTTAAGACATAACCACATATCACTGGGGAGGATTGTGAACATAACTACATATATCATTGGGGAGGATTGTGAACATAACTATCACTTGGGGAGGATTGTGAACTAAAATGAGCCATCGCATCAAAGGGGTGCAATGGGAGCGTCGATAGGTGCAAAAGAAATAATTGTGTCTTATATGAAGTAAGATTTAAAAGTCAAGTGTTTGATGGATCTGCAATCTTTAGTGTAGCGGAGTGAAGATTTTGAAGGGAGTACGATGTACCATTATTTTGAGGAGGAAAGATCAATTATTGAATAAAGAGAAATAAGTAATTGTTGAAGCACATGAAAAAAAAGAGTTCTATAATCTAAAAATAGGAGGAAGCAACGACTTGGATACAAAAAGATTGAAAATAGGAGGAAGCAATGAGTTGGATATATAAAGATTTCGAAAAGCACACAAGGGGTGCAAAGCGAAGAGGCGATTGTTTCTATTTTTTTCTTGAGGTGGACATAGGCCCCAGAGACATCTTGAACCACATTTTGATCGAAGAAGCCAACGATATACATAGGTGCTTGTTACATAGGACTCTTGAGACATCTGTGAATGTAAGACCCATGTCATTCTTTATCTCTAATGTCAATAGTTTTGCATATATCATAAAAGAAGGTGAAAAGGATGTAAACATTATAATTAGTCCTAGGCTTTGTTTTGCCATTTTCATCGTCGCCCAAAAATTTGAGATAAGACGAAATATCGGTAAGATGAAGTCATTATAATCGTTTGTAAGTTCGATTGTCTATTTTCAAGTGACCTTCTCGGAGAGAATGAAGGCATACATGTGGGAGGTATTGCTTCATTGAGCCCCTGAGTCAAGCAGAAAAGGGTAAGTGAGATGGAATTCTTGTCAAAGTAAGAGCTCATATGATGTCAAGTCGGTGCCTACAAGTATTATGTTATGCTAGATTTGAAGAGTGGTAGGAAGGAGGTGGAAGGGGAATTTTTGCTCACATGACACCTCATTAATGGTCCTAAAAAAATTAGATAAGGGAGTTCTCACTTTGTAGACACATAATCATACACTAGGGTAAATTTCTAGGTCTTAAAAGCATGTTAGCATTTACATGATTCCTAAGCAAGAAAACTAGTGATTGACAACTATCTTTGGCCTCTTTTCTTTATCTTTGGCTTTCTCTTTGGTCTTCCACACCCTACAGCCCAGTCGGAACTTAAATTTTTTATCTTTTATGGCTTCAGACACCAACCTTAACGCCTACCAGACAAAGAACACTCAAGCGCTCTTGTCCCTCATGGGCACCCCTGACCCTTTCTTCCCTTACTCATTCTTTGTGGGTCTCTTTTATCTTTTGGGCATCTTTTTCACTTATGGGTTGGTCTTTCAACTTATCAATTATGAAATTCAAACAAGGGAATCATATAAATACATAGTTATGTTTTCAAAATGAAGGACCAAGCACTAAGCATTACTATCATCACCTAAGCTTGCATTCAAAAGGCACTAAAGCACTTCAAAGGCATCCATCTAGCATTCATTCAAGGGACAAGGGTTGCATACACAACATAGGAAGGGAAATTCTATTATATTCCATCCACACATGTTATACATTTCTACATTCTAGATCTAGCCCACTATCTAGTGTAACTTGCACAAGGGCATCCTAGGGAATCATTTCTACACACACACACACACACACACACACACACACACACACACACAAGAACTACATGGAGTCTCGGACGTGAGTGCGGTGCTCGATCATAAGTTTAATCTTCGGGTGGCCGTTGGGGTCGATCCACTCCCCATTCTACATTTTATTTTTAGGTTTGATGTGGTTTGTGGGTATGTGTGGTGAACTTCTTTCTTGCAGGTTACTGATTACCTTCGGCGATCAAGGAGCGAATATCAAGTGATCAACAGGAATCAACAACAAAGACCTTGCAATACATAAAAAATTAGTTCCTAAGCATTTGCAGAGTCACCAAAGCACTGTGTCCAAATCCACGACCCAAGCACCTCTACCCTACATTGGGCACTCCCCGTCATCTCTATTCCTAAATTGTAGAATTTACAATGAGCAATTATGATGATGTTTGTAGTCTATTCAACACTTTACCTTGCCTAGATCACTTCATGTTCACTCGAAAATTTGCTAAGTCCTCTTATCTCCCTCTCTTGCTTAGGGTTTTCACATTACATGTTAGTTTTCTTGTGTCATTACTATATTTTAGCATTTGTACATCAATTATTTCAATAGTTACTCTGTAATATAAATTTAATTAATTTAATTCGGATTAAATTAAATCATTTGTAACCCGAAATTGAACACTCTTAGCTCCTTCTTTATTACTAGCTTCACTACCCTAAGATCATACCACCATGAGTGTCTCCCCTACCTTCTTACATGCCAATCTTGAATGACATGGTAAAATCCAATCATTTTTGGTTGATACTTAAATTCCTCCCAATAGTCCTCCTAAGTATGTGTATCATAAGTTTATTGCAGCATTTTATTTACATAAAAGCATATTACTTTTACATTTGATGCAATTAACCCTCCCTCTATTTTCAATAATGATCCTCCCCTTTATATTCAAGTTTGTATCAATAACATTGGATTCAAGCGAGCTCTAGTTGATAATGGATCCGAGCTCAATCTTTGTAATGTCACATCCCTTCAATGACTTAGCCTTTCCTTGGCCTCTTTCAGGTCACTCATCCGTCTCTATCCATGGCTATGATTCTACTACACGTCCATGCATTGGTATTATCACCTTGTCCCTGCAAATTGGGCCCAAAGCAATCCCCACTATATTCTACATCATGGATACACCATTTCAATTCAATTGTTTTCTTGGTTGACCATGGCTCCACGTTATGCACAAGGTTCCTTCTATGGTTCATCGGTGCATCAAATTTTTACATAATGGCTATGAACATACTATTCTCCATGATCCTAACCCATTCAATTACTATCGTGACCCGAGTCCACCGCATTGTCTATGCCCTCATCTACTCGAATTATATACCACAATATCAAAATATACAATGTGGGTCACTCTAGTCCTCTTCTTACTTCTTCTACCTCCAAATCTACCTCTCGTTATCCCTACACATACCATTGATAATGTTTCCCCTACCATACCTCCCTTTATCACTACAACTATGTCATCATTTACTACCCATTCCAACACCGCAACTACCACATGTCCTCCGATCCGCCACGACAATGTTTCCACTAATACTTTTGATGATGAAATCGATGTTGTAGAATTTACCATTGACAATTTCAATAACCTTACTTTTATTCCTACTAAAGTTGATGCATCTTATTCCCAAAATACATTTCTTGATATGGATCCTTATGAATATCAACTCGAGAAATCTCCTCCCTCTACCACCGCCATGATTCCTTTTCCGGAATTGTGTATACATTGATATCACACCGCCTCATTTGTCTATCCCATCCAACTCCACTTCACACTTGGATGTGTTCACAATTACCTTATTCATACATGACCCTTATTGGCCTCATATTCCATTTGATCCTACTTTCTTGACATCGTGTGGACACCTAAAGGTTTGGCTCGCTTAGGATTCACATTTGATGACTTCCTTCCTCAATCTCACTCATTTCACATGTATCACGGATGTGTATTTGTTACTGCTGCCTATGGCCTCCACGTCTTCCATTTATTGGTCTTCCTTGCACATATTCCCCGATCCTCTCCAAATACAATTGGGCCAGTCTTTGTTTGACTACATTGGCAACATATTGGATCCCAATCATAGATACATCTCATTTCGATGTCTTTTGGTCATATTTCTATATGCAATGATTCATTCCTTAGCTATACTCAAAATCTAACTTGTTGTTATGCACACTATTTTCCTCAACCTCCTTTTCTTGGTGAAAAATATGATATGGGCATGCACAATTTACATCATACAAGCTCTTTATATGATTTACCTCGTACCATTGCTTACCAAGTCTCTAATCCAAATCCAATCGGTTATGATCCCGACAATGATGATCTCCTAAATGAGTTTACTCGATACTTCTTCAATTACACACTTGGGGGCATCACAATTTCTCCCCCTCCATTACTATCAGTTGTCCCTAGTGTCTACTCTCTCACTTCATGCTCTACACTTCACCGTCATTACCCTATGACACACTCTAGTTCCACGGTTCATACTCAAATGTTGAGGGTCTACTTCTCAAATGAACCTCACATCCACTACACATTTCACTCTTTATGCTTGACGATACATCTTTTTAGCATCTCTTCTCACACAACACTGCGGTACTGATGACACACTCTTGTTTTATGGCTCATTCTTGACTATTGAGGGTTCTTATAAATGAAACTCATCTCATACACATCCACTAGGGGCACGCTGCTCCTACCATTACCATATTTTGGTTGCATCTATTATTGATAGCTTTTTCTACTTACATGTTACACTTTATTTTCCATGTTAGATGGATTCTTAGTATGTCATCATCTTTCTATATATGCACATGTGCGTTCACTTGGTATTTTGAGGTGAATGTAGATCTCTTACATGATTTTACACGCTGCAATGATGTTTGACATTATACCTTTTACTAGTCCCATCGAGGCTCTTGGGAGCATATAATTTTATTACTACCACATTCTACACACTTCAGGTTCTATTGCTACATTTTGCACTATTGATCATTACAAGTTAGTCTATGTTTTAGTTGATTTATACATGCCTTGAAATACTATTTATCTTTCTAACATGCTAATGGGTGCTTCATGTGTAGCATTTTCCTTGCAGGACTATCTACAACCATGACTATCTGTCACATTTTGCTTGTTATTATTTTCTGTTATATGTTATTTTTTTGTTATGCCTTATGTCTTATGTGATCATTATATGCTTTTGGCCACTTTGGACCTGATTGCCTTGTGACATTGTGAGCAATGTCCCATTTTTGAAGCCCACTTTTCATGGTTTATTTTATTTGCACACTTGCTTGTTACATTGTCTTCTTTTGCATGTTAGCTAATTTTACTACTAACACTTATACTAGCCTACTTTGTTTGCATGTTCCTTGGTTACTACTATACACATCCCCTAACCCCGTAGGTATATGCTTCATGTCAACATTAGATCCATCCTTTGGGCCGCATTCTCCTACTTTTGGCGCATGCACCCCATATAAGGGGGCATACATTAGGTGAACAAATCACCCCTACAATAGCTCAAAACTACGATTCGAGCAACACAATATAGAAACAACACATGAACATAGTCATAGAACGGTTCAAAAAAAACTTGGACCTCACACACATAGCAACACTAGTGCCTGCAACTGCATCGACACTAGTGTCCTGGGAGATCATGTCCTCCTATGGGGAAGACACAATTATTTTTTCAATACAACATAGTCTACAACATCACAATTCATGCATACGCTTCACCCCTAGGGTCCACTTCCCTTTCCTAGTCTTAACGCTTCACTTTGCAATCGCTCTACGCTTCACTTGTCCACTCGGCACACTATCGCCTACACTCTACAAGATCATAAGGTACGCATCTCTTTGATTAAGCCAAAATGTAAATACACACGCCTAATATGATGTTATAGTACCAATTAATAAATGTAGTAATGAAGTAATGAAATACACCAAAGCAAGTTATGAAATAAATGATGAAACCTTAATTGCGAGGATAGGGAAAAAGGCTTAGCCGATTCTCAAAGTTATGGAGAATGCACAAACTTGGAGAAAAAAAAATGTGAAGCATTGACCATCGCACTGGAGCTCATAAAAATGCGGGAATTGAAGGAATAGGTTGGATTGGGGTTCTTGGAGAGGGACAGGGGTGCTCGTGGGCACCCTAGGCCTATTTCTAGGCACACTGGGTCTATGGAAAAGCTTAGAAAACCTCCTCTGAGGTGTCACAAGGTGTTCACCTTTAGTCACCTTTTGTCACTCTGAGGTCGCACTAAGATCACCGAGCTCGTTGTAAACTGTAATGAAGTATGAACTTGTAAAACCCTCAAATAGACATCAAATCCTAAAAAGAAAGATTCAAAATGAGGGGTCGATTGTTCTCATCTCTCACAATGGTGAACTTACAATTGAGTGTTGCACTACATCTTAGACCCAATGTAGTTTTGTATGCGTGTGTATGGAATTGTGCCCTAGGTTTCTCTTATGCATATCGCACTGGATAATGAGCAAATAACTAGATGTAGAATTAATAAATGTGTGCATGGAATAGAATGAACTTCCCTCCTATGAAGTGTATGTAGTGAACCATCTTGTGTGTCCTTGTGATTGAGATAGATGAATGCAATGAAACTCTTAGATGCCTTGATGGATTCAACCTTAGGTGGAGATAGATATCGCTTAATGTTTAGTCCTTGTTATGATCACATAAATTTATATTTATATGATTCCTTTGCTTGAATTTTGTAATTAACCCCAAAAAGGTCGACTACCAAAAAGATAAGATGCTCAAACGGCTTAAAATGACCTTAAAAAGTGTGAGTAAAGTACAAAGGGGTCAGGGGCACCCAGATTGACGACGAGGGCGCCCGTTGGTGTTCGAGGATGATAAAATTCTAAATATAAAAAGGCAGACTGAGCAAGTAAAGGTGAAAGACTCGAAATAAGCAACAAAAATCAAATAAAGGTGGCAAAACATGGTTTAATTAGTACTTTTCTTACTTAGGAACCATATGAATAGTAGTATGTAATCAAGACTAGATAATTATTCAAAATGCATGATTTTGTGTCTACACTCTTATCTACTTTATGTTATGTAGTATTCACTCAACAACATAAAGAGGGGGAAAATGTAGACACAAAATCACACACTTGGTACATTTCTAGGTCCTATAAGCATGCTAGCATTTACATGATTCCTAAGAAAGAAAACTAGTGATTGACAACTATCTTTGGCCTCTTTTTTTAATCTCATATTTTCTCTTTGGTCTTCCACACCTTATAACCCAATCAGAACTTAACTTTTTTTATCGTTTACATCTTTAGACACCGCGCCTAGCTAGGATAACAACGCCTGTGTGCTCCTGTCCCTCCTGAGTGCCCCTAACCCTTTCTTACCTTACTCATTCTTTTTGGGTATCTTTTATATTTTGTGCATTGTTTTCACTTATGGGTCCGCCTTTCAGTTGCCAATTATGAAATTCAAATAAGGAATCGTATAAATACATAGTTATGTTTTCAAAATAAAGGACCAAACACTAAGCATTACTATCATCACCTAAGTTTGCATTCCAAAGGAACTAAAGCACTTCAAAGGCATCCATCTAGCATCCATTCAAGGGACAAGGGCTGCATACTTCTACATACACAACATAGGAAGGGGAAGTCTATTCTATTCCATCCACACATGTTATACATTTCTACATTCTAGATCTAGCTTACTATCAAGTGCAACTTGCACGAGGGCATCTTAGGGCATCATTTCTACAAACACACACAACAAATACATGGAGTCTGAGATGTAGTGCAACACTCAATTGTTAGTTCATTCTTTGGGTGACTGTTAAGGTCAATCCAACTCCCCATTCTCTATTTTCCTTTTAGGTTTGATGTGGTTTGTGGGTATGTGTAGGTGAACTTCTTTCTTACAGTTACAGTGCCTTCGGTGATTAAGGAGTGATTATCAGGTGATCAACATGAATCAACAGTGAAGGCCTTGCGATACAAAAGAAATTAGTTCCTGAGAATTTGCATAGTCACCATCGCCTGTGTCCAGTCATCACTAGCGCATAGATTGCCTCTTGCCCTAAACCGGGCGCCTGTCCAACTCTTTTCTGAATTGCAAAATTTACAGGTGAACATTTATGACACTATTTGCGATCTGCTCAACACTTTACCTTTCCCAGATCACTTCTTGTTCACTCGAAAATTATCTAAGTCCTCTTATCTCCCTCTCTTGTTTAGGGTTTTCACATTACATGCTAGTTTTCTTATGTCATTACTATATTTTAGCATTTTTACATCATTTATTTCAATAGTTACTCTACAATATAGATTTAATTAATTTAATTCAAATTAAATTAAATCATTTAGTGAACCCAAATTTGAACACTCTTAATTCCTTCTTTATTACTAGCTTCACTACCCTAACATCATACCACCATGAGTGTCTCCCTCTCTCCTTCTTGTAGGATAATCGTAAATGACATAATGAAATCCAATATTTTTTTTTGATAGTTAGATTCCTCCCAATACTCCTTATGAATATGTGTAGCATAAGTTTATTACAACATTTTATTTCCATAAAAAGCATATTAGTTTTACATTTGATGCAATTAACCCTCCCTCTATTTTCAATAACAATCCTCCCCTTTATATTCAAGTTTGTATTAATAACATTGGAGTCAAGTGAGCTCTAGTTTATAATAGATATGATCTCAATCTTTGCAATGTCACATTCCTTCAACAACTTGGTCTTTCCTTATCCTCTTTTAGTCCCTCATCCATCTCTATCCATGGTTATGATTCTACTACACGTCCATACATTAGTACTATCACCTTGCCCCTATAAGTTGGGCCCAAAGTAGTCCCCATTGTATTCTACATACTAGATACACCATTTCGAGTTCAATTGCTTGTTTGGTCAACCACGACTCCACGCTATGCATGCGAGTTCCTTCTATGGTTACATAATGACTATGAACATACTATTCCCACCGATCCCAACCCATTTAAGTATTGCCACCTAGACCCGGTCATTGCACTTCCTATGCACTCATATACTCCAATTTTATAGCACAATCTCAAACCATACAACGTGGGTCACCGCATTCCACCTGTTGCTTCTTCTACCCCCAAATCTACCTTTGTTATCCCTACATATACCATTGGTCCCACTTCCCATACCATACCTCCCTTTATCACTACAACTATGCCACCATTTACTACCCATTCCAACACTACATCTACCACATGTCCTCTCAATATCATTGATAATGTTATCTCCACGACAATGTTTCCATTGATACTTCGATGATAAAATTGATGTCGTATAATTTACCACTAACAATTTCAATAACCTTACCTTCACTCATACTAAAGTAGATGCATCTTATTCCTAAAATATTTTTTTTATATGAATCCTAATGAATATTAACTCAAGAAATCTCCTCCATCTACCACCGCCATGATTCCTTTTCGGGCATTGTTTATACACTAGATATCACACCGCCTCATTTGTTTGCCCCCAACCAACTCCATTTCACACATGGATGTGTTCACAAGTACCTTATTCATAAATGACTTTTATTGGCCTCATATTCCATTTGATCCCACTTGCCTTGACACCATGTGCACACCTTTGAGGGTTTGGCCCACTTAGGATTGATTTGATGACCTCCTTCCTCCATCTCACTCACTTCACCTATATCATATGAATGTTTATTTGTTACCATTACCTATGGCCTCCATGTCTTTCATTTATTGGTCTTCCTTGCACGTACTTCCCGTTCCTCTCCACTCACAATTGATTGGCCAGTCTTGGCTTGACTACATTGTGGATATTAGATCCTAATCATAAAGATAGCTCATTTCGGACGCCTTTTGGTTGTGTTTCTATATGCAATGATTTAATCCTTTCTATACTTGGAACAACCGGTGCCCTCTGAATTCTCCAATGCAGACTCCATGAAGGGAGGAAGTGGATATCCTCGACAACTTATTTTAGTTTGTAGAGTCGCCACAAGAGGATCTTTAGCCTTTTTCTTATTCACAACAACGGAGGAAGGTGATCCCTTTTAATATTGAGAATGGGTGAATTTCACATGAGAAATTGGATGCATCGTTTCATCATCTTCATCACCTCTAGAACACTCATAGAATTTGACTTGTACATCATTCTCAACTTCTTCAACCTCTAGGAAATCATTGTCTTCACTTTCTTGTTCAAATCTTTCTTCATATTCTTGAGTCTTACAAACTACATTGATACATGGAGTCTCTAAGGCAAGCCTTTGGGGTGCTCCTGCAATCTAAATTCTATTAGGAATTTGATGGGATTCTCGTTGGGAAACTTCCCTCTTCAACATTGTCACTTCATTTACCAATTTTTGTAACAACGGATCTGTTCTCTCATCTTTTGGATGTTGGGCCTTACCCTTTGAAGGGTTCTTGATCTTCCTAGGATAGAATGAGGTCATCTTCTACTTCGATGGAAATCCTTTGAGCTTGTGCAATATTTCTCACTAAAAATCTTTGAAGGATGAATCCTACCTCCGTCACTTGAGCACCGATGAAGAACATTTTCACGTTGTATCGGAGGGCACAAATTCAAGAGGTATCCTTTTGAGCAACCTATTATAATGGGCTACGAAGTCACTAATAGTCATAGTCTCATTATATTCCTTCTTCATTTGATCTAACTAAACTAGGAGGTCTTGATAGTCTTCGGTAGATTTGAATCTTTTTTTGGAACTAGATTAATGTCTTCCTAACATGTGATGGAGTGGGAGGGTAAGAGATAAAACCACCCGGCTTCCTTTTCTTGAAGTGACTCCATGAATAACCTCACATACACATCCTCATAGTCAATTCCAAGAATTATGCATGATGTTATGAAGGCAAATATGTGTTCTTCAGGAAGTTGTGTGTCATCAAATTTGAACTTCAAAAGTTTTTGTGGGAACTTATCGATAGATCATTAAGAGGAGGTGCAAGAGCAAGTGGACCTATATTCCTTCCCCATGGAACAATGGGTTGGTGTCTCTCTCCTTCTTCTACCATTATTTCCTCTGCGCATTTGCTTCATCTTCCGCTTCTCTAAATTCTTCTCCCAATACTTCCTCCAATTCTTATTATTATTTACTAGGGAATTAAATGTTCAATGGTGGGTGGAAGGAAGGAGAAACAAGAGGAGTTACATGAGGAGTATCAATAGGGGTTTGAATAAGATTTCTAGGGTACCACTTAAAGACTTGAATGGTGATGAGGCTTGAGAGAATTAATATCGATTATCTCTAATTGGTTCTCATGGACTTTGCAAAGCCTCAAAAGTGGGATCAAAAATTCCTCACAACCTATTCATCCCGGTGTATCTTCTTACGACCAACTTGGGAAAATCATGCAACAAGAATATGAAAGGGCACGGTAGAATATGAAGTGTCACATGTAGGAACAAAAAGTAGGTTTTTAGCAATGGATTTTCAATTTTATATTTTTTTGGGTTTTTTTGGAATATATATATTTGATTTTGTGGTTCATAATTTAGGTAGAGAATATTCCAAGTATACCCCATGATGGGCATTAAAAACTGTTGGCAAGAAAATTTGTTTGATGGACAAATTGGTGGGTATCCGCCAACACTCTGAGACTCTAGGTCCCATTGCTTGAATGGTGTAGCTCCATTTATTATGCGTGAATGAAAGTGAAATTTGTGGGTGGCCTAAAGACCGGGGATCCAAGAGGAACAGTCTATTGAACCTGCAACAAAAGCTTGTAATTACTTATAAGTGAGGAATTTGCTAAGAAAGTATGAAAGGGAGTGGGAAAAGGAAAGGGGAATTAATATCTCGGGTAGAAAATCAGATTCCTATAGACATTAATTAGAGTAGTTCAACACACATATATGGAAAGAAAACAACTTTGTTATTGACATCAAGACAAGGTAGAATTAGGAACACAAAGTTTCAGTAATTCTCTCATCAAGAAAAGCAAGAAACTCCTTTCTTCTTCATTGATATTTTGGCAAATTTGTACATCTTTCTAGGGAATGGAAGAAAATATGAGAGGAGAATAGAGGAAATTTGTTCTCTTTTGCTTCTTCACAAGTAGTCTATACTCTTGAGCGTACAAAATTGAAAACCCTTAAGAATGAGGGTGCCATTACATTTTATAGACTTTGAGAAGACTCTTTGCCTACCCCCATGTGACCTTTCATTTTCCTTCTAACATGTGACTTTTGATATTCCTAGGAGTGAAATTAAGTCCCCTTTTATTAATGAAGGGTGACTTATTACAATGTTTTCTAAAGTCACATTTAAATGAATAGGATGAATGTCATGATTGCTCACAACGAAGAATTAGAAAGGGGGTAGAGAAGAGGAGAAAGAATGAGGAAGGAGGGGAAAGAAGAAATGCTCCAAAGGATGAAGATACCTTCGTCATTGATGAAGATCCGCCCTGAAGAAGTTGAAGATGAAAATATTATCCTATAATGACCTATAAAACACTACTACAATGATGTAAAGCTCCAATGAATTTCACTTTAAACAATTTTCCCTTGTTGATGATGATCACAAGATACCCCTTGTACATGATATACAACACCTCGGATTGTTGAATGAGTGTTTAAAAACACTATTCCAAGACCTCTCAAAGTGAGATTTGAGATGAACACAAACCTCACCCATGATGATGCATTCCTAATATCACAGTGAGAGTGAGGATCATTCTCTTGTTCCTTAGGATTTCACAATTGACATTCACTATGTTCAAATCTCTTGACACCTGCATCCCTATTCTACACACTATGCTACAATATTGTAAACTTTGCCTTAATTCTAGACATTGTTGAGCTCAAGATGATGTTTTCAGGACCCTTATGAAGTTCTCATTTCTCTTTTTGATCTATGAGGTCATCCTATTATCCCATGGAGAGTCCAAAAGTAGAAAGATGAGTGAAAATAGAGCCATTTGCAACTTTTTGCACCCATAATGGAAACTTTCTATTTTTAACAAGTAGGACCGGACCTGCTATTTTGGGACATATCACCCATTTTGCTCCAATATGACCTTCTAAACCTTTTGGCACATTCCATCCTCTTCCATTGATGATACATTTCTATTTTTAGCAACTTTCTATTTTTAGCAAGTTGTTTTTCTAGACCTATTATTTTGGGAAAATTGCCACTTTTTCCCTGTCTTTCATTTTGTATCTTTTCTGATTGTTTTGGGTGATCCATACTTGCAATTCAGGGAACTTACTATTTTTAGCATGTGGAGGAGCATAGAATATGCTATTTTTAGTAAGTGACAAAAATGGCCTCGGTTTTACGATGGGAAAATTATTTTTAGATTTGGCTCTTCGTTGCAATCTCTACCATGGTAGCCATTAATGGAGTCATTGAACTTTTTGAAAGTGTTCTTTCTCACCTTAGATTGCGATGAAACAAAATTCATTGGGATATGCTTTTCTCCTGAAATTTATGCTCATGATTTTAGCTTGATCTATCTCAGCCGAGTGATAGGAATTCAAAGGAACGAAATCCAGGGCACAAAATGTGCGTTTTTTTGCCATTAAAAATCCAGGCATCCCTTGAAATTATACAACTTACTTCTTGAAGGCCTCTGAAAATGGAGAAGTCTATAAAAATATCACTTTGATCCGTACACCCAGATTGTGAGATATGAGCTTTTTATGTTTTTGGCCATGAAGTCAATATGGCGAAGAACAAACATGGTGTCTAAAGAAATTTTAGGTTTAATGGAGGTTTTATAGCCATGAACATGGAGGAATGGAATAAAAATTGAGGAATGGTGGAGAAGCAATGTTTTTTTACTCTTTTCTTCTAGTAGTGGTTTTCTTGTACACACGAAGAAGTAATACGACAGTTTATTTTTACATTTTTGGCTTTCAAAATCCCCTTGGGCTTGGGTGCATTTTTGTGTCCCAACTTTCCCAAGGGGACAAGACATATGGTGCATAAAAATTTACCTCAACCTCAACTTGACAAGTGACAGATGGAGATTGGCCGGTGGAGGAGAGAGAGAGAATGAGCAATAAACACCCGGGGGCTGACACTGGGTCACATGGGGACCAAAACAAGGGCTAGGATTAGGCACATTTTTGTGTCCCATCTGTCCCATGGGGATGAGACACATGGTGAAAAAAATATGCCTCATTATGGTGTTAGCAAGTGTCACTTGTTGGTATGCGGAGGCAGAGAGGAGAGGGGGTTGAAAAATGGCTTACGGAGCACCTTTTGGGGTCACATGAGGAATCAAGGGCCAATTTGGGCATAGGGAACATTTTGTGTCCCAAATTTTCCAATGGGATGGGAAAAAAGGTGCAATAAAATTCACCTTCACCGAAAGTGTGACAACTAGCATAGCGGGATTCGACAACAAAGAGAGCTTAGGAAGGGTGCAAAGGGGCTTAACTAGCTTGTTTGAGCTCCATCTGGGGTCACATGATGGTCCAAGGGTATATCTTGGGGATGGGAGAATTTGTATTCCTTATGTGCCAAGGGGATGGGACATTTGGTTTAAGAAATTACGCCCAACCTAGGAATGACACGTGTCCACCTAGAAAAATGACTGTCTTAATGCATACCTTGGAGAGAGGCTTGACGAAGACATATCTTGAGCATCCAGAGGTCTTTCTAGGAACTTATTTATATAATTTTGACTAGAAATATCATTTTTAGAAGAATGGGATGGGTATTATTATCTTATTCTTCCTAAAACTCCCTAAAATATCCTTTTTTCTCAAGACCGTAGGTTGTGTATGCATAAAATAGATTGTAGGAAGAAAAGCTTATGTATTGTGAAAATATGAAACCACCATCACTTAGAGCATTGAAATAACTTTTCATTGATATTTTTACCTACAATTCATTATAGAGCTCTTGGAATAAATTCTTGAAGCTCGGGTGTTGTTTTGAGTTGTAAGCTCCTCCACCTTTGAAAAATTGTTTTTGTTGAACTTGTTCCAGAACCTCTGAAACTTTCCAAAATATTCAAAAATTAGTTGCAAAATGTTTCTAGCTCTTTAATACCACTTCTATATGAATTTGGGTCTTCAACTCCGCTTAAGAGGGTGTGCACCTACCTTAGAAAGGCTAAAAATAGTCATTTCTAAGTCTCTTGAAAAGTTTGCCTTGAAAGGCACCGTCCCAAAAGCACTTGATTGTACTTGTTTTCCCTAAATCACCTATAGGGAAGGTTGACATGACAAATATGAATCATTAGAAGGAAAAGATAGGCTTGACACGAGGGATAGGTTGATCCGGAGGGGTGCTCAGGAGGACTCACAAGCAAAAAAATCAGCACTAGGGTATAGTTGTCATGTTTTCAAGTTGAATTTTGCCCTTGCAAAAACACAGGGACAATAGTTGGCTCTCACTTGGGGAATCATTCTGGATTGAAAAAAGTGAGGACAGGATGAGAAGGAACTCTAGAATCTCATTTTATAATTTGGACTAGTGCCTTATCCATTGGGATTCATAGAGTCATTAAAAGAAATAGATAACTTGAAAGGAGTACACACACACACATACGAAAGGAACCACAAAAAAAACACACAAAAAGGAAAAAAAAACACTCAATAGGGGAAGGAAATAACACACCTAAATCACCTATGGTAAAATGTGGGGGATAACCCACTTTCACTATAGCACTTTTCTTTTTAGAAGTCACCTCTGAAGGGGTAACACTGGATGATGATGTTCTACATGAAGTCATTGATTGGTTCAAGAAAATAACTTCCTTTCCTAAACTTCTAATAAAAGCTAGGTGATTTCATGACTACCTACATACTTGGGAGGGGTGAGCCTACATGAGGCCTTTGATGCTCATAGTTTCACGCAAAGAGTTCATTACTCTTATTGTCTTTGAAGTCAACTTCAAAGTGAAAATTACCTTCCGTGTTCAGCCACATTACTAATCTCTCATTTGGAATTTCATTGTTTCCCAAAGGCTGATTTTGCTCGAATTGCTTGAATGTATTGATTTTTTTTCTCTTTCCCACATTCATGTTCATTGACATTTTTTCACAAGAATCCTTGAATTCATCTTTTTGTTTCATATCATTATGAGGTGTTTGAACGTTGAATGGAGGATAAAAATAACCTCATACCTATCTTGTATGGCCATAACATGAGCTAAGAGGTCAAGACTTAGCTTGGGATCCTCGAGTACCTTCTACTTGCTCTCAATATTTCTTGTATATAATCTTTCATTGAAACTACCAATAGTTCACCTTTACATTCATTTGAAGAATCCTCATTTTGAAATCCAAGGTAAGCATTTGGAGGAATTGTTTCATCATCCTAAAGCTCATTGCATTCTACTACTTCTTTGAGGTGGGGAGTCTCATCTTTGTAGGGCCTAAAACTCTTTGTTTCAACTTTTTCATCATAGAAAGAATCTTCCTCCTTGAATGGGAAAGAGAAGACTTTAATTTCATCAACAAATCCATCAATCATTTGCTTAAGAGGGATATTCTATTTTTTTACCTTGCTTTATTTCATCATGACCTATATTTCAATTGACCAAGGATTCGATGTCGATTCATACTAGACTTGTAAATCCATATGGCTTGCATCAGGAGTTCAAGGCTGAGATGAGGGTTTTATGTTTCTTCCTAAATCTTAGTAATTCTTGTACAAAGTCTTCTTTTGAAAGCTTGTCACAAGTTGGATTTTCTCCTTCATGAGTGACATGATCGAGGGAATCTTCATCTTCAAATGGGAATGAGAATTCTTCCTCATCATGGGTGAACACATTATCTAATTTCTCATTGGAACTCATTAAGAATCATTTCATCTTCCTTATGGTCTATATCATTTAGTAACTCAAGGTACTCATCCTTCGACACAAAATTTCTCAATACCTCTTTAAGATCTATAACACCTTAGAAATGGATGCTTCATCCTATTAAGGTGGGAATCTCATCCTCGTCTTTAATTTTTACAAAATGATTCATCTTCCCACTATTTTGGTACAAGATGTTAGCTCTCGGGTTTCTCAACTTTTACACCAGTATATCTCATCTTCTTTTCGAAGAAAAAATTTTCCATATCTCCCTTAACCGAGAATGGCTATGAAATACTAATTCATTGGAATTTTTCCTCCCAAGTCTCTCTACAGAATTTTCTACCTAAGAACATTCCAAATGAAGTCGGAATTTCTGCTACCAAGATAGTCATTGACACCTTCTTATCTAGAAATTCAATGAGAGTCACCTCCGCATCATCATTGATCTTTCCCACAAGTGGGACCTCCTTTGATTCCATGGAGTAACATGAGCCACTGACTTATGTCAAGGTGAGTCCAAGAGCATTGGCCACCTTTATAGGAATTACATTGTCAGAAGCACCTAAATCTATTATGTAATTATTCAATGATATCTTCCAATAAGAAGGGAGACATAGAAAGGATCAATCTTATCAGTCTTTGATGCACTCATGGAAATCATGCTATATGATGGAGGTGTAGGTGGGGTTGGTAGTAGTCCTTTATAACTAGGGTTATGGTATTGGGATGTGAATTACTACCTTTGACATGTTGGACAAGCTTCTCAAACTATTTGGGATGAGTCTAAAAATACTCAAATTTAGAAATCTGCACTTTGGATTTGTTCACATGTTCTATGATATCAAAAGGAGAAGATGCAAACAAGGGGGGATGAAGGCATTACTTTTGAAGTCAAGATAGGCTTGGAAGTGGGAGTGGATGTTTGGGAAAAAGGCTGAATTCAAAAGGTACATTAGGGTATTTTGAAGGACTATATTTTGTAGGAGCGAAGTGAAGTTTAGGAGGAGCATGGGAAGACTTACTTGGAATAGTCGATGCCCTCTTGCTTGCCATGGGGTCAGGTTTCTCAATGCAGACTCCATGGAGGGTGGAAGTGGAGATCCTCGACTAATTATTTTAGTTTGTATAATTGCCACAGGAGAATCTTCATCCTTTTTTTTCTTCACAAGAGGATGAAGGAGATCCCTTTTTAGATTGAGAATGGGTGAATACCACACATGAGAAACTGGGTGCATCCTTGTCATCATCTTCAGAATACTCATATAATATTATTTTTTTGTATCATTCTCAACTTCTACAACCTCTAGGAAATCATTATCTTCACTTTCTTGTTCAAATCCTTCTTCATATTCTTGAGTCTTGAAAATTGCATTAACAGGTGGAGCCTCTAAGGAAAGCCTTTGGGGTGCTCCTGTGATCTGACTTTTGTTAGTACTTTTATGAGATTCTCATTGGGAAGTTTCCCTCTTCAAAATTGTCACTTTATTTACCTATTTTTGCAACAACAAATATGTTCTCTCATCTTTGTGATGTTGGGCCTTACCCTTTGAAGGGTTCTTAATCTTTCTAGATAGGATGAGGTCATCTTCTACTTTGATGGAAATCTTTTGAGCTTGTGTGAGATTCCTTGGCAAACATCTTCAAAGGATGAATCCTACCTCCAGAATTGAGCACTAATGAAGAACCTTTTCATGTTGTCATCGAGGGAACAACTTCAAGAGGTATCCTTTTGAGCAACCTGTTATAACGGACTACAAAGTCCCTCATAGTCTTGTTTGATTCCTTCTTCCTTTGAGATAACTAGAATAGGAGGTCTCCGAGAGTCTTCGATAGATTTTAATATTTCTTTGAAACTAGATTGAATGTCTTCCCAACATGTGATGGAGTGGGAGGATAAGAGATAAAACTAGCTTGTGAATTTTCTTGAAGTGATTCCACGAATAACCTCACAACAACATGCTTGTGTTCAATTCTAAGAATTCCACATGAGGTTATGAAGGTAAAGATGTGTTCTTCGGGAATCTATGTGTCGTCGATTTGAACTTCAGAAAGTTCTTGTGGGAACTTGTCAGTAGATCATGAAGAGGACATGCAAGAGCAAGTGGACCTGTATTCCTTCCCCATGGAACAATGGGTTGGGGTATCTCTCCTTCTTCTACCATTATTGCATCTTCTTCCTTTCAGCTTCCACTTCTGCAAATTCTTCTCCTAATTCTTATTCTCCTTCACTAGGGAATTCAATGTTCAATGGTGGGTGGAAGGTAGGAGAAACAAGAGGATTTGCAGGGAGTATCAACAAGGGTTTGAATAGGATTTATAGGGGTACCACTTGAAGACTCAGATGGAGATGAGGCTTGAGAGAAGTAGTAGGGATTATCTTTGATTTGTTCTCATGGATTTTATAAAGCCTCAAAAGTGGGATCAACAATTCCTCTCAACCTATTCAGCTTGGTGTATCTTCTTTCAACCAACTTTGGGAAAATCCTACAACAAGAATATGAAAGGGCACTATGGAATACAAATGGTCATATGCATGAATCAACAAAGGGGGTTTTAGCAATGGATTTTAAATGTTTTATATTTTTTGATTTTTTTGGAATATTTTTTTGTTGGATTTTGTAGTTCATATTTTTGGTGTAGAATATGCCAAGTCTACCCCACAGGTGAGCACCAAAAAATTGTTGGTGAGAAAATTTTTCAGGTGGACAAATTGGTGGGTATCCATCAATGCTCTAAGACTCTAGGTCCCTTTTCTTGAATGGTGTAGCTCCATTTATTATGTGTGAATGAAAGTGAAATTTTTGGGTGGCCTAAAGGCCGAGGATATAACAGAACACTCCTAAAAACCTACGTCAAAAACATGTAATTACTTGCAAGGGAGCAATTTGTTGAGAAGGTAGGAAAGGGAGTGGGAAAAAGAAAGGGGGATTAATACCTCAAGTAGAAAATCAGATTCCTATAGACATTAATCAGAGTAGTTCAACACACATATATGGAAAGAAAACAACTTTGTTACTAGCATCAAGACAAGGTAGAATTAGGAACACAATGTTTTAGTAATTCTCTCATCAAGAAAAGCAAGAATCCTTTTATATTCATTGATATTTTAGAAAATTTGTACATAGTGAGGGAATGGAAGAACATATGAGAGGAGAATAGAGGAAATTTTATATCTCTTTTACTTCTTCACAAGTAGTCTCTACTCTTGAGCATACAAAATTGACAACCCCTAATAATGGGGAATCCATTATAGTTTATACACTTTGAGAATACTCTTCACTTATCCCCCATGCGACCTTTCATTTTCATTCTAACATGTGACTTTTGATATTCACGTGAGTGAAATTAAGTCTCCTTTTATTAATGAAGGGTGCCTTATTACAATGTTTTCAAATTCACATTTAAATGAATAGGACGAACACCATGATTTATCACAATGAAGAATTAGAAATGGGGTAGAGAAGAGGAGAAAGAATGAGGAAGGAAGGGAAAGAAGAAATGCTCCAAAGGATGAAGATACCTCCGTCATTGATGAAGATCTACCCCAAAGAAGTTGAAGATGACAATCTTGGCCTCTGATGACCTCTACAACACTGCTACATTGATGTGAAGCTCTAATGAATTTCACTTTGAACAATTTTCCTTGTTGATGATGATCACAAGCTACCCCTTGTACATGATATACAGACACCTCAGACTGCTTTGAATGAGTGTTTAAAAACACTATTCCAAGACCTCTCAAAGTGAGCTTTGAGATGAACACAAAACTCACCCATGATGATGCATTCCCGTTCTCATCACCGTGAGAGTGAGTATTATTCTCTTTTCCTTATGCTTTCACATTGACGTTCACAATGCTCAAATACCTTGACACATGCATCCCCATTACGCACATAGTGCTTTCAATATATTTCTCTTTTTTTTTAGCCACGAGGTCATACTAAAATCCCGTGGAGAGTCCAAAAAGTAGAAAGATAAGTGAAAATGGAGGCATCTTTAACTTTATACACCCATAATGAAGACTTTCTATTTTTAATAGGTAGGACCAGGACTTGCAATTTTAGGACATATCACCCGTTTTGCTCCAATATGATCTTCTAAACCTTATGGCACATTCCATCCTCTTCATTGATAATGCATTACCTTTTTTAGTAACTTTCTATTTTTAATAGGTTGTTATTTTGGACTTGTTATTTTGGGAAAAATGCAACTTTTGCCTTGTCTTTCATTTTGTATCTTTTGTGATTGTTCTGGGTGATCCATACTTGGAATTCAGGGAACTCGCTATTTTTAGCATGTGAAGGAGCATAAAATATGCTATTTTTATTAAGTGAAAAAAATGGCCTTGGTTTGCAATGGGAACAATATTTTTAGATTTGGCTCTTCATCGCGATCTCGTGCTCCAAATTTCATTGTGTTTCGCCCATCGAGAATGCTTGGAAATAAAAAAATTTTTTTGTGTGAAAGCTTTAGGCATGAAGCTACCATGATAGCCATTAATGGATTCACTAAGATTTTTAAAGTGTTCTTTCCTACCTTAGAATGCGATGAAACCAACTTCACTTGGGATAGGTTTTCTCCTGGAATTTGTGCTCATAGTTTTAGCTTGATCTATCTGCCAAAGTGATGGGAAGTCGAAGGAATGAAGCCATGGAAAAAATGGGGGTTTTTTTTCCTTTAAAATTATGGGGAATTGCTTAAAATCCTGAAACTAGCTTCTTGAAGGCCTCTAAAAATGGAGAAGTTCTAAAAAATCTCACTTCGATCCGTGCACCGGATTGTGAGATATGAGCTTTTTACATTTTTGGCCATGAAGTCAATCTGGCAAAGAACGGACATGGTGTATAGAGAAATTTCAGGTTTATGAAGTTTTTGTATTCATGAATATGGAGGAATGGAAGAAAAATGGAGGAATGAAGGTGGGCAATTTTTTTCCACTTTTCTTCCGACAACGGTTTTCTTATACGCACGAAGAAGCAGTACGATAGTTAATTTTTTACATTTTTTGGCTTTCAAAATCCCCTTGGGATTAAAATATACCAAGGGTATGGGAAATATGGTGCATGAAAATGTGCCTCAATCACATCTTGACAAGTGGCAGATGGAGATTGGCCGGCGGAGGAGAGAGAGAGAGAGAGAATGAGCAATAAGCACTTGAGGATTGACATTAGGTTACATGGGGACCGAACAAGGGATAGGCTTAGGTGAATTTTTTTCCCATATATCCCAATCATATGGGACATAATGTGCATAGAAATACACCTCATCTTGGTGTTGACAAGTGTCACTTGCTGGTTTGTGAAGGCAGAGAGGAAAAGGGGTTGAAAAATGGCATGTGAAGCACCTTCTGGGGTCACATGAAGAATCAAGGGCCAAGTTAGGAATGAGGGAAATTTTTTTGTGCCAACTATCCCAAGGGGATGGGAAAAAGTTGTAATAAAATTTACTCTTACAAGAAGTTGACAAGTGGCACTATTAGATTTGATGACTGAGAGATAGCTTAGGAAGGGTGCAAAGCGGCTTAATTGGATTTTTTGAGCTCCATCGGGGTCATATGATGGTCCAGGGGGTTATCTTGGGGTTGGGAAATTTTTGTCTCCCTTGTGTCCTAAGGGGATGGGATATTTGGTGCAAGAAATTACACCTTAACCTAGGAGTGACATGTGTCCACCTAGAAAAATGACTAAGTCTCAATGCATACCTTGGAGAGAAGCTTGACGGAGACATATCTTGAGCATCCGAAGGTCTTTTCAGAAATTATTTATAGAATTTTGAATGGAAAGATAATTTTGAGAATAATGGGATGGGTATCATACTCTAATTATTCATGTAACCCCCTAAAATAGTCTTTTTTTCTCGTGATCGTAAGTTGTGTATGCAAAAATAGATTATAGGAAGAAAATCTTGTCTTGTGAAAAATATGAAACCACCATAACTTAGAGAACTGAAATACATTTCCATTGATATTTTGTTTAACCTATAATTCATTATGGAGCTCTCGAAATCACTTCCTGAAGCTCAGGTGTTGTTTTGAGTTGCAAGCTCCTTCACCTTTGAAAACCCACTTTTGTTGAACTTGTTCCAAAACCTCTGAAACTTTCCAAAATATTCCAAAATCAGATTGAAAATTTTTCCTATCTCCTTAATACCACTTCTATATGAATTTGGGTCTTTAGCTCCACTCTGTAGGGTGTGCACCTGCCTTAGAAAGGCTAAAAATAAATATTTCTAAGTTTGCTAAACAATCTACCTTGAAAGGTATTATCCCGAAAGCACTTGAATGAACTTGTTTTCCCTAAATCACCTATGGAGAAGGTTGAAACAAAAATATGACCTATTATAAGGATACAATAGGCTTGATGTGAGGGATAGGTTGATCTGGAGGGGTGCTCGGGAGGACTCACAAGCAAAAAATTTAGCACTAGGGTATAGTTGTCTTGTTTTCAAGTTGAATTTTGCCCTACAAAAACATAGACAACAACCAGATCTCACTTGGGGACTCATTCTGGATTGATAAAAGTGAGGAAAGGATGTGCAGGAACTCTAGAATCTCATTTTATAATTCAAACTAGTGCCTTATACATTGGGCTTCATAGAGTTATTAAAAGCAACAAATAGCTTGAAAGGAGTACACACACACTCATAAGGAACCACACAACACACAAAAGGGAAAGAACACACACAATATGGGAAGGAAAGAACACACCTAAATCACCTATGGTATAATGTGGGGGAAAACTTGATTTCACTATAGAACTTTTCTTTTCAGAAGTCACCTCTAAAGGGGTAACACTGAATGATGATGTTCATTGAATCCATTGACGGTTCAAGAAAATAACCTCCTTTCCTCAACTGCTTATGAAATCTAGGTGCTTTCATGACTACCTGCATACTTGGGAGGAGTGAGCCTACATGAGCCCTTTGATGCTCGGAGAGTCCATTACTCTTATTATCTTTGAAGTCTTTTTAGAGTGCAAATTTCCTTTCATGTTCACCCACTTTGCTGATTTCTCATTTGGCATCTCATTGTTACCCCAAGGCTGATTTTTGCTCAAATTTCTTGAATGTCTTGAGTTTTCTTCTTCCCACATTCATGTTCATCATAATATATTCCACAAGAATCCTTGAATTCATATTTTTGTTTCATATCGTGATGAGGTGTTTGAACGTTGAATGGAGGATCAAAATAGCCTCATACCTATCTTGTATGACCATAGCATGAGCTAACAGTCAAGAGTTAGCTTGGGATCCTCCATACCTTCTACGCTCTCGGTATTTCTTATACAAAATATTTCTTTGAAACTACCAATAGTTCACCTTTACATTCATTCAAAGAATCTTCATTTTGAAATCCAAGGCAAACATTTGGAGGAATTGCATCATAATCCTGAAGCTCATTACATTCAACTACTTATTTTTAGTGGGGAGTCTCATCTTCGTAGGGCATAAAACTCTTTGTTTCAACCTTTTCATCATAGAGATAATCTTCCTCCTTGAGAGTCTTATCTCTTGCCTTCTTTTTGGTCTTACACATCTTACAACCTTACTGAAACTTAACTTATTTATCTTTTACGACCTTGGACACTAGCGCCCAGTTAGGACACAAGTTCCCAAGTTCTCTTATCCCTATTGGGAAATCCTAACCCTATCTATCCTTTTCTTACCCTTTTGTGTCTCTTTTACCTCTTGGGCATATTTTAATATTTTGGGTCGACCTTGTAGTTGTCAATTACGATATTTAAACAAGGGAATCATATATATACTTAGTTATTTTAGTAAAATAAGGGGCCAAGCACTAACAATATCTATTATCACCTAATATTTCATCAAAGACACAAGATCATTTCAAAGGAATTCATCTAGAAAATCCATACAAGGGACAAGGGATGCATCACTCTACATACACAACATAGGAGGGGAAGTTCATTCTATTCCATCTCACACATTTACATACTTGGAGAATTCTAGATCTAGCCCACTATCATAGTGTAACTTGCACAAGGGAAACCTAGGGCATCATTACACACACATTCACACAGAACTACATGGAGTCTAAGATGTAGTGTAGTGCTTGGTCATAAGATCACTCTTTGGGTGACCGTTGGGGTCAATCCGACTCCCCATTCTACATCTTCTTTATTAGGTTTAATGTGGTTTTGGGCATGTACAACTAGGTATCTATTTGGTAGGTTACATGTATAACCAACGACATTGGAGCAAAACCAAAGCGAAAAAAGGAAATCAATAATGAATATCCTCACGCCTGAAAAGATCGAAACTAAGGATCGGGTGGACACTAACGCCTATAAAGTCACTAGCACCTAGGTGCTACTATCCCCAAGTGGGCACTTCTATCCCGCACATATCTAAGTTTTAGAACATCCAGTGATTCCTAACAAAACTCTTCCCATTCTCGCCTTTGATGAGTTCCTCAACCCAAATCACTAGGAAATCAATTAAGTCATTTATCTCTCCCACTTGCTTAGGTTTCATATTATTGCTTGCTTGTTGTTTGTCCATTTAACTTATTATATCATTTGTATATCATTAGTTGATAGTTACTCTAAAATTAGACTTAATTTAATTTAAATTAAATCAATAATTGATACTTTCCCTAACTTGACTTTGATAATGTTCCTTTTTACTTACATACGTAAGTGTATGAATGCCCTAGAATGAGTATGTAGAGTATGTGGATCTTAAGGGAGTCTTGGAATAACTTTTCTTGTGATTTCTCTTAGTGTTTTCTCATTATAATGCTAGGTGCCAAGTAGAATTAATGCCCTCCTTAATGGGAGATGAATAACTTGTTTATATATGTGTTTTGGATCTGGAAAACTCAAATAAGGCCAACTAGGAATGTACCAAAGGGATTCAAATTAGAAAAGTGTCGTTATAGGAGGAGGGACCAAAGAGTAAAGGTTAGCCCATAGTGTATGGGCGCTATGTCCCTCCTTATATGTTATGGTTCCCGATGCATGCACAGTGATCCGGAAGTTAGAATTGTGATATGTGAGGGTATAGCCTAATTTTATGGATTAATATGACCATTTTGTGAACAAATAGGTTGTGTGTGCAAGTAAGAATGAGTGGGATATAGCTAGGGATAGGATAATTGGTAAAATTGAGCAAGTGTGAACTAGTGCGAGGTTGTTGTTGTGACAATTTTTGTTGTTATAAGTCACGAATTACCAAAATGAGTGTCTATAGTTTGAAGTACGATCGATGGTTCCGGGAGCCACATACTTCAACGACCATCCACACCTCTTCTACGCCATTTTTCCCTCTTTAGACACTCATTTTGGTAGTTCATGTCTTGCAATAATGCAAATTGTATACCACTTTTGCACTAGCCACTCTTGTTCAATTTGACCAATAATGCTATCTTTAGCTATATCTCACGCACTCTTGCTTGCAAACACAACCTATTTGTTCACATAATGGTCACATTAATTCATCAAATTAGGATTTACCTTCGTATATGACAAACCCAAATTGCAAATTAATTACACACACATTTGGGACCATAGTGCCCGGCCTTAAATGATGAAAATGTATATACGTTATGGGTCGACTTGGACACTTTCACCCCTTCCCCTCCAATGACACTTTTGTTGATTTGAACCTCTTTTTACAATCCTAGTTAGATTTACCATAGTTTTCCAGATCCAAACACATATATAAGAAAGTTATTCATCTCTCATTAAGGAGGCCATTCTATCTACTAAGCACCTATCATGTTAATGAGTGAATACTAAGTGCAATCATGAGCAAAGCTACTCCAATACTCCCTTGAGCTATCACATACTCTGCATATTCATTTAGGGTAGCCCTCCACTCATATTTGTAAGCACAAAGAGAACATCATCTAAAGACAATCTAGGGAAAAGATCAAGTATGATCACATTGTTGCAAGCTCGTGGTTATGAATATGGTTGTATGCATTCTAGATATCACATGCTAGGTAAGAATAACATGTGGTTTTAACCCTTTTTGGAGTATTCAAAACATCAAGTGGTGCACAAGAGGTTATCATAACCCAACTAATGTTTATTTTGTAGGACTCCCTCACCATCTAGAGTTTTGAAGATTCAATCAACTACATAACGAGCATCACACAATGTCAAAGGTCCAAATTACATACAAGAATATATCAAGAAGCAACACACAACCAAAAAAATTAGGAGCTAAATGTGTATAGGGATAAAACCATACAAAAAGGTCCATAATGTATCTCACTATGATATAAGTTTGACAATATGGTCCAAGAATATTTTTAAGGCACGGTTTAAGAGATGAAGCTTTATTAGACCAATTCCAGCCCTTTACGGTCATCAACCTAACCCAAATCAATGCGAAGGCATTATATTAGCTGAGTCACTCTTCATCCCCTATTGCTAGTAATTTGTTTCATTATCTTCTTAAAAATTCAATATTATGGAAACCCTTTATTCATATCAAATGAAGAAGCTGCAATGTTTATAGACATTGAAAAATTATAACAACATCCATGGAAAGTGGATCAAATATACTAAGTATGGCAAATATGCAGAAATAGCATATTGCCCCTAACTAATCATATCTAGAACATCCGGGAAGTAGTAAACTAATAATAACATATCCCCCACTAATCTAGGGACATGACAACTAACTCGATAACTAACTAACAACTAAGTAAGTTAAAGTAATAAAATTTTATTAATTTAACTTTACAAATTAGTAAATGATGAATTAACCTAAGTTTATTCCTAACATATTTGTCGTTATTTATCTTCCTTTATGTATTATCTTGATATTGCTACAATTAGCTTTATAAACTAATTGATTAGGATAATCTATCATCGATTACAACCACTTATGAATTTAACCATTTAGGTTAAATCATTTGGTGAACCTACTATTGGCCAAACTCTATTTTCCTTAGGATCCCTAAGTTTTCGTAATATACATCTACTTATTTTCTTTAATTTTGCACATTCATATGCATATGATCTGCTTATTTTGTGTTTTCAGGATTTATAATGGATATCTCTTTGTTAACATATCTTGAGACCCACCCTGTATGCATGTAAAATCACACAACTACTCTTAAGGATACCTGCATCCATTCAAATACTTCTACCACCTACATATCATATAGTATCTCGGTTGGCCTCGATGAATGATTAACATATTAAATTCATCTAATCAATATATTCCTTCTCAAATTGTCATTGATAATGATCCTTCATTATATATCCAATTCAAAATTTGTAATACATTGGTAAAACATGATCTTATCGATAATGGCTCGACATAAACATATGTAACATTTTTACATAAAATAAGACTTGATGTTAATGAACTAACTCCCTCTACCATATGTATTTATGGGTTTGAAAATATTCAAGTGGGTATTGGGGGAATAACTTTACCCAACATACTAGGTATTTGTACTCTTAATGTTACATGTTTATCATTCCTAATAACCTCAATTATAACATTCTTTTAGTTTGGCCTTGGTTGTACATAACGTACCCTCTACTCTACATTCATGAGTTAAGTATTTGTATCATTGAGTGATATACAATGTTTTGGTTGATCCATCACCCTTCAAGTTTTACAATAATGTTGAGCCTTAGAACCCACATACTCCCATTATTAGGCCCAAAAGGTATATCATTGATTACAATACATATGGTATAGGTTATCAATATTTGTTACAACATGGCGTTTCTGGGAATGGTCTTGGAAGAAATGGTTAGGGTGTCCTTGATCCTGTGTCCCTTCCCAAACAACTTGATAAGATTGGAATTGGCTATGATCCCCATCATTCCCAATCCCTCTCTTTGAACACACGTTTTCTTCCCTCCAGATGCCTCCAAGAGGTATGTATTGCCTCTTCTAGATAAAATCTCTAATTGGTCAACCCACACCTTATTGGCAATGTCGCCTCTCCGCCTTACCAATTTTGGATGAATTTCTTAATGATGAAGCCCTCCTTGAATACATTGGGGATCATGAGCATCTTCCTTCCCACGTTCATAATAAAAGGTTTCCCCATTCATTACACAACATTGCATACTTTGGAAAAATTACCCTTACCCTACTAGCATAGACACTAATACACCCGACACTATTCCAACACAACCAAACATTGAGGACCGATCTACACTAATTAACGAAGAGACCACACCATATAACTTAGGCACCACCGATGACCCTAACTTGGTTCTTTTGACCACGTCTCTCTCGGTGATACTAAGAAAAATGTTATTAAGAAGGTTCTTAAGGATTTTCTGGATCTTTGTGCATGACACTATAACAACATGTTCGACATTGACCCTTTGGTGGCCATGCACAACATTGTGCTCCAAGATGGTGTTAAACATGTCTAACAAAAAAATTATAAGATACATCCTCATGTTGCATTATTGGTTAAAGGAGAAATACAAAAATTTTTATGTTGCATTCCTTTGAGCTATTAACTATCCACAATGGGTTTCCAACATCGTTTTCGTAATGAAGCCTAATGGCCAAATCCATTGTTGCACCAAATTCCACAACCTTAACAAAGCATGCCCTAATGATTGTTTTCATTTGTCACTTATTGCCACAACCGTTGAATCCATTGTTGGTCATGACATAATTTCATTTATGGATGGTTTTACAGGATATAATCAAATGAAAATTAACCCTCCCGATCAAGAAAAGACATATTTTACTACCCCAGGGAAGCTGCTTTCTATATTGTTATGCCTTTTGGCCTCAAGAATGTTGGAGGCACTTACCAACGTGTCATGACTCATATATTTGATAATTACATTCAAAAATCATTGAGGAATATGTTAATGTCATACTTGTAAAGTCGAAACATTGCAGTGACCATGTTCATGATCTCAGAAAACTATTCAAAAGTTTGAGGTAGTATAATGTAAGACTCAACCCTAAAATATGTCTTTGGTGTTACTACTAGAAAGCTACTAGGGTACATCATATCATCAACAAGGTATCAAAATTAACCCACAAAAATTTGAGCCATTATAGACATGCCCTTGCCATGTAACCTTCACAAGCTACATTCATTACAAGGAAAGATACAAGTTATCCATTGGTTCATCGCGTGACTCTATGATAAAACCCAATCGTTTACACTTTTAATGAAAAAAGATAATAAGTTTGTATGTGATGAGATGTGTTAATAAGCCTTTGATGCCATTAAATCTTATCTTCTCAAGCCACCTGTTTTGGCACCTCTAGTTCTAGATCGACCATTACTTGTATACATTTTTGTAACCTTTCTTGTGTTGGGTGCCTTGCTTGCTCAACATGATGATGCTCATTGGGAACACATTATCTAGTATATTAGTTGTACATGTAGTCACGAAATCACACATTTACTATAACATTTATACCACCGAATATGTTAATTTACATATGGATCTTGCATGATAAAAGTATTCACTAGTGACCTATTTCTAGGGTTTTTGTGGTCAGTGAGTTAGTCATCTTGGTTGTTTGTCTAGTTCAGTCGTCAGTTGTCTCTGTAGTTTTGGCCATCTCTTACGATATCTCAAATATCATAATAAGCTCAATTGTCATCTTTTAGTCTACATCCAGTACCTAAGGTTGCCTTCAGGGCACAATGGGGTGCCCGGTCCGTGATTTTAGGCACCCGTGTCATCATGATTTGTGGTCTTAATTTCTTTATTCGAGGTTGGTCCTAACGGTCACCTCGTGTATTCCCCTAGGTCATAGTCGGTAGTTTCGGGTCACTAGTGTTGAAATTTGAGCAAGATATCCCTATATAAACAAAGCATACTCACTACATTATGCATGTACATCACACACATCAAGGGAAGCTATCTACTAAGGTAAGGGACTGCATTTGGGCTTCTTCTACATCTGCATCACATCTACATCACACAAGCACAAGGGGAAAGGGTTGTATTCTTTCCATTCTATCCATTATTTTCCATTTTACATCTAGATATTGCCCTTATTACCACGTCATTGGCGCTAGGGCATCCTAGGCACAAGATTACACACACACACACACACACACACACACACACACACACACACACACACACACACACACACACACACACACACACACACACACACACACACACACACACACACACACACACACACACACACACACACACACACACACACACACACACACACACACACACATTAGGTTACTGTAATGTTCTCAGAATGTAGCAACACTTAGTAATATGTCCACTTGTTTGGTGGGTAAGGAAAATCCAACCCCACTAACCTTTTGTTTTGCAGGTCATTATTCAGTTCATCCAGTGTGACAAACAAGTAGGGTTTCATATCTCCTTACGACGACACTGCCGAACACGAATCGAGTATTTGCATAGTTCGCGCACCTGAATCTAGACCAAGGCACCCTGAGGTGCCCCATTACACTCCCAAACACCTCAGTATAAACAGACAATCAACTTCTTCCCTTCCTGAAGTCATTCGGCCATAGCCCTTTGCCCATTACTCTACATGCTAGTTTCCTACAGTCAACGTACGATGAAGGTAAGTTATTTATAGGTTAATAACATATTCCTCTCATTTCTATTATTTTTATCAATTCAAATACAAAATAAAAACATTTAGTTCTATTATAGCACTTAGTTTCTATTTAGATTAGCTCATAAAATAGCTAAAAACACTATTTTTAGTTAATCACACACTACTACTATCATATAAATACAATTATAGTTACATTGAAAAAATTGTTGGACCCCTAAAAGTAACTAAGTACCTAAGGCGTGAAGCCTTGTAATGCGTGAAATCGGGTGCGAAGGCATGCACAAAAGTAATTCTTGGAGAGGCGTGAAGGCTCACGTCGGGCATAATGGATTCGAGACTTAGTAAGTTTTGGACAACAAGAAAAGATGCGCATAGGGAGTGAATGGAAAAGTGACTAGATATAGATGTGGATAAGCTATGGAGACTTGTAGATCAAGGAAAGGATATTCCAGGGAATCAATACAATTATCATGAAAGGATAAGGAGTTGAGGTTGTTAAGGATTAGTTGGCACATGCTTGCTAAGGGTAATGCGATTGAGGGAACACATGGTGACACTTAGCATATTACTAGGTAGTGGTAGAGCAATGATGAAAGGATTCCATCAGGATTTTGCAGGTAATTATGAGCGGTTAAGATGGAAGGAGGATGATTATGCTATGAGTATTATGGTTTTCAGAGAGTAAGGGATAGATAAGAAAATATAGATAGGGAGTACGAGAGAGGGAAAAAAGGTGTAATTGTGAGATCTGTGATGAAAAGTAAGCTTTGCTAGTGTGAACATTTCCAAAAAAATGGAAATCTCTTGATGTAATCTTGGCTACCATATTTTGGCTTATAAATATAATGAAGTGACTCTAAAAAATTATGTGACGTATCTTGTTTTGTGTTTTTCCCTTATGTTCATGTGTGTGTTACGGGTTTCCTTGATGATATTCATGGGTTAATTCTACTACATTTAGTTAATCATATTAATCTATGCTTGGAATGCATTAGGTTAGGAGTTAATGCGCATATCTTAAATTCCATGAATAAATGCACTTATTATCTGGTTATATCACATCCTCGTGTTAAGGAGCGTTATCATGAAGCTCACATAAAGAGGGACTCGATGCTGCTGCACGCGCCTCGGGTGAGCTCCAGGACTAATATGGCTGATATGATGGTGCACTTGGGATTGGTTGTTGAAACATGCAAAGATAATAGAGACTACAAAAATTTTCCTAGGACTCATTTTTTTCATGGACAAGCTACATCACTACATGATAAATGTGGAAATTCGTGTTATTACTAAATGGGACCCCTATCATATTTTCTCTCATAAATTAATTTATCAGTCGTTTAGCCTAATGGGTGATGTTACTTACTGAATTTGATCTCAAGTTCATTAAAAAAATATCAATAAATGGACAAGTTATCACCGATCAACTAGTCACACTCCCGAAAGAGACAACCCTTATCATGTATGCGAGGATTTTCATGGTGACTATACTATTTACAACATTGAATAATAAGCATGGACTATGTATTTTGACAGTTTTCATCATGCCACCATGGTTGGAGCAAGAATTGTTTTGATCACACCTCATGGCAAAGCAATGCCATTTTCCTACCACTTAGGCTTTTCCTACACAAATAACATTGTTGAATACGAAGCACTAATACTTGGCCTATCCATAGTCTACACTCTCCAAGTACACCGTCTTTAAATCTTCATATATTCTCATCTCATTGTCAATTAGGTTGGTGGTGTTTATCAAACAAAGGAAGAAAAGTTGATTTAATAGAATACAATTATTACAAACCTTCTAATCATATTTGATTCTTACATTATTTCTTATATCTATTATAAATATAATAGGAGACGTAGATGTTATGACTAGTATTGCATTTTTGATCCCGCTCAACATCAAGGATGACCATGTTACCTTTACTATTCAAGATTTACGTTTTCCTTCTATTGAATTTCACATGATTGAAGCCCTATAAGTTCTTGCGGTGAGAGTTAGCATTGATGATTTTAAATGGTATATTGATATCTATAACTTTCTTTACCATTAAGCTTGACTAGATAACATATCACTCCAAAATCGTGTGGGTTGTGTTGCAGAGGCCTCTCACTATGTTCTCATTGGGGGATCATTATTTAAATGCACTTTTAATGAAAATATTCTACGTTTCGTAGGTGTTAGCAAAATTACCTAGCCCTATCACAAATCCATGACAATGTATGTGGAGGTCACTTTAGCAAGAAGGCTATGTCTCAAAAATTGTTGTGACAAGGATACTATTGGCCTACCATGGAACAAGATTGTTTTGAATACACCAAAATATGTGATCAATCTTAATGACATAGTAATCTTAGCCATGTTCCAACATATTAATTACAACCTATTGTATCTTTATGGAATTTTTCTCTATGGGGATTTGACCTTGTTGGAAAATTAAATCTTGAATCAGTCGATGGACACAAATTCATCATTACGTCCACCAAATATTTCACTAAATGTCCATCATTATTTCCACCAAATATTTCACTAAATGTCCATCATTATTTCCACAAATATTTCACTAAATAAACAACACCTTTACATACCACCATTAATGAAGATATCTATCAATTCCCAACCACACATATTATCACTCATTTTGGGGTTTTATCCACAATTGTCATAGATAATGGGTCGTCCTTTAAAAATTATACGATCAAGAAATTTTGTGCTAAGTTCAAAATCAAGCATACCTTCTCCACTCCTTGTTATCCTCAAGGGGATGGTTAGGTAGAGGCCACTAATAAGACTATCATCAAGAAATCGTGAAGAATTATAGATGCATACTCGTTTGTCTATGGCGCATAGACGCATAAACGCATACACATACAAGAGTTATCATCAAGAAACTGTGAAGAATTATAAATGAGCGACAATTGTGAAACTGTGAAGAATTATTGATTAAGACTATCTATTATATTATTATGTATGCACTGTGGTATACACCATGTGCACTCCCCTATTTCCCCTGCAAGAATCCTACAACACATGTGTACATCAACTACAAGTCCTCTTGTTTGGGTTTCCATCACACTACTCTATCTCATGTACCCCAAATAAGGGGGGAAATCATTAGGTGATATCACCCAGGATGGTAGTTCAGAATCATGAAAAAAATAACATGGTATAAAATCGAGTTAGTTCAAAGGTCTAGAACATGGCTCGAGAAAAAACTTGGTTCATAAAACAAAAAGGGAATAAAACATACATAAAAGACCATAACGCTTGCATGTTATGGCCCATAAATACACTTTCATCCCGAGGAAAATTTAATAGTTCTCCCAATTACCACAATTTCTCAATGACATCTATAGGATCCTTACTTTGTTTTAAAAACATAATGCATGGTATAATTTAGATTAAGGTGGGACCAAGGGTATGTATAAACTAGCATTTCCCCGGTACATTTTGTCATCATTTGTAAATCAATTGGGTTTGTTTTCATCTATAGTGGCACTTATTTGTGGGTCTTGGGAAGTATCAAGGTGACTATTATCTTTATAGGCTTGACTTCCCATTGCTCATTTTTGTGAAGGGATGCAAAGTAACTTAAATGCTCCCGTCACATTCTCTCCACCATGCGGTACATTTACACTTCTTTTTATTTTGCTTTTCACATTCCACTTGGGAATTGACCACGCCCAACTCCTTGATGAAGAAAGTAAAAACGACAACACGAGGATCTACAGGATAATGCAAACATCAACCAAGTCATACTCCAAAAAAGGGACGAGGTTCCATGGGGAGCAAGCATTAACCATGAATGTGCATGTAATGAAAAGGATAGGGTATTGTCACCATCTCGTATATTTGAACTAAAAATGGGTACTAATAGGGGTGTTGTGTAACCCCCAGTGCATGTAATCATACCTCGTCAAGTGGAGAAGGGGATTTACATTCCCAAAATGTAAAGTAACTCCATATGATGCAATGACACACACTGATGCCTATGATGCAATGGAATCTATCATAACCCCTACGAAACCTAAGACCTATGACCTCACCTAAGTGAGATGACTCACCACATGATGTGGAAAATGAACACACTAACACCCCCTTTCATCATAACTTAAGATGAGGTTAAAAGTCAGAAGTGAGAAATGGGTCCTAACAACTAAGCTTGATGAGGAACCCATGAACAACAATGATCTCAAGTAATGGAGGAAAACCCAATGGGAAAAACATCCACAATAAGAGATGGAATTTTTTTTTCCTAACAATCTAAGAGAGATGCGACAAGGGTCCCATAAATTGAGGGCACGATAAGGTACCCATGCACAAATGATAATTTCTCTGGAAGATGAAGAAGAGAAGAGAAAGGAGACAAGAGGGACTACAGAAGAAGCCATAGATGGATCTAAACTCTAAAACTCTAGGAAGTCTCCAAGAAGAGTTTTTCATGATGTGGTCCTTTGCACAGGAGTGAAGAAGAAATACCCGCATCGAATAGTGTGCCTACTCTTAGAAAGGATAGAAATGGAGTCTTGGAAGTCTTCTGTTCCATGAAGGAAGTCAAGGTAGTAGTATAAAGAAATCTTAATTTATTCCATGAAAGTGTGACATAGGTCTAACAAATGAGTGCACAACAACCAAAGATAATGTCATGAGCGTAGAACTATCGTAGTGTCAAAGAGGAACATCTGTGAGAGGATCTCAAAGTGAAGTGAAGGCAATGCAATAACCCCACAACATAAAGAGGATTCAAAAGCAAGGGTAGATCAATGATGATCTCAAAAAAGTGGAAGTGATAGAAGTCCTAAAGGGGCACTACCAACAAAGGAGATGAAGGAATCCTCGAAACAACTGTAGAAGGATGAGAAACTCCTGTCTTGCATCAAAAGTAGGTCTTGTAAATAGAAAATGAAGGTCTATAAGATAATCATCCCAAAAAGGGATCTTGACAAATAGAAGAGCAATGTTAGACAGAATGAATCATCCATGCATAAAGGAGGAGGAGTGGAAAGGGTCTCACACATTGGAAGTGGATATAATGATGGTATGATGTTGGGAACAAGATTTCTGATATCACGGTGGGAAGGGAGGAGTTTCAACATACTCTAGGAAGGGGCCGAGAGAAGGAGAAGGGGATTCCTCAGTAGTACTCTCGTCATTAGAACTATAAGCACAATCCTCATCATCAAAAATAGAAACAAGTGAATTTGTGTTAGCAAAACTGCCATCACATGAAGAAGAAGAGGAGACAAATGTATCAACAGGGGAGAAACAATGACAATAATTGAAGGGTCTTCAAACCGGTTCTATAAAATCTGAATTTTACTATGAATCTAAGAGTACAACAATGTGACAAATGGAATATACTGAAATATAGAAACCAAGTAATTTATTTGATATTTTAAATAAAATAAAATGAAAGGGGAAAGGTACTTACTTGATTTTGACTTACCTTGCAGATTATTTGGGGTGAAACAGTGATGAAATGGCATAACAGAGTGTCATAACAAACCTTATAAAGTATTAGCAGAGGCATATCTGGCCGAATGGGGCACTTGGATAAGGATGAGGGCACCTAGGGACGCTCCGGTCTAGAATCTAGGCACCTTGGTACGTGGAATAGCTCTCTGGGACCTAATCGATATGGTCATTAGGTCTTGTGATACTTTTCCTTTGGTTGGGTAGATGTCACACTTGGTTCATTAGTGTTGGTGTCAATTTATAATGAATAATCACCTCTGAAACCCCATACAAAGCATCAAAACTATTGAAAAATAAAGATGCAAATGAATGGGTCAAACATCTCACCGCCAAATGGATGGACTTATGACTAAGCATTGCACTACATCTCAGACCCGATGTAGTTCTATGTGATTGTGTGTGCAATAATGTGCCTAGGGTGCCCTAGCACCAATGACACCAAAGTAGTGGGCAATAGCTAGATAAATATGAAAAATGGTGGATGGAATATAATAGACTCCCCTTCTTATGCAATGTGTATGCTAAATAGTGCCCAAATGCAGTCCCTTGCTCTATGTAGATAGCTAACCCTTAGTAGAAATAGTCTTCCCATAAGATAGTATGTATGTTGTGCTTATATAGGGATCTCTTGCTCAAATTTTGACACTAATGACCTGACATGCCAACTAGTACCTAGGGAGATGTGAGGGAAAACCGAAAAGACCAACCTCAAGTGTTAAAACTAAAACCAATTATGACAAGGACCAGGGCACCTAGAAATTAGGACCAGGCTCCCCAAGTGCCCTAATCCATCTCTAGGCACCCTAGTCAAAGACTAGAGACAACAACTGAATGAACAATGACAAATAGGAGCCCCTAAAACCTGATTGGAATTGTGTGAGTGAGTGACGAATGTGTAAGAAAAACAATAAAGACCAATAAGAGAGATGAATGGAATATGAGATGGATCATTAGTGAATACTTTTCTTACGCAAGATCCATATATAAAACATCATACTTGGTGGTATAATAATATTAGTAAGTTCGTGATTTTGTGACTACATTTTCCCCCACTCTATGTTGGTGAGTGAAATGTCAGTAACATAAAGTAGTTAAAGATGCATACTTGAGAGAATTGCAGAGAAGCCCATGTTGTAGAAGAACATGCAAACATAGTAGAAGAGTGTGTTGAATGAGAACATGTAGCATGTGAAACATGGATCCACGTATTGACCCATGCAGAGTAATGTGAAAGCTTAAGACCGTGATGATGTGCAATAAGTGAGAGTGATGATTGTGATGTTGGATGATTGATGATTTTGAATTTTGTACAATAAAAATGTGATGAGGTAAGGAGTGATCCATTCCCAACCCAATTGCATGTGTGTTAAAAACTAAAGGATTTGGGCGCTGACCGCCAAAGGAAGAGTGTAGGGAGAAAGGTGCATTATTCTCCAATTTTTAACTACATCCTCAAAAGATCTAGCTATTACGGATGGACTCGAGATCAAGTTTTTAGTGGTTTTGGATCCAAAAAATTCGATCAAACTTGTTGACCCATATAGGAGTAGTATAGGAAAGGCAATGACATCTCATTGCTCCTACTCCAAGGGTGTATCATGCAATGCGTGATGGCTTCCAAGTTAGGTCATATGGAAGCAGACACACAAAATGTAGAATAATTTCCTATGTTAGGTCATCTTTGAGACCGTATACAACTCCCAAGTTAGGTGATCTATGAGGCCGAATGTGTTGCATTGTATCGGTTGAAGGTATGATTTTGATTTTTAGAGACTTGAACATGTAGATTGGTTGATTGATTTTTTTACTCATAGAGAGATATTATGTTTGTTTCCCCGTGTTAGGTCAATAGGGGAATTGATATAAAATCGATGAAATATCACACGGTGTATTAGTAAATATTTGAAAATGATGAATTAGTAGTGTTAAATGATCACATAACGGTGTAAGGGGAATTATAGGATGAACCCAATTATATGCCCCCTTTCATTGAAAGGAGAAGTGATGATAAGAAAGAACATTGAGCCAAATGTAAACACGAGATAGATAGTTTCATCTTGTATCATACGATGGTAGGTGGAATTTTGAAGAGACTTCCTTAAATGGGGTGTAAATCGGAGTAAAAATGGTCAAGTTATGATGAAAATCGCATGGCGTGGTATTAGTTGAGTGGTGAATGTGAAGTATAACCATAGTAGCTTGGATAATGAAAAATGACTACAAATGGTAAAGTGAAAAAGTGATTAGTCAACCCATTTGTCTTTTGCGTGAGTGTGAGAGTGAGCTCTTCGTGTGTAAGGATGTTACAAGTTAGACAAAACACAACCTAGCCATTTCGAGATGGTAGTGACTATTGTGGTCTCACGTCAATGACGAAGTTGGTAAGCATGATTTTTTTTTCAAAAAATGCGTGTGTAGTAATCATTTTTAGTAATTTTTTTCAAAATTGGGAATTTTGTTTTTCTTGGCGTTTTAGACCTAGACAAGAGTGGTTAAGGCACTAGGGCCTTTGAGATAGGAGTGCCTGCACACACCGATGTCCCGCTCTCCGTGGGTGCCCCAATCCCGCTTCCGGTGCCCATGTCCGAAAGGCTTAGTTTTATCCCGAGTGATGTAATCGTGAAATTTGATGTGTAGTGATGTTGTAAATGTTTATGTTTTCCTATGTATAGTGTTCTAATGAATTGTTTGTTGTTGTGTTATGGTGTGTAGAGGGATATCCATTCGAGGGAGTTCTCCATGGTGGTCTCCACTTGAGTACTTTGCTTGGGTTGGGTTTATTGGATGATGATTGGGAGGTTATGGACCATGCCGGCCTGCAACATATAATGAGGATGGGGGATGTGCCCCATAATATGCCTATGTTGATAGCTTTGTGTGAGAGATGGTGTATAGACACTTGTACATTTTGGCTACCTACAGAGTAGATGACAATCACTTTAGAGGACGTATATCGCATACTATAATTATTGATTGTTACTGAGAGGGTACAAGTCATGGATGAAGAGAATATGGACAGACATATGAGGATGTTAGGTAGTACTTTGTGGGGACTCAAGCGCTGGCGAGGCCCATATTAGCTTGGATGTGATTTTGAGATCAGGGGTTCCGCACTTGTAGAAGTTTATAGCCATGGTTATTACATCATCTATTGTAGTGGAGGGAGGTGGTGTGGGCATCTTATATAATATGCACGATATTTACCATCGGATAGAGGAAGAGGGTACTAGGTATGCTTAGGCACGATGTGTGTCACCCACACAGTATTGAGATCTCTACAAATTTATATAGGAGGAGCATGTAGATGGTATTAGAGTGACTACATTATTGCATGTATGGGCCTACGAGCATATATCAATATTGAGGCTTGTACGTAAAAAAGAGGTGTTAGTATGTAAATGCAAACTAAGAAATTAAATAAACTAATTCCTAAAATAACACTTCTAATTGCTACCTTAGATTGAGCTAGATGGAAGGAGGGAGGAGAAATATACCTTCACTTACCTACAAGTTGAAGTCTTCCTTCCTTGTTGCTTTGGATGTGCTTAAATGGATGGATTGTTCATTGAACTTGATTGCTTGCTTCAGATTTTGGAGACACTTGGGCAGCACCTCCCTTGATTTTTCCTTTGATTTCTTGATGATGGATGAAGGATTGGATTGGATTGAAGATAGATGATTGATTGAGAGAATAAAAAAATTATAGTTTTGATATGGATTTTAAAGATTCTTCTAAGCTAGCTCTCATGGAGGAGGAGAGCTCAATTTATAGTTAATGGGTGGAGGATTCAATGGTTGGGATTTTTCCATGTAGGAAGTAGATCAATGGTGGAGGATTGATGAGAAGAATGGAGGATTCTAGAGTTGGATTATTCTAGAATTTGAGAGAGGTTTCCATTGAATTAAAAATTCAATGGAGGGAGGAAGATATTTGAATTTTTAAATTAGAAAGAGGGAAATTTAGAGAGGCTTCTAGAAATAGAAGCCTCTAGATTTAGAGGTGTGAGGATGTGATTAGATTAGGATTATATTAGGTTAATAAATGATGATTAGGGGTGAGGTTACATGGAAAGGCTAGGTGTAGGGATGTGTAGGGTAGGTGGTAGGTGAGATGTAGGAATATTAAATTCCTATAAAATGATAATGAAGGATTAAAATAGGATAATAGGATATTATTAATGAATTAGAGGATTAATGATGAAAATGGGATATTGGATGAATTAAAATGATTAATGATGAAATGATAAATAATGATAAAGGGTAAATAAGATAAAATGGATTTTTGATGGGATAAATGATAAAATGGAATATTTAGATAAATGATGAAATATTAGAATAAAGGGATTAATGATGAAATTAATAATAATTAATCTTGCGATTAATTATTATATGGATTTAGATGATGTTGCGGGATAGATTAATCATAATTAATCATGTTGAAATTTTAGATGTCTACATTTTCCCCCTCTTTGAAGTGTTATTGTAGAGTAATGACCGTTCAAAAAAAAGAAGAAAAAATGATGGGATGGTGATATGATGCCCCCTCGAGGGGTTAGGTGGGGAGGAATGAGTCGGGTAACCACTCGAAAGAGGAGAGAGGCCCAAGTTAGTATATGAGAGATGATTAGAGGATGAGAATATTTGAGGATTTAGAGGATGAGGATTAGAGGATTAGAAGATTTGAGGATTAGGATTAGAGGATTAGAAGAGTAGAAGAATAAGAGATATTGGATTTTGGATGAGAGGATGCCCAAGTCAATGATGTATGATGAGGGTGAAGATTTAGGATGTTGGATTATAGGATATTGGATTTTAAGATGTTATATTTTGAGATGCCCTACCAATCAGGGTAGGATTTGAGGATGTTGAATTTTTAATGTGAGATGTTGGATGATGGATGTTGGATGCCTTAGTCGAGGATGTATGAAATAGATTAAGATGTATGATTTAGATGATACCCCAATCAAAGGGTGAATATTTTGAGGATTTTGGATTACTGGATTTGTGGATTATAGGATGTTGGATTTGATGATGGTAGATTTGATGATGTCCCGATTAAATGGGTAGGATTTGAGGATGTTGATTTGAATATGGTAGATTTAGAGATATTGGATTTTGAGATGATAAGATGTAGATGTGGAGATTGATTGATTGATGAAAGGATTGATTGATGAGGAGATTAGATAGTTAGTTAGATGATGATGATAATCAAAAGATGATGATAGAATGGGGTGTGCTACAATAAAGTGCCCAATGTATCATCTTTAGCAGTGTTATGAATGTGGCATAAAACAAGATGCAACAAGGTATAAAGACCATGATGACTGAGTTGCCAAATGCCCTTTTCCTCATATCATTGGAAAAATTAATAAAAAAGATGGTTCTCATATCATTGGACCATGTAAAAGGAAAAAAAGGGGCCTCGTATCATTGGCCAAAATGAAAATGCAGACAAACAAAAAAACATACAAGCAAAACACACACATTACATTTTTGTATTTTTGGAATGTTTTGATTTTTGAATGTTGAATTTTGGATGTTTTGATTTTTAGATGTTTGTCTTATCCAATTTTTCCCCTTGGGGAAAATTGGACAAATATGACCTTGCATGTAGAGAATCCGATTTTTTGATTGGGATCATGGAAGATTGATTTTTGAAGTTGGCGAATATGGTTGAAGCAGGCCGAATAAATTGTAGAGATTTCGGAAGAAAAGAAGAATTCTGAAATTCGATGTTTGGACTTTGAAGGTTGAGCTTTTCAAATATGGGCTAAGGTGGATCTCAGGGACTCATCAAGTAAAAAGGTTTCTAAAATCAGAAATTGTGAAAGTTTGAATTTCAAACTTTTGGATTTTGGCTTTCATAACTCTCGAGCACAAAGTTGGAAAAATGGAGGAAAAGTTCCAAAACCCGAAACTCTAAAAGTCCAAAATTTCAGACTTTCAAGTTTTGAGGATCTTGGTGAGTCAAAGGAGGCAGAAATCAAAAACTCTAAAATTTTGGACTTTCGGGTTTTAGAGTTTCAGAGGTGTGGAATTGGGGTTTTGGAAGTCTCGGCGACAAAAACGGAAAAGGGACCAAAAATGTCTAAAATCCTGAAAGTTCAAATCTTGAAAGGGTTCAGATTTTAGAAGTCAACGCAAGTTTTGGGGTCAACATAGTGGCGAGCTGGTTTCATTTGAGTTTCAAGTGTTTGGAACTCTCGAGGTCATTTGGGCGATGAACAATGCAAAGGTCCGAAAAGGAAAAATGTTTGAAAGTCTGAAATTTTAGACTTTTGGGGTTTCAGAGGTTCGGGTTTTAGACTTTTGGAACTCTTAAGAAAAGTTGGTGGATGAACAATGTTTCAATCTCCAAAATGGGGATGTCTTAAATTGCAAATTTTGGGATTTCGAGGTTGCGATGCATTTCGGACTTCTAAGAATGACAAAGTCAACCACCTGTCATTTTTGTAGAATGATACCTCGACCTTCAAATTTCCATAACTTTTGATCAAAGAGCTTGGAGTGGGAGCTTTTTTCACAATAAAGGAATTTTTGGAAATCTCTCAGCATCTGATACTCAACTACTACTGGATATATTTAAATTAGTGGGACTAAGTTATTCAAAATGAAGAAATACATTCCATCATTTTTGAGTGTGTTAGGCTTCCCACCTACCACAATAATGAAGTATGGGATTCCTTTCTTTCCCAACAAGGAACAACACATGGAGGCATGGGTTTTGCAGTAGAACCCATCATTGTTGCAAGTGAATTCAATGCATTTCTTGGGTGGTTGGAGTAGGATTTCAAAATTATTCTATCTCCTTCTCTCATTCTTCCTATATATTGTAAGGAGGGGATTTTTCTAAAGGTTGGACAATTTGTCTTTGCACCCTCCCTTCTTCTCTTGTCTGCAAGTGAAATTTTGGAGTTCAAACCTCCCATTCAAACTGTAATGCAATTTTGTGCCTCTTGGCCATTGTATATCGTATTAAATTTTTGGAGCAATAATACACATATGTGGATGATTTTCAACCCTCTCTTGTGTTCATTACACCTCTTTGATCTCTCATTGCAATCTTGGTTATTTGTGTATGGTGGTTGTATTACATTTTAATGGTCTGTGTTTAATGGAAAAGAAACTGTTCAACATTCCTTTGGTGCATCACCTTTGTTAGTTTAGGTTTATTTTCTTTCATCTCCTGAACCTTGTCTCCTTGGCAAGCTAGAGTAGGTTTTATAGTAGATCCTCTACAATTTGAATGTGTGCATCTGAGCAGAGGAATAGGAACCGAACTTCATCCTCTGGAGAGCTTTCCCGGTTGCAAAGTCCCACACTTTGGGAAAATCTCCTTGTTATGCAATCACACTGAGAGTCTCAACCCATCAAGTTGTAGACATTCAGGGGTGTTGTGATTACGCATCAAGAATTTGGATTTTGGATGTTTGGATTTTGGGTGTTTAGATTTTTGAATGTTTGGATTTTGGATTGTGGATTGTGGATTTTGAGATTTTGGATTGTGGGTGTTGGATGTCTAGATTTTTAGATTTGGGACATGGGTGATGGTGGAAGATAGGTAAGAGGAAAGGATTCATGATGGGATAACTCATGGGGGATGGGAAGGGATGTGGTATATGACTTTCTCCTATAAGTCCCAAAATGTGTTTGGGTAGGATGAAAGGGAAGGATTGAGGGAAATTAGGTAGGTTAGATAGGAAAATGATAGGACGAGGATTGCTTGATGTTGGATGGTTGATAGGATTGAAGGATAGGTTGGATAGGATAGGATCGGTTTACCATTAGGATTAGATAGGATGTGGGATGGGAGATAGATAGATAGGATGAGGGATGGGATGATTTTGGATTGAATGATAGGATGAAGAGAGGATGATTTTGGATTGAAGGATAAGATGATTTTTTTATGTTGGATAGGGATTGGTTGATAGGAGTGAAGGATAGGTTGGATGTGAGATGGGAGATAGATAGGATGAGTGATGTGGTATAGGATAAGATGGGGGATATGGAAGATGATAAGATATGCCCCCAATTATAGGGGGATGGATTGAGGGATAGATTTAGTATGCCCCCAAGTATATAGTAGGGTGGCTGGTGTGGATGGGTGGATGGGTTCGATTTTCCCCTAGGTGTAGGGTAGGATGGGAAGTGGAGGGGTATATAAAATGGATGATGTTCCCAACGGATGATAGTAAGGTTTCCCCTAATCATGATGATGACATGTGAAAAGGGGCATGTAGAGGATTGGATGAAAAGGAAAGGATCATCATCTACCCACATATGTTTAATCCAAGGGAAAAAGGATGTGAATGTGATGGATGGAAGGAAAATGACATCAATGATGAACAAAATATGAGTTTATTGGCACATGTTGTAAGGTAAGAGCTAGACTAAAACAAAAGTGTGACCAAGGTTTAAACAATACGTGGCAACATGTAATCCTTATGTCTCTTCGAGATCAAAATGTGTGCAATGGTGTTGGTTAATTACCTCTTAAAGTGAAGATTGAATTGGTAGTAAGTAAAGACAAACTAGCCAATGTGTAGGGAGTGATTAAGTCAAGTAGGTTGATAGAAGGTGAATGGAAATTTAAGTCGTGCATTTCTCCATTGCCAACCAGACACCCATAGCCTCGATATATATACATTTGATTCTTGTCACAACATTGCTTTACTTCCAACCATGCATCCATAGCCTTGGTAGAGTTAATGGAAACACCCCTAGAGAGAATCTTGAGGTAGATTTTATTGGATATTTTTAACTTTGATATGATTTTTGCTTTTTGATATTTGGATTTTTTTGCATAAAGACGATCCTTGCTCTGAGAACTCTCAAGGAGTTAAGAATCACTAGTGGATTGATGGGGGATGGAAATGAGTGTGGAGATGAAATTTGCTAGAGTGTTAAAATATGCACCAAAGGGTCTTCACCATAAGTTGATTAAGTGTGTTAAAGTGTGTGGATCTCTAGGAGGACAATGGTGCTTGAATGTTAGAGGTAATGATAGACCAAGGTCACACGGTTGTAGTAGGTACTATCGTGGCTTACAACATGTGTGAGAAAGTTGATCAAGTGTTCAAATTAATGGATTGGAGGAGGATATGAATGGATGTGATGATAATAATGGATTAGATGTAAAGGGATTTGGATGTTAGATGGAAGGAGGATGGGTGGGAAGGAAAGAACATCCATGTGTAGGCGATGAATTATGTGCTCAATCCATTTTTAGGTGTTTGGTATTTGTAGGGGATTAAATGATTTGTGATTGGGTTGAGTGGTTGGGATGGTAGGATCAACAAGAGGGGTGATAGAAATGGGTTGTGGAGAAGCAATGGGAGGATCGTTATTAGTGTTAGGTTTATATCCTAAGCCTAAATGACCTGGATTTCGATGAAGGGAGATGGGTCCATGAATGAATCGTTTGTGGATGCCTAAGCCTTTGCCTCAATGTTTCATATTAACAAACATATTTTTGGCTATAGGTTATGAAGATGATGGAGAAGATGATGTCATGTGATCATCATCAAACCGGGGGGTTGTAGTTTTATCATCTGCTAAGAGGCCAAACTTAACAAAGGATGGGGGGTGAGTTTTTTTTGGTTTTGGTTTGTGAGGGATGGTTGGATATACAATGATATTTGGATGGCTGATGATGTGTGGATGTTGAGTGGGGTTTGGATGATATATGAGGGTTAGGGACAAGATTGGGATGAGACGGTGGTGGATAAAGAGGTACAAGGATAAGAATTCCTTGGTTAATGAGGTTTTGGACATAAGACCTAAATTGCATGTAATGATTGGTCGAATGTCCATGGGTGCGATGGAAGTCACAATAATAGTGTTCCCAATACCAAGATGGTTTGGGAAGGTTTTGATCATGTGATTTTATTAGGGGATGGATAATCATGTTGAAGGTTTTGAGATGAATGGAGGATGGTGATCAAAGGATTCTCCTAAAGGAGTGAAGTGGTTTAGATTAAATGGTTTGGAGGGAGTAGGAAGTAATGGTGTAAGATTTAGTGGATTTATGAGATGGTTTGGTTGATTTGGATTTATGCACTAGATTAGATTGGTTTTTCTTAAAATATGAAGGACATGGATTAGGCATTGGGGCTGAAGTGAATGGTTTGGGCTTGGAGGTTGAAGTAGATTGAGATGATTTTGGATTGGTTGGAGTATGCGGTTTTGAGGTAGATGGTTGTGGTTTATAATTAGATTATTTGGGATTAGTAGATGTAGATGAAAGGGATGGGGTAGTTTTAGATTAATGGGATGGGTATGATATGGGGTCACATCAGATTTAGGTGATGTTGGAAAGGATGGGTGTGGTGTAGGAACCACATTGGATTTGGTCGATTTAGAGGATAAAGTAGATGATGGTGGCATAGGAGCTTCATTAGATTGGGTGGGATTGGATTTGTTAGGTTTTAGAGTTGTTGATTTAGGAGTTACGTTAGATGTTTGAGGATTGGGGGATGGGGAAGATGAATGAAGATTAGTGGATAAGCTAGAGTTGGGTTTGAGTGATGAGGGAGTTAAGATAGGATTAGATGTGGATGAAGATGACAGGGTTGCATAGGAGCCACATTCGATGGTTTAGGATTAGGGTTAGAAGAGGAGGAAGGTGACTTATGAGGCACAAGGATGAGATAGTTGTGGGTTTAGGTGATGGAGGGGATGATATAGGCTTAGGGATAAATTTGACGGTGGATTAGGGATTGTGGGACAATCTAAGATAAAGTACATAGGATTTGATTGGAGTGAAGATGAAAAAGATAGAGGGCTAAGATGAGATGTGGGGGATGAAAATTTTAGATGACGTTATTGGGGTTATTGTAGATATGTGAATGAGACTTGATGATAGGTTTTATGATGACTAGATTTAGGAGTTGAGATGTTAGATGATGGTGGATTATTTGCATGATTTTTGATGGTAGGAAGATGTAGGTCATGATGATTGATAGGGGATTTGGAGGTGGGGGTTTGGGATGGTTGTGTGGGTTTAGGATTGGTGGCTAGATTGGAGAGGACATAAAGGAGGTCCTCTTGGTCTAGGTCAAAGTTAGTGAGGTGGTCAAAGTCAATGTAATTGGCTTTTGGGGATAGTGGTTTATGTTGATTAGGTTGGGGTGTGGATTGAGATGATTTGGGTTCCTCGAGGAGGAGGTCAATGGGGTGAGGGTATGGATCTTAGGAAGGGAAATTGTGGATGGGGTTGGTTGGGGAGGATAGTTTAGGGGGTGATTGGTTGATTGAAGATTGAAGATTGGATATTTGTTTATTAAGATGTTGGATGATTTCTAGGATATTAGGATCAACATGGGATGGTTGATTTGGATGGCGAGGAGAGGATTGGTTAAGGTAGGATGTGAGATTTGAGATTTGTTTATTAAGATGTTGGATGGTATGTGGGACTTCATGGTCAAAGTGAGATGGTTGAATTTGATGGGTGGGGGATGATGGGATAACTTGGTTGATGGATTTATAAAATAGATAGGGGTTTGGATGTTGGTTTGGAGAGGATGGGGATTGAGGATCAAAGGCCATGGTTTGATAGGATGTGTGGGGGATTATATTTTGATTAAGATTATGGATTAAGGATGATGATAGGATTAGGATTGGGATCATGTGATTAAGGATGGATGATTATGATAATGTTTGATTAATTAAAATTTTAATGTGATAGGATGGTTAAGGGTGTTCACACAACAAACATGTAACACACCTTAACTAGTCAAGTGGGTTTGTAATTAAGCTATACCATTCTTTTAATACCACACATTGATGATGGTGCCACAATTGGCTCTCCACTTATGTGTCAATGTGGGGTCAACTAGTGAGTGATCTTAGGGAGTGTGGCCTCCTTGCACTATAGCTCAATATGCGGCCAAATGGTTGCCTAATCTAGGATGCACGAGCTCACTAGGGAGTCCTCCCGATATACCTTGTGGTACATGGGGCCCAAGTCTGTGTTGCAAGGATGTTGTCTAAGGCTTGGGTATTGGGATGTGGAAGTCCCTCACTTCATATTGTTCTTAAAGCAAGAAAGCGCTTAGCCAATAATGACAATTGTCCTTGAATTTATATACCCCGCTAGAACACGGGGTGTGTCTACGTGCGTGGAGATGAAGCCCATGGTCATGAGACCCCTAGACAATGAAAAGTGTGTGGATATCACTTCCGCATCACACTGCCCCTACTAAAGAAAAATGGGAAGGCTAGCCGCTTTTGATCCTCAAGATCGTCTTAGGACGCGAGAGGAGAGTATACATGGTTTTCCTTTGTGATGAACAAGCAACAAAGGAAAACACACAAAAAGATGATAAATGCAAGAAAATGGATGCAAGATAAAATGATTAAAATTATGTAATGGGTTCTTCAAATATCCCTTGTGGATACAACTCAAAAACACACAAATTATAGATAAATTGCAACAAATAGAAAATCTAATTTTTTCGTAAATACTTAGTTAGGGCAGCGAATTGATTTTTATTTATTTTTTCTCAAAATATTTGTCCAAAACACATAAAAATTTGCAATAAGATTTCTATGATAATAAATAACCCTGAAACAATATTTTTGGAATTTTTCGGATCATATATGATTGTCAGAAAATTACAGAAAACCCTAGACAACTAGAAAACCTTAAAAATTCATATCTTCTCAAATACATATGATAAAATTATGAAATTTTGGAAATAACATCTATTAATAATATGAATGAAAACCTAATCTCCAGTCCTCAAAAATCACTCTGAAAACCCTCGAAAAAGCACTGTAAAATCCCAAAATGGGTCACTCCACCTGGAAAGAGACCACAAACCCTCCAAAATTCCTCCAAAAGTGGCACCAAACCTGCTCTAATCATTGCAATAAAAAAATCCGAAACCCTTGATTTTTCTCCACCAAAAGAAAAAAATTCCACCAAATCCCTTATCCCGAAAACCCTAAAATTCATCTCATGAAAATCAACCATGAATTAGTTCCAAATTGACAAGCTAGGGTGGATCTTCCACTAATGAAGAATGCCTTTAGCTAGGATGGGTCTCTCACCACCAAAGCTAGGGTTCTTGTGGGATCGTACTCCACAAGCTAGAAAAATCAAATAGAAGTTGCTCAAAGGAAATCATAAGTGTGTACGCAAGAATGACCTCTCTTTCTCCTCCCAATCTCCTTTTATAATCCCCCCAAACAACTTGTGGCCCAAGAAACCTAAGTTGACATTTTCTAGGAAGAACCACCAAAATAATAAAGTAACTTAAAGTTATTTTTCTTCCCCAAGTCATCATACGGACATAAGTGACCCCAACAAAAGAATATAACATTAAAGTGTTATTAGTCACCCCCATAACGATAAAACATAACATTTTCCCCACCAAGCCACTTAACACCCATGCCAATGCAAAAATATAACAAATAAGCAAGGTGGAATACCCAATAGCCTCTAAAGTCTTTAGCCCCTTAGGTATGACCAAGGCTAAGACTAAATATTGGCCCTTAGGCCCTCTATGAAGGAAAGGGGACATTACAATCCTCCCTTCCTAAAATTTTCTTGTCCCCAAGCAAATGCAAACTAGGATGTTGTAAAATTTGCTCTCCCTCCCAAGTAGCATCCTCTAGTGGCAATCCTCTCCACCGCACCAAATACTCTGTGATCACCCTACTTTTGAGCCTCCTCTATCTCACCTCAATAATAGATTCTGGTTCCAAGACCAACTTCCCCTCATCATCCAAAGGTGGCAACTCTGTGGAGGGTACGATATGTTGTCCAAGTGCCCTTTTAAGGCACAACACATGAAAGACATTATGTATCTTATTGTGCTCTGGAAGCTCCAACTCATATGCAACTACCCCAACTCGTCGTGCTACCCTGTATGGACCATAGAATTGTGGTTTCAACTTCTCTGCACCCTTTTGCTTCAGTGAGGACTGTCTATATGGCTGCAAGCGTAGGAAGACTAAATCTCCCACCTCAAAAGACCTCTCTACCTTGTGCCTATCTGCATATATATTTTTCTCGATTTTGTTCCTTCAAGGTTTTGCTTGAAGCTTTCGGAATAGCCTAGTTCTCTCAGTATAAATCACGAGCTTTGGGAGCTTAGCTGTCTAACAATACCAAATCTGCAAATGACATAACATCATACCCATATAAAGCTCGAAAAGGAGTCATGCCAATGCTCATATGATAGGTGGTATTATAACAATACTCACCCATGTGCAACCACCTAATCCAAGCACACTGATGACCTGTCACATAGCTACACAAATAGCCCTCTATCCACTTGTTAACTATCTTCGTCTGTCCATCAGTCTGTGCATGGGATGGTAGCTCGTGTTAGGGGTCAACTCAGTACCTACAAGCTGAAGATCTCCTACTAAAAAGTTCTTGTGAAGACCTTATCCCTAGTCACTAACAATATTTTTAGGCAATCCATGAAGCCTAAAAACACCTGTATAGAATACCTGAGCCACATATGGTGTATCATGCCCCTTAAGAAGAGAAAAGAAATGAGCATCAACTGATCAACTACAATGTATATGCAATCATGCCCATGTACCGAGGGGAGTCCTGTAATAAAATCCATGGATACACTCTCCCACTTCTGCTTAGGAATAGGTAGAGGCTGAAGTAACCTTCATTTAGAAAAGAATTGGTGCAGTCTCCAGACTCCTAAAGTTTCCTTTAATCCCTCACTTCTCTTCACTTGAGATCACATTCATTTTCCTTTCATGCATGTTTGACCTAATTTTATGCTGATGTTGCTTATCCCTTCTAACCTACTCTTATCCTTTCTATTTATCTTGATTCTCCTTTATTGCTTGTTTCATGGACTCTTGATTCTTGATGATGTCAATTAGGTTGGTCACCTAACCTATACTCCCTCTAGGCTAGTGAACAATGGAGCAATAAAGTTAGAAACACCAATACTGACCCACACACATTGGAGACTAAGTATGAGCTTGTGAGCACCTTATATAATCCTGATTTGATCATCTACAAGAGTTAAATCAATTACACTTGATCATGGAACCATATCTTCTTTCTAGACCAAGCTAATGGCTTCTAGCCCTCAAACCCTGATTTCTTGGTATAATTTCTTGGTGCTTCCTAGTATAACAACCCTAATTAGAAATTTAAATGCACATTAAGGAGCTATACAACATATTCAGTGCAGGGTATGTTACTTTGTACGGAATCTTACTTTCCAAGACTGTCCTAGAACTAATTAGGTCTCTTAAGGCTATAAGAGTACTCAAAAAGGTTTATGAGAAAAATTTCTCTATCAATCACCTTTATAAGGTTTCTACAGACCCTATCAAGTGATCTCAATCAACATATAACCTTACTCATCCTCGAAACATCATAAATCACTATTGTTGCAGCTGGCTCAAGATCACATGTATGGATCATAAAAATTCATGGAAAGTATGCTTACCCATAGTTAATTAGGATTCAGTAAAATTTTAGACAATAGCACCCTAAACATGGAGATTACAAATTTTTGAGATTTTTCATTGTACAATTTATGAGATCATTCTAACCCTAGTTCGGGAAGCAGGACAAAACTAGCTCCATAGAACTCATCCAATGGTTTTATGACCTTAAATAAATTGCATTATTCTTGTTTTAACCTCCTTTAACTAACCTCTTCACCACATTCAACTTCCAACTTCAAATACCTTGTCGTCACACTTGTGCTCTCGGTTTGAGCAGGACTATCAACACATTCATCAAGAAATGCTTAAAACTTGAAAAAACACACTTTATTCTCATTCCAAATATTCAAACTTACATTGTTCATGTTTGTGCAGCCTCTTCTATTCCTCCGTCACACGAGATACACCCATATTTTAAGCCAAAATGCTACTTTTGGTACTTATTTCATATCCCTATCCTTATTCAACTACACCCTAGAAACTCTCAACAACTATCTAAACATGAAACAATGATCAAGATCATTTTATTCTACATTTTAGCTCGTATATTGACACCTCCACATGATGACATGGTTTAAAAGACCTTATTTAGCCTATATTTGCTCTTTACCAAGCTAAAAATTTACTTGTACAACCCTCACACATGCATACTTTCACCTTTGACAACATGTCAAGGTGAATTTACAATACAAAAGAATGTAAATATGTTCCTAAGACCTTCAAGGTCATTACAATCTCTTGGTCCCTTTCATGATGATGCTTTAGGCCTTTAAGGTCCTTATACAATTCAAATTTCCATTTTGGTGGGAAAATGGCAAACCCCCATCAAGGCACCTATATTTGAATTCTTGGTCTTCAAAATCACTTGAAATCATGCAAATATCCTCTTTTCCATCTCCTAAGGTCTCTGGTTTGGTCTTGAGCCTATGCTCCTACATCAGGTTACATCTCTTGAAGCATTTCATGGGCTCCTTCTCACGAATTCTTAGGTTCTCTTGTTGCTCCATGTTCTCTTTATCACTATTACTTACGTATTCACCTTTCTTTCTTTCCCTTGCCTAAAAATTCTTGATCTCAATGTTTCTTTGGATTTTATAACCTCTTTTGAATGATAAAAGTTGGTTGTTTCTTTAGGTTATTCAATTGGTTAATGCTTTTTCTTGAAAACTTTGCTCTAGTCTTCTTCCCGTTGTACCTACATCTCAATAAATCGATTAAAGAAAATCACTTTGTCATTTTCTTCTCTACTCCATACCCGCATAGCTCCATCTTTTTATGTCATCATCAACTTCATTGTCATAATGGCTTCTTGATTGTCCATTTTCCTCTTCCTCTTGGCTTACTTCTTCTTTTCTACCCTTGTTTAGGTATGAACCTTTCTTGATCCCTAAGAGACTCAATAAGTTGCCCTTTAATCTCTAATCTTCCATGATTCTAGAAACTTGTTTATTAACTCAGTTCCTCCAACCTTGACCAAAGTTTCTCTAAATCTTCTTCACTTCAATATCTCTATGCTTTCTTAAGTACTTAACATCATATACTACTGTATTCTAATAAGTTTCTTGGTTTCCTTCAAGTTTCTTGAAATACCTTCTTCCTTTGTGTGTGATATATCTTCCAAAGTATATTATGTCTTATTTTTGTCTTCTTACAAATTAAAAATTGAGTGTGTTGTTAAAAACCAAGAATCCTTCCTCCTTTTCTTTTGGTCTATACTTTAATAATTCATAAAGTATTTGTTCCAGATAAAGATCCCATTCATTTGGTATTCTAACAATGATTTTTTTACCTTGAGAAGGTGTCAAGAACTTTCTTCCTTTACTAAACCATTCTTCATGCCTTCCTAATATTTGTACATACAATCTTCTTTGCTAACTAATGGAAACATTTTCAAGGGTTCTTGTTCACTTTCATATGCACTTAAGAATCTCTTAATCTCATATCTTACTAAATTTTCATGGAGACTAAATAAAAGACACATGAAGAATATTCTTTACCTTAAACCTGATCATTTGATTCAGACTCTTGTGGATTCCACTTTGTCATGTTTATCATGGAATGAAGATTAACTAAACTTTGTTTCTTTGCCAACACTATCTCACCAAACTTCATGAGAACTTGGAAGTTTCCATTCTTCCATTCTTCTTCTAGCATGGATTGAGATATTCTTTTCATTATTTTCATCAACTCTTTATGTTGCTTCCTTTCCTTCTTGGTGTATCTTCACACTTCTTTTAAAGTGACATATGTTCATTTGAAAAGACAACTACTCCTTTGTTTTTGTTTAGAACCTGTACATGTGTTACTCCTTCAATTTGTCTCTATATTTATTTATGAACCTCCTTCCTTGTATGGTTGGTAACCACAGGATCTTGTTCATGTTCTTTAAAATTACACCTTTCATCTTGTTCTTGAGTGGGCTTCCATTACTTTGTTGATATCTATATTTTTTCTTGCATTGATTTTCCATCAATGGAGTCTCCTCACTTTCTTCTTGAACATTGTTAGAAATAAATTCATAAAACATGATGGTTTTCTCAACTTACATCATTACACATTCCTTTTCACTTTCATACCTAGCCTCACTGTAAGCTTGCTTGAATTCATGAATGAAATGAAAGTCTTCTATACCAAAACTGAGTTTACTTTCATAAATGTATGAAACATCTTGGTCTTTGCTTGTCTTACCTTCATATATGGCATTCTCAAAAAGTTGTATATCCTCTAACAACTGCTTTATGATTGTGTACACAAATTCACACCTTGGCGCTTCTTCAACTTGCTATCATAATGCTTCCAAATGGTATTCATCTTCCATGTTCTTTGTTCCTTCCTTGTCACTGTTCACAAGAGATTGAGATGCCTCTTTATCAATGCCTGCAATCATACATTCAAAAGTTTGGTAATACTAGAAAATTTTAACTTCCCTAGTTTCTTGTGTGCCATGTCTACTTCCTTTTCATATCTTATCTTCTTCTATTTATCTTCTATCACCAACTGCTGCATCTCCTCTTTCAATACATTGTTATCTTACTTTTTCTCATCTTCATCATTCTTTAAGCTATCAACTTTTCTACTAAATCAACTATTGCATTCTCTTCAAGTGAGGCTAGGAATGCCTCTATCACTTCTTTCATCCAAGGTTATTTGCCTTCTTCTAGAACTACACCATGCATTTTTTCTTGTCCATCATTGGATTGATCCTCCTCTTTTATTGTCATACTTGCATAGGAATTGCTTTTCCATGCTTCTCTTGTACTATTCAAATACTCTTTCACTGCCATCATCACTCTCCTACTTCCATTTCTTGGAGTTCTCCCTTTAAAGGTATCAAAGTGTGTTCAATCCTATCTTTCACAAACACATATGTATTCTTCTTCCCATTATGAGTTGCTTGCCTATCATACTACCAAGGTATTCCTAACAAGACATGACATACATCCATAGGTACAATATCACATGTTACCTTGTCCTTGTAGCTTCCTATCTTGAATTCAACCTGACATTGTTCATTCACCATCAACTGATGACCTTGCTACACCCAAGACATCTTATATGGTGTGGGATGAGGAAATTTCCTTAGTTTCAACTTCTCTACCATCTCTATGACACCAAATTCTCAAGTATGCTCCCACTATCAATAATCAAATTACAACACTTTCCTTGAGTTTTACATCTTGTTTAAACAAATTCCTTCTTTGAGTGATAAAATTCATTACCTTGTTTTGTTTAGGCAACATTCTTCTCATCAAAAGAGATTTACCTTCTTTGAACTCACCTCCATCAAACATTGCTCCTTTTCCCTTCATAATAGGTACTCTATTATTCATTTCTACAACTCATTAGCTCTATGGCCTGCATATTTCTGACATTTATAACATTTTCCTTTAAAATAAACATTTTGTACAAATTTACCTTAATTAGGTAGTCTTGCCTGGACTTGAGGTTTGATCACTGCTTCTTTCTTGGTCATTTGTTCTTTTAAAACACCTTACTCTTCCATCATGGTTCTCTATCTAACTTCTATGTCCTCCAACCTCAAAAACAAATCTCTCATGACTTCATCCAATTTTTCTCCCAAAGACCATCCTCCTTCTTCTCCTCTCAGTGCACCATCTTATCTCTTTACTTGCAATCAAAAACTTCTTCAACCTTCTTTCAAGCCTTCGATGGATTTCAAGCTCACAAATATTCTTAAGATCTTCTCGGCACCTACATGTACAAACTCATACAATTCTCTAAAATCATATATATTTACACTATCAATCAATGTGTTTAGTACTTCAAACTACCGCACATAGCCTCATATGATCGAATCTCAACTCGATACCACAATGGTGCATGTCTCATAAGACTCTTGAAGCTTCCTTTAATCCCTCGCTTCTCTTCACTTGAGATCACCTTCATTTTCCTTTCATGCATGCTTGACCTGACTTGATAATGATGTCACTTCTCCTTCTAACCTCCGCTCACATCCTTTCTACTTGGCTTGATTCTCCTTTAGTGCTTATTTCATGACTCTTAATTCTTGATGATATCAATTACATTGGTCACCTAAGCTACACTTCCTCTAGGCTAGTGAACAATGGAGAAATAAAGTTAGAAACACCAATACTGACCCACACACATTGGAGACTAAGTATGAGCTTGTGAGCACCTTATATACTCCTAATCTGACCATCTACAAGAGTTAAATCAATTGCATTTGATCATGGAACCATATGTTCTTACTAGACCAAGCTAATGGCTTCTAGCCCTCAAATCCTGATTTCTTGGTGCTTCCAAGTATAACAACCCTAATTATAGATTTGGATGCCCACCAGGAGCTACAAAACATATTCAAAGTGCGCAGGTACAAAATCCTACTTTCCAAGATTGTCCTAGAATTAATTAGATCTCTTAAGGCTATAAGAGTACTAAAAAGGTTTTAGAGACAAATTTATCTATCAATCACTTTTATAAGGTTTCTACAGACCTTATCAGTGATCTTTATAAATATATAACCTTACTCATCCTCAAAACATCATAAATTACTATTCTCAAGGTGGCTCAGAAGATCACATGTATGGATCATAAAAATTCATGGAAAGTATGCTTACCCATAGATTCATGATATGCAACCTTGGAAAGTTTTAGATAATACCCTAAACATGGAAATTACAAAAGTTTGAAATTTTTCACCATATAATTTATGAGATTAGCTCAACCCTAGTTCGGGGCGGCGTGGACAAAACTAGCTCCACGTAACTCATCCAACGGTTTTATGACTTGAAATAAATTGTATTATTCTTATTTTAACCTCCTCTAACTAACCTATTCACCATAGTCAGTTTCCAACTTCAAATACCATGATGTCACACTTGTGCTCTCGCTCTGTGCAGGGCAGTATGTAATACACATTCATCAAGAAATGCTTCAAACTTGAAAAAACACACTTTATTCTCATTCCAAATCTTCAAACTTACATTGTTCATGTTTGTGTAGGCCTCGCCTATGCCTATTACATGAGATATATGCATATTTAAAGCCAAAATGCTACTTTTGGTACTTATTTCATATCCATATCCTTATTCAACTACACCCTAAAAACTCTCAACAACTATCTAAACATGAATCAATGATCATGATCACTTTATTCTAGCTTTTAGCTTGTATAGTAACATATCTACATGATTACATGGTTTATAATACCTTATTTAGTATATATTTTCTCTTTACCAATCTAAACATTTACTTCTATAACCCTCACACATGCATACTTTCACCTTTGACAACATGGCAAGGTTAATTTACAATACAAAAGAATGTAAATACGTTCCTAAGACCTTCAAGGTCATTACACTCTCTTGGTTCCTTTCATGATGATGCTTTAGGCCTTCAAAGGTCCTTATACAATTCAAATTTCCATTTTGGTGGGAAAATGACAAACCCCCATCAAAGCACCTATATTTAAATTTTTGGTCTTCAAAACCAGCTTGAAATCATGTAAATATCCTCTTTGCCATCTCCTACGGTCTCTGGTTTGGTCTTGAGCCTATGCTCCTATAGCAAGAATTCTCGAATTTGGTTTGTTGGAAAACCACACACTCTCTGATATGATTAATGACATCATCCTTCATCCCCTTCCATGCAAATCTCTCTCTGATATACCTGTATGTCTTGAAGTATCCAGGATGCCCTACTAATGGTGTATCATGCACTGCCCAAAGGATCTTCTCCTTCATCTTGGACCTTGGTACAAGGAAAATCCTATCCTTGTAGTATATGAGATCATCCAAGACTTTGTACCTGTCATCCTGTATAATACCATCCATGACCTCACATGAAAACTAATTTTTGGAATACTCAAACAATATGTGAGCCTTTTAATCTACAGAAATCTTAGACATAGAACTACGCATAGAGGTAAGGTAAGGTCTTCTAGATAAAGCATCATCAACAACAACATTATTACCTTTGGTGTACTCTATGTCAAATTCATAGGTTTATACCTTGTTGACACATCTCTGCTGGTGATCGTTGAGATCCTTTTGCCCTAGGAAGAACCTCAAGCTATTGTGATTTGTATGAACTACAAATTTTCTGCTCACAAGGTACTGTCTGAATTTGGCCAAAGCATGCATGATGGCCAACATCTCCTTGTCATAAATTGAGTACCCTTTCTCCACATGGCTCAATTTCTGACTCTCATAAGCAATGGGGTGCCTATCCTACATAAGAATTGATCCAATACCCTCTCCTGATGCATCACACTCAAGTACAAATGGGCGAGAGAAATCTGGCAATGCAAGAATGGGACATGAGCTCATCACCTCCTTGAGGTGATCAAAAACCTGTTGTGTTGCTTCGGACCAAGAAAAAGCCCCCTTCTTGGTCAAATTTGTCAATGGAGCAGTCAACCGAGAGAAGTTCTTCACAAATCTCTTGTAGTATGTGCATAGTCCCAAGAACCCTCTCAACTGTGTCAATGTCCTGGGTGGTGGCCAATCCAAAATTGCCTGTATCTTCTCCCTATCAACCTTCACTACCCCTCCACCAATCACATATCCCAAATATAATAGCTCTGTCATGCCAAACTCACACTTAGAAGCTTTCGCATATAGTGAATTAGCTTCTAATATCCCCAAGATCTCATCAAGGTGCCTCATGTGATCCTCCCAAGTCCTATTGTAGACCAATATGTCATCAAAGAAAACCAATACAAACTTCTGCAAGTGGCGGTTGAACACATGGTTCATACAAGACTGGAAAGTCACTGGTGCATTGACAACCTGAATGACATCACTAAAAACTCAAAGTGACCATAATGGCACCTGAAAGCTGTCTTATGCACATCCTGCTCTCTAACCTTGATTTCATGGTATCTAGATCTCAAATCTATTTTAGAAAAATATATTGCCTCATGTAGCTCATCTATTCACTCATCAATACATGACACTGGATACTTATTTTTATTATCTTCTTGTTCATGGTATGGTAATATATACACATTCACACAGCTTCCATCCTTCTTCTTCACCAACACCACTGAAGAAGCAAAAGGATTGGAACTAGGTCTGATATGCCCCATCTCAATGAGCTCATGGATAGTCCTCTCAATCTCATCCTTAAACCGTTTGGGGTGACGGTAAGGAGTAGTAACCACATGTCTAATGTCCTCAAGCTCGATCACATGTTCAAATCCCCTATGAGGTACACCTAGAGGTATGTCACCAAAACTGCACTATGCCTATCCAATAGACCCTGGATATCCACATGATACTGAGTGCCCATCCTCTGACTTCTTGGTCAAAACCAAGCACTGTACTACCCAATCAACCTCATTGTGCCTGTGAATCCTCTCAATCCTCTTAGTTGTAACAACCCTGGGTGCATCTATAGATAAACCCCTCAAAGTCACATTCCTCCCTTTAGACTTAAACTTCAGCTCCATCGTCTGAAAGTTAGTCCAAAATTCCCCAAGGGAATGGAGCCACTAAACTCCAAGCACCAGGTTGGTCTCTCCAATGCCAACAATATAGAAATCATCAGTAACCGTATAGTTACCCATCGTGATGCTCAACTATGGAACTCATTGTGTGCATCTCATAGACTCTTCATTGGCTACAACCACATTGAAGCCCTCAAAATCCTATGGATCAATAAGTTGTGGGTTGCCCCACTATCAATGAGTACCACTACTCACTGACCCTGTAAAACTCCCCTAACTCTAAATGCCTTGTACCTCAGGGTACTAGACAAAGTGGCAATAGTCTCCTGGGGAAAAGTCTCATCCTCCTGCTCCACCCCTGCACTATCCAATGCCTCTCCATCTCCATCCTCCAATCCCTGAGTGTCCTCCTCATCACCATCACTCTCCTCAAAAACCTCAATGAATTGGGCCTTCCCTCTACCTCTGCAATCATGTCCTGGAACCCAAGGTGTGCGGAAATCAAAACATAGTTTCTTTTACCTCAACTCATCTCTGTCCTCTCTAGATATGAATGGTTTCCTCACTGCATCTTGCCTAGGTGGAGGCACCTTCACTGTGGGCCATCGGGTCTAGATGGAGGTACCTTAGGCTGTACTCAAGGTGGGAACCTTAACTTTGGAGTGGATAAATCCAAATCATGTGCTCTCCTAATAGCCTCATGCAAAGAAGAAGGCTCAAATGCCTTTACAAATCTAGCTAGAGTATTTGTCAAACCTATTATGAAAAGTGAGGTCAACCTCATCTCCAAAACATCGGGTACCATGACTGATAATCTCTAAAAATCTGCAATGTACTGATCTAAGGAACTTGTCTGTCTCAAGTGAGTCAACTCTCTAAAATACCTGTCAGGGTCCCTCCTGTCAAATCTGCTCATCAGCCTCTATGTGAATTCTACATAAGTATCAATATGTATGTGCCCCTGTGTAATCAGTCCATGATGCCACCAGTCATGTGCATCTCCCTCAAGATGTAGGATGGAAAACTTAATCACATCCCCTTGCGCATGGGATTCAAGTCAAAGTAGGTCTTCAACTTCGAATCCAGGACTATGCAGTACACTTCTTAGAACCATCGAAGTGTGGAATGGAGATTTGTCCCAATCTCCTCTGTAACTCAGGTACCTGTAGCTGATGATCTCTCTTGGGTTTTCTCCCAATCTTCATTCTATAATACTCTATGAAAGGCATATTATCCCTAAATCCCTCGCTCAATGATTGGTACCTTTCCCAACAAGACTCCTCATCCAAATCATCTGTTGGTTTCCTTACCTGTGAAACTTTTGGATCCTTCAAAAAGAAGGTTCATGGAGTCCCAAAGGCTTGGTAGAAGAGTGGGGAGACCACTGCCCTGGATTTTCATTTTCACCTCTTTGAGCCATGTGTCCCCTATTACTAGTTTCTCCCCTTTCTGTATGAGTATCAATCCTACCCTGTGCTAATCTCTCAGTGAGTTGGCTCAAATAGAGATTAGTGGTTTCCTACTGCTTCACCATGTTGGTGAATAACTGCTTCATCAAATCCACACCCATGTCATCACTGTCTTTGTCTCGCATATTTCAACCCCACAGGTTAGAGAAACAACCTTGCTCTAATACCACTGAAATATCCCTTGTGGGATACCACTCAAAAACACACAAATTATAGATAAATTGCAGTAAATAGAAAATCGATTATTACCATAAATACTCAACTAGGGCAGTGAATTGATTTTTATTTATTTTTCTCAAAATATTTTCAAAAACACATGAAAATTTGCAGGAAGCTTACTATGATAATAAAGAACGCTAGAACAATATTTTTTTGAATCATATATGATTCCTAGAAAATTACGAAAACCCTAGACAACTAGAAAACCTTAAAAATTCATATCTTCTCAAATACATATGATAAAATTCTGAAATTTTAGAAATAACATAAATTAATAATATGAATGAAAACCCAATCACTAGTCCTTGAAAAAGCACTTTGAAAACCTCCAAAAGAACTGCAAAATCCCAAAATGGGTCGCTCCACTGGAAAGAGACCACAAACCCTCCAAAATTCCTCCGAAGTGGTGTCAAACCTGATCTAATCACCTAAATAAAATAGATCTGAAACCCTTGATTTTTTCTCCACCAAAAAATCCCAAAATTTCACCAAAACCCTTCTCTAAAAACCCTAAAATTGATCTCTGAAAATCAACCTCGAATTAGTTCCAAATTGACAAACTAGGGTGGATCTTCTACCACCAAAGAATGCCCTGCCAACTAGGAATGGATCTCTCACCACCGAAGCTAGGGTTCCTATGGGATTTTACTCCACAAGCTAGAAAAAGCAAACAACAATTACTCAAAGGAAATCATAAGTGTGTATGCAAGAATGACCTCTCTTTCTCCTCCCAATCTCCTTTTATAATTTCCCCCAAACAACTTGTGGCCCAAGAAACCTAAGTTGACCTTTTTTAGGAAGGACCACCAAAATAATAAAGTAACTTAAATTTACTTTTCTTCCCCAAGTCACCATAGGGACATAAGTGACCCCAACGAAAGAATATAACATTAAAGTGTTATTAGTCACCCCCATAACGATAAAACATAACATTTTCCCCCACCAAGCCACTTAACACCCATGCCAACACAAAAATATAACAAATAAGCAAGGTGGAATACCCAATAGCCTCTAAAGTCTTTAGCCCCTCGGGTATGACCAAGGCTAAGACTAAATATTGGCCTTTAGGCCCTATGAAGGAAAGGGGACATCACATCTTCAAGAGGAGGCCCTATAAAACCAAGGATTAGTAGTTTGTTTATAAACCCAAATGTCTTGGACCAAATGAGCTACAAAAAAAAAAGATTAGTAGTTTTAGATTGATTTTTTTAATCTTTGGTAAGCGTAGGAAGTTGCACACAAAGTGTTAGTAGTTTGGAACAAGAAAATATAACTTAATGTGTAGTTAAAATGAAAATATTTAGAAAAATGAAAACCATGAATAAATTATCTTTCAAAATACTAAATTAACACTTTCATTGCATAGATCTTTTCAATACCTTTTCGGGAAAAAAATGGATTCGTTTCGAGTTCGGGGTCAAAATTTATGGCTCTCAAAAGGTAGCAAGAAAATACAAAACAAATGCACCAAAATAGGTCACAAATGTGCTGAAACAAGTCATATGCACAAGCAGGTCATATGCACCACTTCAGTCATAAATGTGTTGTTCGTACCTGGCACAAACGTGTTGTTTTGTCAAAAATGGCATTTTTGGGGATTTCAACTTTGGACAAACGTGGTGAAGTATCTACAAACATGCCATGGGGTCCGTAAAAGTGTTTTTAAGGTGAAACACATTATCAAATGAAGATTTCGATGAAAGTTTGAAATTTTAAGGTGCAAATGATCACAATTTTTTAAAATTTTGACAACTTATTTATAACACTAAATGATACTAAAAACAATTTTAAAAATTGGGGTGTAAGCCCCATGGTGGGCACCAAAAATGTAAGCAAAAAGAGGTGTAAGTATGAAAATGCAAACTACAAATTAAACAAACCAATTCCTAAACTAACACTTCTAATTGTTACCTCAGATTGAGCTAGATGAAACCATAAGCCCATGGTGCAAGCTCTCATTCACCTTCACAACTCAATACTTCCGTGGGAGTTAACAAATTCAAGGAGTCCAAAGTTAAAGCTTGACCTTGGAAGTTTGGACCTGGGACCACAGGAGATGCGTAGACATCGGGTCTACCCCAACAAGCGTGCGTATGTGGAAAATTACATGTCACATGAATTCCAAATGGTGAAACCCCTAACTCTGACTATTGTAGGGAGGTCCACGATGCATGTATACCTTCGGATAAGGCCCAAGTTTGAGAAGGGCACTTATCTTGAAAACGAGATAGCTATACCTAAGGACCTAACAGGTAGGAAGAAGATCACGCCCAAGAAAAAGGAGACAAAAGAAATAAAGAAGAAGGCACCAAGTGCCCAAGATACTCAAGCGGTAGGCACCCTAGGAATAAGTGCTAGAACAAGTACTTACACACGCAGGAAGAGGTCCCAGTCAAAGAGGAGGCGCCAGAATAGGAAAATATTATCGCATAGGATAAATCACCAGAGGAGGAGGAAGAGAAAGCAGAATCTCCTATATTGGAATCCCCAGTTAGGAAAAAATAGAAGGTGGTGGAGGAAGCTAACTTGGAGGTGACAGAGCTTGGAGAAATACATAGGTGAGAGGGATGACGATGAAGAAGATGATCCTGAAGGGGACCAAGAACCACTTGTTTTCAGCATGCATGATTCAGAAGAAGAGGGTAGAGAAGAAGAACATGAGTTCCTTTTCATGTGGCATAAGGGTAGCCAGGAGGAGGAAGGCACCCAGACATGGGAAGAAGTGAAGAGGTTGGCACACAAGATCAGAAAACTCCAAGCCTCACAAAGGAGCAAGTAAATGAGGTGACAGAAAGAGAAGAAACAAAAATCATCGAAGCCTTGGTAGAACAAGAATTGGAGCGCAACGCTGATATAGTGATGGAAGAGGATAAGGAAGAAAGTGCAGGGAAAGATCACGGTACTACGGAGGCCCCAATCTATTAGTAACTGTTCCTAAGGGCACACGCACAGGGGGAAAGCGCATGGAGATCCAGAGGTAAGGAATGAGCTACATTAATGATCCCAACAAGGTGTTGAGCACGCTTCCAAAGAAAATTTCCAACAAGGAAACTCTTGGTAATGAAGTCGTTTGATGAAGAAGGTGCATACCCTCAGATGAGGAAGATGCTCTCTTGGGAAATTGAGTCCCACATCAATGAGCCAAAGTTTGAGGTAAGCCGGGGGCACTAATGAAAATGCCTGAGTCAAAAGGAGATAACCCCTTGGTAAATGCTCAACAGATTTTAGATGAGCAGTTATGCAACGCACTCAACAAGGTCTCAGTTGAGGTTGAAGCTAGGCTCTTTAGACAGAATGATAGGATAAAATTTCTAGAAGCAGAACTAGAAAATAAGGAGGAAGAACTAGAAAAGAAGGAGGAAGAGCTAGAAGATAAGGCCAAGGATTTAAAGTAGGAGGAGTTAATTAGCGCTCAACTAAAGCGTGAACTTAGGGAAGAAAAGGAAAGGGTGCGCAAAGTACATAAGAAGGTAGAATCCATCACAAATGTCATTGTTTTGAAGCATCCGGACCTAGCACCACATGCGTAAAAGTATGGATCTTCCCTTGAGTGCCTTGAAGACTTAACGCACATCCTCACCATGGAGAGGAAACCTCTAGCCTTAGAATCCACGGAAGAAGTAGTAGTACACATAGAGAAGGAGGATAAATTAAAGGTAGTAGCAATCATGGCTAAATACAACAAATGCCTTGTTGATGCAAATATTGTTGGCCATCTTGGTGAGGCCGAATATGAAAACTACGCAGACAGAGATAAAGTGGCAAGTATTTTGGTCACCAACTATGAAGCAGAGCTTAAAGAGTTCCAAGAAAAGAACAAAGGGAATAGAGCAGAGTGGGATAGAATCTTGGCCGAGGTTGAAAAGAAGTCAGAAGCTATTGAGGCCCTAAGGGGTACAATCAAGAACTAGCTAAAGGAGCTATACCCACAGATTACTAGAAGGATGGACACACTTGAGGACATGGGTAAGGAGTTGGAAAAATTGTTGACACTATGAATGCTTAAGGAGATGGACTGAGTTTTGGGGAGGTAAGTTCCCTAGTTGGTGACCTCTTCTAGAGAGCACAAAATGAAGTCGATGCCTGAACAAGTTGGAGGCCGACTTGCAAAAAGATTTTCCTAGCTTGTTGCAATAATGCCATCACTTCCCCATTCTTTCTTCTTTCCTAAATTCTTCATTCCCTTATTCTTTTCCCAAGACGTTAAGTCTATTGTGATTCTTTATTCATTGGAGAAGTGTTCCCGTGGGTGGAGAACATGCGTAGTGTGGGGTGATGTTGGGCCCCTAAAATATTGACTAAGTACACAAAGGCGCATGGGCGCGCAAGGCCTAAGTTAAGAAATGGGCGCATAAGGAGAAGGTGCGCAAGGTAGGGTTCTAGGAGGGTTTAGAAGGGTTGTGTTACACGCGGGCAGAACAAGGTCTCGAGACTTAGCCATATTTGGCGTATCGGGTAGACACAAGAAAAGCGTGACCTGACTACGCATGCAGAGTGGATAAGATGCCATCCTAGTGACATGTTGACCTAGGAAGGAATATTCCCTACGATGGAATCTTATAGAAGACCATCATGGCAAAGAGTGGAGAGCTCAGGCTTGGAGGAGAATGCTCCCATAGAGGACCACATTTAGACATTTGGCGCTAGATTTGAGGCCGCATAAGGATGAGTTGACACTTCGGGGTGCCTATAAATACAAGCCCCTGTACAAGAAAAAGATAGAGAGAGATCAATAGAGAGCAGAGCTCTGCAGAAATGCCATGAGGAGTCATACTAGGTTGGGTAGATGAAATATAGGAGAAGGATGTATCAAGGGCTTAGGGTTATAAAATTTCTTTTTGAGATCTAAATGATATGGATCCAATTATGATGCATGACTTCGGTCTACCACAATGTGGTGTTTTTTAGTAATCCTAATGAATGTAATGAGGTTACCAAGTTAATTGAATATAATCCTTCTCGGGTTCGGATTCATACATGATTCTTCATAGTTCATTTTCATGTATGTTTGTAAGATGAATATGAGATCCTATGCATTTTCCTTTCTATTTTGATTAAGTTCTTTAAGTCATTAAATTATCTTTGTCTGTAATGATTGCAATGATCTAGAGCCATTCTAAGCTCTATGATGTTCGCATGTTTCATTCCCACTCACTTCCTTTAATGTATGGATCATAAATGATGTTTTCTCACTCGACTCACATAAAAGAGAGACTCGGCACTCACGTGTGCCTTGGTGTGAGCGCATAACACCCGTTGGGTGATAGGTCGCCAGATGGGATTCCCTTGTTCTTTGGTGGGTGTAAAAATGACTACAATTAATTATTATATGGATTTAGATGATGTTACGGGACATATTAATCGTAATTAATCATGTCGACATTTTAGATGTCTACAAGGCTAAATTGGTGGTCCGTGAGAGGATTAGGCTAGGATAGACATATTTTCTAGGAGATTGATATTGATACTTATAGAGCACCGATAGACTGGATGGGGCTAGAGGCAGTGACATGGAGGTCATACCAAGACTATAGAGGATGGCCAGAGGATGCAATAGAGTTACGATGCATATGGAGGATGATGTGGTTAGAGGATTGGTTTCGATGAGTGACTGAGTTATTTCAGGTGGAGTGGGTACCTCGACAGTTCAATATGGCCCAAGATGTGCCCCTAGAGCCATATGTATGGGTTAGAGATTTTAGAGCACATAAGAGGGGCGGAGCTAGACCAGGGCCCACAAGAGAGAAAATAGTACCTCTCGGGCCATACGAGGCTAATGCGACGATATAGTCGATTGATGTAGATGATGTGAGGTGTTTGAGAGGAATATTGTGCATGATGGACAACGTATCAATGGGTGTATTTTTTTCCATTGTTTGTGAATGTGGTTGACTTACCAGAGGGAGGAGTGGAGGGGAAAGCACATGCCCTCAATGACGTAGTAGTGGTGATAGCGGAGTGTGAGTATCTATATAGTTATGTTGTATGATTGATTACATATTAGATCTTGATTTTGGACACATCCATCAACAAATTAATGCATAATGTGCCCATCAATATACTTGTGGGTGGAGGGATGCTAGAGTGTGTAGATGACATTGTGAGTGAACATGCCCACTTGTTTGAGCTTATGGTCATAGGAGAAGCGACATGTATCGTGCTACTGAGCAAGAGGGATGAGGCATGCGAGGAGACACGACAAGCTAGAGGCGGTGGGTGGTGGTCCTTTAGCATAGGATGTGTTTACACAATTCCTTACATTACGAGAGATGTTTTGTGGAGAATTCTATAGAGAACACACTATTACATAGGCATGTAGAGAGGTATAGAGGTCATGATTAGCGACATAGAGTTAGTGGCGAGGCTTCTAGTTCTAGAGAACTTGTATTACCAAATAGTGATAATGATGATGAGATATGATTTTTATTGATGTATTCAATGTAGGGGAGTTGCCCTAGTTATGAGATGTTTTGTAACTTTGATTGTGATCGATATATATAGATGGATTTATTGGCATATGATGATTATATTTGTTGTGTATTGATGCTACAATGTGATGAAGATGCATGTGACTATTTTAATATACATGATGTTTGATGTGTTGAGTGATATTCACATTTGTTAAATTGATTTTAATGCATATTTGTCAAGTAATGGGTAATGTAATGATGACATAGTGTAGATGATAATAGATGATGTATATGATATGATTGTGGAAATGTAATTGCGATGAATGATTAATTATCATATAAAAAGTGTGATATATTTGTTATAGTGTAAGGAATTGTGTGTTAGTAAGATGAATTTAGGGGGATATTAGTGATTTGCCTAGCATATAGATAATGATGTTCATTTATATAATACCCCTTAGTAGTCAATAATGAACCACGTAAAACCGAGTATGTCATCGAAATTATTTGATAGATTGCGCTAGATGAGTCAATAGAGCACGTGAAGAGAGGCTATTATTGTAAGAGATACCTCAAGAGTCATGTAAGAACCATAAGAACATGAGTGCATCATCGGGGGGTAGGGTGATAGCAATCACCTACCAAATTTCAAGGTGACGCGAAGTGGTGGAAGCATGTGGAATGAAATCGGTGGAGCGTATGATTCAAACTAATTGTCATGTGGAGAGCGGTGAGAGGGTTGAATGTCGAGGGCTATGAAAGCCAATGTGAAGTAGTAGGATGATGTGATGGATGAGATGGATGAGGTGGATGACATGGTACAACAATGGATGGACATGATGGAGAGCGGGCATGTGTGACAACCTGTGTGCAATGGTCGAATAATAACCTTAGCAATAGATGGAGGAGAAAAATGAATCGACATAATAGGTCATTGATGAGGAGGAGGAGATATAGAACACTCACATGAGCGAGAAATAAATGAAATGATTCCCTTATCCTCTAATTGTTGCAATCTATCATGAAGTTCCAAACAATCATTGTTATTGATACATAATTAAATAGTGGTCGATCACACCTATCATTGTAAATGATGGTGTGGATGATGATGATTAGAGGGTACGTAAAACTAAACGCTTATCAAGTAAAGAAAAAAACACATTATGTGGTTAAGCATGGTGAGATAAATGCAATGGCTCATGCAAAACATGTATAGAAGATTGTGGTGTAGTCATTGTGGAGTAGGAGAATGATGATGCTTTATTGATGTAGTAGGTTGAACTTGCTTGTGAGGAGGAGATGGAGAGCGTGTAGGATGCTAATCTAATGGAAATGGAGAAGAACTAGATGAAGTAGTAGTAACAATAATAGGTGGAGGCTCTATAACATGTGTGGCAATGAGGTCTTGTTCTAGATCAATGACTCTATAACATAGGAGTGTGAATGATTCAATGTATCATATTGTAATATTTGTTTTAGTGTAGGAATCAAACCACGACGCTTAAGATAAATAGCTTCTCTATATCGATAGGTTGGAAAAATAGTTGGTGGATACAAGCATTGAATCGTAAGATGTAATCCATAATAGGTTACGTTTTTCCTTGATGTAAATTAGGTAGATGGCCATAAGTAACTCTAGGGCCATTGTTGATGATAAAATGACAAATAAAATCACCTTCCATCTCACAATAAGTGCTAATAGATCCAAATGGTATATGAGTATACCATTGCAAAGAAACATTTTAAGACAATGTCAAAATGATTTGAGTAATAAGAAATCATTAGAATATGAATCCATAGCCTTACGATAATTCTTGAGATGCAAGTAGGGATTGCTAGTATCGTTGAAACATGAAAAGGTAGGCATGATAAAACCCTTGGTAAATGCTGAATTATGAATCTTCTTAGGAATAGGGTTGTAATGTAATGAATTATTATTAATGGAAGCATAGTAATCCTTTATTTCTAAGGTGAGTGATTAAACCCGAGATTGTAAATGACCGACAACATGCATGAGAGACAAGATGTCCTAAGAAGGAGTAGTAGAAGATGGCAATAATGTGTTAAATGGTTGTAGCTTTCCATTGTGAGTAATCAAATGGAAATCAAGAGGAGAAAAAGGATATTCGATACCAAGGGCACATTAGGTGTAGATTCCAAAGAATCTATGGGCGATGATGGACATGGAACATCCATAGAATTAGTAGGACTAGCATCAGAAATATCCCTAGGAGATGAAGCGACAGAGATGGAGATGGAGTGATAGGAGGAGGTGAAGTGGTAGGAGGAGATGAAATAATAGATGGAGATGAATCATGCACAATATTAGATACAACCTTAGAAGAAGATGACAATGGAGTGAGACTCACACTCAACAATATGTAAAGTAGTAAAATCATGACTATCAATCGTTTCATCAAAATCAAATAGAGACTTAGATATAAATATGTCATTAAGCGTGTCATCAATTGGATCATTGACATAGTATGAAGGAGTATGCAAATTAGCACACGATGGATTATGAGAAGTAGTATCAGAAATAGGAGAATCATGAGATGTAGCTATAGTAGTGGTCTTACTAGGAGGAGAATCAATATGCATAGATGTACCATTGTCAAGACCAAACATGAAATCAATAAGAGAATCATCTAGAAATTCCTTAGAAATGTGAGAGGAAGGATTGTGACTAACTCAGTATAACATGTTGTGCAATGAGTGAAGCTCATCAGATCAGAAACAATTCCAATAGTGGAATTTTCAAAGCTAGTAGGCACATGACATTCATAGGCTAAGATTTGTTATTGAATATGATCCAAGATAGTAACATCATGATATAGGGTAGTAAGCTCAGTTATAGTTGTCTCATCATAGATGGTGTTGACATTAACATGAGGCATGATGATCGAAGGAGGAGGAGAGCTATCCTTATCCATTAGAATTTGAGTGGATCCTAGGGAAAAATGATCTAATCTACGGGTTCACCAAAATGATTCTATAAAATTTGAATTTTACTATGAATATAAGAGTACAACAATGTGATAAATGGAATATAATGAAATATACAAACTAAGTAATTTATTTTATATTTTAAATAAAATAAAATGAAAGGGGAAAGGTACTTACCTAATTTGGACTTACCTCGCAGTGATTTGGGACTTAACAGAGTGATGAAATGGAAGAACAAAGTGTCACAATAAACCTTATAAAGTATCAATGGAGGCAGATCTAGCCAAACTAGGGCACCTGGGGCATTTTGGTCTAGAATCTAGGCACCCTGGTCCCGATCCTGATATGGTCGTTAGGTCTTTGTAGTACTTATCCTTTGGTTGGGTGGATGTCGCACTTAGTTCATTGGTATCGGTGTCAATTTACAATGAAGAATCGCATGCAAAACCCCATACAAAGGATCAAAAATATTGAAAAAGAAAGGTGCAAATGAATGGATTAGAATATCCTCGGTTGTCAAATGGATGGAATTATGATGAGTGATACACTACATCTAAGACCCGATGTATTTCTATGTGATTGTGTGTGTAATAATGTTCTTAGGGTACCCTAACGCCAATGATGCCAAAGTAACGAGTAATATATAAATAAAAATACAAAATGGTGGATGGAATAGAATGGAATCCCCTTCTATGCAATGTGTATGCGGGATAGTGCCCAAATGTAGTCCATTGCTCTATGTATATAGCTAAACCTTAGTATAAATAGTTTTCCCATAAGCTGATATGTATTGTGTGCTTATATAGGGATCTATTACTCAAATTTCAACACAAATGACTCCGACACATGCCGACTAGTACCTAGGGAGATGCGAGGAAAAATGAAAAGACCGACCTCAAGTGAAAAAAAGTAAAACCAAGTATGATGGGGATCGGGGCACCTAGAAATTAGGACCAGGGTGCCTTAGGCACCCTAATCCCTCTCTAGGCACCCTATTTAAAGACTAGAGACAAAAAAATAGTGAACAATGACAAATAAGAGCCCTAAAACTCCGACCGAAACTATGCGACTGAGTGATGAATGTGTAAGAAAAATAACAACAAATACCAACAAGACTGATGAATGGACTATGGGATGGGTCATTAGTGAATAATTTTCTTATACAAGATCCATATATAAAACAACATACTTGGCGGTATAATAATAGTAGTAAGTGCGTGATTTTGTGACTACATTTTCCCCCACTTTATGTTGGTGAGTGAAATCTCGATAACATAAAGTAGTTAGAGATGCATACCTGAGAGAAGTCCAGAGAAGCCCATGTTGTAGAAGAACATGCGAGACATGGTAGAAGAGTATGCCAAATGACAACATTTAGCGTGATGAACCATAGATCAACGTATTGACCCATGCGTATGTAACAAAAGCTTAAGACGTGATGAAGTGTAGTAAATGAGAGTGATGATTGTGATGTTAGATGATTAATGATTTCAAATTTTGTATGATAATGACATGATGAGGTAAGGAGTGATTTGTTCCCACTGATTACGTGTGTTTGAAAAACTTGAGGATTTGGGTATCGACCACTAGAGAAAGAGTGTGCCCAAGGTTCCCTATCACCAATGATGCAAAAGTAACAGAAATATCTAGATAAAAATGTAAAATGGTGGATGGAATAGAGTAAACCCCCCTTCCTATGTAGTGTGTATGCAGAATAATTCCCAAATACAGTTCCTTGCTCTATACGTAGATAGCCAACCCTTTGTAGAAATAGTTCGCCCATAAGATGGTATGTCAGTTGTGCTTATATAGGGATCTCTTGCTCAAATTTCGACACTAATGAACTAACATGCCAACTAGTACCTAGGGAGATGCGAGGAAAACTGAAAATACCAATCTCAAGTGAAAAACTAAAACCAAATATGACGAGGACTAGGGCACCTAGAAATCATGACCAAAGCACCCCAAGCTCCATAATCCTTCTTTATGTGCCTCGTCAAAGACTAGAGACAACAAATGAGTGAACGATGACAAATAGGAGCCCCTAAAACTGACCGGAATTGTGCAGTGAGTGATGAATGTGTAAGACAAACAACAAAAACACTAACAATACTTATGATTGCAGGTATGGGATGGGTCATTAGTGAATATTTTCTTACACAAGGTACATATATAAAACAACATACTTGGCGTATAATAATAGTAGTAAGTGTGTTATTTTGTGACTACACAAACAAGGATCGAAGGATGTGCCAGATGGTGTGGGAAGAGTCTAAATTTTCCACATGAAGGTAGAGAGGTATGGAGACATGCAACATTAAGTGACCAATAACATGGTTGGTTGTGTTGAGATAGTCCTCAAGACGACAAGGATTAGTGGGTGTAGGAGGCTGCCCATGTAGAAAGGGAGAAAAACCATCGTAGGTAAAGTAACATTCCATAGAAGCACACCATAATGTATATTTATCTTCACTAAGAAGAAGTGGAGGAGGTTGTAAAGTGATATGCGAAACTCATTTCTAGAAAGAGCATCCTCCATAATGCATCCAAAAGAAGTGCGAGAATGCATAAGAAAAGGGTGTGTGGATACAGAATGTGTTTACATGTAATACAACATGCAAGAAAAATGATAACCCCTATTTGCGACACTTAATAAGTAGTGTGTTGATTACTGATAGGATGTGTTTGTGCGATGTGGTATAGTTGATCACTCACCTTGCAGTAGGTGACGATTTGTGCAAGAGTGGAGGCCATAATAAGTCCTAGTCGAAGTAGAGGAAAACACGCAATCAAACATAAAAGGGCATAATAAAAAAGGTATAACATTGTTCAATGTGAGAGAATGTGTCTCACATCACAAAAGATGGGCTCTATTTCTACAAGGTTATGGTGGATGCGCTCACTAGCCACATGCAAAGAGGAGCACAACAATAGTGACGAGCTAGAAAAAGTGTCCTAGAAAATCCCAATAACCCTATATCGAGGCTCAAAAAATACTCCCCCCTAAATGATGAATTTAATTATTTTTCCCTTAATTGAGCTTAATCAATTTTGAAAAAGGAAAAAATGCAAAAAAATCCAAAAAGGGGTGAGAAGAGGGTCTTGAGCTAACGGTGAGCCAACCACTCGGCTCGGGAGTTGAATGGCGAGCCGGGTCGAGCTTGGATCATGGTGAGCTATGTGGGAGCTAGGTGAATCAATGCCTAGTTGTGGTGGGGCTATGATCCGAGTTGAGGTCGTAGGAGTGGTCTCGAGCCAATAGGTAGGTCCGAGTCGGGTTGCATGTTGAGCCAATGTGGGGTCAAGTCACCGAGTCAAATGGTGAGTCGAGATGGTGATGACATGCGTCAAACGAGCTCGAATGATGCTAGAGGGTTCCAGTGGTGAGGTAAGTTGTGTAACCACCGAGGTAGGGAATCAAATTCCACGCATCAATTGGAAGCTATGCACCAAGGTGGTCGTTGGGAGGCCAAGTCGAGCACGAAGTGTTTGAGCTCGTGGAGTAGGTGAAACAACTGAATTGGCCCTAAATAAAATGATGAGAACACGAAGAACTTGACATGGAGGGGAGAACAATGCAAAGGAAGGTTGAACTCGCATGAGAAATGACAACAATGTGGGTGTGAGAAACAAGGTAGGGTTCGAATGCATACGGAAAGGTGAGCTGTGAAAAGGAAGGAAAGATGATGTCACAATGCACAAATGCATCATAACAAGTAGGAATCTTGGGAGCTTGGAACCAAGTTCCACGTAGAGTTGAAACACAAAATGATGCACAAGATAGCAGAAAGCTAGAGGGCCAAAAATGGAGGGAAAACATGGGTGCGACGAGGAGAAATCTAGGCACATGACTGAAAGTCAAAATAAAATCCACAAATCAATGCATGTGGATGCAAGAGACAAACTCAACGACATGGGAGCATGAGCCAGGATGAACAAGGGAGACGAGTGAAGAGGCCATTGCGGAGCGGGGTGAGAAAACATAGACAAATCCAAACGATGTAGGGTGTAGGGCTCACGAAGTAAAGTGAAAGAAAACCAAGGCAAGGTTGATCTAACACATGGGACAAAGATATTCCAAAACAAAATTGAAGAAAAAGCATAATGTTGAAGCCAACAACCGAGTTCGGGGAGGATTCAAATACATGAGTCAAATATCTCCAAAGTAAAAATGATGTAGAGAGTACGGTGAGTGCACAAAGTGGGGTAGATTTGACATGAAGGATTTGATGACCAATTAGGCAAAATAAGTCAATGCACAAGGCGGTGAACTGGAAGCTCGGTTCCCATCTTGGTGATATGGGGTCGAGTTGGGCCCAAAAACCACTTCTAAAAACCTTAAAAAATTTACAAACTAGCACTTAAAACCTGATCTAACTGCAACACGGAAAACACTCCCGAACTACATGCAAAGCCTAAAAACCCCAAAAAACCATGAAAAATAGAAAACATAAATGAGTAATCTTGAACATGATTTAAAACCTAAATTAAGACCAAATCAATGCATATGATGCATGAATGGAATAACCATTATGAAAATTTTACACAAAACTTACAAATCACAAGCGAGAGCAAGAGGGAGCTGAAAATTGGAGAGTAACATGGATCCCAAGAACATGCTTTGATACCATGATGAAGAAAGAAACAATGTGATAACACGAGGATCTAAGAAATAACATAAACATCAACCGAGCAGTTGCATTACGCAGTGTGTGATGAAGTTCCATGGGGAGTTAGCATCAACCATTAATTTTCATGCAATGAAAAGGAAAGGGTCTCATCACCATCTCATAGATATGAAAGAAAAAAATGGGTGTTAATAGGGGTGTTGTGTAAGCCCAGTACATGTAATCATACCTCCTCAAGTGGAGAAGGGGAGTTACATTCCTAGAATGGAAAGTAACCCCCATATGATACATTGAAGCACACTAACTATATGATGCAATGGAATTTTTTATAACCCCTACAACACCTAAGACCTATGACCTCACCTAAGTGAGATGACTCACTGCGTGATGTGGAAAATGCACACAACAAAACTTGTTCCAACTAGTTACGCATAAAGCTAAAAAAAATTCTAGGGTAACGGTAACATCGAGTGCTCTCTCCCTTTCTCTTGAAAAATAATCAGTTGTACACTTTATTTTATTTTACTGTTATACTTACATATAGCTATTTTAACACTAAGTTTAAATTTTTCAAGTTAAAGTTTGATTTCTTATACTATGGACATTGAATACACTTTTTATTTGTAGGTACTCATCTTGGAAAAACAAACACAACCAAAACAAAGACAAAGTCCTAGCACAAACACAAGGTGCTCTAAGTAAAGACAAAGTGTTTCTACACACTCAAGTAACTTTTCCTTTAAGTACACAATTTTAAATTTCATACTTAAAGGGAGGAAAATGTAGACACTCATTTTGGTAATTCATGTCTTGCAACAATAAAAATTGTACAACACTTTTACACTATCCCACACTCACTCAATTTGACCAATTATGTTATCCCTAGCTATATCTCACTCATTCTTGCTTGCACACATAACCTATTTGTTCACATAATGGTCATATTAATTTGTCAAATCAAGTTATACCTTCACATATGACAAACCAAATTTTCAAATTACTTGCATAGACATCCAAAACCATAACACCTAGAAAGGGTTATAATATCCATTCATTGTGGGCCAATGTGGACGATTTCATCCCTTTCCCTTTAATAACACTTTTCTCAATTTAAACCTCTCTCATACAATCCTAGTTAGTTTTACCTACATTTTCTAGATCCAAAACAAACATATGAGTAAGTTATTCATTTTTCATTGATGAGGAATTCTATCTATTGGGAAGCTATAATTCTAATATAAATCATAAGAAAAGCTACTCCAAGACTCCCTTGAGTTGTCATATACTTTGCATATTCATTTAGGGTATTCCTTCAATCATATTTGCAAGCACAAAGAGCACATAATTTCAAGACAAGATAGTACAAATGTCAAGTACAATCACATTGTTGCAAGCTCATGGTTATGTTGGCGTGTAGATCCTATTTTGGTCTTCTCAGTAATTAGTATTGAGGTGTTGGAGTTTGAACGGTTAATTTTGGATACTTCAGGAGCATTTTGCGCTGCCTGTTGTGATGTTGTTGTGACGTTGTTCTTAAGTTGTTAATTGGTTGTCAACGCCATGACATTTTTTTCCAACCATGGGAAGTTGAAAGGTTATGACTTTCAAACTTTTAGGGTCAAATTTAGGACTTCTTAAAAGGGTTTTACTCCTATAAATAGAGGTGTTATGGTATCTTGAAGATATCTTGAGTGTTTAAGAGGTCTTAAGTCTTAGTGATCAAGAGGTGATCAAGAGTGATCAAGGTTAAGAAAATGGGTGTCAATTGTGGTTTAGATGTGGTTTAACTTCTTTAGAATTCATTTGTGAGTTCATAACGAGAAAAGACTATAAGGGTTTTTTTAATCTTGTTGATAATAAAATCGAGAAAGTTCTTGGTGGACGTAGCCCACATTGGGTGAACCACGTTAAATCTTGTCTTGTCTTCTTTCGGGCATTACTTATATATAATGTTATGTTTCTATAAGCATAATTTTGTTATATAGTTTCCTACTATTGTGGTTTGAGGAATTGCTTCCGCATATTTGTTCACTAATTCCTAAAAAATGGTATTAGAGCTTTGGTGTTTTTTTGCTAAAGTGGTAAATCACAAGGAAATTTTAGCTTGAGTGGGAGCTATGGCGGATGAGGGTAGATCGAGGTTGAGAAGGTCAATGGGCGAACTTTGGTTTGTAGAAGATGTAAATGGAGGATTACTTATATCGAAGGACCTCCATGTTCCTTTGGCTGGAAAAGCAAAGAAACCTACAACCATTTCGAATGAGGATTGGGAGTTGTTGGATAGAAAGGCACTCAAAGAAATTCGGTTATGCCTCGCATCTTCGGTTTCTTTCAACATATCGTAGGAGAAGACCACGGAAGGTCTCATGAGTGCATTGGGAAGTTATATGAAAAACCCTCTACCTCTAATAAAATATTTTTGATGAAAATTTTATTTAACATGAAGATGTCCAAGAAAGGTTCTATTGCTGATCATTTCAATGAATTTAATACAATTGTGAGTATGTTAAACTCGTTAAAATTTAACTTTGATGATGAGGTTAGGGGTTTGTTGATTTTGTGCTCCTTGCCAAATAGCTAGGACAACTTGGTTATGGATGTAAGTAATTCAGTCTCTAATAATTCAAAGATTAAGTTTGAGGATGTAATAGGTGTGATCCTAAGCGAGGAAATGTGAAGGAAGAGCACTGAAGATTCTTCTACTTCTGGAAATTATTTGACAGTGGAGAGCAGAGGGAGACAAAAGAACAGAGGGAAAGGTAACCATGGGAATTTGAATGATTGTGGAAGGTCAAAGTCTAAGAGCAAGTTAGAATGTTGAGTACTTGTGGGAAGGTTGGTCATGCTAAGAAATATCATTGGGCTCTTCGGGATGAGAAGAAAAAGGAGGAAACTAAAGAGGTAAATGTGGCAGCATGTCATGTTTGTCATGATGCCTTAATTCTTTCTTTAGATAATATTGTTGAGTCTTAGGTGTTAGATTCAGGGGCTTCTTTCCTTGCCACCCCACATAGACATTACTTTATTGATTTTGTTCAATGAGATTTTGGACATTTATATCTTGGTGATGATGAACCATGCAACATAGTAGGAAAGGTTGTGTTAGGGTGAAAATGTAGAATGGGAACAAATGGCTACTTAAGGACATCGAGACATGTGCTTAAGTTGAGGTGGAACTTGATATCAATGGGGTCGAATGGGTAGTGATGGTTGTACGGTCAATTTTAAAATAGATTCTTGGAAGGTTACCAAAGGAGCTCTTGTGGTTGCAAATAAGTAAGAAAACGGTACTTGGCATTTAACCAATGGTGCTGATTATTGTAATTTAGTTGCTGTAGATGGAGACACAACTTTGTGGCACCAAATACTCGGTCATATGAGTCATAAGGGCATGCAGATTATAAAGGATAGGTTGCCCAGATTAAAGGAGTTATATTTGGACTTCTGTGAGGACTGTGTTTATGGGAAACAGTAGTGGGTGAGATTCCTCAAGATCGGATGTACCAGGAAGGAGGGTAAGTTGGAATTAGTGCATACATATGTATGGGAGCCAACTAAGGTAAACTCTATTAGTGGTTCATGTTATTATGTCACTTTCATTGATGATGCAACTAGAAAAGTTTAAGTATATTGCATTAAAAAGAAATATGATGTGTTTGAAACTTTCAAAAGATGGAAAGCCTTGGTTGAGAATGAAACAGGTCTCAAGTTGAAACGTCTCAGGTCGGATAATGGAGGGGAGTATTGTAGTAATGAATTTTTTTATTACTATTCGATAAATGGGATCTGGAGGCAAAGACCAGTTCTAAATACTCCACAGGAAAATGGAGTGTCAGAGAGAATGAACAAGACAATCATGGAATGTGCTAGGTGTATGAGGTTACATGCGGGGCTACCACTCATGTTTTGGGAGGAAGTGGTAAGAACAATTGTTTATATTATTAATAGAGGACCCTCTATGGCCTTGGATGGAGGTATACCTGAGGAGGCTTTGTCTCAGTAAGAAAATTGATTACTCATTTCTTAGAGTATTCGGATGTGAGGTATTTTTTCACATTAATAAAGATGATAGGACCAAGTTAGAGGATAAGTCTAAGAAATGTACCTTTGTTGGATGTGGTGAGGATGACTTTAGTTTCTGTGTTTGGAGTCTTAAGGACAAGAAAATATTTTGGTCTAGAGATATTGTCTTTAATGAAAAATTCATGTATAAATATCAGTTGCAGGAACAGAAAGAGGAATCAAAGAAATACTACACAATGTTAGAGGACATTACGAACAACAAGGTGTCCAAGGGGCCATTTCAAGTGCAACATGTTCTAACATAACTAGTTTAGGAACCTACTCATTAGGAACCCCAAACTCTTGAGGTGAAAAGGTCTTCTAAGGTAAGAAGGAAACTCAGAACAATTTACTCCATCTTCAATTATTTATTACTCACTGATAATGGAGAGCCAAAGTGCTTTGAGGAAGTAGTGTAGGTAGATGTCAGGAAGCAGTGGGAGCCTACCATGGATGAAGAGCATAGATCTCTTATGGAGAACTAGACTTGGGATCTGGTGGAGCTACCCGAGGGAAAGAGAGCATTGCAGAACAAGTGGGTGTATAGAATCAAAGAGGAAGATGGAGGTAGGAAAAGGTATAAGTCTCGGTTGGTGGTCAAGGGATTTACACAGAAGAAAGGTATAGACTTTCATGAAATTTTTTCTCATGTTGTTAAAATGACTTCTATTAGGTTTGTTCTTGGTTTAGTAGCAATATAAGATTTCCACTTAGAGCAGCTTAGATGTGAAGACCGCATTCCTTCATGGTTAGTTGGAGGAGGAATTCTATATGCAGTAGTCATAGGGTTATGAGGTCAAAGGGAAGGAGAGGTTAGTGTGTAAATTGAAGAAGAGCTTGATGGCCTAAAACAAGCTCCACGGTAGTGGTACAAGAAGTTTAACAGCTTTATGCGAGAGCAAGGTTACTCCAGTGTGTCACTCGAGACCATTGCATGTATATCAAGAATTTTCTTAATGGTAGTTATATTATTTTGTGCCTGTATGTGGATGATATGCTTGTTCTAGGGAAGAACGTGTAGGAAATAAAGGTACTTAAGAAACATCTAGGTGACTCCTTTGTTATGAAGGATTTGGGGGTAGCAAAACAAATACTTGGTATGAGAATAACTCGGAACATGAAGGAGAGGAAGATGATATTATATCAAGAAGAGTACATAAAGAAGGTCTTGGAGAGGTTTAGTATGCGGGATGCTAAATCGGTTGTACTCCTTTGGTAGGTCACTTTAAATTGTCAAAGGAGTCCCAGAGTCCCAAGAATCTAGAGGCCTATACTCATTAGTGATTGGTAGCTTGATGTATGCTATGGTATGCACTAGGCCTAACATTTCCCATGCAGTGGGAGTAGTGCGCAGGTTTATGAGTGATCCAGGTAGAGAGCATTGGCATGCAAAGTGAAGTGGATCCTTCGGTATTTGAGAGGGACCATGGGAGTAGCATTGTGTTTCGTTGGATCGAGACACTACATTGTGTGGTTATGTAGATTTTGACATGGCATGAGATTTAGATAGTAGGAGGACCACGACAGGTTTATGTATTTACAAAAGGTGATACAATGGCGAGTTGGATTTCACAATTACAAAAAGGTTGTGGCTTTTTCAACCAAAAAGGTTGAATATGTTGCTGCCACAGAGGAAAGTAAGGAGATGATTTGGCTACAACAGTTAAGCTTGATGAGTTGGGTCATAAGAAGGAAGTTGAGAGACTACACAAGTGAAAGTCAAAGTTCTATTCATTTTGTGAAGAACTCCAATTTCCACTCGTTGGTCCGAAAACCGCTGGTCAAGCAAGTCATAGGAAACAGTGAACAATGTGTAGGGCATAACCCTCTTTGAGATAGCAAAGTGAAACTGGTTTATTGCTAATCTATCAAGCAGGAATCATGCAAATCTACACTATTCTAACTTTAGGGGGTTTGGGATCTCATCCCAGTAGAGGTAGTTCCAACTACGAATAGAAAGGTAGGAGGGACTCGAAGCGAAGGATGGTAGATCTGAAGGAAGAAAAGAAATGAATTCCAAGATGGAAAGGTCAGAAGGTTTATGCTTTGGGCTAGTAGTAAACAGAGCCAAACTTACTTGCATAAACAAATAAAGAAATATTGATGAACATATGACGATAATAGGAATGAATCCAACAGAATAAAAACATAGATCTAACTTAAGAAAGATCTGATGCAAATAACACATATATTGAGCACAAAGTCTTAGCATATGTATTAATATTTCTTCTGTTACAAGAAAACACAAAGTTTTTCTCTCTTCACTTCTCTTTTCATACAAAAATTTCCACCTGGAATACAACAAGTATTCCAATATTTATAGAAGGAGAAGAAGAAAGAAGACAAAAGCAAACCAACCACTATTTACAAAATATCTTACAAGATATTTACAAGATATTTACAAAATATCTAAAAAGTCAAAAGTTGACTTTGGGCAAGTTTTTGGATGGCAACATCCCATGGTGCAACATGGATGATGTCATCGTAAATGCCAACAAGCTTTTTAAATATTTTACAAAAATGATCAAAGCATACACAAGAGGAGAAACTACTCCTCATCATCCCTTTGCTTGAACTTGGTGTCTTTCTTTTGATCAGGAGAGGTGATGTGACACTATGCTCAATATTCCATAAACTTGTTGATCATTTCCTGAAGTTGATCATGATCTGGACCTTTGAAATGGTCGCTAATGACTTCGCAAGTTTCTTTCTCGTTCTTGAGCTTTTCAAGTAACTCGAACTCCTCGCATGCATCAATCAAGAAGCCAATGAAATCACGATAGGCAAAGAGGTTATTGATTGACTCTTAGTTAAAAGTGACCTCTGGTGCCAAACCTTGAGTGATGATAGCCTTGAAGTGCTGGAATGTATCGTCTGCTTCCCTCAAGGTGTACAATTCACTGAGCATCCCTAGAGACATCTTTGTAATCAGTCTGCTCCATGTTGTATCGTGCATCCAGGGCTTCATCCTTGATTTTATCTATCCTCTCCAAGATATATTCCATCTGATCAACCCAGTAATCTAATGGAACAATAGCTTTATTATGTGCCCGTGGGTGATCAATGACGCCAACCTTCAATAGGTCATTAACTAAGCAGTTAGCCATTACTTGGAATGTTTCATGTTGCAACCTGGCGTTATCCAACTCCTCGAGAGGGAGCCTACTACACTTGTAGCTCATTATTTGCTTGAGCTATATCCTAGTAGAGCACTGTGAATTTCCTAATCATTTCTTCACTATCTCTGAGGATTCACTCAATTCAGGAGGATACTGTTGCACCTTGTTTACCAAGCTTAACATATTCATTTATTTTACCTTGACTGAGAACTTCAATGGGTTCGAGACAGTCACAGGAGGAGCATTGCCCATTTTCTGCAATGCTTGGAGGAGATGTTTGTTTTGTTCCTTGAGTATTCTCTTCTCCTCTTTTACTTCTTGGATATTTTTGCAGAGAGCATCCACTACAGATAAGGCTTCCCCTTACAGTGCTTTGGATGATGTCCCCATTGTCACTTGAGTCACCGTGAAGTCTGTGGGAGACAAATCCTTCTTTTTCTATGTGGGGTCCGAGTAATCAATCTCCATGACTATCTCCCCCTAAGTGCTTTTTGAAAAGCGAGTTATTGCTTTCTGCTTCTTGGGTCCCTTCTTCGAAATGATGGATAAGTCCATGGGTGTGATGGGAACCTTTCTCTTATGCCAACTCATGGTGGTCAGAAATGCAACTAGGACTTATGGGAGTGGGAGTAGAGGGAATAGAAGAAGAAATGTGAGTGAAAGGGGAAGCAACTGTAGAGGCCTCAGGGAATAATGTTGAAACACTTGGTGGTGGCATTGATAAGGAGTCTAATGCACCGCTTGCTTGTGGGGCCTGGAGTTACTATAGGATAAGAGAAGGACATGTAAATGAAAGGGATCTGCAATTGGATGGAGGGAATACTAGGTGACAGATCCGCGAGAGAGGAGAAGATGGAAGAGGTGGGATATGGAAGGGAGGAAGGGGAGAAGACACATCCATAGGAATATATGCTTGAATGACAGGAGGAGGGGAAGAAATAGAAGAAGGAACGCTAGGTACCTCAGCAGTTGTAGTTGTGACAACATCCTGAGTGGATGTATCCGTTGAAACCTTTGTTGTTTCTTCTTCTTTACCTAGAGACACCAGGTCGACTATTTACTTCTCAGAAGTAGAAGGAAGGCCTTCAAGAGCTTCTTCTTGTTTGCTTGATTCTCCCTCCTTGTCTTTTCCTTTTCCTTTCAGCACATGGGCTGGTCTTAGAGGTGCTCTTCCTGAAGGAGAAGTAGTGAAGTCTACTTGAGGTAGGTGAGATCATTCTATTTGCACTAATGTTTGGTGTGCTACAACATGGGCTTAGCCCTTTCTTGAATGGTTTTCGCGCCTTGGCTCTATCGATCTCTGTGAATGGCCAATCATCCCCATTTGTGTCAAGGTAAACCTAATCAATTTCTTGATCAGTCTCTTGGAATTCCTTTGGACGATGGCTACATCATAATGGATGATTTCCTCCAGAGCCAGTCAGGAGTGATCCTTTCGCCTGATGTCTATCTCATGTGTTAGGTCAATCCAAATTTCCTCGATCTCAGGAACATGGATGGGATCAATTTTTGCCTTTGGGAGGCAACTTGAGTAGTCGAAGGTCGGCCTTGCTAGGAAGTTGTGCTTTAAATTTAGCAATTCTAGCTCAACATACATCTCCGTGCTTTGGCAAGTGTGGTGCAGGTGTATAGGCCAATTGTAAGGGGGAATGGAGTTCCTCCTTTCTTTCTTTTCATGCACTTCTCATGATAAGTGATTAGTTTCCTTGAAAACTCCAAGAGGATTAGCTTTGGCCCTATATACCTTGGCAGCTTCGTTGGTTCACCCTCGAAATTCATAGCTCTAAGGTATGTGAATGTGGGGAATTATGTGAACAACACTCCCCATTTCTTTATAGCAGCAATCACACTTAGGCTAGTCCGACCATGTCTCATGTTTGGTCTTAGCAAGTAGATCACCTCATAGAAGAAGGCGTCATTGATTTTAGAGAACTGGGAGATGTTGGCCTCAAGCTTTAGCTCTAGGTAGAACTCGTATATTTTGACTTGGGGCCATACCCCATTTTGAGCTAATCCTGCGAAATCCCTTGCTGATGCAACAACGTATACAACGTAGGAATTCATGTAGAACTTCCCAGTTGTTAGAACTTGTTGAAGCTGCTGGGAGATGGTGTCACTGATGATCTCGCCCCAGCCAAAGCGCTGATCTGGAGCATTCTTGCTCATGGTCTCTAGTACCTCAAAGCACCCATTTAGGAAATAATGGGCATCGGGGAGCCCAAATACTCTATTTAAGAAGGTGATTGTATCACTCAACTCTTCATTGAAGTCACTACGATGGATGGTTTGTGGCCATCTACTCACCAGCTTCTTGTTCTTTAGGTAAATCTCATTCATCATCTGCATGCATTTATCCTCATTATCATCCCAGGCCTTCTTGTAGTCTTCTAGACTTATTTCTACATATTACCTGTGATGAGGAATGCCTAGGATCAGTTCAAAGTGATGAGCCGTGAGGTCGATGATCATCTTTTGCTCTTTGTCTTCGATGCATCTAATGTCTTTGTTATAACACTGAGTAACCAACACGATGAACTCATTATTTATGACACTTACTGGTAGCCCAACTGCAAAGTGCAATCCACTGCCCAATTTGTTCATCCATGAGCCACTTTGCTTTCCTGGTTGGTCCTCGCCCAAAAGTCATCCATATCAATATGACCTAGCTCGAGTCTCTGATGTTGAGGCTACACTCTGCATATGAGTCAGGAATCCTAACTTTTTGATACTTGTACTTCATCTCTTGTTCTAACTGCTTAGCTTTAGCTTTAGCTTTAGGTTGGTTTCTTGCTTGATGAAGACATGTGTGAGCTCAAGGATGGTTGTTGTTGTTCAAGAAGAATCAAGGAGGTCCAACATAGAAGATCCATGTCAACCGTCATGTTATTCATAATGAAAGCTTGTATAATGAAGAATGAGAAATTATAAGGCTTAGGGTGCAAGGCGCAGGTTCACAGCATGCTGCAGAGGCTTAAAAATGTTGGGCGCACTTTTGAAGATGTCGACATGAAAAAGGTGCGCCAGTGTTGACATGAAAAAATTTGTGCCAAGGTTAGAAAGGGCGCACTTTCGAGAGGTGTTGCATGACAAAATGTAGCGCCAAAGGGTAAAGCACAGGGCGTGGGTTTACAACATGCAACATGTCATGTTGACGTTAAGGGAGTTGCGCTTGCACCTTAGGAAAAAACTGCTTTGGCTGGGCGCTGAAAACGTTTGTGTTGCATGGGTTTAGAGTGCGCCAAGGCACAACTTTGAGAGATGTTGCAAGAAGAAACAACGCGCCAAGGGAAAAATGTGTGGCGCGGATTTGCAGTACACAACATCCAATGTTGATGTTGCACAAGTGGCGCCTACACCTTAGGAAAAACGCCAAGTGCTCTTTCTACTGGCGCGGGTTTAGGTTATGTTGTAAGAAGGTAAAGTGCGCCAAGGTGCAAGTTTGGAAGATGTTGCAAATAAGGATAGTGCACCATGATTTTAATCAGTTTAACAGCTTGGCTTATTTTCTTGGTTTCTCTCTCTCTCTTTGGATATCTCAGATGGTAAAGAGAGGGTTTGTTTGGCAAGGAAGCAGGTAGGAAAAGATGAGTTTTTGGTTTCTTCGAAGGCAGGGGTCTCCCAGATTTGTAGATCTGGAAGGAGAGAGAAAATGGCTTTCAGCTGGTTTTAGATTGTGTTAGGTGTGTTTCTTTTAAATTTTATCTTTATAACAACCCTAATACCTAATACAAACAAGACAAAAACAACAACCAGGAGAGGAGCCACTTACCCGGATTTATAAAAGATGAAGGATGACGTTGGGGTCCACAAGCTCAAAAATGACATGCGGGGTGACAAGGATAGCTGACAGGCACACAAAAAACACTTTTCACAATTTTCAATTTGTGAAAATGATAGGTGTCGGGCACCTATTTATAAGAAAAATGGCATTTATTACTTCACTAACTTCTTTTGGCGCAAATTTAAGGACGTCAACACATCATTAATAGTGCCTTAGCACACATTTTATGATGGCAACATGATATTTCCAGTGCCAAAGGGCCAAAGGGGCGCAAATTTTGTGATGTTAACATAATAATGAGTGTGCCAAGGATGTTAAGAGTGGGTGTAGATTTCGGTATGTCAACATAAGGAAAATTGTGCCTTGTGCAAAAAGGGGCGCAACTTCAGTCATGTCGACATGAAGATGGGTGCGCCGAAGGATTAACAAAATTGACTAAGTTTCGCAACATCCATGATTTTTTGAAAGGAAGTTTTGGGCCATTTCGAACGTTGTCAAACTCCCCTTGGGGCCAAAACAGAAATTTTGGTATGGTTACCTGCAAACCGCCTAGTCAATTTTGCGGATAACACACTCTAGGACAAAGCACATTCAACCGAGATATCATTTCATCATGGAAACTTTGGAAGAAGATAAGTTGAAGCTAGAAAAGATGCATACCAGTCAAAATTGTGTAGATATGATGACCAAGGTGGTCACAAGGAGAATTTGAAGTTTTGTTCAACTTTGATTATCCTTCATGGTTGATAATGAAGGGTTGAGAACGTTGCTCAATGGAAACAAATCTCAAGTGGGAGATTGTTGGGGTGTGGAGCCTATTTTTGGTCTTCTGGAATCCATATTGAAGTGTTGGAGTTCGAATGGTTAAGTTTGGAGACTTCAGGAGCATTCTGTAGTCGTTTATTGTGACGTTGTTGTGATGTTGTTGTTAAGTTGTGGTTAATTGGTTGTCAACACCATGATAGTTTTTTCCAACCATGGGAAGTTGAAAGGTTATGACTTTAAAACTTCTACGGTTGGCTTTAAGACTTCTTTAAAGGATTGTAATCCTATAAATATAGGTGTTAGGGTATCTTGAAGATATCTTGAGTGTTCAAGAGGTCTTGATTCTTAGTGATCAAGAGGTGATCAAGAGTGATCAAGGTTAAACAATTGGGTGTCAATTGTGGTTTAATATCTTTGGAATTCTTTGTGAGTTCATAACGAGAGAATACTTGTGAGAGTTGTTTTAATCTTGTTGATAATAAAATATGAGCAAGTTCTTGGTGGACATATCCCACATAGGATGAACCACGTTAAATCTTATCTTGTCTTCTTTTGTGCATTACTTATGTATGATGTTATGTTTCGCAAGTATAATTCTCGCTATATAGTTTCCTATGATGGTTTGAGGAATTGTTTCTACATATTTGTTCACTAATTCCTAACATGTTATCAATATGGTTGCATACATATATATATATATATATATATATATATATATATATATATATATATATATATATCACATGGTAAAGAGATCAACGCACTGCCTTTGAGCCCTCTTTGGAGTAATGGTGACATCGACGATGCATGAGGGTGACCACAACCCAACTTCTATTATTTTTTAGAAACCCTACACCATCTAGGGTTTGGAGATTTAATCACTTGCACGATAAGCATCACATAATGTCGAAGGTCTAAATTGCATACACGTGATTTAACCTAAATTGTTAATTATTTAGGGGTAGTAGTTGATGGTAGATTATCCTAATCAATTAGTTTCTAAAGCTAATTGCAACAATATCATGAATAATTGTTAAGTAATTGTAAACATCAAATAGATAAAATACTTACAATGAGAGAAAGAAGATCACTTAGTTGATATCCTACTTTGTGTGATGATCTAGGTTGGTCGATGATTGAAGTAAGCTATAAATGACCTAATAGAGCCTCATTGTTGAAACTTTGTCTTGAAATGTTGTACGAGACCAAAGCGTACTACATAGGCTAAAGCGTACCTTGACTATGGCCCTTTACATATGCTCTTGTCTCTTCGATCCTCTACTCTTAATACTTTATGGGTTTATGTATTGTCTCATGGTCGATTCTAACCGGAATATGGACCTCCAAAATTGTGTGTGATGTTCATTATACAACCGATTGATCCGTTAAAACCCTAGAAAGCCAAGAAATCCTTCAAAACAAACATTAGGTGGGTTGTGGCACCCACTGTACTACCGATGTCTCCACTACTTTGAATAGGTCTCAAACCGCACATCATTCTCACTTTGCGGGCGATCTATAAAATTTATGCAACCATATATATCATCGAGATCTTGTAATAATGATATTGTACTTTTCACATTTTCCCTATCTTGACTTGGAGTGATGATATGTTCTTTGTACTTGTAGATTTGAGTGGATGAATGCCCTAAAATGAGTATGTAGAGTATATATATATATATATCAAGGGATTCTTGGAATGTATTTGTTTATGATTTCTCTTAGTGTATTCTCATTAGGATCTTTGGGTGTCAAGTATGTATGATCTCCTCCTTGATAATGGACGAATAACTAGCTTATATATGCATTATGGTTATGGAAAATTTGAATAAGGTTGACTAGAATTGTCCCAAAGGAATTTGAATTAAGAAAAAGTGTCGTTGGAAGGGAAGGGACCAAAGTGGACGAGAATGGCCATAGCATACGAATGTTATAGCCCATTCTAGGTATTTTGGTTTGGAATGCATGTGCGAGTGCTTTAAAAAATTGGGGTTTTATTGTGTTAGGGTTTAGCCTGGTTTTATGGACTAATATGATCATTGTACAAACAAATGAGTCATGTGTGTAAGAAAAAACAAATGGGATATAACTAGGGATAACATGATTGCCTAAGTTGGAAAAGTGTGGACTAGTGCAAAGGAGTTGCAAATTTTTGTTGTTGCAAGACATGAATTACTAAAATGAGTGTCTATAATTCCCCCTTTTAAATATGAAATTAAAAATTGTGTGCTTAAAGGAAAGGTTACCTGATTGTGTAGACACACTTTACCTTCACTCATAGTGTTGTTTGCTTATGCTAAGAATTTTTCTTTGTTCCCATTGTGTTTATTTTTCTAAGATGTGTATTTGCAGAGAAAATAGTGTATTTAATGTCCATAGTATAGGAAATCAAAACTTAACATGAAAAAATTGAACTTAGTATTAAATTTAGCAATATGTAAATAGAAAAGAAAAACAAAGGAATGAGTACACCTGGTTATTTTGTGTGAGAGAGGGAGAGATTACTCCAACTAGTAGTTGACATAAAGATTTGATGAACATTGTGTTGGAGCTAGTTAGAATGACTTTGGGCGATCAATCCCCAAGTGGAATGTGCCAATGATAATAGAATGAAGTGAAAATGCACCCCACATGGTGAAGAGAATTGTATGGGGAGTGTTCTAGTTGCTCCGTATCCCTTCACTAAGATATGAGCAATGAGAAGTCAAGCCTACAAGGATAAAAATCACTTCGACACTTCCCAAGAATCATGGAAAAATGTCATTGCAGATGAAGATGAACCCAATTGATTTTAAAATGATGATATAATGTACGAGGAAATTACAACTTGCACATACCCTTGGTGTCACCATAATCGACTTGTACCATGAATTTTATAATTGAACGTGAGTAAAAATCTTGTAGATGTTATCGAGAAACTGTACCAACTAAGAAATTTATTAAATATGCCCCCAGGATGAAAGCGTATAGAATGGTCCGAACATCCATACACTATGGTCCTTTACGCATGCAATATGGTCCCCTGTGTATTTCTGACCCAATTTTGTTTCTGAGACATTTTTAGATCTCTTCAATGTTTGATTTTGTACCTATTATTTTGTTTCAAAATTCTAAGTTGTTGTTAGATTAAATATCACCTAATGGTTTCCCCCTTGTTTAGGGAATGTGAGATCAAGTAATGTGAGTATGGCCCAAACAAGAGGACCTATAGTTGATGTACACATGTGTTTTAGGATTCATACAGGGGGAAATGGGAGTGGGCATGGTGTATACCATGGCACATACACAATAGTATAATAGAAAATATAACAAAGAGTTATTGATAAACCATAGAATAACAACACAATAGATGTAAGTAAAATCATGCAAAGACACACAAGTAGAACAAACATGGAAAACAATATGCCATATATGTGGGACACCACTTAGGATGTTGTAAGAAAATAAAGGCACTCAAGGCCAACAAACAACAAGCAAGTAACATAGGGTATTACCCGCAAACAATTGAAAGCATAGATTAAGCATGTAAAACAAGAGATAAGCAATATAATGAAAATGATTTTTGTTTGGAATTGATATGTGAAATAGATACTACACATGAAGCACCCATTAACATGTTAGAGTAATAAAGAATATGACATAATTAATGTATTGATTAAATTACGTAAGAGGAAGTAAATTCGTAAATATCGGAATGATAACACCTGTGTGCAAGAATGTGTAAAGTGGATGCCCCTAGATTAGTACAGAATAATTAGTAGAGTGTAGTGTCAAGCATCTTGTATTGTGTAACAATATGATTCTAGCCTATGAACACACATGTGTATAGAAAAAGGATATAGAATATTATATATCAAGCTAACATGATAAGTAAAGTGCAACATGAAAAGTATAAGTGTGTAATAGAAACAACCAAGCAAGAGTAATGCAACTATATTTTAAATTTTTAGCATATTTGAATGTTTTTTATTTTAGACCCCTTGGTGGAATATATGAAAACCTATTCCCAAGATAAGGAAGGTTGATCCAATAATTCCATTAGGGAGGGAATATATAGATTTTAGATCTTTTAATGAATTATAGAGTGTGTAGGTAGAGGTGGGAAAACAAGGTTTCCCCGAGTGTGTGTGCAAAATGAGGTTCATGTGTGTAACCGCAGCCCTCAAGATTCACAAAATGCTACCAGGGGGAGATGAAGGCTTGGGTCTTAGTTGTGCCAAAGAAATGTGACTCAAGTGCATATGCCATAGAAACTTTGGGAGGAGAGCAAGGTGGACTAGATCCACAAGAATCCATGTGTGACTTAGATGATTGGTGAATAGGAGTATGAGGGGAAAACCCTATAATGACAAAAGGTTGAACCATGTATGAATTAAGCACTAGTGTATTATTAGGAGGAATATGAGGATGTAATAAATACACAAGAGACTCAATGTAATGAGGATATCTTATATCAACCTCGAAGAAGGAGAGACATAAGGACAACCATAAGTATAAGAGGTGATATAGAAGCATTAGGAGCAATAAAAACATACCAAGGGGTGCACAAAATATCATATGTAAAATTATCATAAGTGGTACCATGTATACAAGTATTGGCTAACATAGCATAGAGAAATGCATCAAATGTAGTGGAAGTAAGATCATGAACTTGATTTTGTAAGTCACCTATAACATGCATTAGAGAAAGGACTTCTTATGGAGGAATAACATAGGTAGTAAGAGGTTTGTTAGGTGGTTGCAAATTGCCATTATATGTAGCCATGGGGACACTAGTGTGTTCAAATTGGATTTTTGGGTCACCTACTAGAGAATTTCCATTGGCACTAGAAGTATTATGAGATGATCTAGAAGGAATGGAAGTTGGGACACCCTTATCAAAAAATTCCTTAGTATGGGAAGAATAAGAAGACATACAAGAATCATATGTTCACCACTATGTAAAATATCCATTTGAAAATCAATAATAGAAATACATACATAATTTGTAACAACACTTTGTTCACAAGCAACTAGGATATCATGTGACAAAGAGAGAGAAGGAACACTAACATCATTTGCAATAGTGCATGAGTAGATACAATATCATTTGGAGGAGGAAGGGAAGGAACACATGTATTATTTGCAACCAAATTTTACACATAAGTAGAGGGTACAACATGTATGGCATGCAACATGGGCCGACCTAGAACAATATTATAATTGATTTTATGAGACATAACCTGATATATAACATTAAGAGTGCAAGGACCTATGGTAATTAGAAAAGTGATCTCCCCCAATACCCGCTTAGGTGTATTGTCAAACCCATGAATACATAGGGTAGAGGGAGTTAGGTTGTTAGCAGAAAGTCCTATTTGATGTAAAAAGAAATGTTACAGATGTTAAGGATGGATGCATTATCGATAAGAACATGTTTGACCAATGCATTATGAATTTTAACTTGGATATACAATGGAGGATCTTCAGCCATGATGTGAAAGAATAGATCCATTATGCTCAAGATATGAAACAATAGGTAATTGGCAAATAGGAGCCCTAGAAAGTGACCCAAAGAGGAAGACCATCCATGAAATTAAAAGGAACGATAAACAAATCGTTCCAAGCCACAAAGAACTCAGATGCTAATTAAACACCACACTCAATAAGATGAAAGCAATTTGCTAGAATAACTTTACAAAAAAATTGCAAACAAATGAGAAGAAATATCATATATTATTATGTAACTCTATGAAGTACAATGAGAAGGGGTCTTGCTTATATATGCAAGGAAGATCAATCTAAGAACTAGTCAAGGCCATAGATCAAGACATAAATCAAGGAAAGAACTAGTTCTTAGATTTAGGAAATAAGTAGTCATCAAAGAATTAGTCAATACCATAGATCAAGGTAAGAACTATACCTAATAACTAGATAATATCTTCCTAATATATAAATAAGATAAAATAAATATCCACACATAAGTGGGTGAGGATAAATTAAAAAAATAAGGTAAATAAAGTACCTATGTGAACAAGAGCTAAGGTAAATATCTACTCTAAAACCACCCCTCAAGTGAATTTATGGGCCCAAAATAAAAGTGGCATATCCACGGTATGAGTCTCGACAACTAGGCCTAATTAAGTACTCATGTATAATATATCCATGAAGAAATATTGAACCAAAAGTAGGAAATAATCTTGCTATAAGGAAAGAGAAAGAATAAGAAGGAAGATGTTTTCATGAACACTTCCCAAGAAAAATTTCTGAAACACCAAGCATGCCACACAACTCAAGGTAGCGAGGTGATGCAAAGGATTTGTAAAGATGTTAGTAATCTGCTGCTGAGTCCAAATGTACTCCAAGAAAATAACTCCATCTTGAATGTGCTAAAAAATGAAGTGTATTTGAATCTCAATATGCCCACCCACTAGTTCTCAACAGGGGTTGCGAGAAATTTGAATTGCACTTTGGTTGTCAACAAAGTATAGTTGGTGAATCATGTGAGAATCCAAACTCTGTCAAATAACTATCGAAGCCATAGTATCTATTGAATTGTTGTAATCGCTGCCTTATACTATGCCTATGAAGATGAAAGTGTAATAGCCTATTGATTTTTACACACCCAAGCAATTGGAGAAGAACCAAGACAAAAAAAGGTATCCAAAAGTGGAACTTATGTCATCAATAGAACCTACCCAATCTAAATCCGTATATACAATTAACTGAGTAGAACCCCTAGTGTAGTGTAGTCCAAAGTGTGAAATTCCCTACAAATAGTAAAAATCCTTTTAGCAACCTTCCGGTGACTACTATGAGGAGAATGTGCAAACCTAGATATAAGGCCTACTGCAAATGAAATATTAGGGCAAGTATGGGTCAAATACATGAGACTTCTAACCAACTACCTATACAATGTAGGATCACAAAGTGGAGTGGTACATGTGGAAGTAAGAGTAACCCTAGACTAAAAATGAGATGGAATTGGTTTACAATCGGGCATATCAAAACACCAAGAAGATCATGGGTGTATTTTTACTAACTCAAATGAATCCCTAAATCTATCTGATAAATCTACAAACCAAGGAAATAATTCAATAACCCGAGATCTATCATGTGAAACTGCGTGGAAATAGCCCTCTAAATTTTCTAAATTTGGGAAGAAGATTTGTTAGTAAGTAACATATCATCAACATACAAGACAAGTATCACAATATCCTCGCCAACATGTTAGAGATATATTTTAGGATTGGAGTGGCAGCGAAAAAAACCAATGAGATAGAAGAAAATAATCCATCTTCTCATACCAAGCCTAAGGGGCCTATTTGAAACCATAGAGAGACTATCCGAGTATACAAACAAGAGAAGACTCATGAACAAATCTAGCATTTTTCTCCATGTATATTTCCTCTTGTAAATCTCCATGTAAGAAGGAGATCTTCACGCCCATCTAGTATACGGCTACCCCTATGATGCAACAATAGAAATTACAAGGTGTACAAAATTCATCTTGGAAACAAATGAAAATTTCTCGAGTAATCAATACCTTCAACTTGTGAAAAACCATTTGTAACAAGATAAGCCTTATACTTGTCAATGCACCCATTAGTTGCATATTTGGTTTGGTATACCCAATTACACCTAACCATTTTTCTTCCTTTAGGTAGAGATGCCAAATCCCATGTATTATTCTTCATCAAAGAAGAATACTCAACTACCATCACATCATCCCACTTCTGTATCCTATGAACCTATGAAAAATAATGTGTATCCTTAAAAATTGCACCGACATAACAGTCCAAAACCTGTAGAATGTGTATGATGATGCCTAGTGGGTGGAAGATCTTGTATGAAAGGTGTTTCGTAGAAAATGTAGTATGATCCCACTTAGACATAGTGACAACATCAATTGGAATAATATCCTCGTCAACATCTATAACCTCCTCAAATAAGGGATCCTCAAGATGACATAAAGAAGAAGTAGACATGGAAGAAGATGAAGAATCATGAGGAGAGAAGCACTCATCAAATTGAACATGTGTTCGAAAAATAACCTCATGAGTATTAGGATATAAAATTTGATAAGCTCTCATGTCCTCACAATACCCTACAAAGATCAAGGGTTTTCTCTTCTTATCCAAGGCTTTCCTTTTCTTCTTTGACATAAAGGCTCAAGCATGGCTCCCAAAGACTCAAAAAAATGAGACATCAAGCTTAGTTTGTTAGGAATTCATAGTGCTCCATTCAATAAGTATATGTTACCACATATTTACCGTAGAGTAAATCTTAATTACGGTGTGGTGAGTTTACCATATGGTTAATACGGTTATATTGTTATTTAGTATAATATATTGTTTCAACAACAATATATTTGTAGCATTTGGTTGTACACTGAAAACTATTAACATGTTATTTTTGTATCACTTCCTATTTTATAGGATGTTGTTTTCCTATTATAATGACTATATAATAGCCAAATGCATTATACATAATATATAATAGATTATTACTATGTAATTTCTTCTGCAAACTCTGTACCATTATTATTTGGTATCGTAGAAAATATCTTTGAAGGGTATTGTCTAAAATGAATTTGTGAGTGATAGAAGGGTAGACTCAATTCTTTCGTTACCCTTGTCGATGGAAATTGATATTCGAAGGAGTGCATCTCAGGCGGTGTGAGTCAATTTCATCTTATCACATTACAATATTAAGCTTTCCAAGTTTGGTTTTATAATTTCCACATGGTCAGATTTTCTAGGATTTAATAAATAAGTTCTTGAAAACAATTTTATTCAATTATCTCCGTGTTTCCTTGCAATATTTGTGTGGTACGTGTACCTGAGCACGTTACACCATCACATCTAAGAAATATATGTAGGATTTTATTTAATTTTGAGCCCTTCATCACCTTGCCACATTTCATTGGAAGTTTGATCAATATAGTGGCCTACTATGTGGAGAAATGAACCCGATGATTAGTATTATAATCCATACTCATTCTCATATCTGATCATTTCTTGAGTCAGATCTATATTCATTGATCAAATCCTTCCATGTGGTCTCATGCACATTTAATAGATAGTGGTTATATTAATACACACCTATTCATCGATTTATTTGTATCAAATTTTCAAGCTCATAACAATATAGAGGCACATTATTCTCTTTCTAGAGATGACATGCATATTGAAGTCTTAAATAGTTGAAACTTACAATCTAAAAATCAGATTTTTGTGATTGCAATGCTAAAAAATTGAGGTGGGCTTGGTGATTTATTTGAAGATAGAAAGGCATCAATCTAATCCTCTCATCATAGTTTCAACAACTTTTTCATTGGATTCCTAACCGGCTTGGAATCTCATTTGAATGCCTCATTGCGTAGCATGGTCGATCATGAGCTCCTCACCACCGTTCAATTGCTAAACCCCAACTACATTTAAATACTTATGATGTCATCCTTCTTCATCAGTTTCAATATTCCTTTCAGCCACATCTCCCACATTACACGTAACCCACTCAAATAGAGGTCGGAGGTCAATCATTAACCTCTCACCAAACCAACAATGGGCCCGCATCAAAGGTTTGGTGACATGTGCATTGTAGTTGTTTTCCTTTTGTGTAGTGTAATTTTTGTTGTGTTTTTCATAGTTCCAATTTTAGTGTGCTTGATTTTAGTTATTCATGTTTGAATAAGTGGAAATTACACATTGAATGGGGAACATGATTCAATGTTCCACTTCCAATTTTTAGTTTGTATTATGTGAGTAGATTTTCTTATATTATTCTCTCTGTAGTGATGAGGGTTGATAATACTACTTAACACATCATAATGTGGTTGTAGGTAAACCAATTGAAAACATCCATTTTTGGTTTGTAGTACTCTAATTGAAAACCAACATTTTAAGTCCATGGTTAACCATTTGAAAACCATATGATAGGTTTATGATCATTCTGCAGTAAAAATCACCTAATCATGAAAGTAGGTGCAAGTAAAAAGATAGGTTTTCCCCATGTTCACCCTAAGGGGGAATGTTAGGAAATCTATGGTTAGTGCTCCACATACATTTGTGTGGGTAAATAATAATTACATTAGTAATTATCATCATGTAATTTTTAATTAGTAAATATGTTAGTAATTTGTTATATGGTTGTTATATAAAACAACTTATAACAAATACAAGTGAGTGAGTTTTAACAACTCACATAGGTTGGAGTTTTGTTATAGCTGCCTCTTAAATTATAAGGGAGCTATTTTCCTATTTATATGGATGTTTGTATAATGAAGTTCAATGAGAATTATTGAATATCATTTGTATGTCTCGCAACTCTCTCTCGATCTCTTTACAAATTCTTATGAGTTATTTTCACTAATGAGTCAATTTCATAACGTGACATGTCTATCATGAGTAATACGTTTTTTTATGGTCATCTAGATAAAATAAGGTCTATTGTCATTATTATTTTTCTCAAAATACAAGTTATTAAAAATTATTTATGGTGTTAAAATCGAATTAGTTAGCCGTGTTCATTTTTTCAAAAATTCTATGTAAAGTGTCATAGTTGTGTTTGATCCATGTCAAAAAAATTGCTTTATCAATAGTGTTTAACATTGTCATTGTTAATGTCAAAATTGTCAATTTGGTGGTCAATAGAGTTATTGTCAAATTTCATCATAAGTCATTGTGAAGTTAGTGTCAATTGTCAAATAAGATTCAAAGTTAAAATCATTGTTAGTAGTTAAGTCGTCAAAATTGTGTCATTGTAAAAAGTCCATAAAATAATAATAATAACAAAAATATTGCCTTACGGACACATTTTCGGTGTTACCCAACATCCGGAAAATAAACTATTTCACATTACGGGGAAGTTATATAAATAAACCCAATATGGAAATTTTTGAGCTTCATATCCAAATCGAGGCTAAGGTAGAATATGAGACTGGAGGACGAAGGTATAGGAGGATGGAGGACAAGCAAAGTCCTCTCACTAGTCGTAAGATATGGGGCTGCAAAATGAGGCTGCGACATTTTGTTTCACTGTGTTTTCTTTCAACTACAAAGTATTTTTCATTGTTCGTATTCAGTTTATAGTATGTTCATTTTGTAAAAAGTGAGAAAATTCATATGTACTTTCCTGATGTGAAAATATAGTAGAAAGATGAAAGCACGAGGAAAAATTAACATCATGATACTTGAAGAGGATGAACAGGGGTTCATACCTTGGACATGGGTCCATATTTGATGAAAAGGGGTTCATACCGGATGAGCAGGGGCTCATACTGATGTTTTTGGTTAGCCTTTGCAAAATCATCAGTGAGCCAAGATCATGAGCACGCACAGGTAGTAAGTTACAGAAGAAAATACGATTATTTTTCTCCCATGTTCACACTAAGGGGGAATCTTAGGAATTCATAGTGCTTCATTCAATAAGTATATGTTACCACATATTTACCATAGAGTAAATATTAATTATGGTGTGGTGATTTTACCATATCGTTAATACGGTTATATTGTTATTTATTATAATATATTGTTTCAACAACAATACATTTGTAGAGTTTGGTTGTACCTATAAAACTATTAACAATTATTTGTTTGTATCACTTCCTATTTTATAGGAAGTTGTTTTCCTAATGTAATGACTATGTAATAGCCAAATGCATTATACATAATATACAATAGATTATTTCGCATCATTTCTTCGCAAACTATATAACATTATTATAGTTTTGGACCAAGCTTCCTCTGAGTCAAATGCTCAAGTGCTCATTGTAGTGTGTGATTTTGAATGTAGTTAGCACAATTAATCGCTTCTACCCAAAGATATATAGGAGGAAAATATCTAGAATGCATCATCCAATTAGTCATTCCTTCAAATTTTGGTTCTTCTTATGCTAAAACATTCCATTGTGGAGTGTGAGTTGGTGAATAATGCCATGAGTTGCCAAAAATCAGAAAAAAATTGTGTTGAAGTACTCCCCATATTATCGGTGTGAAGGTTCTTTATGCAACTACAAGATTGTTTCTCAACCAAATCCTTGAAGACTTTGAAGTGTGAAAAAAACAACATTTTTGTATAGAAAATAAACCCAAGTACGCCTCGAGAAATTATCAATAAAGGAAAGTGCATACTTAGCTCCATTGAAAAGGGGGTAAGAAAAACCATCAAGTCATTGTGCACAAACTCAAGTGGTGAATAAGCTCTCTTGGAAAAAAATTTAGGGAATGGATCTTGGTGTTATTTACATAATGCACAGCCAGGGAAAACTCTCTCAAGATAAGGAACTTTAGGAATACCATCAACCATAGCATGAGTTCTCAATTCCTTCAAATATTTGTAATTTAGATGTCCAAATCTCTCACGCCAAAGCTTACTCTCTGAATTTGCATGAGAAACCAATATTGTCCCTATGGAGGGAGTTTCATCAAAACACTCAAAGTGATATAGTCTTGAACCGTGATCAAGCAATACCTTGAGAAAAAACACAATGAGGCTCCAACAAAGTTTGTACTTTTGCCCCATGTGGTGTAAAATTCACTATTTTTCCTTGACCAGAATGAAAAACTTGATATACAGAAAGAAAATTTGTAGTGATGTTAGGAACATACAGTGCATCTTTGATACTACCACCATCAATGTATATGTCACCTTTTCCCTTAACAGAAAGGAAGAATCTCCAACCTCAATTTTGGAAGTAGAACTCAAACCTAGAGATACAAAAAGACTCCTTAGAAGAAGTCATGTGATGAGAAGCACCAAAATCTATAACCCAACTATTTGCAAGTGGTGACTGAGATCTCCCAAAAACATTAAGTGATTTTCCATGTTGATTAGAAGGAGGTGGAGTGGAGATAGATATTTTGTATTTCTTGACTGCATCCTCTAAGGCTTGCATTTTCTTGTAACACCTATGTTCTTCATGACCACTACCCCACAAAAAGAGCATGAAATGATAGAATTATTATTGGATTTAGAAGACTCTTTGGGTTTAGAGTTGCTTTCTTTGGGTTTAGGATCATTTTGAGATGGAGAAGGGGTGAACTTGGATTTACCTTTTGGTTTTCCCTTGCCCTTAGGATTAGATGCTACTAATTCCTTTTGAGAGGTGGAAGACTCAATGTTAGACAATTTGGATTCTTCCCTAGTAAGTCTTTCACAAAATGTTTCTAAGTTAGGCATTTAGAATGTGTCACCTAAGGCATCCATGCTAGAGAAAAAGGTAGAATAAAATATTTGGAATGGACCTCTTAACTTGGATAGAATTAAGTAAACACACTCTTTGTTTTTTATCTCTTCCACTCCCCTTCAATTGTGTCAACAAATGCTTGAACTTAGTAAGATAGTATATAATTGATGGAAAATAGTCGATTAAGAGAGGTGATCTCAATTTCAAGTTACATGGCTCTCATGTGATCCACCTTACTAAATAAGCCCTCCAATTTCTTCCATATTTTGAAAGGAGAGTCACATTTTTCCAAATGAAACAAAATACTATCACTTACATAAGTACCTATCAAACTCTCTAGTGAACAATAGTTGTTACGAAGAAGTTAAAACCCATAATCCTTTATGTTAAATAATTGTTTACATTCTTAGTTTCCATGTATGGTAATTATGTGTTATTAATGACTCAATTAGATCTAATGCAAAAGTAGATAAAAATGCCATTCTCAAAATCACCAAAAAGAATGCAAGAATCGAGGAATGCAACAAGACCCCCCCAAATTTGGCACTTTATAATTTTAGTGTGTTTTTCAAAATAAACATTTATAATGGAACAAGCACAAACTAGTAGGCACTTTTAAAAAAATGGCACTCGATTTTGAGTTTCCTATCAAAAGTTACAAGGTTTTTACTTTGTGCTTTAATATATTTTTTATGAATAAGATCTTATATTATATTGACAAGTAAAATGATACAAGATAATTCAACAAAAAATCAGGCTATATGAGATTATGCCCCAAACCCATGAACAAAATAGGCCAATCCTAGGAAAATTCAACTATAAAAAAAATACCATAAAAGTGAAATTAAGACGCTGCTACAAAAAGTTGACCAGCTGTAGGAAGATCATGGTCATCATGCCAACCATATCTAGGAAGGTCCTTTCCACTGTCATGTCATCTCCCAAATAGATCCAACGGGCCCACTTCTTCATTTTCTTTCACAGTGTTGTGAGTGGGTGAGATGGCTAAAGCAATTCGAGAAACTTATCCAATGGAGGAGAGAGGCTCCACTTGTCATGAGAGCACGGATCAAGGGGATCCAGCGAGCCTCAACCGAGGTGATGAGATAGCGGAGGGTATCCCCAATTCTAGTGATGAGATGGGAGAGGAGGAGAGAAGCTCCACCGTGGTGGCTGACTACGTGGGGATTGACGATCATGATTAAATGAGTGGTGTTGGGAGTGGCTCTAAATACCACCTCGGGAAAAGCGTCATGTGGCTAAGAGGGTCAAGAGGGAGAGGGTGGTTCTCAAGACAAATTGTAAGGGGCGTCACCCTAGTGAAGAAGGAGGGTCTAGAGGTGCTCCACCTCGAGGGAAACCGTATTTGCTTGCACTTATATCTGCAGCAGCACATTGGAGATAACCATCAACTTATTATAAATAATTTTTTATCAACTTCAGCATGAGCAAATAAACAAGAGTTCCTTTCTTTCCAAATCCAAAAAATAATTTCCCCTCTGAAAGCACGTTGAATTTTGCCAAGCATGTGACGCATCTTGAGATTATTACCTAACAGAATATGTTGCCAAGTGAAACATTTTGGTCTGAAAGGGAAAAAGAATGAATGAATCCAATTCAAATCCTTTTGGGATTTACTAAAATACGAAAAAGGGTGGGAAATGTTTTGTAAATTCCCATAGAAAGGACATTTGGGAGCTGCGACACCAAGTTGAACTAGATGGGCACCAATTGAAAGGTCTTGGAGGAGAACACACTACAAAAATGAGCAATTTTAGGTTCCACACAAGCAGACCAAACAATGTTGAATCTCCTTCTCCAACTGGAAGGAGAAGAATGAAGCCCCATTGATTGTTGAGTTTATCAACCATGGGAAGATGGGGAGACAACCAAGAATAGCCTTTCCTAGCAGATTAATTCTGAAAGGTTGTATCCACGAACCATTTCTAATTTGTCCACCATGGACGGGAGGAGAGCACAACAATTTTGTGGCTCATATGATCAGGAAAAAGGAAATAATGTCAGTAATATTGGCCCGATCCTATGAGGCAAGGTTGAACTTATCTTTGAGCTCATTCCAAGGACACCAAGCTTGGATACACTTGCAAAAGAGGTCCTGGATGGAGTGAATTACACTTGAAAAGCTTGAGCACGGGGATCCCGAGGACCTCTGCGAAGAAATCAATCCTACAATTGATGATGACATGGTACCACCACAAGGAGTGGTGGTTGATAGAGAGGCCATTACAAAATCCGTCACCCTTCCATTGAAGCTATGGTTTAATTTGTTCCCATGTTTTCTAAATAATTTTGAGAACAAAGGTTTCGACCAATTTGATAGGCACAGGAGAAATGAGAAGATTGATAAAACCTAAGCCCTTCTAAGTTGGTTGGCCATAAGGGGAACCCTCCTTTATGCCATGGCACAAAAGCACTTTCCAAGCTTCTTGAACTTCGATCCTGAAAATGATCCATTTAGCACAAAGCGTCCGCCCTTGACGCAAGATGTCAATAAGGCCCAATCCTCCATATTCTCTGGGAATACAACATATTTCCCATGCAACTCTATGAAACCCTTTTCTAGAAGAAGCATTGGACCAAATAAATTCTTTGAGAATCTTTTCCAACTTCTGCACATATTTTTTGGATGGGACCAAACAGGAGGAATAATAAACATGAGTATCTTCAAGCACTTTGGAGAAAATCTGGAAATTTCCCGCTAAAGACAGTGGTTTGGTTATCCAATACTCGAGTTTTTTAGTAACCCGTTGAACAACATAGTACCAAATATTTGTAGGTGACACTTGAAAGGAAAAAGGGATGTTAAGGAACATCTCACCACGTTCAATCATCTTCCAATCATACGAAGCCATCCAGGGGAATGCGAGGAGGAAAGATTTCCTATAACACTACGTTTTCCACCATTGAATGGATGATCCAGAGGCTAAACAAAAAGTATCAAGGCACTACATGGCATTACAAATGTTACTTTCATCCTCAATTAACATAAGAAAGGAGTCATCAATAAAGTGGCCATTGAGCAGTTAGGTGTTAGTGGAAGAAGGCAAGGAAATTCCCATGACAATCCTTTGAGATTTTGCTTTGGCAAGAAAATATCCAAAACCTTCAGAGACAATTATATTCCACTTTTCCAATCTTATTGCCAAACGCATACAAGTCATTCTCATTCTTACCAATTCCGTTATAATTAGTGATCGTTGCTAAATAACTAATGTTTCTTACCACTTTATCCAATTAACAATGCTTTGTTGATTGTGTAACCCATTTTGCATTCAATATGCCACTTTACGGTGAATCGTAAGTCAAAATCCACTTCAAAACAAATAATTAGCGATTATAAGCTAATTAAGCCTATTTTTTCCTTGATTTGGTCAATATGCCCTAGTATTGGCTCAAACCCCTCTTATGACCACTCAAAATCACCCCATTCACCTCCACAACGTCTCAACAAGATTCAAAAGCTTATCTTAGCCTCCTAGTTGACCCTAAGCGGTTGATTAAGGCTCCACACCTCTTAATCACTTGGTAATTCACTAATTATGATTAACAAAGCTTAATCATGATAAGCAATTCTAATCTACTTTGGGATTTTTAGTCCCACATGCACTAAAATACATGTGTTTCCCAAATGGAAAAATATAAAAAGGGTGCACCTTATTCCTTTATACTTTACACCATGCTTTTATTAGTAGCCTCGTATAATACATATGTTAAATAGCCTAAACTCCTTAAAGGATCCACATGCTCATCTTTGCATAAAGCCATCATTATGGTTAGTAGGAGGGTATTCAACATGACATTGTGGTCTTGTGTTGGAGATATCTTCTCACCATTTGTGGAGTAGCAACCATTCCCAATTTGATTACTTCATAGATCTATTGTTTAGTAATCATCTAACATAGTAAGAATGCTTAGATATCGGTTGTTAGTTTCATTTGATCTCCATTTTCATGTTATTAATATTTGATCATTGATGTTTCATTCCTTAGCTTTTGCAATTAGCTTTAGACTATGTGGTGTTAGTCTTGCTTTAAACTAGTTAATTTGTGCTAAAAGTTTGGGGTGTTATCATTTGCACACTGGTGGGAGCATACCCCATTGCATTCATTTTTCAAGCTTTTAAACTTAGTTTCAAAGTTTTTTTATTTCAAGTTTTCTAGATTAGTTTCAATTTTTCTAGTTTAAATTCAAGCTTTTTTAGATTACTTTCAAGCTTTCTAGATTACTTTCAATCTTTTTTTAGATCACTTTCAAGCTTTCTACATTACTTTCAATTCTTATAGATTACTTTCAAGATTTTTAGATTAATTTAAAGTTTTTAAAGTAATTTTCAAAGTTTTTGTAGATCAATTTCCATTTTTATAGTTATATCAACTAGATTAGTGGTAGAAGTCATGCTTTCATGTTCTTTGCAAGATATAAGGAGGTGAAGTGCTGTCAAAATTCATGTTAGAAAATGACTAGTTTTCTAAAAATGAATACCCTAAATTCTTGGTAACTTTTAACTCCAAATTTATGTTACTATTACATATTTCACTTCAATACCTTTCCAACAAAAAAACAATGGAGTCATTTCGAGGTCGGGAGCAAAATTTATGGCCTCCAAAAGATAGTTTGAGCACCTACATGAAAGAGAAGCACTTGTGCATCACTGTGAGCGCCTGTGCATGACTATGAGCACTTGGGCATCACTTTGTGAGAATCCTTTCAACACTGATTTTGTTGTCCTGAGTGAAAATTTTTTTGTGCATGTAGACAAGTTTTTGTGCCTCACCGAAGTGCCCATGCATTCGACTATGCAAAAGTGACAAGAGAGTGCATGTACATCACCGTGAGCGCCTTGTGCATCACCGTGAGCACCTATGCATCACTGTGAGAACCTATACATCCGAGAGGGGCACCCATGCATCAAGGTAAAATTTTCACAAATTTCAAATTTTCAAATTCAGTGTTTTTAGGATTGTGGTCATTTCTTAAGGTTTTTTAGTTGTTTTTGTCAATTTATTGATTTTAGAGAAATATTCCTAACAAAATTGGCTTAGGGTTTGATAGATGATATGTTTTCATACTTTGTTTTGAGTTTGAAATAAGGTTGTGTATGCTCTTCTCTTGCACCTAGTGTGATCTTGAGAACCAAAAACACCCCTAAACCACTTTTTGCTTCTTGGGAGTAAGTAGGAACAATCATCCTTCATTTTTGCTTAAGGGAACAAACTTGCATTTTTTGACATATACTTGATCTTTTAGTTTAAAGAGATTTTTCATTTGATAAACAATCAAGACTCAAATTTTTGTATGCTCTTCCCTTGCACCTAGTGTGATCTTGGGAATCAAAATCAATTTTAGTCTTTTTCATTAAGAAGCACATGGATTAATTGGGAATAAACCTTGTTTTTGCAAAGTTTGATGGTAGTTAGTTGATTTACAATCATTTTTCATTGTTATTTCTATGATATTGTGAATCTTGTTAAACTACTAACTATTTTTGTGAAGGACCTAAAATGCTTGTTAAAGAAATAAGGACTCTCTTCAAACCAAATACTAACATTCATGTGTGTTGTAGGTTGTCATTGGTGGTCTACACAAAATTTCTTAATCCAAAAGATAAAAACACACCAACACACAAATTCAAAACATTGTATTACGAGGTTTCGATTAAGAGCTACACCTCGTCCTCTTAACTAGGACATAACCCTTTAGAATAATTATTAAGCTACAACAATGGGGGTGGTCCTAGGAACCCTAAAGTAGTTCATGCAAGAGGGAACCTTGTGAACAAAATAGGAAATTACTCCACACTACCAACTTGATTAGTACACCTTGGTGAGATTAGAGTCAAATATACTTTCATTGTGACGCTAGTGATAATAAAACTAAACGCACTAGTTTTCATTATATTCAAAAGGGTAAAGTAAATACAAGATACTCCTTGGGAAACCTAGGTAAATCGAGCTCGCAGAAGTAAACTTATGACACATAGAGAGAGAACTACCTAGAAGCTTTCCTAGTTAGTATACTTGAGAGATCTCACAAAGTGATAACTTTGTTAGATTCAAACTCTTGTTTATCGAACAAGGGAAAGAATCTCTTAAATTTGAAACTGTGTGATTTTCATCACGAAATCTACTTAGTGTCATTTTTTCCTAGTTTTTCACTTGCCCTAAGACAAGGCGAAACTCTACCAAAATAACACCAAGTTTATTTCAACACCACTTGGTCTACACCCTTGTTTTCTTATTGCCCATTTTTGACAAAATGAAACAACATATACTGGATACCGCTAGATATAACGTGTCCACCACTTTTTTATTCTACTTGTATGACTAGTTTGCAATGTCTGAGCACAAGTGTTGAAACTGTGCATGGTACGTATTCACGATATAAGTACGCCCCTTGTCTCAAAGACCCATATTTGAGACTTATTATCATCAGTAGTTAGGTGATTTCATCATTTTCTTCTTTTGAGTTGATACGCTACCCACATTGTAGCCATACAATTGGGATATTTACACTTTGTTTCCATTGTGAAATTAGGCCGAAATATCTATCTTGTAGAGATACTGTTGCCGCATACGCATAACAATTTCTTGATATACTTAGATGTATTTTTTACACCCTAGTTTTGTCTTGAGTTTTCTTAGTGTTGAGGTTACTTTGTTAGCATCGCTATAATGTCATTTGATACTAAAATTTTGCATTCTTGTAGAGTTTGATTATGTGTCCAAATAGCATTGTTATGCTACTCACACTTGTATCATCCATTTTACAAAGCTTATACTTTGTTAATGTTTAGAAATTGGATTTTAGTATATCTTGTTAGAAGATCGCATCAACGTTCTCTTATCATTAAGGTCATGTTTGTTGTAAACTTGACCTAACTGGTGATATTGAGTTATCACTATTCAGTTTTAAACCTATGTAGACAAATATTAGAGAGTAAACTATTTGGTGTGACTAAATTTTGAGCATTTTACATCATTATATTGTTCTAGAAAAACTTTCGTTGGATATCACCTTGCTAGGGTAGCTTATTCTTTATTTTTTAGTTCTTAGGGTCACATTGACTTAGTAAAATATTCTAAGCATCGTTGCACTGCCAGAATTTGACTAAGATCCCTTTTTGATAAACCTTAGTGGAATTATTTCATGTTGTACCTCTTATCTTGAGTATGCCTATTACAAGAATGAGATCCCGAAGATTATAAGCCGATATATTTGGAGGTGACAACCCTCTTTTAGAGGATAATCTCATGGTTGACCATAGTGGTGGAGAGGAATATTCTCCTCGTATGAATATAGAACGTCATCCTGCCAATTTTGAATATTACATTTTTCAAAACAGACATGAGGTTCTTATTCGTGTTATGGAACTAAGAGCTAAGTTACCTTCCACAATGGACCCTTCTCTCATTGCCACAATGGTTCGAGGAGAAGAATAAGTAGACCGACCTCATCGTATTATTAATGAAATATTAAACCCAAGTCATGCCTCTACTTCTGCACGACATAATAATGAGGAGATACCATTTGAAAACAATGGAGATTATCGAGTACACTGTTATTAGAATACATTGTGAAGAAAACAAGGAACATGTTCATCATGCACAACCTCCCCTAACGAAGATCGTAATGAAGTACCTATTCAAGAGGTGACATTAGAACAACAGGTCCAAGCCCTCACTCACAAATTGGCAAGTTTGGATTCACATATACAAAAAGAAAAACCAATTTTTTTGAAACAATCCATACTAAAGGCAAACCCTAAAGCTTCGTTTCATGAATTCCTAATAAAAACTCCTCAATGGGAGGGACAAAGAGATTCTCACGAGAAAATAGGGGTGGGAATACACCTAGATCTAATCCTACGTCTAGACCTACACCACTCACACAAGATCCACTTTTCAATCAAGAGTGGTCAACTATGAATAATGCCTTTCTAGCATTGCAAGAAGGTAAAACTAGTCATAGTAATAAATACTAGTTCAACAAGTTGTGCCCTTATCCGTTTGATAGGGCCATGCTCCATGTACCTTTCCCATGACACTTTTATGTTCCAATATTTGACAAGTATAAGGGAAAAGGTGACCCTTGTGACCATATAAAATATTTTTATATGGCGTGTCAACAAGTGGTATTCAACGACAATTATCTTATGAGCCTCTTTACTCAAAATTTAGGGGCAAAAATGCTAGAATGGTTTATACACATAACTAAGGGATCCATATCAACATGGCCGAACTAGAAGAAAGTTTCATACAACATTTCTCTTTTAATATAGAAAACGATGTCACCATGTTGGATCTTTGTAATGCGAAACAACAAAATAGCAAAAACTTCACTACATTTTTATAACGATGGAGAGGATTAGCTAATCTCTTCCCTTGCTCCATACCCGAAAAATAGTTAATGGGCATATGTGTTCCCAACCTCCATCCGGACATTACATTCCAATTGAAAATGCATTGTTACAACACATTCAAAGACGTAATAAAAAACGGGAGTCAAATTAAAAAGACATTGTTAGCTAGGGGGACTCTAAAACCTTTCTCCCATGATTAAAACAATTCCAAATCTAACAAAAAACCAAATTTTGTTCATAATAAGAAAAAAAAAACGTCATTGGTGATGGGATAGTAGACTCCAAGTGAGTACAAGTCATTCAAAACAACACTCCTTTGAATCTTGCAAAGGGAGCTCCACCTATGGAGTATAAGCGTCGTACTTTCACTCCTCTATTTGACTCAATGTCATCAATACTAAAATAGATAGAGGCGGTTAATATGGTTAGATATCCTGAAACTACACCTTATGAGGATGACACACCTAAACCATCATGGTTTAGAGATAATGAATATTGTCAATTCCACCACGTTAAAGGTCACAAAATAGATAAGTGTTTGAAGTTGCAGCACTACATCCAGGACTTAATCAAAGTGGTGATGTGGAGATGGATTCATCCACTCCTAAAAATCCCCCAATACGAAGAATTTTCCTAAACATAATCAGACAAGAATGCTAATTATGTGTCTAATGAGGAGAATCATTTTGATGTTCTCATTGGTTGTGTAGATACACTGTTGAACATGTCAACACAATAACCCCTGTGATATCCCCTGGACTATCTATGTCCAAGAGCGTGCTGAAAAATACCGATTATCACATAGTTCCACACACTTATGATAGTAAAACCTAGGTTTCAACATTCCCATTAAAGGATACCTATCACAACTAGACCTCGTTTGATTATTCGCGCTAAAGAACATGTTCACTTACCTCTTCCCCCATCTTCAACTCATGGTAAGTGGTATGATTCTGATTCTTCCGAATATTCCAATCCCAATGATTCTAAGTCTTCTAGATTCTTCTAAAAATTCCAATCTAAATTATTCCTCTAATACAATTCCTAAGTCACGCTCCTCCCTATCTTTGTAGGACCCCATTTCTCAGTCTCCTCGACAAACCCTTCTTTTGTTAAAGAGCTCTCCAAATCAAAGTCCTTCTAATAAATCATTCAAGTTGACTCCCATGTCACATTCATCCAATCAACCTCTTGTGGTAGAAAAACTACCCACATCGATTGATTCATTTCAGAATGAAGAAGCCATTAGAGAATTTATGAGGGTACATAAAGACATTCCTCTAGAAGTTTGTGAGAAAGAAACCTCTTTAGACCTTGATACGTTCACATATTGGGAGGAAGATATTGATGCCTTTTTCAAAAAATAGAGGAATACCCTAAGATCACATTCACGTATTGGGAAGAAGAGATTGATGCCTTTTGTCGAAAAATAGAGGAAGACCCTAAGATCATGTTCATGTATTGGGAAGAAGAGATTGATGCCTTTTGTCAGAAAACATAGGAAGACCCTAAGATCATCAAACATGATCCTCCTCTTATTCTTCCATCTTCACATTCTTCATTGGGTGATGAAATTCTTGGTTCTAGCATTGATCCATGACTTATCTTCTCATTACCTAATCATTCTTTATCTATCAGGATTCCTCCATCGTAATCTTACCTTGGGTAACCACCTAGTAGCCCATCGTATTTTTCTATATGTGGACCACCTCCAAGTAGCCCCACATCATCCATATGTGGCTTGCTTCCCGACATCTCATATTTGTCTATACTAGGGGCACGTCCTAGAAGTTCCTCATCTTCGATTCTTGGGCCACTTCCTAGTAGCCCATTTTCTTTGATATATGTGAAACCTCCAAGTAGTCCTTCATCTTCTATATATGGAACACCACTAAGCATTCCTTCATCTTTGATCTTAGGGCCACAACCTAGTATTACTTTATCTTCACTCTATGAGACACCTCCCAGTAGCCCATTCTCTTAAATTCTTGGACTGTACTTTCAGCATCCATCACATTATCCTTCTATCAATGATTGTGGCAAACCCACCGTCACTTCTCACATAAATTCTATTCATCCAATTTCTTCTCCTACTTCTCGGGATTAGACAAGTCACATATTAGATTATAGGAAACCAAAATGATTCCTTCATCAGACTCATATCAATAATTCCAAGAGCTCCAAATCTCACAACAATTTAAACAATCTTAAAGTTCATAATCAAACGCGATTCAAAATGCACATCAACACACCCATCAAGTATGGCGTAAAGTGCATAAACCTCTAGATAGGGACCTCAAGCTCCCACACACAAAATCCATGTTTCATGATAAAATGTATTCATCTATTGAGTATGAGCTCACCACGATCATTGAGATCGGGGATAATATGACTCTTGATAAGAAAACATGCCTAGTCTTCCTTATCAAGGAAATCACTAACATTGTTGTTGGATCTTATCACATTGAATGACCTTATCGATCCCACTTTTCAAAAAAGACAAAATACAAAAAAAGGAGAAAACATTTCAAAAAAATCAAAGGTAAAGATCAAACATTGCAATTTGGTATTGAATACACATGGATGTTCTTTCTTCCCTTTATTTCTCTTCTTATGCAAGTCTTCTTAACATTTTCATCCCTTCGATGATATTTTTATTAGACAATTCACATGCATTTTGTGACATTTATCTCTATGGTATCCATTTGACTTGGTCTTTTATCGCCTTGGTAAATTAAAGAACAACTGACCTTATAGAGATCCTATCACAATCAACATCTAAAAAACTTGTTGGGAAGAAATTTTGGAAGTATTTGTTGACACTAGCCAATGTCTTCATCACAATCAATTCCACCTCCTTCCATCAAGCCATCAGTGGTTCTTGAACCCTTGTCAAACAAGAAAGCTGAAATAAGTTTTCAGAAAGAAAAAGAATCAATCAAATCAAAAGGCACAAAGCTAAAAGTAAAATTCAATTGATATATAACTCTCTCTTGGGGTATTTTCAATAATATTTACCGGGGCTATGGATGCCTGACTGGCGATAGAAACAATGTTCGATTAGAATCAAATGCATCTTCATCGGGGATATGGATGTCTGGCTGGTAGCGGAGAAATGTACGACTCTCCTTCCATAATCCATTCACAAAAAATCAACTTTGAAAAATAAATCATTCCTACACATTGGCTAGGGTGTCTTCACTTGTTGTTTATCAAATCTTCCCGCCAAGAGGTAATAAATTTCCACGTGCACACAGGGGATATCTATGACGTGCTGAGATAGGTTCAACATGATGATGATTCTACCCTTGTACATCCCATCTATCACCGGAGGCATCCACGTTTCTTCGTTTCCTATACATGGATTCAGAAAAATTCTCAAAAGTCATAAACATTTAAATATGTTTCAAAACCTCCTAAAACATTCAAATATGTTAGTCGAAAATTCAAAACATCTAAATAAACATTAAAAAACCCAAACAAATTGGTAACACAAATTCAAAAACCCCAATTTATCTTACCATTACGTAGTTGGCTTCAATACCTTTCCAACGCAAAACGAATGGAGTTGTTTCAAGGTTGGGAGCAAAATTTATGGCCTCTCGAAGATATGTAGTGCACTCGGTGTTGCATGACGCCCCCAGTGCACACAACACTATTTTCTCAAGCATAGGTTTGTAGACACCTAAAATATGCTTACGCCTAGTGTTTCATCCAATTCAGGTCAATTAACAACACTTCATTAATCAACCCTTCTTCGCTCCATTCTCGATGCTCATTTACGACACCTTCTTAGTTGTATTCTTCCTATATTTAACCCATTTGGTTAATAAACCCTCTTTTATTAGCTAAGCATCTCCCTATTCCCTTCTAGATCACTTCTATAGGCTTCATAAGCTATATATCAGTCAACAAATGATTAATCAAACCCTCCCAACTCTCAATGAGTCTCTAATCACTTGCTAATCAAGTTTAACTAGCCTAAACCTAGCTTAACTAAGCCTAAAGCATGTTTATCCTAATCTAATCTAAAAGTGCTTTTTGGAATTTTTTCCCACATGCCTTAGGATTCCAAACTCTTCCAAACCAAAAACTATAAATACAAGCCTAAGGATTTCCTTTCAAATGGTCCTTCTCTCTCACATTTGGAGATCTTGGCATTAGACCTCATTTGCATTAGCCAAGCTAATAAGGCATTTGATCTTGGCTATCCTCCATTGTTGAAACTCCTCCATCTTGCATCCATACCTTCATGTTAGGTTAGTAGGAGGGTATCTAAACTTGGCCTTGTAGCCATTTTAGAGAGACCTCTTCACCTCCATTGAAGTAAACAACAAATCTAATTTGATTTCTCATAGGTTTAACTAGGTTCAATTTATGTTTTAAGAAATCATAAATTAGTTAGAGATAAAATGATAGTGTTTTAGTTTAATTCATTATTATAGAAGTTATCTTGTTTAGCACTCATCTTGATGTTTATGATAAGTTAGTTATATCATGGAGTTACTAGGTTTAATTTCATGTTCATTAACATAGCTAATATTCTCATGCATACAAGGCACCCGAGCACTCACGCGCTAGGGAAAAATCAAAAATAAAAAATAAAAGCTAAAACTACACAAGGCATAGGTGCTTAGGCTCCTTATAGCCGGCATGGTCTCTCTCTCCATGCGTAGGCACCCAGTGCGCCCTTTCCACATAAAAAAAAAATTAAAAAAAGAAAAAAACAAGAAAAATGCATGCATGCATAGGCGCATAGGCATCCACGTTGCGGTAAATTCAAAAATGCAAAAATGCTTTGACATGCATAAGTGTTCACACACACGATGTATAGGCGATCATATGCCCATGTTGCACACCAAAGATAGCGCCCCCATTTTTTCCCTAATTTAACCTAAAAACATGCATTTTAGCTAAAAATTCAATAATTTGAATTACTAGGGTAAAAAGAATGGTTGTGTGTACATGTGATCCATCCACTAGAAGCCTCAGGTAGTCCCTCACATGGTCTGCATGGTGCCTTCGATTCACTATCCTCATCATTTTCTCTGTGTGACCTCCTTTTCCTTCCGGAGTGTGTTTCTAGCCCCCGAAGTGCCCTGAAACCACCGTATTTCTTCTAAAATTCTTCTAACACTTGTTGTGATGATTATTTTTAATAAATAATTATTTTTGCACTGTTTTGGTACGTTGGGGCATTTTTTTGCTTCTCGGCGGCCTTTTCTACTACTTGGGGCATATTTTTGCCTTGCAGTCACTTTTAGCATTGTCTCGCGACTTTGTTATCTCTTCTATAATATTTTCTTCCATAAAAATAAAAAAATAAAACAATCAAAAAAATTTAAAAAAATTGATTGATAAAATCATTAAAAATCCAAAAAAATTTACAAAAATTCAAAAATGGTAAACAATATATACGTAGCTAAATCCTGTGTCAATTGCATTATCCTCGAACATCGAAATATGTGTTACAAAGCATCTTTCTATGATTCTTGCTTGTTCTATTCTCAAACAACTTGTAGATCATTGTGATCTACCTCCATTAACAAAAGCTTAGTTGTGTGTTATATCGGTACTCCTGTAATGAGTTTCCAGAGATTGTGTCGTAGCGCAAAATTTTTTTCCCATGGGACTACTTGTGTCCTCTGTTATTCCCCTCACATGCATCATTTCTTCGGGCACCATTTTTAACCCTTGTCGTTACAACACGAACATTCGGGAACTACAGCTTGATAACAAAAACATTTGTGCAATTGTCTTGAACGTTGTTTGTTTGAGTATGTGTGATTATCTTTGGTTTCTCTATTAGGCTAGTTGGTTTACTTACTGTATTGCATTGTATTGTGTATGTTGCATTGAGTTAAGCATCATTTTACTTTCTCTTATTGCATTACATTATGTGTGTTGCATGGAGTTAAGTAGCAATGCAAAATGTTCGTAATTTAACTTTTCATGTTATCTTACACTTTTGTTAATTTTAATAAAGGTCGATGATGTAGACCTAGGGGAAAAGTGATATAAACATGTTGCTTATTGAAAGGTTGGATGCAAATATTGGGTTTATCCTATATTCTCCGTTAATCATTTCTTCTCCATTATCAATTATTACCATTACTATTTTTTTTTCAAATCACTAGGGCTAATAAACAACCAGTTTATCCTTGTCCTTAATCCTTCTCAAAACCTAAGGGTTTCGTGCTCGTTCTAACCTATTTTATTCTATCCATTTCAATCATATTTTCGATCGTCGATTGACTTCTTCTATCACCCCATCGACACTTAAGGGGGCATCCTTCATTCCACTAAATTTTCTTCAAAAATTTACCCTTTTATGCTTGTCTACTATATTTGAAGAGAAGTTACTTCACCTCAAACAAGGGCAAATGTAGACACCTATATTCCACTTTTGCAATCTTATTGCCAAACACACACAAATCATTCTCATTCTTACCAATTCCATTATAATTAGTGATCTTTGCTAATTAACTAACGTTTCGTACCACTTTAGTCAATTAACAACGCTTTTGTTGATTGTGTAACCCCTTTCACATTTAGGATGCCACTTTATGGCGAATCGTAAGCCAAAATCCTCTTCAAAACAAACAATTAGTGATTATAAGCTAATTAAGCCTATTTTTCCCTTGATTTGGTCAATATGCCCTAATATTGGCTCAAACCCCTCTTATGACCACTCAAAATCACCCCATTCACCTCCACAATGTCTTAAAAAGCTTCAAAAGCTTATCCTAGCCTCCTAGTTAACCCTAAGCATTTGATTAAGGCTCCACACCTCTTAATCACTTGGTAATTCACTAATTACGATTAGCAAAGCTTAATAATAATTAGAAATTCTAATCTATTTTGGGGATTTTAGTCCCACATGCACCAAAATACATGTTTTTCCCAAATGGAAAACTATAAAAAGGGTGCACCTCATTCCTTTATACTTTACACCATGCTTTTATTAGTAGCCTCAAATAATACATATGTTAAAGAGCCTAAACTTATTAAAGGATCCACATGCTCATATTTGCCTAAAGCCTTCATTATGGTTAGTAGGAGGGTATTCAACATGACATTGTAGTCTTGTGTTGGAGAGATCTTCTCACCATTTGTGGAGTAACAACCATTCCCAATTTGATTGCTTCCTAGATCTATTTAGGTCTATTGTTTAGTAATCATCTAACATAGTAAGCATGCTTAGATATTAGATGTTAGTTTCATTTGATCTCCATTGTTATGTTATTAAGATTTGATCTTTGATGTTTCATTCCTTAGCTTTTGCAATTAGCTTTAGACTATGTGGTGTTAGTCTTACTTTAAACTAGTTAATTTGTGCGTAAAGTTTGGGGTATTGTCACCTTCCACCACAAGAACATAAAGAGTCGACACTAAAGGGAATACCCTCTCGTATGGAACGGAAAGGAAAACAGAGCTAATTTGTGCCCGTAAATGGTTATTTGAGCTGAGGCGTTCGCGAAGAGCATCTTGACATATTGAATAAAAATTGGACCAAAGCCTAATGCCTAAAGCATGGCCAAGATAAAAGACCATTCTATCATGTCGTAAGCCTTCTCAAAATGGATTTTAAAGAAAAGGGCTTGGCATTGACTGGATTTACGAGCCCATTCCATACTTTCCCAGATGACTATGATATTGTCCAGAATATATCGCCCCTAGATGAAGCCAGTTTTCTCTAGGGCTAAATAATGGCCGACAAAATGTTCCATAGTCGAATGGCAAGGGATTTGGCAATAATCTTGTAGGAAACATTGAGAAAGGTGATAGGTGATCAGCTCGAGGTCCTCGTGATTAGGTATGAATTTTAAATTTCTTTTGTTAATGTGAGCGCCAAATGAATAATTCTAGAAACCTTCAAGATAAACCCGAAAGAGATCCGGACCAACAAAGTATCCCAAACCATCACAACCGGGTGCCTTATCATTGGCCATTTACATGATAGCTTCATGAAGGTCATCAAGGGTGAGCATGTGATCACGAGTAGTTCTTTACACCTGAGAGAGGTTACATGGCACCGTGGCTAAGCATTCTTCTAAAGCAAAGCATGTCACTCATATGAAGGTGCTTGAGCTTGAAAAACCAACTTGTAATGGCTGAAAAAGGCCTCGTAACATAAGTCAGGATCTGTGAGATGAATTTCACCATCATTGATGGCATGGATTTGCTGAAAGGAATGCTTGGATTTGAGGGAAATAAAAAATTCCTTCAAACACGATCCCCCACTTTAAGCCAATGCAGACAGGCATGAATTAGAGCGCTTTGAGAATTATAATTATCTATAATTTGAATCTTCTCGTTGAGCTCGCCACTGAGAGTTACAAAATTTTAGAAAAAGGGTTTCCTTCAAGTGCCACCACCACTTGACTAAGAGTGGAGGAGGTAGTGGAGTATGATCTGATGCCAAATTTTGAAAACTATTGACTGTAGATTCTAAGAAATTTGATCATCCTAGTCATCACATCCTCCCACCACTGGTTCCAACTGGAATTAAGAGGTGGATGATAATTCAACAAATGACTAAGCCAAGGCGTTAAATTCCACACATGCTTGATATGATTGAGTGTGGGCCCATGTTCCATCAAGGCAGTATTGAGAAAAAAATGCCCTTTATGACAAAAGGGTCACCTATCTTTCCAAGTGATGTAAAATTAGATAGGGAAATGGTCTGAAAGGATGAAATCTGGCATCACTTCCACAGCAAAGGAAAAAGTGTTGTCAAACTCAAAAAAATATTGAGTTGACAGCATGGCCCTATTGATCCGTTTAAGAACCTGATCTGACCCGCCTCAAAGATTGGACCAAGTAAACCAAGCTTTAGAGGTGGGTGTGTGAAAGGAGTTAGGGTCATAAAAACCAGATTTATCAGTGCATATAGAACCATGTCTCCCTCTCGCCGGCTATCCATCGCATGGGCAGTGCCCATACTTATCTCGAGGGTAGCATCATCATATTAAAGTCATCACATATGACTCAATAAGCGTCGAAATTTCATTTATTATCCACCGCCAAAGATCGACTCTTTCAGCCGCATCATTAGAGGCATAAATTTTGATGAAGCCTAAAAGGAGAATTTCAAAATTAAACAAGGCCCGGATAGTACGATTGGTGCGATCGACACCGTGGTCCATAAATAAGGGCCGCCATTAGGGGGCTAAAAGGGAGATCAAACCCCCATGCCCATTCTCCTAATTACTAGTAAATGCTAGGTTTTCGAGCCGTGATGGATTTACAAGCCATCGCCAACCGAAAACCCAAATCTTTCACTTCCCCGAAACATAACATATCTAAATTGGCAATTTTTTTACAAGCATCATGAACAATATACTTGTGATTGGATTCTGTAAGACCCCTCACATTCCATGACATGCAATTCATGAGAAATGGTGGTCAAGGGCCATACCATTCTCCTCCAAGACATCCAAGGCATTAAACCGATTTTGCAGAAATTGAGCATTATTGTGCTTCAAGAAATCCTACAACTCAACTTTCATTCACCCGACATACTCTATATTATACTCCTCTGTAGATTCCACACTGTGTGTCGGGCTATGATCACGGCTGGTCATGGGGTGGCGAGAAGGACTTCGAGCCCTTTTGGTTGGGCCATGTGAACTAGTTGTTAACAACTGTGAAGTTGGAAGAGTCGAGGAAATTCGGATGGAGTTTGATGGTTCCAAAAGAACCGAGGCCACCTTGGGCATGCTAGAGAACTTAGGCAAGGGGACTAATGAGTCATTGGAAACCGGCTCCTTAGAGCGATGTTGGCGCGGTCTATTCCTTAACAAAGAGGATCGGTAGAGCCATTGTTATCGATTGCCTTGCTTTGAGTCGATTTACTCTTGTTTTTTCACCCTCCAACGGTTTGCCACCCTTCCTCTTAGGAGGTTTGATGCATTCAAAGGCCACCTTAGGTGCTCATCGATTGCATGGAACATAAAGAGGATAGTCATTGATCTTGTGATTAGAGGTCTGATAACAAAAACAAGTGTTAGGTAGTTTAATGTATAAAACACGCTAGGAGTAACGAGTATCTCCCATTTGAATTTCCAAAACTCCTTCAACTCTTGGGAGAGCTCGAATTCAACACATGCACGTTTCCGAGGCCGAGTGTAGTAAAAGCGTTGGGGTTCCATGCAAACCACACACCTATGGAGGAGGCGATTCGGTGTAGGAATTACACACATGGTAGCGACAAACCAAGGAACTCCACCCAAACAAGAACTTTAAGGGCAACATACTCGGAAACCACAAAATATTTGGTCCAAGGAGAAAGGACCAGAAGTGAGTTACGCACATACCAAGTGGTTGAGAAGGTCAAAATGGTTGGGGTAGGCGATGGGTTAGAAAAATGAAAAAGGAAAAAACCTTTGGTCATGCTTTTAGCCATGATTTTAGCATGCTTTCGGAGGATACAACCCATAGAATAGCCAATAAGGCGTAACTATTCTAACCATTGGCATGTAACATTAAATTCAAGAATAGGTAAAATAACATCAGGAGGAGAATCATTACCTCATGAAAGACCTTCAGAATGAACTTCCAGGGGCATTTCTGTGGCACCATTGTTAGAATCTCCACAAGCTCTAGCCACGATAACAATAGCCGAGCTTGAGGTGGAAGGAGGCATTATATAGGGGTGCCCAAAGGGTGAAAAACCCTAGAGCTTACCAAAAGGGTACTATCTCGCAGCCCCTGAAGAGGTCGCGGTATAGCAGAGTGTTTTTCTAGCCTTCTTCGACCAATTCTTCTAAATATTTACTTTTAAATATATATAAAATACATTTTGTCTTGCACTCTTCAATTTACTTTTCTGGAAAAATCTTTCCAATTATGTATATGCAAAATGGAAGAAGAAGGAAAAACTAGTATCGAACGTGAAAACCGAGAAAACCCATAAACTATTTTTCTGGACCTTTTGTCCCACATGGATTTTTAAGATCTCCTGATCTCGGCAAAAATTTCCAAGATTCCCAAATCCTCACAAAATATGAACTCGAAAAATAGAAGAAAAAAACCCATAATCAAACGTGCAAAACCCAAAAAATATTTTTCTTTCCCTTCGCCTCGACACGGATTTCCAAGACCTCAAAGCACATATTTTGTAAGATCTTCATATCCTCACCAAACAGAAGTCTCGCAAAAATATTAAAAACCCCATAATCGAACACACAAAACCCGAAATAATTTTTCTTTCCCTTTTGCCTCACCGACACGGATTTCTAAGACTTCGGCATATATTTTTAAAATCTTCGGATCCTCGCCGAACAAGATACAAAAGGTCCATGCCATACCAAGTTATGGTCCGAGTTTGACGTTATGGTGCATGCAAATTTTTAGAGTATAGTTTTCAAAGACAACTTTATCATACTAGTTCCACCCTTTACAGGTCATCAACCTAACCCGGATCAATGTAGAAGGTAGAATATCAACTAAGTCACTCTTCATCCCCTATTATTATTACTTTGTTTTATTATATGTCACAATTTAGATTTGTTCATGTATTATCCTAATATTGTTGCAATTAGCTTTGTAAACTAATTGATTAGGATAATCTACCATCAATTACCGAACCCTATAAATTTAACCATTTAGGTTAAATTACCCTCTAACACATGTCGGTTGTGGAAGGCTTCAATCCACTTTGGAATACGCCTTTCGTAGTAAATATATTTACACCAATATGTGTTATACCATGGGGTGAGTGCACTTGTGGACTTTCGATCAACAAATAGTGATTCATCTTTATAGGGGATAACCATCTCATGTATATGGATCATTCATGGGTATATAATGTAATATTTATCGTATCAATGTCACAAAACCATCGATAGTCGGGAAATTAAACATGTTTTTTATTTCCATTATTAATCACATCATTATCACAGTCTATGATGGTCATAATAATTTTATTTATTTATTATTATGGTTAGCGTTTGAAGGTTGTGGGGATCGAGTTTTATTTTGTGCGGGCTTAGAGTATTCTCACAACTTCTTTGAATGTGAACTTATTCACCTCGTTGTGTTCAAGTTTATGAAGCCATCCTCTTTTCTTTGGCCGGAGATTTTTTTTTAATTGCTTTGGAAGTGAAGTTATAGAAGATATGCCAAATATTTTTGTTTTACATATATTATTGTTTTGAAAGAGGGTAGGAAACAAGGGTGTACATGTAATTTTCCTATCATACATTACTTTAGATGTGATTTTTTATTGAAGACCAATATTCTCCAAAGGGCGGTAGAGGTTATGGTTGTTTTTGGTTCGAGTTTCAAACCCGCAACCCACTCAAACCAGAGACTCAATTGAACAATTAATGAAGGCATAATTTTTCAAACCACCACACAACGAAAATGAAAACAATGTCAAAGGTATATGCATTTTTTCGCCTTCTACGATTGTTTCAGAGCATTTTGATTGAAAATCTAGACACCTTTAAGGGTTTTGACTACTTTTATTTCACCGAGAGAGAGCCTTATTTTTCGATGGAACGAGGTAAGTGTTTTCACATGCATATTTCATGGAAATATTATAAAATTTGGGAAAGATCCATGGTTGGCTCATCTTGAGCACCTCAAAGTAAAAGGCATTTTATATTAATGGAAATTGATCCATCCTTATAAAGGGATGACCACCCCCACACGTCTAAACCCTTCATGTGCACATAATGTATTTTTCATCGCATAATTGTCATAATCATGGACAATTAGAAAATTTAATGTGTTTTATATTTCCACTATTCATCACATCGCTTTCGCATTTGTAGATGGTTAGAAAAAATTAACGTGTTTATCATTGTGGTTAGTGTGTAAAGGTTATAGGCGTCGAGTATTATTTTGTGCAGGTTTTGAATTTTCTCGAAACTTTAATGAATGCCAACGTCTTCACCTCATTATGTTCGAGTTTATGAAGTCATCCTCTTGTCTTTGGGAGGGAGTTTTTTTAAATTGAAGTTCCAAGAGACCTCCCAAATAATTTTGTTTTACATCTATATTGTTGATTTGAAATAGGGTAGGAAACAAGGGTGTGTACATGCATTTTTTCCTACTAGACATTGCTTTAGAGGTGATTTTTGTGTTTTCTTCATAGATTGTTAATAGTTCCTTTGAATTCATATTGCATACATTGAAAGGGTGAAGACTAGTATTCTCTAGTGGGCAACAAAGGTTATGGTTATTTTGGTTTAGTCTCAAACCCATGAACCGCTCAAATTCGAGACACGAATTTTCAAAGCCACAAAACAACATAAATGAAAATAATGTTAAAAGTCTATACATTTTTGGCCTTCTACGGTTGTTTTAGGAGTGTTTTTGATTAAAAATATAGACACCCATTCGAGGTTTTACTAATTTTATTTCATCAAATGGAGCCTTGATTTTCAGATGTATAGCAAGGTAAGTGTTTTTATATGTAAATTTCATGGAAAACACTCAAAACTTTGGCAAAGATACACAAATTACCTCTCACACATTCCCTATACAAGCACTATAAAGACAATCGGTGTAGTTGTTTCACGTTTTTATGGTGTTTACACATTTCAATTTTTAGATACTAAATTTATGCATCTCTCTTGAGCTAACAAGAATACATGTGTTTGGCATGTGATTTGCAGTTTTCATATTTATGATATGGGGGCACACTCTTCAATTTACACACATTACACTCCTAGGGTTGGGGAGAACAGTCTTGCATTCACTTATCCCTTTTACTTTTAATCTAACACGTTTATTACTAGATTAAAAGAGGGGTGATTGTAGTACTCCACATTTGGTCATGTGACACTTGGAATAATCCTTTGACAGCTTTCCCAAAATGGTCTCATTTACATATTAATTGACTTAACTTTAAGGCATCCTACTCAATCCTACTAAGTCGTCTAGGGTATGACCTATTCTTCAACTTAGCACCTCAAGAATCAATGCACATTATACATAAAACATCTTCACAATCTTTGCAATCCATATTATGTCTCGGATCAAATTTCATCATAAACCTACACGTGTTCGTGGGCCTAGGACAAGTTTGGCCAATAAATTTATCCTAAGGCCAATGAGCGTATATGTTGTATTTACAACCTTCATCTTTTCAAATGCATGTGTTACCTTAGTCGGCTTAGGGTTGATTGAGTGAGAAATCATTTGCACCAATGCTATATCGTAACTTAGTTACCTAATGCTTGTTGATGACATAGCTACATAACCCTTGATGGTTACATGGTAGCTTAATGCTAGTTCTTACACAATATGCTCACAAATTCCTTATACAAGCACTATATGGACAATTAAGTGTAGTTGTTTCGTGTTTGTATAGCATTTACACATTTCAATTTTTATATATTGAATTTATGCATCTCTTGAGCATTAATACACACCTTTGACATTTGATTTCCAAATTTCATATTTATGACATGGAAGCACTCTTCAATTTACACACATCACACTCCTAGGGTTGGAAAGTAAAAGGTTTGCATTCACTTATTCCTTTTACTATTAATCTAAAATTGCTATTACTAGATTAAAAGAGGAACTAATTGTAATACTCAAAATTTGGTCATGTGACACTTGGAATAATCCTTTGACATTTTCACAACATTGTCTCATTTACATATTAATTAAACACTCTAAGTCATCTAGGGCATGACTCGTTCTTCAACTTAGCACCTCAAGAATTAGTGCACATTATACATGAAAGATCTTCGACTCTCTCGCAATCCATATCATGTCTTCAATAAGATTTCATCATAAGCCTACAACAATTCATGGACCCAAGACGAGTTTAGCCGACAAATTTTTCCCAAGATCAACGAACATGTCTATTGAATTTGCAATTGTCATATTTTCAAATGCATGTGTTACCTTAGTAGATTGAGAAAGAAATCATTCACACAAATCATCTATATAATCATACACACCCTTGACTCATTAGGGCCATCTTAGGGTCTTGTATCAAAATACACTCTAAGAAGGTCTTTGAGCTCAACATTGAAGCATCTCTCCCTTAGAGCACATTCACAAGAGGTTAGTTGGTAAAAAAATGTCCTAAATATGTGCAACTATGGAATTCTAAATATTATTCCTTATATTTATGATTAATCACTACATACCCTCATTATTAGGCCTCCTTTTTACACCACCACTTATTTATATGGATATACTAGTGCAAAAATGTAAATAAAATATATATCTTGTATGATTGCACATCATTTATCATCTTACCAAGGTGACCCCCCATGAGCGCATTATAGCAAGCTATGTGAATTTGAACACAACTATCTTTTGCTACCCTAAATCACATCATACACAAAAATTAAGCCAAGCATCATTACCATGTGCTTTGGGGGCCAAATTGAGGCTCCATTTTTATTTGCATTTTTCGAACTTGCACTCCACCCTAAGACACAAAATTATGTGTGGTTTGATCCCGCCTCAACATATTGGTATGTAGTGCAATGCTCCTTGTATCATTGGGAGCACGTTGAGGTCAATTAAATGCATTTGATGAATGACATTTGTTTAGGCCAATAGTTATAGAAGACAGAAGATATTTGCAAGTACATAAGAGACATTGCAAAGATCCGGACAAAGATCCTAGAGACACAGACAAAAAACTGAGGTTAGAGGTAGATTGCAAATCGCATTAGCAAAAGACGCTCATAGGCCCCAAGACACTTTCCTCCAACAAACATGTCCACAAACGGACAAACATGTCCTCCACTCATCTCTAAGTTCCTAGATTTTACAAACAAATTTATGATACCCTACACAACATCCGCATCCAATTTCATATCATTGTCATATAACCTGAGCCCGTCTCGAGCAAATATGTTCCTAATCCTACTCATATCATTGTCATATAACCTGAGCCCGTCTCGAGCAAATATGTTCCTAATCCTAACTGTAATTTCCAGTGAACTTTCTAAAAGTGTGTTTGATAAAGTATATTATCCTTTCATAATCTGTATTCATTGTTCTGAATTATCTTATTACACATTCATACAATATTTTAATTAGCCTAACCCTAGTTTTGATATAATATAGGCATACCTGTATATACACACATACTTACAGAACAATGCTTAGTACCAGTTTAGACTTAGATTTCAACTTATCATTTGGCAGTTGTAAGAGACAAATTTCGGTTGACTATAAGTGATGTACCAATGATTTATTTCAACCAAACATGTAAGAGACAAAAAAACCTCCTTCGTGAGTCCACGAGATAAGTTTTTAACCTTTGATAGGTTATTTTCTGTGAACTTGATTGTAAACGTTGATTATACTCGAGAAATGAACTCCATTAAGATCCGTCTCCCAAAACTAGCATCCCAGTGAACCACAAAGAGAGACATCTCTCCAGTTGAACCACGTATCATGGAGAAGGGATAGAGATCAATGTCCCTCAAATTGCCCTCTTCGAACTCCAATGTCTACTATCAATGCATACACTTTAGAGGTAAAGAGTAAACTGAAAATGGAACTAAATCTTTTGCACTTTGCTCGGTACCTATGGAAGTTTTTGGAAAGCCTAATAATATGAGACATTAAATTTGCTGGTACTAAAATTATTGTTTTAACAATGTTGGCAGTCCTCAATCAAACTTATTTTATTATGTTGACTTTTTGAGGCACTAAACTATATGGAAACCACACATAGAAAAGAACAGCAATACATGCTAACGACATTCAAATGAAACTTATAAGCCAAAAATACCATTCAATGCACTACTAGAGCCACAGGCATTTGCAACAAGCTCTCTTCGGCATTAAAAATGCTTCAACAAGAAAGCAGAACCATCATTTGTGTCCTGCTCCAATACCATTTTGAAAGCCATTTCAATGGATGTAAACCAAAGAAGCACAAATGCAGACCTTGAGCACAGTCATTGTCTAACCCTTGAAGAAAGTTATTGAAAAACCTCATCTGCTCATATGCAACATTAGAGGATCAGCTCTACAAGGGGGTTCATTATTCGATATGAAATGTTTAATAATTTTAACATATTATCCATCACACGAGTAGTTTGAAGAATGCCAGATTATGTAAGTCAAAAATTCTAACCATAAACATAATGAGACATCCAAGTTGCACCAATATTAAAGAAAGTACAGTTGGCATGCTCAAGCATTGCAACAATTTAGCCATTTTTGCTCTATGCATTTACAAGGTAACATCCAATGAAATTTTGTTTTCATTTGTGCTCATAAGAGACTAGAAATTTTATTTTAATAACAGATCTAAAGAATGAATTTTTCCTCTTCGTAGCCCGCGAGCTTAAAAGCGTATCCCCACATTGAGTTGCCGCTTTGCTAATAAATAAAGAAGCGTCGTTTTCATCCTCCGTCATATACAAAATTGAATCTAATTCGTCTCCAAAGACATTAACTAGAAGTTTAGAATAGATTAGCTTTGTCCATCCCCAATTCCAAGCCCAGGGGGCATACCAAGGCTTTGGGCAAGATTTTTCATTCTTTCCTTCATAGCCTGGGCCAAATAGGAAAAAAACCCATCAGCCAATCAACATCAAAAAAACGGGAGACCAAAGAAACCAAAAACACTTACTGAGAAATGGTATCTTAAAAGAACCTTAGGACATTAAAATAGTGAAAATGATGATAGTCACCTGAACACTCTTTTGATGTGCATCCTTGTATGCTTCTGTGACCAAATCCGAAAGTTTCTGCAGAAGTCACAAACACCAAATCAAAATCAAAACTGAGCTTACAAAATCAGAACACTACCACATCAAGGGCATCTATGGTGTTTTGCTATTAACAGAATCACATCTTTCAGCAGCCCTGCACCATTGCCAGTTTAAGTATTAATTCCATGAAACTAGACATATACTACTCAGCATGGTGACCATTTCTTAAAAGGACAGCTGCAAGAAAATGCAGGTGTACTCAACCTGGGCAGGATGTTGCAATTTCTCACCATACTTATATGGTGTAACCATTTCAATCTCTAAATGCAGATTAGAATCTGAAATATCTTAGAAAAGGATGCGTGCCATACTGAAGATACTTGGAAGTACGTTTCCTGCATGACTGTTTTGTTTGATGCTCTCAAGTGTTGCCCGTGCAATGCGTAAGTATGGTAAACATAGTGTTTTTGGTTTGAATGAGCAAATAGTTTGTCATCGACGTTGTAATAAATTTCTACATGACTATGAAGTTCAGTGAATGGGGAAGGCCCCTGCAGACACACAACATAGACACTCCCTGTTTAACATCCCCTGGCAGGCATCTTGCAACCATGTAATGACAAGTTGATATAATCACTATCTCCATAAGTTTTATGATTATGTAGCAGAGTTAGTGATGTTATCACGTTGTGAGTGGTGATCACCCAATCTTTGACTGCCTCCATGGTTCTTTCGATTTTTGTCACCACTTCATTTTTTAGAGTACAGAGAATTGATTTGGCATTAACTACATAATTAAATGCTTTTACACAACAGTTTCCAAAAACATCAAGTTAATCTTATGGACTGAAAAAATTATGTATCTAATTAACTACATATTCAAACTGCCGGAGGAAAGAGGTACAGAAACAAGACAAATTGTCCAAATTTGATAGACAACAAAACGACATCATTATAACTTGCCATAGGCATCATAATACTTTTTTGGCATAATCACATAACTGAAATTTGTGATTTATTAATGTATGTTTTCTTTTGTTTCTCTCCCGACTGACCTGCCATTTATGGCTGTATTAACTCAGCATTTACTACTGATCTATCTGATTAGTGTGATTTCAGTAGCGTGAAATTGCAAACTAAAAATGTCATCTTATCTCCCTGTTAATTTTCATCAGGAGAAGCATTTAATACACACATTGGGATCAGTGAAGGAGATTTATTACAGCAATGATGAAATGAAAACAAATAGATTTCCCTCATTGTATACATGATGTACACTCATTTGTATTAGATAATACAAATGATGTACAATAAAGCTTCTCGAAGAAGGGAACTTATTAGAGGAAAAAAATGTACAAGGAGGGTTCTGCATGAAGCAAGCTTTTATGAGAAGATAATGCAGGGATATGTGAAATTCAAATACATTATTATATAAACTAAAATGCAATGACTCGTGTGACTGTCGCATTGTTTAATAATACAATAGCTCATGTAACTATTCCTTGTCATCCAACAGGTGTGACTGACTGGTAAAGTCTAAGACAAACCGAGAGTGAGCATTACCACAATGAAGACTTAAGTTCAAATCACAATGGGAATTAACTGCACACGAGCTCACATGACCCGTCATGATGAAGGTACTAAAGCATGTGGGCAGAGTGTAAAAACCCATGCTTGAGGACTGGGCCCCTGTTTGTGTCGCATGGCTCTGGGATCTGCAGAAAACCACAATGAAGACTTACCAAATCACCAAAAAGAATAAGAAAAAATACATGTTGGCTTCATTCTTCTTGCCCAAAAGATGAATCCATTAGTGAGATCTAAACCATCAGACAAACTTTCTGACACAGATGAATCCAGAAGAATTTATTCAAATATGATTCGTTGTTTCCTCTCTACTTACAATTAATGGTCCACAATTTGTGTCGTGGATGTGAAAAGTACCGTGAAAATCCTGACTAGGGCATCCACTTAGCTTGAACTTAAGACCACATAAGCAGGAGTGCAGTTGTGCGTAGTAGTGTGGGTGCCGACATCAAGAAAGTTAACTTGGAGGCTGAAAATATAGATTGGTGTCCTTAGGATCTCTGTTACCAGGGTTCGTCCCCCAGCCTCCTGTACCCCTAAATACTATAGTTACCATGTTCTTACAAACTTAGTGAAAATTCAGTTCGAACCATACTTTTTGGTCTGACCGAACTTACCGAACAAGTTCGATCGAACATTATTTTATCTTTTTTTTAATTAAAAATTTAAAGCATTTAAATTAAAAGAACTTCAACACAAAACAAAAACGGACAAGAAACACTAATACCTATGCACGTAAAGGAAAAACTTCGTAGATAATATATTTATTTATTATTATGTGTAATTGGTTTTTCTTTTCAACTATCATCATATATGTATGGTATTTATTAATTTTGCGAACTGAACCTTTTGAAAAATACCGAACTTCCGAACTTTTTCCCCCTTTCGAACTATCCAAACTTTTCAAACATGATAACTATGCTGAATACGTACTAGGTACGAATACGTCCCGTATACGTCCGAGTACATACCAGGTACGCCCCGGGTACGTTTTGACATACCCGGGACGTATCAGTAGGGTCGGGCAGTGGGGGTCTCTAAAAAGTTTTTTTTAATTTTATTTTAACTCAAACAAACTTCAGTTTTATTCAGGACTGGACTAGGAGGGCATGGCAACCACAAGGAAACATGGAGATTGTTTAAAATCTCTCTAGTTTATTAGCAATTGGCCAAGGAAAGAAGTTATTCATAGAAATTTGGACATATATCTGAGCCTCTGTACAAGTTATTTATGAGATCAAATCTCAGGTGATCTTCAATACTAATAGAAAAATTTGGAACCACAAATTGCATAGCTTAAAGTTTCAAAGAGCATCCTTTCCTAGAAACTACCAAGGCACAACATTGACTCCTTCCCGCATCCTTAAGGAGGATTAGAAGGTGATTTTGGATAATATGAATGCAAGAACCAACCATTGGACTGACCTCTTTAGTTATCATTGGCAGGTTAGAGTCAATCTCATTAAATAGGTCCTTTAGGAGCTCCCTATATACATCTTTTATGGCCACCATTGCAACACAAAAATTAATCTCAAAGGAAATGGATGAAACACAAAGGAATACAATATTCATATATCATAGAAAATGTAAAATCTTAAGAATATTGAATGTTTTCTTTTGAACATCGAAGGTACTATGGTTTTCAAGTTTTGTATTTCTTATGGACTAAAAAATGAGTAAAATGAGTATATGTATAAAATATATATATATATATATATATATATATATATATATATGTATGTACGGACATATCCAAGACGTATCGTACCCAAGGGTTTTTTAAAATCGACGTATCCGCGTATCGCACCTATACCCGTACTCCATATCTTGGCAACATAGCTTAGGATGGCAAACAACAAACTCTTCCTCCAAATAGGGTGGTGTTGGTGAAATAATTTGTCGTGTTGCAAATTATGTGTTTCCACCAACGCTCACGGGGCTAAGCCCCTCCTTCTTGGGTATGGGGAGGCTCCCATTATTGAATGTAAACTATCATAATTTTGTGGGGTGGCCAAATAGGCCAAGGATCACATAGGAACACTTCACTAAATCATGTGGCAAAGTGCTTGTACAGGGTACAAGGGAGGAATTTGCAGCAATGAGGGATAAAGGAGAGAAATTAGGAAAGAGAGTTATTGTTGTGAGTAGGCACTAACAGAGTTCACACACAATAACCAGAGTAGGTCCACATTCAATTAGAGGAAAACAACAATGTAGGTAATTAGCAAGACTAACAAACCATAGACACAATTCTTTAGATTCATCAATCAAGGACACCAAGTTCCTTCTTGGTTATTCAAGATCACTATGCTTGCAAAGTTGCAGAATAGAGAGAGAAGAGAGGAAAGCATAAGCAAAGGAAATGGAAGAAATGTAGCTTTTATTTCTTGTGTAGTGGTGATACCAAGCTCAACAACTTACAACAATCCACAATTGCTATAGAAAAACTAACTTTTAAGATCCCTTTGAAATGGAGAAGCCATTCCAATTTATAGCATTGTAGATTGTCTTCTCATCTACCCCCACATGACCCTTCAAGTTCTCATTCCACTTGTGACTTTACATCTTCCTAGGAAGTGAGGAAATAAGTCCCCTTTTATAAATCAAAAGGGACTTTTACAATTCAACATTAGAGAGTCACTTAAGTGAATAAGACAAAATATCATGATCATACACAATGAAGGATTAGAAAGGGGGAGAGAAGAAAGAGGGAGAAAGAGAGAAGGAAGGAGTTGACTAATCTGATGAAGAAGCTCCTTATGATGAAGAACTTGTTGATTCATGATCCCTGAGGGAGAGTTCCCGGAATGAACTCCTGTCCTTTGAATTCTTTGTTGAACTGAGCTACCATAGGTGCCACCTTGTCTTCTTTGAGAATGCCAACATAACTCAACACTTTGATCCATGTCTTTGGAACATCCCTGATATCCTTGCATTGATCAAACCATTCTTTGTGATCTCTTGCAATGTCGAAATACATCCTCTGATGTTGGCTAGGGACTCTAAGGTATCTTCATTGAAGGAGAGAGTCACCTGCCTCTTTCTTGACTAACTCCTGGAAGGAAACAATGAGTTCTTCCGATGATGAATTCTCGGTGAGTGGAGGGAACCCAAGTCTCTGAACACAATTGCAAACCTCATTCAAGATCTCAAAAGCATGTTGTCCACAAGAGTCAAGTTCGAGATGGCATCTTTGAGCATTTCATATCTTGCATCCATGATGCGGATCCAAACTTGAGACAAATTGTCAAGACTGATGCAAACACATTTTTACTCACGAGGGTGTGAGAGTCGAGGAGCTCATCTTAGACACAAGTGGGAGCACCTCATCCAAGTGAATCTTCTCTTTTCAATCTCCTCCTCGCTTTCTTCACTTCCGACAAAGTGGCAAGAATATACTTGATTAGAGAGATGACCTCTAGAAACAATGTCTTTCCTTTCTCAATGATCTTCTCAATCCACCTCTCGTTAGCCTTCCCCTGCATCATATAGCCTTTGTGCTTTCTTGATCACCTCAAGGTCAAAGCTAGTGATTGGAGGAATGTCTTCACATGGGAGTGAAGGTGTTGAATCGGGCTCCAAGAAAGGTTGAATGTGAGCACTAAGAGTTTTTACATGTTCCTCCAATTGCTCAATTGTTCGCTTGTACTCTTCATTCCGAGCAAGGAGGCGGGAAGAGGATTCCTTGAACAAATGAGAATCACCCTCATGCAAAGCTTGACCCAATGAGATGTGGATCAACTCATAGTCGACGAGTCATCTCCTCAATAGGCTTTACATTTTTAGGCCTAGAAACTTCTACATATTGGTTACCCGAGGTGCCACTGAAGAAGCGAGAAGTTGTTTGGGCCTTCTTCCTTTGCTTGGATTTCAAGGTCCTTGACAAAGCTCCAAGGTCAGGCGTGACAGACAGTTGTTGTGTTGTTCTTGGTTCACTTTCAAGCATTTCTTGAATCTATGGGAATGGCTCTTCAGAATTGACATGATGTTGGTTGTCAGAGCATTTTCAGGAGCTTGATGTAAGATTACTTCTTGTTCATTGTGGGAAAGTTCTCCATTGGGAAGATATACTTGGATGCTCTTGAAGAGAAGGATGAGCTTTTGATTCTTCACACAGGGTGGCTTGAATGCTTAGATGCTTTGACTAGCTCACTTGATTTGCTTTTCAAAGAGGAGATGATGGATTCGAGATACAATGTTTCCAACTTTCCCGATGAGCTACGATGACCTCCTTTGATGGATTGATCATGCTATCGTGTGTTGGATTGATCATGCTATCAGGTGTTTGATTGAGTGTTTAAGAACACTATGACATCCAAATGGAATTGGGATGATTCTTTGTTCTTGCATTCATGATGCCACACATGAAAATCACCTCTTTAGCCTTTGTTACTTGAATGAGATCAGACCTGGGATGCTTGCATACCTTTGTGCTCGATGTTTCCGATGAGTTCCTTGTTCAACTTATGACTATGATCACACCCTTTGATGATCTTGGATTCCAATGGGGCCCTTGATACTTTTCAAATCCTTTCCAACTACATAGTGTCCCTGACTTTCACCTATCATGCCTTGATATGTTCTATCTTACTCCCAAACACAATTGTGATCAAAATAATGTTTTAGGATCCTCGTGGAGGGTGGATTTTCTTATTTGAGTTGCGAGACAACTTTACAACCATGTGAGGATGGCAAAAAGCAGCAAGATGAGTGAAATTAGAGCCAACCGCAACTTTTGCACTAAAAACCTAACTTTCTATTTTTGGCATGTAGGACCAAGAGTTGCTATTTTGGGATATTTTGCCTTTTTGCTCAAATTTGATCTTTTGAATCTCCTAAAGCACACTTAATTCACCTCCATTGATGATGCTTTACCATTTTTAACAAGTTTATATTTTTAGTAAGTTGCTTTTTTTGAACCTGCTATTTTGGGAAAATTGCCTACTTTACCCCGCTTACCATTTTGCATTGCTTCCAGATGTGTTTGAGTGACCTGGAGCTTGCAATTTTGAGAGGTTTACTATTTTTAGCATGTGAATGAGCATGGCATATGCTATTTTTAGTAACCGGTCATTTCGGCACCAGCTTTAGCAAACAAATACATCATTTTTGAATTCAGCTCTACACTGTGATCCCGTGCTTCAATTTTCGTCGTGATCCACCCACTGGAATTCTTGCAAATCAAAAAGGCAAATTTTGGGATGGAGAATTTCAAGCCTTTGCTACCGTGTGTGATGGCAGCCATTAATGGAGGTATGAAGCTTCAAAGATCATAGGGATGTCTAGGAGAAGAAAAATCGGTGAAAAGCTTGGTGCAATCAGTTTTCGAGATGAGTCATGGGAAAAGCTTCGCTTTCAATGTGGTTGATCCGAAATGTGCTGACAACATGACATTGTGCTTGTGATATTTTTGCAGGTTTCATGGCTTCAACAATGGCAACAAGGTCGAATCTGGGTGAAGAAATAAGCTTGGGAGTTTGTTATTTTATGTTTTTGGCTACCCAACGTTGTTTTTGTTCACAAATGGGCAAGCAAAGATATAATTTAAAACTAGGGTTTTGACAAGCTTGGGGAAGGGGCACATTTTTGTGTCCCCTCTGTCCCCTTGGGAATGGGGACAAAAAAATGCACCTCAAGGAGATGGTGACAAGAGGCGCTTTGCGGTGCAAGATGAGAGAGATGGAGAAAGGCATGCTTGGCACTCGAGGGCTAGAAGTTGGTCGCATGGAAAACCCGAGGGGTTAGAATGGGGCGCATTTTTGTGTCCCCTTTGCCCCTTGGGAATGGAGACAAGAGGGACAAGAAAATACGCCCTCACCAGATGATGCCAAGTGTCACTGCATGGTGCAAGGAGGGGGAGATAAGTTTAGCTCGATAAGCAACTCCGTCGGGCCGAGTTGGGTCATATGGGGGACTAGATGGAAGGGCTGAAGTGGGGCGCATTTTTGTGTCCCCTTGGGAATGGGGACAAGGGGGAAAAGAAAATGCGCCCTCACCAAAAGGTGACATGTGTCGCCTAAAAATGACTAAGTATGAGAAGCGTACCTCGCACAAGAGAGAACTTGACAACACAATTCCCAGAGCTCCAGTGGTCTTTTCAGATGAAGTTTTATATGATTGACTCCCAAGACCATTTCAAGAACAATGGGATGGGTTTCAAACTTCAATTTTGTTTGCATCTTCAAAAATTGGCCCCTTTTTCTTTGGGACAGCAAGGTGTGTCTCAAGATTGAGTTGCCTTGAGAAGCGCCTAGGTCTTGGAACAAATGTGATGATTCCACCATGTAGAGAATTCCTTCAGCTTTCCAATGCCTATTTGATTGCCTCCTAACTCCTTACGAAGCTCCTAGAATCACTTCATGAAGTTCGACACCAATTTTGACTGCATACTCCATATACCTGAAAACCCACTTTCACATCAACTATTCCCAAACCTCCAAAACTTCCCTAAATCTTCCTAAATCACTTCCAACACCTTCATAACTCTCCAATACCACCTCTAGATGATTATGGGCTTTTAGATCCGTCCTAGAGGATGCACACCAGTCCTGAAAAGGTCAAAATTAGTCTTTCCAAGCCTATCGGAGAACTAGCCTTTGGAAGCACTTTACTCATGAGATGAATGACTTTGTTATCTCATTTCCAACACTAGGGCAAGCTTGTTCAACACATGGGGAGGACCTGCAAGGTCAAGATGAGCATGATACATAAGACAAATTGATCCGAGAGGGGTTTAGGGGGATTTTCAAGCAAATTTTGACATTTGGGCTTAGTTGTCATGGTTCAAGTTTGAATTTTTGAGCTAGCAAAAATGCATGACAATAGGTTGCTTATAAATCTCAAATTGAGTTGCATTCGCAACACGTATATCAAGCTAAGGAAAATGATCCAACGTAAAAGCATTACCTCATAACTGCTGCAGATGATATAAAACCCATACTAAAAAGTTTTGCTCTTTTGATGCTTCTGAGATTCAAGTGTTAGTTTATCCAAATAGAGCCAAACTTTATCACCAATCTGAAAACGTAGAGGAACTCAATGCCAATCATGAAGCTCTTCGCATTTTGCTTGAGCCTTCAACAATGCATCATAAACTTGTGCATGTACTTTCACCATATGATGGAAAAAGAAGAGGCCTTATCCTGCTCATTTGTTGACAAGATGAAACATTTTCGAGGATAGCTATTGAGATCTTGTAGAGGAAGGGGTTCATATCCGTAGCAAACTTCAAACCCAGTGTCCTATAGAGATACAGATCACTTCATAGCTCTATTATCCTCAGTTTGACTATGAGTTTGTGGGTGAACGATGTCAAGAATATCAACTAACAACCTAAAGGCTTCCAAAAGGTATTGCCAGAGTGGTTAATAAATATTGAGCCATGAATGGAAATAATGGTAAGAAGTAAGCAAAAATGACAACACAGTGGAAAAACAACTCAACAGCTTTGGAAGCATCTATAGTGTCAACCTCTGAATCAAAACTCTGCCAATAAAAAGACAGGAAATTGTCTGAAACTCAGCAAGCTGAGTCAGCATCGAACACTTGGCAGGTTCGCCACCCAGCAATGCATTATAACACGCAATAAAATTAACGTCATTTTTATATTTAAAACCTGCTTTTTCTTCATTTTCCTCTGTGAATACAGTGAATATGATTGATTGACACACCATTGGACTTAGGATTTTCGGAATATCAAGGAATGATTGTATATTTCATATTAGTATATTTTGGTGCATTGATGACTATGTCACTATAGTCTATGTAATTTGTACTTTGTACTCTTTTTTGGTTGAAAATTAATAGAAAAATAGTATGATTTCTCTACATTCATTTCTCATGTCAATTAACAGTGTTTTCATGTTATTCAAATCTATTATATGGATTTCTATGTTTTTAGAGTAAAAATAAAGTTGTCAAGTAATTTCCGGGAAACTCCCGGTCCCAAGTACAAGCCATAAGAGTTTTTGAACTATCGTGTTAACAACAAGATACAATTATGCTTCCTAAGAGTAGTTGGAAATCCACTAGCAAATCTCATTGATAAGATTCCCAAGACATGAATGAACTGGAAGTTACTAGTACAAACCAAGCTTTCTATTAAAAGGTTTAGATTGACAACATAATGAACATCGTGTAATAAATCTTACACACGCTTCCTCATAGAAGGTGATCTGTATCCCAGAAAACATCCAGGGACAACACCCTAAATGAGAATATAAATGTGTTGGTGCATATGTAGAAACAATATAAATGAATTACTCAAATATGAAAATTCAAATAGAAACGTGCAGGAAGGATAATAGACCTGAAACCAAAAAGTATATTAATATGTGCATTCTGTATATGACATATGTTGACAAATATGTATGGCTATCTTTCTTCCTAGGCTACATCTATGCTCTGATATGTCACTCTATCTAGTTGCTATGTAATGCTACGTATATGTATACATAGATTTTAAAGCCATGAAGACTTGCATAACCCTTATGAAAGTCAAAAGTTGAAAAACAAATGAGCTTCCATGTGTCTCTTCGTCTTCCAACAATTCAGCTGAAGGGCATCACAACTCAACAGTCAAAAAAATTGTTGTAGGGCAACGGGGTGCTGCCCAACCCCAAGGGAAACACCTTGAATCATATTGGGGGCTATGACCCCCATTAGAATAAAGGAAACAATGCTTTCGGCACACAGTGGTACTACACAATGTGAGTTGACCTTAGTGGTGTGGCTTGTAGGTGCCTAGGACTCAACTATGAGGATGCCAGTAGTGAAAACTGCAGAATGTTTGGCACTCTCATGAATGGTGTTGTGTCTGGTCCATCCAGACTATGTTGCACCACTGCAGGAGTATGTGCAGAATCTGGTGAAGATGAAATGGTGATATTGAAGGTACCACAAACCTCTAGATGTTGTTTTGGAGTACCGCAAACCGTTATCCAAAGTATCTAAGTTGTAAGTATGGGCTTGGCAATATCACTAGAACTGCTTTTGGAGAATTCTCCTAAATCAGGACAATAAAAACATTTTTGTAGATGTTTTAGTCCTCAATGTGTCAATATGACTACCATATGAGTAGGTTGGCAACTTAATGAATGCAAGGTGTGTTCTAAAAACTAGAACACAAAAGTTGAATTAATTTGTACAGCAAACCATCTATTAATGTATAATCAAGAAAAAGGTTTGATTTATCACTATAGGTTGTTGTAAGGGGGAGAATTGGCATGAATTGAGGATTTGAAAGATAAAGTGACCTCCAAACTTCATACGCAGCAAATCTAATCAACCTTTCAACAATTCTATTAACAACCCCCTTTTTGTACTTAATAATGAAATGGGATTTGCTAAATATAAGGAACCCATTTAAGTCTTAAGAATCTAAGATGCATTTGATCTTGAGTCTTGGATTGTGATTTCAGAAATGTAATGGACTTATGATCGGTCTCTTGGCCTGAATATGTACTGCCTTCATTGCTCGAGTGCTTAAAGCCTTAAATCAATGCATTAAATTCTCTATCAGACCTGTTCTAACTTTGATATATTTATTTTTGTGCGATTTGTAAGCATGCATATATTAAGTCATCACTTTGATGATCAATTTCTGCAAGTAGTCATTTTCTATGAACTCTCTCTCTTGTACATATTGGTAATAGTCACAAGAAAGAGGACCTACAAAGCACACAAGCACCTCTAAGCGATGTTAGTACCAGAAAAAAGGAAGATGCAAACACATCATCCCAGGAATGTTCAACCCAAAGCTTGTTCCAAATTGACAAAGATTTTGGTGCATGTAATGCCTTCAAAACTTTCTTTGTCTCACGGTTATTATAGATGCAGGATGATCATAACCCAACATATATTTTATTTTAGTAAATTTTTCTGTTAATTAATTTAAATTATTATCAATATAATCTTATTTTGCTATAGAAAGTGTTTCTAAGTGGTATTCGATGGGGTGGCCTCCATGCCTAAGAACCAAATTTACGGCGTAACTGGATGCAGTTTTTGTCCCAAAGGGTTGATGCAAATTAGAAATAACAAGCACTGAAGCTAGTCAGAAAATATCCTTGAGCTGTTGATATGCTTTGGTTGTTACTACATCCCATGAGGAAGTGCTTCTGATTAGATATTTGAAGTGGCTACATTGGCAATGTTAGCTAAATGTTGATGAATTTATGCAGTTCAAACCACCAAGAAATTGTTTTAGATCTATTGTATTGAATGGAGTAGGTCGATCCTTATGGACTAACACTTTTGTTAAATCTAAATGTGCACCACTGAGCTGAATAACAAAACCCAAATATGGAATAGAAGTTTTATGCAAAGAATGACCTCTTAATTTTGACTTGTAATTTATGTTCACACAAAAATTCAAAGATGTATGAGCACGTAGGTCATATTCCTCCCGCTGCTACTGTAGACCAATATCAAATATGCCATCTAGATATACTTCAATGAATTTTCCCAAATGTGGGTGAGATGTATCATCCATTACTCTCATGATTGTTGTTCAATGTTGGGGCATTAGTAACACCAAGGGGCACAACTGGCCACTCATAAAGACCATATTTTGCTTTGAAAGTTGTTTTCCAAACATCTAAAGGTTCCATACGTCCTTGATGATAGCCGTAGTTAGGTCAATTTAGTTGAGAAATTTGGCAACCTTTAAACGGTTTATAAAATAATTGATCTTGGACAATAGTTAACAATTTTCCAAAATTATATAGTTCAATGCTCTATAATCTATGTGGAACTCCATTCATCATCCTTCCCTAGGCACAATTAGAGCTGGAGAGCTACAAGAATAAATGTTAGGACAGGCCTTGCTGTCGTCAATAAATTATTGCAACTGCTTCTCATCTTCGCATTTTGCAGTCTCAATAGACGTGAAGCGATAAGCAGGGAAATTAGGAGTAAAGAACAAGGAACCAGATCAATGTTGTATTGGATGTTTGTAACCAGATGCAACCCTAGGGTTCTTCAAAAACATCTGAATACGCATCAATAATGGCACTAATATCCAAAGGTGGGAGATCCCATGGGAAGCTTCGTTTACGCCGTGAACAACAGTGTTAAGGATTTATTGATCGTAAATTGAATGATGCCTTACTTTCCAAAAAGTAAAGGAGACTTGGACGAAGAAGTGAAGAGTTTGAATACATTATCGTCCTCCTAAATTAGATAGGTGTTGCACACCCCATCATGAATGGAATGTTGATTATACTGGCAAGGACACCCAACAATTGATTCTAATTGCTAAACAATTGTGGTGTGACATCACATTGTATTATGTGCTTAACCTGTATGATGGAAAAGGTTATTGACATTGTATTATGTGCTTAACGTGTATGATGGAAATGGTTTTTGACATTGTATTGCCAACATCTTTGACTCAACCCAAGTGATGGGGAGTAGGATGGGTTGTAGTAGGAAGCTGTAGATCTGATACCATATTTCGAGATATGATTTTTGTGATTGATAGTATCAATGATAAAAGAAATCAAGCAATTATAGAACTGAAAATATTAGGTGAAGCGTGTGGCTCTTGAGGGACTAGGTTATCAAATACAACCTCTGCATCTTTGGTTCAGGTTGTTGCTCTGTAGCATGTGCCTTCGAGTCTTTCTTTCTCTAGTGGAATTGCAAACCTTCTTATGATAATTGCATTACATTGTTCATTTCAGTAGATGAAGATGGTTGGCATGAACACTTTACCGTCCTTTACATTTAGACAGCTTTGGTGGCAGAAGGGTTCAAGAAGAAGCATTGATAGTACTAACTGAAACAGGGGAATTTATTTATAAACTTAGATCCAAGAGTGTTCTCAAAAAATACAATTAATTTACACGCTCTTTCTAAAGATTTCACTTCAAACATATGCTCTGATACCAAATGGTATGAACACAAAGAGATTGCTGCAACTAAACATTCAGTACAATCGTGTGTATTATCCACTCATAAAGACTACAAAGGCCATAAAATGAAGCTTCTAGAAGAAGGAAGCCTTTGAGAGAAGAAAGATGCAAAGGGAACCTTCTAGAGGAAGAGAGATGTACATAGACGTGTGCCATAAAACAGAAGATACAATACAAATACAATAGCTCATGTGACTGTCTCGTTATTTAATAAAATGCAATACCCCATGTACATATGTCTCAAAGTCATTTAATAAAATACAAATTGCCCATGCGAGTGTCTAATCATGTTGACATTAGCAATAGTGAATCAACAAGTAGCTGCAAAGATGAATTCTGCATTAACCTATGTGACTGTTAGGTTTGACCAGTTGGCTTCTGTTGACTGATTGACTCTGACTTAAACAATTGAAAGTAGTTGTTTCCAGCTGACAGCTGCAACATTATCGTAAGGCATTTTTTTACTGTTATTCACTTTTATTTAAGGGTATAATTAACTATTGTAAGAAAAAATAATCAGAAAAATAGTGATGAATGAGAAATCTGAGCATCAATTATGGTAGGTACTTGAGAATCTGCTATAATTTTTACGACTGTATTTTTGGAAAACAGATTGCTATTGTTGTATTTTGCTAGGATTAAACTATTGGTTTTGGGGTTTTCATGAGGTCGAAGGTGCAAGAGGCCACAGCAAACTCCTCGAAGCAGTTCTTACTGTGATGTCCCCAGTGCATATGGCCTGATTTAGTGAAGTCTGTGAGGGCCTGAGGCATCTCTGAAATAAGTAAATTCCCACCAGGAGCTGACCACTGTGAAGAACTGAAAAGTGAAATCCCATGAGACGTTCTATTTCATGAAATCTTCAAACACTAACCAGCATTGAGAAATTGAAATACACAGCCCCTCAAGGCACTGAAATAGTGAAGCCGTTGAACTCCACAAGGCAATGCTTAAGTGGGCAACTTAGTTCCTCTAGAATGTTGTACATTACTATTGATTTATTTATTGACAATTTTGACTGGTTTTCGGGCCAGATGGTGAAGATAGAAATTGGTTGGAGTCCCAAACTAGTAATTCCTTTACAATGAGTATCAACGGATGCCCACTCTTTAGATGCGATTTGGTGATGGTCTCATCCCATACTAAACCTGTCAAATCTTCTGTTACTACTACTGTGAAGTTTCTGTACAGGCACTCGTGAAAAAGAGTGCAGATATATATTCTGTTGTAGTTAAGTACTCTTTCATTATTTTATTTTAAATTATTTAAATGTAAGTGTCCCCTTAAGCTCAAAAATACCGAACTAACTGCAAAAAACACATTTTCAAAAGGAAGCAGTGGGAGTGTCTGTGCATCTCCAACAAAGGAACAAAAGTAGAGAAGTCCAAACAATAGAATGAAGCAAAGAAAACCAGGAGAAGAATATAAAAGAAGCATTGAGAAAGATGCCCAAAAATATGGATAATAATGAAGAAATGCTAAATCTGTATGAATTGGGACACATCCAGATATTTGAGATGAAAGTGTCGGTAATGGGGTTAAGATAGCTGTCTGGACTCTGACTGAAGTCTCTCAAGTTGTGGTATGCCCATGTAAGGGAGAGTTCCAGAAAGAAACAAATTTGTATGAGAAAGACTTTTCAAAGTTGGTCATAATGAAGGATACAAGTTCTTGTGAGCTTGAATGTGAAAAACTTGGTGTAAACCATTCAAGAAACACTTGCAAATGACAATGTGGAGGAAGATTTCAGGCCTTGCCACAGATATTAAAAAATCCCAAGCCAAATTCATTATCTCAAATTTGATCCTTGAACCTCCTCTGCTTCATTGACCAATTGAAATTCTCCTATCTATTGAACAATAGATATGACTTTTGTTTTTCTAATATCCATATGGATCTAATATCAAGTTTTAATATATTCATGGAATCTTCAGAGTATAAAAATCGGACTTAAGTTTTAAAAATTACAAGAGAGAATTGGGAATTCAATTTTCAATATTTGATTATTGATCAATCATCATATTAATTGAATGTATCAATTTCAAACTAAGGCTCCCAGAATTTACATTTTTAATTGAATGGATGTGCTAATGCTGAATATTTTTAAGAATGATATATTTATTTCTCTATTTGATGTGGTAGTATTTTTCACATCTATACTGCTACCCAACCTTACAAAATACATTCCCTTAAACCCATGACACCATATTGGCGACATAACTATCAACAGCCAGAATAGCAAAATCATCTTATAAAAGTATCATTTATTAGTTGCATTATGTTTAGTTGATTAGTTACAGAGATAAGATTGAGTTGCATTCCAATTAAGTTATTTTCAAACAGTTTTCTTATGAACAGATTTTTAGCATTCACTAAAAACTCTTACATCGGCTCCCAACTCCATTGCAGCTTCCGTAATCTCTGTGCGTATAGGTTGTTGGTTACCAGAAAGAGTGACCTGGCAATATGTCAACCAGAAAATTCGTAAGTTTTGAGACACTTCAAATCTGAACTGCTTCCATCTAGAAATAAAGAGTTGAAAAGAAATAAGCTCCAAAAAGACATGAGTGTGCTGCAAATTTAACCCATTTTGGTTTGGCACTCATTTAATAATTATATTTTTCCACAGACATATCTACTCATCCATGCAACAGCTTTCTACTTTCCGATGTAAAATACTAAATACTATCTTCTATCATAATTTATGTCTAATATACTTCCAATGTAATCTTGTTCATCCGGTATCGCATACCTCTGATCATCTATGGAAGATTTACAGAAATCATATGAGAGTAAAAATTTCCAAAACAATAGTGTTTCATACTTTTCAACTCTAGGTTACTACAAAATACTAGCCGTAATTAAAGAGGCAAAGTCATCCCAATTGTGCTTTTGTACATATCGACATCAGAGGCGTCATTGCATTTAAGATCCTGTATTGACAGTAAGGCTAATATCTACAAGGGTCTCTGATATCCTCAAAGGCCTGATGAGAAGTAATAGCCGACATTAGCTCTAGATAGAAATTCATTTTACCTTTTTAAGCAGTCATCGCTACAAATCTTGGAAGCCTATTTGTGGCATGTGCTAGGTGAAACAGATGAGGTTTCAAGGCAGTTCTTAAGTTACAAATTGTGCTTTTGTACATATCGACATCAGAGGCGTCATTGCATTTAGATCCTGTATTGACAGTAAGGCTAATATCTACAAGGGTCTCTGATATCCTCAAAGGCCTGATGAGAAGTAATAGCCGACATTAGCTCTAGATAGAAATTCATTTTACCTTTTTAAGCAGTCATCGCTACAAATCTTGGAAGCCTATTTGTGGCATGTGCTAGGTGAAACAGATGAGGTTTCAAGGCAGTTCTTAAGTTACAAATCATGAATTCTTTCACAAAGGATGAAGAAAAAATTCAGCTCCAGTAAAGCAATAGCTAGGAATTTGGTACCTGATGCTAAATGAAAAAACAAGAATAATGCAGGAAACTACAATATATTAATTTCTATAAGCTTTCAGGAATTCGTTTTTAAAGCATGCCAGAGTTAGTTTTCTTGGATGAACATAAAACTGCTGGATGACCTAGTCACATATTTGAACATGGAAACCATCCAAAAGTTGTGTCCCTACATTTTACTTGCCTTGCAAAGTTCACTGTCAAGTATCAACATAAAACTTGTTTCGTTGAATAAGAGCAGATAAAGAAATGTTTCCTTAGTATACAACAATTTTGCAGAAGGTCTGGATTATTTTTTACTAACATAAAACAAAGTCAAAATCTAGATGGAATACATCAGGTACCATGGACCCATAACATTAAATAAACAGAGTAAATTAAAGCAATTTAGGAAAGACAAGAAAAATAGAGTTTAAAATGTTCACAAAAAAAGGAATAATTGGAATGATAAAATATCAAACATCCTCCTAACAAAATCAGATTCTTCTACATTAAAGACCCACGGTATAAAATTTTAGCAACAATTAAAGGGAAAAGTTCAAAGTAAGCTCAAGTGTCGATGTATAACAGGCACTTTCAGTATTATCTGTCTGACTCCGACTCTGACACAGTGATGTTCCAGTATAATCATTTGGACATTCTCAAACAGATTATTCACCATGTTCCCATTCCAAATCCCAGCCTGTGGACGTTCTCCTACAAGTCATCTCATCTTCTAATCTGTATATAGAGGGTCACAAAAACACTACATTTCTACCGCGCATTGCATGCCAAGCAGATTAAATCCCAACTGCATTCACTGTGTAATGAAGAGTTCAAGCTCCTCAAGGAAAAAGCATCTAACAATAAATAAATTTTTCTTTGCTATGAGAAGGTCAAGCTACCACAACTCTAGATAACTTCTACCAAATATTTATTGGACACATTAGAGTTTGCGACAACCAAAGTAGTAATCGTGTTAAAAATTTCATGTTGTAGTAGATTTAGTTTATTGAATGGATATCAAACACTATTCAAGAATAAAGAAGCAATTCAAGGAACAAAAGGCAGCTACAAGAACAACCAAAAAGAGAGGCATACTATAAAAATATAATTGCATATACAATTAAAATTTGACTAAATAAATTGTTGTGCAATTCTCCTAGCAAAGAATTTAAATTCCTTTTTATTTTTGAAAGTCTAGGTAAAGATTGATAATAAACAAACTTTCAAACACAAAATACGTACAAAACCACTTTGAGGAAGTACGCCGCAAATATGGGAGAATAAGCTCTTCAACAAATCAAATAGAATGATCTTTGTTTATTTAAGGTGATCTTAATTTGACTGATTGAAACTTGGGTTACTTTTATGTTGATATCACCAAACTGCAGAAGCAGAAGATGTTCAAACAAGCAATGTCCATTTTCATGGAATTCAGTTCTCTTTTAAATCCCTTCATGAGCATTCCTATTAGAAGGATACATTACGCTCTTCAAATTTCATAATAACTATTCTGAAGCCCATTTTCTCCACCCATCAGTTTGTGAAACAGTTTAAGAGTAAAGCCAAGGACCATTCTTGGAGAATGAAATACATAGAGACGGACAGAATCTTTGGAATATTTGCTGTGCATGGAGAGTATGTCTGCCAGCCTGCCAGGTCACCATCTAATTTCATCCATGCATAGAAATTTGACTAATAAACAAGAAATTGTATTCCTTCAATCTTTCATTCCTCACATATATACAAGTGCATATAGAAGCATACAAGAATGGATCAAATCAAAATAAGTTCAGTTTTATTATTGATGATATTTTCTTCAACAAGTATCAATTCCAAACATAACTTTTAACTTAGAAGCTGATAAGCATCATCAACTCTAACCAGCTAATTTGGCATCAAATATGCTGCTAACTCAAAAACTGATAAGTGTCATCAATTCTAACCAGCTAATTTGGCATCTAATAATTCGAGATAATGCAATTCTGTTCAACATACCCATCAAATATGGAGGGGCTACTCATCTCTTCCCCTCTATTCACATGTGGATCATACAGGCAGACAACCATAAATAGCAAGATATCGATTAATTCTTGTAGTTTTAAGTTTCAAGGCAAAACTAATGAGCTACATGTTCTCACCTTCCCTCAAATGTACGGTTCATTGAGTAACTTCTTATTCATATTTTGTTCTTCTTCTGAAAATAGATATCAAGCAAGAATCATGTTCCGCCGTGTTTTGAGATCAGGGACTTGGGCACAAGGTAAGGAGTCTAATATTTCATCGGACAGCAAAGGGGTCAGAGGGAGCAAAAATGTTTTAAGACAAAAGAAAATGGTATTTTTAAAATCAATGATAAATCACAAATTTCTAAACGCATTTGATGTAATATCCAAATGGCAATTATTTTGCTTTCAGTGGATAGCAGAGGGGTCAGAAGGAGCAAAAATGTTTTAAAACAAAAGAATATAGTAAATTTTTATATCATTAATAAATCACAAAAAATGAATTCAATGCAATATCCAAATGGCAATCATATTGCTTGGTTCTTTCGCTTCCTCACATGTCCAAGTGCATATAAACACACATCTTTCAGATCAATATCAAATTTATGTCACTTCAATTTATCAATTGAAAAATGATTATTTCAATCACTATAAAATATAGTTTTGATTTAGTTAATAGCAAATGCAACGATGTTTAATAAAGATATAACTCTCCAAATATGGAGAAACTTGAATAATCCCTTTCCAGCTATTCAAATGCACACACAATAGTGAAAAGCAATAGAAAGTAGCTGCAACAGTACTCTCCATAATTATATTTACGTATGAAATTTCAATTAACTGCAAAACAATAATAGCAAGAGAGCACAAATGTTTGTAGTTTGAAGTTTCAGCAAAGCCTAAAAACAACAATTTTCAAGGGCGAGAGAGTGAAAGTATTCTCACCTTCAAAAGGTTGTAAGGCTCGTTGAGCTATGTCCTATTCATATTTTGTACTTTTTTAGAGATAAGTATCAGGCAAGATGATGCTACACTGAATTTTGGCAAGGAGAACAAGTTTCATATAGAAAGAAATTATATTCATGTCCACGGGAGATGAAAATAGGTCAATGTGATTTGAAAGTACAGCAAGCAGAAATAATAAGGAATAGAAGCTAGAAAAAATTTACACACTAAACTTAAAATAAAAGGGCAATAAAAGAAGCACCTATCTAACAAGGGGGTGAAACCAAAGCAGGCAAACCCAAAAATATTAAGTTAAAGCCATGCTTTACAAACATTGTAAATAATCATGATAAAGGAAGACCTGACACCAAAGAAGATAGGAAATAGGCTGGAAGCAAAGGTTGCCCTTGATTTTAATTCCATGTCCCGACCCCTTCATTCGATCACTGTAAGTGAGCCAATGCAAGATCTCAGGATATCTATGGAAAAATGACCAAGATAAAGTGGGCCTAGTTGGGTGATCTCGAGGCTCGCAAAAGGTTGCTCCCAGAAACTCTCCTAGCAGACAAAGTCAATGATTCTCGAGTACTAGAAAGAAAGCTAGTGATATGCAACCGGCAGGATCTTCTGGAATGTGGGCCAAGAAGGGTCACTGGTCCTCTAGACCAGGGGCATTGGATCTACCATGTTTGAATGAGTAAAGGAGGATAAAGGTACCCCAATAGATACACATGGAAACATCTCCTCAGTGATCTAGGATCATCCATCGCTGTAGCATCTAAGAGATGCTTAATACCTCAAACCACTGATTTATGACAAAAGAAAGAGGTAATCAATTTGGTAGTCCTCCAAATTCCCTGCGAAACCTTTTTCCTAAAGGTGGCCACTCCCAAAACTAAAGGACCAAAAACTTCTTGCTGAGACAGCATGAAAAGGTGACAAGTGACCCACCAAATCTCTGTACAGGAAATGATATCTCCAACAAATCTCGCAGCAGATGAGACACCTGAAAATAAAATGCTCCATTGTCTCCACGTCCTAAAGGTCACAAAGTTGATAAATCCTATCACCTCAGGGGAATTGGTGATCAATTTCAACCCACAACTGGTGAGATAAAACCCTTAGTTGACAAGAGGAATCTTGAAGCCACGAGTCCATTGGGGCTGAATACAGTCAACTGAGACAATGGTGCCAACCACAGTTTGCAGAAAATGCTCGGCATAGAATGCCTACCTATGGCTGAGAGGTTGGGCAAGAAAGCTCCAGGGAACCTTTATATACCATTGGTATATGCCCCCTAACTGCTTTATTAATAACACCCCTTTTCAGAAGTAGGCGAAGAGGGGTATCTAAAGACTACCTAAAGGGAAGTAGCCAATAAGTGGAAATGGCAATGGACTAGAAAAGCGTACCAGTCTCTGAGGACCAACATTGCATCATTCAAGGAGAGTCAAGGAAGCAACCTGCTTAAAAAAAGAAAGGGTTCATATTAAGCATCTCTCCTATCCCAAGGAAAGATCTCCTATGGAGAGTCCTAAAGATGGAGCTGGTCTCATAAATTCAAGATGGAAAGTAAGTCTGAAGATGCCCTCTATAAAGATGGAAAGTAAGTCAAATGCCCTCAAGTCAAAGAGACTAGGCAACAAAATCAGCCTGGAAAATGTAATAAAGGGATTGTCTGTTTGCAACAGATCATGCATTGGAGCAAGATCAATTGTAAGTTATAACCTCTCGATACATGCCCAATCAAAAGGTCTTAAGCTCGGTCCCAAATCTGGGACCCATAAATCACTGTTGCTTTAATGATAGCATCAAAGAGCCGCATCTTCGTGAAAATATCTTGGAATTGCATCTAAAAATACTGACATCCTAAAACAGAATAGGAGACATGTGATATATACCTTACAAAGCCGCAATCGAGATGCAGGAATAAGATTACGAGATGTACTTGTAAACTGGACTAGGTTGTTGCAACTTCTATGTGATTTCCTTTTGTAGAAGAAATCATACCTGGAGAGAACACTTTCGGAGGTATTGAAGACCAGAAACTTAATCTTGCCAAGGTAACCACAAGCTGTCAAAGTGTGTAGAACCAAGCTAGAATGTGCAAATTGGTGATAATGTGCTAAGAGGACCGCATGGTCGGCCAAAATAAATGGTGATATAAAATTATATAAAATAAGTAAAATAGTAATTTTTAAAAAATTAATCAATCATAAATCAGTATCACAAATACATAAATGAACAATATGCAACATCCAATTGGCAATTACACAATTTAAAATTTTAAAATGTGAATTCTTCTATTTGTCATTGCGAGGTCAAAATGAAATACAAGGATGTATCATAATATCATGCATGATGCATACATTCATAATATCATGCATTGCCATGGCTGCCAGAAAATATAGTAAATAGTGAAGAGGATTACAGTTAGATGTGGGTATTGTGCTTTTGTTTTTCTCTTATAATAATGTGAAAAGGTTCACAGTTAGATGTAAAGTATTGTGGGGCATGGATCCATTAAGATGGGAGAAATAGGGAATTTTTTAAATGATGTATAATTTAGTATTTTGGTGGGTAGCCTTACATGAGATAGCTAGATTTCCCCATATAACAGCCTTCTCCCAAGCATCCCATATATGGGGGATGTCCCAGGATATTTATTGGCCTTAGCCGACATATCTGGCACAGGCAAAGAACTTTTCTCGCCCATCCCACTGGCTCAGAAAAGCAAAGGGTGTGAAGAATGTGCCCCCACCTCCTGATAACATCCCCATAATTCCTTGGGAAAGACACCATTTTCAAAAACAGTCTTTGGTTACAGCACATGAGACCTGGGGAAATGGACTTATTAGGAGATACTGGGATGGATGAATGGAAACTAATGTAAATACAATACTTACCCATTCCACAACATCCTGAAGATGCAAATGTACTGACTTTTGAGACCTTAAGCCAAATTTTTACTTTTTCAGATCTCAAACAACACTAACCATGAACTCTGCAGATGAAGGTAGCTAAAAAGGCAGATTTTGTGTTTAGTGTGATTGACCTAAACCATGATTCTGATTAGCAATTAGTTATATTTGTGTTCTAAGCATCTTTATATGCAATCACAGTGAATCACTAGAAAGCTTGCGCAACAAAAGTACAAGATTTATTGATGGAAGCATCCAAGTTCTGCACCATAAGAAATTCACCAGCAAATGACAAGGGAGTATTACGACAAACCAGCTAGTGAAAAGCAACACCCACCAAAGAATTTGCAAAAATGTGTCGTGTACCAAAGAAGTTAGCCCTGAGCATTCACCTTTGACCATTGATGGGCTGATAAAATTCATTAAGGGAAAGGATCGGCTTAGCCCTTGCCCAAAGGAGAATGGGATTCTATAGAAATGTAAGGAGCCCAACGTCGGGTTAATCCCTTAGTCACCAGGTTAGAGTTTGTGCTTGAATTCGGGGAATGAAAAATTCAAAACCAAAAATTGCCAACAGAATAATACGCCATAAAATTGCACATAAGGTTTGGATAAAAAATCGGGCATTTATTTTTAAATTCCTAATTGTAAAATGTTTTCTAATATGCAAATCCTTCCAAATGGTACCACAAGACCAACCTATTAATACCTATTGATACTTATTCAATATATTCTCATTGCCAGCTGATATCTCTAGTAGAGATAATACCAAATCGTGGATAAACATTATCATTCGCCTATTTATAAGAATACTTCTATCCTAAAGTTTTCTCTTTAAATTCGATACCCAGACTTGATTCAAATATAAGTACCTATAAATTTGATAATTATCAATATTTCTGTCAATTGCTCGCAGGAACAAAGATGCAAGGGCAAGGTTTAAATAATCCATGATGGTGGCAGGAAATTTATGCATTCATTTCATGTGCCGACTTTTGACCTCAATTGATAGGGCCTGAATTTATTCATCAAACCAGACAATTTCTCATGGCCACTTTCAAATCCACCAATTTCTCATGGCCACTTTCAAATCCGCCAATTTCTCATGACCAGTTATATCCAGCACAGGCAGTGAATAAGGTTAATCCAAAAATTTCTTTCAAGAATCACTTTTATGAAAAAGCAAGCTTTAATTTATAATCTTCTAGAAATTTGAACCTCCCTTCAAACCATTAAAAATGGATACTGGCTAGTTGGCCATTGCAGAGCAAGTCTGATATAATCATGATGTGAAAATGTTATTTTGCGTTTGTTCTTTTGCTTTTCAATATACAGAACAAAGTGAACATTTTTGAAGGTGGGCCTTGGTTAATGGGTAGTACAGGGATATTCACAAAGCATTGAACAGTATGGTTCAAACCATAGTTGCAAGAAACGCGACTATTTTTTCCTATGAAAATTTAATCCAAGTCCATACTCATCAAAATTTTGGATAATTAATTTCAAACAAGAATTTTATGAAAGATGGAAGTCTGGGAAAAAAATTCTTTCATATCAGCTGCTTGGTACCAAATATTAGTCTTTGGTTCAGAATTGAATTCAAACACTTGCCCCAAAGAAATACTTGGTAGAATTACCCTATCTTCACAATAGCCAATTCCTGAACTTTTCAAAATTCAGAAGCTTATTGCAAGTAGCCCAAAACATTTTCACACAGACACTGCTCACAGTTATCAAGCTATAGCCCCTTGATTCTCCCTAGGATACCTTGTTGAGAACAAAAATTTGTTTAGAGGAAAATTATCACAAGCTATGCTCTGGAAAGATTATAAAAAAATCAAATTATACTAAATGTTGAAAAGACAGTTTATAGCATCAACAAATGCCTGACTGACAACTTTTGAGGATGCAGTAAGTGTTAAAAAATTCTCTAAACATTCCTTCAAGGGATTCTACTATACTAACAGCTCCAGTGGAAGGAAAATATCTAGATTTTCATTTAAGTATACCAATTCCTGTTAAAATTAACAATATTTGTGAGAATCACAATTATGCCAATCACGCCTGAATTTTGTGAGAAGCACAATTATGGCAATCACACCTGAATCAAATGGACAACAACAATGGAAGTACAAAATATTCATGTAGTTAAAGTCCAGCTCCTGGTGACATTTTAGTTTTTGAGCAGCATCCTACATAGTACAAAGTACCTCTTTATCAATATACTTAAAATGTAAAAGTTCTCACATCACCGTGCAGATGAAAATACAACCATTGCAGCTATCCTACCTTGATTAACTCGCCTTCGCAATAGCCATCAAATTCAGCACTGCACATAATAAAAGATACATTCTGAGCTGCCTCAATAAGGCTTGATTCACCTAAAAGTCTCAGCCAACAAAGGAATATTATATTTGCATATCATAAACATTCAATAGCACATACGCAGCAAGCTCCTTTTGTACACGAACTGCCTCGACTTGAACAACCATCTGAGCTTTTTTCACCGTATCATAGAGACCTTGCATGTTTCCAAATAAACCCGCCTGAACAGTAGAAGATGGATTCAGGAACAATGACAAATTTCACAAATTCATAAAAAGATAGATGAATTCACAAATGGTTTCTTAATTATGAGCAACATTGCAGAAATTAAGTACTTAAAAATGTCATTTTTAGTCTTAAAATAGATTGTTTATAAAGGATACTGTAATGAACCTCTTTTATTTTTGGCAGTTATAGTGTTGGACTTGCTAAATGGAAACATCTATCACTTCTTTTTCTTCTGAAACAGAGATGTGAATAGACCAAAAGCTATCACTTTCCACTTGGATGAACACAAAATTAACAAACAAAAGTTGTGTTTCTTTTTAACTTTTCAGACCCACATAAAAGTATGGCAACAAACAAGGATCTGGTCTATACTCAGCATGCCTTACTCCGAAGGTTGAAGGTAGAAATAGCATCAAGAGCATATATATACTAATTTCACAGTTTTCAAACTTTCAGGCAGAAAAAATAGGAATCTATTTAATATTAAAATCATAAATCAGGAAATCTTCAACTCAGAATTACTTGGAAGTTGGAGTCTTTATTAAGCAGTTTCCTTGTCTTTTTAATTATCGTGATGCGTTACCTTGGTGTTTTGAAACACTACAGTGATTCATGCATCCCTAAACATATGCTAAATACCACAATAGGCAATGACCTTATCCAGGATGTCACCAAGATCAGACTGATAACCAGAGGCCATCTCATGATAGTAATTGTAATCTATACAAATGGCAACCATGCTTGTTAGAAATCATTTATGATTTTACTTTCAAGTTGGGAGAACTTAAATAAGCCTTCCACCAAGAGACTGCTTGTAGTCCTACATTCATAAGCAACATCTAAAGATTTAACCCTTTAGAATAGTATATAAACAACAGGTTTAATTCAATTTCCTTTTTCCTTTTCATTGCTCCTCAAATATGAATACATTGGACATGTCTCTTGTCAAATGAGCATTAAGAGATATCTTCTCAACAAGACACTATTTTACACTAGGACAAGCACAAAGTATGAGTCAGTATTATTTTCCCTGCATGGAATTTTCGAAGCCAGAATTATATACCATATAATGAATCCACGTGAGACATGATACTGCCAACACCAGGTTCCTGGCCCTCAAAACACACAACTGAGCACTGAATATATTGGTTTGTGCTAATTGTGATTAGCCCTGCTCAAAATTATTGGTGATCGAGTGTGCCCACCTTGAACAGGGCAGTTTTCACTGGTTTATACCAGATATACATATTTTCCAGATTCACTTCATGCAAAATAATTGCTGCCTGAAACCAAAGCTTCAAAGTTGCATTGCCAGTTTCGTTTCAAAAGTTTTAAGAAATTGTGTCAAAGTCTCAACTTCCAGATTCATTGAATGTTGCCATTAGTCCTGGAAGAATAGTTCTTAGGAATAATGAAATTCAAGAAAGCAAAGTATCCAATCTATCAAGTCATTTAACTTAAAACCATGCAAAGATGCTACGATAAAAGTTATTAATCAAATGAAAGCACCAACATATAAACATACATGGCCTTTAGGCCTTTTTCCATTCACATTTTTAGTCCAGGTTTACATCTCTGGTGCTTGTCAATAAGTTAATAACTAAACAGCAGTAAACCTTCTCGTCTTCTAGAATCCTGAGATGAGGAGAAAAACAGAACTCTCAAACATCACTTACCAATTAAGAATCTCTATCCAGCATATGCTTAATCTCTCTGTTATTTAACATAATGTTGAATTCTTAGAAGAGTACTCTAAATTCTAATACTTACTGCTAACTCCGTTAATATGCAACTTGAACTTCTTGTGGTTAGAAACTGCAGTAATATTTTAAAGAAATTCATTTCAATGGAACAAACATCTCATCCTGATACCTCCATTTGTAAATTGTAAGGGATAAAAATGTCTCTCAGACATACCAAAAATACAGCAATACTGCAGCCAAATGGAGAATTTTCAATTTTCCCCAGCTCATTAATACTTTTAATTTAACAAGTCTCTATTGAAGATAAGATAATACACTAAGCTAGAGCTCATAGGCTTTAAAATATTCAGGTTCCCTTTTAAAAGGTACATCTACTAACACAATGGGTTGGATTCTGCATATTTAAGTTGAATGACCACTTGGTATATTTGTAGAAAATAGCTTTCAAAAGAATGGTGCATTAATTTTGTATTTTTGCCATGAGAGCAATATATTCAGGACAAAACAATTTGACCGCAGTATATTGGCCAATGACAATCACTTGCAAAATTTTCACCCTGATTTTCCTCATTTCTTGTGTGAGCATTCTTCCATTTTCACAACAGAAATTTTGAACATTAAAATAATATATTATTTTATAAAAATTTAAAAGCACAGCAACAAGACAAAAACCCTGAGAGCTTCTGATGCTAGAAATCATGGCCAAGAAAACAAAAGCGTCACAACATGCTCATGACTAATAGTATCTTTGGTATTCCTATATAACATACCAGTTCAAAACATAGCTATTTTCTTAGGTTTTTTCCTGCGTATTCAATGATTTTCTTATGGTCATTTTAATGCATCCACGAGTTTATTCACTTTTTAAGGCCATGCATATGTACTATTTCTTTTCAAAATTTGCAATGTAATTCACCTTATCTCTGCATATTTTGCAGCATAGTATTCCAATTTATTTTACCAAAAAATTGCCATTTTAAAATCATGATCTTTGACTTGCCACTTACAGCCTACCCACTTTGTCTAAGGCTTACAGAAATATGATTCCTAGAAATTGCAAACACCAAAACCTGCTAGACATCGTCAATACTTGACCACTGAACTTGATTTAATTCATACCTTCTTGGCTGCTTCATCAGGATTCTCGTTACTCCTTTTTCCCACCAAATAAATTTGTAACACAAAGTGCACCCCTCTGAGACCGGTGTTTCTGACCATGCCTCATCCCAAATCGAATAACATGAAAATTCCCATGAGGGTTAACACGAATGCCTGCAAGAAATAAATAGAAAACAATATGATGGTTTCTTTCAGAAAGCTAGAGATTAAGTAATGCCTCAACCTCATCCACATCGTGCCAATTTGCCACAGTTCAGTCCGCATTGTAGTTACAAAAATCCAGGCATTTGTTGCAGAAAATAGGATAATGTTTGTACATACCACATTGACCATAAAAATTCAATATCCATATTGATATAAAAGAAAAGAAAATTTTAAACCACTTCAGAGTAAACAATTGTGACAAGAGCGCATAGAGATTTATGCAACTGCTTAAAATTAGTGATTATTGCATCATAATAAGAATCAACTTCTCCAAACGAGCACATCCTCCATTTAGTTAGTTCCTAACAGAAATTTTTGACATGGGAATACAACCAGTGAAAATTATCGGGTGAAAATTATCAGTGTCTGAACAGGTTGTTTTAAACCTTACTAAATAAGTTTAACAAAATATATATTGTAAGGTGGTGTAGACTGATGTGGACTGGCATGGCCAGGGTTAATTATTTGGACTGACTTAGTTATTGAATAATCAAATTTGAACAAAGAATCAGTAAGACAAGACTAAAACGGAAGTTGTCCTTGGTTGAACCTTTGCTTTCAACTGGAGATTCTAGTCCTCCCCGCCGATCTTCTATTTACAATATCATGAATAGGCGACCATGGCAATAAGAATAACATATGGTCAATGGTCATGTTATTGCCTTATCAGTGAGACATGAATTGAAAAAATGTAAGAAGCCCTATATGTCGGAAGTTGCCCACATATAGTTCTAATTTTCTAAATACTTCAGCAGACAATCGAACAAAAAAACTTACAAATCGGGGAAAAATAAAGTAAAGCATCATCTAGTAGACAAGTACTGAGGTATGATCTCACAGGTATTATTAATTTCAGAAAAAGGAGAAAAGAAAGACACTGTTCCTCTCCCAAAGTCAAACACCATCAACTACTAAGGTATTGTTAATCTCAGAAAAATAAAAATAAAAAGAAAGACAATGTTCCTCTCCTTTTACAGGGTCTCTTGAGAGTAAGTATATTCTAGTACATATGTTTGATAGACTAATAGATTTGAAGGGCATTGAATAATTCATTAATTCCGTCTCCTTCACTTGATTGATTTATACTCTGCAAATCCCACAAAAAAAAGTAAAAACATAAATCCAAAGAAAATAGAAAAATGAAAATAAACCTACAAAATAGTATGACAGGCTCTGTTTTACCAATGAATAAATCCTTTTTCCCTTCAACCAATGACAGGTAAACTAAGATTCTGCCACATATTTTCTTCTTCATTTCTAAACCCAGCCCCTTTTCCTACTCGAACAGATAATCTGCCTTGGGAGAGAAGGAAAGAAATTATTTCAATCCTTCATTTGATTGATTTAAATAGTAAATCCTTCCAAAAAAAAGTACAAAATGGATCCAAAGAAAAGAGAAAATAAAACGAAACCTACATAATAGTATGATAGGCTCTGTTTAAACAATGAATAAATCCTTTTCCCCTTCAGCCAATGACAGGTAAGCTATGATTATGCCACACATTTACTAAACCCAGCACTTTTTCCTTCTCTCGCAGATAATCTGTCTTGGAAGAGAAGGACGGAAAAAGGAATTCTATTAATGTCAGACAGGTGACCTAAATAGAAATATAGGATTAATGTTACTGACCAAAGAACAAAATAAAATTAATTAATTACATCATTATCCTTGATAATCTATCAGGGTTGCTTCAGAGAGAATAACTCCCAAAAATTACCATGTAACCTGCGAGAATTTTGAAAAGGATAAATAAAGTAAACCCCAATTTCCCCCATTCCCCATTTGTCATCCAAAATAACGGTATGGAGATTGGAACTCACGATCCCCGGAAATAAACCATTGAAGTAAAACACATTAGAGGAAGCCAAACTCCATACAAACGAAAAAAATACAAATCATTCGCTGGAAAATTAAATTGCCATCTAAAAATGAGTAGAAAAAAATTGATTTGGCAATTGCGTAATTAAAATCTGAGTAACTCACAACGAGAAGAGGTGAAGTCCGGGGCATTAAGCTTTGAAAGAGTTCCCATTCCTGTACAGCCCGACATGGAAGCCATTCCACACTCTGCAAATCGACACGGAAGAAACAAAACCCAAAATAGTCGTGGACGCTGCTTCGTACAAGGATAGAATTTTCACTTAGTTTAGCTTAATTTCAATGCATTTCATTTCATTTCATTTAGGAATCACCTGATTTTTGTATTGAATGTAGACAACATACTTATTGCCCAGGAAAAATCGTCACGTGGTGTTGATGTCGAGCCGTTTTGTAAATTCAGAAGTTTCGTTTCCACTTGTAATTATGCGGCACATTTCAAACCACGTATTCATATGATTGGTTGTTGTGAATCTTTTTGCAATGAGATTGAACTAGCCATTGCACGCGAGCGGTGTAATGGAGGTGTCGAAAGGGATACCTTAAGAAGTTAAATTTGCGGGAGTGAAATATTGTATAAGGAAGAGGGGTGACGAAGAAGGAGATTGAGGGAGAAGTCAAGTGTGTGAAAAAGTTGGGGGTAACGTATATGAAACTTTTGTTTCTTACGATAAGACACAAAAGATGTTAGGAATATAGTATTCAATGTGTATATTATACATAGTGGTAAAAATGTGTGGGTGACTTAAATTTTTATATTATTATTTATTATATCGGGTTGATTAGTCATACGTGAATATTGGTGGTTGAAACCACTCATGTATATAGGAGGATTGGTTTGTAACTTCCTTATTATTTAGGAGATAGAAACTCTTATAAATGTATGCTTGTTCCAAGCAATAAAATAACTTTTGAATTTTTAATTGATAACATTTGAAGCTTCGTCTTCAAAAAGAACCACATCCCATTTTTGTCAATCGTTAGAAGGAGAAAGGGGTGTGGCGCACAGATCATTGAGGCAACGTACTTTGGAGATATCTCAGAAAGCAAGGCTTTGTTGATCAATACTCCCAATGTCAATAGTTATTTTTGTAATGTCACTCTGAATATCATGTCAAACCCTCATGTGTGTTTGTGAGTAGTTAGAGAACACAAAATTTTTTTCCAAGAATTCCCTTTTGAATTTTTAATGTCATGGAACACTTTAGAGATAGGAACATATGGAGGGACTCAACATCCCATGTCGTTATTTTTGCCGATATGGTAGTCAAATTTGATAACAAAAAACGTGGTCGATCCCATGTCGAGCCGATATAGTGGTTTTGCACCATCTTTATAGACCATTATCTTAGGACATTCTCAATGCTTGCCTAGAAATAATAGATGTCAACAACAAGAGTTTTCCTTGTAGATTTTTGGTTGACACTTTGCCTCCTCAACATTTCAGGTTCTTAACACTCATTAAATTTGAAGCATTGTCATGTGTATAATCTTATGCATGTTATTTTGAAATTTGGCATTATGGGGCTTTATAGTATGAGGGAGTGGTCAAAGAAGATGAGAGAGGACCAAGTGTATAGGTGTTCTCATAAATTTTGTAAGGAATATATTGAAAGTAAATGCATTGATTGTTGATTTATTAAATGTTATTTTTAATAGTATATACATATTTTTATATCATGCAAGGTTTTATCAACCACCGTGCTTTCATCGAGTTCATCGTTGTTAGAATGTTATCATCAAGGTTTGAACATGAGACTCAACACAATTGTTATTATTTTCTTATTTCTCAATCAAAGACATGGTTTTGTCTACCTTTGTCTAGACCAATAATTTTTGTTGTGAACATAAACCACCAATGTCATATGCTTTGTTGTGTGAAACGCAATAATAAAAGGATTTAGAAGAAAGAGTTATAAGAGTCATTGATTTCACATTGTTTTTTCTTTCATGCATATATGGTGTGGCCGCGATTAGGGGTTGCTTACACAAGGAAATGGCAAATAGAAAATGTGTCAAACCATGTGAAGTTATTTTCATATAAGGGACTTGAAATTATATGGAGTTGACATTTCGATATTAGACCTCAAATTGTATGATGAAGTTTTTCGCATAAGTATTGTCTACCCGCAATTTTGATGACAAGAATGTTTGTTTGACTTCTTAGATTAGGCAAGAAAACAACGGGTTATGGGAACCATATTTGAACCTTTGCTTAGAAAGCTTGCATTTTTAATATATTTGTAATTTTTTGGATTACTGTCATTACATTATTATGTGTTTCAATGACATAAGTGCTAAAGTAATATAGCCAAAAAAATCTTAAATTATTAGGTGTTTTAATAACATAAGTGTTGAAAATAGAAATTATTTCAAAACTCAAAAATTATGGTATATTAAGAATACATTTTGACACATATTATAAAGACCACACCAAATTCATAAAATTTAAATATTATTAATAAAATATAGGTCACATACATTGAAACGTAGGGAACTCCCAACACAACCAATTAAAAAAGCTGCCTCTAGGTTGTTCAAAAAAGTAAAAATGTAAAAATGTCGTAACAATATTTACATATTTGAATGTTCATCATTGCTCGAGAGATTAAGAAGGAAAATCGTGTGTGTATATATATCCCTCTGTAAGACTAACAAAAGCGTAAAACAAAGGATATTGCTAATTTTAAGTCATGTAAGGTCCGATATGCTCATTCGCTAATTTTAAGGCTTTAATCTTTGGGTTAAATTTTTAAATTGAAAAACACTCTTATACCCTAGTTTTGAGGGTTATGCTAGGTGACTTTCCTGTTCTTAATTATTGCTTATGTGGCTCTTCCACGTATGCATGAACATACCATGTGGAAATGACAAATGTCTCAACTCGCAATGAAAGTTTTAGGACCTCAAACAGATCAATAGATGACTCGAGATGTTTGTTAAACTCGAGTGAGGAACAAGTGGAAATGATAACAATGAATCAGGGGGTCACACATGAGATGCGCCATGGTACATTTGAGCCGCAGCGCGACTATATTGCTTCCAATGCCCAAACAATCATAACATATGCTAAACCTATCAATACACTTCAAAGTCAATGTCGTCATTGAGGAACTTGAAACAAAACATCACTAACTACTCGTTTGTGAGCCTACGACCATCATCAAACATCAAATTCTAGTGAAAAAGGAGTCCATGTAGGTGAGATCGGAGAGAGAACTTCCTTACAGATCCAGACTTCTAGCAAGTGCTATTGTCATTTGTTTATGAGGGGGAGAATATTGGCCATCTACAACTTGCTCACCTCCCTTAGAAGAAGTCGTTGTAAGCTCCAATGACTAGAGAAGAAAAAGGCAAGGGATCCAAAATGGGAATGAGATCATCCATGCCACAACTCCATGTGAGAAGAATCTCCTTCAAAGTTTGTATGTAGACAAGAATAAAACCCAGCAATGCAAGCATGGGGTGATAGGGTTCTTATGTGTGGAATCCAACATGGATGGATAGGGGACAAGATTAATATGAGTGGCATCTAACATGGAAAATTGTGATAGTGTCATACAACACCGACCAAATAAATCACACCTTGTCAACCCCAATTCTTATTTGATCATGCCTTTCAACATAAAAATAAGAAAATTAAGCATATTATATTATGTAAGATTAGTTAAATGCAATTATTGGATTTAAAACATATTAACAAGTGTACCTTTAATTGATTAAATATATATGCTTGAAAGGGAGGAAATATCTACAAACTCTTTAGCAAGTGTTCCAAATAATGAAATCATCCATGACCTCCAATGTGAGTAAAATGTATACATGTATATGGGTCATGTGTGATCGATTTCCTAACATGGACAATAGTGCATACAACATTGATAAGAAATAGTCATTTTTATTATCAAACCAAATTAATGCATTAGAAAATCGCAATTGGGTGTGTATATATACTTGAAAAGGAAATAACAAACTCTCTATTGACCTTTGGTAAGCAGGTTTAGGAAAAAAATTAAAACTAAAAAGCTATAAAACACCACAAAGAATGTAAATAAAAGAAAGCGAGATAAATAAAAGCTGAGGGAGACACTTTAGCGATCGCACGTGAGGTGTGTGATGTTAACATCGAAAGTGAACCATTGGTGATCGGAAAAGGAAATTGAAGCAAACAACAAAAATTATGATATTTCAAGATGGAAAGTGAAAAGCTATGATTTGGTGGAAACTAGAGTAGTAGAAAAGATTTGGATTGCAAAAGAAGTGGATTAGTTTGAAAGGAAGGGTCGTTGGGAATTGAGGGGAGTGTTAATGACGGGGAATGAAGTCGGGATTTCTCTTATAGCGTGATTACGAAGAGGTGTTGAGGACATTTTTGTATAGCGGTGAATGAAAAAGGGGGTGAAATCTGAAGGGCGGATAAGGAGAGAACTCTCCCTCTAGAAATTGGTGGAATTGGAACATGGGAAGGGTTGTTGGCATCCCATTGGCTCCCGTATCGATCAAATTTGACGACGACAAATAAAGGCAAACCAGGTGGACATGACAAATTGTCATAACCAATGTCGATGATAGAGTCAATAACACCATTTACAAGACATGTTTCAACCCACAAATTTGTAGAAAACATGACTTGTTGGTTGACATAGAGTTAAAGTTTGTGTTGCGGTTGATGAATGCATAATCAATCTATCTTGAGTTAGTATGCCCTGGTGTTCTAAGAAATGAATACTCAAAGGGCATAAACTTAATTTGATTATTAATTCAATTGTTCCCTTTACAAATAATTTTGTTTTGGCTTATGGCTCTCATAAAACAATAACAACATCGACAACATTGGCTGGCTCTATATTTAACATTTAAACTTTATAAAACACGCATTGACTTTGACTCATAACAAAAGTAAGAAAATTACCTAATATAGCTACAAGATATTATTAAATAATAGTTTTGACACACACATATATATTTTTACACTAAGAAGATGATAAAATATCAATAAAACTAAGATCACCTATTTGAGTTTGCCAAGCTATAAAAATAAGACTAAAACTAAACTCTACTTCGACCACCAATTTACATGAAACTAAAACCTATTAAAAATCACAAATAATGTTTCAACCAAGATTTAGAATGAAAACGACTCACAGTGAATGGACTTGTATATTACAATTGTGACCTCTTATATGGGTTGATTAATTAATGTCGAGATGAACACATACAACGATGCAACTCAGAAATAGAAGATTCAAGAATGGTAACAACAAAATATGGCTCCAACTATTAGAGCTTTTATGGAGGTATGAACTGATATGAAAAATAATATATCTAAATCCATATTTAGGCGGGACATGTTGGTGAGTACATGAATTGATTTTACACAATAGAACCCACAATGGCCTCCACATTTCCTCAAAAACCTTTTGGTGAGTTTAGGCAAAAAAATTCAAGTAGGCAAACACAAAAAAAAACGATTTATTTCTTATTTCAAGAAGATTTAAGTGTTAAACCATTTCCCGGCATGTGAAGGATGATGTGAGTCTATGCTTCATCGAATCGATTTATCTCACGTGTTCATGGCCCATCATTGTCGAGAAAAATAAGGGTGGAGCGTTCCGCCTATGCAAACGCCTTTCAATGTAATGAAATTTTAGGATTTACAAGTTATAGATATTTTAAATGTATCCTCATCCTATACATTTAATGTGGAAAATTTAGGGTTTACAGAGTCAAGACACATTCCATAAGAAGAGGGTTCGAGAAATGGGTCCGTCATAACCACACAGTCATCACCCACACGGGTCACATCGTCCTTCATGGATCTCGTCACATTCCTTTTAAGCACTTCACAATCCATGATCAAATGAATGAACTAGTAATGAAAGAAACTAGCAACTCATAACATGGAGGGTTTATAGTACCTCTAAGCGTGATGTGATGGATGAACAGGAGCTGCAAAGTAGATGATCCTCATTGTAGATGATGACTTGCAAATAAGACAAACTAAAAAAGAGATTGATTAGATGGGATATGTGGGGTTTCCCCAAAAAAGCAAAACCAAGAAGTGTTAACTTCCTTGGTGGATGTCAACCCCCATTTTAAAGAAGAATGAAGTAAAGGATTGATAAATAAATTGCATGCAGAAAAAGTACTACTGAATCTAAGAATAATTAAATTGATCTAAAGTTGATTTGATTGAAATAATTGTAAATGAAAGGTTACCTAGTCTAGGTCGATGAACCCAGAATGCGTGTAAAGGTGGGTCGATGATGACCTAGGGAGGTGGATCTGGAATGTAATTGAAATATGTAAACCCTGCAAGATCTGATGTAACTCTGGATGCATGAAGGGGTGTATGTTGGAAGGATCAACCTACAGAATGGGGATCTCAGGAGAGTAAAACTAGAGAATGACAAAAATAGAGATCGGAAGGGAAGATTGAGGAATCAAGACCCTTGGTCGATGACTAACTAGTGGGTGAAGCGATAAGGATTGTAGTAGAGTTGGGTAAGGCCGAGGTAAAAAGGATGAAAGAGACCTGACCTGAAGAAAAGCTAAAAAAGAATGTTGTTGAGGAGCTCTAGGTGTTACAGAAATTGATCAACTACTCTACCTAAAAATTTAGATAAAGAAAACAAAGATAATATGATAAAATGAATAAAACAACACAAAGATAATGATAAGTCTCACGAAGGATGATCGTGAGTGATGCAAGCATGTTCCAAGGAGATTCGAGAGGTCTATAACTATTGCATGCAGGAATGCTCAGGCATGAGAGTCAATTCACAAGTCACAAGGAAGCTCCAAAATTTACATGCATCTATGATTTCTCATCCCTTTGGAAAGATTTAACTTAGTTTTATAGGGTCGATGGTGACTAGGTTGGGTCATGCCACCATAGGGAAAGTTTCCCCAATGGGCTAGCTTTTGTGTTTTTGTGCATGATTTTCATGTTTTTAAGAGTTGGAAGGGTGCTTTAAAGCATGTGTGTGTAGATTAGATTTCTTGGGGATAAATCATGGGTAGTTAGGGCATAAAAATAGATAGAAGAAAGCTAGGAAAAAGCATAGGATAGGGATTTAGGATAAAAGCATCCTAAATAGAAAGTGGATTAGGGCATGATATGATGTGGATATTAATTAATTAATTAATAGGAGTTAATTAATTAAATTAATTAAAGGTGATGGGATGGGATTTTAATTAAATTAAGGGGATGTATTTAATTAAAAGGGGACCTAGATAGATCCTAATAAAATATGTGCACACACATGGGCAGACAAGGGTAGAGATACCAATTTTAGGTGTCTACATTTTCCCCTTTTTTGAGTGGTTTGCACTAGCAAGCCATGAGACAAAAATAGTGAGAGAAAATGGTATGATGAGGATTGATGGAAAAGTAGATGATGAGCTCCCCCTCAAATGGGGGATCGATGATGCCAGAGGAAATCGATGACGCATTTGAAAAAGGTAGATGATGAAGGGTGGGTGGGTAAAGAAAAATGGGTAAAAGGATAGCCAAGGAAAGATGCCCCAGAAAAAGGATCACAATAAAAATGAAAACCATGGTGGTGACTCCAATATCACATCGGTAGAGGGACAATTGTGGTCTCAATGGAGATGAGGTGATAATGCTCTACAGGCCAACGAGTGGGTGAAAATCACTACAAAATGGAGAGAATCCAATGGGAAATCTCTCATATGGATGCAAGCCGAAATGATCATGGGGTCATGGGAAAACATCAAAGTATGTGCAACTAAATGTGAAAATTATGTGAAATCCTTCATACATGAGGAATCAAGTGAAAAACTATGTGTCTGCAAAGGACAAGGATGAAAATAATGGTGCCCCAACATAGGACATGAAAAAGGCCAAAACGTGAGTAGTGAAATAATAATGGGGTCCAAAAAGAAGTGCAACTAAATGTAAAATTATTCAAAAATAAAAAAGTGCCAAGGAATGAAGTGAAAAACTATGTCCATAAAGGAAAAGGATGAAAAAATAATGGTGCCCGAATAGATAAATGAAAAATGGCCACAAAAGGTGAGTTTGAAATAATGCCCTGCCCCAAGGGAACATAATGGCCAAATGGAATTTTGCAAAATTGATAGGAAAAAATAAAATGCCCAAAGGGATTAAGTATGGCCACGAAAGTGGACTTTGAGATCATAAAAGGATAGGATTAGAATATTGAAATAGAATGCCCTAAAGGGAAAATAAAGATGGCCACAAAGGTGGACTTTGAAGAATGCCCAAGAAGAGGTCATAAAAAAGATTGAGGAAGCCAAAGCAAGGCTACCAAGGCTAGTCGATTGGCTGAGGATTTTATTGATGACCTAAGGTGGGTAGAAAAGGGTCGATGACCAAGTGTTTGGTGGCTATATAAGCATGGGGTCGACCGAATGATGCTCATTTTCACGTGTGAAATTGATGAGAGAGATCAAAGAGATTAAAGAAAGAAAAATTGAGAGATGGAGGTTGTAGGAGCTACAAGGAAATGCCAGAGGGTGAAGGATGGTGAGTAACAAAACTCAAGCTTGTTTTTAGTTTAATTTTGTTTTTATTTATTTTTTTTTACATTTTTTAGAAAAAGTGGATGATGCGTTAATGGGTGGTGATGAGGTGGAAATGATCGTCGAATGAAATGCCCTAAGGTGCATGTTGATCATCGACCTAAAATGTCGATTGACCCCATTTGGTCGATTTGATACTAGGGTTATATAATTGAAATTAATGATTTGGATTAGATTAGGATTAAATTGGATTTTTAATGAAATTTAATGGATTTTGATTGGATTTTGGATTTTGAGGATTTGATGTTTGCATGTTTTTTGTTTTGATGATTGCAGGCCAGAGAGACCCTCTATTTGAGAGACAAAGTGCCTTCTCTATATGAGTAGATTAGAGGAGATGTGACAGATGCCGAGTGGGATCACTTGGTTATAGTGGGGTTAGGTGGATTCAAGACATTATCAGAGGATCCCATGAGATGTGGGGTTGATGATCACTTTGGTAGAGATGGGACCAGCAGAAGACTAGGTACCTTTTGGTTTAGGATAGGGAGATGACCATCACCCTAGAGGATGTGTATAGGATCTTGAGATTTCCTATACGGGGGAGTAGATAGTTCCCATCACAAATGACAAAGATACTTGTAATAGTGTTGACATGGCTATATTTGGAGCCGATGTGCCCCACATTAGGTTTTCTTTAGGGCATTTTCATATGAGTTGAGGTACGAGGTAGGTGTACCATACAGCATTTGATCTATTTGGTGATGATGGTAGTGTCTTGTTATGCATTTCTCTGACTCTGAGTGGAGCTCGGTTTCCATGGGCACTAGTTGGTGTGTGGTAGAGATATAGTGGATCACCAGATATATTTTCTTTTGGGACTACCTTGTTAGCTTAGGTTTACCATGAGCTTTCCATGTACAGGGCAGGGTGGAGATCAGGGATTGAGATGTTGGTTTCTTATTTCATTGTTGGTGTATGAGCACATTGTTTGATTCACACCACCAAGGGCTTCCATGGGTCACTAGGGATCACATAGAGTTAGAGTTGGATTTTTGAGATGGAGGGTCGACCAAGCCTTTGGAGACATAGGGGGATAGAGGAGTGGATTGGTATGTCGATCGGTTTGTGAGTTAGAGACTAATCAGATTAGATGGCGGTCATATAGGGATTTCCCTACATGGCCAGGAGTAGATGCAGAGTTTTCCAGATGAGGCGGACATGGTGGGTTTAGGAGAGACGACCGAGATGATCGAGGTCCATTCAGTTTGATCAGTGTGATGAAATTTTTTGGGGTCATCCAGACTATACCAGATGCTCCTATTTTGTATAGGTGGGAGGAGGTTGACAGGAGTTATTTGAGCCCTATTATGGCAGATCCATTAGAGGAGGAGGTTACACCATGGGATGATGATGATGATGTAGGAGTTAGAGCTAGATTTGGTGATTGGATGACCACTATCTAGGGTAGCTAGGGTGGTTGTGGAGGGAGGAGAGGAGGAGGTAGAGGAGATGGAGATTGGGGGAGATGTAGAGGCTCTAGGAGGTGGAGATGGAGGAGTTGGAGAGACTACAGAGTTAGCACGACTTCACATGCGGCGAGATAGATCAGATGAGGGTGGAGAGAGATGTTATGGTCCAGGAGAGGACAAAATTATATAGGATAGGGATTATACCACCGGAGAGGAGGCCTATAGGGTCCATTTTGGAGATCTTGCTACTATATTGGCTAGCTTTGCCGAGGCTAAGGGTGGAGGATAGGAAGCACTACATGGAGGAGGAGAGATGGCACCTCTGGTATGATCTCGATTGATAGATATAAAGCCTTAGCCATAGAGGCTAAGTATTATGAGGGGATTGTGATCGAGAAGATTCAAAGACACTCTGATACTGGGAGCATCTGCTAGAAGATAGCGGCAGGTGGAGCTGGGTTGAGGAGCACAAGTGAGTGTGGCTCAACCACATCGAGGAGAGGGCCAGGGGTGGAGGTGAGAGGTGATAGGAGAGATAGAGGGATTTTCCCACAGGGGAGGATATTAGGCTCTTTGACATTCATTTTTCTGGTTTTACTTGATATCTCTACTTTGAGAGAGCCCTGTTAGAGGGCAATGATGTATTGATACATTTGATTTTGATATATATATATATATATATATGATATCATTTTTCATGATTTGATATATGTGTGTTGTGTAATGTTGATTATTTGATTTATGATGATGATGATATTGATATGGATATGTGATGATGATGAGGATTGGTTGCATGTTTTAATTATATTTGATGATGATGGTAAAAGTATAAGATGAAATGATTTACTTTTACTTGGATTGTTAGATTATGATGTTGGATATGATGTTGTGTTACTTGGGATTTGTATATATGGATGATTGATGATGTGAATTTTTGTATGGTTAATGAGGATTAGGATTACATGTTCATTTTGAATTTGATCATGGTAATGAATGAATGGATAGAATGTAATGTGGATGGAAAAGTAATGTGGATGTGATTATCGATTGTGTAAGTAAGTAAAGATTGATGTATTTAGGATAGATATTGAATAATGAAAGATGATTGAGATAATCATGAAGATAAAATAATGAAAACAATTGGGGATAGAATGTAACCAACCAAATGATGGTGACCTATAGGTATGAATGACATTACATCATATCAAGGAACACATGAAGAAAATATGCCTCTAATTGCATTAGAGGTAAACAGAGGGATCCGAATAACGCAAGGCACATGCGACCAAAACATGTGTTAGAATGTAACCAACATCAATTAGTTATATCAAAGATCATAAAGAGATAATGGATGGAATGAACTCATAGACCTAATGTCATGACATGAAAAAGGGGGTTTGAGATGTAACTTGTACATGGGAAAAGGGTTCTCCATTAGTGGTGTTCCCTAAATCTATGCCCCACTCTGGGAAAGGGGAAGAGAGCAATGCTAGAAGAAAGTTGATCAATGCGGGAAGCTTTCTTAGGATGCTAAATAAAATGGAAGGTTGATCAATGTGGGAAGCCTTGATGCCATGATAAAAGAGTAGCCATCCTTCGAGGGTATGGTCTACTTTATACATATGTAATATAGATGGAAAAAGATAACATATATGATAGTCATCCTTCGAGGGATCGGTCTATTTCTTTCTTTTTATTTTGATTTTGATTTTTTTTTTTTTTTTTTTGAACAACAATTGTCCTTCGAGGAGCATTCTATTTTTAGTGCTTTGAATTTTTGATTAGAGCATCCTTTGATTTTGATTTTGACATGGGGAAGAGCTAGGAATAGCTAAGTAGACCACTTAGGAGGGGACAATGAATGTACAAGAGACACCCCTGGACCCTTTGCATGGTTCCAATAGGTGAATGAGAGGGTGATGGATGTAATGATCATGGAGTTCTCACCAAAAGGGAGAACCTATCCATAAGGAATATGCTACGAGAGAGTCATGGTGGTGCTCATATTTAAGGTCACATCTAGGAAAGTGATGGATGACCACATAATTCCAAATCACTACGATGAAAGATGAAGAGGCTAATGATGGAGGGATGATCTAAGATATGACTAAGAGCTCACTTGGAAGACACACTAATAATAGAATGGTCACAAGTGCAATGCGTTAAGAGGTTCCACTTCTAGGTTTACCATCAAGGAGGCCAATCGATAGGCTCCCAACCCATACTTATGCATGATAATGTATGGTCCAATCTAGTTAGGGGAAAACTTTCCACGTTGGCTCCTTTCTAGAGTAGTGACGTTATGATTTTCTTTGAGAACAAGGTCACCAAATTAAAGTCACATTCTTTGATGTGCTTGTTTGTAAGCATGTTTGATGCACTCTTGATAAACATGATGATGTTCAAGAGAGAAGGTGGTGCTCATCATCTAACAACTCAAGTTGTGCTAGATGTGCTTGTGATAGTCTTCATCAGAGATGAAGTCACGAAGGGACACACACAAAGATGGAATTTGAACTTTGAGAGGAAAGAGAATGAATTTAGAACCATACACAAGTGAAAAGGGGTAGCCCCATGGAAGTATGGATGTTAGTCGATAAGCCCAAAGAGTGAAAGGAAGATGGAGATGTCATCACGTCTGACGATGGTCAATAGTTTTTGCAAGAATGTTTTGAAGAGTTTTATTAGTGGCTTTGGCTTGGCCATTAGCTTGAGGATAATATGGAGAAGAGAATTTGATGAGTTGGATGTTAAATGAATCACAAAGCTTCTTAAGATATTTGTTTTTAAAGGACTTTCCATTGTTTCCAGTGACGAGTTTGTGAGGAACGCCAAAGCGAAAAATGATATGTTGATAGATAAAGTTAATGATTGGACCAGATTTAGTTGAAGTGAGGGAATTTCTTCCACCCACTTAGTGAAATATTCAGTTGCAGTGATGATGGAGTGATGTTGTTGTGAAGATCGAGGATTAATAAGACCGATGAGATCAAGACCCCATTGTGAGAAGGGCCAAAGGTCTTGAGTCGGCTCTGAAAGCTTGACTAGGAATGTGAATAAGATTGGAATGTTGTTGACATTTTTCACACTTCTTAACATATTCACAGCAGTCATGATTGAGAGAAGGCCAATAATAGCCAAGATGAAGAATGCACTTAGTGATGACTAAGCCACTAAAATGTCCACCACAAATGTCATCATGGACTTCTTGGATAACACAAAGAAGATTCATGGGATTTAAGGCATCGAAGGAGAATACCATCAAATCTACATTTATAAGAATTCCACCAAGGATAATGTAGAGTTAGCATGTTGAAGAAATATCTCCTAGCATTCTTGGATAGATCAAGGGAATGATGGATTTGGATAAATAATCAAAGATTTGGGAGTACCAAAGATCCAATGAACTAGATTCAACAAGATTAACTTGGGGTAGATCATGAATGGTCGATCACTATGATGAATGACAACAAAAGTTTGGATTCCTCCATTGTTCCAAGGAATGAGAGCTGCAAGAGATGTCATCGTATCAATGAAATGATTGGTCGATCGAGGAAAACTTGGATAGTATATAAGAATCAAAGGCTTTGAGGAGAGATGAACAATGTCATGATATTTTTGAAGAGTATCATTTTTACATTGATACTCACCTGTGACTTGTTTGATGATAAGTTCGAGTCTCCATATATGTCAAGGACTTGAACACCTAGAAAGAGAGTGGTCTCAAGACCTAAGATAAGGGCTTCATATTCCACCATATTATTCGTACACTCAAAATTGAGTTTGTTTGCAAGAGGAATAGGAGTATCCCAAGGAGGAATGAGAATGAATGCCAACACCTCCCCCTTGTTGACACTTAGAACCATCAAAGAAGAGGTCATCTTAAGGATGTCATACTCATGATGAAAATGATTGATTGATTCATCTGGAATTGCTCATGAGGAAGATGTGAACTAGGAAGAGGGGCTTCCACTAATTGTGCGAATAGCTTGGCCCTTAATGGATTTCGAGGAATAAACTCGAGGTCAAACTCAGTCATGAGCATGAGCCATCGAGTAACACGATCATTGTGATAAGGTTTAGAATGCAATGTTTTAAGAAGATGAAAAGCTAGTAATGACATAAGTCTTGTGATTGAGAAGATAATGTCAAAGTTTAGAAGTGGAAAAGAAGAGAGTGCAACACAAATTTTTCAGCTTCAGTGTAGTGAGTCTCATAGTCATGAAGGGTGCGGTGATGTAATAAACAACCTGCTCATGACCTTGGTCATCACGATGTGCTAACATAGCTCCTAGAGCATGATCGGTGGCAGAAATATATAGATAAAAGGCTCCCCCTCACGTGGAGAGGTGTAAGCACTGGTGGAGACAAAATATATTGTTTAAGGTCATTGAAGGCCTTTTGGAAATCATGATCCCAATTAAAGTCTATGTCTTTATGAAGAAGATGATGAAAGGGTTGACATCATCTGAAAGTTGTGAGATGAAATGAAAAATGATTGAAGTCATCTTGAAGACTATGAAGTTGCTTAAGATTAGAAGGAGGTGGCATTTCAATGATTGCTTTGATTTTTATAGGTCAACTTCAATGCCCCTAATGGAAATGATAAATCCAAGGAGTTTTCTAGTTAGCACTCCAAATACACACTTGGCTGGATTAAGGCGAAGAAAAAATGGATAAGGCACTCAAAAAGGACCTCAAGGATAGAAAGATGGTCATGTGATGTTTAGATTTACCTAAAAGATCATCGACATAATCCTTCTATTGTTTTATGGATGAGATCATGAAAATATAAGTCATGGCCTCCTGATGATATGGCTTTGACATTTTTAGAACCAAAGGCATGACACGATAGAAAAGGTCCCCAAGGGGTGATGAAGGAAGTCTTATGTTGGTCTTCTAGACATGATGAGGATTTGATTATAACCAAAAAACCCATCCATAAGGGAAAGCATCTCATGGCTATGGTGAGATCTACAAGTTGATCGATGTTGGGAAGGAAAGTCATCTTTAGGGCAAAGTGAGATTAAGATCTCAAAATTTGGTACATATGCGAAGTTTTCCAGATGCTTTAGCGATGGGTACAAACATTGGAAACCCATTGGGGATAGTCAATGGGGATGATGAAATTGGCGAAATAAGATGTTGCAACTCCTCTTTGATAAGGAGAGAAACTCGAGGGTGCATGTGGTGAAAGCTTTTGCTTAATTGGTTTCGGGTTGGGAATGGTGACGATATTATGGATGAAATAAAGGGTCAAGACCTAGCATGTCTGAATATGACCATGCAAATGCCTAGCTATGACGAGAGAGAATGTGGTAAAAGACTCAAGCTCATGTGGATCAAGGATTGACCCACCTTGAGGATGTGAGGCTCTGAGGAGTCCCGATATTGACGTTGATGGTGGCTTCATTGAGAAGAGTGGATGTGTTTGGATGGTAAGGTCTTATGAAGATAAGAATCCTCTTCCCCCATGTGGGAAAGAATGAATAATGTCTTTCATCGTGCATTGAAGAATCGAATGGTAGAAGAGTCTTCTTCTATCATCTTCGGATGACAAAGGGGAAGGGACCTAGTTTGATTTTCACATTGATAAGTGATCGGTCCCAAAGTTATGGTGGAGACTAAAAAAATTTTTTGGAGGCAATAGAAATGGTGTCATCCATTTCCATGTCTTCGAGAGTCAAAAAAGATGGAGAAAGTGGAGAAGGCATGTCCATGTCTTCGAGTCAGAAAATATGGAGAAGGTGGAGAAGGCATGTCATAAATGGTGGAATGGGGTTAGGGGAATGCTCCTGGTAGTCCTTACTCTGAGCCTTTTGTGAGGCTTGCAACATTGATCAATAATGAGGCCATGTGGACCACCTGTGTTATCCAAAAATCCCTCCAGGTAATTTTGTAACATGCATAAATTCTTTAGTCCCAAAAATTATATTGATTAAGGAATCCAAAACCATGTTTAAGGTTTGGGTGGAAAATTCAACTCTGTGAAGAAGGGGTGTTGAAACCACCATGATGAGTTTTAAAAATGTGAAAAAATTACAAAAGGAGTGCATAGCTCGGGCAGAAAATTTGTCATTAAAAATGTAGAAGTCCTAGTCCTCGCATTGAATCGGGACATGAGGGACATCCTGGAGCAAGGGCCAAAGTGTTAGTGTAGAAGCCAATACTCATTTGGGGACGTAAGTTTTATCCATTACGGACGATCTAATGAATCAATCATTAGGGAAAAAATGGAAAAAGAGATAATGATTGAACAGCATGGATGGGACATCCGTTGGGCAAGGAAAGACGCGGAGGACGCAAGTTGATAATTCATGTTGCACATGAAAAGGAGGAGTGTCCCGAAAGTATCAAAATACCTTCCCCTCATGCTCATATTTAAGGAGAATGATGGAGTGTAGAAAACACAACATAACAAGGATCTAAGGTCAAGAGGAGAACATTGTACACGAAATTATCCTTCCATACATGATGTAGAATACCTCATGGACTTTTCTCACAGTCGACATGGAAGGAAAGATTGTGGGGCGTGGAAAGCGAAGCGGCCGTAAAGCCTGAAAGGAAGAAAAGTGCGTTTGGTCCTAAACTTCAAACGGCCATAACTTTTGACTCGAGTTGAGTCAAAGTACATTTGCATGGGAGTGATATTGATACTCCTCAGCTCGATTTTTCACAAAAGTGACTTTCTTTTGACGAGATATATGACGTCTCTAACCATCAAATTTCTTATTTTTGATGAGGGTAGAGGATATTTAAATAAGAGAAACATATTCGGCTCCACGATTAATGCTCATTCACATCGGATGAAAAATGTGCATTAACCCAAAATAGTGCCCTACACTCGGGAAGGCCATTTTTGCATTTCTCATATGAAATCTTAAAAATTGGTACCATTGGAATTGTGGCTCTTGAGCTACACACAACAATCAAGAAATTCCAGATGTTGATGAGAGATTGATCAATGTTTTTAGGCTTTAGTGGCCGGGTTTAATGCCTTTGGTCTAGTGAGATTTGGAGTGCTCAAGAGGCATGGTCATCATTCTTTCTCCTAGTGGATTTACATGGGACATGTATGGAGCCTTAGGCAAGTAATTACAATTATTTCACTCCATTTAATACCTCTTACAGTGGTTGAAGGATAGATTTAAGTAGGATTTCCATTTTCCCTTCTCTTTTCCTTCTCATTTTTCTATAAATCCTTGATGAGTGTTGGGCTCATCCTTAGAGAGTTCACCTTTTAGGTGGGATGGCTGCTAAAATTGCTTTGTGAAGAAGTGTGTTGCAGGAGAATCAGAAGTGGACTCATTTGCATGGTGATCCGGCCCTTATGTTGTAATGGATAGACCGAATTGTGCATTTATCTTGAAGCAATAAAATATCAGCTTTGTGGAATGAAGTCTGGATGATGGTTTGGAATGATTCTTGCTCGCCTCATTTAATCTTAGGTGATACAAGAATGATTGTGTCTATTATTATGTTCTCATAGGATATTAATTTTGATGCTTGGAATATTGTTGTGAATGCATTTTGCTAGATTATGGAAACTCATCTGTCATCACCTCTTCTAGTGTGTACTTTGCCTTATATTACACATTTGGAGACTACTCAAACACCCCTCCTTTTCTGGTGTATCACCGCTTTAGTGTAGGCTTTCATTTTATGCATTCTCTCTCCCTGTCCCTTTGAAATTTAGATTAGAAACAGAAAGCTTATCCCGCATTAGAGTAGATTGTGGCGAGTAGTTTAGGAGAAAACCAAATTTCTCGGAGGTCTATCTCAAGTAAAGCAATGAGTCCCACAACTTGGAGATAACCCATGTTATCCAATCACACCGTGAGTTCAAGTATATGCAACTTGTATAAACACAAGGGTTGTGATAGATAACACCTTGCTCATAGTATCCCATGTAAATCCAACTTCCATGCACAATAATAGAGACAGTGTGTGGAAAATCATGGTTTGTTAAGGAATTTAAAAACTCAAAATATAAGGTTATCATGCGAAAATATCATTGATGTGAGAAGAGGGGGTATCAAAACCACCATAAATGAGATTAGTGCGAAGATGTGGTGGACAAAGGAATAACATCTCTGATGTTTGTTTGGTACATGGGTGCTTTATCGAGAAAATCGATACGGTGAGGAGTTTGTCCATTACCTTGCTCAAAAGAATCACTAACTCACAGTGGAATCATCGTTAAGGATTTTTGAAGGGAATAACTAAATAAAGGGATGGTGCGGATGATGAATTATTCTTGGGAATGAGTACATCATTTGGTCTATAGGTCATGTTACACACCTGAAGGGAGGAGCATCCCTCGAGAAGTGTCTCAAATATTCCCCTCATGCTCGTAAAGACTTAAGGGAACAATGAAGTGTAGAGGGGATACAATCATTTAATACACAAATCCACAATTGATCCAAGGAGAACATTATACTAAAATTCTCCCTCAATGATGTACCTCATTTGGAGCTTCTCACCGGCATCACTTATAGGAAGAATGATCGTTTAAGGCGGGAGTCAACATGATTAAAAGCGCAGGACCATGTTTTGGGTATTCTATGAAATCCTTTGTATCTTAATTTGATCAAAATTATGTGATGGGAGGATATTGATGTTTTCTCCATTATCAATCATGGATCGCTTTGTATCGATGAACATGTCATTAATATTGACCATGATAAAGAGGGGAGGATCCCTGTTCTTCAGCGGGATATCCAAATATCTCAACATTTAAACATGAGATGGTAGATAGGCCATAAGTGCTCCTTAAGGGATGTAAAGAGTTGAGCCTCATCATTAGATTTCAGAATGCACTTTAAGGCTTCAGTGAGAGCTTTCTGGTTTATCGTGAGATTCGTATGTTTGGCTAGAAATCGGACATCTTAAGGGGCTTTATTCGGTGGTGTTGTTTGACTATACATTGTTGAATAGGCCTAGCATCTTTGTGATGGAAACCTTAGGTGTTGATGTAAGTGGCTAATTCTCTTAGGAGGAGGAATGGTAATAAAGGTTTTAGCTTGGATGAGTCATTTATATTTAGTCTTGGGTCTGGCGGGGCCGAGTGGTCACTTCTTTTGAACAATGTTGATGAACAAATGGGGGACTACCCTTTCCAAGAATAGTCATCCGAGGTGGGATGGCTACAAAGTTTGTGAAGAACTGACTTTTGCATTTGGATGGATGAGGTCAAAGGTGCAGATGTTGGAGTGGAAGGAAGAGATTGATTTGGCTTGGGGAGAAGGTATTCTTCCTTAATGAAGTCATGAAGATGGCTTGAATGACCTACAACACTCGATGTTATGTCTAATCTTATGGTGATATGCACAAATGAGGTTAGGATTAAACATAAAAGGGATTCTTGTTATTCGGTTCAAGGCCCTAATAGGTGGAAGCGTGATTGCATGGAAATTCATAATAAATGTTGGAAAATGTTTGCATATGATTCACCCAAAAGCCTTAGGAGGTGTTTTGTCCTTGCGAAAATGTCTTGGTCTTAAGAAGAAGTGGATGCCTGAGATGATAAAGTTTGAGTATGTTGATATCTTGATGGTCCGGGTTCATTTTTGGCATAGGTTAATGTCTTAGTGTTGGATGGTTTCAGTTTGGGTTGATAAAATGTTCTTGATGAAGAGGTTGTTGTGTTGGATGGTTTAGAGGTGGGAATGTCAATTTTCTTGTAGGAATGTACAAGATATTTTTGAGGTAATGTACTAATGGTTGTGGATTTTTTTGTAAGGGTGTGTCCTTAGGAGGAGTGACAACAATTTCCACCAGAGGATCTGGAGGTGGTGTCACAGTTGGTATAGGCATAAGAAGCAGTATTTGTTTGATGGAATCTAAGGAAGGTGAAGATTGGTTTGATTGTGTCAATGAGGTAGAAGAATAATTTGAAGTTGTTGGAAGTGGAAGTTTTCAAAATTCTTCAAATAATAAAGATGGTGTTGAGGAAGAAGGTGGTGTGGATGCATTTCACAATTTATGTGGGTGTGGGTAAAAGCTCTAAAGAGGCACCAATTTTAATTCTGAGGATGGTATAATAGGTAGAAGTGGGATGGATGTAGGTAGGTATCCGGATCTAATGAAGTGGATCTGGTGAGTAATGAAGTGGATATAATAGGTAATGTAGTAGATGTGGAACCAATGTCAACTGTAGAAGTAGGTGGGAATGGTTGTTTCATAAATACTTCTAGGGGAAAGAATGATATGTTTGCAAATGGGGTCCTAGTAGTAGGAATGGATGTCGAGGTAGATGTAGATGTGATTGGTGCAGTTGTGGGGACAAGTGTTAATGGGTTTGTAGATGTAGGAATAATATCAAATGGATTGATGTGGTTGGTGATGAAGGGGGAAGTTGTAGATTCTTGATCAATGATGTTTATAGTATGAGCATTAGGTGTTTGGGTTGTGGAAGTGGTGGTGGCTTGGCTTGTTGGTGCATGATTTGGGAAAGGTTGTTTGAAGATGTCAAGTGGTTGATTGGGTGAAGCATTAGGATTTTCGACCTAGAAGGTTACCCTGATCAATGATCTTTTGAACCAAATCCTTGAAATTTTAACATTTCTCTATGTCATGACCTCAGGTTTGGTGGTATTTATAATAATGGTCTTCACGATACCACACGGGTTTTGGTCTTGACTCATCAACTAGTCGGATAGGTGGTAATGTGATTAGATTTTATTTCCACTATCAACTTGTCAAAGATAGAGGCATATGATTCCCCAAGGGGAGTGTAGTTGGGTGTCGGTCATGGGGCTCATTGTTGAGTCCACGTGTTAGATGTTGGTGTAGGAGAAGATTTGATGACCACAACATTGGACGCTCCCTTATATTTCTCATTATGTGTGGATGTTTTAGTGAATTCATGTTTAGGTTTGTTTGATTTTAGTTTTAAATGACCTTGCTCAAGGGCATATGTTTCAAGCTTGTGAGCCATGGTGAAGGCTTCATCAAAGGTTTGGAAGGATTGGATTTGTAGGGTAGAGGATATATGTTTTTGCATGATCATGAGAAGAGCTCGATGAGTTTAGTTTGTGGAAGGGTAAATGATAGTTGGTTTATAATGCCATGCCATCCATGTGAAAAAGTCTATGATAGACTTGTCTTCAAACTATCTAATGGTGTATAAGTCATTGATGGTGATTTTACACACAATGTTGATCGAAAAATGTTCTAAAAATAATTACGTGAGCTGATTGAAGGAAAATATCAATATTGAGGGATGTTATTATATCAGTCTAATGCTGACCAGCCAAAGACATGGGGAAAGTGCATGGAGCATCAAGTCCTAATCATGTGCAATAAGATAACACATATGTCTAATGCACAAGGTGTTGTTGTGGATCCTCCTTGCTGTTAAACTTGGTAAATTTTAGCAATTCCCAATGTGGAGGATATGACTTAATTGGTATGGATGGATGAATTGGCTCATTGTTGCAAATTTGTTTGTATGATAATGCAACTTTGGGCCCTAGGGTGGTGGCCTCAAGGTTGGCTAACCTATTCATGAGAGCATGCATAGGATCATTTGATGAGGTGATAATGGGTTGTGGTTGTGGTTACACAACTTGTGAGGTAGCTGGATAAAATTGTTGGTGAGATTGAATGTGTGCTTGGGGGATTGCTTTGATGAATGTGAGTTAAAGGTTGAGTTTGGAATGTTTGATGTTGTGTCATGGGGATATTGTATGATTGTTGAGATTGGGTAGGCACTTGATGAGTATAAGTGGGCTGAAATTTGTTGAAAGGGTTAGACATTGAATAAGGAAGAGTACCCATAAGAGGAGGTTGGGAAGCGATGATATGCATGTGTGATGTGAGGGGATCATGTTGTCCAAATAAGGGACGTGATATTGGGCCAAAGAGGCAATAGGAAGGGTAGTGGTGATGGTTGTATTGATTGGGTGAAGATTGGGTGGAATAGACATGACCAACTGAGTAGTTTGGTGAGGGGGAGGATTGTAGAAAGGACAAGGCAAGCTCATTTACTCTAAATTGTTGATTGATTATATGGGATTAGTCTGATAAGGGTAAATCTACTAAAGTGGTGGACCATATAAGGGAAGATGAGTTTATTTCCTGAGGAGATAGTCTTGAGAGCCACCAGATTGGCATCAAGGAGCTCCTAGAACTGTGCATCACCACGAGGGATAAGAAGGGGTCCAAAAGGTTCCATTCTAGTGGATGGTGGGGTGGATGGTCTAGATGAGACATAATGATGATAAAAGTTTAAGAGCAAGATACAAATTTACACAGAATAAACACACAGAATAATATTCTTTACTATCTATTTTGCACAATAGATTACATAATATATAGGAAAATACTTTCCTATAAACAAGGTGATGGTTGTTAAAACCTCAACCATATGAAAACTCACGTGTAAACAATAATCCCGTAATATATATTGTTATATATTTATTATAACAATATGTATAATTAACTAACATGTAACAAATATTTACCTTATGGTAACATACTAACAACCATGTGAATACTAATTCCTAACATTCCCCCTTAGTGTTTACATGGTAGAAAAACATCCACACTGCTCCTCTGCATATGCTCACCCACGTGGCATGTCCAACTCGTGACTCATGACCTTGATCCAAAAGAAAGGTTCTCTCCTTCCATGGTTTTAAACAGGCTTACCACAAACCTTGACGTGAATAGGTCCCATCAATCTGCCCACCTCGTGTGGTTTTCTAGATCCTCCCACAAACCCTTTCAAGATCCATGAACCGACTTACTCGCAAATAAGCTCTTGTTCATCACTATGCTTATACATCGGGAATTATGTAGGAAACAAGACTTGCATATCTCAAAACCTCACAATAGAAGATATATCGAAAATATTTCACATTACTTCCTATAAGAATCGTAATGTTCTTAATCATAGTCTCTTGTCATTGATCGCTCGCCACTCGATCTCGAACAACATAGAAAACTGCCATTTGCCTTACCATTAGAAGCTTTCCTTGACTAAGTTGTTTTGGGTGCAAAATAATGAATGGAAACATTGGTATGTATTCCCCCACAATGTGAAATTCCAAATAAGAAATCGAAAGGGAAAAATGTATTGTGTTATATCATACTAACTAGATGTTGATGTCTTGATCTTGCTGCACATGATCACCATTGCGATGAACATATTCACCACCAATCATCTTCCAACGAAGTCTACGGTTAGAAGATCTCCGTAGTTTTCTGCTCTCTTATACAATCTTTTCCATTATTAACAATAAAGCACACCACTTTCAAAGCAACAAGAACACTGCAAACCAAGCACACTAATAAAATGGAAACCACACTTTGAAAATCATACACTCACACCATACATATGCCACCATAGCTTCTCGCTGGCCCCGTCGTTGGTGACTGACGAGAGGTCGTTGTTCGACCTCCTTCCTCCGTTGCCTCCTTCCTCCATCGAGATGCTACTTAGTGGATTTGTTAATGAAGCTCATTTTACAATTTTGACTCAAATGACAAGACATCGGTTTCTATCGATATTGCGCCTTTTTACAAACAATTAAAATTTTGACATATACTATTTTAAAATAACAAAAAGCTTAATACCATTGGATTGGGCTCGCCAATATTAGAATTGATCCACACGATCTGTGTTGAAGGGAATCCGCACAAGGTACTTCACAATGGTCAACCAAGAACAATAAATGATAACTTCCAAACGACACGGTTAGATGGATCCACCCACAGCTTGTTTTACGGACGATTGGTTGTGATGATTGATGAGCATGTCGTCAAGAAGTGATCCGATCTCATGTAACACTACTTTGGTCTGGCGATTGTTGATAGAATATGCACAATTTGCCCAAAAAATTCTAGATTCTGGTAGTATTTGCTATGCACACGAGTGCATCTGAAATAGATCTGGAAACGACATTAAAAATAATGTCTCCACAAAGCAGTTCAAAGCAAATGTGATTCAATGTAAACCTTACTACACACAAATACTGTCAATCAAAATGAATCATGAACCAAGCACGTCCTTCATTCCTCTACACCCATCAACAGGAGTACTGCAGAATTAAATGGATGTCATAAAATCAGGCATGAATTAATAGAACATAAGTCTGTAGAATTGCGGCATGCAAGTCTAGATTAATATATTGATGCAAACATATGTTTGATTCTCTTCACCATTCGGAGAACTATGGTTGTCTAGATCTGGAGCTAATGCCATGCCGGATGCAGATGTATATGAGCCAAAATGGATTAATACGCAAATTTTCCAGATTCCACAAATAATGGAAAATCGAGCCGCCTTGTACCTTGATGCTACATGTTTAGAAATTTGATGTCAAAGCACATATGAGCAAAGTCACAACCACGTATGAGCTAGGTCCTGGTCTGCGCAGCCACTGATAACTCACATGCAATAGACAGGTTGTACACGTATCTGACTTCACAAAATGGCATTAAATAAAGGGAAATTGCTGTAAGAGACTCTCATGGATCCTTGCTCAAAGAATGACGATGACAGACTTATGAAGAGGCATTTCGTATCTTAAGCGCTCTGATACTAGATGTAAGAGCAGCTACAGATTTACACAGAATAAACACACAGAATAATATTCTTCTCTATATGTTTGCTGCACAATAGATTACAAATATATAGGAAAATACTTTCCTATAAACAAGTGATGGTTGTTAACAACCTCAACCATTGAAAACTCACGTAAACAATAATCCCGTAATATATATTGTTATATATTTGTTATAACAATATGTATAATAAACTAACATGTAACAAATATTTACCTTACAGTAACATATTAACAACCATGTGAATACTAATTCCTAACAAAAAGAAGGGATTAGTTTCTCCTAAGGTAGTGGTCTAGTAATGAGGATTCAGTGAGAGACACTAAAGAGAGGATTAGTACTCATGAAAGAGGTAATCAAGGGTGCATTTGCAATTGCTATAGTTTACATCTATTGAGTCGAGGTGGAACTATTTGAAGGGAAGTTTTGTTCCATTCTTTTGGTATCTTGAACGAGTAATTACAGGCATGAAACAAGAACAATTTTTATGCTAACTAAACCAAGCAAGTCAAACAAACAATTCTTTTTATTGTTTTTAATTAAGAAAATGTGAAAAATAGAAAAGGGGATGGATAACGGGGTACCTAAGAGAAGGCAATGATATGTTTGGTTTCAAGTTTGTTTTGGCTTGGGAGAGTCTCAAGTGGTTTCCTGTTGGGTGATGAAATCCCAATCAGTCTTGGGTAGGATGTTGTTTTGATGTGTTGATTGGTTTGTGAGTTTTAGGTCATGTGTGAGGATTTTGAAATGCAGCAAGTTAACCCCTACTTAAACTATGTGAGCAAGTAGGATGCAGAAAAGAAAGGTTATTTTTAAAACCAAATTGAAGTGTGATCTTTCATGAGGACACACACAGGAAGGGGATATATGATGCAGAAAAAGAAATAAGGAAAAAGAGGAAAACTTGGATAAAGATTTTCCTTTTTATCTGAACTTTAGCGAAGAGTGATCCAACGACCGAACCAACACGAGCAAGCAAGAAGAAGGGCCTTGCGTTGCAGTGTTAGTAAAAGATAGAAGAAACAAGAAGATAGAAAAAAATGATCACTAAAGGGTGGTCCCACCAGCTAAATGTTGGACAAGTTTCTTCATTCCTAATCAAATGAATGAACTAGTAATGAAAGCAACTAGCAACTCATAACATGGAGGGTTTATAGTACCTCAGAAGCATGATGTGATGGATGGATGAGCACCAAGTAGCTGATCCTTGTTGTAGTTGATGACCTGTAAATAAGACATACTTGAAAAGGAGATTGATTAGATGGGATATGTGGGGTTTCTTGACAAAGTGGAACCAAGAAGTGTTAACTTCCTTGGCGGATGTCAACCCCATTTTAAAGAAGGATTGAGTAAAAGATTGATAAAGAAATTGCATGCAAAACATAAGTACTATCAATCGAGAGATAATCGAAATTGATTTGAAAGCTGATTTGATTGAAATAACTGTAAATGAAAGGTTACTTGGTCTGGGTCGATGATGACCTAGACTATGCGGCTGAGGCAGGTCAACGACGCACTCGGAGGCTAATCTGTGATCTGGAATGTAATTGAAATATGCAAAGCTTACGAAGATATAGATGCAACAAGGGCTTGTGTATCTTTGGAATCAACTTGCGAAGGGATTTGAAGGATCAAAACCAAAGATCGGAAAGGAAAATTGAGAATCAAGACCACAGTCGGGACTAAGATGACAACTAGGGTGAAGCGACAATGATTGTATTAGAGTTGGGTAAGGATGAGGTTAAAAGGATGAAACGGGATACCTGCAAGCAAGGAAGCTAAAAGAATGTTGTTGAGGGAGCTCTAGGTGTTACATAAGCTGATCTGAACTTGCAAAATATTAGAAACAATAAATACAAAGATAATTTGATAAAAGCTGAATAAAGAAACACCAAGATAATGATAAGTCTCACGAAGGATGATCGTGAGCGATGTAAGCACGTTCCAAGAAGATTCGAGAGGTTTATAGCTATTACAAGAATGTGTAGGCATAAAATTCAATTCGTAAGTCACGAGGAAGCTCCAAATTTTACATGCATTTGATGATTTCTCTCTCGTGGTCCTTTTTTGAGAATATATAACTTAGTTTTATAGGGTCGATGACAATGGGTTGGAGTTACAGTCGCATTACTGATCATTGAGAAAGTTTCCCCAATGGGCTAGCTTTTTGTGTTTTTGGCATGATTTCATGTTTTTAAGAGTTGGAAGGGTGCTTTAAAGCATGTGTGCAGGATTAGATTGCTTGGGGATAAATCATGGGTAGTTAGGGCATAAAAATAGATAGGAAGAAAGCTAGGAAAAATCATAAGATAGGAATTAGGATAAAAACATCCTAAATAGAAAGTGGATTAGGGCATGATATGATGTGGATATTAATTAATTAATTAATAGGAGTTAATTAATTAAAGTAATTAAAGGTGATGGGATGGGCATTTTAATTAAATTAAGGGGATGTATTTAATTAAAATGGGACCATGATAGGATCCTAATAAAATATGTGCACGCGGCAAACAAGGCTAGGGATACCGATTTTAGTGTCTACACAACATATTTGATGCACATAAAGTGTTTAATTAATTTTCTCTACCTCCTAGTGGCAACCTTATAAACCAAACATCGCAACAAGGTGAAGGAGGTTGTCCATGTCATCTCAAAGAAATTGTTGATAAAATTGAACACAACCGGCAATCCTGTTATTCTTAGTGAATGACCTTGATCTAATCAGACTTCATCAACCAATTACTAATAGTCCTCTAATTTTTGCTCTACGTCGAAGGGGTGGGATTTCCCAAGTGAATACACCTTTCGACGTAATAAATTGATGGTATAAATAACATCATATAAATTTTCAAGGCCTCTCATATTTAGTGGCTCCAACAAGGCAGAGGGAATAGTTATGGGCATTGTGATTTATTTTAAATGGGGCATGAGTGTTAAATGGTGACAAATATTGTGATTAGTGCCTTTTTAAACTCCTCTTAAAACTATGCACGAGCTCACATCCGATTTTGAATGTCATGTTAAGCATCCTGGAAAAAATTCACCGGTTTGAAAATGAATCACTCTATTTTGAGAATGTTTATGTGGATATCATTGAGCAAAAAAGTTTGTGCTCAATGTCAAAATTGCCAATGTATTTGATTTTTGGGTGCTCTAGACATTTATAAAACACTAATCATATTAAAATATGGAGTTTATACTTTTTTATACAAATTTCATAACAAAGCGTGAGCATAATAGAGCTCATGAATAAATTCATGAAATTGTGTGCTTCAATAACACTATTTCACATTCGTGAGTCCCCAAAGAATCGAACCTTGGCCTCTGAAAACCCCAATCTCCTATGAAAATTCATGTCGATCAACATACCAAAACCTACCTCCTCACAACCCTAACTCACAACACCACAATCCCCCATGACTCAAACACGGACTGACATGAAAAATAAAAGAGAGTTAGAGTCACTTATTACACTTGGAGGTGTTCTTTACATAATGAATGTAGGGAAGTTGAAACAGAGCCTTTCGCTCGGAAATCTGATGTCCTAACATTAATTATACCGAAGGTGTTCCTATTATAGGAGAGCTTGTTGAAAGTCTCGGCCTTCCTAACAAGAATCTTCCCAACACTTTTTCCTATCAAGTTTTTAAATTAATTATAAGTTTTTGACAATGTCCGTCAATATTCCATTAGATCTAACACATTATTACTCATCTTAATTTACTTCTCTCTTCACTAACTTCACTTGCACCAACCATTTTCTCTATTATTGGTGGGCAAGGATTGATGTTGGAGGAAAGGTCAATTTAAAATCCAGAAACAAGAGATTTTGAAAGGGGCACAATGGGCATTTGAAATGGGGTGATGTTTGTCATGCCAGGATCCTTTTGGGTTTTATAAACATCTTTGGTGATGGTAAAAATGGCATTGAGTTGTGGAGATATGAACACTACCACCGTTTTTACTTATATAGATAATAACATCAATGCTAATATAATGGGAAGGTCTCGAGGATGATGATAGTTGAGTCCCACTAACTTGCAACAGCTTACTCACAAACTATGAACAACTTTATTAAACCTTGTTAAATTCTCTAGTCAAAATTTTTAATCTATTTAGCAACATTTTTATTACTTGGAATTTAATCTATTGACAATACATGTTGGAAATCAATTTAAAGTGTGATGAATAGTGTTGGGAAGGATGAAGAAAACATCCATCTTTCTTGACTTTTTATGTAGCAGAAGCATCCTCATGTAATCTGTTGGTCATGGGTTTGTCTCCCAAGGCTTCAACATCATGCAAGAGACTCCCTTTATCAAATTAGTCAAAAATATCAAAATCAATAGTACTTTTACGCCATTGAGATTTTTTATAACATGACTCACCTCATCTCGAAAATGTCGGGGCTTGGAAAAGCTTTGATTGTTTCTTGTAAACCCTCGATCGCATGAAAAATTCTAATGTCTTTAGTGATAGCCTTTCTTAATCAACGATCACCCACACTAAAGTAAGCAACAACATTTATGGGTAGAATTTTAGGTAAGGAGTGATTTTGGGGTCAAATATTAAATTTTATTGTTTTGTGCTAAAACCATTCCTTATTGGAAAATTTATCGGGGAGTAGATTTAACTTTTGATTTTCTATTTATTTGTTAACTTTTCTTCTCGTTGTCTCTGCAAGACTCACCCACCTCTCAAATCCCACTCAAATCCATTCAAACACATCCCTTTGTTGTGTGTGCCTTTGTCGCATATGCACTTTGCATTGTTTTGTTTCACTCTATGTTCGACATCGCTTACACATACCCAAAAACGATCCCTTGTTCCTTGATTTGGAAGGATTTTATTATGGCGTTGTAATGGTATATGTTATAAAAAATGTTTGCAGTAAAGTGAAATCAGTGGTTATTTTGATATGAGATAAACCCCTAATTGTGGAACCCTACCCGGATCATATGGATGTACTTGTGGCTACATTTTTGCCTACTAGTGAAGGGAAAGGAGTGAATGATGTCATCTTTGGTGACTACAACTTTGGGGGACTTCTCCCAAGCGAATGGTATGGAAAAGGCACGTTAATCGACATGTTTAACAAGAGTAGATTATTGCATATTATGTCAAGTTGGAAGAACACTTCAATATAATTCCATGGATTAAAATTATTTATCCTCATGAAAAGTTGAGCTTAGATGCAAATGGAATTTTACAATGGTATTTTAGTTACAGTTGGTCCCCATAAATATTTTGTTTGTTTATAATGTAGCAAACCACCCAAACAAGTCATGGGTAACTTACCTTGTTCAAATTTGTGAATACGAAGAATCTCAATTCTTGTGGTTATATTTATATTTACAAAAATAATATTAGACTTGAAAAAATCCCAAGTGTTTAGCTCTATACTTTGTTTGCTATGCAATGATATTTTTCGTATTTAGAAGTGACAATATCCTCTATCTTAATGCATTTTAAGATGGGTCCGCAACTTCTATGTGGTGGCCTGAAAGCCATTCTCCCCGATTCAATTAAGGATAATCATGCATTTATTTTCCTTTATCATCACATTATTCTAAACATATATCGATACCTATTGTGATCGCATTGCACCATGTTCATTACGTTGCAAGATAAATGTGGTCTAGTTTCAGTAATATATAATGTCTTTGGTGAGGTGCCACATTCTAATTTCCATGAAATTCAATCTCAAGAATGTAATGTTCCCCCTTACTTAATGACGATAAAACACGCCTTAATTTCTTTTGCATATAATAACAAAAGTAACTTCATGATCACCCATCATCCAAGAGGCACGGAATTTGATGGTCTCAGTAGACCGCTTTTGGTATTTTAACTCAGAATTACAATTTAATAAAAAACAAACCCGTCAATTTAGCTGTGAATTTTTAATAAAACTGTATTTCAGCAAGTTTATATTATTTAAAAACCGTAAAATTTCATAATAGTCAAATATAATATATAAGGTATATTACTATATATATATATATATGAAATCCGATTGATTTTATTCATTTTACAAATATTCTATAAATCATATTGATAATGATTTTTAATAATTCCCAATTTAAATTTAGAAACTAAAATAAGTTTATGTGAATAATGAATTTATTAAACTCAAAGTTCACACGTTGTCTTTGATTTTTTCTAAAAACATATAAGTTTCTAATTTCAATGATATTGTGAATTGTATTTATTTTCATTTTGTCATTACCAATTGCAATCTACAAGTTTCAATTTAACTTTTATGCAAGTTTCAATTCAAATTTTTATTGTTGTAGGAAAATTTAAGGAATCTTATGTTACATCCAAGAAGCTTGAGATACAAACATCAATATAGGTACATGATTATTATTTTGAATAATGTAAATTAAAAATTAAGATTTCAATTAAGATTTTTTGACAATTTAAAATTTTACTAAAAACGAAATTGAAGGTAACTATATCACTTAAACCGTCATGAAATTTCCTTTTGACAGCAGGGTGACCATCAAATTCCAGCTGCGTCGATCCAAGGAAAGGAAAATGATAATTCTAACTAACATACCTTATTCAAAGTTCATCTTAACTTAACTAACAAAATACGTATCTCACTAATAATCGGTATAGTTTGCCTATACATGAAACGGGTGAACTAAATATAACTCAATAAACGTTAATTTTCGTGAATTCATGTTCTTAATAATACATTGAGCACTTAATTTAATTTAAGACTAGTGATTTGGTAATTCCAAATGAATACCACCAAGCATATAAATCAACATAGTTTGATTGATTATTTTGTAAATCAAGATCACTTATTTATTTATTTTCCTACATATTTTCAATGTACCAATTAACACAATTCCATCGCACACATATGTTTATCCCATGATATATCGTAGTAATTTGGCTCTACTAATTAGTTTTAACATCCATTACTAAAACTCATTTTTCCAATTATAACTTACATAATTGTGATTAGGGGTTTCATAGGAAATTGGATGAGGGCTTTATGTAGCTATAAGGGAAAATAATAGGGTTTGTATATAGCCATGAGGTACATAGTTTTTACACGTGTGGATAATGTAGGTGAAGTACACCTTGGATTTATAAAGTTGTATGTCCCACACTTACTCCACGACTTAGCAAAAACAAGGGAATTAAACACTTGCATGTCCCACACATATTTCCCAACTTAGATTATTCGTACCCAAATAATATCTACTATGTGCTCCACTTTATACACTATTGTGATCAAAGTTTCATACAAAAATGAGATTGGGGTTTCATACACAATTATGAATAGGGTTTTTATGTAGCTATCATGGAAAAAAAAGGGTTTGTCTCTAGTCGTGAGGCACATAGTGTTTCTAGGTGTAGACGATGTAGGTGAAACCTTGGAAGTGTGAAAGATGATGCAATGCAATTTAGACAAGTAAGATGCTTGGGAGGGAGGTCTCAGAGATGACAACCCGACAATTGAAATTACTCCCAAGGATCGGTTACTTTGGACGCTTTAAAGGAATGGTCGAGGAAGATGAAGACATGAATCAAAGACACGAAAAAAGTGAGAATGTATGCTTAAGGAATGTATGCATAAAAGGAATGTTCAAGGAAGATGAAGACATGAATGTAAGGTCAATAAAAATGTGAGAATTAAATACATGCATGCTCATCCTTCTTCGAGGGGGTAGATTATTCCCACCCAAACAAAATCTGCTATGTGATCCATTTTTTTGTCTCGATCTCACTTACAACATGTACATGATTGCAATTCACGTTTAAAGGGACCAAAATTTTAAAATAAGAAAACCCAATAAAGCTTTGTTTTCAGTTTCAAGTTTAGTACTTGATGGGAACAAGTGATTCACGAATAAGAATCGATAACTAAGCCCACGTAGCGGTTGGCCATAAGAGCGAAAGGTGGGTTTCATCAACCATTCAAAAGAGATATTTCTAAATAAAAATGTGGGAATTAAATACCTGCATGTCCCACCCATATTCCATGACTTAGTAAAAACGTGGGAATTAAATACCTACATGCCCCACACTTATTCCCTGAGTTAGTTTTTTTCTCACCTAAATAATATATGCTATGTGTTCCATTTTTGTCCCAATTTCATCTGCAATATTCACATCAATGCAATTTGATCTTCCATGATATCTTTCATATTTCATCTTTCATCTTGCATGATTGGATTACGATAATCATAATCCATTTTAAAAAATTTGCGCAACACACACAAATTCCATAGAATGTAGCAGGTTAACATCAAAACCAAAATATCAATAACATAAACAAGCACATAGAAAACTGAATCTTCACAAATTTATCGGGTTATTTGCATTACTAAGAATGATGTCAGAATACAAACAAATAGAAAAAATGATATAAAAGCATTGTACCAGAGTTTGATTCTATTTGAATATGCATGTTGCATCCAAAATAGTGTGGGTGAGCCCTCAAGATACTTGACAGTCGGTAGAAGTTGCTAAGGAAGGTAAACATTCTTCTTAATGCAAAATGAAAAGAAAGGATAAATTATTTCATAACAAGTAACACTCGAAGCAAAGAACTCAAACGGACGGTCAAATTGTGGTCAAGAGTTCTCCACTTCAATGAAAATGCAATATTGTTAAGACATTTGAAATAAACGTTTTACCATGATATACAAAAGGCCATAAAAGTAAAGTAATGACTACTTGGCCTAGTGGACCATTTGGAACAAATAGCTCAACCTAATCTTGTTAAACAATGCCTCATATGTGCGTATGTGCAAAGAGAGATGACTGTGGGGGCATCCGAAATTGAAAGTGTATCTTGAATCCTGAAGCTTTCACCAACAATTCATTTTCCTTTCATCCCCACCATTAGCACTTATCTAATGAGAGCGACAGAGGTCTATTTCCATTGGCACCGGTAGGTGGATGTAGACATAGTGTGCCGAATGATAAAACCATTACATTGTGAATATTGCAAGGTCTAGTATGTCGACTTATAAAATTTCACCACCAACCAGACTCAACGAACTATAGTCTAGAGTCTAGTATACTACTTCTCTTGCACAACCAAAAACACATTATAATTTTAAAGAGGGCTTCACCATGACATCCGCAGCCACACAACATTGTATGTAAATCAACAAGTGGAGGTGAAGCCCGGGAGGACATCAAGAACCTTAAATTGTGGGCCACGGATCTACCTGGACCTTAAAGTTGGAAAAGTCACTATGTAGTTGTAATGCAGAGGATTCTCAAGAAGGTATTTTGGTCTATTACATCATTCAAAACACACACCCCTTTACTAAGAGGACCAGTTAAAAGGAAACACTTTTATGTAGCAGACAAGTGAAAGCAATGTCGGTTTCCTCTACTGCAACATTTGAGTTCCACATCTTACAAATTCTATGTACCTAAAATATGACACATTTGTATTTCTAATAGAGCTCGTAGCTTACTTGATGGTCATGTCAACGTTTGACATCCGTTCTAATAATTTGAATGTGCCTCCTTGAAACTCTATTCCTTACTCATCATATTCAGTTTCTTTTCCTCTCTAGATCTAAAGCATGGAAAACAATCCATTTAAGTAACACACTCTCTGGAAAACCCAAATGCCCCTCACATTCTATACGTCATTAATTCCCAATTTTAAATCAACCCCAACATTTCGTCTCACTCGCTAAACACCTCGTAGGCTTGTAGAAAAATTAAGGGCCCTTCAAACATTCAAAGTGACAAGTTTGGCCTACTATAAACCTTAACCTTTGCAATTTTCACAGAGATCTTCACAAATTACCAAGAAGAATCATTCGACACAAATGGCCGACAATGAAGGCCACTTCACTCATAAAACCATTTAAAATTATGCTACCCTTGTAAGACCCCAAAGGCCTTCCTCTTTGTAAGAATCGCCTTCGGCATAAAAATATAAGAAGACACGTTGCATTTATTTTAATATTTATAATATATATTCATACATATCAATAACACACACACACACACACACACACACACACACACACACACAGGATAGATGATATTAATCATATTTTAATACTTAAATGGAAAGAGAGGTTATCTTAAAAATTGTGTGTATTTTTTTTTGTAAAAAAACATAAAAATAATGTCAATTTTAAAACATGTCCTCATGTATACGGTTAATCCTTTTATGAAATTTAAACAACATTTGTATGGCTTGTGAACATTTATGGGTCAGACATTTTGTCTTGAGAATCGCCACAAATTGCGTGCGCATAAAGAGTTTTACTTCAATTTAATTTAAATATTAATGTTTACTGAGGCTAAGAATGGTCAACGGTTGAAGAGGATAATGGGAGCTCCAGAGCGTGTATGGAGATCCATCCATCGTAAATCATCGGGAGTAATTTTCATTAACTATTATACTTAACGACCTTTATGAACATATATGCAAAATATGGAACCCTACACAACATATAATTTTTTTGACCAAATGGCTCAACTAAATATGGTGTCATGGAACAATATGATCATAGGATATGTGCACAATGGTTTGATAAATCCTTCAAGAATCAGTAGGATAACATATTTAGCAAATGTAAAGTAGAACTCAACAACTTTCCCGTATCCTCCTAGATTTTACCAAAATGGGAACTTTTGAACATGATATATGGATTTGAACTTTTGGGGATGAGATGTGGTGGCAACATAAAATCTTCCACTTGACACAAGTGACCATGGGGTCCATGAATGTGGCAAAGAAGGTGTAGCTTGAAATGCATCAAAAACATTTAATTAATCCTACAAGATCCAACATTACTTAAGGATATGAAAATTGGGATAACCTTTACTTAAGGATATGAAAAAGGCATTATTGTTGTTTTTTCATGCAAAAACAAAAAGGAAGTTCTCAATAAACATTATAAGAAAAAAATATGTGTGCATTTGACTCGGGTTAGTAAGGTACATGTATTGAAAGGAAATTGTACATGATAATTTTTGGGATTATGAAGGTATAAAGGCAGTGGATGGGAAGGAAAGCAAGCAAACATACTCATCCCATTAATCATTCAACAATCAGTCCCGATTGTGGAGGGATGTCAATTTTTAAAGGAGGTATCCACTCACACATATGAGATGCAATCATTATTCCAAATTTTAGTTGGGTACTCATATTATTTTGAAGAGGAAAGATCTTAGAGATGGAGAGTTAGTATCAAATCATTGGTTATAGGAAAGGACTTAGGTGTTCAAAAAACGATAATCCTCGACATTCTTATTCTCGTCTCCCAAATCCACTATAATTTACAAATGATTTATACGATAGGAAATTCAATAGAGATGCCTACAAAGTCAATTCAAGGAGAAATTGTTGAATCAAAATTACATGAAAGAATGGGGTGCATGAGAGGTGCTTGTGGCTTGAATACAAATGGTAGTGGATACGAGTGATAAATGTGCGACAAATTTTTAGCTTAGTTTCAACCATTGGGAGGAAATAAAGAAAGTCATCATAACTTTGACAACTTCAAATTCTCTCAATAACTTATAATTTGAAATCATGTATATGAGAAGTATCATGTTGATTGTTTTTATATGGCCTCATTCTAATTGGATTGTTGCGACGGGGTTCAAAAATATTTACAATTTATAATATGTTTTCTTGACAATTAATGCTCTATTAGCTTATTTTTAAATTTGACGTGTAAAGTTGGACTCTCACAACCTCTTGCTAACATCCTCTAACATGGACATCCATCAAAACACATTGAAAAATGATCTTTTCGATGTAGTCATGAGTGCCCTTATACACATTTAAGTAAAATGAGAAACAATACACAAAAACATTAATTATTAGACAAAATGCCTCACTAAGACATGATCTTATGGACTCGTAAAACATGTTGGATATGCAAAACACTAGGTCTTCCTAAAAGGCCTTTGACTCTTTTAGGTAAATGCATATGGAAGGTGTAAAGCCGAACACCACAACCTTTTTCAAGATCTTCCTACCCATGCCAAAATGAGAGATTTAAAACATGGAATGAACCTCCATCATAGCATAATGGAATGTCGCTTTTTATAGATGCATCGCGATATCCCAAAATACATGTATCCAAAATGTGGAGGTATACACAATGCACATGAACTGATTGACAAAATGCCTTAAAGTATGGACATCCAACAATGCATAATGGAGAAAGGACATTCGTTAGATGTCAGAGTTATAAGTTCCCTAATGTATATGTACACAAAACGTGGAAGGATGCAAAAGGCACGTGAATTGTTCAAAAAAGGTCATTAGGAAGAGATGTGATCTCTCGACCGTAATGACTTCGGGATATGTATAAAATGGGTTTGTTGACAAGGCATCGGAAACTTTAAAAAACGTAATCGGTAACGTAAAGCTAAAATTTGCAACATTTTCCACAATCCTCCTAGCTTGTGTCAAAATGGGAGCTTTAGAAAAGGCATGGGCATTCATCATAGCATAATGTGAAGTTGATTTTTGTTAGTTGTAATTACAAGTGTCATATTCTCTGGAGCTATCTCTGCATCTTAGATAAAAACCTGGAACATTGGGATGGGATAAAAATCCATAAAAATAGCAAAAAAAATGCCTCAACCAAATGTGGTGTCATAGAATTCTTTCATAGCTAGATATGCACAAAATGAACTTGTTGAAAATGCCTTGGATATTTATAGAAAAATGCAAATCACGGTGTGAAAACCAACCTTGCATTTTTTTGCTAAGCATATTCCCAAAATGCAAAAAGTTTCGAGATTTGGAACAAAGTATGCAAATCTATCCAAGAATACTTGTAAGTGAATTATAGATATATGTTATCATAAGTGCGAACATATCCTTCACAAAGTAATTATAGGTGTATTTTTGTCACATGTTGTAGTTGCAAATGTTGTACATTACATATGTATACAAAATGTGGTATGTACAAAAGGCTCACAATTTGTCGATTTAAGTGCATAATGCAAATATGGTTTGATGACATACAACAAGGCACAATAGGAAGTGTTTTTGGCTAGATGTAGTCAGATTAAGCTAACACACATTTTAGCACAAATTACAACTCCAACAAACTTGACATTGTTATACTCTTTGGCTTAGTTTTCCACTCATGTGTAATTCTAGTAAATAATTACAATTACCTTCCCATCGTGATACATTTCATATGGTGGAACCTTTTTATTTTCTTCAAAGGCTTTTGCTATTAAAGTTTCTCTATAGACTCCCATTAAAATATTTTCACCCCCTTAAAAAAATATGTCTTCGACATTATATGCATTAGCTTGATCCACTTAGGTGGAGCTTATCAAGGAGCCAAAGGCTTAAAAGTGTTGAACCAAACATCATGCGATGAACAAAAGAAGTGGGCAAAATCGCATTGTGTTTTTCAGATATATTTTTCCCACTTCTCTTCTAGTTATCTATAAACACTATTTTCAATCACTAACTTATTTTCATGTTGCAAACTACATATAAAGAAATTGCTATAGTTAGAAAGTTAAATGTGTAATGTGATCATTGATGTGTTCTCATTTTTACTATAAAAAATAAATTTAAAAAATGAACTTTACGCCTTCATTGACATGGTGCTCTAGAGTTTGAAGTTTGGGATCATTTCTAATAATGTTGTTATTTGCACGCACTCCAAGATAATTTACATCCAACATTGGTGAAGTGTCATAAGCTCTACACAAACATACGCATCTCCTTATAACCCTAGATTAGATTTTGATTCGTGTATATATTTGTTCCATCCTTTTTGGCGAGTTGTTATCGTTTGAGACATAATCCCAAGGTTAAGACTAAGATATTATTATATTCACCAACTTATTCTTCTACCCAAACTTCCATGTGGTCTATCCCCATATTGAGCTTGAGATATGGAACTGACATTATACTAATGAGACCCCTAACATCCCTAGACGTCCTGGTCAAAGTTGGATGTTGTGGGTGTGGGCCCTCTTGATAGATTTATAGAATACATATCCGCAGACTGAAAGTTAGAGTGTCTAGGATAGAGATCAATAATTCCTATATGATTTCTAGATATCATTAAGTAGAAATTAGAATGATTGAAGCTCGATTCTCTTTGAGTAAGATCGAGAGCAAAACAAAGAGGATAGATATTTGCACCTATCAGATTCTTAGGCCTCGGAGTAAGAGATGAAAGAGCCTAGACCTTGCGATCTGAAACAAAAATAAATATGTGGTGAGATGACTGGTATATTGGTATTTAAGACATTGTGTATTTAAATGTGGTTTATAAGATAAACAATAAATAAGTGAAAAGAAGAAAAATAGTGAATAAATCAATACAAAAACATTAGACTTTGGATGATTAATGGTGAAAAATACTCAATAATGCTAGCTTTGCCTTTGTTAGTCAAATGATTTGATAGATGGGATTGTAATTGGAAATAATGATATCGGTTTGCAACATATGCAATCCCATCGACCAGTGTTTTGAGTCAGAACTTGCAATTAAATATATTTTAGGCATTTACAAATTGAATTGAGAGTGGTTGACGTACCATTTCCCAACAGAGCCCTTCTTTTGATAGTTTGAATAAAAACTTACATTTCACTTTTGTCAAATGATTTTTAACTTCTATTTTTTTATGGGAAAATTTTAAATCGCGCTTTTTGGATGGGTTCACAAAATTTCTGACGGGCCAGGGTTATGTGACAGAGCAATTTTGAATGTTGATACCAACCCCACCGGGTCTAGAAATGCAACAAAAAATATTAGAGGCTCTTTGCTTACATCACGATCGAGACGGACAAGAGTTTCGACAGATGTAGTTGTTTGTGCTCTTGTAGATATATATGCAAAATGCGAAAGTATGCAAGCATACAAATTGCTTGATCCGAATTCTTGAAATAAATGTGGCTTTGTGGACTACATTAATACCAGAAATGTACAAAATGGGTTTGTTGAAAGGGCCTTGGAACTTTTCTACAAAATGCAATCGATAGGCGTAAGCCTAGACTTTACAACCTTTGTTAGGTTCCTCCCGTAAACACCTAAATCGACCACACAGCTTTTACTAAATTGCACTAATTATCCTCTTTCTGTCATTTCATTATAATTAGTGATTTCTCACTAATTAGCTAATATTGCTCTTTATTTCGGTCAATTAAATACATTTCGTTAATTAACTAGCCTTCCTTCATCCTGGATGCCAATTAACGACACTTCGTTAGTTATAATCCTCTTTTAATTAACTATTATTAGCTACTTAAGCCTTTTAATCTCGTATTTGATCAATAAACCTTCTTATTGTTTAAATCTCCTTTCAAACCCTTCAAATTCTACTATTTTTTTAAAATCATCTCCAAATGGCTTCTATAAGCTTAATTTGGCCTATTAATTAATCCTAGTTGATTAATTAAATCATCCCCAACTCCCATGAGTTGCTAATCTCTAATTAATCTCTTCTAATCATGCTTATCCCTTTCTAATTTTACTTTACCTTTATCCCACATTCACTAGGTTGCAAGCTTCTCCCAAATTAGAAAGCTATATAAACAACCTAGTACCTTCCTTCCAATCTTACACTAGTGTTACACCTTTACACTATTTGCATATGATAAGAGCATTTCAACTTTGAAAAGCTTATTGATCAAGCATCCCCTCTATCCTCTACTTGCAAAGAGTAGTAAGAGAAGAACCATACATGGCAATCAAGCCATATTGGTGAGATCTCTTCCTCTTCATGGAGATAACTTCCTTTGATCGCACATAGTCACATTCGAATCAACAAAAGGAGTACCTACAATCAAAAAGCCCATCAAAAACATCAAAGGATGGCTTAACATTTCATGTTAATTAGATGCATTAGTTAGCTTTTCCTTTTCTATGGCTTTATCACGATGCTTTGTTAGATTAGCTTTGTTATTGAGACTACTTGGTGTTAGTTTCTATTGATTAACTTAGCTTGGTTTAATCACATGCATACACCTCCCAACCTTTGTCAAAATGAGAGATTTAGAATAGGGCGTCGACATCTCTTCTGGCATAGTTTGCAACTCATGTGTGATTGTTAGTTTTAGATATAGGAATAACTCCTTGGTCGCACAACTCTCACTACATAATTTCCTCAATTTTTTGAGCATAGAGCTTTTTTTGTCGGTTGTAAATTTATTTCGAATAACTATTAAAAATATATGCTAGATTTGAAATTAGGAATATTGATGGGCACAAGGGTGTGGCTCACTGGTGTGGCTCGAATGCTCGCCACCCACCCAAGGTCTAGTCCCCAACCTGTGGGATCGGTTACCCTTGCATTTATACAACCGATGGGGAGGACCATCGTTGGGTCATTAACACTGTAGTATCTAAAAAAATTAGGTCATTGGGTCATTTAACCAACCACTAAAAACAAGAGGGAGAAAACAAACACTATATTTACACGATAAAGAAAATTGCATCTCGCATGATTTGTTGACACCACAAGATCGATAAGTAGATTTTTCGCCTTTACAACCGTTAACACAACATGATTTTTCCAGATTTAGGATATGGAGTATCCCACATGGTGCCCAACAAGGAATTCTTCACATTGCCACATGCCTTTTACCACCAAAATTTAATAGGCCATGACTTGGTGCAACGATTTGGTTGACATGAATGAATTTCACGATGGCGGGAAGGACTCTAGTCTCGAATGTAGTAGTTGTTGGAATCTCCTCTGTCCCATGCATCGTCGCATGTCCTCATTAGACCATCTCAATCGTCCATTATCTAACGTGTGTCAGTATGAACAACTCTTTAACCGGTAGAATGAAATGCCTATCGACATAATTACTATCTAATATTTATAAATAATTAAAACATAACTATAATATAATTATTTATAGTTATAGAAAAGAATTTGTAATTATAAATAATTATATTATATTTTAAAAAATCAAATGAAATTTACGTTATTTTTGTACAATTTAATAGTGGTGCAAATATAAGTTTAGCGCGCTTATGGGTGGCATAAATTAGGCACAAACATGACACAACAATAATGCAAATGAAAATATTTAGTCGCTTCATTTTTGTACTACTTAAAAGGACAATGAATTGTCCCAAAAAAAACACAACCACAAATGAAATGTCAAATTCTAATGCAATTTTCACCCTAATAGTAAGCAATTTTTACACCAGTTCCCTATTAAACATATCATCTCCAATTCCAAATTAAACATATCATCTCCAATTCCCAAACATTTTGTGCCAATTTTCCCCCTTCCCTCTAAGTGCTATTTGCAGCTGTCCCTGCCCTCTTCGTTCACTCACATATGGCCTCATCTTTTGGTATGCAGCCTTCCTATTCAATTACATCGGGAATACTGCAAGAATGCTCTGTGAAAAATGGTCTTAGCTTAAGTATAAGCGGATTAATGGAAGGTGCCCCACAAATCACCTACACAATTGCTGAAGAGTTCTTCTCCAAGCTCGCTGCTATCTCACTGAAATTTAATACCTTGCATCTTATTTCTAAGCTCACCTTGCCATCTAGGTTCCTCCCAAGTGTGGAGGAATTGAAATACGTGTGGACAATATTCAAGCCTGCCCTGGTCCTCTCTGAGATTGATGCAGAGGCAGAGTTTTGCCCCAGAAGTAGTGCAAGATGTCAATAAAAATGGTCAATCTTAAATTTGACGTCCATTCTATCACTACAAGTAGTTTTCCATTTCCCACTACCCTGTATTTATTCTTAAAGTTTCTTACTAAAAATGTACTTGGTAAAAATGCAGGGCTCCTATTTTAAAGAAACGATTCATTTTATTCTTGTCACTGTATTATGTCAATTCCCTTACTGTAAAAATACGATCCCAAGAGTCCTAGAGACACACGGGCCTAATTATTCTTTACCAATTGTCTCATGAAATGTTTGGAAATGTGAAATATGATTAAACAAAATATTTTTTACAAAATGTGTATATAGAGCCATCTATTGTTAAAACTTATCAAATGTTATTTTCTACCAATCTGCTTCAGGTAAAGCACATAGAAGAGCCATTCTATGTAATAATATTGCAGGTCAATCAGTATTAACAACTGAATCAATATCAGGGAGAGCTTTCGTTTTCAGGTTATGCTCATAACCAATACATTTTATGGTAACACATTTGAAACGAATGCACAGAAGTTGCTTGTTATGTGCAAATTCAATTTGTTCTCTGCAAACTCCCAATTGATGTCATGACACTTTCTATGTATTCACAGATGTCATGAAACTTCTATTTATTCACAAATGAATAAAGAATTCAGTAATAAACAACACGACTTTACAATGTCAATGATATTTTATCTTCCCAAGAGATTTTCCTCTTTCCAAGGACAGGCTTCACAATTTTTTTTGAATTGTTCTTCAATATGGCTGGTCTTTTAACAGTTCCCAATCCAATGTTCTCAGGAAAAGGCTTGTTGGATTGAACAAAAGCTGGGTTCATTATCCTCCGTGGCTCCAAGATATTTTCAAAAGCTAACTGATCCTGCAAATATCACGGATTAAGAAATCAGCTACCAATATATTGATGTGAAAACCAAAACTAATGCTAGTGCAATGTACAATTCTTACAATCTTGGAATTATTGTAGAGACCGAGCGATAAATTGGCATCTGGCATGCTCTCTTGGAAGGCAGAAGTCTTCTCATGAGTGGGTGCTGCAATTGCATACTGGAATTTGGTAGTGGCAGTTGTATGTTCATGGGTGGGTGCCATTGTATATTGAAATTTGGCGGTGGCAGTTGCCTCTGCAAAGGTGGGTGTCATTGCATATTGAAATTTGGCATTGGCAGTTGCCTCCTCATAGGTGGGTACAATTGCATTTTGAAAGTTGGTAATGGCAGCTGTCTCCTCATAAGTAGGTGTCATTGCAGATCCAAATTTGGTAATGGCAGCCGTCTCCTTGCTGATGGCTTCCACAGCTACAGATTCAAATTGATCCATAGGTCGACTAGTTCTTGTATATTGGTTCATAAGACCATTTTCACTGGCTTTTGAATCAGGAGATGTTTTCTTCAGCATCCTGTACTTCTGTTTCAGGAATCTGAGAGCAGCAGAATAGAAATTATGAGAAGCCAAACATACTCAATCTATCTACAGAGTTCATTTGTAACATGCGATCACATTAATCAGAGGACAAAAAATATTTATTCCTCACAAATAATCAAGAAAGATTAAAAAAGATTCAAGATTTCACAAATGAAGAAAGGATATTCTCAATATATTGACAAATTCAGTTCGCAAACTTCAAAATAAGCATCAGAGCATCAAGTTCACAGACATCAGAATAAGCATAAGGGCATGCAGTGCATGCAAAGGTTAGTTATACAATCACAAATAACCTTAATGCGTATAATTTTATAGCTGAAGTTTAGCAAAGTTGTTGCCAAGTCTATGTCAAGTGAATTTAGTGACCACATCATGAAAATGATGATGGTGGTGGTGATTAGAGTGCACAAAGTCGATCGATGGTCTATAGGAGCTGTAAGAGGGTTACTGTTAAGATGGGATTTGACAAAAATAGTTTTCATCTTCTATGTTAAAGACCATAAAGTTGACCGATGGTTTATAGGAGCTATCAGAGGTTTATTCTTAAGATGAGATTTGACAAAAATGTTTACCTTCTATATTAAATAAGATTGCAGGTAAGCCAGTGTGATATAAGATTTTTTTTTTTTTTTAATTGAAGATGCTTCTATTAATAATACAAAAATACAAAGTCTAAATCAATAAACAATTACAACCATGGTCAAGCCATAAAACCAAATGTACAAAACATTAAAAGTCACAGTATCTGATAAGTCTGGATTGCTGTCCGAGAGCATTGGTACTGAGCACTCCACGCAAGCATCGTTGGAGGTTGAGGTGTGTATTAAAATTTGGTTAGGTAATTTAGGTTCAAGTATTGTTTGAGTGAGGTCTGAGGTTTAAATCAATGGTTTTTTTTTTTTTTTTGGTGGATTGGCAAGGTCCAATTTACCTAGGAGTTTAGTCTTGAGGTCGAAACTCCTGATACAAAATTTCTGTCTACCTGATTTTGATCTTAAGGTCAAAATCCTTAAACACAAATTTAAAAAAAAATGGAAAGACATCTCCTGACAGACTTTCAAAAGGGCGGGGCTCAATACCCTAAAAACAACCCAGAAGCAACTCTGAAACCTAATAGGCTATAAAATAAAATGCATACATGAAATTCTCCTACAAGTGTCTTCCAGAGGAACTTTTACTCCATATCGCTTAAGACATTATACCTTCGATTCTAAGAATGAAGAATTGAAATGGGTTTGCTTTTACTGACCTGACCACACCTATCAGATTATCTTTCTTCAATTTCGCTGTCTGCAACCGCTTTCTTACTTTAAGAACCTCCTGCAATTTTAAACCCAAATGCAAAAACATTCAAAACCCTAAATTATAGCCAGTCGCCTAATTTAAAACCAAACCCTAACCTTCATCAATCCCAAACCCAAAATTATCTTAAATAAAAATACAGTTACTACAAACTCGAACTGTGATTATTTCTTTTTGACAGAGCTACCCACATACCTTCTGCAATTGAAGGTATTCCGGCATAAGATCAGCATATTTCAATGCCATCTTTCTCTGCTCTTCATCCTCTCTCATCATTAACTTTTGCTTATTAAATGCCATTGCCTGTGAATAAAAACAAACAGACGGAGCCGCGAAATACCCAAATCACATATGTAACAGAAAATCCTAGGGTTTAAGACGGGGTATTTATTAAGCTGGCAAATTGGCAAAAAGCACATAAAGAAAGAAAACAGAAAATAAATCGCAAGGGTGCAATGCATGTTGGCGGGCCTGTAAATTTCAAAATCGAAAAGATTGGCCATTTATCTGTAGATAGAGCTGAACCAATTAAAGAATTATTTATTTTAATAAATGCATGTCGACCCAAACTAAACAAAGAACTGAACAAGTAGTTGTGATAAATGGGCAGAACTCTTAATTTAGAGAAGAATGAAAATTTCGGCTGCAACTGCTTCTTGATTTTTTATTTTCATTTTCACAGCTTTTTTATTTTTAGGTTTCTTCCGACGCCTCATTTTCACAGCTTTTTTATTTTTAGATTTCTTCCGTCGCCTTGAAAGCTACTGTGGAAGGAATGTCTGTTCACATATTTCTATTTGTGGTGTAGGAGATCTAACTCAGTAAATTAGGCTTGGATTTTGCAAGGTGTTTAGACGTTTTTAATCATTTTTAGATATTAAAATACAGCCACTTTTAAAATATACTTTTAAAATATAATTGCCATGATTGACATGTAAAAATATAATTTAAACATTAAAATGACATATATATTACAAATTTAACTTATGTATATATATGTATATGTATATCTATATATAAATAAGTGTGTATATATATATTTAATACACTTAATTATTATATATATATTTTTATATTATGAGATTCATGAAAATACAACATAAATAAAAATAATTTTTTTGAAATATAAAGAAAATAAAAATAATAGAAACTTAATACCTTATTAATGATTATGAAATAGAAACATCTATTAATTTTGATTTTCAATTTGTTTCGTTAGACTTTTTTAGTTTTATTTGTTTTTTTGTTTAGCTTTTTATATTGATTTTGATTTGTAATTGTTTTTTCGATTATAAATGTGAAATTTGAAGATTGAATTTGCTTCAAATGGAACTTGGATGTAGGGCGCTAGCACTCATTTTCTACAAAATTCATTTTGAGTGAGTCATTTTTTTCATTTTCTTCAATATTTTTTTAAAATTGTAGTTTGAAATTTTATTATTTGCAAAATAAAAACTTGGAACTAAGTATACACACATGGATTTGATGTACTGCAAAATATGCATTAGCTTTCCAATTTACAGTATCAAAGGAGGATATGAGTATAATTTACATGCTCGGAACATTTTGCAAATGTGGACTCTTTCCTAAAATCCCAATCGATCAACTTCCCAACAAAACAATCTACCCCGACTCTAGAGATATGATATTGTGATTAGGTGGTTATGGATTCATATTACTCAATAGTCCATAGTCCATACTCATTTCAAAGATATCCACCCCCAAAAGATTTTGATCTATTGTTTTCTCCTTTATTTTGGAAAATATAACTTCAAATTAAATATTACTTTTACATGGGTGATGCCTTCTCACTTTTTTATTCATTCATTTTTATGATGACATTGATAACATGATACAAAGAAAAGTTGTTTTTCTCGGAGAATTTTAGGTTCTAAATTACTCGAGATTTACATTAGAATGATTTGATAATCATTCATTTAGTAGTCCATATCTACTCAGTATGTACATGTTAGCAAATGTTTAACTTTCTTTAAAACAATACACTCCACTAGGTAAAAGTTAACATATATATTGATGCATTTCTGAAACATTCCACGGTACTAACATCTAAATAAAATTTGTAGTGATGTTTTATTTCACATGATGTTTATATTCTGTTAAATATTTAGAAATATTATGCATTTAATTTTATAATAATTTATTTAAATTTAATTTTAGAAAGTCATTTAAATTTATTTTTTCAATCTTGTGGATGTAAAATTTTACTCATTTTTGTATTTTGTAATAGTTATTATAAAAATAAATTTGACGTGCATATTATATTTTGAACGTCAAATGACATCCATATAATTTTTAGACCATCAAAGAAAATTATTGTGACATGTAACATTGAACGTCAAAATCCAACACTTCATCAAGTTGAATTTCAATGTTTGTTCCTCCAAAATTTAAACATAAGCTTCCTCTCATTGATTTTCGGGAAAAGCTGCTTTTGGGAAACATTTTAATTTATTTGTATATTTTAAAAAAAAATTGTTGTCAATTTTGCTTTAAAAAAAACAAACTATCAATCGTCTCCTTAACGTCCCGGCTAAGTCCACTTCAATGAGACAAACTGACGTTGCGGGCGGGCAATATAAAACTTGTTCGGCTCATGGAAGACAAAATGACCAATGGGTTTGACCAACTCTTCCATCTCTACGAATTAATTTGCAGTGTTAGGGGCCTTGAGGATGAACAATTCATGAATCTTGATGGTTCTCAATGATTGTTTTCTCTTGGAATGTACGTGGGCTTACTGAACCGACCCGTAGATACACGGTTCGGGACAGTTGTCAAAATTTTGGTCACATGCATGTTCTGTGTCTTCGGGAGGTTAAGCTTACTGGATTTCTTCTCTAGTCAACAACTCGTACTATCTCGGCCAGTACCATTTGTCATCATTCCAATCATGAGCCTAGGAAAGGGGGCGTTCTTACTCTTCTTTCTCCTTCCTTGCAACAATCTATTATTTCTTGGGGCTCTGACCCATCTCATCAAGTTGTGTGGTCCCTTTTTTATTTACATAATCAGATTATTGGTATTGCTAATATTTATGCTTCCAATGATGTTGTTGAATGAGCTCTTCTTTGGTGGTGGCTGGTTGATGAATTACCCGATGCTCATTGGATCTTGTGTGGTGATTTTAACATGGTGGAGTCTCACGCGAGGATAAAGTGGGCCGCCTTCCTATGTGGTGGTGTGTTAGAGAACGTGAAGCGTGGTTCTACATGTGCAACAAGCTTGGAATTTTTTACCCTAATCACCGCTTTAGACATACCTCTGATGCAACTTGGTTTACCTGGACCAACTTCAAGATAGGGTTAGGATAGGGTTGTCAAATGGCTTGATCAAGCTTTCCTTCGGAAGCAACAAGTGTTTTCTTTCACCACCAATTTTGGTGACCAGCTTTACATGTTTGGGAAGGAGCTTTACTTTCTGATCATTCTCCCATGTTTTTGGAAATCGAATGGCTCTAGACTCCCATAAGGCCTCGAAATTCTCAGTTCTATCTTAACACGACCCATCTTCACCATCCAAGAACTATGGAACACATCCTATGTATCTAGAACTTGGTGGAATACCCCTCTGGTATGTATGGGTGGATTCATTGGTGGCAAGAGGCCATTGTTAGAACTACAACCTTCCTTCGCATGTATGTACAATATGCTACTTTATTCTGATAGCAAGATCACAAAGCTTACACTCAGGAATATGCCAAAAGCTTGAGGGCTCTCCATCGCTCGCCTTTTAGCACTAATCTTCAAACCGAGGTCATGCTCTAACATCACAAACTCATGATGGAAGAGGTCTACCAAACCCGTAGGGCTCAAATAAGAGCTCATCTGCATTGGCTCAAAATTGGTGACAGAGTGACCAAAGAGTTTTTGCCTTCCTTCGGTCTCGTCACGCCTCCAGTTCGATTCGAGCTATTCAAGGTGCTTTAGGTCGGCTTATCGACCTTTCGGATGTTCTGTAGGCTTTTGTGCACCACTACCATGGTGTTTTTACTACTCAACCCTACACTTTAAAAGAAATATTGCCTTGCTTTGTAGTGCCTTAAGGTAGTTCCTGCAAATTTTTTAATTCCAAAGGGTTTCCTACAATCATGCCCTTTTCTGTTGATGATCTTAAGGAAGTAATCATGCAAATGAAGGCAGACAAAGCTCCTGACATTGATGGATTCATGTGTGAGTTCTATCAGGTGTTATGGGATATTGTTGGTCTTGACCTCCATCATGTCTATTGTGAAGCAATGGAGACCAATTCTCTTGGTGCTCTGATCAATCAGGGCAATATTAAATTCATTCCTAAGTCTGGAGATCCTGAGCTCATCACTAGTTGGAGACCGATTACGCTTTTGAATGTGTCATACAAGATCATCGCTAAATCCCTGGCTCTAAGGATCCACAATCTCTTGCCTCTTATTGTGCATAGTGAACAAACTGGATTTATTAAGAGCAGATTCATCTTGGATAATATTATTGTTGTTTGGGAAGGCATGGAGTGGGCCAGAATCTCCAAGAAAAAGCCCTCTTCATCAAGATTGATTTCAAAAAAGCTTATGACAGAATTGAATGGCCTTTTATCACAGCCATGCTTCAAGCTCTTGGGTTTGGCCCTAGATTCATTCACTTTGTTAATATGCTTTTCCAAGATGTTACTGCTAGGCTTACCATCAATGGAGTGCAATCTGATATGTTTGAGCTTCATAGGTCTATCCGAAAGGTTGCCCCTTAGCACCGGCTCTCTATGTGCTTGTTGTTGAGGGTTTTAGCTACCTTCTTGCCAAGTCTCTGCTTAAGGGTTAGTCAAGGGTATCTCTCTCCCCAATTCTGAACAACAACTCATTAATGGGCATTTTTTGATGATTCCTTTTTAACTTTGGAAGAAAATGAAGAGACTGTCACTAATGCTTTTCATTGTCTAGACATTTTTGTTTAGCTTCAGGGTCTTCCATTCAATGGAAGAAGACTCAATGTTATGACATCCTGGATCCTAGACCTCCATGGTTGGAAGGATTTACTTGGCAATGGATTCAACCTAGGGTGCAATTTAAATTCCTCGACATCCCCTTGCTTTTTAAGTTACTCCTGCTACCCTATGGTCCTATGTTGTTCAACGGGTTGAGCAAAAAATTGCCTATTGGATCACCAAACCCCTCTCTCTTGCTGGAAAATTTCAGATCCGTTCAAAGGTGTTAGCTACTACACACGTTTATTATTCCTCCTGTTGGGCTCCCTCTAAGGCTTCTTATGCCAAGCTGGAGAAATTACTTAGAGATTTCTTGTGGGTAAACACCAATGGTCATAAAGGTTTTCACAGAGTGGCTTGGGATATTTGTTGCTCTCCCAAAGATGTTGGGGGTTTAGGGCTAATTGACATTCGGCTCCAAGGTATTGCCCTTAGTGTCAAATGGATCATTTGGGGTTTAAGGGTCTAAGGATTAAAAAATCTTGCCTTCACTACTTTGTATTTGTCAAGGCACTCCTTTTGGAAAACAATCTTGGAAAATTTTGGGGTTTCAAAGCTTACTGCTCTCTCCGATGCTTGTTAAAATTGGGGGAAATTTTGTTATGCAGAGTATTTGGAAGGCGTGGAGGTGTCAAACCCCACCTGATATGGGTCGGGATGGCTTTAGAATGGGGATTTCCATCAACTCTCATTCCATATGGTGGTCTTTTGTTCTTATTTTTTATAATGTTCCCTTTTCACATGCAAGTTATGGATTAAAAGTCTTCGACTTTTTAAGCATGGTATCAAGTTGATAGGTGATCTATTTTGCAAAGCCTCCCATTCTTGGAAACCCTAGGTGCTCATTAAATCTCAATTCAATCTCAATAATGGAGATAAAAATCTATTCAAGAAGTTCAGAATGTCATACATGTTGAAGTGCTTCATAAGGTGGGAGTCTCTCCTCCTACTCATTTGTGGCGAGACTGGCACTGACCTACAACGAATCCCTTTAATCGGTATAAACCCGACTTGGTTATCGCTTTTGGCTCTTGCTCACATTCCTTATGAAAAGTTGAATAACTACTGGAAGATTAAATCCCCCATGGTTTGGAAACACAGTTCAATCTCATTTGGAAGGCCCACATTGAACCCAAAAAGGCTCATTTCCTTTGGTCTATTTTATACCAAGGTTTGTCGGTTTGTAAACGTCTTGAACACTTGGGAGTCTGCTAACCCCTATGTCTTGTTTGTCACTAGCTCGAGTCTCTTTTACATCTGTTTTGGTATTTTCCTCTTGTGTAGTCGGCTTGAAGTGGATTCATTCCCTCTTTCAACCCTTTTGCCTTGAACCCTTCACCTAGAAAATTGTCTTGTTGGGGGACTCGACTTGCTTCCTGCAAAATTCACATTTTGGAAAAAATTCATGCAGAAATTCTATTTCAAATTTGGAAGATTAGAAATGAATTTATTTTTAATCACACTATTCTTAACATGGAATTTTCTACGACTGCTAAAACAAGTATTATTTCTTATGTTTTTCTTCAGATCCAGGACCGGTGGAGAAAGTCCACTTGGAAGTGGAGCACTTGCAGGATCTCCTCTCCCACTGGGGAAGTGCCCTTACTCAATTTGTCAGGGTTTCTTTCTCTGCACACTGTCATTCCCAACCTCGGTAGCGTTCTCCACCCCGATCTAGTTCTCAACCCCGCGGTCAAGGTACCGACAATGGCTTCACTCTCGGGCTTGGTGGAGCCCCTCCCCCTCGGCGGGGGATGGTGGTGGTGAGGACGGGTGGGGGCTCCTCCCCCTCCCAAGATGGCGATGGCTCACTGGGGTATTCTACCCCCTCGATGGTGGTGGTGGCTCTGGTTGGCCTTCTTATTCTTAGACTTTTGGTTCCAGACGGGGTGCTCTTCCCCTAGATAAATTTCCACACTTGGCATTAGCTATCTCTCCGACGTAAAGGACTCTACGCCCCTCGAGTAGGGTGATGGCTGAAACCTCGTGCTAACCTCTCACGACCCCCGCCGGGTTGGGGAGATGTTCCACGCAGCCACCTTCTCCTCCCCCTCCTCCGACCGCCATGTTTGCTTCTTCTACTTAGTTGGTTGCCCTTATGGATTTTTGTAATTGCTTCATTTGGACTTGTTTTCCTTGGAACATGTTGTCGAGTTTTGATGCTTTTGGGGTGTGACTTCTCACCCAACTTTTTGATTTGAAACCACAATCTACATTTTCATGATATTAATCAATATAAAAGTGCATTTTCAACAATAAAAAATAAAAAACTAATTAAAGTGCTACATTGTAAGGGTTTCACCCCCTTCAATGGGCATTGAATTGTGGTTTTGGTTGCATAGATGAGAATATTCATTTGGGTTTGCCAAATTTATTATTTAAAATATCTATTTTATAATTTAATTCTTTAATTTAAAAAATATTTCGTAAAGACAAATATTTAATTTAATTTAATAACAAAAATTATTATTGGTTATATCATTTGTTACAAATGAATTTTTATAGAATAAATTTATAATAGATATTAAAATTTTCTTTCAAATCAAATTTGGAATTTGAATAACGTCCATAGAATATGAGATATATACAACATATACTCTAATATATATATATATATATATATATATATATTTGATTAGAGGTAAAAGAGGGTTGAGGGGACCCTACCCGTACAAATATTACAACCTGATAAACACGAAGGCCAAGGGGTTAACCATTGAAGCCCATATAGAACCACAAGAGCAACATTTCAAAACATCAAAAAGAAACTACATAGATAACCCATGGAAGAGTAACTAACAACAAGGGTCCGAGTAACTAACAACATAAAACTTATGAAGCAACAGAGTATTAACAAGCAAGAAGAAAACATAATCTAGGAGATCGACCCCTTCATCCTTCTTTTACTAGTTCCCCCATAGTACTCATGCATCCATTCCATTCTTTGACTAAGTCTAGCTATAGTAGACTTCCAGAACTTGTAGTTCGGTTCAACTATCTGTACTTTGGGGCCATTTCCTTCTTTTTCTTTCTCCTTAGCTAATTCCATAGAATGGATCATCTCAGCAAGGAGTTTAAGGTGATGAATGGTACTTTTAACATTGAGAATGTGAACATCTCTTATCTGAAGAATTATTTCCTTCATCTTCAACATTTCATTTTCCATAGCCAAGCTTCTTTCATTAGCATTTTTTAATTGTTCACTCAGAACAATAGAAGACAACTTCTCCACTTTTTCATTCAATTCCCTCAAGTCCATAGACACCATACTGATCTTGTGTCTGTTAATGTCAGTGTCTAACCTGCAATTCTCAAATTCCCTCAAGTCCATGACACCATGCTCGATCTTGTGTCTGTTAGTGTCAGTGTCTAACATGCAATTCTCAAATTCCCTCATAAAAACATTGGATTTGACCGCACAGTCTTGAGCATTAAAGAGTTTATTTTGGGTAGTTTTGAGAGCATGCAAGCTTTCTATAGCCTCCTCCGAGTTCTTTGATCTCTTGCCCTCAGATGCTTCAGGAGCTTTCCCACTTTCCATCTCCTCACGTGATCCCCTTCCAAATCCTCTTCCTCCTGAATTTCACTGGAATCGAATGATTACCTTCCTGATTCTCTTCCGACTCCAAAATAACTTCCACCTTCTCAGCCGAAGCCGAAACCTTCTCCTCCCTGCGCTGCTTCTTGAGGCCGACATTTTCCTGGTGGGATCTAGTTCTTTTTCCATAGGGCCTAGCAGGAAAAACCTCACTACCAATAACCTCCTTGACGTCCAAGATTTCAGAATTCCTTTATGAAGAATCATTCTTTAGGCATGTAGAGGCCCCCAATTTTTCATTTTTTCCAATGAGGGGAGTTCCCAACATGAGTCCCCAGTTTATATAATTTGAATAAACAATGTACTAAAACTAACCACAACAATTATCTTGCCTTCCTATATAGTCTTCCACCGACACCAATAATCATTTTTACGTAAATGAATTCAAATGTTTCCATGTGTGATTTCATTGCTTTTTAAGAATGCTTATAGTACAATATAAAAAATAAAATGCAAAAAGAGGTTTTTTCTTTAATCTCATTCATTGATCCTTTATTCTTAGCTAGGCATAAGAAAGTGAAAAAATAAAAATTAGACTATAGTTTTTTTGTGGAGGAGAGATTGTTGGGTTTTTGTTTTTGTTTTTTTTGTTTTTTGTCTTTTTCTAGTATAATCTTCCACTTGTAATGAGTCAGAAGTAGTTTATTGTTTTGGAAAGCCATTTTTAAGGAGACAGAAAGGCCCAACCTAATGCAAAAAGCTAAAGAATGAATGGATACATGATTCATTGTTCCAGAGCCACATTAAAGGTTAGAAGTGCCCTATGCAATAATTGGAGCAGATGCCCTTCTCACAATTTTACTTAATATTTTTTTCCATCAAGTAAATAAATAAAAGCTACTTGCATTTTTGTCTTTTAAAATTTGCATCAGGATCATAATAAATCAAAAATTTAGAGATACTGTCAAACAAATACTATAAAATTATCACATAAGGATGATAAATATTCCACGGAAGGAGAGAATTAATCTCGGGAGGTGCTAAGAAAACAACAAATATAACTTTTTATAAAAGGTTGCTTACAAGTCCAATTTACCAATATCAAATAGATGATGGGACTCAAACCTGAACAAAGTACCATTTTTTCACAAAGCAATAAAAATGGTTATGTAGCTCCCATGGTTTTGTGAAAAGTGCTATTTAGACTAGGCCCACCAATTTCTCCATAAAAATAATAGACGTTTCCCCCTAAAAATAAGAATAGAGAATTAAATACTTTTTTCCTCAATTATATTCACCTCTACTAGATATACAAGTGACATTATAAAAAATACATGAACCTTTTCCTAGAAAAATTACACACCTCCATTATCTAGAGCTAAATCGGAGAATGGGTAATAATAACAATAAAATCATATGAACTCATAAATATGCCATATTTATTTTTACTTGCAAAAATATTATATTATCTTTTATGTGTATGCATGAAGTTTATGTTGCTATATAATAATATCAATAAATAGGTCAATCGATATTGAATCTTCAGGTAAACCATTTTAATGGTAAGTACTAAAACTAACGAGTAGTAGGGGAAATATTTGGATTTAGGCGCCCAGTGCAGTGTTGGTGCCCTAGGCAATTGCCTAGTATGCCTAGGGCTTAATCTCCCTTTGATTCTTCCTAGGAAATAGTCAATTTTTAGCATTTCGATTGATCTTAGTGAGCTCTCCAAAACATCGCCAAAAGGTTTGCGCAAAAATTAAAATTTAGTGCGAGGCATTTTTTTATTGATCTGTGTTTAGTGAAAATTTAAATTTACTAAATAGATATCAATAACAAAAATGCTACTTTTTATTTAGAACTACTTTTCCTCCAATTTTTTATATTGAATTTGGTGATGAAAATTTTATTTTATGGATCTATTTTATATCACTAAAATTAAATTTGTATTTTGTTGAAGATCTTTTGGATTTTTGTTAACCCCACCCCAAAATGTTCAATATATTTAGTAATAAATTTTTGCTTAAATTTTTCCAAAGTTCTTATTTGTGTTTTCCTTGTTGAAACATTTTTATCTTGAAACTTGCTTAATATTCTTACAATTGAATTTGAATTTTTCCTTAAGATCATTCAATGATTATTTTTGAATTGTAGCCAAACTAATACATCTTTATATATTGTTCCTGTTCTCCTTTGGCTTTTTACACATGCAAATTGATATCAAGTTTTATATATCCACAAAGAAATACCTAACAAAGTAAATATGCAAACAATTTTGGGAATTATTTTTCAGTTTATTCTTGAACAAATAATATGAAACTTCAACTATCTACTATTTAATTGCACTTCTTTTCCTACATGCATGCGTTGTGACCAAGTGACAACGTTTTACTTGCATTGAATGAAACAAGTATAAATCTCTTCAAATGTGCTTCCATGCACTAATGGAGATATATTTTCACTTTATGTTTTTAAATTTCAATTTGAACCAAATGAATTTCATGGATTCGTTGATTTATCAATTTATTTGCAACTACCTATATCTACATACAAATTGAAAATTCAAGATAATGGAATATTTGGAGTGAATACAAAGCAACAAGAATACCATAAAAATCAAAGTTGCTAAAGTTTCAAGTGCATGTTTTAAGCGCTTCATTGTCTAATATTCCTAAAAATTAAGGGGAAAGTGTGTCCAAAATTATGTAACATCTTATGTATCCGAGCTTTTATTTCCACAACAAAAACTTAAAACTTGTTAAGATAAAACACATATTATTTAGTAAGTGATGCGTTGAAAACATGGGAGGCATGTAAGAGAAAATATTTGAATCTTTCATTTGGTTGGATTCATTATTTGTATCATAGAACCAACCATTTTGTTGGTGAAATAATTTGTCACATGAGAAAATTAGGTAACTCTCGCCAATGCTTTGGAATAAGTCCCTCTGCTTGAATGGGGAAGCTCCATTTATTGAAAACAAGGAAATATTTACACTATTATAATTACTTGGGGTGGCCTTTCGATTAGGGATCACACAGGGGTACTTCCTACACCTGTGGAAAATTCTTGTAGAAACTACAAGGGAAGAAAAAGCTTGAGAGAGAGGTATGAAGAGAATAGTAAGGAGGGTTTTGCATAATAAATATTACATAGGAGTTTATTGCTTAAAACCAAAATATATCCATGATTTCAATGAGAAGACACCATTCACATATAACAAGGAACAAAACACAAGAAGCACAAAGTCTCAATGCATAATATTCAACAAGTACATGCTCATGGAGTGTAGTTGAGATGGAGAGGAAACATAGGCAAAGGAGATAGAGGAATTTGATCACTTGTTCCTAGAGAGAATATGGGAGCTAGTAAACAAGAATAACCATCCTTTGAAGTGAGGAGGCTATCCCAATTTATAACTTTATAATGCAATTCTTTGTGTACCCCCACATGACTCTTCATATTACTATTCCACTTGTGACTTTTCAATTATCCTTAGAAGAGACAAATTAAGTACCTCTCTTATAATTTGAGAGATTACTTTTAAATTTTACAAATATTTGATTGTCACTTAAGTAAATAGGACAAAATACCATGATTGCATACAATGAAGAATTAGAAAGGAGGAGAGAAGAGGGGAAAGAATGAAGAAAGGAGAGAAAGGATGCTCCAAAGCATGAATGAAGGTGCCTCCACCCTTGATGAAGATCATATATTATGATGATGAATATGGAATATTGATCTATGATGACCCTTTGCAACACTGTGATGCTCCACCGATGAAGATTGATCCTTTGGAAACTTTTCCCTTTGAGACCTCACTAGAATGATGCACCTTTGTAGCACATTTTAACTTCATTGAAAGGAAAGGTGATGAACCTTTGATCATCAAGACAATGAAGTATATTTTCTCTCATTTGAACAAGTATTAAAACACTTGAAACACTGCAATGCCTCCAAACTATCTAGTTCTTATACAAACAAAGACTGTTGTCCACATAATTTAACATGATGATCCCGACTCTTGGGAAATAGAGAAACCCATGAAATGAGGTGAAGAACATTCCACCCATATGATTAATGGAGGTGAGAGATTAGGTGAAATATGATTCTATCCTCGATCAACTCATCTGATGAAGTGAGAAGCCCACTAAGACCAAAATGCACCATTGTGACCAAAATTGGGGATCGAGAGAGAGTTCCTCTTCTACTTGAGACACAATGCCATTGTCCACCCCTTTGCAAGAATGATTTTGTATTCCATGAAGGTTTTAATTAGTGAGGTATGTGGAGGAAGAACAACCATGACCATTTTGGTCATTTTCTGACACTTACTATACTATTTTATAAGTTCTTCCTAGTGACTAGTTTTGGCAATTTTGTCGAATTGTCACTTTTGAGCATTTTTCCTCTTAGGGAATGAATTGAGTGAATTGAATCCATTCATACTTAGGACTTAATATTATTAGTAATTTTATTGAATATGTACTTAATAAAAATATACATTGGCCATGGAGTGTCACATCGGAGTGAAGATGGTTTCCAAAATTCTACTTCACACCGGATGCTTTACTCCAATTTTTAGGGTTTCTCTCGTCTGATTCGTGAAAATAAAAATTAAACTTGAATTTTTATGTTTTCTTCTTCGGACAGGGAAAAATTAAAAAAAAAAAACATTCATTCATATCTTGAAGCACACTCAAATTCATGAGGAAATTAAGTGCTCATTAGAAAGTTGATTTTCTGTAGTTTCTATCTCCGATTTTGAGGCAATTTGGATCGCTACAACTCCGTAGATATGAGGAGACATTTTTCATGGATGGAAAATTTAGAAGAATGTAAAAATGAATGAGATAACTAATGAGGTTATGTAAACACTCATTCTAAATTCGTTCACATAGGGAAGCTACAGTCCAAGTTTTAGGGCCATCGAGGTGGGGTTTGCAAACAACGAGCAAAAAGGTGTTTTGGCCATGGTGGATGCCTGGTTTTTCTTGAAAACCATAAAAAAATGGAGTGTGATGAGAAAACATGGAGAAACATGAAAAATGGATAAGTATTGAGCCATATTGGTTTTTAAACTCACCCATTCATGCTTTCCTTACCATTTGCTTGTTTTTGAATTCAAATCTTGACCATAGTTGACTAACCGTGGTAGGGGTGGAGTTGAAACTTTCCAAATGGGTTTTAGATGTCCCCATATCCATTACCACATTTAGTAAGGGACAAAGGGACATCAGGGGTGGAAAAATGTGCCAAGGGTCTGATAATCATGAAAGGGGGCATGGGGATGTGAGGTTGAAAACACTTCTCTAACACCCTAGTTTGTAAATTAAGTGATGCAACTCTCCCTCCTCCATGACTATACTTACTAAATGGGTCTCAGACCCCCTCATGTCCCTTACCACATTTATTAAGGGAAAAAAATGGATAAAAGGGTTGAAAAATGCACCATGGGTAGCTTCATCATGAGGAAGGGGCCAACTTTGAAAGGTGAGGTTGAAAACATGTTCTAACCACCCAATTTGTGATTTAAGTGACGAAAACTCTCCCTCCTCCATGGTGGTGGAATTTTGTGTCCCCCATGCCCCTTTGCAAGGGTAAAAGGGACATCAACCCCTCATAAGTGTGCATAGGGTCTTCCCATCACGAGGAAGGGGCCAATTTTGAGTTGTGAGTGGAAGACACATTTCTGATACCTCAAGTGACAATTTAAGTGACATAACCTCAAAGCATGAATATTTCACCATGGTGGTGCATTCATGCATCATCCATGTCCCCTTTGATTTTGTTAAAATGAAAAAATGGACATCAGGGGTCTCCAAGTGTGCATTTGCCACTTTTGGAAGCTTGACTTCACCAAACATTGCCAGAAATAGCCATTCGAGTAGGGAAAATGTTAGTGGCAAATTTTCGTAAACTTGGGAATATTAGAGTTTTTGGAAATTGGATATGGTGAATATTTAGCAGTCTCCTACCACCTAATTCACTATAAATTTTGGGTGACAGGTCACTTGTATGGGTTAGTTTGCCTACTATTTACACATATAAATGAACTTATCAATGTATTTCGCCAACGTTTCGTATCAAATTACACTCATATTCACCGAAGTATAATACTATACATATCACCCAGGTATAGTACATACATGACCATCCAACCTTTTTTACAATATGCGAATGCCATCTACTTCGATATTTCTCATTGTCTAACCTCTTCCATCCAACCTTTGTCTTCCACCTCCATCCATCCAACCTCGGTCCATCCAAACTCAATCTGTCCAACCTCAATCCATCTAACTTCAAGCCATCCAACTTCAATCTGCCCAACCTCAATCCATCCAACCTTAATCCATCTAGCGTCAATTCATCCAACCTCAATCCTTCCAAATTTAAACTATCCAACCTCAATTCGTCCAACCCGAAATTGAATTCGCCCAACCTCTACCATCTAGCCTATTCGTCAAACCCCTAGCCCATATTGGTCTTTTTTTCCCAACCCTTAGCCCGTCCTACCCCATTTTGTCTAACCTCTTACCCCTCCTACCCCTGTCATCCAACTCGATATTGTTCATCCCTGTAGCCATCTTTCAACATTCAATATCTCATGACATATCCATAGATTCTGGAAAATAGGGAAAGAAGGTTACTGCAAGTTCAAAAAATGTAAAAACATTATTTGGCTAGTTTGGCCACTCACAAAAAATGGATCTTGTGTCGAGTTCTACAAAAATATAGGTATGTACTATCTACTAATTTACATAATTTTATTATTACATTTTCCATACTGTATGTCTTGTACAATTTTACTCTTTATTAAATTGAGTATTTTCTCTTTGTACTCTTTTTTATTTCTATGACACTTTATATGTAGACTTATCTCAAACACATCCAGAAACTAATATTTTTTGAGATGCTCCTATTGATGAAAACATTCATTCCCTTGATGACATCGAACTAGGAGAAGATTCATCAAATTCTCATCCAACACCAACATCGGAGGAAGCTTCTACTCCAATGTCTATTTCTAGAAAAAGGAGACATGATGATCAACATATTCCTAATGAGAACCTAGATGCACAAGTTGAAGTAGAAGAAAGTAATAAAAAATATGTGAGAAGAAAGAGGACAAATTAGATAATAGAGGAAAGCATTTCGGTTTAATTGGGCAGCCAAATATCCTTTTATTAAACCCATCGAGCCAAAAATGGTAATGATATTCCCACTCAATGTCGATATAAAATATGTTAGTTGGAAACAAGGGAAAGATCATACAATGCAACTCAAACTAGACACCATTGAAAAACACTACGGGAAAATATATATTTCAGAAAAGTAAAAGGATGGGTGCATAGTAAGATCTCATAAATGGAAAAATGCAAAAGACTACTTGCATGTAAAGTATGTAGAAGAGTATGAAAAAGAACAAAAACGTTTGAAAAATCTAAATGAAAAAGGTGGCACAATTGTAGCAAAATTAGGAAAGATATGGAGACTGAAATGCATGCCAAAAGTATTCAATTTTCTACAATATTCCATATATTGAAAAAGGGAAGACCCATTTCAAATTTCTCAGATAATAAAATTTTGTATCAAGTTATTGGCTTACAGAATGTTCCACAATCACATTGGTCAGATAGCAGTGGATGGGAAATTGCAAAATGTCTTTCTCTGGTGGAAAAGGAGGATTTGAAAGAGGCTATTAAAAATGCAAATTTTATTTCTCTTTCAATTGATGAGGTCATAACAATGGACAATACTTCATGGGTTTGTATTCATGTATATACTTTTTCAAATGAAAAAATAAACCCCATCTCTTAAATATTCATAAAATGAGTGAAAATTACAATTATGAAAACCTTTATAAATTGGTGGTTCAAGTTTTAAGGATATAATAGGTATGGATGATTTTTCCATTGCAACGAAGTTATTTTGTGTTGGAACTGACAGTGTAGTTGTAATGTAGGGGGCCATAAATGGTCTCCATGTCAAACTACTATCAACTTTTTCCCCATTTATGATTGCAATTCATTGCATTTCTCACATAATGAATCACATAGTATACAATTGTGAGCACATTCAAAAGTGTTACTAGAGTGGAGGGGCTGATTTGTGACTTTCATGCTTATTATTCAAGTAGTCCAAAAAGATTTTTTAGAATTTTAGAAATTTACAATCAAATTGATGAAGAAGGAAAAAAATTCTTAAATATGTAGATACTAGATGGATTTTAATGTATGAGCCTCGTGTGTAGAATATTTGAAGAATATCCTTTATTGATAGGTTTTATGTATAAATACTATAGGGAAGTAGATAAAGCTAAATATTTATTGTACCATTTAACAAACATTAAAACTTTAATTATTTTATGTGGTATTTTTACAATGTTGAATGAGCTAAATGTTTTGACAAAGCATGCGCAAGAGCATTGCATCTACATAAAAAACTTCATATGATTGAGAAAACGTGTGTGTATGAGTCAAGATAGTTTATATTTTTAGATTGAAGTTTTTGGGGACATGTTTTTGAAGCCTGGAATACATTAAAAGACCTTAAGAATCCAAGTTGTTACTTAAAATTTAATATAAATGATAATCTATGTATAATAGCTCATGGGAAAGAGATACCACTTCACACTTTTTAGAGAAGAGTAGATTTGGTTGGGTCAAAGTTGGAAGAAGTAAGAGTGACACACAATTTATATGAAATCTGTATTATGTGACATGTGAAACTAAATGAAAAATATTTCTCAATCTTTATCTACGAAGATCCATGAATGATTTAAAAAAGATAAATTACTTAAAGCAATGGGAGTTGTCAATCCACTATTTTGGAATATAATGAGGCGTTCTTGAATTGTCCATCAATAATATATTTGTAAAATACATGAATAGTCTAATGGAACATTTTTGTAAGCGTGAAGAGATAAACAGTGTTGTTGTTGAAGGTATTTTGTAAAAGAAGTTACTCAGTTCTTAGTCACAACATTTTTCCACGACTATGCTAGAGAAATTTCATTTTCTAGACGAGCCAAATGAAAATGGTTCCATTAGAAGACTTTGGAAGAAGCTTTATTCTAGCAAAGTATTTTATGAGATGATTTGAGCGAGTATTTTTGACTATATGAGTTGTGTCAAACTATGATCCTGGGATCTGTTGAAGATGAGAGGGTATTCAATGCATTATCCTTCGTAAAATCAAAAGTTCATAATAGATTGGATAGAAATTTAGAAATTTGTTTGAGATTGTATGTATCCAGTTATTTTGTGGAAAATTTTCCTTATGAGAGAGAAATTACATTATGGAATTCACTCGTAGAAAGAAGAGGAGTAGGTAACATTCTGATTGATCCGGGGATCTAAACACATCCACCGAACACACTACCAATTCAATAGAATTTGAGGACACTTATGAACGGGATACTCCGTGATTGTCAGAATTACCAAAGTCCTGATTTCTTGTATATATTCTTGACAATATTGATAAAATGATTTGATATATTGATATATTTCATATTGATTAATGATTATCAAATGCTCTTAATAGACTATGTTGTTTTACTTGTAACAAATTCATTTTTTATATTTTGTTTTATTATTGTAATAAAGATAGTGATTGATTTATTTTGATCCATCTGTGTGATTAATATTTTATCTCTACATGAAACATAAATCCTTTCTATACTCAAACAAACACACACCAAACATCTAAAACCATGCTTTAAAGTTTACATCTCCAAATAGTAACATAAAAACATTCACAATAAACAAAAATCTGATTACAAGTTTGCATATTAAAATGTTGAAAATTTTCAATAAATGCGATACAATAATAAATATTTCACAATTAAAATTGTATTCATTCTAACAAGAGGCGGATTACTTTATGAAGACATACATGTTTTCATAAAGCATTGTCAGCCAATACAATTACAAAATTATGGGTTATCAATTTCTTTTCAAAGCTTCGGGAAAGTTCTCATATACAAGAACACATTACGAGGGAATCATCTTTTTAGCCTATGATTCTAAATCATAGTTGTCCGTACGTCTACCACGAATAAAAAAGTAAAAATTGGTTGGCCACTATCTTTTAATTCATACGCTAGTGTCAGAATTGTGACAACACACATGTCACATGGTGAAACTAATTTTTTTCAATTTTTTTACAAGGGCAACTTGATATTTTTCTTGCAAAAGAGGTGGAGTTTGGTCAGTTTGTATAGTTCTCTATACTAAAACTCCTAATACCTACAAATCTTGTGTTGCACTATTGATATTTTGAAGAATATTGTGCTCCTCCCTCACAACATCTCCTAATGAAAAAAGTGATGGATCAACATCTATCTTTTCTTTTAGTAAGATATCTGGATCCATCTTATGCTCCTTGATTATCCTCCTCAATGTATTATTTTGTTTATTTAATAATAAAAGTTTTTCCTTCAACTGTATAAATGCATTCAAGCTTTTACATTCTTCAAATGTGCATCAAATTCTTTCTTTAAATTTTCATATTTTCCCAAAACAAAATGTATTAGATAAGGTTAAAATAATTTATAATTTCATAATTTTTCGAAATTTTATGCATAAAAGATGACCTACCACAACTTTCTCTTTTTTTGCATTTGCAATTAAAACATTACTTTTGTCTCTAGCCCATTTGTTGTAGTACACATGGGCTTCAACATTAAGATTCTCCAACTTGTTTAACATTATATCTAAAACTTCATCATCATAATCATTATTATACAAAATTGTGCTAGAATGAGCTTTATTTAGCAAAATGTCAAGCCTTGTTGGTTGGATCTCTACAAAAGTGAACAATGAATGCCTTTGAGCATGATTATGGTATTGGGTATTTATTTCTTTGATCAAAATTTTGGCCCTTTTCTCCCAAGTGCGCACTAATTCCACATCGACATAACCACTTCTTGAATTGTGGCCCCCATATTGTTTGATACCATATTTTTGACGACAAAATATGTCTTTTGATCATCCGTGAGTGGAATTTGACTTGGTGGAGGAGGAGAGTCTATGATTTGATAGGTATCTTGTTGCACTTGTGGTTGAGGAGGTGGAGTACTTTGTATCATATCATGGGTGTCAAAATAGTTACTCCGTCCCGAGTCACCATTATCAAACCTCAAAACTCATCATTAAGCTCAATCTGTTCAAAATCTGGGTACTCAGTTGCACTCAAGACACCACCTAGTGAAAAAATGGAAATTTTGAGGTCGTGCGGGTGAACTGTTCCTATGGAGCCAACAAGAAACATAATATTCTTCCTGTAAATTTTATTTTCGTTTGTATAATGCGCGGCATGGCGATACTTTTGGATGCCTTTTTGAATTTGTTGTGGTTGTCTACAAATTACAAGAAGAAAAGTATTAAAAAATTAAACATTATACCCTTGTAAATACTAAATAAAATATTTGCAAGTAAACAAAATATGCTAAACATTATAAATTACCTTGCATGCTCGGAGATGTGACCATTCGACCTTGTGACCGAGACTGAGTTTGATCTAGATTGTCAAACTCAAAGTTTCTACAAACAAAAATGTAGAAATATTAAAATACTTTACCACTTATAAAACAGATAACATGTTAATGATTCCTACTAGTAGCTTAGTTATAAATAGTAATATTAATACCTATAGAAAATTGTAGTGGGAAAGGTGGTGGTATCTAGTGGAGCTATCGACTCCCTAGGTCTTTTGTGTCGAGGAAATCGAATCGGGGTTAACTCCGTTGCATCCATATTAGAATCACTAGAGGCCTCTGAAGGGGCTTTACCCTGAGAATAACCTTCTTATGAGATATTGCAGCTACAATTCTTCTTTGCAGAATATAAAATTACTGTTATTATTGCATTAAAAAATAATTAATCGTTATAATGTTAAAATTAATTGTTACATATTGTTCTTCAACTGAAAGACCAATCAATAACAATTTGTCATTTATTACAGTCAAAATTTGTCTATTCTATAATTGGTGGAAATAAAAAAGAAAGTGATAATTAGCATAAGAAAACACGGTCTTGGATTTATCAGATGCATTGATTGATTAACACGCAAGGGCATTGTTGACATATGTTTTAATTCGATTGACAAATATGTGCACCAATCAATTGTTTCCCTTCTAGTGTCTGCAATAAATACTGAACTACCCAAAATGGAATGTTCACGATCCGCTGTCTTAAACACAATCTTTGGATTGAAAGAGAGATATCATTGCAAGAAAGAAATTATTTGTAACACCTTGTATAACAAGGCCTCTTTTGGAACAATTAATTGTAGCTACAACAAGATATAAGAAAAGTTAGATGCTTGGGTAGTCAATTAATATTAAGAAAACAAACAATTGAAAAATAAAATTGAACTTACCATCAACTTACACATTGTAATGAGACTCCAAATATTTTTGTCTTCATTAGTTAAGACAACCTTTGTAGTCACGAGCATCTGGTTTTGAAAAGGTAAGCCAATTAATTGATGGACGTCTGTGGGCTCCACGTGGAATGAAAATGTATGATCCATCAGGGGGACGATTTTTTTTTCATCTACCTGGTTGTAAGAATTGATCAGGTAATCGAGGATGGTAGTATCTGTTTTGAATTGGGGCATGTTGACAAGCCCATGAATTATGTTTTGTGCATCCAATATTCAGGTGTATCTTTTAGTTTTATCGGTGCATGATACTGAGGGCACATGAGATTTTTGTACTAGAATTTGAGGCAAGAGTAATTGTGGAGCTAGCCATTGTTGAAAGCTTTGGAAATTGGTGTAAAGTTACAGGAGAGGAGAGGAAAGATAGTAATCACACATTGGTTTGGCATAAAATTGGAGAGAACGTTGTAGATTGGTAAAATTTTATGGAAAAAGTAAAGAAATGAACCTCGTAGGGCTATATATAGGGCTCGGGTTCACGCAAAGGACATATCGTGAGAAACGATATGTGGAGTTTTGAGGTAACATGTGTATGGGGACTTGTTCACAAGATCTTCCATCCAATAGGCACCGGATGACTTCCTATTATTATCTATCCAATAGGGAAAATATTGCCACATATATTGAACCATCCAATAAGGAAAAGATGACCGCCCAACTTGTTATGTCCAATAGGAAAGGGACAATCATCCAATAGTGAATAGTCTCCCAATAAGGAAGAGACGATTGTCTGATAGAGGAGATACAAGCATACAACTTGGTAGGTAAGAGATGACCATCCAACATAGAAGATATGAACATCTAACCATCCCCATCTTATCGGGAAGAGACGAGCCGTCCCTCTGTTACTAACAGATAAATGACCGTCCAACACCCATCCAAATGTGTGAAATGACAGAAAATCATGGGATGACAATCTCCTTTTCCATGAAATAGTTTTTTAGATATTCACCATCATTTTGAAAGTCCATTTCAGAGATTCGCCTCCCATTCTATAATATTTTTTTGAGGGGGGTCTTAAAATGAACCCCGCATCCGAGTCCATTTTCTCACCATCGGAGCTAGGAATAGAATTCCAAGGGAAAAACCTATATTATTTTGAGTGGAAAATACCCAAGGAATCTATTTACACCAATTTAAGGACATGGTTGTATCTCCTTTTTTATATTAATTCCCCTTTTCAATTGTGGTCACAGATGGTTCCCTGAAGGTCAAACTGCCACTGGAGAGAAATATATAATTTTGTCTAACTAAAACCATGGAATATGTAAAGGGTTACTTTTTATTCACTTAGGTATTTAAATAATCTCCAAAATATCCTTGTAAATCCTAGAATCCTTAGCTAAGTCTTCACCAGATTAAAGATCTTCACCGCACCGCTGAGGCCGAAATATGAAAATATGATCCTTAGAATCTCTTGAAATATTTTGCACTATGGAGTAGTTATTATTATATTTTTGATGAGTATCTTATTTCTTTCCAAATCATCCCGAGGCTCCTGATACATACGGAACAAGTCAACTAGCTTTTTCACTACTTTCATTTCCTTATACCATGCTACAACTAGCATGATGTTACATAACTTGTTCCTAAACCTAATTTTTCTTACATAACTTTCTTAAATTACCTCGGATGATTACATAGCTCTACCACATACCACTTGGATGTTTTATCTTTTCACCGCACATTCCCAAAGGGTACTTACCAAGTTCACAAAGGCCAAAAATAGCCCTTTTGAGGCCTTTGGAAGCACTTGTTTTGTCATAGATCTCAAAATATTCATGAATCGATTTAAAAATATCCCCTAAACATGAAACACACTTGAAAACCACATTAGCACATTCCTCTTGGCCATTATGGGGGTAACACAATGATTGAGTTTTCCAGAGGACATGTTTACATTGGCCAATTTAGGGAGAAGGATTTTCAAATGTGGCTTAGGTTGTCATTGTAGTCACAAAATTACTCACTTACTATTACATTTATACCACCAAGTATGTTGTTTTTAGATATGGATCTCACGTAAGAAAAGTATTCACTAATGGCTCATCCCCTAGTTCTATCATCGCTTAGTCATTCGTCATCGTCATTTGTCTTGCACAATCATCAGTTGTTTACATAGTTTTGGTCGTCTCTCAGGGAGTATCAGGTGTCGTTATTTAGTCATTTGTCATCTCTAGTATTTGACTAGGGTGCGAGGGTAGTAATGGGCACCCATGGGTGCCTCGGTCCGTAATTTTAGGCATCCTGGTCCCCGTAACACTTGGGTCTAATTTACTTATTTGAGGTTGGTCTTTGTCATTTTCCCTCTCATTCCCCTAGGTACTAGTTGGCATGTTGGGTCATTAGTGTCAAAATTTGAACAAGAGATCCCTATATAAACATAGGATACTCACTATCTTATGGGTGAACTATTTACCATCAAGAGCTAGTTATCTACTTGTAGTCATAAAATCATGTACATACTATTACATTTATACCATCGGGTATGTTATTTTATATATGGATCTTGCGTAATAAAAGTATTCACTAGTGACCTATCCCCTAGTCATGTCATCAGTTAGTCGGTCATCATTGTTATGTGCCTGGTATAGTAATTAGTTGTCTATATAGTTTTGGTAATCTTTCAGGGAGTCTTAGGTGTCGTAATTTACTTGATTGTCATCTTCACTCCTACATTGGGGCACATAGGGTAGGATCTTGGGGCACACCCCGAGGTGCCCCAATCCATGATCTTAGGCACCCTAGTTTCCGTAACTCTTGGTCCTAATTTTTTTCTTTGAGGTCAATCTTTTTCATTACCTTTCATTCCCCTAGGTGGTAGTTGGTGTTTCAGTCACTAGTGTTGAAATTTGAACAAGAGATCCCTATATAAACATAACATACTCACATTATGGGTGGACATCTTACTATCAAGGGCAACTATCTACTAAGGAAAGGGACTACATTTGGGCATCTTCTACATTTGCATCACACAAGCATAGGGGAAAGGGTTGTATTCATTCCATTCCATCCACCATTTTCATTTTTACATATAGTTATTGCCCCTAGTTCTCAAGGCGTCATTGGTGCTAGGGCACCCTAAGCACAAAATTGCACACACAAACACATAGAACTACATTGGATCTGGAATGTAGTGCAGCACTTAGTCATAAGTCCACCATTATGGCAGCTAAGGTCAGTCTAACCCCTTCATTTACATATTTTTTTTAGGGATTGATGCTTTATATGGGGTTTTACAGGTAGATCTTCAACCATATTATTAACGACATAAGTGAAGATACAACAATAATTGTGTGATAGAGACGAAGACATTGCGAAGACCTAATGAAACTACCAAAACCATATCCTAAGCCTTTCGCATACCACAACACCCATAACACGCACTAAAGCACCCCTAGGTGCCCTAGTTCTCTCTTAGGTGCCCCACTTTAGTCAAATCTCAAACTTTTGCAGTCTCCAAAACAACATCTTCATACCCAGTCCAACTTGCATATCAACATGTCCAAGTCTAGTACATAGTAAGGTAAGTTATATTCATGTTAGTACCTCATCCCTTCTATTTCATTTACTTTACTTCATTCAAAATCAAATAAAAATCATTTAGCATTAGTATTTCAATTCATATTAGTTATTCCATTACTATTTCTATTTAGATTAACTATTAGGCCCATAATAATAATTAATTTTCCTATTTTAGTTAATCAATACTAAGGCAAAGGACCACATTTGGGCATCACACAAGCATAGGGGGAAAGGGTTGTATTCATTCTATTTCATCCACCATTTGCATTTTACATCTAGTTATTTCCCCTACTTCTGCATCATTGACACTAGGGCACCTAGGCACACACAATTGCACACACACTGACCACATAGAACTGCATTGGGTCTAGAATGTAGTGCAATGCTTAGTTGTAAGTCCACCATTGTGGAAGCTAAGGTCGTTTGAACCCTTCATTTGCATATTTATTTTTAGGGATTTGATTCTTTGTATGGGGATTTGCAAATAGATCTTCATATATGGTCTTTGACGACATAAGAGAGGCTACTACAACAATAACATGACAAGGATCGAGACATTGCAAACATCTAGTGACACTTCCAAATTTATGTCCTGAGCTTTCTAGACTAGAGTGCCCATACTATAGACTAGGATGCCCATAGGTGCCCCACCCATCTCCAGTGTACCCCAATTTGGGTAAAACTTCAACTATCGTAATTTTTTGGGCACGCGTCATCACATGTTGCTTTTCGTCCGCACACCACATTGTTTAGTCCAAAATCACAACGAGGTAAGTCCTTTTCAAGTTAGTATCTTATCCCTCTTATTTCAATTATTTCATTTCATTTAAATGTCAAATAAAATTATTTAGCATTTACATTGCACTTCATATCAATTATTTCATTATTGTTACTAGTTTAGATTAACTTAGAATAATATTAAATTCTATATTTTAGTTAATCATTTTGGTGAACCCGACCTTTCAAATATATTTCCCTAGGATCCTATCAAACCCTAATGGCTAAGGATAGTTCATCTCCTTTTCCCATCATGTCTCATTTTAGCGTTAACCCTATCTATGATGAGGTTGTCATCGCTGAGCTAAGGCTCTATATAGTACTCCTACTACTACACCGATCATATCAAACAACAACTTCTAGATGGCCAAAAATATGTGCCTACTTGTTTTGAAGATTCTCCTATAGGCATTAGTATTGTTGAGGATCCAATAGCCTTTACTCATTGCACACCATGTTATATGACTACTTGTGATCCTCCTTCTAATCTTTCAAAGGAAACTTTAGATGATTCCCTTATTGATTTCTTGCTTGGTATTAACAATCACTCACCGGTGCATACTGATTCTTCTTCTACTCCGCCACTGATATAGTTCCTTCTCATGATTCTACCACTTTTGAAATTGCTTCTCATGATACATCTCATACTAGTTTTCATGCTCCTTCACATTATGTTGATGATCCCATTGATAGCATTCTTAGCGACATTCTCATTTCTGAGTCTCTATATGATACTGGTGAGGTGGATGATAGTCATGGTTCTCCTTCTTTCTATACTGCTAAGTGTGACTCTCCTACTCCATTATTTCCTTCTCCTGAGATTGCATCTACCACTATGCATGAGTCACCACCATCAATCACTTCTTCTTCTCCTACTAGTTCATCTCCTCTTGTTACATCACCTACATCTTCTAGTCCATCTACTTCTATAGATATGTCTCCTATTAAGGATGTTTCTGATGCTAGTCCTACCATTGTTATGGATATTCCATCTATATCACCTACTATAGCTTCCTCGACACCTACTCCTAGTGTGCCCTTAGCATCATAATCTCCCTTGTCACCTCTTGATATTCCTATGATTACCCACAATGGAAAATTACAACCGCTTAATACATTATTTCCATCTTCCACCATTCCTTCATAGGATATCATCTCTCTCATGCACATTCATTAGGTCGGCATTTACATCTCAAAGTTCACCCTCACTTTAGATAGTAGGGCTTACCATGCTTTTATTGACAACAATTCATTACATGGTAACCCTATCCCTAAAAAGATTCATGACTCTACATTTCCTCAAGATTTTATCAAGCCTACTTTGACATGTTTTGATGGTACTTGGTGACCCTCATGCTCATCTTTTACATTACTGTATGACTATGGCCTCTCATTCTAATGATAGATTGTTACTTAAGGCCTTTCGATACAATATTATTGATGAGGCCTTACAATGGTACACTCATCTCCCCTTTGGGTCCATCAATAATTTTGATGACATGGAGGACGCTTCCTCTCTGTTCGGTTTATAATCAACAATGGGCCTAAAGTTACTTATGACCATTTACCTACTCTACATCAAGGCTCCTCTGAACCTATCAAGGATTATATTTTATGATTCAATGCTTGTATGCATAAGTTATTATTCCAACCTATAAACCTTGAGAAGCAATTCATTTTCGATCGTGGCCTAATTCCTCGACTCAAACAAATATTACAAAGATGATACATGTAAGTCATTCATTATTCTATGTTATAAAGTTAGTGACCTAGAACATGATCTTCTCTCAACACACATAAGATATCCTCTCCAAATCTCTATGGTTATTGATCATCTAGTTCTCTACCAAAGTGCCTCCGGTTGAGCATCCGACACAAGTATCCACCTTTTCTTCATAAAAAAATCAAACAAGCTCAACCTACTCCACGACAAAACATAATCCTTCTCCGAATCCGCATCAAGATACTCCTCCTACCACTCCACCTAGGTTATGTGAGCCTTTACATTTCTCTCATCATGTTTGACCACACGATGTGCTGCGTGTTTTACTTACTGAGCGATTAATTCACCTACCCTCCAACTAGTATCATCTATAACACCGATTACAGTGTCAACATGACCAACCTTATTGTAATTATCATAACGATAAATGACCATAGGGATAATGATTGTCTTGCCCTTCATGATCGATTACAACAACTAGAGGATAAGGGAATCATCTCCTTTGGCTCTCACTCACGTGAGTGATCCATTTCTCCTCTACCTCGTTAGAGAGTTTCTACTACAATTGATTCATCTCCTACATATGGTGCTCAGGATATGGTGTGTCCACCATAGTCTGTTATCCATACACATTCTCCATCGCATCCATACACCGCTGCATCATCACATCCATCACATTCACTTCATCCATCTCATCCATCACATTCACACTATCCACCACATCATGCTACTCCTTCACATTGGTTTCCATAGCACTCCACTCTCACACATCCCACCACAACTCCATATGACATTCAGTTCAGTTCATACACTCATACTACTTCCATCCCACATGCTTCCACCACTTCATGCCACCTTGGTCTTTAGTAGGTGATTGCTATCACCTTACCCCTTGATGACGCACTTGTGTTCTTACAGTTCTTACATGACTTTTGAGGGTTTTTTCTCTAAGAACCTTTCATCACATGCTTCATCGTTCATTTAGCGCACTCAATCATTTCCCAATGACACACTCTTGCTTACATGGCTCATTTTTGACTGTTGAGGGGTCTTAACTAAATGAGCCTATTCATTCACATGTGGGGGGCATCGCTAATTCCCCCTCTCCTAATTTCATCATACTAACACTTTACAATTACATCACATTATTATTCATTACAACACGTTATTTTTGTAATCCTATATTTTTTACATCTATATTATTATCGACATTACACTAATTACACATTATGATTTCCATTTCATTTAACTCACCAATCACATTATATTTGTTATCTATCATCATTCCCATTACACATTTTAATTACCATCCATCAAACATGAACCATATATAACATATCACATATAATATGATAATAAAAATCAAACCATACAACATCAATCACATTGCGACATCTATATACAACAACGTAAAATCATCATATATCAAAAACATGTGTCCATACATATATAGTGAATACAATCATCATTGGGGGAAAAATCCCTACATCATATACAATAATACTAATCACACCTCATCATCACTATCACTCTCGAGTACTATAAGAGCCCTAGAAATAGATGCCTCACCACTAACTTTGCGCCGTTATTCGCAAAGCATCGATATCTCTCGACTTGCCTACATAATAAGGTATTCTTCGTAGACTCGCTATGAGAATTGATGATATAAATCCACATATTGTGTAAACACATCCTATGCCAAATTACCTTCACCCAATGCCTCTCGGGATTTTCGCATCTCCTCAAGCGTGCCTCGTCTCTCTCGATAACATTACCTTACATGTCACCGCTTCCACAACCACATGCTCAAATAAATGGGCATGCTTTCCGTGATCTCATCCACTTGCTCAAGTATGCCTCCACCAAGTATATCGACAAACACATTATGTGTCAATGTGCAGATGGATTTTTCTACTATCAGGGACCAATATGCATGGCCTACAAAACAAATAACATAATGCATTAGACAACCATCATTACAACATAAGCCAACAACAACATACATAACACAACCACATATAGATACTTACGATCCGATATAGTTATGGCCACATCAACGGGGCATGTGCTTCCCCCTCTCTTCCTCCTATGTGTGGTAGCCCCACTGAACCTACAAATAATGGGAACAACAATACCCATCGATGTGTCACCCACCATGCATGATTCTCCTACGTGCTACTAGCATTGCTTTGAGTTTCGTCACCTCTATCGATGCATCTATATCATCTGGCCCGAGAGGTATTAGTTGCTCTGTTGTGGGCCCTTGTCTGGCCCCAACCCTCCTTGGTTCCCTAATAGCTCTCAACCATATATATGGCTCTGGGGGCACATCTTGAGCCATACTAAACTGACGAGATACCCTCTCCACCTAGAACAATTCGGCCACACGTGGAAATCGATCATCTAAGAACATAGTCCTCCGAATAAACTGAAACTCTATAGCATCCTCAAGCCATCCACCATAATCATGATATGGCCTCCATATAACTGCCTTGGGCCCCATCCTATCTATCAGTGCCCTATAGGTATCTCATATCCATCCTACACCCATGAATATTGACCCACCTCCTCGCATATATCTCAAGTCTACCCCACTCTACTTGTGGACCCCCAATTGGCCTCAACACTACTATGTGCTCATACACCCACATGTGTAACAACGTAGTAACTCCTATCCCCTCCATGCTCATCATGAGTAAATCGTATAGATATCTATATAGGTGGGCCAACACACATCATACCCACGCGTATCTAGTACTCTCCTCCTCTATACACCAACATATATCGTGCATATTATACAAGATGCATAAACCACCTCCCTTCACTATTATAGATGAAGTAATAAAAATTGCTATGAACTTATGCAAGCGTAGAACACCAAACCTAAAATAACATCTAGAATAATATGGTCCTCGGTAGGCACTCGAGTCACCACAAAATACTATCTCATAGTTTACATTTTCCTCTCCATATCATCTAATGCCATCACATGTACTCTCTCACCGACAACAATGCAACCATAGTATACGATGCACATCCTCTAGAGTCAAAATCATCTCCTCGGTAGAAACCAAAATGTGCAAGTTTATGCACACCATCTCTCGTATAAGTACAATCAACATAGGAATATTATGGAGCACATCCCCCATCCGTGTTATGTGCCGAAGGCTGACATGGTCCATCAAATCCCACTCATCATTTGATAAGCCCAATCCAAACAACGTACTCATGTGACACCCACCGTGGAACTCCTCAAGTGAATATGCCTCTGCACACCACAAAATTCCAACTATACAAATCCAAACACACTTGTTTATCACATTACTATACATTACACATCTAATTTTCACCATTCTAGGCCACATACACACTTTTTCTATGACTAGGGCACCCATATGCAGGACCGGCGCCCAGAGAAGGAAACCAACACCATATATAGGCGTCTCTATCCCAAGGGTCACTAGCGCCCTCACCACTATTGTCCAGGTCTAAAATGCCAAGAAAATTAAAATTCTCAAATTTGCAAAAATTCAATACAAACGACTACTATACCATACATTTTTTTCGAAAAACAATGCACTTACTAACTCCGTAGTCGTGTGCGCGACGCCACTGACAGCCACCCACCCCTCCAAACCGAGTAGGATGCGTTGCTCTCATTTACGGTATTTTTACTCATTTCATACTCAATCTCCCAATCATGTAAATAAAAATTAAGTTACTAATTACTTTTTCACTTCACTACTTATAGTTACTTTTTCACCTACTTTACTATAGTCATTATTTTGTGCTTATTCATGCAACTAATACACACCACACCATTTTTGTCATATCTTGAGAGTTTCTACTCCGATTTACACCCCGTTTATAGAATTATTTTTAGAATTCTACCTACCACCGTAACATACACATTATATGCACATTATCTCTCCTTGAATTTTTCTTCCATCCACTTCATACACATTTTTGGAAATTTCTATCACTTTCTATCTATTTCATACTTACTTTCGACTTAGTGTTCATTCTTCTCATCACTCCCCCTTTCACCGAAAGGGAGGCATATCATTAGGGTCATCCTATAATTCCCCTTATACTACCATGAATTTAAAAAGCTATCGATGCGACAATTCCAAAACATTTACTAGTTCACTGCGTGACACTTCACCATTAATTCCCCCTAATGACCTAATCTGGGGGAAACAATTAAATGAATCTTTCTATGCGGCATTACATCACTTCCCCCTAATGACCTAACCTAGGGAAACAAGTGATTAAAAATATTTACATGTGATCATTCACCAATTTCCATTGATTCCCCCTAATGACCTAATATGGGGCAACTAGCGTAAAATTTCTTCACGAGTAACCAATCAAAATAAAGAAATCAATCAATCAATGCGTTCAAACCTCTAACAATCAAAATCATATAAATCAAAACAAATTCAACATAGTTGCCATCCCAAATTACCTAACTTTAGATTTACGTATGACCTACTAGATGACCTAACTTAGAGATTACATTCATTTCTTTCTCATATGACCTAACTTGAATCCATCTTACATTACACGTTTACATCCAAATGACCTAATTTAGAAGCCATTACATTGTAGTAGCACCCATGGAGTGGGGGAAGGAGTGCCTTTCATATACCACTTCTATATGGGTCAACTGTTCGATCAAAATTCCATGGATCCGTAAAACCACAAAGTATTTTGATCTAAGTCCGTCTGCAGTGGCTAGATCTTAAGGATGTTGTTAGAGATTAGAGAATAAAAATATTTTCTCCCTACACTCTTGCTCGGTGGTAGGATTCCCAAATCGTCCTCAGGCGATTATTCGTATACACACAATCGGGTTAGGAACTGATCACTCCCTACCCCAATTCTTCGTTATCATACAACGTTTGAAGTTATCTAACATAATCTATCATCACTCTTTTTAGTACACTTCATCATGACATTACAATTTTTAAGTTGCATGGATCAACATGTTGATCCATGGTTTGACACACTATATGGTTCTTTCGTCATGATTTTACTACCACATCTCATGCGCTCTACTACAACAGGGGCTTATTTGGATTTCTCTTGTACGCATTTATCTACTTTATGTTACTTTAGATTTCCGCTCACCAACATAAAGTGGGGCAAAATGTAGTCACAAAATCACATACTTACTATTACATTTATAACACCAAGTATGTTGTTTTTATATATGGATATCGCATAAGAAAAGTATTCACTAATGGCTCATCCCTAGTCCATGTTGTCATTTAGTAAGTCATCATCATCATTTGTCTTACACATAAATCATTGTATTTGTTTACAAAGTTCGGTCATCTCTCGGAGTATTACGTGTCATTATTTAGACATTTTTCATCTCTAGTATTTGACTAGGGTACCTAGGGTAGTACTGGGGTGCCCATGGGTGCCTGGTGCTTAATTTTAGGCACCCTAGTCCTCGTAACACTTAGGTCTAATTTACTTATTCGAGGTCGGTCTTTGTCATTTTCCCTCTCATTCCCTAGGTACTAGTCGGTATATCAGGTCATTAGTGTCAAAATTTGAATAAGAGTTCCCTATATAAACATAGGATACTCACTATCTTATGGACTAATCGTCGACACTAAAATTTTCCTCCGTAATTTCTATTTCATTAATGTATGTATTAGGAATATGATGTTGTTAAGTATAATTAGTAGTAGCGTCTGATAGAAGATAACGGCGCCATCAGTATGGTGCCACCAATAATGTGGAGTACGGTAACAGTCAAAGTACAATAGGAATGTTGTAAAAAGTAAATATTTGTCGTAAGTGGTCCGGTAATGTTAAAATGTCAAAGTTTGGGTAATTAGAGAAGTAGGGTCTACATGATTAGGAATTAGAAATATTATATTGGTAATAAGGACAAGGAGTGAGGTCATAAATATTTTGTGTATTTTATTTGTAAAAAGTCTAAAAATGTGGAACCCATGTAAAATGATAAGGTTTATCTTATCTTAAAAGATAAGCTTACATGTATAGATAAGAGTTAAGGTATGGAATATGATTCATCGTAGTGGATTTCTTATCCTATTTTAGAGATAAGATGGATAAGCCCGGGAAGTTCTATAAATAGAGAGCCACCCCCTCATTTAGCATAGAAGGAAGTAGTGAGAAATATTGTAGGAAGTGTGCGAAGGAAGCCATCAGTTTAAAGGTGTGTTGAAGAAGCCATTAAGAGGTGTAATTGTAAAGTTTCTCCCATAGTCTTGGTGAAAGGCAAGTGAATTCAATAACACTTGAAGTACCTCATGGGTGAGATTGTAACAATTTCATGTTAATATTATAATTTACTTTGATATTTCAGATTTTTCATCATTCCGCCTTATCATAGTCAATGGTATTCTTGTGTTATGTTGTTTTTTTGTTTCAGATTACATCCACCAAACTAAAGGTCATGTGCATTAGTAAATAATCATAAAGCACGAGGAGTTCCCGTGAAGAATTATCATAGTGCCGGATTGGTGATGACATTTTAGTTCCGTTCTTTGAGACCATTCCTCGTTGGTGGATTTTCTGGAGAGATATTCCCACTTAGTCAAAAATCAATTGGAGGGTAACCTTGTTTTTACTGTGCATAGTAGTTACCATGGTAAAGTCATTTTTGCCATGAATAGTAGTTACCATGGTAAAGTCATTTTTGTTGGGAATAGTATTTACCGCATAAAGAAAGTCTCTTATAACCGTGAATAGTATTTACCACAGAAACTTCACTTTTTACCGTGAATAGTGTTTACCACAGTAAAGTCAGTTTTTACCGCAGTAAGTCAAGTTTTACCATAGTTTACCGTGGTCATTTCTATTTTACTGTAGAAAGGTGTAAAGTCACTTTCTAGTATAGTGATTCTAATTATTTGTGCACATAAGTCTTGTTGATTGTACTTGTGGGTTGGTATTTCATGGTGGTTACTTTTGAAAATGGGAAAGATTCCTATTTTTTCAGCTCAATCTAATGAAGATGCTTCTTCTTTCATTCAAGAGTTTAAACGATCTTGTATTTGTAATGGTCTCTTAAAGAGAGGAACAATGGACTGAATTTTTCCTACCTTTTTGGATGGTTCAACACTTAGGTGGTTTGAAACACTAGGTGATAATGTGAAAAATTCATGGGATTTATTAAGCGAAAGTTTTCTTGAAGAATTTGGTGAACAACGAAATATGCGAGATCTCATGATCGATATCACAAAGCCATCCCAAGGAGAGAAGGAGAAGATAAGGGATTATCATGCTCGTGTTCTAGAGCTAAGGAGGAAGCTCGATGCCCGGATCCGGAAGGAGGATTAGCAGATGGGTTGATGAATGACGTGGATAATATCCTCTGTAAGCACTTCATTCTTGGGATGAAGCCGAGATCGACAACGAGTGAAGTATGACCGCCTAGCTACCATTGAACAAGTAAAGGAGATTGCAAGAAGGCAAGAAGAAAGCATGGAAGAGGAGCCCAAAGAAATTATTGCTAAAGTAGTAGAGCCTACACCAAAGACCTTTGGTCCGTAATCCACAACCACTCCCGGTGAGCACAAATATTTCTCCTAGTACATCTACCGAGTATGAAGATCTCGCTAAAAATATGGGTCGATTAACTATTAATCTTCTTGAAGGAAAAGAATTTAGTTCTCGGGGAGGAGATAGAGGTCCAAAAGAAATATTTCTAAGTTGTATGTTATGGTTGTTATAAAAGGGTCATTATAAGTATAATTGTCCGAGATAGAGCTTCTACATCTGGTAAAGGAGATAATGATAAAGGAAAAGCACTGTGAATTCTTTTGATGTAGTAGATAAGAGCAAAAATAATGAAGTAGATGTGTTTGTAACAAAAAAGAAAGAAAAAAAGATAATCAAGATGGAAATGATCCTAAGAAGATGAAAGGAGAAACTAGTAAGAAACATAGGAGAAGAAAGTTGGGTGTGTAGGATTTTCTGATTTCACGGGGGCAAGACCATACTCCATCTTGGAAGATCTTCCAAAAGGCTGCAAATATTACATATGGTCAACTCTTGGCTATGTCTTCTCGAGAAGAGGCGGGAGTTGCGAAGTGGACTCAATTCTCGATGAAGGAAGGAGGTTGAGGTCCCTATTTTGGAGGCAGAGACGGATCCCTATGCTCCACAAGGTGAGGTATTTTGTAATGGTATTTCAATTCATGATGTCTTAGTTGATGGAGGTGCTGCAGATTAATGTAATGACCAAGTCTCATAATGAATATGTTGGGTTTAAAATTGATCGCCCTTCAACACTTATGTTAAGGACATTAAATAAAGAAAAACTAAACCAAAGGTGTAGTTTCAAATGTGGCAATATCTGTTATGGGTGTTGTATGTGTGGTAGACTTTCGGGTGATGAAAAATGGTAATGTTATGCGTACTCCAATGCTTGTTGGGAAGACCATGGCTAAGGAGAGTTCATGCAAGAAACTACTTTGGAATGAAGGTTTCATGACACTTGGACGTGGTAGAGAGAGGTGAAGATAAATGTGATCCTCGACATCATAAGCGTAACTCGTGGATTCAAGTGATGAAACTGATGATTGGACATCCTCTGATTACTCTAGTACCAGTGAAGTGGACACCGAAGATGAAGAAAGTGAGGTTGATGTTTGGTCATGGATATCCTTCCAGTCACACCAACTCATGACCCCATAAAATTATCTGAAGAAGAAGTTGATGATCGTCTCCAACAAATAAAGATTGGTGATGCTGTGATGGAGAGTGAGAAGGAATCCTACCTCCAACTCTTTCGAAGGTACATACACCTATTCACTTTTGATTACAAGGAACTCCATCAAGTAAGTTGGGTAGAACATTCTATTGAGCTGGTAGATGGTGCTTAAGCCCATAAAGCAAATGCCATATAGAATGAATCCTAATTTTTCCAAGACTGTAAAAGAAGAAATAGATAAGTTGCTTGATGCAAGATTCATATTTGTTGTGGAGAATTCAGAATGGGTTTCTCCCATTGTGATCTCAATAAAAAGAATGGGAAGCTACGCATTTGTGTTGATTACGAAGCTCAATAAGGCAACAAAGAAGATCATTACCCTCTTCCATTTTTAGATCGGATCTTGGACGAAGTAGCTGGCCAAGAGTGCTATAGTTTTGCTGATGGATATAGCGGATACAACCAAGTTCGTATAGTAGAGAAAGATCAGCTGAAGACCACGTTCACCACTCCTTGGGGAACGTTTGCTTATAGAGTTATGCCTTTTGGGTTGTGTAATGCTCCAGCAACATTCCAACGCTTGATGAATAGGGTGTTCGAACCCTACATTGGGACCTTCATCAGAGTATTTATGGATGATTTTTGCATCTATGGGAGCAAGTTGGACCACCTGCACCAGATGGAGACAACATTTCAAAGGTTAGATGAAGCACAAGCCTCACTAAACCCTACAAAGTGTGTCTTTGGATGTTCTAAAGGTGTTTTGTTAGGGCATGTTGTATCCAGAGATGGTATTGGTACTGATCCTGATAAAGTTTCAAAAATCAAAGATTTACCATTTCCTATGAATAGAAGTAAGTTGAGATCATTTTTAGGCCATGTGGGTTACTATAGAAGGTTCATCAATAATTTCTCAAAGATTGCATAGCCACTAACCCAGTTCTTGAAGAAGGATGTTACTTATGAACCAGGAAATAAAGCGCATGAAGCTTTTGGACAACTGAAGGAAGCCCTGGTGTCTTCACCTGTTTTAAAGAATCTAGATTGGAGCAAGCCATTCATTATGTACACTGATGCCTCAGATGCAACACTAGGAAGTACTTTGAGCCAAAAGGATGAAAATGGGAATGAACATCCAATTTACTTTGGGAGCAAGACAAATGAGCAGTCTTGAGGTAAATTATATTTTAACTGAAAAGAGGCTCTAGCTATCATTTTTGCTGTAAAGAAGTTTAGAAATTACTTGCTAGGGTAAAAATTTCTAGTTGTAACAGATCATCAGACTCTAAAATATATTATAAATAAGCCTAACCCATCAGGGAGGATAGCAAGATGGATAATTTTGCTACAAGAATTTGAATTTGATATTATAGATAGGCTAGGAAAGAAGCATGTCAATGCAGATGCACTCTCTCGAGCCTATGATGGTTTAAGATCATCTTGTGATGATGATGATTTCCCGATGCAAAGCATTGTTATCCCTTGACACAATCCCTAGTGAATACATAGATATTTAGAATTATCTGAATGAATTCAAGTTTCCTGATGGTGCCAATGCAAAGACTAAGAGAAAGATTACTCAAGCCAGTTGTCCATATTCTATTCTACATGGAGTATTATTTCGAATAGGACACGATGGACAAGATACTGAGAGGGCGATTGGACGTGATCAAGGGGAAGGAAATGCTAGAAGAATTCCACAATGGTACATGTGGAGGGCACTTCTCTGGATAACTTACAGCACAAAGGATCTTGGATGCGGGTTATCACTGCCCACTCTTTTTAAAGATTGTTATAATTATTGTAAGACATGTGATATTTGTCAAACACATAAGTAACCGTAAACTTCATCAGCTCCATTATGCTCTATTCTTCCACTTGGTCCCTTTGAAAAGTGGGGAATAGACATTGTAGGTCCACTTCTAACTACCTCATGCAAAAATAAGTATATTGTAGTTGCCACAGATTATTTAACCAAGTGGGTTGAAGCTAGGCCATTGAAAACAACTTCCATATATGAAGTGGAAAGGTTCATATATGAACGCATTGTCACCAGATTTGGTTGTCCATTAGAAATTGTAATAGATCAAGGAAGCCACTTCATTAATGAGGTGGTAGAAGCCCTAGTCAATAAGTTTTCTATTAAGCACAGGAAGGCAACAACATACAAGCCAAGCACAAATGGACAGGTGGAACGAACAAATTTTGTGTTGTGTCAAATTCTAGCAAAAGATGCAGCCTTGCAGTACATAAATGGGATAAAAGGATTCATGCAACATTGTGGGCATATAGGGCAACATCAAAGTCGATGAACAGGATACTCCCCATTTCAATTGGCTATGGCATTGATCAAGTTCTTCCTATTGAGTTTGATATTCACACTTGTGAGAGTTATGAAAAATGAAAGGATGGATGAAAGTGATTCAAGAAAAGAAAGGTTGGTACATCTTCATTTGCTAGAGGAAATGAGGGAAATAAAGCAAAGGATACAAGCCATAAGAAGAAAATGAAGTAGAAGGAATACTTTGATCAAAAGATCCGTTGGTCTCCATTTCATGTGAATGACTTGGTTCTAGTATATGATTCCGAGATACAAAAAAGAAGACAGAGAAATTTCTTCCAAAATGGATGGCGCCTACAAAATAAAGATTGTGCATGAAAATGGTACGTACAACTGGAGGAATTGGATGGCACTCCCATTACAAAATGGGTCAACCACGACAAGTTGAATTTTCCAAGCACCGAATAGTCTACTCAGGACGGAGTAGAAGCTAGAAGGGGAAGATGTCGACACTAAAATTTTCCTCCGTAATTTCTATTTCATTAATGTATGTATTAGGAATAGGATGTTGTTAAGTATAAATAGTAGTAGCGTCGATAGAAGATAACGGTGCCATCGACGGTGCCGCCAATAATGTGAGTACGGTAATAGTCAAAGTATAATAGGAATGTTGTAAAAGTAAATATTTGTCGTAAGTGGTCCGGTAATGTTAAAATGTCAAAGTTTGGGTAATTAGAGAAGTAGGGTCTACATGATTAGGAATTAGAAATATTATATTGGTAATAAGGACAAGGAGTGAGGTCATAAATATTTTGTGTATTTTATTTGTAAAAATTCTAAAAATGTGGAACCCATGTAAAATGATAAGGTTTATCTTATCTTAAAAGATAAGCTTACATGTACAGATATGAGTTAAGGTATGGAATATGATTCGTCAGAGTGGATTTCTTATCCTACCTTAGAGATAAGATGGATAAGCCTGGAAGTTCTATAAATAGAGAGGCCACCCCCCTCATTTAGCATAGAAGGAAGTAGTGAGAAATATTGTAGGAAGTGTGCGAAGGAAGCCATCAGTTAAAGGTGTGTTGAAGAAGCCATTAAGAGGTGTAATTGTAAAGTTTCTCCCATAGTCTTGGTGAAAGGCAAGTGAAGTCAATAACACTTGAAGTACCTCATGGGTGAGATTGTAACAATTTCATGTTAATATTATAATTTACTTTGATATTTCAGATTTGCCATCATTCCGTCTTATCATAGTCGATGGTATTCTTGTGTGATGTTGTTGTTTTGTTTCTAGATTACATCCACCAAACTAAAGGCAGTGCATTAGTAAATAATCATAAAGACGAGGAGTTCCCGATGAAGAATTATCATAGTGCCGGATTGGTGATGACAGACTATCTACCATTAAGAGCTAGCTATCTACTAAGGTAAAAGACTCGCATTTAGAAATCATTTACTAAAGCACCCTAAACTTTACAAAGAAAATTGTATGAATAACTAAGGAAGGCTAACACCATTTCCACCTCTAGTCAAGGCTCTAAGTCTAGGAATGTAACATTAAGATAGAAGCTTAAAGGAATGCTTAACTAACATGAATACAATTCAAAATCTAACTAAACATGCCTACTAATATGCTCAATTACCTAACATGGGCCTAAATAGACCTAAGAGGGAAATCAAATGGGTATGGTTGCTACTCCAAAAAGGTGAAATGACCTCTCCAAATGACTTATTAAGTCACTTTAGATATCCATCTACTAACCTTGTTGAAGGCTTTAGGCAAGGATTGAACTTGGCTATATATCATATTTATTATATGAGATGCAAATCAAAGCATGGTGTAAAGTATTAAGGTAAGAGGTGAACTCTTTTTATAGTTTTCCTTTTGGGAGAAACTTGTATTTTGGTGCATGTGGGACTAAAAGCCCCAAATTAGATTAGAATTTCTAATCATGATTAGGCCTTGCTAATCACAATTAGTGAATTACTAAGTGATTAAGATGTGGGAGCCTTAATCAACCGCTTAGGGTCAACTAGGAGGCTAGGATAAAATTTTGAAGCTTAATGAGAAGTCGGGAGGTGAATGGGATGATTTTGAGTGGTTGGAAGAGGGGTTTGAGTCAATACTAGGTCATATTGACCAAATCAAGGGCAAAATAGGCTTAATTAGCTTATAATCGCTAATTGCTTGTTTTGAAGAGGATTTTAACTTACAATTTACCATAAAGTGGCATCCTAAATGCGAAAGGGGTTACACAATAAAAATCATTGTTAATTGGCTAAAGTGGTAAGAAACATTAGTTAATTAGCAAAAATCATTAATTATAATGGAATTGTCAAGAATGAGAGTGATTTGTGTGCATTTGGAAATAAGACTGCAAAAGTGGAATTTAGGTGTCTACATTTGCCCCTCAAGGTGAAGTAAGTGACATCACTTCAAATATAGTATACAGTATAAACAAGTAAATATTTGAAGAAAAATTAGTGGAATGAAGGATTCCCCTCGAATGTCGATGGGGTGATAGAATAATTCAATTGGTTATCGAAATTATGATTGAAATGGATAGAAGAAATAAGATATAACGGCACAAAACCTTTGGGTGTTGAGAAGAGATAAGGATAGGGATAAACATGGTTGTTTATTGCCTAGGTGATCTAGAGAAAAATTAATAGTGATAATAAATGATAAAGTGATTAATTAAAATTTGGACCAAGCGCAAGGGAACAATAATCCTATTTAATCTAATTAGGAGGACTAAAACGGTGTATAAATGTAGTAAATAACATAAAATAGATGTAAATAAATATGCTAAGTAAAATGAAACCCTAGATGTGTAAGAGAGTAGGGAGAAATGGCTTAGTTGATTGTTGTAGATGGTCGCACAAAGGTCACAGTGTCCGAGAATAAAATCTAGAAGTGCGAGATGAACACTCATGGATACTACTGAAGGGTAGATTTGAAGGATATGAAGTGATTGGGGTACCTAGGAGTGTCTTGGGATGCCTTGGTGCCCTGTGCAATCTGAGCACTCAAATGCTTAAAACCTACAAATTGGTATGGTCGTAAGTTGGTCTTGAAAACTTCCCTGTTTGTCGGCCGGATCTTCCAGAGGAGTTGGAAAATGAGCTGCAATGCAAAGAGAAGTATCAAACCCTAGAAAAATAAAAGATTTGAGTAAATGGGTCGAGATGACCTCAACCACCAAACTAGTGGACTTATTACATGAGCGTTGCACTACATTTCAACCGGATGTAGTTTCTAGTGTGTGTGTGTGTGTGTGTGTGCACACGTGCATGTCATGCCCTAGGTGCTCTTGTGCCAATCGCACTTTGTGAAGTAGCGAGCAATAATAACTATAGAAAATGTAAATAACATGTGTGCATGGAATAGAATAGAATACCCTATGAAAGTGTGTGTGATGTAGATCTCCTAGCCTTGATGCATGGCACTATGTGGATGTAAGTGATGCAATGGATGCAAACTCTAGATGGAGTGATAGTAGTGTGTAATGCTATGACCTAGGACCCTCATTATGGTCTTATAACTTTATATTTATAGGGCTCTCAAGATTAATTTCGTAATTAATCCTAAAAAGGCCGATTGAGAAAAAGATAAAGATGACCAACAACTAGAAATGACCCAAAAAGGAGTGAAAGGGATTTGCATAGATCGGGGTGCCCAGTGGGACCAAGCACCCAGGGTACAGTGTTGGGCACCCGATTTAGGATAGAATGTCGGGAAGTTGTGAAATGGGTGGATAAGTGTTGGAAAATACATGGAACTAAAAATAAAATATAAAATAAAGATGGCCAAAAGGTGGGATTAATTAGTACTTTGTACACTTGAGAACCTTCTAAATAGTAGTATAAGACCGGGCCAAATTATGTGTAAAGTGCATAATTTTGTGTCTACATTTTGCCCCCACTTTATGTTGGTGAGTGGAAAGCTTGGTAACATAAAGTAGATAGAGATGTGTACCTAATATCCATGTAGAGTGTAGAAGAAGACATGTGACGATGGACTAGACTCAAGCATGGAATGACAAAAAGAAAAATGTGGAGAGCGTGGATTCTAAAGATGAAAAATGCACATAAAAGTGATGAGAGTGAACCTAGGGTGGAATGCGTGTGTGTAGTTGTTGTGTGTGTAGTGTACTTGCATGGTTAGTATGGAAAGTACCATCATGGTGTGTTGTTTTCATTTTTTTGTTGTTGTTTTGTTTCCCCAATTTGACTGCTTGTTTCTCATACGAAGGACTTGCAAGGAGAAAATGATCAAGTAGTCAAATATGTATGTATGTAAAAACATGTATAAAATACGCATGTGTAAAGTACACAAATGTAAAATATGCTAGAAAAATGTAAATGGAACATGTGCACCTGATCCATGTCAAGAAAAAGGGTGTAGAAGGATATCATGTACTTGTCACACAAGTTTTTGGGTGATCTCACGCCACCTTGGTTGAAGAAGTGTAGGGAGGAAATGCTCTGTGTCCTCCAACTCTAACCACTTCTACTAAATTTGTTGAAGAGATCTCTATATTGTCTTGTTTTTTGGGTGATCGATGCCACTGGATGAGAGAGAAGTGTAGAGAGGCACACCCACTTTGTAACCCCCCAAGCCTATAACCACTCCACAGAATTTTTGAAGGACACCATGTCCTGTTAAGGCCATTGTGTATGGAGTTCATAGACTGGTCTGAACTCACTCACTATGTGTGAACCAGTGTAAATACATTGTGTTAGTAGAAAACCCTCAATGATGCCCCCCCTCTTTGGGGTGCATGTGATGACCTTGGAAGGAGAATGCGGCCCCAAAAGAGGACCAACCACACTTTGACCTATAGAACTCTACCCTGTAGGGGGAAAGGAAAGGGAAACTTGGTAGATACCAAGGCATGCACAAAAAGGGATGGCTAGCCAATACAAGTGTTAGTCCAAAAACACATGCATGTAATAAGACAAGTGTAAAATACGTAGAAAATGTAGAAAAACTACCAAAAAGTAGTGTAAACACATAAGAAAAACAAGTAGACCACAAAAAGTGGGTTTCAAATACATGGGACATCACTCACGATGTCACAAGACACGCAAGGCCATCATGGCCACAAACAATAGACAAAGTGTGCACACAAGAAAAGGGAAAATCCCACATACAATAGGCAAACAAAGAAGACAAGTAGAAACAAACAAGTAGTCATGGAAACATGTAATCCTACAAAACAAGTGTTGCACATGGAACACCCATTAGCATGTTAGAGTGATAACCAATATGTCAAAGCATGTATGAACAAGTAGTATAAGATGCTTAAGTACAAAATGAAACAATAACACCTAGATGAGATGAATGTGGATGCCCCCAGCGACCAGTATAGTAAGGGTAGAAGGTGAGCATCCATGCCATGTGTAAATGTCTTGTATCTGCGATCACACTAGAACAAAGGCATGAACATGCATGTGTGTATGATAATGACATATAAGAAATAAATCTAACATGTGTAGTAAAGTGATCATGTAAAACACTAGTAAGAAAAAGTAAATGCTACCAAGACAATGCAATATGTTGTGGATGGATGGAATGGAATGCAAATGGAATGATAGGAGCAATGTGCCCCCAAGTGTATGGAAGTGTATGTAGTGAGGTTCATTTTTTTTCCCCCTCAATAGTCAAGAATGAACCATAAATGAGAGTGCGTCATCGGGAAATGGTCGAGTAGTGTTGGTTGTGTCTAACACATGTGATGAGTGTGTATATGTGTAATGGTGATGAAATGTGACATGGGGAGAGATGTGCATGGACCTATAGCCTAAGCATATACCATGACTTGTTGAATAGGAGTGATGATTTATCCCTAAGCGTATATCACTATGGGATGAGTGTATGGTGGTGATGAAGTATGGAAAGATATGCATGGACCCTATAACCTAAGCGTATACCATGACTTGTTGAATGGGTGAGTGATGATTTATCCCTAAGCGTATATCACTACATGATGGAAGAAGAAGGTGTGATTTAGCCTATAACATATGTCACTACGAGATGGGTGATGAGGGCATATGAAGCATATATGAGTATGCGTGGATAATGGAAGGTGGTGATTTAACACTAAGCATAGACCACTACGTGATGAATAAGAATGAGGTGGTGATTTAGCCTAAAGTGTATACCACTAAGTGATGAGTAGGATAAATGATGATGTAATATAATGACTTAGAATAGGATAATAGAATATGTGATGATAGGATGTAAGAGGATAATGAGAAATTGATGAAAAGAGTGGTGATTTAACCTAAGGTGTATACCACTACATGATGATAAAATGAAATGTAATATATATAAGATGAGATGATAAATATGATACTAATAGAATGATGAAGGGAGTGGTGATTTAACCTAAGGTGTATACCACTACATGATGATAGAAGGATGATAATGTAATGGAATAATTTTGAATTGATAAAAGGATAATGTAATAGGATAATAGAATACATGATGATAAAATGTATAGTATGATGTAGAATGGATGAAGAGAGTGGTGATTTAACCTAAGGTGTATACCACTATGGTGTGATGATGAGTGTGGGTGATGATATAGCCTAGAGCATTGGTCACTAGTAATGAATGTGGTATGATGACATGTCACATGTAGGTAAGGTCCATTTGATTGGTAAACCCTCGACATTTGAGTATGGACCAGGAACTAGAGTGCGTCATAGGGTGGTGAGTGTAGCATGTAGAAGACAACGTAGTTTAAGTGACCAATGGATGAAGATGGGATGTAAATGCACAATGTGGACAATCTAATGTAGGTGTATGTATAATGTATATAGGATATGTAATGTGTATAGAAATGTAATATTAATGATATATAGAAATGGAGACCCATATGTAATGGATAAGAGTGTAGCATGTAGAATGTAGATGATAGATGGAATGTGTATATGTAGAATGATAGGATGGATAAATGCACTATGTGAATGATGTAGGATATATAGATGTAGAGGTAGGTATGGTATGTAGATAGAATATGTAGTGTGATGATATGTAAATATAGACCCATGTATAATGTGACCTAGCATAAATATAGGAATGTAGTGGATGGAAATATAAAACTAGACTCATATATGATGATGATTAGTATGTAGCATGTATGATATGAGATGATGGGAGATAATGACTAATAAGATGAGGTATGTATAGGATAATGTAAGATGTGGGCTATGTATAGAAAGGATGATGTAAGATGCATGATGTATGTAATAGAATATAAATGTGTAGAACCTATAGTGTAGTGTGTGGGGTTTAGTGTAATGGTAATCCCTCAATAGTCAAGTGTGAACCAAAGCACAAGAGTGCGTCATCGGGTAAGGAGGTGCTAACGTGTTAGATAGAAGTGATATACATATATGGATAAAGTATATAATGTAAGATGATATAAGTATGTGAGGATAGAAGAAGGGGGATATATAATGTGAGATGCCCCCCGTGTGTGTCATAAAGGAGAAATCAAACAATAAGATTTAGGGATGAAGGTCCATGATGGTGTTGGGATGATGAAACCTTAGGACGATGGTTGAGTAAGGGTGGTATGTGAGACAAATGTTACATGGGGGAATGAAGCCGATATGCATGTGATGGGTGCACATAAGACCAATGTCATGAGGTGTAGTAAAGTGTGTGGGTGATGGAGATCAAGGTAGGTGTATGTGGAAGGGAGAGAAGAGCCATGTGGAATAAAGTGAGGCGGTGATTGATAGTGGGATATAGTAGGTCCTAGGAATAGGCCTATGCCGATGTGTAGGACTAAGAGAATGGAGTGGTCACAAGGGCCAATTGAGATGGTGGGAATAGGAATAGGACACATGTGGTGAAATAGGAGGAGTGTGTGTGAGTAAGAGGGGGAGATGCATGATTATCAGAGTGAGAAGGTGAAATAATGGAGGTGAAGGGGGAACACCGTTATAATGGAATAACTTAATTGTCGTATATGAACTTGAGGCATAAATGATTCATAGAAATAATAGCTTGAGACTTACAAATCCAATTAAGTTGAGAAAGTAGGTCACATTAGTTGATGGTTTGACTGATAAGGAAAGGGATGAGAAGAGTGAGAGGACCAACCATGATAGGTAACTTTATGACACCATAGGGTCTCTTGAATGGAATGTCAATTTGGGATGCAGGTAGCCAATAGATCATAAGAAAGACAAGGAACATGTACTAATAGGAGAAGATGGATCAACCTTGGTGTTGTTGATAAAGGTTGAGGTGATAGATGCATGTATGTATAAATGATTGGATACGAATGTAGTGTGGTAGTCAGTGGGAGAAAAAGAGATAGTGGGTGGGGTCATGTCAATATTAGCAACTAAGAAGTCAAGCGTGCCCACATCTGGAGGTGGTGTGGTGTGGTATGTATGATTAGCGGAAGAATCCCCATTTTTGTGTCATGGTGGGTGGAGTCTCGGTTAAAAAGTTTGACTTTACCCTTATCCTTAGTGGGAGGAGGGCTAATAGGTTTGGGAAATTCTAGTTGGTCATTTTCAAGTAGATCTTAGATAATGGCAAAGTTTCATATAACAAGTTAGTAGAGTGGCCTACACAATGGTGGTAATCACAATGAAAGTTTTCATTGTAATTGCATCCTTTGGGTCATGATGGGTCTAACTCGAGTGGTGGTGGAAGGGTGATGAGGTTACTATCGAGGAGTTTGTTGTAATATAAGATGTGGTGCCATAGGAGGTTGGTGAATGTATGCTTAGGTGGTTGGGATGAAACTTCCTTAGAAGGGGTAATGGCATTAATAATTAATTTAGTGTCGATGGGTTTAGATGTAGAGGGTTTAAATGTGGTCTTAGTTTGGAAATGAGTAGAGGAGGAGGGTTGGTCTTGATATTTGAGTTTTCCAATGGATATAAGCTTGGATTCACAGAGTTTAAGGGTATGAAAAATTTGATCAAAGGAAGAAAAGGTCTCAAAGAGAACACTTTCGAGAGAGGTGGTAAAAGACTTTGTATGAATAGGTCTGTAGTTCAGCATTGAAAGGACATTAATCATCTTGGCAAATTGTTCTTATATCTTAAGACATAATTGGAAAATTTCTCATTGGATCCTTGCTTAAGTTGCACTAGTTGGCGTAGGATATCTTAGAGCCGATGTTGATGGAAAAGTGCATGAGGAAAGTGTCAGCTAAATGGGTGAAAGAAGTGATTGAATGAATAGGTAGATCATAAAACCAATGCATGGCATAGTCATGGAGGCTACGAGGAAAGATCTTAGCTAGGAGGAGATGATCATCAAAAAATCAAGACAAGCAACATGAAAGGCGCAAGAAGATGCTCCTGGGGTCACCATGTCCATTAAAAATGGGAAATTTAGGAGTGAAAAAATTAGGTGGTAGAGGATATGTGGAGAGGATAGGAGCAAAGGGAGTGTGTAGCAACAAGGTAGAATCTAAAGATGGAGATGTAGTGGCTTGTTGCAATTTACGTATTTGGGCCTGGAGATCATGATACAAAGAGGTTAAATCTTGATTGGAAACCGAGGAGGATTGTCATTGATGTGAAACCAAAGGAGGAGTGAAGTGATTTGTAGGAGTGGGGACTAAAACCAAAATAATAGAGATAGGTGGAAGTGTAGAAGTAGGGGTTGAGTGGCTATAGAAGTGGGTGGAGAAATAAAGTATTGAGTTCAGACAAGTTGGTAGCTTCTTCATGAGCCACATGCAAAAGTAAATCTAAATCTTGTGGGTGTTCGGAAAGATGATCATTGATAGCCTTAAGGTGGGCTTTAGTAAATTCCTTGGGAGAAGGAGCCATGGGAAAGGGAGGCAAGAAACCCTAGAAGGTGCTATAAAGAGATGTCGGGTTCACCAAAATGATTAACTAAAATTAGAACTAATGTGAAGGAAATAGTAACCTCCTAGTTAATCTAATTAGGAGGACTAAAATGATTGTATAAATGTAATAAATAATATAAAGTAGATGCAAATAAATATGCTAAGTAAAATGAAACCCTAGATGTGCAAGAGAGTAGGAGAGAAATGGCTTAGCTGATTGTTGTAGATGGTCGCATAGTGTCACAGTTTGAGAATAAAATATGGAAGTGCAGAATGAACACTCAGGGACCCTGTGAAGGGTAGATCTGAAGGATTTGAAGTGATCTGGGGAACACTTGGGAGTGTACTTTAGGGGCACCCCTGGGTGCCTTGGTCTGTAATTTGGGTGCTCTGAACACTGTAAATGCTCAAAACCTACAACTGGTATGGTCACAAGTTGGTTTTGAACCTTCCTATTTTTGTCATTTGGATCTGCTCGAGATGAGTTGGAAAATGACCTATAATGTAAAGAGAAGTATCAAACCCTAGAAAAATAAAAGATGCAATGAATGGGTCGACTGACCTCAACCTCAAACTAGTGGACTTATCACTAAGCATTGCACTACATTTCAGACCCGATGTAGTTCTAGTGTGTGTGTGTGTGTGTGTGTGTGTCCCTAGGTGTGCTCTTGTGCTCTCATTCACACTTTGTGAAGTAGCAGAATAAATAACTATAGAAAATGTAAATAACATGTGTGCATGGAATAGAATAATAGAATCCCTCCCCTATGAAGTGTGTGTGATGTAGATCTCCTAGCCTTGATGCATGGCACTATGTGGATGCAAGTGATGCAATGGATGTAACTCTAGATGGAGTGATAGTAGTGTAATGTTATGACCTAGGACCCTCATTATGGTCTTATAACTTTATATTTATAGGGCTCTCAAGCTTAATTTCATAATTAATCCTAACAAGGCCAATGAGAAAAAAGATAAAGATGACCAACAACTAGAAATGACCCAAAATGAGTGAAAGGGGATTTGCATAGATTGGAGGTGCCCAGTGGGACCGGGACCTAGGGCAGGCACCTTGATTATAGGTTGGGGCACCTTGATTTAGGGCGATATGAGAAGAAATGATTAATAAAATATAAAATAAAGATGGCCAAATTCAATAAGCAAGTGCATATATCATTTTGCCTCACAGGTCTACATCATCACCTTTATTAAAAATAAACAAAAGTGTAAGATAACATGAAAAGATAAATTACTAACAATTGTTTACATCACTAAAAATACATAACTTCATGCAACATACATTATGCAATGCAATACGAGAAAGTAAAATGATATTTATCTCCATGAAACATACAAAATACAATGCAATATGAGAAAGTAAACCAACTAACCTAACAGAGAAACCAATATAATCACACGTACTCAAACAAATAACATTTAAGATAGTTGCAAAGATGTTTTTGTTATCAAAATGCGATTCGATGTTCATGTTGTAACGACCGGGGTTAAAAATAGTGCCCCAAGGAAGGATACATGCGAGGAGAATAACAAAGGACACAAGTAGTCCCATAGAAATGTTTTCGTGCACTATGGCATAGTCCCTAATATCTCACTATCGCATGGGAGGACCGGCACATTACATGCATCCTAGCTTTTGTTAATGGAGGTAGATCACGATGATCCACAAGTCATTTGAGACTAGAAAAAGCAAGAACCGTAGAAAGATGTTTTTGTAAGACATATTTCGATGTTCGAGGATAATGCAATTGACACAAGCTTTAGCTGTGTATATGTTGTTTACCATTTTTTGTAAAATTTTAAATTTTCACATTTTTTTGGATTTTTAATGATTTTATCAAATTTTTGGTTGTTTTGATTTTTTGATTTTTACGGAAGAAAATAGTATAGAGGAAATAACAAATTCGGAGAGAACGTTTAAAGTGACCGTAAGCCAAAAAATGGCCCATTAGTAGAAAAGGCGTGACGAGAAGCAAAAATATGCCCCAACATAGTGAAAACATGCCAAAAATAATTATTTATTAAAAATAACCATCGTGACAAGTGTTAGAAGATTTTTAGAAGAAATACGGTGATCTCGGGCACTTTGGAAGTGAGAAACACACTACGGAAGGTAAAATGGGTATATAAGCTATCGCGACAAATTTATTTACCACATTTACTTACCATTTTATTGATGATTTGAGCTCGACCTATGGGAGAAAATGAAAAAGTACCAAACCGGAGGCATCGTGTGAACCACGTGAGAGACTACATGAGGCTTCCAATGGAGGGACCACAGGTACACACAACTATTCTTTTTACCCTAGTTATTCAAAGCATTGAATTTTTAGCTAAAATACACATTTTAAGGCTAAATTAAGGCAAAATTGGGGGTAAACCTATGCTAGTGGTAGCATGGGCGCCTAAGCGCCATGCATCTTCTAGTGCACCTATGCATTTGAGCAATTTTTAGCATGTTAAAATTTTTAGTTTGCAGGCGCCTATGCGCTAGTGCATCTGAAGAGGGCGCTTGCCAGTAATCGTAATGACAGCATGGGCACTAGGCAATTCAAAGCATTGACTAATGGATGGACCACAATACACACAACTATTCTTTTACCTGGTTATTCAAAGTATTGAATTTTTAGCTAAAATACACATTTTAAGGCTAAATTAGGGCACACGATTGGGGGGAGTGCACTATGTTGGTGGCAGCATGGGCACCTAAGCACCTATGTATCTGCCACGAGTGCACCTATGCATTTGAGAAATTTTAGCATATTAAAATTTTTAGTTTACAAGGCGCTATGCACGGTTGCGAGGGCACTTATGTGTAATCAGTAATTGATAGGCGTGGCCACTAGGCACCTATGATCTTAGGAATGTGCCTACGTATAAGATTGTTTCTTGTATGTTAAAATTTTTCTTGTGGCGGGGGTGCCTTTGTGTTAGTGCATGTGGGAGGTGCCATGCACAACCGGAAATCAATAGGTGTGGGTGCCTAGGCGCTTATGCTCTTATCATTGTGCATATGCCTTTTATTACCTTTTTCTTTAGGTTTTTGATTTTTTTTTCCTTGGCACATGAGCATGCATGTACTAGTGTACAAGGAAGGTGCCTATGCCGAGAAGAGTGTGCCTACACGTAAAATCCAATTTTAAATTGCTTTTAGGCAAAAACTAAGGTTTTAGAAAACCCTAGGTGGAAGAAATAGGTGAATTATAGAAGATTTTAATGATAGAATAGAAGAATAATGTGATAAACTAGACTTAGAAAAATTATATGGTAGAATAGAAGACAAAGATTATAATAATTGACTTGATTGGTTCCATAGGTGGACTTGGGCACGCTAGTGATGTGAGAGCGACATGTGCGATTCCAGGCCTCACGAGGCAAGCTTCGGACGGGGGACCAGACTTTCTTAGAGATTACCCTGGAGGTGACAGGTTTATCCATACGGCCGCATATGCCACATATTACCTTAGATCATAACTCTCCACAACCTTAGTGAGAGATGATGGAGCGTGAGTTAGAATTTCCAATTTCCCACTGGTGAGATGAGTGTTAGATTGGAGGATTTTCGGTGGATCCTATGAGTCCCTATTTAGGGTCTTTTGGTTACATATGATGGTCTCCTGGGATCACATTGAGCGTTATACAACTATGACATTTTGAGTGACCAATATCCCCCATCCGGGGTATGGGTGTTTTGGTTAGGGTGCATGGCCGATCCGCGGCTAGGATGGGTCCCCGTACATTTATTATCTCTTATCGACATGCTAATTCTTGACAAGATTGGTGCATGATTCCCATTGGGTCTCATTGGAGTGATTCATGACCTACTTCAGGAGAGGTGTACTGTTGGGGTCAGTGTGTACTGGCTCATTTATATTTTTATTTACACTTGATAGCCTACCATGGACAAAGGTCAATGGGTCCTGCTACGTTATTATAGATCTGGGCTTGGGATCATATTACGATAGATCACCACGTAGGAGATTTGAGAGCTCGATTTATTGGAGAGCCTTCCCGATGGGATGGGTTCCAAAGGAGATGATACTCATGACCACTAGGGGGACACAGACTATTACACACGAGAGTTTGACGATTTACAACTGATATAATCACATAACAACCATACAAGTTATACCAATGGCCTTAGGATGTAGTCAAGTTGAGGACAACTACAGTGGACCATTTCATTATTAGGAGCAGGAGATATATCCTAGAGTGGTACAAGGTGGAATGGGTCCAGTGTCGGGCTTGGTCTCATCCAGGGGATTCCTAGTGATGAGATGTGGTACACATGCATATATAGAGAGATATTCAATATGGGACCGCGAGATCGTTTAGGTCGAGCTCGCATGAGCTTTTCGCCGTAGCTCCATAGCCTTGGGTACAACAGGGACATATAGTAGATCCAGGGACTACCCTAAATTATGCAGCATGGTATGCGACAGTGCTACCACGTAGATTGACTATACCACAAGAGGTATTGGATGCAACAACGTAGGGGGACATGGCCCGGATCCACATGCATAGGCACAAGCACAAACATGTCCATAGAGAGGCTGCGTATAGGGTACAAGTATAGTAGGTGCTAGTACAATAACATGTCTTAGTTCAAAAGCGGTAGTGATGCATGTACCTCAATTACCCCCTCATGTGAGTCCAAAACACACCACTTTAGGAGGTGGAGGAGATGGCGGGGGTGGTGAGGACATGGAGGAGGATATTTTGGATATACATGATATCTGGTGGTGAGTAGGATACACATATTGGTGGGCATGATACATAGGCTAGTGGGTAGGTGACTTCCTTTTAACAACCGTTATAGCGGTGGCAACTCTACAACTCCGGATGGCAGCCGAGAGGGATCAAGCCATTACCTAGAGAGAGCGAGCTTATTACTCAACGAGACCAGTCACTTTACTCGTGAGAGAGACTAGGCTATCGTAGATGGGGATCAACTTGTGATAGAGCGAGATTAGGCAATGACATAGAGAATACAGGCCATCATCACCGAGTGAGATCGGATGATAGCAGATAGTTTACAACTACATGCGAGAGAGGGATAAGGCTATCGCCGATTTGAGATCATGCCTTAACATATAGTTTAGACCTACATGTAGAGAGGGATCATGTTATACCAAATAGGACCCGGTGGTAGCCGAATGGGATCGGTGGTCGATGAGAGCGTATATAGGTTTAGGTAGACATAGCTAGAGTGACAGAGGCGTGATGCTCTCTGTGGTAATCTTCATATCTGGAGGCTACTAGATAAACTAACATATACAATGAGAGCTAGTGGTGAGGCTTCTTATTACAAGGAATTGTACCACCAAGTCGTTCCCATAGAGAGAGAGGGCTACTCCTTTTGCCCAGCTAGATGTTAGTAGGTCCATGTCTAGATCTCGAGAGGACTTCACGATCAACTGATCAGTTCAAAGAGTCTGATAATGCAAAAGAGAGCGGAGCAGCCTTTACAGACCATCACATCAACATGTTCCTCCTCGTGGCCCTAGGATATGCGATCCCAGCGAGGTGAGAGTCGTGGATGACTCTCTTATTGATGTACTATATGTATTTTGTTGGTGTATCACCTCAATGTGAAGGAATAATTTTGTATGGGATGTATATGTACTATTTTTTATTATGCCTCATGATGAAGGATATTTTTTGCATAGACACCCATGATGGCTCATTATATTAGATTTACTTTTGAGACATACTATTTTATACATAGACATTTATATTTTTGAAGATGTATGGTGATAGATGGATTACTTGATGCATCACATGTTGTCTATGAGATACCATGTTTAATCTGTATTTTTAAAACTTATATCACATGTTAGATTATGAGATAGCCCTAGCTAATGTCATTTTGCATGTTGATGAGTACTTTGAGTAAAACATGCTTTTATTTTTGATGGTGTGGGGGATATATTTGATATCATGCACAACCCCTCTTGCCCCATTGATGATACAATACTTGATGATTAGCTTTAACATAAATGTCCTGATGTAGACATAACATTTATTGATATATGATGTATAGATGTGATGGTTATATGTGATATGATGATGAAGTGATAACAAAAATGTACAAGTAAAAATAACAAGCACACGTTAAACAAACCTAATCAAAGCAACAAACTTATATACAAGTATGCAAGATAAAATGAACTCAATATAATAAACTATAGATGAAAGTAACATTCAATCTAAGTAAACAAGTGAATTTAATCTAAAGCACACAATACGAAAAGAAATGCAACTAAAAACCATACAAACCAACAACTAAAAGTAAGCAAACTATTACTTTGTTTTTGTGGGACAATTTTGGGACGTTTTTCGTTGTTTTTGGGTACTATCTCTATGAAAATTTTCTATTGTTTTGGAGTTTTCTATGAAACGTATTTGAATGTTTTGATTTTTCCAAGGCTACATATCTGTATGTTTTAGGATTTTCAAAAATTATACAAATGTTTTTGATGTTTTCTAAACAGTTTTCCAAAGTGAATGCGCATAGAAATGAAGAAATGTGGATGCCCCCAACGTTAAATGGGATGTACAAGGGTAAAATGCCATGTGGTATATGTCAGAAGTGATGCTGCAAAGTTTCCCCAGTGCGAGATGGGTTCATTCAAAGTTAAATTCTGCACATTCCAAAAGGTTGAATCATCCGGATCAAGGCAAAGAGGGGTAGAACCACAAGGGAATCGTGACAAAAAGAAAATACCAGCTTAGGAAAAAGTTGTCATACTCCTAACCTTGAAATGCTTGTGAACAATGGACCCTCCCTTGGCACTGGAAATTGGTTTTCACTAAAGGACTTGTCCAAAGCGCCACCATTACATGGTTTTCACTATTGGACACACCCGTTTATTTATCTTTATCTTTTTATGTTTTTATACTTTTTTTTTTTTGCTTTTATGATATTCTAGAGAACCCATACTTAAGCATTGAAATGCTTAAGGTGCATTACATTCATGGGTTCTTGAGGCTCCTAGCTATCTAAATAGGCTAGCTTGTAGGCACCCGAACCGAGCTTGGAAAACAAAACATATGGTCTAGCTAATTGGGTTGAAATTTCCCTTTCTTTTCATGGTCCTTATTGGTGTTCTTCTAATTCTCTTTAAACACCAAATCCCTACCTAAAATTGACGAGGTATGAATATTTTATTATAGCTTTCACAGACTTGATCCCGATACACTTTAAGGTGATTGAGATTGTCAAGTATTTTCTCATCTAATAGCTCTAACTCTGCTCACCAAGCTACTCTGTAGTCCTCTTCATTTAGGTAGTCCCTGGCTCGATACGCAAAGAAGGGATCTCAATCTCTGTAGAGGTAGTACGACCTCCATGCCGAATACTAAGGAGTATGGAGTGACACCTGTGGGGTGTGTGAAAAGAAGTTCTAAATGCCCAAAGGGAAGGGTGAATTTGTAGATGCAGTCACAACCTATCTTGTTCACCATCTTCTCCATAATGCATTAAGGTTTTATTGGAAGCCTCGGATCGCCCATTACCTCAAGGATAATAGGGGGTTAGAACTTGAGGGATATTTGAAAGCATTTTAGAGTGCTTTCACATTTTTATTCTTAAATGATTTACCATTATCAGTGATAATAGAAGAGGGGATACCATATTGACAGATGATATGGTTCATGATAAATTTTGAGATCTGGCACCTTCAACATCGGCGAGAGGAACAACCTCTACCCACTTCGTAAAGTACTCAATTGTAGTAATGATGAATTTATGACTGTATGAAGAGATAGGGTTAAGTTTTCCTATTATATCGAGACCCCACTTTGAAAATGACCAAGGTGTTGTGACAGGCTACAAGGATTATGCCAACACATGTATCAAGTTGCCATAATTTTGACAATCCACACAATTCTTCACATGATTACATCGGTCATGCTCCTCGGTAGGCCAATAATAACCCACTCTAAGAATTTTCTTTGCCGAGACAATCCCATTAGTATGATCCCCATAGATGCTTTCGTCCACTTCTTTGATCGCTTGCATAGATTCGTCTAAACTTAAACATTACTCGCAATGATTCCCGTCATAGCCTCGGTGGAAGAGGGCGCTTTAAAGTAGGGTATAACATGGTATACCCTGGATGACGTGCATTTTTAGCATGGGAAATGTTAGTGGGAAAGGTTCCATTATGAAGGTAATTAAACATTTTAGCATACCACTGTGAAAAGGGACCAACAATCTCGCACACCAAACATGAGTTTGGTATGTCATATGCTATTTTTCTTAGATTTTCAACAAAGAATGGCATGTCATTTTTCGTGGTGGAATCATTAACATAGATCCTCTTGTATTTATAATATCTCGTTGCTCTATTCTAGGCTCTTGATTTATGCTAAAATTTTATACTTTCTCGAAGAATTATTTCAAGGAATCGACCATTCTTTTATATGGAAGAAATTTTTTATCCTTGACCTTGTATTCATCTCGTGACTTGTTTGATGATAAGAATTGAATCGGGGATTGTTTATATCTATCTTATCCCGAGCTTCAAAGAGTGTCTCATTCCCCTATATCTTTGTGCATGGACTCGGTCGTTCAAAAGATAACAGCTTCGGTTTAGAGCTTGATGTGTAAAACTCGTGTTGCTCAATTTATTAGTGTATGCATAGCTTGCGAACCCACTTGGTCATCTTGGTGCGTAGTGAAAAGAACTTGGTCCCATTCAAAACAACTCAAGTGTCTTTAATTGCCATATAACTCGGTGATTATAAGGCATGTAATTTGATTGCTTGAGTGAGACACCACTCGGTCATATGAAAACAAATCGTTCCCTTAGAAGGAATAGCTTGGTCTCTTCTTGAAAAACTCAGGGAGCTAAAAGTAGCTCGGTTCCAAACATTTACCTCGACTAGCTCTACAAGTACCCAAGGCATAATTTTTAAGGATTCTTCCAATTTGGTCCAAATCTTGTCAATCCTCTAGGTTTCCTGAGGTGCATTAGAGACTTTTTAGAATGTTGGAGAAACATTCCTCATGCAAGCTTATCAGTCATCCAATTTCACTAGAGGGTGAAATGGGATAACGATTTAAGTGACTCACAAGGGCCATTAGCTTAACTTGAGTATGACCATTGTGTGTATCCTTTCATTGGGCATGAAGTCTGCATTATCATTATGAGTTTATATAAACTCTGAAATTTTTACCCTAACATTTGAAATTTCTCTACTTGCACTTGAAATGCTCTCCTCTGCTCGCACCCTCCAACTCTCATTAGAAAATGTTGAAATTTGTTTTAAAATTGAATTCCACTCATTCATGTAGCTGCAATCTATTGAGGTTGGAGGATGATCACCTGTCAATTTGGACATCATGGAACTCTATTAAGTTATGATTTTCTTTCTTCTTCGAATGTCCAATGCTGCTTTGATGGAGCTGATTGCTAACTTGGGCCAATTTGAACTCTTAATTACTTACACATGTGTATAATCTTATTGAACTATTCTTGGAGAGAATCAATAAGATTCTTCCTTAACTGATTTTAGTTGCTTTGCATTTGTTTGATTTGAAGTTTCCAAATTTTACATGCAACTATGGATCTCCCTACTGCAACAACTGAAAGGCTTGGTGCATTGCACCACCTAGAGCAATACAAAAAAATTATATACAAAAGAGACAAATCATACATGCCTTGAGTAAGACATGTAAAGTGTGCACAAACACTTCTTTTTCTGAAATCAATTCTACTCCTACTCCTACACTAACCAAAACAAAGAAAAGATAAACAAATCCTACAACAGGCAAGGAGAAATAACTTCCCTTCTTTACAAAGTGTGGCCATGTAATTAATTTAACAATGGTTATGGCCTACATAAGAGTGAAAAATTACCTTCCACTCTTCCATCCAAAGTATCAACAAACAAAATGAATACCTCCTCAAGATATTCATCATTTGGTTGGAGGTGTTGTAGTTGATCCTTGGTATATTGAAGATCATCCTCATGCTCTGAAGTGAGTATGACCGGTGTTGGCTTCTCCATTGGCTCTAATTCTACTAGATATTTGATTGGGCATGGGGCCTTGGTGATCCTTTTGATTTTCCCATTCCATTGAATCCTAACCCTATGAATGGGGATATCTTGCAAAATTTTTGGAAGAAGGTGCTTACTTGCAGATGATCTGAATGTTGCTCTACTTCTACAAATAATTTTGCTTCTTCCAAAATTCCCTTTCCATGATGACTGATTTGATCTTGTTGTCATCATCTTCCTCTTCCTCCTCAAACATAAAGTTTGAGAGATCAAAATCCTCCATAAAATCAAATTCTTACAAATATGTGATAGAAGAAGAATCTAAAATTTTATCATCAAAAGAAAGAAAGAAGCTTCCTATGATCTCTTCTTCATCCAAGGATCCAAAATATGATTTGTTCTCCTCCATAGCATGAAGCTCTCCATGGTTGGTTGCAACTGATGATGATGATTGTGGTGGCTCAATGCAACCTTCTAATAGTGCAGCAAGCTCTAGGCATGCAAGACAATGAGGGTCATTGCATTCCATTGAAACATCTTGCACTTTAGGGAGCTTTTCCTCTTTTGTTTGCACATGCTCCTCTTCTTGTGGATTTGGGGCTGCCTCTCTTTCTCTAACTTTGTAAGATCTGAGATGAATCACCAACCTCTGAGAATATGGTGCCAATGTGCACACTACATTTAGAGCAAAGAGATTGTTGATCATCTTGCTTCTTGTTCTTATTCTTCTGCAAAATCAGACTCTACCTGGCAAGGCCTCCATCTCCTTCATAGGTTTAACCAGCAAGGGGATCTTATCAATCCCAAAACTATGAGCCCATATTTTCCAATATTCAGTTATTTCTTCTTGACTGGACTCTCCTTCTGGTTTCCCTTGACTAATTTTAGTATTCTGTTTTCTTCCCAAGATAAACTTGAGACAACAAGAGGAGGGTTGGGTTGGGTTACAATAGGTTTTGTAACCATTTGTGGTGGAGAAGGAAGTGGAACTTATTTGTTTGGAGGGGATGACTGTTTGGGAAGGGAAAAGGGCAGAAGAATCGAGATGGGATGGAAGACTAGGAGATGGAGAAGGGAACTCAACATTTGGAGCAACATATAATGGGCTTGAATCATGACAACGTTGAAATGGTAAAGCTTGGGAAGGAGAGAAAGAAGAACAAAGAGCTGGTGATTGACTTACCCATTGACAAGGTTGTCTTGTACTTTTCTCATATGTTTCAATACCCTTGATCCATTGTATAAGTTGGGGCATCATTTCAACCATGAAATCAAGCTTTTCTTGTGAGCTATAATGTCTTGGAAAAGGGCCTTCCCATGGACAAGGTGCCCTACAACCAATCCTAAATGCCTTCATTTTGTCAGTTGTAGCTTGAGTTTGAACCATACCAACCTCCATTCTTTGGATCTTCTCCAGTAGACCAACATCCTCCATTTGACTGTTGTCATCATATGCATACCCATGTTCTTGATAGGTTCCATAGCCAAACTAGTTTTGGCATTTCTCATATGAGTAAGCATAGTGGTTTTGAATCGGTCATAGTGTTGATCTAGAGGAGTTGTGAAGCTCATTAGAGGTTGATTGTCTTGATGGCCACTCAAAAGTGTGAATTCCACTCGGGAATGAAGTCATGGTTGCACAACTTCATAGAATGAAAGAAAATGAGAGATATGGAAAGAAATATGAATGGAAATGGATGGAAGAAAGGTCTCGCAAAATCAGAGAAATGGGTCCTTTGGACCAAATGAAGTCACCCGATGTGCTTTATATGTGCCTCCAAAGGTGAATCTCACCAAGAGCACACCAAATTGATGAAATAAAGTGGTAAGGTACTTCAAACCTATCCCACCGGGCGTGCAAAAACTGTTGAATCCAAAAAGTAACACCCTGGGATTTTTGGTTATGGATCCCTACCTTTTGGGAAACATTGGGTTATCTCTCAAACTGTGGGACTTGCGGGCTTGAGATAACCCTCCAGAGAAAGTTGGCTCTTGCTCCTAAACTACCTACCACAATCTACTCTTAGTGTAGGAAAAGCTATCTAATCCTATCCTAACATTCCAAGAGGTCAAGGAGAGAGAATGCATAAAAATAAAGCCTACACTAATAATGGTGATACACCAAGAAAAGGAGGTTGTTAATCAAGAATCCAACTTTGTCTAAAGTGGAGAAAGGTGAGCAATGGAAAGGGTGGAAAAAATGCACCACAGTCCAAAGATAGGTTCACATAGAACACCACTTCAAACCCATTAAGCACAACTTCCAAAACCTGTAGTGAACATTAGAAATATGCACAATATACCTGTAGTGAATAAAGGCAAGTAGAGACAATAAAAACACACAAAAGATGGACAAAATGCATCACAAGACATTATATTGCTCCAAAAATATGCATAGTATAACAACAATAGGAAAGAGGCAAGAAAAATTCCATTACAAAGCTTTGAGAGAAGGCTTGAGTTTCACATTCAAAACCCTAACAAAGAAGAAAGAAGGGAAAAAGGAAAATGACTAACCCCCTTCAAATGAGCCCTAGATTACAATATATAGAATGAGAAGGAGAGAAGAGTGAAATCCCAGAATTACTTCTTCAACCACTTAAAAGTTGCAATAAATGAGGTGAAATGATGGAAATAGATTTTTAAAATCCCCCTCACACTACCCCATGACCTTCAGTTAGAGAAAATGATGGCCATACTCATTGAATGCATTCCCAACCACTTTCTAACTGTCTCTTTGAACTATGATATTTTTCTACCAAATACACCCTCAAATCTTCATCAATACCTAAATTTCTTGATTGCTGTGTGTTGGGATCGGAATCATGATTCCAATGACACTAATTTTGTGCAATTTCGTTAAGAAATGCTCTAGTTATGGCCTTCTGAGTGTAGGTAGGTAATTGAGTTTTTCCAAGTATTCCTTCATCTCCATGGGACGAAGAATTAAATCCCTTGGCTGAAAAATTCAATTTCATAAATTTATCTTCTTCCCAATGTTTTTCATATCTTTAAAATGATTTTTCATTTAATATGGTGGGGCTCATTTATGATTTTTGATTGCTTCGCTCAATATTGGGAGGGGGTTTGTTTTGTTGTTTTGTAGCTTTACTAGCTTGCTAGCTTAATTTGTTGAGATGGCTCTTTATTCTTTGTTGTTGACTTGTTTTTGGGATAGACCTCCTTCCTTTGGTTGTGACTATTGATTCACCCTCATTCATGCTAAATGTGCCACGAGCTACTTCCTCAAATGCCGAGGTTTTTACCTTGAACACCGAGCTACTCTACCTCGAGCTCCACTTTTAACAACACCACCGACCTTTTGTAACTTGCTTCGGGTTGGTTCCCCATTTCGCACCGAGTTCCATGTGGAGGACCAGCACATCTCTAGTGTCTCCACCTTTATTGAACCTTTTGGAAGTGTGCCAAAAAGACACGTGGTGACCTCTATGTTTCCCTTTTCGATGGAAATGGGCTCGCCTCTTTTTAGCACATGACTCGAGTCCTTGTTCCTTGCACAAGTTTGATTCATCATCCTCCTGTGTCACCGTTAGGAACTATAATGTTTAGATTATAGTGGGATGCTTACCAAAGGTAAATAATAATTAGTTAGTTATTATTATTACATAAACAATAACAAATTAGTTGGAGTTTTTTAACAACTCATAGATATTTAATATGTAAATAGGTTTGGTGGTTGTGTGAACACCCGTAAAATAGGTGTGAGAGATTCTAGGGTGGTTATGTAGTTGAGAGTTTATAGGAAGCTTGAGCTTAAGAATAGGATGTCCTAATCCTATATATGTGTAAACACTCTCGAATGAATATATTGAAGTATTATTCCTGTGTATTCATAATATAAATTGATGCTGCATATATTTTGGTATCAAAGCGACATTATGGAGTTTTAATATTGGTATAGGTAGTTGTGCCACTATACGGTTGTCATGTTGATGATAGTATTCATGTCAAAATGATTTGTACAATATTTTTTATTGTGAGTATTAGTATATGATTTTTGGTTCATTTCATTTGTATTGATAACACCTACCAAAGAAACATTTTTTATTAAGCATGAATATGATGGTATTTCTTTTGTAAATCTAATGCATTGTAATCAGAGAAGAAGTCAGTGTTGATATATGAGTTTATTCAATCTTTCCAAATTGTCCCCATGTGAATCGGTGATGCCTTGATTCACTGGCATTTGATTTGTTGGCAATAGTAACTCATGGCCTATCTTGACATCTTTGTGCAATCTGTTAAAGATTTGGCCCTTGCAGATATCACTTGGTTTTGTATGAATACTTGTATTAGTAATTTCTTCATCTCGTGTATTCATATCTAGCATCGTTTCTTCTCTGCACAACTCCATTTCTAAAGAAAAATCTCTATTATCAATCAGTTTGTGTCTGCAGGTAGTAGATATGGGAGGATTTTAAAAAAATATCATCACAAATTTGAAGGCATTGGACATTTGAATGACTTGTTGGATTAAAATATTGACTTTACCACAAATTCATATTCCTCCTCCTTGCTTTAGCAACTACATTTGAGATGCATTCATGGATCTCATAGTTGTCACCATATGCTTGTGTGATCTAAAATTGCCACATAATTTCTTTTTGGTGCCCATTGGAGATTCATGCACCATAGTACGATCTTCTATCCATGCAAGTGTTATCCTCCACGTGTTGTTAACTCAAGTTCCAGGCTATTTTATCATGTAAGGCTGGTAATATATTCACCTCGAGTAATTTTTATGGTAGTATTTACTTATGTTATAAGATTTATATGTTGGTCAAGTAATCCATATTTCTTTTTCATTAGTCTCGAGTGTAAAGTCTCATAAGATTCTATAATTGAGTCCATTAAAATGTGTCAAAAGACCACGTTAAAGGGTCTTACACATATTTCAAAGTATTAATGTCAAGTGTCTTTTTGTTATTATTGTAGCGTCATTTGATTATAGTGTAATTATGATAGTGCCATTTATAATTGTGTCGTCAATGTATTGTCAAAATGTGTTTAGGTGAACAATAGGTTATGGAGTACATTAACGTCAAAAAAGTTTTATATTTTTGTCATCAAATTAGTGGTCATAGTCTATAGTGTCAAAGTGTCATAAAGTCATCATTTGTTATGTATTCCTTGTTGTTTTGTCAAAGTCATGTCAAATAGGTGATTTTAGGTGGTGTCAAGAGTTAATAAAAAATATTGAAATATATATATTTTTGCCTCACAGACACATTTTCGGTGTTACCCGACATCCGAAAAATAAAGTGTTTCATATTGCGGGAGGGAAGAAAATAATAAGCTCAATGTGGAAGTAAATGTGCTTCATATCCAAATCCGGTTGAGCTAAGCAACATACTATTAGAGGATGGAGGCAACGGAGGTGGAGGTCGATAAAGACCTCTCTCGATCACCATCATGACGAGGCCTCACGAAGTGTGGGTGGCATTTTGTAGTGTGAGTTTGATTTTAGTTGTGTGCCTTATTCGCAGCATTTTATAGTTTTTGCTTTTTTAAGTGGAAATTTCACACCGAGGGGGAACATGATCAACATTATGCAATGTTCCATTTCCAATTGTGTATGTGATTATTCCTACATAAATTCCCCAATGCAAAAACATAGTAAAGAATAGATAACACAATGAAATGCAACATCATGAGTCTTGATGAGGTAGAATAGTCAGATGTGTTCTTGTTCGTACCTAGGTTTGTGGTTAGCCTCCTGAAAACCATTGAAGTTTTTCAAATGTCCACATTCTAGGTTCGAGATGTGTTCCTAGAGTAACCGGTTGATAAGCGAGATGATTCTGAGCGTGTTCCATCCTCGTTGATCAAATGTGTTCCCGAAAGTGTATGGTTGATAAGAAGTTGATGTGTTCCTTCTTCTACCTTCAATTCAAGTGTTGTACCAAGATCATGAGCAAGCACGGGCAACAGGTTGCAGAGGAAGTGTGAAAGTTCTTTTATTACCATGTAAACATTAAGGGGGGGAATGTTAGGAAATATAATGTTTACATTATAGTGGGATGTTTACCAAAAGGTAAATAATAATTAGTTAGTTATATTATTGTTATATAAACAATAATATATTAGTTGGAGTTGTTTTAACAACTCATAGATATTTAATATGTAAATAGGTTTGGTGGTTGTGTGAACACCCGTAAAATAGTTATGAGAGATTCTAGGGTGGTTATGTAGTTGAGAGTTTATAGGAATCTTGAGCTTAAGAATAGGATGTCATAATCCTATATATATGTAAACACTCTTGAATGAATATATTGAAGTATTATTCCTATGTATTCATTATATAAACTGATGTTGCGTTTATAGTCATGAAGTGACTTCATTAAATGCCCTACATGTTGAGAAAAATTTGGGTTCGTCACCCATTTGCAAGCTTGCGAATTGCTTGGTTTGTTTGAGCTTTCATCAAACGCATGAGCCGAGCCTAATTTTTAACTCATCGAGCTCCCATTTTCCCGGTTCTTGTTGCGAGCTCTCTAACTTAGTCGTTGACCTTGACTCGCTCTGCGTAGAAATAAACTTGGTGGCTCTATGTTTGGTGTCTTCAACAACCCGACCCGTGTTTCTTTACACTCTAAAAGGATTGAATTACTACATTGCCAATGAGCTAAGCAATGAGCTCGATCAACTAATTATAAAATTTCTTGCGAGGGTCTTGTAGATGAATGAGTTTGAGGGCTTGTTTATATCTGCACTATCCTAAGCTTCAAAGAGTGGCTCATCCCCCGTATCTTGATAGACTCAGGTCATTCAAAAGATAACTCGGCTTTGGCTTTTGAACTTGAATGTACAACTCATGTTGCTCGATTTCTTAGTTTATGCATAACTTGCAACCCACTTGGTCATCTTGGTATGTAGTGAAAAGAATTCGGTCCCAATTCAAAATAGCTAAGTGCTGATTCCCATATAATGCGGTGACTATAAGGCATGCAATTTGATTGCTTGAGTGAGACACCACTCGGTCATATGAAAACAACTCGCTCCCTTAGAAGGAATAACTCAGTCTCTTCTTGAAAAACTCAAGGAGCTAAAAGTAGCTTGTTTCCAAACATTTACCTCGGTACTAGCTCTACAAGCACCTAAGGCATAATTTTTTAAGGATTCTTCAAATCTGATCCAAATCTCATCAAACCTCTAGGTTTCCTAAGGTGCATTAGATACTTTTTAAGAATGTTGGAAAAACATTCCTCATGCAAGTATCGGTCATCCAATTTAACCGGAGGGTGAAATGGAATAACAGGCACACTATCTTTTCCTTAGGTTATTCTCGCTTGTTTTTCAACAAGCGCCTCAAAGAGGTTTTCTTTATAGGACTTCCCCTTTTTATTTCCACAAGGATTTGTCGTAGGACTCTTTCACTTGCTCACTTTTTTAGTTAATTGTCCACATAATTCTACCTCCTCTCAAAGTACAAACATGCATTGGGCTGAATAGAGAAGCCTTTCTTGTGATCATTTCTTGGAATGTTATCTCTGATGCCCAGAACTCATCAATAGCCTCATCATTTTGAAACACATCAATAGGTACATGCTTTGTTGTTGATCCCATTCACGAGTGATGGGTAGATGAGGTTTCTTGTTTGAGTTATAGGGGATCTGATGGGTGTAACAGGAGTTATGGTAAGGATAACAATGTTAGAGAATAGGTTCGTAGGCGAGGTCTTCGTAAAGACTACACTAGGATGTAGACACCAAAAATCTACATCCCCTGTCTTAAGCTCACTTGTGACCAAAAGCGACACATTTACGACCCTTCACAACATTAGAATCACCCTATCGATCATTTTAATATACTCACATACATCATACCCCTCATATCCCTAAAATTATAGATTAATTATTTAATTAAAATAAGTTAGTGGTGTCACCCATTTCATCCTAAAATCTAAGACTACCCTATCCGAAATTTTTCATACTTTTAAAATAATGGGTCGTTTTGTGTTTTATTGCACGAAAGTTCTTGTATTGCGTCAGGATATTCCCAAAGAGCCATATTAGCCTTTTTTCGCCAAATACCCGGATGCTCAAAATTGTTATATTCTCATTGTCGAGGATTTGTCTGGGCAAGAAATTTGTATTTAATTATTTTGAGCCCCGTATGAGGCTATTTGCGCTCTGTTTTAACTCTGTTATGATCGAACATGTCATTATTCCTATGTACTTAAGGGTTTTAACTTGGAATAAGTTTTGGGCTTTATTTGTGACTTTTGACAATTTTTGTGTTTTTGTGTTGTCCCATTTCATTTTCTGTGAAATTTCTCTAGAACAATTCCTTTCTTGGTAAGCCCGATTTTGGCTGGATCGCAGTGGAAAACATATACGCACGTTATGCCTGGAGGAAGTCACCATCGAGGTCCGGATCACTGGGAAAAAGTGAAGTCGCAGACGTAAAAGCCCCTGCGGGTTTGGGCACATTTTGGAAAACAAAGATTTAAGCCGCAATGGGAAAATGCAAGCAAGCAGCAAGGTGGGAATTTTGTACCGCTTAAAGGTACTTTTTTCCCCGATATAAAATTCACTTAAGCCGCAGGGGAAAGTTAGAGGTCAGTGGCGGTGGGAATTTATTGCTCTGCCTTGCAGGGTAAAAATTCCCATGATAAAATAAAAGGAAAGTGACTTAAGTGAAATCATGAGATTTTATTGCCTGCCTTGCAGGGTAAATAATCCCATTGTCAAAGTCAAATCACTTAAGTGGATCATGGGATTTCCGGGGCTGCCTTGCAGGGTAAAGAATCCCATTGTGAAAAATTCTTAAAAATAGAATTATATTGTGCAAAAAAGTGCGCCCCCTTTGGTGAGATGATGGCAGCCTTTAAGTGGATTTAATTAATTATTTCTCCTTCTAAAATAGGTGCCCAAGCATGGAAGAAAGTCAACAAGTCAAAGGGGAATAAAAGAAATAGAATTAAATGAATTAAATTGATTAAATTTAATTTATTTAAAGGCTGCCCCCTTCATGTCAAAAAGTGCGCCCCATTTAGGATAGATTTAATGATTTTTAAAGCATTAAATCATTAAATTAAATTCTATTTTCAGTGGCTATGGTCAAGGCACACTGTGAAGCTTAAGTGAAGTGAAGTGTGAATGATTAAATTGGATTAATTTAATTTATTGGATGACTGTCCTTAAACATGCTATTTTTAAAGAGAAAAACATGATTTTTAATTAATTAATTGCCAGGAATAGGAAGGACAATTATTAATTATAGAATTGTGAGGGTTATATAAGCATGGGCAGCCATAAGGGTGAATTATTTAATTCACAGGTAAAGAATTGCAGCCAAGAGGAAAAGTGCGCCCCATTTGAAGAAGGATTTTGCTCAGACAAAGGGGAAAAGAAGGCTAAAAGCTTTCAAATTTGGCGCATGCTTTGAAGGAGGTTGATCTTTGTCTACATAATTGTTTGCATAGGTGTTACAGGTGCTCAGGTGTTGTTGAAAGGATTCATGCTCTCTTTATGTGCAAATTAAACATCAATTTTTGGGGCAGCAGACTTGAAAAGTGCAGATTTTTACAATTAAAATTCACTATTCATGCTCCGGTGGCCATTTTTGTCTGAATTAATTACGGAGAATTCATTATAGTGCATTACAAAAAAATGAGCTTTAATCAATGTTCAATACATTGCATATATCCTCCGAATCTGAAGAATTGTCCAGATCTACACCAGTTTGAAGAAATCCGGCCAAGTAAGAAGAAAAACAATTATTCAGACAAAGATAGACAAAGCCATGGCGAAGAGAGATGAAAAAGAAAGCACGATGGAGTCATGCATCGCTTCCAAACTTGTAGACATAGAGACACAGATCTAGGTCCGAACCTCTTTCCGAATTGATTGATAGATCCAGAGCGGGAAAGACTTCACTCATGCGTGCGGTTAAAAGCAGTGGAATTATCCGAGCTGCAACCTTTCCATGCACAACCCAGTTGCCAGAGTTTATTATGGAGTGCGCTAGATCTTACCATCCTTCATCCAGATCAGTGCGAGATGCTATGGGGAAAACAATAATTCGGTTGGACGCAGAGTTCATCAATTATTGTTTGAAGATTCTAGTACGAAAGGTGGTGACTTCCATTAGTCTTCAGGATGCCGGCAGCAGGTGGGAGAAGCATAGAGTTGATTGTGTGAGCATAATGAATAACAGATACATGAAGAAGCCTAGATCTCCTTCAAAGTTCCCAAGAACTCTTCCGCGGTCCAATTTGGTGCAGGAGGTCGATGATATTGTCAAATTGCTATGCAGGATGAATGGCGAGGCGAATGCTTACACTTTCCATACATGGATGTATGCTTTCATCAGGACCATTGAAGTCAACAAAATTGATTCCATAATCAATTGGTCGGAAATTATTAGCGACAACATTGGTGAGCAACTCCGGAACGTGAAGCATACTTTCAGCTTCAAAATGACTTCCTACTTGGTGTATGTTGCAGCTTCACAAGGCGTCTTTTCCAAGTTGGATAGATGTGGTGTTCTTTCTAAGGACCCCATTTTCGAATGCTACCCACAGCTTACTGTACCTGCGTGCGAGAAAGATTTCAAAGTGGTCAATGATGAATTCTTCTATGATTTCATTTGCAAGCTAGACAAAGACTTAAAGGCCAACAGGGTAAGCAAGGAAGCGTGGGAAGCCGTGTCCAAGATTGGCAATCTATTCATTCAGTTTGCAGATTTCACATACCTCAGGGTTACGGGCTTTTCTGGAGAACCAATAAAGATGCCCAGGTATCCGAATGATAGATTGATCGCCATGGAGCTGAGCAGACAACTTGTGGAGTTACACGACCTTCAGTCAAAGCGACACAAGTCTACGGGCTTCTTCCCAATCATTGTGGGACATTACAGCTGCATTAGCATTCATAGAGCTTGGGGATGGAGATACGCAGATGTTATCCAGTATGAGAAAGAGTTCTTCCCACGCACGGCTAAACTCTTGATCCATTTGGAGTAGCCAGAAGACTATCTCCCAGAGTACGCACATGTGCCTTCATTAGAAGATTTTGGATGAAGTGCAAAAATGAGTACGAGGTTAGAAAAAGAGATTTCAGTAGAGGTTATCAAAGAAAGTAAATGTTCGACTTTGGACTAGCGCGGATACTCACGGATCTTAAAGATGATGGGAATGTGGTACTTGACACTTACCATCAAATGGGAGGAGATAAAGCCATACTTCAGGATAACGTAGGAGGCTGCCATACACTTGAAGAAAGATCTGGAGCTGTTTTGGTGAATACTTCAAACTGGTTGCTGACAAAGGGATATTGCCTTGATGAAGTATTGATGAATCAAATCACGGGCAACTTCGGCGTAGGAGATTCCCTCAAGCGAAGCACGGAGAAAGCAGCAGAAAGTCTGAGAAGTTGAAAGTACACAGAAGATCTCAATCTAAGGAGAAGATCACTTCCACGGACATGACTTTGGTTCCAGCTTCTCCAGCACCCAGTACTTCACCAATTGTTGCACCTCAGCAGGACACTTCCATGCCTCCACTGAATCCGGTGACATTCATCTTCTCTCCTCAGCCACTCCGTTCAGCACCTGTTCCAGAGGAGATGTTAAAGCTGCAGATGGCGGAGTTCGAAAGAGCTTTGTCCTTGGATGATTCAGAGGATGGCATAACCATAACACCGTGGCACTTTTTGATGGAGAGGAGGCAGAGCGGGAGATGGTAGTGCACTCAACGACTTCTCATTCTCCGAGAAGTAACTTCTCGGAATGGTTGGCTTCGCAGTTGGTTCCAGAAGCGAGAGTGGAGATGAACTTAGAAGAGCACGACTTGCAGCTACTCCAGAATCTAGGTGGAAGAGATAGAAGGCCTAAAGTTGCTAAAGCAACTTCTAGGTTGATCATCGAGGAATTAGGGCAGAAGTTTGCTTTGAGATATCAATTCCGGTAGAAAAAGGAGGAGGAGCTCACGGCAGAAGATGTTACAGTAACCAGAGTACCCCTCGGTCAAGCCACCACTGAAGGATTGAAGTAGGACACAGACATTGATAGATGCTCTATTCCTTAGGCTTGACAGTGAAAAGGCGGAGAAAGAAGAACTTTAGAAGTAGGTATCTCAGTTGTGCGAGATCATAGCCAATGTTGCTAAGCCTTCCATTCAGCCCATTTCAGAGCAGGTGAGTGATCATCTTATGCAGAAATGGAGGATGAAGATGTCTAAGTCGGAAGGATTTGATTATCGAGACTCTACACAACTTGGAGAATGGTTCTATCGGCTAGCTCCCGGACCATGCAACAAATGGCTATGCGTGAGCAATTTAAAAAGATTCAAGCCTTGTGAGACATGAACATAAAGTTCGTTGATCACCCAACCCACTTGAGTTGAAGAAAGAAAGAGCCAAGAGAACATGCGGGACTTTACGGATGGATTTTGAGAAGGGGAAGCAAAGGATTTTATATAAAATCCCCACTTTCCGCATTGGAGAAAATTAAAAGATGTTTTTTATAAGAGGATGCACCCAAAGTTGATACCAAATAAGGGCAAGACATCATCTACTTGAAGCACAAAATCATTTCTTTCACCGTGGAAGTTGAGACGACTTCATCATGGTGGAAACTCAAACAACCATTTGCCTAATTCCTGAAGGGCTCTCTTCTTCGATCCTTTGTACAAAAGAGAATTGGCTAATGACATCTACTAAGCCTCAAGATTAATTCTATTAGCGGAATGGCAACCCCCAGCAAGAATAGCTCCTACCCGGACCTTTAATGGTCAAAATCAAAATCAAAATCGAAGATGTGCAGCGCTTTCAAAGTGTTGAATGAAGGATTGCTGCTACTCCAAGGAATAACTTGGAAACTAATGAAGAGGATCACATGTTCGATGAATCATTCGATATGAACAAAAAAGACTTTATAGATCCCACTGACTTCGACTTCAATATTGGTTACTTCTTCTATTTTCTATGTTCCCGATGAAATTATAAATCTTTTGAAGATTTTGGTGGTCACACCATTACTTAAAGTCATGTTTACCAGGTCTATTAGCGCGCCAAAATGCCGAAGCATCCACAAGCGAAGAGAGAAGATCCCCGCCCGAGGACTGATCTTGAAAAGTCATCTTTACTTCTTCATTTGTGTTTTAGTTCATTAGACTTATTTGTACTTTCCTTCCTACATTCTATAAGTAGGAGAAGAACCTCCGCACTTCCTCATCGAAATTTGTCAAGCTTTGACATAATTGATCACATCAAGAGGAACAAGGTCCAAAAAGTCAAAGGAGTAGGTTTGAGAACATTTCTGATCACGGTGTCAGATTGGTCAAATATTAATCTTAGATCTCTTAATAAAAATAATACTTATTTTAGATCTTATCTAGAGCCCAAAGAATACTACCCTTCATATCTGCGGTTGGATTAATTCTTGTCATTCACCTCTTCTCATCTACATCGATTGAAAGGATCGAGCCATTCTTCATGTTTTTGTCATCACCACAAACTAAATTTTCATTTCTTTAAACTCTGGGAGCTTCGATAATGTCATGCCTACCAAAGTTCTTGATGCCTTAGGTCTCACATTAAAAAAACCATTTAGATATTAGATACTTAAATTGAAAATTTTGGCACTGGGAGTCCTCTTGAGGGGTAAATCAAAGATGCTTCATGACGCTGCTGGTTTTTTCCGCTAAAAGACCGAAAATCTATCCTTGTAGAATAGTTTCCAGCTCTTATGGCATGCTTGAGTAGAAATTTCGCAAAGCTAGGTGGAGAAGTCAAGATGGATTGGTCTTTCGCACATACCAATCAAAGGAGTAAATCGTCCATTCACCCGAGAAGAAATCCAAGTACAAGAATCAAAGTTTGAGGATCGATCAGATCTCGATCTTGTTTCAGAATCGATCACAAGTTTATTATCTAGAAATGGTCCTAGCCTCAACAAATAATACTTCACGGGATATCTTGTCAAATCCAAAGAATACTCCTACAAATAATGCGGCGACAAGTTCTTCTCCTTCTACCTCTTCTCCCGCTACACATCGAAAAATCGAGCCATTTTATGTTTCATTGCTTATCAACGGACACAAACTTAGCAACTGCATCTCGACTCTGACTGCGACGACACGCCAAAGGGATCCAGCAAAAGTTGCTTTGCCTTGGGTCTCACATTGACAAAAACCATTGGAAGATGTTATTGATGGAAATGCATAGTCCCTTTGGTGTGCTTGTAGAAGCAAATCAAAGATGTTCAGCAAGATGCTCTTCTTTGAGATAAAAGATGAAATGACTATCCTGTAGCTCCAGACATTCCAATCTCTTATGGCGTATGCTTTGTTGAGTAGAAATTTCTGCAAAAGATTTGCTGGGTGGAGAAGTCAAGATGGATTGGTCTTGTGCCACGTAGTTGAATCAAAGGAGTAAATTTTCGAGAACATGAGAAGAAATCTAAGTACACAGGTTCCAAAGTCTAAGGATCCCAGGATCTCGATCTTATTTCAGAATTGAATCAAAAGTCTATTATCTAGAAATGGATAAAGAAGTTGGTATCAACCGGTGATTCAAGAATCGCATCAACTTAATAACAAGATTTGGACTTGAGATGACAAAATTTGATGGCGATTCTTATCATTTGATCGGCGAGCGTTGTTCTTATCTCTCTCTTGAAGGAAGGTGCATGACACTCCTTCAAATTGATGTTCTAAAATTACAGTAACAATTCATATCCTTTGTTGAAGCGTTGTTGTTAGGCATGGAGCAGCAATGACAATGGGAATCAAATTATTACATCTCAAAGGGAATTAACCCCCTCTGATCGTTAAGTAGATAAGAGGTCTCTACCAAGTCAAAAAGACAAATCAAAAGGTGACTATAGAGATCGGGTCTACTCTGCTATCCTAGATTTTTCAGCTTTCTTGGTATCTTACATTTCCGAGAGAACAAAATTCAAGAGCTGATTAATCATTCGATGTGATGAAGACTTTTGATCCGGATCAGCCTCCCGCATTCTTGTAGACAGGAGACTACGAAGGTGGAGATGGTCTTTCGCCCAAATCTTTTGAAGATTTTGTCAACATTTGCAGTGTTCAACGATGACACACACAAACACACCAAAATCTCCAAGCATCCACAACTTTGAAGAGATCTACTATGAAGGAAGCAATTCACCTCCTGGATGTTACTATCTTGAGAAAATGGATGTGGACGTCTCCTTCTTCATTATCCACCTAAAGGATAAATAAAATTCCCAAAGGCTTGGTATCTCTTGAGAAAGAAATGTTTGATAAGCATGATCGATGCTTAAGAAAATTGATCAAAATGGGAAAAGCTTCTTCCTCCAACACACAATTACTAAATTTGGGAGCCAACAATGATCCCAAATTAGTAAATCTAGGTAAGTGTTGTTCAGAGGCCGAAAGAGAAGCTTTTACTAAGCTTCTTAAGAAATACATGGATGTTTTTGCCTGGTCTTACCAGGATCTAAAAACATATCAGCTGGAAGTTCAACACTACATCCCACTTAAACCAGAACAAAAGCCTTTCAAGTAGAGTAATGCAGCAACCACACCCTACCATTTCGGGAACCATCTTTGCAGAAATCCAAAAGTTATTAGATGCAAAGATTATCTATCCCATACATCATTCCGAATGGTTGGCCAACATAGTTCCTGTGAGGAAGAAGAGTGGCGAAATTAGGTTGTGCGTGGATTTTCGCAACCTTAATCAAGCTTCATTAAAAGATAACTACCCCATCCCCATCATGGATCACACTCTGCAGGTGGTCACTGGATCTGAGATGCTTTCCATGCTTGATGGCTTTCTTAGGCTATAATCAAGTCAAGGTGGCCGAGGAAGATCAATACAAAATGGCGTTCATCACACCTTGGGGAACCTTCGTGTACCAGAAAATGCCGTTTGGCCTCATTAATGTTGGTGCTACATTTCAAAGAGCTATGGATCTAGCCTTTGCTCATCTCAAAGATATAAGCATAGTAGTGTACCTGGATGATCTATTGTTTTCCAAAGATAAAAGCACACACATTTCAAACTTGGAAGAAGTCTTCATACAGTGCCGCAAACATGGTATTTCTTTGAATCCTTAAGAAATCATCTTTGCCGTAACAAGAAGGAAAGCTGCTTAGGGCACATTGTTTCAAAGAAGGAACAAAGATAGATCCGTAGAGCGCATCGAGAGATCCATTCGGACATTGCCTTTGCCCACATCCAAAAAAAAAGGAGTTCACTCTTTCTTTGGAAAAGTAATTTTTTCAGAGATTCATTCCCGACTTTGCTTGAGCTAACCCGTCATATTTCGATATGATGAAGAAGAAACAAGATTTTAAATGGAGCAACGAAGGGAAGGAAGCTTTGAGAAAATTAAAGAGGCCTATCAAAGCTCCGGTCTTGGTTTCACCCGACTTGAAAGAAAGAATTTATTCTTTACTGTTATTCCTCCGAACACACCATGTCAGCAATACTGATGCAGAAAAATCAAGAGGACGCAGAAGCTCCTATTGCTTTCATGAGCACGCCCCTTAAAGCCTATGAGTTGAAATACACTCCCATGGAAAAGCACGCATATGCAGTGGTGAAGGTGTGCAAAGCATTCAGGTATTATATTCTTTCCTCACACTGTGGTTTTGGTTCCAGATACTACAGTTAAATCCATCCTTACTCAGCAAGAGTTAGGATTATTGAGAGGCACATGGGTGACAAAGGTTCAAGAATATGACCTGGATATTAAACCAACAAAGCTGGTTCGAGGAAGAGGTCTGTGTGAATTAATGACGGAGATGAAAACATCAGTGCCAAAAGTGGATCAAGATGAGATAGATGGAGATTTACTCGCAGCGGTACTTTTTAGATCTGGTAGAGGAGTGAGTACAAAGAACATTGCTTACTTTTTGACATATGGAGAATGCCCCTATCAACTTTCTAGAAAAGAAACGAACTATCAAACCGAAATCCAAAGATTTTGTTCTTTGGGATAAAGGTTTGTACAAGAGGGGAATTGATGACGTATTTCTCGATGCGTCGATAAAGCTCAAGAGATCATCTACTACAACAAGTTCATGACATGGCTTGCGTGGTCATTTCTCGCCCGAGTCACTACACACAAGATCCTCGTGAGCAAGGTATTACTTGCCCACTCTTTTTTTAAGATACTTTGCAGAGTGGGTGGTAAGTGTCAAGCATGCCAACATTTTGTTGGGTGTGTGAAATTGTCTGCATTACCTCTAAAACCCATTGTGATTGAAGAACCTTTCCAACAGTGGGGAATGGATTTTATTGGAATGCTTAACCCGGCTTCCAGTGTCGGTCACCATTACATTCTAACAACTACTGATTATTTCAGTAAGTGGGTAGAAGCTATTCCTGTGAAGAATGCCACTTCCGCCGAGGTGTGCAGTTTTATAAAAGAAAATATTATTGTCAGTTTTGGCGTGCCCAACAAAATTAGCGCATAACGCCCGAATCTTTCTTGAGGAGCAGCTGTGAATTTCACTACACTTATGGGATTCAACTGGTTCATTCCTCAAACTACTATCCACAAGGGAATGGTCAAGCTGAATCTAGTAATAAAACTTGGTAACTATCGTGTCCAAGCTAGTAACGGAAAATCAAAGGACTTGGCATAAAAAGTTGTTTAATGCATTATGGGCCAATAGAATCACACCAAAGAGGGCGATAGGCATGTCCCCATTTCAGTTATATGGTAGAGACACAACGCTGCCTCTTACCTTGGAACTGCCTGCCCTGCAACTTTCTAAGGCCTTGGAGGATTCCACTTTCATGGATGCTATTGATAAAAGAATTATGTACCTGACTGAATTGAGGGAAGTACAAACTCAAGTTGCAGATAGGTTGATAGAGCATCAAAGGAAGGTGAAAGTCATCTTCGACAAAAAGCCAGGGAAAGAAAGTTTGAAGTCAATGACTGGGTCCTTTTATGGGACAAAAGAAGAGAAGCAAAAGGCATGCATGGAAAGTTCGATTCACTATGGAAAGGGCCTTTTGTGATTAAGAGGATCACCAGGAGCAGATAGCTTCATTCTTGCTCATCAGGATGGAGTTGAATTGCATTGCCTTTCAATGGGCAACACTTGAAGTTGTTCTGGACATGAGAAGTAGGGTAAAACCTGTATGTACATAAATAAAACTTTGTTTGTTTTTCCTTGTTTTGTTTTTGTTTTCGTGTTGTGTTGTGTTTGTTTGCTTGACCCCGTGCCCAAAGGACAAGATACGAAACCAGAGATGCTGGGATCTCATCTTTTCCCTTTGTCATTCTGACAGAGAAAAAGATGTCCACAGACGGAGCCGACTGGTGTCACCTAGATTTCATCCTGAAATCTGCGACTACCCTATCCGAAATTTTTCGTACTTTTAAAATAATGGGTCGTTTTGTGTTTTTATTGCCTGAAAGTTCTTGTATTGCGTCAAGATATTCCCAAAGAGCCATATTAGCCTTTTTCGCCAAATACCTAGATGCCCAAAATTGTTATATTCTGTCATCGGGATTTGTCTGATGGGAAATTTGTATTTAATTATTTTGAGCCCCGTATGAGGCTATTTGCGCTCCGTTTTAACTCTGTTATGATCGAACATGTCATTATTCCTATGTACCTAAGGGTTTTAACTTGGAATAAGTTTTGGGCTTTATTTGTGACTTTTGGCAATTTTTCGTGTTTTTGTGTTGTCCCGTTTCGTTTTCTGTGAAATTTCTCTAGAACAATTCCTTTGCCGGGTAAGCCCGATTTTTGGCCTGGAGCAACTGGAAAACATATACGCACGTTATGCCCAGAGGAAGTCGCCATCGGAGGTCTGGATCACTGGGAAAAAGTGAAGTCGTGCATGGAAAAAGCCCCTGTGGGTTGGGCGCATTTTTGAAAACAAAGGATTTAAGTTGCAATGGGAAAATGGAAGCAACAAGGTGGGAATTTTGTACCTGCTTAGCAGGGTACTTTTTCCCGTGATATAAAATTCACTTAAGCTGCAGTGGGAAAGTTAGAGGCCACAGGCAGGCGGGAATTTATTGCCTGCCTTGCAGGGTAAAAATTCCCATGATAAAATAAAAGGAAAGTGACTTAAGTGAAATCATGGGATTTTATTGCCTGCCTTGCAGGGTAAATAATCCCATTGTCAAAGTCAAATCACTTAAGTGGATCATGGGATTTCCGGGGCTGCCTTGCAGGGTAAAGAATCCCATTGTGAAAAATTCTTAAAAATAGAATTATATTGTGCAAAAAGTGCGCCCTTTGGTGAGATGATGGCAGCCTTTAAGTGGATTTAATTAATTATTTCTCCTTCTAAAATAGGCGCCCAAGCATGGAAGAAAGTCAAGAAGTCAAAGGGGAATAAAAGAAATAGAATTAAATGGATTAAATTGATTAAATTTAATTTATTTAAAGGCTGCCCCCTTCATGTCAAAAAGTGCGCCCCATTTAGGATATATTTAATGATTTTTAAGGCATTAAATCATTAAATTAAATTCTATTTTCAGTGGCTATGGTCAAGGCACACTGTGAAGCTTAAGTGAAGTGAAGTGTGAAGGATTAAATTGGATTAATTTAATTTATTGGATGGTTGTCCTTAAACATGCTATTTTTAAAGAGAAAATATGATTTTTAATTAATTAATTGCCAGGAATAGGAAGGGCAATTATTAATTATAGAATTGTGAGGGTTATATAAGCATGGGCAGCCATATGGGTGAATTATTTAATTCACAGGTAAAGAATTGCAGCCAAGAGGAAAAGTGCGCCCCATTTGAAGAAGGATTTTGCTCAAGCAAGGTGGAAACAAGGCTAAAAGCTTCCAAATTTGGCGCATGCTTTGAAGGAGGTTGATCTTTGTCTGCATAATTGTTTGCATAGGTGTTACAGGTGCTCAGGTGTTGTTGAAAGGATTCATGCTCTCTTTATGTGCAAATTAAACATCAATTTTTGGGGCAGCAGACTTGAAAAGTGCAGATTTTTACAATTAAAATTCACTATTCATGCTCCGGTGGCCATTTTTGTCTGAATTAATTGCAGGAATTCATTACAGGTGCTTTACAAAAGAAAATGAGCTTTAATCAATGTCCAATACATTGCATATATCCTCCGAATCTGAAGAATTGTCCAGATCTGCACCAGTTTTGAAGAAATCCGGCCAAGTAAGAAGAAAAAGAATTATTCAGACAAAGATAGACAAAGCCATGGCGAAGAGAGATGAAAAAGAAAGCACGATGGAGTCATGCATCGCTTCCAAACTTGCAGACATAGGAGACACAGATCTAGGTCCGAACCTCTTTCCGAATTGATTGATAGATCCAGAGCGGGAAAGACTTCACTCATGCGTGCGGTTAAAAGCAGTGGAATTATCCGAGCTGCAGCCTTTCCATGCACAACCCAGTTGCCAGAGTTTGTTATGGAGTGCGCTAGATCTTACCATCCTTCATCCAGATCAGTGCGTGATGCTACGGGAAAGACAATAATTCGTTTGGACGCAGAGTTCATCAATTATTGTTTGAAGATTCCAGTGAGAAAGGTGGTGACTTCCATTAGTCTTCAGGATGCCGGCAGCAGGTGGGAGAAGCATAGAGTTGATTGCGTGAGCATAATGAATAGCAGATACATGAAGAAGCCTAGATCTCCTTCAAAGTTCCCAAGAACTCTTCCGCGGTCCAATTTGGTGCAGGAGGTCGATGATGTGGTCAAATTGCATGCAAGATGAATGGCGAGGCGAATGCTTACACTTTCCGTACATGGATGTATGCTTTCATCAGACCATCGAAGTCAACAAAATTGATTCCATAATCAATTGGTCGGAAATTATTAGCGACAACATTGGTGAGCAACTCCGGAACGTGAAGCGTACTTTCAGCTTCAAAATGACTTCCTACTTGGTGTATGCTGCAGCTTCACAAGGCGTCTTTTCCAAGTTGGATAGATGTGGTGTTCTTTCTAAGGACCCCATTTTTGAATGCTACCCACAACTTATTGTACCTACGCATGCGAGAAAGATTTCAAAGTGGTCAATGATGAATTCTTCTATGATTTCATTTGCAGGCTAGACAAAGACTTAAAGGCCAACAGGGTAAGCAAGGAAGCGTGGGAAGCCGTGTCCAAGATTGGCAGTCTATTCATTCAGTTTGCAGATTTCACATACCTCAGGGTTACGGGCTTTTCTAGAGAACCAATAAAGATGCCCAGGTATCCGAATGATAGATTGATCGCCATGGAGCTGAGCAGTAACTTGTGGAGTTACACGACCTTTAGTCAAAGCGGCACAAGTCTACGGGCTTCTTCCCAATCACTGTGGGACATTACAGCTTGCATTAGCATTCATAGAGCTCGGGGATGGAGACGCAGATGTTATCCGAGTATGAGCAAGAGTTCTTCCCTGCACGGCTGAACTTCGATCCATTTGGAGTAGCCAGGAAGACGATCTCCCAGGAGTACGCACATGTGCCTTCATTAGAAGATTTCTGGATGAAGTGCAAAAGTGAGTACGAGGTTAGAAAGAGAGATTTCAGCAGGCTATCAGCAAAGCAAGTGTTCAACTTTGGACTAGCGCGGATACTTGCGGATCTTAAAGATGATGGGAATGTGGTACTTGACACTTACCATCAAATGGGAGGAGATAAAGCCATACTTCAGGATAACGTAGGAGGCTGCCATACACTTGAAGAAAGATCTGGAGCTGTTTTGGTGAATACTTCAAACTGGTTGCTGACAAAGGGATATTGCCTTGATGAAGTATTGATGAATCAAGTCACGGCAACTTCGGCGTAGGAGATTCCCTCAAGCGGGGCAGCACGAGGAGAAAGCAAAGAGAAAGTCCGAGAAGTTGAAAGTACACAGAAGATCTCAATCTAAGGAGAAGATCACTTCCACGACATGACTTTGGTTCCAAATCTTCTCCAAAGACCCAAGACTTCACCAATTGTTGCACCTCAGCAGGACACTTCCATGCCTCCACTGAATCCGTGACATTCATCTTCTCTCCTCAGCCACTCCGTTCAGCACCTGTTCCAGAGGAGATGTTGAAGCTGCAGATGGCGGAGTTCGAAAGAGCTTTGTCCTTGGATGATTCAGAGGATGGCAGCCATAACACCGTGGCACTTTCTGATGGAGAGGAGGCAGAGCGGAGATGGTAGTGCACTCAGCGACTTCTCATTCTCCGAGAAGTAACTTCTCGGAATGGTTGGCTTTGCAGTTGGTTCCAGAAGTGAGAGTGGAGATGAACTTAGAAGAGCACGACTTGCAGCTACTCCAGAATCTGGTGGAAGAGATAGAAGGCCTAAAGTTGCTAAAGCAACTTCTAGGTTGATCATCGAGGAATCAGGGCAGAAGTTTGCTGAGATATCAATTCCGGCAGAAGGAAAGAAGGAGGAGGAGCTCACGGCAGAAGATGTTACAGTAACTAGAGTACCCCTCGGTCAAGCCACCACTGAAGGATTGAAGCAGGACACGCAGACATTGATAGATGCTCTATTCCTTAGGCTTGACAGTGAAAAGGCGGAGAAAGAAGAACTTCAGAAGCAGGTATCTCAGTTGTGCGAGATCATAGCCAAGGTTGCTAAGCCTTCCATTCAGCCCATTTCAGAGCAGGTGAGTGATCATCTTATGCAGGAAATGGAGGATGCAAGCAATCAAGTAAAAGCTATTGATGAATGGAAGGATTTGATTATGCGTCAAGCTTCTGTACAACTTGGAGAAGTGCCAGCCCGCCTAAAGGTTATGGATGATGCAAAAATCAGCTAAAGAACTAGTGACAAGCATCAGTGATATGAACACAATATTCTTTGAGAGTAACCTAAGTACTTTGGGGAGAGATCAACAAGCTTCGCCAGAGATGTATTGGTTTCAGAGCAAATTGTACTTGGATGGATCAACCAGAAGGGGAAGCAACTAGAATTTGCAGTATCTTTCCGTTTGGAAATCTGCAGAGTTTTGCTGAAGAGGATGCAAGCACTTGAGAGTAGGACATCATCCTTACCAGACAGTATCATTTCTTTCACTGAGGAGAGAGTGGACGGAATGTTACTTCATACGTGCGGATCGTTCCTAGCAAGGTGCCTAATTCCCTGGAAGGGTCTCTTCTGATGGTACAAAAGAGAATTGATAAAGCTACTAAGCCTTTCACGATGAATTCTATTAGTAGACTGGTGGCGCTGCAGTGGATATTGCAAGGTTTGGGCCGAGCTTGGAAGATGTGGAAGCGTGCATCAAAGTGTTGAATGAAGGATTGCTGCAGTTTAGGACAGAGAAGGAAGCAGTGGCTAAAACAGATGGAAAGATGTTGAATCACATGTTCGACAAGTATATCCGATATCAGAACAAAAAGAAGACATAAATGTTACAGCTGGCATGACTTCTTCTTCTATTCTTTCTTCTTCTATTTTCTATGTTCCCGGATGAAATTGTAAAACTTTAAGTTATTGGTTTTGCAACCATTACTTAAAGTCATGTGGAACCATTCTATTAGTTAAGTGATACATGTGTCACTTAAGGAGAAGTTAGTGGAGGATGATTGCCAAATGTCATCTTTACTTGTTTTTGTGTTTTAGTTCAGTTAGACTTCCCATTTGTACTTTCCCTCCTACATTCTATAAGTAGGAGAAGAACCTCCGGGTTAATGATCAGAATTTGTAAGCAGCAATCTTGTGTTCTAGACTTTGTGCTGAACCCCTGAGAGCCACTTGGAGCAAAGGAATACAAAGGAGCAGGTTTCCGGAGAACTTTGTGTCACGGTGTACTGTGTTTCTTACTTTTAATCTTAGATCTCTTAATAAACTTTGTGTTATTTTAGATCTGGATCTAGAGTTGCCTTTGTTTTAGAATTCTGTGTTTATATCTATTGGATTCTTCTATGTGCATGCAATCAGCTCTACCATCTACTGATTGGGATGCACATCTTCCCCATTTCTTCTATATGTTTATGTAATTACCTTCTTCTATAACTTTTCCTTTCTTTAAACAACTGCTTACTTGCTGCAGAACTATTCAGTTATGGTTCATGAACTGAGTAGTTAAAGTAAAACCCCATTTAGATATTAGCATACTTAATGTATTGAATGTAGTTAAATGTGGAAGGAAAACCACTTGTTTAACCGACTTAGTCGAGTTTTCTATGATCACCAAAGACTTACCCAATTACCGGTGATCTATATAAGTTTGCATTCGGCCCATCTTTGTAAGAGAAAAAAGGAGGATTCTCACATACCACGATAAAATTTGCTCTTATTCAGATTTTTGAGAGATCATTTACCTTCCACGAGGCTTCATCATTGTGGACGCGCTTTAGAATCATCGAATTCATCGTTGTATTGTTTGTTTTCATCAAATCATCCTTTGTTAGTTTGATTCTCATTCTATCAATTACACAAGGTAACCAATGTTATTTTTCTTTAATAGCAATATCACTCATATTTTATTTATTGTGTCATATACACTCTGAAATTTATCTATTATTTTCTTGATTTGTACATATTTACGCAATCACCAGGTGATTTACCTATTAGTGCAAAATCACAACACCCCTAAATGAGTTGTCGATCCACTTTTCTAAGGTAGATTCATTTGGTGTGATTTGCATAACATTGAGTTGTTCCCCAAAGTGTGGGACTTTGCAGATGGGAAAAAATCTCTCAGATTAAAGGTTGGTTCCTATTCCTCTGTTTAGGTGCATGCGTGGGAACTTGCGGAGGGCCTATTCCTAATCCTAATCTAAGTTTTACCAAGGAGACATAGATAAAAGGCATACAAGAAATCAAAACTAAGCTACAAGGTGATGCATCGAAGGAATGATGAACATTTGTTTTGTGAGAGACACAAACCAACAAAATGCATACGATAACCAAGCACGATAACTTGATTCTATAATAAAAGACCAGGATGAAAGCAAAAGAGACAAGAAAGGATAAAAAAATCAATCACAAATGTGTTTTATTGCTATGTAGATTGATACAATGCATTACAAAAAGGCCAGGAAGGAAGGAACATATTTTGTGATTTAAATTAAAGGTCTAAATCTCCACGAGTTCCCTTGCCATAAGAAAAGGAGGAGCTTATAAAAAGAATAATGTCTAACCCTTTACAAATGAGTTTGGACTCGACATTAATAGATTCAATCAAAGAGAAGAAAGAAAGAGAGAGAAACAAGAAAAGAAGGTCAAAGCTCAACCATTGCTATTAATGTCTCCTACAAAATCTTCCCCCAAATCTGCCTTGATTGCATCAATCTCGGTTTGGCACCTTGAAGAAGGAGGAAACAAATGAGCAAATCGGATTTTATTTGGTTGTTTAGGCGAGATGGATCCCGCATTGATGGCCCTTAAGACATTTTCTCCATTTTCCTTTACCTAACCTCTCCAAATTTAAAGTTTCAGATCTCCATGGCATGGGCGAAGATGAGATCTTTCCAACGGTGTTATATTTGTAATATTTCGAGCCCTGAGTTGAAAGATATGCCCCTTCGAAGTTTGTATCGGGTCCGTATAAAAGGGCAAGAAAACCCGGTTTGAAAAGCGGGCCCCTTTTGACCTCCTGCGGGACACGTGGAGGGCTTGTTAGAGTAGGTATTTACCTTAGCTCATGTTCACCTAGGTACTTTATTTACCTTTATTGTATTTATCCTCACCCACTTATGTGTGTAGATATTTCTTTTATCTTATTTAGATATTAGGAGATATTATCTAGTTGTTAGGTATAGTTCTTTCCTTGATCCATGGTATTGACTAGTTCTTTCCTTGATCTATGGTATTGACTAGATCTTTGATGTCTAGTTCTCTCCTAAATCTATGGTCTTGACTAGTTCTTTGATGACTAGTTATTTCCTTGATTTATGGCTTGATCTATGACCTTGATTGGTTCTTAGATTGTTATTCCTTGCTTATTTAAGCAAGGCCCATTCTCAATGTATTGCATTGAGTTCCATAATAATATATGATATTGTTTCTCATTTGTTTACAAATGTTTTATGTAAAGTTATTCGCAAATTGATTTCATCTTATTAATCGTGATGTTTGATTAGCATTTGTGTTCTTGGCTTGGCACGATCCGGTTATCGTTCCTTTCAAGGCTAGCACTTGTTTGAAGCGCAGCCTCTATATTTTGCTCTTGGAATGGTGTGGTGTTGCCACGTGGCTTCCTCTCACGACCCACTCAATTTATTTGTTTCTCACCTAAGTTCTTTGATCGGCGAGGTCATATTTTTGACCAGGACACACAGCAGTCTAGAACTTATTTGAGAACCCTTTCTTTGATTCACCCTTGAGTTAGCGCCGTTTGGACACTTGGCACTCTCTGTTGGTCTACCACTATGCATTGACTATTCAACCCGACTTTGTTCCCTTCAAGAGATTGGGCGCGTGGAGGCTCTACGCTCACTGAAACTCCTAATCAAGATTTGTCCCTTGAAGGAGCGTCGAGTTGACACTTGGAAGCCTCTGTAGGATTTGGAATTTTCAATGACCTTTACCTTACCTTTCCGGACCTTGGGCTACATGGCAAACTGGTGCTTGTTTGAGCCTCCACATTTGGATTCAACTTTGGAGATGCACCGTTGAAACATGTGGATCTCTCTACTAGTACTTCTATACTTAACTCCTTTTGAGGCTTGCCTTGTCCACATTTTGACCTCTGTTGACCATTTGCTACGTGGAGGGCTGGTGTGATTTTGAGAACCCACCCTTTGGCTCCCATCTTGGATTTACGCGAGCCAACACCTGGCACCTTCCTGTCTAGCCAAAGAATTTTCAATGGCCACATAAATTTTGGGGTTCTAGATGCGTGGAGGCATGATGCTCATTTGAGATTCCTTTCTTGGACTCACCGCCGGGAGAAGCGTTGTTCCGACACGTGACTCTTTTCACAACATTGATCCGAGGATCCTCATAGAGAAACACTGATCTAAGATCTTCTCGGAGATAATTTGCATCATTTTTAAAGCATGGAGAAAAATTATATGATTCCGTCGATATCTTGATTATAGGAAATCGAGCTCGTTTGCAAAAGTTATAGCCCGCTGAAATTTTCGGGCAATCGCAAAATTTGGAGTTTTGTGCAAGTTGGACGTGCACACGCTTACCAAGTGTTTCAATCATATTGCGACACATGAACAATTTGTGTGACATAAAAAAGTGGTTTTTGGAACACCGGTCTTGGACACTCGTTCGTGGAAAAATGGACCCACTATTTACTAGCTGGGGGCCCTCAGCTAGGTTCGACACACTTGATTATGGAGGGGTGTCTTGGCCTCCTTCTCATATTATCATTATACCAACTTGTGTATATATATGCCTCTGATTGCATTTTTCTATGCATGTGGGACTAATTGATAAGTGCATATTAAACCAAAGACCAATTCCATATTCCATGCATTTTAACCAATTCCATATTCCATATTCCACGCATTATTTAACTACCTCCATATTCCACGCATTTAATTTAAACCTCCACAATCATTATTAAACAAGGCACCTAAAACTATGTCAATGCATGCATGTGCATCCTTATCCAACCAAAAATGCGCCCACATCCCAAGTGGCTAAGGTGGCTCAAAAGCCAATACAAAAGTGCCCCCTTTGCATTATTAAATACCTCCCTTCATTCACGCACCCACAATGTGGGATAAACCTCTTGAAATCCACATAAGGAGAAGGAAGTGGAGATATGGGGGGGATTTGAACCGTGGTCTCCATGGTAAAAGATAAGGGCTTTGACCGCCATGCCACTTCTTGGGAAACATTATATAAGGAGTGTTATTGTATTTGAAGAGCATTCAGGTCTGTGTAAAATATTGAAATGCTCATAACTTGAGCTAGGGAGGGAATTTTGAGATGAAGTAAAAAGTGACTACTATTATTTTTGTAGAGGAACGTGATGAGAAGATCAGATTCTTGTAGAAATATTTGTAAAGATTTATTTTCAAGATTTTAATAGATCGGTCCCATTCAACCGGACCCGGAGACGTAGGCCACAAGTGCCGAACTCCGTTATCAATTCTTGTGTCAAATTACTGGTGATTCATCTCTTTATCTTCTGTTTTTACACAGTACTTTCAATTTTAATTCTTTTATTAAAAATACAAAAGGATATAATGCTCAATTTTTACATCGAAAATCAATACAAAGCAAAGAAATGTGTGTGCACAATTGCTAGTTAAATTTGATTTTCGATCAAACATCCTCCATACTTAGCCAATTTTTGGGCTCATTCTGAACTGTTTTGAGCCCAAGGATTCCAGATCTTCACCGTTTCTACCTTTAATCACTCTTGGCTTCTTTGACACTTTGTTCCTCCACCTCCGACCTGCTTTGTTATTTTTGAGCCTACCCAAACACTCAGAATGGATTTAAGGCACGGTTTCACTCGACAGAGCCATCTTCAGATTTCTCCCACACATTGTTGTTTGAAATTCGTATACCCCACTAATTCCATTATAGATTCCATCTACAATCTATTTGTAGGATCTTAACGTGATTTCTCGGGTTCTTTCGGTGCGGGTCATTCTAATCCAATATTTTCCCCGGGGTAAAATATGGATAAGAATTTGGTGACTCGTAGGGGTGTCTGGCTTCTAGATGAAGAGACCAATTTCCTTGTCATATCCGTTGGGCATGGAGTTGAGAATGATGGTCTGATACTGATTTTGCCTCTGATTCATGAGCCTGACTTTTTGCACTCTCAATCTTCATAAGAAATCTTGAAATGATGGTTTAAGAGTAGAAAATTGTTTTGACCTGGGGCTTCATCTGCTTCGAATGAGTACATGCGGGAGCAACAAAACAACACCACAACTATATACAAAATTTGAAATCATACATGTTCTAAGTAGAACATGTAGAGTGTGTAAAGCACTTAGGAGAAAAGAAACCTAAACTACAACAAGACAATGTGCACAAGCACTTAGAGGAATGAGAAACTAAACTAATATATACAAGGTGAGAACTTCCCTTCTAGTAGCAGTGTTTAAGATAGATTCCATTCATTGGAATATGCAATTCTACACCATCCAAGGTAGAAAATTGGAAAGAATTGCTACTTTTACATCCTGTGACCATGTAAGGGCCACTCCAAATGGCATCAAACTTGGAATGCCTTCCTAGTTTTTCCCGATCTGCATCCCATTTCAAAACTAGGTCTCCCTCCTAGAAGGTCCTTGCTCTTGCCTTCTTGTCAAAGCATCTCTTGATTGAATCCTAATCCTTCTCTATTGTTTGAAGTGCATGTTCTGGTCTCTTCCAATTCCATCAGCTTCTGCATACCTAGCCTCCATTGGTTCAAACTCGGACACCTCCAATTGCTTCATGAGTTCCAATGCTTTGGCAATTCAAGTGATATAGGAAACACTGCCTCTTTCCCATAGACAAGTTTGAATGGAGAGTTGTCTGTAGACCTCTTGGGTGTTGTCCTATCAGCCCATAAGGCCGATTTGAGTTTCGTGTGCCGTGTTCTCGATTTTAATTTAGAGTTCTTCGATAATCTTTAACAGTTCTTGTTTGTAGACTCTCGCTTAGCCATTACCACCGAGGGTAATAATTTGATGAAGTGCTTAGGTAAATCCCATTCCTCATGACCCATCCCGTGATTTTGAAACCTATGAATGCCAATGTATTATCGATATAATAGTGGCTAGAAATTCGAATCTGTCTTTATCCCTTCATAGAAATCTAATATGCTAGACTCATTAGCCTCTTTGAGTGCCACTGCCTCGGTCCACTTGGTGAAATAGTCTGTTCCGCCATAATCCATTTGTGGCCTTGGCTCGAATTTGGATTGATGACCCTGATGAAGTCCAATCCCCATTGCATGAATGGCCAATCTACTGAAATTGGATGCAATGGTAGTGCTGCTAGCTTTTCCTTGCCTCTAAAGAACACACAGTTCTTGCACTTTTTGATCCACGCATAGCAATCACTAAACACTCGGGCCAATAATAACCCACCTTCATGATCTTAAGCGCTATCACTCATGGAGCAAAATGGCCTCCAACTGCTTCATCGTGGAATTCTTGTAATACTCTCTCAACTTGATTTGTCCCAATGCACCTTAACAGAATGCCATTGATGTCCCTTTTGAACAAGATGTCGTCAATGAGCACATATGGGATGGCCTGTAGCCTAAAATGTCTCCTTTTTTATTTTATTCATTTCTGGAGGACACATGCCTATTTGTAGGAAGTGCACCATGTTCTAAGTCCAACAAGGAGTGGGCACATCCTTATTTTCTTCCTCCTGACTATCATGTAGGACCAAAACAACTTCTTTTTCATCACTTGCTTCTTCTTGTTGACTTGAGGCCAGCTGCTCACACAATCCCTTCCCATGGACCAGCTTAGTGACCTTGATCTCAATGTCATACTCCATGACATGAGTGATCCATCCTGCACGTTTTTCATTTAGATCCTTGCTGAGAAGGAAGTCCTTAACTCTTGCATGGGAGACTAATAGTTGGATTTTATTGTTTGAAACCAAATGCTTAAACTTCTTCAATCCTCTTATCACTACCAGGACTTGCTTTTCGATGAAAGAGTATTTCACTTCATAATATTCTAGACCCTAGCTGAAGAAAGCAATTGGTTGCTTTGTATCTTCTTTGTTCTGTTGTACTAGGATTGCAGAAATTGTGTCACTGCCACCAAAGGCATATAATATGAAGTCCTTAGAAAAATATGGATTCACGAGAGTTGGGGCTTGTGGTATGGATTTTTATAGCCTCAACACTTGCTTTTCCTTCAGCTATCCACCTAAATGCCAAACTCTTCTTCAACATCAACGTGATTGGCTTGATAAGGGCAACAAAGTTTGGTACAAACCTATGGGACAAAATTGATTTTTCCTAAGAAGCTTTGAAGAGCCTTCTTATGGCTTGAAATGGCAATGCTCTTATTACTTCAACTCTCTCTGGGTCAATTGCCAAACCTTCCTTTGACACAATGTGGCCTAGAATCCTACCCTCATGGGCCAAGAATATGCATTTTTAGGGTTCAATGATACCCCAAATCTTCTACACCTTTGAAACATCTGCCTTAGGTGAAAAAGATGGTTTGTTACATCTATGGAGAATACAATAATGTCATCTAGGTAGATCAGCAATATTTTGTTGATCAACCCTTTGAATGCTAGATCCATTGCCCTTTGGAAAGTGGCTTCGACATTAGACAATCCAAATGGCATTTTTCTGTAGGCATAGGTGCCCCATTTGGTGGTGAAAGTAGTCTTGAACTGATCATCTTCTTTCACCATGATCTGGTTGTACCTTGAGTAGCCATCTAGGAGAGAGAATCTATCTGATCCAGACACCACCTGCAAGATTTGCTCCATTGAGGGGAGTGGGTAGTGGTCCTTGAGGGAAGCTCTGTTCAAATCTCGAAATTCTACACACAACCTAATCTCTCCATTATTTTTCTTGACTGGGACCAAATTTGCAACCCAACTTGAGTGTTTGATTGGAAATATGATACTTGCCTCTATCAGCTTATTTAGCTCTTTCTTCATCAAAGGCTTAATATGTGGATTGACTGGTCTCTACTTTTTCTTGATGGGCTTAGTAGTTGGATCTAGTTCGATTGTGTGTTGGGATAAATTTGGATTGAACCCTCGAGGTCCTCATAGCTCCAAGAAAATACATCTGGAAACTCTTGGAAAAGTTGCACGAATTCATACCTTTCTTGCTTGGTGGCCACTTTTCCAATTTGAAGCATTTTGCCTTCTCTAACTAGAATTGACTCTGAATCTTCTCCTTTGATTTGTATATTAGCCTTTTCTTTTCAACTGATCATTGGGATTGAAGATAGACTCCAAAGTCACTAAGAATTTTGGAAGCTTGTTTGTATGAAGTTGCACTACTTGATCTCCATATTTTTGCTCTAATCTTGCTTTTTATTTCTAGCCAAGAACTCATATTCCTCTTACAAAAATTGATGATCCGATGATCATTCTTGAACACCGCCAACATGTGTTATTATCTGCACTTGTTGGCATCATAATCACATGGATATGTGGCTTTTCTTTGTCCCTCTTGATGCTTGTTAACTACATTAAATGTGGCTCCAACTCTGCGAGCCTATCAACAACTTCATTCTCCTTCCTGGGTATGGACACAATGTTGAAGGCTTCAAAATCCTTGATGAGATCCCATACCCTACTCTTGTAGCTTTTGAGCAGGTCATTCTTGACAAAATTTTGTCCTTTGACTTGATTGGAACCAACTCACTTTGTCACTAAACACTTGCAGTTCTTGATTCCTCATCTTCTCACCCAATGCAATCCATGTAGACCAAAGCCTCATATTCTGCAGTGTTATTTGAGAAAGAAAACTAAAATCTGAAGGCCGAATAATACTTCATACCTTGGGGGGACATGATCATAGCTCCTCCTCTAACTCCTTGTCTACTCCTTGAGCCATCAAAGAACAATTTCCATACTTCATTGTCATCTTTGCATTCTGGCTTGAGGATGTCAGGAAGAGGATGATTCTCCTCATGCAGAAATATACTCCTAGTTCAGATTCTTCCATCTCCTTATAGGGATCAAAAGCATGTCTTTTGACCACCCATTCATCAAGAGTCAAGTCTGGGATACACCCTACTTTGGTATCTACCTCAAAAGTGTTTAGGAGGTCCTCCTGATCAAAAGCCAAATAGTTTGCATTGATTGGGCTAGGCACATAGGACTCAATGTGATAATATGCTATGGGCTCGGATCTGATTGTGGCCTTTGCTCCATACCTTGTTCTAAAGAGCATATACAACCAATCAGCAGACAAAAATCCTCCAATTTTGGCATTGAAGTCCCTAGACAAACACAATGCAAAATGTGGTGGTAAGTCTATGGCCCGATACATTCTACAATACAAATCACGTTATGGCGGGCATGCGAGTGAGGCTCAGATCTTTGATGATTCCAACCATGGTCACTACTATCCCATCCAATAGTACTACTCCTTTAGAGATGACTTCATACTCGAGGCCCAATTGATCTGCTATTTGTTTGGGCATTACAGAACTACTTGCCCCGAATCAATCATGTAATTATGCACCAAGTTTTCTCCAATGATTAATGAAATATAAAATGGAGGAGACTTCATATTCTTACCTCGTTGTTCTCCATGGTTTCTCTCAGGTTGATCCACGTTGGTAAAAATTTTCTCTTGCTAGCTAGGGGGTTGATTTGAGCTTGACCAGTTTGCATGATAGTCTGTGCATAGATCCCTCTACCCTAGAATGGCCAGTGACTCCCATAGTGAAATGTTTACACTTTTCCTCTTCATTTTCTCAATGATATTAAATGAAGTGTCCTCTGTTGCCCCTCCCCTGCACATTTTTCTCTTGCACATGGGCTGTTCTGACCAAAGTGCCTAAGTAGGTCTGGAAGGTGGCTTGGATTGACTCTGCATATTGGGAGTTGTATTTTGAATGCCAATACCTTGTGGAGCAATGGAGGGTTGAGGATCACTTGAGCTTGGTGAATGTCCTTCTCCAATATTTCTTTTTGGACCATGTATTGGTAGCTATACTTTGAGAAGGGTCGATTCATTCCACAAAAGTCCTCAGCATGCCAATTGACAAGCATAGTTTCACTTGGGGGTCCCTCTTACTGAGCTCCTTGCTACTAATTTTATTCCTGGCTAGGTTCTTGTGACACACCAATGGTTTGCACCATCAGAGCCTGATTTAGTGCACCATTAAAACACATCGACTGATTATGTGGCTGATTGCATGGGAAACACCAATCATATTCTTATGCCATGTTATTTTGTGTTGGAACCAATGCTCTTGATGTTGAAGCTGTGTTTGAATCATATGACCTGAAAGGTCTAGCAATTTGAGGTTGCCCTTGATGTTGAATCTGATTTACAACTGGGATGGTGGTCTATTTTGCTTTGATATGGGGGTCTAGCTTGATCGAGCACGGGGTGATATGGCCTAGAGCTCGAGCTTGATATATTTTTATGGTTACTAGATCATTTCCCGTGTTTTGGAGTTATTTCATAACTTCCAGAAGCTCCTTTGAGGTGTTAGATGATGAAGTGGAGGCTTGGTTGAACTTTGACTCTGGGGGTGGGTATAGGAGCTAATGTGGGTGTCTGGCTAGTACCCGGGTTTCCTAACTTAGGGTAAAGAGGCATGGATGGCCTAGGAGCAAGTTTTCTAGCCTTTGAATAAAATAGTTCTCCACTCCTATGGAAATCTATAGGTTGTTAAGTAAGGTTGTACCCCCATTAAATGAATCATCAAAGAAATATCATAATTTAAAGCTCTAAAGAAGTACAAGAAGGCACCTTCATTAGTGGGTTTTAATGCTATTGGAATCTGTCCCGGAGTTCGTTGAAATCAAATCGAAATTGCTTGTTTGGAGCTCTCTTGATCGTTGTCAATCGCTTGCTCAGAAGGATAGGTTATCCCCTTTTCTCCAAACTGGTTGTGAAGAGCTATGTACAATGGTCCCAATTTTGAATAGAGCCTACTTCAAAGCTCCTAAACCATTATGAAGCTTTAACTTTGAGTGAAGAGGCTAGCAACTTGAATGTAATATCCATCTCATTGATCTCATGGATTGTATAGACATTTGCAATGTCTTGGACATGGTTACCAGGAGAAGTCTGATTTTCCCAGTGAAATATGGGATGCTCTTTAATGCTACTATTGGGGTAGTTTTGCGCATTCAAAGCAAGTGGGCTACTGCCAGTGAAGTTGACGTAAGGATTTGGTTGTTGGTGTGCCATCTTGATCGGCTTTGAGCACCCTTCTTGATTGAAAGAATGACCTACTAGGAGGAGGTGTTGATAAGGCTCTGTTTGGAGGAGATAGAGACCTCTGGGCTCTTCTTCGTCTTCTCCTTCTATCTGGAGACAAGTGTATGTGTACAAACTGTCCTTCTTTTCTTGTTCTTGACCTTGTTTGTATCCTTCTCATGAACTTGGGAAACTTGGACTGCTAAAACCAGTGGATTCTATCCCTTTAGAGTCGCCAGATGTGTAGTTCTTAAAAGCTAGAATCCCAACAAGTGCACATCAAACTTACTATAATAAAAATGGAGACTTCTTTGTCCCACCGAGCATGCCAAAACTGTTAGTGCAAAATCACAAAGACCCCCAAATGAGTTGTCAGATCTATTTTCTAAGGTAGATTCATTTGGTGTGATCCACATAACATTGAGGTGTTCCCTAAAGTGTGGGACTTTACGAGATGGTAAAAAAATTTCCAGTTAAAGGCCGGTTCCTATTCCTTTATTTAGGTGCATGCTTGGGAAGTTGTAGAGGGCCTATTCCTAATCCTAATCTAAGTTTTACCAAGGAGATAGGTATAAAAGGGATACAAGAAATCAAAACTAAGCTACAAGGTGATGCACCAAAAATGATGAACATTTGTTTCTTTGAGAGACACAAACCAACAAAATGCATATGATAACCAAGCACGATATAACTTGATCTATAATGAAAGACCAGGATGAAAAAAAAGTGTGACAAGAAAGGATAAAAAATTTGACATAGGCGTGTTTTATTACTCTGCAAATTGATACATGTATTACAAACGGTTAGAAGGCGGGAACATATTTTGTGATTTAAATGGAAGGTCTGAAACTCCATGAGTTCCTTGCCAAAAGAAAAGGGAACTCAGTAAAGCAGAAGAATGTCCAACCTTTACAATGAGTCTCGACTCGAAATTTATAGATTTAATCAAAGAGAAGAAAGAAAGAGAGAGAAGTGGGAAAAGTAGGTGAAGCTCAACCACTGCTTATTAATATCTCCTACAAATTATACCCCCAAATCTGCCTTGGCGCATCAATCTCTGGTTCGGTGCCTCGAAGAAGGAGGAAACGAAGGAGAAAATCGAATCGATCTAGTTGTTGGGAAGATGGATCCCACATTGATGACCCTCGAAGACATTTTCTCCATTTTCCTTTACCTAAACTCTCCAAATTTAAAGTTTTAGATCTTCACAGGTGTGGAGAAGATGAGATCTTTCAAACGGTGTTAGATTTGCAATATTTCGAGCCATGATTCGAAAGATATGCCTCTTCAAAGTTTGTATCAGTTTCGTACAAAAGGGTAGGAAAACTAGCTTGAAAAATGGGCCCCCTTTTGACCTCTGGGACATGTGGAGGGCTAGTGCTTGTCTAAAGGTGGCCTCTGTATTTTTCTCTTGGAATGGCATGGGGTTGACACGTGGCTTCCTCTGCCCGGCCCGCTCAATTTCTTTGTTTCTCGGCTAAGTTCTTTTCTTGTAAGGTCATATTCCTTGACCGGGGACACGCGGTGGTCTGGAACTTGTTTGAGAACCCTTTCTCTGATTCACCCTTGAGTTAGCACCATTTGGACACTTAGCACTCTCCGTCGGCTGCCACTTATGCATTGACTATTCAACCCAACTCTGTTCCCTTCGAAGAGACTGGACGCGTGGAGGCTCTGTGCTCGCTGAAACTCTTGATCAAGATTTTTCCCTTGAAGGAGCGTCGAGTTGACACTTGGAAGCCTCCGTAGGATTTGGAATTTTCAACGACCTTTACCTTACCTTTCTAGCCTTGGGCTACATGGTGAATTGGCGCTTGTTTGAGCCTCCACATTTGGATTCAACTTTAGAGATGCGCCGCTGAAACATGTGGATCTCTCTGCTAGTACTTCTATACTTAACTCCTTTTGAGGCCTGCCCTATCTACATTTTGACCTCTATTGACCATTTACTACGTGGAGGGGATGTGAGTTTGAGAACCCACCCTTTGGGTCCCATTTTGAATTTGTACCAAGCCAACACACTCGAACCTTCTGTCTAGCCAAAGAATTTTTAACAATCGCACAACTTTTGGGGTTCTGGATGCGTGGAGGCGTGGCGCTCGTTTGAGATTCCTTTCTTGGACTCACCCTTGGAGAAGCGTCGTTCCGACACGTGGCTCTTTCCACAACATCCTCCATACTTAGCCAATTTTTGGACTCATTCCGAACTGTTTTGAGCCGGAGGACTCTGGATCTTTGTTGTTTCTGCCTTTAATTGCTCCTGGATTCTTTGACATTGTTCCTCCACCTCGACCCTCTTGTTTAATTTAGAGCCTACTTGAAACTCAGTAGAATGGATTTAAGGCACTGGAGTCGATCGATAGAGCCGTCTTCTGGATTTCTCCCACATAGGGTTGTTTGACCTTCACAGGCCCCGCCACTTCCATTATAGAGTCCCTCTACAATCTATTTGTAGGATCTGAACGTGATTTCTCAGGTTCTTTTAGTGTAGGGTCGTTCTGATCCAATATTTTCCTGGGGAAAAATATGGATAACATTACCCAATCGTCAATGCGATTCTTCCGTAATATTTCACTTTTTATAAATCTTCCTAATCTTGCTTGCTTTTTCCTGTTGTTTGCTAACTCTTTTTCCAGTATGGAAATTTCAGATGGCACTAGATGGTAATAAATTCCCCATTTTTGATTCTTTCCCCATGGTTTGACATCCTCTCTATTGGGAGCAATATGAACTCCTTCATGACCTAGAGTTCTGTTTAGTATTGAACACACCCTTTGACCATATTGAAGCTATCTTCGCAACAACCCAATGCATCTTGTGAGGCTACCGAGGCATTTTAGAACACATACTGATGAAGTTATAAGGCTTCATAAATATTTAGTACAATATGAGCACAAATTCACGAGGCCAACTTAGATCTCACAAATGAAGACTACCATACAAATTTTGAATTTAAGACCATCGAGTCACATTAGCATCCCGATCTCGACCTACATTAGCCCATCTCTACGACACTCGGAGGAAGTGTCTAATTTCTTTTAAAGACTTAATTTCAATACCTGAAATTGACTTCACTTTGAAGAGGAAGGCCTTGTTGACTTTATAGGATATAATGTGTCTGAGAACCTATATACTAAAAAAATAGTTGGATTTATGGATCTAAGTCATGTCATTAGTATCTATATGTATATCCATCTAAATAAGTGATGTTAGTCTATCATGTTTTCATTTCATCACATTGTATCACAATCTTAATATCAATAAAAAGCTTAATTGTTTCGAAAGCAAGTTGATAACTTCCAGGAAAGTCATTGGGATTTAAGGCCGGATTTCGCGAGATAACATGCCCATTTATTTACTAATATCATCTTGTTTAAATTCTTTGACTTGTAGGCTTACTTGCAGGAGAATGAGCCTTTTTTTCGTCTACATGGTGCACAATATCACATAGTCCACATTATGGGTATCCTAGAAACCCCGCCATACTGAGGTTGAGTTAGGTGGTTACCCTCTTGAATGAAAAGAAAACCCAAGGTAAAAACCATGCTCAACATTTTGTCACACTCGGTGGGACCTTGTCCCTTTTTAATTACTTCATTTTATCATTAATTTGATCACTTGTTGTCACCGACTACCAATCACCAACGATTGGCTCTATCACCCATGATTAGCCCAATTTCATGCAATTCCCCTGTACTATTTTTTTATCATTTCATAATCAATTTGCAGTCCTTTCCTTTCTATTTTCTTTTTCTTCTAATATGATTATAGGCTATTTTCCTTTGGAATTATACATTCTAGATTTGCTAAGCACATGCTCTAAAATTGCTAAAATTTGGAAAAAATAAAAATGAAATAAGAACGCTCTCACGGTAAGTTTTTGAAAACCATTTTTTACTTTCCGCTTTACATCTTTGTTCACTTTTCCTCATAGAAATCAAACATTTCATTTTGGGACTTTAAAACGAACCATTGCATACTTGTTGATCATCTAGTATTAAATAGGGGACTTAATTCATCGCATTCACTTATCTTCCCTCACACACAACCAAACCACTCATTAATCTAAAATGCATTCAAACATTTCCCACCTAGGTGAAGCTAATTGGGATTTCATCACCCAACGGGAAACCAAATCGATGTTCTAGCTGAGTATAAACATCTATCTGTCGGTATATTTTGGCTTAGCACCTAACTCCCTTATTGCAGCGGGATCGTGAAGTGAGGGGTAGGCCCCAATACCATGCTGTACAACAACGGTATAGAGTTGGACCTCACATACCTTCGAGGTATATCAAAGACTCCCCCTCAAACATACCTGAAACCAACCATAGACGACCATTTCCTAGAACCTTCATTATCCATATTACACATTTCACTTTTCATAATTAATCAAGATAAATACAAAACAACACTTTTCTTGTTCTTGCATGTTGTTTGTAAAACAACTCATCTAGTTGTTTTCCATTTTCTAGGTGCTTTTGTGTGTGTTTTCCTATCATGGTACTTATAAGACAAAAACACGTAATCAACCTTTTGAATACATGTCTACCTCACCATTCACACCTCAACAACATGTCCCACTTCATACTACACCACTTCCTGTGCCCTTTTCCTCACCGACGCAACCACGAGCATTGCTCTATCAAACAGACACAACCAATCCCTTTTTGACACACAAACTTGGAATGAATTAGGGGACCCTTTATAACCATGAAGTAGGACAACAATCCTTCCATTCCCCACACCAATATCATGGAAAAATTATTTATACATTAGAATCGAACACTCATTTTCACCCATGGTATTTGAACCTCCTTTCTACAATAGGGGAGACCCTATCTTTGAAGAAATATTAGAATCGAATCCCATTGCACTTAATGCCTACTTAACAACAAGAAATGTTCAAATGTAACCATTCACACCCCAATCCGCTCCATACACTTACTAACCCTTCATCTACCATTACACAACTCATTGATCAAAATCAAGACCTGTTGTCCAACAATTATATCCCTACACTTCAAATCAACTTGAAATGCTAAACAATAGTCAACCTAGATTTCTACTAGCTCTACTAACCCTTTCGAAACATCCAATGAACAATTATTCACTAGTCACTCTAAAACACTTGATGTCTCCTCAACTCCATCTATGATCTTCACATGATCTCATCACAAAACACATCTACTCAACAATCCACATCCTCACCGAGTCCTTCTATAGGATCCACACCTCCTCTAAGCAGTATTTCTGCTTCCTTGTCAACTCCTCTAGTCTCCTCATAGGTACCAACACCCCCTTTGAGTGTCGTTGCCACTTCTGCAGATTATGCCTTCCCAACAAAAGTTATAACTCCCATCTAGAACATGCAAAAATCTTCACAAATCTGTTGATATTTACACCACAACACTTATCTCAACAGAACATCCCACAATACAACATCTCACAATGAAGTGTACCACAACAGGACCATCCTTTTCCACTTCGGCCATACCTTTTCAACAAACACCTACACATTCACTACCTCTTACGCATGCATCGATGCCATTGCAGTATCAATATGTTCAAACCTCACATGACCTATCGCTTCTACGAGAAAGGCTCCTCATCCCATCAAAACATCCCACAACACAACATCCCTTATTATAAAAACATCCCACAAAAAACGTCCCACAATAACAACACATACCTTAACAGTACATACCTCAATAGAACATTCCTCAATACCATGTCCTGACAACAAAACAACCCTTATCAGCATAACGCTCCATATCAACAGAACATCCCTCAATAGAACACCTCCTATCAACAAAACATCCCACAACAGTATCAAGCATACTCACAACCCAATCAATCTTTGTATCAACCTAGCTCATCTCTACAACAATCAACATAAATTGACCCCCTTCAGCTCTGCTAAGTCGCATATCTAGTTTGGAAGCCACTTTGTCAACATCCAAGAATGCGCTCTCCTATGATCAAATTTGTAATGATCCCATTCATCCTTCCATACCATATAAACCGTATCCACCTCACTGGGAACTTCCTAAACTTACTAAGTTTTATAGCAAAGAATATCCCCAACAACATATCCATGCTTTCCTGTCATGCATGTTATCTAATAGCTCATGATCAGGACCTCATGTTGAGGACCTTTCCCATGTCCCTTTTTGGTCCTACCTTAGACTGGTACAACAACATTCCACAACACTCACTATTTTATTTGTGCAACTATTCTTAGACCACTTCTCCATAAACATAGCCCGTAAAATTACCATCAATGATTTGTATGCCATTAGACAATTTGAAGATGAATCCATTGCTGATTTTTTCACTGTTAGAGGGCCACTACCAATCAACTATCCTTCACACTACCACAACTAGAGATAATTGAGATCTTTTTCGTGCTTGTGCCAAACATATCTCATCCACTTTACAAATTCAAACCTTCCAAACTTTCGATGAGGCCTTTACCATGGTGGTAAACTAGAGTTGTGAGCCCTAGAGGATGGACGGGTAAAGCTTCATCCTAAGAAACCAAAAGTAGAATTCCCATCCAAGTCAGTACCCAACTCAGATAAGTCTAAATCAGCCACCAACACAGTTGTAGTCAAACCGGCTCCTAAAGAAAATCCTACCACTAAATGCATCCATCAACAACGCAACTATACACCCATAGAAACTTATGGCATAGTTTTTGATAAATTGCTTACCTCCAATGTGATATCACTTCCACCCATTCGACCCATCAATATATCAATTTCCAAACCCATTTGGTATCGAGATAATGATTATTGCAAATACCATAGGGTCAATGGTCATGACATTGAAAGGTGTCGCACATTCCACAATGTGATTTAGGACTTGATTGACAAAGGTGACCTTCACTTAGAAAATCCAAACACACCTCCTAATTAGATTCTAGACATATTTAAACAACCTTTTCCAAATCACTCTTCTTCTTCGAGCAACCACAAACAAAGCGGAGTTCACACAATTAATACAAGAACTAAAATTGAGCGGTCCTTTATGCCTTATCACTTAATGAAATAAAACCCAGAGAATCAATATCACTACCCAATAAGCATAAAACCACGATTATAGAGTCTTCCCTTGATGAAATCATCACTCAAATCCTTCCTATGTCTTTTTCACCTACTAAGTTGACACCCACAGAATCCACACCAAAATCAAGGCAAGCTTGAAATTGCCAAACCATTGCTTGATACTAAGAACATTCCCACATCTTCGCCACATACTATTCTTTGAACCCATACCCCTTCCCTCCAGCACAACTCCACTAGCACCACCACCTAAGTTTGTAAATATAACCATGATACCACTTGAAACATTCTTAGCACAACCACCTCCACCTAAGCTGACTAGGGGTTGTAGTCATTCTCAACCCGCAAAAATAAATAATCCAAAATATGCTAATCACTTAGACCACACCATCCAAACTTCTCCCTCTTCATTAGCTTCAACCTCGAAAAATACACCTAGTTCATCTAAAGTTTTGAAAGGACCTAACAAGAAGGGCATAGTTTAGGTCTTTATAAGTCCTTATTATGATGAGACCTATCATTTCCATGGCCCTCCACCTTTCCCTCCATCATTTCATCCAAGAAGCATACCTGATTTTGGAGATCCTCTTGCCATGTCAAAACCAAGACCTATGAGACCCCCTAGATAGAATATTATTAAAAATCCTAAAGACCCTCATTATATCCTTCCAGATCGGAACCTCCTACATGACCCTTCTCCCATCATACCGGTTAATCACCCCATTATTATAGGGGTGAAACCCATCATCAGACCCCCACTTTGTAATTCTATATTACGCATCGGTTATCCCATGATAGGCATTGACATTTGACACTTGCTCCCCATCTCATGCACAATCTTGTTATCCTCCATAATAGTTACTTGTACAAAATCCTCATTCTCCACCTATCACAACAACTAGAAAGCCTCCACGACCACCAAGTAAATAATCTATTGCCAAACAACCCGCTTCACCTACTCCCAAAAAAATGAATTCCGACTACGTTCGGACCTAAAGGGCGTTACGCCACCATTTTGGATAACTTATTATAGGAGTCACTAATCAAATTACCATCTCCCAAACCATCGATCATCGTGGATGGAAAGTGACTTGGTATGACTTTAGTGCCTTCTGTGATTACCATAGAACGTGAGGCCACTCCATAGAGGAGTGCAAATCTTTTCATCAGAAAGTTGTGAAGATTGGTAGTTCACTCCTTCCTCCTCAATCAAACATCACATCGATATCAAAATCACCATCACTAGAAGAGTCCATCCTAAGATGTTGATTCGCTAAGTTGATGTCATCCACGTCACTACTCACTCACAAAATTATGACAAAGGATCATCCGAGCCTTTGAAAATTAGGACTTCCATCAACGTACCTCCACCCCCGATTTATCACTACCCAGAGAGGAAGGCAAGTCAGTTTGCAACAATGTTACAAGGGTGCACACATAGTTGGTATAGGAAGTATGACCCCCATCAGACGGTGGTAGAATACACCGCGTTGAAGAACACCTTCCTAGCAGAGTTCCATATCCCTGAGTTTGAGAAGAAGAGCATCAATGCTCTGAAGGAGATCAACAGGAATGACAAAGAGTGTGCGGGAGTATGACGCGTGTTTCAAGACTCTCTTGTCAAAACTATCCTATGAAATTCATCCTTATCAACATGCTCAATGGTTTGTTGGAGGATTGATAACACCGTTTATAAGGGCTCTGTCACACAAACTTTCACGAGACTTGTGCGAGGCATTGGTAGCTGCATGCATGCCGAGGTCGTTAGGAGTGTTGATACTAGTGTTAGTCCTTTTCTGGAGGCTCAAATTGCTGCAATGGCCAAGTAATTGGAGAATATATCTACAAACTCAACGCATAAGGTTTATAGTGGGCTTTGGTGTACGATCTATGAAGTGAAGGAAATTCAAAGGATAATTGCCCTCGAAAGTTGGTACGTGCGGTAGCTATAGGCATGAGATATGCCATGGGGATCATAATGCAAGTAGGTGCCCTCTACTACAACGTGCAATCCACAAGAATGTTTCTTGTTATTGTAATATATGTACCTCTACACCCATGATACCAAGGATTACAGATTGATTGATCAGATCCATGATGCTTTATTGATCTTGGTGTGCGCCAGACTAGTCTTGCAAGTAGTTCCAAGGATGATGATCGTCATTATGAAGGGTGTGCAGATGGAGGAGCGTGTGGAAGAGGTTTTTGCGCAGAGGATTTCATGGTCATAGTAACCATGATGGAGGATGAAGTGAATTCCCATGAGGAACCTATTATAACTGTGGATCTATAGAGCATTAAAAATGTGAGTGTCTTGATTTGTTACAATGCTCATGGTGCGAAAAGAAACATAAGTATAAAGAGTGTCTAGATATTTATGAGCATATGAACCATAAACACTAGAAATACAAAGGTACTGGGATGGTGAGCATCGAAGGATGATTCACGGTGGATGCCAAGAGTGGTACGTGAGTCGAGGCTAGAACATGTACTGGTGATGATGCAAGTAGAGGTTGTGTGCACCAGGAGATGCCAAGACAAAGGACACTAGTTTCAAGAGAGGAATTGGTACATGGAAAGTATCTGGACCCTGCTCATCAAAAGGAGGTATATCAGAAACTATGGATGTGATTCGGAGTTTGCGAGGAGAGATCGATGTTAAAGGAGCAATAAAAGTAGTTTTAGCAAAGGAAGAATGTTTGAGGCTCCAAAGGATGACTGGATGAGTCAGGAAGTATGTAGGATGTTAAGGAAAGAGAATATTATTCCCTTACTAGAGAATGGATGAGGAGAGAAGGTACCATGCACCGGAGCAGAGCGTGAAAGGCATGTTTTGCATGTAAACCTTCCTCCTCATAGCCTTGACTATGATAAGGAGATTACTTTGAATGCAATTGTTGATGGATGGCTTCTAAGTAATATCCTCATCGACATGAGAGTGCAGAGGTCAATGTTCTTACCTTAGATTCTTGACATCAAATGGGAAGACCCACATTACAGCCATCTTCAAATGTGTTATATGGAAAACAAGACTAAGGTAATGCCCATTGGAGTCTCTAAAGGATGCAATTATCACCATTCAAGGGGCCAAGTTCACTAGAGACTTCAAAGTCTTGGCACTCACCGAGGAAGACAACTTTTCAACATTTCTTGGGTCCTTGGTGTTACAAGAACAATGTTGACTTGCGGTTTAACAAAGGGTATATCAAATTTGAGAACAAGGAAGAAATGGTGATCATATCCCTTTAACAGATGGGAAGTCAATGCCCTATACTTGAGCCCTTAGGAGAAGAAGTCCTTGATAGAATCTATGTGCACTCCATCAGAGATCCTAAGATAATTCATCCCATGGAGGGAGTCATCTAGTTTGAAGATGCTTAGTCCTTGAGTGATACCACTAGTATGGCATGTGAAAATTGGGTGCATGGGACTTATGAGTTGATTGGGTGATAGTTGAGAGGATTTGTAACAAGGGTAATGAAGGTGCACTTCATTCAAGTGCCTAGGAGGAAAGAAGTTTTCCAAGTTATTCTGGAGGAGCATACCCTAAAATTTTCTTGTGAGAAATGGAGGCTTAGTGGAAGAATGAGGACGAGAGAAGGGGAATGCTTAGTTATAACCTACTCGAACTTAGAAACATAGTGCACTAGTGGGCTACACATCGAGAGAGCCTCCTAGAATGGCATGAGGTAAGAATCACATTTTCTGTAAGGTTCTCTAGGAGAAACACACCCATGTTATATAAGACTACCATGGTAAAGAGACCACCTCATTTCATATCCAAGCATGTGAGAAGGCTTGGATGGGAAGTATAGAAGCGTTACCACCTTCATTATGGGTGCATAAGTTGTATTCCACCTTACAAGGTTGTGCGTGCACATGGTATATTCATTGGAGATGCATCATCAAAACAGGTAATTGGCAGGAGTTGGCGGCTGATCTCATTCAAGCTTTCAAGTATAGGAGTACAAAGCCATCAGTGGATAAGGCATTGCAAGTAATCAAGTGCCTTATAATGGGAGATAGTGCTATGGTAGAGGATAGGCTACTGGAGTTGTTGGGTGAGCCTTATTTGGAGATGTACCTCAATGAAGAAGAATCAAAGGAAGTATAGCTTGAGCGCGTGTGCATGGAAAAGAAAAAGGAAAAATGGTCTATGTAGTAGATGGTGAAGAGATGGAAACTTTGGATGTTAACCATTCTGAAGGTACACAAAAGTCATAGATAGCGTTGATGAGTGAGCACACACCTACCATGAGCCCTTGAAAACAAATAAGGTTAACATTGGGATGAAGACAAAACCTAAGGAAGCTATCATTGGGGACTATTGGTCGAGAAAAATAAGTTTCAAAGGTCATTGATCTATTGCACAAGTTCCAGGATTTATTCCCTCATGGGTACCATGAACTCAAAGGTGTCCACCATTCCTTAGGGGAGATGAAGATCAAGTTGAAGGAAGGTGCACCCGATTCGAAGAGGCCTTATCGGATGAATCCAAATTTGTGCATATGGGTCAAGGAAGAAATAGACAAGATGATAGCATTTGGTATCATTGAGGTAGTGGAAGAATCAGAATGGATAAGCCCAATGGTTATCAGTATCAAGAAGGATGGAAGGATAAGAATTTGTGTTGACTACAAGGATCTGAATGTAGTATGTGTCATCGATCCTTTCCCAACCCCCTTTACTTGAAGAAATTTTGGAGGGAGTAGCTAGGCGTGAAGTCTACTCTTTCACGGATGGGTTCTCAGGGTATCACCAAGTCAGATTGCAAAGGAAGACCAGAGAAAGACAAATTTCACCACTTGAATGGGGAAGTTTTTCCTACATGGTTATGCCTTTTGGATTGAAGAATGCACTGTTGTGTTCTCACACATCATGGTACAAGCATTTCAGACTTCATCCATAAATTTCTTCAAGTTTACTGGATGAATGGAATGTATGGGTTGGTGAAAGACCATTGTGACAATTTGAGGCTGATGTTTGAGAGATGTTGGCAATTGAGGATATCCCTCAACATTAAGAAATGTGTCTTTGCTACTCCATTTGGAACCCTATTAGGACACATTATATGCAAAGAAGGCTTACTAGTAGATCCCGCCAAAGTTGTAGTTATTGTGGGATTAGGGGAGCCTACTAGTCAAAGCGCGTGTGCATGGATTCCTTGGGCATATGGGGTATATAGGAAATTCATCAAGGGGTATGCCAAGATCACCATGCCCTTGGAGGAATTTCTAAAACACAAGAGTTCCTTTCATTAGGGAGAGGCACAAAAAGGCATTTGACACTTTGAAGGATAGGCTTGTCACGACACCCATATTACGTTTTCCTTCTTGGGATAAGCCTTTCCATGTGCATGTTGATGCCTCAGGGACAACTATGGGAGTAGTACTAGCACAACCTAGTGAGGAATTTTTGATCATCCCTTGTGTTTTGCAAGTAGAAAGTTGACACCAACATAAAAATTACACAACTACTAAGCGTGAAGCATTGTCCATGATCTACACATGTTACATAAGTTTAGGCATATATCATTGGCAACACCATTTATATTCTACACGGACCACATGGCATTGAAATACTTAGTCAACAAGCCCATTCTGCAAGGGCACATATGTCATTTAGGTCTATTATTCCAAGAGTTTGAGTTCACAGTGGTTGTAAAACTAGGAAAAAGCAATTCAGGACCTAACCACTTATCAAGGATTAACTCGGGGAGGATGTGCAAAGCATTGAGGATACCATGCCGGATGCACAACTATTTAGGTTGTGGCGTGCACCCCTCAGACTTGGAAGATATCGTAGTGTTCTTAAAAATAGGTGTGGCACGGAAGGGATGAAGGCTCTAGAGAAAAGCATTAGCAATATACGCATTGCACCCCTACATGTTGATTAGTGGAGACATGTATAAGTTAGGTCATGATGAGGTTATTGCGCCGATGCATATTGGAACATGAGTGCATGATAAATTATGGAGGAAGTGCATGGTGGGATTGTAGGAGGACACTATGCAGGAAATGCTACCACGTGTGAAAGATTTTACTAGTAGGGGATTTGGTGGGAAACCATCTACCAGGATTGTATTGAGTTTTGTAAGGCCTGTGACCATTGCCAGTGCCTTGGAAAACTAGAAAGAGGATGAAATGCCCTTGCGACCAATAGCCAACACTTGAACCATTTGAAAAATGGGCAATCAAATTTGTAGGGCCAATTTTTCCAGCCATGCGAAGGACTAGTTCACGGTATATCATTACTTGCACTGATTACTTGAACACATGGGTAGAGGTAGCACCTACAAAGGATTGCACAATGACAATATACTAGATTTTTATGGGAGAACATAATCAACATGTATGGTTGTCCTTTAAGTTTAACAAGTGATAGAGGTACACACTTTCTCAATGAAATGGTCAGGATTATGTTAGCAAAATTTATGGTGGCCCATCACAAGACTACCCCTTATCACCCTCAAGCAAATGGAACTTGTTGAGGCATTTAACAAAATACTAAGTCACATGTTGACTAAGATATGTGACGTTGGAAGACAAGATTGGGATGACAAAAGTATCATCCATTCTATGGGCATACAGACAACCTACAAGAGGTTGAACAAGGCCACACCATTTCAATTGGTGTTTGGCATGGAGGCTATTTTTTCTAGTTGAATTCATGTTACCATCACTGTATAGTGTGTGTAGGAGGGTTAGCTGATGAAAAAGTGCTTGGAAGAAAGGATTGATAAGTTGATGTAGTTAGATGAAAGGTGATCACTTGCTAGATGGAGTCAGAAGATAGAAAAATAAGAAAAAAGCATGGCATGATCATGATCATCATATCAAGAACAAGAAGTTTGAGGTTGGGCAGATGGTGTTGTTGTATGATTCCAAGTATCTTGTGCCATCTGGGAAGTTGAAATTCCATTGGTTGGGACCCTACATCATCTCATACATTCTTGATTCAGGAACTTTCCAATTACAAGCGCTAGATGGGATGAGATTACCAGGTCATTTCAATGGGAGTAGGTTGAAGCCCTACTATAAATAAGTCTTCTTGGTGTTTGTAAATAAGGTAATATTTCCAGTTAGCTTAGAATTTCCCTTTATGCTTTTCTTTTCTTGTGTTTCCCTTTCTCGTTGCTTGTTCCTTTCTTTTTGTTTCATTTTGCACCTTGTGCACTAGTAACCACATTATTTTTCCAAGGTTGTGTATGTGCAGAGGACCACACATCTATTTTAGTGTGGGGTGGAGTAATGAAAAAAAGTATAGGCTTGTAATACAAGTTGAGTGGCCTAGTAGAAGGAAGCACGTAAGGTTGAGAAAGCACATGAGGAAATGGTGGATAATGAATTATGGTGTCAAGAAGGCTATAACAAAGACCACGTATAAAGGATGAAGAGTGCACATAGAACAACATGAGGTAGGTGAGGGAAAAAATTAGGTAAAGGATAGAAGAAGTGCCTTTGGTGCATTGTAGACGCACGTGTAAGAGTCTTTGGTCAGATTGGATTTTTGCACGCCAAAAGGTTGTAAAGGGATTTTTGCACAGGATTGGGCACGTGGGTAAGGGCACTTAAAGTCAACTTAGTGGAAAAATATCACATTTAATGTTAAATTATGTTGGTAGGTGGCATAAAATTTATTGTTGGAGGAAGAAAAAACTATAAATACAAGGTCGGGAAAGTCATTATTCTATCTTGCTATTACAAAGTTGAAGCACTCTTGCAAACTAGGGCATCTAGAGAGAAATTTGTGTGAAGGAAAATAAGAATCCTAAGAATTTAAGTGTGTGACTAGAGTGGATCTGCAAAACCAGGAGGAAGGAGTACATGGGCATGAGAAAGGTTATTTGTGGTGCATTTGTCTTGTGGAAGGTTTTCCTAGTTAGGGTTTGGTAGCTAGGGCATGGAGATAGAAGGATTTATTCCAGGAGTTGAGCTTTGGAGTTGAGTTTGGAGTGTAGAATAGTAGTAGAGAAGAGTAAGGAGTTCATAGTTTATCCGATAAAAAATGACACCTAAAAAAGTAACCATTTCACCAAAGAAACTAAAGGGCAAGGGAAAAGGAAAAACAAACCATTGTCATCATGAGCTCCAATGAAGAATGGTACTGCAAAATGCAATACCCAGATGGAGTATTGCTAGGAAAGGAATGGGTGTCACATCTAAGAAAAATGACTGTGAGTGATTATAACCATCACATGAGCACAAATGAGAAGGAAATGGTGTTAGAGTTTGGTCCATCCAACTAACAAAAGGACACCAGATGGGATGCCCATATATAGTGATGAAGTGAAGGTCAAATTGGAGAAGGCAAGGATTATTGTAACTATATGAGTTGCCTTACTTTGGTAAGCCTTGAGTGCCTTTATCAATGGTTGATGTCACGTGTGCATGAGGATCACTTTTATTTTGTAGGGTGCAAGATGCGCATAACACCACAAGTTGATATCCAAGTTCACATGGTCTTATTTGTGAAGGAGAAAGTATAGATGATGATCTGAGTGACAAGGAGGCTATCAAGGAGACTAGCAGCGCGTATGACTACAAGAAGGGTTTGCGATACTTTGACATCACAAGAGATTCCATACCCTATTATGAGGATGGCCATGCACTTGGTGACCAAGCTCAATGATCAGAATGATGGATGTAAGTGAACAAGGCATGGCTAAATGTATGCCAGAAGATATCAGAGGGAACCATCTATAACTTGTCCACTTTCATCACGGATGAGATCATAAGCAATGCATAGGAGGGAGAAAAGATATTATTTGGTAATGTCCTCCTCACCATTGTATTTTCAGAAATTGGAGTGCTAGATGGGCCGAAAAGTTTGTTTGGGAGTATCTAGATGAGGATCCCTCACCCATGAAAGAGATTTGAAAAATACACTTGTGAAACCATGATGGCCACTCACAAGGCACGCTGGAAAAGTGGTATAAATGAATGCATGATGCATTCGGGGGTAGAGTGGAGGATCCCAAAATAGTTTTCCCACTCGTGGATGGAGAAGCAAAATTTGTAGTATACCAACATTTCTGCATTGGCATATTTACTTTAACAAATGGGACTAAGGGTCCATGGTGCAAGCTTCCCTTCTCCTTCACCACACAATACTTCCAGGAAGGGGTCAACAGGTTCAAAGAAGCCAAAAGTACTAAGGTTTGACCTTAGTGAGTGGACCAAGACCACCACGAGCTGCACAAAAATCATGTACCCTAAAAAACGTGCATGTATGTGGAGAAGTATGTCTCCCACGAGGTTCAAATGATGAAACCAATAATAATGCTACCAATCACTTGGAAGGGATGCAACAAGGATATACCTTCACATAAGGCCAAAGTTTGAGAAAGGTGCATATCTAGAGAATGATGTCTCCATTCTAGAAGACCCCATAGGAAGAAATAAGGGCTGCACCAAAGAAGAGAGAGAGAGAAGAGGGGTAGGAGAATAAAGCACCAAGTGTGCAACACACAATCGGTGGGCACTCTTGAAAGCGAGTCACGAAGCCTAGCACTTACACACGTGAAAAAATAAGTCCCTATCAAGGAAAAGACCCCGAAGAAGAAGAGGCAGAGAGCATGAAGAGAACACCTCACCCATGAAGAATCACCAAAGAAGAGGTCACCTATCAAGGAGAAGGAGAAAGAAGAATCTCTATACTTGAAATCCTAATGTAAGAAGAAGAAGAAAGGTGACGAGAGAGGTAGACTCGGAAGAGAGAAAGTCTAGATGCCTACATCGGTGACAAGGATGATGATGAAGCCTAAAGGAGGTGAAGACCATCCATATGATGATTTACATGATTATGAGGAAGAAGGAGATGAAGAGGAGTATAACAAGGAAGATGAGGAGAAGAATGAGGAAGAAGTTGAGGCTCAAGGAAGGGGGTGAGCGAAGAAGTAAGCACCAAGAACCAAAGAACCCCAAGCCTCACCAAGGAGAAAGTAGAAAAATCCACGAGAGAGAAGTGGCAGCATCATGAAGAAGTTGGTGGAACAGGAGTTGGAAAGGAGTGTGATGAGATTATAAAGGAGATAGAAGAAGAGAGCGTTGGGAAGGAGTATGGCAAGCATGGGTGGGGATCCCAAATTGGCAGTGAGCTTCCCAAAAGTTGCGTGAATAGGTGGGAAAGGCATAGTGGTGGCACAAGGGTAGGGAATGGGATACATTAATGATCCTAACAAGGTGCTATGCACGTGCTTCTTCCAGAGCACCATACCAATAGAGAAACTCCTAGCTATGTCATCATTTGATGAAGAAGGCGCATACCCATGGACAAGAAAGATGTTATCTTGGGCATTTGAGTCCCACGTGGATGAACTAGAATTTGAGGTAAGTTAGAGAGTGCTAATGAAGGTGCCAAAAACCAAAGGAATAAATCCATTGGTGAATGCTCAACAAGCTATCAGATGAATAGGTCTGTAATGCACTTAACAAGGTTTTAGTCAAAATTGAGGCCAGACTATTTGGGAGAAATGATAGAGTGAGATTCTGGAGGAGGAATTGGAGAAGAAAAAAAGGAGCTCATGGAGAAGAGAAAAGACCTAAAGCAAGAGGAGATAATCAATGCTCAGTTGAGGCATGAGATGAAAGAAGAAAAAGCTAAGGTGCGTGAAGTCTCCAAGAAGGTGGAGATGATTACAAATGCAATTTCCTAAAGCATCTCGACTTAGCACCACCCGAGTAAAAGTATGAATCAGCCTTGCAATGTTTGGAGGATCTGACTCACATTCTCATGATGGAGAGGCGACCACTTGCTTTAGAGTCTATAGAAAGAGATAGGCATGCACATGCTAAGAGAAATAAAACAAAATGAAGGTTGTCGATTATTGGCTTGATACACTAAAATTCTTACGAAGTAAAGGCCATGCGTGCAAGTCATTGAAGTTGCGTATGACAACTGCACTAATAGGGATAGAGTGGAAATCATCTTGGTTGCCACCCATGAAATGGAACTCAAGGAGTTCCAAGAGAAAAATAAGGGAATAGAGTGGAAAGAGACAAGATCTGGCGAGGTGGAGAAGAAATTAGAAGCAATCAAGACCTGTGAGGCTCGATCAAAATCTAGTTGAAGGAACTATACCCCAAATCACCCATAGGATGGATGCTTGAAGACTTGGGAAAATAAATTGGAGGGTATTATTGAGACCATGAGTGCCAAAGGGGAGGAGCTGAGTTTTGAGGAAGTGAGCGCCCTAGTGGGTGACCTCTGTCAGCAAGCTTAGAATGAGGTTGATGCTTGGGAGAAGTTAGAGGTAGAAATAGGAAAGGATTTCCCTCTCCTCCTCCAACAATAAACAAGTTCCCCATTCTTTCATTCTTTCTCCCAATTCTTCATTCCTTTATTCTTTCTTTCCAACCATTGAAGAGTATTTTTGAAGAGTGTTTCCAAGGATGGAGAATAGGCATAGTGTGGGGTGATGTTGGGCCCTAGAATATTAGCTAAGTACAATAAGGTGTGTGGGTGCATGGGACTAGTATGAATAAGGGCACGTGGGTTGAAGGAGCACAGGGAAGGGTTCTAACAGGGGTTTTGTAAACACATGGCGCATGCACGCAAGGCAAGATGGGTTTTGGACTTAGCCATATTTAGCGTCCCAGGAAGCACATGAGAAAAGCATGACCCTTCTAGCATGCGGAGTTGTAGGATCAAAAGGAATATTCCATGCATGTGATGGAAGGTTCCAAAAGAACATCATTGCATAGAATGGAGAGATCGGATCAAAGGAGGCACGCTCCATTGGAGGACCACTTGGAAAGAAAGCTATATATTGAGGTGCGTGGATGTTATAAAGGGTGATGGGTAATCATACTAAAATAAGATAGTGAGTGATTAGTGTGGTAGATTGAATTAATTATAAATCTAGTCATTTAAGAACTATAGTGTTGTGTTTTAAGAGTCTAGATGGAAAAGGAATGTCAACATTTGGTTGAGGAGTTTCCTCAACAACAAGACTAGGCTGCATTTCTTTTGGATTTTCTGTATCTTCAGGGATTTCTTCTATCATAGGGGATGAAGGTTTTGAGGTAACCTTCCTAAGTATAGCAAGATATTATTACAATCCACATAATTGACTGTGGGATTTTATCTAATTCCACAATGTACGTTGGGTTACCTACCTCACATTTTTAGGATTTTCTATAGTTTGTGCTGGTATCTATGGTTGGGTAGGTTGATCGATGGGGAAACATTTGTAGGTCTAGTCAATAAGGTTTGTTGACCTTGGGATCTTCTTTGATTATAATATTGTTGCCCAGATCCTTGAGGTACATTCCACTGTTGTTGGTACTAAGGATTAAACTGTTGAAACAATGGAATGTTTGGATGTGGAGCCTAGGGTTGTTGATAATAATTTAGTGGGGTATTCCACTTTGTGGGTTCCACTCCTATGGGGCTTATTGAGCCCAAGGTTGGGGATATGGCCATGGTGCATTCCATTGATTTGGGACCCATTGTGATTTTGGCATGTAGGACTGATTTTGGTTGGACTGAAAATTTCCTCCTTACCTCTGAGCCATATAATTCAACTCAGATTCATCTTGTGTGTTCTGTTTCAAATGGTTCTTCAACAAGGGAAGCAACCCACATTGTTCATGGCATGCTTGAGTTCACAAAGAAGAAAAATGTCTATCTTGTCTAAGGGGAAGTCCTTAAGTCCATGTTTGTCTCTACATCTTGGGAAATAGATGAAAAAAGGCTCTGTATTTATGGATTTCTCCCTATCCATAGTTGTATTGAGTTGAACCAAGAGGTTTGTTCTAAAATTTTCAATCTCTTCCCTTAGTTTGGATAGATCGCCACTGGCCATTTTGTCTTTTTGTTTACGAAATTTGGGGTGAGATTGGGAGTAATTCCTACATAGGTCAATGATTTTTGTAAATTTTAGTTTGTTCATGTCTCCCTTTCCCATAAGATTAAAGGCTTCATGTGTGTCTTCATCCAACCCTTTTAGGAATAATTTTTTGAGCAGATTAATATCTAGGCCAGTCCCACACCTTCGTGAAGGAAGAGGAATTGATCAAGATAATCTTCCACACTCTCATATTCCTTTTGTTGAATTCTAAAAAGTTCTTCCTTCTTGTCCCAGGACTCTGCAGTAGTCTTGATACTTGTCCAAGAAAATTGTTTCCATATCCTCCCAACTATGGATGGAGTTAGGGTTTAACCCCATAAACCATCTCATAGTTGTATCTTTTAAAGTGGAGGGAAATAACTTGAGCTTATGGGAATCGGAAGTATAATCATAAGTTTGGCACAAGACCTTGAATTCAAAAAGGAATTGGTCGGTATTATGAGAATAATCCTAAAATGTTGGTAAGATTGAGGGGGATATATTTTTCATAGGATCCTGATCATTAGGATCCAGTTGTATGGGATAGGTAAACATTCTTCCAACTGGAGGGTTTCCATTTTCTGCACCATTGGGGTTATCTACTTCATCATCCATCCTTCCTTGGTTAGCAAGTTGTTCCACATGTTGTTTTTAGGGGGTTTTGAAAATTTATCCTAATGAATCTACCTCTACGGTCTCTAGGTCTAAACATAAAATCCTATCATATTGAGGATAGTTCCCTAACCATCACGCTTAACCTAGTTGTTTGTGTTCCACATACTCCAAAACATAGAGGATTCTTGTTGTCACTACAAGGTCTTCTATACTTCTTAAGAAAAAGAGTTATGGAAATAAAATTTCTAAATGGAAACTTACCAGACCATCAGGGAAGTACTTCTAGCTAAAACCTTAACATTTGATAACACCTTGAAATTCCCTGACGTGGCGCCAAAAAGTGATAAACATCGTTGATACTCGCACCATACTTGTTTTATGGTTTTTTTGCAATAAAGGGAACAATCGAAATATTCTCAACATGTGATTAATAATAGAATTAACTAAATAATAACTAAGCGTAATTATCACTAACGGCTGTAATGTTGATGCTAATGAGCGGATTCTTAAGTACGAATGATGACATCATATAAGATTTGTGTGATTTATGAGATTTGTGTGAACTGGACAGCCATCATTTCTTGTCATAGGGAGAATGCCAAGGAGTGGGTCACTAATTACAAAGTATGGTCTAATAATTACATCTTCTATCATGGAAGGGAAAGATTCAAAAACAAAGCTAAGTCTGCTACACATAGTGCTAAAATCTTTACCATTGAGAGTAGAATCACTGGAAAAATGGGGGGTCCGCCATGTAAAATAGAGCCCACCCACAATCCAGCATGGAAAGAGGATGCTTGTGCTCTGGAACTATCTTCAAATTGGGGGTCTTGTGAATTTGATAGAAAGAATTCAAGGTTTTGATCAGGATATTTCTATTAAATTCACACAGGGATGGAAGAATCGGGTTGTTAAATACAACAACATAGAGGTTGAGATCACGGAGGAGCTCATCACCTAGATCATGGGACTCAGTCTTGATGGCACCAAATTCTTTAATAAGAAGGTAGACAGAGAGGTGGAGACAAAGAAATTCCTGGATGAAGGGGAAAATCTTGAGTTTGTGACAGCCGGCATCAAGTTGGCTTCGATTCCTGAGCCTTTTGCTGAGCTCGCCAGGATGGTTGTTAGGTATGTAACTCTTGAGGAGATTTGTTACTATTCCTCAAAAGCATTTGATATTTCTTAACCACTTTCGTAGAAATATAACCATCAGCTTCCCTCATTACTTGTTAAACTCGCTGGAGAAATCCGTTCGGGAAGTGCAGAGTCATTCTAGGGCAGTTCCTCTACATCAAGGGCTAATTCTTCTCATCCATCGTCACTTGCTCAAATTGTCCCCACATGAATCCTGCTCCACCCTCTTCCTCCATTCCTCCCCTTGCTCACACCGCCTCCATTCCCCCCCTTTCGAAAGGAAGATTGAAACTGCTTCGTCTAGCAAGAAAAGAAAGGGCATGAAAACTAAGATCCCTACTTCTCAGAGGGTTCTTAGAAGCCACAAAGACCTCGAGCTTGCCGAGAACCTCCTGCACATCACCACCGGTAGGTGGAGGAGCCTAAGGAGGATGATTTGATGGTCGAGTGGGCATGATGGAAAAGAAATCCAAGAGCTCAAAAGGGTTATAAAAATATGGAAAAAGCTAAGGGAAAAGGAATACTACAAAATGATGATGAGGAGGGTGTTATTGCTGAAGTGTTCAAGAAGTTATAGTCTTTGGATGGCAGAATGGGAAATGCAAAAAGTCGTAATGACTGCATCCTATCTGCTCTTAAAAGTATTTACAATTTCATTGAACAACATGTTCATAGTGTTTTAACCTAAGCAGGATTAATGAAGACATTTGGGGCCCCAAAGAGAAAAGGGATATGGAAATTGCTCAGGCGGATCTGAAAGACCCTTCTCAGGCCACAACCATTGCTTTCTTTGTCTCGCTGCAAGCGATCAAAACCAAGATTGACAGGGCTATCAAGTAACGTGGTGTTGTCTTTGTTGTTTCTTAATACTGAAATTCTTGATGATTGTGGCGAATCTGAGCTATTTTTGGTAGAGATATTCTAGGATAGATATCTATTGTTCACTTTTGATCTCGTCTACTATTTTTGGATCATTGTCAATTGGATCCTTTCTTTTAATATGTTGTTTTATCTGGCTGATGAGCCCTACCGAGGTTAGTTGTTTTGCCCTTCTCTCAGGATGTTTCTCTCACTTCGATATCTGGCTTTTGAGCCCTTTTGTATACAGGGTATAGTCCCTTCAAAACTATTTGCCCTTAATTAAAAAAACTAACTATAATTATGAAATGAAATGCATTGAAAGAAACAAAATATTAAAGACAAAATTTAAAGGTATGAAAAATAATTAAATGCATGATAAAAAGGAAACAATAATAAAATCTCCCTTCTCATTAGGGAGGAGTGGCCCTTGCTCCTTCCCTTTGATCAGGTTCAATGTTGAAAGTCACACAATAAATTTTGCCCTTAAATCTACAATTTTATTGAATTGAAAGATTTTTCTTTACAATGATAAACTAATTGAACCGAACTTGAATCTTAATACATTATCTCTCTTATACAAGAGTAGTCCTAGTTCTTTAGGAGAGAACTAGTTTATTTGTAATTAATATCATCTACTTAATTGGACGTTGACTAAACAATGACTAACTATTTTAAGAATTACAGTTATGGAAGGAGTCTTATATGCAATGCTTGTAACTACAAAGGAGGTCCGAAATTGGCTCCTTTGAGAGTCAATTGGTTGGAAGATACTATAGATATCAAATTGATTTTAGAGAATCATGGTGATAATAAGTCCATAAGTGTATGTCTTCATCACATTTCCAAGAACTGGAGTTAAACTAGGAGTGACTGGACCTCATAATTTGTATGAAAGTGGGTTGAGGTGGTGGCACATGTTTCATGCTCATGTCATTATGCTTTGCTAGTTGTATCAACCTATAGTTCGTTATCCAAGTTATTTATTTCCTTTGCTCTAAGCAAGTTCCTTCTTTCAAGGAAATCTGAATTGATGATCTAGATGAGTCATGTGATACATGTGAATCTTGTGCTAATGCAAAGGTGAATCTTGCGCCAAGGCACCAACGAGTCCTATGCTAGCTTGCAATTAACTCCTATGATAACTCAACATATTATTTTCCAAATAGATTGTTAACACTCATAAAAGAGTTCATTTAGCCATATTGAAGATTCAACAATAACAAGAATATGCACAACATTTCCTTCCAAAATATAACAAAGTATTAATTATAAACCGCAAATATTATACATCATGCAAAATCGATACTAAGGTAACATAGGGTTTCACATAGGTTTATACATGACAAAATAGGGGTTCATCGACAACACAGAGGTTAGCTCAAGAGACGGGGTAAAACAACTCAAGCAACAAAACGGTGGGTAACATCGGCGACGGGGTTAAACAACTTCAGTGCATGGAAAAAAATGGAAATGACATAGATGGGGCGGGATTCGAACCCCTCACCCGCCGCATATGAATTAAGCGGTCTAACCAATCCACCTCACTCATTGTGGTGGTAATGAATTGGCTGATATGGCCTATGCCATATAGCTTGGGGAAGGGGTGTGTATATAAACCCTCATAATTTGAAACACAAACACTTATCAAAGCCAAGTGCGAAGGAGGGACTAAGAGAGAGCCTAAGAAGATTATTAGGCATTTAAGACCTTTTTAAGGCATTATATTTTTGAGTTAATTATTTTTAACTCAAAATTATTTTTATAAAAGGATATTTACACCTTATTCTTCTCGTGTAGATCCAGAGCTCGGGAGTGGAGCCAAAGGACATTGATATAACACTAGAGAATCCAAGTGGAGCTCGATTCTTTATGCTAGGAATTATCCATCCGAGTTCAAGTTTCTTAGAGGCCATGAAAGAGAATCTTATTGGTGAGCTTGTAGATGACACGAGATTTGACTTAGCTATGTGTAGAGGTAGGAGGCCGTGTAATGTAGGGGAAGTCAACAAGAGGTGTAAATCTAGGGAGCTATGATGGAACATCTGAAAGCTTCCAAGACCAATTTGGGTTACATCGGACTTATTGACACCGTAGTTTGGGTCATCTAGAAATTTGTTACAATATTATAAGTTTCTTTGGAATTATGATTGGAACGTTATAATGAATTGTTCAACATTTAGTGAACTTGAGACATATGCAATTTTAAAATTTGTTATCAACTCTGTGAAGTGTTGGTTATTTCTCTTGCATTGCATTTTTTAAATTTGATTTATTTTTTGGTTAAAAATGAAATTAAAATAATTTTCCTATAAGGATCAGTTGGTTGAGGAATTTTTTTGACTAGTTAACAGATCAAAAATGAATATAAGTGATGTTATCAACAAAAATCACACTTAACACTAGATTATCATGCAATCGCAACTAGTTTAACACTAGCGCGAAGAAATATCATGAAAACATGGATCTAAGCAAGACAAGACCCAAGAAGAGATATGTTAGCACATGTTATGTGACGAAACAAAAATATGGTGATGCTAGGGAAAATCACATACTATATTAGTGAAAATGATGTCAGGGAAGCAAAAATCACATGTACCTACATAGAAAATGTTAGATCACTATCAAAATGACTAGTTTTTAAAATTCTCACAAACTAGCTCACGAGGGCTCATGAATTGGTGAGTGACCTTTAAACACTTCAAGAAGCATGAAGATGATGTTAAAATGACATAAAATGAAGAATAAAGTGTGGATATCCCACTTAGCGCATGCTAGAAATGTATATAAAGAAAAGGTGATATAAGGGAAAGAAAGAAACAATATGCAAACATGATCCTTACTTTGTACCTATTTGTAACCTCAGATGAGATTGGATGAAGCTTGGAATGAAGCACCGAGCTTGTTGAATCTCTATGATCAATTGGATGTGGATACTCTAAGAAATGTTCTGAATGGAAGTAGATTTCAACTACGAGCAATGCAAATGATTGAATTAATTAGCAAATTCATGATCAAATGGACATCGTAACAACATGTAAAATTGAATGGAAATTTGACACAGTAATAATGTATATTCTCAAGCTTCCAAAGATGAAAATTGGAGAGGAATGAGTTTTTATTTATAGATGAGGGAAGATAATCCCAAATATTTGATTTATGTAATTGATTTTTTTGATTTAAAGCTAATTAAATCATGATTGGAGATATTTGTTTGAGTTTCCAATTTGATTTGAAAGATAAACTGTTGTTTTGAGCTTGATTGAGTGAGTTATCATTGAGTTGGAAAAGGTGGCATGTATTTTGAATATTTTTAGCTTTTGCATTGAAATATTAAATTCATGTATTTTGTTTATTCACCCAAAAAAGTGACGTGAGTTTTAGCTTTGGGGAGATTTTCTTTAATTTTGGAATGCCATGCTTTATGGGATATGTTTAGTTAACTCAAATGCATGATTTGATTTAATCTAAACTTGTCCTCTTGCATATATTTAATGATTTTATATTTAATTGATTTGTTTTGCTCTAGTTAACTTGAGATGTTAATTAGTGAAGTGAAAGTGGATAAGAGGTGAGGTGGAAATGGATATGTGTAGGATTTATTTAATTATTTTAATATGAAATTAGCTAATAAAATTAGCTAATGGGATAGGGGATGAATAATAAGAGTGATATGATTAATTAATTAATCCTATGAATGGGATATAAGTGTAATAAGGTTTATAGTACAAATATTTAATAATTTGAGACCATTTGTGAGCAATAGGAATGATAGAAGTTTATTCGAGATAATGTTGTAAAATGTCCTTAAAGGTCATAAAATAACAGAATATATTGAAAAGTTGTTGAAAATATTTGTAATGTAATGTGAAGTAATTATGGGGTGATTTCAAAGGTTTAGAGTATGTAATGCGATATTTTAGGGTGTCTACAAAAGGAACTGCAGGATCCCATGAGAGAATTTGTTGATGAATTCAATAATTTGATTAATAAAATCCATACCGGTTCCCATCCTACTAAAAAAATAAAAATAGGATCACCACTTTGCACTTCTACGAAGTCATCCAAGATGAATCCACATCCAAGACCACATCTACTTCTCTAGGTAAGTCTCTTTCTTCTCCCCTGGTCAAATAAATTTTTGCTTTTTCTTATTTTGTTCCTAAGAATGTAACTCATACTCATTTCAAGGATTTAATTGTTCCCAAATTACTCACCTCTTTATCCTTTGACATCATTGACCATGTTAAGAAGTCCAAAGTTCAAATTTTTGAGTTTGAGTATTTGAGAACTCATCCCAAACAATTTGATAAAATTTTCCAGTTTATCAAAGGAAGTAGTTCAAATTTATGTTCCATAAATTATAACTCCAAAGAACCACTTATTTCTCTTTCTAATAACCTTCTTTCCTCAACATCATCGACTTCCGAGAAAGTAGAACTTTGTTGATCAATGGATGTACACTAAGTAACTCGTATCATTGACTTTGATTCCTCTAACAATGTCATGCCCACCAATGTTTCCAAGGCCCTTGGTGTCACTCTCCCCCATGATATTGGTCATTTTTACTCCATGGAAACAAAATAAGTACCCCTCATTGAGTCAGTTCAAATATGTTCAAGTAGCATTTGTAGATTTTCCTAACAAGGAAGTCACGATTGACATACTTGTGGTAGACATTCCAACTTCATATGAGATGTTTTCGATCTAGGAGTTTCTATCAATATGTTGGAAAAGATATACAAATCTACAAATGGTCATGTGCCATGATAAAAATCAAGGGTAAAATGAAGAAAATTCATCTTGAGAGGAAGATGAGTTATATTGTTCAAAAAGGAGATGACCTAGGGGAAAACATTTTGTACCAAGATTCAATATATGAAAACTATTTCATAACTTCAAAGGAAGATGTTGAGCTTCCCATATTGATAGAGGAGTACCTAGATGTGATTGATTTCATTGAGGAATAAAAGGATGATTTGATGAATCTTAAATTTTATAGCGTGTGTGCTTTCCATTAAGTATGGATATAAGTTATTTACTTGTTGATGATAAGAATCATGGATATCTTAATTTGCCACAAAGTAACCCTGAGATGATAAGAAATGCAGACCACGAGGAAAAATTAATATCCAATGAGTTTTGGAAATGTGAACCCCAGGTTTCAAATCATCTTCTCGAGATACAACATGAGAACTTAACCAACATATATTATTGTGAATGTGAATCATTCTCTTTTCGTTTAACAAAAATACTATCTCAATAATGAATGGAAAGATAAGAACGTTCATGTTTCTCTTGAGGATGATTTCACTCAAGAAGAAGACATATTCATCTTGATCACAACTCAAAAAGGTCAAGAGGAGAGTTATTATATCTTTATTTTGGCTCCAACTTTGTGTTCATTATATTTTCAAGAGGATTAACAACCATGAAATTCATTTCATAGAAGTAAAAAATTGAGAATGAGCCAATGTGTGTGAAGGAAAGACATCTAGAATAGTTGGGTAACATAAAGTAGTAGGGATTTTGCATTGTTGTTAGAAATATTAAAATATATACCAAGAACTAGTTCATGGAAACAATGATCATGGAGAGCATGATACAAAAAGAAAATGCTCATCGAGAGCACAAGCCTAGTTGTGAACATGATGACCTAGTATGATAAAAAATAAACCCTTGAGCAGGGATAAAGTGAAAAATGGGAAATTAAAATGATGGATGAATTTGGAAATGTATTGGTTCATGGATATGAAATTTCACAAAGAACGAAGACAATGAGCTATCTAGATGGATCTTCACTTGTAAGATGAGTCATGCAAAATTTCCCAAGAAGAAACTTACAACAATATTTTCTTAGATATATGGATACTAATTGTAGAACATGTATTTCCTAAATAGTTGAGAAAGGGATATTAATTCATTGAGCTAGTAATTGGATTTGTAGAGCAACATCATTTAGTGCCACTTGTATGTGGGTAACATCCAAATCAAAAAAAGTATTGTAGTGAAAGAAGGTGTTCCTTGCTTGTACCATAGGTGATTTAGGTTTTTTTATATGTTTCCTTTCCCATTGTGTGTGTGTTTCTTTTCATGGTGTGTCTTTTGTCTCATTTCATTCTCCTCCCTTTGAGTCCATTTTTCCCAATGGATAAGGCACTTTGGTCTACTTGAAATTGTGATATTCTAGTATTCCTTCTTTCCTTGTTTGTGCTTTGCTCAACCCAAGTCAATTCCTTGAGTATGAGCTAAATATTTGCATGTAAAATGTCTATTTGCAATTTAATTGATAACCCAATCAAAATTTTTGGCACCTCTCAAGAATCTTGGTAAATATTGTCCATTTTATCCTTTTGTAAGTGTCAAATTCTGAGGCAGTCGTCGGTGATCTCCGAATGGTTTCAAGATCCCCGATTTTAGTCATTGGAGATGTCTCTAAGTTTAATTCATGTTGGTATGGTTTAGGTTAGATTATGGAAGATTCATATTAGTATTGTGAATGTATTCACTCCTAGAGCATTTTATGAAGGTGTTTTGGTCTCCAAAGAAGGATCATCTTCAACTAAACATTATGGGAGATCTAAGTGGATTCAAGAGGAAAAAAAGGGTAAAATTGAAGCTCATGGAATATTTTTATGGAATAAATATTATTTTTTCTCCAATTCATATCTATTCTCATGGTATTTCAACTCACTATCACTCCTTCTCAAAATAAAAGGGTGATTTGGTTAAAAATATAAAATATAGTGTTTCGATCTTGAAAATGGTTGCGATGAATTTTTTGAGTGGGTTCCAATAAAAATCATATATTAAACCCCCTAAAACTCAAAATTTTGGTCTTTAACCCAAAAGTACATTTTATGTTATGTTTCTTCATCAAGTTATTGATGTCAACAACTTAAGTGCCTTGGGCACAATTTTAACACCTCCCATGAAAAAGTGACACACTTTTGGAATGTGTCATGCATTTTAAAAGTGTCCCACACTATGATTGGTTAATCATCAACTTGAATGAAAGAGGAAGACTTGTTGACTTGTGTTTTGACTTGGATGCACTTCTCTCAACTCCTAAGTGCATTTTGAACCTCTCAAGTGCAAAATTTCACTTTTGAAATGTGTCGTGCACTCCCAAAGTGCACCTCAACCTAATTGGTGTGCATTTTAAACATGAGGATTGAAAAATTGGTGCATTTTTTGTTTTACATGAAATTACCAATCCACAAGGGCTTAAGTTGTTTTTATAATTCATACTTTCCCTCCATGAACCCCAACAAAAAAAATAGAAAAATTGAAAGGAACCATTCCATTAATTTTCTCTCCATGGAATATATTAAAATTCACTCCATTACCTTGTTGGAAATTGGTGTTTTCATTGATGTAAAAGGAGAAAGGAACATGAAGGTTGATTGATAGTGTCCTTCATTGTTGTCATATCATGTGAGTTGTTTGGTCTAGTTTCCATTGATGAGGTGACATGGTGTCTTGAGTAGGTATGGTGGCTTTTAGGAGTGATGTAGTGATATTGTAGTGTTGTGATGATGTCATGAAGCTTGTTTTAAAGGATCTTGTAGGTGGGAAAGAGTGATGAAGTCATGAGGTGGTCAACATTGATGGTGTAAGCATGGTCAAGATGTTTGGTTAGGTGGCCTAGTTAGCATATATGAAGGAGTAGGTAGTATGTCAGGTATGTAGCAGTTGGTTATGTATGGAGAGAGCATGGAGAGCATGAGGATGAAGTGTAGAGACACTCAAAAGTGTCTTAGAGTGTGTTTTTAGGGTTTGGACATGTTTCTAGGTCTGCACTAAACCTATTCCTATACATTATGTGGCCAAATGAGATGAGATGATTTGTTTCTGAACTAAGTATGAAAATGTGAGAATTGAAAAAGGTGTAGTAGGTTGTTCTTGAGGTGTGGTCCAAGTTTTAGGTGTTGGTTTAAAGGAATGTGTAAGATATTGTGTTTTTTCCTCTACCGAGTTCTTAGAATGAGAATTAGAGCTCGAGAAGGACTTTCTTGTGCTTGTTGGCACGTGTGAAATCTACATGGTGGTCCAAAATCTTCATGGTAGTTGAGGAATGGACCTAACATGACATTACATGCATTAGTTTAAATATTAAGGGGAAAAGCTTTATGAACAATCATTAAGAAGCTAAAGTGGTCTAAAACCCTCCTTAAACCCTAGTTAAGCATCGATGGAGAAGATATTGTTCTAAGTGGCCCAAAATGGATTTTTCAAAAATTATGATGATTGGAGGTTATAGAGGACTCCTCCATATTTCTCTAGGTGGAATTTAGGTATCATGACAGTGAGTGGACCCCACAAAAAATTGTAAGTTTGTATATCTCTCAAGTTTTCTTTGGACCGATGAATAAATTTATGTTTGAGGAATTTGTGAAGCTATAATACATGTTTGGAATGGTTTAAGATTAAATTTAATCCCTTTGGAGGTCTTTGGAATTCTATTTTGCAAGACTATTTTTGGGGTAGTTTAGGACAATTATGGTGGTCTTGGTTGCGAGAGGTGATCTTGGGCCCTAAGCCTTGATTTGTCGTGTATCATACATTTGGTGATGACCCGAGGTCATGATATTTACATATATGTGTCATAATTTCATGGTTGATGTGCTTTGGTACTATTTTGAGCTTCATCTTTGAAGACCAATTTTGTAGGTCACAAAACTAGTGAGGAGAGTTATCCTTATGGTGGCTTCATGGTTTGATCTAATGGTGTAGAGTTGTAGGAGCTTATATAAGGCATGGAGTGGACCTAGAAAAAATTTATAAGTGGTTTTTAATGTTTTCTAAAGGCCATGTTAGGCTTAATAATATTTGGTTTTGTGAGATGGAAATTTGAGTGTGTGAGGCCTACTTGTGCCTAATGAAGGATTTGAGCTCTTAGATGCCATTACCGACATAAGTGGTCTTTTGAGTGGTGTTTTAATAATTTTATTATGTTTTTAGTGTATATTCCTATGATGTATTACCTATATGTTTTGGATGCTTAAGTCATGTATGTAATCATATTCTTAGGCCTATTTGATGTTGTTAGGCAAGTAAGAGAAAGAGCGAGAGCAAGAGGGCGGTTATAAAGGTCAAGAAGGTATTTGTGACCATGAAGAAGGGGAAGAGGCTATGATATGATGTTATAGAGGGTGTGTTTCTATTAGAGAGATAGGTCAGATTAACTAATTAACTTGTTTAAGAAGTTGCTTGAGCGAAGAACCCTAGAGGGCAAATTTGAAGAAGGTTGAAGGGAGGAGAGATAAACAAGTGTCATCATCAGTTATTATTGAAAAATTTTAGAGGTAAAAAAAAAATCAGGTATCCGAGTTGGTTTTGAGTCATCTAGGGGGTTGGTGCCTCCATGTTCATTTGGTTCTCTACTAAATATAGGAGTTGGTGCCTCACTAAACCTAGGGGTTGGTACTCCTTGTTGGGTTGGTGCTCAACTAAATTTGATTCATTGCTGTAATAAATATTTGTTTCAATGGGTTTTTCCCACTTAAGGGTTTCCCACTTATATTTGGTGTTCATTTGTTCTTGTGTTCTCATTTTATCATCTATGGTTATGTTTCTTAAGAATACATATTTAATGGTTAAGTTGAATTGAATGGTTGATGGATATAAATGTTTAAGTGAATGAAATTTTTATTTCCCACTGATTCACCCCCTCTCAGTGGTTGTGCTTCCAAAATTGGTATCATAGAAAGTCCTTTGAAGCAAGCTTAATAAGCTTGAGGTGATCCTTTGAAGCACAAATATGGATAGTCAACAAATTGGTTCCTCTACTAGCAAAGCTCCTATGTTTGATGGGAAAAATTATGATTTTTGGAGCATCAGGATGAAGACTCATATAATTTCCTTGGGATGTGATATTTGGTAGTCAGTTGTAGATGGGTACACTATTCCTCAAACTCCTCTAATGATATGACAAATAAGAAGGAAAGTAATGATAACTCTAAAGCTATGAATGTTATTTTGTGTGGATTGGCAGAGTCAGAATTTGTCAAGGTAATGAAATGTGCTACAACTAAGGCTATGTGGGATAAGATACAATTCATTTATGAAGGTGACACTAAGGTGAAGTTGGAAAATCTCTAGACCTATAGGAGTCAGTTTGAAAGTTTGAAGATGAAGGAAGAAGAAACCATTACTGCATATCTTCTCATAGTAGATCAAGTGGTCAATACCATTAGAGGATTAGGAGAAGAAGTGAAAGAATATTTGGTGGTGCAGAAGGTGTTGAGATCTCTCACTCCTAAGTTTGATCCTAAAGTTTCAACTATAGAGGAAGCCAATGATCTAATTAATCTATATGGATGAACTCCATTGTATCTTGATAGCTTATGAGATGAGGACATGTGTTGATAAACCTCCCAAGAAGGAAGCAACCTTCAAATTTGAAAGGAATTCAAAAGGTAAGAAGATACTTGAATGATGATGTTTTTGATATTGATGATGATGAATTGATTTCTATGTTTACTAGGAAGTTGAAGACAAGTTCAGGTAAGTATAAGGACATGTTCCCTTCCATGCTTTAACTATGGTGAGATAGGGCATTTTGCAGTCAAGTTTCCTCACAAGCATAAGGGTGAGGATAATGAAGAACATGAATAATATCATGATGATGATAAGATGTCTCACATGTATGATAAGAGAAAGAAGAAATTCATAAAATCTTAGGGAAAGAAGAAGTCCAAGAGAATCCTTTATTCCAAGGAGGATTGCAACTCATCTGAGGTAAGTAGTCAAACTAGTGATTTTGATTCTGATAATGATGTTTGTTGGAAATAAGATCTTATTCATGGAAAAAGGAGATGGGAGCTCTAAAAATGATGGTTCCATAAATGGAGGTTCATGTGTGGATTCGATGAAGAAGAGGTTGAAGCTAACCTTGAAACTGAGTTGATGACTGTCCTTAGAAGAGTTAAAGCATGTAAAGAAGAAGAAATAGAAAACCGAAGGCACATGTTAAGGCATATGAATAAAATTCATCTTCTTGAAGAGACATTGTTTTGATACCCATGAGTATGATGAGACCCTCAAAAAATTAGAAACTCAAGTGAAGGATGTAACTACAAGCCTAAATTCTAAGGAGGAAGAGTGCATTAGGTATGAGAGAGAAATTAAATTCCTAAAGCCAAAAGTGTTTGAAGTAGCCAACAAGGTAACATCCTTTCATAAGTTTGAGAATATTTCCAAGGATCTAGATGATCTCTTGGATAGTCAAAACATTACAGGTGATAGGGCAGGCCTAGGATTCAAGGAATACATAAAGGGTGAAAAATGGTGACTCAATAAAATGTTGTTAAGAAAAGAGGATGCTGATAGTCAAAAGAAGATCAAACCATATCAGATAACCTAATGTAATGAGGTATGGAAATTATTTCAATGGTTATTATTATGCTTGCAATGAATTTGTCATAAAGCAAGAGAATGTGGCATAAGGTCTTCCAAGAATGAGGATTAATGGAATCATGGAAGAAGTTTCAGTCACACCAGCTAAGAGGTAAGAGTGAAGCTATTTGCTATAACTGTCATCATGTTGGTCATATTGCAAAAAAAAATTTCATGGTCTCTCAAGGAAAAACAAGAAGTTTTAGGCTATTAGAGTACATGAGAGAAAAAAGATAAGGCATGGTAACCAAGAGTGAATCAGGGTAATCTAGCCAAACATAAGTCATATGTTGGAGCAAGTCAAGGATGCTCACATGTTGCTGATCAGAAGAAGGTTAAAGAGGTCAACCAACATGTGCTAAGGAGGTATTGGAATATCCTAATATTATTATTTTTATATCCCTATGGCTAGGGATGTCTCTAATAAGATTCTTAGAGGCATTCATCAATCAGAAGAAGCATGAAGTAAGGGGGAGCTTGATAGAATTCAAAGTGTAATAAGAAGGTGAGTATTTTTGAAGATTGAGCTTGAGTGGATATAATTAATATGTGTTGTTGGTACAATCATGGAGTCATGTAACTCATGTTGGATTCTTGAAGGCATGCATACTTTCTTGATCTAATTCAGTATATTCATGTTTCAAGAAGGTTAATTATGTTCTTGAATCATCTATAAGGTATGTTTGGTGACTTGATTTAGTTCATTCCATGTGTTTTTGAGCTTTAAGAATCATTGAAGGCTTGATAGATAGTTTGAAACCATGGAGAGGTGTTGAGTCATGGATCATATAGCTATGAAAAGGATAAGTGAAGGCATGTGTTTTAATCATTTGTATGATGAATTGATCATACCATTCAAACTCATGAAGATATGTTGCATAGTAAAGAGCTTCAAGAAGGATTTTGAAGGTATGAAGAAGGATTGTGTAGACTCAATGATTGTTAGATAAGCTGAAGTAGTGCATTGTGTATGTTTGAGCCTAAAGTTGTTTCTTAAGTTCTAATTTAGGTTTGTGAATCCTTATCATGAGGAGTTGAGTATTCCATGTGGTTCAAAAATGTGTGTAAAGAATATGTAGGGTGATAGAAGGCTTGATTGGGTAGATGATTATGCTTAGTTAACTAATACATGTTTGTATATGAAAATTCATTCATTTGAAGAATCAAAGGTGGATTGAGGCTTTACAAGATGATAGAAATCTATAAGAAATTCTATGAATATGATTGATATTTGCAGGTATAGTTATGAAGGTATGTAAATATCATTTTGTTGAAAAGATATGTGCTTTAAGAAGGTGCTTGCAGCCTCTCTGCAGTGGTTTCACAATTTAGAAGTGTGTTATATGCATGAATGGGTAGAAGTTAGTGATTAGTGACCTAATATAGGTCTTGAATGCAGTTTGAGAATCTTGTGATAGACTAGACTAATATGGTTTTGTGATACTTATAAGTTCCAAGGTAAGTCTATGAAGATGTGGAGTTGGTTTGAGTTGACCTAGCAGATTGATCAAGGATATGGTATGATTAAAGTTTGACCATTGAAATATGTTGAGGTGTCATGACAAGGATGACTAATTTGGGAAAGGTACAATGATACCAAAGAAACCCAAAGTGTTAGGTAAATTATTTCTTGTGCATTATGATTCAAGGCATGTGTTCTTCTACTTCAACATGCATTTCTTGATGAGGTTAATAGATAATCGAGTTTAATAGTCAAATATGAGTAGAGTATAGTGAAATATTTATAATTTTTAAGGTTTGGTGGCCATGATTTGGTGATGATAACATGTAGGAGGAAGATTAAAGTGCAAAAATGTTCCTTTTCTAGCATGGTTTGGTTTCTTGAAGCAATATCTCTCATGTTATTGCATCGCTTTCATTAGAGTGCTTGTGGCTTTGTGGTTAAAAGGTTCAAGGTATGCAATGTTGTTTAAGTGATAATTTCTTTGTCTATATATGTATGATTTTTTACATTTGTATTAAGTCAAGATGAAGGAGGTCCTAGTGTTGGTTGAGAAGGTTTCTTAAAAATCATGTGAGTAAGGTTTGCATGAGATCACATTTGGAATCAATTATAAGATGTATATAGATTGAGGGGAGATGAGAATAGCTTTATGAGAAGGTTGTAGTACCAAGATGTCACATAGAGTTAAGAAGTCAAGTGGAAAATGGAGTCAGATATTCTTGGTAAGCATGAGTAGATTGTAGAGTTAAGAAGACATGTGGAAAGTTGTGATAGTGTGTTTAGTGTTCAAGAAATCAAATTGTTAATTATTTATAGTAGTTGGTTGTTTTTCATTGATCTATTGGGTTTAGTTATATGGTGCTTAATCAAGGTTTGAGTTAGAATTTAAGGCATTTATATGCTAAGGGGGAGCTATGTTGCTCAAATGAGTCAAAACAGAGAAGAAGAAGGTCAAATGGACCTTGTTTGATTTGGTTGATGTTTCCAACCAAATGGTGAGCCTAATGTGATGTCAAGAAGGGACCTAAATTGTTGTTGGTATGATAGGAGCTATGTTTCTCAAATGAGTCAAAACAAAGAAGAAGAAGGTCAGATGGACATTATCCTATTTGGTTGATGTTTCCAACCAAATGGTGAGCCTAATTTGATGTCAGAAGAAGAGGATCTAAGTTGTTTTTGGTATGACACTTTTTAATTAATGTCAAAAGGGGGAGAATGAGTTGATGACTTGAGAGAATGAGCTTTATGTTTTTTCCATCAATGAAAAAGGGGATATTGTTGGAAATTTGTGTTGTCATTGATGTCAAAGGAGAAAGGAACATGAAGGTTGATTGGTAGTGTCCTTCATTGTTGTCATGTCATGTGAGTTGAGGTCTAGTTGCCATTGATGAGATGACATGGTGTCTTGAGTAGGTATGGTGGATTTTAGGAGTGATGTAGTGGTATTTTAGTGTTGTGATGATGTCATGAAGTGTGTTGAAGGCTCTTGTAGGTGGGCAAGAGTGATGAAGTCATGAGGTGGTTAACATTGATGGTGCAAGCATGGTCAAGATGCTTGGTCAGGTGGCCTAGTCAACATACATGAAGGAGTAGGTGGTATGTCAGGTATGTAACATCTGGTTATGCATGGTGAGAGCATGAGGATGAAGTGTAGAGACACTCACAAGTGTCTCGAGTGTGTTTTTAGGGTTTGGACATGTTTTATAGGTCTGCACTAGACCTATTCATATGCCTTAGGTGGTTAAAGGAGATGAGATGATCTATTTCTAAGCTAATTATTAAAAGGAGAGCATTGAAAAAGGTGTATCAAGTTTTTCTTGAGGTGTGGTCTAAGTTTTAGGTGTTGGTTTTAAGGAATGCGATATTGTTTTTCCTTTCCGAGTTCTTATAAGTGAGAATTGGAGCTCGAGAAGGACTTTCTTGTTTTTGTTGACACAAATGTGAACTCTACATGGTGGTCCAAGCTCTTCATGGTAGCTAGGGAATAGACCTAAGATGACATTCCCGGTATTAGTTCAAAGATTGAAGGGCAAATATTTATGAACAATCATTAAGAAGCTAAGGTGATCTAAAATCCTCCTTAAACCCTAGTTAAGTAGTGATGGAGAAGATCTTGTTTTGAGTGGAAAAGAATGAATTGGGTGAACAATTATAATTATTGGAGGTTGTAGAGGATGACTCCAAATTTCTTCAAGTGGTATTTATGTATCATGACAGTGAGTGGACCCCACAAAACATTGCAAGTTTTTGAAGAAGTTGATATATCTCCCAGGTTTTGCATTGGACTAAATGAATAAATTGATGTTTGAGGAAATTGGGAAGATATAATACATGTATGGAGTGGTTTTAGATCAAATTTAAGACCTATGTAGGTTTTTAGGATTCTAATTTGTAAGACTATTTTTGGGGCATTTTAGGACAATTTTGGTGGTCTTGGTTGCAAAGGTGTTCTTGGGCCCCTAAGCCCTTATTTGTGGTCTCTCATGCATTTGGTGATGACAATGATGTCATCTCATATTCATCCATGTGTCATAATTTCAAGGTTGAGGTGTTTTGGTACTAGTTTGAGCTTCATCTTTGAATATTAGTTTTTAGGTCATACACCTAGTGAGGAGAGTTGTCGTGGGTGGCCTCATGTTTGATCTAATGGTGTAGAGTTATAGGAGCTTATAGAAGGAATGGAGTGGAATTAGAAAAAAAAATGAAGTGGTTTTATTTTTTTTAAAAGGTGTTAGGAAATAAGGGATAAAATATGTGGAATAATCCCTCACGAGAATCGCAACAAGAAACTAATATGCATAAAATATTACGATCTCAAATAAAAGTGCGAATAAAATAACACAACACAAAGAGAGTATTTAACGTGGTTCACCCAATTTGGGCTACGTCCACAAAAATCACTTCCTCATAGTTTATTACAAGCCATTGCTCTCTCTCAATACAATACCCAGATCCATTTGGAGCTATGCTCAACAAACTCTACAGAATTCATAGCTGAATTCAAAACACATCTGCAATGTTTTCATTATATCTACCATATGCACAAAACCATATAAATAGACAATTGCTTAAGTAGTTTTACAAAACCGTGGGTATCAAAACCATGGGCCAAAATTGTCCCATAAACCTATGGGTCAAAAACCCGCCCATATGAGAAAATCATGTTTCCCATGTATCGGGCACGTTTTAAGGCCCAAAACATTTTTGGGGTTGCGCCCCGAACCCCGGTGAGACAAATGTGGAAAGTGTATAATACTCTTAGTGTACAGTCTTCAACACTTTCTCACATGAAAACAAGCTCCACAACCTAACAAAAGGCCATGTTATCTCAAGAAGATTTAGTTTTGGAGAGAGGGAAAATTGATTGTATTAGGCCTACTTGTGGTCTAATGAAGGATTTGCACTTCTAGATGCTAATGCCGGCCTACGTGGTCTTTTGTATGGTGTTTTTATAATGTTTTCATGTTGTTTTAAGTGTATATGCCCTCTTATGGCCGAACTATATGTTTTGGATGCTTAAGTCATTTATATAATTATGTTATAAGGCATATTTGATGTTGTTGGGTGAGTAAGAGAAAGAATGAGCAAGAGGGCGAGTATAGATGTGAAGAAGGTCTTTGTGACCATCAAGAGAGGGAAGATGTTGTGTCATGATGTTCTAAAGGGTGTTTTGTTGTTGGAGAGATAGGTTAGATGACATAATCATATCTTTGAAGAATTTCTTGAGAAAAGAATCCTAGAGCACATATTTGAATAATATTGAAGGGAGGAGAGCTAAACAAGTGTCCTCATCGATTCTTTGGTGCAACATTTTAGAGGTGAAAAAAACATTAGGTGGTTGAGTTGGTGTTGATTCATCTAGGGGTTAGTACCTCCATGTAGGGTTGATTCTCTAATAAATTTAGGAGTTGGTGCTCAACTAAATTTGATTCATTTTGTAATAAATCTTTGTTTTAGTGGGTTTTATTCCCCTTGAGGGTTTCCCACTTATATCTAGTGTTCATATGCTCTTGTGTTCTCATTTACTCATCTAATGGTTATGTTTCTTAAGAATGCATGCTTAATGGTTAATTTGAATTGAATGGTTGATAGATATATATGTTTAAGTGAATGAAATTTGTATTTCCCACTAATTCACAGCCCTCTCGGTGGTTGTGCTTCCAATAGCCCCTACCTCCAAAACACTTTTTCATTCATTGTCAGAGATTCCATGAGAGAAAAACCATGAAACATTTCCAAATTTCTCCTTTTGAAAATGCATTTAAGAATATATATACCTCATGGGATGTCATGGAATGGTTTTTTTATGTTTGAAATAATTTTCCAGCCATGAAAACTAGTTTTTTCCCCATGCTTCCAAAAATTGGTTTTGCTTTTTCTCGGTGACTCAATAAACCAAATGACTTGAAATTTGGAGCATAAATTCTCTTAAAATCAAATTTCATTTGATCCGTATCTTTCATAGTGAAGTGGAGTGCTTTTGGAGATATGGATGAACATTTTTTTAATCATAAATTGCCCTATCCATTTAAAAATTAAAAAAAAATCCATTTTGCTCCTTTTCTTAATTGTAATTGTATCTCACAAGAATCCCCATACAAATTCCCCAAAATTGAAGGAAAAAAAAGCATGAATAAACTTCATCCTTTACTCCTATTGAAATTTTTGTGTTCTTGAAGCTTTAACATGAACTTTCATGGCTTCCACATGTGCTCTAAAGAAGAAAATACTCATAACTTCCCTTTGGTAAGGATGATTGCCACCAAATTTCACCGAGAGACTCCGATTGGAAATTCTTGCACATTGCTTTCATTTTCTCTCAAAATAATTTTCCAGAGGATTAAAATATTATAAAAATGATTATTTATGGTTTTGGCATCATGAAACACATTTCTCACCTTCCTTTCCTTGCAAATTGTCTTTTCTAGCAGGGTGTTTTCAAAAGCATCCATGGAATGGTCACCCGTGTTGCTGGGTCATAACTTCTATATGTGGGATAAATTTTTAGAAATGTTGGATTAAATGGAAATGTATTGTAACCAAGGCCATGTTCTCATAGGTATAATATATCTAAAACTAATTTTTAACTTTCGAGAAACCATCTTCCAATCATTTATTTGACCATGCATAGGAAAAATTGTTTTAGTCGTAACTCAATTTCCATATGTTAGAACTTCATGAAAATATGTCCACACCTTTATTATTAGGAAATGATACTTATGGAATGGTATATATATATATATGTTTTAAAGATAAATTATGGAAAAATTTATTTCTACCCTTGTTCTCCCCATCGTGGAGGAAACAATGATCACCCAATTTGTAGCGGATGAAAGGGAGGATTGGTATGAGAACTTCGGTGATATGGAAAATTATATTTTAAAGATTGAATTGAGTTAAAACATGCCTTGGTGAAATGGTTTCTTGGTGCTAACAGATGACTAGATTGATCTTAATCAATGAAATAATTTGGTTAGATTATAGAAACTAAACACTTGATTAATCAAACACACTAGTTCAACAAATTAATAATAATACTCAAAAACTGAATTCATATGGCATATTATACACAAATATATAGTGAGGATGTTTCTTATAGAATAGGAAACCTCCTACAACCTCTCAATTTAATATTTACGAGTTATTGAAACAACTCATAACACACTCACATAGGTTATTGTAACTAACTCATCAACTATTACATTTTACCACTCGTAAATATGATTAGCTCATTTAATGTGAGAAATAACCTATAGTTTTCATAAAATTCCCGTTATCGTGAAAATGGAAAAATTTAAACTCGTAGCTACACCTATGCTCATGATTATGTGATTTTCACATGAAAACCACAAACCTCAATGATGGTTTTACATATGGCTAACAAACAACCAAAAATGTGGTTTTACAAAAAGATGGTTTACCAACAACATAAAGAGGTGGTTTTACAATTGGTTTACCAAAAAATAATTATGGTTTTGTAAGTGGCTTACCAACAACCACATCACGATGTGTAGTGCTTTCATCAGATATCATCAATATCTCACCTCAAGGGATGACATAGAAATTCTGCTCATACACAAAAATGAAAATGGAAAATTGGTATTATGTTCACCCCATCAATATGGAATTTCCAATTATTCAGCAAACCAAACAATCAGAACACCGCATACACAAATCGAAAGCAAACACACTGAAAAATGTCACCAAATTTTGATGCAGCCCCATCATTGGAGAATGATGGGAGGTTGTTGATCAACCTCCAACATCTTGTGCCTCCACCCTCTAGTTTTTCACTACTTAACTCATCTGAATATGAATTTTAGGCTTATCGTACAATTCTTCCCCTCAACTCGAATGCCGGGTTACACAAAAAAATTCATTCGGCTAAGAGAGGTTTTTTTTTATGAAAAAGATCTTATATTATATTCAAAGAAACATGATACAATATATTTCCAACAAAAAAGTGGGTGGTATGAAAGCATGCCCCAAATCCACAAACACACTAGGCCATGCCTAGAATACATAAAAACAACGAAAATTAGGCCATGCCTAGAAAAACATCAAAAACAACCTAATCGAGCAAATGCACAAAAAAGACTAAAGATGGGGATCATGACCATCTCGCCAACATGACCAAGAAGATCTTTCCCGGTGTCGACACATCCCAACCCAAGCATAGGGGTCTTCTTCCTCATTGTTAGCAGGTTGCGTGGGAGAGATGGCAAGAGCCATCAAAGGGATCTTATCCGAAGGCGGCGGAGGCATAGGTGACAAGATCCACCCATCCTAGGTGTGTGGCTCGGGAGCCACAGTGGCGAGCCCAACCGAGTTAATGAGTAGGTGAGGGGGACCCCAACCCGATGGCGAACTATTGACTTTTATTTTTTTATTTTTAACTCCTTAACAACTTGACTATTAACTTGGACAACACAACAAAGAATTGTCAATCTAATTTACTCTTAAGAGAAACTTTTGAATAATAATATACAATTATAATGAACCACAATTAAAATACTAAATAATCTATACTTTATCTTATTTGATTCAAATGACTATACATTCATTATAACACAATAGACTATTTTAACAAATTAAAACTTTGATAGATAATAAATTTGGAAAAGAACTATTTGACATGCATATTAAATTAAAAAGACTCCATCATAATATTTAAAATTTGGAATTTGAAGGAATACACACTAATTAATTTGTCGAAGATACCAAGGAGACTGTAGTTGGAAGCCTCAAAACTGCATACAAAACCAATGCAAGAGTATAGACTATCAATAAAACCATACCATATATTACATAAACTATAAGCGAAATAACTAAACAAACATAATTATTTTGTTAAAAACGATCCTTGAAGTCTTGATAATACTTTGTAATGTTGTGGAATATAACTCGGTGGGAGATCCACACTTTAAAATAATTCTTTATCTGTATACGCAAGTATGAAGAGGTTAATCCATGTTTTCAACACGTTGAAGTTTTCTTTGTTACCCAAAGATTATTTTTGCACATAATTTGAATAATTGTGAACAAATTTTAATCCCATCACCTTAGGACCTCAACTCCCTTATCATATGAATTGACTCTTACGAATTTAAAGAGATGTGTGAATAATAAGAGAGATGACAATATTGAAATGGATGCACTCCTCCATGTGAAATATTGATGCATCCATTTCAATATTGTCATCTCTCTTATTATTCACGTGGAGGAGTGCATCTATTGATGCCAGTTCATGATAATTTGGGTATTTTTATGAATTCATGCGCAAATAGATGTAAATGGTGAAATATATCCATACTGGTTTAAGTATATATCTTCAATCTTGTATGCACGATTGAAGAGGATTAAATCAAATAACAACAATTTGATAGAAAATTACAGATCTATCCAATTAAGTTTCCTCCTATCACCAATGGAACAAAAAATTATCATAAATTGCCATCAAATCTTGTGAGTACGAGTTGTGTAAAAAACACTATAAATAAATCTTCTATAATTTTTTCACAAAACCAACACTATTCAGCCACAAGGGCCAATCATCAGAATAAAACTTAATACTACATTTATTTCAACCTGCTTTAATACCAAATGAAATAATTTAGTTAGATTATGGAAACTAAACACTTGAATAATTAGACACACTAATTCTAAAAATTAATAATAATACTCAAGAACTGAATTCATACAGGATATGATACACAAATATATATGGAGGATGTTTCCTATAAAATAGGAAGCTTCCTACAACCTCTCAATCTAATTATATTTATGAGCTGTTGAAACAACTCGTAACACACTCACATAGGTTGTTGTACATAAATCATCTACTATTACATGTTATCACTTGTAAATATGATTATCTCATATAATGTGAGCACTAACATATAGTTTTCCTAACAACCAAAACTTTTCTATTCTCTTCCAGCTCCTATTTCTAAATAAAGGAATTTCCTTTGTATTTTTTGATTTCTATTTCTTCATTGGGGTGAATTTTTTCTAATTCTCGTCTTATTCACTTAAGTGACTTTATATTTCACTTTTGTAAAATAAGGAAAAATGTCTTATTTTGTAAAGGAATATGAAAGGTTCCCATAGTAGGTGCGGGAAAATATCAATTGGCTATTTATTGGAATTTCTTCTCCATTCAAAGGGATTAACTTTTTCTCTTTATAGCATGTTATTTTCTTCTACTTCTTGTACAAATATTTTCTTCCTTTCTCTCTTTATACTTAGTCAAGAATAAAGCAATTTTGTAAGGAAAATTAGTAATATTTACCTATCTCGAATGAAATGAAAATAAGTGGTTGAACTTTGTATTAATTTCTACTATTGTTTCATGTTCCTTACTTAGTTTTATGTGTTTACCTATTTCCTATGATTGAGTTAGAATAATTCCATCAATTATTGGTTGATGGATTTTTCAATACTCATGTTAGCTCTCTCTCCTCACTTTTCCACTAACTCCCTACACTTTTATCATTTCACACTTCCAAATTCTCCTCTGTGATATATCACTACAGATTCTGATAAGGGCATTTTTACATTTTTTTGGTCTTTGACCAACCCTAGATGTTAGGTTTAGTGTACATAATTTTTAGTTTTCAATAAATGGGAACCGCTCCATCTTGAAGCGTAGGGACCTAGTCCCACGAGTGTTGATGAAGCCCATATTTTTTCCCTAAAAAAATATTTCACTAACAGATTATAAAAGTATAAAGGAGTTAAAATTAGGTTATGTAGTGCCCACCTATTTTGATTCCCATTATGGACTATGTTGACTTATTGTAGCATCGTATTATTTTGATTGACGCATTGACTATCGATAGCTTTCATTTTGATGATGATGTTGTTACATTACATGGATAATTATATGTCGATTTTGGATGCTAACTCATTTTATGATAGGGATGTACATGGCATATGATGCCAATATGCTTGATTTTCTTATGGTATCGATGTGATGATTATGACTAGATTATGAGATCTCACAGGATGATATATATATATATATATATATATATATATATATATATATATATATATATATATATATATATATATATATATATATATATATATATATATCGTAGATGCATTATTTTGGTTACACTATTGGTGGATCATAGTTTGATTATTCACTAGCTAGTTGTTGATCATATGTGGATTATCATTGAGATATTGCTTACATTGTTGTCGTATTTGTTAGCTATTATTGGGAAGGTATATTGTTTAACTTGAGTGCACAGATGATAGGTTTCACCACGTGAGAAACATGGGACTCATGTAGGGGATGTCTCAAACCAGCACAATGGGCCCTAAAAGGCCAAAGTTCTTTCCTAGTTTATTTTTCTATGGGTCACCTTTCTTGACCTTGGTCTTGTTGTGGATTATTTAAACCCCCCTTGTGATGTTGTATTATTATTGCCTTCTTATCTTATTGGTTTTTCTAAACCCTCTTCTATGGCATTGCTATTATTAATTCTAATCCTCTTTTCAATTAGCTTTGACCTTGAATTTAACTCTAACCCCTTAGCTTTAAGTAAATTTTATTATGTCTTGCTTTAGTCCTCCTAATGAAGGATTTTGGTCACCTAATCATGGATTAGGTGATCCCAACAACCTCTCTTAAATACCATATTTTCCCCAAACTCGGATTTGAGAAAAAGATGTCATTTAGGAGATGTATAAGGCAAGTCATGGACTAAAGTTTCCTTGGAAATAGCTCGTATGCCCTATACCTAGGGGTGGGTGGGATCCTTCCCTGAAAAATTGAGCCCATTTGGCCATTCCCCCCTTTTCTCCCTCATATTTTATAAAAATTTATTTATTATTGTAGTCACAAAATCATGCACTTTAGACATTTATTTATCTTGGTCTCATACTACTATTTAGAAGGTTCTTGAGTGAAGAAAGTACTAATTAATCCTATCTTTTGCCACCTTATTTTAATTTTATTTTTTCATTCCCACACATTTTTTATAACAACATAAATAAATAATGCACAAAAGAAGACAAGACAAGATTTAACGTGGTTCACCCAATGTGGGCTACGTCCACCAAGAACTTGCTCATATTTTATTATCAACAAGAGTAAAACAACTCTCACAATCTTCTCTCAGTTATGAACTCACAATAGAATTCCAAAGATGCTAAACCACATCTAAACCACAATTGACACCCAATTGCTTAACCTTGATCACTCTTGATCACCTCTTGATCACTAAGACTCAAGACCTCTTGAACACACAAGATATCTTCAAGATACCCTAACACCTCTATTTATAGGATTACAATCCTTTAAGAAGTCCAAAAGCCGACCCTAGAAGTTTGAAAGTCATGACCTTTCATCTTCCCATGGCTGGAAAAGAAACTATCATGACCTTTCATCTTCCCATGGCTGGAAAAGAAATGGTCATGACCTTTCATCTTCCCAATTCAAACTCCACACTTCAATACTTGATTTGAGAAGACCAAAAATAGGCTCCACACCCCAACAATCTCCCACTTGGAGATTGTTCCTACTGAGAAAAGTTCTCAACCCTTCATTATCAACCATGAAGGCCAATCAAAGTTGAACACAACTTCAACTTCTCCCTTGTGACCACCTTGGTCATCATATCCATAGATTCTGACTAGTATGAATCTTTTCCAGCTTCAACTTATCTTCTTCCAAAGCTTCCCTGATGAAATGATATCTCAGTTGAATGTGCTTCATCCTAGAGTGAAAAGTGGAGTTCTTCGCTAAATGAATAACACTCTGACTATCACTATGTAGTCTCCCAACTTCCTTCTTATGACCCAACTCATCAAGAAAATGTTGTAGCCAAATCATCTCCTTGCTTGCCTCTGTGGCAACAACATACTCAGCCTCTCTATGGTTGACAAAGCCACAACCTTTTGTAACCATGAAATCCAACTCACCATTGTATCACCAACCATAAATACATAACCTATCATGCTCCTCCTACTATCCAAATCTCCTGCCATGTCCGAATCTACATAACCACGCAATGTAGTGTCCGATCCACTCGAAACACAATGTTGCTCCCATGGTCCCTCTCAAATACCGAAGGATCCACTTCACTTCCTACTAGTGCTCTCTACCTGGATCACTCATAAACCTGCTCACTACTCCCACTACATGGGAAATGTCAGGCCTAGTGCATACCATAGCATACATCAAGCTACCAACCACTGATGAGTACGGTACCCTAGACATCTAGATTTTATCCTCCTCAGTCTTGGGACTCTGCTCCTTTGATAATTTAAAGTGACCTACCAAAGGGGTACTAACCGGTTTAGCATCCTACATACTAAACCTCTCCAAGACCTTCTTTATGTACTCTTCTTGAGATAACACCAGCTTCCTCTCTTTCCTGTTCCGAAGTTATTCTCATACCAAGGATTTGTTTTTGCCCCCAAATCCTTCATAGCAAAGGAGTCACCTAGCTTTTCTTCTTGAGTACCTTTATTTCCTGCATGTTCTTCCCTGCAACAAGCATATCATCCACATACATGCACAAAATAATATAACTACCATCAAGAAACTTCTTGATGTACACACAATGGTCTGAGTGACACCTGGAGTAACCCTACTCCTACATAAAACTATCAAACTTCTTGTACCACTACTGCCATGGAGCTTGTTTCAGGCCATACAAGCTCTTCTTCAATTTGCACACTAACCTCTCCTTCCCTTTGACCTCATAACCCTGTGGCTGTTGCATATACAATTCCTCCTCCAACTCACCATGAAGGAATGCAGTCTTCACATCCAACTGCTCTAAGTGCAGGTCTTCTACTACTACTAAACCAAGAACAGTTCTAATAGAAGTCATTTTAACAACAGAGAAAAAAATTTCATCAAAGTCTATACCTTTCTTCTGTGCAAATCCCTTGACCACCAACCGGGCCTTGTATCTTTTCCTACCTCCATCTTCCTCTTTGATTCTATACACCCACTTGTTCTGCAAATGCTCTCTTTCCCTCGGTAGCTCCACCAGATCCCAAGTCTAGTTTTCCATAAGAGATCTATGCTCTTCATCCATGGCCTGCTCCCACTTCTTCCTGGCATCCACCTACACTACTTCCTCAAAGCACTTTGGCTCTCCACTGTCAGTGAGCAATAAATAATTCAAAGATGGAGTAAATCATTCAGGTTCCCTTCTTACCCTAGAAGACCTTCTCACCTCAGGAGTTTGGGGTTCCTGATGAGTAGGTTCCTGAACTGGTTATGTTGCCGAACATGTTGCACCTGAACCGCCCCTTGACACCTTGTTGTCCACAATGTCCTCTAACACTTGTGTATTCTTTCTTTGATTCCTCTTTTGTTCCTGCAACTGATCTTTATACATGAATTTTTCATTAAAGACAATATCTCTAGACCAAAATATTTTCTTGTCCTTAAGACTCCAAACACGAAACCAAAGTCATCCTCACCATATCCAACAAAGGTGCATTTCTCATACTTAGCCTCTAACTTGGTCCTATCATCTTTATCAATGTGAACAAATACCTCACATCCAAATACTCTAAGAAATGAGTAATCAATTTTCTTACCAGACCAAGCCTCCTCAGGTATACCTCCATCCAAAGCCATAGAGGGTCCTCTGTTAATCAGATAAATAATTGTGCTCACCACTTCACCCAAAACATGAGTGGCAGCCCCACATGTAACCTCATGCACCTAGCATGCTCCATGATTGTCTTATTCATTCTCTCTGACACTCCATTTTCCTATGTGGAGTATTTGGAACCATTCTTTTCCTGCGGATCCCATTTACCAAACAATAATCAAGAAATTCATTGCTGTAATACTCCCCTCCATTATCCGACTTGAGACATTTCAACTTGAGACCTGTTTCATTCTCAACCAAGGCTTTCCATCTTTTGAAGGTTTCAAACACATCAGATTTCTTTCTAATGCAATATACCCAAACTTTTCTAGTTGCATCATCAATGAAAGTGACATAATAACATGAACCACCAATAGAGTTTACCTTAGCTGGCCCCCATACATCTATATGCACTAAATCCAACTTACCCTCCTTCCTGGTAGGTCCAACCTTGAGGAATCTCACCCACTTCTGTTTTCCATAAACACAGTCCTCACAAAAGTCTAAATCTAACTCCTTTAATCCGGGAAACCTATCCTTTATAATCTATGCCCTTTTGACTCATATGACCGAGTCTCTGGTGCCACAAAGTTACATCTCCATCTGCAATAACTAAATTACAATAATCAACACCACTGGTTAAATACAAAGTACCAGTTTTCTTACCTCTTGCAACCACAAGAGCTCCCTTGGTAACCTTCCAAGAATCCATATAAAAACTAACCATACAACCATCACTACCCAATTGACCCACTGATATCAAGTTCCACCTCAACTTAGGCACATGCCTGACATCCTTAAGTAGCCATGTGTTCCCATTCTACATTTTCACCCGAACACAACCTTTCCCTACTATTCATGGTTCATCATCACCAAGATATACATGTCCAAAATCTCCTTGAAAAAATCAAAGTAATGTCTATGTGGGGTGGCATGGAAAGAAGCCCCTAATCTAACACCCAAGACTCAACAATATTATCTAAAGAAAGAATTAAGGCATCCTAAAAACATCACCTGCTTGCCACATTTACCTCTTTAGTTTCCTCCTTCTTGTTCTTCTTATCCCAAAGAGCCCAACAATCTTTCTTAGCATGACCAACCTTCCCACAATGCCAACATTCTAACTTACTCTTGGACTTTGACCTTCCATGATCATTCAACTTCCCATGGTTACCTTTCCCTCTATTCTTTTGTCTCCCTCTCTCTCCACCATCAAAGCATTTCCAAAAGTAGAAGAATCTCCGTGCTCTTCCTTCACATTTCCTCACTTAGGATCACACCTATTACATCCTCAAACTTCAGCTTTGAATTATTAGAGACTAAATTACTTACAACCATAACCAAGTTGTCCCAACTATCTGGTAAGGAGCACAAAATCAACAAAGCCCTGACCTCATCATCAAAGTCAATTTTTACCGAGTTTAACATACTCACAACCATATTAAATTCATTCAAATGAACAACAATAGAACCATTCTCAAACATCTTCATATTAAATAACTTTTTCATCAAAAATATTTTATTAGAGGCAGAGGGTTTTTCATATAACTTCCCCAACGCACTCATGAGACCTTCCATGGTCTTCTCCTACGATATGTTGAAAGCAACCAAAGATGCAAGGCATAACCAAATTTCCCCGAGTGCCTTTCTATCCAACAACTCCCAATCCTCATCCGACATGGTTGTAGGTTTCTTTTCTTTTCCAGCCAAAGGAACATGGAGGTCCTTTTGATATAAGTAATCCTCCATTTGCATCTTCCACAAACCAAAGTTCTTCCCATTGAACTTCTCAACCCTTGATCTTCCCTCATCCGCCATAGCTCCCACTCAAGCTAAAATTTCCCTGTGATTTACCACTTCAGCAAAAAAACCACCAAATCTCTGATACCAATTGTTAGGAATTAGAGAACAAATATGTGGAAACAATTCCTCAAATCACAACGCAGTAGGAAACTATATAGCAGAAGTATACATGCAGAAATATAACAACATAAATAAATAATGCACAAAAGAAGACAAGACAAGATTTAACGTGGTTCACCCAATGTGGGCTACGTCCACCAAGAACTTGCTCATATTTTATTATCAACAAGAGTAAAACAACTCTCACAGTCTTCTCTCAGTTATGAACTCACAACAAAATTCCAAAGATGCTAAACCACATCTAAACCACAATTGACACCCAATTGCTTAACCTTGATCACTCTTGATCACCTCTTGATCACTAAGACTCAAGACCTCTTGAACACACAAGATATCTTCAAGATACCCTAACACCTCTATTTATAGGATTACAATCCTTTAAGAAGTCCAAAAGCCGACCCTAGAAGTTTGAAAGTCATGACCTTTCATCTTCCCACGGCTGAAAAAAAACTGTCATGACCTTTCATCTTCCCATTTCATCTTCCCATGGCTCCACACTTTAAAAAAAAAAAAAACAGGTCATGACCTTTCATCGAAGGGTACCATGTTATGTGCTCTTGAGTCAATTTTAGTCAACTAATAAAAATGTAGGATTGTAATAAATATTTCCACTTGAACACTATAGGTGATGTATTGTGGAAATACCATGCGTGCTGAGTAATTTTAGTCAACTAATAAAAATAGTTGTATATTTTCATGGATGTATCGTTGTTATTTTCATGGGTCACCTTGTCATTTTTGGAAATGTGGCTTCGACCACATGCACTCCTTTTGGAAAATTATTAAAGGTTATGTGGTTGTGAGTTGACTACAACCATTTAAACATAGACTCCACATAGAACGTGAGAACTCACCACTTAAATCTATCATGAGCTTGGTTTCAACTCGATGATTTGGTAAAAATATATAATGATCTCGACCGAGTTGATATAAACTCAACCTAAGGAGCTTAATCTCCAAAAAAATTACCCTGTTATTATGTGTGTGTATTTGTGTGTGAAAAATGTGGGTGTTACATGACACGTGTCAATAAACTTGTTATCGTGTGACATAAATTTTCTTGTCGCATAACACAAAATTTTATGTCATGTGACAAGTACTTAACTCGACGCATAAAAAAAATTGTTGTCGTGCGACAAGGAAATCTTGTTGTCGTGCAAAAACAAGCTTTCACACATCTATGGACATTCACCTTTCCAACGAAAGTGGTTTCAGGGATATTCACCATGGAGTTTTCTACCTCCAATTTCCTAGAGGCCTCTTAAAATTATCCCTGACATCTATATTCTCTACTCTCACAAGGGGGAATAATTCATGTATTGATAATCGATTGTCTCTGGATTCTTCATGACACCACTCTCCTTCTCATGGTTGTGGATGAGGGTTTTGTAGTCATTGCTCTAGTAGCAAGTGGATTTTCCTCCCTACTCATTTTCTTTACTTTCTATCCAAATCTTGGTCCCCTTCACCCACCCAAATGGTGGTGTTTTAACCGCCTCGAAGGTGGTGGTACTTATAATGGTGGGATGATTCCTTAAAGGGAAATTCTCTATTTTTATTGGCCATTTCTCCTCATCATAATGGAGAAAACACTTAGTAGTATAATGACAGATGAGACCCTATATACCAAATACGGATAACCCCTCCAACACCAAATGGTTGGGGGAAAAATGATATAGTCCTCCTCCACCTCTTCTAGCCACCATGTTCGCTACTTATGCATGGTTATCTTATTTTTATGTTCTAGTGCTTTGGTTTTTGCACCCTTTTTTAATTTAAAAACATGATTTTATGTATGTTATGTATATCCAACTTTAGTGTTCTTTACTTTGAGGTGAGTTGGCCTCCTTAAAGTTTGTTTAACTCAATTTGTTTGACATTTTGGGTTGTGAATTTTTCCACCCGATCTTTTTGTACAATAACTGTTGTACTAATTTTTTTCTATCTTTTTATTATTATTATAGGTAAATAATTTTTGAAAGGACTATACCCTTATACAAGTAGGAATCAAAAGCGATTAAAATTTATAGCAAAATAAAAACATCACAATTTAGATTTATCAAATCAACCCAACATCGAAAAGCATAAGAACATCATGAGATAAAGTGGAAAGCTCAGGCCTGAGAAGCATGCTCGCATGGACCACATTCGACACTTGGCACCAGATCTGAGGACGCTGGAAGGTGAGTTGGTAGTGTAGGAGAATTATAAATACAAGTGCCTCATGAGAGTAAAAGATATATAAGTACGAGGTATAACATGGGTTAGAGAGTGAGTGGAGCTCTGCAAAATTACTCATGAGTGGATATTTGTGTTCAGGAAGGAATGTACTAAGCATGGAGTTGTAATTTTTCTTTTTCTGTTAGCTTAGTTACATACGTCCAGTGATATGCATGACTATGGTCTACTCTCTGTGACACTCTGTAATGAATCAATGAATATAATGAGGTTACCTGTTATAAATAGACATGGATATCAATGGTTTTAATGCATATTTCTCTCATATGAGTTCTCTTTCCTTTCATGCTATGTATGAATGCTTGTATAATTCTTTCTGTCATAATGCATGTTCTGATTCTATTAAAGTACTCAGTCTAAGGTGACTGCAAGGATCTAGAGGCCATTCTGAGCCCTATGGTCCTTGTATGTTTCAACCTCCCTCATAAAAACTCTTACACTAATCATAAATGATGCTTCCCACTAAACTCACATAAAAGAGAGACTCGGTACCCACGCATGCCTCGGTGAGCACTCAACTTCTGCTGGGTGATAGGCCGACATGCATGGGGTTCCTTCCTTTTGTGATGGGAGTAAAAATGACTACATCTTGGTTCCATTTTCTGACCTCTTTTCAAAGTTGTAGTGGGATATAACATACATCATGATCTGTGTAGTGAGGAATGACAGAGTGGTTAACATTGGAAAATGTTGAATCATGGTTCAAGAGCACGGAGGATGAATTTTCTCAGAGATTCAACACTGGACCTAAGTTTAATGCACGTAGATGGGTAGAAGAGAACCTCTACCATGATCTGTATGAGACCTTCTTCTACGCTACTTCCCAGTAGAACTATATGAATGGCTTTCAGCCTATGCGTCTAGATCAAGTTGGCATTATGGATCACATGTATGGACCAAGAAGAAGACTACCAAAGGTTGCAGGATGTAGATCTGACATGGACCCATGTTGTAGATCATTGGTGGAGAGGAGTACTGACTAGTTACACTCTAGAGTATGCCATTTCCACGTATTCTTGTCCGAGGTTTACTGAGTTTGAATTTCTATGAGAACCTAGAGGAACGTTTCTATGTGTTATTCCTCTAGCTATGAAGATATTGATGGTTACCATGAGTTTAGAGGCTTTCCCAATGGCCGGCTAAACCATTCTGAGCACTGGGTAAGGGAGCTTGGGTGGAGGAAGATGGAGATATCACGACAGAAAGGAGAGGGAAGAGAGATGGCTCAAGTATAGTGAAGCACATGAAAGGGAGATTGCTAGATGATGTGAGGCTACTAGTGTGATGGATCTATGGAGACAGACGTTGGGGAAGGAGTTGAGGTTCACGTGGAGGACATGGAACCTGAGAAGTCTATGCTACCCCATCTTGGCAAGCACGTGAGGGAGACCCTTCGCTTCTAGTGAGAGTTCATCACACGGAGAAAGGAGAGTCATGGCACATATCTAACCCACCCAAAGGACCGAGCCCTCGCGCACTTGGTTTTCCCAAACCAGAAGAAGTGTTATTGACCCAATGATATCGGTGGAAGAGACAGATCCACACCTAGAGATACAATTTTACAATTCCTTCTTCTATGGCTACACATATTCCAGTATTTGGAGGAGTCTTTGGACAAGGAGCAAGTGTACAAGCTTTTGGTCTCACATCAGGAGTGGCACGGGACACATAGTAGTGGAGCAGAGCGCTATCACAGACCATCAATGCATAGTTTAGTGGGACCATGGGGGCACTTGCACACAGCTCCTACAGCCCTATGACCCAGACCCAAAGGGTTCTGTGGATCTAGTGGCTCTAGAGGCACAGACCCGGTGGACCTGGTGGATCAGGTGGTGAGGAAACACCGAGGGAACCAAGGCTCTAGCTCAGAGGACAGGGACCCCAACCACCACCTCAAGTATTCTTTGAAATGTCTCTACATTTACCAGATTACAGGGGCATTGAGGATGTTATGGAACATGTTCACAAGTGTGAACTACTATGGCACACGAAGGGTATCACAACCCCAAAATGGAAGGCTAGTCAGTTTGCAACCACATTGCAAGGGCACGCACATAGCTGGTATAGGAAGTATGACCCTCATCAAATGGTGGTGGACTATACTACCTTAAAGAATGCATTCTTGGTAGAGTTCCACATTCCTGAGTTTGAGTAGAAGAGCATCAACGCTTTGAAGGAGATTCAACAAGGAATGGCAGAGAGTGTGTGGAGTATGATGCACGCTTTAAAACTCTCTTGTCTAAATTATCATATGATATCCATCCTTCTCAGCATGCACAATGGTTTTGTTGAGGATTGATCACCCCTTTTAGAAGGGCCTTGTCTCATAAAACTTTTACAACACCCCACGCAAGCAGCATCGAAGCTTCCTTGCATGCCGAGGCTATTGGTAGTATTGATATATTGATACTGGCATTAGCCCATTCTTGAGGCTCAAATTGCTGCTATGGAAAAATAGTTGGAAAAATTATCTGTGAACATAGCCCATGAGACTCACAGTGGGTTTGTGGTGCACAAATTGTGAAATAGAGGGACACGTTAAGGATAATTTCCCCCGAAGGATGGTACACACTTTGACAATGGATTGTGAAATTTGTCATGGGGACCATGATGCAAGTAGATGTCCCTTGCTACAACGCACGATCAGAAGAATGTATCTTGTTATTGCAAAATTTTCACCTCTACAACCCATGATACTAAGGACTAGTAGGCTCATTGATCAGATCCATGAGGCCATTGATCATGGGGTGTGCCAAACCAAGTTTCTAGTGGTTCCAAGGATAATGATCACCATTATGAGGAGCGCAGAAGGAGGCACGTGGAAGAGGTTTTTGAGGAGGATTCATGGTCGAGGTAACCATGGAGGAGGAAGGAGTGAGTTCCCACATGGAACATGTTTCAACTGTGGATCTACAGAACATTACAAGCATGAGTGCCCGACCTATTGCAGTGCTCATGGTGTGAAAGAAGCATAAGTATGAGGAGTGCCCTGAAATTATTTGAGCACATGAATCAAGCACCGAAGGACAAGGGCACTACAATGGTCAAGTATTAAGAAGGAAGACATACAATGGATGCCCTGGTAACACGGGATGAAGGTTTGGAGCCTGTCTTGGTAACAACAAGGGTAGAAGCCACATGCACAGAGAGAGTACCAAGACAAAAACCCTAGTTTCAAGAGAGGAGGTCATTCATGGAAAATATCCAGACCCCATGCATCAAAAGGAGATATATCAGGACACCATGGATGTTATTCAAAGCTTACAAGGGGAGATCCAGTGTCTAAAGGAGCAATCCAGAAGGGAGGAACAAGGAAGGAGAGTCGAGGCACAAAAGGATGACCTGGATGAGGTCAAGGAGGTGTGTAAAATGCTAAGGCAGAGAATATCATTCCCTTGCTAGGATCCTGGTTGAGAGAGAAGGTACCACACACTGAGAAGAGCGCGAGAGACAGGTCTTACACGTGAACCTTCCCCCTCACAACCTCGACTATGACAAGGAGATTACATTGAATGCAGTTGTAGATGGATGGCTCCTCAACAATATCCTCATCGACACAGGCGTGGAGGTTAATGTTCTGACTTTGGATGCATGGCATCAGATGGGAAGACCTACATTACAACCATCTTCGAATGTGTTGTATATGGAAAAAAGACTAAGGCAATGCCCATCGGTGTCTTGAAGGATGCAACTATTACTATCCAGGGAGCCAAGTTTACTGGGGACTTCAAAGTCTTGGCACTCACCGAGGTGGAAAATTTCCCAGCACTACTTGGGCCCTTGGTGTTACAAAAACAATGTGGACCTTCGGTTCAACAAAGGGTACATCAGCTTTGAGAACAAGGAGGAATGGGTCATTATACCCCTGGTTGATGGGAAGTCGACACCCTATATTGAACCATTGGGAGAAGAAGTTCTAGACAAGATTTATGTGCGCTCAATCAGAGACCCTGAGATGATACACCCTACTAACGGGGTTATCCAGTTTGAAGATGCTCAGTCAGTGAGTGATACCACCAGTCTGGCATGTGACAATTGGGCATGGAACTTACGAATTAATGGGATGGTAAGTTGAGAGGGTCAGTGACCAAGGTAACAAAGGCATGCATGGTTAGGCACCTTGAGGAAAAGAACTACCCAAGTATTCAGGAGGAGCCTTCCCTGAGATCTTTCTGCAGGAGGTAGAAGCTCAATGGAAGGATGAGAAGGAATGGAGGGAGATGTTAAGTTATGTCTTGCTTCAACACAACAGCTCGGTGGTGGGCCACACATCAAGAGAGCCTTTTAGAATGGCGTGAGGTAAGAATTGCTCTCTCTGTCAGATTCTCTAGGAGAATGTACCCACCATCATCAAGGAGTACCATGGGAAGGAGCCCACCTCTTTCCATATCCAGAGTGTGAACGGGTCTAGAGAGAAGGCACGGAAGCTTTTCCACCATCCCTCTAGGTGCACAAGTTGTATTCTACACTACAGGGTTACGCACATGCATGGTACATTCATTCGAGACACACCGCCAGACAAGGAATTGGCAAGAGCTCACGGCTGACCTTATTCAAACCTTTGAATATCGGAGTACCAAGCCATCGGTTGATAAGGCCTTATAGGGTATCAAGTGCCTTACCATGGGGGATAGTGCCAGAGATGGAAGATAGGCTATTGGAATTACTAGGGAACCAGGATTGAGGCACGCTTTGAAGAAGAAGAGGAAGTAGAAGAGTTACAGCTTGAGCACGCATGTTTGGAAAAAGAGAAGGGAAAGTTGGTATATGTGATTGATGGAGAGGAATCGAAAAGCTTAGATGTTAGCCATTCTATAGGGATGCGCGAGGTAGTGGATAGTGTAGATGCTCACGCACATGCATGCCTACCATGAGCCTTTAAAGATGAAGAAAGTTAACATCGGTTCAGAAGAAGAACCTAAGGAAGCTATTATTGGGGATTACTGATAGAGAAGGAAGTATCAAGATCATTGATCTACTACGTGAATTTGAGGATTTATTTCCACGTGGGTATCATGAGCTCAAAGGCATTCACCATTCCTTGGGGAGATGAAGATAAAACTAAGGATGGTGCACACCCGGTTAGGAAAAGGCCCTACCGATGAATCCCAACTTATGCGTGAAGGTCAAGGAGGAGATAGAAAAAATGATAGCTTCTGGGATCATTGAGGTAGTGGAAGAATCGAGTGGATAAGTCTCGATGGTAATCAACATCAAGAAGGATGGGTGGATTAGAATTTGTGTGGATTATAGGGAATTGAATGCAGTTTGTGTCATTGATCCATTTCTGACCCCCTTCACTAAAGAAATTTTGGAAGGAGTCATCTGGTGAAATCTATTCCTTTACGGATGGATTTTCAGGGTACCACCAAGTCCGATTGCAAAGGAAGACCAGGAGAAGACAACTTTCACCACCGAGTGGGGAAGTTTTTGCATATACGGTCATGCCCTTTGGGTTGAAGAATGCGCCAACTATCTTTTCATGCATAGTGGTGCAAGCATTCCAGGACTTCATCCATAAGTTTCTTCAGGTCTATTTGGATGATTGGACAATATATGGTCTGTTAAAGACCATTGTGACAATTTGAGGTTAATGTTTGAGAGGTGTAGGTAGTTGAGGATATCCCTCAACATTAAGAAATGTGTGTTTACTACACCCTTTGGGACTTTATTGGGGCATATCATATGTAAGGAGGGCTTGCTGGTAGATCCCACTAAGGTTGTAGTTATTATGGGGTTAAGGGAGCCTACTAGCCAGAGCGCAATGCGTGGATTCCTTGGGCATGCGGGCTATTACAGAAAATTCATTAAGGGATATGCCAAGATCACCCAAGCCATTAGAGGAGCTGCTTAGACATAAAAGTGCCTTCCATTGGGGAGAGGCACAACAGAGGGCATTTGATACATTAAAAGATAGGCTTATTACCATGCCCTATTTTATGGTTTCCCTCTTGGGACAAGCCCTTTCATGTTCATGTAGATGCCTCAGGGACCGCCATTGGAGCAGTGCTTACACAACCAGTGAAGGGATTGTTGATCATCCTCTCTATTTTGCAAGTAGGAAGCTGACACCAGTAGAGTAAAATTATACCACAACCGAGCAAGCAGAGGCATTGTCAATGATCTACGCTCTTCAAGTTTAGATAGTATCTATTGGCAACACCCTTTGTGTTCTACACCGACCACATGGCATTGAAGTATTTAGTGAACAAGCCTGTTCTACAAGGGACGCATATGTCGATGGGTGTTGTTGTTTCAAGAGTTTGAATTCACCATTGTAGTGAAACCTGGAAAAAGAAACTATGGGGCCTCGATCATCTATCAAGAATTGATTCAGGGAGGATGCAGAGTATTGAGGAAGCAATGCCAGATGCACAACTATTTAGGTTATGGCAGCACGCCCCTCGGATTTGGAAGAGATTGCAATATTTTTAAAGGAAGGTGTGGCACCGATGGAATGAAGACATTGGAAAAGAAGCAATTGGCCATACGCATCACCCCTACATGTTAATCAATGGAGACTTATACAAATTGGGACGTGATGAAGTTTTGCATAGATGTGTCTTAGAGCATGAGCACCGGCCATCATGGAGGAAGCACACAGAGGAAGTGCGGGTGGGCATTATGCAGGTGATGCCACCACACAAAGATATTAATGGCAGGTTTGTGGTGGGAAACCTTGTACAAAGATTGTAGAGATTATTGTAAAGCATGTGACCATTGTCAACGCATTGGAAACCAGGAGGAGAGATGAGATGCCTTTGCACCCTATTCCTAGCACAGAGCCTTTTGAAAAGTGGGTGATAGACTTTGTAGGACCTATTACACCGCAACACATAGTAGGACTGGTCACGTTATGTCATCACTTGCATAGATTATCTCACAAGGTGGGCAGAGGCAGCCCCAACTAAAGATTACATGGCAAAACAACAACAAGGTTCTTATGGGAAAATATTATCACGAGGTATGGATGCCCTTTGAGTTTGACCAGTGATAGGGGTACACATTTCTTGAATGAGACCATGAGGATCCTATTATCTGAATTCATGGTGGCTCATCACAAGACTACACCCTATCACCCACAAGAAAATGGAACCACGGAAGCATTCAACAAGATACTGAGTCATACCTTGACCAAAATTTGTGATGTCAGAAGACTTGATTGGGATGACAAAGTATCGGCAAGTATTATGGGCTTACAGGACAACGTATAAAAGACTAAATAAAGCCACACCTTTTCAATTGGTGTTTGGCATGGAAGCTATTTTTTTGATTGAATTTATGTTGCCTTCTCTCGAATAGCATGCGTAGGAGGGTTAGCCAATGAACAAGCACTGGAAGAAAGAATTGATGAGTTAATGAAACTAGATGAGAGACGATCACTCACCCGATGGAGCCAAACAATGGAAAAGGCAAAGCAAAAGGCTTGGCATGATCACCATATTAGAAACAAGAAGTTTGAGGTTGGGCAGATGGTGTTATTATATGATTCTAAGTTTCTGCGCCATCCTGGGAAGTTGAAAGTCCATTGGTTGGGTCCTTACACAATCTCGTACATCCTTGATTCGGCACGCATGCCAATACAAGCGCTACTGATGGGATGAAGTTTCCTGACACTTCAATGGGAGTAGGCTGAAGCCCTACTATAAATAAGTCTTCTTGGTGTGTGTAAATAAGGTAGTTTTTCCAGTTAGTTCAGAGTTTCCTTTATGCATTTTCCCTTTCTTGTGTTTCCTTTCACGTTGTTGTTTTTTGTTTTGCACCTTGGGCACCGGTAACCTTATTGCTATTTTTGGAGAATTTGTGAGTGCAGTAGAGGACCACATCACTTTTTTAAGTGTGGGGTGGAGAAAAGTGAAGAAGCGTGATGATTAAAGTACCAATGAAGTTGTGTTGAAAAGCCTTGTTGAGTAGCCGGGTTGAAAGAGGTATATAAAGAGGAAGATGGAAGAATGGTTGGTGCCAGGATAAAGCTACTTGTAGATCCCACAGAGGAGAAAGTGCATTTAAAGCAACATGAGGTAGGTGAGAGCAAGGATCAAGATAGAAGAAGTGCCTTCGGCATGGGTTACGCACGCAAGAGTCTCCTGTCAGGTTGGATTGGTTGCACGTACCAGAAGGTTGGAGGATTTTTCACACAGGTTAGGCATGTAAGTGAAGGCACTGAAGATGGGATTTGTTTGAAAAATCCACATTAAATGAACAAAGTATGGTGGTAGGTGAAGTAGCATTTAATGTTTAGAAAAGAGAAAAACTATAAGTAAAGGGTCGGGCACTCTCATTTTTACTTTGTGAAATAGAAGAGTTTGAGATATAAGTGAGTTCCATAAACTAGGGCTTTCAGATTCGATCGAGTGAAGGAAGATCTATGAGATTGAAGTAACCAGTTTGAGTTTGCAAACTAGAAGGGGTTACACGGGTGGAAAGAGTGAAGAGGCATGTCTTGTGAAGATTTTCATCCCAGTTAGGGTTCAAAACTAGGGCACGGGTTCAGAAGGATTGTATCATGGATTTAAGATCGAGGATTGGAAGAAGTAAGACAGAGTAACAAGGAGAGAATAGGAGTGATAAAAATACCTCAACCATGGCACCCAAGAAAGGAAAGGGCAAAGCCAAGGCTAAACAACTAGAACCCGAGGTAGACACAAATGAAGAATGGTATGCAGAGATGCAATACCCAGATGGGGTGATGATGGGGAAGGAATGGGAATCCCACTTAAGAAGTGTACCTTGTTAGTGACTATAATCACCACACGAACACAATAGAAAAAGAAATGGCATTGGAATTAGTACACCCCACCAACAAACAAACACCTGAGGGTTTTCCTATATATGATGATGATGTTAAGGTTAAAATGGAGAAGGTAGGGCTGTTACAACTCTATGAGTTGCCTTATTTTGGAAAGCCAGAGCACTATACCAATGGTTGATGTCACGGGTGCACGAAGATTATTTCCACTTTGCAGGGCACAAGATGCGCATGACTCCCCAACTGATTTCACAATTTACAGGCCTCATATGTGAGGGAGATAGCTTAGAAGATGACCTTGGTGACAAGGAGGCCATTCAAGAGACCATCACCGAGTATGCCTACAAGAAGGGGTCACGGTACTATGACATTTCAGACATCAAGGACCCCATAATGAAAATGGCCACATTTGGTGACTAAGTTAAATGGCCAGGAGAGGTGGACACAGGTCAACAAACCTTGGCTACATGTCTACAGGAAGATTACAGAGGGAACCATATACAACCTATCCACATACATCATGGAGGAAATTTTCAGTGCATGAAGAAGGAAGGGGACAGATCCTCTTCGCAACATCTTTCTCACCATTGTATTCATGAGATTGGGGTGCCTGACACACGAAAAAATTTGTATGGGAGTACCCCACCGAGGATCCTTCACCCACGAAGAGGTTTGAAAAATATGCCTGCGATACAATGACAACACCCCACAAGGCGAGGCTGAGAAATGGTACACGCACCTGAGAAACATGCATTCGGGGTAGAGTGGAGAATCCCTGAACAACTCCCAAAGCCACCGAGGGGGAAGCCAAATTCATGGTTTATCAACACTACTACCTAGGTAGATTCAAGCTGATAGATGAATCATGGAGCCCTTGGTGCAAGCTTCCCTTCACATGTTCACTACTCAATACTTCCAAGTGGGGGTGAACAAGTTTAAAGAGTCAAAGAAGCTAAGGCTGAGCTGGGTAGTCTAGACCGGGAACATAGGGAGATGAGGAAGAAGCTTGAATTACCCTAATGGTAAGCACGCATACGTGGAAAAGTACGTGTCACATGAGATTCAAATGACAAGGCCGATGACGCTACCCATCACTGGAGGATCCATGACGTGCATGCATGTGTACTTGCACATAAGGCCAAAGTTCGAGAAGGGTGCATATCTAGAGAATGAAGTCTCCATACCTAAAGACCCCTTGGGGAAGAAGAAGCCAACGTCCAAGAAAAGAGGGAGAGGAGAAGAAGAAGCACCAATTGTGTAGACTACTGCTCAGACAGTGAGCATGCCATCCACGAGCACTAAACCCAACACTTACATACGGAGAAAGAAGTCTCCTAGTGAAGGAGAAGATGCCAGAGGTAGAGGCACCTAGGCAACCCATCTCCAAGGAAGAATCACCTGAGGAAGAAGATAAGGCCAATCCCCTGATCAGGAACCACCTCTCAGGAAAAAGTAGAGGGTGGATAAGGAAGCTGACTCGAGGTGACCGACAACTTGGAAAAATACTTGGGAGAAAGAGAAGATGAGAGTGAGGGAGATGACGGAAAGGAAGAAGAGGTAGAGAAAGACCAGGAGCCACATGTCTTTAGCATCTATGACGACTCGGAAGAGGAGAGTGGAGATGAGAAGCAGGAGTTTGTATTCATGTGGCACAAGGGCACACAGATGAGGAAGACACCAAAGACATGGAGGATGAGGAGGTTGCTAGGAAAAGGAGGGAGCCATAAGTTTTACAAAGGAGCAGATCACTGAGGTGGTAGAGAGAGAAGCACAGAGAATGCTCGAGGTCTTGGTAGACCAAGAGTTGGAGCACAGTAAGTGGACATAGTGCTGAAGGAGGGGAAGGAGGAGAACATCAAAAAGAGCATGACAGCCTGGGAGGCCCCGCTCTGACAGTAAGCTTCCCCAAAGGTGCGCACGCTCAGGTAGAAGAACTCTGATGCATAAATAGAGATAGGTAATGGGCTATGTTGATGACACAAGGAAGGTGTTACGCGTGATTCCAGAGCACCATACCCATGGAAAGGCTCATAGCCATGGGGTCTTTTGAGAAGGATGACACATACCCCAAAACCAAGAAGATGCTCTCTTGGGCATTCGAGTCCACATTGATGAGCCAGACTTCAAAGTCTACCAAGGAGCACTCATCACATTGCCAAATCTAAGGGGGTCAATCCCTTAGTGAATGCTCAGAGCTCTCGATGAGCAAGTCTGCAATGCACTGAACAAGGTCACGGTCGAGACCGAGGCTAGATTATTCACACACAACGACAGATCAGAGTGTTGGAGGTGAAGTTAGGAGAGAAGGAAGAAGAACTAGTGAGAAGGCCAAGAGCTTGAAACAGAAGAACTGATCAATGCACAATAAGGCACGAGTTAAAGGAAGAGAAGGTAAAGGTGTAGGAAGTTTACAAGAAAATAGAGTCTATCAAAGGCACCATCCTCCTGAAGCACCCAGACTTAGTGCCACCCACACAAAAGTACTCATCCCTCCTGGAGTGTATAGAAGATCTAACGCACATCCTCACTATGGAGAGATGACCCTTGGCCCTAGAATCTATAGAAGAAGTGGCCACACACTTGAAAGAGGAGGACAGGTTGAAGGTGGTAGTACTTGTTTCCGAGTACAACCAAGTACTCATGGAGGTTAAGATCATCTGCCCAATCTACGGAGGCCGCATATGATACATGCACATGGATAGAGATAAGGTGGCGAGCTCCTTGGTCACCACACTTGAAGCAGAACTAAAAGAATTCCAAGAAAAGAACAAGGGGAACAGGGTGGAGAGGGACAAGGTTCTAGCCAAAGTAGAGAAGAAATCAGAGGCAATTGAGGCTTTAAGGAGCTCAATTAAGGCCCAACTAAAGGAACTATACCCCCAGATTACTAGAAGGATGGATAAACTCGAGGACCTGGGCAAAGAGATGGAGCAGATTGTGGACATTTTGGGCACCCAGGGAGTTGGCCTGAGTTTTGATGAAGTGAGCACCCTGGTGGACCCTCTCTGCCAGAAGGCACAGGTGAGGTCGAAGTATGGAATAAGCTAGAGGCAGACCTTCTGAAATATTTTCCTAGCTTGTTGAATTGATGTCCCCCCTTCTTCATTCTTTCCCGATTCTTTCATTCCTTATTCTTTTTGTAAAGTGTAAGACTATTCATTGGTTCCCTAGACAACATGCATCTTGGTCAAGTAAAATGTTTCGAGGATGGAGAATAGGCGTAGTGTGGGGTGATGTTGGACCCCTGAATATTGGCCAAGTATGAAGGCACATAGGTGCACGCAGGGTCCTAGTTATGAAAAGGCACAAAGGAAAAAGTGCATGAGAGAAAGGTTTAGGAAGCACATAACAGCACGCATGCATGAAAAGGAGGCTCGGACTTAGTCAATTTGAGCACCCAGGGTAGAACACATGAAAAGCATGATCGGTTGCGTGTGGATAAGATGTCATCCTGGCGATAGGCTGGCCCAGAAAGAGCATGCCTTGATGGAATCTTCTAGAAGAACATCATGAGATAAAGTGGAAAGCTCAGCCTGAGAAGCATGCTCGCATGGACCACATTCGACACTTGGCACCAGATCTGAGGACGCTGGAAGGTGAGTTGGCAGTGTAGGAGAATTATAAATACAAGTGCCTCATGGAGTAAAAGATATACAAGTACGAGGTATAGCGGGTTAGAGAGTGAGTGAGCTCTGCTAGAATTACTATGAGTGGATATTTGTGTTCAGGAAGGAATGTACTAAGCATGGAGTTGTAATTTTTCTTTTTTTATTAGCTTAGTTACATACGTCCAGTGATATGCATGACTACGGTCTGCTCTCTGTGACACTCTGTAATGAATCAATGAATATAATGAGGTTACCTGTTATAAATAGACATGGATATCAATGGTTTTAATGCATATTTCTCTCATATGAGTTCTCTTTCCTTTCATGCTATGTATGAATGCTTGTATAATTCTTTCTATCATAATGCATGTTCTGATTCTATTAAAGTACTCGGTCTAAGGTGACTGCAAGGATCTAGAGCACAAAAAGAGACTTGGTACCATGCATTAACCTCAAAGTTGAAGTAAAAATGACTACATGGGAGTCCAAGTAATCAAACCCAAACCGGTTGAAGTGGGAGGTATCAAAAGGTATCAAAAAGTTTGTTTTAGGCAATCAAAAGATGGATACCAGGGCTTGGACATGATCCCATGTTCATCCCAAACCCAATGTTGGTTAAAAATTAAATCCCTATCTTCAAGGGTTTCAAAGACAACAATGAAATATGCTTTCGCACAAGGATAAAGCTCAATCTTACCTTGTATATTTTCTCTCCATCTTTGTGCAATCTAATCATGAAGCTTAATAAAAGTTTGTTTTTCAATTTGAAAACAAAAACTCACTTTGTCTTTGAATTTTCTCCTAATTACAATGAGAGTAAAAATGATTCTTATGTGTCTTCAAAGACACATCAACTCTCTTCAAAATTCATGTTTTTTTATGATAGAAAATGTTGGCTCCTTTTTTCAAGAGATGTTTGATTTTACTAATGCTTGAGAAGAAATTTTGATTCCACAATGTTTTACTCTTAAAGATTCCTCTCTCATTTATATATTTTTAAGATTGAGAAAGAAGCTCCACCTCAAAAAGATTGTAGATATATAATAAGATAAATATAATATGTAAAAATATAATTTATTTTCTTTGAATAGATGGGTTCATTTAATTGTGTTTTCTATTAAATGAGTTGGAGTTATCCTATAAATTTTGTTTATATTTGTTGGAGTTATCCCATTAATCATAACATTATTAACATTATTTTAACTTAATTAACTAAAGATGTAATGATTAAATTCTATTTTCCCCAATCAAACATAAAATAAAATTGACTTTTTAAAATTATAATTCATAATTGATCATGAGGCAAGTTACTTGACAAATTACAATTAAAATTGTGTCATCAATAAGACATGAAAATATTTCTCTTAACAGAAAAGTTTAGGCATTAAGCTCTAGTATCTAGATGCCTGCCCAAATGTATAAGTCAACAATTCCAATAAAGAGAAATCATTTTTAAGAGTTCAAATTTCTTTAAAATAGATGAAGTCCTTGTCAGTTGTAAATGTTAAATGATCTTAACAGCACATTCTTTCCTTTATCTTATGTTTACTAAAGAGAGATCAATTCAGCCAACAGATTTGGGGGTCCTTAATACTCTGATAATCTTTCTTTTCTTTTAAATAAAGTAATTTGATCTAGAAGACAATGAAGAAAAATGGTCCAGCATACCTAGAAAGCAAGGAAGGAATGGTATGAAACATCCCACTTTAGACCAGATGCCTTCTCAAATGATATCCCTGGCCCAGCAATTGAATTTTTAACCTTGGGTACAGGAGAAAATTCAAGGTCCAACGTGAACACCATTTCTTAACTTTGAATGGTGTTGAATGCATGAGTTTTATTATTTCGAAGAAAAAAAATTTAATAAATCGGTGCATGCATTGTCCCTGAACGTCACCTGCTCAAAATCTAAATCGTTTAACCTCTTCCCAATTCAATAATCTGGAGTAAGCTGAACATTGAGTCTCCTGAGCCATATGGAATGGAGAATCATGTGAAACATGTCATAAGGTTTGGGAGGCTGGTTTATTGAAAAATGTATCTGTACTTGCTTCAGTCTTTTTTGCATCTGAACATATCTATTCAAAGAGATGGATTCAAGAACTGTCCTTAGATTTGGAATCTGAGAGATTGGGATATGCACAGAAAATGCCTTCCAATTGAGCACGTCGCTGAAAGGAAGAACATAATTATCTGAAATTATGACAGGCACACACCCATTGTAGATTGCCTCTACTATTCGAGGGCTGGCGACCTCGTATCCGCTGGGGCACAAACAATATTTACTGTTCTTCATCATGTCGTAATAAGAGAGAGAGAACTCCTTTGGAAGATATTCATACACATGTATATCTGAATCTGAATTTCCTAAACTGCTGCGTTTCCAGTGCTTAAACAGCGAAGGTCTGACTACTCCATGGTTTCCACCTGCAAAGAATGCAAGAATAGGCCTTCGTAGAGCAGATTTGCCACCCACCATAGCTATTGCTGATCCGTTTTTGAAATTCATCTCTGGAAGTGTTGCATCTTTTGCTGGATTGAATCCTTCTGAGGCGTTTGCATTGCACAGAACTCGAATCGCATTGTTGTACAGATATCGATTTGCCATGGATGTTTGCGGCGCCTGTAAAAATGTACATGAATATGAACATAAACAAACATCTTCTGCGACATCAATATATGTATCATATGTAAACTTTACAATAGTTAATTAGAAATAGAGAAACATTGCATTTTGTATTTAGGTGTCCAGAAATTAAATACAGTTTTCTGCTAAATCTTATTTATTTAGTAAGAGGATCAAAGATGTGTCGTTATATAGATGACATCAGTTAATGAAAAAAATTCATCTTAAAATGTTAAATATTTTATTGGTTAGTCGATTTAACTTGGTGATAGTCTATTTAAGAGACAGTGGTACAATATTTTGTTTTATACATCAATTTCACATTCCTTTCATCAACTTCAATATTAAAGATACAAAGACTTGTTGTTTGACTTTAAACTATGAGTTGTCCTAAGAAAGATCTATCTGAAAGTCATTATCATAACTCTTTGTTTCATGATTCAACTTATTCTTTGCTTCAACTTCAATTTTAAAGATGCAAACAACTCATTATTCGATTTGAAACCATGACTTATCACGAGAAAGATCAAAAACAACTTTCAAACTATTTGTATTTTATGTTTTATCTCGCTGCTTTTTACAAAATTTTATTTGAAATATACTTTTCTTGCATTTTGATTGACATGGTAAGATTATTTTTGGACTAACTGCTTGCAAGGTATTAAAGGACGGTGAATAAATAATTAATTGGTAAATTTAAATGTGATTTTTATCCGTAGTTTATTTTTTAATTTCTCAAAAAATAACTAAAAATTTGGTATATCTTATACATACATTAGAATTTGAAAATATTTTAATAGATTTTTTTTTTTTTAAGATTCTAAAATAGTACTGTAACTAGATTGAGACCATCTAACACTTAAAAGCTCAACTGTCTTAAGTTCTTACCCCAGTTAGCAAAAATCAAACCAATGACCTGCCATATATAACACATGCCCAACCACTGCACTACAATATTTTTTCTGTAAAATTTTATCAGACATTGACCATATTATTGTCCGCAAACTCACGCTTTCTTTAGACACCATGATCTGTAGTTTTCACATTTAAGATCTCTATAGTAACCATATTCATATTCATGTTCATAAATTGAATAGAAAAAGAGAGAGAAAATACCCAGTCATGGCAGGACAACATGAAATGATCGGCTCCAAGGCTGCGATTCCAAAGGAATACTTGTTCGAAACCACCTGAATGTAATCGCTGATAAAGCGTTTGATGGGCGTCGAATCATAGGAATTGGGCCTGTAAACATAGCTGACCATCATTACCACACTGAAGGGCAGGAAAAAAACGTGTGCCTCCTCAGGTTTCGATGTGAGGAATGGATTTCCCAATTGAAGCTCGTGAATGAACCTCCCTTCTGTTGTGTATATATCCTTACATGGCCGTGGTGCACCAGAGGCATCTCTCCCTCTGAGTACATAAAAATCCTGAACCTTTTCTCCATCTCCGCATAACTCCTGTACTTACACAATCAAAAAAACGCAACTTCTCAAATTAATTCAGTACACAGAAGAATGAAAACAGAGTGCCAGCGGGTTTCGAACGCGTACTGCTGAAATGTGAAGCCGTTCCTGTAAATTGCGCCGCGGGGAACGTAGCTCGATGATGGGGCATTCGCATTACGAAAGCGCGCAGCTTTCCGTATGGCAGCCCGCGCCCTTTCAGCTCCATTTCCACCCTCGAAAAGACGCGCCTTTTCCCTTTCGCCTTCGCCTGTAATAATTTTCTGTGCTGATCAGATATTGATCATATTAACTGCATACAAACTACATAATTTTCTGTACTCACTTGAATTTCTGTAACAGGCTTGGTACGCCATGGCTGTTGGGTGCCTGCTAAATTGTGATTCAGGGAGATCAGTTGGTCCGTGTCCTCCCCGGTCTGGCATTCGCACAAGAATTCGAATTCGACCATTGTGGAAGGATAAAAGGGCGACAAGAAAATAAATTGACATGGTACGAACCCAAGAGTAAAAAGCTGCAGAGGAATACAGAAACGAAGACGAAGGTGGAAGTAAGATTAGTACAGGGCCACTCCATAAAACAGAAAGCTTCCAGTTCCGAAATTCTCCTCTGCAAATCGTTCAAAGGTTGTGCTTTTGGGCTTGAAATCTTATGAGAGAAAATGATGTGACAAGTGCAGGCGCTGCAATTTCTACATTTCTCTTGTGCAGGTGCGGAAATGGAACAAGGTATAACGTGTTTTCAACGACATGATGTTTGTGAAGAAAGCACTTTGGTGAAGGACGTGTATCTATTTCAACTTACCGTGTTTAAGGTTTTCCTCACCGTAATTCAAACGTCCATCTTTTGACAATATATGATTCACCACATGTAACTCAGGAAAGTGCTCCGATCTTTAATCTTTCAATGTGGACAACCATTAATGAATATCTAAATATTCCACATCTTTTCATATGAAAATGTTAAAAAAAATAAAATAAAATTTGGTCTTAAAACTTTGATAGTAATTTCATTTAAAACAATGACTTAATATGTGATCATTCACTTGTGTATTTGTGTATTTATAGGCTTCTTGAATTCAAATTATTATCTTATTGACACTCGAGATGACAAATACTGAATAGAGAAGTTGTTAAAGAACGTCATAGATTTTAAAGAATTTAAAATTGTGAGATAAAAGGGACCATGAAGATGATGATGACTAGAAGCATAACAAGTATGGAACTTATTGATTAGTTTCATATCATATGAAACTGGTCACTACCCCAAACCGAGCAAAAACATGGAAAGATAGGAAAACCATGAAAGATGCACAACAGAGATAGATAATGACAAATACATCGACAAGGTCAAAAGGGGAAATGTCATATCGAATGCGAGGATAACAAAACAAAATTCAAATACACAATGAATACTCACCTACAAGAGCTTAAATTAGACCAATAATGTGTAAATACATAACTACAATGGCACCAATGCAATTAACCAATCTTGTACTAAGATGTCTACATAATGTCCTACTTTGATGTGCATGTGCATATGTATCAAAGAATTCATAAAGGGGAATAAAATTCATATATGGTGAAATGGAGAGGCAAAGAAGTCAAGACACATCTTAACTTATTAAAGCACATACTACTAGACTCTGTAATTCCATTCCAAGCCTTTTCCATTGCAAGCTTTGAAACCTACTTGAGTATGGGCTCAAGTTTTTTCTACCCGAGGTGTTTGATGTAGGAACATTCAATTCAAGAGAAATCATGTGTCACACAAAAAATTTAGAATAAAGACTTGCACAATGTTGTGTCACTCCTAAAAATATCGTGTAAGTTCAATGACTTAACCATTTCTTGTAGAAGTCGTGCACAATCCTACCCTAGTCGTGCACAATCTACCTTAGTCGTGCTCTTGCTACACAAGCTTTTCCTTAACCTTTCGATGTTTAATTGAGATTATTGAGATTATTCATTCCAATGATGAGAAATGTGTTGGACATTATTGTATGTCAACATTGATATAGTTGATTCAAATTCGCATATTCAAATTCTCTCATGCGATGCTATTTAAGAATCATAGTTAATAAGAGTCCATACAAGGGTTTGTAACAATCAAAATTAACTTTCTTATGAGATACCATAAACATATTTTATTTTTAAAAAAATAACTTTTGTATAAGATAGGATGAATTAAGATACCCAAAATTATATAAATTATTGGAGAATATAAAAATACTTTCTTTAAAAAAAGTTTTTATATAATTCAAAATTGATGGTCATTTAAAAGAGGAAAAAATGTATTTTTTTCTTTTTTAATCATAAAATACTTGTTGAATTTTTATGGCATAACTTTTAAAACTTCCATGTATAAAATATAACCATTATTTATTATATATATAATTTTAAAAACAAAACTCTTATTTTTCTCAGTACTATGATAAGATTGCTGATGTATTGAAGAAAATACTATAAATTTGCCATCACTCAGAAGCAATTAAAGAAAAGCTTGCACATGAAGCTTTACCATCTAGATGCCAGAATGCCATAATATATAAACCGGCAATTCCTGTAAAATCATGTTCTTTACTAATTTGCTATAATGTTCACACTCACTCACAGAAATGGAGTTCAATTAAGAATGGATAAAGTCCTTGTCTAATGATCTTTAAGCACAACTTTTCCTTCTTCTATTTATTCACTCAAGACATTAATTAAACCAATAGATATGTGTGGTGGCCCTGAATACTCTGCTAGTCTTTTCTTTTCTTGTAAGTAAAGTAATTTTATCTAGAATGCAGTGGAAGAAGAATGATTCAGCATACCTAGAAAGGAAGGAATGAATGGTATGAAATGAAACATTCCACTTTATAGGCCAGATGCTTTCTCAAAGGGTTTCCTTGCCCCAAAAATTAAATTTTTACCTTTGGGTGTAGAAGAAAATTCGAGGCCAATTGTTAACTTTGATAGGGTGTAAGGGAAAATTCAAGGCCTTCTCTTAATTTTGATGGTTTTTATAACACTTCAAAATATTTTAGGAAAGAAAAGGAAAAAAATTTATGAACATCCAATAAGTTGGTGTAATTGTTGTCCATAAATGTTACCTACTCAATATTTATTTTTCATCATTATATTGTTGCAGAAATGAATCAGAATTGGAGAAGCATGACATTTTGTATTTAGGAGTCTAGTTTCTTTTGAAGAAATTAATCAAAGCTTTCTACTAAATCTTATTCATTAAGAAAACCAAAGATGTGTAGCATTATAGATGACAACTTCTTCTTTCTTTTTTAATAGGAAACTAACGATTTTACATAGATGTCAGCATTTCCGCCCCATAATATCACAACAAAAATTGACCAGCCAATGAAAAATAGTGTAAAAACAAAAACTGACCAATAAAAACTCCATCCAGAAATTGTTAAATATTTTATTGGTTCGTCAATTTAACCGACTAACATATGTGATGAATAGTTTATCTAAGAGCCAGCAGCACAATACTTTGTTTCATAGATCAACTTCAAACTCATTTCTTCAAAAAAAAATGCACTGATTCATTGTTCTACTTGGAGCCATCAGTTATCGCAAGAAAAATCTATGTAAGAGTCATCAACACAACTCTCTTTTCTTTATGATTCAGCTTGCTCTGTTTTCAACTTTAATTTCAAAGATGCAAATGGACTCACTCTTCTACTTGGAACCATGTCTTGTCGTTTTGAAAGTTAAAAAAATAACTTTAACTGTTGTGTTTTCTGTTTTATCTCTTTTTGTTTCTTACAAAAGATTTTAAAAAGGAGTCTTTAAGTGGTAATCAATCTTTAGAAAAATAAAAATCCCTGAATTTCGATTGATAATTCAAAGAGCTTCTACGTTGAAGTTCAAAATAGTAGTGTTAACAGATATTTTTATGATTTTGAATATAGTTTATGAGCCTTAAAAAAATTTTTCGGTACATGAATTTTTCAATTTTAATGTATTGTTCAGTTTTTTTTTTAAGAATTATAAAGAGTGAGCATGTGTCCGTTGAATTTTTTGGAATTTGTAAAAAAAAGATTTTTGCCTAGTTATTTAAGGGAATGCTAAGGACATGAGGATGAATGTTAAGGTATTTTTTTTTTTTAATTTTTTTTAAATATTTTATCCATAGTGTTTACAGAAAAATAGAAGAAGAATTGTCTATCTATAAAAACATGGCTAAATTTTATTATAATGGTTTTTTTAAGGTTGTAGTGACAATATATATAATGTTGCACTATACTTGAAATTTTGAAGATGTGTAAAAGTCAAAAATTATGATATTTTTTTATCAATATGTTTATTTATTTACAATTAGGATGTACTTAAGAAAATAAATCAATATTAAACACTAATTTAAATTAATAAAATATATATTCTAAAACTAGACAATTTTCTTATTAAAACATTTTCAGATATATAAATAATCAAAAATATATGAAATTGTAAATATTGTTATGCTTTGGTGCCATGCCTAAAACCTAGGTAAACTTGAGGGAAAATATGTAGGAATTTTTTTCAATACGAAATGAATATAAATCTATTTTAAATTAAATGATTAGTATATATGTGAAGGCTAAGACTCGTAGAGATTAATTAAAGTATTGTTAATCAAACTCTTAAGAGTGTGCATGGCTAAGGTTGAGGGAGATTGGTGATTCACAATTACAAGTACAAGAAACCACACGTGGATGGAGGAGTGTATGTGGTGGCTCATCATTCTCAATGGCCTCCACACATCCATCTCGATACATTCTTATACAACTAGAACATGGTTCAAGGTTGACGCCTATTGTCTTGTTTTTGTTGGCTATGATGATCATCAAATATATAACAATTAAAACTAGCAATCGCACGTGAGGTGTGCAATGTCAACACCGAAAGCGAACTATTGGTGAGTGGAGAAGGAAATTAAAAAAGACAACAAAGCATTATGATATTGCAAGCGGAAAATGAAAAACTACGAAGTGGTGAAAACTGGAGTAGTAGAAAAAGAGGAAGTGGAGTAGTTTGAAAGGAAAGGGTCGATGGGGATTAAGAGGGGAGTGTTAAGGACAAAGAATGAAGTCGGGATTTCTCGTGTATGCGTGATCGGAAGAGGTGATGAGAACTTTTTTTTGCATAGCGGGTGAATGAAAAAGGGGGTGAAATCTGAAGGGTGGATAAGGAGAGAACTCTCCCTCTAGAAATGGGTGGAATTGGAACACGGGAAGGTTTGTTGGCATCCCATTGGACACCCGTGTATCAATCAAATTTGATGACGACATATAAAGGAAAACTAGGTGGACATAACAAATTGTCGAGTAAAAATGTCAACGATAGAGCTTGTAACACCATTTACAAGACATGTTTCAACCCATAAATTTGTGGAAAGCATGAATTGTTGGTTGACGCAATAGGGGTGGAGCGTTCCACCTGTGCAAACGCCTTTCGACGTAATGAAATTTTAGGAGTTGTAAGTTATAGATTTTTTAGATTTATCTTAATCTTGTACGCGAATATCAATATTTTCTTAATAGGACAAGTTTAATGTGGAAAATTTAGGGTTTATAGACTCGGGAAAATTCGAACCAAATCAACTTCGACTTCACATGATCTTTGGTGGGAGAGTTCCTTTTCGCATATCAAATCAAAACATTGTGTGTAGAGACCAATTTGGGTCAATTCCATTCACAAAGCAGAGGCGACCATACAAAGCAGGGGCGACCATACATTTTTGCAATTTGAATGTCTTGTTCATGTCCTTCATGACAGGGATGAAGAGAGGTCGCATGTACATTGCTCCAACACACATTTCATATCTAATGCCCGCCACGTGAATGTCGGATAACCATACGTACTTTGTTGACCAATTCATCTTGTGCGTTGATTTGTCTGACAGTTGTCAGAAAGGGGGAGCGTTCCACCCGTGAAAAACCCTTTCAGCGACATTTGTTTACATCTTACATTTTTGGAGGAATTAAATTTATGGATGGGTAGCAATAAAGCAAGGGGAAAATAATAAATGGATGATATCATGTTTTGAACGCTAAAGCCATGGCCATAAAAGAAAGAACTTTTTGAAAGATGGAAAAAAATTCAGCTACCTCCTCTCATCTGTCTCCGAGTAAGTATTTTTAAGTGGACATGGTTTCTTCAATAGGATGATGGTAAGGTCACAGTCATGGCGCACATTTCGCTGTCACACAGTACAGATACTACAGCGATAGGACGCCCTTATCTGTTTGCCGAGGAAAATGTTCGAACTCCGTAAAAATTGCTCATGGTAATACCTAGTACGGCAAATAATTAAAAAACTAATCACATAAATCCATCACGATGCATAGGCCCCAAAATTTACATTTACAGAACGGAGCGAGGGCCAATGGGCCATCCTTAGAAAAAAACCCAAGAAAGTAAAATGTGCACACGGTACTAACTCTACCAGTTTTCTAATTGTCAAATTGCTGGCAGTAAAAACGTAGGTAATATCCGTCAGTTTTCAATGCATGTTCTGAAATGTTAATCTTTGTCATCCACATGCTGAAAGGTATCAGAATCAGCCAACCTCGTTTTTCAGAAGAAAAAAAAAAAACATTCACTTCAGACTCCCTTTTTGCCCTCATATCCATGCACTTACCCATTATTTGAAATTTATTTTATTTTATTATTTATTATCTTTTCTCCATACACACGCACACACATATATTACATTATTATGTATTATTTTACCCTATTGTACATTATATTGAAGATTATTAATATAAAACGAAATGAGTTTATTAAAACTTTACAAAATATCATAATATTATTTGGATATGAAAAGTACAATAAACATATATATTACACATAATCAGAAAACACAATATTTATATTTTGATTTTTTTAATACAATAATGTATAATATATTACATTTGGAAATTACAAAAAGGGACCAATTCCCTTCCAAATTACAAAACAAATCAACATGTTCCTAGGTGCTAGTCCTCCTCTTCTCATCCTCCTCCTCCTCTTCGTCCTCATCCTCCTCCTCCTCCTCATCTATGTAATCCTCTTCATAATGTTTGTCTAACTAATTTTTATCGCCTTCCTCCTCTTACAACGCCCATTTTTATCAACTTGCAAATATATAATGATAAAAATTTACAATTGTTTGAATTTAAAATTTATGTAATTTACAACTAATTAAATAATACATATTACGGATCAAAACCATTATCATTGGCCCACTTGATGAACTCGTGTGACTCCCAACCCATTGATTTTAATGTTTATTACATCTCTTTTGTGCAATCTATTATAGTAGGTTTTTACAAAATAGTGAAATGAAAAAATATGAGTATTAATAATTTATGTAAGACAATTTATATAATAAAATAAATTTGTAGAATAACTTATATTGAACTTTAAAAACAAAATTAACTCTGCTAAGTTGTGTTGTCCCATTTGATGGGTCACATGTCCTCCTTTTCTTACTCGTGCTTCATAATCTAATAGCTAGTTATTTTTCCTCTCTACGTTAATTATAATATTTTTTAAATATTTAATTAATAAAAAATTAAAATTTTAGATATCATAAATTGAGTTAACTAACATGCAACCTTATTATTATCCTCTCAAATCCATTTGTCACAGAGGTCATTCCAAGCTTCTTCAAGTACATTGGGAGGTCAAAGAAGTCTCATCTTTGCATTAGTGTTTCCTTCATATTTCAGCTGCATAATATAGATATAAAAAAATTAGTAAAAGAGTATGAATTAAATTTTTTTAAAATGTTATTTACACAATAAAATTACCTTGATATACCTCTTAATTCTCCTAAACCTATGTTGCAAATTTTTTGATTAATCATGTTTTATAGTGTGCCCTCCCAAAATTGTGCTAAGTTAATTCAATTAACCTCTTGCAATTTTATTTTGGGATTTCATTCCACTCTATGACAGTATGATTTGAATATGTTGTGCACTCAATTAACAATTCTTTTCTTGAAATACCTAAAGCCCAAAAATTAAAAATTTTTAAAATATCGTATTTTATTGAATATTAATAAAAAAATGAATAAGTTGACACTAACATAAACTAGTAAAAATATAAGTTGACAAAAACTAATTGAGGCACTTAAATACAAAAACATCTTAAAATACTTACTTTTCTCGAACATCCTCAAGTATGTTATTAGTGTTATTTACATAGAGAGTCATTTTAGGGATTTGTTTCTAGTTGGTGACGTATTTTAGGCGTCCAAGCTTGGAGAGGATGTCCCAGCTGCAAAAAAAAAAAAAAATTGGCATCCAAAACTCAGATCTACCACGTATTAGAGAATAAATGGTTGTTTTTTTAAGCCTAAGTGTGAATCTTAGGCATGTTTGAACCTCCTACGAGCCTGCACGCCAGTATGAGATAGATAAATATTACTCATAAGCAAAAAATGTACACCAAGTCTAAAACCAAGTTAGGAGGGTTGTGGCAGCTCCAATACAAGTTTTAAAATGTAATTTATAGGTCTTTTTATGTCGTATTCAGCCCTACAACACCTCATAAGCCTGCAAATATGTTGTATGCACAATAGACCATACAAAAAAATCCGCCAAGCAACCACCACAAAGGCAAGATCCGCATAAACCACACAACCCTTGAAAAACTGGTAAATTTGCCAACTAGTCTGCTAAAAATAGTGGTTAAGCCATATTTAACCACAGACAACTATATTAGCTGAAAAACTCTTACAAAGGCCCCCAAAAAAAAATCTGCAAATTTCATGATTTTGGAACCCCATAACTTCAAACACCAAAACTCACCACCGTATTTGAAACTAAGACGGAGTCAATCTATTTGCACATAAACTGTTAGTTTCACAAACGAAGTATTCAAAAATTGCAAATAACTCAGTAATGGCAAACGTATCACCAGAATCGCTCTGATACCATATTAGAGTTTTTGGATCTCTGATGAAAAACGAATGCACGAGCAATTGCAGAAATTGAAATAACAAACAATAAAATGCAATATGATCAAAACTTACAAGGCAAGAATGGCTTCAAATCAACTCAATGCTTCTTATGCTCCATAGAATAGACTAATGCAAGTCATGTACATATAGGAGGTGAATGTGTAACCTCCTCCTAGATCAATGGAGAATAACTCTCACTATAGAAGTGGAGTTGACTCCACACAACTATTAGGTTAACTCAACAAAAGTGGTAAATTGACTCAACATAACTAGTACACCTAAGCAAGCATATCCCATGAGTGTAAGAAAGCTCTAAGTAAATAATCAAATACAAGGAAAATAAATATCCTATACTAACAACCACCTATTTTCCTACAATTACTTGAGATTTATTCGTAGATGTTCTTTGGCTTTTTTACTCCTCAACACATCTACACCTTCAAAACCCAAAATTCAATAAATCCCACAAAATCAGCACTACCACACAACCTGTCTATAGTGGGCTAAGAGCAACTTCGGATATGGCAATCAACGTAAGCACGTAGCCAAACATGCAATCCTCCCACTTTTCACCACATCCGCAGAGATGCTAGGACCTAGGTCGGCCACCGTGCTTCCATCACCACAAACTCAAAGACTCATGTGCCTTCGTTGTGAGTATACGCCACCACATACCAGGTGGTCCTCCCCGCATTCAAATTGGATGTTCGTGACACAAAAAGGGCTTGCTACCAAAGCATTCCTTATCGTCCACCTCAACGCCACACGCAATCTTCTCGCATCTCCCTTCTCCTCTCTCTCCAAATCAAGCTTGACAACTCCGAATATCTTTTGCAACACTACGCCTACAAACATGTAAGCGTGTTTATTCTTCTTCGTCATAAACTAAGGATTCACCACGCCGAACTCGAGGGATTTTGAAGGAACAAGCTTCAGGGACCTTACTCCTAGATAAATTTATCCGACTTTCTCCACCGTGGGATTCACCAAATGGGGCTTCTCCAACATGTGCTCTACGTGATAACAGTTGGTGGCAATGAGCACGATGTCGTCGCCCTCGTCCCACGCGTTGAGCGAATGGAAGAAATTGAAGCCCGGCACCTCCACCCATTTCCTCACCCACAACCATGTCCAAATGGCTTCGCCACGATCTGCGTGTCCGGGAAAATGGCGTACTTCTTCGTGATGGCGAAGTCATGAATAAACGAAAGCGTCAGTAGCAACTAGATCCCCACATTGGGCTCCTTCTCCCCACTCGAAGCCACCCAAAAGTAGTTCGAAACGATGGCACCGATTTCTAGCGCAAGGCAAACAATTCTCCCGTCTCGGGATCGATTTTTGGATGAGTCATCATCCCCATGAATAATTTCCCGTCAAAATTGTAATGTTCAACGGTTTGGATGTCGTCATCATGTATGACCCTCACCACATACGACAAATTGGTCTCGCCAAGAGCCATTAACTTGTTGTCAAGGTACAAGAGATCGGTATTGGCATTTCTATTGATGTTGAGAGGAATAAAGAGGCCCATAGCGATTCGACCACGAAAAGTGCCCCCTAGCCATGCTAGGAATGCCATTGAAGCCAGAGAAGACGTTGGGCATCACCGAGCTCCCCGTATAGTGTTCCTCGATGTATTTGTAAGTGTGAAGGAAGTGGTTGCAAAATGTAGCTCAACCGTTGTTAATCCAAAGGGAGTGCAACATTTCGTCCCCATCGAAAAGATGGTACATTGTTTCTACACTTTGTCATATAACCTTTTAAAATTGTCATACTTCACAAGCTTCACTCCACATGAACATTAGATATTAAAGTTATAGGTGAACGACCAAACAACTTATGCCCTTGATCTATGTTGTACGTGTAAAAGGGGGAGGCAAGTTTCAACTGGAGGAAATGCCTTCGACAATAAATATTGGTCTAACATTTCCATAAAAACATTACATTAGCATCCCATCCAACGTATCTTGCACGTTATGTGGAATTGCTAGTTTAAATGATGAAAACAATGATGCATCCCCGTCTCATAAAACACAAACTTGAATCTTTGACAAGACCTACCTATATCTTTACATAATTTAGAAAAAAATGTGCTCTAGCATTTATGCATTGTATGGCACAACATTAAGATGGCGCCAACAACCAAAAATACTAAGTTTGGAGAGTTCAAGAGTCTATTTTTGGAGGCAAGGGCATCATGACCAGCTTGGACAAACTTTTGCGTGTGACTTTAACACACTCCATCGACAATAACTAAGCCAATTGCCTTCTCTTTCATCTCTTGCAATTTTCCTTGCATACATTTTCCTTTCACTTGTTCATCCATCAAATTACTCAAGAACATTTCTACATCACCTCTAGAAAAAATTTCTTTCATCTCATAACCCATCTCCCAAACACGATCCACAAATCCCCGTTGGTGTGCTACTACCGCAAAGATGAACCAACATATCATCATGGGCACACTTGCGCTTATGCTCTCGATTATTAAAAATCCTCCCACAACAAGATGCGACAAAACCTTGCTCTATGGTGCCCAACTCATGAAGAATCCCAGCTCCTTTCCACAAACTCGGGTGGGCGACACTATTGATTTGTCATGCACCAAATTAGGGCAAATAGCCCACAAGAATGACCAATTGCTCACCTCCAAACCCCACGCGAACTCCACAATCTCTTCATCCAACAACACAGTGTTGCTCCCACTGCACACATATATAACTAATTATTCCTCCTACTTCTCCAGCCATTCAAGACACGATGTTTCTTCTTTCCACATGTTGTTGTTGCTGATGCTGCTGCTGATCACACCTACAATATCATCATCCATTACAAAGCAAACTAAGAGCGGACCCATGGAGAAAGCCTTTTTAGATAATTTAACGTTCAGGCCCTCGACATGGGAGGCTCCATGTGGACATTAGACATTAAAGTCGTAGGTGAACAACCCCTGCCCTTGATCTTGTAGTATGTGTCAAAAGGGCAGGCAGATCCTACTAGGGGGTGCCTTCAACATTAATTAATTTGTTTGATGTTTATACTCCCATCAACATCGTCATCATTTTTTTAAACTTAATGTTGGCATATAAGTGTGACATAAACCCATTTCAAAAGTTGTCAAAATAGGATATGCCGCTTAGTTTGCAAGGTACATATATATTAGAAACCTACATTACAACATTTGATAATAAACACAAGTTAGAGAATGTTCACAAATATATGTTGAACTTCATGATATAGTACGTTATAATGTGGATTTGGAAATTGTAATTTAGGCTTATTGGCATTTAACTATATTGAAGGAACTCTTCTTCGAACTATCACTGATTTCACACGCCTCGTATTCTCCAACTACAAATCTGCAATCTCTATTCAAGGCGACAAATCTGCAATATATATATATGCAATCATACTCGTGTAATAGAGTTTCAATAACAAACAAAATATATTCCTATGATAAAATTGGCATCGTTGAAGTTGGAAACTTACAGGAAAGCCCATAGCTCACCAGAACCATCCTCCCCCACCCCCTTCTACATGCAAATATCCTGATCGAATACCCTTTTGAATGTTTAAAATTGCAGAGAGAGTGTAAAATGATACTCAACAAAAAATATGAATATGCAGTCACAACAAAGATCACCACCTGCCCCGTGTAAAGTGATAATATCATCAGAACCATCCACCCCCTTCTCATACATATAAATATCCTGCTCAATTCCCTTTTGAATATGCAGTCACGACACAGATCACAACATGCCCTTTTTAAAGTAAGAATATCCTGTATTCAACTCATATGCATTATTCTGCATCTCCTAATGCTATTGGTAGTTATTTCTAGTTGTAGATAGTCTCGTATATATGTTTTTCTTGTTTTCTTTGTGATGAGTGATAACTGAAACATCTCATAACATTCACTGAATACTTCTTAAGAAGAAAAACAATTAGTTGTGGAGCTAATCGCCCGGTTATGGCAAAATTACTGATAAGCTTTCTGGTCTGTGGACACAACAAACCTGCAAAGGCCAGATTACCGAGGATCTAATTTACAAAACTGACAGCCAGTCAAAGTGTCAGCAATGGAGTCGGCAAGAGCATGAGAACAGAAAATAAAACTTTGAACCAAAACTACATCTAACATCACAGCACACATGCATCAAAAGAAAGCAAAAACATCATGGATTTCCCAAACCATTTTAACAAAAATTGAAAATGCTAACTGGGTAGGAATTCCTAAATGAGTTTTATCATAAAGCCAAGCGATACTACCAAGAAGTATCCTACACATCAAGCAGCAGAAAGGAAATCTCCCAAACCCTGCCAACACTGAAGCTGTCTCCAAATGCATCTGACATTGCCATCAATATGGGAGGCAAGTGCACCCCTGTAAGTGCGATATCGCACAAAAGAAAAAAATGCCTAGGCATATAGCCAAAACGGAGGTGGTCTATATTATAAGCTGAGAAAAGTTCTGTGTGGTGTATGTGTCCAAGAAGCTATAATCTAGCTTTCCTACAGATGCCATCCGAAACACCTTCATGAGCAATATCCAAAACAACACAATATCATGCAACCCACCTCCATAGCTGCTCAATAATTAACACACAAACTTCCAGAACAAGAAATATTCATTTTGCATTCCTTGTTTTATCTGAAAGAAACCTTTCAAGTGAACCTCCAGTGATAGCAAGTGTAATACCCTAAAATCTTAAATCAAGAACCAATTACAAAAATTTACGAGAGTTGGCACAAATACATTAGTTCTTCCCAACCTCGCTCATCATTGTCTAATTTATATCAGCTTGCAAATGAGAGGAAGCATTCCTAAATGGTTTAACATGATCAGCTTTATCCCATTTCCCGTCACCAAAACACAATTAAGCCCATCAGATTGCTTCCGTGTGAGCATTCTGTGAGTTGAGCTTTACCTCCTTGATTTTTTGGGATCTAAGGCTCTCATTTAGCTCTTTTTGATGTTGCAAATTGTTAAGTTCCTCATCCACTCCCTCTTGGAGAGGAATGATTATACGAGGCATTGGCAAACTAAAATTATGATGGGATTGAGGATAAGGATACCATGAAGAGAGGAAGCTCAGAATGGTAATGCTTAAACTTTGATCTGTCATGACCTAAAAGTTATAAATCTTTAACTTCCCAATAAATAAGTTATGCTTCTCGCTAACTCTATGCATATTCATAGAGAATAAGATTAAGAGTAGAGGAACATTTACAGTTGAAAGAACACATACCAAGGCACCAGACCCTCACCTAGTATAGCTTGATGTCAGTAGGGCTAGCACATTCGTTGTACATCAACCCAATTGGCATATTCATCCCCACAGAACAGCCACACTAGCAATGCAGGATAAAAAAGAGGAACTTTTAAAGTCGCAGGGAATAATACCATGCCAACAGAAATTGATCCGACTTGATTTTATTATACTTTATTCATATTACACAAGCACAAAATGTCAGAAGGTTAAAAAGTGAAGGCTAAGCAAGACATTACACCACACACACATCCAATTTAGTTTTCATAAAAGCAGAGACAAGCACATCCATGTGTTCCAGCCTTATTGGCATAAGCATCATGTCATGAAAGCTTCTTGACAATAGTTTTGTGTGATGCAATTTAATGGAAAAGAGTAATCCCCAAAATAAGCCCAACGATAAGATAACTACTATTCCAACACGGACTACATTTACAGAGAGACCATGCTAAAATATTTACGCAATATCATGGACAATGATTCTACAGATAGATGAAGCAAAAGTGCAAGGATTTTCTAGAAACCTTCAATAAGGAATAGGATAAATACTATTCCAACACGGACTACATTTACAGAGAGACCATGCTAAAATATTTACACAATATCATGGACAATGATTCGACAGATAGACGAAGCAAAAGTGTAAGGAATGGCTAGAAACCTTCAATAAGGATTATAGATACTTACACATGTTCAAACAACAAAATTAAAGGTGTCTCTTACAGGAGAGGGCTACATGGAGATAGGATTAGGGAAGTAGCTCACTACAACAACCGTGCATACATAAATCACATATGAAATGCAATATACAGAAATACAAGTGAGAAGTTACCTTGTCAATACCAAATACCTCTGGATCCAGTTCTTATGATTATGATTTACAAGGTAACCTCGACTGAAGTCTTGCATAGACAGGTGTAATACAAACATTGAATAAGGTAAGCAATTGAGCCATCAAACACTTGAAATGTTCAATCGGATGCACCGTATTATGATTTATCAATCATTTGAATTGATCAACCCTTGAATTGATAGAAACCAGGAGTAGTATTACTATTGATTTCCATTAATTATATAATAAGTTTAAAAGAGATTATTACCAGACAGGGGATTCCGAAATTATAAATAAGAATGTGGTTCTGAAGACTTTGCATGCAAATAAAGACAAATACATAACAGACTGTGTGAAACAATTAGACCATGCTATTTACTTTGTAAACAAAGTAACATAACTGTTTAGAACAAGAAAGAAAAGAAAGCATGCCAAAAATGTGCACTGCTAACAAATATTTCAAAATCATGATTTTGTATGTGGATGATAAAAGTTTAGACCAAAAAGTTCATTTAGAGCCGAGGATAGAGGACCATGACCTGAGCTTGGCTTCTACAAGAGTTCAAAATATATTGATAAAAGTAATTTATAAAATAAAATTATAAAACCATTACCTAGTAAAGAAATTATTATGTTTTCATTCCCAGTTCATACAATTCAAATAAGAGAGGAAAATGAAAGATACATTTTCTTCACATGAGAATGATGCAATGAAGGATACCTTTTCTTCACATCACAAGGTAGTCGAAATTCCAAATCATAAAATTGTAGGATTAATTTGCTTCTCAATGAAAGCCATCAGCTACTCATTCAAAAACAAATAGGGATGTTCCTCTGCAAATGGCCTTTAGGCATGCAGCAAGATTTTAGAATCTGGAGAACTTATCTTACAAGAATAACTTTGGTGGATATACAAAAAATGCTTGTCTAATTAAGAAAACAATTCTATGAACCTGCTCATTTACATTCCAGAGAAATCTGATCTTGCCATGAGATTTTCCTTTTTCTTGCATCGCTGTGACAAACTCCTGGGTTTATTTCTGAATATAGATGTCTTAAGTGCACTAGCCAATCCAACACTCTCATTGACCAGCTTCCTCTGGGGAGAATAATCAGAACCATTGATCCTGGGGGCTCCAAAAATGCAGAAATCTTACTTGAAACCATTGAATTCTGTACATTTTAGAAATAAAGAAATTATTTGTTGAAATTGAAGAATTAAGACTTTCAAGTACATATCATTAAAAAAGTCTTTTGGATAAAACTGCGTAGAATTTTATTATTTTTCCTGAAGTCGCCACAATAGGCATCTTCTACCTCTCAGAGTTATCAATATAAAGAGATCAGGAGCTCTGGTTTGTGCTTCTTAGGCAGGTCTGATTTCTGCATCGGGATGAAATTGTAATCCAAAACTTCTAAACTAATAAAATTCTAAACAGTTTTATCCAAAAGCCTTTGTTGAAAATGTTCCTGTACCACACTTTCACAAACCAACTAAATATAACAAATACCCTTACACTCGTCGAAGATACTGGCGCATCGCATCCGGAGAGAGTTTTCACGCTATAGGCCATTGACTGTGGAAAGGCGTATGCAGTCTCCTTTCCTTTGACAGTGTAAGGATCTTTCTTCAGCTTCTTCAGCCTTCTTCTCAAGAATCTGTGAATTTATCCTAACAGTTAACTATTAACCCTAACTCTAGCCATTTTTAAAATATCCTCTATCCTCTTACGGCAAATTTCATGGTGAAACCCTAACTGCAAAATAACGAAAAGTAAAAAAATAGAGATTTATATCTCTTACCTGACCTCCGCTAGCAGGGTCGCCTTTCTGATCCTGGCTGCGTTAACCTGATCCTTCATTGCAGTAAATTCCTGCGATTTTTTTTTCAGAAAAATCAAGCCAAAAATAAGCAAAACCCTGGAATCGAATCTTTACGAGAGGAAAAATATCAAAACACTAAAATACACTAATAAGTTATGAGACGGAAAATACAGCAGAAACTAAGATCTGAGGGTTTGAAAACCTTACATGTTGAAGTTCGAGATAGTCCTGCATGAGGCTCGCATGCTTGGCGTCCATGTCGTTCGGAACCAGAGAGCCAGCCGACGCTCGCTTCCTCGACATCCTTCTCTGTGGCGTCGTAAATGAACCAGCTTTAACGAAGGGTTACGAAACGTAAGCGGGTTGAAACCAGAGATGAGAATGAGAGAGAAAGGAAAAAAGTAAAAAGGAAATGGGTAGGTCGCAGGAGCTTCGGGCAGGGCAGGGCAGGGAAGGAAAAGAAGCGTAACAGACAGATGACAGTCCGGCAGGTAGATAAACAACAGGAAGAAAGAGAAGATGCCATTGATTGGATGTAAATGTGAGTTTAGCGGATAAAGCGGTAGGGTAAGAATAATGGGCAAAGAAAGAGGAGCAGCATCCAGTGAAGAAATGTGGCATTCCATCTGACCTGCCCTAACTGCCCTAACTGGAGGTGATTATGTCCCACACATTCCCCATTTTCCTTACTGTATCTCGTGTTCTACTCGTACCCGCCGCCTCTTTTGTTTTTGCAATCGGGGTAATAAAAGAAAAGGAAAAAAATTCCTTGGAACGGACGCAACCCATGTTTTTTTCTCGTATTTGTCGCAGTCGAAAACAACCAACAAAAACAAAAGGCGACAACAGTTGCAGGGAAGGAAAGAATTTGAAGGAGTGCGAAGAAATGGTAGAAAAATTCGACGGCCGTGATTTTAGTGTGATGAGACGTCACGTCCTGGAGTGAGTTGAAGGCATCTTTAGGTGTACCAGACATGAACCATATACCAAGTCAAAGTGGGGAATATAAACCTCTGGTTATAATTATTATGAAATATTAAGAGCCGAAATGGATGTGATGTCTGGTAGGAAGGGTTGGTGTCATCAAAGGGCATGCTCCTTGCACTCCAAAGTAGAGACGCAAAGGGAAAAGACGAAAGGCACAACAGGATATATATATATATATTGAGATGGTGTATTTATTTAAAAAAACTAGCAATGGCACGGGAAGAGTCTAATTGTTTTTTTTTTTTTTTTTTTGGGGATGTGTCCAGAAATTAAGCTCTAGTGAATCATCGTAGGAGGAAGAGGGGGTGACGTAGAATGGATTTGAAGGACGAGAAGTCTAGGGGTGGGGAAAAGTGTTGGGGAGAACCTATGTAAAACTCGTCTTTCTTACGATCTAGCACATATGAACCATGTGCCATTTTTGTCAATCGTTTGAAGGAGAAAGGGGGTGCAGGTGCATCGATCGTTGAGGCAACATATTATGGAGATATCACAAAAATAGGGCTTGTCGATCAATATTGTCAATGTCGGTAGTTGTTTACAATGTCACCATTGTCGTATGTGGGTAGTTAACACACACGTAAATTTAAGTGGAATTCGCTTGCGTGTGTCTTGGGATACTTTAGAGATATGGACATGTGGAGTGGGTACAATATCCCATGTCGAGTCGATGTGATAGTTGAATTTGATAACCACAAAACATGGCTTCTCGTGGTGGTTTTGTGACATCTTTATAGACCATTATCATAGGTCATTCTTCATGTTTGTCGAGGTAACAACAAATATTAGCCGCAAGAGTTTTCCTCATGAATTTGTCGTTAATGCCTCCTCAACATCCCGATTCTTAACAAGTTCATTAAACTCAAAGCATTGCTGCGTGTGTATTTATATCAAGAAAGGCTTTCACACGATCGTCACTCTTTCGTTGATTGTTTCGTTGCTACCTATGTTATCATTAAGGTTTGAAACACACCTCGGTATGGCTCTTATAGCGATTACCACTCGTCAACCTGGTCAACAAATAGAAGATAACACTAACTAATTTTTGAGTGGTACACATTGATGCCATGTGTGGAGGGGAGGTGATGCAGAGCATTTTGTATATACATCAACTTTTGGCTTGAATAGGTTCTTAGGATGTCTTAGGATGCTTAAAAGGTGTTTTAGTCCATTTGGACTCATGAAATTATAATAAGAGCTCATATGGGGTTTTCCTCCAAAATGGCTCATATATTTGAATTGTCATGTTAGTGAGTTAGTAAGTCTAGGAGTTAGTAAGTTAATCAATTAGGTGTTAGACTAGGCTTGATATTAATGAAATGAGGTGGACATGTAATGAACTCTCTTATTTCATTCTTACCATGGAAAAACTCACTTTAATTGGCTAATCATGTATGAGTTAGGTGTTGTAAACCTAACCACCTACTCCTTCTTCTATAATCATGATAAGAAACTCGAATGTGGGAGTTATTGTTGAGGGGATAGAGGTGGAAAGAGAGGAATTGTCTCTCGTGACATAGCCTTAGAGCTCTTATTTCATGATTTATTCAATAAAGCTTCTTAATTGATTCAAAACTCGTGTATGAAGACTTGTCATGATATCATGATTGAATGTTTAAGGATTAGGTGAATTAATCTCTTGTATAAATGTTGTGTTAATGTTAAATTTCGGTTTAGATGGATTGGACATTCCTAGGAGGTACGAGGAAGTCTCGTAGGGGAGAAAAAGGACAATGTTAATAATCATGTGCAAGCAAAAACATGACATTGTTTGACTTGAGGTATGATTGAACATCTCATTGAATGATGAATAAGGAATTAAGAGTTTGTGAACTCATTTTCTTATTGTTTTGAGAGGATTTAAAACCTCATACATTTATGACAGTCCTTTATTTAGGGCTAGGGTTACATTTATTGATAATTGTGTATTGTGTTTTTGGAGGGATTGCTCTTTAAGAGAGGAAAGGATTTTGTATGGGAATAATGAAAGTTTAGCCTTGAAGATCTCTTAGAAGGAGTGAGTAATGACATTGAATGATTATTGGCCCTTGAAAAGTTTATAAATACCAACTAGTGTATTGTTTCAATGAAACCCTCCTTTGATCGAAAGTACCCTGTTTCGTGGGGTTAAACATGAGTTTAGTGATTTTTGTATATTAGAAATCATAAAACAATGAGTAAAAGGATGATTGGAGGGTACTAAAAAGTGGATGGAATCGGTAGTGGTGAGAGACAATTGGTATAAAGGACCCAAGATCAAAATATGTAAAATCGAGAGGTCGATTGTGGTACACACAGCTGAGGGTCGAAGAAAATTACAAGAATTTAAAATCTTATTCCTCGGTTGTTTTAAAATTTAAGGAGCCCGAGATAGGTAGAGGGAAGACTAATGTAAACCCGTGGCATATCGGACATGGAATTTGAGGGTTTTAGTGAAAAAGGGAGTAAAATGTACCTACATAGTTTCTAGACTAAAATTGTAATAAATAAGAACAAGCGTATAAAAATATGAATTAATCAAGTAGGTGGTTGCTTTAGAGGAAGTTTGTGTTGGGTTAATCACACCAGCTTATACGATATATTATTCGATCCAAGCATACAAACAATAAATACGGAAATAAACCAGAAGAACAAAACACAAGATATAACGTGGTTCACCTAGTGTGGGCTACGTCCACCAAGAAATAGCCAATATATTATTCAAAGATTTAACAGAGGATATACAATGAAGATCTGCAATCTTCCACACCTCTCCCGGATCTACAATGCGTTCTCCCTCGCAAGCTTTCCTTTTTTTTCTCTCTCCAAGAATTCTCTCTTACAATTCGAATTCTTAATGAGTTCTCACCTTCTAACCCTAGCTTTCTAGCTTATATATGCATATACAAACTTAGGGCACTTTAGCTATGTAATTACAACCATTAGATCAACTTTATATCAAAGGTTAGATCTAATTCCTGTGAGTTAAATAAAACAATCACGCATAGGTAATCGATGTCGGTTACCCTAACCAATGTCGGTTCCTCCTTGCTTGACCGATACCGGTCCCCAAGTAACCGACGCGTCGATTTGCCGACCGATGTTGGTTGCTATGTATTCCAAAGAAGTTAATAAAGCATGCTAATGTGAAGCAATTAAGCTCCACAACTCAACAATCTCCCACTTGGAGATAAATTGTTGCATTGTACCGTATAACTCCATTCTTGGATCCTTTCCTTGGCATGTTTCTCCCTCTTCAAGTCTCAAACTCAAAGACCAACAGAAGTGGAGTGTAGCTCCAACTTCTCCTTTGCCAATGGCTTCGTTAGCATATCCGCAAGGTTCTTATTTGTATGAATTTTCTCTAGTTTTAGTTTCCCATCCTCCAACACCTGTCATATGAAGTGATATCTCAACTGAATGTGTTTTGTTCTTGAATGAAACGTTGAGTTCTTTTCCAGATGAATCACACTTTGACTATCATTGTACAATTTGCAATCCTCTTACTCCTTTCCCAACTCTTCCATGAACCTACTCATCCATATCATCTCTTTGCTAGCCTCTATAGCTGCAACATACTCAGCCTCTGTAGTAGACATGGCCACAACCTTCTACAATCTCGAAATCCAGCTAACTGTCGTCCCACCAACTGTGAAAACATATTCAAGTGGTGCTTCTCCTACCATCCAAATCTCTAACCATATATGAATCAACATAGCCGCATAGAAAATATCTGACCCTCCATAAAGCATAACTGCATGTTGGATGTCCCTCTCAAATACTTGAGAATCCATTGTGACTGTTTTCCAATGCTTTTTACCTGGATTGGCCATAAATTTGCTCACAACTCTCACTACCTATGCAATGTCTAGTCTGGTACAAACCATAACATACATGAGACTTTCAACTGTTGAAGCATATAGAACTTGTGCCATGTACTCAACCTTCTCACGTGATGTAGGACACTGATATTTATTCAATTTGAAGTGTACAACCATAGGTGTACTTATAGGTTTTGAATTATGCATATTAAACCTTTCCAAAGACCTTGTTGATATAATGTTCTTAAGACAAATACAACTTCATGTTCTTCCCTGTCTCTATGAATTTGCATGCTAAGGATTTTCTTTGCAGCTATCAAATCCTTCATTGCAAATGTATGAGCTAACTTTTCTTTAAGCTCAACAATGTCATGCATACTAGATCCTATAATAAGCATATCATCCACATACAATAACAAAATAATATAGCTTCCATTTTCAAGTTTCTAAAATAAACACAATGGTCAGATTCACATCTCATATAACTATGCTCATGCATAAAACTATCAAACCTCATATACCATTGCCTTGGGGCTTGCTTGAGCCCATACAAGTTCTTTTTGAACTTGCACACAAGTTTCTCCTTACCCTTGACTTCATAACCAAGTGATTGTTGCATATAAATCTCTTCCTCCAAATCACTATGAACAAAAGTCGTCTTGACATCAAGTTGCTCTAAATGCAAATATTCTACTATAACTAAACTCAATACAATATGAATAGAAGTCATTTTTACTATAAGAGAAAATATCTCACCAAAATCAATACATGATTTCTATGCAAATCCTTTTACCACAAGCCTTGCCTTGTATCTTTTATGTCCACCCTCTTCTTCCCGGATCCTCGTAAACCCATTTGTTCTCGCAATGTTCTCTTACCTCGCTGGCAACTTAATCAATCCCATGTTTGGTTTTGTTCCAAGGAGTCCATCTCATCATCCATGCCATGCTCTCAATTCACGTGGATATCCAAATGCATTACTTCTTAAAAACTCTATGGTTCACCACTATCAGTCAATAATAAATAAGATAAGGAAGGTGTAAATATTTTTGCAGTCTACTTACCCTTTGTGACCTTCTCACTAAGATTTGGGGTGTCGGAGGCTCAATCTGCTCATTCTATAAATTTGTATCAATCTCAAACAAAGGACCGATGCCGATCACCTATAGCTGACACCGGTTCGGCTAATTGAGGCCAGTTTGGCTCTTCTATAACCGACGTTAGTTCAGGTGACTGACGTCGGTCCGATGTCAACCGACACCGATTATTGTGTAAACTTGTAGGTGTCACTTTTAAATCCGAGAATGAATTTTCATCCACAAACTTTTCAACCGGTTCATCTTTGGGTACCAAAACTTGATCCCTGTACATTCTCTTTTCATTCCATTCAATGTCACAACTCCTAACAATCTTAGAATCTTCTAAATCCCAAAAACGGAATCCAAAATCACCAAGTGCCATAGCTAATGAAAGTACATATCTTGGATTTATTCTATTTTTTATCAATACGCACAAAATCTTATGAACTAAATACTCTAAGAAAAGAAAGATCTACCTCTTTTCCACCCAAGATTCTTCTCGTATTCCACCATCCAAAGTGCACTTGAAGGCCCACAGCTTAATTAAATAAACGGTCGTGTCTACTACTTCTTCGCCTAAAATCGCAAATGTAATCCAACATGTATCTCATTAGGATAAATTAATTATGCATTATATGATTAATTATTTAATTAATCTTATTAATTAAATAATAATATTATATGGTTATTGTATGTTGTTATATGGTTTTAAAACCATATTTGTCTTTTTGTTTCATAGGGATAATTGTTATAATTATTATAACAATTTATGTGCTTCCCGGATAATATTTGGAAGCTAATGTATTTTAGATTTGTTGTTGCATTGTTGCAACTTCTCTTTTGTTTGTATCCCAGTTGTGCAATACACACACACACACACACACACACACACACACACACACACACACACACACACACATATATTACACACACACACACATTGCAACTTGCTTCTATGTTTTTTGTTGATTCTGATTAATATAAATTTCAGGTTTTCGTCCTTGTTTACATCTGGTACTAGAGTGAGAATCTGGACTTGTGAGCCTATGAAGGTGTGGAAAGAGAGAGCAGCCGAGATAGAGGAGTTTTGGAGAAGCGTTTGTAGCATCAGAGAGCCTGTGCAGCCTCCTGCAACCTCCCAGCCCCATCCTTGCCTCCTCACATCCTCCTATTCATTCCAAGTGTTTAGAATGCAATTTCTTTTTGACTCAGGTGCACCCAAAGACTGTGAGAAAAATTTGTCAGCGAGGTATTGAAAATTAAAAAAATAAGAATTTTATTTTTCTCCCCATTAGGGGTTTTATCTCTAATATTAGAGATATATTTAGTCACTGCTACATCTAACAGTCTGATGTAATTGGAGGTCTATTGAGCTATTCATCAAGCCCCAACCGAGCCATCGTTGAAGCCGAGCTCCATACCAAGTCAAGCAGTGTATTTTTCATTGGTGGAACTTTGAAAATGGGTATCTTTACATTAAAGTCGACATGTTGAGCCACATTCTACAACTTGTGGATCTAAGTCTGAGCTCTACAAAGAGCTAGACACCGAACGATACAACTGTTTCTTTGGCCTTTGGGCTCTACACAGAGATGCACTGAGTTGGGCGAGCCCCTGTGTCAACATCGAGACGAATCCACCATCCTTGTTGTGTATTTGCAAAGGATTGAGCCCAATCATTTGGGCAAAGCACAGTCCCACGAATCGGGTGAAGATTGTCCCTACATACATTTAAAAAAATTTGCAGTGGCCAAATCAAAATGGTGGAGACTCTGATTAGCGACCTCCACTTGCTCGCACATCGACTCCAAATAACCTTGCTCCACGAACAGTTGCTGCTGCTTTGTGTTGATCGGCCTCCTCCCTACACAAAACAAACCTGTAACCTACGTGCATACAAAGGAGAGGAATATTTAGCAAACCTATCAATAAAAAAACGGATAAACAAAACAAATCGGTGAGAAATAATCAAAAGGTGTGAATGAAATTGGAAAAGGCGGCGACTAAGGAAGGAAAAAGGTGTTAAAATCACTTCAGATCCATTCTTTGCGCATAAGGAAAACCTAATCCGCCTACCAAGCCACGTGGAGCTTCAACCAAGTCATTTTTTACTAAGGTGAGTCAAATTCCGCTTTATTTATATATAAGTTTGTTCATTTTATCTCACAAGCGCTCATAGAGCCAAAGTGGATAGTGGGAAAGCCTTAGAAGTGGGAGGTGTGAGGTTCGACTTACTATTTTGAATTTGGCGGCACCACTAAATTTAGCGGAAAATTCAAATTTAGTTATAACTAACTAAATTTAACTGGGAAATCCCTAATTTAGAGTAATTTTTTTCTCCCATTCAACCTGGTTTTTCATTCCAGAAACTTTTTCCAAGGGGTGATAACTAAAAATTGTATTTTCAGCTTTTTTTTGCAATTTTTTACAGTTTGGGTCATTCTAGGCTCCGGAGGCCACCAGGGCCCACAAAACAAAAAAATCTTGCCATTCAATTTTTCCAGATTTTTGAATGTAATTTGTATATTGCATTATATTGTACTAATTTTCAAAGTGCTGCCATATTCAACGCAAATTTAGTAAATCGCTAGAAACTAGCAGAATATTGTAATCACAAAAAGCTAAAAAATGGTTCTGAAACACTCACGAGATCCTAAATCTCATTCGCAACATTTGGTATATACGGTGCCTCTGGGAAGCGCTTACGGGTAAATCCATCACAAATACTATCAGCACTTAACGCCTAATATAGCTGCAACAACATCATCTAGGCATCGACCCTTTAAATCGACGGGGAGTAATAAGGTCATAGTGCACACACTATGAGCCTTCCCATCCGTCTGTGAATGATTACACAACATAAATCCGGACTGAGAAATTATCTGAGTATATAGCGAAGTTACGTGCGCATATGAGGATATTTCTTTGAGTCGGTGTCAATAATCGCATTGCACTTTTTCAAGATCTTGTCTTGGTACCACGTATTGAATTATTTCACGTATGTTAACGCCTCTTTCACGTACTCAAGGTATATAGAAAGGGTGAGCTTCTTCCACGTACTGACGGGTATATCAGAAGGGCGCGTATATAGAAAGGTTCGGTATATTAGACTGACGGTATATAGATTGAGAGACCTTATACCTAGAGTGATAAGAGCCAAACCCTGTCAGTGATCTCTGCAAAATGGGCACCAATGCCCCCAAATTTTTTCTTCCGAATTCACAACTACTCAAAGGAAACAACTATGCTGCATAGAAGACAAAAATCAAGACACAACTTGAGTTTGAAGAAATCTGGCCTATTGTGAATGGTACTCTGACCAGATCAACTACTGATACTACATAACAGCTGGTAGTTTGATAAAGCGGATCAGAAGGCCAAACTCATCATCTTGTTTGGAGTGTCTGACGATGTGCAACCCCACATTCGAGATGCCAAAATAGCCAAAGAAGCATGGGATAAGTTGAGCATAATATACGAGGCCAAGAACAAGAATGTTATACTGAATTTGCAGAGTCAATTACACACATTAAAGTTCAAGCAAAATGAAAAAATAGAAGCTTTCCTAAGAAGAGTTGCAGAGTTGAGGGCTTCACTTCTAGCCCTGGGAGAACTGGTCACAAATGATGCTCTCGTGCCCATTATTCTCGAGAGCACTCCCTCTTCTTACCGCATTTAAGGCATATTCAGGGACAACAATATGTCTAGAATAATGTGTCACTCGAGGAAATTTATAAATCGGGTTTGTGATCATATGCAGTGACACTTATAAGTGGGGAAGCATTAATGTTTGGAGTGCAAATCCTATAAGATCTCGAAATACAATTTCCCTTAACGACATCAAGATGCCTAAATCTAAAGTTTAGGGCCCCGACGCTCAAATCCCTAGTTTGGTGATAGGACGCCCAAATCCTTCATATTATTCCAACCAAATCCTAAGCAACAAGTTTACAAACAAGAAAAATTTTCTACCCCTTTCTCTTTTGGCATTTCAAGTGTACTCTAACCCCTTGGTTTAGCATTTTCCAATACACATTTTCAATTTTACATATTGTTCAAGTTAAAGTTCAATTACATTTACCTAGAGCATTGACTACACTTGTTTTCTTTTGCATGTCCTTTCATATCACAATGAAGGAAAACCACACAAGCAAATCACAAGCACACTCTAACAAAGACAATGTTCAAAGGAACTAAATGCATACATCAATATCTCTCCACTCACGTAAAGGTAACCCCTAGGATCCTTATTCCCCCCTCCTTAGAATTCAACAAGACACATTTTACATGATTCCATTCGGCACGCTATAACAATCATTTGGCACGATAATGGGTACAATCTTCTTTCTACCCTCCAAGGTTGGCCTTTCACTACATCAAGGTTGGCCTTTCACTTGTTAATGACAAAACTTAAACTAAGGAATCATACACACAAACACACACACACACACACACACACACACACACACATGACTTATTTAACTCCATTAGGGGGTAAGCATTAAAGAGGCATATACATCTACAAGGAGATAATATTTTCTATTCACTACATCAAGGACTCGCATTTTGGGACTACATACTTCATCGTGCATATAAGGGTCTATTTTGAATTCCATATAACACATTTTATATTAGGAAAAAGTAGTTTTATCCTGTTATTCTTTGTCAGGTAATCCGTCACTAAGGCATCGTAGTTCAAGGGACACTATTCCAATCACACACACACAATAACTACATTGATTTTGAAATATAGTGCAATGCATGACAACAATCACATTAGGGTGGTTGTCGAGGTCATCGACTCAAAAATATGCATTATTTATTCATATAATGTGTGCTTGAGTATCAGACAGTAGCTTTAGGGTTTCTTTTGCAGGTACATGTTTCACTAAGAACACTTGTAGCGAACCTGACATGACCTACAACAAACAAGAAGCAAAAATAAGTGGCACAGAAAGAACCAAGACCGAATCTATTCCACAAACACCGGCCTGCAGAATGCAGACACTAGCACCCAAGTGGCCCTGTCTCATTCAAGGCACACCGCTCCCTAAGATCGTCACATTCTAGAATCAAAGGCAGTGCTAAAACATCTAGAAAACATCCTTCCATATCAAGCTCTAGCCCAAAATCAGTTTAGACCTACAGAGGAAATATGAGTCATTCTACAAACCCTATTTATCACCTTTGCTTGTATTTATATAGTTAGATCTTGCATGAATATTGTTATGTTTATTTGATCAACAGTGTCCTTAAATAGATTTAAATTTTATTAAATGAAGCCCCTCTAAATGGATTAAATGGTAGGAGAATGTCATAAATTGCATGGTGGCATAACTTCACATCTATGGATGTAAATCGACATTTTTAAGGCATAATGTCCATAGGGATTTACTCCATGAATTCCGTCAAATATCACATGAGTTGGAGTTGTCTCCCTTCAATGAGACCTTTCAAAAATATGTTGTCGTGTGGAGACAAAAACTCTAGGTTGAGGAGCATTATCAAGCTCGGGAACTCAAATCATAGTTTTTATGCATTGGCTTAAGATCGAGGACAAAGTCTCTAAGGAGATATTTTCCCTTCTCGATCTGACAGATGGTGGATTGAATCAAAGCTATCAAAGACACAAATTCTTGGCTCACTCAAACTTTTGGACATTCTCAAAGCCTTTGTGTCCCATTACCATGGGGTTTTTGCTACACAACCCTCCACTCCTAAGTGAAAGAAAGGTTTGACTCAATGTATGCATGTGGTATGTTCTTTCTAAAATTCAATGGGCGGTTTGTGACCCCTTGTTGTCTATCAATGCCTTAATGAAGCCACCATGTAGATGGCTATTGATAAAGCTCTAGGGATAGATGGATTCCCTTATGAATTCGGCCAAGTTTTTGGGATAGTGGACCAAACTTATATAGGGTTTACCTCAAATTTGTTCACACCAACTCACTTGGGAAAATGATCAATCAAACCAACATTAAATTTATCCCCAAATCTAGGGACCCCGAGCTTGTTATCAAATCAAGGCCAACCACACTCGCTTCATGTCTCCTACAAAATTTTGTGAAATTTCTCATCTTAAGAGTTGACTATATTCTTCCCATCATCATTTAACTAAGCAAACCGGGTTCATTCATAATCGATTCATTTTGGACAACATCATTGTCATTTGGGATGGCATGAAATTGGCTGAATTTGAAACCAATAGCAATGTTTGTGAAAATTGATTTTGAAAAATCCAATGATAGGATTGAATGGCGGTGATAGGATTATGATTGTTTGATTTCTTGTGTTCATTGTTTAGGTCTTGAGGCACATGAACAACCATTTTCCTATATCTTCGCCATTTATGTCCTTATTTAATAGGTTAGTAACATGTCCCTCCTTGTTTTTTAGGTCTTGGGTATATAGTCTAATATTTTAAAATAATTTAAAAATCCCTAAAAATCTTCATAAGTTTTTCTTACTCTCATTATCACTCGGTTTACCACTTGCATTGTTTTTTATAGTTCTCTACTTTAGAGTTATCATATCTAAAATGATCATAAAGGACTTTGGTCTTCATATCAGCATCTCACACTAATCAAGTTTGTGTATTCATTTGGTTAGGTTTACATATGGGGAACATAAGGAGTCTTCATACATCTACTCTAGACTATCGTCAAAATCATTCCTCCCACAATACTACCACACCGACAAGAATTCCTAAAAATAGGCTTGTATTATTTGTGCTTTCTTGTGACTATGAGGGCAACTTGTCGTGACAAAGTAAAAAAATTATGGATTACTACCATCTTTGTATATCACTACAATTTTATTTTAGAAAGGGATTAGGAAAAGTGTGGAGTGTTTGGGTCCTTAGATTTATGGAAATGCTTGAACAAGGAAAAGATATTTTGGGCTCGTTAGTGTGTCAACGTTTTGTGCATTTGTCTTCTTAAACTATGTCAAATTTTTCAAAGGGCCCTTGGTCTATTGGTGATGATGTTGGCTCTCATTGAGCCCACTAGGGATCAAGTCTTGTTGAGTGCAAGGCCTGAGACACCGACATGGAGAGTCAAACGGTTGAGGCAAGGATCGTGTCCTGGGTGATTTTGACGCGCTAATGCCCTTACTCGTAGAAATGATTAGTCAAGGTGATCATTGGTTTAGTTTCTTTTCTTACTTTACATTGTTGAATCTATATGTTCCTCCTAACTTAGGCAAAGATGTCATTAAACTATGTAATCCAATGCCCAATTCGTAACACCCTTAGAGGTGCTCAATCAAAAACTATGTCAAATTTATTCCTTTCTCATTTAGCTTGAGCTTGTAAAAATGAATTTCATCTCTTGTAATCCTTTATCTCGCTTCTCAACAATGACATTGATATTAGTGTATTTTTTCAATAAAACAAAATGTTAATTTTAAGCAAAGAATCAACAAGAAATTCATATTTTGACAAAAATTAGTCCCCTTTTTCATTTGCAATAAAATTGAAAGTTTGAAAAAATGAAAGAATCATTCAAACTCTATTACTAGTGGAATGAAAGATAATACAATATTTGTCAAACCTTCTTAATGCACCAACAAAGACTAATCAACTCCAAATATAAACCTACGATTTTGGAACAACTTATAATATATGGCAACCTAAAAGCACATCTAGATATGAAAAACACAAAAGAGAGTTAACAAGGATACAACTAGCAATTGCACATGAGTTGCAAATTACACCGGAGAGAATGACAATATCTTGTTTGTTGGAGTTGTGATTTTGAGTGAAATATATGCTTTTAAAAATTGTTTTAAGTTTTTTTTTGATGGAGAGGAGAGACAAATGTAATACAACTACAAAATTCGACGAAAACTACCTCCCATTTTATCGTGAAGGATGTCCATACCTTGCTCCAAAACTCTTATCTTACCTAAATGTTATGGGCATGCTTTGGATAAATTCCAAGTGAACCATTTTGATTTAATGAAATAGGAAGAGGATATAATCAACTTTTTCTTTAGCATCCAAAATATACACCTAACAAATCTCCATCAAGTACAACAATGAATGAAGGAAACAAAGATTAACATCTAATAGAACTAAACAAAGCCTGCAACAAGCAATAATGGAGAATATTATGATATTTCTTATAATTAATTTGATCTTGGGTCAATTAACTTGTAAATGTAAGTCCACACCAAAACACCAAATGGGGGTGCTTGATAAGACACTTACAAATTTGCATGACATATGATAGCCTCTCTTAAGCGGAGGTTGTAGACTTGCGTGGCATAGACATGCCAATTACGGAAATTATCTATTACCGTGTTCATCATAGTAATATTAACTACGCCTTATAGTTGTGGGTCTTAATTAGATGGAGACCTATTGCGTTGCAATGGCAATGACATAAAGTAATGATAAAATGTGAAGTTGATCTTGTTGGTGATGATAATGTTGATGATTAATGGCGGCCAAGTGAAAGCGTTGTGAGCAGACATGAAGCATATGCATTCTATGATAAGTGTGACAACTCAAGAGGGCCCTCGAGTTTGGAGTTCCATTCGCAGAAGCAACACCAGGTTAAAAAATATTGAAATGTCAGTGAAAGGATAAGATGGCACTGACGTTGTCGTGTGGGATCCGATTAACCATACAAAGAAAATTCGAGAATTCTTGATAACAATGAGCATCGTAGACATAGGCAATGATCACTTGGATTGTTTTCGCTTTTATTTGCATGGACAGTAGCGATCGCTTCACTCAGTCTAACCTCAAAATCCAACACATGCACACGCGGAATCTTATAGAACTTTCCAATTATACATCCACATTCTTCATTTTACCCTAACTTGTCTCCAATCTTTTTAACTTAGCACCGAAAATGTGAACAGAAAATGTCCCTTAATAAACATCCCAAAGCAGAAAATGTTTAGAAAAAAACATGCAACCAATGTGAGTAATAAAGCTTGGAAATTACCTAAAAAACAAAAAGTGAATGATTAATGTAGACACATTAAAAGACTTTATTTGCAACATCCTCCCAACCCATGAACCAATATTTGCGGCATCGGTTGTGCAACACCAATGCCACGATGCAGAGCAGGAAGATTTTTGGGCAAAATAGACGCGTGCTCGAGCCAATCGACCAATGAAACGGGTTACTCGATCGTTATAAGGTTGAACAGGACACAAGGTAAGAGAATGATTGGTGACGTTGAGCCTCAAAGGCGAGGATACAAAAACGAGCCCTTCAATCTGCGAACTTTGTTGAGTGTGAAAAAACAAACAGATGGACGAAACAATGTTGTCCATGGTTACGTATCCAACATGAAGTGATGACATAAATTATTGATTCCATCGTGCCATAAAATGCACTCAAATCCCAGAAAACGTGAAAAAATCAAGCAACAAATTTCATACGATTTCTAACCTTGGGTGGAAAATTGAAACATAGCAAATTCCAATGCAGAAACACTAAAACTTGAACTAAAAACCCTTGTCGTGCACATTATGCATGTTATATGTATACAATTTGAGGAACAATTTGACGATTCAGTACACTATGCGGCCAAACCAGTCACAATAACATATACAATTATACACGATTGATTGATTCTCCCATTTACCAGCAGCAGGCAAAAGGATCATGGCCCATCCACCGACATCGCCACTTATTATCCATCAACGAAGAGGAACCAATTTTTTTATGTTTTATGTTTCCAACAATTATTTATGTGTGTGTCTCCCTCTGGAAAATATCCTGCCGAATTTGACATTTTCCAAAGAGGGCTCTCTTCAAAGGAGACACCTTCCGTGTAATAACATCGTTAAAATACAATATAATAAAATAACATGATATATCAAAGGCTATATATACAAATATATATATTTTAAACATTATCTTATTTTTGTTAGAGATTCCGTTGGAGATTACATCAGCAGTTCTCTCGAAATTTCCGTGGAAGTATCTGTGTTGGTATCCCTCATCAGCATCTGGGGATTTTTCGGAAGAATTGGAGCGGGTTCCGTCTCCGAACATTTTATCAGGTCTCTGTCAAAACTTTTATAATTATGTTTGTTTAATGTGTTTTCGGGAATGGCCATGTTTTGGAATTACGTTGGTTTAATGATTTTTCGCTAATGGACCTGTTTCGGATTTCAGGAAGGCCGACGTTCTGAGGCCAGTGTGGATGGCAGTGTCCCAGGTGGTGATTATAATGGGAAACATAACAATGGTGGTGGGCATGCTGGGGTCTCTGTACATTGGTTCCATTGTAGTGGGCAGCTGCTATGGCGTTCGTCTCTCCATCTCTGTTCCGACCGCATCAGAGCTTTTCGGGTTGAAATACTACGGCCTGATATACAACTTCCTCATACTCAACTTGCCCATTGGCTCTTTCCTCTTCTCTGGTATTTTGGCTGGAATTTTTACGACATTGAGGTATCCAAAGGCGACAATAGAAATCTGTTGGAGAATGGAAAGACTTGCGTTGGAGGGCACTGCTACAGGTCTTGGAGGAGTTTGTATGTTGGTATTTGGACTGGATGTACTCCTCACATTTCGAATGAGGAAATTGTATTCAAGTCGAGGAAGGCCACGGAAACACAGAAGCTCAGTCATAAAACCGAGTCAATCCCCAGCTGCATGTTAAATTAGTAAATATTTTAGCCCATATTTTTGGGCCGGTTCAACATTACTTTGAAGAGCACATTTGGTGGGTGTCTGAGAATGAAATGAAATGAAAGATTTTAGGGACCTGCATGATACCTAATAGTCTAAGGGACGCAACCCTCAACTCTAAGATGTTTTCATATTTCTTTCCATGTTAGACTTCTTATAATGGATGTTGATGAAAAAACTTGAAACTTTTTAATCCTTGCTTCTTCAAAGAACTCATTCAGGGTGTCGACTTTTAGATTTCTTTCATACTCGATACGAATATTTTGCTACACTTGATTTTTAAATATAAACTAAAATGAAGTGTCAAGAAATGAAATGAAATGAAAGATTTTAATGACGTCCACAAGACTAAAGAGTCTATGGGACCACAAAACTGAGATTTTTAATCTAATTTCAGACTCCTTTCAATATCAGCTCTCTAGTTGTGAATCTTGAGAATGAAACCCACGGTCCCCTGAAGCTTTGTTCCTTTGAAGAGTTCCTCTAGTCCGTCCACCTTCAGGTTGTTTTTGTACTGGATACGAATATCATCATATGTTGAACACTCCATGACGAAATTTCATTCTGTCTCAATGACCCCTTTGCTGCAGAAAAGACAAATTCTCCTTTCCCAATCTTCCTTTGGAATAGTCCATCTACCAGTTTTGCATCAAAGATGGTGTGATCCGGTCCTTAACTATGCCACTAGAATCCTTGCTTTACCCTTGATAGTTGCCCCTAGATAAGCTTTTTCATCATGCTCCCCAATGGGATTGAATTCTCTGATATAATGTGCTTTCTTTCGACCAATCTGTCCCGATCCACATGGCAGTCCTGAACTTTTCTATCACATAATTTTTTATTTCCCTGTTGTTGTTAGGACACTCTTGCAAGTTGATGCCCCATTTGTTCATCCATTTATTATTCTGTTTCATCCAAGTTTTCTTTCTACGCTCCAGAGTATCGTCCACAACTATTTTGGGCCAGTGAAGATTGTCCATGCTTTCAACTTTTTTCAAATAGCTTATCATCCGAGATATTGCCGAAGCTTCCAACGAGGAAGTACCTACTTCAGCCAACAGGATCTCATAAGGAACAGTTGATTTGACTTTGAGAGTGCTTGTGATTAGATGTTTCTAGATTCTTTCTATCTGTCTCCACCTGTGATTTGACATGCTACTTCCCCAAACCTCGCAGCCATAGAGAACAACTAGAGTGACCAACAAACCAAAAAGGGTTTTCTTAGTTTTCCAGTCCCAAAGTTTAGCTTTCCTACACCTGTTTTGAAGTAGGTAAGATGCTTTCCAACCTCCCTGAATCCTTTTTGCTTTACAAGTCTCCCAACTAAGCTTGTGGTGAAAGTCAATCCCAAGATATTTGTATTCAGTGACTATTTCCAAAGGGCTCCCCTCAAAAAGAAAGTTAATTTGTCTCTCTTTCCTTTTCAAGGAGAAAATCATGATTTTTGTTTTGCTAGTGTTCACTTGCATCCCAACTTCTTGGCAGAAGAGCTCTAGTGCTTTTAGTTGTTCCCTCAATCCTTGGGTTGTTTTTGAAATTAGGATAAGATCGTCAGCATATAGGAGTAACTTCACCACGTAACTTGCTAACTGTATACCTCCTCCCTCAGTTTTATTTAACCATTCCTCAAGCTTGTCAATGTATAGACCAAATAAGGTGGGGGAAAGAGGGAAACCTTGCTTGACACCAATGTCACTTGCCAAAACATTCGGACATACCTTCTCTGGTTCTGATTTTAGCTCTAACCTGCTCATACAACCTATGAACTGTTGCTCTAAACTCATCTGGAATCCCAAGTTCCTCCATCCTGTTCCAAAGTTTTTTTCTGGGTACTGTGTCGAAAGCTTTCCTGAAATCAACAAAACAACAAAAAGCTTCTTCTCCTTGGGTGTCCCAAACCTTTTCAATCAAATGCCTAAGAGTGATGCAATGGTCAATTGTTGAGTGTTTAGGTCGGAATCCTGCTTGCCCTTTTGCTCTTTTACCCTCTCTTTCGGCCCAACTGCTGATTCTCCATTCTATCATGCCTCCAAAAAGTTTACCAAGAAGAGGATTGATCATAATGGTGCGATAATTAGATGGATTATTAATGTCACCACTTTTAAATAAAGGAATAACAACGCTAGTTGTCCACTCTGTCGGAAAGCCATTCTGATTGACATTATTGAATATTTTTCTGATGTGTGGTGTGAGGACCTCAACCCCCCATTTTAGAAATTCAGCCTGTAGACCATCGATGTCTTGTGCTTTACCACTTGCTAGATTCTTTATGCCCTGCTTGATGTCTTCTGTCGAAAAAAGCTCAAACGAAGTCTTGATTATGGGAGGAATATCTTTTTGTTGGGAACGCTCATATAGGGTCCTTGCATATTCTAACCAATGAGCACCTGTGATATTATTTTCTATGTATTTTTTCTTTTGTTGTAACTCCCTCCAAAAACCTTTGGGGTTGTGTTTTCCAAGAGAAATTAATTTTGTCCTTCTCTTGCTCACATAGCTTTCTTTTTTGTGTTGTACCAGTCTCTCATAAGTCTTTTTATTTTCTTTGTTCATCTCACTTTTCTTCAAAGCTCTCTTGGCAGCTTTACACTCTTCATCATACCACGGGTTTGCTTTGGAAAAGTATTTGCCGCTCCTTTCTAGGCTTAGATCTTTCACAAGCACTTAGAGCCTTTTGGATTAAAGATATCAGCAGATTACTACGTACATAACCACTCATTCCCTTAGGTGTCGTGTTCTCTATATCCTTCCTCATTATCTGAAATTGTTGTTTAAGGGCTGCAACAAAGATTTCCTGATTTTCTTTATTTAGAATGATTTTTCCTTGTTTTTGAGATGCCTTTTGCATGTGATGAACTGATTTCTTTGTTGCTGATTTAAGACTGTCCCGAGCTTTACCAAGAGAGGACTATGATCTGATTTTAGTTCGATAGGACAATCTCCAATTTCAAATTCAAGAAGCCTGGAGATAGAACTTTGAGAACATATTACATAGTCTACTACACTTTGACCATTGTATGTTTTACAAGTGATATTTCCTGATCTGGGCCAAGCCCTCATGCCATTACAAATGACCATGTTGTATAAGCTACATAGGCCTAGAAGCTCAACCCCAAAGTGAGTCACCCCTCCATTACCGTCTTGAGATAATCTTTCCCAAAGCTTGTTCTCCTCTTCCTTAAGCCATAACGGATTGTCTTCACCTCCTTCTAAGTTGATCAACTGAAGAGATTGATTATTTGTGACCCTCGCATTGAAATCACCCAAAAAATTATTTCTCCAGATGTACTGAAAACAGAAATGTCTTTTTTTATTGAAGCGTATGGATCTTCGCTATCTAGTTTTCTTCTCTTATATGTCTTTGAACCTTTCGGTGCAAAGTAACAGGCAGCCAATCTGATTGTTGTCTTGCCATCTGTTATTTTTAGCCATATGTATTGCTTATTTGGATCTTCTTTTTCAACTTTGACATTTTCAAGCCATATTTCCTTGATTAACACTGTGATTCCGCCGTGACCTTTCCCTGTTTCATTCCCTTCGTTCCAAACTGAAATTTTCTTGTAGCCTTCAAACTCTGGAACCTTGCAACCTTCGTGCTCATGTGTTTCCGTAAGAATAATAATATCTTTCCCTTCTGCTATGGGCCCCAAACCCGGTCCTCTTCTCCATGGATATCCTCTGCAATTCCAGCTTACTATGTGCATGAATTCCCGTGGGGCCCCTAATTCCTATTTCTTGTTTGATAAATGATCGCTGATTTGGGCTTTCCCATTTCTCATCTGTGCCCATTTTCCTGCTTCCCTTGCTTTTCTCACTTTCTCCCATTCTTTCCTTCGATCTTCTTGTTGAGCGAATGTCAAATCCTCATCTAGATATATGTGTGTGCCTCTAAGAAGTCCCCTATTTTTTAGAATAGTATGTTTGTCTTCTATTTTTCTCATGACAACTCGCACATGGTGGTCCTTTCCTCCCTCTATTCTCCTGCCAATCTTGTTTGCTTGTTGTATGTAGCCTGTCCACTTCAATTTGTCTTTAAGAAAGTCTCTTGCCAATATGTCAGTTCTCTCTTTTTCACCAAAATCTTTTAGACCCTTGATAATAAAATTTACTGCTCTGTCTTGTTGATCTTTCTCTTCTTTTATCTGTGTTTTGATGTGTTTCTCCATGACTTGCCTTTGTTCATTTGATGATCCACTTACTAATTGTGACCAAGTTTTGGCTTCTTCTATCCGATCCTTTAGTTGATTTTCTTTTATTTCCATGTCTTTAATTGCTGATTGGATCTCATTTATCTGTATTGTTTCCTTCCCTTTTACCATTTCAGGGCTTTTTTCTCCCCCTGTTTTCATATGTCCTAGATCTTGTTTTAGCATGGTTAACTCTTGTTGCCCTCTTTCCATGAGGTTTTGGAGATTTAGTACCTGTTCTTTGAGAATTTTATTTTCTCTTTCCAACTTGTATCTAACTTCTGTAAGTTCTTTCCTCTCACTGTTTTCTTGCAATCTCTGATTTTCTAAAATTCCAAGCCTTTCTTTCATGTTCATGAGCTCATTCACATACAGTTCTGAAGACCACAATAGAGGGGTTGAAGTAGGACTGTATAGGTATTTAGGATCCTGGACTGCGTCCTCTCGTTCTTCTTTGTATGTTGCAGTTTTGTCTCTTTGTTCAGCTTTGACTCCTTTTTACTATCCTTCTGACTTGATTGTTTTCCTTCCATTTTATATTCTCTGAAAAAGAAGTTCTCTTTGTTGTTTGTTGTCTTCGGTAAAATCAAAGTGAGGTTTTTCTTCTGGGTTCTTCTTAGTTTTTGGCTTGCCTACGTCGTAAGATCCCTTTGTACTGTTTTGCATTCACAAAAACCAACTTTTTAGTTGTACTGCTTTGTATGATTTTGAGAGATTTCTACATTTCCCAAAATTTTGTTTTCTATTGCTGTATGTGTTTCCAAAAAGTAGATCTTTGTAGTGCCATATTTGGGTTATCTTTGAAACCCTCATGTTTAAGCATGGTTTGCATGCCTTGTTGAAACCAGATTTGACAAATAAATATAAAGAATGGTGTAGAGAATGAGGGGGTTTGGTGGGTCTACCTGAGAAACTGCTGTATTGTTCTTTCCCCTGGTGTCAAATCTTGTCTGCCCTAGTGAACTAAACGCTAAAACCATCCTCTAAGAATATTAAAATAAATTTGGTGGGTCTACCTGGCTTGTCGGGCTGTGCCCTAGCTCCTAAGAAAAATGCTGAAGCGGGGCCCACGTTTCTGTTTCTATTGTTTATTTGATCCGCTGGCTCCACTCGCTCAATCCTCTCTCTGATGCACGGTCCTCCTACGTTCATGTTCCCGTTGTTGTCCTCCCGCGTTGTTGTCCTCCTATTGTTCCTTTGATTGCTTTTATTTTTAGTGTTAAAGAACTTGATGAAATGTAAGTTAATAAGGACAATCAATTTTGAATCTATTTATGTGTTTTGTTCATTGTTTTGGGCCTGGTAATTAGACAATGTTTAAAAACGAGCAAGCCTTCATCAAAGGTCATTAAATATTTTTTTTTCAATTGCGGGTAATGGGAAAAAACTTTTGTAAAGTGTAGTAGCGCAAAAACCAAAATGCATCTCTCCTCATTACTCGAGAGGTGTTCGACGTGAGTGAAAAAAGAGTGTAATGACGTGCGTTGATTGGAGAAACCCTTTATTTGGACTAATGCATTTAATGGTTAAAATAATATGTATAATTTTATAATGTCGGTAAAATATTTAATTTAGTTTTAACTTTTACATGTATAGGGTAAATAATTTTTTATATTTGTACAATTTATGTTAAGATATTTTTAAATGTATTTTATGGGGGTAAATTATAGATGCATCAATTCAGGTTAGTTTTTGAATCTAAGCTTACATATTTTAGATGTATTTCAAGGTAAAATATTTAGGTTAGTTTTTACTTATATAGAATTTATGCTAAGATATTAAGATATTTTAGATGTATTTAATAATTTTTTTATATTTATAATTAAAATTTTAAATATATTTAGTTCATAAAAACATTAAAAATAACAAACAAATATTCACATGAACTAATTTAATAAATAACTAGCATAGATATCTTAAATACATCTATCTAAAAGATACCGAGAGATATCAATCTAGAGCCGCCTATCTAAAAAAATCCACCCGAATTTAAGAATACTATTTTTCACAACTTTAGTAAATTCGGCTTTGGCTTATTATTGAAAGGATCTCCTATAAATTGTTATAGAGCTTCCAATTTGGCACATTTTGGTGAGATGTCCTTCAAAATTTATGGATATTAAATTTTCCATTGACGGTTGCATTCTCATAAATACTAACACAAAGACCTTAAGATTTCAAAGACTTTGATCATGCCCACAAATGACGAGTCTATTCTCAATTATACAGAAAGAGAATGCGAAAGGCAGATTCTTCATAGATGATTCAACACTCCACCGGGTAAACTTCATTTCACTTTGAATATTTTTCCTGGCACGCTTATAAAATCCACCATTTTCCCCTTTCCACCAATTTATTCTCACTCATTCATAGTGAGATTACCACCATCTTACGTTGTCTTCTTTCAATTACAATAGTATTAGAAATTAGCAAAATCTATCGTGCTCCACTGTAACATAAAATTCCCATTACAACAAAGATTAGAAATTAGCAGCAATTTTCGTGCTCCACTTTGAAACATAAAATTCTCGTTTAAGTTGTTAAAAGCTTACACCTTATTGTCAGAACACACTCTGAAATTTGAAGAAAATAAAAAAGGAAAATAGCATACTATGGTTTTTGCTATTATATTCACATTCTATTCTTCTCAACTTGATTTTTACTATCTCACCCACATGTAATTTTATAGCTTCTTTAGTAAAATGTAAATGTTGCAAGAAATCCTATCTTATCCTTGTCACAGGTGATGTAAATAAACTATATACAAGTTTGTAAATTTGGTGTTTTAAGCAAACTGTAATAAGATATGACACGCTCCGGATGGAGCAGTGGCGTACGCATCTGCAACTAGAGGTTGGCAACCGGTGCATGGGAAACATGCATGAAGCTTTGAATAAGCTATCATGTGGTTTAAAAGATGGGCGATCTAGAACATAGAACGGTGTCCGAGTTGGAAATAGATCTGCCTAAGGTATTGTTGGAATGCAAGAAGTATAGTGGTGACTTATTGTGCAACATGCAGCGTGTGAATTTTGTTTGTCAAGCAAGGATGTATGGAATTTGTTTCTTGATAGATAGTATTTTCTTTCCATGGAGAAACAATGAAAATGCTCGAGTGTTTTTTTATAGCTTTAAAGATTCCTAATAAAATGGGTTAAGTTGTTTATACACGTAATACAACTCATGAATTCCATAATCATAACAAGAAGTTATCAAGACATTCTTTTCAAGCGATAAAAGAGCAAAATGACAACTTTGAAGGATACCACCATTGCCCGCATCTAAAGACCAAAAGAAAGATCCAAAAATTGTTGGATTCACAATAAAGGAAGTAAGAAATGTCACTCTGCTATTGATTTCTAGCAATGTCTCTATGTTTTGAGCTAGATTCAAGGAGGAATTTTCAGTTGTAAAGAATGTATTTTAGTCGAGTAAAGTGGATAGAAATTAATTTTCAACGTTTGATGCAAGTGAATATCGGTTTCCTAGTTATTCCCATCTTCAAGAATTCGAACAAACTTATAAGTGGGAAATTGATTTTGATTCACTTTTATCTATGCACTCCTTTAACATTCTCCATCTATATTATTTGTTCATATTGATTCAGGTAATTAGCACATTTAGCCCAAACTATGTCGTACATCAAACTCTTGTGTCCATTTATATAATCATCTAATTATTATTTACAATACAATACTTTGTTAGTAGTCTTGACTGAAATTTAGTTACCTATTTGATTTCTTGCAAAACCATCCAATACAAACATCGGTTCCCAAGCACATTACATGAGTGATAAACCAATATAGATAAGGGTCAATTTTAAAATTATTATAGCTGCCTTCAACACCCCAACCGTAGTTAGATCTAAAGGATGAAGTTAGATCACATTGCAAGTACTGAGACTTTGAAATTGCATCTTCATCATGATTAATGGATTGGTTCTTCATTACTCAAGAATGCATTCCTTCTATAGAGTTTATTCATCTTAATTTAGATAGTTTGTATGATGTTATACAAACTCGTATATAGAATTAGAGATGAGTAAATTATTGCCACTCACAATACATTGCAGAGGTAAAAGACAAAGTGATGACCATAATCCTTAATGCTTGAGTAATTAATATTGGAGCTTGGGATTTTAGTTGTACCATGTAAAAACTCATGTAAACTGTTGAAATGAATGACTCAAATAAAGAATATGTGAATAAATACATTCAAAATGGAATATTATCATTAAAAAACTTTAAAGCACAACTTCATAGTTGAGTTATACATTGTGATTGTTGATAGAACAACTAAGTCCATTGGAAACAAAAAATAAGAATATAGGTGTTATAGAGGTTTGGTAATCTATGTCTACAGGGCCAAATTAAGGGTTATGAGTGCCATAGACAGTATTTGGAACTAACGCCCCCTATTAATTTAAATATTATTCTATAGTGGACAAAATAATTAATTGTAACCAAATATTGGATTACTTGGCATGCAATCCTGTACCATTCAAGAAAAACTCTCCGAGTTAAAAATTTCCTTGTTGTCACTACATAAATTCCCCGACCAATTTCTCTAACATATAGTTTATTGTAATACTTCTATCCTCATATCTTCTATTGGGGTTACCCCTTCACCAAGAGAGATCATATTGTCAAACATATTTAACTAGCAATCGCACCAAAGTGGTGCAATGGAGACACCGATAGGGATTAACGGAAGGAAATTGTTTAGCAAAAGGGTGAAAAATATGAGGGGATGGGTTTGGGTTGATGATGTGCAATGTTTGAAGAAAGTGAAAGAGAGGAGAAACAACGAAAAGATGGAAAACACAATTGTGGAGCAATAATTTTAGGGTCGGCGTAACCCTAGTTGAATCTTGTAGTTCCATTGTAGGGTTAGGGTAACCCTAGTTGAGTCTTGTAGTTCCATTGGATGGTTAGGGCAACCTTAGTTGAGTCTTGATTCCTTCAGAGGGTTAGGGTTTAAGGCAGGGGTTAAATTTGATGGCAACTTGTGCTTGTCCAACATTTTTTGTGTGACGGTAATTTTTAATATTGCCCTTCAAAATTACAAATTTGTTTTATTCATACTAACTATTTTATATGTATCTAATTATTTGAAATATAGATTAATATAATTTACATACAAATATATATTAAAAAAATGATGGTCACATTTTAAATTTACAAGTATTTTACGTCTAAAATGACGAAAAACGTCTAAACGGCCGTCACATTTTACCCCTGGTTTAAGTGACGCCTAAATTTAGGGCGAGCAAATGGCAGTGAAGCAGAATGCAACGACCGCTTCAAACAAGGTATTATTAATCTTTCTTGTTTGAACAATATATAGAACATTCGAAGAGTACAATTTCATCAAAGAAAAACATCCGCAATATCCTGTGACCGCGTGCATCGTTGACAAAAAAACAATCATTTTTTTTTGGAGAGCTTCCGCCTCATAATCTACTAAATAATGACACCATAAAACACGAATTTAAATTCAAACTATTTAAATAAATATTTATTTTTTAAATACACACAACTCTATAAAAACCTAAAGTAATTACGCCGAAAGGCGTGTTCTCTATGAGGAAGCCTGGACCCTTCTGACATGCGTCAGAGGTATCGATGATCAGAATATGTTGGTCGACGAAGCACGACCAATCCTCCGCTGTACACGTGTCATGAAATTACTTTTGTCTTACTTTTGTCAGGGAGAGAGATCGACGATCGCTTCTGTCAGGGTGAATAAATAACATTAACCGCAGCTAAAAATTAACTATACCATGGTCAAAGAGGTGAGTTAGGGCTTCTCGAACCCTAAACTGAAAAAATCTCCGCCATTTTTGTCTTTGTTACATTCTGATTTTTGGGTGAAGTTTTTGGAAACCTCAGCTAGAAGGAAAACTTTGTGAAATTTTGGTATGGCCACCATAGTCGATTATTTTCTGGGCAAATTTTTGATTCTATGGCTTTGCATTTCTTTCTACACAGGATCTAGTTCAAGCTCCCTAGAGGGTTTACTGGTTATTGCTTGCAACCACCGGGTTTCGAATCTCTATACTTTCCCATCCGCCATTATTAAAGTTAAAGCCTCTGGTTTTTATGCCATTTCATGAATATGGAGTTATATATTCACTTCATAGCTCTATTTGTTATATTTTGCATTCTGGGGTTTTAGATTTTGCTACTATGCATCGTTTTCTTTAGCCTTTGGCCTTACTTTTTGTGGGTTCATGCCATACTTATTTGATTTCCTCACGATGCTCTATATACTTGTAGCCATGGTTCTGGTGTTTTTGCCATCGAGCTTGTGGGATTTGCTTCATTTCTGGTATGCGCTTCATTGCCATCTGTGGGCTCGTGGATATATTTGTTGTTTTGTGTTGGTATAGCCATTGTTTGGAGCTCATGCTTTGGGGACCCATTTCGCCATTTCCCACTGAAAACCTCGCACTTCGGCATTTGTTTAATCATATGGATTTTTATACTGTATTCACGTGAAGGCAAGGTGTTTGGGTGTTTGTTGCAGGGCTATATATCAGGCGTGGACATTAGAAGTATTATTTTTATTTGGATTTCATGCATGGGCGTAAGGCTACAGAATTTCAAAACTCGCAGAGTATGGTCGTCATGTTTCTATCTACGGATATGAACCCAAAACAATTATTTTTGCAGGGTTTTGTGGAAATCCGTAGTTTATAATACATTCTTTTGAAACAAACCTTGGTTTCGGTATCTGGTAGTAGATTTAATGCTTATCCTTTGAATGCATCTTTTTTTGTGCTAGTTGGTTGCGAGAAGCATAAGGGGAGCGTTGTGTTTTGGAGTTAATTGGTGATATACGTTCTTGTTTTGGAAGCAAAAAACATACTTTTTGTGGTGTATATTTCAGTCTCGTTACTAAAATTATTATGCATTTGCTAGTTACCATGTTAACATTTTCCTGAATTGTATGGCCATCGGTCCCTGTTATGCTTTTATTTGGATCTTTCTCTATTTCTATCTTTTTCAGTACCGACATAATTTCAATGATATGGAGTTTCACTTGTGGCCAACTTTCTTTTGGCGGTCCCATAACTGGAGCACTTTGTTTTTCGTAAGCTCAACTTTTAAAGAAATTATTGGCTTCTCTAGAGCTTTTAAGGTACAAGTGTATTGCAGTATTATTTGTTTGGCGAGTTTGTTTACCACAAGGCCTATTAGCCTTTAGTCTACACACATGATGCCATGTAACTCCATCCCCTATTTAAACATTAACATAATTCAGTCCTTGCACCTCTTGAGCACCTCTTATATTTAGCAGCATCCCACATTGACCTGCAGTAATCCTTTTCAAGTAACTCAAGCATACAAGACAACTACTGAAGCTCCGACTCACCAATCTATTCCATTTCAAAATTTACAAGTTTTCAACTCAATATGTTTGACTGTTGTTACCAGTCTCAAGTACATTATAATTATATTTTACACATATCCAAGATGGACACATTCAAGACCAGGACTAGAATCTCCAATATAATTCGAACGTGGAAATAAGATTTAGAGGATCAATGAAAATTATTTGAAGGCTACCGAAGGGATTCTCATAATTACTTTCTCCACTATTTTTCAAAGCCACTTCCCTAATTAGAGGGCAATGCTATTAAACCACATGTTTGAGCTTCATGTTTTCCTAAGAAATTCTTACAATAACTCCCTCTAATTAGCACTTCATCTTCATTACTTCTTTCTGTTAAGGTTTATTTTTTCAAATTGTGTAACACTCCAAGAAAAATATAACCAATAGTTGCAAATTTTGACATACAGATAGCTGAAATTAGAAATTAATTTGTCTCAAACTGGTATTTTCCAATGGTTAATAACTTTCAAGAAACTAATTTTCTAAATTTTTCATTAAAGAAAGAGTTCATTTTAGGTAAAGAAGAACAACATGCCTACACTATTCATTTCCACAATTTTATGAGACATCAATCTAGGCCAAAACTATCGCATGTATCATCTGGTAAGGGATTCCTTTCACACTTCTTTACTATGGAAAACGGACCAATTGATGCCCTTTTGGTCAGAACACATAATGGTTGGGTATTACCAAGTATTATTGTGTGCTTCACAGGTAATGCGCGAACACATCCACAAAATCATCACCCTGCTTATGTCACATACAAGTTGGGAGTGTGCAAACAGAGGTTATGAACTCTAGCTGTACATCTACAAACCGAATTTATTTGATAATTTCAAAGGCTTTTTCCACAAACCCTTTGTGTGCATATCTTGTAGTCGTTGGAATCGTAAGACCACATCTCTTTGAGGCATTTTGTGTGACAGATTAACATGCAAGGAACTGAATCCTTAAGTAATAGTTACTACAAGTGATGACATGAAAGATGGATGGAAATACAAAACCTAGAACACAACCAACACAACTATCTAGCCAACAGAGAACTTTATTTGTGAACTTGTCTAAAATAGTATTCTGAATAGTGACATATGGAAATAGTCCACTTTCAAATATCATTTTATGGATATGCATACTCTGTTAAAAAATTCCCTTTTTTGTACACATTTTACTTACATTTCTATCGCGACATTCTCAACTACTTTTGACAAAAAAAAATTGATTGTTGTTAAAATGGGGTTGTGCATTAATCAAGGTATAACCAGTAACTGAGAAAAGGACATTTCATTGTGGATAAGGAGTGACACTCATTTATACACAGGATTTGAGTGTAGTAGAAATTCACTTTTCTTGTGCAATATCTCTTCTGCAGGGCCTCAAATTTGACCCCCTTTAATTGAGAACGAGAACACACCTCATTGTAAATAGCCACGAGCTTGTGAGAAAGAGATTTACCTCGTTTTCATACGTCATTTACCTTTTCCTCTTCAAACCAAAGTCTTAAAATTTCTATTCGCATGCCAATACTGATTTCCACACTGAGTCAACAGAGCGATATGGTGAGGGTTTCTTATACATTGTTTCACCAAATGTAATTTTATAGACACGATTATAATACATGATGGATTATGATGGAGCGTTTAACATACACCGAGACCTTAAAATATATTCACATGGAATTACTTGTAGTAATTTGAGTTCAATTCCTATCTTTTTGTTGGATATTCCAAAATATTTTGATAAAAAATATGTGTAGGCATTTGGAATTAATTATTTGAAAAGATAAGTTTGTATACTATATACATTGCATCTTTAGAGTGCTAATATTTATGAAAACATTTCAACAGTGCAAAAAATCAGATTGAAGACAAATACTTATTAATTTTATGTCTTGTTAAAGTGGAAAAAGTTTGTCATTGACTTGTACAAATCCATTATGAGTGTTACGCCGACCGGTAAATATAATCCTAACAAGAAAATATGATGAAGATGAAATAACAAAATCTAATGAATATGTATACTTCAATAAATCTAAAGTAGCGGAAGTTTCAACATACACCAACCTAAATCAACAATTAATTTGTTTCTGATTGTTATTTTTGAATGGTTAATAACTTTCATCAGACTATTCTTTTACATTGCATTTTCTATCATTAAAGAAGAATACATCCATATCATTTTCCAAAACTAATAATTATCCCTTAGTAAATATAAGAATTCCGTTGATATTTGCATGTTATCTCCACCGGACCAAGATACTTATTGTGAGTTTTAAGCTCTTGGGTAGTAATTGTAGGCCATACATACCAAATATGTTGTCAACTTCTATTACTGTGTGAATTGATTAACACAAACATGCGATTTTGTACTGACAACCACAAATATAGTTTTTTTTATCATCTAATTTTTTGCATTATATTGTTTAGAGAGGAGAGAAATTGGCTCTGTGAGAATCTTAACGAACAACTTCTTCATTGGATGTGAGTATAAATTTACAGTCAATTTTTGGCATGGACTTTTCAATTTTATTTTCTTGACTACAAAAGTTAGCCAATAAAATTTTTCATGCTTTTATAACATAATATATCTGTGACTTCATTTCAAATAGTTGACACTAGAGTAATTACAATTCGGCCAACTAAGGAAAAGAGGATATAACACACTTATTTTCATAGAGTTACTAAAATGTTTCCCTCCAAAAATATGCCCAAACTTACACATAGGATCACATGTTATGAATGATACGAGATCATTTTTGTTCAACATGAATCTAATGTGAATTATATAAAATTAGCAAAAATCAATATTTTCTATGGGAGTTTATTGCTCATCCCATCTCGTCCCGTCCCCTCAATATTTTCTATGGGAGTTTATTGCTCATCCCATCTATCACATTTTCAGCCATTACATCATTTTATTCTTTGTGAGATGGAAATTTATTTATTCTATACATCCATAGACCTTCTAATTTTAAAGCTATGTTACTCTTGGAAGCTTATAATAGAGTTTAATAGCCAACACTTATGTGCTTGTAAGGCTTACTAAAGCCCGAATTTAACAATATTGCATATGATACTAAACCTATGATACTTATCAACCTTCCATTGGAGGGCTTCGTTCAGTCCAATATGCTTCCATGAAAATTGTGTTTTTGACTTGTTGTTGTTGTTGTTGGAATTGAGATATAGAAAGATGTTCCTACTGCTACTAAAATTGAAAGACAGAGAATTCATTGACATTTGTTGACTTAAACAAGATGATTGAAAGTTAGAATCTAGAAACAAAAACCTACTTACATCTTGTTCATGAATACCCATTTATATAGAACATTTAATTTAACAATACAATGTCAAAGAGTACATCCTCTCTTAGAGGCCTGTAGAAATACATAGAGAGTATGTCGTCAATTTCTATTATTGTATAAATTGAAAATGCCATATTTATTTTATTCTCCTTCCAACCTCTGGCTCACTACTAATAAAACCAATTAAGCCCCGAAAAAGTGCACATAACAGTGCAACTTATAAAAAAGAAGTCCACATGCCCGTTCCGGACCATGGCACCCGCCCGCCAAATACAAGCCTGCCAGAGCTTTACCTCATCTTCATATGCCATTTATCTTTTCCTCTTCGAATAAAGGTATGCAAATTCCTTATGGCATGCCGATACATGTTTCCAAATTGAGTCAACAGAGGGAGGTGGTGACGATGCCTCTGTTGGGTTACGATTTAAATTTTCAAAGATTTTTGACAGGGCATCGTCTTCGTCATTTAGAGTTATATCTGTAAAAAAACTCCTTGGATTTCCTTGGGGGAAACGATTACATCACTAGATTGTGTTGTTAATGCATTGATGGTTTGCATGGACACTTTGAACTTCCCCTCGGACCCTATGCCCTAAAATCTCATGCTTTTACAAATGGCTAAAGGGGCGACGAACTTGCAGAAAAAAGATTAATTTAGGGAAAGATAATGAAGAGCAAGCCATAAAGAAAATTACTTGATCACTATCGCATCTAAGGCCTATTTAAAGGTGAGCTCCAGGAAACCGATTTCTGAACATCCCAAATCCACCTTGAACCTGAGCACGCACATGTTAAGGAAAGAGAAACGAACAAGAAGATGTTTGAGGTGGATCCGTGAGGCAAATCAAGAGGCATCTGAGAGCAGCACTAACAATGTTCCATTAATGGATTGGTGGAGGGTGCAACTGATGTGGGTCTTAAAGGCATGGGAGTGCATAACACAACTCATGATCTTTACAGTGCACTTCCGATTTGGCATGTCTCGTGTTCATTATGTCATCGCCCAGTGAACGTCGAAGATGAATTTGTAATAAATGCCTTTTGGGTAGTTGCAAAGCATGGCTTTCGAGTGGACTCATATTTTGGGATCTGCGGTGACCACGAAACTAATTTTTCCTTCCATGGGGGCCTAAATTGTAGTGTGCAATACAAAGAAAACAGAGAAAAAGGAGGACGAGACGGGTCCGAGCGATGCAAATAAGAAAATCAGGCCAGAAATTAAATAAACTAATTCTTTGTTTTGCACTTTCCAACTTCAAATATCATACTCCTTTGTTGTTTGTTTCAATTTCCTTTTCCACTAACCAATTTTTCACTTTCGGCGTTAACATCGCACACCTCACGTGCGATTGCTAGTTAAATACACACAACTGTATCAAAACCTCAAGTACTACATATTTATCGAAATATACATATTAAAATGAGAGACATGAAGGGAGTGATGACATCAAAAATTGTGGAAGATTGGAAATGTCAACAATACACCGCAATACTTAAACTACTAATCAAAACTCGGGACTCATTTTTATAAAATTTGGCCATTAATAGTTAAGCGAAGAAAACAGTAGATGTCAATTTCGGGGAAAGGCATGAGTGTGTAGATCTTAATCGAAACCGCCTCTGTATTGATGTTGTCAGGGCAGAGCAAATTAACGCATAATCTTGACAAATGGGAGAGGCACCTCATCTGCCTGACATGCTCAAAGCAAAATCCACACCCTCCTTTGTAGCGTACATCGACGCGTTGTGCGAACAATGCACACTTTGTGGATTTCGTGGTAAGTTGCAGGTCTAGAGTCCCGACATTGCGTGCCGGGTGGCTTATTAGATAATACACCAACACCTCTCAAAATCAGTTGTATCGGTCACATTAAAATGATACACCCGCATTGGTAAAGTCCTACAAGCAAGCCTACGCCAACACAACCATGAAACAAATTGATATCTTGTCTAAGCTCAAGAAATTAATGTTGGGAAGGCATTGTAAAAACAACAAGGTAGAAGAAGAAGAAATAAACAATAAGCGCGAGGAGGGAAAATTATGGTATCCTTCTCTGGGACAAATTGAACATCATAATTCTAATTCTTACGATGTTAAATTTGACAACGTTTATGTGAAGGAAGGAGAAATGATGCCTAAATCTAAGTCTTTTATGTTGGAGGTCATTCCAAGTACATGTGAGATATTTGAGCCGAGTAAACCTCTCACCGCATGATAGAACGATCTAATGTGAATCTCTCACAATTGATCTCGGGGTTGACATAGACGTCAACACACTCTGACGAAGATAGCTTGTTGTTTATGTGTTCAAAATTGCATCTGTTTTAACCGCGACCTCTCCTACCCGAAGAATGTAACTATTCGGTGATTGACTGCAAAAGACAATATTATGTCTCCGTAATTTCTCCTAGAGATCGCGGGTTCAAGTCAAAGGAGCCAACGTCTCCCAAATTCAACTATATCGATCACATTAAAATGAAACCCCCGCATGGGATGAAGCCTTGGAAGAAAATTTGCGCTAACATAGCCGTTAGAGAAAGTGGTAATCGGCACTAAGTTTGAGAAATTAATTATGGGAGGCATCATAAAAACAAGGTAGAAGAGGAAGAAAAACAATAAGCGCGAGGATGGAAAATAAGGGTATCCTTCTCTAGGGAAAATCAAACGCCACACTTATGATTTTTACGACGCTAAATTTGACAACGCTTATGTGGAGGAAGGGCCAATCGTGGCCAAATTTGAGTCTTTTATGTTGGAGGCAGTTCCAGTACAGGCGAGAGGTTTGAGCCAAGAAAACCTCTCACCACATGATGAAGGCTCTAATGTCGATCTCTCATAGTTGATCAAGGGGATGATAAATAGGGAGAATGACTCTCAAAAATCTATAAAGATTCACTGTAAATTCGTGTTAATTATAAAGTAAATTAAGTGTTAGCCAAGATTATTTTGTTTAGTCTCCCGAACACTTATAATAAAGATTGTAAAATTGTTGACACCCTCTCACTTATATAATTTGAAAGTGTTTCAATTTATTTGTTCACCATTAAAAACATGAATATTTTCCACGTAATTTCAACATAATATCTATTCCTCAGTGGCAATGGAGTCTTATATACATCTATCGAGCTCATTGCATTTTTGGGGATTGCAATAGTTGGAAGGATGTACCAATTTTTTGAGCATGCCCATTTCTCTATATCAATGTAGTTATTTGTCTTCTGAGGTTCCTTGTCTCATATCGAGTTGCTATCTCTAGCCTCTGCAGATTCATCTACGTCTTCCCACAATGAATTTTCTCCAGATTTCCACGACCTCTGTGTCATGTTATTCACAGATAATTCATTCTCACATTGGCTCCTCCTTTCTTCTTTCCTTCCCTAAGCACTTCTCCACCCTCTAACACCATTTTCTACACCCATCTTCCTTTCCGATTATTCCTCTCCACCCACTTTCGCTTCTTCACTATATCCCTTTCGGCATTCACATCATACGTTTCACGTCGATTGATGGTAAACTAACCCAAACACACAAACGCGTGAAAACTTTAAAGTTTCAAGTTTATACAAATCACGCTTTGGAGTTAAAAATAAAAGTTTTACCCACTTTAGGGTTCCTTATTGACTCTGTCACGTTGGGAAGTTTATTCATGAACCGAGTTGTGAATAGCCGCCACAGAGGAAGAATGGTGCAGATGAGTTACAATGGATTGTGTTGGGCAAAGGATCCTAAGGACGATGCAACAAAGCGGGGGCCGAGTTAACGCCAAGCATGGAGCTTGGGAAATGTCAACCGTGGCGATCGGTTATCATTGAGGGTAATGCAACTCGCGCAGGAATAAGATCGAGCTCGATGTGAGCCATTGGATTGAGGTGCAAAAGTCTCAAATAGACACGTCGAGATCTAATAGATGTTGAATGGTTGTTGTGTAATAGATGTTGAGCCCGGTAGAGGATTGATGCGTATTTAAGGCCGAGTCGTGGTCACAATTCGATGCTTAAGACACGGCCAAGAACCCAATGTATAGAACTAGCGCAATGCTTTTGCAATGCAATGTATGGCCTTGCTTGTTAACGAGTGATTTAATTGGTAAAAATGTAGATCCGGGGTGTAGGGTCGATCAAACCCTCAAGCAGAGAACTACAACTTTCAAATCCTTCAAACTCTTATGTAGTATTTTTCCTCCTCAAACAAATCTTTACTTGTAAATACAACTCACCAACAATAAAAACAACCGATTGTCGGAAGAGATTGAGTTGGAGGTTGAATGAGCTTGCCAATAAACTTGCAAAAGGAGCCAAGTTTGCCAAACAATTGTAAACCTTCATTTCACAAACTAAGATCTACAAACTAAAACATTCAAACCCTCAAATGGAAATCCTACAAATGTGGAGTTGCGCCCAAACAGAGACTGTGGTTGTTCTTTGAAGATACATTTTCATCATCATTCTCTTTTTTTCCTCTTGAAGATCTACAAAAACCTAAGAAACATACAAAAAATTGGAAAAACGCCATATTTGATCAGTCGATCGAAGTATGTCATGTTTACATTCAATCCTAACATTTTGGACGTTCTTGACTCAAATTTGAGGTCCGAATTGCTCCAAAATGTTGCATGAACAATTTGATTCCAATAGGCACTCACACATTCTATGAATGCAATGAATAGATCTAATTAAACATAAAAGTAGGCTAATCAAATCAATAAGCATGATCAGAATGAACATAGTGGAATGGAAACTGCAGATAGAGTAAACACAATGGAAAGAGATGGTGTAAATGAATGGGGTATGCCAATGGTTTCACCCTTGGCCTACACTACTAGTATCATTGACAAATTGCAAGAATGGTGAACGTAAAAACTATTCTTTTGCATGTGGCCTACACTACGTATCCTTCATTTGTACAAGTTGATAAAAATTAAAAATGAATGGACACAAACAAGATAATGGAGCCACGCGTGGGCTACACAATTCACTTGTTGCCTTAGTCTACCCGACAAAACAAAACATGGATGGAGTGAAGGTTAGAGAGGCCTCTTTCGAAACTTGCTTAAATATTAGATGTTGGGGTAACCCCTTCATCTAGAGAGAGCAAACGCTCAAATAGATTCAATCAACATATATTATTCAAGAGAGAGAGTACAATATAGAGAGAGTTGATCTCATAAATTTAGGAAGTCAATCTCATCCAAAATCTTCCCATGATCTCTTGACTACTCTCTAATCCACCAATCCCAAACCAAATGCTCTTAATCCACCGATATAAGTGCAACATTTCAAAAATTGGTGTTGTGCAGTCAATATCAATGTGATGTAAGAGCATTTGGGTTCATTGTAATCTTGCACCAACCAAAATAATTAGATTATACTTTGTGTTTGTACATATTTGAGTGCAACATTGGAAATATTTTACTTGATCACATAATTCCTAATAAATTTGGTGCAAACAAGTAGCTATTAGCGGAGAGCGGGAATGGTGAATTTCTAGGCAAAGGGTCTTGCACAAGAAAAGATCACTCAAGAGGCATCACGACACCTCTACATTATGTGTGTGAACTTCCAAGGATGGTGCAAAGCTTGTAACCTTTTGCATGAGATCAAAACATTGCACGAATAACTAGGAGCATAGCATAGAATCAAGAAACCTTCCAAATGTGTGCAACCATGCATAGTTCATTTTACAAAGGTTCGCTTTAGGAGAAGATACTAATCTCAATGTCGCACATCTACCTGCAAAACCACGAAGTCATTAAACTTCTGTGCTAGGAACTCTAGAAGACATGGTGTGTATAGACTTCTTATGTATAGCTCGTAGGTTCTTAGAGAAGCGCAAATGACGAGATCAATTATTGGCGTAGCGTAGAGACCATAATTGGAATCCAACAATGACTCGGCTAAGTCAATATTGTGGTCCATCACCCAACTTATGTTTGCATTTAGTTATGTTATGTTATGGGTCATTTGGGCCTTATTCCTCATTTAATATTTGCAACACATTTAATATGTTTATGGGTAGGATGTAGTTGAGCCTAATATTGTAAGTAGTTGATTGTGTATCTATATAAACACATCACTACACTTGAGAAAGGCATTCAAAAATTTGTAAGCGTGTTTCTAGTAGATGTTTATGCGCGAGTTCAAGGTAAGAGGATAGGGATGAATCACTTGTGGTAACACTACGGTGTTGAATTGTTTGTAAGCATGCGGGGTTTGTGTGTTTAATATTGTTATAAGCCTACGGGCATTGTGCGTTTATTATCATTGTAAGCCATATTTGGCGTTGTACGTAAATGTTGTAAATGTATAGTGTTTGTAAATGTTGCGAGTCCAAGGCATCTCTTCATTGAGATCAATAATCATGACTACATCATTTGATATTAGAGCGAGGAAGAATTCTTGAATTGAGAGAGGGAAGATCTAAAGTTCTCCATCTTTTGCAATGTGGTAAAAAACAACGTAAGTAAACAAGTGAATTCACATACCAAAAGGTTGTCCTCGTGTTCACTCTTGCTCGTAGCATTTCTTCTTCATTTGGAGACCAAATTGGAGCATCCACATCCAAACAAATCCAAGAGATCCAACAAGTGTATTAACACTTCAGCTATCTCATCTTGAGGTTGCAAGAAGACTCTAAGGAAAGGTTTGCATTTTGTATTTGCTTACTTCTTCATTTACTTTCAGTTTTTCATTGGTTACTTCTTCTTATTGAGGCGTTATTTGAGAAGTAAAAGGAAAAGAAAGGAAAAAATGAGAAAAAGGAAAAGGACGTATCTCCTTGTGAAAACTTTTTTGAGGCATCGAGAGAGGAGACTCACTTCCGAATCAAGCGAGATGACCTACATCAACCTACAACATCCTTTTAGGAAACGGATACATCAAAAATGTTAGTAGAAGAGACTATCACAATTAACATTGGCACAAATGAGAATCCTAAACTGTTACAACTTAGTGCGCAAGCCTATCGGAATCAAAGATAGCGGAATTCACGACACTACCTATTAAGTTTCGGGATGTCTTCGTGTGGTCATACAAAGACATGTCTGGTTTAGATCCTTCCCTTGTAAAGCACAATCTTGTGGTTTGCCTAGACGCAAAACCAGTCAAACAAAAACTCGGAAGATGCACCCTAAGGTGGCCTTTTTCGGTTACGGAAAAACTCTACAAACTATTAGAATTTGGCTTCATCATATCAATAGACTACTCAAAACGGATATCTAATATGGTACCGTAGCAAAAAAAGACACCGAGGATTTTGGATCTGCAGGACCTCCGGGATATCAACAAGGCTTATCCGAAGGATGATTTTCTTTTGCCCAATATTGACATGATCGTAGGTTCTACAGCTGGCCATGAAATGTCATCTCTTATAGATGGCTTTTCGGGTTATAAGCATATTCAAATTGCAGAAGCAAACCAGCATAAGACAACATTTACAACACCCTTGGGTACGTTTTGTTACGAGGTCATGCATTTGGCCTGAAGAACGTAGGGGCAACCTATTAATGTGCAATGATTGTCATCTTCCATGATTTGTTTCATGACATCATGTAATATTATGTCGATGACATCCTTGCTAAATAAAAAACCGAGTAGATCATTTAGGCATCTTGTGACGCATCTTTGAACGATTGTAGGAGTATAAGGTATGCTTTAATCCTAAGAAATGTGTATTCGGTGTTACTTCAGGGAAACTATTGGGATTCATAGTCTCAAGAAGGGGAATAAAATTTGACCCCGCTAAAGTCAAAGCAAACATGGAAATGCCTCCCAACAGAATCTACATCAGCTACGAGGTCTCCAAGGAAAGATACAGGTCTATTTGGCGCTTCATATCTCAGTGAGTGGATAAATGCCACCATTTTATCAAGTAGTTAGGAAATATGTCCAGTTCAAATGGACCCCAGAATGTCAAGATTCTTTCACCAAGTTGAAAGAATAGCTATCATCTTCCCGGTGCTAATGTCGCATGTTCAGGATAAGCCTATGCTCCTTTACACATCAACTACAAAACATGTCATAGGGGCATTGCTTGCACAACACAACGACAAAGGACAAGAGCAAGCTATTTATTATCTCAATAGAACATTGATTGATCATGAACAAATATTCACAAGTTGAAAAAGTATGTTTAGCAATAGCATTCATGTTTCACAAGTTACGTCACTACTTGCTCAATCATACAACTAAACTCATTTCTAAAGTAGATCATCTTAAGTATCTACTGTCAAGACATGTTCTAATCGGTCGAATATCTAGTTGGTTCATTCTCCTCAGTGAGTTCGATATCAAATTTGTCAATTATAAAGCAATAAAAGGAAAGCTCTTGCCAATCAATCCAATTTGATTTCTCCTCACATGTCTCTGCAAAAGCTTCTATTGAGAAGCATCCCTTATGTGGCAGACATGTCAGCAACAAGAATGGTGACCTTGACTCTCTTGTTTGGATAAGTTGTGAATGCAACTTGAGCATCTTTGATTCTTCCTACCAAGGGGACTTCTTTTGTTTCCATGGAGTAACAATGGCCAAAGGCTCGAGTGAGGTTTAGGCCAAGGGCATTAGCAACCTTTGTAGGCATGACATTGTCGGAGGCTTCGAGTCTATTATGCAGTTATTTAATCTAAAACCACCAATCAGTAGAGAGACATAAAAAGGCTCAATTTTTCTAGAGGCGGATGGAGAGGAGGCAAGGAGGTTTTGATTCTTTTGCTCATCAGGAGTAGGTAACAAGCCCTTTGAACTAGGAGTGACAGTGAGAGGGGTATGGACTCGGCTTAGAAATGTTACCTTTTATGAATTTTATGAGCTTATCAAATTGTTCGGGATGGGTTTGCAAATATTTAGCTTTGAAGATTTGAACTTTGGATTTCTTTACATGGTCAATTATATCAAAATGAGCCTCAGATGAGGAGGATGGAGTGGATGTAGTAACAAGAGGCTTACTATTTTTTGGAATGGCATTGGTACTCTTTTTATTCGTATCCTTACATTTGAAAGCATAAATGGGAGTAGAGCTCGAAAAGGAGAAATAGACTTACCTCTATTAGGAGGTGTAAGATCGAGTCCAGCACTTCAGGCATCTTCCTCGCGGACTCCATAAAAGGGGGAAACGGGATCCTCTATCAATTATTGTATTTTGTTGTAGAGTCGCCGCTTAAGGATCCTTAAATTTGTCCTTCATGTTATTTGAAGACTTCTCCTTCTCTTGGGACTTAGACGAGTGAACACCACACAAGACTGACTATTCATGTCGGCAATGGCACCATCAAATTCATCCTCATCAGAAGAGGCATATATAAAAACAATGTTTCCAACAAAATCAATTTCTTCAATGGCCAATACTCCATTATTTTCATCAAATTCAACTTCATCGATCTCTTCTTCCGGCCTTGCATCACATGTGGCATTAACAAGAGGTGCTTCAAGGGCTAATCTTCTTTCTCCTCTGTTATTCTATTTTTGTTTTGATTTTGATTTTGATTTGGATTCGAGTATCCTCTTCTTGGAACTTCCTTGTGTGCAACGGTGGCCTATGCTAATTACTTTTTCAATGAAAGCACATCATTTACTAACTTTTGAACAAGAGAATATGTAGCACCTTCTTTGGAGCTTTGACCTCTCTACTTACCATTTGGATTCTTCACTTTCCCAGACAAAATCAGATCATCTTCTATTTCAATGGCATATTCTTGGGCATTTCCAAGAGTTTGAGGTTGGGATCTTCGCAGGATGAACCCAACTTCGGGAAATTGTGCATTTATGAAGAATCTTTTTTTATTATCGGTGGATGGTAAAGCTTCTATAGATATTCTTTTGAAGTCTATTATATTGGGCCACAAAGTCTCTCATAAGCTCATTTGGTTCCTTTTTCATCTGAGCTAGTTGAACAAGGAGATCCTGAGAGTCTTCAACTGATTTAAATCTTGCTTCAAACCTGGTTCGATATCATTCCAATTTGTGATGGATCGAGAGGGCAAGAGGTAGAACCATTCAACTGCTTTCTCTTGAAGTGACTCCACAAACAACCTTACTAAAACATCTTCATGTTCAACTCCAAGAACTCCACATGCAGTGATGAAAGCTACAATATGTTCTTCAAGAAGTTGAGTGCCATCACCTTTGAATTTAGGAAAACTCTTATGAGATCCCTTCGGCAATTCATGGAGAGGTGGTGTAAGAGCAAGAGGGTCGGTGTTCCTTCCCCGTGGGACGGGCTTTCCAATTCATCTTCCGTTTCCTCTTTTGCTTCTTCTTCGGCTTCTTCTTTTGCTTCTTCTTCCGAAGGAATGATATTTAATGGTGTTGCAAATGAACCTCGGAGGGGGTCTTCGAGAGGAAATTCACGATTAAATTTAGGGAAGTATTCTTGTCCAATTCGTCTTGATGTTCAAACAAAAGGCGATCTGAAATTTGCGTAAGTTGCAATTTAGAAAAAAAAAATTGAAAAAGTTGAAAGTTTGAAAAAGTTGTAATTTTGGAAAAGTTATAATTTTGAAAAGTTGTAATTTTAAAAAGTTACGATTTTGAAAATGTTGCAATATTCAAGAAGTTGTAACTTTGAAAACGTTGAAATTATGAAAAAGATGTAATTTTAAAATGTTACAAATTTGAAAAGTTTTGATTTTGAAAGAATTGCAATTTTGAAAAGGTTGAAATTTTGAAAAAGTTACAATATTTAAAAAGTTGTAATTTTGAAAAAGTTGCAATTTGGATGCATAAGACTGCAAGGAGGTGCAATATTGAATTGAAGGTTGCGAGAAGACAAGATGCTTTGCCAAGAAGAGTAGGACGAGGAGGCACATTAGTCACTAATGTTTCCTAAGGCTTGATGAGATTGTGGAAATGTTACGAGATGGTGTAGATCAAGCTCACTTCAATAGAGGGAGATAGAAGAGATAGATCCGTTCCAAGGGATGATGTGAATGATGTTGAAGAAGAAATTAAAAACACAACCGAGGGTGGAACGAAAGCAAGTCAAGCCCTAAGTGATTGGATGATGACGACGAAAGACTTTTCAAATCCATTTCAAACTTTGGAAGAGAAGTGCAAATTGATGTTCAGTGTTTTTCAGTGACATTAAATGTAAAGGAGCTAATTGATTGGCTTGCAGAGATGGAAGAACATTTTGAGTTTGATGAAGTGGTAGATGAGCCAAGGGGAACATTGGGCGAGACCTAGTTGAAAGGTCATGTGGTGTTATGGTGGAAGGAAGTTCAGCTAGACACAATCAAAAGGGTAAAGACAACATTACTCATTAGGAGCAAATGGATGTGGGCTAAAGGGAAGTTTTAACTTGTTTCTATTGAAGAGGTCGCAGAATTTGTGAGAAAATGAGTTAAGTGTAAAAGAATACACAAAAGAGTTCTACAAAATCTCAATTTGAGTTGGTCATAGAAAATGGATCAAGAAAAGGTAGTGTGTTGTATAAATGGATTGTGGTGGGTCGTCCGAATAAGATCAACAAGGTGAAGATGCAAATAGTGGACAAGGCATACCAATTTTACTTAAGAGCGAGAAGTTGGTGTGCGATACAAATTGTTATAAATGCCAAAAGGAAGCTTGGTGGTGGTATAGAGCGGGCGCATGAGCAAGAGAGTCATGAAGGCACAAACAATGCACAAGTACAACAAAATAGAGGAAGAACCACTTTTATGAGATGGAGAGCTTGAACTAGAAGATTCAACGGTGCATGCTTCAAATGTGGAGAAGTTGGGCATCGCGCATATGAGTGTCCTCGTGCACGTGGTGACGGTGAGAAGAGAAAGTGGTGAGAGTGTGTAAGTTGTTCAAGCAGAGGAAGCGCTAATAAAAACCAATATAATTTGAGGTAGGAGAGATGTTAGCAATGAGGACGGTCTTGAAGGTTGCGGGAAAGGGAAAAGAGTTACGGCAAGAGAGACGACATTTCCGAAACAAGATGCAAGGCAAGTGGTAAATTATGTGTAATGATTTGACCCATAGATAATTTGTTATCCGTGGAAATGGCGAGGAATATGGGATTGGAGCACAAACTACATCCAAATTCTTATTGGGTAACTTGGTTGGTAGGAGCGAGAACAATGCAAGGTGGAGATGAAGATTGGCCATTTCACAAATAGAGTTTTGTGCGACATCTTACCAATGGATATGTGTCATATTTTGCTAGAAGAACCATGAAAATTTGACTGGTAGATGTATAATAGGAGAGCTAATACAATGTGAATCTGGAAGGATGGAGAGATTTTCATTTTAAAATTGTTAAGGGAAGAAGATAGAATTTCATACCAAAGCCATTTGGTTATGCGCAAGGGAGAGAAAATCCCGCAAGATAAAGAAAGTAGAGTGTGCACATTATCATAACAAAGCATTTCACAAAATAAGAGTGAATGAAGTGTGCACAAAAGTTTGAAGGATCATAGCGTGGAGATAGAAGCAAAAGGTAATAAAGAATGAGTATTTGATTGTGAAGCCAATGTATAGAGATGTTACACAAGAGGAGATGCGGAGAAGGAAAAATACACCTCTTGTACACAAAGGAGGCCAACCTAAAGAGGTCAAGAACAAAGGTGCGGATGTACCGAATTGATTTTGATGGAGGTTAAGCCCATACCCAACTGACACCTACATTTGGAAGACAAGAGTGTACCTATTGCTTGTGCAAGCACACCAAGACATTTCTGAAGGTTAAAAGGGTGGTCCTAACACTTAGCTCGTGTGTGAACACCTAGGTCACACATTTTCTTTGCTTGGGTGTATGATGTTAGAGAATCGGGGTTCATTGCAATCTTTGCATCAACCAAAAACAATTTGTACAGATTTGTGTGTGGCATTGGCAAATTACTTCAAAAAGGTCTACAACATTTCATTGATCACAAATAAGTCGTCAAAAGTTGGCACAAACAAGTATCTATTGGAGTAGAGTGGAAATGGTAAATTCACAATCAAAAGGTCTTCGCATGTGAATAACGCTCACAAGGCATCATAGCACCTCTATGTTATGCATGTGCACTTCCAAGAATGGTGCAAATCTTGTAACCTTTGGCATGAGATCAAAACATTCCATGAATATCTAGAAGTATAGCAAAGAACCAGAAAGCTTCAAAACGTGCACTACCACACAACACACTTTCAAATGCTCACGTTAGGAGGAGAGACTCATCTTGATACTGCACATCTGCCTATTGAACCATGAGATCATTACACTACATCGTACAAGAAATTATTGAAGACGTGGTGCATAAGACTTCTTGCACAAATAGCGCATAGGTTCTTATAGAAGCACAATGGCGGGTACAATTGATTGATCGCATTGAGATCACAAATAGAGGCCCGCAGTGACTCGCTTAAGTTAATGTTGTGATCCATCAGCAAACAGATGTTTGCATCAAGTTGTGTTATGTTATGGTTCCTTTCGGTCTTGTTCCTCATTAATATTTCCAATGCATTTAGATAGGATGTGGTGGAGTTTAATATTGTAAGAAGTTGATTGTGTAACTACATAAACACATCACTACACTTCAAAAAGGCATTTTGAAATAACACGAGGAAATAGTCAAAGGTGTGGCTTGTAAGAGAGTTGCTAGTATAAATCTATGTGTAGGTCTAGCATAGGACTATAGAGCTGAATCACTTGGGGTAATGGTGCAGTGTTGAATTGTTTGTAAGCTAGGGCATTGTGTGTGTATTGTTGTTGTAAGCAGATTTTGCAGTGTGTATGAGATGACGTGTAATCTCCTTTTTCATGAATAAAGAAGTTTGTTGTTGCTGTGATTTTTCTGTGTGTGTTGTTTTGTTTGTAAAGATTGCATGGTTTAAGGCATCTCTTCATTGAAATTCCTAACCATGACTGTATCACAATGCCTCTGACACAACACCCATATTCATTCTACTCAAGTTTCATGATATTTGAGTTTGACAAACTCACCTTAGATAGCTAGCATATAATTCTAACTTAGGACATTGACAATTATAGAGAATACTAAGGAACTGACTAGTTGGGAGATGATTGTGCATCTATTTTTATTAGTTTCTACCAAGATAAAAATGAGATTTATTTAAATGTAATCTAAAAGAAGAGGTTACATAGAATAATTCACTTTAGATTACCGTGATTTCCTTGGCTGGTGTTTTACTAACATGTGTTTAGCATCTGGTCTTTGACATTCCTCTAGGCTACATGTGGTTACTAAGTACTAAAATAATTTCTTATGTTTAATGGTGCATTGTTGCAATTGATGTTTATAGAAGATCACGAGACAACACCAATGTCCCTATCCTCAACTAAAAGGGAAACTGAAAATCCCGAATAATATTTGCTGGTGAAAATAAAATATATATGGTTATCAAGAATAACATACATCAAATCATTTTAAACACAGCTAACTAACATAATGTTAGTAAGTACTTTCCAATCAGCCAGACTGCCCAAGTTCTGAAGCCATAGATCCTCATGCACATATTTCGTTGATATTATCTTTCCTTTCTCACTGAATTGTTATGGGCTTTCCACCAAACACAGATCACAATCATGCCTTTATTTTTGATTTTTATTAGCAGATTTTTATTCAAGATATGTTTTTATAAGTGTTTTTTCCCCATAAAAGAAGAATATCTAGCAATCTGCGACTCTGTTAATGATGGCCGCAAAGAGTTTCTTGCAAGTTCAAAATGTCGACTAGAAACACTATCAGCATGAATGTCCTCCCTTAGTGCTACTATAGCTGCTTCTCTACACATACCTGCCAACTCAGCCCCAGTGAAAACTGTGTCTGCTTGGCAATTTGAGATAGATCTACATCATCCATCAACTTCATATTACGAGTATGCACGCGTAGCACTTCAATTCTTCCTTCAAGATCAGGTGGTGGAACATAAAGTACCTGCATTTAGATTTTGTGCCAAATTTATATTCATCCCAACAAAAGAAAAAGTATCACAAAGACACCAGACCATTCAAAACACCATGTCTGTTCCTGAAATCACCCTTTACCACATCAAAGCGACCAGGACGCATAAGTGCAGCATCAATTGCTTCAGGACGATTTGTAGCACCTAGCACCAGAACCCCCTGAAAGCAAACATAAATTTGTGACTACTAAACAATGTTTTCTTAGGATCTTGTGAAATCAATATATATCAACAATCATTACCAAAATCATAGAATATCATTTAGAATTTGAAATAAACTACATATGTAATTAGCATTAAAAAAAAAAACTACACCTGTTAAATATCCTTAAATATGAGGAGATATTTGGAGAGAGATATATGTAAAGTAAAAAGGAGGATATTTTCAACTGTCACTAGAAACATAGTTCTTCATTTTTCTTGAAAATACGGATATGCAGATCAAGGAAATGTCAAAATGGTGAAGTATACCGTTGTGAGCTCAAGGCCATCAATCTCCGTCAGCAAAGTAGATAAAAGCTTCTCTCCTACTGTGGCACCATTACTAGTTGAATTTTCATCTTCTTTTCCTCTGTATCATGAACAAGAAACATTGCTTAGATGAGGCAGTGCAAACTGTCAGAAGGCATAGTACCTTATTAAACCTTATGCGTCTTTTCTAGGGTAATCAAGCAAGGAAACTAGATATTGAAAAACTAAATGTTAACATAATGTAAAATGAGCTAAATAAACAGGGATTAGAACATTTTGAATTTTGGGTGGAAAAGGACTAGTTCTTTGGGTACCAGTCAATATGAATCACTGCAACTCACAAAAAGTCAAAATCGAGATCAAATATTCTAGCATTTAGATGCACAAGTAAAACTACATGGTAATATCCCTCACATGTCTTTTCTAGAGTAATAAAGCAAGGAAACTAGATATTGAACTACTAATTTTTTTGATTGGTGGATAGGCCACTACCTTAGACGCCCCATTTTTGGGGATCCACACCCAGAGATCAAACCTGGGACCGAGTGTAGAGCCACAGCTTTTGCCAACTCAGCCACAGCCCAGGCTTTAAATCTGGGTCACAAACAGGGCCCGTTACTGGGCGTGGTACTGCACATGCTACCCAAGGGAATTGGAACTCATAACCTCTTAGTTGCCAATTTCCTCATTTTCCATTACACCACAGCCCCTTGGATATTAAACAACTAAATGTTACTTGATGTAAAATGAACTAAATAAATGCGGATTGAAATATTTTGAATTTTGGGTGGAAACAAACTCGAGTTCTCTGGCTACCCACTAAATACAAATGGCTGCAGCTCTCTAAAGTGGGATCAAATATTCTAGCATTTGGATGCACTTGTCAAACTCTATGGTCCCATGCTCGAGGCAAAATATATACATATATAGAATGAATTAAACATATGATAGCTAGTGTTGGTTGTGCAATTGAAAAGCCAAATTATATATACACCAGGGCCCCACCCCCTCTCAATAGCGCTTAAGCCTGTAAACTAGTCCCCTCGGCCTCCCGTATATAGATAGGGCGCCGATGGCAATGCCGATGTCAATGTCTTTGAGATAGGGGCCTGTGGTTCAATTAAGGGTGACATGCCCCTATATTATAACCTACCATATATGCTGGGCCCGTATCTGACCAGACTAGACTAATTAAACATTTTATGGAGTTCAACGAGCAAAAATTCCAAGCATATTGATATTAGTGGCCTTCACTAATTTCTCTTCAGAGTGCTCGTGCAGATTACAGAATCAATTTGTTTGAAAAAAATGAGATTAGATTTTGTAACATTTACCAAGAAAACATTTTTTTTTAATAAATTGAAAATTCCTAGTTAGTGAGATGCAGGCTCAAAAGTAAATCCGGTAATTAGGAACGCACATTCTATGCCCAGTTCAGTGGATCTGGACTCTGCAATGGCCATGAAGTAGTGAGCAAGTCATAGTTCTGGTGACCAAGGGCACTTCCCAAACAGCTCCCCAAGCTAGAAAGTAGGGCCTCTGATAACAGGTATTGTATTCCAAGCAAGGACTAGATAATTAAACAAATGTCTCCCACATGCCGCTGATGAAATACAATCACCTTTCACCAGTGTTTCCTTTGTTTTCTTTTCATGTGGATGGCAGAGTTCAACTTCTTCCTCTCATGGAGGAAAAGTACCATTATTAATACAATTTAACAAATCACTTTCCCCATATTCTGCCAAAAATTATGTCTGTTGTCGAAAGTTAAGTGGGAAAATATAGCATTTTAGAAAATGAGAAAGCAAATTTCAGCTGTTAATTGGCACTGGTAATGGTCCATCATTGACTTAATTGAATGAATGAATAAAACATTTTTAAAACGTCCATGAGACCAAGCAGTCTATGGGACCATAGAGCAGTAACAAGATGTTCTGCACATAAAAGACTTAGAATTAAAACTAAAATTTGAAAATAATACTTAGTATTCTCTCTTCTTGACATAGTACTCTCTTCTGCTGGAGCTGCTTTGTCCGCGTGGTTACTTAACATTAGAAACTGAATTGCATAAAACCTTGGTTAGCTGGTTTTCTTTCTTAGAGCTTTCTCATCAGGATCTCCTCAACACACTTACCCTCTGCATGATTTATACTCTTAATTTTCTTGTTTTCCCTTGCTAAATCAGATGCTTTTAGAAACCAGCTTCATTCCGCCTACAAACAATGACAGTGAAGACAAAACCTCCCTCTAATTCTACATGGTGGAATTCTAAGGTTTAGCTCTAGACCCAGGGACAGATATTATTGTGTCTCCCCTCAAACCCTCATAAGAATGGCACATTATGACCAACAACCACATCCATGAACGAATGGAAATAAAAATATACACAGAATAAGTTCTAAATAAGAAAAAATTACTACTTCAATGAGAGATGCATGTACGGCCATACCTGAGGCAAAGTAAGCTCTCTCCTGTATTATTACAAAATCAGGGAGCAATCTTTGAGAAGAGATGTGAAGCTACCACCCTCACTGTCTACTATGCTCTGCAAATTATAAAAGGGTAACAATCGCTGAGAGGAGATGTTTCGCTACAAAACTCCTCAGTAATTTTTACATCCGGATGGTTATTCCATTATATAGCTATTTTTAGTAGAAATTGGGCAATCTACAAATAGAAAATGGAAGTACATAGAAGCAGAAACATTCAAAAATTCACCCCAGATGATGTGCCGATCTAACTCATCGTGCCAACTACATTCCAGGGCTGGGCTTAATGGTAAGATATTTGCATTTTTGAAAAACACATCAATTAATGTTAAAATGCAGGCTCTAGAAAACTAATTTATCTGGTGTCGTGTTCAAAATTACGATGATCTAAGAGGCTCAATGAATCCTATGGTGAACATCATCACTAGACAAAATCTCCCAATTGCCAACACCCCTTGCTACCTATGCATCCTTGTTCCCTCCCTTATGGGACAGCGCCCGCTATCACTCAAGGGAATCCTGCCAGAAAATGAAGGGTTGAACATGGAAGAGCAACTATTTTTTCCTCCATACCAAGACTGCACGGAAATGCCCTAGACCCCTAGTACCAGGCTGGAGTCGTCCCGGCATACGGAAATCCGTACCGGGAAGTACCCAGGGCCTGTGGGTATGTACCCACAGTTTTTTCCTTTTTTTAAGTGCAAAAAAATAAATAAAACAGAGTACCCACAGTTTTTTTCTTTTTTAAGTGCAAAAAAATAAATAAAACATGAGGGCTTTGATTGGAATTGAACTTTGGAAAGTTCGTGTGAGATTCAATATTGCCAATAGGCTCTGAAGGGTCGAGAGAGATGAAAAGGACTTCATTTGGTTGACTTACTATTTGGGGGCTTTCTTGTTGCTCCTCATGGGTCCTTTATTCTTCAGTCAATTTGGAAGGCATGGGAACAAGTGAAGCACTTGGTGGTTGGGCAGCCTATCTTCTCTTCATTTGACATTAGGTGCCAAGCCTACAAATCGATTTCATCGAATCAGAAATATAATGACAAGATCCTTGCCTTGACAAGAGGCTGTTCTGCCCTCCTTTGGTTTGAGAAAGGAATTAAAATATTTCATGACTTGTACAGATTTGGGAAGTGGATGGAATGGACAAACCTTAAAGCTTTCTATAAGCTTCCTCAATCTCAGTTCAGAATGTATAAAATGCTCAGAAATTCTTTCACAGCTCCCTCTACTGGACTAATTATGGAGGATGAGAATAAATGTATAAAATGCATAGAGAACACATAACAACACAATTTTAGAAGAATTGAGGACAATTTCTTATGGTTTCCAGGCTAGTTACATATTACAAGCGACAAACTTTAAATGTTTTTTTAATGTCCAATGAGACGTCTAACTCAAGCTTAAGGCATTAATAATGAATTATCAAATCTATAATACAGTCTATGTTATTAACTATTATGTTTTGAACATTATGAATCAATACAAACTCAAGTCTCAATTCTCAAAGTATTGGAAATTTGTTTTCATGTTCTATGAATGATTTTAAGTTGTATGAGTATTAAATTTCAATAAGTATGCAATGTATGAGTATTAAATTTCAATAAGTATGCAAATGCTTCTTTAAATTTATAATTTAATATATATATATATATATATATATATATATATATATATATGTACCCAAAAGCGTACCGTACCCGAGGTTTTTAAAACAATTTTTGTTTCAGCGTGCCGAAACAGTCTTGCTCCATACTGTTCCTTCATCCTCTACAACTTAAACACATTCATGCATTTATCTCTTAAGGAAAATTATGGCTTGGTAAAGCAGAGAGAGGATTGTCTACACTCAAGCTATAACAAATCTGTTTCTGTTATATATCACCTAAAATTGTTCAAGACATGCCTTCTCATGGCGTGATGTTTCCTATTATGGATGTATCTTGAATTTCAGCTTAAATTTTTCCAAAAGAACCTCAGCCGCATTCAATATGGATCACTACATTGTCATGAAGTCAACGGTTTAGGGTTGTAACAGTTCCAACTTGGGGGAATGTTCTGCTGCTGCATTTAGTAAGTTACTTTCTGGTTAGGGAAAGAAAAAGATTGAAGAAAAAAATTAAATTAATTTTGCGGATGACCAAAGTAGGACAACAGGATCAATCATGCCAGACCAACTAGTGAGTATGAAGCATTTGCAGGCTTGAAGTCTTGGGTTTGATCCCAATGTGCTTGCCCCATAATCCCCATTGAGGCAAGGCAGGTTGGCGTAGGACATTGCCTCGGACCAAACCAGAGGTCACAAGGTCTCTAGGTACACCCTTAGCCAAAACAAACAAGTAGGACAGCCGGAATTAAGAGTACTACAAGTTACAATAGCAATATTGGAGTGCTAAAAGAACTCTAGGACTAAAATGAAAAACTCACACTAAAGCTAAACCTAAAAAGCAAAGCATGACCCAAGTGGGTTAACTCCAGGCAAACCAATAAATACACAGCAATGTAATATAAAACAATCCAATCTAGAGAAAATAAGGTCTCATGCAAGGGCAGAAAGCCAATAGAGAACAAGGCTCTAATCTGCAACACATCGAGGAATAGAAAAGGTACCATTATACTTGTCAATCACCACAAAAGGGTGAATACCTAGTTACCTAAGTGTCGGGGGCAGGGTTTCTAGGACGGCAAAAAAAAATCTTTATTTTTGGAAACAGCAGGGAAGTAGCTATTATAATAACACGTAAAAATTAATATTTAAATATTTTAAATTTATTCAATGAAATTTAGGGCTTTAAATTTTATTTAATATTTTTAGGTACTATTGAGATAAGGGTTCAATGTTTTCAGTAAAATAAAAGATTTTTTTGAAGTAACAGCATCATAAGAAAAAAATTATATTAAAAATAAAACTGGGGCGTCCCCTCCAAGTCCTAAATGTTTGGGACATCACCAAAATCTAGGGGACACATCCCTGCGTTAACACTGGTGATGCAAAGTCTCATGATGTCTTCAAAAGAATGATCTCGGCTAAGAGAGACTAATTGAGCAATCCTGAGAGGAAGCAAAGGTACTTCTCCCCCTCAACCTAAAGTCTCCCAATAAGATGGGTTGAAGAAAGGAGAGGAATAAGCAAGGATAAAGCAAACCAGAGGGATGGGCTGGACTAGAAAGTGAAGGAAAGGAAAGGAAATGGCTTGGAAAATAATATTCACATAAAATTTCAAATAACATCTTCTAATTATCATGAAATGGGCAAGAGTACATACACATGATCCAAAGCAGAAAAGATTGAAGCCTCTATTATTTAAACATTATTTCAGTTTTTCAACAATTATTGTGCTCCTAATGTAGTTTTGAGAAAGTACACATCTTCTAGATTTTGAAAATATCTATATTTAACAGCTACGTGTCCCTTTATTTTAAGCAAAATATTTACATGGATATATGTAATATAAGCTTAGGTCAGGTTAACACATCATGGCCACAATTTGGCTTTACCTACAACTAATGGAAACCATCAAGAAGCTGGTATAAAGTAAAGAAATGAAGATAGAAAAGGATTACAGCAAATAAAAGTTAAGTACCTGATATATTATTCAAATAAAACGCACTAAGCTTGGTTCTAAAAAGATTTATTCTGGGTGCAAATATTTTGAAAACTGGAATTCCCCAACAATACTAGGAAAAAGTTCCAGTGGCGTTCCTTGAATTGGAAACATCGCCAAAACATTTCCTAGCATTTCTAGGGCATTTACCTGCATTTCCAATAGAAATCAGTTTGAATTGGGTGTTTAGGAGAGGGAGACTGGGAGGTGTGGATGGCTCGTGTGGGTGCCAAATGGGGCCCAAATGACCCCAGTAATAAAAAATAAATTTATATTCAATAAACTCACCAAGATGAAAAATATATAATAAATAATAGTTACTCAAAAATGAAAAAAAAACTTAGTTACCCTATAAGCGTGATGAAATATCCAGATGGGAGTGACTAAGGGGTAAGGCATAGCAACTACAGCGATGAAACCCAATTCAAATCCCACCCCGGAACTGAGGTCCAGCTCACAGTGATAATGCTGCAATCATAAAGTGGGCCGAAAGGTGTGTACTACATGCACAGGAAAATAGGACCCCACCTGAGTCCCAAAAACGTAACTAGAGCCCATTAGTCTCCAAGTACCCTTAGGAAAAAAAAACATGACAAGTAAACAAAATACCCTCTTTGTTTTTCATTCTTCATTATTTGTTTACAAGTGTGATTGTAAACCACAATTTTTGGAAGCAAGTATGTCATTCTCCATTCCATGGCCACTTTGGTACCAAAGGAGAGGGCACTGTTGGAAGAAAAATGAGAAGCATCTTGGAGCAGCATAGCGTTTACCACCGTCTCAGATGGACTAAGAGTTTAAAAGCATAGACCTTTTACAAAAATCAATGCTTTTATTCCACAAGGAGCAATGTTTTTGAAGACTCGAGATTGTTCAAATGAGACAAAGCTCGGCCATTCCATTGCTGATGTTTTTTATTTTAATTCTTTTTTTAAGTTTTAATTTCATGGATTTCAACATTGAAGTTTTGTTGTGAAAATAGTGTTTGTAAGTTTAAAAATTCATTTCTTAAAATGAAATAAAAGACCTGCATTATATTGTTGATACACTTATCAACAACATTGAGTGTATAATGAAGCTGCCAGTGTGTTGCAAATTGTTACAGATAATGCACTAGTTTGCAAGTATGCAAGGATGATTGTTGAAGGCAAGTACAACAACATATTTTAAGTTCAGCGTATAATCCACAACTTGAAACTTCTCTTGGAGGAGTTTGCGGGTATAATTTTCTTGGATTAACAAGCAAACCAAGGATGCAAGATATATATTAACTTTGTCACCAATCCTAAGCAATTTTTTGACAGTTCTTGTAGTCAGATGCAGATGGCATTCCATTAAGTTGTATGGATCCTGGATTGACAACATGTGGCTAAAAATTACACTCATCGCAAGTTATTTTCCTTTAATAATCAAGTGTCTTGCATGCCTCTAATGATCCATACCACAGATCCCAAGCTGACAGTGCGGGAACAACCCTATGCTTGGTGGCAAGATATGGGTTGTAGAATGCACAAAGGAACACTAATACAATAGTAAATCAAAACACATTCAAAGGTGGAAGAGATTCGCAAATAGCGCAACTTCTAATCAATGAGAGAAAATAGAAGAAAGTACAATGGTTTACAATGCTCAGTAAGGCTGAGAATGAGAATTCCCACGATCAAAGAGTGGGAAACACTTCTTAACTGATTTTCCTAGATTGGAACGAAATATAGATGCGTATGAGAGATACTTGATACTCAGGGCATGCCAATATTCACTACTATCTAGCATGTGGTCATTCTATCACCCTTTGGGCCTAACGGTTTACATATATATGCATACATCATTGCAAGAAGGCAGTTACAATAGATGATGGTTTCAAAGAAAATGGTTACAATGATTCATCTCTGGATAAGTGACAAATTGAGATTCATATAGAGTGGCGATTGAATTTTCAACGTGTGGTATGTTAATGAGATGCTCGACATGGCACACATGTGGGGAGTGCCACTTTCCATGTTGTGTGGCAAGAGGAAGTTGATGTGTGGACGTTGAGCTCTAGAGGTCTTGAACAACTGTGAAATGTTGCGAGGCCGTGAGGTGTTGCCGCATACTACAAAAAAAGGCAAGTATTGTGAGGTGGTGTGTGGTACTACAAAAGGTGTGAGGCTACGAGGTGTTGCGAGCCGCTTTGAGAAGCTGCAAAGTAAGCAACTACGAGCATGTCATTAAGTCCAAGAGATGTGCAGCACTAGAAAGTTGTGCAATAGTTTGCAAGGCAATGCGTCAATGTGTGAAGATATCGTGAGCCCCGTTGTTGACATAGGACAACATGAAGCTATGGAGCTCAAAGTCCCAAGAAAAAGAGCACGGACTTATGGGGTTGCAAATGGCTCATTCATCCTTAAATGAGGAGCAATGGTCCCCATTGCGCCTTCAATCAACTCTGTGAAAAATGAACCTAAAGTTGTTGAAGGTTGTACCACTTAGCGTAATCAACATATCACTCTTCCTTGACCACTCAAACCAATTGATGTGTGCCTTGAAGGGTGTCCATCATTGCTACTTCAATGGTCTGATCCTCTGGTGTTGGGCGAGTGTTTGGGATCCAAATTATAAGGATGTTGAGTCGTCGTTCGCTCAAGCAATGAGTGGAAGTATTGTTTGAGAAGTTCCACGTTGAATAATAGATGTTAACCCAAGTATGGTGGCAGATCAAGAACGAAGGCATTCTCACCCACTACATGGAGTATTATGCAAGAACCATAGTGTAAAAAGCTTGATACTATGGTGTGGACCCCTGAAGCTTTACTTCTGCGAGATGCAACCATACTTTATCGCCAACCTTGAACTCGAGAGGTGTGCAATACACATTATAACACTCTTTCAACTTATGTTGTTGGCACAAGACTATCTGCCGAACTCGTATGTGAACAAATTGGATGTGTTGTAGAAAATTTTGTGCCATGTCCACTTCTCGTTCTTTTGTGTGCAACTTCGTAACGGATGGTGTGTAGTACGATATTTCCGGCGTGTTGCGGGTTAGAACCTAAGACATGTCTAGAATGGACTATGCCTCGTAGAAAAATGAGGAGCTCTGTCACGGGCATGTTGGATGTATAGCAGATTATCATCCCAAGAGAACGAATGTGCACTATTGTACATGCGCAACGGATGAACACGTGTGGTTGAAAAGTTCCGTTTTCCATTTATTTGTGGTTGAAATGCCTTGAACCGATCCAATTGAATATTTGTAATGTCCCCTTTTTTAGGGCATTAATTAATTAAAAATAAAGACCTTTAATCCTCCCTTCTCATGGATTAAAGGATAAAAAAATTGGGAAAATGTTATTACTCCTTTTATTTTTAAATTAAATAATTAATTCTCTTTTTATGTTTTATTTTAAATATTAAAAAGGGGGAATTAATATTCTATTTGGAGTTTGACTTTTTAGGAAAGGAGACTATTATTAAAAGTGACCCTTTTACATGAAGAAATGTGCCATAAAGAGGAGGGAAACTTGGAGATTTGAAATGCCAAAGCTATATAAGGAGATGTGGCGACCCCTTGGGGGCATGTTGAGATTTTTATTAAAATATCTTCATGCTTGAAGAGGGATGTATGCCCATGTGATCACATTATAAAGGTGTTCTTCAACACCACCTTATTGTGGAGAGTGTGAAGCCTTCCATGCTATTATTGAGTGAATGTTGCATGATATATTCATTCTATGATTAGCGACTTGGCTAAAGGGATTGGTGCATTTATTTGAGTAGGAAATCTGCATGTTATTGATTATTGTTGAAGGGTTTAATAGTGCTTTATGATCTGTTGTTATTGCTGCAATTATTAGAGCCATAACGACTTGCATGAGAGGTTGTTTTGGCATGTTTGGGTGTCTTTTGAGCTAGATCTGCAATCTGATCTGTATTGGCATATTTTTCCAAGTTTGGGGCAGCTATTTTGGGTGTGTTGGAAGGTTAGAAAGAGCTGATAATAATTTATATAATTTATTCTAACCCTAGCGACTTGAATCAGATTTTTGGGGCTGTTTTGAAGTGGTTTTATTGATCAGAAAATTCAGATTCATAGTGCATTGGAAAGGCCTTGATTTCTAGTTTATTGTGCATTTTATTTCATGCAAAAATACCAAGTATTGAAGGAGTTATTAATTTTTGAAGTTTCAGTTGTTCTGGGTGCCATTTTATTTATTAACTGTTGTTATAAAAATCAGATCTGGAAAAGGTTAGTTTTCCAATTGGTTCTCCCATCTAACCCACTACTTTGGCTTACTCCAACCCCATTTGGGTTGTATTAACGCTGACATTGGGTTATTTGAGGTCGAACTAAAAGGATCTAATCCTTCTAGAGTCGATTTGAGTTAATTAAAGTGCAAATTTAATATTTATCCCAAAAGGGATATTACAGTGGTATTAGAGCATCTTTCCTCTACTCTTGTGGGGATATTTTGGATGCAAGGAAACAAAGAGTTTTTGTTCTACAAAAGGAGAAATAAGGGATCAATGGAGGACGGGGCTTTCACTTCGGATCAAGTGAAATTCCTTCAAGAGTTGATGCAAGATTGTGGTAAGGAGCTTCAAAAGACTATGAGTGAGCAAATGTCCAAGCTTATCAAGGATGCATTGGGTAATGGCAAATCGCCAAACTCCAATGGAGAAGAAAGCTCACATAGTGGGGAAAGGGCTCTACACAACCCCCTCCCAAGTTCTTCAAAGGCACTTTCCTTCCTAAGGAAACCCATAGAGAGGTTGAGAGCCATCAATGGTGGAGGCCATTGAATCTTACAACATTGAGTATGGTACTTTGCATCCGGCCACTAGGGCCATATTGACCTTTGATGAGTTTTGTGCATTGAAGATGGGCAACAAGGCCAAGAGGGCCTATAAGCAACCCCCTAAGGACCTTCAACAAAGATTGGGGAAAGTTTCACTTCCAAGCTTTGATGGATCTAGCAAGATCTCGGTTAGAGCATGGTTGCAAAAGATGGAGACCTACTTCTCCCTTAACCCCATGCATGAAGAAGAGGCCCTTAAGTTTGTTACTCTTCACTTGGAGGGTATGGCACATGAATGGTGGTTCCATGGTATGCACACACAAGGGCATGATTTGATCCACACAATGGAGGAGTTTAGCAAGAGGATCATGGAGAGGTTTGACCGGAAAGATCCGGAAATACACTTCCGGAACTTGCACAACTCAAGCAAGTTCATGATGTTGAGGAGTATGTGGCAGATTTCCAAAGAATTGCAGTCATGGTAACGGATGTTAGTGAGAAAAGATTGGTTGTCCTCTTCACGGAAGGCTTGGTTGAGCCTTTGAAAGGTTTGGTAAGAGCATTTAATCCTCTTTCTTTACAAGAAGCTATTACTAAGGCTTTAGATTTGGAATGTGCAGCTTATAGAGGTGATTTTGGGCCAAAAGGACAGCGTACTAATGCCACTCATTCGCTGCCCAAAAGTGGAATTCAAGGGCAGCAAAGGTCTGATTTGCAGAAGTCCACGAAAGCACAAGGGGGACAGCCCCTTGGGTCATCAAAAGAGGCTCAAAAGGGCCAAATCAGCCCTATGTACCGCCACATAGGAATCAGCCCCAAAACAGCGTGCAAAAGGACATAAGGGATGAGTTGAGAAGGAAAGGTTTGTGTTTTGATTGTAAGACTCCTTGGACAAGAGGCCACAATTGTAAGGGTAAAGGGCAAATTCATTTTATTGAAGTTATTGATTCAAATTTTGAATTAGATTCAGATTTTTGTGATACTAATGATGTGGTTGATGAGGTTGTTAATGAGCATGCACATGAGGAAGAAGAAAAAGAAGTGGAAGGTACATTTGCAGCTCTTTCCGGCACTCCCAAATATCTTCCTTTCCGGGTGGAAGGTATACTACACAAGTACAAGGTAATCATTCTAATAGATAGTGGGTCAACTCACAATTTCATTAGTGAGAAGTTGGTAACAAGGTTTGATTTGCATGTTGAAGATTTCCAAGGGTTTAATGTTACCATAGCGGATGGATTTATCCTACCATGCACTAGAAGAGTTCCCAAGCTTTCCATTTCCATAGGAGATTATGAGCTTATTGATGATTTTTATATGATTGACATGGAAGATATGGATCTTGTATTAGGAGTGCAATGGTTGCATTCATTGGGGGACTTCACCCTCAATTATCAAAACTTGTTGCTTAAGTTCATGATGGGTGGCAAGAGCATCATTTTCCAAGGTATGACAAGGGGGACACCTCACACTAACTCCATCCTTTATGATCATTCACCAAGGAAGTAGAAATTGTTTTGTATCTTTTATAACAGCTGATTGGAAGGATTTAATTGTTCTAGAATATGCAAAAATCAGTTTTCTAATGATTTGGTTGAAGGGGTAATTGTTGATGAAAGGTACAAGATAGTAGATGGCCTCATTCTCTACAAAGGAAGGGTGTATTTGGCTCCAAATTCAGAGGTAAAGAATCTGATTTTAAAAGCAGCACATGACGCTCCTTTGAGTGGACACCAAGGGTACTTCAAAACCTACAAAATGGTAAGAGAAAGGTTTGCTTGGAAAGGTATGAAGAAAGATGTTCTTAAGCATGTTAGGGAGTGTGTTGTTTGTCAAAAAAATAAGAATGAACATACTTTTCCAGCTGGTCTTTTGCAGCCCCTTCCTATTCCATCCCAAAAATGGGAAAGCGTATCTATGGATTTCATCACCAGGTTGCCAAATGTTCAAGGTAAGAGTTGTTTGTATGTGGTGGTGGATAGACTCACTAAATATGCACATTTTCATCCACTTCCTACTAAGTTTGATGGCCCTATGATCGCTGATTTGTTTTTAGAAAAATTTTCAGATTACATGGATTGCCAAAAATATTGTGAGTGATAGGGACAACAGATTTATGAGTCATTTTTGGCAAGAGTTATTCCGTCTAACCGGGACGGAACTCACACCCAGTACTAGCTATCACCCACAAACGGATGGGCAAACTGAAATTGTGAATAAGTGGGTTGAAGGATACTTGAGGTTCTATGTTTCAGGGCAGCAGTTTGCATGGGCCAAATGGCTACACATAGCTGAGTTTTGTTACAATACCACACATCAAATGTCTATAGGTATGACTCCTTTTAAGGCACTTTATGGTTATGATGCTAATTCTTTCATGGATGTGGTTATGACAGATAGTAGAGTGCCTAGTGCTCAAGATTTAGTGCAGAAGAGTGTTGATATCATGAGGGCACTCAAGGAGAATTTGCATCAAGCCCAAAATAGGCAAAAGTTGTATGTGGATCAGCATAGAAGTGAGAGATCTTTTGAGGTGGATGATTGGGTATTCCTTAGATTGCAGCCCTATAGGCAATCTACTCTCAAACAAAGTGGTAAGGAAAAGTTGAAACCACGTTTCTACGGGCCTTACAAGATCATAAGGAAAGTGGGTAAGATGGCTTATGAATTAGACCTTCCGGAAAATGGTAAGATCCACAATGTATTTCATGTTTCTTGTATTAAAAAGGCTCTTGGGCAGCATGTTGTTCCTTCTTTAGAGTTGCCTCCTTTAGATGAAGAAGGTAGGTTGGTCTTAATTCCGAATCTATTATTGATACACGTGAAAGGAACTTAAGAAGACGTAGTATCAAGGAGTATTTGGTAAAATGGAAGGACTTGCCATTAGAGGATGCCACATGGGAAAATGATTCAGTTTTGAAGCATCCAAATTTGCAATTGCTTGAGGGCAAGCAATCTTTGGGAAGGGAGGACTGTAATGTCCCATTTTGGGACATTAATTAATTAAAAATATTGGAGACCTTTAATCCACCTTCCCATGGATTAAAGGATAAAAATTGGGAAAATGTCATTACTCCTTTTATTTTTAAATTAAATAATTAATTCTCCTCTTATGTTTTATTTTTAAATATTAAAAGGGGAATTAATATTCTATTTGGAGTTTGACTTTTCAAGAAAGATGCTATTATTAAAAGTGACCCTTTTACATGAAGAAATGTGCCATAAAGAGGAGGGAAACTTGGAGATTTGAAATGCCAAAGCTATATAAGGAGATGTGGCGACCCCTTGGGGGCATGTTGAGGTTTTTATTAAAATATTTTCATGCTTGAAGAGGGATGTATGCCCATGTGATCACATTATAAAGGTGTTCTTCAACACCACCATTATTGTGGAGAGTGTGAAGCCTTCCATGCTATTATTGAGTGAATGTTGCATGATATATTCATTCTATGATTAGCGACTTGGCTAAAGGATTGGCGCATTTATTTAAGAGTGAAATTTGCATGTTATTGATCATTGTTGAAGGGTTTAATAGTACTTTATGATCTGTTGTTACTGCTGCAATTATTAGAGCCATAGCGACTTGCATGAGAGGTTTTTTATCATGTTTTGATGTCTTTTGAGCTAGATCTGCAATCTGATCTGTGTTAGCATTATTATCCAAGTTTGGGGCAGCTATTTGGAGTGTTTTGAGGCTAGAGAAGGGCTGATAATAATTTATATAATTTTATCTAACCCTAGCGACTTGAATCAGATTTCTGGGGCTGTTTTGAAGTGGTTTTGTTGATCAGAAAATTCAGATTCATAGTGCATTGGAAAGGCCTTGATTTCTAGTTTATTGTGCATTTTATTTCATGCAAAAATACCAAGTATTGGAAGAGTTATTAATTTTTGAAGTTTTAGTTGTTCTAGGTGCCATTTTATTTATTAACTGTTATAAAAATCAGATCTGGAATGGCAAGCCAAATTTTGAATCGGAAATTGGGAATCGGCAAAAAATCGGCATTAATCGGCAACTTTATCGCTACTTTTAAAAACATTTAAATTCATAAAATATACTTAAATTAAATGTAAAAACAATGTTAAATGATGCGAGAAGTGACTCTATAGAATGCCATAGGCCCATATGCATATTTTCGATTAAGTTTTGACCAAAATAAATACTGGAATAGATTTTATACAGTATACGAATTAGTGTACTGTACAGTGTATGCTGTATAGTTATACTATTGAAAATCTTTAAAAAACAGAAAAATAAATATTAAATATATTTTATACGAATTTATACTGTATAGTCATAGTGTATACTAGTATAGTATATACGAATTTATTCATACTGTATAGTTGCAACTTGTGTCGTCTTTTCTAAACAACTTCATCCGGTTTATCACACCCCGGGGAATCGAACGTGGCTCTCTCTCCTACCAGCTCTCACATGATTTGCTCTGCCTGCCAATATAGTCAATAATGTATAGCATAACAGTTACGAACTGACCACGAATTTATTTATACTATATACAAATTTACTTATACTGTTTGCTATGAACATGGGCAACAAACTGTTGCTTGAACTGGCCACGAAACCCCACGAAACCACCACGAAATGCTTGAAACCACCACGAAATGCTATTCACTAGACACGAAACGAGATTACGGAAGAAAATACAAATCGCGGAAGAGAGAAATGGTTCAATTTGGTCGTTTTTGTGTTTAGACTTATGGCACCACGATTTTCAACGATTTTACTGTGAGTTTCCATGATTTTTTAGGTATTTTAATTCCAAAATTGCCGATTTATCGGCACTTCTAAAATCACGATTTTCGGAAAGATAAATCGTTTCACTAACCCTAAACGATAAACAGCGATAATCGGGCGATTAATCACGATTTTTAATACAGAGATCCCGTCTAACCCACTACTTTGGCTTACTCCAACCCCATTTGGGTTGTATTAACGCTGACATTGGGTTATTTGAGGTCGAACTAAAAAGATCTAATCCTTCTAGGGTCGATTTGAGTTAATCAAGTGCAAATTTAATATTTATCCCAAAAGGGGTGAATTCTGATATCGACCATTTCCCACAACGCTCACCAAAATGACCTAGAAAGCGTGGGCCAACATCAAACACAATGGGTGTTGAGAGTCCAAAGTTAACACAAATGTGGCTAACAAAAGAGCACGCGATCTCCTATGTGTCGGTGCCCTTCTTGCAAAGCAACCACAATGGCCATCTTTTAAAACCTATCCACAACAATGAACACAAAGGCATACTAGTACTTCATCATAGGCAGCCTAGCCGTGACATCCATTATAATAAATTCTCATGGCTCGGATTGAACAAACAAAGGTATGTAAAGTCTACCTTTATGTTCATGGGCTTGGTGATACAAGGAATGAAAGACCTAATGTGGCGCACAATGTTTGTGTGCATGTGAGAGCCAATAGAATTGTTGTTGCAGTTTTGTCGTTGTCTTAGCAATGCCGAAGTGTCTTATTGTCTTGGTGTAGTGCATCTTGTAGATGAGTCTCGTGGGGTGCACCATCAAGAACAAAGAGACACACAATCTTGTAGAGAAGTTCATCCTACATGTATATGGGACCTAAGCATTGGAGTGCATCTTGGCGATGTTCTTTTGGCTCCCATTGCCAATGATGACATGGAGAGGATAACCCTTGAGCCAATACATGGTGTGAAAGAGGTGTTCACATTTCTCCAAAGTGTCGGTGATTGTGGTGTTGGCGCTAAGACAAGTGGCATTTAAATTATTGTTATCTTATTGTTAGGAACCTAACATGGATTGCAGAATCAAGGATGGTTGTGCTTGGCTTTCAGAATTGTCATGTGAGCATGTGTGGTTCACCTTGTTCTTTCTGCCTTTGTCTTATGTTGAGTATGCATGAGCTTTTGGTATTGTGTGCCCTACTTAGGCTGCTCTCCCAAACATGTTTTACTTATGCGTATGGGGTTGAGATGGTGTGTTGTACATGGGATAACTCTTGTACACAGCGAGGGATGAAGAGGAAAAGTTTTTCTTCATCTATGTCTTTGTCTTGGCTGCGATCTTAGAAGCATTGTAGTAAGATTTTCAAAATGTGTTGAAAGTCTAGAACTCCATCTTTGCACAAATATAAGGTAAGAGTTCGCTGATGTACTTAAGCACCTTGTGTTCAGAAGGTCTGAATTTTTCCTTTAGTCATTTGGTCTTATATTAGAGCCCTACTGTGTTAAGTCCTCGCCAAATGTAGAGTGTAGATATGGATCGTGTTAAGACTCAATGGCCTCAACATCTTTCTCACGCTACGCACTATAGGATGTCCACCAATGAGACAATCAAATGGACATTTTTAGCATTGGGAAGGTGATCTTCTCTTCGTCACTAGAGCAGTTGATGGAGAAACAAGCCTCGGGATGTTGAATCCATATATACGTCAATTTTGCCTTCTAACATTGAGATATCAAAGATTGACTTGAACCTTGAAAGGGCTTTGTTGTTGAAACCAATAATGTGTAGACTACATAGAAGAAAGTGACGCGTTTATTAGACTAAGCTACATCATGAGTTCACAGAACTAGCCGAAGAATTCGGCGCATTGCTCAAGGGCATTCAAAATAAGTTTTGGATCTCTACGGACACATCAAAGGGGTGTTTTTAGGCATTAGACATCTTACTCCTATTACAACATTCTTCCAAATACTCTAAAATAGATCCAAGTGGATGTGCTCTCTGTTGAAAGGAACACAAGTTTACATGCATATGAAAGTTCTTGCTCGATACCAATGATCTCGTGCCACGAGGCTTCGGATGTCGTTGCGAGGACAACATGTACTCGAAGGCAAGATATGGGTTATAGAATGCACAAAGGAGCACTAATATAGTAGTAACAAAAATATTTGAATGCAAAGGAGATTTGCATGATAGTGCAATTTTTATTCAATGAGAGAATAGGGTAAAGTTATAATGGTTTACAATGCTCAATAAGGCTATAAATGAAAATTCTTGTGATCAAAAAGGGGGAAACATTTCCTAATTAATTTTCCTAAACTAGAATGAGATGCACATGCACACAGGAGATACCGGATACCAAGGGCGTGCCATTATTCACTACTATCCGGTATGTGGTCATTTTGTCACCCTTTGCACCAAAGGGTTTACATATATACATACATCATTGCAAGAAGGCGGTTGCGAAAAGACAACAACATTCAAGAGCGCAATTACAACAATTCATCTTTTGGTCAAGTTGTGGTTGATGTTCTTGCAAGTTTGTAGTTGAACTTCCAACGCGCAATTGCCACTTGGCATGCCTTATGTCGATGTGGGAAATTGAGGCATGGACGCTAAGTTATAGTGGTCATGCACGGTTGCGAGTGCTTCAGGCTACAAGGTGTTGTGCGGTACTCATGCAAGTGTGCGCTGCAAAGCATATTGTGGAGTCCAAGAGATGTTGCATAGCACTACAAGGTTGTGTGGTAGTTCGCAAACCAATGCGCCGGTGTGTGAAGATATTGCGAAGTCCATGTGCGTGGTGCAGACGTTGCAAACCTAAGGAGCTCAAAGTCCTAAGTAAGAGAGTGAGGACCTACACAACAGCACATGGATCATCCAATCTATGAGGGTTCTTGGGTAACCCCTAGAGAGATATTTGTTTGCCTCTAGTATAAAAAAGGATCTTTGGGTATTCTCTAAGAGATCTTTGTTTGAGTTTGGTCTACCATGGTGCATTATGTACCTCTTCGGGAGACCTTACTTTCACCTCCAACCTAAGAGGATCCTTTAGTAAACACTTGGGTGATCGATCGGTTGAAATTTGTCCAATAATAACATAAAATTGTGGCCTACATCACCCTCGTCAACTAGTGCATAACCATTCGATTGAAGCAAAAAGGAAAGTAGCCTTCCCTTGGAGGTAAAGAACTCAAATTGTTGGCAAATAAAAATATGCAATGTCGTGGAAATCCATGCAGCTAATTGATTTTCACAACATAAACCATCTTCCAACTCTACCATGCAAAAAGAGCGCTTGAGCCCTTTTGAACCATAATTCAAGCCTTTTCCACAAATTTTTATGATAATAAATCGTAGTAAATCTTGGACAAGCCATAATTCATTCCTCAACACCATTTATCTTCCCTCCAATGAAAACAACATATTAGTTGGTTGAAATTTGTTGGAAGATGGAGATTGGAGAGTAGCATTCTCATAGCCTATTTTTTAACACTACTATCATTATTGTCCCTTACCTTGACATTCTCTTGTGCTTTCTACCATATTTCCAATTTTATACTTTTCACTTTGTGGATACCTCTCTATTATGGTGTAATTTTATGAAGTAGTGAGAGGATGCATTTTGGCCTCCTTATGTTACTACACATCCACCATTCTTTACCAATGCTTTTAAGGACAAATCACTAAGGGAATATTTTATCCTCAATCCATGTCAAAATAAGTCTTTACCCCATGCATCCATAACATAAAGTTGCTCCATACCCCTTTTGATTTTTTCAAACATGTTACTATGTCCCCTCATCGAGTTTACATGGCTCTAACAACGATGATGAGATGCGGCAAGTACTAGCAAGTACTCACCAAACCCCGAGCCAAGGCAATAGGAAGATTGGTGTCATTGCTTGCTAATAGACCATTTTGCGATCTCATACATCACCTTGCAGTCTTTGCTTCAAGAAAAAGCTTCTTTGAAGTAAATGTTTGTTAGCAAGCAATGGCACCAATCTTCCTACTTTCAACTATTGGCATTGACATTATAGAACAGGTATTCAAAATGCCCATTTTTGGTTCTGATGGAGGAGATTGTAGAAGTCTTTCTAAGGTTTTTCTTTCCTCTTTTTACACATTATTCTTTTTTTTATTCTCTTTACTTCAATGTAGAGTTTATTTTTCATTTTTTACGAATCATAGAGCCATTGGTTACTTTCCTTCATGTGATCAATGGAGAATCACATGCCATACAAGGAACATATTAAAGGATTCTATGGCAATGTTATCTCCAAGTATCAACCCATTTGGGATATCATAGACCAATTGGCTAGACCAAATCTATAGGCCACTTCATGCTTGTGCATACATTCAAGCCAATTTACAATTCATTGAGAACTATAAGTCTATCGATATTATGATTTCAATGGCTCATTATCGGATTTTGGCATTGAGGTGTTAATCTTCAAAGGATTGTCATTCGCATCTTTAACTAACCATGTCACGCTTCAAGTTGTGAGCACAATTGAAGTGTATGTTTGAGCACATGCACTCCAAAAAGAACAAGTTGAAGCTTGAATGACTTGTACTTGTCCACAACAACTAAGGCCCTTGCATGAAGAAGATTATAGAGGTTGATGAAGATTTATCCTCCATCAAGTTGGAGTATGATACATGATCAGTGTGAATCACCTTGTGTTTACTGAGCTCATTCATGGGTTGATCAAGCCAATTCTGTGGGAGAGCTTGCAATGTTAGGTGAGGTAGAGGAGCAAACCCATAGAGCTAGAGACAAAAATAGAATGGAGGATTATCATGTCGCTACCTCGGTCCTCTACTGTGGGTAGAATGGCTGCAAATGTTTCCATGATGTATTCAAAGCACCACGAGGATCAACTAATATTCTGACAAGTGATGCAAGCTCCTCTAAACCTTGGTTTGGCCTTTTATGTTATGTTTTCATGTTGATGCCACTGCCATGGATATCTAAATCTATGTTTTTTTGTACAAGAAAAATAGTTTTATGAAAATAAAATCAAGTCTTCTTCCATCTCAGCTTTCAAGTTTCAACTTTACATGTTCAAAATCACATTACTTCTTGGTGTATACTTGTGTATGGTGGATGTAATTGATTATACTTGTGTGTATGTTACTTTGATTTGATATACATACATATTAAAACAGTATTTTTCACTAAAAATCAATATTTTTGTGTTTTTTTATATTCTTGAGTTTTGGCTGAATTTTTGCCCAAGTCTATGTCCAAAATCAGCTTGCCAAGTACTGACCAAGTTCAAGCCTTCTGACTATGGCTCTAATATGACAATGAAATCTACCACCATGTAAACTGAAAGGTGTGTGTAGCAAAACAATGCATTGCAGTTTTGAACTTCGACGGAGCTTCGAAAGGTAATCCGGGCATATCGAGTGCAGGGTGTTTAATTAGGGATGAGGAAGGTGCATTAGTGATAGCAGGATCATTTCCATTAAAAGATGGGACTAGTAACGAAGTTGAGGCTCAAGCCTTGCTAGAAGGGATCAAACTAGCGGTGCAGGTTGGTTGTGATGCACTGGTTATCGAAGGAGATTCCCAAGTAGTGATTAGTGATGTTAGGCGAGGAAAAGCGATGTCGTGGCACTTGGAATTCTTCATTAATAATATCTTCTTTTGGCTGAGTCGGATCCCTACGTGGAGCATTGGTCATAATTTTAGGGAGTCCAATTCCGCAGCGGATTATTTAGCAAACCAAGGCATTATGAGGAGGACGGGTCTGTCATCTCCAAGCATGCGAACGCGTGGGAGGAGCTCTCCGCCTTTATTACTCGGGAAGGGAGAGCTGGACGCAGTTAATTGTTTGTGTGACGTCCATTCTCTCTACCATTTTTGCAGGTCTGTGTGGTGGGCAGAAGCAGTCATTGCGGGTTAGTTTCACAATATGGAAATTCCCCCGCTGCCTTGTCTGTTTTTGCAGGGTGTTAAGAGAGAGATGGCTTTCTTCGGAGGCATCTCGCGGGCCCGTATTCACATCATTTTTCGGGCTGAATCTGGGTCAATTTGTGAAGTCATTGAAAGGTTCCTAGGGGAGGAGTATTTAGCTGCATCCGCAAGGGCAAGGGTGAATTCAGAGGTGGCGTCCTAGTTTGTTTCTCGGCTTCTTTTAGTGCGGAGGAATAAGGCAGAAGTCAGGGAAATTGCCCTTCATTTCATCAAACCCCAGCATCGATTTCAGTTGGATGAAGCGTTGGAGACTGTTAACCTGGTGCAGCCACAGCCGGCCGTGGACAAGTAAGGGCTTTCTCTAGAGGACACTTGGCGAGTCATCACGGTTGTCTTCAAGGAACGCGGAGCTCATGCAATTTGCGGCGGATGTTCATGGGGCGTGCTCAGCAGGGATTGAAGGTGGTAGCAGAATTAAGAAATTGGATCTGTCAAGGTTGTTGTCACCAGTAGTTTTGGAGTCAGAGGTTGCGGAGAGCGGCTTCGAAAGAAGATGGGGTTCTCATACAACTTTCTGCTTGGACGGCTCGGGCTGGTGCGACTGTTGGAGGATTTTGTGTCTTTGCTGGTTTGGGTAGGGTGTCGGGTTTTCTTTTTGGATGTATGCGGGTGGGATCCCTCCAATCCCCTGGTTCTAAGCTCCGGTCAAAAGCGTTAAAACATCCAAAAAAAAAAAACAATGCATTGAAGTTTCAGATGTTCACCCATACAAGTATTTTGCATGCAGCATTCTTTCAAGGAATTTTAAATGGATGGAGATGTGAAAACTCATTTTGTCAAATATCTCAGACCAAATCAAAGTCTTCTAGTGCTTGATGATATTTCCAAGTAAACAACCACAAAATAGTTGATTAAACATGTATACTAAAAAACAAATGGAAGTTTACTAAAAGCTAATTATGCATGTTTTTAATCATTATTAGATCCAGCCACTTTTCTGCGCAAGTAACATAGACAACATCTGTCTATTGAAATAAGTGTCAGTTGACACATTGTAAGCAGCAAGATGCATTTGACACTTTTTCTCAAGGTCTCATTGTTTTTCAAGAATGATGCATTCATCAGTGACAGAAAACTTAACCTCAATCATCTGTTCTAGTTTCCGAATATATTGAAGAGCTGGAAGAGCTGCAATGAACAAGAAACACACCGTTTTGCTGCAATAGCATCAGCTTCATCAAAAAATATTATACTGGGAGCTGCTAGCCGTGCTCTTTGAAAAGTCTCACGTAGTATAGCTTCTCCTTCTCCAACATACATTGAGTATAGCTCTGCCCCACTGCAGTCACAATTTAAAGGAAAGAGAGAATTTTCAGAGAACTGTGCATTTAAATCAAGAAGAATCATATAACAAAAATCAACAAAAGTTTCCATTGCATCTTCAGGAATAAATTTTGTATTAGCAATGCATCTATGATCTAATGTGCCAATTCAATGACATGCACTTCTCTTTGCAACCAATACATTATTACAAATATAAAAAAGTTTCTGGGAACTAGAACAAGCAGCCAAAAATTATGAAGGTCAGAGAATATAGTCTAGCTTGAATCCTCAAGTATTTTCATGGGAGGTAACAACTCCACTGTAGGACCATTAGAGTTTCAACCTTATAGCTCATGGCTCTTGAGAATTGTAGAAAAGAATCTTCGCTGCTTTCACTTTTGAAATCTAACCCCTGGAATATTCTAGTCATTCCTCTTCTACTTGTAGTAAAATGGATGCATGTACAATATTTTCTTCCTTGCTTTCCTACTCTTAAGAACACTTTACCATGAGCGGCTCTATATTGGTGAACCCGATGATCCAGTAGAGATTTAAAGGGAGATGGCTTGTATCTATATGTCTTGATAGGCTATAAGAAGAGCGAACTCCATGCCCGTCTACACATTAGAAGAAAAGATTATAAAAAGTTCTGGTAAAGCATGTTGTTCAGTAAGAATTTGGAAGAGAAATCATTCAAATGTTAATAGACTCCTCACAAATTCTCATCTTGCATTGAAACCTTAGTTACAACTCATCTCAGGCAGCTTGATGTGACAAACAAATGTATAAGAGAAAAAAAAATCTCTTGCTAGTAGTTGGGAGACATATTTAGGGACCGGGTTAGAACAGGTATAGGGTGAAAAATCTACTAGAGAGAGGACTACACAAAAACATGTAACACTTCCATGGAAAAGACGGAGCATAAATTTGAGCAAGATACCAATCAAAAGAAAAACAAATGGGACCCAAGCATTCCATGGTACCTCAAACAGAAATATTTAGCCGAAAGGAATGATGATCATATCACTCTTTGCCTTCATAACAGGAGTTTTGAACTTAGATGAAACCATCATAGATGAGTTAAAACAACTAAACAAATGGACTGAGGAAACTAATAAAGAGAGCTTAAGGATTTCCACTATTTAAACTTACATGGATATTTATAATGGGACATTACAGGTTGAAATGCAAAATCAACAGCAATCAAGAATTGCATAAGATGATGATGATGCTTCATGACTCTAATCATTAAAAGAGAAGCAATAAAGCTCTAAATTATAAAAATGTGAACATTGTTACAAGGAAAAAACCCTGTAAATAATGTTTAAAATGTAGAACCAAAGGACATTTAGAAGAAGAACATCATGTGAATTTATGCACAGTTTACCTTTAAGTTGCAGGAAAAGCTCCCTGCACAGAGCGGTTACCCCCAGAAACACTTCTGAAGTGAAGCGGGAGCTAAAACGCTGGAGAAACATAAGCATCGAAAACATCCTAGACACGGCATGGTCGTCATTAGGGCATTGCTAATGGGTTTCAAGTCATTTCAGGCATCATCTTATAGAAACAACTTTAAAAATACTCTTAAAAATCTTAGGAAATTTATAATTTTCAAGTGTTTTATTATTATTATTTTATATATATAATGAAAAATTATTGTACGGACATGTCTGTGTCATTTCATTTCAAGGGTTCTTGGAAAAGTTGTTTCCACATTTCAAATTTGTTTACGTTTCTTGGTAACTCAGACTATTTGTGATGTTAAAAAGTTCACAAAGAAGTATTCCTTCAATTTGATTAAAAATCGAAGGACAAGGAGGCAACTTTACCACAAGTTGCCAGAACAAGTGGAGCATAAAAAAGTTCTCAGGAATCAATATTCAAATAATAACAAATTATTATAGAAATCAAAGAAGGGCTTAACTATAGTCCAATAATGAATGTAATAAATGGGAAAAAGTGTGGACATCATAAATGTGAGGATAAGGATTGTCCTAAGTTAAAATCAGCAAACGTGGATGTGATAGAAGACAAAGAAGTCATGGCAGTAACCAGAGAAGCCAAGAAGAAAATAGAACCAGCATGGAAGTAGAAAGTGAAAGAGCACGTGGAGTTTCAAGCTATTCTAAGTAAGTAGAATAAGTAACAGGGTGTAAGTCGGTCCCACTACTAGGACCAAGTGATCAAAATACGACTAGAAGGGGTTGACCCCAAATAAAATTCCACCAAGAGAAGAAATACAAGAATTGGAGGGCACGGAGGAAGAATAGAAACTAGAGGGTAAAATATAAGAAAATCAAGTAGTTTTTGTATGCAAGCTAAGAATGGTCTAATAGAATATTCTCTTTCTCTTCTTGATAATATAGATTAGGATAATAAGGGGACTATTCTAAGGCCACACACAAGAGGGTTGTAAGGTGCTAATGTCGTGGATTTAGAATATGGTAGACCACGGTCTATCAAAGATGTAGGGTTCCAAAGCTTAAGTCTAGGACAAGATGTGGCACCTCACTAGCATTGTGTTTGTAGATCGACACCATAGGATTGCAAACAAGATAGAAATACTTATTCAAGGGTTGTAAACATGGGTTGTAAGGATCGATAGGTTGCAGCACCCAAAGGGGCAGATTGTAAGGTAAAGATTGATCGATAATATAATGCTATAGATTAAGAATATGCTGCTCTACTCTAATCTATACATGACCAATCAAACAATCAACCAAATCTGAAATAACATAAAGGAAATGAGAAGTTAGAGATACTTACCTTCATGCAGACACAATTGGCGAATTGGATAATTAACTTCCCTCGGGGTTAGTAACAACTTATGAAAGAGTTGATGTGGGGAACCACAAGCAAATAGAAGAAGACCTAGAAAAGCCACATGTTGGAGACTACACAGGCTAGACAGATTATAGTGAGTGCAGCTCTTATTCTTGAGAATCCTAAGGACCCAATACTCCACGAGTGGACTCCAAAGATGAGTAACACTAACTTCAAGGCCTTGAAGAGCAAGTTTGCGAGAGCAAGTAGACCGAATGACCAATGATGATGTGATGAGAAAAGCAATCAAAAGTCGCTTATAACTAGGGGACATGATTAGTCATTATAGTTCCCTCTAATTGGCATCATCAACCATGGTCGATCCAATCGGCTATTAGAAATAAAATCTGCTCGATATCAACTTTGGTTGATGCCATCAGCTCTGGGTAATGATGCATCATGGGGTCCTAGAAAGAAGTCTCGAAAGATGGAGGAAGGCTTTGGAACAACTGAAAGATGATATGACGGAGGTGTAACTGTGTTGTAAGGAATATGAAGGCAACCGTCAAAAGATAACAAGGTGATGTTGTAGGGAGATTGCGAAAGAATGACTAGGAAGTGTAAACAATAAGGTAACTAACTTACCATAACATCGACTGCACATCAAATTTTTCTCACAAGTACCGCCACTAACCAGCCATATAACCATTTCTGGCTACCCCCACTCCCAGTGATATGCCTAAAGACATCGCTCTAGGGAAGTCAATGCACCAATAGTGCCTGCGAAAAGCAAAAAAAAAAAAAAATATTGAAAAATAAGGTGTATACATATGCCCCGACTGAAGATCATTGCATGTCATAAGTAGTGTACATGGGATGGTCTCCGGGAAAAGAAAATGCAACGACAAAGTCAAAATGACAGAAGTGAAATAGCAGTATATAGGTGATAATAATATGAACTCAACCCAAATGAAATATACCTACCTCACACTTACATTTTTGCAACCAGGGGATGGATGTTACCTCTCATCTCAACTGTGGCAAGGGCAGATCTGCTAAGGAACCCTGAAGATACAAGACTAACAAGGAAAGAAAAACAATGCAACCGTATGCAGGTAAATGGTAAACAAATATATACAGAGAGCAAGCCCTACCCACACAAAAGTTTATGCATCAGTCAAAGCATCTCATTAGGGCGTGTTAAATGGCCATGTTGTGAAGCTTCCCCCAACCAATCTTTAAAAAGCTAATCCATAGAGTGTAGACACAAGGCAGTGGAAACCCAAAACATGCATCCTCTGCCATATAATAAACTTCTCGATCTTTATTGTCACTTTCTCCATGATTACTGTTCACTGCCTCTTATCATCTAGAGCTACATGAATGCACCTATACAACTCATGCACCAGGAACAAAGACCAGCCTTCTAATGCAGGTGAGAGTCTTGGACATAACATAATTACATGATATAATGAGAAGTTCTCCTCATTATGCACTGGAGACAAATCCCTATTTCAGGAAATAAAAATTTTGGTTGTAGTACTCTTCCCACATGAACATATGCTTCTCAGTTGTGGCAACCACATAGCTTTTAGAGAAATCAGCTCGTAAAGTCATTTCCTTTTGCTCAAGTTTCAAGTTCAATCAACTTACGCTAGATTACAATGTGAGGAAAGTCTTGCTGAAGTTCTCAATCTTGGTCAGCTTACACTGATTGTGCAATGTAAGTGACTGGCCCATATAGTTTATTCAAATGCATATTTGAAGTGGAAGAAATACATCCTAAGATACAATGTTAATTAGTAAAGGCCGGAAAGGAAAAGGAAAGAAGCAATTGCAAAATATATACATAAATTCCAGATGGTGTGGAAAAAGATAGACTTCATAAATCAGGTCAAACAAACCTTAATGAGAAAAGATTGGCTTGGGCAGCATGAGCAGCAGCCTTCACCAAAGTAGTCTTACAGCAACCTGGAGGGCCATGTAAAAGAACTCCACGAGCAGGGGGAGCCCTAGTCTTGCAAATGCAGCTGCATGTTTAATAGGCCACTCCACAGCTTGCTGAAGCTTCTTCTGTTTGTGACAGATGCCAGATATTGAGATAACAGTTTACATTGCTAGAAAAGAAAGGCTGCACATAACCTACTCCATGCCCAAAATGACTTTAAAAGGCTCCAAATAAGTGAAGAAACTAACCTTAACATCATGCAATCCACCAATGTCCTCCCATAAGACCTTTGGCACTTCAGCAATCACACCTCGGACTATGCTTGGACCAACCTTTGAGCGTGCAACATCCCAGTCTTCCATTGTTATACTGGGCAAATCCTCTTCCCCAATAACTGAAGATTTCCGGATTGCGGACATTGCAGCCTCACGACATAAAGCTTCCAAATCAGCACCAACATATCCATTACAAGATGCAGCTATAGCATCAAGGTTGACACTTTCATCCAGAGGGAGATTCCTTGCATGGAGCTGTGACGTAAGGAAGTAACAAACATAATGTAGCTACAGTGTCTCAGTTTTCATCCATGAAAAGAGTTCAAGACAAACAGCTAAAGTTAAATAAAAAACAACTGTTATCACAAAAGTTGTCATAGATACTCAACACAAGCTCAGACTTGTCTGTACCTGAATGATTCAAACCAATTTCATTTATCAACATTGTCTCGAGAATAAAATAAACATGAACCCTTAATATGGGGGCATGCAGATTTGATTCCATACTGAGATCAAAACACAAAAAAACAAGAGGTTTCCATGGCCAAGACACATTTTTTCAAAAATAATATGCTTAACATAAGCCACATGATTCATTTTGCCCACAAATTGAATCATCTATAAGTGAGTATATCAAGTTTATTGGGGTGAGTGTATTTGAAGTCTGCAAACAGCTGGAAAAGAATAATGATATTGCAATTCATGATAAACATATGCTCAACCCAGAAACTTCACAATAAGCATGCGTGATAACATATCTGTCACACAAGGCGTAGAACAAAAGATTTGACAGCTCATATTTGTTTACTTAAAGGGCACCTGCCTAAAGGTCATATTCAAATGAGTCTGGAATCGAGAGTGATCAGCAGGAAGCGTCACTGGATCAAGGCTTCTTCCGACCAAAATCTGTTTGCTACATTAATAGGATGCCTATCAAATATTTTTTGTTCACATTAACAAGAATCCTATCATGGTTAGGTTGCTTAGATTAAAAGGCACCTTGAACAGATGTGTAGTCTCTCAGCTATTCAGTAGACACAACAGCTACTACCACAAGAATTACTGACCATCCCTGCTCGTCTGTGAAATGTTACATAGGATCTTGAATCTAAAAATGCACCTTAAGTATCATCCTCTACTCTGATTACATGTTTTGTGCACTCAGGCGTAGTCTTTGGCAAGTTCTATACAAAGATTATTCTAGCATTTACCCGCTTGTCCTCTTTATCATCATGCATAACTAATTCTAGAAGATGGTTTGTATACATTTTTTCTGAAAATATTCTGGATTGTTGCATCCTAGATATTGTGACAGTTGTACTTGGTTAGAAATAAAAATTGTATCAACAACTATCAATTGTCTATTGATCAATTAGAGAACGATCTCTTCATCATTCTCAGAAGGATGTGGAGGTGTGATGTCAATGGAATCATGGATCAATCTTCATGTTAGTTTCTTTAAATGCAAGTAGATGAGATACCTTCACTTTCTCCTTATTTCAGTTATACAATTGGATCTTCTTTCCTTACTATCCAGCATATGCCATTAAAGAATTCAGTCTTTTACTCAGGGTTTTTAAGACTGTCAATATTTAAAAATAAAACGTTTGAATTTCTAGTTCTACATATACATGAGTATACAATTTTCGTTGTCTGGTATTTATGCCACGCAATCCAAATTACAGCTTTGCCTCCAATGAACTAGTTTAAATTTTAAAGTGCACTTCATATTCTACAATCCCCTTCCTTGAAAGTATCATAACAACTACAAGTATTTCAGTGAACTCATATATGGCCATTTTAAAGAAGGCAAACCTCTACAATATGTGAATTATTTTTCTGTTAAAAGTTTTTCATTCTTGAGGAATGAATGTGGCAACTTTGGGAACCATGCATTCCCTTAGCATGGTTCTAAAATATGATCGCATGCTACTATCCCTGTGGCTTTTACAGATATTGGTCTCGACAATAGTAGACTTGCTAGACAGTGCTCCACCACTAGGGTTGCTTATTGAATGTACCAAACCTGGGCAGCATGGAAATGTCTCCCCCTGCCCATACCCCCATTGCTACGCCCCAGAAACGGGTACGGGTACAGAAACGACTCCAAAACACCTGCACAGAGTGGGTATGACCCGGAAACAGAGGAGGCATTTCCGGGCCGTGCTCTGTGAAGCCGTTTCTGTACCCGCACCCGTTGCCGTTTCTGGGACATACCAACTGGGGTATGGGCAGGAGGGAGGCATTTCCATGCTTCCTAGATTTGGTACATTCAAGGAGCAACCTAAGTGTTGGAGCCGTACCTGCGGCATTACCGGGCCGTACCTGCAGCGATATGAAATTTAAAAAGCCAAAACAAAACAGGGCTATGTGATTCCATTATGAATTTTTATCTTTCCAGTGCATTTGTTGAGTCTTAATTTTTGCATTTAGTTTTCTACTGTACATCGCATACCCTGAAAAATCTGATGCTATAAATAAAGTGAGCCACAATGAATCCAGCAAATAAGTTTTTGTCTTTTTACATTCGCAAATAAATTTAGCTGCAATGAATCTAGCAAATAGTGTGTTTGTGTCCTTACCTACTATTTGCATGCTTGCTCTCTTTCCAACAAAAGAAACCTCCAAATAATGTATGATGACATTGCCCTTAAATACCAGTTTCCTCCAATGAAGATTCCTTGCTCTAAATATCAGTACTTCCCATCACCCACCACCCACTAGTTAGTGACTGTTAAGGAAGCATCTCATAAGATCCAAATGACAGTACTGCACAGCAGACAAATGGATAGAAATTCCAGATGGAAGCCTAAATTGAATCCAATGTATTTGAAGGCAATCAGGCCTTGACTCCATTTCTTATGTATGTGTGTGTGTGTGTGTATATAAATATATATATATATATATATATATATATATATATATAGCACAGATGTTTCCATAATGTTTCATACCCAAGGCTTTTTTGAAAATTGATATTTCCACGTTTTGGACCTGCACGCATACCCATACCCGTTTCCTGGCAACTTAGTACCAAACTGATACATCCAATGTCAGTATTAAATGTTCGCTTTCCTCTCTGCACTCAGTCCAGAGAAAATGACAAGGGCCATAATTCCACCCTAATTACTTCTAACAGATCTATGGCCTTGGATGTTAGAAGAATCTCGTCTTGTGCCTTCAAGTGTAGCTAGACCAACTCCTCCCAGGTGGAGCCATTTTCCATAATACATTCTCGTATCCATCATTAGGGATTAGACTATGACAGATGATTCTCCCTCATATATGAATGAGTGGAGTGAGTGGAGATCCCTTCCTTACCCTCTTATGTGAGGGTAGCTCACCTCTCATTGATTTATCCTGTTACAGTTATACATACATACTGCTGATGCCAACAATCTTGAAGGTTCAAGATTTAGGGTTAACATTCTCTTGTTGAACATCTTTGTCACTTATTAGGAACAGATGTTTTATGTACTCGTATTTGTTTATCCCGTTGACCTATTTTGGTCATCCACGGAAATTAGTAATAGTTAATTGTTCCTTTCATTACCATTCAAAATGAGCCAAATTAAATACGAATTATAACAAAGTAGGCAAAAATATAGCTTCACCTGAAGAATCTGAAAACGCTGCTCCTCATTAGGTGCACTGATTTCAATTTCAGCATCAAAACGTCCTGGTCTCCTCAATGCTGGATCAATTGCATTCGCTCTAATCATACGGGCAAACAAGTATTGTTAGAACTTGGGAAAATGCAAGATTTATTTAGATTTTTGGGAAAAACTAACCAGCCAATTATAGAAACATGTCATAAACTATAAATAGGTAAATCAATGTGCACTTGTATACCCACAGAAAAGAAAATAATAGCAATTCTGGTAACAAAATATCCATGCAGCAGAGAAATTTCAATTACCAACTTGACGAATTTTACATCCTTCATGCCAAAGGGACAATAGACATCTAATCAGCACTCTCATGTACATTATCACATGGTAATCGGCACTCCCTATACATAATAGGAGAGATGAAACAAAGAAGAATCTAACCAATTGAAAGTAGCCACTACTAATTTACTTTGTCGTAGACTTATAATCAAGAGTTTGATTGCCAATTGCATACGTAAGCCCGGTGAATGTCCATTTTTGCCAGGATATACTACATGAATAAAACACTAAAACGCAGTCAATAGGATATATTACAGAATCAAACCATGTTGGCCACAGAATCAAACCATGTGCTGGGTCGAAGGCAATAATGGGTCGATGGAAGCCTGCTGCTGTCCCAGAGTCGATGGAGGGTCTAAAACGAATCACTTACGAGCTTGCCTGCTGCAGCGAATCACCATAACGAGTCTAAACGAATTTCAAATGTTTTTAAATGAATTTTCAAACGTTTTTTAAAAATTTTTTGCCCTCGAAAATCGCAACTGCACATCGATGATTACATTCGCGAATGCCAACGAATTTTTGAGATCCCAAACTAATTCGCCGAATTTCGATTTTTGGGGAAAAAATTCGCCAAATGCAAGAACTAAGAGCAAATCTATGAGAGTGAGATCCAAATGTTCATCAACCACCACATGTCCCAAGCCATCTTCCGGAGATTCTCGACATTGCAACTATTAAGGTAACCTTCTATTTTTATATAATTTTTAAATTTTATTTTAATAAATTCATTAAATTAATTTTATAAGTTTGTAATTTGTAGAATTTTGATTTTTGAATGTTTTACTTGTCTTAATTTTATTTGTTTTAATTTCTTATTAGGTTGTTGAGACTTGATTTGCCTCACACACGCTTGTCTTGAGATGACTTGTGAGCGGCATTGAGTGGCATGGTTATCAACGACCTTTGGGGTGTATGGAGGCAAGCAAATAGTGAGAGGGCCAAAAATGTGAAATTGTTGATCCTTGATGACGCATGGTGGGATCATGTGGAGTACTTGCTCAGTTTTACCGAGCCCATCGTGAGTATGTTGAGATTTGTTGATATGGATCATCCATGTATAGGTGAGATTTATGATGGAACCGACTCTATGATTGAGTCAATTAAAACTATCATAAATGTCAAAGAGCAAGATCCTACAAAGACTCTCTTCAAGGAAGTGCAGTCGGATCTCATTTAAAAGTGGAACAAAATGACCACCCTGTTGCATCTTCTTGCTTTTGCCTTGACTCCAAAATACTACAACGCGAGATCCTTTCTTTGCCCGAGAGGGTCCCACCATATAGGGATGTTGAGGTTAGTGAGGGGTATAAGGCGGCATTTGCTAGACTTTTCCCGGATCCAGAAGAAGATGACTTGGTTAGAGCAGAGCTTGTGAATTTCATATCCTCCAAGGATCACTCCATTAGTGCTCTTCATGACAAATACAATATGGATGCTTATTCATGGTGGTACCTCCATTTGCAAGTATACACCTACCTCATGCCACTTGCAATAAAAGTTTTAACACAAGTAAGATTTTCATTTTTCAATTCCTTAATTCTTTCTTTAAGTTTTTAAGTATTTACTTTTATAAATTTAAAATTTTAATTTTGCATTGACTTTGCAACTTGCCTCAATAGGTTGTGAGTTCTTCTTCAGCTAAGAGGAATTGGGGTACATACTCTTTTATCCACTCAGTTAACCGCAACAAGTTGGGAGTAAAAAGGCGGAGGATTTGGTCTTCGTGCATTCTAACCTATACCTTCTATCACACATGGACAAGTACAAACAAGGGCCAACAAAGTGCCGGGATATAGACCCAAAGACTCCAAACTTCCATTGGCCAACTTTCATTGTTAGACCCAGACCCAGAGCATACTTTGCATGATTTGCATGGTGGAGGTAGCGGGAGCGGCATTGTTGATGCTTGTGGTTCTAATGAACCACATGATGGTGATGATGCTCTCGTTGAAGACATTGGAGGAGAGCCATTTGATTATGATTATAATTAGACTATTAGTATGTTGATTTATCTTGATTTTTGTGTATACATTGTAACATTTGAACAATGTACTTGTTCTAAGTTTGATCAATGAATATCATGACAAAATGCATTGAATTATCAATATGTTTTGTGGCTATTTCACTTATTTAATATTTTGTTTACTCTATGCATGTATAAGGCTGAAATTTTGCTTATTTGGCTATATTTTTAATATTTTATTATATATATATATATATATATATATATATATATATATATTGTACGGTCATAACCAAGTGTCATACCCAATGCCCCCAAAAAAATTGGTGTACCAGCATACTTAATCCACATATCCGAACCGTACCCCATATCGACTACCTAGTTATTAGTTTGAGCACATAGTTCTAGATCGATGAAATGCCAACAATTGGAGACTTGAAGTGTTTTGTATTCTATGACAATTTTGCTTCCTTTTAGCAGTCCCAGTGATTCACTCGACCATGGGCTGATCAGTAATATGAAACTGAGCATCACAAATTTGGCCATGAGTGAATGTGTAGGTGACAAATTCAGCCTTGGCCAAATGTGTAATTTTATCGTAGTCATCCTACAGATCGCCCATAACATCTCATCCGATCCACTTAACCTTTTCCCATCACTCTACATTGGTTTCTATGTCGATGTCATCAACTTGCAATATTAACTCTTGTCTTCAACATGTCGCTTTTTAATATTAAGTGTCAGTTTTGGTAGACAGGATTTGATTCTCATGTAATGTCCCCAAATGGACAATTTTTACCCCAGATGGATTTTCCGCAAATCCCAACCAAAAATGCAAGTAGTAGAAATTATACAAAAATAACCAAGTGCAGATCTGAATTTTACTAGTAAATGGCGACTTGCATGAAGGAAATCACTCAAAACTGAAGTAATTCAACTAAATTTCTTTCCCAAATTGATCAACAATTTTTATAAGGGCAAGAACATGAGAAAAATACCAGATTGGATCAAAATAGAAGGCTGAATTATTTTATAAAAATCTACGAGATGATAGTCCTCAAACACAGCTGAAAATACAATTTCCTTGGCCCAAAAATTATGCAAACCAGTTGATCTTGGCTTCTAAAATTATGGCAAAGCTGTTGGTGATGAGATCCAGGACAGTTGTGCCCTAGAAAGTACCAAACAATACCAACCAGACTGTAGATAACCCTAGATATGGTTGTAAATGGAGGTTTTAATCTGAAACAAGCTTCCACCTTCAAACCCTTGTGAAAATCTTGCAATTTCAGACCTCAAAACTATTGGAAAACAACTGGAAAATCAGCTAACTCCTTGATGTGCAATGGAAACCCCTGAGTGGAGAATCCTCTCAACTAGGAGAAGGGTTTTCATCCTTCTACTAGATCTCTTAGAGGGTTTTCGTCCTCAAGAGATTATTTCTAAAGGTTTTCGTCCTTAGAAATATTTTGTAAAAGCTCTAGGCTCAGACAAAAATCAGATTTATGTAAAATAGAAAAACATGCCTTCTACAAGCAAGTAAACTTGCTTTTATAGATGTTTTTCTCAATGCAATATGTTTGCACACATGCCTCGTCCCTTGATCCTTTGGCTTACTTAAGATGACTCGTCTCCTTAGGCATGAATAGAAACATCCCATGTACCAAGTCAAGGTGTCTTTGTTTTCCAAGTCCAATCTCATCAACATTAGCTTGGCTATAGAACTCCATGGTGTAATCATGCACATTCTGGAATACTTCTCTCCATAGTTACCAAGTCCAGATATTCAGATCTGTTTGAGAGAGCGAAAAATCCAACAATCCAGAATTCTCAAAAAGGTCTGAAAAATCTGGTGTAAAATATATACATATTATATATGAGCATAGTTTATAAATATGCAAAAATTGACAAATGCGATCAAAAACATTAATAACCTGATATAAGTTGTCAATATATTTTATATTAAATAATATATAAGGGTGTTAGGTGTCTTCTTATAGCAAAAACTGAGAAAATATTAGTTTTTGTTTGGAAAAAATCAGGGCCGACCTAGACACAACTTATCTAGGCTGGCTGAAAAATTCAGATCCAACCAGATTTCGTAACTATGCTTCTCTCTATATGCATCATACCTAAAAGGCGTAAGTTAAAATATTGTGCCTGAAACTATAATTAACGGTGACATGGACAACATGTCTGCCAACTTGTTAGTAACACTCTTTTTATACTTGATGAAAAAATGAAATAGTTGAAGGAAACCCATTCATTTATAATGTCTTGCTGCAATTTAGTTTGTACTTACAAATATTGGAGAGACCAATGGTCAGTATGAAAGATTGCTTCCTTCTGAACAATAATGCCTCCATTTCTTAACTGCTTGAAAAAGAGCACGAAGCTCTTTATCATATGTAGACTAATTCAAAACTGGCCCATGGAAAAGCTTGGAATGGAAATATACTCGTTTTCTTCTTGCAATATAATTGCTTCCATTGCAAGGTAGCTTGCATCTGTCTCCACCACAAGGATTGTTGCTGATTTTATGTAAAAAGCTGATTGTAACCCAAGTAAATAACTTAGCATATGCAGTGATGGCATGCAATGGAGTTATAATTGAAGAAAATGATGCTATGAACTTCCTCAAGTATTGGACAACCTATACAAAGCTCCTTGCCTTAGTCACAACAAAAGGCTTTGGCCGATTGAGAATAGCCTCAATATTTTCTAGATCAATCATCACCTTGTTCTCATTCAACACTTGCAACATTTGAATCATGTGCACTAGGTGTTCATATGTTTTACTAAAAACCAAAATGTCATCCAAGTATAGAATGATACAAGAATCCATGAATAGCCTCAACACAACATTCATCAATAAGAACATTCATACAACCTTTCCTTGTGTTGAATGCAGTTTTCCATATCTTTCCTCCTTCATGGTTTGGTGGCAGCTTGGTTTCAAATTCAACTTGATGAAAAAACTTGCATGTTGTAGCTGATCCAACAAGTCATTTATCCTAGGAGGACTGCAGTTTTTATAGTGGTCTTGTGTAAGACCCCATAGTCAATGCACATTCTTAGTGTCATGTCCTCCTTTGGCACGATGACTAAAGGAGACCCATATGGAGATGAACTAGCCTTAATAACTCCTTGCTCCACCAAGCTTTGAAGTTTTGTTTCCAATTCATTTGCATTCAATACGCACTATCTATACAACCCAATGTTTAGGAGGGGGCATCTGATTACAAGTGGATTTCATGCTATACCACTCTCTTAATTGGCATGCCTTTTAGTTCTTCAAACACCACCTTAAGGGACTTCAACAAATCGTCCATTTTTGTTTTTTCCGCCACATCATATTTTTAGCAAATCTCAACCTAAACCAATTCTTCATGTTTTTCTGACAACAAAACCAATGCCAATGTGTGACTAGCATGGATGAGTTTATTTGCTTGGTTGGTTGTAACTAAAGGGACTTTGGCCTTACGATGGTAGCCATTGAGGATGTAGCCCTCACCATCCTTGAATATACGGTATTTGTTTGGTTTCTTCGTGAAGATATCATCCTTCTCATACGAGTATGGGCTTGCAAACACTACACCATAATCATCATCAAGGGAAATATGCCTGCTACAACCTTATCAATAAATGTTCATTAATCCTAAACTTGATTTTACATTTCTTTGGAAACATTAATCTCAACTCACTGTTTCACTCAACCCAATTTGTAAGGATGAGGATAATTATATGCCTCTAATCCAGGCTTCTTTACCAACTCTTCGGAAATCAAAATTGCTCGAGAACATGAATCAAATAGTGCATCTACCTTCATCCTTTTTATTTAAATTTTGATATTAAAGAGCTTGGTCAATTCATCTTTACTTTGACGGCTACAACTCAAATATACCTCCCTCCTTAGTGAAGTTCAAGCTATTCTTTCATCTAGATCTGAACTACTCCCAATCTCCTCACCATCTACCATGGTTGTCTTGGTCTTTCTAGACTTGGCCTTTTAATATTTGAGATGCAATACTACTTGAATTTCCAACGGTTCTCACCGATGTTGTTATCTACATCATAATGGTTGCAATGTTTCTTAGCATTATCTTTGCAAATAGTGGTAGCATTTTTCTTACCTTTCCAACTTTTCTCCTTGCTTGTGGATGCACCTTGCTGACTTGAAGAAGAGGATTTCCTATGAATTGACTACAAGCTTCATCGATGCTCTTAAGCTTGGACATGAGAATTTGTCTCCTTATGTTGCTACATCATCATAATGGTTGCAATGTTTCTTAGAATTATCTTTGCAAATAGTGGTAGCAGTTTTTCTTACCTTTCCAACTTTTCTCCTTGCTTATGGATGCACCTCGCTGATTTGACAAAGAAGATTTCCCAGAATTGACTACAAGCTTCATTGATGCTCTTAAGCCAAGAGATGAGAATTTGTCTCCTTATGTTGCTAGATCATCATAATGGTTGCAATGTTTCTTAGCATTATCTTTGCAAATAGTGGTAGCAATTTTCTTACCTTTCCAACTTTTCTCCTTGCTTGTGGATGCACCTTGCTGATTTGACAAAGAGGATTTCCCGGAATTGACTACAAGCTTCATCGATGCTCTTAAGCTTGGACATGAGAAATTGTCTCCTTATGTTGCTATAGATCAGTGCTATGTGGGGACGTGTGCGCCCCCAAGTGTCTAGAAGATCACGGACGCTTGGGGACGTCGGGATGAGAGGGAAATATCCCCCGATGTTTCCATGCTAGAGTAAAAGAGGGGGATGTCTCCGAACATCCAAAATGTGAAGGGATGTCTGAAACGTTTCAGAAATGTTGGGGACGGTTAAACGTCCCTAGAACGGTCAAGGTACGTCCGGGGATGTCCCGCCATCCTCAAAGAAGACAACAGTTTTTTTTTTTTTTTATTAAATTACTAAAAAAACACTTTTTTGATTTGTTTTGATGGCGAGTAATAATAATATAAACGAAACATAATAACATAACCCTAACCCTAAAAGTTACATTCTAAGTTATAAAATGACTCTATGGCCTCATTCCATATCAAATTCAATATTCGCACTTGAGCAAAGTGAGCAAAGAGGAGAAGAGAAGAGCGAGAGCAAGAGCAAAAGGAAGAGGAAGCACAATTGTAAGAGAAAGAGCAAGAGCAAGTAAGAGGTATTTAGAATTTTATTTTCTTATAATGCTTGATAATAGTCTCTAGTTTTCTTCTATTTGCATTTTTAGGGGTTGAAGTTTTTGTATCTACATTCACAATGTAATCATGTTTATAGTTTGTACGATTTTACAAAATATAGATTTGGCAAGGTTTACCACAATAGTACAATACACATTCTTAGAAACAATAACATTAGGAATACAAAAACTTTGATACACATGAATGTAGATACAAAAATGAAAAACTTAATACTCCTATGTTTGATGTTTCAATTTCTATGTTTTTGTTTTTTAATATTTTTAATTTTTTTGCATATAGTTATGGGCCTAATAGCCTATGGCTGTTTTTTTAAAAAATTGCATGTACTTGTAGTTATGGTTGTTTTTTTATTCATTGCACAATGCATATGGTTATGGATGTTTTACTTTTTCTTAATCATTGCATATACTATATAGTTATCATTGTTTTTTTAATTCATTGCATAATACATATAGTTATGGTTGTTTTACTTGTTTATAAATTAAAATTATAATCATTGCCTATAGTTATCGTTTTTTTATTCATTGCATATAGTTATGGCTGTTTTTTAATTCATTGCAGCCCCAACAATCATCACCATGAGTTCTTCTGAGTATGGTTATGAATCAAAGGAGGAGAGGGTTGAGATAGGTGGAAGTGTTGGTGATGACATAATTGGGGGAGGTGAAGAACTAAGATAAAATGTAGTGCCAACAAAGAATCGGTAGTTCAGCGGGTAATGCTACCAATTGCCCCTCGCAAACGTTATCCACATTTGCCATTGGACCATTTGATAAGAAGAAGCCATTACACCAATTTGCTCGTATACTTGAGAACCCCAAGTCCGGAGGGGGAGAGTGAATTATGAAAGTGCAACATATGTTCAAAGCCTTGGCATGGCAACATCACCGAGACCAATGCACACTTGTTGCACCTTACAAGAAGGGGGGTTGGTCTTTGCAAGCCTCTTTCACTTGATCGAGAGAGTGGAAATGGTGAAACTTTTTAATGGACATACCACGAACAACGATCCAAAGGTTCGTGGTATTAGCGATGCGGCTAACACTCATTTGAGCTCTCTTAGGACTAGCAAGAATACTTTGGCCAGCTTCTAGTTTTGAAATGACAAAAGTGGAAAGCCGAGGAAGAGAAAAGTCGTAAGCGTGCCCCAATCCAGTTGTAAACATGTTTGATTCAAAGGCAAGGGAAGAGATGAATGATGTTATTGGGAAATTCTATTATGTTGTTGGAATCCCATTTCATGTCGCTCGCTCTCCTTATTACAAGGAAGCAATGGCTAAGGTAGCAAAAGTAGGTACAAGTTATGTGCCTCCTAGAGACACCAAACGAAGGACAACAATCTTAGATAGAAACTTTTTGAGGTTAATTTGTTGATGGAGGAGATGAAGGTCACATGGGTATCATATGGATGAAGCATTATCATGGATGGGTGGACAGATATTAGACACCGTCCACTCATCAATATCAATGACTCTTGCAAAGATGAACCGTATTTCTTGAGAGCAATTGATTGTTCTGGGAAGTGAAAAGATGTCGAGTTCCAATTTCAGATTTTGAAGGATGCCATAGAGAAGGTTGGTCCTTCAAATGTTGTACTGACTCATCACGGATGCAGCTTATCTCGTGCAGAGCAGCGACAAGCTTGTGAAGTGTACCTACAATCATATTTATTGGATCTCGTGTTGCGTGCATGCCATGAACAATGCACCGCAAGACAGGGAAGATTCAGTGGGTCAGCATATGAACCGAATTCTAAATGGTATATAGCAAGGCCAGGTAGAGTTATCCCTTTGGATGACGATGAGGTGAAGAAGGGCCTTGTGAAGGCCTTTAAAAAATGTATAGTCCGAGGAGGCTTCACATATCGAGTTGAAGTGGCTCGGCTTCATTGAACTTGATGGGTACAAAACTTCAGTGAAGATGAACAGGGTAACATTGGCACATGACAAGTGGGCGAGTTGGTGGCAACTGTATGTGCATCCAAGATTGCTGCGAACACTTGCAATTTGCCTCCTTTCCCAACTTTCTAAGTCCTCTACCTCCCGGAGGAACTAGTCTACATATGGTTGGATCCACTTTGTTAAGAGGAATAAGCTTACCTTTGCAAGAGTGAAGAAGCTTGTAGCTATACCCAGTGCTTTGCATCTTATGGATTGCAAAGACAACCGAGTACAAGCAGACCCCGATTACGGTGGGATGTAGATCTCGAGGAGCCGAGGCAGTAGTAAGGGGACAATACTATGCAACGGGGATTGATTAGGCTTTCCTTTGAGGATGTGGATCATAGTTCCAACAAGGAGTTCATGGATATCATTTCAAATGTTGATTTTGATTTTTAGGTTCAAACGTGTCCTCTTCTTTTTGTAATATTGACAATTGTTGGTGTATTTGAATTCGAGATTAATGATATGAATATCGATATTACTAATTGATCAATCACAATGGTTTTATAATTTATTTCAGCTTATTTAATTTTTAAGTCTCAAATTGAAATGGTTTTATTAAATAATTTATAATTAATAATTTAAATGTATTTGATATTTATGATTTCAGCTTATTTAAATCTCAAATGGTTTTATTTCATTTTATTTAAGTCTCAAATGGTTTTGTTTCAACTTATTTATATAGTTTAGTCACTAAATTGTTATATTTTAAATATCTATATATTTTTAAATTGACAGTACCCCGCTGTCCCCAAAATTTAGAAATTTTTGCCATCCCAAAATCTCGTCTTGCCATCTTAGAGTCTTAGGTAACACTGCTATAGATTCCTTCAAAACACTTCACGACAACACTTTGCACTCTTGAGTATCCAATCTCGTTTAGATTGCTTGCCTCCTAAATTCACTCTTGCACACTTGGTCCATGCCATTGCCTATAAAACTCCAATTGGTGTCAAGTTCTTCCACATAATAAATGGGATAAAATTGAGACACAATTACTTTCTTAAATTCTTCCTCCTTAATTACAGGTGGTTTTTTCTTCAAAACCAAATAATATGCATAACTTTCCCACCAAGTGAGTGTATGACTCAAAGTTTAAGACGTGCGAATGAAATATGTTGTTCTCCACTTACCTAATGCAAGTTGAAATATACCTCAAGTCGAGACAAACAAATGTTGAGCTTTTATACATTGACTTCACCTTCATCAGGTATGGTGTCCACCTTTGCTTCAACTTTGAAAGGTAGTTGAGCTGGGGGATTTTTAAAATGTTATGGGGTTGCTCCTTTCCTTGGTATTTGAGTAACTCGGCTCTGGCCTCCTCATGAACCTTGGGTATCTCCAATGAAATTCCAAGAGCCGTCTCCAATGAAATCCCAAGCTTGTTAATGAGCAGCTCCGTGAACTTATCCATCTTGTCAATCGTTCCCATTGATTGAGAGATGCTTGTAACATCCACTTCAAACTTGTCAATTCAACTTCCTTGAAGGAAATGTTCTCTTGTAATTTAAGTCCCTTTCACCATTTACCTTCTCCAATTTAGTCAGTGGCACCAACACAAACTACAACACCACAATCCAAGGACCAGAAGAAAGCTCTAGTGCCAATATGATATGTGATTAGCTTGATTATACCAATGTCTAATTCATCAAAATGAATTCTACTTAGTTTATGAATGAGACCAATTGCTTATGCACAGATTTTAAGTACTTAGCTTAAACACGTACGTTCATAGAGTTAATTTCAACAAAAACACAAGTAATCAAAACAAGATTTACCCTAGAGAAACCTGGAGTAGTAAAAACAATACAGCAAGTGTGATTGGGTCTCCTTCCATTAACCCCAAAAATGCAAGGTTATAAGCTTTAGCTCATCTATGGAGCCTTGTGAGGCTGTTATGGTTGAAAATAGGCATCTAAAACAACAATCAACTTGTTTTGCACTCAATTCACTATGCTCTCTGCAAATTACCACTTCATATGACTTGCTACAATCATTGAACTCAACTCTAGATGATCTCAAAGAATACCAATTACATGTATGTAGCTTATCACTTCTATCACAAAATTATGGGTACAAGTCATGAATTTGAAATGCTTTGTATTCCGTATGATTGTTTTGTTTCATTTTATCAATCACAGAGACTGATTAGGCCATGGTTAAACCTGTAAGGGAAGACTTTGACCATGGGTGAATGTGTAGATGACAGATTCAATTCAGTCCAAGTATGCCCATGTAATGTCCCCTTTTCCAAGCTAGTTCATTTTGGAGACTTTGAGCACTTTCCGTGGGCAAGAAGGAAGTGAACAAGGGAAGTGTTTGTCATATTTTTCAGTCATTTTCATGAGCATTTGCACTCTTCTTTCATAGTTTTCCACATAAGTCAGGTCGGTTGGGTTGGAGAGGTGAAAAGCCAAAGGTAAAATAAAAGAAATTATCCCTTATGAGGTTGGTCATGGTTGGAGACTCCTTAATTGGTTTTGGCGCCACCAAAAGGGTATAAAAGGGGTTGTTTGGACTCATTTGTGGATCATCTCTTGTCATAAAATTATACTTTGTTTGGTTTTGGGCTGATTGCTCAAATTCCTTCCACTAAGGGGCGAAAATCCTTTGGTGTGGCTACACAAGGAGGACAAAACCCTTGTTGATTGAAGAACAAAAACTCTTCAATTGATTGTTCCTAGTGCTTCAAGAAGGTGGATATAGTGATTTTCAGCCCCTCTCCTAGGGGAGCGACCCACCTTGAGGAAGTGTTGGGTGGTTTCTAGGGCATGGCGACACTCAACTCAGCCATCATTGCATTCTTCATATTTTTGGCAGCCGGAATCTACATTGTACTTCATTTTTGGGCTTGGAATCATTCATTTCCAGCCACTTTGTAAGGGTGTACTCTGTTGTCATTTATTTAATTTCCAACTGGGGTTTAGAGGCTGATTTCTTGGTTATTGTTGGCTCTAAAATATTTCTAAGTGTCCCTACATATTTTGGATGGTGTTAATGGTGCAATTTTGATGAATTATTGTTTTTTCCTTGCTGCTGTTCTAAAAATCAGACTGTTGTTCACTGTTGTTATAATTTTCAGTTGGCTGTTATAAAAATCATATTACTTTCAGTTTGGGTTTGTGCTATTTCCTTGTTTTTCAGTTTCAGCCCTAAAAAGGGACATTACAGCCCACAACATCATGTGTTGTCCACTTAACACTTTCCCGTCGCTGTCCATTGGTTTTTGTGCCTGTGTCATCAACTTGCAATATTACCTCTCTTGCCTAGGAGCCAATTTTAAAACTAAGTGTCATATTTTGGCATACAAGGAATTGATTTTGTGTTACATCATATGATGAAGTGTTTTACAGAATAGAAATGCTCCATTTTGAATTGAAGTCCAATCTTCCACAAACAATGCTTAAATGACCAGCAAAAATCAAAAAGAAGAAGAAACTCAAAAGTGCACCAGGTTACAATAGCCAGCCAAAAGTGTTGAAAGAACAACCAAAGATAAAAATCTGAAAACTAGATCAAGATCTAAATTTTCAAAACAAAAAAAAAAACTAATAAGAGGGGTAAACCTTAGACAAACTAGTATATACAGTTAAACTCAAAAGTACCGTGGGACAATAACCAACCAAGAGTGTTGAAAGAACAACCAAAGATAAAAATCCAAAAGATAGATCAAGATCTAAATCTTGGAAGCAAAAGAACCTAATAAGAGGGTCGTGAACCCTATACAAACCATTATATACAAAGTCGTGTTGCAAAACAATACTGTTCAAGAAGGTTCCTTGCCAAGACGAGAAGTGCTGATAGAGCCAAGAGAAGGGAGTTGATGAATAACACAAGTCTACATCAAAGTCACAAGCAGAAGATGGGGTTAGCATCATCATTAAACACTGCAAAAGGGCCAATACAGAGTCTACTGATTTCCTCGAAAGAATGGTTTGTGGCTAAGACAATCCGATTGAACAATTTATGGAGGAAGCACGGTACTCCTAATACCCACAGTCAATGAAACAGCCAGACAGAGAAAATTGGTGATGTGCATGGGCCCCTATAGTCTAGACCATAGTTGGAATACTCGCATATAACTCGCCGAGTTATTAAAAACTCGCCAAAAACTATGCAAAACGAGTAACTCGCCATAAAACTCGCCAAAACAGGTAAAAAAAAACTCGCCGAGTTGTGGCGAGTACTCGCCGAGTTTGTGGGTAAAACTCGCCATACACAGTCATACACGGAAACACGGATTTCAAAGGCAAAAAACACTGTTTTTACGCGGTTTTGGCTCTTTTTAAGGCCCTCTACTCCCTCATTGTCACTCACACAACCATTTGAGCTTGCATTGCTTGTGTTGAGTGGATTTTGGAGCAAATTCAAGGAGTGAATTTGGAGAATTGCATTTGGAGGTAGGGCTTTTTTTTTAATTCTTTGAAGTTTTTTCAAATTTTGTGTATATTATTTAGGTTTTATAGATTCATATTGTGATTCTAAATACATGTAATGTAAAATCAAATGCTTGTAATTTTTTATACTCATTTGCAGCCAAAGGTATGTATTTTTTTTTCTACGCAAATTCATTGTAAATTAGTTAAATTTTATGTATGTGTATTGTAATCGATTGGTTTTGTAATTCTAAATACATGTAATGTTAAATCGAATGCTTGTAATTTTTTTATACTCATTTGCAGCCAGAGGTATGTTTTTTTTTTTAAGCAAATTCATTGTAAATTAGTTAAATTTTATGTGTATTGTAATCGATTCATTTTGTAATTCTAAATACATGTAATGTAAAATCGAATGCTTGTAATTTTTTTATACTCATTTGCAGCCAGAGGTATGTATTTTTTTAACACAAATTCATTGTAAACTAGTTAAATTTTATGTATGTGTATTGTAATCGATTCGTTTTGTAATTCTAAATACATGTAATGTAAAATTGAATGCTTGTAATGTATTTTTTTTTTTATTTACGCAAATTTGTTATTCAGGCACTTTTTTTTTAAATTAAATTAAGTTTACGTTTTCTAATTTTTTAAATGTGCATTGTGTTGCAGATTAGAGCTTAACAATGGCATCAGGCTCGGCATCGTTCAAAGATCTGAGGTCAACATCACTAGCAGGGACCGTTCCTCCGAATGCCCGTTCCAAAGCATGGAAGTATGGTGTACGTGGAGCTAATGAGAATGAAGTTTTTGCAATTTCTGCAAGAAAAATGAATGGAGGCATCAATCGTTTGAAATATCACCTTTCAAGTATTGTTTGCCGAGATGTTACGGTTTGCCCCAACGTGTCGGAAGAGGCAAAGCGAGAGATGAGAGCAGAGCTGGCAAAGTTAGAGGAGAAGAAACTAGAGAAGGCAAGGTTAAAGGCAGCCATAGCACAAGCTATTAGACCTGGGGCTGCAATGGCAGAGGATTTAGAGGATGATGCAGCAACAATTGTGGGCTCTACTCGTGGTCCACGCATACGAAGCGGAAGAGCCGGAAGAGGCGCATCTTCATTGAGTTCGAGCAAAGGCATAGCGAGTTTTTTTGTGGCAAGGAACACACTTGGAGCACAACCTTCATTGGAAGGTACAACCTGGAACAAAGATATGCATGAGGAAGTGGATAAAGCTTGTGCGAATTTTTGGTACTACCACAACCCGCATCTTCAAAAGATAGCCCTCGAATTCTATCTCAACCTTGTAGCGCTTCTGGATGTGAACGGAACTAGAGTTTGTTTGAGGCCATTCACACGAAAAAGAGCAACAGGTTGAGTCAAAAACGACTCAATAACTTGGTTTTTGTGCAATACAATCTCCGGCTTCGCACAAGAAAAGTGGAGGCCACATCAGAGGAGCTCATTGATTTGGATGAGATAGATCCATATAGCGAGTGGACTAGGCAAGAAGAGGAAAACCCTGCGTTCACAAAGGACAAGATTGCTTCTTTTGAGAGGGAAGCTATGGAGGGAGAAGCACTAGTAGGACTCCGAGGAGATATTGGATTGGATGACATCTTTGGAGGTAATCTCCAACATGCAACAGAGGAGCCACCAGCACCACCATCTAGTTCCAAGATTGAGCCGAGTCACAACCTTCCGGGAGGAGCATGGAGACGCAACTGAGTGTAGGGACTAGTAGAGGCACTAGACCCTCTCCCCAATATTTCTCTAGATTGGGAAGATAAGATAAGATAAGATAATGTTATTAATGTCCAACACATATCCACAAAAGTAGGTCAATGGGATTGCAAAGTACAAAGCAAACAAACCCAAAGAAGAGGAACCAAACGGTTCACCCGAAATACAATGAGAGAAGGAGAGGAGGAGAAGGCAACAACGGAGGCAGAGAGACCAGAAACGAAGAAGAGAGAGATGACATTGTGAGGGAGAGGAAGGAGCAACATCCCCAACAACATATGAAATTGAAGAGGAAAATGTAATTTATTGTATATTCATATCAGAATTGTAAAGATATGAAATTTATGATGATTTTTTTCAATGTCAATCATCATAAATTCATATTACTTATCAGCCGGTTGTATTCGCATGATGATGCGATTTTGTATTGTATTTGTATTCAAATCTAATAGAAAACACTTCTCCAACATTTTATGGGCTCATTTGATACATTTTGTAGCTATGTGTTGCTTAAAATTTATGTTTTTTAAGAAATTTGAGTATTTTTTAAGTTGCGAGTATTCCCGAGTATTGGCCGGATATTGCCGAGTTTTTGCCGAGTTTTTTTGGGGTCTGCCGAGTATTTGCCAAATGCGAGTATTCCAACTATGGTCTAGACCACAACCATAAAGAATAGCTAGCCCTTTACACCAAGTGTAAGAATAAAAGGTTAGAGATGCCCCGCTAACATGAGGAGGGGTATATTGTCTCACGACCTATCATCATTTCTACTAGAAGTGTCATATCCCCAATGGTCAAAATAACATAACAAATGTAAATCAATAATCCGATGAACCTAAAAGTCCCATAAAAAGACCAACACATAGAAGTAGCTGTTTTACAAAGATACAAGGCTAAACACCTTTGTCCGGATAACAGAAAAGTATCAAGGAGCCATGTGACTTCATGTACAAATATTGATATCTCTCTTGGGAATCATAATAGATAGTGCACCTAAACCTCCATCCCACGCTCTTGGAAACAACAAAGGTACATCTTATTGCTCTGAGATAAAGGCAAACTATCTCAGCTTGTAATAGGTGAGAACATACCTTCAACTAGCTGAGGGTATTCCTAAGGCCATAAGACTAGTGATGTTGAAGCTAAATTTTAATGAATAATGGTGGCACCGACAACATGCAAAAATATCTCAACATAAAAATCCATCTTAGAGCTAAGAGGTAGTGTTGGCAAGGGGACACCCGTGCAACTTGAAGAAGGGAGACATGGCATTTGAGGAGTATCTATAATGGGGCAGTTGGTCTAGGGAAATTCCAATAGACTAAAGAAGCAATTAGGTCTCAGAATACCAACATCATCATTGTCCAAGAAGACCCAATAAGCTGAACCCTCAAGTATACTTTTTCTTGATTTCCACTAGGTCGCCTTTGTAGAAAAAAACTAAAACTCAGAGAGCGTTTCTAGAAGTATTGTAGACCATAACTTCAGTTTCACTAAGGATCAGCCACTAACTAGCGAAAAGCTCTCAAAAAATGATAGGACAACATCCTTGGCAAAAAGCAAAGCAACAATCAAGAAATGATGTAAGGTACAACAATCATCAAGACAAGATTTCTCTCTAAGTCAGTCCCTCAAGCTCATCAATGCAGACCCCGAATGGAGCCGGCAAAAGAGAGCATCTCTATTTAACTTCAACCATACTTCTAACAAAAAGAGTTTGTGGGAAATCTCAAACATCCCACTACTATCTAGTATAGCCTCACGATGTAATTAATAAACTCTAAGGTACTGTTGGAGGCTTTTTGACCTTGTGGCTTTCTCACCCTTAGTCTTCTAGTCGTTTCTTCTCTCTTCTCTAGAATTTTCTTGAGTTCTCACTCTCTTTGTGTGATGTCTTAGCCTCAATATTGATGAATGGAATGCATCCATGGCCTCTTTTGCAGCTAACTACAGTTGTGTGAATTTGAACATTTGTTGAGTTGTTGTGGCTTATATCTGCCCTACTCTTGTCTCTTTGCTCTTGCAGATTGTCCTACCTATTAAGCTATGATAAATGTGTGTGGATTATACTTGCATTTGTCTAATATATTGTGTTATTCTCCAACACAGAGTGAAAGGAAGATTCTGATTTCTCTCTTGGCGCATTGTTTTTCCCTTTCATGTTGTTTCCTTCTCCCTTTTCTCCGCAAGTGTTAAAGTAGGTAGATTAATGAAAGCATTAGGAGTAGGAGTAGATGAAAGACCGGCTCTCTCTAAAGGATTGCTTCAAGTTGCAAGTCCCACACTTGAGAAGCAATCCCATCTTGTGTTGTTAGTGAAACAAGTTTCAAAAACGGACACTTTCAACCTCCAACAAGTAACATTAATGCAGAACTTCTGAACTAACAAGAACCGAGACACAATGTCCACGACCAATAAACAACTTCAGAAGACTGCTGACAGCCAATTCGATAGTAGCTAAAAGAGTAAAAATGTGATCAATAGGTTTGGAAATCTCTCCTAAATCTTGCTTGTCACCTATCTCTGCACTTATCACGCTCTAGTTGGTAGGAGATTGGTTTGTCCAAGACCATGGAATAAAGTTTGGCATTAAAGTGCACAATCATAATAGTCCTGTACTCATTAGGTTCGAGCTGTTTTATGAATGAGATATATAAAGTGATTCATCCATGACAGCAAACTACCTCAAAAAGATAATTTACCATGAAAATATGCATCTATCAAAACATTTATTTTCCAGTTTCCTTATGGTGTCACTCAGATTTAACCCTGAAATCTGTGACTACCCTATCCGAAAAAATTTCGTACTTTTAAAATAATGGGTCGCTTGTTGTTTTTAGTGCCTGAAAGTTCTTGTATTGCGTCCAAGATAATCCCAAAGAGCCATATTAGATGCCCAAAATTGTTTTATTCTGTCATTGCCGGGATTTGTCTCATGGGAAATTTGTATTTAATTATTTTGAGCCCCGTATGAGGCTATTTGCGCTGCTTTTAACTCTATTATGAGCGAATATGTTATTATTCCTATGTGCCGAAGGATTTTAACTTATTTTAAGTTTTGGGCTTTATTTGTAACTTTTGGCAATTTTTCGTGTTTTTGTAGTGTCCCGCTTTGTTTCCCTGTGAAATTTCTCTCGAGCAATTCGCTTCACCGGTAAGCCCGATTTTTGGCCCGGAGCACTGGAAAACATATACGCACGTTATGCCCGGAGGAAGTCGCCATCGGAGGTCTGGATCACTGGGAAAAAGCGAAGTCGTGCACAGAAAAGCCCCTGGGGGATGGGCGCATTTTTGGAAAACAAAGGATTTAAGCCGCGATGGGAAAATATAAGCCGCAGTGGGGTGGAATTTTATACCGCTAGCAGGTACTTTTTCCCGTGTTATAAAATTCACTTAAGTCATAGTGGGAAAATAGAGGTCGAGGCGGTGTGGAATTTATTGCCACTTACAGGTAAAAATTCCCATGATATAATAAAAGGAAAGTGACTTAAGTGAAATCATGGGATTTTAGTGCCTGCCTTGCAGGGTAAAGAATCCCATTGTCAAAGTCAAATCACTTAAGTGGATCATGGGATTTTGGTGCCTGCCTTGCAGGGTAAAGAATCCCATTGTGGAAAAATTCTTAAAAATAGAATTACATGTGCAAAAAAGTGCGCCCCCTTTGAAGTGATGGTGGAATGATTAAATTGGATTAATTTAATTAATCTTTCCTCTCAAAAAGTGCGCCCAAGCTTGGAGGAGGTCAACAAGTCAAAGATGGAATAAAAGAAAGGAATTAAATTCATTAAATTTAATTTATTTAGTGGCTGCCCTCTTCCTCTCAAAAAGTGCGCCCCATTTGGGTATTATTTAATGTTTTTTAAGGCATTAAAACATTAAATTAATTTCTATTTTCAGTGGCTATGGTCAAAGCACACTGTGGAGCTTGAGTGAAGTGTTGTGTGAAGGATTAAATTGGATTAATTTAATTTATTGGATGGCTGTCCTTAAACATGCTATTTTTAAAAGAGAAAAGCATGATTTTTAATTAATTAATTGCCTTTAATTGTTAGGGCAATTATTAATTATAGAATTGTGAAGGTTATATAAGCATGGGCAGCCATATGGGCAAATAATTTAATTCACAGGTAAAGAATTGCAGCCGAGAAAAAAAGTGCACCCCATTAGAGGAAGGATTTTGTTCGGATAAAGTGCTAACAAGGCTAAAAGCTTCCGTATTTGGCGCATGCTTTGGAGGAGGTTGATCTTTGTCTCGCATAGTTGTTTTCACAGTGTTACAGAGCTCGTGTGTTGATTGAAAGGATTCATGCTCTCTTTATGTGCAAATTAAACACCAATTTTTGGGGCAACAAGCTTGAAAAGTGCAGATTTTTATAATTTAAATTCACTATTCATGCTCCGGTGGCCATTTTTGTCCGAATAAATTGCAGGAACTCATTACAGGTGCTTTACAAAAGAAAAGGAGTTTTTATCAATGTCCAATACATTGCAAATATCCTCCGAATCTAAAGAATTGTCCAGATCCGCACTGCAAGATTGAAGAAATCCGCCAAGTTAGAAGAAAAGAATTATTCGATTTAAGATAGACAAAGCCATGGCGAAAGGAGATGAAAAAGAGAGCACGATGGATTCATGCATCGCTTCCAAACTTGCAGACATAGGAGACACGGATCTAGGCCCAGAACCTCTTTCTGATTTGATTGATAGATCCAGAGCGGGAAAGACTTCACTCATGCGTAAGTCAAAAGTAAAGCGGAATTATCCGAGTACTGCAACTTTCCCATGTACATGCCCAATTCCCAAAGTTCGTGATGGAGTGTGCTAGATCTTATCATCCTTCATCCAGATCGCTGCGTGATGTTGCGGAAAGACAATAATTCGTTTGATGCGGAGTTCATCAATTATTATCAAGATTCCAAAGTCGAAAGGTGGTGACTTCTATTAGCATTCAGGATGCTGACAAGTAGATGGGAGAAACATAGAGCTGATTGCGTGAGCATAATGAACAACCGGTTCATGAAGAAGCCTAGATCCCCTTCAAAGTTCCCGAGAACTCTTCCACGGTCCAATTTGGTGCAGGAGGCGATGATGTCGTCAAATCAAGTATGCAGGATGAATGGCAAAGCGAATGCCTACACTTTCCGTACATGGATGTATGTTTTCATCAGACCATTGAATCAACAAGGTTGATTCTATAATCAATTGGTCGGAAATTATTAGCAAAGAACATCGGTGGGCGGCTTTAACGTGAAGCGTACTTTCAGCTTCAAGATGACTTCATACTTGGTGTATGCTGCAGCTTCACAGGGTGTCTTTTCCAAGCTGGATAGATGTGGTGTTCTTTCCAAGGACCCCATTTTCGAGTGCTACCCACAGCTTACTGTACCTGCGTGCGAGGACTTCAAAGTGATCAACGATGACTTCTACGATTTCATCTGCAGCTAAGCAAAGACTTGAAGACTCACAGGGTAAGCAAGGAAGCGTGGGAAGCAGTGTCCAAGATTGGCAGTTTATTCATCCAGTTTGCAGATTTCACATACCTCAGGGTTACGGGCTTTTCTGGAGAACCAATAAAGATGCCCAGGTATCCGAGTGATAGATTGATCGCCATGGAGCTGAGCAGGCAACTTGTGGAGTTACACGACCTTCAGTCGAAACGGCACAAGTCTACGGGCTTCTTCCCAATCACTGTGGGATATTACAGTTGCATCAGCATTCACAGAGCTCGAGGGATGGAAGCGCAAATGTTATCCGAGTATGAGCAAGAGTTCTTCCCTGCACGGCTTAACTTCGATCCATTTGGAGTAGCCAGGAAGACAATCTCCCAGGAGTACGCACATGTGCCTTCGTTAGAAGATTTCTGGATGAAGTGCAGAAGTGAGTACGAGGTTAGAAAGAAAGATTTCAGCAGTCTATCAACAAAGCAAGTGTTCGATTTTGGATTAGCGCGGATACCTGCGGATCTTAAAGATGATGGGAACGTGGTACTTGACACTTACCATCAAATGGGAGGAGATAAAGCTATACTGCAGGATAACAATGGAGGCTGCCATTCAATTGAAGAGAGATCTGGAGCTGTGTTGGTGAATACTTCGAACTGGCTGCTGACGAAGGGATACTGCCTTGATGAAGTATTGATGAATCAAATCACGGGCAACTTCGGCGCAGGAGATTCCCTCAAGCGAAAGCATGAAGGAGAAAGCAGCAGAGGTCCGAGAAGTTGAAAGTACACAGAAGATCTCAAGAGAAAGAGAAGACCACTTCTACGACCATAGTTTTGACTCCGACTTCACCAACTATTGCACCGCAGCAGCAGGACGCTTCCATGCCTTCATTGAATCCGGCGACGTTCGTCTTCTCTCCTCAGCCACTTCGTTCATCACCCGTTCCAGAGGAGATGTTGAAGCTGCAGATGACGGAGTTCGAAAGAGCTTTGTCCTTGGATGTTTCAGAAGATGGCAGCCATAACACTGTGGCACTTTCTGACGGAGAGGATGCAGAGCGGGAGATGGTAGTGCACTCAGCGACTTCTCACTCCCCGAGAAGTAACTTCTCGGAATGGTTAGCTTTGCAGTTGGTTCCGGAAGCAAGAGTAGAGATGAACTTAGAGGAGCATGACTTGCAGCTACTTCAGGATCTGAGCAGAAGAGACAGAAGGCCTAAAGTTGCTAAAGCAACTTCTAGGTTGATCATCAAGGATTCGGGAGAGAAGTTTGCTGAGATATCAATTCCGGCGGAAGGAAAGATAGAAGAGGAGCTCACGGCAGAAGATGTGACGGTGACCAAAATACCACTCGGTCAAGCTACCACTGAAGGATTGAAGCAGGACACGCAGACATTGATGGATGCTTTGTTCCTTAGGCTTGACAGTGAAAAGGCGGAGAAAGAAGAGCTGCAGAAGCAAATATCTCAATTATGTGAGATCATAGCCAAGGTTGCTAAACCTTCCATTCAGCCCATTTCAGAGCAGGTGAGTGATCATCTTATGCAGGAAATGGAAGATGCAAGCAATCAAGTAAAGGCTATTGACGAATGGAAGGATCGATTATTCGTCAAACTGTCTGAACTTGGGAAGTGCCACCGCCTAAAGGTTATGAACGATGCAAAAAATCAACTAAAGCAATCGATGGAAAGCATAAGGCATGAATACAAATTGCAGAGAGTAACTCCGAGTATTTTGGCCAAGATCAACAAGTCACGGAGATGTATTGGTTGCAGAACAAATTGTACCGGATGGATCACTCGAGAAGGGGAAGCAGCTAGAGTTTGCAGTATCTTTCCGTTTGGAGATCTGCAGAGTTTCTTCCGAAAAGGATGCAGCGCTGAGAGTAAAACATCGATTTACTGACAAAGATCATTTCTTTCACTGAGGAAAGAGTGGACGGAGGTGTTACTTCATACGTGCGGATTGTTTCTAACGAGGTGCCTAATTCCCTGGAAGGTTCTCTTCTGATGGTGCAAAAGAGAATTGATAAAGCTACCAAGCCTTTCACGATGAATTCTATCTATAGATCGGTGGTCGCAGCGCATATCATTGCAGAGGTTTGGGCCGAGTTTGGAAGAGGTGGAAGCATGCAGCAAAGTGTTGAATGAAGGGTTGCAGCAGTTCAGGACAGAGAAGGAAGCAGTGGCTAAAACAGATGGAAGGATGCTGAATTATATGTTCAACAAGTATATCGATATCGTAACAAGAAGAAGATGTAAACATTACAAAATAAGCATGACTTCTTCTATTCTTTCTTCTTCTATTTTCTATGTTCCTGATGAAATTGTAAAACTTCTAAGTTATTGGTTTTGCAACCATTACTTGAAGTCATGTGGAACCATTCTATTAGTTAAGTGATACATGTGTCACTTAAGAAGAAGTTAGTTGAGGATGATTGTCAAATGTCATCTTTACTTGTTGTTCATACTTTAGTTCAGTTTGAGTCTTCTATTTGTACTTTCCCTCCTACATTCTATAAGTAGGAGAAGAACCTCCGGGTTAATGATCAATCAAAATTTGTAAGCAGCAATCTTGTGTTTTAGACTTTGTGCTGAACCCCTGAGAGCAACTTGAAGCAGAGGAATACAAAGAAGCAGGTTTACGGAGAACTTTGTGTCACGGTGTACTTTGTTTCTTGTTTTGAATCTTAGATCTCTTGATAAACTTTGTGTTATTTTAGATCTGGATCTGGAGCTGCCTTTGCTTTATAATTTTGTGTGTTCATATCTATTAAGTTTCTTCTATGTGCATGCAATTAGCTCAGTTATCTACTAATTGGGATGCACATCTTCCCCATTTCTTCTCTGCATTTCCTTTACTTCTTTCATCTATAATTCTCCTTTCTTAAACAACTACTTACTTGCACGCAAAACTTCTTTGTTATGATTCATGAACTAAGTGGTTAAAGTAAAACCCCTAATAGATAATAACACATTTATATTGACAAATCTGACACGGGAGCCTCATCGGTTAAATGAGGGAGATTTATCTCATGATCGCCTAGGTTTGATGCTATGCAGAAAATCTAGCCAACACCTTATACGTAGCATCTTAGCATAATTATTGTACTAGTGCTTAGGTTCTAAAATCCATCCATGGTTTAATTTTTGCACATTTCTTTTAATGCTTTATCCGCTATCGAGTTGATCTTACCTACATGGTGCCCTGTTTTGTCATGGGTCACCCTCTTTGCCTCTCTAAATTTCTCGTATATTTCTATAGTTCTAATCAAATTCAAGTAATGGGGTACAAAAGTTAAGAACATGATCATAGGCCTTGCACTAGTTCTAGAATCCATCTTATGTTGACTGTTGATTACTGCAAGTAGTTTTTGATGAAGATTTCTCTCTGCAATATGTTTGTAGTATATGTACGGTAACATAAAACTATTTTCCAACAATAAAGTTAATCCACATATTAAAGAAAACAAAAGCATTGAAAATGAAATTTGCGCAAAGCATGGCCACAATCATAGTTCTAAAAATCGCGATTTATCGGGCGATAATCGCGATAAATCGTTTTCCCCATGCAAAACGATTTATCTTTCCATAAATCGCGATTTCTTTAATGGCGATAAATCGCGATTTTTGGCACTGAAAAACCTGCACAAATCGTGGAAACTCGGCAAATAAATCGTGGAAAATCGCGAACTTAGGTATTAATGAAAAAAAAACCCAAATCTGCCTCGTTTTTTCACTTGTGTGGCTCGGTTTTCCTCCTCCTTTCTCCTGCATGGGTCGTTTCTCCATTTGCGACTCGATTCGTGCTATTTCGTGACAGTATTTGTGCATTTCATGATAGTGTCTGTGCATTTCGTGAAGGGATTTCTGCAATTCGTGACAGTATTCGTGGATTTCGTGGTGGTTTTGTTCATTTTGTGGCAGTGACAAAGCATTTCGTGGCAGTAATAGAGGTTTTGGTGGCAGTTTTTGTGCATTTCGTAGAGGTTTATGTGCATTTCGTGGTGGTTCGTGGCCCTAACCCTGCAGGTAAGACTGTATTTTTTTTTTTAATATCTTAAATATTAACAATATAGATTTAAAAACGAATTTACATATTAATTCATAATATGTAAATGAGTTTAATATAGATTACAATTTACATTTAAATGAGTTTAATATAGATTACAATTTACATTTAAATGAGTTTAGTATATATACTTATAGTTTATATTTAAAACATTTCTAGCTCATTCCAGTTTACATTTTATTTCTCTAAGGCTTGTAAATCTAAGACAATTGTTTTTTTTTGTTTTGTTGAATGGCATCGGGATCCGGTTCAACTACTCGTAATAAGCCTAACTCAAATGAACCAGGGTGGAAGCATTGTGAACGAGCAGAAGGCAATTCTGTTATATGCAATTATCAGTGGCATGAAAATGAGTGGCGGTGTTTATCGCCTTAAGTTCCACATTGCCTTGGATATCGTGGAATGAAGTAACAAAGCAGTGCAATCAAGCACCACCTGAGGCTCAACGAGAATTGTCTGCTTTCCTTGCGGCTTATGCAGAGAAAAAAAGAAGAAAAGAAGAGTAACGCTGATGCACTTGCAACCCTTGCAAATAGGAGGGCAAAGAGGAAGATTTTGACATTGGGGCATCTTCTATTGCCCAAACTCCACGAGGTCAGACACTGGGACGGGGCTCATCCACTAATAGTAGTTCAGCAACGTTTTTGTTCCTCGAAGTAGTCCTGGTTCACAACCTTCACTCAAAGGTACCGCTTGGAATAAAGAAATGCACAATGAAGCAAGAATAGTTGCGGCAAACTTTTGGTACTACAACAACATTCCTTTCAATGTGGCAAAAAGTCCATATTGGGAGAATTTGGTCACCGTGATTGATCGTGGCGGAAGGGGTTCAAAGCTCCTACTCCCATGATTTGAGTGGCCCATTCTTGGAGGATTCTATCGCACATACCAAAGCTCTTGTAGAAGAGCAAAAAAAGGTATGGCAAAAAGAGGATGCACCATTTTGTCTGATGGGTGGATAGATGGGAAAAACCGCACATTGATTAACTTCCTAGTGGCATCAAGTGGGCAGTTGGTCTTCTTGAAATCAATTGATGCCTCCCACCAAGTGAAAACTGCAAGCACTTTGTGTGATATGTTAGATGAGGTGGTGAAGGAGGTGGGCATGGAGAATGTCGTCCAAGTTGTGACAGATAATGCGGCGGCATATGTACAATGTTTTGGATCCTCAGGCAACCCATTGTTTGATCTCTTATCGGAGGACATAGGAAAACTCTCATGGGTGAAAAATGTGGTCAAGACGCAAGAAATATTACAAAGTTCATCTACAATCACACTTGGGTGCTAAATTTGATGAGAGAGCACACCAATGGAAAAGAGCTTGTGCGATCAAGGGTCACAAGATTTGCCACAAACTTCATTACATTGCAAAACATTGCAGCCTCATTAACATCCCTTAAGCAGATGTTTGTGAGCACGCGATGGATGGAGTCTCCCTATGCCAAGAAGACCGAAGGGGAAAGAGTCGTGAAGACCATTTTTTATGATGTGTTTGCAAAGCAAATGGAAGAAATCATGAAGGTAAACTAAACTTGAATATTTGTTTATTTATCATTTGTTTGTTACATATTTTTTTATTAATTTTGATTTTAAATTTATATGTTATTTTGTTTTAGGTGTCAGAGCCTTTGGTTCGAGTTCTACGGATGGTGGATGGGGAGAAAACCCAATGGGTTATTTGTATGAGGCTATGGACGTGGCCAAGGAGGCCATAGCTAAATATTATGGGCATAATCAAAAAATATGAACCCATTTGGCGCATAATTGATCGGAGATGGAACAAGACACTCCATCGACATATACATGCAAGTAGCGTACTACCTAAACCCAAAGTTTTTTTTTCCCATCATTTAAGGTCGATGAGGAGGTTATGGATGGCATTAATACATGCATAGAGAGGATGGTACCTGATGAAGATATTAGAGATGCAATTGTTGACGAGCTGCAGATTTACAAGACTGCGAGGGGGAGGCTCTTTTCTTCGGCTCTATGTGTGAAAAGAAGAAACACTTCTCAGCTAGGTAAAAACAAATTGAGTCATTTGTATTTAGTCTCTTTACACGTAGAACTAGATACTAGAAGTTTAGAATTCTTTTATTTATTCAAGCCTAGTTAACTTACAATTTTATAAATGTTTTATTTGCAGATTTGTGGTGGGAAGATTATGGTGCAAAACACCAAATCTTCAAAAGCCAGCCATCCGCATTTTGTGTCACCATGTAGTGCTTCTAGATGTGAATGTAATTGAGCATGTTTGAAGCTATTCACACAAAGAAGTGCAACAAGTTGACAACACAACGCCTCAATGACCTTGTCTTCATGCGATACAATCTTCGTCTTCGTGTGAGACAAGTGGAGGGGGCACAAAGTTATGATGCAATTGACTTGGCTGACATTGATCCATATGATGACTGGATTGTTGACCCTGATGATGCGGAGCCTATGTTTACTACAGAGGAGATAGCTGCTTTGGAGAGGGAGACTGAAGAAGCAATACCATCAGGGACATTAGAAGTTGGTGATGATCCAGATGATATGTTTGTAGAAGACAATGTTGGTGTTACAGAGGAGGAATGTTTACCTTCCACTTCCACGAGGCAGCCGCAAGTGCAACAGACTTATTTTAGGCGTGCTTGATGAAATAGAATATTATTGATATTTGATAGTGATACTTCAAAAGTCACATGTGACATGACTCTATGAGCATTTTTGTTTGCATACTTTGTAGTTTGTACTCTCTTTTTTGGTCAAAACTTAATCAAAAATATGCATATGGGCCTATGGCATTCTATAGAGTCACTTCTCGCATCATTTAACATTGTTTTTACATTTAATTTAAGTTTATTTTATGAATTTAAATGTTTTTTTAAAGTAGTGATAAAGTTGCCAATTAATGCCGATAAATTGCCGATTCCCGATTTCCGAGTCAAAATTTGGCTTGCCGATAAATCGCAATAAATGATTTTTTGAACTATGGTCACAATTAATATCTCGACTATTATGTATTGAAATACCCAAAAGAAATTGACTTGAGTCTCATATATATAGCTTCTCAATTTTCCATATAGCTTCTCAATTTTCCATCGACAAGGGAAGAATGTGAGGACATTCATATTCAATGGCACATGTCCAATAACAGAGGTCACTAGATCATGCAAGGAGGTCCTTTTGTATTAAACTATGTATATCTTAAACAGTTGTCCTCCTTAAAACCTCATTTCTTCTACCGGTGCCATATATTCTAAAAACTCTAAGTAATCAATATCATCAAGTGCCACAGAATGATGCCCACATGCAGCCACTTTTTTATTTCCAGTAATCATAATAAAACAATTAATGTGACTTTTGAAATAAAAAGAAAATACAAACAGAACCCAACCTATTTGTTGATGCTACCACAACCACTCTCTGTAAAGACCCTGATAAATCCTTGACGCCATCCATAAGAGTAAGAAGTTGAGCAACTATGCGGACTCTTGTTCTCGTCTACAATACCCAGCAATAAGTAACACATAGGTACAACCAACATTAGTCCAAAATTAAAATCAAAAATCTGTGATAATTCAAAGTAGTTCTCAAAAACAAAACATAAATCAACCTCTCTACTTCACATCAGTCTTCAATCAAAGGTCACTTTTCATACCTGGAGTCTCGGCGAGGACAAAGTGCATCAATCTCATCAATAAATATAACAGCTGGTCTACCTGCTGCAGCTTGAGATGAAGCTTCGAGAATGCATCCCGCAAAATCCTTTCACTTTCGCCAGCATATGCCCTATGAACTAGGCCTGCACTGTATATGCAATATAACTAATAAAAATCTATCAAAAACATGACAATAGCAGAACATTTTTACTGAATATTAAATAGATGGCATCAAAAGAAAAGTTTTTTTGCCGTATCGTAAATATGATATTTGAATGGACCATAAGAACGTAGGGCAGTAGTTTATAGGTTTGTGCAAACTGTAAATCAACAAGTTTTGTATGCAAGTAGTCTGCTAAGTTACTGAATTGGTACATCTTGATTTATTAATGTAATACAACTCTGTTTTCCTGAGAAGAAAGGAACAATTTTTATTCACAATATTTTTTTTTAAAACATATGCACAACATTATTTTCTATTTCTAAACTAACAGGCTCTAACATTCTCTAAACTAATAAACCCTATTCTATTCTAACTGACAATATGGACTTTGTTAGGTTGATGCATGTTCAAATGTCACGCGGTTTCATAATGATGAGGATGTGCAATGAAATCGTACACTTGAGGTTTGCACACGCATTAAACTCAAAATAAAATCACTCAGCTACGCATCGAGAGAATTAACAATATGCTTGTATTTTGCATTATTTGATTAACATGTACATGTGCAGGGATCACGATAAGGCGTGTTTGTCACACTAGGTAAGTCTCTTGAATGGTATACTACAATGGTGTTTGCCTGTAAACCCTGCCATCCTATCAAAACTGAATGAGTTGCAAATAGACATCAAAGTGCGCAACAGTAGGGAAGGGTTCACACCTAACTGTCCACAACCTCATACATTAATCAATCAATTACGCTGAAACTCAAATAAGTTGTTAAATGGCCATGAAAAGAAATATGAATGATGAATGCAAAAAGTTGCAGATTGCTTCCATGCTACAGACCACCACTAAGACACATATTCTAGATGTCTAGGATGGGCTTCTTGTGGCAGATGACCAGGATGGCCACCATGATGCCGACAGCCATGCTGATGCAAACAATCACAGTGAGAAGTTTGTTGTAAATGGTCAACTAGGGGGCTGCAGATGGTTAAAAGTGAATCACACAGTTATTAAAGGAGAATAGAAGACTTGATGTGGTGGGTCAAACTGATTTTATGATTGACCAATGTGTTGCAAAAACAATATCAAAAAGAATTGATACCATATCTAGTTCCTTTGGCGATGGTTCACCATGCAAATCTCCCCCAAAGACTGATGGTTCAGAGACAGTTGAGCCAGATGCTCAAGTCTAGTTGGTGTGGTAGATGTTAGCCAACAAGTCTCATTGTAAATATTGTACATAGTCATTTTAGCTTGAAGAAATAACCAATGTGTGTCATGTTATGACTATGCATGATTATGTTAAGCAGGTGAGTGTGGTTCAAATATTTTAGCGAGGGTACCCCAGTAAACATCTCTTGCAAATATGCTTCAACAAACATGCTTCTGACAGACATCCAAAAAACCCATGTGATATGAGTTAATAAAATCACTTGTCAATAATAAGCTATGTACGTGTATGGTTCAGCTCCTGAAGATTTTGCAGCAGTTTGCAGCAAATGCCTGTATGTCTTATCCTGAGAGCTTCACTAGTTGTAGTAGATGTTCGGTGCCCTTTAAGAGGTAATTGTACTTTTACCATGCTTACCAGAAGTGAACAATCAGAGGCCCTTGTCGCACTACTGCTTGGTTTTACAATAATGATGCTAATGTTTCAATGGTTTCCATAATTCGGCCTCTGCCTGATGCTCACTCGCCCAGTCAATATGGTTCTTCAATTTTCTCATAGAAGCCAGTTCAATGTTGGCACTCTCTTTCAAGGGCTTGGCTTCTAATGGTCATAGACAGGTTATTCTATGTCGGTGCTTTTTGAAGAACTTTGTTGTTTTCTGATTTGTGTTCAGGTTATATCTTTTACTTTTGTGGGGTCACTGTTTCCCGTCATGTGCTCCAACAACTTTTGTAACCGATTGGTGCTATTATTTACCATGAAAATTTTTCCTCCGATGTCTGGAACCATGCTGTCTCCCACTTCCTTTGAATGTTTTGAGGCTTTAGTGTTATAACTTTTTTGGCTACATGTAAATTTAAAACATGATGTGGAACTGTTATTTTGAATTTTGAATTTTCATTATATGTTTTGGTTTAAAACACTTGTGCACTATATTATTGGCCTGTAGAGTTTTGGACTACTTATGTTGAAATTGTGACATGATTTATATAAAGACTTGATTTCATGGAATTATTGCAGAAGTGATGCATATCAGCTACCATCACCACCTAAAATAATTCTGTAGTGCAAAATAAACAGCCTGCAAAAGAGGCTTATCAAAGATGCAAAAAGGAAAAGAAGGCAAATAGTATATACATCGAAATTACCTTATCAATGTTAGATGGGCATGACATTCCCGTACAATTGCATGGACCAAGCTTGTCTGAAACAAATTCATGCTGCCCCGTCAAAATAAGAAAAATTAAATAAAACAATTTAAGAATGAATTTAGGATGGAGTTATACCTTGCCAGTGCCTGGAGGTCCATACAAAAGCAAACCTTTTGGCCACTGTGAGGGAAGAATAGTTGTCATTAATAATGAAAATTACTCACGTATATTCATCTGCTCATATGACACACATGGATAAAAAGAAAATACTACTGTCCATACACAAGCAAACCCTTTAGCCCCTGTGGGGCAAAAAATATTTGTCATTAATAATAAAAATTACTTATATGTATATTCATCTCCTCATATGACATATACAGACAAAAAGAAAATGCTACTAAGTATTATATACAAAATTACTAATAAAACTATTTACCCTTAATCCCAGAATGTTTGCTTCCTTTGAAAAAGAATAGGCCATAACAAAAGCTCCCTCAGTGCTTGCAATGCTTTGTCATTGCCTGCAATCACTTGCTCTGCCTTCCAATCAACATCACCTCCTGCTATTGTCATTTTGCGTACACTACACAAATGAAAAAGTTTAAGGTTATATCATGATATGTCCTTGTCTAGAAGAAATGAATAAAAAACAAAATAACATACATAGCATTATAAAGGAACGGGATGCATTTTGCAGCCTGATCAATTAATAAGAATGTCAGCTTACAGAAGTTTATATGCAACAAATGTCAAGTTCATAAATGACATAAGTGGGGGCTGCTGTAATATCCATAAGAAAACTTTAGATAAATCTGGATATTTCTGTCAAAACCCTAGGACATCAGTATAAAAATTGCCTTTTATGACAGCAGCGACAATCTGATTTTTTTAATTAAAAAACAGCAAGCCTCAAGGTGCCAAAACAGACTTTTATTTATTGATTTCAATCAGCTACAATAAAAGAAATACCAGAGTGTTTGAATACAATTATTTTCTCACAATTGACGACCTAAATGGAAAGATAGATGGAAGAGAAGAGCATGCAAACTGATTTGACTGAAATCTGCCCCAGATACTGAAGCCCTAGCTGTACTTGTTGTTCTGGATGTAGAATCAAGCCTGAAAAGCGTGCCCTAGCTGCACTGGATGAATACCTGTACCTTGAATGGTCACTGCAATCCCTAAATGGAATTGCCAAGCATAGATATGAGGGATTCTGTCCTCAAACTTGTATGCAAATGAGGGATTTCGTCCTCTTTTGCTGATGCAAAAGCAGAAGCTACTTGCAAACAAAGAAGTAGTTGATAAATTTCCAAGATGTGTGAACAATAAACCCCAAATCTGCCTTTATAACTTCCAAACCCTCTCTAAAGTGGGCACCCCCTTTAGAATTACATGCATGATCCTCAAACAATTAAAAATAATTTAATTCTTCCCCATGTTGGCGCCCCATCCTAAGAATAGGATTAAACAATTTTAAAATGCTTTATCTTCTTTCCATCCTTAAAATGGAACCTTGCTACTCATGCAGCCCTCTCTAACTTTGGTGCCCCATTCTTTATTTAATTATTAATTGAACGCTCAGAAGCACCAAAACGTCCCTGAGGGTCCCGTATCCATGGGGAAACGTTTCAAACACAAAATGCATATGAAACGTGCTCAAAACATGCCAGACGTTTCCGGAAACATTTCCGCCGATTTTCTAAGTTTTAAGCATCAAAACTTTTTTAAAAATAAAAATAAAAGCATTTAATACACCTAACCCTAATCTACCTACCTAGACTTGCTAAAGACACTTCCTAAAAGCTATATAATGACCTCTTGGGTCCATTCTAAATCACACTCTCATTTTCTCTCTTGCTAAATTCAGTTTTCACTAAACTAACATTTAGCATTGTGAAGAGCAAAGAGACATCAAGGAGCAGCTTGAAGGAAGAGACAAAATATTTTGAGTGCTTTATCAATTATCTCTTATGGTCTACAAATTTACAATTATAAAATGAGTGTGTATATATATATATATATATATATATATATATATATATATATATATATATATATATTGTACGGACGCTTCCTAACGCTTTGGTATCCAGGGTTTTTTGAAAATTGTCGCTTCAAGCTTTCGTATTCGCTTTCCGTTTCCTGCAACATAGATTTAACGTTGCCACCCAATAATAGAAGTCATCCCTTCTATTATTATTTTATTCTATTTCTGCTTTTTGGATTAAAATATAATTTAAGTGTCATTTTTCCAATTAAAATATAAAAATACCCTTGACCACTTAAATTAATTTATTTCCTTCTTTAATTTCCCCTTAGCCTACGGAAAATAATAAGAATAGGCTTCGGGTATCCAAAGTTAATTAATTCCGAAAAGGGGACATTACAATGCATTCTTACCTACTCAACATCATGTGGCTATATGATACTGGAGGAATAGTATAAATCATGAACTTATGTCATTTATATTCAATACATCTATCACAACATAAGATCATATATAATCTATTTCTTTATGTTTTGTATGTACAAAAGTTTTTGATGAACTTAAAAGTCTTTGAATCATTGCCAAGCAATGTGTAAGAGCTTGTGTGCATAAAGTTCATAGTAATAGTTAGCATACTCGGTGAGTACTCGCCGACTTGAGTCAAGCGAGTACTCACCCAAAAAAAATTGAACCGAATATTCACACTGAAAACTCGCCGAATGGACTCGTAAAGAAGTGTAAATATTCGGCAAATATTCACCATTACTTGGCAAGTCCGTGCACGTGACTCGCCATACGCATATAGATGCGAACGCGTCAAAAACGCTAAAAAAACGTTGTTTTTTTCTTTTTAAGGCACCAAAGCACTTCATTTTCATTCACAACCATTTGAGCTTGCATTGCATGTGTTGAACAGATTTTTGAGCGAATTCGAAGAGGAAATTTGGAGAATTGCATTTGGAGGTAAGTTTTTTTATTTTTTAATTCTTTCAAGTTTTTGCAAATTTGGTCTATATTATTTAAGTTTTATATATTCATATTGTAATTTTAAATACATCTAATGTAAAAGCGAATGATTTTAAATTTTTAATAGTCATTCGGAGACAGAGGTATGTTTTTTTTTACGCAAATTCGTTCTAAAGTATTTAAATTTTATATATTCGTATTGTATTCAATTCTACGAATATGTTTTAAAATTTTAAATACATTCAATTTAATTGCGAATCATTTTAAACTTTTAATGCTCATTTGGAACCGGAGGTATGTTATTTTTAATAAATTACGGTTATATATGGTTATTCAGACATGTTTTTTTATTTAATTAAGCTTACATTTTTTAAATTTTTTAAATGTGCATTGTGTTGCAGATTAAAGCTTAACAATGGCATCAGTTCAATCCGGTCAGCATCACTAGCAGGAACCGTTCCTGCAAACGCCCGTACCATCACTTGGAAGTATGGTGTACGTGGAGCAGTTCCGGAACAGTGGTTTGCAATTTCTACGGCAAAACATTTTCTAGAGGCATCAATCGCCTAAAGTATCACCTTGCATGTATTGTTTTCCGGACGTTGTGGTTTGCCCCAATGTTATGGAAGAGGCAAAGCAAGAGATGAAAGCAGAGTTGGCAGAGCTAGAGGAGAAGAAACTAGAGAGGGAAAGGGTGCATGCAGCCATAGCAAAAGTTATTAGACCCGGGGTTGAAATGACAGAGGATTCAGAGGATAATGCGGCAACAATTGTGGGCTCTACTCGGCATACGAACCGGAAGAGGCACAACTGCTTCATCGAGTTCGAGCAAAGGCATACATAGTTTTTGTACCAAAGAACATACCTGGAGCACAACCTTCATTGCAAGGTACATCCTGGAACAAGAATATGCATCAAGAAGCGGATAAAACATGTGCAAATTTCAAGTACTACAACAACCTTTCATCCAATGTGGCAAAGAGCCCATACTGGGAGTACTTGGTGACAAAGATTGATATGTGATTCTGAAGGAAAGGGTACAAGGCACCTTCTCCAAAAGACTTGAGTGGAAAATTGCTCAAGGGTGCAATTGCAGATGCAACAACAATTCTAGAAGATCAAAAGAAACAATGGTAGAAATATGGATGCACCATTCTTTCAAATGAGTGGTGGAACCGCACCCTCATTAATTTTTAAGGCTTCAAATGGTGAGATGGTGTTTTTGAAGTCTATTGATGCCTCTAACATAGTTAAAAATGCAGAGAATTTGAGTCTTATGTTGGAGAAGGTTGTATTAGAGGCGGGATTACAAAATGTTGTGCAAGTTGTCATAGACAATGCAGCAGACATATGTGGCAGTTGGGAGACTACTACAGGAGAGACATCCATCACTCTTTTGAACTCTTTGTGCGGCTCATTGCCTTGACCTTATTTTGGAGGACATGGGCAAAATTGATTGAGTGAGGCCGGTTGTAGAAGATGCAAGAAACATAACAAACTACATATATAATCACCCTTGGGTTCTGAGCTTGATGAGATAACACACAAAGGGAAAGCGCTTATGCGAGCCGATGTCACAAGGTTTCGCAACTAACTTCGACGTTGCAAAGTATTTTTAGTTTGTTGACATCATTGAAGCAAATGTTTGTGAGTCAAGCATGGCTAGACTCGCCATATTCAAAGAAAGTTGATGGAGAGAGGACCACAAAGATAGTTTTGACATAGTTATGCGGGACACATCCCCCATTTTTGACACGTCAAGGACGTCCCTGACGCCCGGGGACGTGGGGACGTGGGGAAACGCTTTCCCATTTCCCACAATGCATGCTTGGTGGGAAACGTCCTGTGGACATCTGCAGAGGGAGGGAAACGTCCTGGGGACGTGGGAAACGTGTGGGGGCGTGGGGACGTTTGACGTCCTCCACGTGGTCTGCCACATTTTTAAATAAAAAAACATAAAAACAACACTCTAAACTATTTTTTAATTTGTAAATCACTTATAATATAAAAACAACATTACTAACCTAACCCTAACCCTAAAAGTGCAATTTTATGTTATAAATTTACATTATGGGCTCATTTCATATTCACACCAAGCAAGAGCAAGAGCAAGAGTGAGAGCAAGAGCAAGAGCAAGAGTGAGAGCAAGAGCAAGAGTGAGAGCAGAGCATCAAAGAAAGGCGATAGGGTAACAATAAAGATAGAGAAGCCAATGAGTTGGTGGCGATCGTATGGGCTTCCCGGATCTGCTGCGACCACTTGCCATTCGCGTCCTTTCCTGTGTTTCCAGCCTCCTCCGCCTCCGAGAGGAATTGGTCTACATATGGTTGGATACACTTTGTACAGAGGAATAGGCTTACCTCTACAAGAGCGGAGAAGCTTGTAGTTGACACAAGGTTTTGCGCTTATGGATCATAAGACACCCGAGTACAAATAGACCCCAAAGATTACAAAGGTGGGATGTAGATCCCGAGGAGCCGAAGCAAGTCAGAAAAGGACAATGCATGCAAATGGGATTGATTGGGCTTACCTTTGAGGACGAGGATGCTAGTACCAACGAGGAGGAGTTCATGGATATTGCCTCAAATGTTGATTTTGATTTTTAGGTGATATCCCGATACTCAGAAATGTCCCTCTTTTTTTGTAATATTACCAATAGACAATTGTTGGTGTATTTGGCTATGAGATTAATGATATGAATATCATTTATCATGTCACTTGATCAATCATAATTTAGAATGATTTTACTTTTATATTTTATAATATATTTGAAATTTCAGCTTGTCTCAAATTCAAAATTCAACTATGTATTATGAATTTTCAATTTATGACATTAACATATTGATATTATAGTATTAAGGAATGTATTTGATGTTTATGAGTTCAAGTTTCACCTTATTTAAATCTCAAATGGTTTTATTTCAGCTTATTTATATAATTTAGTCAACGTATCTTTATATTTTAAATATTTATATATTTTTAATTAGTTGTCCCCTCGTTGTCCCCAAAATTTAGAATTTTTTTGCTGCCCTGAAACCCCATCCTGTCGTCCCCCGTCTCGTAACTATGGTTTTTGATGATATCTTTTCAAAGAGAACTACACAGATTATCAAGGTAATTTCAAACTTCAATTTATATTCCAAGTTGATTCCTTTATTTTAATTTGTTAAATTATAAATATATTGTTATTTACTTTTTTACTTTATTTATAAGTTTGTAACCTTACATTTTAATTTGCGTGTGGGTGTCGAGCCGTTGGTGAGGGTTTTACGTTGGTTAATGGGGAGCAAAACCCTATGGGGTACATTTATGAGGCATTGGATAGGGCCAAAGAGGCTATCCAAAACTATTATAAGGGTGATATTGTCATATATGCTCCCTTTTGGGAGATGATTGATCGAGGTGGAACAATCAACTCCACCAACCTAATCATGCAAAACATGAGGCACTCATTACCATATTTTCCACGCCAAGAAGTTCAATTCCATTTTTAGAAGTGCTAAAAATAGCATTGGCTAAAAATAGCGTTTGGCTAACAATAGCATTTGGCCTAAAATAGAAGTTTGCTAAAAATAGCAATTGAAGTCGAAGCGTTTGACTAAAAATAGCAAACTGCTGAAAATGGAAGTGTTGAAGATAGAGGTGCTAAGAATAAGAAGAGCTAAAAATACAAGTTTTGTTCTATTTTTAGGAGTGCATGAGTGGATGAATAAAGATAGCTTGCTCTTGTTATATTTAGCATAATGTTGCTCCAAATAGAAATTGGCTAAAAGGAGAAGACTTTGGATAAATTTAAAGAATCGCAGTCCTATTATTGGCGCCAAAAGAGGTGATAAAAATGAATTAAAATAGTCATAAAGCATGCGAGACACTATTTTTGGGCATGGAGCAATCCATATAAGTTGATTTCTCTTGTAAAAATTTAATAAACATTGTGGGCTGATTTGCTTTGGCAATCTTAGCCTAGTACTTGCACCTCTGAAGAAAAAGCTCCATTTTGCCCTCTCATACTGTTGTTTTCTGATTTTTTCATTGTATTTGATAGGAATATTGTGTTGCTCTAGGAGGAAATTTACTCCCTCTACCATTGTCCTTTCTCCTAAACCCTTGAATTTATCATGCAAAATAGCTTAGAGTTGTGCAGGTGTGTGGATCTTTGATTTCTCTATGTGCAGAAGTACATGCATGTGTTTAAATTATTGGTGTATCACCCTTATTTTCCCTTTCCCGCATTCTTTCTCCTTTTTCCTTGTCATAGTTTTAGTTTTTAGGTGACTCATAAGGAGTCACCCTCTCTGAGGTTCACCTCGGACATAGGTTACCCACACCTTGAGGTGTTCAAATTTTGCCAACAGGAGAGAGGGTAGACACCATTCTTTATCAAGGTGCAACTTCAAGGTGAAAACAGTTTCTAACATGCCCGGTGCGACAATACAAAAATTTGCTAAAGAAGTTGATGTTATTCTTAGCAAATATCAGTGTTTCAGACACAAATATTCAGCATCCGCAACTCCATTGGCCCAAAGATCCCTTTTTCTCAAGCAAATGCACCATTTCCTCCATCTTTCCATCTTTTTATAAGGTTGTGCAATCATGACTTAAGCGCTCATTTTCTAAATTTCCTCCATCTTTCCATCTTTTTATAAGGTTGATTTCCTCCATTTTAACTAAGCGAGCCTTATATTTCTCTAAATTGCCTTAAGCGTTGATTTTCTTCTTGAAAACCCATTTTCAACCCACCGCTTTTCTTCCAAGAGGAGATTTACCAAGTCCCATGTATCATTTCTTCGAGACTCCATTTCCTCAATAGCCTTCATCCAAGACTTACTCTCATCAAAACCAAGAGCTTCCTTCACCGTCATTGATCCTCATTAGCTGTCACCAATAATAGAAAAACTAAATGGTGATCAGAAGGGCTAAACTTCTGAGGTGCTCTTTGAACTCTTACTGGCCTTCTAAGTCCAAAAGTAGCACTATCATCCAAATCAACTTCTAGATTTTGCCTTGGCGCGATTTCAAAATCAGGTATCTCATGAAGAACTTGTTCCTACAAGCTCTCTTGACTCCCTAGTATCACTTCATTGCTTCTAAGTTGTTGTTGTGGCAACACCTCTAGCCTCCCTTGATCCCGTAGTAAGACCGCCTCTGGAGATTCTACCTTTGGTTTGTTTACCTCTTGAGTTGTATTTTCCAAGTCCTGCTCTACTGTGAATTTCCAGCCTTTCCATTCCATGAAGACAATATTCTGGCTGTATAAAACCTTTTGGAGTCATGGATCCCATAGCATATAGCCCTTAACACCATTTCCATACCCAACAAAGATACACTTTTCAGACCTATAGTCAATCATGCAAGCAATAAACTAAACCAGAGATGCAAAAATAAGTAGATCTGTAATAAACTATAGCATGCAAAAGAATACTAACATAGTGTGTATCCCAGGAAAATGCCTTCAAGTAAATAAAACACAGTGGAACTTCACTTCTTGAATTAACTTGAAAAGCTTGCAAATACAATAACCAGCATTCAAAGCTCTAACCTCTGACTATTCAGTCTTGGCATCATACCTCTCACAATGAGAGCACGCACTTTTATAACCCAAGCACATTGTATAATTAACCTTGCTTAGTCAACAAGCTAAAATATAGAAATAATACTTTAAAGCAGATCCACTGCTTGTTATAATGAACTCGAGTAACAAAACTAACTAAAGCATACACTAAATATAGACGTAGCCTTTTCATGGAGGCTAGGCGCCCAAAATAGCACAACACCCCTTGGAGCGCTGCATGGGGTAGGTGACTGCCAACAAATTTGAATTTGAAATTGAGCTTGAATTTGAATTTGAGCTAGAATTTTTTGAATTCAAAATTGAACTTGCATTTGTATTTGGAATTGAGCTTGAATATAGGATTGAATTTGATTTGGAATTTCAAATTGAAATTGAGTTTGAATTTGAATATGAAATTGAGTTTGAAATTGAAATTGAACTTGAACTTGAAATTGGGCTTCAGCTTGAATTTGAAATTGAAATAGCAGTTGGACTTAACCTTGAATGTTAAATTGAACTTGATCTTGAAAGAGAACTTGAACTTTAGCTTAAGATTGAATTTGAATTTCGCAAATGAGGAACACCTAGCAAGGGCAAGGTATAATTGCATTGTCTATGAATGTGAACAATTGACAAGGAAAAGTTCAGTTTACCTTGTTTAAATCGCCAAATTTATATGACACTGAAATTTTTACCTTGACATATGCAGGGAAAAAGAGGTTATTTACATCCTTTGAATATTATCATTTTAGATCATAAAAATTATATCTAGTCCACAAATTGTTCATGTTTCACTTGGAAGAACTTATCCCAAAGGATAATTGACCTTGTTAGTTTATCACCATTCCTCTTTCTTTGATAGATGGAATAAGCTTAGTTACTACTAAGATTTTTACAGGAAAAAGATGAGGTTAAGGATTGTGGGCCTGATGGTTAGTTTTTGTAAAGACAACTATCCACTCAATTGAGTTGTGCTAAAATTATAGGGATAATAGAATCATAGTACAATATGATGCCAGAGAGAAATCTCGTAGAACTAATAGTTCTCACAACTAGGTTGTCATCTTTTTCCATACTATATATAGTTCAGAGATGTAGGATTCTATGTTTCCCATCAAAAAAATGCCATAAGTGATATCACATGCTCAGTATACACGAGGATAATTCTAATGTTTCAAGATAGTATGAGATTATTAATCATTTTTTAACAATCAACCCATCAAGAATCCATTGATCTATCTTATACCCTCGTAGATTTTTTATTTATTTTTTAACAAGGTATGTTTATGCAGTTTGACCAAACTCGAGTGCAATTATCTATTTGCTACTTAACTAAGTTATTTTATTTAATCTACTGTTAATGCATGTAACTGCAATACTATTAAGGGAACACTGGTTTTTTGTATGTTTGATCTCATACTGATCGAAATTTCAAAGTAATTACCAAGGCAATTCTTTGTGCTTTGAGGAAAGGATTGAAACATGTATCTTCAAAAGCAGGAAACCCATGTATAATGATTTGGGCGTGTATTAATGCAAGATAAGGACAACAATCGCTATAGTTAACTGGCAAGCGTTCAAAATTTCCTCATCTAAACAATTTAAAGAACAAACAACAAATTAGAAAACAGTATTGATCACAGCCCCGACGACAAGAAGATAATGCGGATTTAGTGATACCAGAGTTTTCATTTTATGTATGAATCCCAGGAAATAAAAGGGACGATGCAGAGTTCATTTTATCTATTTGAATTAAAAAAACAGACAGATAAAATGACCCAAAGTGATAAAAATGCTTCTTAACACACTAGAATAGAGTATGGGGAACCACATTACTCGGTATTGTAGGGTTGCAGGGCAAGTGGTCCGGCTTCTTTGTCTATCTGCTCTCGGCCTTCCATACATTCGTTCGCTACTCCTTTGTTTTTCATCTCTGCGCCCTCGATGCTTCTTTGATTGAGTTTTCCGCTCTTTTCATTCGCCTCCCTTCTCTGTGCATTTCTTCCGAGATCCTCTTTCTTCCTTATCAACCATGCTAATTACACATAGAGGTATAATTTGACGCTCTGAACAGATATCAGACAAGGTAGAGCAGAAAAATAAGCTGTAGAGAACGCAGACAAAAAATCTGGAGGGAAATTTGTGAAGCGTTTTCACTGTTTTTGAGCTTTAGGGTTGTTCTGAGGAAGTGAAGACTGTGGAGCTTTGACACGTCTTTCGTGTGTTCAGTATGGTAATTTGTGTTTATTTTTAACCTATTAATAAAAGACGTATTAAATTTATAAATTATGGTATGTATTAACTATGCTATGGATGGATGGGAAATAACTTCAAAAAGTTTTTAATTAATGATATGATAGTATTCTTACAAATTCTGAAATTTGGTATTAGAAAAAATAGAATATTTTTAAGTGTCTTATTCCAAATATTTATGCCGAAGGTGTTTTACAATCAAATTTGGATGAAGGCTAGCTAGCACCGACATGCTTCGAAAATGAATGGCAAAGATTTATTTGTTGTACATGCGTTGATATCTCGATATTTTAAAATGGTCCACGTGAACTCACAAGTCCGACAACGCAGAAAAGTGGAAATAGCGTAATTAGCGGTGAGCATCGGGTGGAATGGTTGGAAGGTGCCATGTGGCTACCTTGATGGTTGTTGTTACCTCTCAAATAGGCATGTCAATGGTTCACCAAGGAGGATCCAAAAGTTTTGGTCGCAAGTATAAACCGGACGCATAAGTCGGAATCCACTTGCAAGGTGCAAAAATATTCAATTATATTTTTGTGATGCCAATGCTTACATTTCCAATGTTTCAATTACAATCGTATGATGCCAACCAACGCTAAGGGAAGACTAGCGTGAAAGATCAAACAACAAATGCTTCTTGTTCATCTTTTGGATCCACAATCGTAGGAACATAAAGAAATCTCCATCATCATATTTGTGATGCCCCAACACAACCACTTTCTGCTTCTTCCTCACTTCGTAGTCTTACCTTTTTTCCTTAGCAATCCTACATTTAAAATCTTCCCAACTACATGATTTTCCTCTTTTCCCTCTAAGCATGTGTTTGGTTATCATTGTGAATTTCAACATTATTATTACTATTATTTGTTTATGAGCGGCCATATATTTCAACTCTGGTAATTTCGCCTCACATTCGACAGTTGTCATCATTGCCCTTGTTAGTTTATCATGATCGGTAATTTCTCTTTGTAGTCGTTTTAGTTTAGAGTCCTATCAATTTCGGATCGTTCATCAATATTACCATTAGTATTATTGGACACTGTGAGTGATTGTTGTTTGAAAATCCTCATAATTCCACATTTTAATTTTTATTATCAAATTATATTCATTTGTAACAAAATTTGGTTTGTCAGTTGTCTTAGTTTTGAATCCACTGTATCATTGTCAATAAATTGGTGAGGCCTATTATTTTATTAGGGAGATCCAATCCCCCTAAATTTCCTGTTGAATTGGGATATTGTTGCAATAAATAGGGCAAATGGACTTCTCAATATTAAGATAACAATAAAGTGATCAGTAATCACGACAAGCATTACCATAACATTTTAAAACAAGTTGACGACCACGTGGTTGCCTTGGGCCTATCACTAGGTTAAATTTGACACACACCTATGCGCATACTAACAAGTTTTAGGTGTGAGTAAATCATCATTTTTTTTTTTTTATTTTTATTGAATGTTGAAGCATTACAATTACGCTAAAGACGTACTCCAAATAATATAAAGGGGAGGGAAATCCGTTTGGTTGTGACATTGGTCGTGTTGGACATATTGTTACATCCTACAATCGTAGCTCCCTATAGCCCCATTCATAGCCCACTACCTCAAAATATAAGCTCCATAAGGCCCTAGCCTTAAACTTCCCAAACTGTCAAATGCTCCAATGGCATACGATTGCATACTTTCCCTCCACTCCACTAACACTGATTATTGCCCCCTTCCCTCGACTTCTTCACATTGTTTTCTCTCACCATGGGCCACGTTCGTCTCCATACAATCATGCACCATATATAAATCCTTGATCTATAAAAATTCCCATCCCATACGATGAAGCCACAAAAATTTCATCATTGACCTCCTTCATTTTCGTCATAAAATTGTCTCATTATATAGATTGTCTGCTATTTAAAATCCTACTACGAGCAAGAAACTCAACGATTTACCTTGCCTTTATATTGCATGCCATCCTCCAAGATTCACAATGAAATTTTATCTTGCATGCTATCTTGCAGCTTCTTCGTCCTTTATAATGGAGCAAATTTGATGTTTCTCACAAAACCCTAATTCTAGGAATTATAGGTTGTAACTCGTAATCTCGCTTAAATTTCTAATGAAATTCAACATAACAAGTTGTGCAATTTCACCTCTTTGATGAAATTCAACCTGATAAGTTATTCCTTGTTTTTTTCTCCCCGAAGTTTTTTTTTATAAAACCCTAATTTCAAAAATACAACATAAATCTCATAAAATCCTTAACATTTCTAGGTGAAGTTTAATGTAACAAAGCTATTGTATATTTTTTTGTAAATTTTTTTGTAAAATGCAAATGCATATGGATGTGTATTAGCTTACTTGTTTTCTTTTTATTTCATGTCATTGATATTATTTATCTCCTCCTCGTCCTCATTCGTTCTTTTGATTTTGTAGTGGGACATACAAAGTTTATATGATTTGCGATATACAAAGTGTATGTGAAATCCAATGCAATTCAAAGTGTGGCAATGCTGACGGAAAAAGATAAAGACAAGATCTATTTATATAGCCATTTTTTGTGAGAATTAAATGTTGGATTTCAAATCCATGACATCAAGATTTCAAACCCATGCACATAAGGGGTTTCCACAAATAAATTTAACCAAAAATAAACACAAGCTTGCAAGAATTTTTGAATAAGTAAAACATAAAATCCTTGACCTTTATATGCATTTAAACCTCCATTTTTACAAATAAAGTAATGACAATGTCTCCTCTTGTGTATTTCAACCTCTATCTTCATAATAACAACATTCAAATACTCGAAAATGATCAAATCCTTCAAAATATTATCGTAGTTAAATAATCATAATCATGCTTGCCCCTCCACTCCACTACCACTACTTATTTCACCCTTCCTATGGCCTCTTCACATTGTTTTCTCTGCCCTGGGCACAATTCAAAGGGTGGTGTTGCATGTCCTATGTTGATGGTTACTTCCCCTACAAATCAAAATCCTCAACAAACCACATGTCCCTTTTTTCTGTTTGTTGAATGATGATGTCATCACTATTGTTGATGAGTAGAAATTTTCATGAGGTCGCCACCTTCAAATTCTACTTCCACTCCACATCTTCCTCTATATTTATGTAAGGGCTAAAACTACAAACACAGTTTCACTTTTGAAAAAAAAAAATGTCGCTCCTTACGTTAACAAATATATCTTTACGTTGTTTTTACATCGTCTAAGACAACAACCCAGGTCTCCTCGAATGATTGGCATAAATGTGATGTCATTTTTGTATGATTCAATTTCACATTAATTCTCCTTTATGCTTTCGCCACCCTCGCAATTCTCTCCCTTTTACCCCTTCTTCTTCACCCATCTTCCTCTCCCATTGTTTCTCTCCCTCCAATATCAGTCCTCAAAAGATCCGCGTCGGTGTTTCCATCATACATTTCGCGTTTATCATTGCTAGTAGATTTGTTATGTCAAAATTTTATATGAGTAATCATGCTTCAAAATGTAATGGAGACATTGACAGATGGTAAAGTAAGGTATACATAAAGAAAATTGAAATGGAAAATAAAGGCAAGTAAATTGCAATGCTAAGAGAAGAGAAAAAAAGAACATGAGAAACCATGCACATTGAGATTAAGTGAACAAAATCCAACTATGGATATAAGTAACTATGTCAAGTATGAATACGAGTGTCATAACAAAATCTTGTCATTATGTTGGTAGAATGACACTTTTCATTGTGTTTTCACTTCTATTTCCATAAGGATCATGGTATATTGGGGTTTATATATTCTTGTGGACCAATCGTACTAACTAATGTATGATTATTTTTCAAATGAATGAGGATTTTAAGGGTTGTAAAAATAATTTCAAGATGCATTTAAAGGCATATCCAACTCAAGTGTAAGAAGGTGCACTTTTTTTTTTTGGGCACAACTAAACAAAATTCTTTTCAAAGTAATAATGTTATATAAGAGGAGATGATGTATAACAAGCAAAGATATGTTTCAAAGTTGGGTTCTCAAATGTGGGGATCAAATATATGTTCGAACACATGATGTAGATACCAAAGGTGCTCAAGGAGTGCTAGTGTCGTAATTCTATAGGATAATGACCTTAACCCTATGATAGCTATAGGTTTTCAAGGCCTATACCTAATATAAAGATAGGTATCCTACTAGGATTTATAATAGAGATAGATCAAGGATGCATAAATCCAAGGGGCATAACATAATAAGACAAAGCAATAAAACACAACAAACATACATCTAATATAGTTTACAACAATGAATGACCAATCAACAACATACAAGCGAAAGATAAAAGACTAAGAAGGGCTATAAATACTCACTTAAAGTGTGTGTGTGACTAGAGATGCTTAACCGTCCCCAAATACAATGGCATCGAGAAAGAATAACTATAGGTGGAGAAGGGGAAACCTAAACATCAAGACCTACAATCCTAACTCAATATGGTGACCCGAATGCATGAGGGTAAGCTCTAAATGCTCAAGTCCAACAAATAGGTGTGAAGTTGTGTGAACAATATCAAGTGGTCCCTTTTAGAATGATTGATTGATGGTGGTTCAAATGATAAGAAAGTAAGGGTATTTATACCCAACACCACTATATGTGGGTGATGACATTGGCGGAGGAAAATCAAAGTGTGTCACTTTAACACAAAGATAAGGACATGAAGGATGGAAAACATGTAGGGTGAGGGGCAATAGATAAATGAAGGAAATAACAAAGGTTCATGATGAATGAAAGCATGGATAATAACATGCAATAAACATGAACAAGTGAACATAATGAGGTAGGTAGGCATAATGGGTGTAATGGGTGAATACAAGGAGTAAATGAGGAAAGGATAAGGGAACTATAGGATAACAAAGTGACATGTCTCAAATAATTTGGTCTAGCCCACGTGATCAAGTCGTATCACACCCCAATCTCGGGAGGCCCTCGAGGCACCTCGCTTAGGAAGAAAATGTATCAACCCCTGCATAAGAGAAATGATTAACAAATGTCAAGAATGAGGAGTATACATATGTCCCAATCAAGATCGTCACGAGTCACAATAGTGAAACATGAAATGGTCTTTGGAAAAAATCTACGAAACATCATAAATTGAAAATAAATGCTAAAAGCAATGCTAGTAGTAATGGAAGTGTCGTAAAAATAATGAACTTCACCAAATGAAATATATCTCGCCTCATATTTACCTGTCATTTTTGCATGGCTAACATGTGGCGGGCACAATAAATGCTTAGAACCTTGAATAAGCAAGATCGAAAAGAAACACTAGAAGATAACTAGTAAAATAATACATAAATCACTTTCTTTACAGAGGCCATGGGGAGGGATAATAGCCAAGAGGTTGATATCAACTTTGAAAAGCACAAAAAACCAATGGGTAAATGCTATAAGAATAATAAAGTGTGATAAAAGGTGCTAACTAGGACGCGATGTCGTGAATTTAGAAGGCCAGAGAAAATAGATGGATAGACTACCAAAGTAACAATGATAGAAGTAATGGTTATATGAACCCAAGCGAGAAGGATAGACCCAAGTGGGAAGAAAGCTAAAGTGGGATAATATGTTGACAAAGTAGTTAATTTAAATAGATTTTTCATGGAAAGTGGCTATGTATAAGCGAGATAGGTGAGAATATCAAGCATAAAATTTCTTGAGAAAGTGGACGTTTGTTGGTTCTTTAAAGACGTGGCCTTTGTTGGTTTGTCGACGATAGGTACCGGGACCCAAGATGTCTTTAATGAGGTAGGGACCCCACCATTTTTAGCATATTTTCCTTATTTATCATTGGTATAGTCTAATTTATAGGGAAAAAATGAGAAACAAAGATGAGATAGGAGTTATAGTGAGTCATGGTATACAAAAATAGGGTGTGTTGAGAGAGAAAATTTAGTGGCGGCACCAAAAGCGGTAGAAGAACAAGAACTAGATAGACCCACACTAAAAGTGGACTCTAAAATAGTTCCCACAAAAAATTTATGAGAGCATTTTCCCATATTCCATTCAAGGTAGTGCATGCATGTGGCACACATAAATATATCCACTTGAAAATTATAGAAATGCATCATACATGGTTGGAAGTATACTACAACTATCTAGAAAACATAGACTTATCTACATAAAAGAAGAGTGGAAAGATCGTGCCAAAGCTATTCCATGGATGAATTTGGACACATGGTGTAAATTCCATTTCTTAATGTTAGCAAAGAAGCTAATAAGAATCCTAATAACTACATAAGGGTATGTTATATTTAGACATCACTTAACCAATCACATAAGAGACTTTATCTCGAGAGAGATAGGGTTGATGTAGAAATACCATAATGTACACCAAGTAGATTAAATAGAACTGCAAATAGACAAATGATTGTTAGATTATTAGGAACCACAACAAATAAGAGGGACATATCCATCAGTAAGCATTCCCAATGGTGTCATGAGGTATGTGGTGAAAGTGGTGGCCTATAAAGTGTATCACACTAATAGAAAGGATATTGCCCATGCTTAAAGTGCTACAATAACATATGAAATATTGGCGATAACATTTAAGCACAACCTAAGTAAAATCCTATTAGAAGAATTCATTAAAGATATCGGTCATATGAAATTTGATAAACACAACTTATACTATAGATATTTGTTTATTTGTTTGGCCATGTACTCATACGAATTCATTTCTTGAAATCCAAGAAAAGGTGCAATGGGATGATAAGGAGCTGGTAGGGGCCCAATTAAAAAACCCATGGATACAAAGTGGACCTGGAGTGGAGGGTGTGATAATTTTTTTCCACTACGGAGAGTGCATAAAAGTTATGGCTATAGGAAGGAGCCACATTTTAGAACACGTGGTTGTTTGCTTTATGAGAACAAGGTATCTTTCATTAGCAATATAAACAACCTTTATATCTTCCCTTTCATTATGTTCACCATAATAAGTATCACCCTTTCCCAATGAAGTGACTCATGAGAAGATTAATATTGTGGTGGTGTCTATTCGGACCTTTCCCGTCGAACCAACTAAGCTAAGGTAACTTAATATTAACTAGATCATTGAGGAGACACGACAAGAATTCATAGATCACCCCTCGAATGCCAAGCACTCTAAATAAAGAGAAAAGACAAAAGAAATAAGATATAACCCATCTGGTCTAATATAACGTGAGAGCCTTGTACACCAAACTTCAATTGGTGTTAAAACAAAGAAAGAGAATTTAAGTTTGGGGATCTATGATGCACAAGAAACACAATTTGAAGTGTGATCATCTTTAACAAGAGAAATTTTGGAGGAATAGAAAATGCAAGAGATTGAAACACCTCCACCTAAGAATAATGGAAAATAATTGATGGTCGTGGTTGGAATTTAGGTTTCACAGTGCGAAGTAGAAGGTAGAAAGGATTATCCTAAAGGAAATACCCAAAAGAGATATGAAAAATAGGACACACGATGAACTAAGACATCATTACGATTGCTAAAATGTATAAAAATAATTAAACAACAAGTTCTTAAAAATGAAACCATACTGTAGGTATCGAAATAAGAAGAGGAAAAGGGAACATAAGGAGATCGTTAGTGTCAGAAGAGGAAAAGGAGATGTGTCGCACTAGAAGATCCTATAGAGGAGTTAATTACATATATCCATCAAACGAGGCCACAATATGATGTTAAAACATGGATGATTAAAAGGATACTCCAAGAAATGGTGGTTAATGTTTATTCCACTTAACTCCCACAAAATCACATGACCAATATTCACAACGAGGCATTAAAAATTATAAAGTTTGCTTAGATTATTCCGCTAACAAATGAAATGTGGAAAGGAGGAAAAAGGTACACAACAAAAGAAATGAGATCCGCTTTGGGTGATGTGGTGACTTAGTTTGCATACTACTGTGGGTTTGTCGGTCACGATCCAAGAGGGAAAAATATGAGCTTGATTTTATAGAGAAAAAATTCACAAAAACACCTAAAACATATGACATGAAGGTTGATACAACCATGGTTAAGAGAAAATATTGGAGGATTTGTGAGAGAAATACGAAAGGAAACAAATTATGAGAGCACAAATAATTGATGACATGAATGGGTACACTAATACTAGTACATGAACAAAAGAAAAAATTGTGCGGTGATTAAAAATGATATCACACCTCTTTCTACAACTCCATCAACTTCATAAACATTGGTACTTGTAGTCGAGAACACCCAATTGCAAAAAGTAGAGAACATATCCACTACAAAAATAGAAAATTGATAATATTTTAAACATCGACTTACCACCCCATTTGCAAAGTACATTTAGCAAGTGGTGAGTTAAGTTTTGTATGTGAACATATAGTTGATTTTGTTTGGAGTGGCTCTATGGTCCCTTCTCTATCTAGGAAATTCAAGTGAAGGAGGCATTCTACCTCCTTATGTCATATGTCTAAATTATCAACAATTGATGAAGGGATGTTCCCTAAACTAGGAAGACCAATGAAAAAAATAAATTTTCAAACAATTGATGGGTTCTTCATTATATGGTTAACTCAAAAACAAGACAATGGTTTAAGTTTGGGGATGATGTTAGTAGGGTTATTCATTGAATTTAAATTGTAGAATTTGACCTCAAAATATATGTAGTTTATCATGGGTTGGAGGAAGCCACACAACAAGAGAATGAGGCTTTGTAGGTCATACAAAGATGCATGTGCATAGACATGAATAACAATCACAACCTTATGTAACACATATAATATATACAATTACAAGAGAGTAGAGGTAGAGAGTGTGTGGATATAATAGATGTAGTGCATGTGTAAGGGAATGTGAGTATGTTGGTATATAGGAGTGAGTGTGGAAGAGAGTTATGTATGAGTGAAAGCACAGTACGGTAGAATAGAAACAAAGTGGTGTGGTGAAACCGAATGTGTGTGTGTGTGTGTGTGTGTGTGTGTGTGTGTGTGTGTGTGTGTGTGTGATAGGAATTTTTTATTTAATAATGGCGAATGCAAAGATGGTTTTATCCTAACAATGCATTCCACACTTAAACTCCCACCAACACCTCAAGATAAGGTGACGAAGGAGTCCACTCAAGCCATAAGGAAGCCTACAACAACTATTTGCTCACTTCACAATCTCAAATTAAGCTCCTTAATGGTTGAATATGCCTTTAAGATAATAATGGATGCAATGATGTAGTGGATGGCTTGTTCATTTCACTCAAATCCTCTCTCCAAAACAATAGCATGCAAGTATGGCAAGAGCTTTTGGATGCAAATTTTGACAAAGTTTGTTTACTTACTCAAGTGATAATCAAATATGAGGCGACCACTACAATGTATAGAGTTGGGATCACCAAATGAAGAGCTAGGATTGATTGGTGATATGTCCAATCCAAGGGTAGATTGGATTGATGACATGAATGGAGAATTCCAGAGGGAGGTAGGTGGATATTTACCATTTTGTGAATTTTAGATGGGTGAAAGGTTCTAGATAATGGGTTAGTTTAGCCAAATCAAGTTTAATTAACTAATTAAACTTGATTTGTAGGAGGTGGTTGGGTGGAAGTTTCTAAAATGGGATTAGAATTAATAAATTAGGATTAGGTCATGTGTAAGGAATGGGTCGGAGGGTTAATTAGCCTTATTCTTAATTTACTATGTTTAAGAATGGATTTGTAGGAGGAGGTTAGGTAGGGGTAGGTGAGTTATAAATTTAAATTCATAGAAATGTTATATGAATTTTATAGGGTTTTTTTATCGTTAAACACTTTTGATCGGAGCTATGAACCGAAGAGTTGGTGGGGGCCCACCCTACAACAATTTCCTCGAGACCATATATTACCATTAAGACCAACATAAACCACTCGGACATCGATCCTGCACCAACGATGCAATTTTCCGCCACCACCATTTTTAGAGCCACCAGTTGTTGCCAACGCCAATGCCAACTATGCAAATTCCACCACCGTCGATAACCACTAGCCAAAGCCATGAGCTGCAACCATCGGTGATGCAACACCCGCCACCACCGATAAACCACCCCGAAGGGATCGTGCCCAATGGGATTTGAACCTGGGTGGATCCAGACACAACCGTTTGTCTTAACCGATCCACCCAAACCCCATTGGCGAATTTTATAGGGTATTATGAGCGATGAAATGGTGATTAAATTTGGGATTAATCACAAAGGGGATGAGATGGGATGTTAGTAGTGTGGGATAGGATTAAGATAATAACATAATGGTCCTATTGGGGGTATTTAGAGGTTTATTAGTGATGACCGGAGGATAATTTAGGTTTAATTAGTGCATCGACATTTAGGATGTCTACATGTTTCCCCTCTTTGAAGGGTCATCATGACAAAAGAAGTGGTGGTCCTTCAAATAAAAAGGGAAGAAGATAAATACATAAGCATAACCAAGTGTGCTTAACAAGGGGTATTTAGTAAGGTCCGTATGGTAAGGTGTTGCCCCCTTGAAGGGTCATGCGAGGATGAAAGATGCAGATGGCCACTCAAAAGGAGGAAGAATTATGTGCACACAAAGGATGGATGGAGTCGGCACTATGAAAAGGATGTCTCGAGACATTATAAGGGTCATGGATTGAGGTGAAGTGTGACTGTGTCTGGGAGCCATGTGCTAGAGTAGATTGGGTGGCATAGATGAAAGTTGGGATTGGTGGCACACAGGCCAAATAATATTATCGACAACACATGGGCTAGATGATAGGCACATGAGCTAGCTAATTTTGATTTATGGCACGGGCCGGTTTATATGATTGGCGACACAGGGCCAATTGAAGAATCATTGCATGGGTGCTCCTATATCATAAAAAGAGGGTATTACATATGTTCTTGTTAAAAAGATTGATTACTTGTGTATGATTTTCCTAAATACACCTATGTATTTATAGACTTATTGAATTAAAATTAGGATGTTATTGGTGTGTATGCCAACATATATGACAAAGAAAGGCCAAAAACCTTAAGGGACCCAAAATAAGGGTTAAACGACCCTCACAAAAAGGATGTCATAACCTTACAAGTATGAATACAAAAAGAGTAAAAACCTAGGAATTTTGAGGAAGGAGAAACAATGAGAGGGGGAGGAAATAAAGGAAAAATAAAAATCACAAGAGAAATAGGAGAATAAAGGAATAAGAGGGAAGAATAAGGGACATGTGATAAGATGATCTAAAATATGGAATATGTCCCGAAAAGATCCTCATCTAGACAAATAATCAATAAACATGCAAATACACTTGATCAATGTATAATTACAACAAATAATTAGTCCTATACCAAAATCGGTGTCTACGAGGATTAATTTGTAGTGATTTTTTACTTGATGTAATGTATTTTTAATGAAACATTGTTATATTATTTTAAGAAAAATATTACTAACTATCAACAAAAATTCTTGTGGAATAAAATCAATCTTAATTTAAAGTCCAACAAACTAGGTTTCATGACCTAAGAAAATTCTTGGCATATGAAACAATGAGCTTTATTGATTATCAAAAATTGAATTACAATACACAAGAGATGACAAAAATATTATAGTGATTGTGTTGCCTTATAAAATCCACATAAGGTGGATGAGATATCTCCCGAGATGACATACAATATGCGGAAATTACATATTGTCCCTAATTGTATCCTATATGAATACATCCAAGAAGCAACATTCCAACAATAGAAAAACAACCCAAAAACAAGGGATAATGACAAGTAAAACACCAATAACTAAATACAAGTAAAAGTAAATAATTTAAACTATTACACTTATTCCAATAGCTTACCCATGGTGAATTATGAACCTAGGCTAGTCGTAACATTACCCCTTAATTTATCTTGGTCTCAAGTGAACAAGAGAGAAAATATCCGAATCCCTCATATTTGTCCTTTGTAAGTGACTTTATGAGGATATCTACATGTTATTGATATGTCGAAATATCAAGCTAGATGTTGTTGTTTTGAACAAGTTCACGAAAGAAATGAACTTGTACCTCAATGTGATTTGTACGCTCATGAAATACAAGTTTGTAAACAAGCTTTAATATTCTTTTGTTATCAAAATGTAGGATAGTCGATGATTCTATCGCATACTTAATCCTTCAAGTACACATTAGAGCCATATCGCTTTGTAGATAGCTCTTGTTGTTGCATGATATTATAATTTTGTGGAGGAATTTGAAACATAAATATAGTTCTTAATTCCCCATGATATCAATTGATATGTCAAAAATAATACAAACCCCGAAGTGGATTTCATGTCATCTATGTTCCCTACACGATATGAATCAATATCCTTTCAAGAAGAATTCATCATTCTTCTTGTAGTCTAGGCCAAAATCCATAGTTCCTTTGATGTACCTTAGTATCCACTTCGATGCTTTCCAATGAAAAACCATGGGTTCTTGCTTGAATTGTGAAAGTTAGTTGATGATGTAACTAATATCCCGCCCAATGTAAGTAAAGTAGACGAGACTCCCAAATAACCTATAGATAATTGAATTTAATTTTGGTGACAAATCTTTCCAAGACAATTGAAGTTTTGTCTCTATAGGTGTGAAAATTGGCTTACAATCTATCACATGAAACTTATCAAGCATTTTCTTGGCGTATTTTAGTTATGCTACAAAATGTGATTTTATCTTTGCCAAAATTACAAACCAAGACAATAATGTAGAATCCCAAGGTATTTGATGTTGAACGATCGATTTAGATCTCTTTTTGACTCAATCATCATTATCCTCATCATAGAGATTACCATCTTCTGTTTTCACAACAAGATTGATCTTTTCATTAGGTGAGCTTGTGGAAGAATCCTTTTCTTATTCTCAAAAGACTTAACATCCCTACTAGTGTACACCTTTTGGTTTTTAGATGCATCACTATAATCGAGTGCCACATAAATAAACCATAAGAAGATATCCTTTTCTGATTTCAAGTCTAATTTAGTTCTCTTCTTCTTAGGGATGGGTACACTTACTTTACATGTGAAAAATATGAGATGTAAAATTGATGGCTTTCACCCTAACCACGATTCATGTAGTGTTGCCCCATCAAGAGATATAGTGAGAATTTACTTTAGTAGATACATTATCGTTTTAGTTGATGAAGAAATTATACTAAATTATGTAAATGGTGTGATGTATGATCAATTTTGGTCTCAAAAACATCTTTAAATTTCTTGAAATTCTCAAAGGATTCATTTTTGTGCACAAACATTATATCCACATTTTCCTTGAAAATCATAAAAAGAGCATAAAATATCGAAACCCTATATGGATATATCTCATTGAGTTCACACGATCGATATGTACCATATCAAGTTTTCCTAGAGCTCGAAATGTACTTTGTTGAAAAGATGTTCAATGTTGTTTCTTGTTATATAGTTTTACGCTTATCTATATCCTTTTTAAGAGGTGACAAACCTCTAACCATGTTATAATGGCGAAGTGTGTCAAGATAGCCAAATATCACATGACCAAGTCTTTATGCCACAAATTTGTTGAGGCTATGTCCTTAGCCACTAGGGCCTAACCATCTCTCTAAATAAAATCCAAATTGAAACATTATGCACACATCGAAGCTCGTGCAACAATTTAGGAGCTTCATGACTTATCTCATATGAGACACATTTTTCTACTCGCCTTTATAGTCAAAATCAATCTCAAGGCTATGATCCAATAACCGATTGATCGATAACCAATTTTTGGTTAAACCAAGGACATCTAATACCTCAGTAAATTCGTAATTATGAATTCTAATAGGAAGTGAAATGTTTCCAATACCTTGACATCAGTATGATATATCATCACCCAAATAAACATGGTTTTTGTGGGTTTGTCATTTAATGCGAAGAACAAATGTTTACATCCAATCATGTGGTAGGTTGCACCCAAATAAACATACCAAATAGAATTTTGTGAAGTGGGTTCTTCATGGATTGTGCAATGTATAGGAAGTCCCCATTGAATCATAGTGATCTTCTTGCTCGACAATGTCCCCTTGTTAATGTGGTTTTTCTTACACTTTCCTTTTTTATTCTTGTTTATTCTTGTGTTGTGCTTGTGTGGATTGTTCATTATTGGGATTCTTTCTAGTAGATGAGCCCTTTTAAAAAATATTATACCAACAATCTTTGATTTCATGTCCCTTACGATCATAAATTAAACATTATTTATGTTGCTTCTTTCCTTATTGATTCTACTAGTTTGTTATCTTTTGGGGTTATTTCGATTATCGTATATGTTTCTTACCTTTTTGACGAGAATCAAGTGTTTGACCCTCTTCTTCGATTGTGAGTGCATGACTCTTCTTGTTGCAACGTGTTTACAAGTTTTTCAAAACTCGACGCTTTTTTCAAACACATTTAGTGACGTGACACAAAATTCTATTAAAGGGTGGACGATCTCTCAAGATAATAGTAGGTACGGAGAGTCATTAGTCACTTCTTCTAAGGTAAGAATTGACGAACTCGGTGTTGCAACATGCCATAAAAATGGTTTAATTTTCACATTTGGTTTGAGTTTTAAGTGGTGAAGTTGTCTCTAGAGATGAAGAATTGTATTTCCGTTTTTGGCTTCATACACAATACTAAGTTTATTCCATACTTATGTTGAAGTTATTGCATCATGGATATGGGGTTGGACTTCATCAAACACTCCAAATAGTATGATTAGTTTTGAATTCTAGTCACCTATCAAACAATCATTTTTGGGCGTCATCTACATCTGGTCATGTCAAGGAGCAATTTACAACTACCCAAATATATTATAATTCCAAATGATATTTTGTTTTTGTTTTCCAAGTAGTGTAGTTATTTCCCCTAAGGAGTTGTGAATCAAGAAGACAAATTTTTGGAGTAGCTTGAGAAATCATTAAGGATATTGGGATAAATGTGTGGTTTCACTATCAAATATGTACTTCTTTGAAAAATGATAATTTTTAGTAATTTTTGTTTGTTTTGACAAGATGAAAACCCTTTTACAACAACAATTTATTTTTTATTTGTTTTACATGATTTGTGACCACTGAACAATTGCAATATACCCCCTTAAGTGGAAAAAAATCATTGTTTTTAAGCGTACAAAATGCTTACAAAATTATTGTTTTGGCCTCTTATGATTTTGACAAGTAAATAATTTTTTTAATTTTGTAAAAATGATTTTTTATTTTTTTACCCCTTAATAGGAGTTTTTCTCCTAAATATTTAGAATAGATTTAAAACTCTTTAGGGAGGTTTTAGTTGCACTCCCTCTAATAAGTTAGTGGGAGAGTGCCAACTAAAACCTCCCCGAAGAGCTTAGTTTAACAAGAGGGTGGGGGGTCGATGTCTTGACCTCCACCTCATTAATGACTTATAAGTTTCCACTAGTTGCTTAGACAACTTATAATTTGAGCTTAAGAGGAATATATATAATTTTATTGTTAAAAACACACTGGAAAACAAATCCCTATCTTTGCCAATAGTGCATGAGATGTATATGTACTTGCATGAAAATCGACCTTAGGGTTTGAACGCCTTTGTCTCCAATGCATGTTTATTTTAAAAATATGTTTTGTCTATGTTTAAAATGTTGTCATTGATGGTGTGCGAGTCATCTGCATGGGAGGATGACATTTTTATTGTAAGATAAAACAAACAAAAATAGTCGCCTCCTACTCTTAACTTGCCAATAGGATTTCAAATCTTGTTTCCTTTACTTGCGTGTTTGAGAGAGAGAATCTCATTTGAGATCTTGATCAAACATTTCAAGGATCTCGCAGAGATTCTTAGACCAAATCAACTCACCATTCTCGATTTGCATTGTTTGAGTGTAGTGTCTCAAATCTATATGTCCCTTCTCCTTTATCACCCCAACTAGGTCGACTAAGAGCTCGACTTTGCAAGAGGATCCAACCGGTATGGGTTTAATGCATACTTTGGCCCAAAAACCAACTCATTTCCAATAACAATACAAAAATTTCAAATGTGGTGTAGGAGGCGGTGTATGGGTTACTCATCCTTGCCCACTCTGCAACCTCCGAGAACTTCTATACAACTTTTGTAACCTCTGGGTCGAAAATGAACCTCGCTAAGATATGATGCTAACAATTTTATACGTAAATCAAACTACGGTGTGTGGACAGGGGATTGGGGTTGGGAGGAGGTAGGAATCACCATGGCTTTCATACTACTCAAGCCTCTCCAAAACCTCCAGAATTCTCTTGAATTTATCTAAGCACCTCCCTAATAAGATCATATGCTCTACCTACTCGATACCAAATCTTGACACATGATACAATGAGCTTTATTGATTATCAATAATTGAATTATAATACACATGAGATGACAACAATTCTTACAGGAATTGTTATGCCTTATCAAATACACATAAGGTGGATGACATTAGGTATGCATAAATGACATACTCGCACCTAATTGACCTCACATAAATAAATATGAGAAACAACATTCCAACAATAGAAAAATAACCCAAAAACAAGGGATAATGACAACTAAGACAACAACTAGATGCAAGTAAAAGTAAAGAATTTAAACTTTTACATTTATTCAAGTAACTCATCCATGGTAAATTATGAACCTAGGTTTGTCGTAACAAAAACATCAAAATAATAAGTTTTAAAAATAGTGCCACAAGACCAAGAGATAAATCAACACAACATTATAAAAGTAAGAGCAAAGAAATTGGCTACAAGGAGAGCCCGATTAGGTTTGTAACCCCACCCAACATCAAATAGGTCATCAACTAAGTATTATATGAGACCCCAAAGATTATTTGCATTATTTTATAGGTTTATAGTCTTCATGTCATCCTAATCATACAAAACATCCAAGGAACAAATTTATTTGAAATCTAGAAATAAAAACATTATAACCACATAAAAATAAGAATTTGTTTTCCAATTCACCTGTGAATCTTTTGAGAAAATGTTAGAGCAACTTCCATCACACAATCAATTGTTTTATGTTTTCCCAATACTCTAAACATTTATAAGGAACTTAATAAAAGAGAGTCGGTGAACATTAAGATGAAAAGGGAAGGGGATCAATAATTGTGACCCCTAACTTTAGGGGTGTGTATGACCCCTCCAAATAATGAAAAAAACATGTTCACATATCTTAACTTTTAAACATTAAAAAAACATAGTTTAAAAAATTAAATTAAATTATTTTCATTTTATTATTATTTTAAGGACTATCCATTTTACCCCCTTTTTACATTAACTTAAAATTAGTCATCGAAATATACAATATTGAAAATAAAAGTGCCATTAATAAAAATGTTTTGGAGACCAATGTTGTGCTTTGGGCTACACATTAAATAGTGGCGGTGTTTTAAATTTCACTTGTACCGCCATAGTTACTCATCAGTAGGTGCCAACATCAAATGTTGGTAGATGTCCAAGGATTATAGATCTTGTAGTATGGCTCACACCAAGATAAAACTTAATCTGCAAAAATACAAAGATATATTGCCTTGAGAATGAATTGCAAAAAGTATTTACAACAAGTAGTCTATAATGTACATATGTTAGGGTATATATAGTTACAACAAGAGCTATCTCTCCTTTTTCTTTTAGCCCCACTAAAGGTGGCTCTAAAGGTGACACCTCCACTAAAGGTGGTAGTCTCATAAATATCATTAATTAAATGCATATTTTTATTTATTCTAATCCTAGACATAATGTACTAGCTATAGAAGCTAAGTAAGTTAACTTAAAAACTATGTGCATATAGTATGTTGCACCAATACCCCTCTTAAGTACAACTTAGAGAGGTCTTTAATAAAGAAACAAGAGGCTTAACATCCTCATAAATGGGTCTTGACAACTAAAGCTTGATTAGGTACCCATAGACAATCTAAACAATGAAGGAAAGAAGGAATCAAGATTAACCCCCAAGGATAACTTCCTTCACCCTAAACATTGATCTCAAGTGGATAACAAGACAATGCTAAAGCTTTAGTGAATATATCAAAGCAACCAACTCCTTGAAGATATAAACTCCAAGCTAAGGAAATCATCATGTGCGAGTTTCTAAATGAAGTGCATGCAGATTTCAATGTGATTAGTATGATAATGTTCTATTGGGTTGTGTGAAATTAGTATGACACCCTACTTATCACACAAAAGAGTAGTGGGATGAGTATGTGGAAAACAAAACTCTGTCAACAACTACTAAATCCATAAAAGCTCTTGGCTAGCTAGAACAAAACCCCGATAATCAACCTTTGTCAATGATATTATAATAACATATTACTTTTTGAAAGACCAAGTACTAGGACCTGAACCAAGATGATGATGCAGATCAAAATTAGACTTTTAGTCACCAACATCACTAGCCCAATTTGAATAAGTGAAACCTACAAGCTATAAATAAACCCACGATGTTTAGTGAATATAAAAGTGTGTAGATCCCTAGACGTATCTCAAAATATGTGTGGCTTCCTGCTAATGAATCTCATGCACATGTGAGAAATGAGATACAAGACCAATCACAAAGGAAAAATCAATATGAGTATGTGTCATATACAAATTACTACCAACCAATTTCATGTACAAGGTAAGATCAACACTAGGTGTAATGGATGTGGCTATCAATGTGACTCTTAACTGAAATGGTGTAGGGGTAGGCTTGCAATCAAGCATGGAAAAGTGATGAAGTAGGTATCGAGCATATTTATCTTGGAAAATAGAGATCACCTCAAAAGACCGAGTAATTTATAGTCCAAGAAAATAATTCAAAAGTCCAAAATATGTCATATTAAATTTCTCCATCAAGCTATGTTCTACATCATGGATCATGGGTAAAGAACTACATGTGATAATCAATTCAGCGATGTAGAGAACAAGTATCAAAATATATTCTCCATTTATCTTTATGTATACTTTAAGGTTATAATGACAATGGTAAAACCATAGAAAGCAAGAAAGTGTCCATCTTCTCATACCAAGCTTAGGGAGCTTGTTTGAGACCATAAAGTGAATGATGCACTGCAAAACAAGTGAAGAATCCTATACAAATCCTTGTGGATGTTCCATGTAGATACCCTTGTGAATGTCACCATGAAGAAATACACTCTTCATATCCATTTGATGCATTAACCACCCATTTGATGCAATTATCAAAGCAAAAGGAGAACAAAATCCATCTTGGTAACATGGGAAAAGGTCCCAGAATAGACAATTCCTTCAACTTAAAAAAAAACCTTTCTTACGAGATGGGCCTTATAATTTCCAATAGAACCATTTATTGTATATTTGGTCCTATATACCCACTTACAATAGACCATCTTTATTTCCTTAGGAAGAGAAACCAAATCCCAAGTGTGATTCTTCATCAAATAAAAAGACTCCTCTGCCATGACTGTGTCCCACTAAGGTGTACATGTCGCATCAAATTTTTTGTGTGGATCATATGAAATAACATGACCCAAAAGAACAACCATAGATGTTTGTGAACATGTGTGATGAGTGTTAAAAGGATCCCCTACCAAAGAATCAACCTGCATGCAGTGAGTATTATCCACTTAGGCATAGAATTTGTAGTAGAAGGTGGAAGATGATGAAAAACAACATAAATGCCATCATCAAGAATTATGGAATCATCAAGATTTGAGGAATAATAAGTGAGCATAAGAGGATATGTAGGTGAATACTTGATGGGGGTGAAATTATCATCAAAATGGACATCCCGTCAAAACAAAATATCATGAATGATAAGGTCAAACAAGTGATGAGCCTTTAGAACTTCGTAATATCCAACAAAAGTGATTGGTGACTATTCTTCTATGTAGATTTCATTTTTCATAAAGAGTAAAATGCCCAAGCCTTATAACTAAAAACATGAAATGTGGAAACATTAGGCTTGGTATGAGAGTAATACTCCTTTGGTTTCATGTTCTCGCACTACCTTGTAGAGCATGCAATTTTGAATATAGTTAGCACAACAAACCGACTTCCTCATCCCAAAATGCAAGTTCCATATTCTTGGAATATATTATACAATTTTCAATCTATCTCAATGTCATATTATTCCTCTCAAAGGACATCATTTTATTGAGGAGCATAAGGAAATGTGTGTTGATGTTAAATACCATACTTTGCCCAAAAGTCCTTAAATGCATTATGACAACCCCCATTATTTGGGTATGAATTCTCGATATGAAGTGAGGATTTATTCTCAAAAAATCCTTGAAATACTTGAAGTGGTCAAATACTTCACTCTTGTACTTAAGAAAGTACACCCATGTGTGACATGAGAAGTCATCAATGAAAGTGAGAACATACTTGGCCCTTGAAAAGAACAATGAAAAAAATGAGTAGGAAAGGACATGAGGTTACTATGCACTAACTCAAGGGGAGCCAAATATCGTGAAGCATTAGCTTTGGTAAAAGGGTCACGATGATGTTTTCCAAGTACATAAACTCTATAAACACCATCAATGTAAGACACAACACAAGTAGGTTGAGCACCAAGTTTTGTGAACTCTTCTGCTTGAATATTTGTAATTCAAGTATCCAAATCATTCATGCCAAAATTTTATAAATGAGTCAACATTAGGAATGAGTTATGTCCCTAACAAAGATTCAAATCCATCAAACACATATAAATGCCAACTATGATCAACACCACCTAAAGCAATCACCACATCTGTATTTATGTAAATCTCTTATCAAAACATTAGGAGGAGAGAACTCATTATTCTTCCCATTTCTAGAATGAAAAATATGATAGATGGAAAGAATATTGTTGGAGATCTTAGGAACTAAAAGTACATCATTGATACCCATCCTACATCTCAATAGTGCCTGAACATGAAACATTGAGATGTGTAGAGTCCCCAATAGTAATATGTGAAGTGTTGCTATGAGTTTATGAAGTGAGATGCTCATGTGAGTGTGTCATGTGATGAAAAGCACTTGGATCTAGTATCTAATTCTCAGTAGATGCAACCAATGCACAAACTAAAAGTTCCTTTACCTTTTCCTTGGAAGAAGATGAAGAAGTAGGAACTAAAATTTGGTTTTTCTTCAATGTTTCCTCCAATAATTTCATCTTATTCCAATAATGTGTCTTTGAATGACTTGATTTTCCACAAAATGTACACTTCTCACTAAGATTCTTTTTGGTCTTGGAGGATGACTCTTTAGAATTATAAGGAAATGGCTTTATGGATTTAGAAGTACACTTTTAATAAGTTCGAGTGGATTATTTCTTGTCATTGGGTTTCGAGCTTTGATTTTCTTAGCTTTACTCTTAGGAGTGTTGGCTATATGTTCCTTTGAACTAGGAAGAACATCTTGTTGAGAATTTTTTTATTGATCCCAGGTGAGACGCTCACAAAATGTCTCAAAAGAGGGAATGTTAAAGGCATCACCTAAGGCATCCATTGTGGAATAGAAGGTAGAGGAAAATACTTGGTATGGACCCTTTAACTTAGAAAAAATAAGAAAAACACACTCTTCATCCTTCTTAGCCTTACCACAAGTTGACAATTGTGAGAGAGTGGACTTGAACTTGGCAAAAAGTCTTCAATAGATGGGAATTCACTAGGTGAAAGTGAGGAAAAATCTACATCCAACCGTAAAGAATTGAATCCATTGAACTTCCTGTAAAGCTTTGAATTCATTGACCTTCCCAAACAATTTCTCAAGTTTGTCCCAATCTTCTTTTGGAGTGTTACAATTCATGATATGAAACAACAAGCTATCGAAACATGCATACCAATTAGTCTCATGGCTTCATCATGTTTGTTATCATACATAAATTTCTCATATTCCTTTGAAAAATTTAGAGGTGTATCTCACAATGTAGACCATAAACCCTTAGATAACAACAACTATTTCATTTTTTGTTGCCATGTGTGATAATTATGCGGAGTTAAGAGATCTATCGACTTAGAATCAACCATTATGCAAGATAAAATTCACACACACAAGGAAATGAGACCACCCACAAATAGAAGGAAAAAACAAGATTCAATACATTCCTAAATTATGAACTGTAACACCCCAAATTATGTATTACACTCAAATAAATAACCCCTAGTTGAAAATAGGTGACACTTTATAAATAGTCCAATATAATTGTTTTTACAATGCAATTTTTGTGAAAACTTGGAAAAATTATACTCTAGTGACTATGAATTATAATATGATATCCCATGTATGTAGATCATGAAAAATACATAAATTTAAAAAAACTAAACTTGAATCCAATGTATGGATCAAAAGTTATGGTCTTTTGAATTTTTACAATAATAAGTATTGTGTTCTCAAACAGAAGAAAACTACATTTTATGGAAAAATAAGTTACAAATGAAGAATATATGAATACCCAAATGTGTATATCTTAGAAAAATAGTGAATTAAAAAAACACCTTCGTAGCCTTTTGGAAACAAAAGTTATGCCCTTCACAAGTTTCTTTGCTCTCAAATCAAGAACATTGTTTAGTGAGAGGGTGGGCCCTTGGGGATAGATATCCTATTTCTCGTGGTGTTATGGGAGTCCAAGAGCTATGAAATTTTTGGAAAGTTTCAAAACAAGAAATACAAAGTTAGAGCTTGAAGATTTGAACCCAAAACCTCTTGGTCACTACAACCTCAATATGCTCCAATAATCAACACACCAAATTTGCAAGTTAATAAACAAATAAACAATGATTTATTTACCAAGAAAGATCACTTCCAAAGAGGCTTTTAGAATTAGTTGAAGATATACAATCTATTCATTCTATATAATCCATGATATGGCCAAGGGCAGAGTGATATGGGATGAGGAATAAAGTCTTCCAAATAAGAGATCTAAAAAGATACCTACAACTTCAAATCTTCGCCATGGGTGACTTGTTTCTCTGGTTTGAGAAAAAAAATAGGCATAAAAAATATCTTAACATGGTAGATATGATGATATATGATTGGATTGATGATTTTGCAAAAAAGGATTTTCGCTAAAAGGATTTTCGCTAATAGTTCAAATCGAGATCCACACTTTTCTTGAAAATCAGGATCTTCAAAAACCATAAAAAATCACCATGAACTCAAAAAAAATTGATTTTTTTAATTCATATTTTTCAAGCACTATTCAATAAAATAATTTTTGATCTTAGAAAAAATCAAAATTTATAAAAATGTAAAAGTATGCAAAAATATTAAAAATTCAGATTCGGCTCAAACACAAAAACCCGTAAAGGTATTTTAGAAAACTTAGTATTTGTGTTGGCTCAAAAACATGTCTAAAGGCTTGGGAAGTAGTGTGAAAAAATTGATTTAAATAAAAACTAAAAATCCATAACTCACACTATGAGAACCAAGGATTTGATACAATGAATTGTTGATAGATGCCCAATGATTATAGATCTTGTAGTATGCTTCACACCAAGATAAAACTTAATCTGCAAAGAGACAAATATATATTGCCTTGAATTGCAAAAAATTATTTGCAAAAAGTAATCTAAATGTATATATGTGAAGGTGTATATAGCCCAATAAGAGTTATCTCCCCTTTTCCTATTGCCCCCTAACAAAGGGAACCTCCACTAAAGGTGACATCTTCATTCAAGGTGGTACTCTAACATATAACATTAATTATATGCATATCACATAATATACTAGCTATAAAAGCTAACTAAGTTAGTTTCACAATTGGTGCATATAGTATGTTGCACCAACACAACTATACTAAATAAGCCCATTCTTCCTTATAGCATTTTGACGCCTATTCATTTTTGTGAGCTTGGACTCTACAATACACTTGTAATATACAAAATGATTGGGCTTTGTAAAACATTTAGAGCTTGAACTCTACAAAATTCTTGGAGGATGTTTTGTGGATGTAATGTTGTCTCTCACAACCATGTTATCCATGTTTCACTATCATAAGGCACATTATGTCACTCTATTTTTTACACATTAAAACCGATGAAATTTGATCTCTTGACCCTTTTCATTTTTCTATGAAATATGTTATTCATGGTATTTTTTCATTTTGTATTTCATATTAGTTTTTTTGTGATATATTTTTTTACATTTTCAAACATTAAGAGGCATATGACAAACGTATGAGGTGAGGATTTTAACTCTTCACTTGGCTTATGGTCAGTAGACACAAAATCTATGCACTTGGGTACATTTTTAGGTCATAGAGCATATATATATATATATATATATATATATATATATATATATATATAATTCCTAAGCAAGAAAACTAGTGGTTGACAACGTCTTTTGCCCTATTGCTTTTGGTTCTTATACTTTTATTGTCTTTACACACCTTACAACCATGTTGGTATTTGAATGATTTATATTTTATTGCCTCGACACTAGTGCTATTTAGGACGTGAAGCGCCCTAAGCACTCCCGACCTTATTTTCCTTCCTCTTACTCTTTTTGGGTCTCTTTTACTTTTGGCCCTCTTTTAAAACTTTGGGTTGGCCTTTTAGTTTTCAATTATGAAATTCAAATAAGGGAATCATATATATACATAGTTATAGCTCTCAAATAAGGGGCAAACACTAAGCATTACCTATCATCACCTAAGCTTGCATTTAAAAGCATAGAAAACATTACAAGGCATTCATCTAGCACATTAATACAAGGGACAAGGTCTCGCATCATTTTGCATACACAACATAAGAGGGGGAAGTTCATTTTATTCCATCACACACATTCTATACATTTGCTACATTCTATATCTAGCTTGCTATCAATGTGCAACTTGCATAAGGGCATCCTAGGGAATCATTACACACACAAACACACAAAACTACATGGAGTCTGAGATGTAGTGCAATGCTCGGTCGTAAGATCACTCTTCGGGTGATTGTTGGGGTCAATCCGATTCCCTTTTTGCATCTTATTTTTTAGGTTTGATGTGGTTTATGGGCATGTGCAACTAGGTATCTATTTTGTAGTTTATAGGTACAACTGAGACATTGGAGCAGAACTAGAGCAACAAAAGGGAACCAACAGTGAATTCCTTGCAGCCTAGAAAATACCGGACTCTAAGAACCTAAGCATATAACGCCTATATAAGTCACTAAGCTCCTGGGCACTCCTGTCCTCCCATAAGCATTTTTGTTTTGTGCATTTCTAAATCCCTGAATTCTTAGTCAACCTTGATGACACTATTTCCAGCTAGATTCAATAGTTATCCAAATCAGTATCACTTCCAAATCACTTAAAATTCAGCTAAGTTAGCTTCTCTCTCTCTCTCTCTCTATCTTGCTTAGGGTTTTACATTATTGCTTGATTATTGCTTGCACACTAATGTATTCCACTTCTTTTATATCATTAGTACAATAAAGTTACTCAAATCAGATTTAATTATATTTAGATTAAATCATTTGGTGAACACGCACTCAAAACCTACCACTGTATCAATGGTGAGACTTATGAACCCTTTATCGATGAAGACCTTCATGATCTCTAGGCTCATGTTTTTGAACGCCCCTAGACCTAGACCTATTCTTAGTTTTTGCCCATGAAGAAGCCACGGGAATAGCCAAGCTCTACCCTCGGATCTCCAACGATACTTGACTTCTTATTGTGATCCTTCCTCCTCATTCGATCAGCTCCCTTCCACCTATAATCTAATGTCCTTATTTCTATGACTACTCCTACAAATCACTTTACCCTCCTTATCACTTCCCACACACGCCATGTCTCCTCTTCAGCACCCATGATTTAGCTTCTTTATACCATGATTTACAATCCCAAATTTTCCAATTACAACAAGCTACTTCACATTCCTCTCCATCTCTAGACTCCTCACTCCTACTTCATAGCCCCTTTACACTTACCATTTCCTCTTACCCGCTACCTCCTAACTTTTTTACACCTAAGCTTCCCACCTTTAATGGCCATGGTGACCCTTAGGAGCACCTTTGATCCTTCCATGTTGCATGTCTCGACTACGTTGATGACCATACATTGTTGGCCAAATTATTTCCTCAAAGTTTAACGGACTATGCTATGTGTTGGTTTTATGATCTACCTGTCCATTCAGTAACTTATTTTACAGCTCTAGCTAATGTGTTTCTCACTCATTTTTCTATCAATATTGGCACCAAAATATCCTATGCTCAATTAGCTAAGATCAAACAAGGATCCAATGAACATTTTTCGAATTATGTATTGTGATATAAGAACAACCTTTCTAAAATGACTAATGTCCTTGTTGATTCTAAATTGCAAAACTTATTTGTTCAAAGTCTTTTACCTCCTCTCCAAGAGAGTGTTATCTTTGAGACCTCTCCTTCTTTCAATCAGTTATGCCATACACTCAAATTACGTGAAACCAAATTGCTATCCATGGGAAAACTCAAGTATTATGACAATTCATCCACTTCCTCTTCTAGAAAGTTCCAATCCAAATATGCATTCAAGCCATCTCCTAAGCCTACCAAAGCTCAACCCACTGCTAAATTTGTTTTACCACACTTCAATTACAACCCACTAGGTGAACTTTTACTAAGCAACCTTGCGTACCTCGCTTCCTATTACCACAACTCACCAAAAGCAATCTCATTAGTCTCCCTCCACCACTCAACCTAGATCCTTCTCACCCATGTGGTCATAACTTTGATGAAAATACACACTGTGCTTACCATCGATGCAACGACAACTCTACTGATAGTTGTTTTAAGCTTAGGCATATCGTTTAAGATCTTATTTATAATAATGTAATTGAGATCCCAACGTCATCTCGCTTCAAAACCAATCAATGATAATCAAAAGCTTAAAAATTTTTATGATCCCTTACCAAAGCAACAATGTTTTGCTATCCACTTGAGTTCCCACATGTTCAAGTTATACGACAAGGGTTAAAAATGACACCCCAAGCAAGGATATATGCAAGGTGAATAAACAGAGGACATAGAAGTCCCATGAAAAAGAAATTATGCACTATGAAACTACCCCAAACAATTGTATGTGCAAGGGAAAACAAACATAACAAGCAAACCAACTTTGTTAATGAAGGTAGATCAAAATGGTCCACATGTCATGCATAAGAACAAACAAACACTGAAATTAAGATGTTTTGTAGGATAATTTTTTATGTTTGAGGACGTTGTGTCTTGGGAATATGTAGGATGTGTGAATGTTGTGTTCACCCATTTTTCGAGTTTTGAAAATTTTACCCATTTTTGGATTTTTGAAAATTTTACTAATTTTTTTGGATTTTTGAAAATTTTACCAATTTTGTTTTGGATTTTTGAAAATTTTACCAATTTTTTTGGAGTTTTTGAATTTTACCAATTTGTTTGGATTTTTGGAAAATTTGGGAAGAATGCGATATAAAATAATGATAGTGCATGTGGTATATACCAACAGTTCACCGGGAAGCAAGAATATGCCCCAACGAGAAGAAAAGGTCACTAGGAATAAAAAATATGCCCTAATAAGATGAAAATGTTAGTAAAAATGACCATTTAAATCAATAAATCAACGCGACAAAAGGCCAAGACGTGGCGGCGAGAAAAATAATGGAAAACATAAGTAATCTTGCCCTTGTGAGGAAAGAAAAATGAGGAATTAGGGATGGGAGGGTATAAATAGCAGGGGAGTGGTGAAATCCATCGTGACCCATTTGAGCTAATACACCTTCCCTTTTTAGATATTTTTGCTCTGATTTTTGAGAGATATGGTGTGCATAGTGGACCGTAGACATCGCACAAACCATGTCCAAGAGTATGGGAGGACCCCAACAAATGGTGCCCATGTACACAATGCAAAAAAATTGGATTTTGAGCTCATTTAATGGATTTTTAGCTAGAAGAAAAGTAGATTTTAATGTTAGCGCATGCTATGGTACACACTAGTGTTGCCCCTAAGTGTACTAGTGTGAATGCCACGTGATAAGCGTTGAAATGAGGGCGCGATCGTGAGCCTAACTTGCAAGGCTAGTGTAATGAATGAGCCGGTGTAAAAATAGTTGCGCTAGCGTAGCGATAGTGTGCGTTAGTGTTAAAGTAGTTGTGTTAGAGTAAAAACAAGTGCACTAGCGTGTGACAATGGTGTGCACTAGCATCAAGGGAAGTGCGCTAGTGTAGTTTCCACCTATTAGGAGAATTTAAAAGAAATTAGAAGAATGTAGAATTTATTAGAAGATGAATAATGAAGATATGATGTTAATTTTTATGTTTTTGGGTTATTTGTAGGAGTGACCACGATCTTTGGATGTGCAGGAGTGTCACGGATGTTTGCAGGCCTTCGAGATGACCTTCACTCGACATGATCGAGGGGCTTGATTGCAATACTTGAGGCGATCGACTTGTCTTATATTGCACATTTACTATAGATCGTGCTAGATCACACATTGTTGATAGCTTTAATAGAGCGATGGTGCAACGAGAGCTAGACCTTCCGATTTGCCCACTAGAGAGATGACCGTCACACTAGAGGATGTCTATCGGATCCTACGGGTTCTCGATATGTGGTAACATAGTTGTATTTGATGATGATACTCATTGGAATCAAAGGGCACATCCGAGACCTATTCCTTTGAGAGAACATACCCGAGAGGGGATGATAGTGTATTTATATCGATGTTTCGAGAGCGGGAGGAAAACTCGAATCCTCAGATATCCGATGGCTCTTATCAATGGCTACTTGTTGCTTGATAAGATTAGGACACATTTCCAAATTTGGTTTGATATGCCTAGTGCACCGTTTGATGGATGGAGAGGTCTTCGCATGGGTTCGGTGTATACTTGGCCCACCTATACGAAGATCTTCATTTGATTATCATACCGACGGATGAGGAGTCCGAGTCCTGCGACCTATTACGAGATATGGGTGTGGGACCACATAGTGATTGGCTGCCCTTTAGGTATTCTATGAGTTTGACATGAAGATGAGCCTTCATGCCGGGCCGAGACAATGGGTGTGGATGTATGAGATCATCTGTGAGACATTGCCTACTATAAGAATTTTTTGATGATTTGTAGCTACGTATGGTGACTTGAGACCATATGACCTATACCAAAGGCACACGATGCGATGCGAGCCGAGTTGAGCATAGCAGAGGTTGATCATTATATTATAGAAACTACGACCACATTCTAGAGTGGTATAAAGTTGATAGAGAGTCAACACCGAGATCAACGTGATCCGGGGGATCCCGTGATGAGAGATGGTATGTGCGGGTAGCGCGAGAGATGTTTGATTTTAGACCCTATATTAGACCACAAATAACATTGGGGATCTTTCGTAGTGTAGCCCCCTAGGTATGGGATGTGCGGGTGCAAGTAGAAGATCCTATTACTACAATGAATTACCTAACATGGTACATGACAATGTTGCAAGATGAATCACTATTCCATGACAAAAGTGATAGTGGTGGGTATAAAGAACAATAAGCAACAAAGGGTGAGGGGGCGGAGTTGCGAGGCGAGGCTAGATTAGGCTAGTAGGAGGTCGAGGCCGTAGAGGCACGGCCACAGGAACATGCACAGGGCACAGGATATCGGGCTCCATAGGGGCTAGTACAAGGATAGGGTCGAGCAAAGGGACAGGCACAAGTACATGTACCAGGTGATTGAATAGGTGTCATTCATTCAACAAGTGCATGTATAGGTAAAACAACCAGTGATGCAAGAAATACCCTTACCGGTGCCACAAGCAGCTTATACAAGAGGTGTCATTTGTCTAGCAACCAATTATACAAGGTCCACCATCACCCCCGCAGCAAGTAATCCAGGTGGTGCAATAGGTCATAGGGATGATGGGGCAGAGACGTGGCTACATAGGGGCCGCAAAAAAATTCTAGTGCATGGATTCCGTGTTATACCAAAGCAGAGGTGGGCCATTAGTGGCCGCTTTATAGTTAGAGATATAAATGCCCATACTTCGAGGAGATGTTGCCTTGATTATAGTGTAGGCTATTCAAAGGCAATCTAAGTAGAGGGTCACAGAGCGTGTCTTTCGAGACAACAACCGTAATGTGATAAAAGAGTGAGATTATCTTGTTGCAGAGAGGACACATTGGCGGCTAAGAGGAAACATCTGCGAGTGGATGTGGCCCCTTTTATAGGAGAGCGAGATGCTCTTCATCGTGTAGTAGTGATGACAAAGCAGGATCTAATGATTTGGTCTATGATTTTGTAGAGAATTCTAGAGAGGCCAATTATTACGGGGGTTTGTATTAGGCTGTGGTGTCGAGAGGCTCGGAGGGCGGTTCCTACAACTAGCTTACAGGTAGCGAGATCGAGGTCACATAGACCCTTTAGATCTGTAATATCGCCCGAGATGCCCCCTCCTAGTCACAATTCGGGTAGTCCTAGTGTCGAGAGTCAAGGTTGACTCACTTATTCTATACATGTATTTATTTATTGGTATATGCCTCAAGATGAAGGCACATTTTTGACCAGATGTATATGTATGTTGTTGTATATGCCTTGAGATGAAGGTACACATTTTTTATCGATGCCCATGATGGCTTGATTTTGTATCTGATTATATCGAGACACGTTTGTATATGGACATGGATGTTTTGATATGGATATGATGATGAACATTGATGTATATTGCATTTTGATTCATGATATGTTATGTTAGCCCATGCTTTTATTATGGTTTATGATGAGGGGGATAAAAATAATCCCTATTGCCACATTGATGATATGATGTGATGTTAACTTAGCATACATGTTGATTTCCATTTTATGATGATGTAGTGTATCATTTATTTATGATTATGATGATTATGTTAGATAAATGTGATGATATGGATGTGAATGAATGAAGTGATAACACACAATGTACAAGCAAAGAACACAAACACAAGAGACAATTGATCAAATCTAATATATACACATGCTAAACAATCATAACATGACAAAAACACAACAATGTACAAAAATAAACAAGTAGGAAAACACTTAACCTGGGGTCCACATGTACCCATTGCTTTTATTTATAAAGTGATGTTATTGTTTAACTCACTTTTGGAAAACTTTGGATAACTTAAGTGGTTTCTATTTTTAGTTACTTTTCATAAAGATGGCTAAAAAGTCAAAGTCACTTAAGGTGCCCTATTTAATGTGCATGTAAATCCTAACTACTTTGTAACCAACTTTTGGGTTATAAAAGGAAGTTAGGGGCTCATTTGTAAGGGTGAATTTGAGAGAGGAGAAGAAAATACTTTTGTGTGCAAGCTTTATTTCAAAGAAAGAAACTTTGTGTTCTTTTGAGAAGACATTTTGGAGTTAATGAAATATGAACTTTGTGTCCCATTCATTGTCTCTTATAGCATTTGATGTTCTTATGTTCATTAGATGTTAGTGTTTGAATCTTGCATGTAAATATTATCTTGGATCTTATTGTCAATGCTACTAATATGTTGTTCTAGTTCATAGTGATCAAGCTCTGATTATCTACTTGCTCATGTGTGTTCCCTTTTACTCATTCTCATTTAGCTGATGCAAACTCCATTTTATTTGTGTTAGTTATTTATTGTTCTTCTCCATGCAATATTAGGCTTTGCTTTTACCTAACTATTGCATGTTCCTTCCATCCATTCCTTTCCTTCATTCCATTCCATCTCCCTCATTCACTTTTCTTTCCATTGATGTTCCAAACCCCCCCATACAATTTTGAATGTATAGGTGTAAATATAGTTTTGGTTTTCAATAAAAGCAACCTCACCTTCATTGAGAAGGGACTTCATCCCCACACTTGTTGCATGCCATTTGCATGCATGCAAATCCATATGCCAACATGATGAAAAGGGTTGGTAATGACGAAATAAAATAAAACAAGATGTCCAAAAGATGGGGGTTTTCTTCACTCAAGAACCTTATAAATAGTAGTATGAGATTGGGATAAATAAATGTCTAAAGTGCATGATTTTATGACTACATTTTTCCCCCACTTTATGTTGGTGAGTGGAAAGCTCGGTAACATAAAGTAGATAGAGATGCGTACTTGATATTGATGTAGAGTGATGAAGAAGGCGTGTCGAAGGACTAGAAAAAGCGTGGAATGAAAAAAATATGGAGGAGCATGGAAACTAAAGATGAAAATGCGCAAAGAAAAAGTGATGAGAGTGAACCTAGGGTAGAATGCGTGTGTAGTTGTTGTGGTGTGTAGTGTACCTACATGGTTAGTAAAGTGTGTGTTATCACGAAGTGTTGTTTGTCGACGTTGTTGTTATTGTTGTTGCCCCCATTTGACTGCTTGTTTCTCATACGACCGGACCTGCAAGGAGAAAATAATCAAGTAGTCAAATATGTATGTATGTAAGTGTAAAAATACAATGTAAAAAAACATATGTATATGAAAGCATGTCGGTGTGAAATACGTAAATGGAAATGGAAAATGTAAATGGAACATGTGCACCTGATCCATGTTGAGAAAGAGAGCGTAGAAGGATATCATGTATCGCGAGTTTTTGCATGATCTCACACCACCACCGGCGATGAAGTGTAGGGAGTAAATGCTCTATGTCATCCAAGCTCAAACTGCTTCCCTAAATATATGTGAAGAGATCTCTCAGTATCATCCCGATTTTTTGGGCGATCCAACACTACTAGCCAAACTAGTGTAGAGAGGCACACCCATTGTAACCTCTAAGCCTGTAACAACTTCCCGTAATGCTAAGGACACTAGGTCTTGCAAAATCTGCCGTGTATGGGGTTCGTAGAGTGGTTTGAACCCACTCATTGTATAAAATCGAACAAAACTAGCGTAGAATCATTGTGTTAGTATGTAAACCCCAAACGATGCTCCACCTCTTTGGGGGCACATGCGATGTCGTTGATAGGAGAATGCGGCCCCAAAAGAGGACCAATCAATGTATTATGTAACTCTTCCCTGCAGGTGGGAGGGAATGCACTTAGTAGAAACCAAGTCGCACACAAACAAGGATGACTAGCCAACAACAAGTGTTAGTATGAAAAAGCATGCATGTAGAAAATAAGTGTAAAGTACACAAATAGTGTAAAAACTATTAAGCACATTAATGTAAACACGCAAGAAGACAAGTAAGCCGCACAAAGCGGGTTGTAAACATGGGACATTAAACAATGTCACAAGACACGCAAGGCCGTCATGGCCATAAACAACAAACAAGTGTGCACACCAAACATTGGGCAAGGCACAAGAAGCAAAAAATGATAGACAAGTACAAACAAGTAAAAAGAAGTAGTCATGGAAACATGTAATCCTGCAAAACACATTTTGCACATGGAACACTTGTTAGCATGTTAGAGAAATAACCAATATGTCAAAGTGTGAATAACCAAGTAATGTAAAGTGTTAAATACAAAATGAATCAATAACACATGTAAGAAACGAATCTGGATTCCCCCAAATGACTGACAGTGTAGGAAGGGTAGAAAGCGAGCATCCATGTTGCATGTGAAGGATTTGTATCTATAATCACAACTAAACAAAGACATGAATGCACATGTGTGGATGATATAGATAATGACATATAATAAATCAATCTAACATGTGTAGTAAAGTGATCATGTAAAACACTAGTAAACAAGAGTAAATGCCCCTAAGACAATGCAATATGTTGTGGATGGATGGAATGGAATGCAAGATGAAATGATAGGAGCCGCATGCCCCCGAATGAATGGAAGTGTATGCAATGAGGTTCATTTTGTTTTCCCCCTCAATAGTCAAGAATGAACCATAAACAAGAGTGTGTCATTAGGAAATGGTCAAAGTGTATGTTTAACACAAGGTGCGATGAATATGTAGGTGTAGTGATGAGATGCGACCTAGAAATGATGTGCACGTGAACCTTATAGCCGAAGCATATATCATGACTAGATGAACGTATAAGTGATGATTTATCCTAAACATATATCACTATAAGATGAATGGATGAGTGATGATTTATCCCTAAGCGTATATCACTATAAGATGAATGGATGAGTGATGATTTAGCCCTAAGCATATATCACTACAAGATGAAGGGAGGGAGTGGTGATGTAACCTAAGGTGTATACCACTACAAAATTATAGAATAAGTGATGATTTAGCCCTAAGCATATATCACACTAACCTAGGATTGTCGCATATGTGATGAGTATAGGGTCCATTTGATTTACAAACCCTCGAAAGTCAAGTATGGACCGAGGAACTAAAGTGTGTCATAGGGTAGTGAGTGCAAAGGTGCGTAAAATTCAATGTAGTATATGTAATGATAAAAAGACAACCATGTGATGAGTAGGTAGTGTAAATACGCTATGTGTAGAATGTGAATGCAAGATGTGTATAATGTGTGAAATGCAAGGTAAATAGAACATGTGACTGCGTGATATGTAAAATGTGAATTCCGAAATATAGACTGTGTAAAATGGTATGTATGTAGATGGACTAGTAATTTAGTATGTAAGAATGTTATAATGCTAGACTCATATGTGATGAAGACTAGTGTAGTATGTAGGAAATGTATGACATGAAGATGTGCAATGTATGATGTATGGTATATGACTATGTATAGGATATGAAGCAATATGCATAAATATCTCATATCTAATTTCACCCCCCCAGGGTTGAATTGATAACATACATCAGGATTCTCAAGTCCCAGGCTGAAAAAGAACGAGCTCTGAGAGAATGCGAGAAGTTGCAGAAAATAAGCCTGGACGAGAAAAAATTGTGAAAATCGGCTAAGTCCTTGTCCTAGAAATATTTGGGACATTCGGGACACCAAGGCGTGGTTCAGCCGAAACGCCTCCAGGCGGCCCGCGAAGCACTGGGACAAGTGGAACAAGTGTACGCGGAGGGCGCGAACCGCCCGGATTGGCCGAAATGGAGAACTTTCGTACTAAACATTTGGGACAAAGGGATGTGTGGGATGCGGATAATGGATGAGCCGAAAGCCAATCAGATCACGCCACGTGTCACCGGCAGAAAAGGGACGAGGAAGCCCATTTCGGGTGGATCGGAAGATTTTGTCCGCATGAAGCACTGGGAAATTTGGGACAAAAGGACGCGGTGGATGTGAAAATCCGGCAGGCCCATGGACAAATCACAGCATGACACGTGTCGCCAAGAAAAAGGTCCAAAAAGTCAAAGGGGCGAGTTTTCGAGCACTGATCCAAACCAATAAGATAGCGCCACGTGTCCAAGTTTAAGGGGCCCACAAGAAAAGCCCGTGAAAAGGTGGAGAGAGGGAATTTCTCAGCGAACCAGAGCCTGCCACGTGTCGTCCAGATGGCAGAGCGCGGGAAAAGAAATTTAAAAATCCGTTTTCACCTGTTTTGTGCCCTAAATCTTCAGATCGTCATATCTTTCGATCCAGAGCTCGGATTTGCACGTTCTTTATATCAACGGAAAGCTGTTGAAATTCTCTACATGATTCTGGGGTCAATCTTGCATTTTGATGTAGTTTGGGGGAGAAAATTAAGAAAACGTCTCTGACGCGTGTAATGCTTCAACTACTAACTTCAATGCAGCAGACAGCTCGCCGCTCCTGTTAGACAGCCCGCCGTTTTGCCAGGATCCGCCGCTTGGATCATAATGAGATGATTTTAAATGCTACCAAGAAGTTGGGGCAGTGTTCTGATTTCCTCTCTCTTCCCCCTCATTTCTTCATATATATTGTAAAGAGGAGCCCTTTTTAGAGGTCGACATTCTTGTTTTGCATCCTCCCTTCTTCCCTGCTTGCAAGAGAATTTGTGGAGCTTTTCAAACCTCCCATATGGATTGTAATGCCAGTTTTTGCCTCTTGGCCATTGCAGAATGTATCTTGTATCGAATCTTGAGCAATACATATATGTTTGTGATTGATTCTCAACCCTCTCATGTATTCATTCTTTGTTATTTTGATCTCTTGTTGCATAGTTTGGTTACCTGTGTATAGTGTTTGTATTGCATTTATGTGGTCCGTGTTAGATTTGCAAAACGAGTGTCTAACATTCCTTGGTGCATCACCTCTCGTAGTTTAGGTTTTATTCTATGCATTTTCTCACCTTGTCTCCTTCACAAGTTAGATTAGGTTTTAGTAAACCCTCTGCATTTTTGTGTGCATCCGAACAGAGGAATAGGAACCAGCCTTCTCTAGAGAATCCTTTCTCATCTTTACAAGTCCCACACTTGGAGAAAGGATTCCATGTTGTGCAATCACACTGGATGCCTGAACATCAACCTAGAAGCCTGATCTCGCATCTAGGGGTCTTTGTGAGTCTCGCAACAACAATATCCTAATAGTGTATGTAATGCATAGGATGACTAGTGTATGATGTTAAACATGTAAGATAAAGACTAATATGACATGTGATGGATGAATGTGAAAATGCCAAAATGTTGTAGAGTAAGTTATAGAATGTACGGTGTATGACGCGCGATGTGTGATGAAACACAATGTACAATGCCTATAGTGCAATGTGTGGTGTTTAGTGTAATAATAATCCCTCAACATTCAAGTGTGAACCAAAGCACAAGAGTGCGTCATCGGGTAACAACGATGCTAAAATGTGTATTGAGTATGCCTATAAATGGTAATGTAAAGATGAAAGAGATGCAAATATGAGGAGGGAGGAGATTGTGTTAGATGTCATGCCCCCAAGTATGTAAGCGATGGAAGTCTAGTCAAAAGACACTAAGTGGATCCATGTAAGGAGTAGTTTCCTTAACAAAAGTGATGGGATGTTGAGGTGGTAATGTCGTAGACAACTTGAGTGGAGGGGTATTTGCTTTACCAAGATGATTAGAAAATGAAAGTGGAGTAGGATGGCGAGAAATCTTGAATGGTGGCATCTTTGGTGGTATTGATGATGCTACCGAAGGAGGAGGGTGATTGACTTTGAGAGACAGTTGTGCACCTTGACTTGGTAATGTTGTAAATGTATTGGTGTTTATAGGTGGTTGCTTAGGCAGTGCTTGTCTTTTTAAAGAAGGCGCATGAGGAACGTTGGCGTGATGCTCATTAAGTGGAGAAGAAGCAACATCGAAATAGGAGAATCATGTGATGGAACTATAGTATTTGTCTGACTAGGAGGAGAATCATTATGCACATGTGAGTGACCATCAATATCAAGCATGTAATGAATAAGAGAATTATCTAGAACTTCCTTAGAAATATTAGAAGGAGGCTCACTAGTAGTTGCATAGCGTGGTATAGTAGTTGTAGATGGGCATGCAAGTATGTTGTGTATTGAATGAGATAAATCCCTGATGCTCAAGATGTTTGACTCTACATTGTAAAGCATAGAAATTGTTGTCATTATGTCCATTGATCCTATGATAGTTGTAATATGGACGACCTTGATATTTTGTAAGCTGATAAGGAGGATAGCAATGAGTAGGTGGAAAAGTGATCAAATGATGACTAAGGAGTTGAGTAATAATGTCATGTGGCGTAGTATTATGCTCAAACATAAGAGGCTCGGAAATGGTATGTCTTGAGGTTCAACTAGATGACATGTAGTGGACATAGATTGCATATAAGATGTAGAAGGAGCACAAACATGTGATTGAGAAGCATCCTTAAGTTGTTGAATTTCATATCTAAGGGATGTAATGGTTGATTCCATAGCCTTAAATTTGTCTTGAAATAAAGCATGTAGAGCTTGAATTGAATCTAATAGGGGTTGAGTAGATGGAGGATCACTAGGATCGAGTCATCAAATAAATGATTAAATATATAATTGATTTGGTGTGGCAGCGTATTGTCATCCAGATACATGCAATCTAGTTGTTTTTGCAAAATAGCTTAGAAATGAGGATATCTCTTAAGTAAAGTAGATAAAGAGACTTGAGCAACTTGGGGAGCCATGATAGAAAATATAATAAAATCCCTAGAATGAAGGTGGATTCAAAGGTCGGGTTCACCAAAATGATTAACTAAAATGGGTAAACTATGTAGTAAGGGGATAGTTAATGTAAGATATGAACAATCAAACAAAGTAGATAAATGCAGTAAATAAGGATGTAAATGAGCTAAATAACTATGCAAAAGGAAATTATAACCCTAATGTGCAAGAAGGGAGAGGAAAGAACTCAATCGAATAACAGACGTCCGTCGAGATTGTCATAGAGGTGATTGAAAAAAATCATGAGCAGGAACAATTGTGTAGAAGTCCTGAAAAGGATGGATATGGATGATCTAGCTGGACTGGAGAACCTGGAGGAGGATTGGAGCACCTACGAGCACTCGTCTCTGCTATCTGGGTGCCCTGGTCTGTAAAAAGCTCTTAAACCGATATTCGCAGGGCCGAGAGGTGATATGGAACATTCGTTGTGTGTTGCATCGGATTCATTGTCATGCGTCATATGTCACCAATAACTTGAGATGAAGAAAATACCTACAAGACCCTAAAACAAACATCAAACCCTAAAAATAATAATGCATATGAAGGGGTCGACTGACCTCAGCTGTCACAATGGTGGACTTACTAACTGATTGTTGCACTACATTTCAAACCCAATGTAGTTCTGATCGTTGCACTATTTCAAACCCAATGTAGTTATATGTGCAAGTGTATGTGAACATGCCATAGGTTGCTCTTATGTCAGTCGCACTTTGTGAAGTAGTGAGAAATAAATATGTTTAGAAAATGTAATAGAATGTGTGCATGGAATAGAATAGAATCCCTCCCCCTATGAAGTGTGATGTAGATGTCCTAGCTTTGTGCCTTGATGATGGAGCTATGTGGATGCAAGTGATCTCCAATGCAATAGATGAATGTAACTATAGATGGAGTGATAGTAGTAAGTGATGCTAGGTCCCTCATTATGGTCTCATAACTTTATATTTATAGGGTTCTATTCGTCTAATTTCGTAATTAACCCTAAAAATGCCAACCACAAGAAAGATAAGGATGTAAAATGACTATAAAGAGTCCAAAAAGTGGCAGAAAATGTAAAAGGGACCAAGGCAACCCTTGTGGGACCAGGGGTGCCCACGGTGCCCCATTATCGGCCTTAGTGCCCCAATCAAGGCCAAAATGACGGAAACGATCGAAACAGACTGGATATGTGGATGAAAAGGGTCAGAATGACGAAATAAAATAAAACAAGATGGTCAAAGGATAGGGGTTAATTAGTAATTTATTCACTCAAGAACCTTCTAAACAAAAGAGTATGAGACCGAGATAAATAAATTTATAAAGTGCATGATTTTGTGACTATATAGGCCCATGATAGTTAGATTTTGCAAAATTTGAACACACGTGTCTAAATAACTTAAGTGAGTGTTGTACAATTTCTATTTGATTTTCATATCAATCCGTATAATATATAATCATCATCACTCCAACTAACAATATTTGTTGGTCTTTCCAAACCTCTCGAAAGGTATACCAACATTTATTTTTGGTCTTTCATCAATAATCATTTACTTTTCTTGTCCCGACAAATTTATCAATCCTTGAAATCTTCGGATCTAACCGAGAAGATCCATAAACTACCAATAGTACTAATCATTTTAATATTTTATATTGTGCATAATCAAAGAGATTACAATTTTTTTGACCCCATGAAAATAATTAGAAACAATTTTCTCATAACACATGACAATTGATCATTAAGCCCATTTCTTATGCATATATCTTTTTGATAAAGTTTATTAATTTAATCTATAACACTTAAAGCAAGCTCATTTCTATGTATACATTTTGGTGACCATAATGGGAGCTCATCTATAGTAAATTTAACCTTCTCTTTTGAATCTCATAGTTTGTATTTCTTAGCTTAATTCTATTTTTTGCATTTTTAGTTAATTTTTTTGCAAGTTTGACTTTATCATTTATAGGTCAAAAAAACAAAAATTAAAAAGATGCAGTGAATTTACTAGATGACAACTATGTGATCATTTCATGATTTTAGATAGTAACATAAAATTAAGAAAATCAATTTTTTTGTTTCATATCCCAATTGAATTGTGTGTGCTCTTTCCTCAAGCCATAAGATGACCTTGGGAGTCGAAAATGATTTTGGTCTTATAGGGGGCCACTTGGATTTTCATCACCAAGTGTCTAATATATTAGAGCCCATGTGTTAGCGAGACTATATAAATTTGAGTAGGTGTTTTCATTTTGGTGGAGCTCTAGTGAATTACATGGAGTGAAGTGAGGGGGATTTGGACCTCCAATAACCACACCTTAGAAAATACCTCTTACATAAACTTGGGCCTCACATCGTCAAATTTAAATCAAGGAATCCCTCTTAGACACATGTATTTTACGCTAGTATAGAAGATCATACCTTCTTTCGTTGTTTGGTATTTCCAAGGAATCAATATTCCCTTAGATACCCCCATGTACACTTCTAGTATCTTTGTGGCCACCCAAGTAAGCATACACCCATTTGAATAGTCTTAGGATTATACTTTCTCTTTTATTATCTTGTTTCAAGTCATAAATAAGTAAATATTCCAAAAAAATCCGTCTTTTCATCTTCCCATTTATCTATCTTTTATTTTTTCATCTATACTCTTTCTCCCCAAGGCCTAATCACCCTGGAAAACACATTTCCACCCATCCTAACACCTCATCACCTCATTGTGATTCAATATTTGAGCCACCCAAATAATCCCGGTCCCCTAACTAACCTTTGTACATTTCAACATAATTTTCACTCCACATCAGTCTCCCCATCACGGTGATTGATCACATGAACAACATGCCCTCGACACGCTACCACATGCATCTCACCATTCTAACACTAGTGTTAACTTCTCTCCTTGAATCAACCTTACAACTACCTCCTTGGGGATTTTCCCTTTCTCTACCTTCCCTCGTACATCTTGTCCATTCTTCTTTGGTTTTTAAGCAACCTAACTACATCACACCATCACTACTTTAGTTTCTTCCCGCTACCATACTTCCCAACACCTTCTTTGTTTTGTACTACACATTTGTTCATACCTTCCTATATGGTCACTTAGAACACATGTTTTCCACCCTATCCATGTAACCATCGCGTATTAAATCATTACAATCCACTCCACTATTGATTTAACAAATATAGAAATATAAAATGCTAAAATCTTAATTATGTAACAACGTAGACATAAATAATTAAAGTACATATTTGATACAAGTAATTACGCTAGAAAATATGAAACCCTATTTAAAAATAAAGTGACAGAATACTTAGCTGAATTACGGTGATGTTAAAGCTATGTCGAGTTGGAAAACTGACGAAAAAGAGGAGGACTGTCGCAACCAAGCCCAAAAAATTATGTGAATGAATGCTCGAGACTAGGGCACAGGGCTGGGTCCGGGTGCGTGGGGTGTTATAGACCTCCTTTGGGCACCAGTGATTTATTAAAACCTCATAAAGTGAACTTTGAAGGGTCGCAAGATGTGCGCCTTTGATCACTTGTACTTTGTTGATTGATCTTTGAATTCGTGTGAAACTGCAAAAGAAAGAACACCTACAAAACCCCAAAATACATCAATTCCTAAAAATAAAAAATGAAAATGGGGAGTTGGACTGACCCCGACGGTCATCTGACTTAGTGAACTTGCGATCTAGGCATTGCAGTACATTTCAAACTCCATGTAGTTCTGCACTTGTGTGTGCGTAGAATCGTGCCCTAAGTTGCTCTTGTGCCAAAAGCACTTGAATAGTGAGAAATAACTAGATGTAGAAAATGTAGATAGATGTGTGCATGGAAAAATGAATTTCCCCTCCTATGCGTGTATGTAGAAATGACAATCCATTGTCCCTTGTGTGAAGCTAGATGGATGTTTGAATGCTCTTAGAATTCTCTTGGATGCAACCTTAGGTGGTGATAGATAATTCTTAGTGTTTGGTCCTTTATTATGGTCACATAGCTTTGTATTTATATGATTCCCTTGTTTTAATTTCATAATTAACCACTAAAAGGTTGACCCATAATAAATAAAGACAATCGATATCTAGAAAGGACCCAAAAGATGTGAACAAGATACAAAGAGGTCGGGGTGCCCATCGAGGACGGGGCACCGGCGCGCTAACCTCCTGGTTCGGCGTTGGTGTCTAGAATCAGAAAAACTGAAGTGTCAAAAATTAGACTGGGCACTAAGTTGTGTAAGACCAAGAAGGAAACCAGAAATAAATAAAAGAGGCCAAAGACAATGGTCAATTATTACTTTTCTCGCTTAGGAATCATATGAATAGTGGTATGTGATCAGGACCTATAAATGTACCCAAAGTGTGTGATTTAGTGTCTACATTTACCCCCACTTTATGTTGTTGAGCGAATGCTTGATAACATAAAGTAGATAAGAGATGCGTACTGATAACCATGTAGATCAATGATGAAAATTGTTCCGAGAGAGACAAAAAAAAGCGTGGAGTGACAAAAATTAAAGCATGGAAGCTAGAGAAGAGGAAATGAAAATGATGATGACCCTAGGGGTGAAAGTGTATGTGTAGATGTCGTGTTATACTTGTTATTGATGTTGCTTGATGTGTTGGATGATGTGACCATTGCTTTCCGTAAGGATGGAACCGTAAAAGAGAAGAGCCAATGAGTAGTCAAATATGTGTATATGAAAAATTTGATCTGAACGAGTAAAAAGTGTGTAAAATGCAAAAAAGAACATGTGCCCCTGATCCGTGATGAGTGAAGGGTGTAGAAAGGATCCTGAAGATCTTATAGAAGAGAGTTTTTTGGGTGATCTTACGCCAAGACCGATTTTTTCAAAGCGATCTCACGTTAGTTGCACCAAGCACGATTTTTTTAGGCGATCTCATGCCAAGTGTGGAAGAAGTGTAGGGAGAAAGGTCTAGTGTTATTATTCAACCTTTGATTGCTTCCCAAAGTATAAACACCACTGCAGATGGTGTGTGCAAATTCGATCCATTTGATCCAACGCAAGAATAGAGAAGAAGGTGTAATGCATGCATGTCAAGTGTTAAAGGAATGTGTCTGTCCTATAAAAGCCACTGTGAAAACTTTTGTGAATTGTGCCAAACCGAGAAATATTGTGTAATCGCCCTAGTCATAGGCACCCGGAAGGTTCACGGGTGCCCAGAACTCATGTTTGTGTCTAGGCACTAGCATTTGTGTTGTGTTGAAGACCCAAGTCAAGTTCTAGGACATTTTCGTGATCAAGACCGTGTGTTGTACTAGTACCTAATCAGTGTAAATCGTGACTATAAACTATTGTGTGGGGTGATTGATTCACCCAGTGATGCCCCCCCTTGTTTGGGATGCATGAGATGTCACTAGGAGTATGTGGCCTAAAGGAGGACCAACCGCTGAATCAGAATCGATACCTAACAGGGGGAGGGAATGTGCTTGGTAAAAACTAAGGAACATGCAAACAAAGTGGCTAGAAACAAGTGTCGGTGCAAAAAAGACAAACACGTACATAGAAGACAATATGTAAGCTAGAAAGAAAGAATATAACACGTAAGAAGACAATATAGACCGTGAAAAGTGGGTTGAAAACATGGGACACCACTCACAAAGTTACAAAAATGAGGTCGAAGTGGCCACAAGAAGACAATGTGCACACAAGACAAGGGGCAAAGCCCGCAAAATATGGCATACAATGGAAGACAAGAGCAAGTAGTATCAAGCAATGTAATAGATAACCATGGTGGCAAATAGACCTGCAAAACAAATGTTGCACATGAAGCACTCGTTAGCATGTTAGAAAGATAAAATGTATGTCAAAGCATATATAATCCAATATAAATTAGTGTGCTAGTATGAATATGAAATAGTATAAATCAAAACAATAACACTTGTGATGCATATGAAAGTGGATGCTACTAGGAGCTCGTTGCATGACCGGTAAGAGGTTTGCGCCAAGAATCCATTTTGTGTGTAAGGATTTGTGTAAAAGCTACACTCACAACTAGAAGGCAAGTGAATGCACATGTATATATAAAAGAGATAATGACATACAATGTTTATGTCTAGCATGTGTAAAAAGTGGACATGTAAGCATAAGTAAGCAAGAGTAAATGCGACCAAGATATGTAGTATGTTGTGGATGAGATGGAATGGAATGCAATGTGAGTGTGATAGGATAAACGTGCCCCCGAGTGAGTGTGAATGAGTATGCATGTGATGAGGTTCATTTATACATGCCCCCTCAATAGTCGAGAATGAACCATAGAACAAGAGTATGTCATCGGGAAATGGTTTGAACGCGTGTGTTAGAAATATGTGATCGATAAAGTGTGGAGTGTAGAGAGTGAGTGAGTATGGTGAGGTCCACTTCAAATTTGAGACCCTCGGCGATTGAGTATGAACCGAACAAGAGTGTGTCATAGGAAATGGTTTGACGCGTGCGCTAGAAATATGTGATCGATAAAGCATAGAGCGTAGAGAGTGATGATTATGGTGAAGTTTGTTTCATATCCGATACCCACAATGATCAGTATAAACCGTGGAACTAGAGGGCCTCATAGGTAATGAGTGCAACATGTAGAAGTATGATGTGTAATAAAAGTTGCAGAAAGAGATGTCATGAATGCGTGATGTGTGAAGTGTGTAGTGTGTGAGGTTCATGTATGTAGTATGCCCTCAACAGTCAAGTGTGAACTAAAGCACGAGAGTGCATCATAGGGTAGTGATGATACAAGTGTATCAATATGTACAAGATACGTGTGAGAGAATAGATGTCAAATTTAACGTGAACTAGTAGAAACACAAGACAAGTGATAATACTATAAGGGGGAGAATACACATGATGCCCCCAAGTGGATGATGATAAATGTGACCAAGTGACATAGTCTAAGAGATTTTCATTGTCATGGTAAAGATTGAATGGTGATGCATCCGAGACTTGGTAGGCTATCAGTATGTGGTTGATCATATAGAGAGCCATTGCAACACAAATTGTACATGCCCATTGTGTATTCCTTGTTGGTGAACAATGTTGGTGGACATCCATATACATACTAATGAGTGATGTTTTGTGAATAGCCAAGAAATGAGTCGCTACAAATGAAAACACGACCAAAGGGAATGAGGAATGAAATGTCGATATGATTAGGATCTAATGTACCACCAATGTAATTGAGCTAAGATCGTCCTAAGTGGCGAAATATGCGGATTCGCGCAACAAAGACTGATAAATGAAATACTCAGATGCCATAAACAATAATAATGCAAACATATCCATGATATAGATGTGGTGAATGCATTGGAGGTAAGATATCATCAAGTGTAAACCCAAGCCGATTCAAGCCATCATGTGTGCAAATAGTGTCAGAGCAAGTGGGATCAAATGGAATGTGCGGCCAATAAGCATTATTCATGAAGAGAGTGCATGTGAAGGGAGGAAGTGCAGATGTAGATTGCTCATGAGAAGAAATCAAGGTGGCCTAACGTCGATGTATAGATAGAACCCCGATAAAGTACCATAAAATTAGTAGAAGGGGTTTTCGAAGTGGATGGAACACCGTCTAACGTACAAACAGCTTCCTTCGAGTGGAGGCGAGTTGTCTAAATAGTGAACGGGTCACGTATCGGTAGCAAGATGTATAATAGTAGCAATAGGAATATGTAATGCAATGGTTGGGTTTAGGTTGAAATATTAGAATGGTGTACTATCAACGGGAACTTCATATTCAAATCCTTCATGTAAGAATCGACACATCGGTGCATTTGTAGAAGACACCTGCGTGCATTCTGAAGCCATGACCTACCAAGTAAGCAATTATATGGAACTGGGATATAAATGACCAAAAATAGAACTGGAATAGTCTTTGGCCCAATTGTGAGTGACAAGGTGATAGTGCCTAAGCATGGATGTGTAGTAGAATCATATGCTCGAACATAAATAGATGTTGGGTTAAGAATAGATGCGGAAAGGCCTATAGCTTGAATAAATGATAAAGGACAAAGATTGAGCTCATATCTAGTATCAACTAAAGTGTTCTTGACTCCTAATTTATTGATGCAAACTCGTATATATAGGAGGATCATTGTCATATACAGAAAGATTGTTAGCTATAGCACATGGAAAAGTAATATGTTGAGAAAATGCATTTATGAATGTATGATAAACAATGTCTAGATGAGTAGTGGAAGGAATACGAGTAGTAGCCAAAAGAGTAATGATTTTAGCGTGACACTCAAGATTGGCTAGCAAGAAATCATGAATATAAATATCCATGATGAGAACAACCTAAGAAAAATGTAAGAAGTGATGAAAGAGGATCTAAGAGTGGTCGAGTGAGTCGGGTTCACCAAATGATTTAACAAATATAGAAAATATAAAATGCTAAAATATTAATTATGTAACAACACAAATATAAAAAATTAAGGTATAGATTTGATCCAATCAAGTAAGCTAGAAACTATAAAAACCCTAGTTGTAAATGAAGGGATAGAATACTTAGCTGATTTGCAGTGACGTCAAAGTTGTGCCAAGATGGAAAAACGATAAAACAGGAGGCGACTATCGCAACCGAACCCGAAAAAATTGTGCGAATCTTTGGAAATGTTGGGACTAGGGCACCTAGGCGAGTCATGGGCACTCGGGGTGCTACAAACCTCCTCTAGGTGCCGTGATCGCTAGAGAACCTCGTAAAATGATCTTCGCGGGTCGGAAGATGTTCTCTAATGTTCTCCTTTGATTTCTTGTACTTCGTTGCTTGATCGCCAAACTCACCAAACTGCGCAAAGAAAGAAAAGAGCACATGTAAAACCCCAAAACACATCAAATACTAAAAATAAAATATGCAAATGGGGAGTCGAATGACCTGTCAGGCCACCCAACCGAGTGAACTTTTGATTAAGGCATTGCACTACTTTTTAGACTCCATGTCTATGTGTGTGTGTGTGTAGAATCGTGCCCTAGGTGGATCTTGTCCCAGACGCACTTGAATAACAAGCAATACATGGATGCAAAAATTTAGATAGATGTGTGGATGGAAAAATGAAATTCCCCTCCTATGTGTGGATGCATAAATGACAGTCCCTTGTCCCTTGTGTGAAGTTATATGGATGCTTGAATGCTCTTAAAATTCTCTTGGATGCAACCTTAGGTGGTGATAGATAATGTTTAGTGTTTGGTCCTTTATTATGGTCACATAGATTTGTATTTATATGATTCCCTTATTTGAATTTTGTAATTAACCACTAAATGGTTGACCTATAAGAAATAAATATGCCTAGTAGCTAGAAAGGACCCAAAAGATGTGAGAAAGATACAAAGAGGTTGAGGGTGCCCAGGAGGGATGGGGGTTGTTGTCTAGACTTAGAAAATCTGAAATGTCAAAAGTTATACTAGATAGTAGGTGTGTAAGACCAAGAAGGAAACCAAAAAGAAAGCAAAGAGGCCAAATATAGTGGTCAATTAGTACTTTTCTCGCTTAGGAATCATATGAATAGTGGTATGTGATCAAGACCTAGAAATGTACCTAAAGTGTGTGATTTAGTGTCTACAACTACTCCCACATGAATCACAATCACACAAAGCCTAATTTGATCTCATGTGTGATTCTCGGTGTTTATACCAAGAATATGTGCGACTCCATCTTCATTGCCACATATAGGAATTTGTATTCATTACCGAATCTCCATCCTTGAAATTACATTACTACTCGCTTCAACTTCACCATCTACCTAATCGCATGGGTGATATTCTTCGTCAACTTGTTGTGTCTCCCTTCTCCATCTATGACATGCATCCCTAACCTTCACCACACATGTCATGACTTGACCGTAATTTATCCATCACCTCTAGAGCAACACACCCACCAATAACTCGGCCGAAAAATAATCCACACCTCTAATTGCTCCTATAATCACCTTGCTCCCATTTTTAATCACTATCTTAACCTCATCCCCATCCCCTTAGTTGTATAAGTGACCCACTTTCACCTACCACTGTAACACACATTACCCTCCCCTTTCTTCCCTCACCTACATAGTCACACCCCTATGCACTCTATAACTCCATACTAGCCAACCCTTCTCTTATCACCACCTCTTCCTCATTGCTTTAACTCACAACATGTAGTCACCCCAATGAATATATCAATCATATTTTATCATTTTCCTCCTTACTCAACTACACCTCTACCTTTAAAACCTCCCATGCCACACTACCTCTACACATGCATCCAACCAACTCACTATGATCACACTCACTGCCACTCCCTTCTCTATTTACCTTGTGACTCACCAACTATTGACCTACCATATCATTCCATAATTTTCCCATGTTATACACAACCTAGTAAATGCCAAATACACCCATGAACTGTCACCTTATCATCATCCTTCCTTTCACCTACTTTCTACTTCCTCGACACTACACATTGGTTGTCCGAATTTATCCCACATGTCACTTTTCTCAACTCACACCCACTTTTCCAAGCATTTTTACTATCTACACCAACCTCTCTATCACCATCCGACTACCCATCTGCCACCCCTATTACACCACCCATGCTTCCTCTTTTATTTTTCGAGTGATTATAGGTCACTATCACAATCCACATGGGACCCACCCATTGACCCTTATATCCTAATAGGACACCTAAAACCTACCTCCACCTTCTCTACCAACCATGCTATGTATATCTTCACCACACAACCACCTTGACCACGTGATAACTCTAACCAACCCCACGCTTCCTAGGTGATACAACCCTCCTCACCCACCTAGTGCCTAAATTCCCTCTCAACTCTAATCATCAAATGCTAGGCTTGAGCCATGCCCTAGTCAACTCTATAAATTTCCCACACTCACCTAATCACTATAATGATTTGTGTTGACACATATCCCTTTCCACTCGCATTTTTACCCCCGTGGACCACACTCTATCTACACTACCTCACCTCCCGCCACCTATTTCTCTCTCCACTACCATCCACACCATATCCATGACATCACTATTACAATTGACTCTTGGTTCTTCCTCTACACCTCCACATCCGTACCCACCCTCTCTTCCACCTATAAACATGTTTTACCTTATCTTGCACATTCCATTGGATCTACACTCTAATTCATGCATGAGACCATGTCTACCGACTTACCCTTACCCTTACACCGAACCCTCCGATTCTCGCCAAAACCAAACCTACCTCTCCACCACACTCACTCCAACCACCCATGACCCATCCAATCATATGTTACTCCTTTATAGTCTAGTTTGTCACTCATGTCATTGAATTAAAATTCCCAAGAACCTTCACTTTATTGTTCATTATCATCATAAATCTGCTCCACGTTTACTCCGACCTCCCTTTCTTCCCTCATTAACTTGAACTTCGTGTGTCATCTCAAGTCCACATTGACTTCTTTGAAACAAGTCACTTATGTGACCACCTCATGACACCACACTTTCAACCCATCACATAAGAAAATTATCAATTCTACTCAACCCACTCCTAGTTCCCTATCCACTTCTCATACAACCTCCCATTGTCTACCTAATCATCTTTGTGACCTTCCTCACACCATCCACTTCATCTTATTTTCCATCGCTTATTGCTACCCATGCCCTCTTCATCCCACCATCCCCTTCATCTTATTTTCCATCGTTTATTGCTACCCATGCCCTCTTCATCCCTATACACCATAACACATAGTCAACTAAGTGAATCAACTTCTCTCGGGCTTAAAACCACCATCACATGTGTTTTTCCCATCTCCCTCTCGCAAGCTCTACCTATAGGCTTGTAGCTCCTCCCCTATCCATTGTAGTTTCCCCCTTCCTCCCACATATCATGTTTTCACTAACCAACGTGTTCATTCACACCCATTCCTCTACTCATACTAACGTGCTTTGTCAAAACCTCTCAAACCACATATGAAATATCAAGTTACAACACAAATAATTATATTCCTAAAATGATATATTGCTAACTTTGTATCGAATTCATACATCTAATGGTCCTTATAAAGACATATCCCCTTAGCTTAAAACTTCTAAAATTCAAAAAATTTACAAGTATGAAGGATCCAAAACCATTCGTGCATGTTTTAACATACATGTTATCTTCTCCATCATGATGATACATTCATGTTATGTACTTTTCCTCTTTCTCTCACCGCCCATGTCTTGGATCGGTATGCAAGCATTCCGCAACATAACATTTCCTATCATGTATCTTAACTTGATAGACTTGTTTGCAAAAATGTGTGCTCCATATATCTCCTATAATTTACAAATCCATCAATTATGTATCATCAATAAATCCATTCTAATGGCTTAGCGCCTTAAGGGTGTCCACCATAGTAATGATCTATCGCATCGAACTATTGCTCTTCACCATCTCTACGGTCAACTATGTATGTTAACTATGTCATCCTCCCAACAACCAACCCCATTTCTTCCCCGCCTCATATGGACACTAACTTTCCATAGTATAAGCCTCAACTTTGGTTGCATTCTTATTTTCATTCTTGCGGTATTTTCTAATCTGAAAGATGATTCAACCCCTTACCCACTCCTCTTTTAGTAATCTTACACAAATTATTATATACTCACATTATCTCTCTTCTAGATAATCCACCCAAAAACTCCATCAACCATCATCTTTATGGAATTCACCTAATGAATGACATGCATTTCAACGCAATTTAGGCTTTTCCAAGGACAAGTGTTGCTTAATTGTGCCATATCATTCAAGACATACTCGACAATGGTGACAAATAAATCAACAATCTCGTGGTTCCACACAATCCAATTCGGATATTTTTATGAATCCACTTCCTACACATTACACCATGTCTCCCACCAACAATGTTTACTTACACATCCCATCATCTTTACCACAAGGGTTCATCGACACATCCCATCATCAAACCATAGCATCCCTTGTGCTTGTCTTACCTTTATCAATTCACCTTTAGAAATGATTTCTATTACACCTCATTTCTTGACCCCTCATTTCTTTACCCTCTCTCATTGATGCAGAGAGTATTAGAAATCAACCATGCATTCACTATTCAAGAAGATTTCATACAACAACTTTACCAAACTCTCAACAATGAGGATCTTTTACCAAGCCCAAAATGGCCTATTCTTGCCATTTTTGACCAAATTCACCTTAAACAACTTCCCAGAGTCAATACCATGTTCCAACACCTTCATCCATGTTATATACACCTCCTTTAATGATTCAAAATCGATAAACAACTAACTCACATTTTCTCTCCAAGTTGCTCTTCTTCTCTCTTAACTAGCTCTTAGTCCTAACATGCAATTATGGATTTTTGGCTTCTTTGACTCCACTAAGTGCTTGTACCTTGTTTCATAGCTCTTAACCATGCTAGTGCTACCCCAATTCGACTCAAAAGGATCAAATCAAAAACTTATCTTACTCAAAAATATCATCTTGTCCCCTTAAGACCATGTATTATGCTACGAGACTTCTAGAGCTACCCACAATGAACTCTTTACTTCCTCGGCACTCTTTATCAATATCAAGATGAATGCAAAATTCTAGACCACAACTCCTTTTGATTCTTTCCATATCTCACTTTCCTCCTTTATGCTCACAATGCTTCTACTAGCCTAGGACAGTCCTATTCCTTTCATAACTTCCCTTATCGCAAACAACTTCAAGCCAAAATGATGACATATCTAGACACCCGTTATCGGTTCTCACCGCCCATCAAATTACAAGTTTGGATCACAACTTTAGAGCACACTTCCTTTACAAATTGGCCTTCTTGATTAGGCATATGATTGTGTTAACTAACCTTGGCCTAGATCAAAGCTTTCCTTAAAATTTAACCATTGGCTTTCAAAAATTCTTTCAAAATCTATTAAAACACGCTTTCAAGATGATATCTTCAAAATTTTAATGTAATTTTCAAGGTTTAAGGGCTCCAAAACACAAACCCTAGCAATACCCTAACTATATGCTACAGTACAATCCGAGAAGCTTGTTTTCCTTATAAAAAGAAATATTCTTTCCATCAAGGCTTAGAAATTGGCCTATAGGATTGTTTTTAATCCCTCTACAACTTTGTGCTACCAGTGATAAACATTTAATCAAATATCTTCATCAATCACAACTTTTTGAGTATATATGCATGGCTAGAATAGAGTATAAGAAACCCCATATAATAACTAACTTTCTTCTAAGGTTTTCTTGATCATGTAATTACCTTATTAATGGTTGGATTGGCTATTCACAATCTTCCCATGATGAATTCCACATCACTCTCCTTTATTCATTAGGAACATTACATCAACAACTACAATCATATGTAAATGATCCAATTAGAATATCAACGCATCAAATTCAATATTATCGGTCTCAAGGCTAAATATCACATACTAATATCTTCACCACAAAATCACTCTTATAAATTACTCTTTAGTCAGGTTACAAAGCAAATACTAGCAAGTTTTCACAAAGAAACCAGCTTTATGAGCATATACAATCTGAGTTTGAGTCGTTTTTGCTAGAATCAAAGCCTCACATGTTCTGAACTCTCAAGTCACTCACTCAAACTCAAGTTTTACTCTACCTTCTCATTAAGAATAATCACGAAATGACTAAACCATTATATCATGCACAAAATTCTAATGAAGAGAAAATAAATCTCATTACAAAATAGTCTTTTATTAGCATAAGTATGTATTTCATACAAAATTTGCAAGTCTTTTTCTCCTCCACCTCAAGGAATCTCTTCTCCATGCCTTCTTCACCTTCCTCAAAAGGTTTCATGCACTCTCCCCCTAAGTGTATTTATCATTCGAATTATATCATTTCCCCTCATGATTCAAACCCTAACTACCATCAAGACTCATAGATGACCTTTCATATGTCTTCTCACACATTTGGGCATTTTTACATTATTTTGTCCTTTCATACATTTCAACTCACTCTTAGGACCTATGACACCGCATATAGAAACTTACTCACCCTTTACAACCCCAGGACTCTTTAAAATTCCTTTAGAATTGAATTACATTTTGGAGGGAAAACTTCCAATTTAGATTTTCAAACTCTCAACACCTAAGACCCTCTCTCTCATACTCAAATTGACCTCACGACTATGATATTTTGCCTTGGTTAATGTCACTTGAAGATGCCCCCTGCATCACTCATCCAACCTACCAACCTCTATGTTTCCACCCCATCATGTTCTTCACTCAAGTTACTCCCATTTTACCTATGACACCATCATCATCATTAAATAAATTCTTATCTTCTTCCTCATTGTCTCTCCTATGTCGTCATCATTGTCAACTTATACACCCATTCTTCTTCCTCTCATCCCCCATTTTCTTCATAAAAAAACATTACATCATACTCATCACCAAGTCAAGAACACTCTCTTTCCACCAAATATGTCATCCTCTTCATCAATTCAAGTGCCATATCTCACCATACCATTTGTTTCCTCTTCATCTACACAATCATCATCATCATCATCTACTCACATACACATCCTTCTTCCTTTGTTCACCATCCTCATCAATTCCACAACCATCCTCCTTGTCTATTATCAACACAAACCTTCCCGCAATTGATATCACTTATACTATTTTACTTCATACATTTGATAAAGTTGTCATCGCCATTATCCCATCCTATACTATTTTGGGAGAGTATATATTACCCCCTTGTGTTCTCGTCTTTTCCAAATCTACCTACATTTCCAAATTTTGGTCAATAATCTACTATTCAATCCAATAAGGTGTCACTCATTTCGTTTTCTCCCTACTCATCCTCCTCGACATTTCAATGCAAACCTCTTGAACACATTCATCCCATCAACATTTCAATGCAAACCTCTTGATCACATGCTTCCTACCGACAAAGACATAGTCCCGTGTCTTGATCACCTAGATATGCTCTCCTACACACTTATGAAGGAACCTAGTTTAAATTTGCACAAACCTTATCCCATCCTAACTAGATCGGAATATAACATGCATTACTTATAAATGTTTGGTGAATTTAGAGGGAAATATGATTTTTATTTACCTATAAATAACCATAAAAATTCAATGGGATTCTATAATATCTCAATGGGTATGATTGAGGAAATTAATAAAAAACATGAAAACTTAAAAATGCTAAAATACTCTTAAATTTTTCTCAAAAACACCTAATGAAAAATTTATGGACCCACCTCCATGAAACCATAGCCTAATATGCGAAAAAGCCTTCTCTGACCCTCTCACGACCCTTTACAACCTTCAATAAAATAATCATTGCCCCACAAATGAATGGGAATTCCTTGAAACTTGTACGGCCCACCAAATCATCTCATCAAAACCTTGAGAAAGAAATGAAGGGTTTTTTTTTAATAAATGAGATCTTATATTAAATTAACAAGTAAAATGATACAAGATAATTCAACAAAAACGCTTGTCAAAGCCCCTAAAGAAATGAAGGGGTTTCAAAACTTGAAGTGTGTTGAAGCTCTGCCAGCTGATGATGCCACAGGATTTCGCTGAAGGATGCATGTTCAAATCTGTAGTTCCTCTGCAGTTCCATCGCCACCACTGCAACTCATCTTCTACAACTCCAACTCATTAACTAGTTTTTTACTTCAGTTAACAAATTGTAGACTGAGCAATTCCATCAGTCATAGGATTAGTTCGCTTTCAGTTAAGTCTCAGTTCTCTCTTGTTTGTAGCTTCATTCGTTGCCTAATAAACTGTAGGAGTTAGTTTGTTTTTTCTATTTATTCTATGCATTCTCTCTTGCAGTATAAGGTACAACAGAAGGAGAAGAAGACAATTTTTTGAATTAAACAAATATTTTTGTTCTCTCTCTTAGCTTTGTTGTTCGCTCACTTTGTGAGCAGATGTATTATTTGTTTTATTTGCACAATATAGTGTAAGTGTTGTTTTTATTTATAATCTTCAATTGGTATCAAAGCTAGGTTGCAGGACTATTCTTTTTTGCAAAAGTTGTAGGTTAACGGTTCTCTCCAAGAATTATCATAATGTCAAATGGTGGCAATTTCTCATTCCAACTTCCATTGTTTACCGGAGACAACTACGATTACTGGAGTATAAAGATGAAGACCCTACTATTATCCCAAGATATCTAAGATTTAGTAAAAGGAGGATACATAGAACTTGCAGATCAAAATGCTTCAAATGCTTTAACAACAAATCAATGAACGCAATTGAAAGAAGACAAAAAGAAGGACAATCGAGCTCTTTTTGCTATCCAATCTGCATTGGATATATCAATTTTTCCCGTATAGCTGGTATGACAAAGTCAAAGGATGCATGGGAGGCCCTACAAACTGCATACCAAGGATCTGACAAAATAAGGTTGGTAAGACTTCAAACCCTTCGAAGAGATTTTGAAAGTTTAAGTATGAAGGACGCTGAGTCTATTCAAGAGTTTATTACTAGGGCTCAAAGTATTGTGAACCATCTTAAAACTCAAGGGGAAAGTGTCATAGAGCAAAAAATTGTAGAAAAGATTTTGAGATCTCTTCCTCCAAAGTTTGATCCAGTGGTCATAGCCATTGAAGAAAGTAAAGATCTAACCACATTCAAAGTTGCAGAGTTGATAGGTTCTTTGCAATCTCATGAGGAGCATATGCAACGTTCTATAGTGAACCTAGTTCAAGCCTTCCAGTCTACTGTAAGAATTGAAGAAAAATCTACAACCCCTTCTCAATCAAACAAATCTCAAGGGGAGTCTTCTACATCTAGAGGACATGGCAGAGGAAGAGGAAGAGGAAGAAAGTTCTATGGATCGAAGAAGCATCCAGTGCCAATATTGTGAAAGGTATGGACACTATGAATCTGAATGTAGAAAGAAAAAATCTGATTTGAATAAGTCAAGAGCCAACTATACTGAAGAGTCTTTTGAAGAAGCAAAACACTCTACATTCTTCGCTTGCAATTTGGCAAAAGAACCTCAAAAGGATGTTTGGTTCTTGGATAGCGGTTGCTCAAATCATATGACAGGTAAATCTGATCTCTTTGTCAAATTAGATGAATCTGTAAGGAGTCAAGTAAAATTTGGTGATGATAAAGAGGTTGATGTAATGGGAAAAGGTACCCTTGCAATGAAAACTAAGCAAGGAGAAACTACATTTATTCATGACACTTTGCATGTGCCCAAATTACAACATAATCTTTTAAGTATTGGGCAGCTTGTAGCAAAAAATTACAAGGTTGTGTTTGAAGATAACTGCTGCAAAATATTTGATAAATCAGCTAATCATTATCTTGTAGCAAAGGCTTGTATGACAGAGAATCGATTATTTCCTCTCACTTTGGAGTCCACTAAGATGCATGCCCTCAAGGCAACCACAAATGATTCATGGTTATGGCACCAACGGTTTGGTCATTTGCATTTTCAAGGATTAAGTTTGCTTCATAAGAAAGGCATGGTGAGAGGACTTCCTGCAATTCAGGCAAAAGAAGAAGTTTGTTCAGGGTGTGCACTTGGCAAGCAACATCGAGACAGTTTTCCAATGAACAAATCATGGAGGGAAAAATCTCCTCTAGAGCTTGTGCATAGTGACATTTGTGGTGACATGCAAGAGGAATCTTTGGGTAAGAATATTTACTTTCTGACATTTATTGATGATTTCTCACGCCACACATGGGTTTATTTTCTTAAGCAGAAATCTGAGGCATTTGAATGCTTCAAGAATTTTAAGGCTATGGCAGAAAATCAAAGCGGGTATTCTCTCAAAATACTCAGAATAGATAGAGGGGGAGAATTCACTTCCAATGAGTTTGCTGATTTTTGTAATACTCATGGAATTAAGAGACAACTTACGACAACTTATACCCCACAACAGAATGGCATTGCAGAAAGAAAGAACCGTACCATTATGGAGATGGCACGAAGTATGTTGCAGTTCAAAAACCTTCCTAATTGCTATTGGGGAGTTGCAGTAGCAACCACAACTTATATTTTGAATCGAAGCCCAACAAAATTGCTTCAGAATATCACTCCCAAGGAAGCCTGGAGTGGACACAAGCCCTCAGTAGCTCACTTTCGTGTATTTGGTTGCCCTGCATATGTTCATGTTCCAGAAAAGAAGCGGAAGAAGTTGGATGCAAAATCCCAACTTTGTATCTTTGTGGGCTATTCAGATTTCACGAAAGGATACAAGTTCTATAATCCTGACACAAAGAAATGGATTATTAGTCGAGATGTGGTTTTTGATGAAGGGGGAGTATGGCAATGGCAAAAAGGAGTTCAACAAACTACACCACTCATCATGGGTATAGAAGATGTTCAACAAGTTCCTCCTCTCCCCACAAGCTCAAGTGGAAGTTCAAGCCCCAGTTCACTAAGTTCACCAAGTTCCTCTTCAGGTGATAGTTCTAGTCCACAATCAAGTCCAAGTTCTTCACGAAAGGTACGAAGTTTAAATGAAATTTATCAAAGGAGTTCTAATTTGAATCTAGTTGCCAATTTTGCTTTGTTTAGTACCATTCAAGTTGAACCTTCAGTGTATGAAGAAGCCGTGAAAGAACAAGTATGGATTGATGCTATGAATGAAGAGATGCATGCAATTGATAAAAACAATACATGGGAATTAGTGCAACTTCCTAAAGATAAGCAAGTGATTGGTGTCAAATGGATTTATAAGGTGAAATATCATGCTGATGGTTCTATGAATAGACACAAGGCAAGATTAGTTGCCAAGGGATTTGCACAAACGCCTGGAGTAGATTATTCAGAGACTTTCGCTCTAGTTGCAAGATTTGATACAGTCAAGATTATATTGGCTATTGTTGCACAACACAAGTGGCCAATCTATCAGATGGATGTAAAATCAGCCTTCCTAAATGGTTTTATTGATGAGGAAGTCTATGTGGAACAACCTATTGGTTATGAAATTCCAGGAAAAGAACATTTGGTTTACAAGCTAAAAAGGGCTCTTTATGGGTTGAAGCAAGCACCTCGTGCTTGGTATGCAAGGATTGACAGTTATTTCTTGAAGAAAGGATTCATTCAAAGTTCCTCAGAGCCAACCCTCTATATCTAGCATCTTGGTAATGATATTCTAATTGTTTGCCTTTATGTTGATGATCTCATTTATACAGGTAACAACCCATCTCTCATGGAGAAATTTCAAGCAGAAATGAAACAAGAATTTGAGATGTCAGATCTGGGACTCATGCATTATTTTCTTGGAGTGGAGGTGCAACAACAATCTGAAGGTATATCCATTTCTCAAACCAAGTATGTGGTTGATCTATTGAAGCGGTTTAGAATGATGTCATGCACTGCAATTGCCACTCCTGTTACCCTTGGTGAAAAATTAACCAAGGAAGATGCAAGTTCCAAAGTAGATGCTACTTTATACAGAAGTTTGGTTGGGAGCCTCATGTACCTCACTACCACGAGACCTGATATTATGTATGTTGTGAGCCTCATCTCTCGGTTCATGCAGGATCCACATGAGTCTCATTGGCGTGCTTGCAAAAAAATTTTAAGGTATGTGAGTGGTACACACAATTTTGGCATTCATTATTCTCCCACACATAAGTTTGAGCTATGTGGTTACACGGATTCTGATTGGGCTGGTTCAGTGGATGATAGAAAATCCACATCTGGTTATATTTTCTCACTTGGTTCTGGAGTTGTCTCATGGAGTAGTAAAAAGCAAGCAACCATTGCTCTCTCTTCCACAGAAGCAGAGTATATTGCAGCATTGCAGCAGCTAGTTGTCAAGCCATATGGATTAGACGGATTTTGGAAGATTTGCAATTGGTTCAGGAACATCCAACCACTATTTACTGTGATAACAATAGTACCATTGCAATGACAAAAATCATGTGTTTCATGCTAGATCGAAGCACATTGAGATTCGTCATCACTTCATCAGAGACTTGGTTCAAGATGGGACAGTGGAATTACAATTTTGCCCTACAACGGAGCAAGTTGCTGATATTTTTACCAAAGCTCTACCTACATCCAGTTTTGTTGCTTTGAGGAATCAGTTGGGACTCATCCCCATTTCACATGCAGGGGGAGATTGAAGGATGCATGTTCAAATCTGCAGTTCCTCTGCAGTTCCACCGCCACCACTGCAGCTCATCTTCTACAACTCCAGCTCATTAACTAGTTTTTTACTTCAGTTAATAAATTGTAGACTGAGCAATTCCTTCAGTCATAGGATTAGTTCACTTTCAGTTAAGTCTCAGTTCTCTCTTGTTTGCAGCTTCATTCGTTGGAGTTAGTTTGTTTTTTCTATTTATTCTATGCATTCTCTCTTGCAGTATAAGGTACAACAGAAGGAGAAGAAGACAGTTTTTTGAATAAAACAAATATTTTTGTTCTCTCTCTTAGCTTTGTTGTTCGCTCACTTTGTGAGCAGATGTATTATTTGTTTTATTTGCACAGTATAGTGTAAGTGCTGTTTTTATTTATAATCTTCATTCGGAGTGTCCATGTTCCTTAGGTTTTAATGGGATCCATTTAAACGTTAAAATAATAAGACCGTACAATACTATAAGATCTCCGCCATGAGACCTGCAATTCTTTTGCAGTTTTTCAATACTACAGGTTTCATTAATCACACATACAATGTTTTCTTCAAGTGAAGATCTTAATCATTTTCCATCCAGTGTAGCCATCTCCCCAACAAATTACTATTCACCACGATATCATTTGAAATAAAAAATATGCAGTGTTTTTTCTCTTTCCGCTGGTCTTGCAATTTAAAATACTTTTTTTTCAGTACTACTCTCATTTCACTGGTTCTACGATTCAGAATATATATTAAGAAGGTCAATTATATTATTCAGATTGCGGATTTTTCAGATTTTTTTGTTATTTAGTATGAAGGGCTGAGGATATATATTCTATCAAATTCGCTTAAAACTTCAAACCCTGATAAGATTTGAGCATGATGCAAGATCCTTCGTACCATCCCCAACACCATTAGGCTACGACCCATTCCATAAGATCCTAATATTTCTCCTTCAATTCCCAGACAAAACAAAAAAAATCTTAAAAAAACCAAAAATATCCACAGAATTTCAACAGGCAGCAAGCCTGGCAATCTTACCCAGCAGAGTATATATAATTATGCCTTCGCCTTTTCGACAGCCAGGGCGCCACGCAAACTCCACAAAAACCCACCAAAAATCCCACAACAGTTCCCATTATCAATTCTCTGCTTTTCCACAATGAACCATCTTGTTCTCACTCGTCGTCATCTTCGTCTTCTTCTGAATTCGGAGGTGTACTTGGCAAAGAACAACTCTTGTTTAGAGGAGCCCCACACAAATTGGCATTACCCAAAAATGACGATGCTCCAAATGTATCGAAGTGGCGTTGCTGTGGAATTCTTCCCGCGAGATTATTAGACGACAAATTCAAATATCCAAGGAAATCCAGCGCCTGAAATGTATCAGGAATGGATCCATTCAATTGATTTCTTGACAGATCCAAAGATTCCAAACTCTGAATTTCTCCCAAGCTCTGTGGGATGTGCCCACTCAACTGATTGCCGCTCAAATTTAGAGTCATGAGGCCTTTCAGCTTCCCAATTTCCACCGGAATTTCTCCCCTCAAATTGTTGCCAGACAAGTCAATAACAGTAAAAGCCGAAGGAATTGAAGAATAGTCCAGCTCTAATCCCTTGTTGGTTATGTTGACCCCCTTCTGGTAGAACATTTCATAAGCAATAAAATACTTACCATATGTTTCATAGTTGGTTTGAACAGCAGCCATGGCGGCTAAGTCTGTGATTTCGGGAGGAATGAAGCCTGAGAAGCCATTGGAGGCAAGGTCCATAATCTGAAGTATTGGTAAATGAAATATATGAGGAGGAATTGTACCACTAAGATTATTCGACCGGAGAACAACAACACGGAGATTTTTAAGCGTGCAATCCAGTTGGGCAATCTGCCTTTAAAATCGTTATTGCCAAGGTCCAGAATTTCTAGTTGTTTACAGTTGAGCAGCCCTGATGGTAATTTCCTGACAATCTGTTGCTGCTGAGATCCAATGACTTGAGCTGCTTCAGATCACCCAGCTCTTCTGGTATTGGCCCCTCTAGCTTATTGTTATACAGTGTCAACACATTCAAATATGTACAGTTACCCAAGCTGGAGGGCAGCGCATGGTCTAGTTCATTGTTTGACAGATCTAGTTTCTCCAGTCTATGTAAGAAAGAGATTGATGAAGGAATGCTGCCTCTCAGTTTGTTGTTACTCAGAGATAAGAAAACCAGAGAAGAAGGAAGATTTGTTCCAATGTAATCTGCAATTTCTCCATGAAAATCGTTCCTGGACAAATCCAGAATTGACAATTGACTTTGAAGGGCCAGAGAGGGAATAGGACCCTGGAGATGATTTCTTGACAGGTTCAGGGTTTGCACAGTAAACCATTTATTCCATAGCCATGAGGGTATGGTTCCCACCAGACTGTTCCCTGAAAGATCAACGTGTACAACTTGGGTCTGATAAGATACCCATTTTGGAATGCTCCCTCCAATCTTACACCCGCTCACCAATAGCCATGAGAGACGAAAAGAAGGAATCCAATCTGTGCTTATGTTAAGAGTCAATCCACTATCTGTTAGCAGGAGGAACTGTAGATTGGTTAGGTTGTAGAACAGAGACTCTGTCACAGTTCCCTGCAATTGATTTCCCCAGATAGAGAGGGTGTTAAGGGAGGACATTTGCCCTAACGACTCTGGGACACTACCATTCAGCTCATTCACACTTAAATCAAGATATGCTAAGGATTGCAATGCAGACAGCCAATGGGGAATGTTACCTTGCAGTGCATTGTGACGAAGGCGCAGAAAATTTAGTAAAGAGAGATTGCTCAAGGAGGAGGGAATTGTTCCATTGAATTTATTGACACCCAGATCCAGATATGTCAAGGACCTTAGATTCCCAATGGCAGATGGGATCATACCTGTTAACTGATTCACTGAGAGGTCCATGTGAGTTAGACTATAAACTGCAATCCGGGCTGGCAGGGTCTCATTCAGTAAGTTCATCCTCAGGTTTAGAGACACCAGGCTGCTCATATTGAATACCCAGGTGGGGATTTCTGAAGAAATAGAATTATTCTCCATGTGCAAAAATCTGAGGGAAGTAAGATTTCTGATAGAAGCGGGGATTGGTCCTGCGAGATTACAATTTGTCATATCCAGGTATTGAAGTGTCTTGAGATTGCCAACAGACTCGCCCAATTCCATCATAGGGAGACTGATATTGACTCCAGCTAGAGAAATATACTCCAGTTTTGTTAGATTCCTGAGCCATATCAAACTTGGGATTTTCAAATGCTGCAGCTGAGATAAATCCAAATGACGTAGCTTTGAAAATTTTCTCAGCTGTAATGGCAGGATTCCAGCAAACCCTGTGTTGGAAAGATTGAGATATGTGAGACCTGTCAACAGAGACATGTCTGGAGGTATCTCAAAGCCATGAAAGGAGTTCATGCTCAAATCCAGGTATTTCAATTGGTTTATAGACTGGAAGATGGCCGGGAGCATAAACTTCTGATTGGAATTAGGGAAAGATTGAAACCTCCTAGATCAAGGGATTCTACTCGTCCTGAGTGAGAGTCACAGTGGAGGCCTGTCCATTGGCAGCAATCAACAGAGTCTCTCCATGACTCCAAAAAGCCATTGGTATCATTCAGATTATCCCTGAGCATGATGAGGGCGTCCCTTTCGGGTTTGTGACATCCATATATTCCTGAGCAAACAAAACAGAGTATTGTGCAGATTCTGAAAATAACTGTGATAGTCTGCGCCATGTTTTGCTCAGGCTGTACACAACTAGCTATGGCTGCACAGAAGTTGGGATTAATTGTATATATTGAACGCATGCTTTATTGTTCATGTTTTGCTGATAGATTTTTGCGGGAAGGTATATCTGTGATGTTGACAATGGTAAGTGTGGGAAGGTATAAGGCGGCTGGACCAAAACTTGTTGATCTGAAAATTGATATGAGAGGAAAAGAGGCATCTGGATTGCCACGTTAGTTGAAAGTTTAATAGGTTCATCATATATATTTTGTTTTTTTGTATGTTTAGTCCCATATTGATGGGTTGGTTTGGTATGGTGCAACATGAAGTCTCTTTATAAGTAAAAACGTTTTCCTAATTTCCATTGACTATTGACTAAATAGAGATGCATCCACTCACTATGAGCCATGCATGCAACTTTAATCAATGTTGAAATTTGATACGTTTTTCTTTTTGATTTGATACATCTTTCTTTTGAAATTTGATGCACCCACCAACCATGAGTAGTGCAATTTTGGGAGTTTCCAGTCAAGGTTGAATTTGGATGGGTTTTATAGCTTCTTTAACCTTAAAGTTGTAAATTCTAATGCATTTGTTACACAGGTATGTATGTGCTATAGAACACTTAAAATATATTTAATAAACTTTAATTATTTCAAAGGTGCTTATTAAATTGAAATGAGGGTGGTTAAATCATCACTTATTAGATAGTTACGATTATGATTGAGTGTGGATGGTCGTTGATGTTCGACATAATCTTTGTCGTTTATGTGGCAAACTTAATTGTTATAATTGTAATTCTTAATCCTTAATCTCAATCGAGAAAATAAATATATTGACTCTTTAAGATCTTTGTCGTGTTTCTATGCCGCATTTGTGAAATGAAGATGATGAATTGGTCATTAAGGGCATGATGTCTAATGCATATCATTTCCCATACATATTGTGCATTGTTAGATACCTCCTTACCATGCTTGAGATATGGTGGTTGCTTGAGTCTACGCCAAACAAGCAAAGGAAATAGAGACCATGCCCATCCACACTTCACTACTCCCGTAAAAATAGGTAAAGTTGTGAAAAGTGGAGAAGTAGAAAAGATTTAGAGTGCAAAAGAAGTGGAGTAGCTTGAAAGGGAAGGTCCACCGCTGAATAAGAGGGGATTGTTAAGGAAGAAAAAAGCATCCTATTTGGATCGAAGTTAATGACGAGGAAGCATGACTTTGTGGTTGACACCGAGAAAAAGTGTAATGTTGTAATTCATCTATAAGCAACATATCAAGAGTCAACATGGTCGATTTCTCTTGAAAAGAATTCAACGTTCATCTTGCTTAATGCACAAGCTCTTGAGTTCATTCCCAGAGTGCAATCGTCCTGACCGGATCAAATGAAAAAACTCGCTTAAAGGGTTGTGTTTTTGGATTTAACGCCACCACCACCGTAACGGTTGCCTATGCTATAGGCCTCACTGCTCCAACTCGAACATCTTCATTTTTGTTTCTCTTTGCACAATATGTGCATACTCCGGTTTGAGGTGGTTTTGGGATATTCACAAAGCGAACGGCTAGAGCCCGCCATTAAACAAGACTTCGATGAGACAATGCTTAGGTAATTTGCTTTGTTTCTTGCTCCTCATTCTCTTGAGCACACGAACTTGCAGCCGATGACAATGTGATTGAGGGGAATGGTTAAGTCCCCGCACGATGACGAGATTCAAAACTGCGACATAGAAGACGGCGAAAACCTTTCTTGTACATCAAAGATGGATTCAATTTTTCGCGTGCGGGATCTCAACACAAGGAATCTAGAGCAGGAGGAAGGTTCCCTGATGAATATTCCGACATCGATCTTGGCACGATGGAAAATTGTCTGTTATATGATGATCCAGAGCTTCTCCACAACCATTCTTCTCGTCCATTAGTTGACGCATTCAATTTTAAAGATACAAAGTCGGTGTTGGAAGAACAGAATGTTGAAGGCCTCACAACAGTTTTGGTCATCCAACATGCGACAAGTTGTCTCTAACGATTGCGTGCCACGTGTACGGGCGATAAATGTCAGTGCTTCGGTAACCAAATAAATTGTAATCGTTCATGTCTCTGTCAGTTGTCAAAGGGGGAGGAGGCTTCCGCTCGTGGAAATGCCTTTTAGGATAATAACTCGAGCTTAATAAAAACATGAAAAACATATCAACAAAAATATTTAAAATACAATATACAAAACACTATTTATATTATATAAATATATTATATAAATATATATATATATATATATTATATATATATATATATATATTGAATAACTAAAGAATTTAAAAAATGTAGAACATCATTAATAAAACACTATATATAATATATATATTTTAAATAAATAAATATTTATTAAAAAACTGTAAAACAAACTAGTAGTAATAACAATATACATATAGAATAAATAAATAAATAAATATATTACAAAATGTGATATATCAAATAAAAAACGGTCTACGGCCTGTTTGGCAGCGACCATATATATTTGGCTCTGAGAGTAACGATTTCATCGCAAAAAAATCAAATCCATAAAAACTCATTCGAAGAATTGTTTTGCTAAATCTTTAGAGAAATTTCTGGCTCAATTGCACAACTCTAAAGGATCTTCCGAGAAATTATCGTTTCCAACAATGCAATGTGGAGAAAACGACGAACGTTTAATCTGGCTTTGTCTGACGGCGTATCGGGAGCTCTGGTTTGAGGCGGTTTTGGGATATTCACGATCGAACGGCAAGAGCCCACCATTAAACAAGCCTTGGATGAGACAGTGCTCAGGTAATTTGCTTTGTTTCTTGCTCCTCATTCTCTTGAGCACACGAACTTGGAGCCGATGAAAAATGTCACTGAGGGGAATGATTAAGTCCCCGCACGATCTGGGATGCCTCGTCTCGCTCCTCATTCTCTTGAGCACGCGAACTTGGAGCCGATGACAATGTGACTGAGGGGAATGGTTAAGTCACCGCACAATCCGGGATGCCTCGTCTGATCATTCAGATCAAACCGAGTTATTGTCATCAAGTGTGTGCGTTGCGCATCTGCGAATCAGCCCATATTTTCTATAACAACACCTAAACCGTTGTTTGCTTTTCCCGAAGCGCAACAACTTTGTTATTTTTCAAATGTTATTCCCTAATCCAATATATACAACTGGAGCGACACGTGTTGGCCTCCAACGACGTAAGTATGGAGAGATTGTTTACATGATAGTATTATTTCCGTCCAATGGATGCTCTCAAGTCCACGCGCAAGCGTGAACACGAGTCTTTAGAGGGACATCGGATAACGAGGTAATAACTCAATCGCAAAAAATAGGAATGTTTATTACGCACATTATCGTGCATTCTCTTGAGCACACGAACTTGGAGCCGATGAAAAATGTGAGTGAGGGGAATGATTAAGTCCCTACACGATCCGGGATGCCTCGTCTCGCTCCTCATTCTCTCGAGCACGCGAACTTGGAGCCGACGACAATGTGACTGAGGGGAATGGTTAAGTCACCACACGATCTGGGATGCCTCGTATGATCGTCCTGAGATCAAACCGAGCTATTGTCATCAAGTGTGTGTGTTGCGCATCTGCGAATCGACCCATATTTTCTATAACAACACCTAAACCGTTGTTTGCTTTTCCCGAAGTGCAACAACTTTGTTATTTTTCAAATGTTATTCCCTAATCCAATATATACAACCGAGCAACACATGTTGGCCTCTAACGACGTAAGTATGGAGAGATTGTTTACAGGATAGTATTATTTCTATCCAATGGACGCTCTCAGGTCCACGCGCAAGCGTGAACACGAGTCTTTAGAGGGACATCGAAAAATGAGGTAATAACTCAATCGCAAAAAATAGGAATGTTTATTACGCACATTATCATGCTTGTGTTTTAATGCACATTATTTTCTTGGTCACAACAAAGGAATATAAAATATTATTTTCGCGACATAATAACAATTTGTGATTCCGCCACTTATTGTAAAGAAACAAACCTCCATATAAATCGACATTTTGAATCTTCTTTTGAATATCTCTATATTGCCAGCTGTATAATTTGATGAATGTATTGACAAATACAAATTCTCATACAAACTTTTTTAACATTTTATTTTGCGTATATTTAAAAATATAAATACGCATACAAACTATACAACTATATATTTTGCATATATTTACACACATTATCGCACCTTTGTTTTAATGCCATATGTGAGAATCTTGTTTCCCGTACACCACCAACCAAAGCATCTCGGTCGGTGCATAATTTGTTGGTCTCCCCTTGTGCTAACACCTTTCAACGTAATAACGACTGGCGATTTCATTGCTTATTTTCTCGAATGCAGCAAAGGAATACTAAATTTTATTTTCTCGGCATAATAAACGCTAACATCTTTCAGTGTAATAACAATTGGCAATTCCAAAAAGTGCAAAAATGGATTTTATGAAATTTTTTGCCATCAATGCATAGAGCTTGAGAAAATATGCACTTTTAGAGAAAACGACACCTAAAACAAAGCCACATAATGAAAGCTATGACACATGCAAGTTTTTGCTACTATATCTTCGTGGACCCTTTCCAAAATGACAAAAATTTTCTATAGTTCAGAAATTTTCCCAGCTTAAAAATAAACTTTGGATTTGAAGACATGATGAATAATATGGAATGTTCCAATAGAGCAAAAGACCATGTAAAACACGATGAATTGATTTGTAGGGACTCCGGCTATGTAACTTTTATAAATACTAAATTCTAATGGAGGATCACTTATATTAAGTGTGCCAATGTTAACATTTTCAATAGCATAAAATAAGAATAAGTTCATATTTTTGCCGGCCTTTACCATTCCGAAATTTCAAAATTTTTGCGCGCATTCGGAGAAAAGATGATGTCGAAGGCATCTCTCCACCGGATCTCGAGACCTTGTTTTGTTGATTTTGCGATAAAGGAACTGGATCTCGAGCGCTGACCTGGAACGGCGAGAGAGAAAGCAACAAAGCAAGGGGAGAGAAAGAAACGTGGTTGTAGACCTTGTTTTGTTGGTTTGTGATAGGCTCTCTAACGGATCCGAGCGCCTTCACCGGATCTCGAGCGCTGTAGAAACGGAAATGGAAGCGAGAAAAAGTAACGACAAGCGAGATATTTGGCACCACATGATCTCTTTGGCGCTACGTGATCTCGAATCACATTGGATCTGCTCTACCTACAGCACACCGAACAGAAACTCCTTTTTCATCCTAGCGGATTTGAGGTTGCGACTTGCATGGTGCTCCCTGCACCCGTGCTGCGCCTCGAGAGGTAAGTGGGGCAAGTGTCGTTGCACTGCGCTGCGTCTTCTCCCCCGCACCTGCGCCTCAGAGGTAAGTGGGGCAAGTGCGGCTGCTCCTGTGCCTGTGCCTTAGAGGTAGAGAAGTTTGATCAGTGGCAGACAGGGAGGGCAGTGGTGGGCAGCGGGCTCAAACCGACACACACAGAGGTGAGGGCAGAGGCAGAGATAGCGATCGTGAGGGCAGCAGAGACAACAAGGGCGAGATAGTGAGTTAGCGGCGGGGTTGACTATCGCGTGGAGACAACACAGATAAGGTAGCAGTGGGCTGGGGCAAGCATGATAAGGATGGATGTACAGGAGGGCCCGGGTCAGAGAGGCAACCGGGAGTGGATTCTTCTCCGAGGGCTCAAACCGACACGCACAGTCTAAACAAGTCAAGCAAACCATGGTTAAACACGAGTTTCCCAACGACAACCCAAACAAAGAGATACAAAAGTACATTGGTCCAGTCACATATTTAGCAGAAGCACACAGAAATGCAGGAAATACAGGAAACTCTCAAAAGCATACACTGGGGACAGGGAACAAGCTAGTTTTTGTGAATGCAAAGCAATATAAGGGGATTTTGCGGCGCAGACAAGCCAAAAAGTTAAGGCAAACCCAGAAGAAAAATCTAACTTTGATTCTACCTAAAACGACAAACAACAAAGGTACTTTTGTCTTCAAGGATCAACTTATTCAAGGAAAGCAAACAATATATAAGGAAGGGAGAGAGGCTACAAAGCTGAACAAATCAGAAAATTTTGCAAAAACAACGAGGAACGAGAGGAGGTGATGCAAGACCCCAAACAACTATATAGTCCTACATCTACGCCTCTGCTTTGGTCTTCCGCACTGTATGTAACTGAACTCATGAGCATGAAAGAGAGACTGGGACTCTTAGAAAATCAGATGTTACAAGCAGACATTGAAAGAAGAAAATGTGCAGAACATAGACACAAGCTAGAAGGGGAAAATAAAGCTCTCAAAGAGCAGGTTCTAACTCTACGAACCTCATGGAAAGAGGACAACAAGAGTTAGTTGCTTTAAAACATGACATAGGTCAGCTGAAAGCAGCGGGAGAAAAAAACACTGAAACGACAAAAGGAAAGGAAACAACACAAATAAAGGAATTTCAAGAAACAATCAAAAACTTGGAAATAAAAGAAAATCAACTAAAAGATCAGATAGAGGAGGCCAAAACATGGTCACAATTGGTAAGCAGATCAACAAGCGAACAAAGGCAAGCCTTAGAGAAACATGTCAAATTTCAGATAAAAGAAGAAAAAGATCAGCAGGACAAAGCGTTAAATTTTATTATCAAAGGTTTGAGAGATTTTGGTGAAAGAGAGAGAACTGACATATTGACAAGGGATTTTCTTAAAGATCAGTTGAAATGGACAGGATATATACAACAAGCTAATAGGATTGGCAAGGGAATAGAAGGAGGAAGAGATCGACATGTGCGAGTGGTCATGAGAAATATAGAAGACAAGCAAGCTATTCTAAAAAGTAGGGGGCTTCTTCGAGGCACACATATATATCTAGACGAGGATTTGACATTCGCACAACAAGAAGATCGTAAGAAGGAATGGGAGAAAGTGAAAAAGGCAAGAGAGGCAGGAAAATGGGCACAATTAAGGAATGGCAAAGCTCAAATCAGCGAGTATTCAACAAACAGAAATAGGAATTCGGGGCCCCACGGGATCCTATGCATATAGTAAGTTGGAATCATAGGGGGGTACCCGTGGAGAAGAGGACCTGGTTTGGGGCCCGTAGCAGAGGGGAAAGATATTATAATCCTTACGGAAACGCATGAACATGATGGTTGCAGAGTTCCAGATTTTGAAGGATACAAGAAAATTTCAGTTTGGAATGAAGGGAGTGAGACAGGGAAAGGGCATGGAGGAATCACAATTCTAATCAAGGATACATGGCTTGGGGTCGTTAAAGTGGAAAAAGAAGATGCAAATAAGCAATATATATGGCTGAAAATAGCAGATAACAAGACAACTATCAGATTGGTTGCTTGCTACTTTGCTCCGCAAGGATCAAAGACATATAAGAAAAGAAATTTAGATAGTGAGGACCCTTATGCTTCAATAAAAAAAGACATTTCTTTGTTTAGTGCTGACGGAGAAATTATTATGATGGGAGATTTTAATGCAAGAACGACAAATAATCAATCTCTTCATTGGACAACACCAAAGGTGACGATGGAAATCCACTTTGGCTTGATGAGGCAGATGACAAGTTTTGGGAAAGAATATCCCAAGATGGGAATGGAGGGGTGACGCTCTTCGGGGTTGAGCTCCTAGGTCTATGTAGCCTACACGACATGGTTATTTGTAATGGCATGAAGACTTGGCCTAGATCCGGAAATATCACTTGCAAAACGTACAATGGTCAAAGTGTTGTGGACTATGTTATCTGCACTCGAGTTCTATTTGTAGACTGCTCGAGTTCGAAATTGGAGATTCTCCTATTGAGCTCAAATCTGATCATAAACCTCTCTTAATCAAACTTGCCACCAGTACAAATCAGCAACAAGGAAACCAAGGCCATCACTTGCCAGAGACATATCCAAAACAAGGCAAAATCATTTTGAATAAAGAAAATCAGGAAATCTTTTTGGCTGCCCTTGAGCAACAATTTCAATCGGCAAAAATTGATTTAGAGTGCAATACGATCAAGGGGGCAAGGGGGTGTGTTGGTAGTAAACTAATGATACCTTTAATTCACAAGGCTTTAGGTGCTTGCAAAAGATCTAAGCCCAGAAAGGGAGCTGCAAATACTTTTCCCACTAATCCATGGTATGATGAGGATTGTAAGGCTGCCAAGAGAGCTATGAGGGAAAGTGGAGGGAATAAAATAAATAAAAAGAATTATAAGAGACTGGTTCAATACAAAAAAGAAACCTATGTGAATAGAAGGAGGTCGGAATTAATTGCTCTCGGAAAACACAATCCCAAAGGATTTTGGAGGGAGTTGCAACAAAAGAAAACACACATAGAAAACAATATCACAGAAGCACATTGGTTAGAATATGCGAAGCTTTTATACGAGCGGTCTCTTCAACAGGATAGCCCTCCCATCCTCCAGACTTCAGTCGAGCTATTCTCAGAAGACGACATCAAATACGGCATTCAAAATCTAGCAAATGGAAAAGCACAAGATGTTGATGGGTTACAAGCTGAATTTTTAAAGTGGGGGGTCGAGGTGCTTGCTCCACATATCAAAACAATCTTCAATAATGTAAATCAAGTAGGGTTCCCAATAGAATGGACGACCAGTGTGGTTATTCCTCTATTTAAAAGTGGGGATGTCAATAACCCTTCTAACTACCGCACCATTATGATCAATCCTCTGTTTGGTAAGTTGTTTGGGGGCATGATAGAGCGCCGAATCAGCAATTGGGCAGAAAGAGAGGGTAAAAGAGCAAAAGGACAGGCAGGCTTCCGACCTAAACATTCAACCATTGATCATTGCATAACTCTTAGGCATTTGATTGAAAAGGTTTGGGATTCACAAGGTGAGGAAGCTTTTTGTTGTTTTGTTGACTTTAAAAAGCGTTTGACACGGTCCCTCGTGACAAACTTTGGAACAGGATGGAAGAACTTGGGATTCCAGACGAGTTTAGAGCTGCAGTGCACAGGCTTTATGAGCAGGTCAGAGCTAAAATCAGAACTAGAGAAGGCATGTCGGAATGTTTTGGTAGTGACATTGGTGTCAAACAAGGCTGCCCTCTTTCTCCCACTTTGTTTGGTTTATACATTGACAAGCTTGAAGAATGGTTACACAATACCGAGGGAGGGGGTGTTCAGTTGGCGGAATATGTGGTGAAGTTGCTCTTATATGCTGATGACCTTATCTTAATATCAACAACAACTCAAGGTTTGAGAGAGCATCTAAAAGCTTTAGAACTCTTTTGCCAGGAAGTCGGGATGCAAGTGAACATCGACAAAACAAAAATCATGATTTTTTCTCTAAAAAGGAAAGGGACACATACTAACTTTCTTTTTGAAGGGAGGCCATTGGAAATTGTTACAGAATATAAATATCTGGGGATTGATTTTCACCACAAAATGAGCTGGGAAACATGCAGAGCAAAAAGAATTCAAGGAGGTTGGAAAGCATCATACTTGCTCCAAAATAGATGTAGGAAAGCTGAGCTTTGGGACTGGAATACTAAGAAAACCCTCTTTGGTCTGTTGGTCACTCCGGTGGCCCTTTATGGGTGTGAAGTCTGGGGAAGTAATATGTCAAAGCATGGATGGAGACAGGTAGAAAGAATCCAAAAACATTTAATCACAAGCACTCTCAAAGTTAAATCAACGGTTCCTTATGAGATTTTACTGGCTGAAGCGGGTATCTTACCAATGGAAGCTTCGGCAATCACTCGGCTAATAAGCTATTTGAAAAAAGTGGAAAGCATGGACAATCATCGTTGGCCCAAAATGGTTATAGAGGATAACCTAGAGCGCAGAAAGAAAACTTGGATGAAGCAGAACACCAAATGGATGGAGAAGTGGGGCATCCACTTCCAGGAGTGCCCTAACAATAGGGAAATAAAAAATTATGTGGCGGAGAAGTTTAGGAAAATCATGTGGACAGAAAATATTGGTCGTAAGAAAGCGCACTATATCAAATATTTCAACCCCACTTGGGCTCACGATAACAAAGCTTACTTAAGGGCGGATATCAAAGGTAAGGCTAGGATTATTTTGGCTCAGTTGAGGACCGGGTCACATCATCTTCGCTGTGAAACGGGCAGATGGACTATTCCCAAAGAAGAGTGGGAAAAGAGAACTTGTCTTCTCTGCAATACAGGGGTTGTTGAAACAGAATGGCACTTCATCATGGAATGCTCAGCGTATGATGACATCCGCTTCCAGTACGAAAATGACTTACAAGTGGACAACCTAGATGAGTTATTTGAGGAAGCAAAGCTTCAAAGGATTGCTCGGTTTTGTGCTCAAGATTCACAGTAGGCGAGAGGATTTGGAAAAGAACTTGGTTTCAGCTTAATGTTTCTGCTTTTTTTGGTCCCTTTGACTCTTCAGTCACGTGGACGTCATTAAAATCTTTCATTTCATTTCATATATGATGCAAAATGATACCCTCCAAATTTAAAAAGAATTTGTATCGAGGATTACTCACAAGTCAATACACCACATTAAGTGATAAGAAATAAAATTATTCGCACATATCACATTTCTCCTTTACCTGCCACAACGAACATCGAGTAGTTGGGTCAAAGTCAAATTCACTCTTGCATACAAAATCATGTATTCCATTAACTATTATTATATTTGCGCGTTAAACCTACTTTAAAATCTACGAATTTGCGTAGGCAGAGTAGACACGAACTTCTACTCAAAACTGTAAAACGTGTGTGGAGATTGAAGAAGTGGGAATAAGCAGAGCTGTGGTCACTGCACGACATATTGTAAAATCTGCAGCGGCTTCGGAAAACATGACTGCAGACATACCCAGAAATCTGTTTAATATTGACAACCAGTTTTCTCCTGTCAGAGTCCCCTACTCAGAACACGCCTTCGGCGTAATGAGAAGGTTGTGCACTTCCTTTTTCTCTAAAGGTTGTGCAACTGTCATTATTATTGGTCGGGAATTCATTCATTTGTCTTTCCATACGGTTAGATATGGAGCGTACTGGTAGCGCTTACGTGACAAATATGGGAATCAACATTTTTGTTAACATTATAGCATGTGTGTTCTTTGCGGTGAAATAATGTCGTGTGAATATTTTCCTCGATGACAAAATAACTATTTCTTGAACCGCCATTACTTGCATGGCCACTGATCTCTCCCACAAAAGTTGCATTCGTTTTAGAAACTCTCTATGCTTTCATTTTAGAAACTCTTTTGCAATAAAGATTTGTTTTGTACTCTTGCAAATCTGTATCAATTCAGTAGAAAAAAGTTTGCAGTTTACAAAGAGAGGTTAAGCCTTCGTATTTGTATGAGTAACTATTTATTTAGGAAAGAAAATAAGCCTATTTCACGCGGGCATTTCCAGCGGGCATTGTGTCTCCTCATGCGTGGATCCTTCACAAGCGAAGTAAATTTTTTTTTTTAAATCAGTGAATAAGTACACAAGTAATACATAAACAGAAAACAAGGAAAGGGAAAGGGATACAGTGAAAGAGCATACATTGAACAGTTAATGTTCTTAGAGACGACGAAGTCAAGGTGGACGCCGCAGGTAGGCGCGAGGTTCTGCAGAGCCATGTCAATTACATCGAATTGGTTGGCCTCGTTCTTCAGACAATTACAGAGGCTCTGCATCAGCGGCGTTGTGGTGGCCTGACTATAAATACCCATCACACCAGAGCAGCAGTTATCGCTCGGTGTGGGCACTGACTCCCCCTCAACAGATACTCTGAGCACGGAGCTATCGCCGCCGTCTCGCTGTTGCAATCTGAGCCCGTCCCCTCTGCCCCTCCTAACACCATCATTATGCACATCACAGTCACCGTCACCGTCACTGCTGTAATGCTCCCTGCCATTCTTCTTTCTTATATCTAACCCGGAAGGGATGATTTGATTTGAATGTGCATGGGATGGTATTTATAATGGAGATCCTGTTGCCAACATCACACATTCGGTTGCCCATCAAATTCCTGTTTACTCGATGTTTTTTTGGCGTGATTCAGCTGCTTAATGGAAATAATTGTGGTGCCTGCCTACCTTTGACATGTTTGCTTGCGCTTCATTATTTATGTATGTTTTAACTGATTTCGCTCACATTTGTTTCCTGCGTTTGGCTTAAATTTTCATTATTTTAATAGGCTAACAACGTACCTGAACTGTAAGAAACATCGAAGGGGATCTTTTGAAGGAGTCAAATTTGAGGGAGAGAAACAATAGGAGAGGAAGAGGGGTGAAGAAGAAGGGGTTAGAGGGTGGAGAAGTGAGAGGGTGGAAAAAATGGAAAGGGGAAACAATTTGAAACTTTACCATCCAAGAACGACACAACAAATATGTCAAAGTGCAATTGCTAGAGTTATTATGTTGCGAGAAGAATTTGGTTTTATTTGAACATTAGGTGGTCATACCCAAATTATTTGGGCCTACAATTTTTGAAGCCTCAAAGCTCGAGCTTTTGTTCCTGGGAATGCACGTTCAACATAAATATGAATGAATGCGAAACTATATAAATCATTTTTATAAAAACGTTAAAATAATGTCAACACACCTTATCTTAAATTAATAACATACTTGAAGTCAATTAAAATATATAGTTTTAATTATGGATAGTAATATTGGGAAAAATACAAAATGCAGACATAACTATATAGTTGGGTGTGATAGTGCATCGATAGTTACCCTTGAATCTTCAACAATTCGACGATCTTCCAAATGTGAAAATGGAGCGTGGAAAGAATATTGCCCTGCAAGCAACATGTGTTCCTCGAAACCGAAGATAGTAATAACTTTGAGAATTGAATTCAGTAAAAGGAGTAGAACAAAAATTAGATGCAGAGCCATGCAGAACATCATCTCCAAGCAATAAAGGGGTCTTCTTTCCCGAGGAATTAGCCTTTACGATCATAAACAATAAGAAACTTTGTTATTAATGGAGTCACCCAACCGAGAAACCATTGAAAGGTAGCCTCTTCTAAGCTAAACAATATTGTCTACTCCATCAAAATCGCCATTGTCCTAGTGCCCGCATCCACATTGGATCCCTTCAGCACCAATAGGGGCACCCACGACCTCGATAAAGGTGCATAGCTTAAGAGATTGAATGTTCCATAAGCCAAAACTCTAGTTGTGGAAGAATTGGGTCCATATTTATACTCAAACTCACAGAATCCACCACCTTCATTTCCTTGGTAGGAGATGTCTTTGCAAGTGAAAGAGGTGTTGGGATCATAGATGGTGTCCTCTTGTTGCTTGTACCTGATCGACCCAGTGGAGATGTCATTGCCGATGTTGGAGGGCTTCCCAGTAGGCACAATAGAGCATTGAAGATGTCCCCATTGAAATGGAAGGCATTTTGAAGACGACCCTCGACGGCCTTGAGTCACCCTTTCATGACATGTTAAAAAGCCTTTTTTGAATTGTCCGCCACTACGAAGTTCGATTTCGAAATTATGCAATGATTTCACGTTGGTACGTCGTGTCGAACCAAGACCTCCCTCTCCCCTTATATAATTTAAAGCAAGGAATTTTTTAGACGAACTTTATGAAAAGAAAAATTATACAAATAACAATATATAAAGAATTGACTATAACATTTTATATATTCAATTTTTTTTAAAATCTATTTATAATTAATAATAATTTTTTGATACAAATAACAATCTACCCTATTTTAATATTCAAAGGATCTCATAAAGAGGGGCAAATATAAATCTCAATAAACAATATATACATTACAATTTAAAATATTCATTTTAATAAATTAAATCTGAATACATGTCGCTTTCAATGTTTCCATGGAGATGAATAGTCGTTGAAGTGTGAATGGTTGAAATTAATTAATAAATTTGATGACAATGCATGATAAAATGTAATAGAAATTGTTTTCATAAAATTTTAATCAAAATATTTAATTTTATATTATATAATTTATTAAGTGATAAAATATTGAAAATGTATAAATATATCAACATAAATATTATTTCAAGAGTTAAATAATTATTTTTAAATCATATATATAATTCAACAGAACCACATAAAATGAATAAAAGAACACTTGCTCTGAGTATATATTTCCACATTAATACAAGTTAGTTTTGTCAACTAATACATAAATGCAATAAGTCATAGGTATGCAATTAGTTAGAGCCACTAAGACACATTCACCATAATTGAGTTTTATGTTGTGAGCATCAACACGGTATAAAAATCCACGAAGAAGACCATGTTGACATTTCGGTGATGAATTAACGGTGGTGTGACGATCCCTCTACGACGCGGATTGTTAGAAGTGGAGATAGTGCATTCATGTGGAGCAATTTCCATCGCCGGATGTCAACGCATGTATGATACGCATATTTGTGCCGTGATTTTCTAAAATGTGCCACTCTTGGCTAGCCTCTATCCACTAATAATTTGACTATGCGTGCCTTTGACATAATTATATAGACGTATCAACCTAAAAATAAGATGCTAAGTAAAAGCAATGGGGTGATTGAAGCCATTGAACACACCAAGATGGCTAACCACAAACATTTTGGTGCCACCATAATGTACATCATACCAAATGACAACATCGTTGCATAAATTGCATCTTGGATTAGGAAGACCCCAAGTGATGATAAAGTCCCTAATTTCTTAGGTCCAGGAAGATTCAATTGTCAAGTGGGTAAACCACTTAGAATATTTCATCCACTCTTTCACTTGTCGGTAGTTACAAATTTCATATATTCAAAAAACAGATACATGTTTCTAAATTGATTTTAAATTGATTTATATTTTAGAACATTGAATACACTATGTGTTGCAAGTTCTATCATGGAGCGCTCTAACACTAGTACAAGAGTTCACATGGTGTTTAGGAAAAAATAAGTGCATTTCCAAGCTCACATAACTCTTCTTTTATGCATGTAAATTTAAACTTTATTCTTAAAGGGGGACCCTATAGACTCATAAATATGGAAATTTATCCTTTGAAAATGAAAAGTTTCATTTTGTCCCTACATGATGAATTTTACATGTATCATGAGCACATATTTAATATTATCATTCCCATTTCAAGAATTTCTTCTTCATTCATAGTCTTCAATATAATTAATGAAATCAATCTAAATAACCAAAAATATAGATTATATACATGTGAATTAATTGTATGAAACCATACACTCTCAGGGTATGACATATTATAACTTGGATCGATATATATGGTTATTTGCTTTCATATAAATAATGACTCGTATCTTAATTTGACATTTTAGTTTACATAATTTACTATCCAATAGGATGGCTTTACTATAATTTAATATTCAAATACATATATATATGAAATTCTAATTCACCATTCAAATTCACATACCACATACCACTATGAAGATAAAATTTTGCAAATATATTTCAAAAGAACTGGTAATCTCCCCTCTTTCTATATTTAATAAAGGCACACGCTTAAGAGTAAAACATACATCAATTTCAGAGCATTACACTTGGTGATCTAGTAAAACTTTCATGTCCATAAGCCAAACTATTGTTAATGTCAAGCAAATGGTGAACATTGGTAAATAGGAGGCATAACAGAGAAGAGAAAGGACCTCTGAAAATGCCAGGTTCAGAAGTAAAATGAGTTTAAGCTACTGTACCTACAATGTGTTTTTATCACAAGAATAAAAGTCAGCTGAGATTGTGATATGATATGGTTCATTAGAAGCAACCGAAACTGATCAATCAAACATTTTGTGTGAAAGGAATGGCAGAGACTCCATTCGAGTAGATCATGGGCCTGGTTTGCAGCTTCGTCCATCACGTCTCTCATCATGGTGCCCCCTTGAACTGTAATCGTCATTGCAGTCTTGTTGACGGAAATTACAGAGGCATAGTTCTGGGTGTTAATGATAAGCCCTTCGCGCCCCGGACAAACTAATGTCTAGCTGTATTCATTTTGCTGCCTCTGCTTGTGCACTGTAACCTTTTCCGCATGAATTTCGAGGTACACACAGTACTGGACCTGTTTGCACCCTTCGATTTTCAACGCATGTACGGGAACATGCTCCAGTCTGTTGATCTCCTGCAGCTGTCACTTTAAGCAAGCCTCATGCCAAGTGTATATACGCCTTCGGCGTAAATATTTCTTTACAAAGCAATGTTTTGATTAATAAGCTCTTATATTATATTAACAAGTAAAACGATACAAGATAATTCAACAAAAATGGGTGGTATGGAAGCACATCCCGAAGCCACGCGGTCGAATTAGGACAAGCCTAGGAAAGTCAACTATAACATAATTGTAAAAAAACACAGAGGCAATGATATTAAGCCGCTGCTATAAAAAGTTGATCGGCTAAGGGCGTATCATGATCATCGTGGCAATCGGATCCAAGAAGGTCCTTGCCATTGTCCGACACTTCCCAACTAGAGCCAGGTTGGTTCTCTTCTTCATTATCTTCAGCACCTCGAGTGGGTGAGATGGCGAGGGACATTCTCGGGGAATTTATCCGACGGTGGCAAAGGCTCCAATCATCGTCGGTGCGCGGCTCGGGCGGCCGGCGAGCCCCATCTGAGTTGGTGGGCCGGCGAAGGGGATCCCCAACCACCGGTGGCAAGTTCCGGAGGAGGGGGAGAGAAGCTCCTTCACTGCAAATGACCGCACGAGGACCGCGAACACACCCAACAAGCGACACTGCGAACGCCTCCGATGACCACCTCAAGGACGACCACCATGGGGCAAAGAGCACCAAGAGGGGAATGGCGGTTCACAAGTAATGTTGAAGGGACGTCACCCCAATGCCAGAGAAGGGTTTAAAGGTGCTCCTCCTCGAGGGCCACTTTGTTTGTTTGCACTTGAATCTGTAGTAATACATTGGAGATAACCACCGACTTATTATATATAGAGAAATGTTGATCAACTTCAACATTAGCAAATAAACAAGAATTTTATTCTTTCCAAAGCCAGAAGAGAATTTCCCCTCTAAAAGCATGCCAAATTTGGGAAAACATGTGGGGCATTCTGGGATTGTCTCCTAAAAGAATATGATGTCAAGTAAAACATTCTGGTCTGAAGGGCAAAAAGAATGAATGAATCCAATTCCAAGCTTTTTGGGCTTTACTACAATACCAAAATAAGTGGGATAAGGTTTCCAAGTGTCCACAAAATGGACATTTGGGGGCCGAGACACCAAGCTGAACCAGACGAGCACCAATCGGAAGGCCTTGGTGAAGAACACACCACAAAAATGAGCAATTTTGGGTTCCACACATGTGGACCAAACAATATTAAATCTCCTTCTCCAACTAGATGGAGAAGAATGCAACCCCATCGAGTTGTTGAGTTTGCCAACCATGGGCAAATGGGGTGATAGCCAAGCATAACCTTTACTAGTAGAGTAATTCCGGAACAGGGTATCCATGAACCACTTCCAGTCTATCCACCAAAGACGAGACAAAAGCACAAAGATTTTGTGGCTCATATGATCAGGAACAAAAGAGATGATATCATTGATACTGACACGATCATGTGAGGATAAATTGAATTGAACTTTGAGCTCATTCCAAGGATGCCAAGCTTGGATATGTTTGTAAAAAAGGTCATGAATGGTGTGAATTCCACCTTTGAAAAGCCAAAGCATAGGAATCCCAAAAACCTCTGCAAGGAATTGATCCTGGATTTGAATGACCGAGACAACCACAGAGACGGTGGTTAACGAAAGGCCATAGTGAACGCCATTACCCTTCCATTAAAGCCATGGCTTGATTTGTTCCCAGGCTTTCCAAATGCTTTTGAGCACAAAGGTACTAACCACTTTGATAGGGATAGGAGCGATGAGAAGATTGACAAAGCATATACCCTTCGAGGTTGGGCAAGCAATAGGGGGAACCCTCTGCAATGCCATGGCGTGGAAAAACTTTCCAAGCTTCTTGTCCTTCTATGCTGCGAATAATCCATTTGGCACAGAGTGCCTGTCCTTGACGTAAAATTTCAATAAGGCCCAATCCTCTAGATTCTCTGGGAAGACAGCAAGTCTCCCATGCAACTCTGTGAAAACCTTTGCCAGAGGATACATTGGACCAGAGAAAATCTTTGAGCAATTTTTCCAACTTTTGCACATATTTTTGGATGGGACCCAACAAGAAGAATAATACACGTGTGTGGCTTCAAGCACTTTGGAGCAAATCTGGAACTTACCCGCTAAGAACAATGGTTTGGTTATCTAGTATTCCAACTTTTTAGCCACCCGTTGAACAACATACTGCCAAATATCTGTAGGTGACACTTGAAAGGAAAAAGGAATGCCTAAAAATTTAAACATCTCGCCATGGTCGATCATCTTCCAATCATACGAAGCCATCTAAGGGGCGCGGGAGGAAGGATTTCCTGTAACATTATGTTTTTCGCCATTATATAGAAGATCCATAGGCTAAACAGAAAGTTTCCAAGCACTGCATGACATTGCTAATGTTTCTTTCATCCTCAATTAGCGTAAGAAAGGAATCATCATCAAAGTGACCATTGAGTAGTTGGGAATTATCGAAGGATGGTAAAGTGATTCCCAGACGAAACCTTGAGATTTTGCTTTGGCTAGCAGATAGCCAAATCCTTCAGCTGTCATGACATAAAGAGTAGGTGCTAATGGGAAACCTTGTCGTATGGATATGAAAAGTCCAAAAGGAGCTGAGCTATGCCCATTAATGGAAATTTGGGCGGAGGCATTCACAAAGAGCATCTTGACAGATTGAATGAAGATTGGACCAAATCCCAAAGCTTGAAGCATAACAATAATGAAAGTCCATTATATCATGTCATAGGCTTTCTCAAAATCGATTTTAATGAAAAGGGAGGACTGGTTGGATTTGCAATCGCATTCCATGTCTTCCCATACAACTATGATATTATCCAGGATGTAATGCCCCTAAATGAAGCCATTTTGTTCTAGCTGGATAATGGCAGGAAGAATGTGACGCAACCGAATGGCAAGAGCTTTAGCAATAACCTTGTAGGAAACATTGAGCAAGGTAATAGGCCGCCAATTACTAATTAGCTTAGGGTCTCCAAGCTTAAGGATGAACTTAATGTTTCCTTTGTTAATGTGAGCGTCAACCATTTTGTTCTAAAATCCTTCTAGGTAGACCTGATGGAGGTCCGACCAACAATATCCCAAAGTGATTTATAGAATTTGCATGGAAAACCATCGCATCCTAGATCCTTATCATTGGCCATTTGCATGACCGCCTCCTGAAGGTCATCAAGAGAGAGCATGCAATTATAGGTGATTTTTGCACTGAGAGAGTTTACATGGCACCGCGGCCAAGCATTGATCCAATGCAGCTCGACGCTTGTTCAAGGGCGCTTGAGCTTGGAAAACTAGTTTGTAATTACGGACAACAACCTACAACATGAGTTAGGAATCCGTGAGTGAGTTCTCCGCCATCACATATGGCGCGATTTTTTTGAAAGAAATGTTTGCTTTGAGGGAAAGAAAGAATTCCTTCAAAACACGATCTCCAACTTTGAGCTAGTGAAGGCGGACATGGATTTAAGCACCCCGAGCATTGTAGTTATTCGTGATTTAAATCTTCTCGCGAAGCTCTACCACCTCGAGTTGCGAGAAGGATTCCCCTCGAGCACCACCACCACATTGGCTAAGGGCGAGGAGGAGGTAGCGAGTACGATTTGCATCGAATGTTGGCGATTATCAACCGTATATTCTAAGAAATCTAGTTTTCCTAGTCATTGCATCCTCCCACCATTGATTCCAGCTGGATTGAAGAGGTGGATGGTAATTTTGCAAATGACGTGGTCGGGCGTTAAATTCCACACTTGCTTGATGTGATTGAGTGTGGGTTCGTGCTCCATCAAGGTAATATTGAGAAAAACATGTCCTTAATGAGAAAAAGGCCTCTATCTTACAAAGTGGTATGAAATAAAATAGGGAAGTCGTCGTAAAAGGACAAAATTTGGCATCACTTCCACTGGCAAGGAATAAGTGTTGTCAAACTCAAAAAAATCTTGAGTAGACAACATGGCCCTATCGAGCCATTTAAGAACCCGATCCGATCCGCCTCGGAGATTGGACTAGGTGAACCATGTTGTGGAGGTGGGTTTGTGAGAAGCGTTGGGGTCATTAAACACAAATTTATTGTGCATATAGTACCATGCCTCCCTTTCACCAGGTTGTTCATCGTATAAGAAGGTGTTTGTACTTATCTCGAGGGCAATCGAACCATATTAAAGTCATCGCATATTACCCAATAAGCATCGAGAATTTCATTTGCTATACACCGTCAAAGATCAGCCCTTTCACTATATCATTAGAGGCATAAATGTTGATGAAGCCAAAAGGGTGGCTTTCAATATTAAATAAGGTCTAGATGGCACAATTGGTGGGGTCAACACCATGGTCCATAAAGAAGGGCCGCCATTTGGGAGCAAAAAGGAGATCAATCCCCCACCCTCCATCATGATTATTGGTAAAAGCCAGGTTGTCAGGCCAGAAGGATTTACAAACCATCGACAACTAAAAACCTGTAATTTTTACTTCCTAAGACACAAAACATCTAAATTGGAAATTTTTTGACAAGTACCATGAATGACATACTTGGGATTTAACTCGTGAGATTCCCTACATTTTATGATATACAATTCATGAGAAATGTTGGTCAAGGGCCATACCATCCGCATCCAAGCCATCTAAGGCATCAAATTGGTTTTGTAAAAATTGAGCATTGTTGTGCTTCAAAAATCCTCCAACTCAACTTTCCTTCGCCCACATACTCTATATTATACTCCTCTGTAAACTCCACACAGTGTGCCGAGCTATGATCGCAACTAGTCATGGAGTGGCGAGAGGGACTTCGGGCCTTTTTGGGTGGGCCATGTGAGCCGGTTGTTAGTAACAACTACAAAGTTAGGAGTGTTAAGGAAATTCAGATGCAATTCGTTGCTTCCATGAGAATTGCAGCCACCTTATGCATGCTGGAAAACTTGGGTAAGGGGATTGAAGTGTCTTCAAAATCGGCTCCATGGAACGACATTCGCTAGAGGTCTGTTCCTTCACAATCGGGATCTTTTGATCCATTCTTGCCGGACAACTTGGCTTGAACTGTTTTATTCTTGTTCTTTCGCCCTCCAACAGCTTTTCCACTCTTCCTCCCGTAGGGGTTTGTGATTCAGAGGTCATCTTAGGTCTTGAGAAATTGCACGGAACATAAAGGGGACAGTCCTTGATCTTATGATTAGAGGCCTGACAATAAAAACATGTGTTAGGCAAGTTGATGTAAAGAACATGCTTTGAGTAGCGAGTATCTCCCATTTAGATCTCCGCATGAACTCCTTGAACTCTTGGGAGAGTTCAACATCAACACAAACTTGTTTCGAGGGCGGGCATTGTAGAAACAGGTGTGGTTCCATGCAAACTACTCCCTCGATAGAGGAGGTGATTTTGTGCGAAAAGTGAATGCACAAAGAAGCAACATGGCAAGGAACTCCACTTAGACAAGAAATTTGAGAGCTACATACTCAGACACCACAAAGTATTTAGTCCAAGGAGAAAGAACCAAGAGGGAGTTACGCACATACCAAGTGGCCAAATGGTTCAAGATAGTTGGGGCATGCGAAGGGTCAGAGAACCGGAAAAGGAAAAATCCTTTAGTCATGTTTTGCACACTTTCGAGTCGGATGTCATGAGCGGCCCACGAGTTAACCCATGACTTTAGCATGCTTTCAGAGGGGATGCGACCCATAAAATAATCAATAAGGCATGACTGTTATAACCATTGCCACGCAACATTACATTCAAAAACAGTAATACAACATCAAGAGGAGAAACATTACCTCGTGAAAGACCTTTGAAACGAATTTCCAGGGGCGTTTCTTTAGTAGCGCCATTGTTTATATCTCCACAAGCTCTAGCCTCGGCAACAATGGTCAAGATCGAGGTGGAAGGGGGAATTATATAGGTGCACCTAGGGGACGAGAAACCCTAGAACTTACCGAGAGAGGTACAATCTTGCAATGCCCGAAGAGGTTGCGGTATGACATGCAAGTGAAAACCCCTAGCAGAGCAAAAACATCTTTCTTCCCAACCATAAAGCAACGTTTGGCTTGATCTAATTATTTCTTGTCTACACAAGAGTCTTGCTTTAATTTAATCTTATTATTGTTGTAACATTATTCCACTACACTTTGTAACATCTTATATCTAAAGAGAAATCTTGCATGATTAATGATTCATATGGTGGTGTTATACTAGTAATCGCAAGTGAAATGTACGATGGAAACGTCGAAGGGGATCTTTTGAAGGAGTCAAATTGGAGGGAGATAAACAATGGGATAGGAAGAGGGGTGAAGAAGACGGGGTTTGAGGGTGGTGAAAACGGAATGGAGAAACAATGGGGAACTCAACCCTCCAACAACCACATGACATTTATGTCAATCATTTGAAGGAGAAAAGGGGTGATGTGTAGGACAATGCGGCAACAATTTATATAGATATTTGTGAACGTAACGAGTGGTTGCAAAATATTGCTTTGAAGTGAAAATTTGTTTGCAGTTTCAACCCTTGCATTTATTGGGTAGCTAGAATACACATAAAAGTAAGGGAAATTCAAATGCACGTATCATGGGACACGTCAAGAGACAGGAAGATGTGTAGTGGATGTAGCATCCCAAGGTAGTGATTTCATGCACAATTTTCCTCATCAACAACTATGATGTCAACATCATTCAAGAATCACCGAAAAAAAGGGACAGGTGTTGGTCGTTGAGGATTTTGATTGGACAATGGAAATTAATCACCGCATGGCCCATACCTATTCCACGGCTGAGATTATTCATCCCCAAGAAATATTCAATATATGTGCTCAATTTTATAGTTGTGATATCACTCACACTATTCACGTGAGCTTAAAGGGTCCAAAATAAAAAAATGGGGAATTCCAATAGGTTTTGGTTCAAAACCTAGCCACAATGCTTGCTTCTTGTAGCACTTTGTAGGTCACAGGATAAAGGGCTATTCTTGAATCTTTCTTGGATGGCTTTAAATCAAATAGGTAAGGTTTTAGTAAGATTATTATTGAACTATGAAATTACTTGTTGAAACTAAAAAAACAAGCACGATTATGAAAAAACCGATAGTTATGTGTTACGCATAAAACCAAGAACACACATTTCCATGTGGATGATTGACGTCCATCTAGACATTAATGCAAAAAGTCATACTCATCAATAGTCCCACCATATGTAAAATTAAGGCACCCTTAATTTGGAAGTATGCATGCCTATCCGTATAATTTTCCAATTCTTTATTCTTATTGATTGGGCACATATTTGTCACTTTCCATGTTTATCTCAAACAATTGAATTTTTTAACTTTATCTCTTGAAAGTCTACGATATCTTAATATTTTGATTTTAACGCTAAAGGAGTTGCCAAATTGGATTGGGGTGGTTCGTTTTGACATTGGTTAGAGAGTGGGATGGTTCAAATTGATTTTTCATGGATGTTAACAGTTTGACACACTTTTGATCATTTTCAAGGGTGTTTTTCCATAGAAATAAGAAGATTTTACAAAAATAATGAGGTGGTTTGTTCGTTTGGTTTTTATGAACGATCGTTAAGAAGAAAGTTGCTTTGAAACCCTAGCTAAAAGTGACTTGGAGAAAAAGGAGTGTAATGAGTTTGTTTTGATTCTTTTTCAAAAGTGATGATTGGAGGTTGTAGAGTACTCCTCCATCTTTCCAGAAAGGTATATTAGAGCATGTGACTATATGTGGGCCCCACCTAAATATGTAAGTTTTGAAGATGTTCAGTTTGAATAAAATTTTCCCAAAGAAGGAAATAAATTGAAATTGTTTTTATCCAGGAGTTGTTCTAGATGTCCATGATAGTTTTAGATCATTGTTTAACTCCTAAATGGCAAAGTGTGCCCTATTTATGAAGAAGCTGCTTTTGGGGCGGTTTGAAGTGACTCATGGTAAAAGTGGAATCACAGGAGCTACAGGTGAATTTGGGACTCGATTCAAGTTATGTTGTAATCCCAGTTTAGAGAGTTTTCCAATGATATATCAAACTTTTGTTTTTATGAGAAAAGAAGAAGTTATGACTTTGTTTTTGAGGGTCAATTCTGGAGCATGTTTGGTCTAACATGGTGTTGAGTAGCTTCATGAAGTAAGGTGATAGTTTTGAGTTCTTCATGCTTATTGAAGGTTTTTGTGTGCTTAGCCAACATTTCTAATAGTGTTACATGCTTTGGTAAAGCTTGGAAGTGGTTTTGGAGGTGATGGAGCAAGTTGACCTCAAGACTAGTTCTTGAGTCCTATAAGCCTAAAAAAGCAAATTTTCAAACATTGACTGGTTGAATGATTTCCACTTGGAGTTGGAAGTAAATTTAAGATGTTATTGAGGAGATTTGATAGGTCATCCAACTCAATTTTGTGGAGAAGAAGATTTCTTGTTTTCACGATAGGATTGCTCATGCTAGAAGATTGAGGTAAAGGACACATGAGATGGATTATTTGATGCTTTCTATCAATCGAGATTGAATAGGAGGAATTTTTTTCCTATTAAAGGCCTTTGGAGGTCTTAAAAGTGACAGAAAGGGTGCAAACTAGTTCAATTTCTAAAATTGATTTATGGGCAACTCAATTTGGTGAAGAGGAAAGTTGGTTTGGTTTGCACATATGGATGTTTCATGAGCTCTATCATGCATGGATGTGATCTACATGTTAGGGTATTTCCAATGAGTGATTACATGCCATGGTTGATATGTTTTGTGTGATCTTGAAGCCCATAGGTGAAGACTAGTTCATGAAAACAATTGTTTTGAGAAGGATATGAGCCTTCTTGAGTAAGTTATGAGGAATTTGATTAGTGAAAGATAATGTATGACCATGGATGGTGTTTTTATGTCATATTTGACATGTGTGATAAATTTGGGAGCTTGAATAATCATGGTGATGAGGTTTGTGATTTTTGGTGATCCAGGTGATGGGGTTTTGAGTAGTTTTTGAGCTTATTTGGTTCATTTGAGCATGGCCGACCTACATGGGTCCATTACAAGTGATTTTATGAAGAAAAAAATTTATATTTTTGAATTATATTGGTCGATATAATTATGAAGGACCGACCTATGGTGTGTTTGAAAGAAGAAAAGCATATTTAAGTGTTTGTTTAGTTCATTTTTGAACTAGTGCTTTAAGAGAGAAAAATGTGAGTCAGCATGAGAGAGAAAATGTGATGCCATGGCATCATTTCAGAGCTAAGGAAATGTGTGACAGGGGTGAGGAGTGATAGAGAGCATGTATGCAAGCATTTGAATCCAAGACAAGTCATGGTGTGAGATATAATGAGTTGAAGGAATGAGGTTTGAAGAATGTGTGTGAGTTGAATTAGTGATCTCCATCAATTGTGGAAGAAAAAAAAATCATATATCTTCATATTTAGATGGTTGAGTTGGTGTTTGATCATCTTAGGGGGTTGTAACCTCCTTGTGGAGTGGGTGCTTCACAAATTCAAAGGTTGGTGCTCCTTGTAGGGTTGGTGTTCTATTAAACTAGGGGTTGGTGCTCCTTGTGAAGTTGGTGCTTCATTAAATTTCTTTGATTTTTTTAATATAAGAGGATTTTCAATGGGTTTTATTCCCCTTGAGGGTTTCCCACTTAAATTTGGTGTTCTTGTGTACTCTCTTGCCTTTGCTCTTGTGTATGGTTGTTTCAATGCTTAAGTAAACACACATATGGTTCATGGTTGATTGTATGGTTGTATAAATGATAATGAATGATGAAAAAATGGAATAAATTTTTAATAGACTGATTCACCCCCACCTCTCGGTCTCTTATGCTTCCAAGAGTCTTTGTCTTATCCAACAAATAAAACATTGTCCAAATGAAAATATTGACATTGTAAACAAAAATTAAAATTGATTTTTAAGAACTAATGGACAAGTTAATAGTGTTGGTTGAGCGACCCTTCCATATGGCTTAAAATAAATGTGGTATGTCGTTATTCTTAAGCTCAATAATAATTTTGATTAGGTTGATTCCTGCTACATTTTCTAGATGTAGTTGTCGGTGTTATGGGTGGAAAGACCCATGTTGTGAATTTGTTGGTCTACAACCTACCATCCACCATAGAATAATAGAAACACAATCTTGCTTGGATTATTCACATGAGTGCAATTGGTGTTTTAAGGGACTAAAGAAGAGTAAAATCCATTAGGACAAAGGTACAAAACCCTAGGGCATCTTTGCTTCTTGTAGAACTTTGTAAGCCCCCTTGTCATTTTTAAGCTTGAGTACTTGCGGGAAGGAGGTGCACGAATGAAACGATAATTAAGCTTGCCCAACAGATGATCAGTAAGATAACAGAGGCTAAACTTCAAATCCTGCGCAACCATGGGTTAAATTTGACATCCGTTTAGACATTTTTCATGATTTTAGCCATAAAATACTTGCAAATATTTGACATAATCGTCACATGTGACTTGCAAATTTTAAGTATGACCATCATTTTTATATAGATTTATAGGTAAACTATATTAATATATATTACCGATACTTAAGTATATATAGAATAATCTTTAATATATTTTATTAACATTGTAAAAAAAAAAACTATTTTTCATTTTTGAAGGTCAAGTTTTGAAATTTACCGTCACTTATAAAATGTTTGACATGCACAGTGTAGTCGTCAAATTTAACCCCTACCTACAACATGGGAAACTCAAGACAATTAATAACAGAATCTCATATAGTGCGATAATGAAAAAAATGCCACCGCTCAACTCGCGACATGTTTTCCTCAACGAACCTCGCCACCGCCACACTTCATTTTAATGACATGGTAGAGACATGAACTATATTTTGATGAAATTAACAACAAGAATGTCCACATTAGACATACGTAGGTGAATGTAAACCCGACTTGGATTTTCGGAGATGCGTGTTGGTGCCAATAATGGTGTTGATCTATCAACTTTAACCGTGGGCGGTTTCTATATTTGTCACAACCCACAAAATATTGGCATAATCCGTAACTACTAACGGAAAGTCTTTGAGTCCAAATACTTTGGAAATATCCACATGCTCTATTAAATGCCTAAACCGTTAAATCTTGTTCTTTAAAGCGTTGGACTGCTTGATTTTGCATTGATTTGATACGACTGTGCACGGGTGGTGTCATAACCAATAGCATACATTGCCCCCTATATATACTTTTTTGTTAGATAAGGCAAAGACGTGAATGGAATATTTAAGAAAGAAAAAACATGGTTTATAAAGAATAATTTTCAACACATATAGTAAGGTCACAAGAAATTCAATAAATTTAAATATTATTAATAAAATATAGGTCACATGCAATGGAACTCATACAGGTAATATTACAATTTTCCAAAAGGATCACTAAGATAACACATTTTCAAATAAATGTTCTTATAATTACATAGCTAATTAGATTCTTTCTGGGGAGAAAGTTTGATAAGTCTTTTACACTATATTTGACATGACTCGTTTACATCATTTCTTTCCCTCCATAGATACTATAAAGTTGTACTTAATCAACACGGTCCATTTTAGAACCATAATTAATATCGAGGATGATTTTTTAAAATTAGATTGCTAATATCCATCCTTGGGTACATGGGTTAAATTCTACGTCCACCTATGTCTTTCAAGCAAATGCATGATGATAATATTTCATTATTTCCCTACGAAATTACAAAACTTATCTATTTATTACAAATAAAAATGTTAAAAATATTTGTATTTGTTGTGCCATTAGTATATGAGATAACATTGCCTGCAATATTGGTTAGATATTTAATTCTCTTTCAACACATCACCACCGATTTGCATTGAGATATTTATGATCTCCTACCATGCTCAGCGACACCTTACATAGAACGAGGTTTTAATTGATAAGACGACATCTCAATTTAATGGAGATCGCTCTCTAGAATCGGCGGTATGTTAACATTCAGAAAGTACAATTCTATCATGGATGGAAATATTTTATATCCTATAATCATTGCTACTCACGAGACCACATTAACTTCCTGGCATTTTGTTCAAGAGGGGCGTGCACATCCGTTGGCTTTAGCAATCAAGAAACATTTTGCACTCACAGGAAACCAGATGGCAAAACACAGAAGCACTATTTGAACCTTGGGAGGCATTGCAATTTGTAATTAGACCAAAAAAACAACAACATTGGGATGTATTGCAATTTGTTTTGTAGCATTTTTCAACACCACATTCGGTAGACTTATTTTTGACACTTTTGTAACAGTGTCATGTTTCTATTCTGGAGCATTCAGAGCATATGAGGAGATTTTGTGCATTGGGCACATTCTTGTGGTACTTTTACTTTTTGATCTTGTTGTTGAAGACCAAAGAGTGGGGTTTGATCTTATAGATGGTTATACGCCTCATAATATACTTTCTTATAATTTTGCAACTTCAGTCATGGGGTCTTCACCGATTGGTAAAGTTCGGGCATTTACTAAGAGGAGGTCTAAGGTTCAATCCTCCATTGGCAAGTCCGTGCATGAGGAATAGTCCGATCGATGTCCCCGAGTGCTACTAGAGTAGTCCAACTAACGTCCCTAAGTGTACGTCGGTTGTACGGCTAAGGCGATGAAACCTAAGTTTTCGCCGAACGAAGGCGGTATGAAACTTGTGCACCTAATGATTCCTTCCTCACGCTAGGCTAAAATTTACCGAGCCCTGTAGCGATTGTGCTAAATTGTAATATGTCATGATTTCTCTAATTACCCAAAAAAATGACAACCTCGATACTCATTTTGTACGGGTCACCAATCCTCCATCCCAACCACATTTTGGAAAAAAAAAAATTGGAATCACATGTTTTTGTGTTCTACGCAACTAAGCGCTTCATATATTAGAAGGAACTTAAAATGCCCTTGTTGTCGAGACCCTATTGAGGAACTCGTCATTATTTGCACATGGTATTTCTCTAACACAACTCAATTTGCACTTTTGACTATGTTGTTGAAGCAAAGGATTTATTCCACTCGTGCATACTCTTGTTACAAGTTTCTTCGCCTTCCTACGTTCTTGTTGGTCAATTTCATTTGCCATTTTTGTTAGTGCCATTTTCATTTGATACAACTTCTAAGGCTCTTATTATTGAATGGTCAATGTTATTCCCGACTTTCATTGGCAACACATGGCTTATAATATTTGGCATAATTATTGCACGATGTATTTTGTGTGTGAAACTTTTTGTTGGTCACACATTATCTAAACTTGGTCTTTCTACAGTGAAAGCTCCCTTTTTCCGTTACACTTGAAATTGTTCCTCACATTGTGAATGGAACTAACCTTCCTCCTCTCAACTATGGTCTATTATTCTCTGTTCACTTCCCAATCTATTCCCCATTTATTTTAATAAATAAAAAACACTCTTTGGTCTTCTTTCCCCTCTCCACTTTGTTATTTAGAAGACTATGTTTTAGCTATTCAACAAACTCATATCCACTCTTTTATATTTTTACAGTTAAACAAAGCAACACACTAAATCGTAACACAATCTGTGATTATTGATAAAAATCAAAGATCGTCTCATACAATTGCACTAGGTACATAAATTGTGTCTCACTAATTTTTTGTTTTGCATTTATTTGAACATATTTTTGTTAAGACTAAAATTAATTGTGATACACTCCAATGGCTTGTTTCCTATACAGGGGACCTCCAAATTGTTTGATTTTTGTACTTTGATTTCATAATTTTTAAAATAAATGAAACATCTTGAATTTTTTTAAATAATTATATAGAATTTGTAATCATTTTTTTAAGGGGAAGAAAGTTATTACACTAATGATATTTTTGTCCATGGATGTTGGTAATTATTATAAACACTTGAGAGAGGAACTATTGCATGATATTTTTGTCCATGGTAATTATTATAAACACTTGAGAGAGGAACTATTGCCATCATATTAATGATATTTTTGTTCATGTATGTTAGTAATAATAATAGGCACTTCTAATCATATTTATTAAATGGGGAGGAATAATGAGGCTAATCTAATTTATTTTTATTTTTTTCACTCTCTAGCCTCTTTTTCTATTGGTATTTATTTAAGAGTGTATAATGCCTTAGAAATCACTTTTAGTAGGTAAATATTATCCATCATTTTCTTGTGTTAAACAATTGAGAATTTCCACTTATTGTAGAATTTGACTCATCTATTTTTAAATTTTCAAGATGATCTAATGGGTTTTGGGATGCTTTGGTGCATATTATGGTGTAAAAGGTGTTCCAAAGTTCTACTCCCAGTGGGATATCAAACAAGGGATGAAATCGGAATCGTGCCTTGATAAATTTAGCAAAATGAGTCTTCAACAACTAAGGGCATGGTCCCATGGAGCCGCTACAGGTTCTATAATTATGCAGCAGGTGGTCCCATGCTGAATTTTTCAACCAGCTACAGGGTAAATTTGAATCTTGTCCAGGAAAGTAGGAGCTCCACAATTTCTGCCCGTTCAACTTAAGGGGTGGCTGAAGAGGGGGGCCGACAATTTCCTGCTACAGTTTAGGCATTTTTTTGTCCATCTGGCAACCCAAATGCATTCCCGCCAGTTTTTTTGGTCGATTTGGAGGGAGATTTTCACCTTATATACCCTGCATCTGCTCATTATTTGAAAGCAGCGCTTTGGAGGTGGATACTGAAAAAAACGAAAATTTCTCAGCGGAAAATGTTAATAAAAAAATTATACCATGGGACCCAAAAACAGCTAATATGCTCCTAAATTCGCTCAGCAGCACCCGCTGAGATTTTTATGCAGCCCCCACTCCATGGGACCATGCCCTAAACCTAAGGGAGGGGTTCCATGGAACAGGCTGCCGCTCCTAATTCAACTGTGCAGCCGGTCTCGTGAATGTTTCAAAAACATGCTGCAGGATAAAACAGAATCTCATCCATGTAAATCGGAGCCCCGAATGTTTTGGTAGGGTGATTTATGCGGGTGGTGAAAAGGAGGGGCTACAACATTCCTGCACCCGCTTACAAGATTTTTTTGACAGATGGCAGTTTAGGGTGCCCCAAAAACAGGGAGTAACTATTCTGTGTTAAAAATTGCAACAAATAAAATTGTTTTTTTGTTTTTTCACGGGACCATTCAACTGCTACAGGGCCTAAAAAATCTCTGCAATTTTTTTGAGAAAATGTAGGGAAAGCATGGGACCATACTCGAGCTAAAATTTCCCTGAATTTACTCAGCATAACCCGCTGAAATTTTTTAGCAGAGGAAACTCATGGGACCACTAGGTAAGAATTCTATACAAAGATCATGCCTGACAAATTTGACAAATGGAAACCCTTCAATCCTTAACTAACCCTAAGAATTTTGTACACCTAACCCGTACAAATCTTCGACTCGATCCAAAACAAAAGATTTCTCAAAATGATAATATTTTTTCTCATATTGTAATGTAAATAAATGAATTACATTTAATTAAGCACAACAAATATATGTAAAAATACAGTCAATACAACTAGCAATGTTTAATTGATAATCAGTCATACTTAAAACAGGTCAATTAGTAAGGCAAAAAAACACGGTTTGTGGACTATCCTGAATAAACTATGATCACAAGACTATTGTCTAAATCTAGAACTAAAACGTGCTTCCACATTGCCACCAAACTTGCCCATAATTTTGCATTTGATCAAGATCTTGTGTTGAAAACGCAAGGTGTGTTTAAGGTGTCAAAGGATGTTGAGTTGCCTTTTCTAGATAACAGACAACCCTAAAATTATGGTTTCATAGCCTTCGTTTTAGAAACTCTCTGCTTTCATTTTAGAAACCCTTTTGTAACAAAGATTTGTTTTGTACCCTTGCAAATATGTATCAATTCAGTAGAAACAAGTTTGCAGTTTTACAATTGGTGTGTTGTCATTTGAATTGAATCCTCAATATGAAACAGTGAGTATCAGAGCAAGCTACATCTACATCTTGCAAGTACCATCAGACAAGGATATTAAAGCAGTGATTATTGTTTAGACATGTTTTCCTCTTGCTGGTTTCGTTTAAAAATCTTTACAACATGTTGCCAAATAAAACAAGCATATAACAGGCCATAATTGTGAACGCAATGAAGACACCTCCTAAAGGCAAGCATGCCTGAATGAGTGCCCAATACTGCAAAACAATAACTGCATTTGCGTATACAAGAAAATTAGGAGGGGAGTTCATTTCTACTTATAACACTAGTTTTCATTCACATCCATATAGAATATCCAAAAAAATGTGTTAAAACCCATGTGCTGTGCATGTTGGCAAGGTGCCATCGTAGTATATTCTATTTTTGGTCATTTAATTATCACGCATTTATCGATATTTGAAAACTTTCCATATCAATATTGTAAAACAGAAACAGAAGCAACCTTTGAATATCATGCAACCCACAGCCATAGCTGCTCCAGAAAATCCTCTTCAAAAAAAGACTTCCCACCACAACCTCAATATATACTCTATTATTTGGAAGGTGAAATCTGTGGCATGAACCTTCCTCAAGCAATGAACATCGAAACCTGCCAAAATGGACAGACCTCAAATAAGAACCAAATCTAAAAATCTCCAATAGTAGCTGGCTCTGGAACAAGCTATAAACACACTAATCAACCTCGCATGTATAGCTGTTAGATTAATTAGCTAATATGCTTTGTAACATTATAAGTTACATGAGAAAGTTACCTAGGCTTGTTAGTTTGTTATGATTACCATTTGACTATGTAGTCATTCTTGGCTATTAGTTAGGAGGTTCTCACATAGGTTTCTCTTATGCTTCGTTAAGTTATTTTGTTAGGAGTTTGTTGCTCCATGGTTGTAGCATCTTGAGCTATTTATATGGCTCCTTGTAATACAAAATACAAGTTGTGGCTTCTCAAGTAATTTAGTATGGTATCAGAGATCACGGTTGGGAGCCCTGGAGAAAAACCTGTGAGAGAGAGCCAAGATCTTGCACGGAAGAAATTGAGTTATTTTAATTTTTGGAAAACTGGTATATGGTAAGAGAGGATATTAAACTCATTCACGCAAGGAGAGAAGGATGCAGCAGTGACCTATTCCAACATATTGGATAAGGACGTAGTGAAGCATCCTGAGGAGACCGTAGTAGCATTTTTGTTCTATTTGCTACAGAGAGGCATTAAAGCAGATGGAACGCCATTGAAGGAGTGTGGCATTACAATTTGTTGAGTTAAATTCCGATCTGTGGCATGTTGGGAGAAGTGTGGTTGAAGCATGGGAAAGAAGAGAGCCATTCTGGCTCATAAAGACGCTTTGCTGGTCATATAAATGATTATTCCCAGAAATCCTCCTTGAGAAAAACTTCCAGAACTTCATTATTTAAAAGATGAAATTTGGAGGCTGAACCGTTCTTCAAGAATGGACAGTCAGACATCAAAGCATGCCAATATAAGCAATGACCTTGAAACAAGATCTAAATCTAAAATCTCGACGAGCAAACACACTAATTCTTCGCAACCTCGTATATGTATATCTGCTCCAGAAACCATCCCTAAGAAAAAGGACTTCCAGAACCAGAAATCCCTCTCAATGTACTCCATTATTTGAAAGGCAAAATTCAATGACTGACGCATCAAAGCGTGCCAAAATACTAGGAATATAAAAATATCCAAGAGGCGCCGAACAAGCTAGGAATACATTAATTCTTCTCAAACTCGCATGTTGATATATACCTGCTCCAAATATCCTCCTACAACAGACGACTTCCAGAACCAGGAACAAGCTAGGAAAAAATTAATTCTTGTCAAATTCACATAACTGCTCCAGATATCCTTCTCAAACAAAAAACTTCCAGAAACAGTAATCCTTTTTAATATACTCCTCCATTATTTGAAAGGTTAAATTTAAAGTCTCCAAGGGTAGTTTCTAGAAATACATTAATTCTTCTCCACCTCACATATGCATACATTAATTCTTCTCCACCTCACATATGCATACCTTGCTCCAGGTATAATCCACCAATAAAAGTTTCCAGAACCAGATAAAAATTTTAATGTACCTTTCATGACTTGAAAGGTGAAATTCGAAGCCTGAAGCTTCCTCAAGAAACAAACATCAAAACGTGCTAAAATGCAAAAGACCTTGAAAAAGAACCAAATCTAAAAATTCTCCAGAGTAGTTGGCAGTAAACAAGCTCAGAATGAACTAATTTGTCGTAATCTCACATGTCGCAGTCTAATTTCTATTAGCTTCCATGAGAGAGGAGCCCTTCCTACAAGGTTTAATAGGATCAACTTTAATCCACTTACAAGCACGTGATAAAGTCTTAAATCAAAAGACTGGGATGCATTAACTTTGAGATCGTGGTAGATCACCTAGAGTTATATAAATTATAAGGCTTCCTATAATATGGTATGATTCTTGCTAAGCTGATGTCATATCTGAGTAAGATTATGAGATTTGTGGGGATACCACAATCACTGCAACAATTACTCGCCTTGCTATTTACTTGTGTGATGGAGGAAATGCAAATGTTATGCAAACTGATACACTAGAAGAATGGTATCCACCACAACAACAATGTGAATGTGAATGTGAATGTGTACTGCAAACACATATGAGTGAAAAGCTAATATGCCCATCAAATTCTAAATTGTGTACAGCAACAATCAAAACAACTTCGATCATTCTGATGCATAGAATTCAATTGAGACACGGTTACTTCGTTGGTGAAGACCCCATATTAAAAGACCTATGCTATTCTTTCACATATATTTCAACAGAGCGATGATCATGATAACACTGAACATAAAAGTAAATTCAAAGCTGCCGTGGAAATGATTATGTATCCATTCATCAAATTGTTCACATATGCCACAAATGTTTCCTATTAAATCAAATACAAAAGGAGAATGCCTTTCAATTACAGGAGAAAGCAATGTACACGCACACCAAATTATGCTTTACAGCATCAATTTTAATTGTAATCAAAAGAAGGCAGTAAAATAGTTCTTGAATATAACACATCTTAGTGAAACCAATGAGCTACTCGTTCAAGAAACATGAGGAAATTGCCTCTGCAAATGGCCTTTGCATGCAGCATAGATTTCACATTGGTGACAGATTATCATACAAGATTTCGGATAACTTGGGCGGACATTCAGCAAAATGTTGACTGAAAATCAATAAACAATACATCTCCACCAACCCGTTCATTTACACTCCAGAGAAATCTGATCTTGCCATGAAATTTTCCTCTTTTCTGATACTGCTTTGACAAACACATCGGGTCTATTACCGAAAATAGGTGGCTTAGAAGCTCTAACCAATGAGACGTTGTCATTTAACGGCTTCCGCTGGGTAGAATGATCAGAACCACCAGTCCGGAACGGCTTCCGTAATGCATGAAACTTCATTGAAGGCACTGGGTTCTGCGCATATCAGAAACAAAAAAAATCTTATTGAGATTTCTCCTGCACTAAGGGTCATTGAACCAAACATTACGTTATTTTTTTGACAGAGATCCCACCTTCTTAGATGTTGTCTGAGGAACGGCAGAAGGAATCAAATTTTCTTTGGGAGTGGGAGGTGTTTCCTTCAGCTCCTTCAGCCTTCTTCTCAAAAATCTGGGAATAAATGGAAACAATAAACTAAAAACCCTAGCTCTGGCAAAAATAAGAAAAACACTACATATGGGGATCTCACGGACAATTTCACCGAGGAAACCCCAACGTCAAACTGACGAGAAAACTTAAAAACGGGAGTTGCTATTTCTAACCTGACTTCTGCCAACAGAGTCGCCCTTCTCGTCTTGGCGGAGTGCACCCGATCCTTCAACGTAGCGAACTCCTGCAATTTCTCACAAAAATCAAACCGATAAGAAATAAAACCCTCGAATCTAACCAAGGACTTCAAACACGGCCGAAATCTAATCAAAGAAAAATACAACGGAAACTCCACATCCTCGGTCGCGAAACCTCACATCTTGGAGTAAAAGATAATCCTGCATCAAGCTCGCGTGTTTGGAATCCATGTCATGGGAGCCAGATCGCCAACCGCCGCTCGTTTTCTGGACATCGTTTGCCGGAGAAAACGCAACGCAGAGGACCTGCTTTAGCAAAAGGCCGATGAAACCCTAACAAAAGGTCGATGAAACCCTATCAAAAAGCCGATGAAACCCTAACAACGGGGCGATGAAACCCTAGCAAAAGGCTCTTGAAACCCTTGAAGGGAGAAAAAGAGAACGACCCGGGATCGAAACCCCACAGACACAGATTTGTAGTCTCTCTCGAAGGGGGAAGCCGATAAAGAAGAAGGAAAAAGGGCAGGTAGCAGGCCCAACGGTCAGTGTAGGGGAATGAACCGTAACAGACAGAGGACAGGCGGGGCAGGCGGGCGGGTAGAAAATGAGGAAGATGCCATTGGGTAACAACGTTTTCGAAAAAAAAGCGGTTGGGTTGAATAATGTCTGACCCAACATGGCATGGCATATCCCTTACAGTTGTTTTACTGTAGGCATTGGCCCTAGCGTAGTAATAACTATTCAGCGCATAAAAATCTCGTTTTCAGGGGATGTATCCATCAGTGGTTTTACAATCGCCGGATTCGGGTAATCTCTCCTTCCTTGGGATGGACGCAAACCACCAAAAACTTTGTTTTTGTTTTTCGTATTTGTCGCAGTCGAAGACGAGCCATAATAAGAGGGGAGAGAAATTGCAGGAAGGAACTGCGAAGAGATATGGTTTGACGGATTCAACGGCTGTGATTCACTGTGTGGGCTCGTTGGAAGCAGGATGAGATGTTACGTCCTGGTACCTGGTCAGATAATAGGCTTGTTTAATTCGGAGTGGGGTTGTGGGTGGGTATTATGCCAGACAGAAATATAGAGAGATATACAAGTCAAAGACGAAATGTAGAGCACTGGTTGAAAAAACCATTATAGCAGAGGCATCCGTGATCCGACTATGGGGAAAACCGAGGTTTTGTGTTTGTGCTCCTCCACATGTGACATTGAAATGAGTGGGATTGACGGACTAAGGAGGGCAAAGTACCTATTTTATAGGGAGCATTTGAAGTAAAAGTGGTCTCACTTCATAATACTTATGTTTTGTACATTTATATATTTTTCAAAATTTTCCCTTTCGAAGATTTAGATATTTATGAATCGAGGGTTAAGGGCTTTATGAGTATTTTGGCGGCGAAAAATTGGAGTAGGTTTTTCTAGAGTTTTACAATTTACACCGCCATATCGTGGCCTTTTCGGCTCTGCGGAATTTATTGCTATAGTTTCTCTTAGGGTTTCTCGTCCATTAGGCATCCCCTTATATAATGTCCTCGCCATCTTCCATCCCGGTTGTTTCAACCGTGGTTGGAGATAGTGGAGATTTGAGCAATGGCACCGCCGGTGAAGCGACCCAGGAAGTTCGTTCCGAAAGTATTCCATGAGGTAATATTTCTCCTCCTGATGTGGTTTTGCCCATTCCTGAATTTAATGTTGCATGTCAATGGTTAGAGTAGTTTTGTCTCATTGGGTATTTCGTGGGCCGCATCCCCTCTAAAAGCATGCTCAAATCTTGGGTGAACACCGTCTGACCCCTCATGGAGTCAGACTGGAAAGTGTTCAAAACATGACCAAGGGTTTCTTTCTCTTTCACTTTTCCGACCTTGCTAATGCACCCAATATTTTGGCTAAGCAAGCCACTTGGTATGTTCGCAACTCGTTGCTTGTATTAACCCCATGGCACAAGGACTTCGTGGTATTTGAATATACCACCCTTAAAGTGCATGTCTAGGTTGAATTTCCTGGCCTTCCTTTGTTGCGTGTGTCTTTTTGTCACAAATTGCCGCTTCTCTTGGTCGAGTTGTTTGCCTCGAAGCCGAAAGGTTTTACCATGCTCTCCCACGAAGCGAGTTTGTGTTGAGATTGATCTCTCTCAAGACCTTAAGGAATTTGTGGATATCCAGATGGGGGACAAACGCTACTCTTAGTGGGTCATGTATATCAATCTTCCTAACACATGCTTTCGTTGTCAGGCTTTCGATCACAAGATCAAAGACTGTCCTCTCTATGTGCCCCGAAACCGCCCTGTGGCCAAAGCAACTCCCGAACCAGTCAAACCTCCCCGGAGGAAGGTTGGCAAGTTGCCGAGGTCAACATAATAAGAGCAAAGCCCAACAATCCAAGACCCACAGGCTCTAATGGCCACTTTGGGAATCAGTTGTTAAGGAACAACCGCATAATATGCATGCTAAAGAGCCAACAGTTGTTGCTAAAGAACCAACTTTCGTTGCCAACTCAGCTACCCTATTGCCAAAGTACTCTAGCACACCCCTCGCGGCGACGGTTCTCACGGACTAGTCAAATTATGTTTATAATGTTCCCATCTCACAATCGATGTCGTTACTTCTGCCAAGCAACTCACAAGGGCCTTCCAAAAGGCCCTGGAGCCCTTCTCGCATCTCTCAGGACCATACCCTGGCTCGCAGATTGATTCCACTGAAGCAGAGTACAACATTGAGTACACCAATCTGAAAAAAAATGATTTGTAGGATTTTTACAAAGACTACATTGATCATTTCTTGTAAAATCAATATGATGCCCTTGATGGCTTGGAGGATGAGGATATGGCTCTTGACCATCGTTTCCCATGAATTGTTTATCTTGGAATGTTCGGGTTCTTACAGACTCTTGTCATAAATATGTTGTGCGTGAAACTCGACAACAATGTGCAAATTTGGATGTTTTGTTTTTGCATGAAGTAAAATTGCAGTTTTCGATTCCATGAGATGGTTTGCAAATCCATATGCCCTGACAACTTGGCTTTCTGTAGTAATCATGAAGTAGGACGTGGGGGTTTAATTTCACTTTTTGCTCCCAAATGACAACCTTTACTTATTGACCACGGCATCGACCCCACCAACCGTGTCATATGGGTCCTCTTTAATGTGGATGGCCGCCCTTTTGGCCTCATTAATATTTACGCCTCGAATGATGCGGCCAAAAGGGTTGATATGTGGCGGTGGATCGCCAACTCCATTCCCGATGCTTATTGGGTAATAAGTGGAGATTTTAATATGGTTGAGTCACCTAATGATAAATGTGGCCACTTGCCTATGAGGTGGATGCCTGGTGAAAGGGAAGTGTGGTATTTCATGCGTAATAAATTTGGATTTTTTTATCCTAATGCATCTCGCTTTCCCACCTCTGAAGCTTGGTATACGTGGACCAATCTACGTGGAGGGACAAATCGTGTTCTTAAACGGCTTGACAGGGCCATGTTGTCAGCTCAAGATTATTTTGAGTTTGATAGCATTTATTCTATGCCAGTGGAGGTCATGCCTAACTTTTTCCTTTCAAATCATTCTCTAATACGATTTCGTATCAATTGGCATGATGCGTGCCCCTTTTGTCATAAAGGCCAATTCTTTCTTAATATTGCCTTGATGCATCATGGCCCCACCATCAATCATATCAAACGTGTTTGGAATTTAATTCCACACCTATTCATTGTCAAGCAATTTCATCCACCTATGCAAGCCAACTGGATTCAGTGGTGGGAAGATGTGTTGACTCGACAAGAAGATTTCTTAGAATCTACGATCGATGGTGTGCAATTCGGCGCCGCTCATACTCTGCTAATACCTTGGCTCTCAGCCGAGTGGTGGTGGCGCTTGAAGCGATCCCTTCTCTCGAAACTCTGCAGGCTTCAAGTTGCGGCGCTTCGGCAGCAAATCCAAATTACGGATAATTACATTGCTAGGGCGCACAGATATGGGCTCGGATGCACTTGGCTCAAAATTGGAGATCGGGTTTCAAAGAATTCTTTCTTTCTCTCAAAGCCAGAAAACCTTCCCAACAGATCATGAGCTATTATGGATGGCGGAGCTCGCATTACTGACCCACTTATGTTGCAAGCCTTTGTGCGCCACTACAAGCTTGTGTTTCAAGCTCAACAACCCTCTATAGCTTGCCAAACTGCTCTTGATCAATGTTTGGGTGTTGTGCCATGTAAATTATCAGAGGCTCAAAAGGTGATCTGTGAGAGAATGCTCACCATTGAAGACCTCCATGAAGCCACCATGCAAATGGCCAATGATAAAGCATTGGGCTGCGATGGGTTCCCTTGTGAATTCTATAAAACCCTTTGGGATTCGGTCGGTCAAGACTTGTTTCAGTTTATCTTGAAGGTTTTTAGAAACATTCCTTAGGGCCACACATTAATAAGGGAAACATCAAATTCATCCCTAAACAAGGAGACCCAAAGAAAATTACATGTTGGCGTCCGATTACATTGTTGAATGTCTCCTATAAAATCATTGCCAAAGTGTTAGCTCTGTGGTTACGCAATCTTTTGCCAATTGTTGTTCAACCTAGAACAAACAAGATTTATATAGGGATGATACATCTTGGATAACATCATTGCGGTGTGGGAAGGCATGGAATGGGCTCGCAGGTCTAATCAGTCGTCATGTTTATCAAAATTGATTTTGAGAAGGCTTATGATCGATTGAATGGCCATTCATACTCGCCATGCTCCAAGCCCTTGGCTTTGGTCCCATTTTTATTCAATCTGTCAATATGCTTTTTGCGGATGCTTCTACTCAAATCTCTATCAATGGCCTCAACTCGGAACCTTTTGGGATTTTTCGTTCTATTTGGCAAGGCTGCCCTCTTGCCCCTGCACTATATGTGCTCATGGCCGAAGGTTTTGGCTATCTGTTAGCTCATGCCAAAGCACAAGGTCTTGTTCGCGGAATCTCGCTTCTTGCTAAGCCCACTTCTCAACTTCTTAATGGGCATTTTGCGGATGATTCCTTTCTTACGCTCATTGAAGATGAAACCAACATTCGCAATGTTATGTAATGTTTGGATATTTTCTACTTAGCTTCTGGCTCATCCATTCAATGGCAAAAACCCAGTGTTATCGGCAATCTTTCCTTCTCGTGCTTGATTGGCTTGCCACTTTTGAATGGAAAATCCTGACACATGGCAAGATTTTTAAATTCTTAGGTATTCCTTTTGCTTTTCAAGCCTCCCGACCAAGCTATGGCAATATGTCATTCAACGGGTGGCAAAAAGTTGGAATATTGGATCACCAAACCTTTATCTTTGGTAGTTTCCAAATTTGTTCCAAAGTTCTTACAACCACACATGTTTACTACTCATTGTGTTGGGTTCCTTCCAAAGCTTCCATCTAGAAGTTGGAAAAACTACTCAAAGCTTTCTTGTGGGCTAATGCTTCTACAGGAAAAGGTTTTCATTGGGTAGCCTAGGAAATTTGTTGTTTACCTCGAAATTATGGGGTCTCGGCCTTATTCACATTCAATGCCAAGGGCAAGCTCTTTGTGCTAAATGGATTATCAGAAGCATTACTGGCCAAGAAGCTTGGAAAGTTCTTATATGACACAATATTGCTGAAGGTTCCCCTTATGGCCACCCTACATGGAAAGGATTGGGGTTTGTCAATTTGCTCATTATTGTTGGGGTTAGCACACCCGTTGTATAGATAATATATCAGATCTAAGCATACATGCAAATAAAAGCGGATATTCTATTAGAAGAAATATACAAACCAAGAGATATAAATCAACACCGTTATTTAACGTGGTTCACCCAGTGTGGGCTACGTCCACCAAGAAACAAGCCAATTTATTATCCAAAGCTTTGATCAAGATATACAATTGAACATTTACAATCTTCCACACCTTTCGGATGTACAAAGATTGTCTTTCACCCAAGCTTTTTACTTCTTCACCAAGAATTCTCTCTCTCACAATAATCATCAACTTTTGCAAGTTATTCTTAATTCTTACTTCTAAACCCTAGCTTTCATGCTTATATATGCATATACAAACTTAGGGCACTTAGCCATGTAATTACAATCAATAGATCGCTTTAACACTAAAAATAGATCTAATTCCCGAGAGTTAATTAAAACATCCACACACAGGTAACCGACGTCGGTTAGCCCTAACCGATGTCGGTTCCTCCTTGCCTGACTAATGTTGGTCCCTCCATAACCGATGCCTATGCGGATTCTTGTGTTTTTCAACAAGTTTCATATGGCGCATGTTAATCCGAAGTAATTGAGCTCCACAACTCAACAATTACCCTGCAGTCTGTCAAAATTGTTGGCACCTTTGTGCTTAAGAGCATTTGGAAAGCTTGGGAATGTATTAAGCCCTAGCTTTTGTGGAAGGGGGATGGATTTCAAAATGGGCTTTCTATCAACCAACAATCTCTCTGGTGGTCGTCGATTTTTCAATCTCAAGATAAGTGTTTAGCAGAGGTCTCAGGAATCTCCGCGCTCAAATTCTTCAAATGCGGAATTCACACCATCGAGGACTTCTTTTGCAAAACTGCTCAATCCTGGTTCTCTTGGCCGGATTTCAAAACTATATTTCAAATTTCCAACCAAGACTAGGATACTTTTACTATTGTGATCAATTTGGTTCTGACCACATGTTGCATAAGATTGTTGTGCATTCCTCTCACCCATGGTGGATGGATTGGAAGTGGTATGCAGATACCCCATTTTGTAATTACAAAGCCAACAAAGGCTATCATTGGCTCTTGCCTCATTTACCCATGGTGGATAAACTTAATACATGTTGGGAATTCATTCCACACTATCTACCTAGAATAGGCAATTTGAAATTGTTTGGACTCTATATGTGGAGCCCAAGATTGCTCATTTCCTTTGGTGTATTCTTCACCAAGGCCTTCCTATTAGGGCTCGTCTTGTTCAAATTGGGATCCTAGCTCCCAAATGTCCTTTTTGTGGTCACTAGAAACAATCTTGACATGTTTTCTGGTTTTGTCCCAAAGCTCAAAATGCTTGGAACTAGATACATTCATTTTTCTTTCCTTTATGGCCTCATTGCTTCACTTGGCAACATATCCTTCTGGTATGTAATCCCAAGCTTTTGCCTATGTTCACCCAAATTTGACATGTTTTCAAAGAGGAGATTTTGTTTTGGATATGGAAAGAAATAATTTTTTTCTTTGTTAATTCTGTAGTTGATCAATATTTCTCCGTTTATAATAAATCTATGGTGATCTCCAATGTGCTTCTGTATAAATACAAATTCAGGCCAACAAGGTTGCACTAGAGGTGGACCACCTCCATACCCTGTTGCGCCATTGGGGAAGCCCCATGTAATGTTTCTCAAGTGCCTCCATCTCCTACTAGGTGCCCCTCGCCTTCGCGTGGTGGCTGCAAGACAACTCGGTCTCGGCTTCGTGCTTTCGGTCGCGCTCACTAATCCTTGGGCCCATTGCATCATCACGCAATTACTCACCATCTCGCCATTATGGTCGTGGCTCGCTGCCACCTTCATCATCTCGCCAACAGGGCTAGGGCTCACCACCTCGTCAACATGGGTGGGGCTCTCCTCTTGCCACTACTACACATCATGATGCTTGGCACCCGCCGCCTCAACCGCCACCACCAGAAAAATTCCCCGCCTCAACCTTGCCATTCCTACTCATGGGGAAGTGGAACTAAAGGAAGAAGTTGATGTTGGTTGGGAACTTCCAGATGGTGGTAAGGACTTACCTGGTTTGGGGTGGTCGGATAATCATGATCCGCCCGCCTCGGGCATGTTTGTTCTTCTTGCTTGATTGTGTTTTTTGTCTGCTTTTAGGTTATGCCTATATTTTGTACTCTCCTAGGATTGGCCTAGTTTGACTCACGTTGCTCTAGGCTCAGCCTAACTTTGTTTGTGGTTTTGGGGCGTGCTCTTATACCACCTGTTTTTTTTGTCGAAAGTTATCTTATATCATATTGAATTAATATAATATAAGATCCTTTTCATAACAAAAATCCCTTTCATTTTTGGCTATTCCCAAGTCATTTACAAAATTGAGAATGCAATCAAGTTGAGTTGTGGTAGGGAATTAAGTAGCATTGTGCATTAGACATTCCACACTCATTGAGGACCTTCTCATTTTGCATTTGAATTTGAAGCATGACATTGTAAAGTATCGTAATTTTGTTAAGCAATGCTCTCATACAAGGGGTAATGCATAAGTTTTTAACAGTGTTGCGAGAGATTTTTATAGGAGAAATTACCAAAGACTTTGGGTCCCATGTTTTCCAATTATTTCTCCAAAGAATTTGGAGAGTATTTTGTATCTATATTATAATTTTAAAAACATTATGTTTCCATCCATGTAATGATTTGCGCTGAAATAGTTTTGTGGAGGGAAGCAAATTTGAAGGGAAGTAGATTTGGAGGGAAAATATACTCACACAATACTTTGTTAACAATTGGCCAAAAAACTGGAATGCATGTGGGAAAATTTATATCCCCCCACTAATTCCCATTGCTAAAACAAACTGTTTTATGTGACCGTTGTTCCACACTTCAAGGATGAGATTTTTATTTTATGCAATGGTTGTAACATTAAATATGCATGGGACCGCCTAATCGTAAATTTCCATTGTGGTTGCCCCTTGCATGGGACCGTTGCCTTAGTCACAAAAACATATTTATTCATGTTGATTTATCAAAATTAATATGATATTTGTCATTTCAAATGTGAAATAAAATATCAACATGAAAAATATGTTAAATTTGGTTGTACTTTATATGCAACATGGTCGAGTCCCCTAATAGGAGCATTTTCCAAGTAATTTTTTTAGAGGTGTTTGTACACCCTTATTAGATTATGATATATTAGTGAGTTAAATACACTAAAAGGATGTAAAGGGTAGTTATAAGAGATTATTTTGATTAATTAACTTCCAACATTAATTATGCAATATTAGAATAACACATTAATTATTGGGCTGGTGTATATAATATGTTATGAGCTCAAAAACATAAGAGGGTGGGTGCACTTAGTTGATTGTAGATGGGTCTAGGAAGTTTTGGGTGTGCGAGTGTTGGGCCGGGAGATCTGGCGAGAGTGCTTCATTCTGGACTTGTAGCTGGAAAATGACCTAGTGCGGGACCTTACAGATATGTCGGGACCATCTATACGGTTTTGGACTTGCTTTGAATCTCTCTTTGTTACTTCCCGAGGTTGTCACATGCCTAGTGTATATGTTAAAAATAATACTAAGTTGAATATGAGAAAACAAAGAAACTTACTTCCTAATCTAATCTTCTCAAAAATACCTCAAATGGAGTAATGGATTTAAAGGGGGAGAGATTCAATACCTACACTTACCTACAAGTTACAAAGCACCTCCTTTGATGTGTTAGATTTTCTCTTGATTGATTTTTGATTGCTTCAGATGTTGGTGGAGACACACGAGCAACACCTCCCCTTGATTTCCTTTGGATTGCTTGATGAAGATTAATGGATGGATGATAGATTGGATTGAAGGAATGGATTGATTGATTGGATAAGAGGATAAAATGGATGATTGATGAAAGAAAATGGCAGAGATTTGTTATGGATTCTATGACTTGGCTCTCATGGAGGAAGAGAGCTTAATTTATAGCTAAGGAGTGGAGGTTTCAATGGCTAGGATGAAGCCATGTTGGATTGGGATCAAGGGTGGAGAACATGTGAGGATTAGAGAATTCTAGAATACGGGATTCTAAAATTTGAATTCAAAATTCAAGGAGGAAGAAACTTCCATTGAATTGAAAACTCAATGGATGAGAGGTTTAGAGAGGCTTCAGAAATAGAAGCCTCTAGATTTAAAGGTGGGAGGATGTGATTAGGATTAGAGTTAGATTAGGTTAATGAAGATAATTAGGGGTAAGATTACATGGAAAGGTTAGGTGTATGGATGTGTAGGGTAGGTGGGTAGGTAGATGTAGGAATATTAAATTCCTAGAAAATGTTAATAGGGATTAAAATAGGATAATATGATATAATAATGAAATAAAAGGGACTAAGGATGAGATGGAATATAATAATGAATTAAAAGGATTAATAATGGAATGTTGGGATAAATAATAAATAATGATAAAAGGGTAAATGTGATAAAATGGATTAATAAGAATTAATCTTGTGATTAATTATTATGTGATTTTAGATAGTGATGATGCGGGACAAATTGATCGTAATTAATCATGTCAACATTCTAGATGTATACACCTATAAATGTTTGTTGTTGTTAAACCCTAGTTGTCGTTCATGTTCTGCAAATCCCTTTGAATATTTTGAGTAAGGTCTCAAACCCTAGCCATGGGTGGGAGACCTGTCAAACAAACATTAGTTGGGTTAAAGTGCAATCCTTACGCCATTGACGTCAACACTTTGAAGAGGCCTCAAACCACACATTGTTTTCCACCTAGCATGTGATATCTAAATGAATGCAACTAGATTTAGCAATTGGAACTTCCTTGACAATGTTTGAATTGAGTTTGGATCTTGTTAATACTTGAAGTGGGGATGTTTGAATTCTTCTAAATCGGGAAGATACTTCCTTGACACAGTGGAATACTTGAAACCTATAGTGATTGTTTCTCTAATGATTATGCATGAGCTTTGGAAAGATTTAGATAGCCTTGAGTGCCACTGAGCTAGCTTTTGCATAGGAGTTCATGAGAATGTTAGGTTGTGCTAGGTTAGCAAATGAGGTGATTTTAAATTGCTTATATAGGGTTTTGAAGGTAAATTATCATGGAAAGGTTGACCTAGAGGGATTAAATGACCCAACAAAGAATATGAAATTGAAAGATCATATGGAGGATATATCGGTCCAAAACCATACAAGTTGGCCAAGACCAAATTCCATAAGTTGGCTAAAGTGAGCTTTTCTCGAACAAGGATGAGAAATATGAAAATTGAAGGTTGTATCTTGTTAAGTGAAGTTTTTCTATGGATTTTATGTATTTAACTCTCAAAATCTGTTAACATATCAATGTGTATGAATAAACAAGTTAGACAAGAGACCTTGAGATGTATTGAGCGGGGATAGAAAGAGTGTGTTTGTCTTAGAAAAAGTGCATTGTCAAAACTAGCAGTGTTAAAGGGTAAATTGTCAAATTTGAGTGTCTACATTTCCCCCTTTAAGTATAGAATAAAAATTACATGTTTAAAGGAAAATATACCTGAGTGTGTAGGCACACTTTGTCTTCGCTTGAATGTTTGTTGTGTAATGTCTTATTGTGTTGGTGTTGTATGCTCCATGATGAAATTGTTAGGAATATTAGTGTTCCATTAATATTGTCTCAGGTTAATCTTGTTAGTGTGTGGAATATATTAGTGTAATAATACACTAATGTAAGTTAGTGAGTTGTTCGAACAACTCACCTAATATGGTGGTTTGTTGTAGGAGTTAAAATAGGACTCCTCCATATTAAGAGATCCTCCTCATATATATTTATGTAATTGATTAAGAGTGAATTCAATATATATAATATTATTCTTGTGTTAATTTTGTGAATACCTAAAGCAAATTTGTTATTTTGTATCGAGCAAGTGTCTTTATCGAGCAATGGAATCCACGAATATTGAGTGGGGCATCATTAGGAGTGGTCTAGTTGTTTGTGTATGTAATTCATTGATACGAGAGATTCTAGTTTGTTTTTGTGAGTTTTTAATATATCGATAATAGGTATGAATTTTTTTGTTATGATAGTTTTGTCTCTATCTTCTTCCATCCGCTTTCTCAATAAAAACATAAGACATATAGGTGGTAAGGAAAAACAATTCAGATCGGCTTATATGTGTGGATTAACAAGGAGATAGTTGTTATATATTAGAAATCAAGATTCTAAGAGGGATCAAATACAATCAATTATTGTAGCATCAATACTCATCAAATTGTGTTGTTTAACATTGAACATCGCAGCCATATCCAACATACCACCTCGACAATGATCTTTATTTCTCTAGCAGTACAATATGTTGGCTCTCTACATCTTGTTACAGTTCAAACTCGACATCATATAAGTTTTGTTCATGTTGTTGTCTTCAACTAGATCTCTCCACTAAATAATGTGTAGTCCCAGTGTTACAGTTTATGCCAAAATAAAGGCATATGCTAATGTAGTTCATTATTTATTGCACCGAATCATATTCAATTATTGCCCCACGATTTCCATTCACTATTCCTCATGACATCTTATAGATTCAAGGTCATAATTATTCCAAGTATGATCTTCATAGGGAAAACCAAATTTACCATTATCTGTTGCATGTAAACCCAGATATAAGTTTTTTGACATCCATAACTCGAGCTCCCTCCTCAAATTACTCACGACCCAAGGAGAAAATTTTTGGGGTATAATTATGAGAAAATACATTTTATTTGAATATGGATAATGCATGTTATGATATGGATGGGCATACAATTTTATCCTATCGGTGCACATAACAGCTTTGATGTCGAAACAACTATCTTAGATTTCATTTGAAGGCATCAAATTTGGTTCAACCATCATTGGATATCCCATCCCTACACTAAAAATGGCTTCTTGGGAAGTTTGAAACCTCACACCTAACCAACTATTGTGTTTGCATTAAATTCATGTTACAACTATGTGGATGATAGAGATCTCCCATATCGCTTCCCATGCATTCTCCTACTCGGATTGGTAAAGGATTTACCCATATCCATACGAATTTTGTTAATAGAGTCTTAAAAATTGTCACAATCAAAATTATTGTCATTTTGTAGTCATTAAATCAAGCACTTACTATGTACACCTAGCCTCTAAATATTTCATTTATATGCATAATTCCTAAGTAAGAGAATTAGTCATTGACAACACTTGTTTTTCTTTGATATTGCTTTTATCGTATTATCTTTGTTACTTGTCTTTTTGGATTTACACCTTACAGTTCTGCACACTAGCCGACAACCTATTCAAATTTGATTCCACTATTTTATCCTTTTAGCACCTTGTATAGAACCGCTCATTACGGATAGGAGCACTTGGGTGATCTTGTCCCCTCCGGGGTGTTTTTATCCTCCTCCTTTTTCTATTTTTTGGATGTTACATATTTCATGTCTTTGTTTACTACCTTGGGTTGGCCTTTCACTTGTTAATGACAAAACTTAAGCAAAGGAATCATATATATATATACATGTCTTATTTAACCTCATTAAGGGGGAAAGCATTCAAGAGGCATATACATCTACAAGGAGCTAATATTTTCTATCTACTACATCAATGAATGCATTTTGGGGCTGCATACTTCACTGTATAGGAAGGTTTAATCAATTCCATACCACACATTTTGCATTGGGACAAACTAGTTATAGCCCATTATTCTTTGTGCGACTAACAAGGGCATCCTAACTTAAGCGACACTATTACAATCACATAGACACAAACACACTAGAACAATGTAGAATCTAAAATGTAGTGCAACGCTCTATGATAATCACATTGGGGTGATTGTCAAGGTCAATTTTACACAAGCATATGCATATTTTTATTCATCTAATATGCGCTTGAGTATTTTATAGGTAGCTAGGTTTTATTTTGAAAGTACAGCAGTGCGACTAAGCAAACTTGTAGTGAGGATGATGTGACCTACAACAAACAAGTGACAAGAAGTGGTACAGAAAGAACCAGGGACCAAATCTATTTCGTAAACACCAATGCCCGGAATAGACGCTAGCACCCGGATGACCTTGTCTTATTTTGGGAATTCCTTTCCCGAGATCATCACATTCTAGAATCGGAGATAGAGCTTACATAGTCCATAATATGTCTTTCCGGCATGTTCATTAGTTCATAATCAGTCTAGACCTACAATTACAATATGGGTCGTCTTTATCTCCTATCTTTCACTCTTGCTTATACTTCTTTAACTAGATCTTGCTTGAATATTGTTATATTTATCTGATCAACAATTTCCTTACATAGATTTAAATTTTGTTAAATCACATTTATCTACGTGAATAAGTAATTTAATGTGTCTTGTTTTTATGTGAGCAGAGTCAAGAGGCTAAAATATTAAGTTAATATTTTTCATTCATTGTTTAAAGTATATTGTCTACCTTTTAATTTGTATAGTGATCATACAAGTAAGAGTTCATATAAATAGTCAAGTTTAGATTTGTAATTAATTGTTACTAAAAATCTTGTATAATTTATTTTAGTGGCAATTTAAAATTCAAAACAAAAATTGTAATGTTTTAGTCAAATTTGTAATTATAGCTTTAACTATATTAGAAATTTAAGTTTATGTAGTTGTTTTTATCTCATAGATTCAATGTTCATCAATACACATTATGTGTGTAAAGTGTCAAAAGTGGCACGTGTCAAAGTGAAAGTTGTCAAATTGTTTGTATTGTGAAAAGTGTCGGCAAGTTTTGTGTCATTGTCAAAGTGTTGAAAATTTTAAAAAAATTGCCTTATGGATGCATTTTCGATGTAACACGACGTCGAATAAAATAATGTGTTTCACATTGCGGGGAGGAATAAACACATTGTGGAAACATATGTGATTCAAGATAGCATTTTTGAGTAAAGCAACACATTCACCGAGGAGGACGAGGCAACGAAGGAAGGAGGTCGATCAATGACCTCTCGTCGATCACCGATAGGGCTGCATGAAGATGTGGTGGCAATTTATTTTTCAGTTATGTGTTTACTTTCCATTGTGTAATGGTGTGCTTCATTTTTGCATACCTATATTTTTTTCATGTTTAGCTTATAGTGTGTTCCCGAGTTCATGTTTGTAATAAGCGAGAAGATTATCCTATGTAATTCCTTGATGTGTAAATATAGTGGAAAGATAAAAACACAAGGAGAAAGAAACATCATGATATTTAGGTTATTGGTTGTCATGTAAAATCATATTTTTAGGTTGTTGGCTATCTTGTAAAACCATCCTTATTGTGGTTGTTGGTAAGCCATTAAAAACCATCATTTGTTGTGGTTGTTGGTAATCCACTGGAAAACTATCCTTTGTTTTGGTTTTGGTTAGCCTTTTGTAAAACCATCTCGGAGGTTGTAGGTTATCCTAAAAATAAAACCATCCGAGATCATAAGCAAAGCAAAGGCATGCAAGTTGCAGATGGAAGTGCAATTTTTTTATCCCATGTTCACACTAGGGGTGATAGGAATATTAGTGCTCCATTAATATTGTATGGGTTAATATCTTGTTAGTGTGTGGAATATATTAGTGTAACAATACACTAATATAAGTTATTAGAGTTATGCGAGTTATTCGAACAACTCACCTAATATGGTTGTTTGTTGTAGAAGTTAAAATAGGAATCCTCCATATTAGGAGATCCTCCTCCTATATATTTGTATAATTGATTCTAAGTGAATTCAATATACATAATATTATTATTATGTTAATTTTGTGCAAACCTGAACCAAATTTATCATAAACCCGCAACACAAAGTGTAGTCAATGTCCATAGTAAAGAATTTAACTTTAACTCAAATGTAAAGTGTAATATGTAAAATTTGTATTTGCATAAAATGAATAAAGAGATGCGAAACATGAAAGGAATACACTGTTTTTTTTGCGGGGAAGAAGCTTTTGTTTTGTGTTTGCACTTGGATTTTTAGATTCTTAAGCTTGCTTTAGAGGATTAGGGTGATCAATCCCCAATTATGTTAAGGAGAAACCGAAGTGTTTGGTGCATGCAACCCAACACGAATGGAGAGGAGAGAGAGAAGAAGAGTGAGATATCAAAGTACCCCGTGAAAGAAGAAGATCGTGTATGAAATTCATTCAACTATGATATATTACCCATTGATTGTAAGAGGAAAGGAAGGTATACTTATGAAAAATTTAACCATTTTTATACCTTCGCAACCCCATGTACTACCCCCATTGCAAACGGATCCAAGCCCAATTTTTAAATAAGGAAACATAGTAAAAAGAGAATGATTTCCCTCGTGCCCTTCCTATGTACCACAATTGAATAGAAACCAAATAACAAAAGTAATGTACTAAAATGTAGATGAAGAGAGGAGCACCATGCCCCCAATATTCCTAAAGTTGTGACTACTATTGGGTGTTGTGGTGAATAAGAAGTAAAGTATTTTGAGCCCCATTAAACTAATATGAATTGAATGTAATGGATTTGAAAGTCGTGCAAGAAATTATACCAAGGTGAAAGTATGAAAGTGCTCAGAAAGTTGATGTAACTACTCCTAGACAAAACCTTGTGAAGAGGTCAAAACCATCCACACAGTCTTGGCCAAGTTGTACATTTTGAGCTTGTGCGTGGTTTTCTAAAATTTTACATTTGGTGTTGTTTTGAGTACTTGTACCTTCCGTATACTTGTATGTTAGCCCAAAAATCTATTTGTGTTTATTATAGGTGTAGAATATACCCAGATGAATGCCCCCTCTTTTGAGGATTGTGTGAAATCATTTAAGTGTGTGGCTCAAAATAATAACTATGTAACCATGTCGATGTATTTGATAGTATGTGTAGAAACACATGGAAGGTCATAGTGGTGGCCACCGATGATGAGATTTTGAACCTACAAAGGGATGCACATGGTAAAAAATGGTGTGTAACAAGGACAAAAAGAACAATAATAGAAATAATAGTAAAACAATAACAACACATATATATATATAAGAAAACAAGTCCAAGGATATAACAACAATGAAATTAGAGTCAAAAGTATGCAAATGACATCACACAAAAGGCATAGAGTCGCAAAAATATCACAAGATAATCAAGGCTTGTAAACATGTAAACATGAGAAGCAAGATCACAAAAGATAGGCATAAAACCACAAACACGGACACCCAAAGTGTGTCACAAAACGAGCAAGACACTTAGGCTATAATCATTAATGGTGAAGCAAACAAGTAATAACACACACAACTAAAGCATATGTAAAAAAAAGAGTGTCATAATGGCATAACAACTCTGACATAGATAGAAAAACATAAAGTAAGATATTTCATTGCACAAGACACATGTGTTAGTCATGTTAGCTCAAAAGATTACACTTACATGATATATGTAATCAAACGTAATGAGGAAATATAAATGAGATAAAATGAAATAATAACACATGTGTATCTTGTAGCGTAGACACCCCTAGATGTATAGGAGGCTTGAGTAAAGGCGGGCCAATACCAATCATCATGTACCAATTTGTATATGTTTTGCATTGAAAGCTCAATATACCACGTGAACACGTGTGTGTAAAGAGTAAAGAGATATGTTATCTATCAAACCAAAGTGACAAACAACATGTATAATGTAAAGTTCGAACACAAGCTATGTGTATAGGTTTTGGTTTTGTATTTTTGCAAATATATGAATGTTTTTTTATTTTGTAACTATGTCAATGTTTTTGTACTTCTAAATGTTAAGTTATGTACATGAAAAGGGGTGACACGAGAACTACCTCTTAAGAACCTTTTGAAGAGGAAAACAACTAAAGAAGAAGATGGAGGCTTGGGCCTTAATTGTGCCAAAGAATATGACTTGAATGCAAGTGGTATAGTAGTAGTGATGTTCACCAAAGAAGACCCGGGAGAAGAACTAGGTGAAGTAGATCCATGAGTAGTGTGTGAAGTAGAAGACTTACACAAAGGACTAGAAGACCGAGTACTTATAGACATATCATGTGTACTAAAAGACTTGTGAAAAACTATAGAGATAATATACACATTAGAGGACCGACGTGGGATCTTATGAGATTTACTAAAGACAATGAGTGAAGCAAAAATCCTATCTAGAGGCCTAGTGGAACTACAATTGTGAGATGTAGTGTGTGTAACCAAAGGCCTATCGAAGACCTAGGAGTTTTAGAGCTGAATTACTAGAGATAGTGTGTGCAACCAAAGGCCTATGAGGATGCATGGGAGGAATAGAGTTGTTAGAGACAATGTGTAAAACCAAAGATCTATCTCATAAATGCACTAAAGGTAGGGATAAAAACTGTAGAAGAATGAATAGGAAGCTAAGAGAAGGAGCTTTAGAGGGAATACATCAAATTGTGAAAAATTGTTGATTGGGAATAAACTTGACACCTCGGGGGATGAATGATGGAATAGTCCTAAGATCTTGTAGCCAATGGATGAATAAACATAATACGCGAGTTCGCTAGAAAGTGACAACAACCAAGAAGGAAACTAATGTAGTAACAAAACCAATTATAATGGGTAGAGTAATGTGTTGATAGAAAGGATTAGAATTGAGTGCAAGTTTTTATGTAGAGATGCCAAAAGAGTTAAGTAGCATCGAGAGCATAAATTATCGTTGTAATGTAGATCAACGAAAACATTGTGTATAGGTACTTGATTAATAGAGACAGGAATGGATGAAGTACCAAAAATAAGTTTGTCATCTATATCAGATTCATCGAAAGTGATAATTAGTGTAGGAGATGATATGTGAGTGAAAGTGCTAATAATTACATCCAAAGGGTGATAATAAGAGGGCAATGGTGGCACCGCATGATAAATATTGTGCACTTATGAAGTAGAATTTTCATTATTATGCATACGAAGTGGATCATTGAATATTTTTAATTTGGAATTATCATTGGTTGGCTTAAAATATTTAGTGGGCTCATCCCATTCAATTGCATTGGAGTTAATAAGATCTTAAATGACGTGATGAAGTTTGATACATTGATCTATGAGGTGACCAATACATATATGATAATCATAGTAAGCATTAGCATAAAAATCTTACTTTGAGGCTTGCTCGCATTAACCTCAAACGATGGAGGGAGAGACATGATATTACACTCAAGTAATTGTTTCAATACAACGTGTGCGGCACAAGGTAAGCATGTAAAATTGTCATTGGGTGGGTTGTAATTATAACTTAGTAGGTTGAGTAATAACGTTGATAAAGTCCTTATAAGTAGTCTTAACATTAGTAGTCTTGCATTTGAATGCGAGTTTGATTGGAAACATGACATTAGATGTATTATGAGTGCTAACAATGTACTTGAATTTGTTCATATATAAAAATTAACTTCGTGTTCTTTGGGTGTGTGACATAGATAGTCAAATGATTGAAATTTTTCAAATATGCTTGATTATTGCAAAGGAGAAAACAATATTTATGTGAAAAGATCTTGTAATTCAGTGTGAGCTAAGAAATTTTTCATCTCAGTAAGCATGGTATTGTATCATAATACATAATCATTGATAGGTTTGTTAGATCCTTATCACATTTTAGACATTTGTGCATAAGAAACCTTGTTCCTAATGTTAATAGAGAATTGTTATGAAAATTTATTTTCCAAAGTATTAAAAGAGCGCACAATATGTGTGGGGAGATCATAAACCATTGTAATGCAAATGTCCTTAAGAATTATAGAGAAGATCTTGGTAAGTAAGATGTCATAAGATGTGTAATCAATGTAAGCCACTCAAAATGAGAAAAGATGTTTTGTGTGGTCATATTTGCCATCATAGATAGGGATTTTAGGAGAAAAAAACCCAAGAGGCAAAGGATAAGAAGCCACTTCGGGTGCAAGTGGGTTATGAAACAACTAAGTAGAATCCATAGTATGAGGAGAAACATATTCACCTTGTTGTAATTGTAAGATTTGAGCTTATAGTATATAAACAAGGGTTTCAAGAGCCTGTATATTAGATGAAGAAGCATGTGAACTATTACGATTGCATAGAGGATATGTAGTAACAATAATGGTTGTAGTAATAAGAATAGATAAATTGTACATTGAAATATTATTTTTCCACAAGGATGTAGGCATCATAGATGTAGGAATAATAAATGTCTCTATATGAGATATGAAGTGTGTTTAAGATGATTTTGTGTAACATATAGAAGAATATCAATATTATTGGGATTATCTCGTAAGAAATACATAAGATGTTGTGCCTCATCTTCAAAAAGGTCATGAGAGCGAGTTTTAGAGTTATTATTAGAGCCTTTGTATTAGACACGATCACCATTATAGTCACAATAACATTGTACAATGATATTAGTAGTAATATACTGGTCGAGCATTAGGAACCATGTTTGTATGATTAGAAGAAGGATGAGCAAAGGGATTTCCTTTATGACACCAAATATGAGCATATGGGCATGTGGGCTTGATTTGAATTTTATAGAACATTAGAAGTAACAACGTGATGAGGTAAAGTAGAAAGATAAATACAACACCAAGAGTGAAGAGGATGAGCATGGATAAACCCTAAGCAACTAGGGTTGTTGCAAAATCAAGTCACAAGTTATGTTCACTAATTTTTCTTATACCCTTATTAGATTATAATAGAATAGTGAGTTAAATGCATTAAAATGATGTAAAGGGTCCATCCATGGAGGTTATTCTGATTAATTAACTTCCAACATTAATTATGTAGTATCATAACAACACATTAATTCTTACAACTAGTGTATATAATATGTTATGAGCTCAAAAACACAATAGGATAAGTGCACTTAGCTACTTATAGATGGATTTGGTAAGTTTTGGGTGTAGAAAGTGTTGAAACTGAGAGTGCTTCATTCCTGGAATTATAACTATAAAATGATCTAGTGTAGGACCATATAATTATGTTAGGATCGTTCATAAGGTTTTGCACCTACTATATGGTTTTGGACTGATATGAATCTTGCTCTGTAAATTTTTTAAGTTGTTACCTACCTCGAAATGTCTTTCATGTTAAACCCTAGTTGTCATGCATGTTGCAAATCCCTCTAAATATTCTAACTAAGGTCTCAAACCATATTCATGGGTGGGATACCTGCAAAATAAACATTAGTTGGGTTAAAGTGCAATCCTTGCACCTTTGTTGATGTCGATACTACTCTAAAGAGACCTTAAACCACATGTTTTTCTCCACCTAGCATGTGATATCTGAATGTTAGATCTGCCTTAATAATTCTTGAATTAAGTTTGGTTCTTGTTAATACTTGAAATGAGGATATTTGGGTGCTTTCAAATGAGGGAAGATGTTTTCTTAACTTTCTTAGAAAGTTTTAGATGTGTAGTGATTGTTTTCATAATGACTATGCATGATCTTTGATGAGACTTAGGAGCCTTGAGTGCTTTTTATGCTATATTTTGCAATAAGAGTTCATGAGAATGTTACGTTGTGTTATGTTAGCATGTGAGTTTAACTTGCTTATATGGGGTTTGAAAGGGAAATTATCATGGAAAGTCCAAACTAGATGGATTAAATGACCCAAAAAAGAATATAAAAGTTAAGGATTAGATGGACGATATGTCGCTTAAAAACCATACAAGTCGGTTAGGACCGGATTCCACAATTCGATCAAAGTGGACATTTCGAACAATGATGAGAAATATAAAAATAAAGGTTGCATCTTATAAAGTGGAGTTTGTCTATGGATTTTATGCATTTGACTCTTAGAATCTATTGACATATCAATGTGCATTAATAAAAGCTAGAAAAAGAGACCTTAGGATGCACTAAGTGGGGATTGAAAGAGTGTGTTTGTCTTAGCAAGAGTGCATTGTCAAAACCAACAATGTCAAAGGGTAAATTGCCAAATTTGAGTGTCTACGGGAGGAAGGGTTAAAATAGGGTATGATCCACTTCCAAAAAGAATAATCATGAGGTGAAAACTATGATAAAATCTATATGGTCTTACCCTAGTGGCGGCAGTGCAAGGCAAGTGAGATTTGAAACCCCGTATTTTTTTAGTGTCATACTAATAAAAAGACCACAGGTAAAGCATTCACCAAATAAAATGAGCTTTTTGGGCTCAACGATGGTTTTTAAAATATTAACAAAATTCCTAGCCCAAGTAGAAGATATAATCTTTAACTACTAACGACATGGGTAAAGATGTATACACCCTAAAATATCACATTATGCATTCTAAACCTTCAGAATCATCCTATAATTACTTCATAGTGAATTACGACCATTTTCAACCACTTTCAATGTATTCCACTATTTTACGACATGTTATGACATTTTATGATATCATCTCGAATAAACTTCTATCATTACCACAATTCCTCTAATCATTCTTATCACTCACACACGGTCTCGAATTATTAAATATTCATAGCCCGTTCCTATGATTAATTAATTAATCCTATCACCTTGTTATTCACTCCCTTTCTTATTAGCTAATATTTAATATCAAATAATTAAATAAATCCTACATTATCCATTTACATCTCACCTCTTATCCAATTAATTAATATTACTTCACTAGTCAACATCTCAAGTTAACTAGAGCAAAAGGGTTTAATTAAAATATTAAAATCGAGTAAATATATGTGCAAGAGGACAAACTTATAATAAATCAAACATGCATTTAATTTAACTAGACATTTCACAAAGCATGACATTCCAAAAATAAAGCAAATCAATGCAAAAGCTAAAACTCACGTCACTTTTTTGGGTGAATAAAACAAAAGCTTTGCCACCTTTGTCAAACTTAAGAATAGCTCATCCATGCAAGCTCAAATCAGTGGATTAACTCCTCAAATAGACTGAAACTCAATTAAACAATCCAATATTACTTTAGTTAACTTTATATTAGACAAGCTAATTATACAAATCAAAGACTAATCCTTCATCTATAAATAATCACTCATTCTTCTCCAATTATCATCTTTAGAATCTTTGAAATTTGCATTATCATTATGTTGAATTATCATTCAATTCTACACGCCATTATGTTGTCCAAATGATCACGAATCTACAATCAAATTGGTCATTCAATCACTTTGCTCGTAGTTAATCTACGCCTATTTGAAACACCTTTGGAGCATCCATAAACAAATTTGATCAAGAGATTCGACAAGCTCAGTGCTTCATTCCAAGCTTCAACTAATCTCATCTGAGGTCAGTAAGGAGATATGAAAAAGGAACCGATTTTCTTTTATTTTCTTTGTTTCTTTCATTGTGTAGTTTTTCTTTGTATATATTTATGACACGCCTAGTGGGACATACCCACATCTTTCTCATTTCTTCATTGTTTTTTCGTAAAATGAACCTTGTTTTTGTGATCTTTTAGCTATTTTAGAGTCACCGACCAATTTTCGTGGCTTATCATGAAGTAAATTGAGAGCAGCTTCAAAACTAGTCAATTTGGCTGGGTTTTTTATTTTTTTTGTGCATCTACAAGTTATCAGTACACCCGAAAATCAACACATGATTCTAGATGCACTTAACTTCTCAAGGTCATGCTGAGACAGATCGAAGTATGATAGATGGGATGGGAATGGGATAGGTAAATATGGTATAGAGGGAATAGGTAGGAACAATGTTAATATAAGGATCTCGGGATCAAAGTAAACATAAACGCTCGACTTAGGAACAATGTTAATATAAGGATGCTGGGATCAAGGTAAACATAAACACTCGACTTGCAAGTTGTGAACTTGCTCGTCACAAAGGAAATGAATATCTGCCTAACTCGTATGGGGGTAATGATGTGTTTAAGGATGATTGTTGTTTGTAATTTTGGATTTATATCAATGGAGTCACGAATACCTCGGTCTAGTTGTGGGACTGCGGAAATTACCTGTTTGCCTCTAGATACTCCTCTTCGAGAGAGGATCATACAAGAGTGTGGACGAAGGGCATATTGACAAACTATGGATTTGGGTGTCTTCAGCTCGATCCGCTCGGATAGCAAGGTTGCCCGATATAGTTTAGTTGTAGTCGATTTTCATTAAGAGCATCAAGTTGACTTGGTATTTGTGGAGGTAAAGGGGTAGATCTAAAACTAAATCTTGTAGACCTAGGTCTATATCCCCTTGATATCAATCAATGCCTGATGGGTTAGTGATAGGTTCAAAAGTCCTTCTACGAGGTTCAAAGCACCTAGGATGGTCATGCAGATACCAACTCGTGAGTAAGGTGGGAGGTAATCAAATACTCGGTGACAAAAGGGGCTAGAGACTAAGTTTGGGTAGTCTAGGCTGCTAAGGAAATGGATGTTGTGTTCATTTTAAACTCTAATTTATCTTTAATTCCTAACTTTAAATAAGTAAATCAAATAAATTTGAATTAAATGAAATACAATGAATTCACCTTTTAATTTAATTAAATTGCGTTTACAAGTACTTAAATAAAGTAAATACAACTAGTTAATTCCTTCTTTTTTGGATTTTTAATGGGGATTTTCAAATATAAAACAATTAAACAAACTAAATTCCTAAATTCTTTTTGTATTTTCAAGATTTAATAAAATAAATAAAAATAAACTATTTTATAGACACAAACATAGAGAAGCTAAATTAAAATAAAACTACTACTTCTAATTAAATAAACTAAAATAGAGAATTGTCGGATGTAGCTATTTTTATGTTGCAGAAGATCAGAAAACAAAATCTATGCTAAATAAAGAATGTAATCAAAAGTTATTAATCTGACAAGTAGATTTCTTCTAACCAAACTTCTTCCTCATGTTCTTGGGAGAGAAAATAAAAGCTTCTCAAAATCACTTTCTTCTTTACCCTAAGCTTTCCTCGACAAAGTGGAATTGAATTAGACAGATTATAACAATGAAGAAGTAAAAGAAGATTATTGGCACAATATCTTCCTCCAACGTTTTTCTCGTGCATATCCACAAGGATAAACATGGAAGAGGATATCAATGGAATATTTATGCAAACAATACACAAACAAGAATTCTACCAAATTAAAACAGTGGATTTCTTATATTTTAGCAAATACAATTAAACAAATCTTAAAGAAATTCAAATACACCCCAACTTGGTTATCAAAACTATGATAGAAATCCAAATATGGTGTTGTATTTGTTATCTCCTCAGCTTTATTTCCTTTTCCATAAATGATATCCAGATGATCCTGGGATGTGCAAAGTGTTGGCTAGTAGTAGAAAAGTGCAAACTATTGATCGTGGGTCAATTGGTTGCAAGAAAGTGACTAAAAACATATGGCAGAAGGAACAAAGAAAAGAACTGGTTATCTGTGTAATTCCTCTCAAAATTTTAGTAGCATAAATTTACATCCAAAATGTGAAAACTCCAACCCATCATTTGGGTGAAATATTGGCTTTTATAAAAATGGGGAAGAATGAGTCTAATAACACATGTCCATCAAGAAGTGACAACACATCAACATAAGGGGCAATCAACATTCTAAACATAGTAAACCAAGAAGATAATTCCAATACAAATCCAATGAGCCTAAAATTAGGTGAAATGGTTGAGAAATGAGTGAGAAAATAACTCTTGAAGTATAAACATGTGTTGAAAAACATGTGTTTTAACTCTCAAATTTAATGTGACATGATCATAGGTATAGATTGACCGATGGTTACACAACTGTCACCATCTAGACCGGTGGTTGTGTAACTACCATGACGGTTATGCAACCAATGCTAACAAAGAAGCAAAAAGGGGAGAAGATGAAATTTGGAAAAGGAATAACTTACGATTTGAAAATGAGGATAAAACATGTCATGACAAGCATGCAACAAGAAGGGGAAGGATATGAATTTCATTATTACTCTAGAGAAGATTTTATTCATCATTAGAGACTTGTCACGTTCTTCCATCTAGCACCATGTAATTTTTGGGTGCGTACATATTTCCCCCTCGGAAGAATGTTTTAACCATGAACGGATAAAATGTAATTTTTGAGTATGGTGCTCATAAGTGGGAGGGTTAGAAATTTACCTTGCTTGACCACACGTCATTTCGATGTCGAGTAATTTTTGAGTATGGTGCTCCTAAGTGGGAGGGTTAGAAATTTACCTTGCTTGACCACACGTCATTTCGATGTCAGTTGAGCCTTCCCGCTACCTACAAAAGAGAAATGGGAATCAAGTGTAGTAATATAATAATCTTGAAAAAATATTTTAAAATGAAAAGATAAAATTACTTACCATATGTGCAAGGATAAGAAATCTACACTCCGCCCCACGCACGCCAACCTTGCATAGAGTCACTCGAATAACATTAGAATATATATATATATATATATATTTAAAAATGATCTAAAAAGGCATATATATATATATATATATATATATATATATATATATATATATATTTTTAGATCATTTTTAGAAATCATTTGTGCCTAACAAGTTTTCTAAATTTAGAGCTTTGGATTTCCAGTGACCGCTTTACTTGTGAATACAATCAAAACAAAGAGAATTTGATCACGATGGAAGCAAACCCAACGACAATAAGCAGAGGGTCCGTAACATGTGAGTTACAAGTGTTTATTTATTTTTGCCCCAAATCATTATTTTTGTTTGAAACTAGCTCTAGGAGGGGAAATTTTGAGAAAAATTATAGTTAAAATGTTTGTATGGGGGAACCTTGTAGGTATTGTAGTTTATTTGAGGTATTTTGGTTTTTTTTACATTTTTTGAGTTTTTAGATATGAGGGCACAACCTCGCTTTTGGGTGACACGAACACCGCAACGGTTGCACATTCATTGCGGCGAGCTTACCATTATACTTGTGTAGAGTGGCGATTGTGCAATCGTTGCAGCGATTACACAACCGCCACTCGCTAAGAGCGGCGGTTGTGTAACCATCACGAGATTTTGCAATGTAGAGGCCAAGTATGAAAGTTTAATTGTTCTTCCGAGTATTTGTCTATCTTTGCGCGAGCTTATCATATACTTTTGGACTCCAATACACCCCTTTTTCTATTTTTGGAAGCAAGGGGTCCACCTTAGATGGAGTAGAGCTAGGGAGAACGATTGACTTGCTAAAGTACTACTCTTATTGACACGGCTGAGATGGCCCCGCTACAGAGGGTAGAGATATGGAGATTAATAAGAACTCAACCAGGTTGCCCCGAAGTGAGTTGCATTCTTTGCAACTTCTTGACATATTGGGACACATATTAGAACACTTTTGATTTCTTGGTGTTCATGGAGAGTGGACCATCACATTAGAGGATGTGTACATGATACTTGTTCCTATTATAGGCTAGAAGTTGGTGCTAAAGAGTGCCAACTCATCGACGAGGCCCGCATATGGAAAAATTATTTGGGTTATGCATAGGGACTTGATACAAGTGTTAAAAAGGGTATCATATTGGTTACTATTTGAGGGTGCCCCTATTCCCACTCTGTGCAAGGCCATCATTAGCATTTTGGCCTCACGTTTGATACGGGATAAGGGTGGTGACAGGTTCCTATTTTGTTGGGCTCCCATTGTAGAGAGCATTAATCATCATGAGAGGAGGTTTGCTTGGGGGTGGACATGTTATGGACCATCTACCATGGCTTGTATAAGATTTTTTTAGATGTGGGGCCACTTCACTCAATCACCCCATATTAGTTATGTCATGGGTATATGAGAGAGTAGTCCCCTACTAGAGGGGTATTGGGATAACAAATTCCAAAGAGATCCGAGTAGCAAAATGGGTTGATATGGTCTCTCTTAGGGCTACGCCAAATATATTATCGACACTAACGACTACGATATGGTGGCTCAGCCATATCAAGGGATGATGTGATAGTGGGGTTAGGAGATCGTTTCATTAGTTTCCTGCACATCCACTACTCAATTAATTGAACGTGTTGGTTGTGTTGAGATTCATCCATTTATATGGGTACCCCAACAATTTGGGTTACCCTATTTAGATTCCCTTCCCATAGTTGGCATTGTATTCAAAGGTGTTAGAGAAGCTAGAGACGCTGTTGCATGGGCCAACTTAGATGGACAATTATAGTTCACGGGGTTGCGATTGGGACACCTAGAGTCTGCACTGCATCCAACCGTCATAGGTGTGGTTAGATTGTAATAGGTCCGACATATTGGAGAGGCTCTAGTAGGGAGTGAGGTTAAGGTGGAGATAAGATTTGGTTTAGGTGAGGAGATAGATCCGATTGGGTGGGTGGTAGAGAGGATTCAACAGGTTGTGAGAGCCAAGGAGGAGGCAAAGGAGGAGTCTGTTCACTCGAGGAGATGGAGGAGGAGGAGGGGCCTATAGAGGCCATGGGGCTAGTGGTGGATCTGACTTGGGTCCTTGGAGATCTTAGTGAGTATTTGCACTTCTCCTTTCCTAATAATTTATAGATTAAGTGTTAATAGTTATTGTTTCTCTTTTTTTTTTTTACTTTTACTAGTTCACCATTACAAACTTGTCTTTTGCAGCCATTGTTGATGGATGGTGGGATCTTATTAGGTTGATTTAACTTAGATTTGTTTATGATAACTACTAACATATCTCGGAGACTTTGCTAAGAGAAATAGCAGCCCCAACACAATTTGGCTGCCACACCGATGTCTTCGCACCATCCTACGCGCAAAGAGAGAGATTTCTTGGTTGAAAAATGAGATTTAAGTACCGATGGATAGAGAGAATCAATGGTGATCCTCTTGTAGTGGGCTTACTACCACCGGAAACTCTCATGGACATTTTCACCATTCGATGCATGGAGGTTCCCATGCCGGACCTAGCCCATCTCATCATAGGAGCCGTGGTATGAGCACTTACTCTATTGCTTCGTAGGGATCTCATGGAGAGGGATAGGCCGAGGGCCTTTTTTGCTTTGGTCCTATTTTTATGTATATATTGATTTTTTTGGATTTTTGGCTCATGATTGAGCATTTTTAGCACACTTTCCCTATAGTGTGATGGCATTGTACTATACATTGACACACTAATACACACACACACACACACGTATCTTTTGGCTCGACACTCCTTTGCAAAAATTGTCTATGTACGCTTTACTTCATTTGTGCACTCTTGTATGTTTATGAATGTTTGATGTTTTTGTTGTTTTGAATGAATACTACTAATGATAGTATAGTATGGTAAACAAAATGATGCATAAATAACACACATGGTTTAAATCTTATTTTGAATGCTTCATTTCTCAAACAAATCTTAACATTTCATTTCATTGGCAACATATATTATAGATGATATGATGATGAGACCTTCTCACTCCATTCATGACCCCACACAACTAGTAAGATGTGAGGATCATCACCAAGAGCCACGAAGGACGTGAGAAGTATTGGTAAATTACACATAACATGAAGATGAACAACAAGAGACACAAGCTTTAACTAGAAACTTCGGGGAAACTTACAACCTAACTCCAATCAAGATTAACTGACCAGACCTGAAATGGTTTGCACTTGTGAACCTCGACTAGACTTAGATCAAATGATGGCCTACTGATTAGCATAATCTGGTTTGGGAATGATTGTCTCTCCTTAACATGACCATATAAATCATTTTCTTGGGGATTTCATACGTTCAAGCACTTTCTTTTCCTTTATTTCTTTAAGGCTTTATTTTTACATAATTTTTTTAGAGACCCCCTACACTTTTCCCCATGCTACTAGTAAGAAGCATGGGCTCATTACCAAGGAAAAATATGGGCAAGTAAGGGCATCTTCCTCCTTTCCCAACCTCATGCTACTAGTAAGAAGCATGGGCTCACCACTAAAGACTGGGAGGGACAAAAAATGTGATTATCTCGTAACATGTATGTATATATATATTTGTTTTACTTTGCCTTATATTGCATTGTGCTTGTTGGGAGGGAACGTTTTCCCCTTGATCTCAACCCCATGTAATTAGTAATATGTGAGGGCTCATCACCGAAGACTAAGATGGGTGGACAAAATTTTGGGTGATATGCTTAGAATGTTTTGTTATGGAGATAGCTTTTTAGGGAGAGATTTTTCTATCATGAAGCTTGCAAACAAGGTTACAAATGAAAACATCTGAATTGGGAGAAACCATGAAGAAGTAAAGTATGCAAGACCCTACGGATTTAAAATTAAAACTTGTCTCATGTTTAATGATAATGATCATGATTAGATGGTTAGAAATATGGATGAGATAGAGAAATATATGATTAAGATTTTTTCAATTTATGATAAGTTAGAAAATTGTCCAAGAAGAGAACAAATCCATAATATGATTTCGTACCAACTAATAATGTAAACAATATACAAAATGGAAACATAATGAAGACAATGTGGAAATGTAATTTCTATATGTAAAAATGCTTAAGGTGAAGCAATTTGACATATTCATTAAACTCCTCACCCTCAAGAGTGCACAAATGGTAAGTGTAATTGTTAAATTCTTCAGTCATTTGGTAGGGGCCTAACCATTTCAGCCTAAATTTCATACATTTTCCAACTTTCTTATCTATCCAAAAGTCAAGTATCAACACAAGGTCACCTACCCGAATCGACATTCACAAACCTTATATTATTATTGATGAGACATCTTATCTACATAAACCTAATGATGTTGTTCGGCCCTAAGCCTTTTCCCATTTAGGTTCTCTAAATCATTTAAGCATGCATTTTGGTACTCATCTTGGTGGATAATGCATTGCAAAGACACGCAAAGACTCATTAATTCTACTTCTACCGGCAAAACCACTTCCGCACCAAACACCAAGGAAAAGGATTTTCCCAGTCGGCATACGAACCGAATTCCTATATGCCCATAAGGCTATAAATAATTTTAAGTGTCAATATCTTTTATTTTCTTTGATCATTTTAAGGAGAATAAACTTCAAGGTCTTGTTTGTAGCCTTTGCCTATTCATTGGCTTGAGGGCGGTACAAAGAGGTCGTATGATGGGATATTTTGAATTTTGCACATAATTCACACACCTCATCATTCTTAAAGGGAGAGCCATTATCCAAAATAATGACTTGTGGAATGCCATACCTATATATGATTTGATTTAAGATGAATTTGGCTATGATGGAACCAGGGAAAGTGGTTAAAGGCATGTCCTCAACCCACTTTGTGAAATAATCTATAGCCATAATTATGAAGTTGTGGTCGTCTGTGGATACAGAGATGTTTTCCTTATCGATCCAAATCCCAAGTGGAGAATGGTTGTGGTGTAACTATAGGCTATAAATTTTGGGCTGGGATGTGTATGGTGTGTAAGAATTCTTGAAATTTTGGCATTTCCACACATACTCCATAATATCATGCTCCAGTGTGGGCCAAAAGTAACCCATTCGATGCATTTTTTGAGCAATTGAATTCCTCTCGAAGTGACCACCACGCTTTCCACTATGGGCTTTGAAGAGGATTTTCTCTGCTTCTTCTTCATCAACAAATCTAAACAATAGGCCGTCAAAGGATTTCTGATGTAAGACTTACTCTATAATCACATATTTGGTGGTTATGAGGAAAAGTCGTAGTATTTGTTGAGAGTTATCTCCTTCCGGGTATGTCTCGATCTATAATATGATTTATTATATCCAAATACCATGGACATGAAGCGATTGCAGGTTTATCTATATGATAGATGCATTCATCAGTGGCAATTGAAATCAACTAGCTCGTTAGAGTCTATAGGGTTGTCACCAGCTACCAACAATAATTTGTCCCTTAACAGACTTTTGGTTGATATAGGTAAGTTCAAGCTCATTCATCAATGTTGTATACACCTAAAATATGCTTACACTTAGCATTTCCTCCAATTCAACCAATTAACGACACTTCGTTAATCAACCCTTCTCCACTCCATTCTCGGATGCCCATTTACGACACCTTCTTGGTTGTATTCTTCTTATATTCAACTCATTTGGCTAATAAACCCCCTTTTATTAGCTAAACCATCTTCCTATTCCCCTCTAGATCACTTTTATTGGCTTCCTAGGCTATCTATCAGTCACAAATGATTAACCGACCCCTCCCAACTCTCAATGAGTCTCTAATCACTTGTTAATCAAGTTTAACTAGCCTAATCCTAGCTTAACTAGCCTAAAGCATGTTTATCAACTCCTAATCATAAAGTGCTTTTTGACTCTCCTTTAGTCCCACATGCACAAGAATTCCAAATCTTCCCAAACCAAAAACTATAAATAGAAGGCTAAGCCTTCCCATTCAACCTTACACCTTCACACTTAGGATATCTTATTAACACTAAGAACACCTAGCTTTGGGATTCCATTTGTATTAGCTTTAAGCTAATTAGACATTTGATCTTAAGCTTACCCCTCCATTGATCTTGAGCTAATAGCCTCCATTTGCATCCATAATCCAAGTTTAAGTAATATGGAGAGAACCATTGGCCTTGAAGCCATTAATGGTGAGACTCCATTCTTGAAAGCTTGAGAACCATAAACAACTAATCACCCCTTTGATTGCTAAGTTGATCTTTTTAGGTTCAATGTTTAATTAGTGATCTAAAGAGTAGAGAGTAGCATATATCATGTTAGTTTAGAGTTAATCTAAGTTCATACAATGATAGAAGTGCTCTTGTTTAGCTCTTATCATGATGGTTTAGTGTAGATTAGGTTCATGCTTTGAGGTTATATGTTTTAGCTTCATTTCCATAGCATATCTAATTTATTCATGAACACAAATGTGATGGACCTACTAGCCTTCTTGACAAGGCCACTTAACTTAAGAATGTCCACAACTAGTCATATTTGACAATAACTCTCGTTTCTTGATTAAGCATATAATTCGTCAACCTTTTAGTCAGTTGCGAGATAATAGCTAGACATTCCTTTTCTACTTATGAGTAACGAGTTTCATAATCTATGAGTATGCGGCTAATAAAATAGATGGCATGCTCACAATCGTCGCCATCCTCATGTCTAACGTGTACGCGATTGAGACGTCAGTAGCTCTAGCTCGTATAAAATTAAAGGACGATCAAACTTGGGTGGTGTAGACACAAAATCACGCACATACTACTATTATTATACCATCAAGTATGTTGTGATATAAATGGAACTTGCGTAAGAAAAGTACTCACCGATGACCCATCCTATATTCCATTTGTTTGTCTTGTTGGTCTTTACTGCTGATTGTCTTGCACACTTGTCACTCATACACACAATTCTGATCACGTCTCAGGGATCCCTATTTTATAGTTATCACTCATTTCTCATCGCTTGTCTCTAGAAAGTACCACCCAGGGATGGATAGTAGCATCAAACACTCCTGTCCATCATGGGTGCCCTTGTCCTCTTTATGTTTGATCTTATTTTTGACATTTGAGGTCAATATTTTTGGTTTTTCCTCTCATCTCCCGAGGTACTAGTCTACATGTTGGGTCATTAGTGTTGAAATTCGAACAAAATATCCCTATATAAACACAAAATACATACCATTAGATGGGCAAACTATTCTTATCAAGGGCTAGCTATCTACATAGAGTAAGGGACTGCATTTGGACTATTACTCTACATACACACTACATAGAAAGGGGAGTTCATTCGATTTCATCCACATATTTTCATTTTTATCTAGTTATTTCTCGTTATCTTGGCATCATTGGTGCAAGGGAGACTTATGAGCACTATTTTACACACAAACACAGAACTACATTGGGTCTGAGATGTAGTGCAATGCTCAATTGTAAGTCCACCATTGTGGCGGCTGAGGATAGTCTAACCCCTCATTTTACATCTTTATTTTTTAGGATTTGATGTCTATTTGAGGGTTTTGCAGTGCTTTCTTCTTTGTAGGTTTTTAGATACCACGGTGATCCAAGTGCGACATACATGCGACAAAAGGTGAACAAGTGTAAAACCTAAGCGGCATATATTGAAACTAGGTTCGACCTTTTCAGAGACTGAGACCGAGAACCCAGAAACAAGACCAAGGATCCATGGCCCCCATCCCTCTCCAAGTGCCCAAGTCCAGCCAATTCTACCTCTCGCTTTGCATTTTTGTGGTTTGTTGCGATGTTATGTATTTTTGTTTCATTGTATTGCTTAGTCTGAGTCACTGCAAGGTAAGTAAGATGAAGGGTAGTACCTTATCCTTCTTTTTTTTGTTTTATTAATAAAATCAAATAAATTTTTTAGCATTCAATATTTTATTGCATATCATTTATATCATAGTTGTACATTTAGATTTAAATAAAATATTCAGATTTTATTGAATCATTTTGGTGAACCCATAGATTAGAACTATTTTCCCTAGGATCCACTACAAAACCCTAATGGCTAAGGATAGCTCTTCACCTTCTCGACTAGTCATGCCTCATGTGAGTGTCAATCCTATCTATGATGAGGCAACCATGGTTGATTTTTCTGCCCTATATCGTGATGTTACTCTTTCGGATGATACTCAACAACAACTCTTAGCTAATGAATTCCATGTACCTACTAGCTTTGATAATTCTACTATTGGCATTGTTTCTGATCCAATGAGCTTTACTCGTTGCACACCTTGTTATATAGTTAGTTGTACCCCTCCTTTTGGAATTTCTAATGAAAACTTGGATGATGATATTATTAATTTCATGCTTGGTCTTGATAATAATAAACATGTGCTTGATGATTCTCATACTAGTCACGATGATACTCTAGCTACATCTCATGCCTCTCCTATTTCTGAAAATGCTAGTGCTCCTACTACTTCATTCTATGTCGATGATACGCTTAATGATATCCTTCTATCTGAATCTTTTTGATTTCGATGACACACTTGATAGTCATGATTCCACTTCTTTGCATACTGTTGAGTGTGAGTCTCTGTTCCACTATCATCTTCTTATGAGGTTGTATCTAATAACATGCATGGGTCATCTCCTTCTATTAGTTCATCTCTTCCTATCACTTCATCTCCTTCTATTGATTTGTCTCCTCCTACCACTCCATCTCCTTCTATTAGTACATCTTCACCCACCATCTCACCTTCATCACCTATGGATGTTTCCAATATTATTCCTACTACTTATGCGGATGTTCCTTGTCTTTCAATATTTATCACTTCTTCAGCACCAATATCTAGTGTGCCCTAAGTATTTGAATCTCTTATGTCTCCTCTTGATATCCCTATGATTACTCATAATGGTAAATTACAACCGCTTAGCTTACATTATTGCCATCTTCTCGCTATTCCTTCACATGATATCTTGTCCCTTATGCATGTTTTTATTCACTTACAATCTCAAGTTTAATCTCTCACATTAGAAAGCAAGGCCTATTACACTTCCATTGATAATAATTCATTGCACAACAATCCTATTCCCAAAAATTATTTACAACTCAACATTTCCTAAGGATTTTGTTATGCCTACATTTTCTAGATTCATATTCCAATGATAAATTATTACTTAAAGCCTTTCACCATTGTCTCACATATGACACTCTCCAATGGTACACACATCTACCCTTTGCTCTATCAGTACCTATTGTGAGATGATAGAAGTTTTTCTTCTTTGATTCATAGTCAACAAAGACCCTCGAGTCACATATGATCATCTACCTAGCTTACATTAGGGAAAAACCAGAGCCTATCATTGATTACATTTTACGATTCAATGCTTGCATGCACCAACTACTCTTCCATCCTATTGACTTAGAGAAGTAGTTTATCTTCTGTCATGGTTTGTTTCCTCCCTCAAAAGCAATATGACACATATGAATCATTCACCCTTTTATGCTATAGGGTCATTGATTTAGAACATGATCTCATTGCTACACATGTTATAGATCATCCTCCTATTGCTATTATTACTACATTTCCTAGTTCTTCTCCACTCCCATCTGTTAAGTGTCCTACACAGTATCCATCTCCTCCACCTCGAAAACAAGTTCAGCCTACTCCATTACCCACACATCCTCCATCTCCTACTCAAAGATCGCTACACCTCAAACTTCTACACCTTTGAGATGACCATTACATTTGTTGCATCACGCTAGACCATGTGATGTGTTGTGTGCCTTACTTGACAAGCGTTTAATCCACTTACCTTCTAATCAACACCATCCACCACATTATTTGCAATGCCAACGTGATAGACCTTACTTTGTAACTATCACCTTATTAATGGCCATAGGGACAATGACTTATGCCCTCCATGATTTATTGTAATAATTAGAAGATAATGGCATCATTTCCTTTGGCTCTCACTCATGTGAGCGATCTATATCTCCACTCCCTTGTAGGCGTGTTGTTACTTTGGTTGAGTTATCTCCTTCAACTAGTTCTAAGGTCATTTTCCATCCATCGCCACATGTCATTACTCATGCATGCTCTCCACCTCAAACATCCATCTCCACACCATCTAATCTACCACATCATGCTACCACTACACATTGGCTTCCTCAGGCCTCTATATTTTTGCTTCCCACCACCACTTTGCCCATCATTGACATCACTCCACATGACATTCGATTCAGCTCATACACTCATGCTAATTGCATTCCACATGCTTCCACCACTTCACGTCATTGTCCACTCAAAATTCCCTGCTCTGATGAAAGTAAAAATTTCAAAATTTTGAGTTTAAGTGTTTTCTCTAATGTACCGAAGTCGTGAAATTGAGAAAAGTCTGCAGTTTTGGGTCATTTTGTATGTATTTCGGGCCTGTCGGACATTTTTGTCCCGCGTGTCCCAAGTTCCGAAGTGCGGTCATTCCCAATCGGCCGAAATCCCCGAAGTTGTTCCATTTTCGGGCCCGTCGGAGCTTTTCGTCCCAACTGTCCCAAGTTCAAAATTGCGCTCTGTTCCCCGATCGGCCGAAATCCCCGAACCGCGTACTTCGCTCTTTCATGTTCCAAGTGTCCCAAACTTTTCATGCGAGTTGTTCTATTTTCGCCCGAACCGCGTACTTCGAACTTTTTGTCCCAAATGTCCCAAGTCAAAAAGTGCAAGTTGTTCCATTTTCGGCCGAAACACCCGAACCGTGTACTTCGCTCTTTTATGTCCCAAATGTCCCAAGTTCAAACGGGCCTTTTGTTCCATTTTCGGCGAAACACCCGAACCGCGTACTTTCGCGCGTTTTCGTCCCAAATGTCCCAAAATGCATTTGTGCGTCTTCTCCTTGTTTCGCCCGAATCGGCCGAGCCGCGTGTTTCGCGCATTCACGTCTCACATGTCCCAAGCGAACCAAATGCCATTCATACTTAGTTTTTCCCGCTCTACCCGAATATCTTTTTTTCAAACTGATAGATATGAATGTAATGCGCATTGATCACCCTTCTCTCTCCTCAACGGCTATATAACGAGCAAGCCACCTTTGCAATTCTTACATTGTTTCCATGCTACCCTTGCTCGAACCCTTGCAACCTAATTCCCTGCGCATGTATCCCTTTTCTCTGTAATTCCTCCCCGAATTTAGGTTGCGGCTCTGATACTATCAATATGAAGATCGAAGTCCTGGAGGAGGCTTTGGGAGAACTAAAGAACAGTTGGCAGAAGGGCGAAGCTTTCAAGACACTGGTTGTCTCAGCTTTCAAGGATATTCACTGTCATCTTCAGGATGAAAATTCTGGTGTTTCCCTTTCCTTGCAAGAAATCAAAGCTCAATTCAGAGCTTATGTCAAAGATAATCTATTCAAGGAAAGCTCAATCTCCAAAGAGAAAATGAAGGAAATCTGCTCTCTTCAATCTGCCGTTGGAGAAGCAAACAAAGATTATCATACTCATGTCGAGTTTGATAAAGAGATGGAGAAATGTCTTGGATTTTGGACGCAGTCTACGGCCAACACGTCAGTCCCTCGTGGCAGAGACATAGCTGAGGCGTTAGAGAAATTCAGGCAGCGGATTCTGAAGTCGGTGGGTCCCTCTCAGTGACTGGCCACCTGTCTTCTTCTCCTTGTTCTTTTCTCTTCTTCCCTTTCTTTTTCCGTTTTCTTTGTAAGAAGTTAAGGTATTGCGATTGGCGGTCCTTAACTGTTCTTGGTTAAAGAAGCGGTTACGAAGAGTAACTGATTTGTAAGCTATATAATGGCCTTTCCACGCCATTCTAAAGAAAGGAGGAAGAACTTGGCTTATTTTCCGAAAAGTGTAAATAGATTATAAAGAAATCAATACAGAAGGACTTTCCATTCTTTGTCTATCTGATCTCTGTTATTCCTAAGCTTTCATTTATTTTCTTTGTGAAGATCATTTGTCTCAAGTTTGTTAGTCTCACCAATTGCATACTTTTCAACTTTGCAAGCCTGGTGATCTTGTATAACCAAGAAGGAACTTTGTGTCCTTGATTAATGAATCTGTGTTATGTTAAGAAACTTTGTGTTCTAGCAGATGTTATTTACAGAACTTTGTGTCTCTGAATTCCATCTTATTTATCCAATACAAATGATCTTGTTTCAATTCACTGTGACTTTCGCATACATAAAGAATTACTCTGATATCTATAATTCTGCATGTTGCCTTTTTGCTCTTTCCCGTACTCTCATTTCCTCAGTCCTTTTGTAATTGATGATCTTCATAGAAAACACTTTCGTGATATCCAAGTTTAACCAACAAATCATGTCTTGTACATTTGTAAATAAGTTCATTTCGATTAAGGAACCTCTCCCATTAAAGAGGAGGGACTTCTTGTCCCCCGATCATTGCTCTTCGTAAAGTCCTATCGACGACCAACAACGTCGACTTGGTATTTTGTAGGTGATTTCTATCACCTTACCCCCAATGATGCACTCGTGTTCTTACAGTTCTTACATGACTGTTGAGGGATCTATTATAATAAGAACCTCTCTTAACACACTTTCTTGATTCATCTAGTACACATTATCGACTCATTTCTGATGACACACTCTTGCTTTATGGTTCATTCTTGACTCACCGAGAGGGTCTTCTCTAAATAAACCTCATCATCTATACACTTGAGGGCACCACCATTCTACCCCCATCCTCATCATACTAACTTGTGCTTCACTACACTATTATGACCATCTCATACTTTTACACATTATTCATTTTTACTTTATCATTCATCACAATATTACTCATACATATTATACACTTTTTCGCAATCACATTACATACATCATCTATCATCATATACACTACATCATCATTTATCTATCTATAATCACATTATTCCACATCAACATTTACCCATTGCAAATCAATTCAGAAAATGCAAACAATATTCAACACATAACGCACAACAAAAATAATCATTGAATCATACATCATCATCACATCAAACACTAGTAACACATCAATTACAACAATCATACACCAAGTCCATATATATATATATATATATATATATATATCACATTTACAATCATGATTACAAAACATCTCATCATTGGGAGGCAACTCCCCTACATCGATACATAAAAATATATCAAATCTCGTAATCACTATCACTATCTACAAGTGCAAGAGCTCTATAACTAGAAGCCTTGTCATTGACCGTAAGCCGATCGGCCCCGTATTGTTCTATCTATCTCCGTAATAGGGTATTGTTCGTCGAATACTATGTGAAGCAATTGTGTAACTAAAAAAAAGAGTAAATACATCATGTGCTAGAGAACCACCACTCGCCGCCTCTCTAGCCCATTGTGTCTCCTCTCAAGCTTCATCTCTCTCACTCAACAACATTGTACATGTCATTGCTACTATTGCCACTAGCTCGAATAAATGAGCATGATCACCTGCAATATCATGTACACAATCTAACATGCCTTCACCCACGAGAATATCGGTGGGCACATTCCTCATCAATATGCGGAGGGATGTGTCCACAATCAATGACCAATATGCATCCCCTAAAACCATAAGAACAACATATTAGAAAACAATGACCATTACACAACCAAGCAATAAGTCATACAACATAACTATATAAATACTCACGCTCTGTTATTGCCATTGCTACACCAGTCGAGGGTAGGTGCTTGCCCTCTACTCCTCCTCCGAGTGGTAATCTCGCCGCATCCACTAAAACCAGAACAAAAATACCCATCGATGTGAGTCCCACCATGCATGGTATACCTTTGTACACTCCGCATCGTCGGCATCTATCAACATCTATCGAATTTATCGCAATATCTACCTCGTCCTGGCCTAGAGGTAGTAGTTTCCCTACTATGGGCCATGGTCTTGCTCTAACCCTCCTTGGTGCCCTAATATATCTAACCCATACATATGGCTCTGGGGGCACGTCCTAGGCCATGGAAAACTATTGTGAAACCTTCTCAACTTGAAATAACTCATTCACCCTTGAAACCGATACTCTAACCACATAGTATGACGTACACATCGTAGCTCTACTACATCCTCTGGCCATCCTCCATAGTCTCGATATGGCCTCCATATAATGGCCTTTAGCCCCATGCAATCTAACATAACTCTATAGGTATTTATGTCCATCTTCCTGCCTCGTACACCAACCCACCTACCTGTAAATATATCTGGTCTAGCCCACTCTCCTCGTGTCCCACCAACTAGCCTTAATACTGCAATATGCTCGTAGGCCCATACATGCAACAATGTCGTAGCTCCAATGCCACCCCCATACTCTTCTTGTGTAAATTTTTTTAGATCCCCATATAGGTGGGCCAACACACATCGTGCCCAAGCATACCTAGTGCTCTCCCCCTCTACCTGATGGTAGATATCATACATCTTATAAAATATGCCTACACCACCACCCTCCACTACAATCGAAGATGCTATCACATGGAAATAAAATTATGCAATCATAGAACCCCTGATCTCATAATATCATCTAGGCTAATATGGGCATCGATAGGAAATTGAGTCCTCATAAAATACCGTTGATGCTCTCATTTGTCTCTACATATCATCCACTACCATAACATGTACCCTCTCGCCCATAATAGGTAATCATAGTATGTGATACACATCCTCTAATGTGACTGTCATCTCCCCTGTTGGTAGCCAAAATGTGCAAGTATCTGCACATCACCTCTCTCATAACACTATAAACATAGGCATATTATGTGGCACATCCCCATCCTCACCGTGTCGTGGTCGACACGGCTGCAGAACATCCCACTCACCGTCTCGACAATCCCAATCCAAGAAAAGTACTTAAATGGTGACCACCATGAAATCTCTCGAATGGATATCCCTCTGTGCACCACAAAACAAAAATAAACACATCATTATCACATCATATATATACAAACATACTCATCTATAACATCAAAACACATCAACTATCATAGTTATGTCGGGCTTAGACTCAACTCACACTCTCTAGACACGGGTGCCTGAATAAGGACTGGGGTGCCCAAGAGCAGGACACCAGTGCCCATGTCTAGGTGCTCCTATCCCGAAGGTCATTAGCACTTTCAACGCTCTTATCCAGGTCCAAAACACCGAGAAATTCAAAAACAAAAATATGTCACCATTGTGACAGTTGAGAACGATTTGACCCCTCATTTTGCATCTTTATTTTTAGGATTTGATGTCTTTTTTAGGGTTTTACAGGAGGATACTTGTGTGCATATTTATAGGTACCTCGGTGATCCAAGTGTGACACAAAGGCAAATGAAATTGAACAAGTGTGAAGCCCTAGTGACACTTTTGGAACCATGTTTTGACCATTTCTGCAGACTCCTGTGCCCATACGGAGGTCTTGAGCGCCGCGGCGCCTATCCTTGCCTAGGTGCCCGTTTCTAGGCACAATGAGCATCCCTGCATTTTTCTGAGCCTGATTACGATGGTCTATGCTCATGTTCCATCACATTTTCCAGTTCAGACTCACTTCGGGATAAGCAAAATTGAGATAAGTGCCTTATCCCCCTCATTTCCTTTCATAGTTAAAATTAATAAATTGTTTAGCATTTATATTTCATTGTTTATCAGTTATAGCATATATTTGCATTCATATTTTAATAAAATATATAGATTTTATTAAATCACTCTCAACGTATTCCTAGTAGAGGAACAATTGGTTTCCCCATATACTAGTTTTTGTAGGAAAGAGAAAGTAATAATATTTCCTGCACTCCATCATCAATCATAACCCTTTTGACATAGTTATTGTAAACCCACACTTGTAGGTATAATTTGGGATCACCTCTTTGTGCCGGTTCGAATCCGAAGGCATTTTACTTATATCAAACATGAATCTTGTGTCCCTTTCATTTTTCCATGGAGGATAAACATCAAAATATATATGGTTGATTTGAGCCTCTGGAGGAGGTGTGACATGAACTAGGTGGTCGAGGCCCAATGCTTCCAACAAAGCAGAATGATGTGCCAAAGATTTCTTCAAAAAATATAGAAAGGAAATGTTGGAGAAGGTCTTATTAAGATATGTGATTAGATCATATGCCCTTATAGGTTTAGGAACTATTGGCAAGTCATCTTGTACTAAAGGATAAATGGGAAGAGGGTGCAATGTATATTCTCGAGTACGAGTAGTCACATTAACCTCTCGAATTTGTTTCTAATTCAACCAATCCTACAATATTTGTTTTATTTCTTTAGTCAAGGTTGGGAGCAACTTAAGGGTCATCAAAAGTATAAGCCTCATGGTCATGAGTTGCCACAAGAATCCCTTTGTTAATGTTTTGAGGGTTAGGTTTCTCATTTTCAGGATGCTTGGGAAAAGGATCCTAATAGATTCCTAAGTTTACGTTTTGGGGTACAACAAGGCCCGTATGAGTAGAGGTACTCTAGGGCTTGCTAAAAACATATCAATGCAGATTTACCATTGGTCCTCTAGAGTCTTTGGATAAACTTGTTATAGTACCTACATGACCGAGCATCATGACCACTAACCCTATGAAATATGCAATAAAATTTGGTATCATAATCCTCGATATTTTGTTTTGACCACATTGTTGACCATAAATCCAGTTATTTTTTTGTAATTGGTTGATGTAGTTATAGTTTGTAGTCCCTTGGTTAGGGTTATGATATTGGTTTTGGCATTGGGATTGAATTTTTGAGGAGGGGGCAATTGAAATCAACCACATTAATAGATTAGGCGGGGTTGTTATTTCTTTCATTGCACATGTTCCCATTATTTTGTTTCTCGTTGTTGGTGTTTATAACATTAGGCTTTTTGGGTTGATAAGTTACACCATCTGTGGTGGCACTACATTTTGGTTCAGGACCTTAGGTCCTTGGTTATTTCTCAAATTATTCTAGAATGGGAGGTCTTCTTTTTGATGTTAATAGTTGTTTGGTCAATGAAGAGTGTGCCCCATAATACTTCCTCGTAACTACGTAGGGGGAACTTATGCACTTCCTCCTTGGTCTCTCTATTGAGTGGATGGAGAAAGAGGTCACAGAGTTATGTCCGATCCATATTTTGTGTGCTTGTGGAAGAATAGAGGACCTGATGCCAACATAATCATTTTGTTCTTGCCTAATGTGCAAAAAAATCCATGATTCTTGTTCATGTAAAAGGCTTTAATGAATTCAGACACAAGTTATTTAAAGGAATGTATTGATGCTTAGAGGATTCAGTAATACCAATCTAGACAAATTCCTTCAAGATTTTTGGGAAATATCTTAGCCACCACTACATCTCACGGGAGTAATTCTTTAATTACAGTGGCACATGCCTGGATGTGGGTGGTAGGGTCTCCTTCCCCTTTTAACTTAGGAAGGTCTGGTAATGGCCGTGGAAGCATGACACCTCGTATTGTGAAATCAAGAGGTTCTTTCAAGTATTTTGCGTAAGTTCCCATCGCATAAGACTCAACCATGGAGGTCCCCTGGTGAAGGGGAGGAGGAGGAGGAAAATCTTGGTAAGGTGCAACGTAAGTATTGACTGGGGCATATGGAGCCCCTTGATCTTGTGCATTTAATGGACTGGGAAGAGTATACATGTCCGGTTGGGGAGATTTTGAGTACATATGTATATATGGAGGGACGACACCGAGGAACAAGTTCATAGGCGTAACATTAGGAAATGTTACATTGTTGGGAGGAACAACATTTTAAAATGCACCTCATGTTAACCCTTGTGTATGATATGAGTAATATGGATGAGGAGTCATCCCTAGCATTCCTGACCCCATAAGGAGATCACCTGGACTCGGGAATACCCAAATAAATTTTTGTGATGGTTATTGCATCGGATGAATGTTGGTAGAAGGAACATAGTTTTGGTTATTCGCGTGATAAATAATGTTACTTTTCCCAACCATTGGTGTGAATTGAGAGGCTTGGGTAATTTTCTAAATCTCTAATCCTCCCTACTAGTGTGGATACAAAATCGTTAGGTGAAGGATGTGATTCTTGCTTAGGTATATGTTGTACGTTATTTGGTTGGGAGGGTGTGCGATACCCTTTTTAAATTGTTCATTGGTTAGCCCCCTTTTGTGGTGTTTTTTCTATCTTTGGTGAGGTTGAGGTAGTGTTGTATTGTAGAAGAATCTTAGTGTATGCGTGCAAAAATCTCATTGTTAGATTACAAGTAAGATGGGAAGGAATCAAATTGCATGTTGATTTGGGGTCTTGATAAAACCCATGGATTCAAGCCACGTTCTCCTATGAAATTCATATTATTAGAGATTGAAATTTATGGTTGTGGGTCGTGATTCGGTTGGTCTATCTCCTCAATCCTTACACTAGAGGAAGTGTTCTATCCTTGGATAGGAGGATTATGTGGAGATAGAAATTTTTGGGAGTAATTATCATCCCACCCAAACAATGAGGGTGATGTTAAGGACTCACTTGGTTATAGTAAGCTTTAAAGCTTAGGTTTGGTATGTTGTAGTCCCGAATAGACATATTCGGGGGGTGTAAAAACACCTACAGAATAATGGGAGAAGGAGAAGAAGGATGAAAGAAAGAAATAAAAAATGGAAATGAGAAGAAACTAGTCCTTCACATGAGTTTCACAATAATTTTTACACTGAAAATAAACACATGATTCCGGATGCACTCGACTTCTCGAGGTCATGCCGAGACAACCAAAGTATGATAATATATGGGATGGTAATGAGATATGTAAATGTGGTATATATGGAATAGGTGGGAATGATGTTAATACGAGGATATGTGATCAAGGTAAACGTAAGCGATTGACTTGCAAGTTGGGAACTTGCTCGTCAAGGGAAACAATTGCTGCCTTAACCCACTTTGTATGGGGGTATTATTACGGTCAACGATGATTGTTGTATATAATTCTTGATCTATATCATTGGAGCCAAAATTACCTTGGTCCGGCTATGGGACCCAAGGAAATTTCCCGTTTTCCTCTAGATACTCCTCTCCGAGAGGGTCATACAAGAGTGTGGACAAAGGATGTATTGGACAAACTATGGATTTGGGTGTCTAGCCCGGTCGATCGATCGATAACAAGGCAAGCCCAATATTTTTGGCTATAGTCGATTCTCATTAGGAGCGTCAAGTTCACCTATGATTTGTGGAGGTAAAGGGGTGGGTTTGAAAACTAAATATTACGGACCTAGGTCTATATCCCCTGATATAGGTCGAAGTGCTTGGTGGGTTGATGATAGGTTCGAAAGTCCTTCTATGATGTTCGGGTAGAAGCAAAATGGTCATGCGGGATACCGATTCGTGAGCAATGTGGGAGGTAATCAAATACTCGATGGAAAAAGGGGTGGAAACTAAGTTTGGGTGGTATAAGTCATTAAGGAAATGAATGTAGTGTTTGTTTTTACCTCTAATTTATCTTTAATTACTAACTTTAAATAAGTAAAGCAAATTAATTTGAATTAAATAAAAGACAATTAATTCACCTTTTAATTTAATTAAATTGTGTTTACAAGTACTTAAATAAAGTAAATACAACAACTAGCTAATTCCTTCTTTTTGGATTTTTAATGGAATTTTCAAATACAAAACAATTAAACAAACTAAATTCCTAAATTATTTTTGTATTTTTCAAGATTTAATAAAATTAAGCTATTTTACTGAGATTGAAACACAAAAATCTAAATTTAAATAAAATTACTACTTCTAATTAAATAAACTGAAATAGGGAATAAACAGATGCGATTATTCCTCTGTTGCAAGATTGTAAAACAAAATCTATACTAAACAAAGAATGTACTCAAAAGTTATTAATTTGGACAAGTAGATTTCTTCTAACCAAACTTCTACCTCAGGTTCTTGGGAGAGGAAAGAAAAGCTTCTCAAAAGCACTTTCTTCTTTACCCAAAACTTTCCTTGGCATAGTGGAATTGAATTACACATATTATAACAATGAAGAAGTAACAAAAGATTACTAGCACAATATCTTCCTCCAACATTTTTCCCATGCAGATCCACAAGGATAAGTAGGGAAGAGGATATCAATGGAAGATTTATGCAAACAATACACAGACAAGAATTCTACCAAATTAAAATAGTGGATTTCTTCTATTTTAGCAAATACAATTAAACAAAGCTTAAAGAAATTAAAATACACCCAAACTCGGTGTAGAAACCGAGTTTTGGTATAACTCCTTTCCTTCATCCCACATTTATTCTCCTTCATGCAACTCTCAATTTTCTTTTCCCTAAATTCCATCCATTTACTCACCCAAATTTTAATTAATTAATGGGCTCCATGTAAACCCATTTAATAATTAAAATTTGGCATTATCTCACATATCCCAAATTTATTCAATTCATGGGCAATAATACATACATCCGACATCTCACTCCTAAATTCAAAAATGGGATGCATTATTGCACCTAACCATGTCAATCATGCTCCCCACTCCATCCTTATCTTTGACCTCATAATTCAAATCGTGAGCCCCGCTTGATCACATCATGTCTCTTAACCAGGGTTACTTTACCCAACCTTGGATTACCTAATAACCCATAGTCTAACCTCACCCCTAGGCTATAAATATGGGCCTTCCCCCTCGTCCAAACAAGTTGAAAATTTTGGGAAAATGTTGTTTTGAATTTTTAGCCTCTTGTTTATCATAGTATCCTCATAATGTCCTTGTAATGACACTGGAATCCCCACAATACTATGCTCATGATTTGGTGGTTCACTTAGCATGGTTCATGTTGCATGTTGTGTTTGGATCAGATCAGTAGCTCCATCTACATACCAACATCTTCAGTTTCTTTGTTCATCAACTTGCATTTTATCCATTTATCTTGCATTTTATCATTATTCTTTATCACATGGGGTTGATAGCCACCGAGGAAGTGAATGCTTCTCGGGTCCACTTTGTTAGGAAGCCCCGCATAAAATATCTAAGAAATTTTTCTCTAGTGTCTTTGAGTTATAGGTTTTCTGAGATCATAGCGAGGAGCTCATCATCTACTTTGTGTTCAGTATCAGGTCATCACCATCTCCAAGGTACTAAGCCCTTGCATATTCGATGTTGTTTTGTGTTTATTGATTTCTCGTACACTAATTTGGATAGGAAGCAAGAAACTCCAATCAACATTTGGCACGCCTGGTGGGACCAGACCCAAGTTCTAGTCACTTTTCTTTTTTCTCACCTTGTATAGGTGTCGTAAGTAATATAATTATTGTGTTTCATAGTTCTTGTCAATCTAGATATGTTTATGAATATTTCATTTGTAGACTCACCCACTTGCAGGATATTTAGTATTATCTCCATCCATGTGGTGTGGTCCGTACATATAGTCATTTATGTCATCATTGAGGTAAGTGGTTTTGTTGTTTGAAAGAATGTGTTATTGAGTTGTTTATAATGGGTGTAAAATGTTATTTTATTATTAAAAAATAATAATAATAATTAAAAAAATAATATTTAAGTTAAAAAAAGAAAAAAAACAATTATTATTAGTGTCTTCAACCATCCCAATCTCCTTCCCACTCCATTCGAGCTCACCATCCCTCACCCACACCAAGCTCTCTCCCACACCGAGCTCTCCACTTCCCTTATCCCGAGCCCAATCCAACTCCACCACTCCACTCCCTAACTTATTCTCACTTCCCCTCGACTTGGCTCCTCAATGAGCCATCACCATTCCCTCTCAACACACCATCTCCCTTCTAACCACCCCCCCTCCAACTCTTCACCGATCAAGTCACTCCCTTCTCTCCCTGACTTCTCTACTCTTTACCCAAACCCACTCTTACTAACTTCTTCCATCCCCACTCTTCCACTCCCAGAGCTACTTCCCACCTTCCTCACATCCACTCTTCACTCCTCCACACATAACTCTTCCACTCCTCGAGCTACTTCCCACATCCAACATGTCACTCAACTCCCTCCACACACATAGCTCTTCCACTCCCCGTGAGCTCCCATTTAAATTCTCCCTACCCAAGCTCTTATCCACCTCTCCACCCCTAAGCTCCCACCTACCCGAGCCTCACCCCATCCTCACCAAGCTCCCAAATCCCTCGACCCACAATCTACCTCCATTTCTTCCCAAGCTCTATCCTCAACACCCCTCCACTCACCACTCCACTCCACTCCACTCGTTGTCTCCTTCCTCACCTCGGTTAAGCCATAGCCCCCTCAACTCAAGAGATCCATTACACACTGAGTTATCCATGTCATGACCCTTTCTCCTTCCTAACTCACCCTCCCAACCAACCCATCTACATCCAACACACCTCACTACTCTCTGCACACCCCCTGCACACTTGTTTTATATCCCACTCAAGCCATTCTCATTCCCCTCACATTCTAACATGCTCTATCATATGTCCTGACTCCTAACTCGCTTTACACCAAGCCATCCTCTACACCTCCCAACCATCTACCCATGCTCCCTCATTTTTTTCCTTTCCTAACGAATTCAAATCCAATCCTTTCTCCCTAGTCCTCGGTTAGCACCACTCTCCTCCAATAACCGATTTAACCCTCAACCTTGAGCTTAATCTTTACACATCTTTCCTAAACTTACCTTTTGTTTGTGATCCCATCTCACCAAGATTCTCCATCTCCCAAGCTCCTCACCATTAACTAATCTCTTCTCACCAAGTTTCCCTCACCACAATCTTCAACGTTATCTTCTAATATCAAGCTTGAGCCGAGCTATCTCCTCTACCCAAACCATCCCTTCTCTCTGAGAGCTCCCATGCCACCATAGAGCTCCAAATGGTATCTCCCAGCCACCTCCCTCACCAACTATCCCGAGCCTATCACGCTTCCTCCATGTTTCATTTCAACCTCCACTTGACACACACGACCCATGTGAGCTCCACATAGCTCGACCACACACAAGTTGACTTTTGGCACAAACATCTTATATCAAAACACCACATTTTCAACACATCACATCCACAAATCATATTAGGATAATATAATTTATTTTGAGTCATATGAACCTTTTATTTAGAATATGGTATTATTTCTTTAGTTAATTTTCATTTAGCTAACCTTGGTTAGTACATTTAAATTAATTAACGCCTTATTTAATTTTTATTTAGTCGTCAATTAATTTTGATTTTTATTTAGTTCATCACCTTGTGAATTGATTTGTGAATATTAACGCTTCATCAATATTTAGTTAGACACAATTTGTTAATGCCATTGTGACATTAATTAAATTCGGTCATTTCAACTTTAGGCATTTTTCAAAACATAATTTTTTATTTGTTAATTAGAATAATTATTTTTATAATTAAGCTTTGTTTTTAACACATAACAATGTTAGGACTTCAAATTGTTTTTTTATTTTTTCAACACATCCACTAATTGTCTTATTTGCTTTTGCAGGTGAATTCCACAATGTTGTGACCACAACATTACGTTGTCAAAGCCAATTATTAAAAATAAACATGCCTAAAATCTCTTTCACCGACCCCTCCTACAATTGTGAATGGTGCACTTTTAAAGTACCCAGACATTCTAGGCCACTGATTGGCACTTTCAAAATATGTCACTATCAAGTACAATCAAATAATGGGGGAAAGTGTTCTCTAGGTATTCTTCATTTTTCCCTATTTTCTCCTTTTTACATTGTAATTTCCCTTTCCTAGGTGATTATTTGCATCGAACTTCATATTTCAAATTTGGTCTAAAATGAACCCCGTGCATCTTGCCTACTCACATAGCTTAAATAGGGGTTTAACTCTCTGCATCACACATTTTACCACACACTTCTTGAAACCTCACAAATTAATCAACACACTGAAACATTCCTTTCACTGGTTCACTTGATTGGGATTTGATCACCCAACAAGAAACTGTTTCAGACATTTCCCAACCACAACTTACCCAAAACCAAACATAGTTTACCTTTTTCTAGGTCCTCTTACAACCATTTTATTTTTCTTCACGCACGTGTTCTTAATCAAAACAAAAAAAAAAAAAAAAAATTGTTTTCCTAACTTGTGTGGTTAGTATAACAGTAATTTTCTTTTTATGCCTGTAAGCACTCGATCCACCACTAAGAAAATGGAACACAACCTTGCCTCACATAATGCTTCATCCCAACCAATTACCACCTCAAAAACTTCATCATCCATGCCTCTCCCTACCTCCCACATAGAACCCATTCTCTCACCAATATACCTCATCCAATATCTTTCGGTCATACTTTGGTATTAGACCATCATTCCATCCCATCCAGGCCAACCACTCCACCTTCTATCAAATCAGAGCATGTTGGTACTCTCATCTTCCCTCTCGGTGATCCAGAATTCCAAAAATTCTTGATGCCAATCTGTAGCTCTTCAAGACTATCTTCTGAAAAGATACATACAAATTCCTCTAGATGGCCCACCACTTCAACAAGTTTACCCTTACAATACTAGTTCTTGAAATTATTCCATCCACAACCATATGTGATTTTGCTTCATCCTCTATCAACCCACCAGCCCACCAGACTACTCAAATAGTCACACCCATTCCACCTAATCTTCCCCAAATCAACACAACCATTGTAACTACCATCCCCATCACCACTACACCACAACTATCACTAGTACTCTTATCCAACCTCCCCATGTATCATATCCTTTATCCAACAAAAATTCCTCTCACATCACAAGTCTATGCCATTACTTCTCAACTTCCTCCGAACAATCCCTTTGCAACATGCAGTGTCACTTCTAGTCTATCAACCTATCTATACCCATATCCCCACTCAACAATTGCCACAACAATCTACCTAGTCCCAAAATCGTACCATGCTCCTATTTCTCACCAACAAACATTCTATCAACCTCCACCTCAACCACAACCCATAATTTACACTCACCCATATCAAGTTCCTCAAACACCCACGCATCCACAAGTTCAACCACCACCTCTCATTTCTCAACAAGTGATTCCTAATGATCCCATGCAGATCTTAGTAAGTCGGTTAGCCAACCTAGAGGCCACTACTTTAGGGTCCAAAGTCACATTATCTTATGAAAAATATGTAACAAACCCATTCATCCATATTGTTCCAATGAAACCCTATCCTCTACACTTGGGAATTGCCAAAGTTTTCCAAATTTAACAATAAAGAGGACCCACAACAACATCTCTGAGCATTCAAACATGTGTGTTATCTTATCACACATGACCAAGATTTGATGCTCCATACATTCCCCATGTCTTTGGCTGGCCCTGCCTTAGATTGGTATAATAATATTCCCCAATATTCCATATTTTCTTTCTCTCAGCTTGTGTAATTATTTCTCAACATTTCTCAATTAATATTACACGCAAGGTAACCATCAATGATCTGTATACCATCCGAAAATTCAAAGATGAATCCATCATGGATTTTCATCACATGATGGCACAATATTATAAATCAATTATCATTTCCTCTTCCTCAAACCAACCTAATCGAGCTCTTCGCGTGCTCTTGTGTGAAGCATATTTCATCAACTTTACAAATTCAATCATTTCAAACTTTTGAAGAAGCTTTCACCATGGCTCATAAGCTTGAGACATGTGCCCTCGAACAAGGCCATTTAAAATTAAAATCAAATAAGCCCAAAACAGAATTTATCAGACCATCCACATCAAATGATAAGTCAAAAACAATGGCCAATGTTGTCATCATTAAATCATCTCCTACATCTACATCTACTACAAGTAGCCCAACAACGATTCACATGACCAATGCCCAATTATACTCCTCTAGGGAATCATACAACACCATCTTTGAAAATTATTAATAGCACATTTGATCACGCTGCCACCTATCCGACCAATTGACGAATCTAGACCAAGACCTATGTGGTATCGTGAGGACCATTACTACAAATACCATCAAGTCCAAGGACATGACATAGAGAGATGTCATACTTTCAAGGATTTGGTCCAAAGACTCATTGATCAAGGAGATATCTTCAAGTAGATAATCCAAATGCTTCACCTAATCAACCATTAGATATTTTTAAACAACCATTTCCAAATCATACACCCACATCGACAAGTCAAACCACCACTACTTCTATATCTCAAACTCCCAATACCCACACCATAAACACTATCCACATTGGTGATAAAGATCTAGCTTCATCCACAAATTTACCTTCTTCATCAACCATTACATCCATCCCCTAGACACTCTCCTTACATCCACAAGCTCATCAACACTCATCTCCATACCAACATCAGTCATGTCTACGTCCACTTCAACACCTCTTCCTACACCCACGCCCATTTCCACACCTACCACACTTTCCCCATTTACAAATATTATTCTTGTTTCATCACTTCTTATACCTACTTCATCAAATCCGATTACCTTACCAAAAATCATTCCACCTTTACCCATTATCCCATCCTTAGCATCACTTCCAGTCCCTCTTTCCACACTTTTACCAACACCTACTACATCTACTATTGTACACTCATCTATCTCACCTTCCTCTTCCATGGCCATGTCATTACTTGATGACTTTTGGAAAGCATTTCAACTTTCCCTGACTTCAAATTATCATCCCATTTCCTCTATACAATTAGATACTCACACATCTAATCAATCCCCACTCATATCCATGACAATATCATCTTCAGTTCCTCCTGTAGAAATTCTTGTCATTCCTTCCAAAGATCCCTATTCACAGACAAGATTTAGACCCCCATTTCCCAAATGTCCTCCTTCACATCCTCCATAAAAAAGTGGACCTCACTATCCCCAATACCAATCCCCTTGAAGCCACACCATCTTCTTCTATTTTAGGACCACACCCTCATCATCCTCTTCCATTTTGGGAGCATCCCTTCATCAATAACCTATGCTACTAATAGAGCAACACAATGACCCTTTCCCAACCAATATCTCAAAATTGAGTCAAAGGCATCCATATCCTCCACCAATATCCCACATCAAACACATTCATCTCCCCTTCCCAAATCTAAGACAATGTCAAAGGCTATCATTACACCACCACATGTCTAGGCATCATCCCAAAATCCTCCATCGATGACCCCAGGGTATTATACCACCATGTTTCATCAGTTACTCCAAGCCTCAACAATCACCTTACCACCAATTAAATCTTTCAACCCAAGCGCACCAAGGCCATCATGGTTTAATTCTAATCTTGTCTATGCATTTCACCATGCCCCTGGACATGACACTAACACTACAAAGCTCTCCAAGCCATTATACATCACTTTGTCAATGAAAATCTTAATGACAAAAAAACTAACTCTTTCGCCAACCCAACCAACCCCCATCCCAACATGCATCTGTTAAAACATCTAGACCACCCCTTTCATTAAGAAATCCTGTCACTACTCCACCACCAAAAGAAGATACAACCAATGACACCACAAACATACTACCAAAGGAGGATGATCCCAAGGATGGTCCTCCCCTTTTAATCAATGTTGTTTGGATAACCACCCATTCGAGACCATATAATCCTGACTCCACCTCACAACCCACTCCAAATACTTTTGTCACTATCCCTCCTCCTAAGGAACTTGCTGCCTCCACACCCCCATCACGACCAAAGGTTGTCATCATTGCTGCTCCTACCACTCATCCCACATCAACATCTTCATCTTCTTCTAAAGCCAAGGTATCTGTTTTGGCCGCCTGAATCCTGCTTCCATCAAACAAATCATTATTAAACAAATTCATCAGGCCCGGTCAAAATGTCACTTTATGAGCTCATTCAAAGATCTCTCCACACCACAAAAAAGGATCTTATGGAAATTCTGCAACACATCCCAGGTATCATTTGATGAGCCCCAACCTTTCACAACTTTATCTCACGCCTTCACATGTTTACCACCATGTGTCATTTGAGAGTTTAGAAATCCCCAAGATACCATAGGAAGAGCATGATCTACCTCTATTCATCACAGTCCACATCAATGACACATGTATCCGATGAACCATGATTGACAATGGTGCCAGTATCAATATCATTTCTTCTCATACCTTCAATCAGCTCAAACTACCTAATACCATTGTTGCTAAGTCTCCTACCATTCTTCATGGCTTTAATGATGTTATGACTCCCCCATTAGGAACAATTTTCCTTCCCATCCATGTTGGCCATAAAATCCTCCATGAGCTCTTCTACATCATCAAGGATAATTCCAATACAATATTTTACTTGGACATCCTTGGATTCGCACCATGCATTGTGTCCCATCTACTCTCCATCGATGTATCAAATATGAACATGAAGGGACCATTTATGCTCTTCCTTGAAAGTCCCTCCTTCCAAGACATGTCGCATGATCTATAGACCTAAGGATGTCCTTGTCCCCAAAACTAATTTTTCTTCTGATGCATCCACCAGTTCTTTTATACCTCCATCCACATTACCCCATAATGGATCCTCTGATACTATAATGCAAAATATTGCTTTAGGGAATATCAACTCCTCACTCTCAATACCCTTCCTTCTCCCAACCACCTCGGACTCCCCTGATAAGGCCCCTATGTATCAATCAAATGTTGGGAAATTGTCTCATTTGGCCCTTCTTCTCTCAAAACCAACTTAGTCTATGATGGCCTTGATCAACCTTCTTCTCATACTGAGGATCACCTTCATGCCAAATGATATACATGTGATTTCAGATTTCTTAGTAAACCATCCTTCGCTCATACATACCTCTATCATTGTGCATGGAAGGGGTTTGGCTGGGATGTTATGAACAAGGCCCTCACGGAATATCTTTACCCAAACCCATGAATCATGTCAAAAATTTGGCTTGGGATATAAAGATTCCTCCATCCCTCCTTCCGACACATCTGCATCTTCTCCCATCCACCTTGATTCACCCACTTCTTCTCCATCTACCTTACTAATTTAGAGGACACTTCTTCTCCATCTGATTATCCTACTAATTTGGATAATATCTCATCTCCATCTAACTATCCTACTAGTTTAGATAATACCTTCTCTCCATCCAACTATCTTACGGATCCAGATCTAGATGACACTGTCCCTATTCCCCTAACTTTTTTTTTTTTATTTCCACCATTTCTCTTGGACCAGTTACTTACCAAGTTGAAAATGAAACCCAGTATTTTCCCCTTAAGCATCCAGAGATGGTAGAGGAAGATTCCCCTATCATTGACATTCTTCAATGTGATGATGATACTTCCATTCTTTCCTACATGGGGGCCAAAGGTTCTCATATCCAAAAAACCCTTCCTCTTGACATGTCCAATCTCCTAAATGAATCCACTATCGACATTACTATTGAACTCCTCAAGAGCCCCGCATCCTTAAAGTAGGCCAATATTTTGAAACCTCAAGAACTTGAAGCCTTCACCTCATTCTTATCCAAACATAGCTAGGATTTTGCATGGTCATACTTAGACATGCTAGGTCTTGATCCCTCCATCATTGTTCATAACATCATTGTCATCCCCAATGCTAAACCAGTTAGGCAGAAGCTTCACCATGCATCCTCGAATTGCTCTTCTTGTGAAAGAAGAACTGCAACGTCTTCTTTCTACCAACTTCATCATCCCCATTGATTATCCCCAATGGGTTTCTAACATCGTACCCATCACTAAAGCATCTGGAAAGCTTCGTATATGTACTGAATTTTGAGATCTTAACCTCACTTTCCCTAAAGATGATTTTCCACTTCCAAATATTGATCAACTTGTAGATCTTACTATGGGACATGAGATGCTTTCTCTAATGGACAGTTTTTCAGCTATAATCAAATTCTAATTGCACCAAAAGATCAACACAAGACATCCTTTATCACCCCATGGGGTACCTTTTTATTATCGTGTCATGCCCTTCGGTTTAAAGAATGTTGGGGCCACATATCAATGAGCCATGACGTATATCTTTCATGACCTCATACATCAAACTGTAGAAGACTATGTTGATGACCTCTTGGAAAAATCTAGACATCGATGTGATCACCTCTCGGTCCTTGAAATCCTTTTCAACATCTCATTCATTTCTTCCTTCACCTCAATCCGAAAAAGTGTGTTTTGGGTTCTTACTAGGAAACTCCTTGGCTTCATCATGTCTATCAGGGGCATTGAGGTTGACCCCACAAAAATCAAAGCAATCCTCAAAATTCCCCTCCTTCCAATCTCAAATAACTTCACAGTCTTCAAGGCCAACTCCATCTGTTTCACCATTTCATATCACAACTTTCTTGATCGATGTCAGCCCTTTCATCACCTTCTTCGAAAAGACATAAATTTTGATTGGGACCACAACTGTCAAAAGGATTTTGAGGATCTTAAATGATACCTTTTATCTCCACCAGTACTCACACCTCCATGTGAGGGGGAGCCCTTTTATTTATATATCTCTGTAACTGATCATGCTCTAGGAGCTATGTTAGCACATCGTGATGGCCAAGGATGAAACATGCCATTTATTATATCATTCATACTTTTCACACTCGTGAAAAACATGATACACTAAAGCTGAAAAATGTGTTGTGCTATTTTCTTCATTACATTGAAACTTTGACACTATCTTCTTAATCAAAAACCTATATTGTTACTAACTTCCAACCTCTCAAAGTAATGCATTCTAAGCCATATCACAACGATCATATCACTCGATGGCTTCTTCTCATGACCGAGTTTGACCTAGAATTCATTCCTCAAAAATTAATTAAGGGTCAAGCTATCACCGACCAATTAATAAGAAGCCCCTCTTCCCAATACACAACCTCCTCATGATCACTTCCTAGATGAATCAATCAATCAGTTTCATCATGATCCCCTTAAAATGACTCTTTTCTTTGATGGTTCTAAATGCCAGCAAGGGGGAGGAGCAGGTGTTGTTCTCATTCCCCTGAGATGCCCTATCTCCTTAGCATTCAAACTAGATTTTGAATGTATGAACAATATGGAAGAATACAAGGCCCTTATACTAGGACTAGAAACTATTGTCTTTCTAGACGTCCATATTCTTGACATCTATGGTGATTCTGAACTAGTAATAAAGCAAGTCATAGGTGAATATCAGTGTAAAAGTGATATTCTACAACAATATCATGACATTTCTCATCATTTTCTTAAAGCCTTTGATTCTTACACTATTCAACTTGTCCCTCGATCAACCAATCATTTCATGATACAATGGCATCCCTCATGGCCCTTATCCCTTGGACAATGCAAGAGCCCAAGATTTCGGTCATTATACACCATCGTAAAAAACCATTCTATGACATACCTCAAATTCATCTTGTCAAATCTAATTCATCAGATCTCTGGTATTCTCAAATCTTTGATTATTTATCCAAATCCATCACTCCTCTTGGTCTTTCTAAAAATGCTAGAGGTATTTTATCCAACGTGCTACTACTTATTATGTGATCCTTGGCGGTATTATTTATAAGCACGGGTTTGATGGTATCCTTCTCCGGTGCCTTAAATACCATGAAGCCTCTCGAGCTATCCAAGAAGTCCATGATGGTATCTGTGGTGGACACTTTAGTGGGTTATCTGTTGCCAAACGTGTTCTTCACCTTGGCTATTATTGGCCTTCTCTTAACCACGATTGTTGTGAGTATGTCAAGAAGTGCGTAAGATGTCAACAACACTCTAATCTTATCCATATTCCTAGCCAAGCTTTACAACCTACCCAAGACCTATGGCCCTTTTCACAATGGGGTCTTGATCTTATTGGTCTAATAAATCCCCATTCATCACAACAACATCATTCTATCATCACTTTACTATAGAATATTTCACTAAATGGGTGGAAGCAATCCCACTCACCTCAACTAAATCTGGCCCAATCATTAATTTTATATATCAACACATCATTTCAATTTTTGGTGTTCCACATAAACTTATTATGGATAATGGGAAGTCCTTTAAAAACAAGGATCTTAAAAAAATTAGTGATGCATTCAATATCCAACTTATCTTTTCTTCCCCATATTATCCTCAAGCTAATGGCCAAGCCGAGGCTACTAATAAAACTCTTCAAAATATCTTGGCCAAGACTATCATCACCAGCAAGTCAAAATTGGCATCTCCAACTTCCCTTTTCTCTATGGGCCTATCACACTAGCATTCACACTTCCACAGGGGCCACTCCATTTTCTCTTGTGTATGGCTCTAAATCCCTTCTCCCCTCAAAGTTCAAATTCCATCCTTACGTGTGTCTCTTCACAACTTCATTTCTGATGAAGATTATCACCAAGAACATCTAATGCAACTTGAGTTATTAGATGAGTGTCACCTTCTCGCTCTTGAACACCATCATGTTTATCAAGAGCATATCCAACATGCTTATAAAAACATATCAAAGAACATGATTTTAAAATAGGTGACCTTGTTTTAAAGGAAAATCGAACATCACTACCTTAGAAAGGAGCCAACGGGAAAATTTCCCCCAACTAGATCGGACCATATATTATCACACATAAGTATGGGTCTGGGGCTTATCACTTGGCTTCCCTTGATGGTAAACTAGAAATCAACCCTTAATGCATTGCACTTACGGCCATTCTATTGTTAGTACATGCACCTATGAGCATAGTCATATCTTTAGACCATTTCTCCACCATTAGCCCCTTTTGTCTATCATGGTAATGATATGAATTATGTGGTCTACCATCACTACTTTGATATGACCTTGAATATGAGTACCACAAATCTACTCATAACATATTCATTGTGGATAAGTTCTCCCATTTGGTGAGAACCCCATAATCATTACATCCATCACCCTCTCATTCTCCTATTATAGTCATGCAAAGGGTCTAGGGGTGTCTCTTGTATAGTCATCATCCCCTCCTAAGTGGTCTACTTAGCTATTCCCAACTCTCCCCCATATAAAGCTAAAATTCATGCATGTAAAAAGAAAAATCAAAGTTATTAAAAATAGACTGATCCCTCGAAGGACAATTGTTCATGTAAAAAAAAAAGAGAAAAAAGAAAAAATAAAAAGAAAATCATGCAAATCAAAGTCAAAAGAAAAATCATAAGAAATAGACCGATCCCTCAAAGGATGACTATCATATATATTATTCTTATCCATATTATGTATATAGTAGACCATACCCTCGAAGGATGGCTACTCTTTTATTATGGCATTTGGAAGGTTCCCACTTGATCAACCTTCCTTTTATCAGCAATCCCAGAAAGCTTCCCGCATTGATCAAATTTCTTCTATTATTATTCTTCCCCTTTCCCAGAGCTGGGGTATAGACTTAAGGAACACCACCTTTGGAGAACCCTCTTCCTTATACAAGATACATCTCAAATCCCTTGTCATGTCAACATTAGGTTTATGAGAATATTTCATTTATATCTCCTTCATGGTCTTTTGGTATAACTAACTATCATTGGTTATGTGTTAACACTTTTATTGGCTTGTAAGTGCAATGCCTTGAGTGGTACCTTATTTTTGTTTACCTCCTATCTAGTTCAAGCATGGTTTTCTTGCATGCCCCTTGTTACGGTCATGTGACACTCATCTCATCAAAGTCATCTTTTATCATAATCACATTCTTCAAAATCAAATTTCAAATCATAAATTTACATCCATATATTTACTCCTAAGGATGTCCCCTATTAGCATCATCCATAAAATCATGAAATCAGTTACTATTTTACACACTCTCTTTAATGCACTATTTGGTTTGGGAATTCTACTTGATCTCCATTGTAGTTTGTGAATTCTACTTGAGAATATCTCTCAAGTAGCATTCATTATCCAACAACTCCTCATCCCCCACCATGACCAATGTGACCTTTCTCCATCCATCCTCTCACATCGTCCTTCTCTTCTTGCCCAATTATCCACCCATTACCCTTCTCATCACTCTTATTCTTGTCTATCACTTAGCGCAGACATCATCTTCTTCACCATTCTAGGATTTTCATCCCCAGCTTGGCACGTCTACGTAACTACCCATGCAACACAAAAATCCTACTCAAAGTAGACTTGTCATTCTAGACAAGGTCTCATTCAGTAATCGCGTATGTTGACCATTCCTTCCTCCTAGTCTCTTTTCAACCCAATTTTCTCCTAAAATTCACCCCATCTCATTCTCCACTGCTCTCTTCTCACCCACTTCATCCTTCTCCATTGTTTCTTCAATCCTTCACCGTCCTCCACCGGATAATTATTTTTGTGTTTTTCCCCTAATATCCTTTTACTGGCATCTATTTTATCATTCCGTTTCCCTTTCATTCTTCCTTTCAGCTTGACAATCTTACTTAATCACCCATTTCATGCAGGATTCTTAATTGAAATATATCCCTTTCCTAAGATCTTGCCATTGTAGAAACTCCTCCACCATTTTCTATTCCATTGAACAAAATCATCACTAGAAATGTCTTCCCACTCCATAACTTCTACTTAACGCTTAGGTCATCACTCACACAACATGGGCATCCTAATTAAGGATTCCCCTCACACTCTCCATCCTACACACATACATTCCTCCATCCATTTATGTTACACTCCTTTGTTTCCTTCTTTCCTTATTATCATCTTAATATCCATTTTCTCCTCGATCACTTTACTTACGCACTTTCACAGTATGGAAAATATACCTGAGGGTTCCCCTTCAGTCCATTTTGTCATACACTCTTACCATCAATCTTTCCAACCATCCACTTCTTTTCATCATTCTTCTTCTTCTTCTTGGATTGATCCTACTTAACCATTCCTACGACATGACGATCTTACTTAAGAGTCTCTCTTAGGGATGATCTATCTCCTTTCCTTTCCCCATTCACTCCACATTCCCACCATCCACATTTTCTCTTCATTCCCCATAAACACATCCTCTTCCCTCCTCTTTCTTCCTCACACAAAATATCTCAGACTTCCCCAAATATCATCCCCATCATCCCTCATTTGGAAATCTAACTTAACCACTTCATACCATTTCTTACTATGTCTCATTCCTTCATCTTTACTTCCTTCATCTTCATCCACATCCTCATCCATTACATCCTCTCCTCATTTCATCTCCACACAAATCATTATCCCTCCTTTCTTTACTCTTTCCACTCCACCTTCTTGAGTTCTCCCACATATCTACACCTCGTTTACCCACCATTATTGTTAATATTCCTCTTACATTCTTTCATCATCATCTTCCATTTTCATGCTAATAATTATCAGTGGAATTCTCCTAAAATTCATTTATCCCCATTCTACACGTCCCTGTTCACTCCTTTTTACCTCCTCCATTTTCTTCCTCCTTTTTTTCTTTTTTGCCCTCTAATCATTATCGGAGGATTTCTCCTAACATCCCTTCACTGGCATTGCCTTTCCATCTTCCCTTCGCCTTCTTCAATATCTCTACTATCTTCATCATACACCCTCTCCCTATTTTCTCATCGTCAATTCCACATCTTTTCCAATCTATGTCATTCCTCCCCTCCAACTTCTCTTTACATGCCTTATAATGCTCACTCTTCACTTCTTATCTCCCATTTTGGTTTCCTCCCTTTTGCATCATTTTCTCTATTGTCCTCTCCTCCTTTCTACTCCTAGTTTTCTTTCACTTCCTTTGTATCATCTTCATCCCCTCTTCCCCTCACTTTCATCTTACTTCCCATTGATAACCTAGCTCACCAGCGTTGTCCCATATTTTTATCATCCCATTCTCCACATGCATTTCCATGTGGTCTGTTTCATATTCTTTACCTAGGTCTTACTCCTAACACCTTGGTTCAATTCCCTTCCCATTTTTCTATCATCTCTTCTTTCCCTATTATTTCCACCTTCCCATTACCAAACCTCTTTCTCTACCACCCCTACCTTATTCCATCACTATATATTAGTTTATTTTCCATTCTCTCATCTCCTCTACAACCTCCTGGCTCCTCATTGTTCCTTTCTTTCTCTTCTCTATTCTACCTCCTCTTTCATCTTCTTTAACTTCTTCATCTTCTTCATCCCCTTCATCTTTCCATCCTTCTCTTCCTTTTTCCTGATGTTATCCCCTACCCTCATCATGTTATTATTCTTCATCCTTCTCTTCTCTAATATTCTTCACCTCTTCCTTTTCTCAGCTTTGTCATCTCTTTCGTGATCCATTCTTTCTCCCTTCATTTTTGATCTCCATCTCCCTTTCACCCTCTCTTATGTCATTTTCTTGTCTTCTTCTTGTTTTTACTTCTTCCCCTATCATCCCTATCTCTTATATCCTTCTCCATCTTTCATCCTTTGTCTCCTTCACTCTTGAATTTTCTTTCTCTTTTCATAATCATATTGTCTATTTCTTGGTTTCCATTGCTTTCATATTATACATCTTTCTTCTTCCATTTTCACCCTCTACTTTGTCCTCTTCTCTCTTCTCTTTCCATTTTACTTTTCCTTTCTTTCACCATCTTTTCTATCATTTTCTTGTCCTCTTCTTCTTTTTCCTTCATCATTTCTTTCTTCCACCATCTCCCCTCTTTATTATATCTACTTGCTTCTTTACTATGGCACATCTCTATTTCTCTTCTATACATTCACTATCTCCTCTAATCTCTTCCTCTCTTCTCATCTCATCTTCTTCTTGTTTGTTCTTCCTCCTTCCCTTCTTCTCCTATTCTCTTTCTCTATTTTCTTTTTCTCTAGGCCATCATGCCTTCTCTATTTCTTTTCCCCTTATCTTTTCCCACTACCTTCATATTAACTATCTTTCTCTCTCTTTTGTGCTTTCATCTATCTTCTCTCCTCTCTTATCTTCCTTCTCTATTATTCTCTTCCTCTTCTTTCCATCACAATCAAGCACAATTCACACTCCTCATTATCCATGGATGATGGTTTCTCCATCCTATTACACCTCATCCCCTTTATCCTCTTTCATTTTTTTCTCCTCCTCCACCACATCTGCTCTACTCCATTCAATGTCCTCTTCCTCTTCTCTATGAAGTTTATCTCTTCTCCTTTCGGGAGCGGTGTCGTATCTTCCATTCTTATCAACCCTCTCAAGGAGATATCATCATATATCCCTCATCACATCTTCCTATGAATTTTTTCTTGAGGATACCATAATGGCCACCACCTATCTGATCTTGTTCTCTTCCATGAATGTTTGTCTACTTTTTTTTGTCGCAAAAGTAGCTTGACTTCTTATCCTACTTAAAGAAGTGGGACTTTCTTTCTTTTTCACCTACTAATTTTCCATCACTTATGAATCTTTCCTATGAAACATGATTACCATCATATTTATCACCCTTTTAGGGCATTCTATCTCACCTTTCTATCCCATCTTCTCATCGTGTCCACATTTATGATTATTCCCCTTGGGGCATTTTATTTACATATCTACCTTCTATATTGTGCCTTGTGTTGGGCATCATTATTTTCATCCTCATCCCTTTTGTGGACACATGATTTTTTTCACTCGATTCCTCACGTACGAAGGATTTCACATACTCTTCACATTCAGTTGCACATATTTTGATGTTTTCCTATGACCCATTGGTCATCGCAGTTTACATCCATACTACAGTGGTCTCCACCCACTCACTGGTCCATAGAACATTGTCACTCGTCTCTCGATGAGACCACAATTGTCCTCTACCAATGTGATATTGAGTCACCACCATATTTTTCATTGTTATGATGATTATTTTTTTCCTAGGGCATCTTTCCTTTGGTCATGTCTTTATCCATCCTCGACACATGACTTCATCCAATCCTTTTTGTTTTTGTCTCATGGCTTGCTATCGCAAACCACTCCACAAAAAGGGCAAATGTAGACACCAGTTTTTGGTATAACTCCTCTCCTTCATCCCACATTTATTCTCCTTCATGCAACTTTCCCTCTCACTTTTCTTTTCCCCTAAATTCCATCCATTTACTCACCCAAATTTTAATTAATTAATGGGCTCCATGTAAACCCATTTAATAATTAAAATTTGGCATTATCTCACATATCCCAAATTTATTCAATTCATGGGAAATAATACATACATCCGACATCTCACTCCTAAATTAAAAATGGGATGCATTATTGCACCTAACCATGTCAATCATGCTCCCCACTCCATCCTTATCTCTTTGACCTCATAATTCAAATCGTGAGCCCCGCTTGATCACATCATGTCTCTTAACCAAGGTTACTTTACCCAACCCAGATTACCTAATAACCCATAGTCTAACCTCACCCCTAGGCTATAAATATGGGCCTTCCCCCTCTTCAACAAGTTGAAAAATTTGGGAAAATGTTGTTTTGAATTTTAGCCTCTTGTTTATCATAATATCCTCATAATGTCCTTGTAATGACACTGGAATCCCCACAATACTCTGCTCATGATTTGGTGGTTCACTTAGCATGGTTCATGTTACATGTTGTTTGGATCAGATCAATAGCTCCGTCTACATACCAACATCTTTAGGTTTCTTTGTTCATCAACTTGCATTTTATCCATTTATCTTACATTTTATCATTATTCTTTATCACACAGGGGTTGACAACCACCGAGGAAGTGAAGGCTTCTCGGGTCTTCTTAGTCGGGCAACCCCGCATATAAATATCTAAACAATCTTTCTCTAGTGTCGTTGAGTTACAGGTTTTCTGAGATCGTAGCGAAGAGCTCATCATCTACTTTGTGCCTGTATTAGTCATCACCATCTCCAAGGTACTAAGACTGACAGAAGCAGAAACTCCAATCAACACTGGTTATTATAGAACTATGATAGAACTCCGATATGGTGTTACATTTATTCTCTCCTTAGCTTTATTTCATTTTCCGTAATCGATATCTAGATGATCCTGGGATGTGCGAGTGTTGGATGGTAGTATAAAAGTGTAAATAATTTTACATCCTCTCAAATTTTAAGACATAACTTTACATCCAAAATGTGAAAACTCTAACCCATCATTCGGGTGAAATCTTGGCTTTTATAAAAGGGAAAGAATGATTCTCGTAACACAATTCCATCAAGAAGTGAAAACACATCAACATAAGAGGCGATCAACATAAACCAAGAAGAGAATTCTAATATGAATCCAATGAGCCCAAAATTAGGTGAAATGGTTGAGAAACGAGTGAGAAAATCACTCTAATTCTAAACATGCGTTGAAAAATGAGCATTTTAACTCTCATAATTAAGGCAACAAGACTGCAGGTATAGACAAAACGATGGTTACGAACTCCCTATCTACCTAGACCAACGGTTGTGAAATCACCATAGAGATTGTGTAATCTGCTGCGCGATGGTTATGCAACCAATGCTAATGAAGAAGTAGAAAATGGGAAATGATGACTTGTGGAAAAGGAAGAACTTACTAATTTGAAAATGAGGATAAAACAGGTCATGAAAAACATGTAAGGAGAAGCGAGAAGGATGTAAATTTGATTATTACTCTGAAGAATATTTTATTCATCATTAGAGACTTATCGTGTTCTTCCATGTATCACTGTGTAATTTTTGGGTGCATACAATTACTTGTGCTACTGTAATAACACTACTTGCTCTAGCATAACACATAATTTATGCTACCATTCAACTACATGTGCTACCATTTCATTATGTGAGCTACCTTAACACTATTTATGATAACATAACACATATATTGTGTTACCATTGCGATAAGTGGGCTACTCATTTGCAGTATGTGCGCTACCATATAATTATACATGCTACCATTGAAATATGTGCACTACCATATAACTACATGTATTACCATTGTAGTATGTGCGCTATAGTTGCAATACAAGTGCTATTGTTGTAGTACATGCACTATTGTATCAATTCATGTGATATCATATTACTAGGTGTGCTAGTGTATCACTACACACGCTAGCGTGCTAAGGTAACTTTTATTTGATTTTTTTCAATTTTCCCACTTTCTCATCTTAATTCCTTTGTTTTTTTCTATGCATTTCTGACACTAATTTGCAATCTAATTCATTAAAAAATATATATACATATATTCTTTCCAAATTTTGTTACTTTAAGATTATCTCAACTTTTAGACCCTCTTCGAGGGTTTTGGGTATCAAATAACCCAAAACAAAATTAGGTCCCCTTCACATGATAGATCTCATTCTAATATTTCCAACAATATAAAGAATACCTCAAACAGAGTGACAGGGAAAAGTTATGCCTTCTGCAAGGAACCCCTGTCAAAACTAAAAATTTAAAGTATTTCATTTCACTTCATTTTCAGTTTCTAATCTAAATATTTTCTTAATAAATTTTCTAATCAATTTTCCTTATTTCCCATGTATTTCCTTCATTTCTAACATCTATTTTAATCAAAATCCATGTATTCTCTTTTCTCGCGCTCTTGAGCGATCTTGAAAATCATAAACAATCATGATCATTTGTTGTTTTTTTCTAATATTGTGTCTACAGGAAACTACTAATTAGTTTTGTGTGCAAGATAACATTGTTTGGAAATCTTACAAAAATCAAGAAACATACTACTAATATCTTGTGTGTAAATTTCCTCGACCAAATACAAATCAAAATTTTCTAAATTTTAATAAATAAAACTTTCTAAATTTTAATAAATAAAACTTTTGCATTGTAGGTTTGAATAAGGGTTTAAACCCATCCACTTAATTGTGGGAATTACTTTTACATAGTCCTAAAACACATTGTGAGGAGTACCACAAGAATCCCAAAGTAGTTGGAGCATTGAGGAACCGATTTAATGAAACAGAAGTGCCATTTCCTACTTAAATAGTAACATCTGTGAGGAATACTAAAAGTTGTCCATGGTAACGGCCCCATTCTTAATTGATTGCGGGGTATAGTTTGTAGTCAGATTTTTTATGCATGTACTTGTTTAGACAAGTATTGGTAAGTAAATTGTCTAAATCCTTTAGGAATCTTAATAAATGGGGGCCAACCTTTCCTTTATTTTTTTATTGTGAGTTTAAAACCGTTTCGAAAAAAATTCCTTTCTTATTTAGATTGTTAGTTTAAAACAGTTCTTGAAAATTGGTTATAAAAAATCCTATCTTTTGTTACTATTTAGATAAAAATTATTGAAAATTTGTTATAAAAAAAATAAAATTGTTCATTACTATTTAGATTGTTAGCTCAAAATAGTTTGTGTTCCACATCTCCTACCTATCCAAATTCAATCCAAATCGAAAATCAATTATAAAAAAATCTATCCTTTCCAAATCCATCAATCAAAATCAAATTTCGCCTAAATCTATCAAATCTTGATCAATCAAAGCCATCTTACCAAACTATCAAAATCTCAATCCAAGTCTTATATCTTGAGTACTCATATTCAAATATAAGCTTATCAAATCTCAATCAAAGTCTTATCTTTTGAATATTCACTTTATTCAAATCTAAGAAAATCCAAATTAGTTTGAAAAGACTCTAAACTCAGTCCTATCCTATCCTATTAATCAAATTCTTATCTTTCGGACATTCACTTTGTCAAAATTTAAGCCTATCCCATCATATTAATCAAAGCCTTATCTTTCAGATACACTTTGTCCAAATTTAAGCCTATCATATCTTATCAATCAAAGCCTAATCTTTTAGAAACCTATCAATCAAAGCCTTATATTTTAGACATTCACTTTGTCCAAATTTAAGCATATCCTATCCTATCAATCAAAACCTTATCTTTTGGACATTCACTTTATCTAAATTTAAGCCTATCCTATCCTATCAATCAAAAGCATTATCTTTTGGACATACACTTAGTCCAACTTTAAGCCTATCATATCTTATCAATCAAAACCTTATCTTTTGGACATTCACTTTGTCTAAAGTTAAGCCTATCCTATCCTATCAATCAAAAGCCTTATCTTTTGGACATTCACTTTGTCCAAATTTAAGCCTATCATATCCTATCAATCAAATCCTTATCTTTTGGACATTCACTTTGTCCAAATTTAATCCCATCAAAATCCTTATCTTTTGGACATTCACTTTGTCAAAATTCAATCCTATCAAATCCCTATCTTTTAGACATTCCCTTTGTCTAAATTTAAGCTTATCAAATCCTAATCAAAAGCCTTATCTTTTGGACATTCACTTTTTCCAAATGTAAGCATATCAATCCTACAAAATCCAAGTATTCTAATTTTTAATATTCACTTTATCCAAGTTTAAGCAAATCAATCAAATTTGAATTCATATCAGAGCAATATTTCCGAATTAGATTCACCAATATCACAAACCACATTTTTTTGGTTTTTACCTTTAGTACAATGGTGAGGTCATAAAACACATCAAACAAGGATTTATTAGAAAAACTTCATAGGATGTAAAAAAATATCTCTTATGGCTTCCCAAGTCAATGAAAAATAAAATAATCAAACAATCATAATCTCTAGTAAAGAAACTACTCCATGTGAAGTCAAACGAAGACAATTCACACCTCTCGGAGAAAGTCTTTCTAGTGTACTCCATCAATTAACAACTGCTAAATGGTCACCTATCCAATTACAAAACCCTTTGAAGAAGGGAAACCAAAACCCACGTGGTATAAAGAATCAAAATATTGTGAATACCATTGCATCAATGACCATTCTACGAATCATTGTTCAAATCTCTGCCATTACATCCAATATTTACTTGACAACGGAGACATTAAAGTCAAAAACACATCAAATACAAAAATTCCAAATGTGAAATTGGAAGTATTCTAGGACCCTTTTCCAACTCATGATACCAATGAAAAATCTAAAGATAAGGGTCAATCATCAAACAATGTTGAGCTTGATTCTATCATTTCATTACTAGATCCTACACTTAACACTATGGCTACCATCAAAACCAACACCCCTAGCCTTGTTGTAATGACACTATGATTTAATTTAATTTAAATTAATTAAATCTAAATATTACAGAGTAACTGATGTATAAATGATGGAATACAAAAATGACACAAACAAACTAAGATTTAAAATATGAAACCCTAAGCATAAGAGATAGATGAAGAGACTTAGATGATTAATGCTCAATTTGGAATTGATCTAGACAGGTAAAAGTGCTAAATAGGTTGGGCAGAGTGTTGTAAATGCTCAGTATAAATTATTTAACTCGCAAACAAAGCCGAACATGGGCGCCACACTAAGGGCACTGGGTCTTTCAGATCTATCGGGTGTCAATGCTTGTGTAAATGGTCGAATATGGTTTTCAATGTGTCACAGATTGTTTCTTGTTGATCACTTGATAGCTGTTCTTTGAATGTCGAAGGTACTTGTAAATTGAAAAATAGAAATTCACCTACACAAGCCCATAAACCACATCAAACCTAAAAAGAAATATGTAGAATGGGGAGTTAGACTGACCTCAACGATCACCGTAAGAGTGAAATTATGAATGAGCATTGAACGGCATCTTAGATTCCATGTAGTTCTTGTGAGTGTGTGTAGAAATTGTGCCACGGATGCCCTTGTGCAAGTTACACTTGATATTGGGATAGATTTTCTCTAAGATGCAAATGTGTGGATGGAATAGAATAAACTTGCCCTTCCTATACTGTGTATGCAAAATATGCAGTCCCTTGTCCCTTAAATGGATGCTATATGGATGCTTTGAAGTGATTTAGGTGCCTTGTGGATGCAAGCTTAGGTAATAGTAGTAATGCTTAGTTCTTGGTCCCTTATTTTGAACACATGACTATGTATTTATATGATTCCCTTGTTTGAATTTCATAATTGACAACTGGAAGGCCAACCCATAAGTGAAAAAGATTCCCAAAAGATAAAAGAGACCCAAAAGGAGCGAGTAAGGTGAGAAAGGGTCAGGGCGCCCATAAGGGACATGGGCACTGGGTGCTTTTGTCCTAGCTGGGCACCATGATGTTTGAAGCCATAAAAGATAAATCAGTTAAATTTTGATTGGGTTGTGGGGTGTGGAAGACCAAATATAAAACAATAAACAAAGTAAAGATGCCAAAGATAGTTGTCAATCACTAGTTTTCTTGCTTAGGAATCATGTAAATGCTAGTATGCTTTTAGGACCTAGAAATGTACCCAAGTGCATGATTTTTGTCTATACGTGCTACAAAAACATGTTTGGACACCATCCACAACACCTAAAATTTCCAATCCCAAGTCTACAGATATTTTACAACAACCATCCAATGTAAAGTCTTTGTTTGTTTCTCATGACATTATCAAACAATCAAAGAAGGAATCTACACAAATCCCTCTCATGGATATGACCAAAGTAACATCTATGTTTCAAGACATCCTTACACGTGTACTCTATGATGTGCGTGTTCCTAAGGGTATCAATACACAACCATTTCAATATTTAATCACAAATCTTTCATCAAATAATTCAATCCTATCATTTTGTCCTCATGACCTTTTGAAATCTAACATCATAAACAACAATTAATTATGCATTGAAGCATTCATCACTAATCATAAAATCAAAAAAGTGATTATAGACAACAAAGCAACATTGGATATTTTTTCTACAAAATCATTAATATGCCTTGAAGGCCCATCTACATATCAATCCTTCACTCCCCGCGTCATTCCATTCATGGTTGAGGACAACATTGACGTTGATATTCTTTTCAAACCCCAACTATCTATATCTTCTACTCCATTAACATCTTATACTCCACCTATGATGGATGTCATTGAAAAATATATTGAGTATGAACTTTAAAATGCAAATTACACATTACCTTTATCTACATATGGCCTCTTCGATGATCTAGCCGATACAAACCTACTCATCGAAAACCTTTCCATCCACACCGTTGAATTAGACCTCATCCACCCAATTCTCGTAATTCAAGACCAATCAAATAAAATAATCGTTGCCTTGGACCTCGTCCACCCAATTCTAGTAAATCATGACAATTCAACTTACATAACAATGGACCTCTTCCACAATGACAAGTCCATTGCAAACCCTAATCCATGAAAAATAAAAAAATTAGAAAGTGAAAAAGAGAAAAAAATATCTCGCATACCAAACCCCACATCATAATGCTTTTTGAAATTCAAAATCGAAGAAGAAAAACTTCTTACTCACGGGTACTCTCCACACTAGGAGAGGGCATTTGTATAAACAATTTTAATTGTTTCATCCATTGACATATATCTCTATCATTTCATTATCATATCTTCACACTCTTCACCTATAAGACACATGTTAATCTTGTTCATGTGGGGTATTGTGTATCTCATCCATGTTCTAGATTCTTCCATTCTAGATGTTTTTACGTACAGTCTTGTCTAGAAGATTATTGATGGCAAATCCTCCTTTCGAAGAAGCTCTCCCCTTAACAAGAAATCACTAAACTTCTTTACCCGAATATTTTTTTCCCATCTCAGTCTAAGGTGATGAGCCCTTGCATCCTACTAGTCGTGTGGGGCTGATATTTGAGGGAAAATGTCTTTCCCAAACAAGCATAGTTCACAAACAAGGCAAAATCAATCAAAAATACAAAAAAAGTCAAAATTGTTACACCTTTCGTCATTCACAATCTTTGGTACTAAGCCTACGCTTCTTACTAGTAGCACGAGACTGGGAAAAGAGAAAGGTACCCTTACTTTCCTATGTATTATCTCCAGTGTTGAACCCTTGCCTCTTACTGGGTGGTATGGGGGAAAATGTAGGGCGTTATTTCAAAAAAAATCAAGTCTTCAAAAATGATTTTAAAGTGTTTAATAATAAACAATACAAAGAATCACTTTAGTTGCTCATGTTAGGAGAGAAAACCATTCCTTACACTAGATCTTTACAATCAGTAAGCCACCAATAGGTCTAATTCTAGTCATGACCGATAAAGTGAAAACATCTTGGAATTAGTCAGATAATCTTAATTAGAGATGAGTCACATTTTCCCAAATGGACCATTGTTGACCTCGTGTTTTTGCATCCATCATATTCATTTGCACATCACCGCCTTATTTGTCTTATGTCCTTCTTGGCTTTCGGTGTTGTTCAACCCTTGCGTCTTACTAGTCAGCTTCTTAGAGTCAAGGGCAAAGTCGGGCATCCTATCACCATATCATCTACATTCTGCCAATGGAATGAAATATTTAAAATTATTTGAACATGAGTTCGATACAATGCACCCTTTACTCGAGTAAAAATCCAAAAAAATCACGTGTTCCAAAATTTGAATAATAATATTTTTAAAAAGAAAATATTTTTTTGGTCCCAAAGTCAAAAATTCAAAAAACGCTTCAAAACAAAATAAAAATTAGACACATTGTTCAAAAACTTAAAAACATTCACACAACTATCAAACACTGAGGTACTCTTCCAAATAGTACCAAAATCATCTCGAAATTCAACTTTTAATTCCTATCCTTGTGATCGTTCCAACTATCCTACAACAAATCAAAACCCTAGCGTGCATCCTCACTTGGGGAAATCTTGGATCTCATTCTATCACTTGAGACAATGACCCTATCAATCAAATCAATCTTCAACGTGGATCCAACAAGAGTGTCATTATGAGTAACTTGAATCGCTTCTTCAATCGATCCCATATTACCCTACTTAGGGGCAATTCAATCAAATCAATTTGTCATCCGAATCCAACAAAAGTGTCATTGGAGTCACTTGAATCCGCTCTTCAATCCGATCTTACTCCTTTCATGTGTTATTGCTCGAGGGAAAATTAATTCAATCAATCATCATTGTGGAACACATTAGGGCATAGTTAATTGTCTTTATTTGTAGTTGTTTTATATTTATTGTTACTTTGGACCAAGTACAAGTATTTTGTTTATCATCTTGGCTCATTTATAGCCTTTATGTATGCATTTAATGTGTATATTGGGTTTTTTTGTTTTAGTTCATTATTTGTTGTTGTGTTTGTGTTTTTACACACATCATGGGTTTCTCATCATGGTGCTAACTCTCTATTGTGCAATAGAAAAACATGTTGTTCCAAAGTACAAAATTTGAATGGAAGCTCAAGCTACGAGCAATGTTGATCATATTACTACTACATTCATTCATACATCTCATTAAATTTTTAAAAAAATCATATCATAATTAATTCATCACATACTTCTTAGCATTAGTCTATCTTATATTGTCTATCATCACCCACTCAACAATATATCCTTTCTAAAAACCCTTTTTCCAAAATCAATCCCATTATTCCTCTAATCACTCTTAAATCATAAGTATTCTCCTTCATATTAAGAGGGTGCTCAACGTTTTCCGCATTACCCATTAGCTTGAGGGGCAGTCACTCCCACAATATTTAACCCATTGGGGCATCTAAATGTTTAATTGAGGAAAATTAGATAGTCATACCTCTTCTTTATCATTTATTCACCGGTCTACATAAATCTACTATCTTTAAAGTGTTATTACTTTATAATAACACTTTAAAGAGGGGAAATGTAGACACCTAAAATATCACATTACACATTCTAAATCTTCAAATCATCATGTAATTACTTCATAGTGAATTATGACCTTCTACGACCATTTTCAACCACTTTTGATATATTTCGCTATTTTACGACTTTTAATGACATTCTACGATATCATCCCATATAAAATTCTTTCATTCCCACAATTCATCGACCATTCTTATCACTCACACATGGTCTTGAATTATTAAATATTCATATCTCATTCCTAGGATTAATTAATTAATCATATCACTCTTATTATTCACCCCCTTTTTATTAGTTAATTTTATTAGCTAATATTTAATATCAAATAATTAAATAAATCCTACATTATCCATTTATATCTCATCTCTTATCCAATTAATTAATTTTACTTCACTAGTCAACATCTCAAATTAACTAGAGCAAAATGACTTAATTAAAAGATTAAAATCAATTAAAATATATGCACAAGAGGACAAAATTATAATAAATCAAACATGCATTTGATTTAACTAGACATCTCACAAAGCATGACATTCCAAAAATAAAGCAAATCAATGTAAAAGCTAAAACTCACATCACTTTTTTTGGGTTAATACAACAAAAGCTTTGCCGCTTTGTCAAACTCAAAAATAACTCATCCATGCAAGCTCAAATCAATGGATCAACTCCTCAAATAGATTGGAAACTCAATTAAACAATTCAATCTTGCTTTAGTTAACTTTAGATCGACAAGTTAATTATACAAATCAAGGACTCATCCTTCATCTATAAATAATCACTCATTATTCTCCAATTATCATCTTTGGAAGCTTTGAAATTTGTATTATCATTGTGTTGAATTATCATTCAATTCTACATGCCGTTACGTTGTCCAAATGATCACGAATCTACAATCAAATCAGTCATTCAATCATTTTTCTCGTAGCTAATCTACTTCCATTCGAACACCTTTGGAGCATCCACAAACAAATTTGATCAAGAGATTCAACAAGCTCGATGCTTCATTCCAAGCTTCAACAATCTCATCTAAGGTTACAAGGAGATACGAAGAAGGAATTGGTTTATTTTTATTTTATTTGTTTATTTATTTATGTAGTTTTTCTTTGTATACAAAAGGTTTCTATTTAGATATGCTACGAGGGAAAAATTTGATAAGAAATTTGGGGTTTGTATCGGCAAAAAGGGGGTTTCAATTGGCCAATTCCATTCTTTCTACCATAAAACTCTAGAGGATATACTAATTTTATAGAGGTGTTGTTTAGGTATGTAATTTTAAATATCATAAATAGACTCAACCTCTTCATTTTTAAGCTAAAAATTGTCCCCGAGTGTCAAGATAGCCAAATGTAAGACACTTCACAAAATTTGTCAAAGAAAGTCTTAATAACCTTTTTAAAAAGCCTAAGAATCTTAATCTTGAGAACCATAACAAAAGAGCCATTATGAAATTTTAGAATATGATACCACTAAATAGATTGTGAATTGAGGGATAAACCTTTTCAAAACCATCTCCAATCCAAATGAAATTTGGTTTGACAATTTCCCAAGCCATCTAAATGCTTTCAGCCACAAATGTTCCACCAATTTTAACTAATACGGGGGTGATAAGGATAAAATGAATCCCATGTCATTCCAAGCCTTCCCGCCAAGATGAAAAGGTTTGTGTGTCCTTGTTCATACCAGGTTGTTGGTGTGTTCTTGTGTAAAACCATTGATATAGATGTAGAGGATGACCAAATTAGTAAGTTCCTATTCATACCAGGTGGTGTTTGTGTTCATCCATGAAATCCATCTACATAGTTATGCAATATGTTGATTTGTGTGCAAGTTCAATGTTACATGTATATTTGTTGAGTTTTGTGTAAGTCTGAAGTTACACATGTATGTATATTTGTTTGATTGTGCAATCCCAATGTGGTGCATGTAAATCAAGTTTAGGAGAAAGCTCTATGGTAGCACCCTACGCTTCTAGAGTATGGTTAGTTTCTACCATTTTTACACTAAGGAGGTGTCAAGAATTGGTACTCCATTATTCTACTTATGTGAGTGAGAAAATATATGTCAAGATATTAGTAAGATATGTAAATTAATTTGCTAGCTATATTATTAGAGTATTCGTGAATTGTGATAACAAATTACGTATAATAGAAATGGTTGAGGGATATATGGATTATGAGTTGAGGTTGACTCTATTAAGTATAAGTATGTTTTGTATAAGTATCTCCTTATTATACAAATAAAGTAATGGAGAATTTATTATGTGTAAAGTTTATGTAATTTGAACCAAAATATCAACTCTCATGTCTTGAAACATCGTATTTATGGTATGCACAAAATAAGAACCAAATCCTAAGGCATAAATCATGACAAGAGTAAAAGGCCATTAAATCCTATCATAAGATTTCTAAAAGTCAATTTTGACAAATATAGATTCTTGATTGGAGATTCTAACCCATTCCATACCTTCCTAAACATCAATGACATTTTCTAGAAGGTACCTATACTATATAAATCCATTTTGTACACTTCTAATAATGAGAGATAGAAAATTCCTAAGTCTAAGAACAAGATATTTGGAAGTGATTTTATGACACGTTAAGAGTAATAAGTATCTAGTTGGTGATAATATCGATATCACCAACCTTGGGAATAAACTTGATATTACCCGAATGATAAGAGTTCCCAAAAATCGAGGTGGATAACAATATACCTTAGGGTTTTGTAGAATTGACAAAGGAAACAATCAAAGCTAGGTGATTTATCAATGGCCATCTACATCTCTAAAGTCACTCAAGATTAGGCATATTAGAAGTAATTTTGTCACCTTAATTAGCTTGTAGGGAATAACTTGGAGGCATTGTAGGAAGACAACTTTTATAGAAGAGAAGAATTTCTTGGGTAGCAAACACTTCATGGTAATGATGTTAATTTAACCCAAAACAAGAAAATGTGGGTATTACTTATTTAAACTTTTGAATTAGGGTCAAAAACATGAGATAGATTCATTTTATTAATAATATATTAAAGTGCAAATCATAATATATGTATTTTTAGTAATATGCAAGATAAATATATTGAAACAAGTGTTAAATTTGAAAAGGTTCAAGAAGGGGGATTTAATTTATTTATTAGGTGCTTGGAAGGCTAATATGGTAGTGATAGAAGGTTAAGAAGGTTTGAAATTTTCTACAAGTGCTTCATATTTGGATTTGGGAGAACAAACTGAATAGAGACAAAATCATTGGATGTGTATGGAACTATTTACCGTTTTGTACCTTTATAGTGGTTCTGTATGGCTAATTGTTGGTGTTATGTAACTTCATGTCATGTGTGAACCTCAAAAATATGCTTCATTGTGAAACCCTAGGTGTCGTACATATGAAAAAACCTTTATATTAAACAAAATAACTTCAAATCCTAACCACATGTCGGAGAACCTGCAAAAAGGTTACTGGTTGGGTTGAAGTGCAATCCCTACACTTCATATGTTTGAAATACTCTTAAGAGGCCTCAAACCACATGTAGTTTTCCACCTAGGATGTGATATCTATATGGATGTAACTAGCTTTGGTAATTTCATCACTTGATAATGTAAGTAATGACTTGGTGTGCTTTGCTTGACTTGGATTAGATGGTCTCTATCTTAGGAAGCATTACTATAAAACTTGATCAAGTGTGTTGAAAAAATGTATAATTGAGGGTCCTAGAGTGTGATGCCACTTTATAGTAATTTAAGAGAGTTTTAAGTGCTCTTGGAAGGATATTTTCTAGTAGTGCTCCTAAAAGTGCCGGTGAGTAAATAAGTAAATTTAACTTGCTTATATGGGGGTTTATAGGTATAATTTTACACTAAGATTATTCCATGAGGAAAGTACCGACCCATAGAAAGATATCAAAGTGATAAAATGATTGTTGGGTGATCAGTAAAAAACTACCAATTTTGGATCAAATTGTTAGATGGTTTTCTCACTATTAATGGTCATGCACGAGCGGAAGTGAGGTGTTGGATTTTTTTGGGCATGAAAATTGGAGATGATAGACTACTATGGAGTGATGCAAGTAATTTTATGATCTACGTGTAAATTAGGAGAGTAGGTCATGCATAGGACTAAAGATATCCAATTGAACTTAGAATGTGCACACAAGTCATGATTTAGGTATTGAGGCAATACTGAAATTATCAAGTGAAGTTAACAAATTAGGTGTCTACATCCCCCTAAAGCTAGGAAATGAAATTTATTTTCTTAAAGTAAAATATGCCTAAGTGTGTAAGCACATTTTTTCTTTGTTCTCGAAGCTTGATTCACTTGAGTGTTGATACAATCTCTATAGTGAAACTTGCGATACGTAGTTTATTCAATGTCCATAAAAACATTGAAATTTAACTTAGGTTTGAAAATGTAATTGAAACTATAACTTGCAAATTTGAAAAGTGCACAACGGGGGAATATATATATGTTGAAGGAGAGTCTCCTTGATGAAGTTCTTGGAGATATGGATTGCATTGATCTTCCAAAGGAGTAGGGGTAATCAATACCCAATTTATTGATGTAGATGCTAGAGCTAGGAACTGGTGTAACTCAACCGAATACCAAAGAAGGGTGTTACAAGGTTTTCTAGTCTCGATATAGAACCTTTTAAAAAAGTAAGGGTTTCACAAGATGTATATCCATCCCAAAACCTCCAAAAAGAGTTATAAGAAGAGTTTTGTCGATTTATAGTCACCACAAAAATATTCTACCCACAAACCACACCACTACAAAAACATCTAGTCCCAAAATATATCAAATAATATAAATTCAAAAGGGAATGGAGTATATGTATGCCCCCACCTTACAATGTGCCATGTATATGAAGTATCCATTGTTGAATATAGAATATGGAGGAGGACTATGCCTCCATAACATATAGTGTAAAAATGCTCAAGATGTGCAAATCCAAAAGGGAATGAAGTAGTCATACCCCCACATTCTATACCAAAATGTAGTAAAACTCTATGTTGGAATGTGCCAACTATCCTTAAAACTATAAAATTTTATATGTTTTAGAGAATTCTAAATTTATTGTTGAAAAATTCCCAAGCTTCGAAACTATCCATCTTGGATAGTAACATCTAATGGTTTCATCCCTTTTAGGATTGTTTTATACGTGTGTAAATTTTTATCATGATCTCTATTTGTTCCTATTCCCTGTGTATTTATATTCTATTTTGATTTATGTATTCTATTTGTGTGCGTGAATCACATGTATATTTATGTTATAACCCCATTTAATACCCCCTCTTTTGAGATGAGTGAGATATGTAATAGATAATTCAACGTAAAAGAAATGAAGAGTGTCTATATGGGATGTACCAAATAGTCAATGTTCAATCACATTGAGTATTGTTGTCAGTGGCCACCATAGAGATCATGTTCTTGCAAAAGATTTCATGGTAGAAACCATGACATGAAGATATAGAAAAAAACATTGAATCATAGAGAAAATGAGTTATAAACACACAATTACATAATCAATATCACATATCTTAGTCATAAAAAAGGCAAAGAGCCACATACAAGAGATACAAGAGTGTTGCATGCACAAAAAAGAATAAACAAATGAAACATACACCATAAACAAGGGACACCAACATGTTGCACAAACACACATAGAAAACTCCATAAGCCACATACAAGAAAAAAAGTATACAAACAAGCAAAAGGATAAACGAGTAGACAATAGTTTAGAGACACATAGCTCAAGATAAACTAGCTCTACACAAAGCACATGTGTTAGCCTCATTAGTCCAAATAAATAACATAGAGCATAATATAGAAAATAAGCATAATGAGATTGTGAAATAGCACTATGTAATAAAACAATAACACTTGATAGTGTAAGAGATGCCCACAAATGTTGACTAACCACTAGGTATGAGGAGAGATCCAACATCCAAGAATTGTAGAGTCTTGTGTATGTCTTACATCATGCTTAAATACCTCATGAATGAATGTGTGTAATAAGTACATAGAATATACTATCTATCAAATCATATGACAAATAACATGTACAAAGTAAAGAACTAGCAACTCAAGTCATATGTAGGTCCTAATTCTGGATTTTGACAATATTTGAATGTTTTTGTGTTTATTAGATTATTTCAATGTTTTTTTTTTAATTTTTAGAATATTTTTATTTATAAAAGGTGCAAACACTAGAAAATGGACCTTGCCCACAAGTTCTCTTAAATACAAAATACAAAAACAATATAAAAACATAGTAAATCCTAAAAAATCAAATATTCCCACAAAAAACACCTCAAAGTAAAAAATAAGATTGATTTAAGAGATGTTATCCTCACTTATCCTCTTCTACTCTCATTTACTCATCCTCATCCACTCATATTTAATTTTATCCTCCACCTACCCATTTGCACTTTATATGCACAATGGACCCATTTTATCACAACCCTCTATAAACATTGCACCCATATCCATCCCAATATTCTATGCACCCTAAATTTATAAAATAACATTCACCCCCTCATTTCATTCTCTTAGCTCTTGGTTTCTCTCACAATTTTTGTTATTGCTCACACATGCTTTGTTTTCAGGTTTCACTAAAGGTTATAAGAAGGCATCTTGGACACCCAAAGCTCGTTGCACAATTAGATTTCAAATTTTCAATAGTGTTGCCAGTTACGCTTGTGATTGGCTTGCGATTGCTCTACGATTTTCAGAAATCATGCATATGACTGAGATGTGACTGTGACAAGCTCCAAATCAGCCAAGACAACGTCAACAATCAATAATTCACAAATAAACAACTCCTGCAATTGTGACTTGGTCCCCTCGGCCCCAAATAGATCTATCATTTCATTTATTTTCATTTATCAATTTCTTGTCTTACATGCTCTTATTTCAACATTGAAAATGCTAGGGATTTGATAGAGGTAGCTCCGCTTAGCCACAAAAAAATAACTTACATTTTTCCAAGTGTTTTGCATGCAGATTTAGATTTTAGAACGTGTAAGTTTTAGCCCACTTTATCCAAAGTGAAAGAACATGTGATTGTCCCTCACATTTTCAATGGTGGAAGTGTAAGCCCATTTTATTTAGTAGCATTTGATTTTAGATTCTATATCATATTATTTGACACATCTTCGGGGTGATCCAAATCCAGGCATACATTTTTGCAACCATAATGGGACCGATTAGGTTGTAGGTTAACTTATTTAATTTTCGAATCTAACCTCATTTTCATGAGGGTTTGTAGTCCTTTTGATGTATGTTTTTTTCCAACACTTTTTGTTGTAGACATTTATCCTTGAGGATTTTCCAAAATAATAAAAAATAAAAAAATATAGTTGTAAGAAGATCATAGGCCCAATTGTGTTGTGATTATTTCTTTACGAAAAAAATTAACAATTTGGGTCAGTAGGGTAGTCATAGGAATGATTGTGTTACAATTATGTTTCAAATTAAAATATTGAAAAATAAGAATTTTAATTTATCATTAATCATTTTTTTATTCATATATATCATGTTAATATAGATCATACGCTACATATGCTCTTACTTCACACCCTCGGTGATCTTGGCAATCAAAAATAGCTACGGTATTTTTACTTTACTATTGTTCACAACATGAGGCTTGTCTCATAGAATTTTTGGTATTTATTGTTCCTATGAGTCACCCCGATGGGTGAAGCCATAGTGATTGACCTCCGCATATGTTGCCTAACATAATTGTATCAAAAACATATGTGGCATCAACCCTATAAATCACTGGGAGCAATAAGGAGATGCATACACATCCATTCTCCCATTTCCCACCTTCATTGGTCGTTAGGCATAAACACCAAATGGGTGGAACAACACCAACTTATATAAGATGGATTCCATTTGAACAAGATGCTATTGATTTGACAATTGCTTTCACATGCCATTTATTATATATCAATATGCGCATCTTGTTTGGAGTGATAAAAGTTAATTCATTTATATCACAACATATTTGTATTGCATTTGAAAATAAAAACATTCCAAAAAAATAAAACTCCCCAAAAACACACATTTTAGCCACATTCAATAACTTTTGGGTTGCACTTATGACTTCCTTTGATATCCAACACTATTTTCTCAAGTTTTTGCATCGTATTTGTATTTATGTCATTCAAATATTTTTTTCCTCTCTCGATCCACAAGTGTGACTACACTGCAAATTTTTCTACCCAGCTTTTTCCCGAGTTAATCACATATATGACCACCCTATAATTTTTCATCCCATTTTTTCCCCATTTTTCCATTTTTGTTCATCCTGCAATTTGTTTATCCATATTTGGCATATCCTTAGTCATAGGTGTAATCGTGTCACATTCATCCAACATCGTTTTCTAGTTTTAATTCTCCATTTAATCTCTAGTCCCCTTTCATGCATGATATGACCTTTGCACTCTCTGGTCCCCCTCCATGCATTCTCTATGCCTTGCATTCTTTGGTCCCACTTTGTGCGACCTTCATCCCTTTTACTCTTTGCCCCCATTACACATGCTCTTACCCTTGTGCTCTCTCGGTCCCTTTCCACACATACTCTTGTTCTTACATTCTGTTAGTGCGAAATCACAACACCCCCAAATGAGTTATGGATCTGCTTTTCTAAGGTAGGGTCATTTGGTGTGATTTGAATAACATTGGATCATTCCCCAAGCTGTGGGACTTGCAAATGGGAATGATCCTCCAGAGAAGGTTGGTTCCTCATCCTAATCCTAACACTAAACTACTTCTAAGGAAGGAAATGTGACTATTTACTCCTAATCTAACAATTCTAAGGGACCAAGGAGAGAGAGAGAGAGCACGAAAATAAAGAAATTCTACACTACAGAGGTGATAACACCGAGAAAAGGGAACTGCTGATCACAAACACAACTGCCTGAAATGGAGAGAGGTGAGCAATGGAGAGGATGGACAGATGCATCACAGACCAAGGATAAAGTTCACATAGAACACCATTTCAAACCCCTTAAACACGCTCCCAAAACCTGCAATGGACATCAGAGATATGCACAGTATACCCTGCAATGGTGAGAGGTGAGAAGAGACAACAAAATGAGTAAAGGATGGACAAAACGCATCACGAAACATATTTTATTGCTCCAGGAGTTCACACAATACACCATTAATGGGCAAGAGGCAAGAAAATACCATTACAAATCCAAGGGAGGAGGCTTAAACTCCACATTCAACCCTGGAGAAGAAAGAGAGAGGGGGTAGGGAAGAAGAATGAACAACCCTTTACAATGAATCCTGCCCTTGTATTTATAGATTTGATCGAGAGAAGAAAGAGAGAGGGAAGCGGGAGAAGTGGGTTGAAACTCAACCACTGTTGTTAATGCTTCTGATAAAATATGCCCCAAATCCATCTTTACTACATGATTCCTTCATTCAGTGCCTTGAAAGAAGAGGGAACGATTTTAAAGAGATCGAATCCGATCGAGTTGTTGAGACAGATGGATCCTGCATTGAAGGCTCGAAGACGTTTACTCCATTTCCTTCACCTAACCTCATCAAAAATAAAGTCTCAGACCTTTATGGCGTGGTGAGGCCGAGATCTTTCCAATGGTGTCAGATCTGTAATATTTTGAGCCCTGAGTCGAAAGATATGCCCCTTTGAAGTTTGTATTGGGTCCGTATGAATGGACGGGGAAAACAGTTTGAAAAATGGGCCCCCTTTTGGTTTGGGACACATGGCAGCTGGATTAGAACAAAAATTGGTCTTGCGGGTCTGCAATTTATCTTTTGCCCTTTGAACGAAAGGCAAATTTTCACTTTTCCCTCCGACTCCCCACCTTGGCTTTGACTCAGGTTCTAACGTTGACTTTTTCCCCAACGGAGTTGTGGGCCATTTTGTAACTTTTACCCTTTTTGTGATAACAAGGGGCAAAGAATCAACTTTTCCCCGATGCCCCACTTTCCTCTGGGACAAGCATTAGTTTGGCACTCATTTGGTCTTCCCCTTTTTTGCTCGGTTCCTCTGTGGCACTGCCCCTTCTTCTCTGACCCTGTAATTCCATTATTGAGTCCTCCCTCGACCCTTTAAATAGATTTAAGATATGGAAATGTTCAAGAACCATTTCTTCTATTTCTTCTGATGCAGGGTCGAATTTGACTTTCTCAGGCCTCTGTTTTCACTTTGCAGTTCGAACTCGATCTCGTGGGTTTGAGTCGTTTCCTTCATAATTTCCTTATGTGCAGGAGGTTTTCTTGACCAAATTTTCTCGGGGGAAAATTTGGGATAACAATTTGGCGACTCACGGGGACATCTGCCTGCTAGATGAAGAAACCAGTGGCCTTGAAGCATCCATTGGGCATGGAGTCTAGCCTGATAAATATGAAACTGATTTGAACTTTTGAAGATCTGACCTCTGAGCCTCTTGGAAACCCACTAAACTTGGAGTTGAACTTCACCAAAAGCCAACTGAAATGGACTATGCAAGAGCAAAACAACAACACCAAAAACTATGTACAAACTGAAAATCATACATACCCCAAGTGGGATATGCAGAGTGTGTAAAAGCACTTCTTTTGCTGAAAACAAACCTACCTACTCTACTCTAACCAAGAGCAAAGGGAACTCAAACAAAACCTACAACTGACAGGGAGAAATAGCTTCCCTTCCTCAAAAATGGTAGCCATGCAACTGATTTGGCACTGAACATGGCTAGTTGGATGAGTGAAAAACTAACTACAAGCTGATCTTCCACCCAAATCACCAAAGTATCAATTGAAGACAAAACCAATACCTCTTTTAGTTGCTCTGCATTTGGATTGAAGAGGTATGGCAGCTGATCCTTGGTGCTTTGTAGCTCATCCTCATGCCCTGAAATGGGCATGACTAGTTCTGGTTTCTCCTTTGGCTCCAATGAAGCCAAGTATCTAATTGGGTAAGGTATGGTCCTTTAAATCTGCCCATGGTTCTCGAACTCTAACTCCAAGAATGGATCCTTCTTGCGACTCTCAATGATGGATGGTGTGATAGGGATGACAACATCTTCTTGCTTTTTCTCTTCCTTCTCCTATGAAGAACATGGAAGAGTCACGTCTTCCAATCTTGATTCCAGAGGGCCATTATGGAGTGCAGGCTTTTGCACTTGAATATTCTCCTTCATGGCAGCAAGTTCATGTGCGTGGAAGATGGATGGAGGAGCAAATGATGTAATCTCCATGGGATCCTTTTCATCAAAGAAATCTCTCAAGTCTGACAGATAGTCTGCCTCCTTGTTGTCTTGTTGTAAGTGCTCTACCTCCTTCATGGTGTCCTCTTGATCTGCAACTTGCTCACCATGGTTTCTCTCTTCCTCAAACATGAAGTTTGAGAGATCAAACTCTTCTTCAACATCAGAGCTTGAAGGGGATGAAGTGGGAGGAAGAACTGAAGGTTCCCCTATAGCCTGCTCCACACTTAGAGCCTCTAGAACTATATGGTCCTCTTCCATCATGGGTTCATCAATCAAATCAAGCCCTTGAAATGAAAGAAAAAATATTCAATGATTCCTTCTTCATTGAGTGGCCTCAACACTGATATGATCTCTCCCAACTGCTCCTCTTCAATGGGGCTTGGGACTAATTGTTCCTCCTCTTGTTCTTGCTCTTCTTCTACTACAAACTCAGCCTCAGCCACCACTGGTTCTTCAATCTTGACCTCCTCTATTGGCTTGACCATCAAGGGGATCTTTGTAAACCCAAATTTGGCAGCCCAACTCTTTAGATTGTTTTTCATTTCTTTTTGTTGGGATCCTCTTCTTGTTGTTCTCCTTGACTAGATTCTTGAGTCTCTTCCCAACATGGGCTTGGGAAAGTAAGAGGAGTGGCAGGTTAGGGTTCAACCATCTTTACAATTTTTTGAGGTGGGAAGGGAGGTGTAACTTCTTGTTTGTTTGGAGGGGATGACTATTTGGAAGGGAAAATGATAGAAGAACTGAGATGAGGTGGAAGACTAGGAGATGGAGAAATGAAATCAACACTTGGGGTAGCAAGTGAGGGGCTTGAATTTTGCCTCTGCTGAAATGATAAAGATTGAGGGAGAGAAAATGAAAGGTAGGGAGATGGTGATTGACTTACCCATTGACAAGGTTGTCTCGCACTTTTCTCATAAGCCCCAATAACCTCAGTCCACTGTGTAAGCTGAGGCAACACTTCAACTATGAAGTCAAGCTTCTCTTGAGGGTGTAATGTCTTGGAAAAGGGCCTTCCCATGGACAAGGTGCCATGTAATCAATTCTAAATTCCTCATTCAAGTTGTAGCTCGACCGAACCATGCCAATCTTTATTTTTGGATCTTCTCCAATGACCAACATCTTGCATTTGATTTTTTTCATTGTTTGCATACCCTCGCTTTGGAAAGCTCCATAGCCAAACCGATTTTGGGATTGCTGCTCATAGGGGTAACCATGTTGATTTTGGATTTGCTCAAAATGTTGATTTGAAGGATTTGTAAATCTTATCGAGTTGAACGATTGCCATCGCTGTAGATGTGAATTCCATCGTGGGAATGGGAGAAAATGAAAGAGATGGAAGAAGAAAATGGATGAAATGAATGAAAATGAATGGAAAAATTCTCGTAACTCAAAGAATGGGTTTTTGACCATATGGAGTCGCCAGATGTGCTTGAAAGTGCCTCTAAAGGCTGAAATCTTCACCAAGAGCACATCGAACCTGATGAAGTGAAGTGGTAAGGTGCTTTAGACCTGTCCCACTGGGTGTGCCAAAACTGTTAGTGCAAAATCACAACACCCCCAAATGAGTTATGGATCTACTTTTCTAAGGCAAGGTCATTTGGTGTGATTTTCATAACATTGGATCATTCCCCAAGTTGTGGGACTTGCAAATGGGAATGATCCTCTAGAGAAGGTTGGTTCCTCTTCCTAATCCTAGCACTAAACTACTTCTAAGGAAGGAAATGTGACTATCTACTCCTAATCTAACAATTCCAAGGGACCAAGGAGAGAGAGAGCATGAAAATAAAGAAATCCTACACTACAAAGGTGATAGCACCAAGAAAAGGGAACTGCTGATCACAAACCCAACTGCCTGAAATGGAGAGAGGTGAGAAATGGAGAGGATGGACAGATGCATCACAGACCAAGGATAAAGTTCACACAAAACACCATTTCAAACCCCTTAAACATAGCTCCCAAAACCTGCAATGGACATCAGAGATATGCACAATATACCCTATAATGGTGAGAGGCGAGAAGAGACAACAAAATGAGCAAAGGATGGACAAAACGCATCACGAAATAGATTTTATTGCTCCAGGAGTTCACACAGTACACCATTAATGGGCAAGAGGCAAGAAAATGCCATTACAAAGCCAAGGGAGGAGGCTTAAACTCCACATTCGACCCTGGAGAAGAAAGAGAGAGGGGGGCAGGGAAGAAGAATGAACAACCCTTTACAATGAATCATGCCCTGTATTTATAGATTTGATCGGAGAGAAGAAAGAGAGAGGGAAGTGGGAGAAGTGGGTTGAAACTCAACCACTTTGTTGTTAATGCTTCTGATAAAATATGCCCCAAATCCATCTTTACTACATGATTCCTTGATTTAGCACCTTGAAAGAAGAGGAAACAACGGAAACAGATCGAATCCGATCTGGTTGTTGAGACAGATGGATCCTACATTGAAGGCCCAAAGATTTTTCCTCCATTTCCTTCACCTAACCTCCTCAAAAATAAAGTCTCAGACCTCCATGGCATGGTTGAGGCCAAGATCTTTCCAATGGTGTCAGATCTGTACTATTTCGAGCCCTGAGTCGAAAGATATGCCCCTTTGAAGTTTGTATCGGGTCCGTATGAATGGATGGGGAAAACAATTTGAAAATGGGCCCCCTTTTGGTTTGGGACATGTGGTAGCCGGATTAGAACAAAAATTGGTCTTGTGGGTCCGCAATTTATCTTTTTCCCTTTGAACAAAAGGCAAATTTTCACTTTTCCCTCCAACTCCCCGCCTTGGCTTTGACTCAAGTTCTAACGCTGACTTTTCCCGGCGAGTTGTGGGCCATTTTACAACTTTTACCCTTTTTGTGATAACAAGGGGCAAAGAATCAACTTTTCCCTCGACGCCCCACTTTCCTCTGGGACAAGCGTCAGTTTGGTGCTCGTTTGGTCTTCCCCTTTTTTGCTTTGTTCCACTTTGTGGCACTACCCCTTCTTCTTTGACCCTGAAATTCCATTGTTGAGTCCTCTCTCGACCCTTTAAATAGATTTAAGATATGGAAATGTTCAGAAGAACCGTTTCTTCTATTTCTTCTTGTGTAAGGTAAAATTTGACTTTCTCGGGCCTCTGTTTTCACTTTGCCTGGTTCTGGAACTCGAGCTCGTGGGTCTGAGTCGTTTCCTTCATAATTTCCTTATGTGCAAGAGTTGTCTTGACCAAATTTTCTCGGGGGGCGAATTTGGGATAACACATTCTTCACTCCCCATCCATACTTGCTTCAACCCTTGGACTCTTCATTCCCCCTCTACATGTGTTCTAACCCTTTCCTCTTTAGAGCTTACATTAACCGGTATTTCTATATACATCACATATTTTTCTACACCTTATTTTTTTCCACCTCACTACCACACCCTAGTTACATGTATGATGTCCTTGTAGCCATATTGTAACATATGTGCAACCATCTTGGAATTTGACTATGAAGATCTTGTATCCGACTCAAATATGCATTTATCTTCCATTTTAGTCGGTTTCCCACACCCCTTGACCATAACCTTCAAAAATCATTTCTAATCTCCATCGTTATTGCCATTTCCTTCTAGTTATTTTGTTCCCTTCTCATATTGTCTACGTCGTTTTCCAATCATGGGTGTGACCACCATTTCTACTTGATGCCCCTATTGTGTAACCATTTTCCTCTCCTTTTTCTTCTCTCCCGGTCGTGGCCTTGATATGGCCGTGACTTCTTCCTATCGCCCTATCTCACCCCACTCTTTACACACAACCCACACCTCTATTTCCCCTTCCTTTGCTACTAGCTTACCCATGTGTTGGTCTAATCATCTCTTTTCCAAATCCTTACCTTCTCCTCTTAGTTTCTCCCATGACTGGACATTTCATTCCCGATTCACCTTCTCAACAATAACAAAAACACAAACAAAACCACACCCACAACCCTCTCACATCGCCACTAGTGGTGCTTCCCTCTCGTTTTTATTGCTGACATGACTAGGTCCTTCCCATCATGAAAATTTTATGCAACCTCTTCCTCTTTTCTCTCCATTCTCCTTTCACCCTCCACAAGGTGCACTCATGATTGTCGACCAATATATATTACCAAAACATGTGCTTTTTCCAATTATGGTCACGTGATTGGCACATAAGCGACTACCCTTGTTATATGTCATGTACCATCACCTCCTCCCCGTGTCACTCCACACTCTCCCTAACGATCGTGCTAGCGAATGGGCCCCAACTTCCCTTCTTCACTTCACTTCCTTGCCTCTAAATTTCTTCCCCTACTCATGGTACCATCAGCTTCTTAACCAAAAAAATAAACAAAAAAATGCACTTACTCTCCCTCTTCCTTTCCCAAAAATAGGGATCCTTCCCCTCTTTTGTTACTCTTTACTTCAACACCATCGTCCCGTGCCAACTCCTTTCTCTTATCCTCGTGATTAGGGATTATCCTCCGCTCTCGTGTATCCACCATCGAGCACCGCCCTTCCTTGCATGCCAAAACCACCACCCACCTGTTATTACTACCACATGCTTCTATTATTGTTGTTGCCTCTCCCTATCCCCCCATTCATGCCTCGCAACCGGGTTCCAACCCCGCACTCAACACACTACCATCCTACCGCTACCCTACTACCCGAGCTAACCCAAAACAATATCCACCGACAATGACTTCACACACTCCATTATTTATAATTGTGTGTTATACCCTTTATTTCACTTTTTTTGGATTAGTTGTGTTTGTTATCCCAACTATCCCCTGTGAGTTTTTTTAATTAATTATCTTACTATCCACATATTGCTATAATGATTGGATTGTTTACCCATTTAATTCCATTATTAATTTCCTCGTTGTGGCCACAACCACCATATACCCTCAACATCTAGCTTCCTTTATGATTTTTTTTTTTACACTCACAACCATTGATTTCTCCATACACATGATTGATAATATAAAATATCTTATAGTTACAACCCATAAATGCAATTGCAACTATGTTCCCACACATAATGACCATGTTATGCATGTTCATCATCTAACTCGAACTTTCAGTATTATATCTAAGTTGCACTTATGATTCCCAACATCCTAATGAATACACATAAAACAAAAAAAAAAAAAATCACGTTCTACCCAAAACCCCAAGCCCATACCCTATAGGGTTTTATTTCATATTTTAGGGATCTTGGAGTGCCTTTCGTGCTTGTAGATTACATGAGTTCTTAAAATGTGAGGTTCCTAAATGAGGTATGATTTACTTTCTTATATATGCTTCTGAAGTTTATTATATCATGAAATTATGACCTAGAGGATGTATCTACTCATAAGAATGTCATAGAATCGAAGAATTAACCCACAACATGTCAATCCAAAACCGTATAATAGGGTTAGGATTGACATATTTCAATTCTGACTGAAACTAACATTTTTTGACAAGAGGGAGAAAAAATAATTTTGAATTAATGGGTCAAAGGATGGATGTTTATAGATGTGTTTTGAGAGTTAAACCTCAAAAAATGATGATAGAGATGTGTGAAAATAAGTAATTAATCAAAGAGTTAACAAGGTGTGTAAGCAAGAGTGAGGAGAGTGTATTTTTACATGCAAGTGTGTAATGTCAAGATCAACAGTGTCAAAGGATAGATTTTAAAATTTGAGTGTCTACATTTCCCCCTTTAATTAGACATGAAATAACATGCTTACAAGAAAAGATACTTGAGTGTGTAGACACACTTTGTCTTTGCTTGCAATAAATTTTTTTTGTAGTGTCTCGTTGTGTTGGTGTTGGCACTCTCCAAATTAAAACCTGCAACATGATTGTAGTCATTTCCCAAGATAGGAAACTAAACTTTAAGCCAAAATGTAATGAAAGTATTGCAAATAAATGTGCAAAAAGAAATGCCAAAAGAGATGTAAAACACGGAAGGAATACACCTATTTGTTTTGTGGAGGGAATGTGCTCCTGTTCTTATGCCTTCGAGATTTTGGATTTGCTAAACTTTAATGAAGAATTGGGGGTGATCAATACCTAATTTATGCCAAGTAGAGGTTGATGTATTAGGTGTACCAACCCAACACATAAATGCTAAAGATAAGGAAAAAAAGAGGATCTGAAGCACCTCACCAAGGAATAAGATCATGTATCAAAGTCATTCAAAAACTCTAATATCTTCCCTTAAGTGCAAGAGGATAGGAAAGTATACCTATGAAGAACTTATCCACTTCAATACCTTCCACAACCCCATGACCATACCATCGCATACTGATATAAGTATAATTTTGTAAATTAGGACACATATAAGCAAAGAGAAATAAGTGCCGCCATACTCTTCTCATGTGTTGCAAAACTAAGTAGAAACTGAATATAATTGATTGCATGTTGAAATTTGAGTGGAGAAAGGAGACCCATGCCCCTAATGTGTCCAAAAATGAAGATGAAACTGAGTACCATGGAGAAAGAGAGAATGAAATACTTTATGCCCCTTGAATATGTACCAAACTAGGTCAATTTGAGTATGAAGCCTTATAAAAATGTTGTAAATAATAATGAAAAACATGAGAATGTTGAAACATCTAAAGAAAACTCCCATGAGAAAAACCATATGATAGGGTTAGAAAGATCTATATGGTCCTAACCAAGATGTACGGTCTTGAACCCTTATAGATTTTGCTAATTTTGTGTGCTTGACTCTAATTTTGAGGCATTTTTGTTTGCCCCTACATATGTTTATGCCCAAAAAATGTTTGTGTCTACTCAAAATGTGGAATAAAACACTAGATGTTTGCCCCCTCTTTTGAGGTGTGTGCGATGAATAAATTGAGCATGGGGATCAAAATAAAAGATGTATACTCATGCTTAAGATGCTAAGAACCCGTAGAGAATCTCTAAAAGCTAATGTGGTGGCCACCAAGAAAAATTTGTACTGCACATGGTAGAAAACATGACACAAATAAAGTGTAATGAGAACAAGAAGCATGATAACCATAACCATTTCATTACAACAAAAAAATAGTAACAACAATAAAAAATCATGTGTTAATAGAGAATAAGTGCATACAATGTAGAAAGAAGTGAAAACATGGAAAAAAATGTCACACAAAAGGTGAAAATGCCTATAAACATGGGACACCCACGATGTCACAATGTAATCACGACCCTTGAGCCTAAAAATAAAAGATGGATAACCACACACAAGGCATGATTCTACAAACATGGGACATCCATTGTGTTGCAAGACAATCAAGGCCCTTAGGCCACAATTAGAGTAAAAAGAAGCATACACACACAACTAACAAACATGTATAAAAATCAAGTTTATCCAAATGTCAAGAATGAAGAGTATATGATATAAAAAGAGCTATCAATAATTGTAAGTGTTACACAAAACACATGTGTTAGTCCGATTAGTCAAAAATAACAAATACAACACACACATGCACGTGCACACACATGGACACACACACAACCAAGCGTAATGAGGAAAGAAAGGAACTGTAATGGAAATATAGAACTTGGATTTAGTATGCAAAATTAGAGGCCCCTAGAGGTTAACGTTCTATGTAAAGGGAAGGCCAACACCTATAATTGTGTATTCTATGTGAATGTCCCGCATCATTCTCAATATACCACGTGAAAGCATGTGTGTAAAGAAAAATGCTATCTATCAAACCAAAGGAGTAAACAACATATATAATGTAAAGTATAAATAATGTATGTTATAAAAACATATTCTATTTTGTATTATTACAAATATTTTAATGTTTTTTATATTTTAGGCCCTCCATGAGGGCATAGATGTAAACCTATTCTTCAAATAGAAGGAAGGGTGGTCTAAGAATTCCCCCATGGAGAGGAATATATAGAGATTATGCAACTAAAAATGTGAAGCAAGATTTCCCCAATGTGTGTGTGTGTGTGTGTGTGTGTGTGTGTGTGTGTGTGTGTGTGTGTGTGTGTGTGTGTGTGTGTGTGTGTGTGTGTGTGTGTGTGTGTGTGTGTGTGTGTGTGTGTGTGTGTGTGTGTGTGTGTGTGTGTGTGTGTGTGTGTGTGTGTGTGTGTGTGTGTGTGTGTGTGTGTGTAAGGATGTTCCTTAATAGTGAATTTGAACCTATAGATATAATGTGTCATCTAGAAATGAGGGGAGATAACATGCGAGCTACCAAAGAACAATGTCAAGAAAGTAATGGGAGAACCCTATAGAGTTCAATATATCGATTGCATAAGTAGTAAGTATGACAACATAAACAATATGAGTGTGTTCATTAGGATCAACTATAATAGGTGGAAGATTGGGATTGTTGGCAATAGTAGCAAGAGTAAGTGAAAACATAAGGATCAATGTGTGAGTCAAGAGATGTGCAACATATGTAGTGTAGAAGGCTCATCGTATCACCCTCAAATAATGGAGGGAGAGAGATAAGACTTATCATAACCAATAGGTACAATGCGAGAAGAGTGATAGTAATAGAACTATATGTAGTGACCCATATGATTATAGAAATAAATGTGGAAAGAGGAGGATTAATTTCCCCCATTGATGCAACAAAATGAGGTGTAGCCATAAGATATGAGTCATGCATAAAATTTTGAGCATCATGAAGCATCATCAAATCAACACATTGTGTTCCTACTTGTGGTGGGGAAGTTGGATCAAGTGATGTAATATTGGACTTAGTGAGCATAAGATTATTAGAATTGCATCGAGAAGTGTTCCAAGAAAAAAATTGAAATCCATGGTCATGGTGACATTGTGAAGGGGTTATGAGTTTCTCCCAACACCTTAGGTATTGTAGATGTAGAAACCACCAAAGGGGAAAAAAATATAGATATAGGTAAATGTGCAACAATATGCATTAAGGGAAAAACATCATCTATATAAGAATGAGATATAGCGGCGAGAGTATCATGGGTGTGAATAAAAGGTTCATCATGTAAACCAATAACACCATAGTTCATCACAAGAGGAGAATGATGTGTAATGTAAGTTTTGTGCACAATCAAATGCCTATCATGAGAGCTAGGAGGACTAGAACTATGTAAATTATTGTGAAAAATAAGATACCTATATGTAGATGCACTAGGAAGAGGGATAGAACGCCGAATACCTAGGCATGCTAGGTGAGAAATCCTTAAAAGTAATACCTCAAATAGTGAAAAGTTGATGATGATGAATAAAATTGACACATTGATGAATGATGGATGGAATATCCCTAAGAGTACGTAGTGAGGGATACCTATATATAAATCTCTAGTGGAAAAAAATTTAGCAACAAAAATGAAGTTTGCGTCATGATAGACCCAACTAAAATGGGTAGTGTAATGTGTCGAAAGTGTGGATCAGAATCAAGCACGAGGCCAGAAAAAAAGAATGCCAAGATACTAAACTAATGGCCATGCAAAAACATTATCCTTGTTATGTGGAATAACCAAAACACCTTGAATAGGAATCTCATGAATAGATTTTGGAATAGATAATGTGTCAGATATAAGTGAGTCATATATATCAAAATCATCAAGAGAAATGATTAGTGTAGGAGATGATGTACAAGTAATAGTGCCAATCATAACATCAAGTGGATGATCATTATAAGGTGGTGTTGGCACTGAAATTTGAGTGTTGTGAACTTTGGCATAAGTGCAAGCAAGAGTGGGATGTGAATAAGAAGATATAGGAAAGCTAGATAGATATCGATAATGATCCCTGAGAATCAACATGATGAAGTACAATGTTGATGCAAAAAAAATTGACTTAAATATCAGATGAAACACTAAGCCCACTAGGGTTAGGGTTATGATGTTTGATTAGAAAAAGTAAGTTTCCCCAAACTACTTCACTTTTTTGTGAATATATTTCATTCCCTTTTTATATTTTAGTGTGTTTCTAAATAACATACATAAAAAGGATGAAATAATGCAACATGTGGATATTCTGATTTAATTAACTTCCAACATTAATTGCATAAATCAAAATAATGCTTTTTCAAGTGATTATTGATCTAGAAACTATCAAAAACACAAGAATTAATTACACTTAGCTGATGTTGTGTGGATTTGGAAGATCTTGAGTTATTTGAATACATGAACAAGATGATATGAGACTGAAAATTATTTGTTGTAGAAATTGGCACCTGAGATTGAACTTGGTCAAAACTATACAACTAGGTCAAGAGATTTTATACGGTCTTGACCCTTCTATACGATCTTGGACCTACTTAGAATTTGGGTCTGTAACTTCCTAATTTCTTCACCTCCCTATAAATTAGTGTCATTGTGTGTCAATCTTATTTCCTCACCTTCGAATAACTCAGTAAACTTTGCTCAAATCCTAAATCCTTGTAATGCAAGGATTTTCAGCAAAATAAAGTTAGGTGAGTTGTGGGAACCCCTGTGTAATGCCGACATCACCAATACTCTAAATAGGGCTCAAATTGCATGTCATTCTCCTAGCATGTGATATCTACTATAGTGCAATTAGAACTTGACAATTGTGTTTTGACAATGTTTTGCTTGAGTTTCACACTTGTTCAAATACTTGGGAAGGGTCACTTTGCTTGCTTGTAGAATGAATATGGAGACTCTTAGACCTGGAAGGAGACTTCATACCTATAGAGGATGTTTCCCTAATGGATGTGCATGAGTTATTTCGTAGTTTAGGGAGCTTGGAGTTCCTTTTGTGCTTACTTTTACATGAGTTCTTAAAATGCCAGTTTCTACTATTTGCTTATATATGCTTCAAGGTTATTATGTCACAAAAGGTCAACCATGAAGATGTCTTTACTCGTAAGAATGTGATATAATAATGAACCCAAATCATGTCGGTCCAAAACCGTACAGTAGGGTCGGGATTGACACATTCCAATTCCGATTGAAATCGACATTTTTGGACCGAAGGAGAAAAGATAATTTTAATGTTATGGGTTAGAGGATGGATGTTTCTAAAAAAATTTGTGTAATTAAACCTCGAAGCCGACAACATATATGTGTGCAAAGATAATCAAGTAATAAAATTGCTAACAATGTGTACTAAACAAGAGTAAGAAGAGTGCATTTGTACATGCAAATGAGCAATGTCAAGATTAGTAGTGTCAAAGGATAGATTTCCAAATTTGAGTGTCTATACCTATTATATGATTTGAAATGAACTCATCCTCCCCATGGTGCCACGTTTCCCATATCCACCACACTTAAAATTACATATATTCGACAAATTCAATGACACCACAAACCCTAACAACACTTGCACCTATTTTTTTTCAGCATGCTATCATTCAAAATAATGATGCACACCTCTTGTGCACCTTCTCAATTTTACTTGTTTGCTAAGCATTTGAATATATTCAATCCTCCCAAAACATAACATTGAAAAAATTGTACAAGTTGTTGACACATTCTTGTCTCACTTCTTCATCCACTTTGCACCCAACACAACATTGCCATACCTTCACATGCTTTGATAATATCTTAATGATTCCATCCTTAACTTTGTGTTGAATTGGTGTGCGCTTGTCTAGTACCTTTCATTTCTACTCCAATAATCAAATTTCATTGAATTATTTTCAAAACATTACACCCCCACATCTCATGCCACTTACAAATCCATCCACTATGCATTGATTCAATGGGTTGTGCAGATGACACAACACCGTGAGGATTTCCATATTGATGGTCTTACTTCCTTGTTGCATGCTTTGATTCCTCCCCCACCTATTACCCTACCACATTCTCATGTTCACAATGTCATCCAATATGAGCCACATCCTCCACCTTTAACTTCGTAGTCACCACATTCTACTAAGGCTTATCACTTCGTCCAACCCCTCGTAAATTTATTTCATTAGCTGAAACACTTTCTTTTATTCTACACAAGTTTCTCGATGCCAATTTGATTATTATTCCACCCATAAAACCACCACCTTTGTGGTGTTACTCCCATAATATGCATGTTTACCATCATACTAGCAGTCATTCTACCGATTCATGTCCCCAACTCCACAACGTAATCTAGGAAATTTTGGAAAAGGATGACATTTTCATTAAACCTCTATTTTCTCCTACTCTACCTTTTGAAATTGATGCAATCATTTTGTAGACAAAAAATCACGCACTTTGAGTCATTATCTAGTCTCGATTGCATACTACCATTCATATGGTTCATAAGTAAGAAGAGTACTAATTAACTCATGTCTTTGGCCACCTTTCTTTGCTTTATGCTTCGTTTTCAGTCTTGCACTTGTATTTTCTCAGTCTATCTTTACATCTTTTGGATTTTTTCATTCTGGACACCAACACCCAATAGGATGCCAGTGGCTAGGCGCCCCATCCCCTCTGGCGCCCTTGTCCTCTTTGTACTTTGGTCACACTTTCTGGGTCCTTTCTAGTCGTTTGAGCATCTTATCTTTTTGGTAGTCGGCCTTTTCGGGGTTAATTACAAAATTAAAGTGAAGGAATCATATAAATATAAAGTTATGTGATCATAATAAGGGAAAAGTAATAATCATCTACTATCTTCACCCAAGGTTGCATCCATCAAAGCATCCATCTAGATCCATCACAAGGGAAAAAGGTTGGTTCATCTGCATCACACTTCATAGGAGGGGAGTCTATTGTTTCCATGCACACATTATTTACATTCTACATCTAGCTACTTGCTTGCTACTTCACATGTGAGTGGCACAAGAGAAACCTAGGGCACAATTCCGCACACAAATACACAAAACTACATTGGGTCTAAGAGATAGTGCAACGCTTAGTGATAAGTCCATCATTTTAGAAACTAAGGACAGTCAGACCCCTTAATTTGCATCTTTCTTTTTAGGTTTTGATGTTTTTTTGGGGTTTTGTAGGTGATTCATCCATTCCAGATTTACAATGACATTCAACGGAGTTCAACGACATACACACGATAAAAGGAAAACAAGTGTGAACCTCTTATGACACCTCAGAGGATGTTTTCCGAACATCTACATAGATCAGTGCATACATACTAAAGACTAGGGCGCCACGGGCCCCTATCCTTCTCGAGGTGCCCCAGTCCAGTCAAATTTGTCGAATCTACATTTCTCTAGGATTTTGTGTGATAGTCCTCCATCTCTGTTCAACCTCGGTCTCCACTGTGACACAGTCCAACAACCTCTATGAATCAGCTAAGGCTTTTCTAACCCTCTTTGCACATTAGGGTTTCATATTTTCATTGCTTAGTTGCTTGGGTATTATTTCAATATTCATTTATTTATTTATTAAAACTTGCATTAGATTAGGTTATTATATTACATTTTAGCATAATAATTTTGGTAAACCATACTCGATCTACATGTTATTAGGATCCTTGTTTCTTTACCATCATGAGTATCTCAATTAATGACTTCTTACTTTCCAATCCTAATTTAAGACATAGAGTACAACATCTCCTTACTACTAACATTCTTGCTTATATGCATCCAGACTCCGTATATAACTCTTTTATAGATGATTTTCTCAACATATTACTTTCCCATCTAATCCTCATGTTGATCTTTCTATTTTCGATAATGATCCACCCTTGCATATCATGATTCACATTTACAATATGGGTATCAAACATACTTTAATCAATAATGGATCTGAACTTAATCTATGTCCCATGTCATTCCTTGAAAATATTGGTATATCGGATGTTAATTTTATTCCATCATGTCTCTCTCTTCGTGCATATGATGGCTCTATTCATCCATGCGTAGGTCACATTGTTTTACCTATCACTGCAGGGCCAAAAAATCTCAACATAGTCTTCTTTGTCATTGAATTTCCGGTTTCATATAATTTTTACTTAGTAGGCCATGGCTCCATACCATGCAAGTTGTTTCCTCTATCGTGCATCATTGTGTCAAATTTCTACATGAGGGTGTCGAGTATATTGTTTTATGTGATCGTCATCCACACAAATATTACGACCATGATCAAAATACTAAAGTTCCTATTCTAAGAGCTAACACTACTAATGACCCACAACCCATAGATGAGATACCACATTTACCACCACTTGAAGGTGTCATTTGCATGATAGATTTTGTACCAACTACATCTATAACTCCCCTACTTCTACTATTGTTATGATTATTCATCAAGGGCATGTACCTATGTTGGACATCACTCTAGCTCCTCTACCTTCTCATGTGTCACATCGACCGGAACAAACTCCTTTCACATGCACACTTTTCATGAATGATTCTTATTGGGAGCATATTCCATTCAATCCTACTTGTGATGACACAATATGTACACATGATGGCTTAACTCGGCTAGGCTTCACTTTTGAGGATCTCTATCCTCCACCACATTCTTCTCACCTTTATCATGGATTCATTCACATTACTGTTGCTTATGGTCTACGTGTCTTTCATCTCACATTTTTTCTTGCGTGAAGTCCTCGCTCTTTACCACTTACATTAGGGAAATATTGGCTTGATTACATTGGGGGCACATTAGATCCTAATCATATTGATATATCATTTCCCATGCCCTTTGGTCATGTATTCATCTGTAATAGTTCCTTTCTTGGATATACATAGAATCTCACTCGTTGGTATGCACATGGATGTCCATTACCACCCTTCACTGATGAGGAAGTATGCCATGGGTATGTACAACTTATGCCTCAATGGATCATTACGTGATCAACCCGACACTATTTCTTACCAAGTCTCGATGCTTATCCATTTGGATTTGACCTTGATATCGATGAGCTTCTAAATGACATTACATGATTGTCTTCTTCATCATACGCACTTTGGGGGCATTATGTGTATTCCCCTATAATTGACAACATGCATCTTATACTATACACAAGATAGTATCGACATTACTGATGACACACTCTTGTGCTTCAGTTCACACACTTGATTGTTGAGGGCATACTATACACATGAACCTCACACACTGCACAATAGACACTACACACATGCATCTTCACACATCTTACACACATATATATCTTACATCCTACATCTTACATCTTACATTTCCTATGCATCTACACATCTTACATATCACATTACATTACATACTATACATCCTACATTACACACTACACATTACACATCACATAAGTGGTTTCTCATCCCCACATCTATTAAACACATTACATATTTCACACATCTAATTATACACATTGCACTCACTACCCTATGACACACTCTAGTCTCATGGTCCATACTAGACTGTTGAGGGTATACAAATCAAATGGACCTCATCACACTCACACATTCAACCATTCAATCTTTTTATCATGTGACATTCCTCCATTAGTGATATACGCCATATAGCTACATCATCACTTCTTCTAGCATCTTTTAGTGATATATGCTTTAGGCTAAATCATCACTTCTTTTGTTATCTTGTTGTGATATACACTTTAGGATAAATCATCACACATTCTCACACCTCATCTCTAGGTCACATATCATCACTTACATTCACATATCATCATCACGCACACGCACACACAACATATAGTTTGACCATTTCCCGATGACGCACTCTCGTTTACAATTCATTCTTGACTCTTGAAGGGGCATAATAAATGAACCTCACTTGCATACAATTTCATTCACTCGGGGGCACGCATGATCCTATCATTCACTCTGCATTACATTCCATCCATCCACAACATACTACATATCTTGGTTGCATTTACTCTTGTTTGCATTTACTTGTACATGTTCACTTTATTACACATGCTAGATAGATATATTGTATGTCATTATCTTTATCATACACACATTCACGTTCACTTACTTTTCTAGTTGTGATCGCAGATTATACATGTCCATTACACGCAACATGGATGTTTGACATAGTACCTAGTACCAATCTCATAATGGCTCTTGGGGCATCCACTTTCATACATTACAGTGTTATCGTTTCATTTTGTTTCATAGCACACTACTTTATCATTTTATACACACTTTGACATAATTTTTATCTTTCTAAAATGTTAATGGGTGCTTCATGTGCAAAATTTTTTATACAGAGCTACTTGTTTCCATGTTTATCTGTTGTATTGTTTGTACTTGTCATTTTTTTCAATTGTTTGTGGGCTTTTCCCTTTGTCTTGTGTGCAAACTTGTATGCTTTTGGCTTAGTCGGCCTTAATTATCTTGCGACACCGTGAGTGGTTTCCCATGTTTGTAACCCACTTTTCATGGTCTATATTGTCTTTTTACGTGTTTACGTACATCCTACCTTACACATTGTCTTTGTAACTTACACTTGTCTTCTACATGCATGTTTTTTCGTATTAACACTTGTTTCCTAGCCACTTGTTTACATGTGCCTTAGTTTCTACCAAGCACATCCCCTTCCCCCTACAGGGCACAGTTTTCAGTGGTTGCTCCTCTTTTGGGTTGCATACTCCTACAATGACATCACATGCGTCCCCAAAGAGGGGGCATCATTTGGGTGAATCAGTCACCCCATATAACGGTCTACACACAATATATACACACATGACACATAATGTCGGTTACAATAAGTCTGACAGTTTAGGGCTCAAAATCAAACTTGGGTCATTAGTATAGTAATGCATTTCCTAGAGCACCTATAACTAAGGGTAGTTACACAATCGATTGAGTTCAACACATAGTCTACAAAACTCATACATAGTGGCTTTTATAGGGCAATTTTTCCTTAACACATGTGTTGGTACACATCATCTACAGTGGTGTTTTTTAATATGGGAAGCAGTTAAAGGTTAGAGGATAACACTCAGACCTTCCTCTCTACATTACTTCTATCGTGGCATTGGATCACCCAAAAAATAGACAATACAAAGATCTCTACAGTTTTGGGAAGCGGTTAAAGGTTGGAGGATAAATTAGAATTTCCTCCCTATACTTCTTCGGCCAGTGGCATGAGATCGCCTAAAAACTTACACTTCATCGACATGATCCTTTCTACACCCTTTTTCTCATCATGGATCAGGTGCACATGTTCCTTTTTCACATTTTCAGCATTTTTACATACTTTACTTACACACTTTTTACACACTTTTACATATACATGCATATTTGACTACTTGATTGTATTCTCTTTTGCATGTCCGTCTCATATGGGAAGCAAGTAGTCAACATCATCAACAATAACATCAACATGATACTAACAATGGTACATCATACACATGATGACATATACACATGCGCTTTTGTGCTAAGTTCATTTTCATCACCTTTTACATCTCCACACTTCATCTTTTTTTATCACTCCCACACTTTACATCTAGTCCCTCGGCACGCTTTCTACATCAATCTACATGGATATAAGGTACGCATCTCTATCTAATTTATGTTACTGTGAATTCTTATCACCAACATAAAGTGGGGGTAGATGTAGACACAAAATCATGACATATCTAGTCTTGATTGCATACTACTATTCATATGGTTCCTAAGTAAAAAAATTACTAATTAACCCATGTCTTTGGCCACATTTCTTTGTTTTATGCTTTTGCTTTCGACTTGCACTTTACTTCCTCATTTTTTTTTACACCTTTCAACATTTTTCGTTCTGACACCAACGCCTAGACAGATGTCGGCGCTAGCATCATGCCCCCTCCCCCCCTCTAGGCGCCCTTCTCCTCTTTGTACTTTGGTCAAACTTTCTAGGTCCTTTTAGTCGTTTGAGCATCTTATCTTTTTGGTAGTCGACCCTTTTCGGGGTTAATTATGAAATTCAAGTGAAGGAATCATATAAATATAAAGTTATGTGATCATAATAAGGGACCAAGCACTAAGCATCTACTATCTCCACCTAAGGTTGCATCCATCAAAGGCATCTATAGCTCCATTTTCATCCATCTAGCTCCATCACAAGGGGAAAAAGGTTGGTTCATCTGCATCACACTTCATAGGAGGGGAGTCTATTGTTTCCATGCACACATTATTTACATTCTACATCTATCTACTTGCTTGTTACTTCACGTGTGACTGCACAAGAGCAACCTAGGGCACAATTCCACACACACACACAAAGAACTACATTGGGTCTGAGATGTAGTGCAATGCTCAATGATAAGTCCATCATTTTGGCAATTGAGGACAGTCTAACCCCTTCATTTGCATCTTTATTTTTTAGGGTTTGATGCTTTGTTTGGGGTTTTACATGTGATTCATTCATTCTAGATTTACAATGACATTCGGTCAATGACATACACGTGACAAAAAGGAAAACAAGTGTGAACCTCTTACAACACCTTAGAGGAGGTTTTCCACCTCTGCGGACCAGGGCACTCATACTCAGACTAGGGCGCCACGGGTGCCCCTATCCTCTCTCAGCACCCCAATCTAATCAAATATGTTGGATTTGCATTTCTCTATGCTTCGTGTGATAGTCATCTATCTTTGTTCAGGTTGATCTCTCTTTGCAACACAGTCCAATAACCTTTGTGAATCAACTAAGGCTTTTCTAACCCTCTTTGCACATTAGGGTTTTATATTTTTATCACTTAATTGCTTAGGTATTATTTCAATATTTTTTTATTTACTACAAAATTGCATTAGATTAGGCTATTATATTACATTTTAGCATAATCACATTTCACCCGCAACTACTACTTCTTCCTCTCCATGTGTTGACTCGTCATCTCCCACTACCCCCAATCACCATTTTTGCATTGTTTCTCATCTTCTTCGAGTTATTTCCTCCTCATTCCTATCATCCAAATCATCTAATTATCAATGTACATCATCATGCACATCCACTTTGGATACAACCTCATCATCATCTTCACATTGTCGCAACATCCATCATCATTACAAACATATACCATTGGTCATTCCCGTATTGACTACCACTTCATCACTTGCTTTGATCTCATACAAAGTGGTTATAATACACCCGATTACCACACCTCTATTGTGCTCTACATCATACATTATGTCCCTCTTCACGTCACCTATATTGGGTCCCTCTTTCACACACATCTTATTACCTCCATCATCACTCATTTAAAAACCCTTCTTGTTTCTTTCACCCCCATTGCATCCTATACCATCTATCACACTCCTCTTACATCTATTCCGCATCATTTGTATCCACACATTCTTTTGTCTCTTCCTTGTAAGTCACCTACGATTTTTCACATTGCTTCACCTCTCTTGGATAACTCTTCCATACGTGTCTTGCCTCCATCATCACTTGTTAGTGAAGCCTTCTTGTTATCAGATCCTCCTTCTTCATTCACATCATCTATCATGACCACACACCCATTTGCTCTTCCACATTTTCCTCGCAAGTATCCTCTACATCCACTTACACTTTCACATCATTTTAATTTTCTTCCACATTTTTATTTGCTTGAGATCCATTCTTTTATATCTCGTCATATTCCATGCAATCATCCTCTTAATATATCCATTCATCATAATATTACATTATTGGTTCACATGCCTCCTTCGACATCAATATGTTCTCTACTCCTCGCCCACATGGCATCATCATAACACAATGCTTCATATCATTGATCTCCTACCATTGATCTATTATCATATCCTCACCCACTTGACATTATCACACATTCACCACACTCAACATATCTCTTATTTACTTCATCCCCACACTAACGTCCTCCACTCACCTCCATCTTATGGATTCTATTCATCGTCCTTGCTTCACTTTTCATCTACTTCATCCAATCTAATCCAATTATCTACCTCGTATACTTCTTGATTGTTTCTTTGCATGCCTCTTATTCATGTATTCCCTATATGGAATGGGGACTTTCACTTGTATTCACTTCCACATTCTACACACTTCATACATCATATTTCTCCTCATATGACCTAGATTCAAAACATGTTCTACTTTTTTACACATTTTGCAATATTATCATTGACAAAAACACAACACACACATCCACACACATATAAACATATTTCAAAATCCAAAAAATAATAAACAAACACCTGATAATGGATGTTATTTCACCACCACTTCTCCATCCATTCATATTTCACTATAATTCTTTTTCACCGCTACATACTCTACGTACGAGTTCATTCACATTCCATAACATGGTTTGCTTCCTAGCTTTTGGTGACCTCTTGATTAACTTGTTGTCACATTTTTTTGAGTCAATAACCTCTACTTCAATTTCTTTAACTTGGTCTCTCATTACTTGATGAATTAAGAATATTTGTCCTCTTAGATATCCACACACTCAATAACTTATTATGAAGGCCGTAGGGCATCATCTTTCGACACTCACAAATGTCATCTCTACACTCGCTTCCACTCCCTCCATGAATTCATTAGTAGTTATAAGCACCTTACAAAATAAATTGAGAGAGCTAAGTTTCATGTCAAAAAATAAATAAAAAATCAAAATCAAAATTAAAAAAAAAACAATTTCAAAACTTTCTCTCGGGGTTTTTCTAGCATCTCTATTGGGGCTATGGATGTCTAGCCAACACTAGAGCAATATTGTGAATAAAAGCAAATGTATCTCTATAGGGGCTATAGACCCTTGTCAAGTAGCAAAGTGATGCATGAATTACAATTACCTTCAATCCCATAAATTAACAATCACCTATTTCACTCAAACCTACACATTGGCATGTGTTTTCACTCACCATCTTATGAGTCTTCATTTCAACAACAATTAAATTTCACATGCACACATAAGATATTAATGGGACACATGAGTAGTATATCACCAAATGATTTTTAGACCTTGTTTAATCTCTTGTTTTATCTCATTTTTGTCTCATGACTTGTGCATTTTGGTTCCTCACGTGTTCATCAACAATCTTGTTTTAACCTTTTCCATATATATACACACCTATTGCACCTTTTCATTGCAGTATCATGCCATTTGTACACTCGCATTTGACCTCATTTAGATTGAACATTTGTGGGAATTCGCCCCCTTCTACACAATTTTTTTTATAACCGCCACTTTTCATGTCATTTAACTTGCAATCATCACTTGTCACTCTTGGGATGGAGAAAAATCCTCTCAGGATCTCTAACTTGCATGCACACTTGTATCAATAACTCATCACTTGTCACTTGCACATGGTTGGGGCAATATTGCCTATGCTTCTCATCACCATGCCTTCACTAAGGTTCATTTTCTTTCATTTATAAACTACCACTTTTCATACTACATTATGTTGGGGCAACCTATGACTCTAAATATTGTCACTTGAGGGGGATATCTGTTGGTGCAATATTTATATATACACCTTTTATTTTATGTTCGCTTAACTTTATTTAAGCTTTATTGACTTAGTCTACTTTGCACACCTCTTAGGTTTAGATTAGGATAAGTGACACTCATATCTTGACCACTTGTATCATGTCTACTTATTTATGTGGAGGTTATTGTAAACATGTTTATCATATACCCAAAAGTAAATTTGGACTATAATTTTTTTTTTTTTAATGTCTAGATCACTTTTATCTATAAATTATAGAAGTTTTTAAAGAAGCTTGTTGATATTAATTTCATTTATTTTATTTATTGACAATAATGTATCTTTATTGCTTATTATTTGCAATAACTTTTACCATTTCTGGAGTGAGTCCAAAGTGAGGAGATTCCTAGGTTTCACCTATTCTTTCAATATCACACCAAACATTTCTCGTCAAATCTTATAACATTCAATTGTCACCCATCTTAGTTTGTTGACCAAATAGCCTATGCCTCGCAAAATAAATATATCGATCCCTTCACATACTTCATATGAAGTGGGTCATAGATCACATTTCCGTGTTCTTACCTATCAAGTTAGCCATTTAACCTTGCATGTTCAACAACAATTATTTTAGAGTTTGATGACCCCGTCTTATCTTTAGTTTTTGACCAGTATCTTGCTTGTTGCACTACACAACCCAAAAAGGGGTAAAATGTAGACACTAGAAAAATGGCCCTTGCGCATAAAGTCTCTTAATTAAAAATATTAAAACATAATAATTACTAAAAATCAAATATTCCCAAAAAAACAACTAAAAATTAAAAATAAGGTTGATTTACAACATGTCATCCTTACTAATCATCATCTACTCTCATTCACCGATCGCCATCCACTCTACCTACCCATTTGCACTTTCTATGTATGATGGACCCATCTTATCACAACCCTTTATGCACATTACACACATATGCATCCCAATCTTTTATGCACCATAAAACAAAAAAATAACATTCATCCCCTCATTTCATCCTCTCGGCTCTTGGTTGTTTTCACAATTTTGGTTATCCCTCACACATGCTTTGTTTGTAGGTTTTTACGATGGAGAGAGGAAGAAATATTGGACACCCAAACTTTGTTGCATAATCAGATTTCAAATTTTCAATAGTACTTCCAGTCATGCCTTCGACTAGATTGTAATTTCTCTACGATTTTAGTGATCATGCATGTGACTGAGATGTGGCAAGCTCCAAATCATCCAAGACACCATCAATAATCAACAATAATCCATAAATAAACCATGCACCACGAATTGGTTCCCTCAAGCCCCTGAATAGGTTTATCATTTCATTTATTTTCATTTATTAATTGCATGTCTTATATGTTCTTAGTTCAACCTTGAAAAGGATAGGGATTTGACCGAGGTAGGTCCCCTAGCCACCAAAATTAACTAAGATTTTTCTCGAGTGTTTTGCATGAAAAAATATTCAGATTTTAGAAGTTTTAGCTAAATTTATTTAGTGAAAGAACCTATGATTGTCCCTCACATTTTTCCATTTTATTTAGCAACATTTGATTTGATATCATATCATATAACACTTTTATAGGGTGATCCAAATCTAGGCATACAAAGGGGCATGTTACTCAACAATGAGCAAATAATTCACATCATGATCAAATCCTACGGGTATTCTATTAGCCATATGATAAAGCTTACGAAATTAAGAACCATTTAATTGTCTATTTTTACGAAGTGAGTATAGTATCATATATATTCTTCATTAGTATAGGGTATTCCTTGTTCTACCATAATGTATTTACAATGTGTAATATCACGCTTGTAATCGTGCAAACCATCATGTCGAATAGCAATAGATGTATGAAGCTAAGGGAAGGTAATACTGTGATGTTTTCATCAATAGTTCCTTTTAAATGGTGTAACCAAGATCTTCCCAAGGAAATAAGTGTGGGTTGAGGGTCAAGGATGACTCATACTTTAGTTTCCATTATTGATCGAGTTTCGGCTTCCTATCCAAAGTAGTGCACGAGAAATCAACAAACAAAAACAACGTCGAGTATGCAAGGGCTTAGTACCTTGGAGATGGTGATGGATGATACGGGCGCAAAGTTGATGTCGAACTCCTCGGTGTGATCCCAAAAAACCTGCAACTCACATACACTAGAGAAAGATTGATTAGAGATTTTATGTGGGGGCTTCCTGACAAATAGATCCGGAAGCATTAACTTCCTCGGTGGTTGTCAACCCCGTGTGATAAGAAATAATGATAAAATACAAGATAAACAAATAACATGCAAGCTGATAAACAAAGGAACCTAACGTTGCGGGTGTGTAGATGGTGCTATTGATTTGATTCGAACACAACGTGCAACAAGAACCACGCTACGTGAACTAACGAATCATGAGCAGAGTATCATGGGGATTACAGTGTCGTTACTGAGGACATCATGAGGATATAAATGATAAACAAAAAGCTAAGAATTCAAAACAACATTTTCCCAAATTTTCTCACTTCTTTTTCCGAAGGGGGGAAAGCCCATATTTATAGCCTAATGGTGAGGTTAGACTACAGGTTAAAAGATACTCAGGGTTAAGTAAAGTAACCCTGATTAAAAGAGGTGATGTGATTCAACTGGGGCTCACAATTTGACTTATAGTAAAAAAGATAAGGATGGGATATGGAGTGGGAAAGATGAATGACATGGTTAGGTGAAATAATAGATTCCATTCTTGAAATTAAGAGTGGAGTGTCAGATGGGTGTATTATTGCCCATGTTTTGCATTATTTTTGAGATATGACAATATTTGGATTATTAAATGGGTATGTAGAACCCATTAATTAATTAAAACCATGAATTAATTAAAATGTAGATGGATGGGATTTAGAACAAAAGAAAAGCGGGAGGAGATGTAAATGTGGGATGACGGAGAGGGGTTACACCCAAAAATAGGTGTCTACATCCATAACACATAAGCCATATGTGATAAGTAGCATAATGTATCCTTGAAAGCCACATGATAGGGAAAGGAAAGGCATATTATTTGATGGAGTAAGGCCAAGAATGTGTAATGCATCATACACACACACACACATATTCTTATTTGTATCCAAATTGAGTGGGACATGTTCCCAATAAGTGCACTATATATAATGTGTGCTTATAAAATTGTTAAATTGAGGGTGCTTGTTGGATTCACTGTATTGATAGGATATGATCATTTTAATTATGTGGACCCACTGTGAATTATGTTAATTTTATAGTTGGATTTTAATGTATGTATTTTAGATATTAATGTTTGAAATTGATGAGCATTATGGGTAGTAATATTATGGTAATCATAAAATGTCTTGTCAAGCCGCTAGCTAGCTTCTTGGTAGTGAAACAAGTAAGACTAATAAATTAAGATCAAGTAACATAGGAAAGCACTCATGTGACATGTCTAAATATTCTAGAAAAGTAACAAATCTAGGAGCAAGCATAAAATCTAAAGTGTTAACAAAATGTTTCATAATGCATAGGCTAGCAATGATGGGTGCCCTTTTTACATTATGATTGATAGATTTTCCCCCAATTTCATTTAAAGGCACTAAAATAATGTCGGATGAGTAAGATTGCAAGTAGTAGAAGCATGCATGGTAATTTTAGGAATAGTTGGCTCTTTAAAAGGAGATGTGCTCTTAGAACATGTCACGAGAGATTTAAGTTGATAGTGCACAAGGCTAGTAAATGTAAATATACTATGAAACATAGATTTATCTTCATCCATGGAATTGAAACTAATTTTGTGCAATATTTCATCGTATAGTTCTATAGTATCATCATTTTTATAATAATACTCAATAACTAAGCTATCTTACAATTCTTTTTAACTAGTAGGGATACCTCTAGAATAACTTCAAGTGTAGGTGGTAGAATTGTAGTAGATTATTATATAGACTAGGCTACAATGTTATATCTAGAGGGTTGTGAAGCCCGACTTATAGGTAAATGGTTATTAGGTTGTGGCATAAGAGGTATAAGGTGTTATGGGTATAACAAATAAGAAGGGTATAAGGATTAGAAAGTGGTAGACTATTTTGATATAATAAGCTTCCAACATCAATCATTATTAGCAAAGGTCCATGGATCATGACATCAATAGATTTAATAGGTTGTAGTATAAGATAAATTCACATTAATCCATTTAAACAATACACAAAATATAGAACAAAACATAAAATTTAGTGCACAATATCTACATAACTCGAAACAATACTATGAAGATAGAGATGAGAATATAAGATAACATATTAGAATTTGTATTATCAATCAAGACTCGGACATGAAATCAAATTGAAAATAATGGATTCAAAATCAATTCGAATCAAGATAAACCTTTTGCATAGTGCATTTACAATATGAGGTGATTGTTGAGTTACCAATCCATTCTTCTTCCTTGTCTTGACAAAAGAGGGTCTTCGAATTCTCTATAAATGCTTAAAGAGCATTACATATTTCATAGTTTGTGTTTTATGCACTAGGTACATACATTGGGAATGTGTAATATACAAAATACATTCAAGTCAAATTTCAAACCCATGTACACTCCCAACATTATCCCACACTTAAATAGTTGTCTTGTCTTAAGACAAAAGATGCTTTGATGATCTAGAGCTTCTTTACTCTTTTTTCCCATGTCTTGCGGTGTTGAATGTGTTGTGTACTAAGATAATCTTCTTGAAGTTGGCATATAAGATGTCATTTACCGCTTTTCATCCTCTATGTACTACTTAACCATCATTTCAAGTTTTTAATTAATTATACTTTCCAACAACCACCCTTTCGGGTTTTTAATCTACAAAAAAAAGCGCATAGACTTCCCTTATGGGTTTTCAATCTATGCATACCTACTTATAGATATCTAATAAAATTTGTGCGGTGAAATTTCAAAATTTATTACATTCTCGCAAAATTTTCTTACTCCTTATCTCGTTGGAGAAATAATTTGTCACAAGGGAAAACTAGGGATTTTCACCAATGCTCTAGGACTAGGTACCTTTGCTTAGGAATGGGGCAGCTCAATTATTGAAAATAGGAAATATATACACTACTCTAACCATCATGGGTGGCCTTTTAACCGGGATCACACAAGAATACTCCACTAAAACCGTGCAAAAAGGAGGTGGAGGAGAGAGAGGGGAAAGTGAGAAGGGGTTTTACTCAATAAATAGCAAGCTGAGTTTATTGACATAAAACTAGAATATTTCCAAGTTAACAATGAGAAGACACCATGTCAAGGAAAGAGGAACAAAACACAAGTAAATCCAAGTTTATTTACATAATATTGCACAAGTAACCATGCTCATGGAGTAAAGTTGAGATGGAGAGGAAAACATAAGACAAGGAGATAAAATAATTGTAGTTTCTTGCTTGTAGTAAGACAATGGGAGCTATCAACCAAGAAAAACTAACCCTTTGGAATGGAGAATCCATTCCAATTTATAACTTACAAAATGTCTCTTCCTATCCCCCTAGATGTGACTTTTCATCTCACCACCATGTGACTTTTCAAATTCCCTAGGAATGGAACTAAGTCCTTTTCTCATTTCTAAAAAGGGACTTTTACAATGCAACATTAAGTCACTTAAGTGAATAAGACGAAAGAGTGAAAAAGTACATTCTCAATGAAGAAATAGAATGTAGAGAGAGAGATGGAGGGGGAGAGAGAATAAGAGAGAGAAGTGAAAATCGGAGATGAGAAAGCATCTTGTTGACAAAGAACCTACTTCCGATGGATCTTGAGTGAATGCTCCATGAATGAAGTTCCTTGCCTTTGACCTCCTATTGAGTTGGAACACTATGATTGCAAATTCCTCCTCCTGTGAGATGTGGACACACTCCAGGCATTGAATGAGTGTTTAGAAACACTATTGCGAGACTTGCACTGATATGGAAAAATGATGATCCTTTTTAACACAAGGTTAGAGTTAGAACATGGAGATCATCACCTTGCTCTTCTTAGCTTCAAAATTCACCTCTGTGACACAAATGTTTCCTTTTTGAATGGAATCAACCCCAAAATTCTCAAACACTTTCTTTCTCATATGTTATTCATTGGAAAATGTCCTCTCCTCCAAACAAAGAATTGCTCCTTCATTCAACTAAAAATGCATAGTGTGAAATCATGAATCTGTCAGGTCACTCGGTGTTTTGTATTGTTTCAAACTTATCCAGTGCTCTTTCTTCAACATGAGAGGCTCAAAATCCTTATTCTTTACCAATATCTTGACACTTACTATTTTTAGTAAGCCTTATTTTGAGAAGTCCATTTTAATTTCCAGTTGCTTAATTTGACACTTTTGAGTTTCCTGATGTGCAAGGGGCAATGACAACTTTGATAATGAACTGTTTGTAGCACTTACTATTTATAGATAGTGATGCTTAGGAAGGCTTACTATTTTTATAAGTGGGGTTTCCCAGTGTCAGAATGGAATGAAAGTGGTCTTAAAAGGTTTGTTAATTCATAAGAATGCTTTGCTAAAAATTTTAGAGGATTTCAATTGCAAGAACTCCGTAGATCTAAAAATGATTTTTTTACTTTGGGAAACTTTGTCTAGCCATTAAAAATAATGTAGGTCATAATTGGATGTAGGGTTGGGATCATTGGGAATGCGTTTTGGAGAGGAACCCACAGTCCAAGTTTCATAGCAAACGGACACAGGGTTTGTAAGATACGAGCAAAAAGGGTTTTTGAGCATGGAGGATGTTTGAAGAAATTTTGGTAGCATAACAACACTACAACAAAATGGAGGGAGAGAAAATCACAATGAAATACAAAAAATTGGCTAAGTATGAAGTTATACCTCTTTCAAATTTATTTTCCCTCTCACTAGCTCCATTTAACTCACCTTAAACTCAAACTAGCTAACCTAGGTCTGGTGGAGGTTAGAGGTGTGGTTGCACCCTAAAAATAGGGGAAAAGGGACATGGGTACAGCCACACTCCAAATACTTCAATTGCACAAGTGTCTTATTTCCATGTAGCCATGTAAACCTAATTGGTAAAGGTTGTAAATACTTCAATTGCACAAGTGATTCTTATTACATCATGGCTATAATTGATCATTATGTGTTTTGGTGACCACCTTGGTCATGCTAGCTATCTTGAGTAAGCTCTAAAATTTATCATTAAATTGTCAATAAACTTGATGTGGTTGGATGTGGTTGTGTGTGATCTTTAATCCGTGAATATTCCACACTAAGCTTCACCAACACGGACCTCAATGATTTCTAGCTTACAAAGAGACTAAAAAATAACTCATGTACATGCAAAACAAAGTTATAGAGTGTTGAAAAGAATTTACAACAAGTTTAAAACATACACAATGAGAAACAAGGAAGGAAAATACAAGTGTACACCATATTTTATCCTGGAGAAACCCAAGAAGGGGAAAAAAATCCAAAGGAGGCAATTGCACTCCTTGTTAATTATGTAATTCACAAACATGTATGTGTTACTACCATTAATGGCCTTCATGGAGCTGATTTTTCATTCTCTCTCCAAAGCTTGCATAAAACATGCTTAACACCTTCTGACACTCCTCTAACAACAACACCCTCAAGAAACAACCTCTCACTGCTGAGAAATCATTGGCTAACCATGGACAAAGACTCCAACTTGCTTATAACAACAATGGGAATCCAAATTCCATAACTCCTCTTACATTCTTGATGATTGTTGACATCCATCAAACCTACAAAGATGCCCCTGACATGAGAAACTGCTAAGAAACCATTTTGGAAGTCAAAAAACTCACAATTGTTATGTTCTATGTGTTTCTTTTGTCTCAAGACAAATCGCCAATGGTTGCAAAGTGGTTATTACGAAACCGACACTTGAGACATGAAACCGTTGGTCCAAACCAGCAATATGATGCAAAACCACCAAGAGAGACAACCGCTAGGGTGTTCTGCTTCTTTAGAAACTTTGTAACTTTCAGAGGCCATAACTTTTACATACGAATTCAAAACCGGGTACCTTTTTGTTAAGTATCTACTTTTTCAAGAAGAACCCAAACATGTCATCAAAACATACTTTTGATAAAGTCCATATAAAAAAAAGCCTTGGAAGCCATTTGATCTTATGTGTTTTTACAAGAACCGTCTTCTAAAAATGAGAATTACACGAATTAGGTTTATTTAAGATCATATTTCGATCACACCTTCCCAATTTGAGGCTTTTACGTCCGTAAAACTTCACAAATTCAATAAGTGAGGAAAAAGTATCCCCACACCACCACCCTCTCTTGGCGATGTAGTGTGTGAACTTCAACGTTCACCTTTTCACGAAGGCCTACTAAACTCAACTTCCCAATTGTGTAACCTTCCAATAGAGTTGATTTGCAATTCCATCTTTGATCAAATGCCATTTGGATCTGCTTGGAAATTGTATTTTAGTCTAACTCGTATTCCCTTGCTCTCCTCTTCTTAATGCTCTTTCCTTCTATCAGCAACGCATCTTTATACTCCTTTTGGCCATTAAAAAGTTAAAAAAAAAAACTTCAATGTTGAGCATGGAAGGATTTAAAAGAAATGTAAGCTTGCAATATTCAAATACAAAATATTATTCTATAAAGAGGAGCCATATCCAATTTAATAACATACCCTAAGAGGCTTAAGCTCTTAGTTTTACCTTTGAATTTTCCTTTGCTCAAGTACAATGCTACCTTGTCCTTAACAAGGCAAATATGCTCCAATCCATGTTGGCATGCCTTGTTTTGCACTTTGTTGGAGACTCCTTTAACCCCTCTTGCATGGATGTACATCAACCAAGTTGAACATTCATTGTGTAATTTCATGTCCACCTTTACATGCTCCTAATGCAGTTTTCTCATCCTTCAAAGATTGTTGGTCACGATCATCAAAACATTGTGCCCAAAAAAATGTCAAGTGCCATCGTCTTCTTCATAGGCATAATCTTTAACCTCACCTTACTACCAAAGAAACAAGACAAACACTAGCATCTATTATCAAAGTAGTGGGCAACAATCTGCAAAACAATTACCACAAAACCACACACCACGGGAACACAAAACTAACACAAATTTCGGAAAGTGTTAGGAAACCCTTCTACAACAAAAAGGATAACATGTTTTGATACCAATTTGATCTGTATGCCAAACGGATATTCCACACCGTGCTTTACCAACACATACCCCAATGATTCTCAACACACAAAGAGACTTGAAAAATAACTCATTTGCATGTAAAACAAAGTTATGGAGTTCTAAAATGAATGTGCAGCGAGTTTAAAACATACACAATGAAAAACATGGAAGGAAAAACACAAGTGAACACCATATTTGGTCTTAGAGAAACCCAAGGGCAATAAAATCCAATGGGTGAGGCAACTCCACTCCCTATTAACTATATAATTAACAAACATGTACAAGTTACTGCGATTAACAGCCTTTCATAGAGCTGAGTTTTCATTCTCTTTGCAAAGCTTGCACAAAACATGCTTAGCACCTTCTAGACACTCCTTTAATAGCAACACCCTCAAGAAACAACGTCTCGCGTGACAAATCATTGGCTGACCATGCACAAAGACTACAACTTCCTTATAATAGGAATGAAAATTCAAATTCCATAACTCCTATTGAATTTTTGATGATTATTGACATCCATGAGATACTCCCTTACATGAGAAACTACTAAGAAACCATCTTAGAAGTCAAAAACTCACGACTATTACCTTCTGTGCATTTTTTTCGGTCCCGAAAGACCGCTAATGTTTGCATGTGTCAGTTATGAAATTGCTGCTCTAAACCGCCACTATGATTCAAAACTACCATAAAAAACAATAACTATGATGCAAAAACCGGGTAAGAGAAACAAAACCATTTCCTTAGTAAACCTTGTGACTTCTAGATGCCAAAACTTTCACATACATACTCAAAATTAGGTTGCCTTTATTTGAAATTGTGTATTTTTCAAGAGGAACCCAAATATGTCATCAAAACATACTTATTGTAAAGTCCATATACAATAAAAGCCTTGGAAGCCATCTGATCTTATGTGTTTTTACAAAAATCATTTTCTGCAAATGAGAATCACATGATTTGGAATTATTCAAGAACTATTTTGGATCAATATGGACTTGGGAACTTGTTGATCACATACAAATATAGGGCTACAACCATGATGACAAGTTACTGATTGCTTTTTTGTTGTTAAATACATCCCTTGAAACAACTATTAGAGTTGTCAAGAAGCCTTGTATGTGATGACTTCCACATTGCAACCAAGCTTATATCCAGGATGGTTGGAAAAGAAATTGTTGTGAGAATGAATATTACTGAATATTTGTTATTCCTCAAAAACTAAATTATATGTTCTATAGTTTGGCACATGATAGAGAGTAATTGCTTAAAAGAATTGAAGACTTGCTTACTCAACAAGAAAAGTGCCGAGTGAAAAGAATTGGTGGTTTGCCACATGCTAAATTTTTAATTGCTTCACTCCTGATTGTTGCGACAACAGAAATATCTTAAAAACATTCAAACAAGAAAACCACACTTGAAATTCTCAATTGATGATTCAATTTTACGACCTAGACAACTCATTCCACAACAAAATTAGAACCCTTCAAATTGTCTTAAGAAAAAATTGATTTAAACATTGACATGTTTCTATTAGAAGATGCCAGCGACTCTGCAACTCGTGTGCAATTTGATAATACTAAAATAGAAGACAGCAGCACTTGAAGCATTGATTTACACATTAAAATAAAGAGAAAATACATCAGAATTTTTTTACATAATTAAGATATAAATCATGTGCCTATATGAGAAAAAGTCAAAAAAACATTCACCCACAACACTGAGAACATGTCAAAATAGCTAGCTTAGACAAGCTATAAACACTAGTAGTGGTGACTGGTAAGAGATGTTGTAAATACTAAACATCTTTGGATCTTGTTAGCAGTCATTTGGAGGTCACCCACATTGAATGACCCACAAGTAATAAATTTCAAGAGTAGTCTTACTATCAATTTCCATCAGAAACCAAAATGGGAGAATAAACAGAGAAGGGGTTCTGATATCATACATAAGGAGGTGGGATTTTGCATCTAAAATAAAGCCCAAGACAGACCAAAATCTATGAAACAATCACTGAATTTGCCGTTTCTTATGTTTAAAGGAACGAATGCAACTGTAATGCAAATTGATGCACACGGGGAATGATATTAAACAATAATGTGCAGTGGCAACACATTTCTCAATTGTAAACAGAAAAAAATTAAAAAACTTTGTTCAATCTACACCATTCTTTAGGTAACAAATATTCTATATTTAGAGGACCTGGGCTTTACTTCCACATGAATTCAAATACCTGGGATGATGATAAGAATTCAAATACCTGAGATGATGATAAGAGTCAACATAAAGTAAAATCATTAGCTCATTGAAATGATTATGTGCCCATTCCCAAATTGCAAAATCGAGGGTACCTTTCTTTACAGAAGAGCTACATATAAAATGAATTATGCTTTTCAGCATCTATTTCGATAAGACGTCAAAAACTTGATAAGTTGCATGGTGAAATTAATGTGCGATCACACACAAGAAATAAGAGGGAATTGCCTCTGCAAATGGCCTTTGCATGCAGCATAAATTTTACATTGTGGACAACTTATGATACAAGAATAACTTTGTGGACTTGCACCAAAATATTTGTCTAATTGAGAGAAACATCAATTAAAAACACAATGACAAATACCGTTTCATTTACACTCCAGAGATATCTGATCTTGCCATGAAATTTTCCTCTTTTCTGGCATTGCTGTCACAAACACATTCGGTCTATTTCCAAAAACAGATGTCTTAAGAGCACTAACCAATCCAGTGTTGTCATTGAATGGCTTACGCTGGGCAGAAAAATCAGAACTATTGCCAATGAGTGACTCCTGAACTCCAGAAATTTTCGTTGAAACCAGAAGACCCTGGACATTCCAGAAATAAATAATATGTTTAATGAGATTGCTCGTGCATGTATAAGAAACCTAATATTTCAGTAATTTATCTGACAAAGATCCTTGCATTTACATTCTTAGAAGACAAAGCAGAAGGTTCTGGCACAAAGGCTCCAGAGGCTTCTTTTTGCTGTAGGCCGTTGAGAGTTGAATGGCAGAAGTAGTCTCATTCTTTCTGAGAGTGGGAGGTGTTTCCTTGAAATTCTTCAGCTTTCTTTTTAAGAATCTGGACATGAATTGCAAAAACAATTTAAGAACCCTAACTCTGGTTATACTTTAGAAATACACTCTAGCAGAGCTCCTTACCACAAATTTCACAACCCATAAAAGGAAAGACGAGTTGGTGAATTTCGTTTTAAGAATCTGGAAATTAGTTGCAAAGATAAACTGAGAACTTTAGCTCTGGTTTACTATTGAAATACACTTTTGTAAGTGTTCTTCCGCCAAATTTCACAATCCATATAAAGAAACCCCAACTGGAGTTAGCAACTTCTTCTCAAGAATCAGGAAATGAAATGCAAAAATAAACTGGGAACCCTAGCTCTGGTTACTTTTGAAATACACTTTTGCAAGTGTTCTTCTGTCAAATTTCACAATCCATAGAAAGAAGCCCTAACTGGAGTTGCGAACTTCTTCTCAAGAATCAGGAAATGAAATGCACAAATAAACTGAGAACCCTGGCTCTGGATTACGTTAGAAATACACTTTAGCAGAAGTTCTCACAAAAAATTTACAATACATAAAAGGAAACAGTGAAAGTTATATCGTGAGCGAACAATTTCTAGCAAAAATTTGTGTACAATTTGAATTGAATCAAAGAAAGTTGATCTCATGAGCAAAGAAGATTGTTATTTCTAACCTGACTTCCGCTAGCAGAGTTGCCTTTCTGCTCTTGGCTGACTGCACCTGATCTTTCAACGCAACGAACTCCTGCAGTTTAAAACAAAAAAACAAAACCGATAAAAAGTAAAACCCTCGAACCAAAACCCGGACCAGAAATACGCGGCCGAAATATAATCAAACAAAAAAGAACATCAGAAATACCAGATCCGAGGGTTTTAAAACCTTACATCTTGAAGCTGAATATAATCCTGCATTAAGCTCGCATGCTTGGCATTCGAGTCCCGAGGAGGCAGAACGCCGACCGCCACTCGTTTTCTCGACATCGTTTGCCAGAAGAAGACCTTCAACAAAGGCTTACGAAATCCTGGCAAGTATAAACCGGATGGAAACCCTCACCAGATAAATCCGTCACAGATTTGCCATTTGTGCCGTATGGAAAAGCACTGTACAGGCTACAGCAACAGACGCCAGAATGATATAAATCTCCGGTAAGGGGCAGAGGACAAAATACAGGCAGGCGGGCAGCAGAAGACGCAGATAAACAGAAAGAAAACGGAACGGATAAAGATGCCATTGATTGGCTGTAATGTAGAAGATTTTGGCGGGTACAACTGGTTGGAAGAAGTAGAATTTAATAGCAGGTGACTATGAATATGAATATGACCCACACACATTCGAGCTAGGGATATCAATTTCCCTTACAGTCGGTTTAATAACTACTTAGATCTCCAAAATCTGCGCCTATTTTTTCTTTTTCCTGGGTTCGCATGAGTGGTAAGTATTGTAGGTATTTGCGGTCCTTTTTACCTTGGAATGGACGCAACCGCGATCCTTTTTTTTTTCTTCCGGAGGCGTCGCAGTCGAAGAAACTGTGGGAAGCAATGGATTTTAGGGTTTCAAACCCTTCACGCACCCCCGTTCACACAGGTGTCACCTCTTCCTCCCTGCAATTTATATTTCTGAAGTGGGAAGGGAATAAAGTGTTCCGTGAGTGAAAGTGACACGTGGGAAAAGTATTATAATATCTGATGCAAAATACGTAAAAGATTTCTTTCGCGTGTTCTCCTTTTCACATTTTCTCATCTTATGAATACAAAAACAGAGAAAGTTCTTGTTGTTCTCTACGAAAAAGTACGAGGTGTCAAATGTTACTTTTAGTGAAATTCAAAAAATATCTATAGGTATCTCAATCTCAAAGTTTTCTTCTTAGATTTTTATAGTTTTGTAGTGTTTTTTTAACCTAGCATACTTCTTGGCGCTCCCAACCGGCTGTATAAATGCAAGGGTAAGTGGTCCCTTGGGGCTTGGGGGATTAGAACCTAGGTGGGTGGCTCGCAAGCACTCAAGCCCCACCATCAAAGCACACCCTTGCGCCCATTTTTTGTAGTTTTCATACTAACAAATACTCGCTCCTATTGGTGAAATAATTTGTCGCTAGGACAAATTAGTTGATTTTTACCAACACTCTGGGACTACATCCCTCCTGCTTGGAAAAGGGAGGCTCCCTTTATTGTATGTAAACAAAACAAACTCTCCATGGGTGGTTGATTGACCGAGCATCACACAAACACACTCCACTGAACATGTGGCAAATGTTTGCACCTTGTGCAAGGGAAGAATTTGCAAGGAAGGTGAGATATTGGGAGTGAGAATTTAGAGAGAGGGGTTAATCCTGCAAGTAGGCTTAAGCAGATTCTTACAAGTATTAACCAAAGTTTATCAACACACAATTAGAAGGAAAAACAACTTTGCTAGTTATGACAAGACAAAATGAACCATGAACATAAAATTTCATTCATTCATTCATCAAAAGCTTTTACACCCTTCTTGGTTATGCAAGATTGACATGTTCACAAAGTTGCAGAGAGAGAGAGAGAGAGAGAGGAACATATGAAAAGGGAATAGAGGAAATGTTATCTTTGCTTGTTCTTTGTAGTGCACTAGCTATCTACTCATGAACTCACAAAATTGACAACCCTTTGGAATGAGGGAGTCATACAATTATATAGACTTCAAATGACTCTTTGCCTACCCCCCACATGACTTTTCACTAACCTTTACAACATGTGACCTTTCGCATTCCTAGGAAAGAAATTGAGTCCCTTTTTTAATTGGAGGAAACTCATTACAAAGTATAATTATAGATCACATTTTAATGAATAAGACAAAAGTGAAAAGTAAACCCCTAACAAAGAAATAGAACATGAAAGAAGAGAGGAAAGGGGTAGGAAAGAGAGAAGAGAGGAGATGGCTACTTGGACGAAGATGATGATGCACTTTCTGATGGAGATTCACTTGGTGACAAACTCTTAGAGAGTGCTTCCTGGAAAGATCTCAATCCCTTTGAACTCCTTGCTGAACCGAGTCAATGCGGGTGCAACCTTCTCTTCTTGGGGAATGTGTACAAAACTCAGGGCCTTAAGCCAATTCTCGAAAGTGGCATTGATATTTTGCATTTTGTGAACCATGCTTGATGCTTCTTCACAGTGTTGGAGATAACAACTCTTATTTACTGCAGAGATTCCAGTGTTTTCTTCATTGAAGGAAAATGGATCTCCAACCTTTTTCTTAACCACTCTTGAAATGGTTTCACAGGATCGTTCATTGAAGTATTCTCATTCATCATGAGTACCTCAAGTTTCTATACTTCTACATTGATATCTTCTTACATCTTTCAAGTACGCTCCTCATATGAGTCCAATTCATCGAGAGCAAAATTTAGCATCTCGTATCAAGCAACAAGAGTTCTAGCCAAAACTTGAGACAAGTCTTCAGATGTGGAGATGAACACATTTCTTCCCACCAATATATAAGAGTTGATTTTACCCATTTCGAGTTACCAGTGGAAAAACTTGATCCCAATGCTCCTTCTCTTTTTCAATTTCATCTCTAGTCATCCTTACCTTAACAAAGCATTGATCACATATTCAAATAATGAGAGAATCTTAGAAGAAAAGTCCCACCTTTCTCAAGAATTTTGCTCTCTCACCCATTTGTCATTTGTGTTACCTTACATTATGAAGCCTTGCCTTTTTTCGATAGATTCCGGATCGAAACTACTAATGGGAGTAACTTCTTCAGCTAAGAGATGAGATAGCATTTGGATCCATGAAGGTTTACACATACGAGGTGAGGGTTCTTACATGATCTTCTAGTTGTTCATTTTCTCCTTATACTCCTCGTTTCTTGCAAGAAGGTGAGTGGAAGATTCTTTGAATAGGTGGGCATCTCCCTCACGCATTGTTGATACCAGATGAATGGTGCCCATTTCATAGTCGAACGAGGTCATCTCACCAATAGGCTTGACTACCTTGGCCGAACTACTTCCACGTATTGATTTCCCGAAGCACCATTGAAGAAGTGGGAAGCAACTTGAGCTTTCTTTCCTTTCTTCATTTTCACCATCGTGGATATGGCTTGAAAATCTGAACCACCGCTTGTGAACCATGCAGTCTCTCCTTCAATCATCTCTTGCACCCATGGGAATATTTTAATTGTTTCAGGCTCAATATTGGGCATGATTGTTGTTTCCTGACTCCGAGTGAGAGGGCACATCTTGCACTGACTAGATTGGTGCAACTGCAGAGGAGGAGATGCTTGGAGACCAATGAGGGATCGATGGATGAGATGGATCAATTTCTCCCTATTCCAAACCTTCTACAAGATCTTGTATTGCTCTTTACTTTTTGTAGCCTCCTGTAGTGTGGGACCTTAGATTCCATTGACTTCCTTTTTGAGAGCTTTCTCGAGTGATCATAGCTTGAGGTTTTATTAGTTTTCTTTGAAGTGGAGAGGTGAGATGTTTTCCTTTTGAGAGTTTGAGACCTCCTAATTCAATGAGTGTAGCTTTCTTATTTTTGAACCATTCCTTGGATCTCTCGGATTACCGCTTTAGTTCATTCATTTATGTCCCCTGACTCATGAATGCTCCATGAGACTTGTGGGAGGGGTGAGGCCTTCACCGCTTGATACTCAGGATCATACAATTCAATACCATCATCTTCAATTCCATCCTCAACCAATCAAACTTGAACTTTCTCATTTGTCCAATTGTCATTCTCATATGATCACGCTCCCTAACCTCAAAATCATTTGAGCAATTCACCCAATAATCCTCGATTTGTGGAACATGGTGTAAATAAGGAAGATGGAATGTTTCAGGGTTGCTCCAAATGTCGAAATCTGCCCTTGGTGTGTATGAGTAGAGGTTAAAAGGAGCGAAGGAAGCTTCCAAGTTTGAGGCATCATTAACATTCTTACAGGAGAAGATTCCAAGAAAGATAGGGAATGAAATACCTTTCTTCTTACGATTCTTGAGCTTGTCAGTTGATGTGAGCGAGCTGCCTACATAGCTCAAACATCATGATCTTATCACTGAGGTACTGGGAAGTTTCCACAAAGCGAGATCAAATCCAGATACTTTGATGTATGAGAAAGTTGAGAACTGTGTGAAGAAGGACCCATATCTCTTAATCAAAGTGGCAGCTTGAGAAGACAGTCTCAATTCAGGATTTCCTTCCAAAAATCTTATGACAAACATAGTGAATGCATCATTCACTCTTGAAAAATGGTGGTTGATCTCCTTCAGGGTCAATTGTGGATATTTCTCATAGGCGGGGTTTTCTGAGAAATGTTCTAAGTGAAGGGTCAGCCTCAAACGGTCTTGTACTCACAAGAGCGTAGACCAAGTAGGATGTCATTGATAACTTCTTGTAACCGACAATTGAAGCAATTGTTGATGGATGTTGTCGTTGATTATTCACCCTCGGTCAATCATATGTTTACCCTCAATGATAATAAGTATGAACTACGCCATCCAATATTGAAAATCCTTTGTAGCCTCTTCTCCCATTACCCTTCTTAAGAAGATGATTGCATTAGAAAATCCTTCATGGAACTCGCTTTTGGATAGAGCTTTCGCATACAGATGGCTTCCTTCCCTACTTTAACCATGACCCCAATGCAAGACCTTGGAGGTAGGATTCTATTTTTGACCATTCACCCGATGCAAATTCCTTCATGATGATGACCATGTTGTTCCATGTCGGGATTTACATACACTATGAAATTCCCTTTAGAGTGAGCATTGCCAATATTGAGTTGTCATGCCCTTATGATTCTTGTTTCAAGATCATAGTGATGAGCACATACCAATACTAACTCCATACTTTGGAAAAACATGGGATGACCACCCACAACATACAATCCACTCATGAACACCTTGTCTTCCACTGGTTCCTTGGGACCGTCAAGCATTTGATTCTTTAGATCTTCCAAGTCCATATGAGCAACATCGTTGTCACCCACCCCTGGATATTCTGATACCAAGGATGAAACATGCTCTAGACCAGAAAACTTGAACTTCATACTTGCAAAAATCAACAAGATGAGATAAAACGAAGATGATAACAACTTTTCTCGCAATCAATCTAAGACTTTCTATTTTTAGCATTAGAGTTTAGGAAATTTCTATTTTGGGAAAAAGTTCTTTTTTTGAATTCAGTTTTTGAAACCCTTAACATGATAATAATACATTCTCTAGTATTGCTTAGTTGGTTTTTGACAGTTTCTATTTTTAGAAAGTTGTTTTTTTCTTTTTAATTTTTAAAGGAAAACTTCATGTTTGACCTAGTTTGTTATTTTCATTTTTTTAATGCACTGATCTGAGAGAGCTTGTTATTTTTGGTAAGTTGTTATTTTTAGTAAGTGAGGCACCAAATAGTTACTATTTTTAGAAATATCACTTATCCATGTCTCGTTTGCAACGAAAATGTCTTCACTGGATTCGCTTGTCTCCAAGATCATGTGCTTCAAATTTCACCTCATTCGTCTATCGTGATGCTTGGAAATTGAAAAAGTAGCATCTAGGGAACAAAACTAGGGTTTTTTGCCATTAAAAAATCAAGGCTTCATTCAATTTGTTGTTCTAATATTCTTAAAGGAGCCTGGAATGAGGAACAATTGAGAAAATCTCAATGGAATCGAATCATTGAAGTTTGAAAGTTATGAGTTTTTCATGGTTTTTGCATTCATGGCTGCCCTGAAGGAATTTTGACAGAGTGTCTGGTGAAATTATAGGTTTTTGCGAGGTTAAAGAAACAAAAATTGAGGTTTGGGTCGATCTGGGAGAAGAAATGAGGTAAAAAGCATTTGTTTTGAGTTTATAGCTTGCAGACGATGTGTGTATTTATCGTGTACGAATGCATAATAATAACAACAATTAGTTGAAAAGTTAGGGTTTTAACTTCTTGGTATGGAGCGCACTTTTATGTCTTCATTATCCCATTGGGAATGGGGAAAGTAGGAACAATAAAATGTGCCCTCACCTGGGCTTGTCACGTGTCTCTGTGTGATTGCATGATGGTGGAATGGGGAAATCAACCATTTAGCACCTAAGGGGCTAAGATTGAGTCATGTGGAAAACTTGAGCAGGGGCTAGAATGGGACACATTTTCTTGTCCCCTCTATCCCCTTGGGAATTAGGACAAGAGGGACAAAAATGCACCCTTTCTTGGTGATGACAAGTGGCATCGCGAGATTTGGTGAGGAGGCGAGGAGGAAAAGCTTGTTTAAACATTGTAGGGCTAGAAATAGGTCACATGAAAAACCAAAGAAAGGGATAGAGTGGGGTGTATTTTCTTGTCCCCTCTATCCCCTTGGGAATGGGGACAAGGGGAAAAGAAATTTTTTCCCTCAACCTTGTGTTGACAAGTGGCACTTTCTCATTGCACGATGGGAGGAGCTACGAATAGGCAGATAAGCCTTGCGAAGTGCTTATCTTGGTCATGTGAGGAACCTGGAGGAAGAGTTGAGGTGGGGAGAATTTTTGTGTCCTATCGGTCCCATTGGGAATTAGGACAGGAGGGACAAAAAATTGTGTCTCAACCTGGAGGTGACAAGTGTCCTCACCCAAAATTGGCTAAGTATAAGAAACATACCTTGCGAGAGAGAGACCTTGAAGACGAGATTTCCGAAGCTCCAGGAAGTATTTTTTGGTGAAATATTATATGATTTTGACTCCTAGAAGCATTACATTAACAATGGGAGGGGTCTAATCCTTCAATTCTTCCTGAAACTCCTTGAAATTTCTCCTTTTTCCTCAGGACATCAGGGTGTGTCTGCACAAAATGAGCTTCCCTGAGAAGTAAACATGTCTTGTGAAATATTTTATGATTTTGTCATGTAGAGGACTCTTCAAGATTTCCAATTAATATTTTTGGCTTTCCAATTCATCATGAAACTCTCGGAATCCTCTCACCGAATTTCAAGTACCATATTAGACTCGCATGTTCCTTAACCTTGAAAAACCTACTTTCACTACAATTGTTCCTAAACCTCTGAAACTTCCCTAAACTTTCCTAAATTAGTGTCATTTCTCTCCAAACTCTGCAACACCACCTCCGGATGATTGTAAGCATTCAAATCGGTCTCAGAGGATGCACACATGTCCTGTAAAAGGCTAAAGATAACCTGTATAGGCTTACCGAAGATTTCTCTTTTGAAACACTTCACTGAATGAGATGAATGGCCTTATCAGAACATTTCAATCATTATGGAAAGTTTTTACAACACAATATGAGGACCTACAAGATCCGTATGGACATGATATGGAGGGAATATTGATCCGGAGGAGGGTTCAAGAGGGTTTTCAAGCAATTTTTGACACTTGGGTTTGGTTGTCATGGTTTAATGTTTGAATTTTGACCTTGTAAAAACACATGACAATTGATGGCTCTCACTTGGGGACTCTTTGTTGGATCTAATGAAGTGAGGACAGGGTTAACATGAACTCCAGAATCTCATGATACAATATAGACCAATGCCTTATCCATTGGGCTATACAAAGTCTTATTACAAGCAATATATATGAATGAACAAATGCACACGCACACAACAAAAGGAAACATGTCACACTGGAAAGGGACACACACACACACAATAGGAAAGGGAAACACACAACCTAAATTCACCTATGGTATAGGTGGGGGACAACCCGCTTTCATTGTTTGTACAATTTCAAGTATTTCCCAACTTAGGCAATTCCAATAGGTACCATCCAAATATGATAGATAGATATGTTATATAAAAACACAACACCATGTCACTATTTAAAATTAAGCACATCGAAATTTTTCTTTATTGAGAACGAAAGGAGTGATGCTTGAAGGCTTGTATCTTAATTATATGAATCATTAAGTTGTCTCTTGATTAGGATTGTAAACACACACACACACACACACAACCTCTTTGAATTTGGATGAGGAAGTATTCCATAGAATTGGCTTGCATGTAACATTATTTTTGAATCAAGCAATATAATTAACATTATAAACTTGAAGGATTGAAATCAAGTGAGAGAATAAGTTGACATCAACTATATTTCAAACAAATTAGAGACCAATTTGTTTGGTTATAAATGACTAGGAATTCATTAGAAAACATCCGAGGCGTATGCCTATACATCGTGTTTATTGTTTCTTGACAACCCTTTGATTTTATCATTATTTAGAGTTTAAATAGTTTTAGAAAAATCAAGTAAGTTTGTATGCTTGTCCACAACTATAAGTTTCACAAGGAAATTAGTCGTGTTGTTGAAATTAAATAGGGTTATTTTGTTAATATCTTGTCGAGATAGTTTCGTAGATATTATATGTCGATTTGTGAATTATTTTTCCCATGTTCTTCTAACATAGCTCAATTCTATGCAAACATATTCTTTTACGAAGAACAATTAAAACTTCAAATATTTATTCTTTTTTATTGTATAATTTGTTGGTTCTTTTTGAAGATGAGTGCAATGTATTACTTGTTTGAATGGATGCAAGGTATGACTCAACCGATCTTTTACATTGTTATGAAGTTTCATGTGAAGATATTTAACTGGTATTTTATAAAAATGAAATGGATGAATTATGCTCAAGTGAATCAAACAATTTAGAACAACATTATGATTGTTTCAATGACTCTATAAGTGATGGCGGTTGGGGTTATGAGTCTAGTGAATGCAATAATGAGGTAAATGTACGTACCCAAAATTGTAGGGTACTGCATCGTCGAATAACGTAACACGTACTCCCAATGATGATACAGTCTCTCGCAGAGGTGTTCGGGATCCTGAAAAGCTCTCCAAGTGTGCGTTAACATCCCGACCCCGCTTAGCCCCCATGTGCTTTGTTTTTCTCTTTTCCCCTCTTTTCTTGGCCTTTTGCTCTTGATTCTGAAACCGCTGCCTGCCAGGCGGCGATCTCGTGACCGTCGCCCTAAGCGGGGTGGCGGTCCTATAACCGCGCCCCGCCGTGTACTGGTCCTTTACGCGCTTTCAGAATGCTCTTTTAATGCGACTCACATAAATTTCAACATTTACCAGCTTTTTTTCACCGCCATGAACTTGCATTAATGATTCTGGTTCCCTGGAATAGTGTTTTGAGATCAATTTAATTTTTACCTTGGGTAAATGCAAACGCTATAAATAGTTGGCTTGTGCTCAAGCAAATGGCCCCTCAAATTTGCCTCTGAATTTCTCATTGCAATATAGATTAGTCTTTCATTTTTCTTAGAATTCTTAGTTTCTTTCATTGCTTAGGGCTAGTTTTGTTTTTTGTTAAAGCCACATATCCATCTTGTGCAAGTGTTGTTGATATTTCATCCAATCCATTGGAGTAGAATAGTTTGTTTTCAATAGAAGCCATTAAATTTACGGTGTTTGTTCTTCAAACAGATAGTTTCGTGTTCGGACGTTTTATGTTGCATGACTCATGCATAAATCCCGCTAGGAATTGCATAAGCCAAGCTTTGTACTCTTGCGCTATCTCTCTCCTACTCGCATTGTATTCGGTCTGTATCCTAAGTTGCCTTTGTCCCAATATCTACTTCTGATCTTGATGCATTACATGCTTTTCTAGATCCACGTGAACACGAAGGAACGAGGAGATCACACCGGGGACAAGATCACACACATCATCGATTCGCCACTGCTGCGTAATCCGTGTTTTAGCTTTCAAAGTTCTAAGTTAAAAGCATATCAAATAGAGTAGCCAATCACTTTATTTCACTCAATTTTACTTTCGATATTGCTAGGGAAGTCATGAGGATTGATAGTTTCGAGAGACTATGATTCTTTCCTCGCTTCGAGGTAGGATCGAGAGTCTTTCAAATAGATTAGATCAGTTATTTCATTGTTTAGAATAGATTTACAACTGCACATGCAAGTAGCTATACTCGGTTACTTTGTTTGTTTTAAATTCGTCATTAGATTAATTGTCAATTTCTAGATATATTAAAATAGCTGCCCCTTTAATTCATTTGTAAAATTCATCGAAAAAATACAAAAATATAGAAGTCATATATGTTATAGATATACTTCACATAGTTAATTTTGATTTCTTTAGCATTTAGTTTACATTGTTGCTTTTGTATGACAATCACGGACCTGAGAGCCCAGGGAATACGTATTCAAGCCAATCGTGCCCCAACCCAATCTCGTCACAATGACCATAACGATATAGATCAAAATCTTAGGATCAAGTCTTCCGAACAACGGTAAACTTACAACAAATCGGTTTCCATTGCGGGTTAAACATAGAAGACGACCAAGCACACACGTTTTGGTCAAATCAACCAAATTACAGATTACCCTAGATACATACCCACATGACTGTGGAAGGGCTTGAAAGAGAGAAAACATTCGGTTGTGATCCTTTGGTCCCATAGCCAGACGCAGGAGACACTCTCACAGATATAGATACCAGCTTAAGAATTCAAGTTGCACGAATGCCTGTGAGATACTCTGAAAAAGTCAAACAACTGTTAATTCTAAATATAGAGGCTGAAAAAGCATATGACTATTGGATACTAGGGATTAGGGACTAAATCTGCATATGACCATAGCAGGACCACCACAAACATGAATCTATGGTTGTGACCCACAAATCCCACAGCCCAACGAGTCCATAGGTGAATCAGACATAGATGTTGGCCTACGTACATTAGTATTCAGATCTACCCCACTTCCACCTATCATCATCGAACAGTTATCCTTGTTAGACATAGCAGCTAACGAAGCTAAGGAGTTCTGGACTAGGCCAGAGAATCACCCATAGAGTCATTTATATTTACCATCCGCCCTATGACCTTATCGGGAGACATACACGAAACTATCCCAGGTCATTTTTCACCTATTCCACAACCTATAGACCGAATCACGCCAGAGCTTGATATTGATTGGAGCCTTCGAGCAGTCATCCTTGATGATCGGTCTATCACACCAGTTCAGGTTAGGAGGGCCTTCTTTGCCTTAGATTTGTAATTTCCACTAGTGTGCATCGAAGACATCGATTGCCTAATTAGCTTGTCTGCATCCCACACATATTTAATCCCCACCGGCCTGCCTCAAAGATGACCTCGTAGGTCGGGTGCAAGGAAAAGTTACTTGTAGATTCCCACGCCGCTTGTCACTTTTCCATCGTACAAAATTGGTGAACCCGACGTGAAACGAACACACAACCTTCGATTTGGAGTTAGATTTCTACTGGTTCTTTTAAATTAAACAACCTTTACTACCTCATCACTTTCACCATCACCTTCCTCTTTCCCATTATTCTCATGGGTATTCATATACCCCCCGAATATGTCGAGGATTTGATGCGTATGGTAGGCCTCTCTTAGGTCTTGAGGCATACTACGCTCAACTGAATAGACAATCATCACCCTCGCTCTTAGTATGGGGTGACAACTACGCAACTAACCAGATCAACACAAACTCCAAGGGTCAGATATAGCCCATCTTTCCAAACAGAGGAGTTGGATCAATTCGCTCAAACACAACAAACAGAGCCTTCAGGCTCGAACAATATGACGCTCACAGGAGAGTCTAGTTCGTCTCCTCAGGTACTACTTAGACCACAAATTAGTAGACAAGTTGACCCATACCTGGTTTTAGATAATGAACATTCGACATGTTATGCCATGAATGAACAACGTTCCCAAGGTATGTACCCACCTATAGGGAATCCACAATTACAACCCGAGGTCTCTTTTCAAGGAAATACCTCCATGCCATTACATATAGGAAATGCCTTCGGGGAAACTTGGCAGGGCAACGATCAGTTCATAGCAGGATATCACATGCCTATACAACACCATGATATACAACAAACGCCGCTAAGGAAAAACACCATGACTTCACCAAATGAAGTCATTTCAACGTTAGTAGAAAAAGTGAGGGGGTTAGAACTTGCTCAAGCAAATCACCATTCTCAACTCATGTAGGCAGGAAATTCCAAACCTAGCCAAATAGACCTCCTCACAGGAATAGGTACATTAGGCGTGAACCCTCAGTATTCACAACAAACGCCGACTAGAACCGTCATTTCTAACACCGATCTGATACCTCCCGGTCTAGTACAAAATAATCCATTCTTGGAAAATACCCCTTCATACTTAAACATGTATTCCAAATCACCACAAGGGGATATGTTCTCCTCTCCCTGGATTTGTACTCAACCACAGGGGTTCCCTTATGCTCCTACCAATGCATATGCAACGCCATGTCAACAACCCATTCCACCGCCGCTCCCTTAGCAGGCACCATCAATGGTCGAAACATATGCGATAGGGACATACTCAGAATACTTGAAAGAACCTTTAGATTTTACCATACGGAGCGTCATGCTTCCAAGACCTCTTCCCGATTTTCCCAAGTACAAAGGTGAGGGAGATCCGAATGCACATATCAAGGCTTACGCCACAGCTATTCGGAAACTACTCCCTTGGGATGGGGTTGTTGCTAAAATATTTCCCAATACCTTGGAAGGTATCGCTCTCGATTGGTATTATAGAATACCCGAGGCTTCCATCCATTCGCTCAAGCAACTCGCTTCGAGTTCATTAAGGCGTTTGACATGAACAAACTATTAAGAATAGGAATCAGGGAATTCTTGCATATTAAGCAGGAACACAATGAATCTGTTGCTCATTTCATCCAGAGGATAGTTCTTTATTCTTCAACCAGTGCTCCAAATATGGACCAAATGGAACTATGTGATTTATTCCTTCATTCTCTCAGAAAGAAGTGAAGGAAGAAGTCCAAAAGTTCCCACTAAGGACTTACGATGAAGTACTTGAGAGCGCTCTCCGAATAGATCAAGCAACAATAGATAGCGGTCGTAAGACATATGGAACAAACGGGAGGTTAATCACCTCCAACCAGAATACTACGACTTATCCAACTACCACAAATATCAATCAAGGACCTAAAATCCTCAATAAAAATCACGGAGTGACAACAGATGGAGTAACTGATCAGGCTAAAAAGGTAAATGTTGTGAATACGCCACCGCTAATAAACAACCAACGAAACAACAACTTTACCCCAACAATCAATGCAGTGGATTTTAATCATCCACAACAACAACAACAACAACGGCGAAACCTTACACAGGGTTCAAGCCAAAATTCAACTAGGTATCAAAACCAAAATTCAAACCAAAAACAACAAACACAAAACTTTAATAGCGATGGTTTGATCAAAGTTTTAGGCCACAATATACACCGAGCCAACAAACTAGGAATTACAATCCTAACTCGTATTGTGGTTTTCACAAAATCCGACGCCATGACACTAGACGCGTCTTGTGACTACAATAAATTTATGCAACGTTTGCCGGAGGAACAAAGACAACTTTTTATAGATATGTTCTTGGTAGATCCTACGTCACCAAAGACTAAATACTTTTACAGGGCAAAAGTTTCCCCTCAAAATGTGCCCCTCAAGATCTTCAATGATCCGCTCCCAAATCACAACAATAACAAGTTAAATCCAAATGGGACAAACAAGGGTGTAATTACAGGAAACAATGATCATGAAGCCTCAACTTCACTCGAATCCATTAGTTGCACCACAATTAAGAAGTCACCACAACCTAAGATAGTTGGTTTAGTGGAATTAGATGCCAAACTACCCGTGAAGTCAGTAATAAGGACACGAGAGTATCCTCTCACTAAGTCCAAGCTACCCGCTAGAAATAGACAATATCCAACAAGTATTAATAAAACCCGTGGGTGCCTATGATTTAATTAGTGATTTAACAAAAACTTTCTCGCACATCTCCTTTTTGGATTTATTGAAGAACTCCCCTACTCACAGGGCTGCTCTTTTAGAGGCATTAGGCTTAGGTCATTTAATTAACATCACTCCACCTCCCAAACGCAGTAAACCATATAGACTTTGATATCCACCCTCAGGCAGCCGGATAGGGACACGGAATTCATATTCGAAATTAACAAAATGCCAACAGACGCTGAGATTGCACGCCGAGGTGATCTAGCCTTACACTTGCAAGTGTGGGTTTATAACAATTATGTGAAACGAGCAATGGTTGATGATGGGGCAGCAGTTAATATAGTCCCCTTCTCTTTCCTTCAAAAGCTAGGGTATGGAGAAACCAATTGTTCCACGACCCGAAATACACTAAGAGGCTATGACAACCTTAAAGCCACTTCAATTGGAACTATAATACTACCGGTCACCTTAGGACCCAAAACAATCATGACTGAGTTTTATATTATAGATCGGGAAACTAACTATAATATGATCCTCGGCCGACCATGGATACACCGTATGAAGGCAATCCCTTCTACGCTATTTCAAGAAGTAAGATTCTTGCATTTAGGAAAGGTGTTCATAGCCAAAGGTGATCCAAAACCATTCGATGTACACCTGGCTGACCTAAAGAAAAGACCAGGCATGCACTCGGAGTTTGAACTCCCAACGAACCAACTTAATAAACCTACCAACGCGAAACCAGAAGAAAAGTTGGTACCTACGACAGATCTTGAAACTATGAGCCTAGCCAAGGCAACCCCAGCCCCCAAAGATGAGGCTAACACTGTAGAAACAGTATCATTAGGAACTACTGCAAAAATTGTTGAATTACTAGAACAGGATCTACCAATGTTCCTACCATTTGATTCTAGGCATGGGGTGCACCGTGGGTGTCGGTTCTCTCCCGCCAGTGAGAGATCTTTGCATGGTAGAGGTAGAAGATATTAACACAACAAATGTCCCAACATCCATATTCCCAACAAAATATTGGACTCTCCATTTCGATGGAGCTAAATGTCGTTACGGAGTCAGGCAGAGGAGTAATCCTTACTTCTCCCGAAGGAAAAGTCCTACCATTTGCCTTTAAACTAAATTTCGAATGTACAAACAATGGTGCTTGAGTACGAAGTCCTCCTCCTTGGCCTCATCTTAGCTAAGAGGATCGGTGCTAATAATATCAAGGTGTTAGGAGACTCACAATTGATAGCAAAACCAAGTTCTTTGAGATGTATGAAACCAAAGCCGAGCACTTACAACTCTACAAAACAGCTGTACTAAATTTAAGCAAAGAGTTTGACTTCATATCAATCGAAGCAATCCCGCAAGAACAAAATCTTCTCGCCGATTCAATAGCAACCTCAGCATCGCGCTTTACTCCAAATAATAAGTTAGAGGATACCCGTTTCATGGTATCCCTTCGTGATGAACCATTGATAAAAACAATGTCAAATCCTCTTTTAAATAGAAATGAAAACAAATCTACTATCCTAGACCACATCAATAGTGATACAACCACTCTTGATTTCTTAAACGCCTATGCGGCATTACATCTCGCCCATCACGTAATAGATTTGTCTTTAATTCCACATTCATCTTCTTACTTGGGAATCCCATGACAGCTTCCCCACAAAAGGAACTCAACATATACACAAATCGAACGGAGATGATCCGGAACTACCTCCATCCCCACCGAGTTTGAAGAAGGTAACACCTCTTTAATCGAAGAAACAATTGATATTAACATCGAACGGAAGACGAACCAAGGATATTGAAGTTAGGATCCTCGTTAACTCCATTAGAAGTAGAAATACACACTCGGATCCTCAAGGAACATCAGAAGGCTTTTGCATTTAATTATAAAGAAATGACAAGGGTTGCACCACATTGCGGTGCATGCCAACCTCGCTCACTAAATCGATGCAAAACTGATTAAACAAAAATCAAGACCAATGAAACCCAAGGTAGCTCTCATGGTGAAAGAGGAGGTAATGAAACTCCTCCAAGTAGGATTCATCAAACCAGTCGATTACTCTCAGTGGGTATCTAATATTGTTCCCGTTCTCAAAAAGAATGGGAAGATACGCATCTGTGTAGACTTCCGAGACATTAACAAGGCATGTCCTAAAGACGACTTCCCATTACCATCTATAGATGTCATCGTTGATGCAACAGATGGATTTGAGCTTTTATCTCTCATGGATGGATTCTCGGGATACAATCAAATCAGAATATCCAAACAAGATCAAGCTAAAACCACGTTTATAACTCCTTGGGAACCTATTCTATGTTGTTATGCCATTCGGTCTCAAGAACGCCGACGCTACATACCGGCGGCTATGACGTATATATTTCATGATCTTATTCATAAAATTGTGGAATCCTACGTAGATGACTTGTTGGCTAAAGCCAAGAAACATTGTGATCATCCGAAGTGCTTCGCATCATTCTTTCACGTCGATAGAATACGAGTCATGCTAAACCCTGAAAAATGTGTCTTTGGTGTGACAGGAGGAAAGCTCCTAGGTTACATTATATCATCACACGGGATCGATGTTGACCCAACCAAAATTAAAGTTGTTCTCGAAATGGTCCCACCTTCGATGAATCGAATCGATCATTTCTCGGAAAACTTGGTGCGATCCGGAGATTCATCTCGGACTTAAGTTTTGCCATTCATCCAATCAACAATCTACTCAAGAAAGATTATAACATTGATTGGACCGAAGACTCGCAATGAAGCTTTCGTGCAGATTAAGCATTTCTTGTTATCACCACCTACGCTAATGCCACCTAAGCCGGATCGCCTGTTAATTTTATATTCGCGGGCCACGAATGTCTCATTGCTTTGCCATGCTTTAGCTCAAGAAGACGATGACAAGAGAGAACGTGAGATCTATTTCATTAGCCGAACATTGCTTGACTATGAAACACATTATACACAAAAGCGAACGAGAATGCCTCGCCATAGTCTTTACTGACCAAACGCTTAAGACATTACATGCTAAATCAAGAAACAAAGGTCATTGTAAAGACAGAGCATTTACGAACTTTCCTCACGCAAGGGTCCTTATCTAAAAAGGTTGGACGCTTTATAACCTTAATGGGTGAATTTGAATTAACATTCGTAAATCAGAAGTCTGTTAAAGGACAAATCATCGCGGATTGGTTAGCTGATAATCCATTAGACGGAGGCGATCTAGTAGATCTAGACTTTCCCGATGAATGCATATACTACATCGAAACCAGACCTCCTATCTCTGAATGTCCTTGGTATACCGATATTATTAATTATATCATGGACCATACGTATCCAGAAGGTGCTACTCCGCAACAAAGAAGGCGTTTACGCATTATCGTAGCTAAATACGTCATTAAAGAGCAGGTGCTCTATCGCAAAGCGTTCGATGGAATGCTTCTAAGATGTGTCGACACAGAAGAATCTAAGAAGATTCTCCATGAATCTCATAGTGGAATGTGTGGAGGCCACTTCGGTGGCCATGCCACCGCTCGAAAAATACATCGAATGGGCTATTTCTGGCCTACTTTAGAACACGACGCAGTAGAGTTTGTACGAAGGTGTCATAAGTGCCAAGAATTCTCCCACGAGATCCACATGTCGGCACAAGCTCTACAACCAATCGCTACTCCATGGCCCTTTTCTACGTGGGGCCTAGATTTGATAGGGAAATTCTCTCCCTCGTCTACGAGACAACCATAATTTCATAATCACGGCCACCGAATATTTTACCAAGTGGGTAGAGGCTATGCCTCTTACTCTTTGCGCTGCCGTTCTCAGTAATCGCCAAGTTCATTTTGAACCAAATCATTTGCAGGTATGGTGTCCCGCAAGTCATTATCTCAGATAATGGGACTTCTTTTAAGAATGACGAAGTTCGCGAATTGTGCAATAAATTTAAAATAAGCCATCATACGGCCTCCTTGTATTACCCTCAAGCCAATGGACAGGCTGAAGCGACAAACAAAACATTAAAAGCCATTCTCCTTAAAATGGTAAAAGAAAACAAGTGAGATTGGCATTTGAAGTTATATCCGGCCTTATGGGCCCACCGAACTTCAATAAGAACACCAACAGGAGCCACTCCTTTCTCGCTGGTATTCGGGGCAGAAGCAGTTCTCCCGCTTGAGGTTGAAATACCCAGTCTCCGTATCTCATTACAAGGGATTCTAGATGAAGACGCTTACAGAGCAAAGACGTCTCTCCCAACTAGAAAGCTTAGATGAAGCTAGGATAGATCTTTGAACAATGAAAGACAAAGTCTATCTTTGATCGAATGTGCCTACAAGATAATAACAAGAAGGTCTATGAGCGCGATATATATGAAGGTGATCTAGTTCTAAGGCTGGCATACATTGGATCGACAAGAAGACCGGCGAAGGAAGGAAGTTCCGGCCCAAATGGTTGGGCCCTAACCGAGTCATGAAGGACTATGGAAATGGTGCGTATCTCCTATGTACGCTGGAAGGTGAGGAATTTGGTGAAACAGTCAATTCCGTACACCTTAAACGATTCTACGCATAAGTAGCTGACATTATTTATATAATTATATCTACATTGCATCTTCATATAGTTAGGATCATTTTGTCCGCTTGTTTCGTACAAAATTGTGATCAAGAAATTTGTTCTCAAAGCAATTCATTACAAACTCATGATGTTGTTGGCATAAACACTCTAATCATACTTCTCTATTTCCATGATATCATCAAACTATTTTGGAATCATTTCATCAAAGTTAGATATGACAAAGTCTTAACGGTAACCATACCAAGATCTGCAGGTTTGTTCTCACTTTTGGTTTCTTCTTAGGATAGGTGTCTTGCCTATGGTCTGTTCTAGAAGCTTCACGGTGTCACATCTATCCCGTATGAATATCTCTTTGGAAATAAAAACACACTGACATTTTTCTCAAGTAAACAAGTCAAATATAGATCAAACAGAAAATTTTAAATTTACACATTTCCTTGCCCCACCAACCTTCGGTGATGAGCTTGCATCTCTTACTAGTGACGTAGGGTTGGGAAAGGATGGAAATGCCCTTACTCGCCTATGCCTTGCCTAAGGTGATAAACCCACGCTTCTTACTAGTGGCGTGAGGCAAGGTGTGGGGGGTCCTCTTGACAAACAAACGTAAAAGGTCATAGACAAACAATTCAAATCTTGAAGTCTTAAGTCAAAAGCAAATGAATCGGATGTCCAAAATTCCAAGAGAATTAAAAATCCTAAAAACCCAGATTTTGTCTACCATGTGGCCATCTACGGATCTAAGTCTAGATAAACCGCAAAGCAAGTTACATCCCAAAACTACGAAGTCACTCGAGTGGAGTAGGCTTGTAGCATCCTAATTTGGTTCCACCAAAGCTTTGTCTATCTTTCATCACTATCATTTCAACACATTTCATAACTTGTGCCCTTTTCAGCTCTCGGTGATGAGCCCTCGCATCTCACTAGTTGCGTGGGGTTAGGAGAGGGGCAAGTCTATCTACTCATCATATCGGTTTGTCTTCACCACTTTGCCAAAACAAACATGAAGTATCCAAAATTGCTTAAAGAAACTAAGATTCAAAATCACATTGTATCTACATTATCATATATCAGCATCATGAAATACAAAAGGAAAGTAAACATTTGTATCATTTGTTCTCCATTGCATACATTCTAAAAAGCATATAAGCATAATATCATAGTTCACATGAGGAAACGGAAATGCAAGTAAGCCATAAATGCCAAAAGTCTGATCCAAAAAGAATATATATATATATATATAAAATTCTGTACAATGCCATCATGCGCTAAGCATGGTCAAAACGCTCAAAGAGCCCGAGATATACAAAAATATCATGCAAAAATCTAGGGAGCCAAGTGGCTTCTCAACCCCTATGAGAGCCTCTCGAAGGTGCACGCCCATGCCTAGGACTCCGGATACGCCGGCGCTCTGAGAGTGCACCGAGGGCTCGAGAATCCCGAGGCGCACCGTAGTCTCGCCAAGAGAATGACTCCTCATCGGGCGCTCGATGTCCTATGCACCGTTAACTCCGTGACGGAGAGTCGATACCATCCTCGCCATGTGCTGAGACAGGGAAAAGACATCGGTATGTCTGCTAGCTGTTGAGGGCTCCCCGGCATCCACAGATAGCTCCGCACGGGTCCTCTCCATGGGAATCATCAGGGTATCGGTGCATACCCTGCGAATCAGGTCCCGCCACTCATCGGCGGTCTCTGTAAACAAAGGAGAAAACAAATTAGAAATGAAACAAGAGATAAAACACAAGTGTAAACAAAAGGAGAGATAAGCAAACTAAGGAAATCCTAACTAAAAACAAACATTAAAAGGAAGGGTGGTAACTTACTCGTATCACACAGGCTTCAGGACGGATCTTTGTGGGTCAAGACTGCCCACAGATGTTGTCGCCGACCGAGGTGCTCCCCGTGGCTGGAGCAACGTAGCGTCCTGCAACGGACTCGTCCTCCCCACCATGGCCCTGGGAGAGTGGCTCCTCTGAAACCAGAGTAACTCTCTCTGCACTCTGCTCGGCCCTCTCTGCCTGCATGATATCCTGAGTGTCATGCCACTCAGGATCACCGTCCTCGCGGTCTCCTCCTCTCTCGGCTCCACCGAATGTACTCCTCTCTCGCTTGCATACACCCAAAAACACACAAAACAAAGCAAGTTAGCATCCAAGTGACATTAGAAAAATCATGAAAACACATAGAAATGCTAAAAATGTAAAAACAATCTCAAACAGGTGTTCTTTTGACATTCTGTGAAAAACCGCCGCCCTGAGCGGGGCGGTGGTTTAGAACCGCCGCCTTAAGGGCGGCGATCTTGTAACCGCCGCCCTGAACAGGAGGCGGTCATGTAACCGCCGCCATGGGCGGGCGGCGGTCATATCCCAAAACCACGCGGGTTTTATAACTTAAAAAGCCTAAAAACACCAAAAAAGGACCGTTTTAGCTAAAAACAAAGCCTACCTAGTAGGCGCCCCCCTAGATGGACCTTTTGAACCTAACATTTTCAAAAATAACCCCCACGACAAAGATTTTAGCATTTTAAAATTTTGGGGGTAAAAACAATAAATTGAGGAGAACTAACCTGTGATCTCGCGGGTCGATGATCTGCACACGGAGGCATGATCGCTATCTCACCACGAATGTTTTGACTCTACTCTCGTAAGAAACCGTCACCATGGGTCCCAGAGCTCAGAATCAATCAAATCAACACGCACAAATGAATAGGAAAATGGGCCCACTTTCATATATATAACAGCCTGACTTGTTTTGAATGTTTTTTTCGCAGGTTTGGAGCGCCGACGGAGGTAAGTTCTTACCCCCGCACAAATGGTACGTCCTCATTTCCCATTATTTTAGCGTTTATTTTCCGATCTATTTTGTCTATTTGCACTTGAGTTCTCTTTCCGTTTTGTAGGGAGCGAAATTTTGGATGGCGTTATTTCGACACACGGACATATCAAGTATGACTTCCAACTTCCCATTTCGGGACAGCCATACTCGGAACCACCGTTTTACGCCTCTTCATGGCTAAAACGCTTCCCTGAGGGGGCAATATGTACGTACCCAAAATTATAGGGTACTGCACCGTCGAACAACGTAACACGTACCCCAATGATGATACAGGTCTCCTCGTAAGGTGTTCGGGATCCGAAAAAGCTCTCCAAGTGTGTGTTAACATCCCACATGCCCCGCTTAGCCCCCGCATGCTTGGTTTTTCTCTTTTCCCCTCTTTTCTTGGCCTTTTGTTCTTCAGTTACAAAACCGTCGCCTGCTTGGACGGCGGTCCTTTACGCGTTTTCTAGAATGCTCTTTTAACGCGACTCACGTAAATTTCAACGTTTACCACTTTTGGCGTTTTGCCATTGTTTATAGTTTAAGAGATCAATTTGGTTTTTACCTTGGGTAAATGCAAACGCTATAAATAGTTGGCTTGTGCTCAAGCAAATGGCCCCTCAAATTTGCCTCTCGAATTTCTCATTCTGATAGATTAGTCTTTCATTTTTGCTTAGAATTCTTAGTTTCTTTCATTGCATGCTTAGTTAGTTTTGTTTTTGTTAGAAAGCTACATATCCATCTTGTCTGCAAGTGTGTTGATATTTCATCCAATCCATTGGAGTAGAATAGTTTGTTTTCATAGGAAGCCATTAAGGTTGCAGGTTTTGTTCTTCAAACAGATAGTTTCGTGTTACGGGCGTTTTATGTTGCATGACTCGCAATAAATCCCGCTAGGAATTGCATAAGCCAAGCTTTGTACTCTTGCGCTATCTCTCTCCTACTTGCATTGTATTCAGTCTGTATCCTAAGTTGCCTTTGTCCTAATATCTACTTCTGTTGATGCTAGCATTACACGCTTTTCTAGATCCACGTGAACACGAAGGAACGAGGAGATCACACTTTGAGGGACAAGATCACACACATCATCGGATTCGCCACACTTGCTGCGTAATCCGGTTTTAGATTTCAAAGTTCTAAGTTAAAAGCGTATCAAATAGAGTAGCCAATCACTTTATTTCACTCAATTTACTTTCGATATTGCCAGGGAAGTCAGAGGATTGATAGTTTCGAGAGACTATGATTCTTTCCTCGCTTCTGAGGTAGGATCGAGAGTCTTTCAAATAGATTAGATCAGTTATTTCATTGTTTAGAATAGATTTACAACTGCACATGCAAGTAGCTATACTCGGTTACTTTGTTTGTTTTAAATTCGTCATTAGATTAATCGTCAATTTCTAGATATATTAAAATAGCTGCCCCTTCAATTCATTTGTAAAATTCATCAGAAAAATACAAAAATATAGAAGTCATATATGTTATAGATATACTTCACATAGTTAATTTTGCTTTGCTGCATTTAGTTTACATTGTTGCTTTTGTATGACAATCACGGGACCTAGAGAGCCCAGGGAATACGTATTCGAGCCAATCGTGCCCCAACCCAATCTCATCACAGCCATAACTGATATAGATCAGAATCTTAGGATCCAAGTCTTCCGAACAACGGTAAACTTACAACAAATCAGTTTCCAACTGCACGGGTTAAACATAGAAGACGACCAAGCACACACGTTTTGGTCAAATCAACCAAATTATAGATTACCCTAGATACATACCCACATGACTGTGGAAGGGCTTGAAAGAGAGCAAACATTCGGTTGTGATCCTTTGGTCCCACAGCCAGACGCAGGAGACACTCTCACAAATATAGATACCAGCTTAAGAATTCAAGTTGCACGAACGCCTGTGAGATACTCTTAAAAAGTCAAGCAACTGTTAATTCTAAATATAGAGGCTGAAAAAGCATATGACTATTAAATACTAGGGATTAGGGACTAAATTCGCATATGACCATAATAGGACCACCACAAACACGAATCTATGGTTGTGACCCACAAATCCCACACCCAACGAGTCCATATGTGAATCGACATAGATGTTTGGCCTACGTACATTAGTATTCGATCTACCCCACTTCCACCTATCATCATCGAACAGTTATCCTTGTTAGACATAGCAGCCTAACGAAGCTAAGGAGTTCGGACTAGGCCGAGAATCGCCCATAGAGTCATTTATATTTACCATCCGCCTATGACCTTATCGGGAGACATACACGAAACTATCCCAGGTCATTTTCCACGTATTCCACAACCTATAGACCGAATCACGCCAAAGCTCGATATTGATTGGAGCCTTCGAGCAGTCATCCTTGTTGATCGGTCTATCACACCGATTCGAGTTAGGAGGGCCTTCTTTGCCTTAGATTCGCAATTTCCACTAGTGCGCGGCGAAGACATCAGTTGCTTGATTAGCTTGTCTCCGCATCCCACACATATTTAATCCCACCATTTGTCTCGGCACGACCTCGGGAGGTCAAAAGTGCGAGAAAAGTTACTTGTAGATTCCCACGCTCACTTTTCACTTTTCCATCGTACGGTAAACACATTTAAAATATATAATAACCCACTCTTTGAGGAGTTAAGTATCTAAAAATCCACTTTTGAGCCCAAGAGTGCACATGAATATGTTGATTCACTTCATTTTGCTTTTCCCGAGTTTATAATTGTTGGTTCTATATTGGATGAACTTTTTATGATATATTGTCCTAGTGTTATGATGACGAGTTGTGCAATGGGTGTGTTAGATTGAGAATGTGACTCAATTTAATTTGTTGCTAACAAAACAAGTAGTTATGATGATGAGAATGAAGCTATAGATTTCTTTGTTTGTGACTATTTACAACAAGATGATGATGTTGATTTTGTGCCCACAAAGACATTTGAGAATGGAAGTTCGTTAGTTCCCTTAGGTAAAAATGAAATGAAGAGGAGGTGAAAAATTAAAAAAATTGTTTTCCCATCCCAAAGATTTTAAAATTTCTCCCGCATTTTTAAAAGTGATTCATTCATTTCCATTGAATGAATTTGAAAACGAAAGTCTTTGTTGTGACAATAAATCAAGCTCTTTTCATTTATTAGATTAACTCTTTTCATTTACTAGATCAACGCAAGCACTCTCATAATTTTGATGGCTCTCTATTTCAGCCTCGAGTACAAGCTCTTTTATTTTAATGAGAATGAGAACAATGATGATTGAAATAGTGCATATATTATTAACTTGAATTCAAATCCATAGTTTTTGAAGGTGGTTTATTGGAGGATCCAAGGAGTGTTTTGAAATTGGAACCAAGTAATGCATTGTTGAAGAAATCAAGTGAGGTGAATAATTTTTATTTCATTTGTTACAACAGGTTTGGGCACCCAAATTCCATATTTTATAAGCCCACTAATTTAATCTCCAATGTAAATGTCAAGTTAGAGTTGTTGGGTGATGTCATTTATAGTAATCCATCAAATGGACACACTTTAGACTTGCAATTGGATGATGGATGCTTGAAATTCAGAATGATGGTTTTGATTCAAATGCTTGGGATTCACTATTTCAATGGTAGTCTTGGGATTATTATTGTGACCCATGTTTTGAACATTGTGCGAATACTTTTAGAAGCTTTCTAAATGTTGTATTTCCATGTGAGTTGCTAATTGATTTCTTTTGTAGTTTGTTGGGAGGCCACTTCACATTGACGTGGAAGGGTTCATACTTCTCTATACCTATAAATGGGTTCATTAAATGGGTGTAACAGTAAGAGGTAGTGTTTCAATTTCTACTTATTTTTATCTTTGTACATTTTTGTTTTGTTTTGAATAAGTAATGTTACATCACAATGTTGTTGTGGGACACTTGAGTTGCTTCAATTTTGGTTTGGCCTAGTTTTTAGATCGGTGGGGTTTTGTAGGATTTTGGCATGGATTGCAAATGTTGGGGTTTATCAAAAGCCTCCTTGGTTATATTCTTATTGTAGTGGTTACGAGAGGTGATTTATCATATTAAAGCACTAGTTTACTTTGTTTAGAGTTTTGGGATTTTGGACATCCCCAAGGGTACCCGTCTCATAGCGAGCCATTATTAGCGTCTAAAATATCTCGTGACATTTTCGGGCCTTAGGGTTGAATTGTAATCTTTTTAAAGTCTTGTAGTCGGGAGCATGAAGGTTCGAGGGCATGAAGATGCCTTATTGTTTCTCTTAAAACCGTGGATGAAGTCATGTTTGAAAGGACCAAGTGCTTTTAAATTTTGAACTGCCTTAAATTTTTATCCCGCATCTATCGGAAAATGGTAAGCAAAGTGTTTATATGTTGAAATGCTTTCATGTTACCATGAAGTAATGCAAAGAATGGAAGATGGGTAATTTGCATAAAGGTGAGTGCATATTTTTTTGAATGAAGAGTTGAATGGATGCGATGAGTTGTGAAGGAATCTCTGGATTATGCCATGTGGCACAATCCCATAGACTCGAGATTGATCAAAGATTAAAGGAGAGAGGTTAAAAGGCTTATGAAAGCTTTTGTGATCCAGAACTTGTCGCAATCACGTATACCCAAGATTACGAGAAGAGAAAATAAGGACAAATTCCAAGTGGAGGAGTTTAGGGATCTGCGCCACTCGGACCATTTAATTTAAAATGATCAAAGGTGAAGGTTTAAATTTGAGCAAATTTGTACACAATGTTTTGAAGCATTAAGCTTGGTCAAAATGATGTAAACACCATTGATCAAGACCAACATCAATGATAGAAAAAGGCTAGCACGACATCTTCATTTTAAAGTAAAATTGTTACATTGAACATCGCCCCCAAACCTCGAGCATAGCAAGAGATTGCCCCGTGGCATGATCTTGGGAGCCCAAACTTCAAGAGATGCAGAGAGAGAGCATAGACGGATTCTCGTGAGGAGTTATTGGATGGCACCACGTGGCATATTCCCATAAATTCAAATAATGATGTGCTTATGTGCTTACAAGATGATTATGAAACCAACAACCCCGAGCACAACATGAGATTGCCAAGTGGTGAGATCTAGTAAACTCATGAGCCCAAAAGATATCAGCAAAAATGAGTGTTTGAAGATATTGCAAGACTATGAGATTGCAACACATATCACAATCGAGGAGCATATTCTAAATTTCACGTTGAAACCACTTGTAAACATAAACCACCTAGTGCTCAAAAAATTATTAAAGCTCGCCAAGTGTCATTCCAAGTGGTTAATCGGATGGCGACAAGTGATAGGATCATAAAAAGGAGAAAAATAGACTTTTGGACAAAATTAATTGAGTAGGCGAGTTGCGAGCTTTCATTTTTACTCATAACTTTTGATTAGGAGCTCCAATTGAAGAAATGTTAGATGCATTGGAAAACTTATTCATAGGGCTTCACAATGGATATAACTTTGGGGTGAATTGTGTATTTTATGAGCAATTTGTGGCAGAAACTCGGGTCTTTGTTTCTCTTTACGATGAAATAATGTTATGAAGAGCTACCAAAAATAGTTACAATTGCTCAACATATATTCTCCCTCCATGATGAGAAGCTTATAGCATATTCACTCTCTCCAAATTTCCGCTAACACTCATTTATGAAGCTAAATAATCCGCTTTGAGAAAAGGAAGCTCTCCCATTTGCTCTTCATGTAAAAAAATTGATCCCTTGATGAGTGGCACATCCAATTTATTCCATTCTCCCAATTTCTCGTTGTTCACATGTTTCATTTCTCCCGTGATTCATTTTGTGTTTCCTTGGGTGTTTATATTGCACTTTGCTCTTTTCCAAGCAAAATTTGTGTTTCCCTCCATTTGGGATTTGCACTTTGAGCTCCTTGTTCTTCAAGACCCTTCTATATACTATCCCCTAGGTAACATGTGCCTACTCTCTCCCACTCTCTCATTGGTTCTCCTAAATCTACATTCCCTCCATTTTGAATTTTGGAAAGATCTACAAAGGTGTATAAATGGATAAAGTATCTTCTTCATCCATCATTGTCTGACTTGTCATCTTTTAGCTGGGATCATTTGGTCCCCTTCAGTAGCTTAGGTCTATGGATTAATTAACATTGCATTTGTTGTATTTTGGGCTTTGAAGTATAATATTCTGTTAAGTAATTAAATCTATGAGTAAGATGTGTAAGAAGTTCGGTTAAGGCTGGTTGTATTTCCCCCTTTGAGATCTTCATTTTCATTGTGCACATCTTTAGAGGTCTTTTTGTCATAAATTTTGCGTCATACTTATTGGGTATATCTTTGCATTTGTTTAAATCTCTAAAAACGACCCTGCAAGTTACTTGTATTTTTACACGAGCAATTCTTATATATTATTGTACAAGTGTGTGATTAAGTTACTAGTAACACTTAATTAGATGCTTAGACATAGAAGTTGCACTTAAAGAGATCATTTAAATTCATTTCGGTCTATTTTATATGAGAAATTGTGAGGGTCTCTCCCATATCGGAAGAATAAATAAGTGACCAACCACCTCATATATGTTGGTATTGAATTTGACCATATTTATATTTGTCTCCCTTCACCAAATCCTCAAGATACAAATTTGAGCACCAACACTTCTAGAATAGCAAAGCGAATCAACAAGCAAAACACAATGGAGAACACGTCGAAAAAGTAAAACACACACCGACAAAAGCCTAATCTAGGCCAATAGTCAATAAATACACTAACACTATAGCAATTAACCAGTTCCATACCAAAAATAAATGTCTAGAAAATGGTCAAACAAATGTTTTTTAGGAAGAGGATTGTTTTGCTGAAAGTAATTTTTATCAAACAATATTTTGATGTACCTTCAAGAGAATGTTCTATTTGGACAATATGGATGATCAAAAGAAGACTTTAAAAATTATGATAGATTATAATATGATATGGGTTGTTATACGCTTAATTTCTGATAATAACACGAACATGTTATTTCTTCTTCATAAAATTTTGTCCCTCGTCTTTCAATGCAATGCCAATGGTCATTTGGTTCTGTCCTCCTCTTCTTTCTCAACGCAATGCCAATGGTCATTTGGTTCTGTCTTCACTCTTCTTTCAGTGCAGTGCGGATGATGTATTATTTTGTTGCAGTAATTGGATTCGTAGTGTTATCTCACATCATTTAACAATTTTGATGATGAAACGAAGAGTGATTGAATGAGTAAATCACAAGAAGCACGCATATGGCCTACTAACCCATACAATCCAGAGGCAAATTAAAAGGAAACTGGACTTTCTATGTGGCTCAAATAACAGTTTATTATTGCCAGGCATCACTAATCACAACTGCATATAGTAAAGAGAGAATGTGAAGCATGTGATGTGTGAAGTAATTGAGTCGCCAATATCACCAACCTCATTAATATGCCAAAGGCCTTACGTAACAATTGAAACGAAAGCTTAACTAGGCACGCAAGGTAATGGAAGCTTACCAAATAACGAGGTAAAAATCTGTAAAAACAAAGATAGATATGGCTGTGGATGCTTGAAAGAGGCTCAAATGATAAACAGCTCCTCATTTGTATATAAGAATGTTTGACCCTGGCATGGCAACTCAAATAACTTGTAAAAACTTATGCAATCCCACAAGGCAGGTGACTCATATTTTACTGTGACAACATTGCCAGCAATTTAGGCATAAGGAATCCTACAAGAAATTTGTGACAATGTTCCGGCCAAAACACATTGAACAAGACCAACCAACATTGGTACACATGTTATGCGAGTGTCTAGATAATAATGGAGCTATTGATACCATGCCCAGCAAGGTCAACCCTGACATTTAAATAACTTAAAATCTTGTCAAGTAATCCCACAATTAGCAATTTAAGCATAAGAATTGACCACGACAATTCCTGTTAAACCTGTAAGATGTTTGTGACATGGTCACTGGCCTAAACACATTGAACAAGATTAATCACCATTGGTACTTATGCTTGTGCAGATAACAATGGAGCTATTGATAGTAGCATGCCAAGCAAGGCCAACTCTCGCACTGTATTATCAACAGTAGCATTCAAAACCCTTTACTGGATAAATTTCATGAGCAGTCGTCATACAACAACTTCCCATTATTTGCATAAGAAATGACAGAGGGATATGCACTAGACCTGGAAAGGATTTCTGATATCATATGTACCGGATAGAGGAATAGAGGAGCTAAAATGTATGAAACAATTTGTCATCATACCATTTCCTTAAGTGCAATGGGGCACTAATGAACAAAGATGCCTACACTATGCATGAGATTGAACAGAAGCAATCACAACGCCAAATTGGTTCTGCCGATACATATTCATAGAGTGCCATGAGACCATTAAATTTTGGATTATGCCTTTAGCATGGAAAAAAATCAATTAAGTCTTCCGCTAATTTTGCTGATGCACAATTCAATCTAGGCACATTTCCATTAGGCGGTGATGATCCTATATTTCAAAGACACTGATTTTTTTTTACAGGTGTTTGAATAGACGTGTTGATAAGAATGGTCATAAAAACATTATCTGGGATGGAAAGGACTGCGTGTTCGTTCCCCAAATTGTTCATACACACATTCAAAGTAGAAAGGAGACACCTCAAGCACTTTTTAGATGTAAAATGAGGATAACCTTCACAGCAGGATAACAAACAGAATTATATTTTTCAACATCGATTTGAATCTCACGTAGAGTTATCCTTGGGCATTAAGTAGCATCTCAATGTACACAGCCAGCAATTGATATGGAATTGCCTTTGGATATATCAGAAATAGGGAATCGTCTTTGGCAAGATTATAGTGTGGACATTTTATGCGACAAGAAAAACTTTAGAGAATATACAGGAAAATACTCCTTCGGAAGTAACTCAGATGAGCCTGGTCAGTTACACTCCAAAGAAATCTGATCTTGCCATGAGATTTTCCTCTTTCCTGCAATAGCTGTGACGAAGGAGTTGGGGTTGTTCCTGAACGCAGAGGTCTTCATGGCACTAACCAATCCTTTGTTCTCATTGACTTGTTTCGGCATGACGAGTTCGCAAGAACTATTGGCCCTTAGCAGGTCCGGAAAAACAGGAATATCTGTTGTACCCAACGAGTTCTGTACATACAGAAATCATATAAATATATAAATAGAAAACGAATTTACTATAGTAAATGATAGGATAAAGACCATTACATTCTTAGGAGACTGAGGAGAAGGTTCTGGTGCAGATTTTCCACTGTGTGCGGGTAGGGAATCGCAGGGGGCAATCGAAGAATTGGTTTCTCTTTCTTTGAGATGGGAAGGAGTTTCCTTCAACTTTTTCAGCCTTCGTCTCAAGAATCTGTGATAAAGAGGAATCGCCATCAATAAGCTAAGAAATCTAGTGCTGGTTGATTCCTATCGGATTAAAACACTGCAAAATCACGAAACCTCAAGAATCTATGGCAATAAGCTAGGAAATCTAGCGCTGGTTGATTCCTATCGGATTAAAACACTGCAAAATCACGAAACCTCAAGAATCTATGGCAATAAGCTAGGAAATATAGCGTTGTTTGATTCCTATCAGATTATAACCCTGACTACAAAATCACAAGAAAACTGGTGAAAGAGGGTTTGGTGTTTCAAACCTGACTCCTGAATACAAAGTCACCTTTTTCATCCTGCGGCTTGCAGCCGATTCTTCAAATCAACTATCTCATGCATTATTTAAACAACAAACAAAACCCTCACAACAAACCCCGGATCTAAAACATACAACCATAATTCAAACACAAGTTGAAAAACAAATACACCAGGTTTTTGCGCTCCGCAGAGAATTCGAAAGCCATACATCTTGAAGTTGAAGATAGTCGTGCATAAGACTGGAATGTTTGGCGTCCATGTCGTTGAGAAACAGAGGGCCGCCCACCGCCGCTCGCTTCCTCGACATCCTCTTTACCAAACCCTAGAAACCCTAGCGAGAAAATAAGGTGGAAAAAAACGTTGTCGAAACCCTAAAAACCGTGCAGTTATCGAGAAACCGCACAGCCTGGGCAGGGCAGGGCAGGGCAGAGGCGGCGTAGTAATGGAATAAACTGTAACTGAAACCGACAGAAGACAGGAAAGTGAAGGCAAAGATTCCATTGTAAGTAATGCGCTCCTCCCACCGAGTCCTGAGCGTGTGAAATTTGAGACCCTGCCCCCATAGGAGGAGGAGGGGATAAGAATGTCCATGTCCCTTCCAGTTCGTTTTCTGGAGTGGCCCTAGCATAATAATGTACCTGGAATTTTGCAGGAAATTCTTTTTCCGAGGTGGGTACCTAGCTTAGCCTTTAATATTTTGTCGCCATCGAACAAAGCAGCATGGTGATCTGATGGACCGGAAGAAATTTCCAGGGAAAATTTTAAAGAATCGGTCGCATCTGGTTGAGAGATTTAGTTTGGTTGGGTACTCCAATGGGATGTCGCCTCTATTAATTCCTGCATACCTACGTCAAAAGTGAAATCATCATGCATCATTCATGTTTATTATGCGCGGAAAAAATATGGACCAATTTTTAAGAGAAATACAAATATAACAATTCATTTTGAGAGAAAGGATGGACCAACCTCCATTACCTCCTATTAGAGAAAGAAATATAAAAATGTTAATTATATAGGGGAAAGGACCCCATCTCCGAGCACCATAAGCTCCATGAGTTACACAATGACGTAGACTTCTCGTCGGCCTCCAAATCAGCATGGGTCTTATGAATGCAAAATGTAATTTGTAAACCTAGTGCACATAGTTGATTGACACGTGTGGGACGGATTCCATGCAACGCATTAAATCAGTCCGAATTTTGGACAGACCCATCACCGCGGCTTATTCAACCCGATGACAACACGTAGAATAGTGGGACGGCGCGCAGTTTGTATTGAATGTAGTTTAATAAAAGCTCGAACAGGTGGTTTAATGCCTCCACCGACTCGCCATTATACTCCACCGCCGACCCTGCAACTGTGCATTCATCCTCCCAGAAACTGTGCATTCGGCCCCCATAACTGTGCATTCGACCCCCATTTCACAGGGCTCTTCCATCCTCTCTCTTTCGAGATGATGCCAGAAAGAAATGATAATAATCCTCATCAGAGTTCTTTCCTTGACATCGACCAAACCTCATACCAATATACTAAAATCAAACTGGCGAAATCTCTTATGGAAAAATGCCAATCTTCTCCGTTGAAAATGTTCTCAAACTACCCGAAATATGAGTGGGTAAAAGGCTCAAAGTCCAACCCCGCTGATTTCTGCAAAACTCTGTCTCTTGATTCAGCTCGTTTTCTGAGCCCCTCTAGCCAAAGGAATCAAGGCGCCTCCACGATGAGATTGAGAATAATAGCCATGGATAAATTTCTTACTCCCTATTGCTATGGACACGTAGGCGAGTTCAACAACAGGATTGCAGCGCAGATTGAGTTTCCAGGGGATTATTTTGTAGACTTTAGCATATTTGCAGAGGGTGTGTACGATTCCACTGTGGGAAAACTATATCTAATCGGATGCAAAGACGTTCGATCTAGATCCAACGTCTTCAACATCTCTAGCAATGTGGAAAATGGTTTCGATTGCCAAATCCAAGTCCAAGTGAAATATCCGTCTTTCAATACGTTCGTCAAACCCACGGTGGAGATTTCCATCCGCAGCAACCGAAGCAGAGGTGACCCGCTTTTCTTCGAAACAATGAACTTCCACACTCTCAAGATCATACACGAGAAGCTCATACCGGATATCATTTTCCGGATCCGTTTTGAAGGTATACTCAGCATTGTGACACTCTCTGCAATGATTTATTGTATGAAAGCCCAACTGGCACATTCCATGCCATGTATTTCCCTTGCTATGTTGGGAGTGCAGGCTGTGGCCTACTCTGTTCTTTTTTTAAATGGCGCACATATCATCTTTCCAAGCATTGTTAAAATATATTATTTTAACACTACTTCAAAATATATTATGTTTGCACATATCATCTTTCCATATCATCTTTTGGGTTTAAGTTTATCTACCAAAGTTTTCAGTGTTGCATTGCAACTATTCAATATTGCCCATCAAATTATGCAAATAGTTCCATTATTACGGTATTGTTAAAATAATATAGGTTTATATAAAGTAAATGAGTCATATTTTCTACGTGTAAGATGAGAAGATGGTAATATTTTGAAATGAAATGAAATGGTTTTAGTTGTATCTCACTGTTGGTCGTCAAATAGGACTTTTTAGAGAGCAACAGACAGGGGACGAAAAGTCCCTCCTCTTTAATGGGAGAGGTTCCCTTATTCTGAAACAAACCTATTTACAAATATACAGAACGTCATGGTATGGTCAAACTTGGATATTACGAAAGTGTTTTCCACAAGGATTATCAGTTACACAAGGACTGAGGAAAAGGAATAAGAAGGTGAGCAGAATAGCAACATTCAGAATTATAGATAGCAGAATAATTCTTCGTGTATGCGAAGCTTCAAAGGATTTAAGACAAGATCATTTGCATGAGATTAAATTTAAGACACAAAGTTCCATAAATAACCTCCTTCAGATTTATAAATCAAGGACACAAAGTTCCTTCTTGGTTGTACAAGATCGCTGTACTTGCAAAACTGAACAGTATGCAATCAGAGAGACAAAGCGAGTTAAGAACAAAAATGATCTTCACAATATTAAAGGAAAACACAGATATGACAAGAATCAGATAGACAAAGAATGAAAAGCCCTTTTGTATTGATTTCTTTAAGATCTATTTACACTTTCAGTAAAAATTCCAAGTTCTTCCTCCTTCAAAATGGCGTGGAAAGGCCATTATATAGCTTACAAGTCGGTTACTCTTTGTAACCGTTTCTTTTAACCAAGAATAGTTAAGTACCGCCAAATGCAATACCTTAACTAATTACAAAGAATACGAAAAGAAAGGAAAGAAGAGGAAAGGAAGGAGAAGGAGACAGGTGGCCGGCTACTGGGAGGGACCCACTGTCTTCAGAATCCGCTGCCTGAACTTCTTCAATGACTCAGCTATATCTCTGCCACGGGAGCATGATGTGTTGGTTGCAGACTGAGTCCAAAATCCCAGGCATTTCTCCATCTCTTTATCAAACTCGACGTGAGTATGATAGTCTTTGTTTGCTTCTTCAATGGCAGACTGAAGAGAACAAATTTCCTTTATCTTGTCCTTAGAGATGGAGTCCTCCTTGAAAAGATTATCTTTGACAAAAGCTCTGAACTGAGCTTTGATTTCTTCAAGGACAAGGGAATGCCAGAGTTTTCATCCTGAAGATGACAATGCATATCTTTGAACGCTGCAGCTGCCAATGTCTTGAAAGCTTCTCCCTTTTGCCAGTTATTCTTCATTTCATCTACAGCTTCTTCCAGGACTCTGATTTTCCACTCTACGCTGTAGACCCAAGATTTTGATAGATTGTCTTTGGCATCATCGAAAATCTTATTTGCCAGTAAGATATTCTCATCTGTCTGTCCCATGAGGCGAAGGTCTACAATACAACTGCCCCAGAGTTTAAGCTCTTTGTCCATAACCCCAATGGTAGAGGACAGTTTCTGTTGCAAATTATCTACCTTTCCATGTAGCTTAAAGGCTTCATCGATGAAGTTTAGCCCGGCAACAAGCATGTCATCTACCATGGCTTCAATAGCTCTACCATAGACAGAATACTTGTGCATATCTTTAATACCCTGCACTTCATCTTGGCTTAGAGTTACAGGAGGAGGTAGAGCAGTCAAGGGAGTAGGATCCAAAACTTTGTCTTTAGATAGAAGAGACTTGATGAAACCTGTAAGAACTCGGGCTTGCTCTTCCAGCTGTTCGATAGTTTGCTGTCCTTTTTCCACTCTCCCAATAACTCTTGTGACTGTTTCCTGGAGGTTATGAATCTCGCCTTCAGGGGTAGATTCTCCCATTGGGATTCTCAGTAGCTCCAAGTCAGATACTTGCAAGTCCTGTTCTGATTTGTCCATTGCAGGCTTGGCAATCTCCAGGAATTGCTGACCTCGAGTATCAGATACTATTCTGGAGGTGGTTCTTGCTTTCTTGGCACGGGAAGGCGTGGTGCCCAACATGGCTGCAACAGCATCAAAATTTGGTCCCAAGTTTTGGGAGGATGGTTTTCTCTTCCTTTTGTCAACCAAGGGTTGCACCCATGCAAAAGAGGAAGAAGAATCTGCAGGCGAAGCAAGGGGACCAAGAGACAGGGAGCTCATGACACTCAGGGTCTGTGCAGCTGTTGACTCAAGCTGGGATGTGGAAGGAGCACTGGAGACAATGGCAGTAGAAGAATCAATAGTACCTGGAAGTTCAGTGCTCTGGACCTCCTTGTCTTTATCTGTTGGGTCCTCAGGAACATTTGTAGGAGTTGGCCTCTCACTTTCTTCACTTTCACTGAGGATGATGATGTTCTCTGGTCCGATAGGCAATTCTGCCTGTTTCTCCTGAAGATCTCTTTCCACCGGTTCCTTCTTTACTTCCTTGAGCTTCTTCTTATATACCTGAGTGGATGGAGAAGGAGTAGATTCCACAGGTCCCTGAGCTGCTGAGGCAGGAGGGGTTTTCTTTGGTGTTTCGGACCTTGGAACTGGTGCTTCTCTTATTGGTGTCGATTCATCCTTGGAGGAGGATTCTCCCGAGTGCCTCCTGAATTCTCGGACCTTCTTATTGAACCAAACCTTAGTCCTGACTAAGACAGGAGCAAGGATTTCAGTCAAATCATCCTTCTCTTTTCTGTTCCAATCCAGGTCCTCCAAGAGGGGTGTGCTTGATCACATTTTCATACTCATATGAGTATAGCTCAGAATTATCATCTTCGAGACCTTCAGGAACTTGGTACAGACCAAGTTCTTGAATCAATTGTAAGGAGAACCTGCCATAATGCCTTCTTCTGGCCTCAAAGTCGTCTGCACAGTCAGCCCAGTAGTCTTCTGCCTCTGCCACATGGTGATAGGCTATCTTGATATTCTGTTCAATAAACTTCTTCAAGTCAAAGCAGGTTCTTGGCTTGAAGAAATGCACGGTGATAGGGACCAAAGTTCTTTCTATATTCTGGGCATCCAGGGCTGTTTTACATGTGTAATTTCCCAGAGAGATGGGAAAGTGCAAGCCAGAAATCTTCTTGTCTCTGCAAGTTCTGTGCAACTTGTCCAGTTGCCTGCATATTTCGATCAAGGCCATCTTGTCATTGCAGAACATGGGAAGCCGCAGAGGAGTACTCTCATAACCAGCAAGCCTGATGTATGAGAATTTCCTGAATTGGATGAAGTAGGCCCCATACCGTGATATCAAGTTCATGGCTTCATCTGAAAACCTCCTGGCGGTGTCACCCTCGAGCAATCGGACCACGTACATAGTGAAAGCATCATTAACCCTTCTGAAATTGCGGTTGCTGGTCTCCAAGGTAAACTGCGGGCAATAGGCATACACTGGGTTGCCTTTGTGGGCGTCTATATATGAGAATCCAAACCATTGCCTTGATGCTGCCAGAGTATACATCAGATATGAAGTCATAAAGAACTTCTTTGTTTGCAGCACATTGGATAGCTAAGCTCAAATCGCTGCATTCATGCTGATGATCTCAGCCCAGTTGATATTTTGTGTACCCTCGCACACCATACTGATGAGCGGGCACATCCAGAAATGGAACTCGCTGGTGGAAGGCAAACCCATGACCCGAGCCAGCAGTATTATGAAATCTGACAGTTCTTCGTTGAAGTCTGCTCGGATGAGGGTTTTGGTGAGGCGGGAAGCTCCCTTCCTAGGGTTTTTTAGCCAGGACTTCGCCACTCGTGCTCTGTACTTGTCACTGTCTTGATCGAACATGGCTTGCGCTTGGGCTTGGGAAACAACTATGGAATTGTCCAATTCCGGGATCTTCAGAGCGGCAGCAATGGCGGCAGCGTCCAGCTTGGCAATGAGCTCCCCGTGTACGTTTGTCAATTCGCTCGAATCGGGGTCGAAGTGAGCTCCGCATCTGGCTCAGACAATGTCAGACATGCTTTATCTTGAAATTGGGAATCCTCCAGCGTACGCCAAACCACTGTCATGAATTGTCTGAGCCATTGGTGAGGGATTTGCATCTTCCATCCTTGCCCAAAAATCGCTGAAATCGAGATGTCGGGCCTCGCTATCTCCAATGTTGCTTACAGCAGACTCGAGTGGAGAAATCTGTTCTTGTCCTTGAAATTTGATCTTCATGTTGATAGTTTCAGGGGAACAAGGTTGCAAACTAGGCTTGGAATGGAATTACAGAAGCAGAAGAACGTGCGCAAGTTGGCAAGCGGCAAGGGTTTGAGCAAAGGATAACAAGGAAGATGTGGGAAAATGCAAAGGGGAAATGCTCATTATATAGCCGTTTGGGGAGCGGAGAGAATTCAATGCGCATTTAATTACGCAACCACCAATTTGAAAAGCGTCTAAGTATGGATGACACTAGGCACGCTTGGGACAAGTGAGACGCGAATGCGCGAAACACGCGGCTCGGGCGAAATGAAGAGAAAATGCACAAAAAGCCTTTTGGAACAATTGGGACGAAAATGCGCGAGGTACGCGGTTCGGGCATTTCGACCGAAATTGGAACAGCGGGCCCGTTTGGACTTGGGACTTTTGGGACAGAAAGTTCCGGAGTACGCGGTTTGACCGGTTCGGCCGAAAATGAAGCGGGGCGCATTTTTCGGTTTGGGACAAAGAATTTTGAAGTACTCGACTAGGAAGCTTCGGCCGAAAAAGAGAAAGCTCGTACTTTTGACTTTGGGATATTTGGGACAAAAGGGCGCGAAGTACGCGGTTCGGGCGGTTCGGCCGAAAATGAAATGATTTGCACAAAAGTTTCGGGACACTTGGAACAAAAACTTCCGACGGGCCCGAAGATAGGACAATTTCGGGGATTTCGGCCGATCGGGGAACAACTTGCACTTTGGAACTTGGGACAGTCGGGACAAAAATGTCCGACAGGCCCGAAATACATGCGAGAAAGGCCCAATACTTGGATTTCTTCAATTTTATGACTTAGGTACCTCAGAGAAAAGCACTTAGACTCAAAATTTTCGAAATTTGCTCTTGTTAGGGAGGGGAATTTGAGTAGACAACATCTACTAAACTCAATAATGTTTTACACTCCTTTGAATAATACCTGCACGGAATGGATGCGTAAGGTTTTTCACTCTTGTTTTTGGGTATTATAGCACTGCAAAAAAATCCTTTCATTTCATTATTATTTTGCCTAACAAAGTGTTTACCACAATGCCGGGTGATAAGTTCTTGTTTTTCATGTAATGTTCATTGTTGCAGGGTAGAAAAGAATGACAATGCCGGTGATACGTGAATGAGAATGAAGACCACAATTTTATTGGACGAGTAAGGTCATCTCGCGACCTTACTAAGGCAATGATCTATTTATCTTAATCCAAAATGTTTTGTCTACATTTGTTTGTGCGTGAGATGATTGAGTTGTATTCCAGGTTTTATATGGTATATTTTATTTGCATGCGTTAATTATGTTTACAATGCTTTGGCAAGGACCCATAAAATGGGAGACAACATAAAAATACATCTATGGATAGTCCCGACTTCACACACAAGAAATAATATATTATTTTATATTCATTTCGATAGACTTACAAAAATTTACGTTAAATCCAACTTCCAAAGGATTAAAGTCAGTCTAACATTTATCAAAATCATATATACATATTCGACAAAATCAACCAAAACTTACTAAGTGGGCAGATTTTTAGAAATTCTTTCTAATATTGGACAAAATTTGTAAAGCCAAACTCAACCACTGACCAAAATCTTGGAAATGCTTGAGAGACTGCTCTTCCTCATGGTATCGATGTCTTAGCATTCATAGATTGGAGAACATGAGGTAGCATAATGTGAGCTTACTTGGAACATCACAAAGTTGGCCAATTTGACCAAACAATGCTTGCTCTAATTTTCCTGAAAATGTCTCTTTGTTTGAAGGAGAAGATGGGCAACTGGATTGGTTATTGATAATGGAAGAAAAAGCAGGCATGAATGTGTTATACATGTCCAACAAAATGTGATGCTGATTAGGAAGGGGATTAGAGGGACTACTCAAAACGTCATTTTGTCAATCGTGCTCCTTTTGTGCTTGTTGCCATTCCTTCATCCTTTTATCATGTTCTTTTTGATACGGCTTGTTCCCTTTTCAACTCCTTCTCATTTTTTCGCTGCAACTTATCTTCTTCTTTTTTCTGCCTTTTCAATTCTCTTTCAATTTTAAGTTGCCCCTTCTTTTCTTTTTCTACCAACATGTGGGCTTTCCTTTCTTCTGCCTGCTCCCTTCTCTTTGCCTTCAAATCTTCAATTTCTCTTTTTCTTGCTTCTTGATCTTGAAGTAAATGCAAGTATTCATCAGAGGTAAGTATTTGGGATTGCCTACCAATTCTTGCACCATCACTTAGCCACACGGGGTTGTTGTGAACCCTTTCAATTGGTAGCTTTAAGAATTTACTTACTGATTGGTTGTCATTTTGGGTGCAGACCACCTCTTCAGTGTCTTGTGTGGCTATGAAATCAGCAACTTCGAAGTTACCTTTATCCATATGTTGTGTGGATAAATTTAGGGCATCTAATTGGGATGTATCACGTGCCTCCCACTCCAAATTATCAAAGCATAATAGTGTACCACCTCACTTGGAAGAGGCGGGGGAGGGGATGGCATTGAAAGAGAAACTTCCTCATTGTTGAAATCAATTTGCATGTTGAGATTTATGGCCCCTTCTTTAACCCATTGAGGTGGGTTGAGCCGTGTTGTTAGCAAAGTCAAGATATCATCAACATCTGTGGCTTCTTGTGTTTGGCTCACATGAGTTGTTGAACTAACGTGATCATCTTTTTCATTGATTGTATGTGGCTAATTTAAATCTTTAGGCATGCCAAAAAAATGCGCCTCAACATGCACTTCCTTTGTTTATTGTGCATCCTCATTATCTCGACACATTATTCCTAATTTCTTCTAAACATCGTTCTACATATCCATCTTCTATTCCCTGCCATCCTCAATATGTTTTCAACAATTTGCACCTCGTCTTCTTCAACATGAAAGGCTTCACTTGGCCTCATATCATTAGAAACAACATTACGATCAAGTGGCCATATACCTGTCCTATGAAAACTTGCTTTGATGTTTTTAGGAGTAAGTGCGAGTTGGAAAGCTTGACTGCTAAGTGTTGCCAATTCTATCCTCCTGATTTCAAGACCTGAGTTCTTTGCCATCCATTTGGACCTCATTGATTTGAAGTAGTTCTTGAATGGAGAGAAAACACTAACATATAATGGTGAAGTTTGTAGATCGTATGAGTTGGAAAAGTCACAAGGTCAATTCCTAGATTTCTAGCTTCTTGATTTTGCCAAAAGCTACATGGCTGCCATGACCATCAAATATTAGAAGATGCCTATTTGTTGGTGAAACTCCCCCACGCATACGTATCTTGCAAAATGATGCGACCCAATTCAAAAATAGCTCCTTTGTCATCCACGCATGTGGTTGCACTGCCATGCATGCTCCAGGTTCACATCCAGCTATATAGTTTTTAAGTTGTCTCTTTGCCTTAAAAAGATAAAATCCAGGAATGCTTTGTCCTGCTGCATTAACACAACATAATACAGTAATCCATTCTCTACTTTTTGACATAATGTGTGGAACACTTCTACAACCTAATTTAGCAATCACACGCATGCCACAATTCCTTCCTGCTTGTACACCAGTTTCATCACAATTCCATATTTTATTGGGCCCATATTGATTTGTTGTATACATTTTTTGCAAGTTATCATAGAAAGCAACAACGATTCTTGGTCGTAACATGACTGCTCTATCTCTATCAAGGCCCTCCGCAGTTCTTATTGTCAAATCGGGATGGTGCCTACGGAACCCATACCACCATGATTTTCTGGTAGACCATCATTGAATGGATTTGATCTGCTTTGACATATATGAGCTACATAGGCCTTTAAGTGAATGACTTCAAGACCATGGCCAAGTTCAGCCATATCTTTGCACCATGTCACAATTTCCCGCTCTTCATTCTCTCGTCGAATCGCTGGAGGTCCCACCTCTTAGTGGTTCTTTTTCCATACAACCAATCGGTGACGTTTGTGGCGGGATACCCCACTTAGATGTTGCTTTTCTTGTTGACATTCCATTCTCCTCCATGTCCCTCATGGCAGCCTTCATGTCCGGTTACTGTCCATTGTCCTCTTATGTATACTTTCTTTGTTATAGAAGACCCTCCAAGCTTACTTTCAACATTTGGGTTCATACTAGTGTTGAATTCAGTTCATCTGTAATTCTGATATTCTCATCCACAAATTATTCTTTTCCTTTTGATGAATTGCTCCTTTGAGTGGAAGACATATTTTTCGAGGTTGAATCGAGCGCGCGTTATCCATGCCGAATCTTGTGATTTGGCTCTTGAAGGATTATTCTTTCATTGGAAGTTTTGGTTTTTGAGCTTGTGTCCCAAAGAATTTTATCTTCATCAAAAGACAGATTGTAAACTTTGCCCTTCTTTGCAAGTTGCTTCTCAACCTTCTCACCGGTCCTTTGGATGTCCGCTTTGCACGTGCCATTGTGAAATACAAGGAACTTTGACAAAAATAACCGTTGTAGAAAACTGGACCTGCCTGCATTGCAATGAAAACTACGAGTGAATGCACAGTTAATGGGGATTGAATGCACAGTTTATGGGGGTTGAATGCACCATTACAGGGACGGTGATGGAAAACTATGGTGAGTCGGTGGAGATATTAATCCACATTACACGCTTTAATAAGAACCATTGTACATTTATCGTCACCTCAAATGCGCGGCTTCCCACTAAAATACGTGTTGTCATACCATTTTAAAAACAACGGTGATGGGTCTGATATTTATATTGGGTCATTTCTAATAGTATGCATGGAATTCTATTTCCACGTGTCATACAAAATGTGAACAGTTTTAATAATACATTTTAAGATTCATAAAGCATTGATAAATCCAGGTGTGCTTTGATTTGGAGTCCTAGGTAGCGATCTACGTGGGTGTGTAACATATGCAGGGGGCCTTTGACCGAGACTATTTAGCAAATTTGGATGCACTATGTATATGGAGGTAAATTTAACACCGTATGAATGTGTACATCTAATACTATGCATGTAGAATTTTAGAGGCGAAAAGAAGTAGTGGCTAGTTCGGAAAATAAATAAATTTTTATTTTGAATATTGGAAAAGCAATATGGCTATTTCGTAAAATCAAAGAAATCGCTATTTTTGGATTTTAAGCTTATTTACAATGAAAGAGAAATACAAAAATCATTACTTCTACAAATTCCTATACATTTCTAAAAATGTGTTCAAAATTTAAGAAAATTATGATTTATTTAGCACAAAAAATCATATTTGGAGGGACAAGTGAACATTAAATTAATTATGCACACGAGTGAGTTTAAATTTGTAGATAGAGTATAAACAACATGAATTTGCAATAACGAAGTTGTTCATTCTTGCAAATTTAATGATGTTTGTAAACTATCTACATATTCAAACTTCCTAATGTTCATAACAAATTTAATGGTTAAATGTGAGATCTAAAAATGTTTGGAGAAAAAAAGAGACAATTTTTAAAAATAGTGCTTAATACAAAAGGTAAACAACTATTGCACCTGGAAATTTCAGAAATATTTTACTATTTTGTATTTGTGGAGCAAGAAAATCAGTCCTGGAAGTACTGTTCTTACAGTATACATGCAAGTGAAAGAGAAATTTGATCTTTGGAAAAATGTTCTTCTCAGATTCATGCGATTGTATTTGTGCAAAAGTGAAAATTGATGATGGTAGAGATGCTGATTCAGATGTCATGCGATAAAGAAAAAATGATGGTGGAAAAGAGTGAGTCTGTATCTGTGTAGCAAGAAAATTGAACATGGAAAAGGGCAGCAAGAAAGTAACAAAGATGCATACGACTCATCTCAATTTATAGATTTTATTGCTTTGAATTTATCTTTTGGTAATCTGGCATTGGTTTCTATTGGCTGAGAGGGGTTGGCACGGATTGATTGAGAAATAATGAAATTTGAGCCATTGGATTTAAAACTCTTGTTGATCAATGGATTTGTATTAAAGTGGATGTGAGAGATTTTGGTGGGAATTGGGAATTTGGGAGGGAAATGTATCATTTTTATTTTAAAAAATTCGAATTACAGTTGTTTTATTGAATGTTGTTTTTTGAAATCTGCTAAAAATCTGTAATAATGGTGACTTTTTCTTGTAAATGGTGAGCCTTAATGATTTTTTTATGTTTGCAGGTACCCCTATTAATTGTAGAAAAGGCAGTGGAGGTTGGATAAATATAGATGAACAATGTTTGCTCAAGGATATGTGTATTGATAAGGAATGGATGTATAATTGTGCAAAAATATAATATTTGTACATGTTGAAGCCCATCAAACAATGTAAATGGGGTCGAATAGTAATGGAGATGATATTATTATATTCATGTGGGAGTTTCAAAACTTTAAATGTGACCCTCAAGTTGTAGGGAATGACATTTATTTATGTTTAAAAATTAGAACATTTGCACATCTTAAAATTGGCAAAGAATAAGGAAATCATGTACATTTTTATGTACTTTTTGTTTGAGTATTTGGTTAGTGTATAGACAATAATATTTATTTGTGCCAAAATAGTCTCGGTTAAAGGGCCTACTCGGAGATGGGGTCCTTTCCCTATTGATCATGGATCTATACAATTTTGGAGAAATACAATGGTAGATAATAACTAGGAGTGCATTGTGAATGTCGAAAGGGATGTGGTGGAAGAAAGATATGTGGAAAAGGGAAGGAAAATAATAAGTGTAGTTGTGTTGGTTAAGGTATTTGATATGTCAGTTATATGAAGGAAGAGAGAGTGGAATAGAAGTTAAAATTAGTACGGGGTGGTGGTGTAATGTGTGCAACGTTAGAGAGGAGCAACTATTTATGGTGATTGTTTAAAGGAAAGTACCGAAATGCAAGTGAAGAGAATGGGAAAAATTGTTAAAAATGTAGTTGATATGAAGAAAAGTTTTATGCAAAGAATCAAATTTGATGGGGAATAAGAGCAGGAAATGCCCGTGATATGGATAACAACCAAAACATCTTTACAACGGGGATGTAAAGGAGGATGAAAGGCAGCAGACGAGGGAGAGTGTTTATAGTATGCTCCCTTCTAGATCTATAGGCATTCGCTCATATTGGGTAAAGGGGTATGGGGAAAGACTGTGAAACTCTAGTATCCTACAACCACATGACGTATTTGTGAATCTCTTAAAGGGGTAAGGACCAACAGTGCAGACATTAAGGCAATGTATTGTGGAGATATCTGAAAAAATAAAGAGTGGTTGATCAATAATACTTTGAATTGAATAGTTGTTTGTTATTTCATGTCTTTTGTTTTATGGGTAGTTAGAACAAACATATATGTAAGGGTAATTTGTGTGTGTGTCTCATGGACAACTTAGAGACAGAGAGATGTAGACCATACATGGCGTGTGAGGGTGGCGATTTCATGTACATTTGAGATTAGGGTTTCTCTCTAGCTAAAAGGGTAACGAGTAAGAGTTCCCTCATCAATAGTCATGATGGTAACATCAAATTTCAGATAAATACAAATACAAAGGCAATAACCATGCACTTTTGCTAGCGAAAAAAAGTTGTTGAAAAATATTCAAATATCAAAATATAGAAAACGTAAAATGATGTAAACCAAAAATGATGCGATGTGAAAATCATAAGGGATGGGTCGAAGAAGGGAAAATTGAGGGGATAAACACTACACGATGAAGAGGGGAAAAAATAAGTTGTTTGAGGGAGGAGAAGTTGAAGGATGGGGAAAATGTTTTGGGGAAACATATGTGAAACATTACTTTGTTACTGACTAGGAACATACAAATCACACACTATTATTGGCCATCGTTTTAATTGGAGAAAAGGGGGTGGAGGAAGTTACCATTAACAATGGCTTCCTTGTGATTTGTGGGTAGTTAGAATACATTTCAATAATTTAAGGTGAATTATCTTCTTTAAGTCACATTTCAATGCAAATTATCTTCTAGTCCTAATACACTTTAGAGACATGGATATGTAAAGTCGACTCATCATCCGAAGTGAAGTCATTGCAGTTGTTGAATTCGATAACCACAAAACATAGGGCCAATCATGTGCTTTTGTGTCATCTTTATAGACCATTATCTTATTCCATTTTCCATGCCCTTCTAGGAAATAATAGGTATCATTTGTAATATTTTTCCTTGTGGATTTGTAGCCAAGAATTTATCCTCATCATTCCAGGTTCTTAACACCGGATAAATTTGAAGTATTGTCATATGTATCTATGCCAGAAAGGTTTTTATAGTGACTACTCTTGCATCGAATTAACTACTGCTAGAAATTTTATCACCAAGGTTTGAACACATGACCTAATACTACTCTTATCATGATTACCTTGATAGCTTGTTTGACAAATATATAAAAATAATAATCATTCTTTGAGTGGAATTCATTGGTGTATTGCATGGAGAGGTGGGATGGTTGGTCACATTGCAAATTTTCCATCATCATCACTTATAGATAGGGAACTTGAATATGTTTGAATTCCAAACTCTACATGTGTTAGATATAGAAACTATATGTTAAGGGTTCCTTCTATCATTGATTTCATGCACATTTTTTAGTTGGGTTTTTATTTAGCGATTAAGGTAGAAACTATGGTTTCCCATTCAATTGATTGGTTTGAAAATTATAATTTATTGTATTTATCATGGCAATTTATATTAATGGTGCAAGCCTTCATAGATCATTTGTTTCCTAGTCCATTGTTGAGGCATGATACAAAAACTCTATGTTACGGGTTCTTATATTGTCAATTTCATGCACATTTTAAGTAGCTTTTTAATTTATTGATAAAGGTAAAAACTATGATTTCCTTCATCAACGGACTTGACAACATTTTTGCGAATGATCACCAACACAATTTTTTTTAAAGAGGAATTTAAATTAATAAAACCATCAAAATGTATCATGCAATGTACATGCAAAAGAGGTTGTTGTTTTATTAATTTGGTATACATTTTATGTGGTTAGTTGTAACAAAAATCTATGCACTTGGGTACATTTCTAGGTGTTAAAGCATACTAATGTATACATGATTCCTAAGAAATAAAAATAGTAACTACCTCGATTGCTTTAACTATTTCACTTTACTAGTTTACACATCTTATAGCCACATCGACACTTGACCGATTTATCTTTTGATGACCTCCAGACGCTCCTATCTCTCCGGGTCCCTATCCCTCACTCTTGCCCTTCTTTATCTTCTTCTTACTCTTTTGGGTCCTTTTCATCTTTTGGTCACCTTTTTACACTTTGGGTCAGCCTTTCAGTTGTCAATTACGAAATTCAAACAAGGGAATCATATATATACTTAATTACTTCTTTCAAATAAAGGGCCAAACATCATAAGCATTATCTATCACCACCTAAGCTTGCACAAAGGCACAAGAGCACTACAAAGCATACATCTAGCACATCTATACAAGGGACAATGGTTGCATTAATCTACATACACTACATAGGAGGGGAGTTCATTCTATTCCATCTCACACATTTTGCATACTCATTTACAATATAGATCTAGCCCGCTATCATCATGCAACTTGCATAAGGGCATCCAAGGATACGAGACACATATACACACACATACACAAAGAACTACATGAAATCTGAGATGTAGTGCAGTGCTTGGTCATAAGTTCACTCTTCGGGTGACCGTCGGGGTTAATCCGACTCCATGTTCTACATCTTTTTATTAGATTTGATGTGGTTTGTGGACATGTGCAGGTAGTCATATGTTTTGCAGGTTATAGGTGCTTTATCGAACCCTAAAAATGAAGTTGGAGTGACAAAGGGAACATTGGAGCAAGACCTTGACCTAGAAAAACTCATAACTTGAACATATAAGCACTACACTATATCACCCATATTGGTCACTCCTAGTCCTCATATGGGCACTCTTGTTATGTGCGAGTCCTCGAGTTCCAAAACCCTCGATCAATGATTTTGACATTGTTCCTAGTCAGATCTAGCACTCGAGACAATCCCGATCACTTCCAAATCCACTCAAATCAACTAATTCAATTTCCTTCTCATTTTCTTAGGTTTTACATCTTTGTATGCTTATTGTATGTGCATTACTGTACTTAATTACCTGAATATCATTTATTACAGTAGTTACTTTGAAATAAAGGTTTAAATCTATTTAGATTAAATCATTTGGTGAACCCATACTTGTGATTGACCATTTGATCTTTATTTTGCCTATTTTATCGATTTTTCTTTTCTTAACCCCAAACCCCACTTACATCAAGGTTCATATTTCCATCTATTTTCTATCATACATCGATTTGCATATTTCTTCATGGGGTTTCATCTTTGGTCATATCCTCTGGTCACTTTCTAGGGTCTTTTTCACAAATTACTTTTTTTCTTCCATGGCATCTAGAGTTCCTAAAGTCTCCTTATATCAATTAATCTAAAAGAACCCGATTCACAAGGACGTTCTCTAAAACATATACATATAATGAACCTCCCTCCTAATACGCCACCTTCACAAGTAAGTGCAATTTTTGATCATATCTTTGACCCTCCTCTTATTCCTAATAACACAACTAATCAATCCATCTTTGAGTCAATTCAAGCTTTACACCATTTATTTCAAGATAAATTTAAGTTATGAAACCACTATTACATCCTTTACTTTGTTGAAATCAAGCATCTCAAGGTTGTTTCTCTATCCCATGGTATCTCTTTTTCTACACCTCATCCTGATCCCATGTTTACTACATATGTTCACACAAACAAGGTCAAGATCTCCCTACAACAACCACCTTTCTGTTTGATCAAAATGTTAGGCAACACGATATTCTCTTTGAGCTCCTCAATCACTAGTTAATCACCTTGTCACCCACTCATTACTACCCTCCAATAGACTTACAAAATATAAAGGTCACCCATTTACAATTATCATTGAATTAATGGACATCGTGACAATGATTGCTATGCTTTAGAATAAAAAATTAGGCAACTTGAACATCAAGGATTTATTTCATTTATTATACAACATTCTACTACATATTCATCTTCAATTACTAAACCCCAATGGGTTCCCAAATCTAATCCTTTATATCTAGCGAGCATCATGCAATAGTCACTCCTATTCCTTCTCCAGTAATTTAAGAGTCACCACAAGTCCCATCTAAGACCAAATCACCAAAGGAAGAAGAACCAACCCTCGCCATCAAGCTAATATCCCTCAACAACCTCCTATAATTAAACGTATAATTCCTTCTTTCGATCCAATAATGTCTATGTCGATGAGTGGGACCTAGGAAACGCTTTTAATGCATGGCATGGTCTCTCTCGCATCATCACATAGATCTACATCACTCATACACTTGGGGCATCAAACTTCCCCCATAATCATGTGTTTTAATCAACAGTTGCCTATCCATACTAATCACATACACATCTTTTGCTTTACAATTCACGTCAATATTTCTAGTAGCACTTTCTCTTATCTACACTATGAGCACACCTTGCTACATCTATCTATGCTCCTATGCCACTCCTTACACGCTTTTCTCCTCATGCTTATGGATCCTACTATTCATGATACATATACTATACACTATACATACTCTGGATATTCTTGCTCGCAATGATCACATCTATTTGCCAGCAACTCATGATATACACACTTGGGGGGCATCAACCCCCCTCCTCACTTGCTTCGTATACCATTACTTCTTCCTATTTATACAACACATTATTACTACTACATACTCTACCAAATGCATACAATACCTTTGTTACTCGATGACGCACTTGTGTTCTCTAGGTTCATACATGATTGTTAAGAAATGAACCTTCTTCGCACACTTAAGGGGACATCACACTTTCTCCCCCTCTCCTGTCACTGTTGGTTATCTCTATTATCAACCACACTTCATGCTTCTATGCTTCATAATAAATCTTTCCTAACATCTAAACTCAATCACATACAATACATTTGTTACCCATGACACACTCTTGTTCTACGGTTCATACTTGATTGTTGAGGGTGCAATTCCTAAATGAACCTCATGTCACACACATCCATTGGGGCAATGCGGCCGTCTCATCTACACATCTTGCATATCGTGGCACACCATAAAATTCACACAACATCTACCTATATTGGTTGTATTTACTCTTGTTAGCTTATATTTTTACATGTTACACTTTGTTTCCTATGCTAGTTGGATACTTAGTATGTCATTATCTTTTCAAACAAGGGAACCATATAAATACATAGTTATGTATTCAAAATTAAGTGAAAACACTAAACATTACTATTCTTACACGATGCTTGATTCTCGAAAGGGAACCTAAAGTAATATAAAACATCCATCTCTAAGGGGCATCCATTTTGTTGGTCTCATACTCTCACACCCATTTGTCCTAAGACTTATTCCATTTTATGACTCTTTGTCATTTTTTCCTTCCCCATTTTGTGTTTGGCCAGATTTTCATGTTGCCATTTTAATCTACTCTTGGTCGAAGATCATGTGTGGGTCCGTATTTTTGTCTCATGGTTCCTTTGTTCCTCTTATCTCCATAAAAGCTCTTTATTTTGAGTCTCCCATGCTTTGTTCCTTCAAAACTCGCGTTTTCCTATTTCCTCCATTTTCCACATGATATGCATATCGAGATTTTTTTGTCCCTTCCATTTTTACCTAAATGCTCGAGGAGAAATGAGTTGATGTGTGGTCCGCAACTTGCTTTGGTCTCTCCAAATCACCCATCAGACAAAACAAACAACTTAAAATAAGAATCGTGTTTGAGCCTTATAGCTTGATTTAAATTCTCTTTCCTTGAAGAAAACCTCATTTTCGAATGGATGTTTCACAGTGTTTCTACGGTTACATGTCTTGCGTTTCTCATTTAGTCAAATTTGCATCATTCGATCAGGTTACAAATCAGGAAATGTGGCACCTCTTGGTTGGATCATGGAAGGAGATCACAATAGACTACTCCCCCCAAATTCTATAAAAAGCCTCAACTTTAAAATGTGTCACGTGGAGGATCGCCCAAAAACTCATTTGAGAATCAAATTTTTGGGGGCAAGACACCCAAATTCATCTCCAAAGCTTTGAACTCTCTAGCAGAGAGGACACATGGAGGGCTGGCGGGAAAGAGACACGTGGAGAGTTCTACTCTTTTACTTTGGTTTCCCATACTTACACAAATTTCAAAAAGGTTTTCTAGAAGTCACAGGACACGTGGAGGAATGACGCCTTTCATTTCCACTGAAGATCTACTCTTGGGCTTTGCACTTGAGTAAGGAGAGGACACGTGGAGGCTTCATTTTACGGCTTGGCTCGAACTTAGAAAAAATTTATGCAAATGGATACAGATTTGGTGGAACAGGGGACATGTGGCGAGCCCACGCTCATTTGAGGTATCAAATTTTGGGACCGCCTCATTTCAGTTTAATGTCGTGGTGACATGTGGCACAATTTGAAAGTCACAAGGGTAGGACAAAAGCACCAGCAAAACCATCGGAGGTGACTTAAAATTTTCACCTCTTTGGTTCATAAAGGTTAAAACATCAAAATAGCCCTCAAGCTTAGTTACTTCTCGGGAAATAGTCAATGTTTTGCCCCAATCATAAGCATTAGTGTGGACCCACGGAGGAAAAAGGCACTGGAAAAATTTCCTTTTGAGAAAAACAAGAGTTAAAAGTAAAAGGGGAGCGTATTCCATCTCACACATTTTACATATGCAAGACAATATAGATCTGGGGACCCACATTGGGACACGTGTCAAAACACACATATTTCTTAAGGGTGGAGTTCACTGGGAAAACTTAGAAATTTTCCTTTTCCAAATTGCGAGTAGTCAAATGGCGCAATTTCTCCACATTTCCTTAGGGACCCACCTCGGGACACGTGTTGGGCCCATTTTCAAGCGGGGTGTGGAGCAAAATGGGAAATTTTTCCATTTTTTCAAAAGGGTTAGAAAAGGTCAAAGGAAGCCCCCGAGCTTGTTTTTGCATCTTCCACATGGACGACCCACATTCAAAATCAAATATCAGCCATTTGTCTACCCCTAAATCGATTTTCCCCGCTTTTTTCTCATCTTTAAAACTCCTGCAAGCGAGTCTTCACGATTTCTTGCTATTTTCTACATGCCAATAAAAGGAGTGAGTTAATTTTAATATCTAGAGTTTGGTGGGGAGATCTGGATCCATGACTTTCGTTATTAAAATCCATTCGACTCTCAAGCTGATTTAGTTTTCTATTTTTCTTCTCCACACATTTTATGAGCATTACAATTTAGAGGTCGATTTAATTGATATGGGGCGAAACACACACACACACACACTTGGATGGAGGCATGTTTTCCCAGAAAGGAGGAGTTTAATGTAGGAAGAAATCGAAGAGATTTTCCCTTTTTAGATTTTAGCACATGGAGATTTTTACGAATCTGTTGTTGTGAATACAAAAGAATCATGGAAAGCATTGGTGCATTTAAATTTTTGTCTTTTCGGAGGAAGGGGCTCTGTTGGAAATCTTATAAAGGAACGAATTCATCATGCAAATTGTTGGGAGTTTTTGGAAAAGATTACAAACAAATTATTCTCTCCACTTATAAAAGCTTCATGAGCCCATCCATTTTGAGAAGTTGTCTATAAAATAGGAATCCTCTTAAATAACAAATATCTCTCTTTGTGTCAAATTTGATCGTGTCAAGGTGGTTGCAAGTGTACAACCATATTATAAGCTTTGAGATTGTTCTAGAAACTTTCCCTTAGTGTGAACATTATTAATAAATTTGATCAAACTTTGAAGTTATTCGGTGTCAATCTTTGAGTAAAGTGTATTTATTTTATTTTGGAATGCATAGCGAGGGGAGTTTTTCTTGTTTCTCATTGCTTCACTATTGTAAATCTTCTCCTGTCCCAAAATATAGTCCAATCACATAGGTCTCGATCACTTGTGATAGTTTAGTGGCATCTGCAATTTCATTTTTGAGAAGATCCTTCATCCGGGAGTTGGGATAAATGGTTTAAAATCACTTTTCTTTCATTTTCTTCTTGATATAGATTATCCACTAAGCCTCTTTAGGTGTACCTTAGGGTGACTTGGTTTAAATCTTGGTGCTTTATTACATTGGTCCTCTCTTCTCGATCCTTTGTGAAGAGTTTATATCCTTCACGAGGTTGTGTGAAAGAGTGCAACATTACTATATTTGGGTGGTCCTATTGAAGCACATATTCTAATTGAGGAAACAATTTAACTTTTTGTGGCATTTTGTTGATTGAATCTTTCCATTTTGCTCATAAGCTCTCAAGTCCTTCAATTTTGAGTCAGTCCATCATGTCTCCTCCCACCAAAATTCATTTAACAACATACCAATCCTACCCATACTTACCACATTTTTTGCTCTATATACCCACACTAGATGTTGAAATCCTTTTATTAAAGTATGCGAAGCATGATCGATTTCCAAATGTCTTTAGTAACCTTTGCCTTGTTGTGAAAGTATCTCCATGATTTTTGGGAAGTGACAACTCGTGAGAATCGACATTATCTGATGATGATATAGTGTTGATCATATTTTCCCCAGGTCTTCTCTGTTGTTGAAAAATTGTATTTATGCAAAAGATTCAGGGTGACTTGTATCTCCTTTCGATATCATGTTGAGGGTTACAAAATAGGTTCTCTTACCTTGGTTAAAAGGCACAAAAAAAATAGTTAGGATAAGATCATATCCTTTTCACCATGGTTGTTTTATTGTGTTTTGTCCATCTCTCCACAAATCCAAGTAACTTTGAAAGGACAACTAGATTTCTCTTCTTATTATTGTTTGTAAAATTTTATTAGACATACATTTATGATCTATGTGACTATGCCTCTAATTAATCCTTGTTGAATGAGAAAGTATTATTTGTTGGTTTTTGAAAAGGAGAACAAATTTGGGTACCAACACATTCGAGGATAAGTTCGCATCAACTCTGCATACTGTTTTTTTGGAGGCATAGGAATGGGAAGTTCATTTTATTCCATCCACACATTCTATTACATTACTACATTTAGCTACATGTCAAGTGATTGCACTCTTCTTACATTTTATGACAACCCACTATCAAGTGCAACTTACACAATGGCATCTTAGGGCACAATTTACACACACACACACACCATAACTACAATGGAGTTTGAGATGTAGTGTAGTTCTCAATTATAAGTTCATTATCAAGGTGATCGCCTTGGGGTCATTGAACTTTTGAATCCCCATATTGCATCTTTCTTTTTATATTCGATGTGGTTTGTGGGTTTGTGTAGGTGAACTTCTATTTTGCAAAAGCTACTGGTACCTTCGGCATTCTTAGGAGAGACTATCATTTGTGATCAACATGAATGTAACAATGATAATCATGTGCAACACTACAAAAAATCAAGTTTTGAGCATCCACCATGTAGTACTCACGGGTGCATATAAGAGGTCTTGGGGCATAACGATATGTGCCACTATCCTATTTTGGTAGTATCCGTGTGTCCGACCTTATTCCCATTGAAAGGTATGAGTAGAATCGCATAGAAAATTGACAAAAACAAATTATAATTTCACTTTGTATATTTCATGGGAAAAAAAATGTACATATATATAGGACTAATATGTCCTATAAAATAGGAATCCTCTTAAGGATCTTATAACAAATATCTAAATCTTTACGAGTTGTTTTCAGAGCGTTGCCTTTCGTGACCAAACATTTTATTATGATCAAATTGGAAAAATAATATGAGTTGTTAAACACAATTAATCCAACTCATATTATATTACAAATAACAATTAATGATTAATAATGTGAAACACTATTAATCCTAACATTCACCCCCTTAGTGTGAACATTATTAATCACTAATCTTCACCCCCTTAATGTGAACATGAAGAAGAACCATATTTGAAAAAGTTGAACCACCTCCTGAAAGCATTGAATGAATTAGACCATTCTACAAACTCCATAGATTATCTCTTTACCCTCGTAAAGGAAGTAGTGTCAAGCCGAATTATACAAGAATTCTCCCTTCCTTTTTGGCTTCTGTAGGACTTTCCCTTCCTCCTGGGTGCCCAAATTCTGGATCTCCAGATATCCACAAGCTTCACACTAGTTGGATAACCATCCCTTGAGTCTACCTCGAAATCTTCTCCTACTCCCCAAAAGTGAGTATTCTAAAAACATGACTCCTCCAAAAATTTGAAAAGGGGTTTATTCAACACAACACAACATGAACACTTAAGAAAATAGAAACATATTAAAAATAGAAATAACACTTTGCACACATGTCACCAAAAATTCAAATTGAAATCAATGCAGCATTTACCTTCCTAAAACATCCTAAATCATTCTTAGAATATTTCTCCATGTCCTGCGGGCATGAGAGAGGATCGATGTTTGTCCTCCATCCTCTTGCCTCCATCCTCCATAACGTTTTCTTAACTCAATACAAGTAGTCTTCAAAATTATAATCGATTCATCGAGAGCTCATTCGTTCATCTTCTGATTCAAAAGATTCTTCTACAACTATATTTTCTTCATTTGGCTTCAATTTTCCACTGAGAAGATCTTTGGCTCGAGCCATGCAAAATTTAGATGTATGTCCTTTTTTCTTGCAATAAAATCATTCTAAGTCCTCCTTTTTAGATAACTTTTTGTATTTCTTTTTCACATACATTGTTGTTTCCTCTTCTATATCTTCTTTAGTCCTTTTTTCTTTAGCTAGAAGAGTTGATATCATATCTTCCAATGAGTTGGAAGGCATCTGACCAAGAGTGAAAACAACATTATTGTATTTGGGTGGTAAACTATTGCCCTTTTTATGGAATAGCTTTTTCATCCTCATCCCGCCGTCCCATAACAGAGTTTTGGAGCTTTTATTTCGAAAAGGTGAAGAAGTTGTCTTAGAAGAGATCTTAAATTGTTGATGTGACTAGACATCAGATCTCCATCACTCATTTTGAGCTTGTAACAACTAAAGTTTCCCTAAAAAAATTGCATTGACCTCGCTTTATAAACCAAATAATTTGCTCTAGTAGTATCCCACATGTCCTTCGAGGTTTTATCTAGATCAACATAATGTAATTCAAAATCTGAAAGGGCAAGGCCAATAATGGCTTTGGCTTTATCATCCCTTGTTTCCCATTCTACCAATCTGGTTGGATCTAAAGGTGTTGGTTCTTTTCCATCTACTATCCTCCAAATATTTTTGTTCATCAATTGCATCTGGATCTTGACTTTCCAGGTGTGAAAATTGAGTCCATTGAATTTTTCCAATGGAATATCCATGATAATAACTATGACAAGAGGACAATAACAATCCTAAAATAACCTTTTTGAATCTTTTGATGACTTTTAATTCATAAAAATAATGAATCAACAAAATAAAATAAAATGATTTGTGATATAAAATAACATATAGACCTAGTTTCACAATGAACTTAAAACATAGCCATCGAATGAATTTTTATCTTTACGGGCATGTAAAGTAGCGGTAAATGAACATGTGGAATACTAAAAATGTGAGTCAATAGGCTCATGCATGGAAATAATTAATAAATGGTGTTGCAGAACCTGTGGGCGGTGTGGCGAGGAAGGCCGAAGAAGATGGAACCTGAGATCAGTAGAATTTATTCCATGTAGGATGAGAGTTTGTGGTAACTTGAAAGCGTCTGAGTTGGAGCTCGAAAGGGATCACATGCCTAGTGGAATTCAAAACACCTTGGAAAGTGGCCAAATGATGCAGGGAATGAACAAAAATAACAATGGTATACGGTGATAACATATAAAAGCAAAAACTAGATGAGATCAAGAATACCAGTCCACATGAATTTGCATCGTCGACCATGCATTGACTGTCACGAATCTAAATGCAGTACCAAGCATCTGATAGAGAATACAAACTAATATACCATATCTCAGCAGAACGTCTTCATGACATTAGAAGAATTTTGAGGCTCGATCAAATCTAACACATTGGTAAGTGATAAATTTTATACTTGTGAACAAATCACACATTTCTTATATATAAAAAGAATAGTTTGAAAAATTTTGAATGCTAATGCTCAGCATGCCTTTTAATGACCTAGTCTTGTCATACGTAGGTTGGAGTTACAGATATCATCAGTCAACACTGTGCATTATTTGATGCAATAGATTCGAATTCCAAAATGTGGAGCATTAAAATATTGATTTCCTAGTATGGTGATTACTAATGCACCTCTAATCTATCGAGATAGCTCCTTGTAGCCAACAAAGAGTTTTCACTCTAAAAAAATGTGATGTAATTGCTCCTCGAATCATGCAACAGGTACAATCAGAACATGCAACATGAAATACATACTCTGGTCAGACCAAAATAACTTATGTTTGGATGTAGAAAACATGTCGGTTGACAGCTGGAAGTGCACAAACCATAGGATGAAACTCAAGGATATTGTTTAGATTATCATTATGAATTGCTCTGATACCAAAATGAAAAGTATGAGTAGAATCGTAGAGAAAATTGACAAACACATTATAATTTCACTGTATATTGCATGGGAAACAAAGTACATATATATAGGACTAATATGTCCTATAAAATAGGAATCCTGTTAAGGATCCTATAACAAATATCTAAATCTTTATGAGTTGTTTTTAACAACTCGTAACCAAACATACAACAAATAATATGAGTTGTTAAACACAATTAATCCAACTCATATTATATTACAAATAATAATTTATGATTAATAATGTGAAACACTATTAATCCTAACAATTTATGAATTCCATAATTAATTGTGAGCGATGAACGACACTTTTCCCAACCTATTCAACACTTTTCTTGGTCTAGATCAGCTTTGGATCAAGCGTAAATTAGCTAAGTCCTCTCTCCTTCTTCTTTGCTAGGGTTTCAAATATTACATCTTAGTTTGCTTATGTCATTTACGTATTTCAACATTTATACATCATTTGGTTCAAAAGAGTGACTTTGCAATATATAGATTTAATTGAAATTAAATTAAATCACACATACTGCATCCCGAGTTCCAAAACCCTCAATCAACAATTTTGACCTACTCCCGATCGGATCCAACACTCGAGACAATCCCGATCACTTCAAAATCCATCAAAATCAGCTAAGTCATTTTCCTCTCTCGTTTGCTTAGGGTTATACATCTTTATATGCTTATTGCTTGTGCACCACTTTGTACTTAATTACATGAATATCATTTATTACAGTAGTTACTCTGAAATAAATGTTTAAATATATTTAGATTAAATCATTAGTATATAGGTCTATTTTTACTACGGTGGAGAAGACCATGTGCTAATAATGCTAAAAGTAAAGGAATGACGTTATTTACTAAATAATGTAGATGGAATATAGATGTTTGTATTGTTCTTTTCAATGTACCCACAATTAAAATATGTGAATAATATGCAGTAATATAAATCCTGAATCGTCTTGGAGCTTTATGTCGATTACCATTTTCTTCTCCATGAAAACAATGTAGATCGAGGTATATTGAACACCTTCTGGATTATTTTGATGTGTTTACTCTACGTTGAAGCATTTTGATTTCTTGCAACCAAAAAAAATCAACTTGACATAGATGTCAATGCATTGTAGGGATGGACGGGCATGGTCGTGGATGAGTCAAATTATTTTTATGGCCAAAAACAATTTTAAGAGCGTGGGCAAGGACATGGACGACAACATGGATGGTGAATATTATAGAATGGGCTATTATTTCTACTTTTAATCACACCTTTTAGCATAAAGATAAGACTTTGAGAAAGCTGTTTCAAGTTATACTATAGAAATACATTGTTGTATTAGTAATCTGGTAAGTTAAGAGGTCGATTCTTAATTCAATTCTTATGGTAAACAAAATAAAATTAACGGATTGCGACAAAGAAAGCCATCCATTTAATTTATCCTTTTAATACTTATATGGTAACTTGGTGTTGACGGTTCCACCCCTTCTGATTTTTATATTAGTTTCATGTTTTAGTTGAGAACTTTAACGGAGCGTCTAAAGGCAATCCGAGAATTTTGGGAGCGGGGTGTTTAATTAGAGATGAAGAAGGTAAGTTGGTGATGTCAAGATCCTTTTCGTTTGTAGACGGATCGTGTAATTTTAATCGGTGAAGGCTGAGGCTCAAGCCCTTATTGAGGGTCTCAAATTGGCGGTAAAATCAGGGTTTGTTGCGTTGGAGATAGGGAGACTCCCAAGTGATTATCAGTGACGTGAGAAGAGGAAAAGCATTATCTTGGCATTTGGATTTTTATATTAGTAATATTATGTTTTAGTTGAGAAAAATTACATTTTGGAATATCCAGCATGTTTATAGAGAGATGAATAGCGTCACCGATCTTTTAACAAATCAAGGAATTATTAAAACGGACCGCCTGGTCATTTTTGAGCGTGCGAGTGAGTGGGAGGAGTTAGAGGTTATTATTGCTCGGGAAGGGCGTTCTGAGGATTGTTAACTCTAGGCGGTGTGAGTTGTGTTTCGTTCTGCTTTGGTTGTTACCATTTGTCGGTGGTCGTTCTTTCCCTCGCTGGCCATGGAGTATTCACCTCTGCCGTTCTATTTTGGCAAGGGGATAAACATGAAATGGCCTGTTTGGTGAGGTTTCACATGCTCATTTGAGGATCATTTTCATAGCAGAGTCCGGTTCGATTCGTGAAGCCATTGCTCGTATTCTAGGGGAGGAATATTTGGCGGCTTCGGCTCGTGTTCGTGTGAACTCTGAGGTCACCTCTTGGTTCGTGTCCTGGTTGCTGTTAGTAAAGCACAACAGGGAGGAGGTTCGTGCCATCACCCTTCATTTCATAAAACCTATGCATTGAGCCAATTAGGAGGAAGCGCTGGAAGCGTTTGGTAGAGCTCAGCCAGTGTTACACATTTTTCGGGGAGGGCAGGCCGTGGAGGATGCCAAAAGGGTGATCGCAAAATTATCGTCCAGGAATGTGGTCTTAACGAAATTTGCAGAGGTTCATGTTGCTTGCGTGGAGGGTCTTTCAGAAGCAAAACGACTCGAGAAGTTAGATCTTCCTGGTCTCTCGGCTCTTGTGTTCATGGACTCTAAAGGGAGTAGTGGGGATTCGTCGTAAATTGGTCTTCACTTATAATTTCCTTCTCTAGATAGCTCGCGCAAGAGCTACTTCGGGAGGTAGGAAGGTGGTTGGATCTAGCCGACCTGCCTCGCAGGCCTAGTATTTTTAAGTTCTATCCTATTTTGCTTTTGGCTTTAGGAGTGTTTACTTGTTAGCCATTCTTCGTACGAGTGTATGGGTTTCTCATTCCCCTGCATTGTAGCAAGTGTTTTGTAATTTTGGTTGGTTGGTGGGTTTGTCGGATTTTGGTCCGGTCATCCCTCCAATCCCCACGTCACTCTAAAAGTATGGTGTATTTAATGTTAAAGCCTATAATTTCAAGCCACCTTCATAACCATTTAATGTTAAAGCTTATAATTTCAAAGACAAATGAAATTTGTGAATGGGGTATTTTTGTTGTAATCTCAAACGTCAAAAGAAGAAATAATTATTTTATATACTAAAGGTGAATAAATATTAATATCCCTTTAAATAAAGTTTATTCGTTTGATCAATTTATTCACGTGATAACCTCTATTGGTGCACTATACTTTCCGTCGCCAAATTTAGCATGTTTGAGCAGACAAGTGAAATTATGAAACATTGTGTCAAACAAATTATGTTTTTCTTTGTTATAAATATATTGGTATCTCTATGTGGTAACAAATGTGTTAAGTTGTGTTAATATGGGGGAGCTTAGAATTTTTAAGAAAACAATGTTGTCTAATTTTCTTGAGCATTTGATGGAGGGAATCATGGAATTCTTACATGTGGAATGCTTCTTATGCTTCAGGCTTGTCTGCAAGAATTGGAGTGCTTTCTTTTCATATGAATATTTCAATTCGGCACGAAGTGAGGGATTGCCACCATATCTAATTCATTGTTTGTCTAACACCCAAGTGTCCTCTCTTGTCTATTCTTTCTTTACCAATACTTGCCGAACAATTTCTTTATCCTTCATACCTCATAATTCCGTAGTCAATTTCAAGGGATCCACATGTGGGCTATTATTGGTAGACATTATGGCACACCCCTAGTTTGGCTATGGTTGGGAATGATATATGTTTGCAATCCATTGACTAAAACATGCTTCTAAAGAGCACGCTAATCGTCATTTGGAAAGTAGTCCTCTCCACGACATCACATTATTTCTCAATCAATTCTTGCAAAAAGGGGGAAAACGGGAAAAATACAATACGTTCCAAGGTAGAAACCTAACCAAATTGCTTGCTTCACATGGCACTTTGTACCCCAGCTATTCGGTTTTAAGCTAAAAATGTAGGAAAATAATTCACGTGTGAATTACAAACCATTCTTTGAATTACAAGGACAAATTTTTAGTAATAAGATCATGGTGAATCAAAGTGCATATATATATTTTATGGAGAATTGAATTTAAGATGAATTTCAATGTCACATGTTTATTTATTAATCGAGGGTGAGATCAAGAACATTTGGAATCGAGCCCTTAGCACATCGCATTAAAGTTGAAAAAAGGGGGTTAGGGCCCACAAGATTATCAGGAGAGGGCACATTTGTTATAGGCGTGGGAACATGGCAGAAGAAGCTCCCATGCTCATCGTATGTAATGAGCAACAAGGTTTGGTTCTAAACCCAATCTCGAGCCTCATGAACCTCTTTCACGATTTATGACCTTATGACACGTAGTGAGAGGAATGTCATTGTTGGCAGGAAGAAACTTGTTGTCCATGTACTACCACACCACCACCACATAATTGGGCACCTTGTTGTGCTTTGCGAGAAACTTTAATGCTATGTCACAAGAATGGAATTTCGACACGTACTTGGGATTTTCTAAGTATTTCTAAAACAAGGTAGTGGATATATTTAGATAATAAATATAGAAGGAAAAAATCAACTCATTTATAAAGTTAAAAACGAGACACTCTATAGCCAACAATTTGGGTATATTTTTGGTCGCACCATGGGAGGTTGTAGAGTGGACGTATAGTCAATCAAACTTAGTGGAAGCAGGGACGAAAGTGAGCCATCTATCAAATACTGAAGAGTTTGGTGACAAGAGAGTCATAGACGGGCACCATCGGCGACGTACGAAGCGGTCCATAACAATGTGAGACATGTTGGGTTCTAAGTTCCTAGGGTGGCTTGTTAGAGGTTGATTTGTAGAAATTTCGTCCGCAATCAAATATTTGCTACCTAACGGTCTCAAACGAGTGTAATAAATTTCAGGTGTCAACCAACGTGGAAAAGATAGGTTTGAGTAATTAATATTGATAAGATGTGTATTAAATATAAAATTACATCTCTTGAGAACGGGTGGGTTTGTCTATGTATTTATTTATATGCACACCTGAGTCATTAATGATTTTTCATCTTGCAATTGGCTTCAGTCTTTAACATTGTTCAATTTTGCGTCTCACAAGCAACAAGATGGCTGCAGTCATAAAGGTAAGGTTTCTTAACCCTAAAATCTCTATTTTGTAATTTATTTGGATCTTCACACAATTCACCCGAGATACTTATTCTTGGTTTATTTTGTTTTTGTTTGGTTTCCACTACAATGGATACTCTAATGTGTGAAATTATCATGTGAAGTATGAAGGAAAGGAGGTGGCGAAAGCAACCTTAAGAAGCCCGACATCCAGTGCGCCGTGGCCTTACCCTTTTCATCAACTCAAACTCAAAATATATGGACGAAGATGGTGATGTTGTTTGTTTTTCAAATCAAGACAAATTCATGAAGCAATTAGATAGGAACTAAACCCTTTCTAGGTGGAAGTATCAACACAACCAAGAGGCATTGTCAATTTGGTACCGCTTGCAGCGAGGCGATGAGACATACGACTTGAGCGATTGAACATTTGAATGCATAAATTGCATCATTGTTACCATGGATTCAACATGTTTGTGTTCCATTCAAGTGGATTATGCCAAATTTTATGTGTCATGTCGCGGAGGTTTTGGAGACTCAATTCAAACCGTAAGCAATCCATATACTTATGCCTTGTTCTCACATTCTTTTCCAATTTTATTATCTTTTCTTGTTGTATGATATGCAGATTCGATTCAAATACGTAGCTGAAAAACTATTAAACGACTTGAAATAGCTTCAAACGGATTCATACAAATACGATAAATGAGGGCCATTTATAATATGGCATTACGATAGTTATTCAAAGCATTTGAGCAATTTACTCTAAAGAAAAATCCCTTTATTCTTCCTATTTATTTCAAAAATCCAAGACTTGTTTCCATTTCCATTATAAGTAAATAATAAATTAACTAAATAAATAAATAAATAAGAAGAAGAAGATAAAAATGAATATAATGTTTTTCCTAACCTTGATATAAGTTTTAAATTTGATAGTCACTTCTAACAAATAAACACTTCAAGTTTTGAGTTTTAATGAATATAAAAATGTAAACCAAAGATTCTTAATATAATATTCATATAAATAATTAAAAACAATTTTCATTTATTTTAAGAAAATTTAATATATACTGGTGAGAGATAACGAATATTAGAAAAGGTAAGTTTTAAATGGTTTAACAACTTTTTTTATATTTAACAATATATGTATCATTTAAATTTAAATGCTAAATAGAAGGACCATGTTTTGTCGAGAAAATCCAATCCCGCGGTGTGTTAAAAACAATTGCAACCCATTGAAGTTCAATCAATATTTTAGTCGAGGATTGAATTATGAATAAATGGTCGCCATTCCCATCATCTCGAGGCACATGCACTAGAACCATACTAACCTTTTTACTACACTGGAAGCTTGAAATATTATGAAGCTTGAAATGAAAGCTAGGGCGAAGTGAGTGTTATAATCCTCTAACTTGGGGTTAAATTTGACACTTAACCCCTCTCTTAAGGAATTTTTCTATGATGGTTAAATATATTCAACATTGCCCTTTAAATATAATAACTCAATATAAGAAATAAAAACACGACTCAACACAACTCACGAACATCACGAGTCAAGCCAAAACTAAGATTACATCAAAGATATGGAAGTAAGAGAGTTAACTGACAAGTAACAACACTAGAGATAGGTAGAGAGTCATCCTTTGGAGGGAAAGCCCCCAAAACCGATACACTTCTCCATTGAAGGAACCAAAGTGGGTCACTCATAAAAGGTCCAAGAATTGTCTTCCAAAATCAAACACACTATGATTCACCAATCGGTTGATATAGAGCCAACAAAAATAACGTCTCCTTGTGTTGAGACAACCAACTTGAAGGACCAACAACATATTTCCCCAATGTTGTGGGTAGGCTTGATGCCCTTGTTGAGGTGTCTAAGTGGAGAATCGACCACGAATAAGGGATGAAAACTAGCTACATGAGCACTTGGATTGCCGCACTTGAAATGGGTGGTAGAGAGCCTAACTATGAAAGATATAATGGAACTTGACTCATGGTGTAAGGGGCACTCCCAAGTGCTTTAGAAGATACTTAAAATGTTGAAATCTGAGGGCCACATTCTCATCTTGTGCTTGGATTTGTAAGTAAACAAAATAAATAATAACAATTTTGTCATTTATAAAATATTGTTGAGAAATAGCGCACTCTTGTTTTCGGTTCATTATTGACTACGAGGGGCATACTAAATAAACATCATTGCATACAACTCCATCATTCACTAAGGGGGCACATGACTCCTACCATCCATTATGCATTCCATTCCATCCATCCACATCATGTTGCATATCTTGGTTGCTTTTACTCTTGCTTACATTTTCTTGTTCATGTTCGCTTATTACACATGCTAGCTAGATCTCTTATATGTCATTATATTTACCATACACACATGCATGTTCACGTCCTTTTCTAGTTGTGATCGCAGATATAGGTCTCCTTACATGCAACATGGATGCTCGCCTCCTACCACTCCTACAATGGTTGCTAGGGGCATCCACATTCATCTCTTATAGGTGCTATTGTTTCATTTTGTACTTAGCACTCTACATTACTTGCTTATACATACTTTTGACATATGGGTTATCTTTCTAACATGCTAAATGGGTGCTTCATGTGCAACATTTGTTTGTAGGATTATTTTCTTCCATGACTATCTGATTGTTTGTACTTGCTTGTTTTATTTTCTATTGTATGTGAGCCTTACCCTTTGTTTGGTGTGCACACTTGTTTGTTTGTATATGACCATTATGGCCTTGTGTGTCTTGTGACATCATGAGTGGTGTCCCATGTTTGAAACCCTCTTTGGCGATCTATGTTGTCTTCTTGCATGTTTACTTGCATTCTAGCTTATACATTGTTTGTGTAGCATACAATTGTCTTTTACATGCATGTTTATTTGTACTAACACTTGTTTCTAGTCACTTATTTGTGCGTGCCTTGGTTTCTACCAAGCACATTCCCTTCCCCCTGTAGGGCATAATTTATGTGGTCGGTCCTCTTTTGGGGCCACATTCTCCTATCAATGATGTCGCATGTGCCCCAAAGAGGGGGGCATCATTTGGGGTTTTACACACACACAATGCTTCTACACCGGTTCAATTCAATTTAGTTTCTACCCTTGACATTGTGGGTTATACAAAGAGTGGGTTCAGACTAGTCTACGAACCCCATACACATCGGCTTTTACAGAAAATATGTCCTTAGCATTATGGGAAGAAATTATAGGTTAGAGGATACAACATATTTCCTCCTACACTACTTCGGCCAGTGGTGTTGGATCGCCCAAAAAACCGGCACTAGTACAAAGATCTCTTCACGCATTATTCGGGAAGCAGTTATAGGTTGGAGAATAATGCAACTTTCTCCCTACACTTCTTCATCTAGGGTGGTGTGAGATCACCCAAAAACTCGCAGATATAGGATATCCTTTCTACACCCTTTCTTTCATCATGGATCAGGTGCACATGTTCCTTTTACATTTTCATTTCCATTACATACATTTTTCCATATACATATGTCTTTACATGCAATTTTGACATATATACATGTGTATTTGACTACTTGATCGTCTTCTCCTTGTAAGTTTGACCATATGAGAAGCAAGCAATCAACAAACAACAACAACAATGCATCGATAACAACAATATTTTGTAGCAACACACACCTCATACTAACATGCAGGTACATCACACACATTGGAAACTACACACTCACTTTCCACCCTATGTTCACTCTCACCACTTTTTCGCACTTTTGCATCTTTAGTTTCCACGCTTGACTATTTTCTCATTCCACACTTTGTCTAGTCCATTGGCACATTTTTCTACATCACTCTACATGGACATCAGGTACACATCTCTATCTACTTTATGTTACCGAGCATTCCACTCACCAACATAAAGTGGGGGAAATGTAGACACAAAATCATGCACTTTAAACATTATTTAGTCCCAGATGCATACTATTATTCACATGCTTTTGAGTGAATAAAGTATTAATCAACCTCGGTCTTTTGCCATTTTACTTTACTTTTTGTAATCATCACTTCCGACCTTCAAAGACATACTTGCCTAGTCTATTTTTTTCATGTTGTGTTATTTTAGCCTTGACTGGGACGCCTGGCCAATCTTGGGCACCCACAGCACCTTGTCCCGAGTTGGGGCACCACCGATCCTCTTTCCATTTTACCACCACTTTTTGGGCACTTTTTAGCCGTTTGAGCATTCTATATTTTTGGTGGTCATCCTCTTCGGGGTTAATTATGAAATTAGAACAAGATAAACATATAAATATAAAGTTATGAGACCATAATGAGGGACCAAGCACTAAGCACTACTATCATCACCTAAGGTTGCATCCATCAAAGGCTCCATTTGCATCTATTTAGCTCCATCACAAGGCACAAGGATGGTTCATCTGCATCACAATGCATAGGAGGGAATTTTATTCTATTACATCCACCATTCTATTACATTTCTACATAGTTATTTCTCACTACTTTCACAAAGTGTGACTAGCACAAGAGCACCTAGGGCATGATTGCACACACAAGCACATAGAACTACATCGGGTCTGAGATGTAGTGCAACACTTAGTTAGTAAGTCCACCATTTGTGCCACTGAGGACAGTCTGACCCCTTCATATGCATTTTTTTTTTAGGGGTTTGATGTTTGTCTTGGGGTTTTGCAGGTCATCTTCATTTTGATTTCAGCACATATCACGATCCAGTGAAGCTAGCTACAGTGTAGGAAGAAAACACAGAAATCACTTAGCGACACCTCAGAGGAAGTTTATAGATATTTTTCATAGACCAAGGTGCCCATATATTAGACTAGGGTACCCACAGTGCCCCCGTCCTATCCAGTGCACCCCAATCCAGCCTTCTATTCCAGATTTTTGTTTTATAGAGCTTGACATGTGGCCTTTCGACATTCTATTCATATGATCTCCACACCGTGACATAGTTCCTCACGGGCATCAAATCAACTAATCTCTTTCTAACTCTCCTTACATGTTAGGGTTTTACATATCTACTTTCTTAGTTGTTTGGGTCATTTTCTTTATGCATTTATCTATTATTTACTAGTTGTACTTCTTAGATTAACCTCAAAATCCTCATTTTAGTTAATCATTTTGGTGAACCCAAACTCAATCTTCATGCTTAGGATCCTCATTTTCCCTCTATCATGGCTCATGAAGTTGCTCAAGTTTCTTTGTCTGATTTACTTAAGATGCATCCTTATTTCCAAGTTGTTCTTCAAAAATCCCTCGACACCATATATTGGACTAAATACATACACCACCACACAAATAATTCCTATATTCGATTAATTATATGACAACCCTAGTCCTAGTGATCCTTCATCTACTCAACCCCTATTGGAGTCAATTCAAGCTTTACATTCTTTATTTAAAGACAAATTTAAGGCTATGGAATCCACGATCACATCTCTCAAATCTGAAATCCAACATCTTAAGGACACTTCTTAGACACATGTTTGTTCTCTTCTTCTCTCATCTCATTCTATGTCTACTACATTTGCTCATATCAATGAAGCCTCGAGTCATACCATTACCAAAGCCTCTCATCTTTGACCATACTACTAAACAACATGACCTTCTTACTATTCTCCTTAGTCACCAATTGATCACTTTACCACCTACTCATTATTATCCCCCTTATCGGCTAGTCAAATATCAAGGTCATCCATATTGCAATTATCATCAAATCAATGGACATAATGACAATGAATGCTACACTTTCCAATGAATAATCAAACATCTCGAGTGTCAGGATTTATCTTATTCACTACACAACATTCTGTTACATTCCCATCTACAAATGCTACATCTCAATGGGTTCCTAAATCTGATTCTTTATGTCTAATGAGCACCATGCCATCACTTATAGTGGTTATTCTATGGAAAGTCAAGCACCGCCTAGCATTTGCCTCTCAAAATAGATATAACACCTCCTACTCTCAAGACATCTACAACATTACCAAGTCAAAGTACACAACCACCTCTCAAAATAAATTAACCTACTTATCCTATCAAGTTTTGCTAGCGTCATCAATACCGCCAAAGCCATCACCATTTAAGCTTTCTAGCCACTCCGCTCAACTTCCATTTCCCATTCCTTTTGTTAAAGTAACTACCCCTCCACTCAAGTTATCTATGACATTACCACCTCAACACCCCATCACTTTTTTAAGGAAACTACTCCTACATAGCTCCACTTAGTGTTTTTTGAATAGACCTCCATCATTCACATGTTTATTGGGCATAGCATCCACACACATCCCTCCCTCTCATATTAGCATCATCGCATATCTCATCTCTACACTATCATACATCATCTCTCTTCATATATGCATAATCACCACATGCTTTATCATCGTCATTTCCCGATGACACACTCTTGTGCTTTGGTTCACACTTGACTGTTGAGGGATACATACTACACATGAACCCCACACACTACACACACACTACGTCTCTTTACATATCTTATAGTACATGTCACATTTTTGCATCTTACTTACCCTACATCATTAGTGTTTTGACATTTGTGCATTTATACATCATACATACTCTACACATTATATTAGTATTCATCACATATGTGTCACACTCCTATTATTTACGAGTCTAGCATCATATACTATTCATCCTACATACTACATAACGCACACCTTACACTCTTAGTCTATCTACACATCTTGCATTGCATACTATACATTGTGTATTTCACATCTTACACATCACATGGTCGTCTATCATCATCACACATACTACATATTATCCTATGCGTTTGCACTCACTACCCTATGACACACTTTAGTTCCTTGTTCCATACTCGATTGCCGAGGGTTTACCAATCAAATGGACCTTATCATACACACACGTTCATCAATTGACCTTCTATCATGCGATATTACTAGGTTAGTGACATACGCTATAGGCTAAATGGTCACCTATTCCTTCATCTTGTAGTGGTACATGCTTTAGGCTACATCACCACTCCCTCTATTCATCTCATCATGATATATACACTTTAGGCTACATCACCTCTCCTTCTATTCGTCTCATCGTGATATATATGCTTTAGGCTACATCATCACACATTCATCTCTAGGTCGCATATCATCATCACATACATACTCATCACAATGCGTTAGACACAACACACACAACCATTTCCCACGATGATACACTCTTGTTTTCGGTTCATTCTTGATTGTTTGAGGGGGCATACTAAATGAACCTCATTACATACAAATCCATTCACTCAGGGGCACACGGCTCCTACCATCCATTATGCATTCCATTCCATCCATCCACAACATGTTGCATATCTTGGTTGCTTTTACTCTTGCTTACATTTGCTTGTTCATGATCACTTATTACACATGCTAGCTAGATATCTTATATGTCATTATCTTTACCATACACACATGTGTTTTTCACATATTTTTCTAGTTGTGATCGTAGATACAAGTCTCTACACGCAACATGGATGCTCACGCCTCCTACCACTCCTACAATGGTCGCATTGGGGCATCCACATTCATCTCTTACAGGTGTTATTGTTTCATTTTGTACTTAACACTCTACATTACTTGCTTATACATAATTTTGACATATGGGTTATCTTTCTAACATGCTAATGGTGCTTCATGTGTAACATTTGTTTGCAGGATTATTTTGCTTCCATGGCTATCTATTGTTTGTACTTGCTTTTTTGTTTTCTATTGTATGTGGGCCTTGCCCTTTGTTTGGTGTGCATACTTGTTTGTTTGTATGTGACCATTATGGCCTTGTGTGTCTTGTGACATCGTGAGTGATGTCCCATGTTTAAAACCCACTTTGGTGGTCTATGTTGTCTTCTTACGTGTTTACTTGCATTCTAGCTTATACATTATTTGTGTAGCATACACTTGTCTTTTACATGCATGTTTGTTTATACTAACACTTGTTTCTAGCCACTTGTTTGTGTGTGCCTTGGTTTCTACCAAGCGCATTCCCTTCCCCCTACAAGGAAATTTTTATGTGTTCGGTCCTCTTTTGGGATGACATTCTCCTATCAGTGATGTCACATGCACCCCAAAGAGGGGGCATCATTTGGGGTTTTACATACTACACAATGATTCTACACTAGTTCAATTCAGTTCAGTTTCCATCATTTGCATTGTGGGTTATACTGAGTGGGTTTAGACCATTCTACAAACCCCATACACAACGAATTTTACAGGAAAGGTTTTCCTTAACATTTTGGGGGGAAATTATTACAGGTTGGAGGATACAACGGATTTCCTCCCTACACTACTTCAGCCAATGGCATCGGATCGCCCAAAAACTAGCCAATACGGAGATCTCTTCACACATTCTTCAGGAAGCAGTAGTTATAGGTTTGAGAATAATGTAGATTTCTCCCTACACTTCTTCAAATAGGGTAGTGTGAGATCACCCAAAAAATCGCTATACAAGATATCCTTTCTACACCTTTTCTCTCATCATGGATTAGGTGCACATGTTCCTTTTACATTTTTCATTTCCATTACATACTTTTTTCTATATACATGTGTCTTTACATGCATTTTTGACATATATACATGTGTATTTGACTACTTGATCATCTTCTCCTTGCAGTCCACCATATGAGAAACAAAGTCAAACAAAAACAACAACAAAAAAAAAACAACAATGACATCGATAACAACAACATTTTACGGTAACACACACCTCATACTAACATGCAGGTACATCACACACATTGTAACTACACACGTGTTTCCACCCTAGGTTCACTCTCACCACTTTTTTGTACTTTTGCATCTTTAGTTTCCACGCTTCACTATTTTCTCATTCCATACTTTGTCTAGTCCATCGACACACTTTCTACATCACTCTACATGGACATCAGGTACACATCTCTATCTACTTTATGTTATCGAGTGTTCCGCTCACCAACATAAAGTGGGGAAAATGTAGACACAAAATCATGCACTTTAGACATTATTTAGTCTCGGTCTCATACTATTATTCATATGGTTTTTGAGTGAAGAAAGTACTAATTAACCCCATCTTTTGGCCATTTTACTTTGCTTTCTATCATCACTTCCGACCTTCAACACATACTTTCCCAAGTCTATTTTTTTCATTTTGTGTCATTTTAGCCTTGATCAGGGTGCCCATACAGGGCACTGCCTTGGTCCCAGTCAGGTGCTTTGATCCTCTTTCCACTTTCCCACCACTTTTGGGCACTTTCTAGCCATTTGAGCATTCTATATTTTTGGTGGTCGACCTCTTGATTTAATTATGAAATTAGAACAAGAGAACCATATAAATATAAAGTTATGAGACCATAATGAGGGACCAAGAATTAAGCACTACTATCATCACCTAAGGTTGCATCCATCAAAGGCTCCATTTGCATCCATCTAGCTCCATCACAAGGCACAAGGTTGGTTCATCTGCATCACACACGCATAGGAGGGAATTTTATTCTATTCCATCCACCATTCTATTACATTTCTACACATAGTTATTGCTCGTTACTTTCACAAAGTGTGATTGGCACAAGAGCACCTAGGGCATGATTGCACACACAAACACATAGAACTACATCGAGTCTGAGATGTAGTGCAACACTTAATTAGTAAGTCCACCATTGTGGTCACTGAGGACAGTCGACCCCATTCATATGCATCTTTATTTTTAAGGGTTTGATGCTTGTCTTGGGGTTTTGCAGTCTCATCTTCATTTCTGATTCCCAGTGACATATCACATAGTCTAATGAAGCTAGCGGGACAAGAAGCGAACATAGATGATCACTTAGCTGAAATCTTAGAGGAAGTTTATAGAGTTTTTCACAGACCAAGGAACCCATATCTCGAGACTAGGGAACCCACGGACACCCCTCTACCTATCCAGGGCACCCTAGTCCAATGTACTATTCCGCATCTATTTTTTCTAGAGCTTTTGTGTGTTCGTTTTTATATTTCTATTCATCTAATTTTCACCGTGACATAGTTTCCCACCATCATCATATCAACTAAGCTCTTTCTAACTCTCCTTTGCATTAGGGTTTTGCATATCTTTTTTCTTAGTTGCTTGGTCATTTCCTTTATGAATTCATTTGTCATTTATTGTTGTTCTTAATATTAGATTAACTTAGAATAGGTTCCACATTTTAGTTAATCAAGAATAAGAGCAATAATCTTTAAAAACAAAGGCTAAAATAAGGTAAAATCTAAACATGTTCTTTTCAAAGTTAAAACTAAGGTTGAGATTAAAAATTTCGAGGACAAGTAGATACATAATTACTAAATAAATAATCTAAATACATGGAGCTTTATTTTAGTGTACATAATGTGACAAAGGAAAAGGATCACCTTTCATGTCTCAAGATGGATAATCATGCTCTTTTTTGGTGGGAAAGTTTTCTTGCCACTTATGAAAAGAAAAGAGGTTTCATGTAGATAGTTAAGATGGATTTAAGGAATTAGATAAGAGCTAACTTTGATCATATTAGACATATAACTGATCAAATACTTAAATGGTAGGAATTTAGGTGATTTATTGGTCAAAATGTGCAATATTATACTACGGAATTATGAAGGCAAGCCATGTTGGTTAATATGGATTTGGAAGATGAAGACATTCTCACCAAATACTTGCAAGGACTCCATATCTAAGGAAAAATGTCATCTTCATGAAGTCAAAGGAAATCAATGAAGCTCGTGTGAAAACATACATTATAGAATGCAAGAAGAAGTGAGGAAATAGAGAGTCAAAGCTCAAATATCCCATAAAACAACTCTAGAAGGAACAAATCTAACTAGACAAGAAGGTAAATTTGAAGGTTACAAAAGTTTCCACCACTTTAATCACTTGTTCTAGACACTAAATAACACATTTTGGGTATTTATCTAGTCTTGATCACATACCACTATTCATATGAATCCCAAGCGAGAAAATTACTAATTGATCAACCGTCTTTGGCCACCTTTTTTGCTCTTTGTTTCCTCTTTTGGTCTCACAATCCTTCCAACCCAGTCAAACTTTTCATACATTGGCATTTCTCCTCTGGACACCAACGCCTAGCCAAGATGCCAATGCCTGCCTTGCACCGCTTATCCCCTCTCGGTGCCCTAACCTCTTTGTACTTTTATCACATCTTTTACAGTTGTTTGGGCATCTTTATTTTTACTAGTAGGCCTTTTAGTGGTTAAGTACGAAATTCAAACAAGGGAATCATATAAATACAAAGTTATGTGATCATAATAAAGGTCCAAGAACTAAGCATTAGCTATCACCACCTAAGGTTGCATTCAAAGGAATTTATAAGGGCATCCAACCATCCATCTAGCATCCACACAAGGGCAAGGGACTGCATTTTCTACATACACTTCATAGGGGGAAGTTCATTTTTCACACACACATCTATTTATATTTTCTACATCTAGCTATAGTTTGCTATCAAGTGTGAGGTGCACCTAACGTACCTAATTTTCTTCACACACACACATGGAACTACACAAGGTCTGTAATATAGTGCAACACTCACCATAAGTTCACTTCATTGATAGCAAATGAGGATATGTCGACCTTCCATTTTGCATCTTTATTTTTTAGGATTTGATGTAGTTTGGGGTTTTATAAGTGTTTCTTTTTATTGTAGGTTTCATGAAAATAACAAAGAAGTCTATCGATATGCAGTGTAGTCACAAAATACACACTTTAAACATTATTTAGTTCCGATCTTATACTATTATTCATATGGTTTTTGAGTGAAGAAATTACTAATTAACCCCCATCTTTTGGCCATTTTATTTTGCTTTATGTCATCATTGTTGACCTCCCACACATGTATGCCCAGTTTGTTTCTATCGTTCTGTGTTATTTTGCATTTATCTTGGGGCACCCAAGTGCATAAGCACCACCACTCAATCGGGCACCCTGATCCTTTTCCCACTTTCCCACCACTTTTTGGGCACTTTCTAGCCATTCGAACATTTCATATTTCTTGTGGTTGGCATTTTCAGGGTTAATTACAAAATTAGAACAAGAGAACCATATAAATATAAATTTATGTGACCATAATGAGGGACTAAGCACTAGTCATTACTATCATCACCTAAGGTTATATCCATTTAAGGCTCTAAAGCTCATTTACATCCATCTAGCTCCATCACAAGGCATAAGGCTAGTTCATCTGCATCACATAAGCATAAGAGAGAAGTTTATTCTATTCCATCCACCATTCTATTACATTTTCTACACATAGTTATAACTCATTACTTCACAAAGTGCAACTCGACACAAGAGGAGCACCTATGGCATGATGCACACACACACATATAACTACATCAGGTTTGAGATGTAGTGCAATGCTCAGTTAGTAAGTCCACCATTGTGGCAGCTGAGGTCAATCGACCCTTCATATGCATATTTATTTTTTAGGGTTTGATGTTTGTCTTGGAGTTTTGTAGGTATTTTCTTCATCACTGATTACCGGTGACATATGGTGCAGGTCAATGAATTTTGTGTGAAGAGAAGAAAAGTCAGGAAACCATTAAGTGAAACCTAAGAGGAAGGCTACATAGATTTTTGTGTTCATTTTACATAGCTTAGAGTGCTCATTTCTCGGACTAGGGCCCACAGTGCCCCCGCACCTATCCAGCGCACTCCAAGGTGCACTCAAAACAACTTAGATATGTCCTTTTGGGGACCCTACATGTTCGTTCCTACTTCAGAATATTCGGTTTATTTTATGACGTAGTCCAAATCAGCCTCCGAATCAACCGAGTTCTTCCTAACTCTCTTTGCATTTTAGGGTTTTACATATCTATTTTCTTAGTTACTTGGGTTACTTTCTATATTTATTTATTGCTTTTATTTACTATTATTTACTTATGTTCCTAGTTTAGATTAACTACCAATTATTCCACATATTAGTTAATCATTTTGGTGAAACCGACCACTTTCATGCTTAGGATCCTTATCTTTCTTCTATCATGGATCGTAAAGTTCCTTAAGTTCCTTTGTCTGATTAGCTTAAAATGTATCCCAATTGTCAAGCCGTTCTATAAAGAGAACTAAACTCTATATGTTGTCCTAAAGATACGCCACCAAACAAAATAATTCCTATCTTCCATCGTCTATCTGATGACCTTAGTCCTCATGATCCTCCATCTAATCAACCCCTATTGGAATCAATTCAAGATTTACATTCTTTGTTTCAAGACAAGTTTACGGCTATGGAATCCATAATCACATCTCTCAAATATGAAATTCAACAACTTAAGGATGCTTCTCAAGTACATGTTTGTTCTCCTTCTACACCTCATTCTCATTCTATGTCTACTACATGTGCTCATATTAGTGAGCCTCAAGTTATACCATTACCAGAACCTTTCATTTTTTATCACAATACTAAACAACATGACCTTCTTACTGAGCTCCTTAGTCGTCAATTGATCACTTTATCGCCTACTCATTACTATCCTCCTTATCGACTAGCTAAATATCAAGGTCATCCATATTGCAATTATCATCGAATCAATGGACATAATGACAATGACTGCCATGCTTTACAATGAAGAATAAAACATCTTGAGCGTCAGGGCTTTATCTCATTCACTACACAACATCCTATTGCATGCCCATCTACAAATGTTACATCTCAGTGGGCTCCTAAATCTTCTCCTTCTACCTCTAATGAGCATCATGCTATCACTTCTAGTGTTCTTTCTCCTATCACTAAAGCGCCACCTATTTAATCTATTCAAGTGAAGCAACCACCTCTCAAAATCAATCACCCTTCTTCTTCAGTAGCGTCATCAATACCACCAATACTGCCACCATTCAAGCTTTCTCACCATCCCACTTCACTTTCATTTCCAATTCATTTTGTTAAAGCAACTATCCCTCCACTCAAGTTATCTATGACATCACCACCTCGACGTCCCATCACTTTTGTAAAGGAAACTACTCCTTACGTTGATCCACTTAGTGTCTTTTGACTAGACTTACATCACTTACACACTTGGGGGCATAACATTCATCCCCCCTCACCATATTAGCATTAGCGCATCACTCATTCTTGCATTATCTTACATCAACCTCCTAGCTTAGACATACTCATCACACATTTTAGCATCGTTTTTTCCTGATGACACACTCTTGTGCTTCGGTTCACACTTGACTGTTAAGGGATACATACTACACATGAAGTCCACACACTGCACGATAGTTACTACACATGGTGACTCTTTACACATCCTACATTTAGGCTACATCATTTTGACCATTACATATTTACATATCATATTAGTGTTCATCATACATATGTCACACCCCTATTGTCTATGAGTCTAGCATTACATCCTACTCATTATACATATTACTCATCATGCCTACTACTTTTTGTCTACATACACACCTTGCATTGCATCTTATATATAGTACATTACACATTCTACACATCACATGGTCGTCTCTTAGCATCACACATACTATTCTACGCACTGCACTCACTACCCTATGATGCACTTTCATTCCTCGGTCTCGACTACTTGAGGGTTTATAAATCAAATGGTCCTTATCATGCAAACACGTTCATCAATCGACCTTATATCATGTGAAATTACTAGGTTAGTGACATATACTATAGGTTAAAGTGTCACCTATTCCTAAATTTTGTAGCGGTATACGCTTTAGGCTACATCACCACTCCTCTATTCATCTTCTAGTGGTATACACTTTAGGATGCATCACCACTCCCCTTATTCATCTAGTAGTGATATACACTTTAGGCTACATTAGCACTCTCTTTCAATCATCTTGTTGTGATATACACTTTGGCTATAAGGGTCATGCACACATCATTTATAGGTCGCATATAATCACACATACACATTCATCACAATGGGTTAGACACAACACACATTTCAACCATTTCCCGATGACGCTCTCTTGTTACGGTTCATTCTTGATCGCTAAGGCGAAAACCAATTGAATCACATTGCATACATTTCCATTCACTCGGGGGGCACGCAGCTCCTATCATTCATCTTGCATTCCATTCCATCCATCCACAACATATTATATATCTTGGTTGCTTTTAATCTTGCTTGCATTTGCTTGTATATGGTTGATTTATTACACATGCTAATTAGATCTCTTGTATGTCATTTATCTATACCATACACACATGTGCATTCATGTTTTTGCTTATATGTGATCACAAATGATACAGTATTTTGAACGCAACATGGATGCTCACCTCCTACCCATCCTACATTGGTCGTTAGGGGCATCCACATTCGTCTCTCACAGTGCTTTATTGCTTCATTTTGTACTTAGCACTCTATATTACATGGTGTTGGTCGTCAAATAGGACTTTACGAAGAGCAACAGTCAATGGGGACAAGAAGTCCCTCCTCTTTAATGGGAGAGGTTCCCTTATTCGAAACGAACCTATTTACAAATATACAAAACATGGTCTTCAAGTTGAACTTGGATATTACGAAAGTGTTTTCTATAAAGATCATCAATTACAAAAGGACTGAGGAATGAGAGTACGAGAATGAGCAGAAAGGCAACATGCAAAATTATAGATAACAGAGTAATTCTTTATGTATGCGAAGTTATAGTGAATTGAAACAAGATCATTTGTATCATATAAATAAGATGGAATTCGAGACACAAAGTTCTCAAATAACATCTGCGTAACACAAAGTTTCTTAACATAACATGACGGATGATCTCCACAAAAATTAAATGAAAGCTTGGGGATAACAGAGATCAGATAGACAAAGAATGGAAAGCCCTTCTGTATTGATTTCTTTATGATCTATTTACACTTTCAGAAAATAAGCCAAGTTCTTCCTCCTTCCAAAATGGCGTGGAGAGGCCATTATATAGCTTACAAATCGCTTACTCCTTGTAACTACTTCTTTTAACTAAAGATTAGTTAAGGATTGCCAATCACAATACCTCAACTAATTACAATGAATTCGAGAAAAAGAATTAGAAAAGAAGAGAAGAAAACGGAGAAGAAGACAGGTGGTTATGACTGGGAGGGACCCACTGACTTCAAAATTCGCTGCCTGAATCTCTTCAATGCCTCGGCCTATGTCTCTCTGCACGGGGACCGATGTGTTTGCTGTAGACTGAGACCAAAATCCGAGGCACTTCTCCATTTCCTTATCAAACTCGACATGAGTATGATAGTCTTTATTTGCTTCTTCAATGGCAGATTGAAGAGAGAAAATCTCCTTCATTTTCTCTTTGGAGATGGAGCTTTCCTTGAATAGATTATCTTTGACAAAAGCTCTGAATTGAGCTTTGATTTCTTGCAAGGAAAGGGGCACACCAGAAGTTTCATCCTGAAGATGACAATGTATATCTTTGAAAGCAGATACAACCAGTGTCTTGAAAGCTTCACCCTTTTGCCAACTATTCTTCAGTTCTCCCAAAGCCTCCTCCAAGACTTTGATCTTCCACTCCACGCTGTAAACCCAGGACTTTGACAGATTATCCTTTGCATCATCAAAAACCTTATTTGCCAATAAAATTTTCTCATCTGTCTGTCCCATGAGACGAAGGTCTACTGCTGCAACCGATCCAGAGTTTGAGCTCTTTATCTATGACCCCGATAGTGGAGGAGAACTTCTATTGCAAATTGTTCACCTTTCCGTGGAGTTTAAAAGCTTCATCGATGAAGTTCAATCTGCAACAAGCATATCTTCCACCATGGCCTCCATAGCTCTCCGCCATAGATAGAATACTTGTGCATGTCTTTGATACTCATGACTTCATCTTGGCTCAAAATTACAGGTGGTGGAAGAGTAGTCAATGGGGTAGGGTCCAAAACTTTGTCCTTAGACAAAAGAGATTTGATGAAACCCGTGAGAATCGGGCCTGTTCCTCCAACCTGCGTTCAATAGTTTGCTGCCCTTTCTCTACCCTCCCAATGACTCTTGTGACCGCTTTCCTGAGGTTGTGGATCTCACCTTCGGAGTAGACTCTCCCATTGGAATTCTTGAGAGTTCTAAGTCGATGCCCTGCAAGTCCTACTCGATTTGTCTACTGTAGGCTTAGCAATCTCCGGAATTGCTGACCTTGAGCATCGACACTATTCTCGAGGTGATTTTGGCTTTCTTGGCACGAGAAGGAGTAGTGCTCAACAAGGCTCCACAAAGATCAAAATTTTGACCCCGAGCTCCGAGAGGAAGATTTCCTCTTTCTCTCATCAACAAAAGGTTGCACCCACGTAAAAGAGGAAGAGGAATCGGTAGGAAGGGGAAGAGGACCAAGAGACAGAGAGCTCATGATGCTCAAGGTTTACATACAATGTTGATTCAAGTTGAGATGTGAGTGGGGCGCTTGAGACAATTGCGGCAGAAGAATCAATAGCACTTGGAAGTTCGGTGCTCGACTTCCTTATCTTTATCCGTTGGATCTTCGTGAGCATTTGCAGGAGCTGGCATTTCACTCTCTTCACTTTCACTGAGAACAATGATGTTCTCTGGTCCCAAAGGCACTTCTACCTACTTTCTTTGAGGATCTTTTTCAACAGGCTCCTTCTTAACCTCTTTGAATTTCTTCTGGTACACTTGAGTGGATGAAGAAGGGGTGGAAGCCGCAGGTCCTTGCATTGATGAGGTAGGAGGGGTTTGCACAGGTGTGTCTGATATGGGAGTCGATGCTTCCCTCCTTGGTATTGAAACATCCTTGGAAGAGGATTCTCCTGAGTGCCTTCTGAGCTCTCGAACTTTCCTGTCAAACCAGACCTTAGTCCTGACTAAGACTGGAGCAAGGATCTCAGCCAGATCATCTTTCTCTTTCTTGTTCCAATCCAAGTCCTCCAAGGGAGTGTGCTTAACCACATTGTCATACTCATATGAGTATAGATCAGAATTGTCATCCTAGAGTCCTTCAGGAACTTGGTACAAGCCGAGTTCTTGGATCAATTGCAGAGAGAACCTGCCATAGTGCCTCCTTCTAGCCTCAAAATCATCTCGCACAACAAACCCAAAGAGTCTTCTCAGATCTGCCGCCTATGATGATAGATTATCTTGATGTTCTGTTCAATGAACTTCTTCAAGTCGAAGCAAGTTCTTGGCTTAAAGAAATGAACGGTGATGGGAACTAGGGCTCTTTCTATATTCTGTGCGTCCAGGGCTGTTTTACAAGTGTAGTTTCCCAAAGAGATGGGAAAGTGCAAACCAGAAATCTTCTTGTCTCTGCAGGTTCTGTGCAATTTGTCTAACTACCTGCATACTTCTATCAAGGCCATCTTATCACTGCAGAACATGGGAAGCCTCAAAGGGGTGCTCTCATAGCCAACAAGAATGATATAAGAATTTTTTTTGAATTGGATAAAATAAGCACCGTAGTGCGATATCGATTCATGGCTTTATCGAAAAACCTTCTAGCAATGTCGCTTTAAGCAAATTTCTGACCACGTACATGGTGAAAGCATCATTTACCCTTCTGAAATTGCGATTGCTGGTCTCTAGGGTGAACTGTGGGTAGTAGGCATATACAGGATCATCCTTGTGGGCATCAATGTAAGAAAAACCAAACCATTGCCTTGATGCCGCCAGAGTATACATCAGGTACGAAGTCATGTAGAACTTCTTCGTTTGCAGTACATTGACACCGCTCCACCAAATTCATGCTTTGATGATTTCTCCCTTGAGTTGATATTTTGAGTTCCCTCACACACCATGTCTTTGATGAGCGGGCACATCCAGAAATGGAACTCATTAGTAGAGGGTAAGCCCATAACCCGAGCCAAAGAGGGATTATGAAATCGACAACTCTTCATTGAAATCGCTTCTAAGAGAGTCTTGGATAGACAAGACGCTCCCTTCTTAGGGTTTTTAAGCCATGACTTCGCCACCCGCGCCTTGAATTTGTCATTGTCTTGATTGAACAGGGCCTGTGCTTGATCTTGGGAAACAACTATGGCATTATCCATCTCTGGGATCCTCGTGAAGCAGTTAATGGCGCAAGATCTAGCTTGCGATGAGTTCCCCGTGTACATTGGTTAATTCGCTCGAATCAGGGTTGAAGTGAGCTCCGCATGAAAGCACTGTATCAACACATTGCACCGAGATTGGGAAACCTCCAGCAAAAGCCAATCCGCTATCATGAATCATCTGCACCATTGGTGTAGGGTTTGCATCTGCCATCCTTGCCCAAAAATCGCTGAAATCAAGATGATGAGCTTCACCGTCCCCAATATTGGGAACGACAGACTCAAGTGGCGAGATTTGTTCTTGTCCCTGAAACTTGATCTTCATATTGATAGTAACTCGGAGGACAGAGCCGCAAACTAAACTCGGGAAGGAATTTACAGAGGGAAGGGATACACACGCAGGAAATTAGATTGCAAGGGTTCGAGCAAAGGATAGCATGGAAGCAGTGTGAAAAATGCATAGGGGGTATGCTCGTTATATAGCCGATTAGGAGAGAGAAAGACAATGAATGCGCATTTAATACATACCTACCAATTTGAATAAGCATGATATTTGGGTAGAGCGGGAAAAATAAGCACGAATGGCACTTGGTTCATTTGGGACATGTGAGACGCGAATCGCTGAAACACACGGCTCGGCCGATTCGTGCAAAGCGGGAAAAGACGCACAAATGCCTTTTGGGATGCGTGGGACACAAGTGCGCGAAGTACGTGACTTGGGCGGATTAGGTGAAAATGTGACAACAGGTCCGAAAGAATTTGGGACATTTGGGACGAGAAAGTGCGAAGTACGTGGTTCGGGCGAATCGGCCGAAAATGGAACACTTACCCGATTGGACTTTGGGACATTTGGGACATGAAGTTCCGACGGGCCCGAAAGAGACAAACTTCGGGGAAACCGGCCGATCGGGGAACAGAGCGCACTTTTGAACTTGGGACACGCGGGACAAAAATGTCCGACATGCCCGAAAAACACACAAAATGACCCAAAAACGCAGATTTTCTCAATTTCTCGACCTTTAACATTTTCAGAACAACAGAGAAGACACTTAAAACTCAAAATTTTGAATTTTCACTTTCTTAAGAGTAGGGAATTTTGAGTGGACAACACATGGTTATACACTATTTTGACATACTAGCTATTTTTCTAACATGCTAATAGGTGCTTCATGTGTAACATGCTATCTCATTGTTTATACTTGTTTTGTTTTTATCAGTATGCAAGTCCTTGCCCTATGTTTGGTGTGCAAACTTATTTGTTGTATGTGGCCATGATGGCCTTGTGTGTCTTATGACATCGTGAGTGATGTCCCATGTTTACAACTCGACTTTGTGTGGCTTACTTTGTCTTCTTGCATGTTTACATTACTACATTGTTTGGTAGCTTATACATTGTTTGCGTAGCTTACACATTACTTTATACATGCATGTTTGTTTGTACTAACACTTGTCTTTGGCTAGCCTCTTGTTTATGTGTACCTTAGTTTCTATCAAGCACTTTCCTTTCCCCCTACAGGACAAAGTTACATAGTTCATGTGGTTGGTCCTCTTTTGGGGCCGCATTCTCCTATCAGCGATGTTACATGCACCCCAAAAGAAGGGGGCATCATTTGGGGTTTACATACTATACAATGCTTCTACATCGGTTCAATTCAATTCGCTTCCACTCTTGGCATTGTCGGTTATCCATCGAGTGGGTTCGGACACTCTCCTACGAACCCCATACAAAAGTGGATTTTACAGACATGGTAGTCCTTAACATTCTAGGGAGTAGTTACAGGTTAAAGGATACAACAAACTTCCTCTCTACACTACTTTAGCCAGTGGCGTTGGATCACCCAAAAAACTAGGCAATACATATATCTCTTCATACAACTTATGGGAAGTACTAACGAGTTTGAGAATAATGTAGCTTACTCCCTACACTTCTTTGCCTATGGCATTGATTGCCCAAAACCCATGGCAAGATATCATCTTTCTACACTCTTTATCTTGACATGGATCAGGTGCACATGTTCCATTTTTCGTTTACGTACTTTACATTTACATGATTTCACATACATATACATGCATATTTGACTACTTGATCATCTTCTCCTTGCAGTCCGTCCGTATGAGAAACAAACAGTCAACAACAAATACAACAATGGGGGCAACAACAATGAAATTTTTTGGAAACACACACCATACTAACCATGTAGGTACATCACACACATTGGTAAATACACATGTGTTTCTGCCTAGGTTCACTATCATCAATTTTTGTACTTTTACATCTTTAGTTTCCATGCTCCATCATCTTTTTTTCACTCCACGCTTTGTCTAGTCCTTCAATGCGTTTCTACATCACTCTACACTAGATTATCAGGTATGCATCTCTATCTACTTTATGTTATCGAGCTTTCCACTCACCAACATAAAGTGGGGAAAATATAGTCATAAAATCACACACTTTAGACATTATTTAGTCCCGGTCTTATACTACTATTCATATGATTTTTGAATGAAGAAAGTACTAATTATCCCCCATCTTTTGTCCATTTTACTTTGCTTTTTGTCGTCACTGCTGACCTCCCACATATGTATGCCCAATATGTTTATGTTATTCTATGTTATTTTGCATTTTACTTGGGGTGCCTGTGCTAGTACTTGGGGTGTCGACAAACGCCCGGTCCCAGATCGCCATGCACCGTGATCTTTTTCCCACCACTTTTTGGGAACTTTCTATTTGTTTGAACATTTCATATTTCTTTTGGTCGGCCTTTTCGGGGTTAATTACGAAATTAGAACAAGAGAACCATATAAATATAAATTTATGTGACCATAATGAGGGACCAAACACTAGTCATTACTATCATCACCTAAGGTTGCATCCATTTAAGGCATCTAGAGCTCATTTGCATCCATCTAGCTCCATCACAAGGCACAAGGCTGGTTCATCTGCATCACACATGCATAGGAGGGAAGTTTATTCTATTCCATCCACCATTCTATTACATTTTCTACACATATTTATAGCTCGCTACTTCACAAAGTGTGACTAGCACAAGAGCACCTAGGGCATGATTACACACACACACATAGAACTACATCAGGTCTAAGATGTAGTGCAATGCTCAATTAGTAAGTCCACCATTGTGGCAGCTGAGGTCAATCCGACCCCTTCATATGCATCTTTATTTTTTTAGGGTTTGATGCTTGTCTTGGGGTTTTTCAGGTATTTTCTTCATCACCGATTACCAATGACATGTGACACAGTGTATCAAAGTTAGTGTGATAAGAAGTGAAGGTAGGCAACCATCAAGTGACACCTCAAAGGAAGGTTACATAGCTTTTTCACAGACCAGGGCACCCATAGGCACCCCAATCCACTCAAACAACTCAAATTTGTCCTTTTCGGGACCTATGCATGTTCGTTCTTGCTTCCAAGATATTTAGTTTATTGTATAACATAGTCCAAATCATCCTCCGGATCAATTGAGTTCTTTGTAATTCTCTTTGAACTTTAGGGTTTTACATATCTACTTTCTTTTTTTGGGCCACTTTCTATATTTATTTACTTCTTTTATTTACTATTATTTACTATTGTTCCTAGTTTAGATTAACTACCAATTATTCCACATATTAGTTAATCAACAGGTGACCAAAGGCAAAAAGCAACGAACATCTTATGACCTTGCAGAATCCGAGTTTCACACTTTTGATAATTCACAGGCACCTGCATAGGTCTCTGGTGCCCTTGACCCTCCATAGTACCTTGGTCTTGTCATTTCCGACACCTTTGTAATTTTAAGGTCTAATTGCGACATATTGCCTCGCAGTTTCAATAAATTTCAGCTCTATACATCTTTGGCATCACTTGAATCAGCCTAAGTATTTTTATCTCTCCTTTGTAACTAGGGTTTCAAATTTAAATTGCTTATTTGCTTGTATCAAATATGTACTTAATTGTTTATATTCTATGTTGTTACATATTTATAATTTAACATTTATATATTTCAATATTTGATAAATCATACGGTGAACCCGTGTTCAAATACTCTTGGATCCTCATTCTTCTTCTCTCATGGCTTCTAAAGCTCCTCAAGTCCCCTTGTATCAATTTCTTCAATTGCACCCATCTTTCCAAGAGGATCTCCAAAAGGCTATACATGCTATCTTCCTCCCTCTTGATACACCACCTTCACAAATCAATTCCATCTTTGATCATCTATATGATGACTCACTTGGTCCTAATTCTAATCAATCTATTTGCGATTCAATTCAAGCTTTGCATTATTTATTTCAAGATAAAATTCAAGCTATGGAATCAACGATTATATCTCTTAAATATGAAATCCAACATCTTAAGGACACTTCTTAGGCTCATGCTAGTTCTTCTTCTCATCCTCATTCTATGTCTTCTACATGTGTTCATATCAGTGAACCTCAAGTATTATCATTACCAGAACCTCTCAAGTTCGATCATAATACTAAGAAATATGACATTTTTACTGCACTCCTTAATCACCAATTAATCAGCTTGCCATCTACTCATTGTTATCCTCCTTATCGGTACTGGTCAAATATCAAGGTCTCCCATTTTTTGCTTATCATCGAATCAATGGACATAATGACAATGATTGCTATGCTTTACAAAAATAATCAAGCATCTTGAGCATCAAGGTTTTATCTCATTCATTGCATAGTGTTCTGTTACATGGTCCTCTCCAATTGTTATATCTTAATGGGTTCCTAAATCTGATTTGTCTATGTCTAATGAGCATCATGCCATCACTTCTAATGTTCCTTCTTTGGTCAATCAAGCACCACTTATCCAACCCATTCCAACTATGCTATCACCTCTCAAGGTCCGTCATCCATCACCTCCTCCTAAGTCTTCTTCCGCGTCACCACCTCCTAAGCAACCTCCTCTAAAAATTAATGCAACACCTCCTCCTCTTAAGTCTTTTGCGGAATCATCATTACTAAACAAGAAACCACTCACTAAGCAAGACAAGAAAATTATAGATAACCTATTTTGACTTCCTTTGTCCGACTCTACATCCAACCCTAATTCTACCCACCATTGTGGCAACAATATGCTTCCTTCCAATACATGTCAAACTTCGTCACTGTCGCAATGTCTTTCTTATGTCATCATGTAGTTCTACGTCATTGACCTACTTCGGTGCATCACGCTTACTCTTCCCCCCTTCTAGCATCACCAGGTGGCTATTATTTTCTACTATTATGCTTCGTGCTTCACATTTCACATCTTTGAGCACTCTTATGCAACCTGGATACACTTGTATCAACATTACCCGATGACACACTCTCTTGTGCTACGATTCACACTATCGCTTTAGGGATCACTACATTCATGAACCCCACATCACACTACACACTACAAAATTCACACATGATGCATTCATGACATATCTCACTTACACACAATCAACACAACACACTTCCTAGTTTTTAAACTACTTGTTGTTACTTCACCCAAGTTAACCAAAAATATTTCCGAAAGCTTAAGGAAATTAAAATAACTTATGCTAACCTCATTTATTCACACAGTTTGAGGTAGGTTTAAGCCATTGTTTATGATATGAAACCTCAAAAAACCTATAAATACAACCACCATGTTGTTAAAATTATTCCAGGCATCCTTGATTGCTAAAACAAAGCTATTCTCATTGTCAAGCCAAGCCGGAAAACTAATTTTGCTAAGCTTTTCACCGATTTTTCTTCTCCTAAGAATCCTTGTGATAATTGTAGATTAAATCCTCCATTAATGGTTTTCATCACATCTTCAGACCTGTAACTTGTGCCCTAGAATTTTCCTTTTTGATTTGCAATAATTTTAGCGAGTGGAACATGACAAAAATTGGACCACAAGATCGCCACAAGGAGTCGAATTCAAAAATAATGTTTCCAATACAAACCGAAACCTAGAATGACCAATTACTAAAAATAGCATATTTCATGCCCCTTCACATGCAAAAAATATTAAGTTCCTCAAATTTCAATCTCTGATCACTTAGCTCACATGGAAACAATGCAAAACAGGAGGCATGTCAAAATCGACAATTTCCCCAAAAAAAAGCAAAAAAAAAAAATCGCTAAAATGGAAACTTTCTAAAAAAGGTAATGCATCATCAATGGATTTTAATTGATTATTCCATAGGATTGATAGGATCAAATTTGAGAAAAATAGGTAAATTTCCCAAAGTAGCAAATCTTATGCCCACCGCTAAAAATAGAAAGTCTCGGTTTTACTCAAATACGTGTGCGAGAAGTTACTGATTGGCTCTGTTTATGACCATCTCGCTGATTTTTGATGTCCTTATAGGGTTGTAAGGTGATTTCATATATAAAAAAGGGAATTTCACCTCCATGAGGATCCTAAAGCATAATCTTGAACATGAACATCTCGAGGTGGGACAAGTGAAATCCGAGAGACATTGTGCGCTTGGAAAAGTTTTGAAAAGATTCAAGAAGTTTGTTAGAATTTAAACAAATGAGGTAATCGTAACTCATTAATTAAGTTGGATCCACCATCATCTCTTCAGTGAGCTGGTTGTGTTGAGCTTGGTGAGTCAAGTTGAGTTGATCTTGGTGAGCCGGTTGAGTTAGAGAGCTAGTCAAGTTGGAGAGTTGGTTGAGTTGAGTTGGGTGAGTTGGGAGAGTCAAGTGAGCTAGTCAAGATATCATCCTTTCCTATAAGATGTACGTGAGAATTGAGGTATGTAAACATCATATATACTCTTGAGTTAAGAAATTAATGATCAAAGGGTGCACAATGATTCCATATTCCGGAGAGTTCGCAAGTAGACAAACATCATTGCGTATATACCACGAAGTTATCAAATAAAGCAAGAGGGATCCATTGTAACATCTTTATCTTCATAAGAATCCAAGTATGTATTCCCTAATGATGAAGCTTACTTGTAATGAACAAGAAGTGATCTTGCATCAAGCTCTTGAAAAGTGCTCAATTTGGCAGCAACATCATGTAAAGTCCCAAGATCCATTCCCATGGATTCAAGAAATGCTTGAAAGTGAACCAAGAAAAACACAACAAGTTGCGATTCCCGACCTAGGAGAAATATCAAGAACCTTAAAATCCAAGTGATGGGAAAAGGCCTAGAAAATTCTCGCTTCTTCAGTGGCACCTCAAGTAAGTAGTATGTAGAAGTTTTAGGCCTAAGAATGAAAATCCTATTAAGGAGATGACTCCGTCATATTACGATTTGATTCACATCTCCTTGGGGTCAAGCTTCATATGAGGGTGATTCTCATTTGTTCAAGGAATCCTCTTCCCACCTCCTTTCTTAGAATGAAGGATATAAGAAAACAATTGAGCAACTTGAGGAACCGGAAAAAATCTTAGTGCTCACATTCAATCCTTCTTGGAGCCTAATTCAACATCTTCTCTTCCTGTAGAATAAATTCATTCCATCAACAATGTTGATCCTAAGGTGATCAAGAAATCACAAGGTTATATGATGCAAGGGAAGGCTAACAAGAAGTGGATTGAGAAGATCATTGAGAGAGGTAAGATAATGTTGCTAGAGGTCATCTCTCTAATCAAGTAAAGTCTTCCCATCTTGTCGAAACGAAGAAAGAAAGTGAGGATATTGTGAAAGAGAAGATCCACTAGGATGAGGTGTTCCCACTTGTGTCCGAGATGAGCTCCTTCGACTCTCACACCCTTGTGAGTAAGAATGTGTTTGCATCAACTACTGAGAACTTGGATCCAGCTTTTAGGTCCGCATCATTGATGAAAGATACAATATGATAATAGATGACATCTCCAAACTTGACTCTAGCAAACAAGAGGATTTTGAGGTTTTGAATGAAGTATGCAACTGTGTTCAAAAACTTAAGTTCCCTTCACTCATTGAGAATTCATCATTAGCGAAAGAACTCATTGTTTCCTTCCAGGAGTTAGTCAAGAAAGAATCAGGAGACTCTCTCTCCTTTAATGAAGATACCTTAGAGTCCCTGGCCAACATCAGAAACTCCATTTTCAAAATTACAAAAGATCACAAAAGATGGATCAGTCAATGCAAGAAGATCAATGAGGTTCCTTGGGCATGGATCAAGGTGTTGGGGCACGTTTACATTCTAAAGGAGGATACATTGACACTTACAGTAGCTCAATTCAACAAAGTATTGAAAGGACATGAGCCAAATCTGAAAAATCTTCCACAAGGGGATCATGAATCAATAAGTTCTTCATTAGAAAGAGATTCTTTATCAAATATGTCAACTCCTTCCTCCTTCTCTCTTTCTCCCCTTTCTTCTCTCCCCCTTTCTAATTCTTCATTGTATGTAATCATGATAATTTGTCTCATTCACTTAAGTGACTTTCTAAAGTTGCATTGTAAAAGTACCTTTGATTTATAAAAAAGGAACTTATTTTCTTCACTTCTTAGGAATATGTAAAGTCACAAGTTGAATGAGAATATGAAGAGTCATGTGGGGGTAGATGAAGAGGCAATCTGCAATGTTATAAATTGAAATGGCTTCTCCATTTCAAAGGATCCTAAAATGCTAGATCCTAGATTTTTAAAGTTACTCTTTTCGTAGTAATTGTGGATTGTGGTTTGGATGTTGAGATTTGTATCACCAACACAATAAATAAAATATAAATTTATTCCATTTCCCTTTCTCATGTGTTCCTATATTCTTTATCTTTTATGCACTTTGTAAGCATAATGATCAAGAAGGAACTTTGTATCCTTGATTCATGAATCTAAAGAACTGTGTGGCTCTAGTTTGTTAGTCTCGCTAATTGGATTGTTGATTTCCTCTAATTGAATGTTGAACTACTTTAGTAATTGTGTGTGAACTCTTCCGGTGCCTACTCACAATAATAACCTTTCCTTTCCTAATTTCTCTCCTTTACCCCTCATCTCTGCGAGTTCCTCCCTTGTACCCATACTGAAGCACTTTTCCACAGTCTAGTGAAGTGTGCCTAAGTGATCCCCATCATACCAACCACCCCCACAACATTTAGATAGAGTTATGATATTTTACAATCAATAATGGAAGCCTCCCATACACAAGAAGGATGGGCGTAACTTCATGAGCATTGGTGGAAACACATAATTTGTAACATGAAAAATTATTTCACCAACAAAACTACAATGAAAACTAGCGAAAAAACCCAATATTTGTAAGCACAATCTAAGTTGCAACATGAAATACACTACAAGTGGATGATATTCCTCCAACAATTCCATCTAGTGATAAAGTATATGAAAGGTAACACAAATCACTACTTCATATATCTTTGCTAAACATATCATAATTGGGGTTGATTTTGTGTTAATTTTTGTTTGAGATTTTTTATTTTCAAGGGATATATGACATAAAGACATGTGATAATACTATCGTGAATGCGGTGCAAATGCAACACAAACTACATAACCTTTGTGCCACATTTGTGCCCATTTACGTCATGTTACTTTTGAAAGTGTGGCTCCACATTACCTAATTAATCCCAAGTGGATGTCATTTTCACTTCACTATCATTTTCAATTTTTCAAAGAAGGAGAAGGAGTGCATACAACCTTGTGTTGTTTTTAATGTAAAATGAAATGTAATTTAAAAAAATAAAATAAAATTTTCATTTATTTTAATGTAAATAATTGATATGAAATTCAACTAAGTTATTGGTTTTATTTTAATGTCAATAAATCACATTATAAAAATTATTCCATAGGACCACACATCCTTGAGTAAATTTTTCAATAAAATAAATTAAACAAATGCATTCCATGACACATCCGCATATCCTAGAGTCAATTTTTCAAATAGTTTGTGCTTTGTGTATACAAACAACTATAACATTATACAACAAAAAGTTACATAATACTTCAATAGAAGTCCATACCCTAATCAGAAACTCCCATTTTCACATGGGCTTCAAGTATGCGAAAATATTGTGGAATCTAGCTTTACACCGAATTTTGTTGAACTTGAGAAAAAGTTAGAATTTTACCAAAATTTATTCTTACATGACATGAAATCCAAATTTATCCATTATTTTTACATGGGAAGTTTTTAATGCGATTTTGCATTATATTCCCTTAAGGTAAAATTTATCTAGATAATTATTTATTAATTTAAATATGTTAAAATGATGATTAAGACATTAGGTTTCAAAAAAATAAATGTGGGTTGTTTTTTCAAGTTCATTCTAAATAGATTTACATCACACAACACTTGTCTTTAATGTAGAAACTTAGGGATATAATCAGTTGTAATGGGGCAACTAATAAATACTAACTAGTTCTTTTCCTCTCATACCCCTGCTCATCCAACCACCAAGAAAACACATCCACACAACCACCAAAAGTTTAATTAGCTTTTATATTATAAAGTTTAGAGCTTCCTCAAGATAGCCAAGATGGCCAAGAAGGTTAACCATGCATACAAAATGATTCATTGTGGGTGTAAAGAAATAAAAATGGTCATGCCATTGAATTATTTATAGTCCTCATCCACTCAACTTGCATGGTTGCATGCACATAAACACAATAAAAGTATATATTGTTAAGGAGTGCTTCATAAATTCAAAGAGTTTGAAATCATCCTTGCACAACCAATTTGTGAATATCATGTAATCATTGCAATTATCATTTGATCTCGGAACACACAAACCCATTGAAACCTTCTACGTAGATCTAGTTCTTATAAAATCATGCTTCCCCTTCAAAGGGAAAGTAGAACTGTTCCAACATAAAAGAGAGGGAATACAAAAGGATTCTCACCCAGTGTTGAGATAGTAAATTTATTTACATTTTACAACAATACACATCTTCGATATGCTTCCAGTTATACATACATTTCTACTAGGAAACTTAACTTATGCTAAAACGGAAATATGAAATTTTTAACCTAGAAATTTTATTAATATAGTATTATAGCATTTTTATCTATAGTGTAACTATAACAAACACCATTTGACAAAAATGCACTTCACTACATTCCTTTTAGTCATTTTTCCCAAAACTTATCGTGTCTTGTTAATTCTACCATATTTTGCATGCGTATCTATCAAGGTAATTACAAGTGCAACATCCGATAATGATCCCTTCTCCATGATGTCCACACCGTGTCGAATACCGAACTTGGCTTAATAATTTCATATTCATGTCAAAATTACAAAATATAGAAAATCAAAGAAAAATAAGACAAATTAGGAAAAATAGTAAACATTATAGAAATATGTAAACTAAAAATACTTGGCAAGTTTTTGTAAAATAATGATATTATTATAATTTTCTTATTAGTATTTGGTTTTATATAATATTTGTAAAATAATGAAATTGTCATTATTGTTTCAAATATATCATCCTAGGAAAATTTGATTTTCTCTTCACCACGTACAAAATTGTTTGCACACTCATATGTAGACAATATGGAAATTGTAGGAAATTATAAAGACAATATAGATTTGACAGAGGACATTTTGGGAAAATGTGTTGAAGAGGAAGAGGTTGAAAGTAGTTTCATTGGTGCATGGAGAAATAACAGTTGTCAAAAATTCAAGTAAATCTACATGCAAAAATGGGGGATATCATATTACACATTATGAGGAAGAGTCCAAAGATGATTTGGAACTTCCGAAGGCGTTGCGGAAATATCAATATGGGCTTGGCTAATGGATAAAACACTTCTAGCATCTTATGAAGCATTCACATTTTGGAAGCAAAGCTACACGATACATGACCTTATACTATTCCTAATGCAGGTATTGGGATATTCACTCTGAAATCAATTAATGTTGGGTCTACTACTCAATGTTTGGGTCTGTCGATATTACATTTTATGGTTCAATGTACCAATTTACATGTTAGACTCATATGGCGAGGTATACAATTAGTTTATCCAAATATGGCATGTGTTGTAATGCAAAGTGATGGAAGAGCATATTTTTACAGTCCATAAGTCGTTGTATACATGATCATATGTACATTGATGGATGCGCTTACACATTTTAAAATATTGTTGGTTTCATTAATAGTTCCTATGGGTGTTTCATGTATTATATCTCCCAATTGTCAATTTATAGAGTGTACCAATGACAAAAATATGAAATGAAAGGGCCACTATTACCTATTTTTATCATGGTGGAAGTGATAAAAAATATTAAAGTTGGTGAAGAGCTTTTGATTAACTATAGTTTTAAAGGAAAAACAACACCAACGAGATTGAGGAAAAAATGTTGACACTAATGATTGATGTATATGTATTGGTTATTTGAAACCTAATTTTTATCACAATTGAATTTCCTATACTATTTTGAAAAAATATAATGTTATATTATTTTTATGTTATGTAAAATGTTGTTTCTTTTGTAGTATATGATTTTATAAAAATTGAAGAATGTAATGATATCACTACTACATATAGTCTTTAAAACACCGAAAAATGGGGTCAATTTTGTATCAATTTGTGGATGATATTTATATTTTATTTTTAGAGGGATATTGAATGTAAAGACGGTGTGATAACAATGCCACAAATGTGATGTAATTGTGACACATTTAGTGTCACCTTTACACCATATTTGTGTCACATTAATTTTAAATGTACGGCCCCACATTTCCTATTTAATCCCAAGTCAATGTCATTTTCACTACACCCCTCATTTTCACTTCTTAAAGAAGGAGAAAAAGCTCAAACAATTTGGTGTTTTTAGCGTAAAAAAGGTAAGTTTATTTTTTTATTTTTGTAAATAATTGATATCAAGTTCAAGTAAGTTATTGATTTTATTTCAATGTCAATAAAACACATTATAAAAATTTTATTCCATGGGACCACTATCCTTGAGTAATTTTGTCAATAAAATAAATTAAACAAATGCATTCCATGACACGTTCGCATAACTCTGAGTTAACTTTTCAACTAGTTCGTGCTTTGTGTATGCAAACATCTATAACATTATACAAAATAAGAATTGTATTATACTTCAATATATGTCCATAACCTAAATTGAAACTCTCATTTTCACATGGACATCAAGTATGCAATTTTTTTGTTGAGTATAGTTTTACACCAAACCTCACCGAACTTGTGAAAAGGTTGAATTTTTTCCAAACTTTATTCTCATATAACATGAACTCCAACTTTATCCATTATTTTTACATGGGAAGTTTTTGACGCGATTTTGCATTATCTTCCTTAAGGTAAAATTTATCTAGATAATTATTCATCAATTTAAATATGTTAAAATGATGATTGAGACATTAGGTTGCAAGAAAAATAAATGCGAGTTCATTTGTAGGTTGGTTCTAAATAACTTTCACAAGGTGAAATATGGTTGTTTACACTATTTTTGTATGTGATATAGTGTCCAAGAAAACAATGATCACCCCACATGATGATTAAAAGTAATTTTAAGGCATTCTAAAACTCCCTAGACACTTAAAATGAGTACAAGGTCAACTAATGTGAGAAATCCCTTAATGTTAAACTATGAAACTCAAAAATACTTCTAATATTAACAACGAAGTTAAGAAATACGTGTTATAGGGATGGCCCTTAGTACACACTTGCACAATGAACTAAAAAAATTGTGGAACTCTATAGGAACCCATAAAATGTTTACACCACGCAATAATTTTCTTCAATGTAGAAACTTGGGGATATAATTAGTTGTAGTGGGGAAACTAATAAATACCAACTAGTTATTTTCCTCTCATACCCCCACTCATCCAACCACCAAGAAAACACGTCCACACAACCACCAAAAGTTTAATTAGCTTTTAGATTATAAATTTTAGAGCTTCCTCAAGATAGCTAAGATGGCCAAGAAGGTTAACCATGCATACAAAATGATTCATTCTGTGTAAAGAAGTAAAAATGGTAATGCTATTGAAGTATTTATAGTCCTCATATATCCAACTTGCATGGTTTCATGCCTATTACAACATTTATAACCCTAATAGATAATAAAATACACTTTCAAATGTTTTCTAATGGATCTCAATAACATGTTTCCATTTGGCATTGAGGTAAAAGTAGATTGAATAACACACACATTTCCAATGTTTCACTTAATCATACAATTCCAATTCCAATTTCAATCTCAAACACACAACATGATACAGAAAGGGTGGGTTGAAGTATGCACTTATCATTCTATTTGCAACACACATACCCTTGTAAACCTTCTACATATCTCTAGCTCTTGAATATCGAACTTGATGAAACTTGGTAATAATTTCATATTTATGTCAAAATTACAAAATATAGAAACTTGAAGACAAATAAGAGAAATTAGGAAAATAATGAACATTACAAAAATATGTAAACAAAAAATTGGAAAGTTTTTACAAAATAATTATATTGTTGTAATTTTTAATTAGTTGATTTAATATAAATTAAATTAAATCTATATTTTAGAGTAACTACTGTAATGAATGATGTATAAATGCTAATATATAGTAAGACACAAACAAAAAAGTATGTGCAATATGAAACCTTAAGCAAGAGATGGAAATAGAGGGACTTAGCTAATTTATGAGCAAACAAGAAGTGATATGGGAAGGTGATTAGTTGAAACAGACTAAGGAGAGTGTCGTCAATGCTCACTAAGGTTTTGGAATCTGAAATTGCACATGACGAAGCGCACCGGGAGAGGATAGGAGTGCCTCGTGCACCGGTGTGCTGATTTGGGCATTGGTTCCTAAGTTGATGTTGTGGATTTGGTTCTTTCAGGATGATATTCACTTTGTCCTTTTATGTATATTACTTTTGATTCATTATATGACTGCAAATGTACCTATAATCTGTAAGAAATAAGTTCACCAACACATACCCACAAACCACATCAAACCTAAAAAGGAAAATGCAAAATGACTTCGAAAGAATGACCCCGAAGAGCGAACTTAGTACCGAGCATTGTACTACATCTCGATTCTATGTACTTCTATGTGAGAGTGTGTGTAATGATGCCCTAAGATGCCCTAAATCAAGTTGCACAAATGATAACAACCTAGCTCTAGAATGTAGCAAATGTATGGAATGTGCGGGATGAAATAGAACAAACTTCCCCTCCTATTTTGTGTATGCATAAGAATGCATCCCTTGTCCCTTGAATGAGTGTTCTAGATGGATGCCTTGAAGTGATTTTGTGCCTTTGGATGTGTTATCAATTGATTTTGATTGTGTAAAATTATTAAAAATGGAATTTTTGAATTTTTTCAAAAGTGTCACTTTGTGTTATCTATCGCTCTAATTGCGATCGTCTCATTTTTGATCATTTCAGGTCTTCATTTCATCTATTTCGGTGAGAACTCCTCTCGTCGCCGTGTCTTAAGTTGCGTTAAATATTAATTAATTAATTACTCTTTGTTTGATAAAATCAATTTTTAATAACTTTGGGGTTTTTAATTAAATAAATATTAATTAAAATTCATTCAACAAGATTTATTTTAATTTTTGGGAAAAATAAGCTTCCGCTTCCCATTGTCGGGATGCCAAATTGGCTTCTCGGACCCAAATTTCCCTTTCTGGAAAATTTGTTTTAATTCCCTCGCTTGTGGGATTTCTTCCCCCGATTGCTAAATATATGAATTGACAAACGGCCAAAAAATATCCCAATTTCCCACACGGGGAAATAAAATGGGGATTGTTAGCCCGACTTACCATTTCCACTGGAAAATGATTGTTTATTTCCCCACTTCCCCTTGGCAATTAATGACACTACTCGGGAAGAGGGAAGTTGTTTTAACGGGATGAATAAGAAACGGTTGTGAGGAAGCTTCCTAAATCCTCATAAAAATCCTTTCGTCAAACTCGTTGGAAGAAGTCATGTGAAGCTTTCCAATTTCTTCTTATTTCTTCTGAAGGAACATCTCAGAGTAATATTTTATCACATCCCTCAACAAATCATCACACAGAGCTACTCATAGCTAGAGAAGGGAGGAAGAACAATTTCCATGCCTTTGTTTTGGCAGGGAGAACATTCATTAATTTCCACGCAGAAACGGTTGAAGGAGATTCCACGCATTGGTTCTAAGAGTTGTTCATGGCATAATACAAAACAACAATACTTTCCATGCATGCATGAGAGAAAACAACAAAAGGGGATTTGTTTGTCTTGTTAAGGAGATCACGCATTGGGCAAAGGAAATTTTTAAACTCATACATAAAACATTCTTCCACGCATGCATGAAATAAAAACATAACAGTCCAAAGATAGACCAAGTGCCGCTTCACGCATTCTCTAGATCTTTCAACGCAGCAAGGGGGAAAAGGAATTAGTTTTAGAAGCCCACACATTGGAGAAGGGAGCAAGAATAAAACAATCCACACAAAAGCAATAGAATAGTCCACACAGCCAAAAGAATAGTCTAGTTTCCACGTGGAAGGAAGGAGGGAGAACAGTCCAAAAAAGGACATTTTGTTTTGTTTTGATGAGCATCTCCACACAGAGGTAGAGAGTTAGGATCCACACACCAGTCCAGAAGACCACACAGGTGTAGGAAGGGAAGAATCTACACATTGTTTTATGCATCAAAGGAAAGCAAAATAGCAAGAAATCACGTTGAAAAAGAAAGGTCAAACAAATTTTAGCAAATAAAAAAATAGTCCAAGTTTTCAACGCATTCACCAAGAGGAGCAGCCACGTGGGAAAGGGAGATAAAGAGAAGCAAATTTTCCATGCACTTGTTTAGAAGCATTCTCCCATGCAGACATCAACAAAGGTAACAACCAAAGAAAGCAAGGAGTTCCACATTCCAGCAGAGGAAAATCCAGCTGTTAGAAGGAAGCAAGGAAAATTAAAACAACCAAAGGGAAATCCAAGCATTCAGGTAGAATAATATTCCACACGCATAGGCAAAAATAATAAGTTTAAGCGCCTTAACAAAAGACCATCACACTGCATAGGAGGAAGAAGCCATTTTTAATGCCCAAGGATCATCACACATTCACTCAGGAATAAAATATTAAAAAGGCAGTCCGAAGAGTCCACACATTTGCAGAAGAATTAAGCAAGTATACTCACGCATCGAAGAAGTAAATCTCAAAGTACGCAGTCATTAAAATCAAGCAATTTTCATGCATACCAAGGAGAATTTGCTCCAAAAAATTAAATAAAAAATCGGGATATTAAAATCGGGTGATTTTGTTTATTTAAAATAAATAAATCATTGTCTCTAGAGTCGAAATTCAAGCCTAGTCTCGGTGTGATGTATTATTAAAAAAAGAAAAATAAATTATAACCGGGACTAGTTATTAATAATAATAATGATAATAATAATAATTAAACAAGTCATATTATTCTTGCATTGACGGGGTTTTAGAGACTAAGACCCGGCCCTGCCTGCATTGTTTTGCGTACCTGAGTCATTTTTCTGTAAAATACATAATGGCTAAAAAATATAATAAATCTGTAGGAAGATCGAGGAAGCCAATGGAGAAATAGAACAAATCCACACTCAAGTGTGAATTCCAAGAATCATCCCTCCCAGGGCCCATTAAGTCGGCATATGACAATATCACCGATACAAATTTGGGTCACATCAATGTGCAACAATTTTGTGATCGGGTGAAAGTTGAAGGCAAAACCATATTCTCGATAGGCTTTATCATAGTGGTCTACCCCAAGAAACAACATTTCCTGTCTCGATGCGCTTTAAAGCTATTATCACTTACGTGGAGCATTATGATCCCGAGAGACGAGGAATTTTTAAAGATAATCGCGAGCCTTTCCTCTTAATCACACCAGAGCACATTGAGGAATTTCTCAACATACCTGACTTCCCTGAGAATGTGGATATCACTCAACAGTCAACACAAGAATTTTGGGATGAATAACCCCTCATGTGGAGTAAGATGGTTAATAACAATTGGTTAGTGACCAAGAGGCCTCAAATTGACCGGCTTCCTAAAGAACTGTACCGCATTGAGTTCATGGAAGAAATTGGGGACATGATTACTCTCCTAAGTCAAGTTTTCGGTTTACCCTCTACCAGGATTTTCCACCAATGGATGTATCAGTTTATCTATATCATCCTTGCTAAGAGAGAGTTTATGGATTGGGCCACCATCATCAACGATACCCTTCACAAACAATTGATTGAAGTAAAGATGACTAGATGTTTCTACATGACATCATATTTGACTTATGCAGTGGCAAAAAGAAAGCTATTTTATGGACTCGAAACAAGAAAAGTCATTGGTCTATAAAATAGTGTCTTCCATTATTACCCGCAACTAAGTTTCAAAAATATCTCTCACCATTTTAGAAGGGTCAATGATGCATTTACCTTCCGTGTGATTCGAACCTGAATCGGAATACAGAGGAAATATTTTCTAAAGAAGCCATGGATGTCATTTCCCAATGGGAAACCTGGTTTATTCAATTCTCATCCTTTTCCTACATTCACGTAAGTGGCTTTGTAGGTACTCCATGGAAACTTCTAAGTATGTCAGTGACAAATGGGCATTAATGGAGCTTTTGCGACAACTATTCCAAGTTCACTATCTTCTCAGTGACAAGCATCGTTCAAGAATTCATTTCCCAATCCAAATCGGGGAATACCAATGTCCAAATCTCTTCAGTGCACAACTCATGGAAAAAGAGTTTTCCCTCATCACAATTCATCCATATGTGAAGAGATCCTAGTTTGATATCAATGGATATATGCAGAAGATTCTTGGAGCAAAGTATCAACATAACCCTACCATGGAAGATTTTTGGGCTGCCTGTTCAAGAAACATGAAGTAAGAAGACGAGAGTTTTCTCACCTAACCCTTACTCAAATCAAGGCCTTTTGCATCAAGAGCCCTCCATATTCATTCATAAATGATGATGAATATGTTATTAATCCTTCATATGATGTAATTTATTTTACCCCGTTGCCATGAATTGATTGGACCAAAAGAGATGAATTTTCTCTTAATAGCAAGAATCAACTGATCCTTGAAAGAAGCATATCTTGGTATGAAAGAGAACTTTCCAAGTTATAATCAATTCAAGATCATACTTTAGGATCACAAAATTACCAACTCGAGGAGGTCTTCATTCAACCAAATCCCCTTCTCAATCGACCTCCGTGCCATCCAATCATACACAACCAACAAGAAAGGAGTGGTTGCCAAAATCCACTTCACCGAATAATGTGTCACGAGGAGAAAAATCTAAGGGTCCTAGCCCCAGTGAAGGAAGAGAGCATGTATCAGGATTTTCTACTTCAAGTAGAGATTCTTCTACTCACATTGTTAATAGTTCTCAGAAGCTCGTGACAAACAATCCTCAACCATGCCTTGCACAAGCATCCACTTAGGTGCAGGTAGTCCAAATATCGAACACTTTGGAACCTACAGTTCATGAAGAGATTTCCCAAAATATCCCAAATGAGCAGGAGGTGGATATTGAGGTTATTTCTCTTGAAATTGAGGTCATGGAAAGGATTCTTGCATAATCTCATGATGTCGAGAACAATGAGAATGTTGCTTTGAGCTCCAAGATTTTGTATGCAAAAATAGTGAATGATACTCCTTTTTGGGTTGATTGCGAGGTCAAGAAAAGGAAGAGGGTTTTCAAGGCAATAAACATTGATTTTGATGCCCTTTTCAAACTTTCAAATGATGTCATTCCCAAGAAGCCTAAAGTGCTTTCTCGAATAATGGTGGATAGTGATGGAAATATATTTGCGGATCTTTCCATCCCACAAGTTGACAAAGGAGCATGATGCCATGACATCTGCTGATTATGAAGTTTCTAGAATTGGACTAGGGAGGTCCACATTGGAAGGTGACATGGCAATGGCTCGAGATTCAATTGATATCGTGCTTGAGAGACTTGAGAAATATAAGTCTCAAAACTCTTAGCTCAAGGCTGAAAAGAATCAATTGGTGGAATATGTTCAACATCTGATAAATCCCATATCATCCACTTTCCTAGTACTGATGCGGTGGCTGCCCTTGATGAAGAAACTCTAAATTTATCAAAATAAATAAACACATTGGGCCATGTCACTAAAACTTGGCTTTCAAAGATTCTCATTTTAGGCCAAGAGATGATCAAAACAACGGTTAAGCTCCATGAAGATGTCAGTGCATATCTTGATCTAGTTCTTTCTTTCAAGGAAAATTTTGTTTCTAACATATCAAATTTGGATGAGATATTGCCTAGTCTATAAGAGATGACGAGTATGGAATCCTTAGTTTTAGCCATTGAAGGAATTCTTGAATTTGAACATCGAGGGACACATTTTCTTTGGTGTTTGCATCTCAAATCAAGGAAGATGCTTCTCGAGGATTCTATGATCCATTATGAGAGCATATGAAATGAAGCCTTCACTTCACTCACCTTGATTCAAGAATTCATAGCTGAGATCCCTTACTGACCTCGTAAATGAGCATAATCAAAGGTGTTCATCGAGAACATGTGGAAGAGAAATTTTCACAATTGTTTAAGGACATGTATACTCCTACCAATAATTTCTCTTCAACTTCAATGGAGCGTTGCATCAAATTAAAAAACTTGTTTGAGAATGCTCAATCAAATATGGTTAATCTAAATGATATGCTAGGTAGGATTTTGGAATTGTAGGTATTTTGTGAGGCTATTCTTCGACCAAATGAACCTCCAAAAGAAGAAAAGATGTTTGAAGCATTGGGAAGGTTAAGATCCTTTCAATTGGCGAAAGTGGTAGATCCTAACTTCACCGATGGTTCAAGGAGATAGTTTTCTTGGTATCTAACAAAGTGGGAGAGTCCATTTCTCATATGTTTGAGATAGGTGGACCCCATTTCAATGGATAAGGCATTGGTTATTATTGTATGTTTTAAAAGTGGAATTTTAAGAAAAGGATGTTGTTATTGAGTTTGCTTTCGGAAAAATGTGGATGACTTAAGTGATTTCTATTTTTAGTTGCTTTTAATAAAGTTGGTTGAAAAATTCAAAGGTCACTTAAGTTCCTATTTAATGTTCATGTAAAAACCTAACTAATTTGTAACCAAATTTTGGGTTATAAAAGAAAGTGAGGGCTCATTTGTAAAGGGACTTTGAGAGAGGAGAAAAAAATACTTTCGTGTGTAAGCTTTGTTTCAGGAAGAAACTTTGTGTTCTTTTGTGAAGACATTTTAGAGTTAATGAAATACAAACTTTGTGTCTCATTCATTATCTCTTGTAACATTTGATGTTCTTATGTTCATTAGATGTTAGATGTTTAAATCTTGCATGCAAATATTGTCTTTGATCTTATTATCAACGTTATTAAGTTTTGTTCTTGTTCACAATGATCAAGCTCTGCTATTTACTTGCTCATGTGTGTTCCCTTTACTCATTCTCATTTAACTGATGAAAACTCCATTTTTATTTGTGTTAGTTATTTATTGTTCTTCTCCATGCAATATTAGGCTCGCTTTTACCTAAATTTTTCATGTTCCTTCCATTCATTCCTTTCCACTTCATTCCTTCATTCCATTCCATCTCCCTCATTCACTTTTCTTTCCATTGATGTTCCAAAACACCCCCCATATATGATTTTGAATGTACAGTGTAAATACAATTTTGGCTTTCAATAAAGGTAGCCTCACCTTCATTGAGGAGGGACTTCATTCCCACATTGTTGTATGTCATTTGCATGCGTGCAAATCCATATGCTAATAGTTTTTAGTGACTCCTCTAGGGATTCTAGAATCGTTAACCAATGCTTGGTTAAATCATTTATGACTATCCCTCTCGCACAAGCTCCAGTTCTTCAACCGAACCTTGTGCTCAGCGAAGATTTTTCAAGGAGAAATTGCTGCTAACCTTCCAACAGTAGCTTGGGAAAACTATGAAATTTTGCAGCAATTTTTGGCTGGATAGAGCCATTATGATAGAAATCTACATTAAAGACCTTAGAAGAAGAACACTCGCACTTGTTTCGAAAGACCTCTTGACACGTACAATTGTTGTTCACCGACGGGGCCCTCTTCCACCAAGGTAATAATTTGTATGACTATTACAATTAACCCACCTATCTTACAACCGAATCTTCTTTTTGTATACTCAAGAAGATATATCATCAGATCTAAGGCAAGCTATTTGGGAAAAGCACACAGAAACTATCATTTTCATCTCACCGCATCAGTACTAGATAATGAAGAAGATCAAGCCATGAGAGTTGCTAGAGTTATTCAGGCACAAATAGCTCAAGAAAGAGAGTGAAGAGAAAAGGCTAGAGCCGATCAGAACATGCCAATGATCCCTTCACAGTAAAGATTTCAAACTGGCAGGAAAGAGGTTTACACAAGGAGAAAAAGCTAAAGGTCGATCAGATCCCATTTTTGATTTCCAAGGAAAGTTTGGTTTCAAGTTATCTCCTCCAAAGAAGAACATGCCTCGTAGATCTATAAGCCTTGCATCAAGTCCTAAAAGAAAAGTAAGGAAGGAATCACTACAAGTCAAGCACTTGTCCTTGCTCATGTCATTTTGCCTTCACATACTACCTTTCCCAAGATGGTAGTTAATGTACCATGGGGAAATGCCATAGGCCCATTGGCCTTACCAGCTCGACATGACCTCCCACGAGGATCAAGAAATATTCTTCCCAAGCTCGACGGAGATGGGATGACATCACTAGATGACCACATTTATGCTTTCTTTGCTACATGAAAGTTTTATATTTGCATTGGAATATGAAGATGTTGCTATTCAATTCTTTCGTTAAACATAAGATGATGTAGCAAATATATAGGTTTCATCATCTTCCAAAATGGGTGCATTACAAACTAGAATAATATGAAAACTAAATTTTGAAGATTGATTCAAGACGGAACAATATGAACATGCTCTTCTTGCCCAACTATCTTATAAAAGAAAGAGCCAACAACCCATGAGGAATTTCGAGGCTAAGTTCAACAAAATGGTGAACAAAGTTCCTACCAGGATTTAAATCCTAATTCCTAACATTCCCCCTTATGTTTCTTTATTAAACATCACACACAACCGAAGTGTGCTACCCATGTGGATGAAGGGCTAGAGTGGCTACTTTGGAACTTTCTCAATCCTTCCTTCCATAGAAATTGAGGATGAATTAATCATGGCGTGAAAAACTTCAAGAAAACTTCCTCGAAGGAAAAATTCAAGAAACCCCCACAATGCTTTCAAGCTCCATACTCACTAAGTTGGTTAATGATGTACTAGCTTTGAAAAATCAAGTTGCTAAAGTAGTAAACACAACATGCTTACAAAGACATCCCAAGAAAAGGATACATTCCCAAAAATCCAGGATTACTTGCTCTAAGAGGCTTTGTTATTAAAGCATCTCCCACAACTAACTCAAAGTGTGATGTCGTTGAAGAAAGTGATGATGAAGTTGAACTCGTTAAGGTTGACTAAAGATCCAGATTTGGAACATCTAAACCTGAAGTTGAAGAGCCTAAAGGGGGAATTAATAATCATTTATTTGAGTAATTCAAATAAGAAGATGAATACAAAGAAATTATAGAAGATATGAATAGTCAATCTTTGCTTGATCTTCACGCGCTCTCGCAAAAGGAGCACCAGTACCACTACGGTGGAAGATAAAAAGATCTCTTCCAAAGGAAGTTCCCAAAGAATTTAAGACTAAGGAAACTTCCAAAGAATCCAAGACAAATGATACTCTAAATAGTCCAAGGTGATTGAGGTTTCCAAGGTCAAACTATCTTAAAGAAAGGAGGGCCTTTATCAAGTCAAATGGTTGATAAATGGCTACGAAGAAAGTTTCTTCTTCCACATCATATGCCAACCAAGCCCAAAGAAAAGGTCAAAAGTGTGCCATCATCAAGTTCGAAAGAACTAGTATCTCGAGACATCAATTATGGTTATCCTTATCCATATTTTCCCCAGAAAGATATTGGATTTTAGAGCGACCCCACACCGAAAGAACACTCGAGAAATCACATTTAGTTCCTGTGAAATTGCAGTTATAGGGGGACTCTATAAACAAGTGGAGGGGCTTGTGAAAATCAAACAACAATGTGCGTCCCACAAAATCCAAAAAAACGACTTATCGAGAAGATCTTATCCCAAAATCCATTCTACTATAATGGGCTTAAAAAATAAAACTTTTGCAAAAACGAGGGTCGGACGTTTTGAGTTCACAAGAGAAGCCAAAAATTGAAAGGGAAGAAACGTTGAAGACTTGAAGTCTTCAATTCAAAACACTCTGAATGGCCCTAAAATCAACTAAGTATGGAGGATGTTTAGAGAATATACATGTTGGAAACTGACACTTCTCCTAAGGTAATCCAAAAAGGAATTTCAAATGAGAAAAAACGTCCATGTGTCCAAGGCTCCCAAAATTTTGACACCGGATGTTGAAAAGTCTTGGGCTACAGCAAAGGTGGTAGGTGTCGGCTTTTGCGCAAATCCGAGAAGGACCCCCAAGGTGAAGACTCAAACTCACGCCAGCCCTCCATATACCAAATGATCAACATAGGTCAAAAGGTGGATAGGCGGGCCTAAAAAAGGGTTAAGTATATTAGCAGAGAGAGCCACGTGTCGAGTGGCGCATCTCCAAAGTTGAATCCAAATGCGGAGGCCCAAACAAGCGCCCCGCCGCCATAGCCCAAGGTCCAAAAAGGTAGGAAGGAAATCGTTGAAAATTCCAAAATCCATGGAATAATTCCATATCAACCCGAATTCGCTCCATCAAAGGCAAAATCTTGATTGGGAGTTTATAGCGCAGCGTAGAGCCTCCAAATCCAGTCTCTTCTAGGGGACAAAGTCGGTTAAATAGTTAATCATGTGAGTTGTTTGTAACAACCAAAGGTGCCAAGTGTCCACACACATTTGTAACTCAAATTTTAATCCAAGAGAGGGTTCTCAAATAAGCGTAGATAATGTCCCCGATCAAGGAATATGACCTACACAATGCAAAATGACTTAGCCTAGACTAGAAATATAGAAATTGAGCGAGTGCAATGGATGAAGCCATGTATTAGCCCCTGCCATTCCAAAAGCAAGATACATGATGGCCACCCTCCGACATGGGCCAGCCAACCATTTGTCTGGATATTAAAGATGGCCATTTTTCAAACTAGTTTTCCCGCTTTGAATATCGATTCAATACAAACCTCAAAGGGGCATATCTTTTTCAACTCGGGGCTGAAAATATTACAAATCTTACACCATTGGAAAGATCTCAGCTAAGTTCACAAAATGGAGATCAAAGTTAATTTTGGGGAGGTTAGGTAAACCCTAATGGAAAAAATGTTCTTTAGGGCCATTAATGCGGATCTATCAACCTCAACAATGCTATCAGATTTGATCTACTTCACCGCTTTCCTCCTCCTTTGAGGTGCCAAAATTGAGGATGACTTAATCATGACGGACAAATTTGGGAAGATTTTGTAGGAGGCATTAATAGCCAATGCTTGAGCTTTAACCTAATTTTACCGCTTCTCTCTTTCTTCTCTCCATTTGAATATATAAATACATGGTCGAGACTCATTATAAAGGGTTAGACATTCTTCTAAATGCTCCTTCTTCTCCTTAAATAAGTGAATTCATGGAGTTTCGGACCTCCCATATAGACTAAACACAAAGTTTGATGTCTATTGTAATGCATCGATCAGTCGTGAGAACAAGAATACATGTTAGAATGGGTGATCTTGATCCCTTTCTGAGTTAATTGCTATTTTCTTCATCCTTCATTACAAATCTAAGATTTGTGCTTGTTTTTGAATAGTCATTCTTCATTGTTTGTGTCTCGTAAAAAATAATTGTTCATCACTCCTTTGGTGTATCACTAAGGTAGGAAGTTTTATTTGTTTTGCATCCCTTCTTTAACTCGTCTCTTGGAAAATTAGGTAGGATTCCGATAGACCCTCTACGATTTTATGAGGATACACCTAAACAAGTCCAGGAGGGTTTCTAAGGTCAAAACTATCTTAATCTAGAGATTTTTCCACCAAAGTCCCACACTTTGGGGAAAATTAGGTCAATGTTATCTGAATCACACAAAATGAATCTACCTTAGAAAAGCGTCTAAAAGTGTGACTCATTTGGGGAACTAGATTTTGCACTCAATAGTTACTTTTCCCAAATTTGATATCATTGATCATATCAATAAAACAAAAATTTCCATGTCACGCAGTAAAGTACTTGAAGTCCAATAAGGATCAACTAGAAATTGGTCTAGTTTATCAAAGGTGACTCTATTGTTCATTCCTCCAAAGGAATTATGAAAACTCCTAAAGATGGGAAGACTCAAAATATTGTGGCGGCCACTACACCTTCGAATGAAAAGATTGAACCTTTCTTTGTGTCCTTTTTGATCAACGGATGTAAATTAAGTAATTGCATTATAGATTTTGGAGCCTCGGATAATGTGATGCCTGGAAATTAGCACATGCTCTTGGGTTGACTTGTATGAGAACATTTGGATCTTGTTACTCCATGGAGACAAGACAAGTTCCTCTGATTGGGCAGATTAAAGACGCTCAAATGGTTTTAGCCCAATTTCCTCATAAGCAAGTTAAGGTAACCATTCTAGTTGCCTTGACATTCTTGCTTCATATGGTATGTTGTTGAGCAGGAAATTTTGCAGAGATCTAGGTGGTGAGATTCAAATGGACTAGTCTCATGTTATGATCCCTATCAATGGAGAAATAAAGAAGCTAATGCAAAAACTCAGGAAAAATTCATGGTGACGAAAACTAATGATCCACGTACACAGGTCTTGTTTTAAAACTCAAGTATGGGTAATTATATGATGACTACAGAGGTTCATGCACCTGAGGTCACTACCAAGACTCTAATGAGATATGGAATCTTGAGTTTGATGGAAGTTGTTGCTCAACAAGTTCCGCGCAGGAGTGGTGCTCATATCTCCGAATGGTAAAATATTTCATTTTTCTTACAAACTCCAATTTTCAAATACTAACAACACTGCAGAATACGAGGCATTAATCCTTGGCCTCCAAGTTGCAGAAGAGAAAGGGATAATTTTTTTGAAAGTCTTTGGAGATGTGGAATTGATTATAAAACAAGTAAAAATTAGTTTCAAGTAAAGAATGATCGTTTGAGACACTACAAAAATAAAGTGTGGGATGCGATAGAAACCTTTGATGCTTTTTCCATAAAATTTGTCCCTCGTGAAAAGAATGACAAAGTAGATTCTCTAGCAGTCTCAACTTCATTGATGATTCCTCATTCAGAGTTTGATCAAGACAAATACACCATTGAAAAGGTTTTTAGGCCAAGTGTTCCCGACAATGCGAAAAATTGGAAAGTATTCAATGATGATCAAGAAATTATTGCCTTCTTGGAAAAAGGGGATAATTTTTGAACAATTATACTTTGAAGGAAGTGATTCTGCATTTCATGAATCGACGACCTCACCCATTCAAGAAGGATTTGAGAATGAAGATCCTAGTGATGGCATCATTCAACTCAAAGGAAATAAAATTCCAAAAGGATTGGTTTCACTTGAAGAACTTTTTGATAAACATGACATGTTTATCAAAGAGAAAGAGTAGGTAGGACCTACAAATTTCTGCTTGACTATGAGCAAGTTAACATTGGTACCAAGGATAAACCTCACTTGGTCAACATCGGTAAGTGTTGCTCACCTGAGGAGCACAAGAAATTCATAAGCCTCCTTACCAAATATTCTAACGTCTTGGCTTACTCATATGAAGACTTGAAGTCTTTCCAACCTAGGGAAATGGAGCATGCCATACCCTTGAAACTTGGTGTAGTTCCATTCAGGAAAAAGAAAAGACAATATAATCCCAAGATTTAGGGAAAATATTCCATGAGGTTCAAAAGATGTTAGATGCACGGATAGTGTTTCCTATTCGACATTCACTTGGATAACTAATATTATACTAGTTCATAAGAAAAATGGAGAAATTAGGATTTGTGTGGATTTCCACAATCTTAATCAAGCTTCCTTGAAGGATAACTATCCACTTCCAGGTCATGGACCATATTTTGCAAGAATTAACTGATCATAAATGCTATTTATGCTAGATGGTTTCTCTGGTTATAATCAAATTGAAGTGGCTAGAGAAGATCAACATAAAACCACGTTCACCACCCCCGGGGTACATTTGCACGTATAGAAGAATGCCTTTTGGTTTGATCAATGATCACTACTTTTCAAAGGGCTATGGATATGGCATTCATAGATTATAAAGACAAGATCATCGTGATATACCTAGATGACTTGATAGTGTTCTCAAAGAAATGAGAAGATCACCTAAGAGATTTAGAGAAAATATTGCAAAGGTGTAGACTTCATAAGATTTCTCTAAATCCAAAAAAGTTTGTGTTTAGAGTTACGGAAGGGAAAATCCTAGGTCATATTGTTTCTAAGGAAGGAACTAAGATCGATCCTGAGTGTGTTCAAGCTATCAAGAATCTTTCCTTGCCTACAAGTAAGCCTGGAGTCCACTCATTCTTTGGAAAGGTGATTTTTTGAGAAGGTTCATGCCATTTTCTAAGTTGACCAAAGAAATCACTGATATGATGAAAGGAAAAGAATCCTTCAAATGGTCGAAGGAAGGTAGAGAAGCATTTGAACAAATCAAGGGTGTATTACAAAAGCTCCTACATTAGTGTGCCTCGATTTTAAAAAGGATTTTATAATCTATTGCTATGCTTTGCCACACACATGATCTTTGCCATCTTGACTCAACACAATCAAGAGGGAATTGAATCTCCTATTGCATTCATGAGTTATGGATTCAAGAAACATGAACTCAATTACACTCCCCTTGAGAGGCATGCGTACGCATAGTGGTGAGAGCTTTGAAACATTTTAGGTACTATGTATTGAATTCTCACACTAAAGTCTTAGTACCGACACATGCAGTTAAATCGATGTTGACACAATAAGAACCAAGATCTAAAAGAGGTAATTAGGTCTCCAAGATCTAGGAATATGATTTGGATATCAAGCCTACCAAGTTGGTTTGAGGAAGAGGACTCTACTAACTCATCGCAGAGAATGAACCACGAGATGACTCTGAAGAAGAACCAGTTGAAGAAATTTTACCACCGGTAGTTTTCACACACTACGTATGAATGGTATTCTGATATAGCCTAATTTCTCACATATGGCGAGTGTCTTGAGAATCTAACAGCTAAGGAAAAGAGAGCTATCAAACTAAGAGTTTCCAGGTATGTCATTTGGGACAACACTTTGTTCAAGAAAGGAATTGATGGTATGTTCCTCAGATGTGTTGATAAAGAACAAAAACCTAGGTTGTTGGAAGCCTTTCATAATCATGCTTGTGGTGGTCATTTCTCTGGCCCAGTGACAACTCATAAAATTTTGTGAGCACATTATTATTGGCCCACTATGTTTTCCGATGCTCAGAAATGGGTAACAAAATGTGAAGCTTGTTAGCAATTTGTTGGAAGACCAAAATTGGCAGCTTTGCCTTTGAAGCCAGTTGTCATTGAAGAACCCTTTCAATAATGGGGTTTAGATTTCATCAAAGTTCTAAATCCAAACTCTAGTGTTGGTCATACTCACATGCTCACTGCAACTGACTACTTTACGAAGTGGGTAGAAGCTATTCCGATGAAACAAAAATCTACTATTGTAATCTGTGACTTCATCAAAGAGAATATATTGGTTCGTTATGGAATTCCAAACAAGATTATGACAGACAATGCCTCCAATTTTTCTTCTGTAGAGATGATAGGTTTTTTTATGGGTATGGGATATCTTTGTCTCATTCGTTAGATTATTACCCGCAGGAAATGGTCAGGTAGAATCTAGTAACAAAAACATCATTACTATCATGTGCAAGTTAGTAGAAGAAAATCAAAGAAATTGGCACAAAAATTTATATGATGCATTGTGGGCTGACCGCATAACTCCAAAAAGGGAAATTAGGATGTCTCCATTTCAAATCTTGTATGGAACTAATGCTCAAATTCCCATCACATTAGAGTTACCAACATTATGATTAGCTCAAGTAGTTGATGATGAATGCTTCACCAATGCATTAGATAAAAGGATCATGTTCCTAAGCAAGCTTGAAAAATAAATAAGTCAAGTGGAAAACAAGATCGAGGAACATCAATCCAAAGTGAAGAGGTTGTTCAACAGGAAAACTAAGGAGAGGCAATTCCAAATCAATGACTTAGTTCTTCTCTGGGATAAGAGACACGAACCGAAAGGAAAACATGGGAAGTTTGATTCACTGTGGCTAGGTCCTTTCAAGATCGACATTTCGTATACCTTCTTCCTCCATTTTAATGATTTGTGCATCATCTTAAAGCAATAAAATACTTGTTTTGTGGCTATTATTCTTCCCTAGTTGGTGATTTGTTGCATTTTATTGCCTCTTCATTTACTTGCAGGTATGTTGTGTATGTTTCTTCATATTATAGGTTTATTTCTATTGTGCATTGTATGAAAATGGGAGTTTAAATGTTTTTCTGGATTGTGGCTTTCATTTCTTCCCTCTCCACCTTTATTTTCCTCCATTTTCTCTCATTTAAAAGTGTCTTTCCCCTTATTTTTGGTGTTATCACCTCCTTAGTTTAGGATTTTATTTTATGCATCTCCTTCTCACCTGGTCCCTTGGAATGATAGAGTAGAGTTAGATAGTTACATTTTAATTCCTAAGAGTAGTTTAGCATTAGGAATAAGCAGAGGAACCAACCTTTTTGGAGGTCTATCTTAGTTCAAGTCCCACAACTTGGAGATAATCACATGTTGCCTCAAAATCCCAGGTTATCATGGCTCGGGGCGGGTCCAATCTTGAGCTCCAACACAAGCACTTTGCCATGGGTTTAGTGGAGTATTCATTGTGATCCTGGCTGCTAATAGCCAACCCCACAATTTTAGGTACTTCATATTCAATAATGGGATCCTCCCCATACACAATAAGAGGGGGTGTAACCCCATGATCATTAGTGAAAACCAATAATCTACACTATGAAAATTATTCCACCAACATCTCCGTAGATAAAAACTTGACTATATATATCTATAGTCACTCCCCGCCTATCAATCCTATCTTGTCGGCAACAAAAACTAGATAGATAGATAATTAGTACCATGAAAATTATAAATTGATAATTGATACCCCTCTATCCCAATCCTTGTATAGATAGAGTGGGAAACATTACCCAACTATAAATATGGGGTATATCTAGACTCTTATAATCTATATGGGTTTGGTGTAGGGTCTAGTGATTAATGTTTATTATTATTTTTAAAAAATGTTGAGGGTGGCACAAATGTGGTGTAATGTTGCATCACATTTACGCATCTCCCACCTATAACTTTAAAAAATATAAAGTGGGACACTAAAGGAAATCCCACTTTATTTCATTTCCTCTTAATAGTGACGAGAGGAAATAAGAAAGTGAAAATGGAGAGGAGAGGATAACCCTAGTGGAAGAAAAACAAAGGATAACAAGAAGGAAGAGAGGAAATAGTAAGAAAAACAACATAAAGGAAGAGGAGAAAGAACAAAGACAACATAGAAAACAACAAAGACAAAAATGGGGTACCCATATAAATATGGAAAAAAACTAAAACCTACAAGGCAAGAAAACCCTCCACTTGAGAAAAAGAAGAGTACATGAAAAATATCCTATTACATGCATGCAAATTTTCATTTAAATAGATAATATAAAACCTAGTGTATATTGTGTTAAAGTATAGAGAATATTATGTAATGGAAAATATTTTATTTATCTTAGTTCGCTTCCCGTGGTTTATCAAGTCACACTTTCCTCTAAGAGCCTTATCTCCACATTTGAATAATATTGTAATGCATATTTCATTCAATGTATTGCACTAGTCTTCCTAAAAATGTTTCACATTCATTTCTTTAACTTTTCCCCATGCACAACATCTCATGGATTTGTCTAAAGTTGAGGTGGTATCTCTACTTCATGGTGTTCCTTAAGGCGCCTCTCCATGTGGGAACATTATTATGGTTGATGAAATTTTTCTATTCTAATGGACAATAACACCACCATTATTTTATCCAATCGATGGTATGTATTCTTTGGGTAGAACACAACATATTATTTATTTTCTGTCTCTAATTTGTCACTTTCATTTTTTTCAATAATTCATTCATGTCTAGCTATGCAAGATGATGTATTTTTTTGGTCGATAAATTTTAAAATTATTGAATTTGATTTCACCCTTGCAATAAGTGCCAAAATTTATTCATGTTATACCATGTTTCCCATTTTAAGTACTTTTTATTTTCATTGTGTTTACAATTTTTTTCTTGCATTAATTCAATGTTTGTTATTAAACCATATAATTTTGGTTTTTATATTAGAGAGGATGCAACCTATTCCAAAAACATTAGATGCCTTTATTTGTGTTGGCTTTAGAGATCGGGGTCTAAAACGATATGACATGGATGTGGATTTAAATGAAACTCATGTGCCACCTCAACATTCATTGACCTCTATGCGCCCACCACAGAGGTATAAGTTTATAGTATATTTTGTAATTTAATAATATTTTTCATATTTAAAATTATAATTATACATCTTCATAATGAAAAGTCTACTACTTATAGAGACCTATAAGAGCCATCTAATGAAGACCGCCACATTTGTATGAGTGAACGTCCTTCAACCTCTAGGGACTCAACATAGAGGTGTATATCTATAATTTATTTTTAATTACAAAGTTATTTAATTCTATTGAAATTTTTTAATACCAATTGTGTATCAAATTTCTACTTCCCATATAGGCCAATGAAGGATGATGATGGTGGAATGAGCACATGTCCTTCATCTACTTTTAGGGTGTCCCCTACACAAAGGTATATTTGTTAATATTTTTATTAACTTGAACACTTATAACATGACTTGATTATGATAGGTCTAAATCCCATATCAACCGATGACATGAGGATGATAATAGTAATAGGATGAGAGATTCATCTGCATTGAGGTATAAAGTCTTCATTTATTATTTAAAGTGATTTTAGTTAATTTTTTTAATAATGAGACATCATTTTTGTAGATCGTCATCGATGAAGGTCCCTCTCATCCTGTTGAAACGATGACACACTACCCCAAAAAGTATGAATGATCTACTCCCGAGTGGATTAAAGAGGAAATAAAATGCACTCTCACTCCCTCCAACAACAAACGTTGATAGACCCTCTCATCTTGTTCGTAGTAATTATAAACACTAGGTGCAAGGGACCTCAAAATGGACCTTTATGTAAATGATGATATGAAAATATTAATGGATATTTGGGGCAAGTAAGTATTTTAATATATTTTATTTGAGCTAGAATAATTTATCATTGTATTAGTTTAAGTTTTTCAATTTATTTTATGTCATTTTTAGTGATTTCTATTTTTGTGGTTATAGGTATTTAAAAAAAAGAATAGTTGACCGAACATGAAAAATGATTCATTCATATTGTCATCTAGAGTGGTTGCAAATCCCACTTGAGAGATGGAGAAGGTTTGTTGATATATGATGCATAAACATCACCTAGAGTGCTTCATTTCCAAAAAAATCATCTTGAGCATTTTGAGAGGATGTCCATGGGGTCTTAGGTGGTTTGATGAGCCTTCAAATGCTCTAGGAATTCAAATTTCTAAAGTCTTATATGGTGGATTTTTGGCTTGATAGTGTTTTTGCTAAGGGTTATAAATGGTTAATAGGGTGTGTGATTGGTGTCTTGGAGATTTTTAATGAGTCACTAGGGTGTAAATGAATTACTAAATGTTTAAAAGATGCAAAATACGATTTTTAGTTATGTTATGGGTATCTAGAAACAAAGAAACAATTAGGGTACTAGACATAATACGAGAAAAGGATGGATGAGATCATGGTAGAATTATTTATGGGAGTATTCATTACAATATCTCATGGAGAAGAAAATATTGTATGAAATATATTGTGTTTCAGTATAGAGGAGAGATCAAATCTTGTGGATAAACACCGGGAGGAAAGGTTTTTAATGAGAAACTTAATGTTTTGAATAAAAAAATTTGATTCCTTTATCTCCAGAGTGTTTAAGAAATATGTGTGGAGAATTTATTTGATTATTTTCATTTTAGAGAACTATGTATATTGATATTTTGTAATGGAGATGATAAGAAATAAGTAATGATACCATGTTTTGGAATTTCGACTATTTTCTTGTTGGAAAGAGCTTGTGTAGAATATATGAATTAATTTGTATGATATCTTTCATGCTTATTCATTTTGAAAAGGAGGTGAAAGATATGTTACAAGTGATATTTACATGGATGAGAGAAATTTCTTCTCCAGTTATGAAGATTTTGATCCTTGAAGGTGTCAATACCTGTTTCATCGTTTCAAAATAGAAAGTCTTTTGATTGTTGTTGAAATTATACTCACTCTTAGGAAATATTGTCAAAGCAAGAAGTTGGATAGGGTCAAGAAAAACCTTCAAAAGGAATTTGAATTTTTGAAATTGTTTAAAGTAAATTTAATAAGACTTTGAAATCTCTCGGGTCATTAGGAAACCCTATCTAGGTTTTAAGCTCTTTTCTTTGTTTGAAGGGCCATAAGGTGGATCTGGAGACCTAAAGTGGTAAATTATTCTCTTAAGGGAATATAATAATTTATTTTAAGATATTGTTTCATGAAAATCCTCCAATTACTTGAAAATCCTAACAGTTTTCCCTGAAGGTAACTACTATAGTCTTGGACCTAATAGAATGGTACAATTTGGAGAAAAGAGGATTTATACTAGGAAATTTTATAGAGAGTTATAAAAATGAAATGGGTGTCATTAAATTCCTTTAGTTAGGTTTGAAATCATGTATACAAAATTTTATGCTTGAAAAACTATGGTAACATCGCTAGAATGAATGAGGTTAATTAAAAAAGAATGTGATGAAAATTGACTTGTCTTGAGAGTTGAAAAATAAGATTTGGTAATAAGCACAAGGGGCCTAAAGGGTACTTGAAACAAGTTTTAATTATTCTTGGGGATTTATGATTTTTTACCTACCATTTTTTATGAATGATATGGTTCTTGAGAACACTAGAGGGCAATTTTGGGGAAGATAACAAAGTTTGGTGTTTTCTTTTGTTTTCAATCATCTTGAAGCTTGTCTTAGCATTGAAATGATATTGTAAACATGGTATATGAATAGTGAAAGCCAAATAAGGCTAAAAAGATAATTTTTATTGTCAAGAGCCATTTGAGGCTTGTGTGGTGGATCCTTAGAGCAGGCACTAGGGATAGTTTTGGTGGTTGATCTTCTTTAACTTATTGAGTTGATTGATAAATCACATTTGCTCTACATCAATGTAACTTTTACCTAGTTCAACATGACCAACTACGACCAAAATCTAATTAGATAATTTGCATCAAAAGGGTTTAAGAGGATAAAGAGGAATTTGATGGTAATTTACAATGTGTATATAATTTTTTGATAAAATAAAATATAGTTTTAAAATATTTTTTTATATTTAAAATTTGCAAGTTCACTACCAAGGAAACACAAATGATGAGAGGAGATGTCTTCGACCTCCCAAAAATAGAGTAATATTCTGGTTTAGTTTATGTGACAAGTGGCTAGAGGAGCACACTAATAAGGTTGCATGTTAGTTAACAAAATAAAGGATATACATTGACATTTGTATTGTAAAGAAGACTAGTTAAAGCTTTGTGTTGTGTTTGATAAACACATTTTCTTTGATTTGATATATCATGTTGTCTAGTTACCATTCATGTCTTATAAAATATAAAGATGGTATTTGATCGTAATGCATTGGTAATTGTATAACATGATGATCGATTAAAAATTTAATACATATTGTGATTAATACAAATATCAAAATTAATTTGCTCAAGGGGTATGAAGCTAGAGTCTGAAAAGGGTTGTTGGTGACTCATCGTTTGGGCCAACAAAACTTAGAAGAGGCCACTAATAAATTTGTAAGCTCTATAAAAGTGTTTTATAAAGTTATGTTTTGATATATATATATATATATATATATATATAATATATATATATATATATATATATATATAGATATATATATAATTTAATTATATAATTGTATTCAACAAAGAATAAGAAGTGCATGCGATATTAAAATAGTTGGGATGGAACAAAAAATCCTTTAATCAATGGGACCAATATAATCATTTTGTACCAATAAGACATGTATTGTTCAATTTTTGTACACTAAAACTATAAATTAAAATTAAACATTTTATCATTAAAATTTTCTAGATAAAAAAATTGGAAGTCGAAGAGGATATAGATAAGGATGAGGATGATGAAGATGATGAAGAGACGATGAGGAACATGATACATAAAATGATGAGGACGAAGAAAAGGATCAAGTTCCACAAGAGCAAGAATATTGTGAGGATCAAGGGGAGGACAACGAGACCAATCACTGAGATATTTAGGATGTAGTTTTACATCTATTTGTTTTGTAATTCGAAAGGGACCCCTTAATACTCCCTCAAAATTACATTGTTATATATTATTGTAAATCACATTTTGAATTGAAACAATGTCTTCTTTTATTATTAATAATAATATTTGGATACTTTACAAATTCTTAGTGTACTATTTCTCTATGACAATACAATGTAAATAATATTTTAATATCTAATGTTTAATAGTTGTAAATAAGATTTTTTTAACATAATCATTCATAATCATATTGTAGAAACTTAAATCCCACTACACGCTTTAATACTAAAATTGCATTAATTATCCTCTTTCCCGTCATTTCATTATAATTAGTGATTTCCACTAATTAGATAACATTCCCCTTCATTTTGGTCAATTAACGACACTTCGTTAGTTATAATCCTATTTTAATTAATTAATTAACTATTATTAGTTAATTAAGCCTTTTAACCTTCTATTTAATCAATAAACCTTCTTATTGGTTAAATCCCCCTTTCAAACCCTTCAAATTCTACTAATTTCCTTCTAAATCATCTCCAAATGGCTTCTTAAGCTTATCTTGGTCTATTAATTAATCCTAGTTGATTAATTAAATCATCTCCAACTCCCATGAGTTGTTAATCCTTTATTAATCTCTTCTAATCATGTTTATCCCTTTCTAATTCTACTTTACCTTTATCCCACATTCACTAGGTTGCAAGCTTCTCCCAAATTAGAAAGCTATATAAACAACCTAGTACCTTCCTTCCAATCTTACACCAGTGTTACACCTTTACACTATATGCATATGATAAGAGCATTTCAACTTTCAAAAGCTTATTGATCAAGCATCCATTTCTATCCTCTACTTATAAAGAGTAGTAAGAGAAGAACCATACATGGAAAATCCATATTGGTGAGATCTCTTCCTCTTCATGGAGATAGTAAACCATGTAGTCACGTTCGGCTCAACAAAAGGAGTACCTACAATCTAAAATCCCATTAAAAACATCAAAGGATGGCTTAACATTTCATGTTAATTATATGCATTAGTTAGCTTTTCCTTTTCTATGGCTTTATCATGATGCTTTGTTAGATTAGCTTTGTTATTGAGACTACTTGGTGTTAGTTTCTATTGATTAACTTAGCTTGGTTTCACATGCATAAACATACCATTTGTAATTATGATAATTATATTTCCTTTATAAAAAAATCCAATGAATTTTGCATCATATTTGTGTCACCCCTCATTCTTAGTGCTATAAGTCTTTCTTTGATTTGACATTGTGCAAAGTAGACACACTTTGGATATAAATTAGCATAAAATTTGCACAAATTCAATGCATTTAATTTTTTTAGTCATGTATTTTTTGTTTCACTTTTTCACCACATGAATGGATGCAAATTCTTTTAAGAAACACATTGAAATTTACCCAAAAAGGTCAATTTTGGACACAAAAATAAGCCAAAATATGGAATTATTTGCACATTGTGTAGTATTATAGTTTGTCTAATGTTTTCTATATAAATTTGATGAAATTGATTATTTATTTTTTTTTATAAAAAACATTGTCTTGTGGGACATCACTACCTTTACATTCAAATGAGGATACTCCTCTATCCCCGACACCACCTTTAGTGTCACCTCCACCATCACTAGATGTTGCATTACAAAAACCTCATAGAATATCCACTATAATAGATGACAATGTTCAACCTGTCTTGTCCCCATATATTTGATACATTCCTTTGTAGGTGTGTTCATCTATACCTTCAATAATGGCTATATATATTTTAGATCCTTTACACTAATGCACCCCTAGATAAGGAAAATCATGTATGAGTTTTGTTGATAAATTAAGTGAGGAATACCACCACCTCTTCCTCAAAGAAATCAATTTCAAGTTGTAGTAGTATTCTATAAAATGAAGAGTAAATTTATTGAATATTCATTGTATTAGTTTTTACCCATGGGTTATAATATGTCAAACATTAATGTTCATGACAATAAATATACATATATGTCCTATTTTATTCTTGCTTTGAATATAATATGTTGTGCTTTCTTTGACAAGTTGAGTAGTTTCCACAAGAGCATAATGGTTACATTGAGTGTTGTATCCTTCTTAGATTATTTATATCTCTTACAAATTTGTGTGAAGGTACACTTTGCATGATTAAAATAGGTATTAAAATTTGATGTTTAAATTTATCCAGCTTAAATATATTTCTCTCTTTTAACATTGTTTCTTAAGAGTGGTAAGTGGATAATTTGATTATTAACGTTATTAGTTCTTTTAAATAGTTAGTAACATCAAGCTTGTCATAAATAAAATGATATCATTGTCAAATTCCAAATGTAAAATTAATCATTCTGAAATATTCTTAATAGAAATAATGCTAGAAATCATTAAATTAAAACTTATCCACTCCAAATTACCTCCACCCCACCCTCATCCCCATCCCCATCATATATATGGGGACGAGGGTTTCACAGGGAAGTGTAGAAATAATCCCGAGGCTACACTCTTCACCGGAAGGACTTTGGACTCCAACATTATATATTTCTCGAAACCCTATATAGATTATTTGGAATTGTTGTTATATTTAAGGGGACCCAAGGAGAAAAGATACAACCTCCAATACCCATTAGATAGATGGTATACCATGCAAATAAAGGCGACAACCTACCATCCCTCTTTACTACACTTCCTAAAAACCTTCCAAAACCTCCTTCTCCTACCCATACATATTTCTTTATGGACAACCCTCTTTCTCTACAACTTCATTCATTTTCCTCCTCCCATGCTTCATTTCATGTTTTAACCCTGTTTCCTTCTATGTTCCATTTCATACACTTTATCCCACATACCATATATTTGTATAGTTCCCGGGAATAAGGTAACGGTTTTAATGCACTTTGGAAGTGGTGGAGACAATGAGGCCATGTGAGACCAACTAAAATATATATGAAGTTAATGCTCTCACATCCTTTGCTATACTCAACCCTTATTTCCCATTAACTTGGATATATATATATATATATATATATATATATATATATATATATATATATATATATATATATATATATATGGGTTATGATTTTAATGTGATGCCCATTATCTTATCCTCAGTATATATGGGTAGATATACCTTTTTCTCATCCCTATTTACTAAAGGAATTGAAGTTGTAGGGGGTTAGGGAAGCCAAGAATACTCCCTCTCTCTCTCACACCTCTACCTATATATAGATTTATTTGGTCAAATGCCATATATACATACTACACTACGCCCACCCAATATATAGATAACAGTTAACCAACTAAATAGAATTTTGTAGGCACCTATCTTGTGTGGGGTTTCTACTATAAATCTAGCCCAACCATATACCTATGTCACTCCCCTATCTTCTGCATATCAAGATAGGGTGGAGACAGAGAGGGAGAGAACAATATAGTGATTCTCCCCTACATATATGGGGTAGGGGGCTTATCATATTATGGAATTGCCCCAAAATAATATAATTATTTTGAAAATTCTAGATAGCCTTCGCTGAATAGATATGCACGACTCTTTTCACCTAGTGTCTTATATCTAGACTTCCCTATCTATCATATCTTTCCACAACAAACCCTAAATAGATATATATATATATGGGGTAATGTGACACAATTATGAAGAGGGGCCTATCTAGACTCTTATACTCTATATGGGTTTGGGGGTGTAGTGATTAAGGTTTTCATTTTTATTTTTAAAAATGTCATGGGTAGCACAAATGTGGTACAAATTTGTGCCACATTTGTCTCTAACTTAAAAATATATAAAGTGGAATGCCAAAAGGAAATACAACTTTATTTCATTTCATTTTGATATTGATGTGAGGAAAGAAAAAAAATTGAAAATGGAGAGGAGAGGAGAACTATAGTGGAATAAAAACAAAGGATAAGAAGAACGAAGAGGAAAAAGTTTTAAAAACAACAAAAAGGAAGAGGAGAAAGGAACAAAGACAACACAAAGGACAACATGGAAAAAATGGGGCACCAAAAAAACATAGAACAAAAATAAAATATTTAAGCTAAGAAAACTCTCTAATGGAAGAAGAATAGTACATATGAATCCTAAAAAGAATAGTATGCATATTTTCATTAAAATTTGATGAACAACGTATATGAATTTTAGGAAGAAAAATACAAATGTTAGGAGAATTTTTGTAAACCTATAATAGATTTGAAAGGAAATTATGTAAATCCTAAATAAAATCTAAAACCCTAGGATAAATTATATAAACCATAGGGAATATTGTGTAAACCCTAGGATAAATTATGTAAACCCTAACATAAATTGTGTAAACCCTAGGGTAAATTATGTAAAGTATAGAGAATATTTTGTAAACCCTAATCTAGAGTATTTAAACCCTAGGTAAAATTGTGTAAACCTTAGGATAAATAGTATAAAGTGTAAAGAATATTGTGTAAGTCCTAATATACATTGTGTAAACCTTAGGGAAAATTGTGTAAAGTATAAACGATAATGTTGTGTAAACTCTAATGTCTTGTGTGTAAACCCTAGGGAAAATTTTGTAAATGGTAGGGAAATTTGTAATCACAAAAATATTCTATCCCAGATCATGCCTAATATAATATTTGATCAACACAATTTTTTAAGTGGGATATAAAGAAGTATGGTTAGGGTTTAGGAAGATGACCTCTTTTACGATGTTTATAGTTATGATAATGATATATAATTGTGCTAATAGACTATTAATAGTTTCTTAAATGTGCATATAGCTTATAAGGACCTAAATATAAGCTACAAAAACAATATGTTGTGTCAAACATTATCTCTAAGAGATTTCTTCCTATGGAATATGATTCTTACATCTACTATTATGACCTAAAATAGAACTTTAGAATCTTATGCACTTGTGTGTCTAGAACTAGGTGATGTTCTTGAAATTTCATAATTACACTTATACTAACAACTAGTATACATAACAATACTCCAAAGAGACCTCCCAATAAGTGATTGAGAATGTGTATAAATGATGTAAATTGGAAATCCTTGATTATGCTTTCAACACTTGGAAATGAGCTTTATATAATTCTCCCTACCGTGATTTATAAAAGAGGTAAGTAATTACATTGTATAATACATTTAATGACATATTTTCAAGACTAAGTCATACATATTTCCTCACTCAATGTATTCTATAATTTTGGTTTTGATATTAGAGAGGACACAACCTATTTATAAAGACATTTGATGCCTTCACTTGTGGTGGTTATAGAGATAAGGGTCCGATAGAATATGACATGGATGAGGATTTAGACAAAACCCATGTGTCACCTCAACGTTCATCGATCTTTATGTGCCCACCAAGGAGGTATAAATTTATAATATATTTTATAATTTAATAAAAAACATATTTAAAATTATCGGTATACATCTTCATAATGATAAGTCACTACTTATAGATACCTATAGGTTCTGTACGCACCCAAAATTACATGTGCTACATTGTCGAAAAATGGTTACAAAAGTCCCCAATGATGATTCATGTCCTTTCAGAAGGTGTTTGAGCTCTAAAACCCATTCATAGTGTATATTTGTAGTATGTACATCCTTACTTAGCTTTTCCATGCTTTCTTCCAGCTTCTACTTCATTATGTGCATGTTTTGGCCTTTAGTGTTAGGATCGCCTACCAAGCGGGCAGGTGGTCCCGGGATTGCCTCCTAGGCTTGGGTGGAGGTTTTAGGACTGCCTCCCAGGCTTGGGTGGTGGTCCGAACACTGCTTTTCCATAACTCTTCATGTGTGTTTTTGACACACGACACTTCACTTAACTCAACTTTTAGGGTGCGTTTGTGAACCAAATTGCCTAAAAATAGTCTTATTTGCATGGTATTCCTTCCCTCTTCTATTTTTAAATAGATTTAATTAGTTGAACTACCTCTTCTTGCCTTGTGCATGAAGGAAGCTCCCATCCTCCATTCTTATATATTTCATGCTTGTGTTCAAGCAAAAGGCCTGAGAATTTTGTGTATCTTGCATTTAATTGCTACTACGATCTTGCTAGGAATTACATAGCCAAGCTCCGATCTCTTGTGCTATCTCTCTTCTACCTGCATTGCATCCAGACTACCATCAACTTGCCATTTCTCAAGTGTCATCCTCCTATTGTTGTTCTTGCATTCCCAATACCTTGGACTCATATGGACACATAGAGAAAGAAAGGAATAAACTAAGGGGACAAATTACTACATAACTAGATTTACCTCTGTTATGTGAATTCCAGGTTGGATTTGTTGTTTGATTTCCTTCATTCTTACAATTTATCATTGTTACATCATATCAAATAGAGTAGAAATCAATTTCTTTTCATTTGCAAGTAGTTAGTTAATTTCAAGAGGGTTTGAATCTTTCATAGCAACCCCGATGATGGATCCTCTTCTTCCCATCCTGTGGATATGAAGGAGGGAATATTTGTAGAGGTTTCTACATATCATAGATCATTTGGAAAATTTATTATTTTAAGTTAGTTTAGTTTCAATACACTCGGCACATGTGAATAACCACATCGGTTATCTTGCTTGTTTAGTTTTAGTGTAGATGTAGATTTGTTTGTTTAGTATAAAAGTAAGTTGTTGTCTTGTGATTGTAATATTTTAGTTTTGTGATTTGTTTAGATTAGTTTCCTTTCAAGTATTATCTTAGATTGTTAATTTCATTTAGTTTATATGGACACTTCAAACTAGATCAACACTCAGATCCAAGTTAGGAAAACAAACCATAGGGAATTTACACTACCCGTTCATAGCCTCTAAATCTCCCCTTGGCCAATTCAGCTACCAGGAGATCACACTACTAGATCTTAGTCATTGATCCTCCTATAGTTAGCTATCCACACATTCAATATCAGCTTCTCCGACACGACCTCGGGGGGTCGAGTGCGGTTGAAGGTTACATGTCAATTTTCATCCGTACAAATTGGTGAACCCGACGTGAAGGATTAATTCCTTCTTGTTTCCTTTCTTTCATTGCTATTACCTCATCTTTCCATTTCTTCCCCTATTTTGGTAGGTACTTTACACATTTTAAAATATTTCTAGAAGAGAGTTTGGTGGGCCATTTGGCTTTGATAAATATTATACCAACGTGCAACCACAACAATCCCCATCTCTTTCAAGGTGGGGTGAAAATTACACAAGCAACGTCCAAACCTCCCCTAGTTACACTTCAAACCCCATTAGCTATGTAAGGATGGAGGAGGTTGATCAACCATTAAACATTCAAAATGATCAACCCAATGCAAACCACGTTGTTATCACAAATGGAACATGTTCTTACCATAGGGTCTTGGTAAGACCTCACATTGACATGAAATCAACAAAAGATGATTTATTTACATGAATATCTAGTCCTCTTTGTCGATAGATGAGTCTTTGGATAGAATGAAAGCTTTAGCCTCTGAGATTTATAATGCCTATCCTAATATTCTTACTTCGAGGAAGACCAAAATTATAACACTGAAAAATTAATAACAAGGTATCATGAGCCTGCTCAATCAAACCCTACGCCACATGCACCCCAACAAGGGACTAAATCCTCTCCCAACGATCTCATTTCCACTTTAGTGGGGAGGATTCAAAAACTAGAAAGTTCCTAGAATTTACAACCAACACATGCAGTAGGGTAGAACATGGGGTATCTAGTTGACAACAAAGGATACATCCCTTCCAATGAGAAACCAACACAATATCATGTATAATAAGGTTATCGATTCATTCAAATCCAAGTGATCTTCTCATAGGGTTAGACACACTAGGGATGGGTCCTCATCCTTCTCAATCTTATCCTACACAAGGGCTGGCCAAAAGTGTGTTCTCGAATGCCACCACAATAGGAAATGCAACGTTCCTTGGTTTTACGCCCGCTAGTCCATATCCTAGTACTATCCCACCTTACATGCATATATATTCAAAAATCCCTAGATGGACCCATATACCATTCTTGCTCCCTACATGCCATATCAAGGGACCCCATATGTTCCCATCAACACTTATAATGCATCTTATCCAACTCCTCCTCCTCCACCTCCTCATCAAGGATCTTCAATGGTGGAATCTTACACAATGGGTACATACGTTGAGTACTTAAAGGAGCCTCTTGACTTCACCATACGTGGTGTCATGCTTCCATGCCCATTGCCGGATCTTCCAAAATTTAAGGGAGAAGGAGACCCGAATGCTCATATCAAGGCCTACGCTACTGCTATCAGGGAATTGCTTCCTTGGGATGTTGTAGTGGCTAAGATATTTCCAAAGACTCTCGAAGGAATCACATTGGATTGGTACTATAGGATACTAGGAAGCTTCCATACATTCCTTCAAACAATTTATTTATGAGTTCATCAAAACATTTGACATGAACAAGTTGTTGTGTACAAGGATTAGGGAGTTCCTGCATATTAGACAGAGAGTAAAATGAATTTGTCGCCCATTTCATCCAGAGATGGCACCAAGTTCTCTATTCCTCTGCAAGTGCACCCAACATGGGCTGGATGGAACTTTGTGATCTTTTCCTTCACTCACTCAATCGAGAGACTAAAGGAGGTCCAAAAGTTTCCTTTTCGTAGTTATGAGGAAGTTTTGGAAGGAGCGCTTTAGATTGACCAAGCCTCTATAGATAGTGGGCATAAGACTTATGGTCCTAATGGGAAATTGGTATCCCCAAATCAAAATAATACAAATTATCAAAACAATGGTGCCAACAACCAAGGACCTAAGGGTGTGAATCACAATCATGGTGCTACCATGAATAATGCTACTAATCAAGCCAAGAACATTGGTTTTCCAAACAACAAAAACAATAACAATAACAACAAATTGAGTAATCAAAGAGGCCCTAACACTATGTCTTCTATCAACACGGTCAATGTAAATCATCCACCGTAAAAACAAAATCAAACCCAATGTCCAAACCAATATCAAAACTCTGGCCAAGGGGCAATGAATCATGGTTATAACAACCAATTTCAAAACTACAACCGAGTTATAATCAACAACAACAAGACACTTATCAAAGACCAAGAGATTACAACCTAACCTATACTATGGTTTCCATAAGGTTCGAGGTCATGATGATAGGACTTACTACGATTGCAACAAGTTTCTGCAAAGACTTCCAAAAACCAAAGGCAACTCTTTATAGACATGTTCCTAGAAAATCCTGAAGCAAACTCACAATCTAACTATACAGGACCTGTAGCTCCTCAGAATGCTAATGTGAGCATATTTCAAGATCCACTCCCTACACATCCTAAAAATTTCAAGGTGAATTCACAAAACACAAACAAAGGCATTCCTATAGGAAACAATGACCATGAAGCCTCAACTTCCAATAACTCTCAGTCGCTCCTAACCTTGGTTCAAATGATAATACAAAAATCTTGGGATTAGTTGAGCTAGAGGTTGAGCGTGAAATTAATGCAACAACTTGGATGAAGGAGTACGTTTCACAACCCCTACCCGATCTTTCCTTCCCATAGGATGATGTTCCTATAATTGCAAAACTAGTGGAGATCCTATGATTTAATATCATATTTGAACAAGACATTTTCTCACATTTCATTCCTAGATTTATTGAAGAATTCACCTGCGCATCACTCTACATTGCTCAATGCACTAGGTCTTGGTCATCTAATCCATGTTACACCACCTCCTAGCGCTCAAATAAATCATATTGACTTTGACATACATCCTTTGGGATAGAATGATAGGGATATTGGGTTTGTTTTTATATAGACAAGATGCCATATGATGCTAAAATTGCCCAAAGAGGTGATCCTGCCTTATTTTTACAAGTCTGGGTTTATAACAATTACATTAAGAGAGCCATGATTGATGATGGGGTTGTTGTAAATGTGGTTCCCTTCTCTTTCTTGCGAAGTTGGGATATGGAGAGATAAATTGTTCCTCTACAATAAACATGTTACGGGGTACACATAGTCTTAAAGTGACCTCGATTAGAACCATTGTTCTTCCAGTCACACTTGGTCTAAAAACCATCTTGACAGAGAATTTTACATTATCGACAGGGAAACAAGTTATAACATGATCCTTAGGAGACCTTAGATTCATCGAATGAAGGCTATCCCTTCTACCCTATTCTAGGAGATTAGATTCCTCCATTTGGGGAAGGTCTTCATTGCTCAAGGGGATCCTAAGCCCTTCATATACACTTAGAAAACCTCAAGAAGAAGAAAGGAGTCCATACAGAGTATGAGATTCCTGCGAATCAATTGAATAAACCACCTCCAACGAAAGAGTTAGTCCCGATCACCCCAAACATTCCAAAGGTTGAAGTCATTGACCCAAAAACATTTGAGGTGGAAAAAATCAGATAAGGGTAAATCAATATATGTGGAAATAGTGTCCACTAAGACCACAATAGGAATTATGAAACTCTTAGAGAGTGATGATTTGATCTTCCTCCCATTTGAACCACAAGGGATGGGTAGTCTTCTTGGTTTAGCATCTCTTCCATCCGATGACCTAGGTTTAGGTGTAAACATGATAGAATTAATAAACAAAGAAGGGAAATTTGAGATTGAAATGATGCCCATAAAAACCATCTTTGAGGGTTGTGTTATCCATATTTCATCCCCATGACAAATATTGGATTGACCATGATCCCGCATAAGAGGAAACGAGTCAAGAGGAAGAAAAAGGCTTTAAAATTGGCTAAGTATAAAGGTATAAGTAGAGAATGCCAAGTGTCAGTATGGTGTTGATTCAAGGGGTGAATAGAGAAAAGGTTTCTAAATGAGCACCAGATTACCACGTATCCCATATCAAAAGGGGACCCATTTTTCAAGTTGTTTTCCCGCCCTCCTGTATAGGACCAATACAAACTTTGAAGGGGCATATATTTCGACTCGAGGCTCAAAATATTGCAAATATGATGTCGTTGGAAAGATCTCAGCCTCACCCATGCCATGGAAGTCTGAAACTTTAATTTTGAGGAGGTTAGGTAAAGAAAAATGGAGGAAACGTCTTCAGGATTTCAATGCAGGATCTTCTTACCTCAACAACTAGATCGATTTGATTTGTTTTTCCATTTCCTCTTCCTTCAAGGTGCCAACCAAGGATTGATGCAATAAAGATGGATTTGGGGAGAGATTTCATCAGAGGCATTAACAAAGGGTGGTTTGAGCTTCAACCTACTTTTCCCCTTCTCTCTCTTTTTCTTCTTTCAGGTTGAATCTATAAATACAAGGGCATGATTCATTGTAAAGGGTTGGACATTCTTTGTTTTGCAGGCTCCCTTCTCCTCTTAGCAAAGGGATTTGTGGGGTTCAGGCCTTCCATCAAAAATTGCATTATGTTTCTACCTCTTAGCTACTTTGTAATGGATTGTATCAATCTACATAGCAATAAAACATGTATGTGATCGATTTTAGATCCTTTCTTGTCTCTTTTGCTTTCATCTAATCTCCCATTATATATCTAGCTATTTGTGCTTGTTTATTGTATGCATTTTGTTGGTTTGTGTCTATTAGCAAAATAAGTGTTCATCATTCCTTCGGTGCATCACCTCGTAGTTTAGATTAGGACTAAGAACAGATCCTCTGCCAAGTTTCTACGTATGCAACTAAATAGAGGAATAAGGAACCAACCTTCAATTTGGAGAGCTTTCCCATTTTGCAAGGTCCCACACTTGAGGAAAGTTTAATGTTATGCAATCACACCAAATGAGTCTAGCTTAGAAAAGTAGATTTTTTAGAGCTCATTTGGGGTGATGTGATTTCACACTAAAAATTTTGGCACGCTCGTTAGTAATTAAGAGTCTCCATCTTATTACAATAAGGATTGATGTACACTTGTGATTCTGGGCTTTTAAGAAGCCTTAAAATTGTACATCTATGACTCCAAAAGAAACAAATCTACTAGTTTCAATAGCCCAAGCTTGGGAGATTCATGAGAAAAACCCGGTCTAGAGCAAGGAAAGAAGGTATATTTGAATACTTGCATCTATCCCCAGGTAGAGAAAGGAGAGGAAGAAGAGTTCAAAGGTCTCCATCTCCACCAAGTAGAACCTTGTCAACACCTCCACCTGCAAGGCCTTTCTTTCAGTCTGCAAGGATTCTTAGGCCAATCAGAATGGCACAACCAAATCCATATGTCAACTTCACTGGTAGTAGTCCACTCACCTTGAATGCACAAAACCTAGTTCTGATTGCAGCATTAAAGAGCATCCCATATTTCACTAGGGAAAATCAAACTTCTCCTAGTGACCATGTCCAAGATATTGCAAATGTCTATACAATCCATGAGATCCATGAGATGGACATTACAATCAAGCTACTCACCTCTTCATTCAAAGGGAAAGCTTCACAATGGTTCAGAGTCTTGAAGTAGGCTCTATCCGAACTAGAACCAATGTGCACACGGCTCTTCACAATCAGTTTGGGGAAAAAGGTGATAACTTGTCTTTGTTAGAGCAACTAACAACAATCAAGAGAGCCCCAAATGAGTAGCTAACAAACTTCAACCTCAGATTCTAGTGGACCTGGGATAGGATTCCAACAACAGTAAAGCCCACTAATGAAGGTGCCTTCTTATACTTTCTTAGGGCTTTAAATTATGATATTTCTTTGATGATTCAATCAATGGGGGCACTACATTACCTATAACCTATAACCTCTCCATAGGGGCTGAGAACCATTTGATTCAAGCTGGAAAAATCACTCCTAGGCCATCCATGCCTCTGTACCCTGAGTTAGGAAGCCCAGATACTAGCCAAGCACCTACATTAGCTCCTATACCCACCCCTAGAGTCAAAGCTCAGCTTGAAGCTTCCACTTCATCATCTAATACCTCTAAAGAGCTTCAAGAAGTGATGAAGCAACTTTAGAACTTTGGGAATGAGCTAGTGACCATCAAAAGACAACAAGCTTAGAGTTCCAGGCCATACCAACCCCAGGCTCAATATCAAGCTAGACCCCAGTATCAGCAGAATAGGCCACCACCTCGACTGAATCAAAGCTAGAACCAAGGACAACCCCAAGTTGCTAGACCTTTCAAGCCATATGATCCTAACACAACTTCAACATCAAGAGCATTGGTCCCAGCACAGAACAATATGGCATAGGAATATGATTGGTGTTTTCCATGCGATCAGCCACATAACCAATCAACGTGCTTTAATGGTGCTCTAAATCAGGCCTTGATGGTGCAAACCAGTATGGTGCCACAAGAACCTAGCCAAGAGGAAGGTTAGTAACAAGGAGCTCAACAAGGTGGCCCCCAAACGAGACTATGCTTGTCAATTGTAGGTCAAGACTTCGTGGATGAATCCCCTCCTCAAGGTGTGGCTGCCAACACACGGTCCAAAAGGAGAAATATTGGAGAAGGCCAACCACTGAACTCAGGTGACCCTCAACCTTCCATTGCTCCACAAGGTCCTGGTGCTCCAAGTACAACCCCCAACATACTGAACCAATCTAGACCACCTTCCAAACCCAGTCAGGCACCGGTTGTAACAACCCATGTGCAAGAAAGAAATGTGTCTAGGAAGGGGTAGAAAAAAGATAGCTCATTCAATATTATTGAGTAGATGAAAAGGAAAAGTGTGAACATTTCACTATGGGAGTCACTGGCCATTCCAGGGTAGAGGGATCTATTGCAGACTACCATGCAGAATTGGTCAAGTTCAAATCAACCCCCTAACCAACAGGAAAGAGTGCTTGCCAATGCATTTTAGCCTAGGAGGAACCATGGAGAACAACAAGGTAAAAACCTGAGACCTCCTCCCTTCTATGTCTCACTTGATTATTGGAGATAAATTAGTGCACAATTGTATGATTGATTCTAGGGCTAGTAGTTTTGTGATGCCCAAACAAATAGTTGATCAGTTGGGTCTCCAATATGAAGTCATCTCTAGAGGAGTTGTCCAATTAGATGGGACAACAGTGACCACTATGGGAATTATCAAGGATCTGAGTCTCACTCTACATGCTTGCCCTAATGTGACTATTTTGTAAAATGTGTCAATCATAGATTTGCCACCACATTTTGCTTTGTGTCTATCTAGAGACTTCACTACCAAAATTGGAGGCTACCTGTCTGCTGATTGGTCACATATGCTCTTTAGGACAAGGTATGGGGCAAAGGCCACAATCAGATCTGAACCTATTGCTGATTATCATATTGAATCCTATGTGCCTAGCCCAATCAATGCCAACTACTCAAGCTTTTGATCAAGAAGACCTCCTAAACACTAATGAAATAGATACCAAGGTGGGATGTATCCCAGACTTGACCCTAGATGAGTGGGCCAACAAAAACATGCTTTTGACCCCTATAAGGAGATGGAGGAATCTGAACTGGGTGTCTACTATCTACATGAAGAGAATCATCCTCTTCCTAACCTAATCAAGCTAGAATACAAGGATGACAATGAGGTATGGAAATTGTTCTTTGATGGCTCAAGGAGTAGACAAGGAGCTGGAGGAGGAGCCATGATTGTGTCCCCCAGAGGTATGAGATATTATTCAGCCTTCATATTCCAGTTTTCTTTCTCAAATAACACTCGCTGAATATGAGGCTTTAGTCCAAGGTCTTCATTGGGCAAGGAAGCTGGGATCAAGAACTTGCAAGTGTTTGGTGACAATGAACTGGTTGCCAATCAAGTCAGAGGACTAAATGCTGTCAAAAATGACCTACTCAAGAACTACAAGAGTAGGGTATGGGATCTCATGGAGAATTTTGAGGCCTTTAGTATTGTGTCCATACCTAGGAAAGAGAATGAAGTTGCTGAAAGACTTGTAGTAGTTGGAGCAATGTTTTATGTGGTTGACAACATCAAAAGAGACAAGAACAACCACATATCCATGTGGTTATGAGGCCAGCAATGCCAGATAATAATACATGTTAGAAAGTGTTTGAGAATGATCAACATATCATTAACTTTCTATAAGAAGAAGCTGAATTCTTAGCTATAAACTAGAGCAGACTAGAGCAACAATACGGGAATCAGATAGTACAATTGCATACAAACAAGCTTCCCAAAGGCTTAGTGACATTGGAATCTATTTTCAATCCTAATGATTAGTTTAGAAAGGAGAAGGCTAACATGTAGATCAAAGGAGAAGATTCAAAGTCAATCCCAGTTGGAGAAGACAAAACACTTCAAATTGGCAAGGTGGCCACCGAGCAAGAAAGGTATGAATTCATACAACTTTGCCAAGAATTTCTGATGTGTTTTCTTGGAGTTATGAATACCTAAGAGGGTTCAATCCAAAGCTAGCACAACACACAATCGAACTAGATCCAACTGCTCAGCCCATCAGGTAGAAGCAGAGACTAGTCAACCCACATATTGAGCCTCGATGAAGAAGGAGTTGAACAAGCTGATAGAGGTGAATATCATATTTCCAATCAAACACTCAAGTTGGGTTGCAAACCTGGTCCCAATCAGAAATAAAAATGGAGAAATCAGGTTGTGTGTTGACTTCAAAGATTTGAATAGAGCCTCCCTCAAAGACCACTACCCACTCCCTTCAATGGAGTAGATCTTGCAAGTAGTGTCTAGGTTAGAAAGGTTCTCCCTCCTAGATGGCTACTCAGGGTACAACCAGATCATGGTGAAAGAAGATGATCAATTCAAAACAGCTTTCACTACCAAATGGGGCACCTATGCCTACAAGAAAATGCCATTTGGATTATCCAACACCGGAGCCACTTTTCAAAGGGCAATGGATATGGCATTCAAGGGATTGATCAACAAAATAGTGTTGATCTATCTGGATGACATTACAATGTTTTCCAAGAATGTAGCAGACCATCTTTCCATCTAAGGCAAGTGTTCCAATGATGCAGGAGTTTTGGGGTGTCATTGAACCCCAAAAATGCATATTCTTGGCCCATGAAGGAAAGCTTCTAGGCCATATCATATCAAAGGAAGGATTGGCAATTGACCTAGAAGAGTTCAAGCAATAAGAGCATTTCCATTGCCAAGTCACAAGAAGGCTCTTCAAAGCTTCTTGGGAAAAATCAATTTTGTCCGTAGGTTTGTTCCAAACTTTATTGCCCTTGTTAAGCCAATAACGTTGATGTTGAAGAAGAGCTTAACATTCAGGTGGATAGCTAAAGGAAAAGCAAGTTTTGAGGCTATCAAAGAAGCCATATCACAAGCCCCAACTCTTGTGAACCCATATTTTTCCAAAGATTTCATATTGTATGCCTTTGGTGGCAGTGACACAATTTCTACAATCTTGGTGCAGCAAAACAAAGAGAGTACAAAACAACCAATTGCTTTCTTCAGTCAGAGTCTGGAAGATTATGAGGTGAGGTACTCCTTCATTGAGAAGCAAGTCCTGGTGTGATAAGAGGATTGAAGAAGTTTAAGCATTTGGTTTCAAACAACAAGATCCAACTATTGGTCTCCCATGTGGGAGTTAAATAATTCCTTCTCAGCAAGGACCTGAATGAAAAGTGTGCAGGATGGATCACTCGTGTCATGGAATATGACATTGAGATCAAGGTCACCAAGTTGGTCCATGGGAAGGGGTTGTGTGAACAACTAGCCTCAGGTCAACAAGATGAAATAGACAGTGAAAAGGAGGTTGTTCTTGTTCTACAAGAAGATCAAGAAGAAGGGAGAGATGATGTACCTACTCCTTGTTGGACCCAAGATATGGTGCACTTCCTTCGAACAGGATGTGTCCTCATGGGATGAGTAAAGAAAAAAGAAGGCATTTCAGGCTACAGGCCATCCCATATGTTCTTATTGATGGTGTCTTGTTCAAGAGGGACATCAATGGCATTCTGACTAAGATGCATTAGGACAAATCAGGTGGAGAGAGTGCTACAATAATTCCATGTTGAAGCAGCTGGAGGCCATTTTTCTCCAAGAGTAAAAACACTCAAAATCATGAAAGAAGGATATTATTGGCCCATTTTTTAGTGACTACTACACATGGATCAAAAGGTGCAAGAATTGTGCATTCTTCAAAGGCAAGGAAAGGCTAGCAGCACTTCCACTGCACCCAATTTCAGTCGAACAACCTTTCATGCAATGGGGATTGGACTTCATTGGAGTCATCAATCCAAACTCAAGCCAAGGTCACAAATGGATCCTGACAGTGACAAATTATTTTACCAAATGGACCGAGGCAGTGGCACTCAAGGAAGCAAATGAGTCTAGTATCCTAGATTTCTATGAAGGGATAGTGACCAGATTTGGAGTGCCAGCCACCATCATATCAGATAAATGCATTAGCATTCATAGGTTCCAAAATCATAGGATGGGCTGTTAAGAATGGGACTTATTTGAGTACTTCATCAAACTATTACCCTCAAGGTAATGGCCAAGCTGAGTCCACAAACAAAAACCTACTAAAGATCATCAGAAGAACTCTTGATGAGAATCAGAGGACCTAGCACACAAAGCTCAAAAAACGGCCTTATGGGCTAATAGAATAATGCCCAAGAGATCTACAGGCAGCTCTCCATTCAAGCTTGTCTATGGGAAAGAGGCAGTGTTGCCTATATCACTTGAGTTTCTAGCATTGGAGCTCGTGAAGCAACTAGAGATGTCTGAATTTGGACCAATGGAGGCCAGGTATGTGGAGCTGATAGAATTAGAAGAAACCAGAGAGCATGCTCTCCAAGCAATAGAGAAGAATCGGCTTCAATCAAGAAATGCTTTGACAAGAAGAAAAAGCAAGGAATTTCTAGGAAGGAGACTTGGTTTTGAAATGGGATGCAGATTGAGCAAAACCAGAAGGCATTCCAAATTTGACATCCATCTAGAGTGGCCCCTATATGATCACAAGATGCAAAAGTAGCAATGCTTTCCAATTGTCTACATTGGAGGGTGAAAAGTTACAGATTCTAGTAAATGGGATCTATCTTAAACACTGCTACTAAAAGGGGAGTTCTCACCCTGTACATATTAGTTTAGTTTTCTCTTTCCTCTAAGTGCTTATGCACATTGTCTTGTTGTAGTGTAGATTGCTTTTCTCCTAAGTGTTTTGCACATGATCTACATGTTCCATTTGGAGCATGTATGATTTCAAATTTTGTATATAGTGTGGTGTTGTTTTGTGGCTCTCATGTAGTCCATTCGGAAAGATAGATGAAACCCCAAGTTAAAATAATTTTCTACTCTCAGAAACCTTCATTTCGAGATTTCTTATGAAAATTGGGAGTGCAAGTAGTCGGGCTCATGAATCAGAGGCAAAATTAGTATCAGACCGTCTTTCTCGACTCCATGCCCAATGGATATGACAAGGCAATTGGTATTTTCATCTAGCAGGAAGATACCCCTATGAGTCACCAAATTGTTATCCATATTTCACCCCCATGTGCCAAATATTGGATCGACCATGATCCCGCATAAGAGGAAACAGAGTCAAAAGGTGGACATAAAAGGCTTCAAAATTGGCTAAGTATAAAGGTATAAGTAGAGAATGCCAAGTGTCAGTATGGCACTGATTTAAGGGGTGAATAGAGAAAAGGTTTCTAAATGAGCGCCAGACTGCCACGTATCCCATATCAAAAGGGGACCCATTTTTCAAGTTGTTTTCCCGCCCTCCTGTACAAACCCGATACAAACTTTGAAGGGGCATATCTTTCGACTCAGGGCTCAAAATATTACAATGATGCCGTTGGAAAGATGTCGGCCTCACTCATGCCATGGAAGTCTGAAACTTTAATTTTGAGGAGGTTAGGTGAAGAAAAATAGAGGAAACAACTTCAGGCTCTTGAATGTAGGATCTTTCAATGCAAGTCGATCTTCTTACGTAACCTCAACAACCAATTTGATGGATAAATCAGATTTGATCTATTTCATTGTTTCCTCTTCCTTCAAGGTTCCGAACCAAGGATTGATGTAGTAAAGATGGATTTGGGAGAGATATCATCAGAGGCATTAACAGCGGTGGTTGAGCTTCAACCTACTTTTCCCGCTTCTCTCTTTTTTCTTCTTTCAGGTTGAATCTATAAATACGGGGCATGATTCATTGTAAAGGGTTGGACATTCTTTGTTTTATAGGATCCCTTCTCCTCTTAGAAAAGGGATTTGTGGGGTTTAAGCCTTCCATCAAAAATTACATTACATTTCTACCTCTTGGCTACTTTGTAATGGACTGTATCAATCTACAGAGAAATAAAACACGTCTGTGATCGATTTTAGATCCTTTCTTGTCTCTTTTACTTTCATCTAATCTCCCATTATATATCTGGCTATTCTGTGCTTGTTTATTGTATGCATTTTGTTGGTTTGTGTCTATTAGCAAAATAAGTGTTCATCATTCCTTCGGTGCATCACCTCATAGTTTAGCTTTGTTTTAATTTTTGTATTCCTTCTATCCCTGTCTCCTTGGTAAATTTTAGATTAGGATTAAGAACATATCCTCTACAAGTTTCTACGTATGCACCTAAATAGAGGAATAAGGAACCAACCTTCAATCTGGAGAGCTTTCCCATTTTGCAAGGTCCCACACCTTGGGGAAAGTTTAATGTTATGTAATCACACCAAATGAGTCTACCTTAGAAAAGTAGATTTTTAGAGCTCATTTGGGGGTGCTTTACTTTCAAACTAATAGGTTGTTCTATTCTAAACCATGGTTTGAACCCATGTGTGTCTAAAGCTAAGCTTTCCATATCCATGTGTCAAGGCCTCATCATTCAACAAGTGTTATAAGTAAACACAATGCTCTACATAGGAGACAATGCTGAACAACATAGTCATGTTCACCCACACACCATACCTCAAGAGCGTGACAAAGATGTCACGCATGCCTCTTTCGGAAAAATGATTTCAATGATTAGACATATACACTTCTGGGAAAGGGTTATAAGTCTAAACCCAGAATGGTAGGCCCTTGTCAAGAGAATGGAAATTTTGAGGATAATGGTTCTCTGTTGTGTACTTTTAGGGGTGAAGAATTTGATATTTGTCAACTTTCTTCACCTTAGGCATCATGACATATAGTTTCACCTACATTTTCATATGTACATTATTGCATCTGCATTACATTTTCATTCACCAGTTCATTTCATAAATTTGTGATCAAGGGACTTATTCTTATAGTAATTCCTAAAAACTTCTAAAAAACTTGGCAAAACATTCAAATCATGTCTCTTCAAATCTTCATGGTATCATCAATTACTTTTGAATCATTTCATCAATCCAAACAAGATAAGACAAATTTTTGACCATGATCATACCAAGGCCTGCATACTTGGTTATGCTTATAGTTTCTTTCTAGGTTAGGTGTCTTTGCCTATAGTCTATTCTAGAAGCTTCATGGTGTCACATCTATCCCGTGAAAATCTCTTTGGAAATAAGAACATACTAAAAAAATTTGTCTAGATAAGTAAGTCAAATGCAAATCCACATAAATTTTTTATTTTACACATTTCTTTGCCCTACCAACCTTCGATGTTGAGCTGCATCTCTTACTAGTGATGTAGGGTTGGGAAAGGAGATAAATTCCCTTACTCACCTATTCCTTGTCCTTGGTGATGAGCCCATGCTTCCTCCTAGTAGCATGGGGCAAGGAGTAGGGGGTCTCATTGATAAACTTGAAAGTTACAAATAATTCTCCCAAATGTTGTGAGTTCTTAAATAAAAAACAAAGTGAGTTAGATGTCCAAAATTCCAAAAGAGCTTAAAACCCCAAACCTAGATTTTGTCAACCAAGTAGCCATCTACGGATCCAAGTCTAGATAAACTGCAAAGCAATTCACATTCTAAGCTATGAGGTAACTTGAGTAGGGTGAGGTTGTAGTGTCTCAATTTGGTCCTGTCAAACCATTTTCTTTCCCTCATCATTACCATTCAACAAATTTCATAACTTGTGCCCTTTCGGCTCTCGGTGATGAGCCCTCGCATCTTACTGGTTGCATGGAGTTAGGAGTGGGGAAAGTTCATTCTTCTTATCATATCATTTTGTCACCACATTTTGCCAAGACAATATGAGGTATCAAAGGTTGCTTAAGGAAACTAAAATTCAAACATCACATTGTGTTTGCATCATCATATATCAACATTATGAAATACAAAAAGAAATCATTTTGTTATCATTTCACATCCATTGCATACATTCTAAAAGCATAGAAAAGTGGAAATTCTAAACATCTAAGAGTACACACGTGAATCAAATCATCAATGTAAGCCAACTCTATGCAAGGAATAACCGAGCCAAAAAGAGATATATGTACATATCATGGTGTGTCATAGTTTTGTACGATGTCATCGCACACTAGGTGCAGTCAAAACACTCACAATGAGCATGAAATATCAAAACATCATATATGCCTCACAAAATGGAGACTAAGAAATAAAGGCACTTTTCCTATCCACGCTTTGAGGCCCCTTATGACCACTCTAGTTAAAAATTTATTAGGAGTTCTTCTCAAAAGTATTCAAACAACAAAGGGCCATGCCTAACGCAAAATACCATTCCCAAATCCATTCCAATTCAACCATGCTCAAAAATGAAAAACGGTCAACGTGGGCCTAAAGCTCAAAAATCACCAAGTTGATATGCACAAATGAATTAAAAATGAGTTTGTTTTGGTATATATATGTTGTTATAACTTCATTTTGAGTGCATATGTTCACAAGATGGAGCGCTGGTGTAGGTATATTTCTATATCCCCGCAAATGGTAAGTCCTCTTGTCATTTTAATTTAGTGTTTATTTTTCAATATTTTATCTATATGCACTTGAGTCTTCTTTTTCTTTTGCAGGTAGTGGGAGTTTGGGTGGTGACATTTTGACACACGGGTGTCAGGTATAGCTTATAACTCCCCATTTTGGGAATGCCATACTGGACTCTACGTTTTACGCCTTTTCATGGCTAAGACGCTTCTCCGAGGGGGCAATATGTACGCACCCAAAATTACATGTTCTACATTGTCAAAAACGGTTTAAAAAGTCCCCAATGATTATTCATGTCCTTTCGTAAGGTGTTTGAGCTTTAAACCCATTCGCAGTGTATATTTGTAGTATGTACATCCTTACTTAGCTTTTCCACACTTTCTTCTAGCTTCCCGCTTCATTCTATGCATGTTTAGGCCTTTTGTGTCGGACCACCTCCCAAACATGGGTGGCGGTCCTAGGACCGCCTCCGTACACAGGGAGGCGGTCCTGAATGCTTTTTCCAGAACTCTTCATGCGTGTTTTTGACACATGATGCTTCACTTAACTCAATTTTTAGGGTGTGTTTGTGAACCAAATTGCCTAAAAATAGTCTTATTTGCATGGTATTCCTTCCATCTTCTATTTTTAAATATATTTAATTGGTTGAACTACATCTTCTTGCCTTGTGCATGAAGGCACCTCCCATCCTCCATTCTTATATATTCCATGCTTGTGTTCAAGCAAAGGCCTAAGAATTTTGTGTATCTTGCATTGTATTGCTACTACGATTTTGCTAGGAATTGCATAGCATAGCCAAGCTCCGATCTCTTGCTATCTCTCTTCTACTGCATTGCATCCGGACTGCCATCAAGCTATCATTACTCAAGATCCATCCTCTTACTGTTGTTCTTGCATTCCCAATACCTTGGACTCATATGGATGCACAGAGAAAGAAAGGAATAAACTGAGGGGATAAATTACTACACAACTAGATTTACCTCATTATGTGAATTCCAGGTTGGATTTGTTGTTTGATTTCCTTCATTCTTACAATTTATCATTGTTACATCATATCAAATAGAGTAGAAATCAATTTCTTTTCATTTGTAAGTAGTTAGTTAATTTCCAAGAGGGTTTGAATCTTTCATAGCAACCCCCGGTGATGGATCCTCTTCTTCCCATCCCTGTGGATATGAAGGAGGGAATATTTGTAGGAGGTTGTCTACATATCATAGATCATTTGGAAAAGTTATTGTTTTAAGTTAGTTTTGTTCAATACACTCAGCACAGGTGAATAACCACATCGGGTTATCTTGCTTGTTTAGTTTTAGTGTAGATGTAGATTTGTTTGTTTAGTATAAAAGTAAGTTGTTGTCTTGTGATTGTAATATTTCAGTTTTGTGATTTTTTAGATTAGTTTCCTTTAGAGTATTAGCTTAGATTGTTAATTTCATTCAGTTTATATGGAGACTTTAAACTAAATCAACACTCAAATTTAAGTTAGGCAAACAAACCATAGGGAATTTACGTTACCCATTCATAGCCTCTAAATCTCCCCTTGGCCAATTCAGCTACCAGGAGATCACACTATCAAATCTTAGTCATTGATCCTCCTATAGTTAGCTATCCACACATTCAATATCGGCTGCTCCGGCACAACCTCGGGGGTCGAGTGTGGTTGAAGGTTGCATGTCAATTTACATCCTTACAATTCCGTCTAACGAAGAACATCACATTTTTATGATTCAAAATCCCTCACCTCTAGGGACTTGACACATAGGTATATATTTATAATTGATTTTTAATTACAAAATTATTTAATTTCATTGAACAATTATAATACCACTTGTGTATCACATGTCTACTTCTCATATAGACCGGTGAGAGGACGATGATGGTGGAACGAGCACACATATTTCATATGCTCTTATGGCGTCCCTCACACAAAGGTAAAATTTTACTATTTATTTGTTAATATAATTTTTTTCTTAATTCAAAAATTATATTATGACTTGATTATGACATGTTTACATCCCATATCAACTAACATGAGGATGACAATTGTCATAGGGCGAGAGAGAGTTTTCTACGCTAAGGTATAAAGTATTCATTTATTATTTAAAGTGATTTTAATTCATTATTTTATAATGAGTTTATTTTTTTACATATCCTCGTTAGAGGCATGTCTCTCTCACCTATTATCAATAAAAAAATAAAAATTGAATGGGCACGAGACTACCCCAAAAGTATGAATGGCGGATTAAAGTTAAAGTGAAAATACATTCTCACACCCACCAAAAACAAATGTTGATAACCCTCTCATCTTGTTTTAGTAATTGTAAACAACAAGTGTAAGGAGACCTCAAAATGAACCTCTATGTAAATGATAATATGATGATATTAGTGGATTTTCCAAGCAAGTAAGCATTTTAATATATTTTATTTTAGAATAATTTATTATTGTATTAATTTAACTTTTAAAATTTATTTTATATACAATTTTTAGTGATCTTCATTTGTGGTTATAGGTATTTTCAAAAAGAATAGTTGGCCGAACACGAAAAATTGATTCATTTATATTGTCATCTAGAAAGGCTACAAATCTCGCTTGAGAGATGGAGAAAGTTGGTTGATGTAACTTTCACCTTTTCAACATGATCCACTATGACCCAAAACTAATTACATAATTTGATTAATAAGGGTTTAGGAGAATAAAGGAATTTTAGGGTAATTACACTCACAGCGTAAATAATTTTTAATAGAACAATATATAATTTTAAAATATTTTTTATATTTAAAATTTACAGGTTCACTACCTCTCAAAAATAGAGAAATATGCTTGGTTTGGTTTGTGTGACAAGTGGCTAGAAGAGGAAAGTAATAGGGATGAAAGTTAGTTAACAAAAGAAATGATATATGTTGACATTTGCATTGTAAAGAGGACTATTTAAAGCTTTGCACTATGGTTGATAAACATGTTTTCTTTAATTTTATATTTTATGTTGTTTAGTTTCCATTCACGTCTTATAAAATACAAATATGGTCTACGATCATAATGCATTGATAATTGTATAGTAAGATTAGTGATTTAATTATAGTAATGATATAAAGGGTAGATATAGGGGTTATTATAATAATTAACTTCCAACATTAATCATACAATATCATAAAAATGCATTCATGCTTACATGATATGCTACAAGATCAAAAACACAAGAGGATGAGTGCACTTAGTTGATTACATATGGTTATGGGAAGTTCTAGATGTGCACTACTAAAACTAGGGAATTTTGACCTAATAATGCCTTAACACTAAAATTGTAGCTAGAAATTGAGTTGGTGTAGGAATGTATAACTTATTCAAGACCGTCTATATGGTTTTACACCTATTGTATAGTTTTGTACCTACTTTGAATTAGGTTTTGTAACTTTATGGGAGTGTCACATACACGTAAATGTTTGTCAATGTCAAAGACTAATTTTCGGTCATGTTTCAAATCCTTATAAACATTCCAAATAATATCTCAAACCCTAGACATGGGTCAGAGACCTTAAAAACAAACATTAGTTGGGTTGTGGGCACCCCTTTACACCACTTACATTGTTATTACTCGAATAAGCATCAAACCACACCTAGTTATCCACCTAACATGTGATATATGAATGAATGCAACTATGATTTTGGTAATTGGAACCTCTTTGACAATTCTTGAATTGAGTTTGGATCTTGCTAAAATACTTAAAGAAAGGATGTTTGAGTGCTTGCAAATGAGATAATCGACTTCTTGACTTGGTATGATGCTTCATACTTGTAGTGATTGTTTCCATAATGAATGTACATAATATTTTAAAATATTTAGGGACTCTTGAGTGCATTTGTGATTATTTCAAGAGATTATTATAGTGTCATATGATTTCTAGGTGTCTAAATGAGAGATTTTATACTTTCTTATATAGGGTTCCGAAGGTAAATTATTGAAGAAAGGTCGACCCAGAGGGAGTAAAGGACCCAATGAAGAATTTGAAACTGGAAAAAAGATGGAGGATATGTTGGTTCAAAACCGTATAACTTGACCAAGACCAAATAACAACTCTTGACCAAAATGGAAAATTCTACACAAGGATGAGAAACACGAAAACCAAAGAATTCATCTTATCAACTTGAATTTGTCTATGGATTTTATACATTTGAATTTTAGAATTTTTCGACATATTAGTGTGTATGACTAAGAAATCTAGACAAGATGCATAGGGATGTACTAAGCGGGATAGAAAGAGTGTGTTATCTTAGCGAGTGCATTTTCAAAACCAACGTGTCAAATGGTAAATTTCCAAATTTAAGTGTCTATATTTACCACCCCTTTAACTATGAAATGAAAATAACATACTTGAAAGGAAAATATGCCTAAGTATATAGAAACACTTTTTCTTTGCTCAAAAATTGTTTTATAGTCATCCCCTTGTGTTTGATGTTGACATGCTCCATGATGAAACCTACAACACATAGTGTAGTCAATGTCATAATAGAAAATTTAACTCTAATTCAAATGTAACGTGTAATATGTAAAAATTGCATTTGTATAAAGTGAAAATAAAGAGATGAAAAATGTGGAAGGAATACACTTGTTTTTTTACTTGTACATGAACATTTGGATTTTTGTACTTTCTAAAGGATTAAGGTGATCGGTTTCTAATTATTCCTAAGATAAACCATAGTATTGGGTGAATTCAACCCAACATGGAGTAAAGAAGAAAGTGAAAAGAGGCACCAAAGCATCCCATAAAGGAAAAAAATTGTGTATCAAAGTCACTCAAAAATTTGACATCTTCCCTTTAAAACTAAGAGACAAGGAAAGATGAGTTACGGAGAATGATTTTCTTCAATACTTTCCATAACCCCACGGACCACACCACCGCGAGAAATGTAGACCCAATTTTTCAAATAAATACACATAGTAGAAAATAAAATGAGTGCCCCCATACCATTCCATGTGTTGCATAAGTGAATAAAAGTTGTACTATATTGAAATGTAGATGGAGAAATGATGCATGCCCCCATGATCCTTTAAAATGCAATTGAAACCAAGTGTTATGGTGAAGGAGTGAAGTAATTCATTCCCCTTCTATTAATATGAAGTAATTAATCTATAATTGTGCCATGAAATAATGCATTAAGGTGAAAATCTAAACCTACTAAGAAATTTTGTGTAACTTCCACGAGGAAAAACTATGTGAAAGGGTCATAACCATTCGTATGGTCCTGACCAAGTTGTACATTTTTACCATGTGCAATGTTTTCTAAATTTTTGTGTTTGATCCATTTTTTGAGTACATGTATCCTCTATTGATCATAAAATGGGTCCACTTGTAGACACAAAATCACACACTTGGGTACATTTCTAGTTCCTAAAGCATACTAATGTATACATGATTCCTAAGCAAGAAAACTAATGGTTGAAAACTATCTTTGGCCTTTTTTTCTTTTTTTCTTACCATCTCTTCGATAATACACATCATATAGCCCTAACGACACTAGCGCTCATTTAGGACACCAACACCCATGCGTTTATGTCCCTCATGGGTGCTCCTAGCCCTCTCTCACCCTTTCTCACTCTTTTGGTTCTCTTTTATCTTTTGTGTGACTTTATCACTTATGGGTTGGCCTTATAGTTGTCAATTACAAAATTTAAACAAGGGAATCATATATATACTTAGTTACTTCTCAAAAATCAAGGACAAAGAACTAGCATTATTTACTATCACCTAAGCTTGCATCCAAAAGGCACAAGAGCACAAAAGGAATCCATCTAGCACACTCATTCAAGGGACAAGGGATGCATCACTTCTCATACACAACATAGGAGTGGAAGTCTATTCTATTCCATCCCACACATTTGCATTTGGATCATTCTAGATCTATCTCACTATCTTAGTGTAACTTGCACATCCTAGGGCATCATTACACACACTTTCACACATAACTACATGGGGTCTGAGATGTAGTGCAATGCTTGGAAGTAAGTTCTCTCTTCGGGTGACCATTGGGGTCAGTCTAACTCCACATTCTATATTTTTTTATTAGATTTGATGTGGTTTGTGGATATGTGCAGGTAAACACTTTGTTTTACAAGTTATAGGTACCATAAATAATCAAGGAGTGAATATCAAGTGACAAACATAAATCAACAATAAACCTCTTTCGACACGAAGATCATCGAACTTGAGCATTTTCCATGGCCACTCACACCTAGATCCAGGTCACCGGTGCCTGTGCTCCTACCCTCCCGTGGGTTCCCCCGTCCTACATCATTTTTAGTTCCAGAATCTCAAATGAGCTCTAAAGACACTACCTACAATATTTTTCAGCTATTCACCTACCCATATCACTCCCAAATTGCTTGAAATCAGCTAAGTCTTCCTATCTCCCTCTCTTGCTTAGGGTTTCATATTGTACATGCTTGTTGCTTGTGTCTTACTATACTATTATTTTTACATCATTTTTTTATAGTAGTTACTCTATAATAATATTCAATTCAAATTTATATTAAATCATTTGGTGAACCCAACCGATCAAATCCTACCTTCCTCTTTTTATGCCCATCACTTGTATTGGTCATTTTGGTACCTTTGAGCACATTGAGCTTCCTCCATCTGTTTGTAAATCCTCTCAATCAATGGATAAATCTTCCAACCCCTTTCTTAACTCAAAAATGTCCCCTCTTGAAAACATTGAAGCTTTTGGTAGTGAACACTCATATGATGAAGATACCAATGTTGATCAAGAATAACTAGACAAGCTCACCAATTTTTGTCAAGCATTACACCCAACCCTCTACATATTCCATATGTTCTCAATGCTTTACTTTTTGCTAAAAATTCTCAAGATGTTGCTTCTATCCCTCTTGTATGTTCTTCCTCGGCTGTCATGGCCTCCATACGATCCCTTAACATTCCCACTTCCATTGCTACAACCATCACTCCTCTCATCACTCCCAATACTTCTAATACACAACTTAGTTCCTCTTTAAATACTCATGACCTAGCTTCTTTATACTAGGATCTCAAAATTCAAATCCATTAGCTACAACAAGCTACTTCACATTCCTCTCCATCTCTTGATTCCTCATTACTCCTTCACACCCCTTTTACACCCACCATATCTCTTATCCACTTCCTCCCAACTTCATTAAACCTAATTTTCCCACCTTACAATGGCCATGGTGACCCTCAGAGCATCTTCGATCTTTCCATGTGGCATGTCTTGACTATGCGGATGACCATACATTACTAGCTAATTTATTTCCTAGAAGTTTGTAAGATTATGCTATGTGTTGGTTCTATGATCTACCTGTTCATTCAGTAACTTATTTTACACACTTAGTTGATGCTTTCCTTTCTCACTTTTCTATCAATATCGGTACCAAAATATCTTATGCACAACTTTCTCAAATCAAACAAGGATCTAATGAGCATCTAGCTAACTATGTTTTGTGTTATAAGAACAACCTTACTAAGATGACTAATGTACTAGTTGATTTTTAATTGCAAGATATTTTTATTCAAAGTCTCTTACCTCCACTTCAAGAGAGTTTTATCTTTGAGACCTCTCCCTCCTTTGATCAATTATGTCATACACTCAAATTACGTGAAGGAAAACTTTTATCTATGGGAAAATTTAAATACTATGATAATGCTTCATCCTCATCCTCTAATTGGTTTCAAGCTAAATCTACTTTCAAACCATCTCTAAGCCCACTTGAAACAAAGGCCATTGTTAATATGGTTTCTACACCTGACTAAATCTCAATTATAAATTCCAAAGCATACTTTACCAAATTACCCTACACACCTCGGTTTCTATTGCCATAACTTATCAAAAGTAATCTTATTACTCTTCCACCACCGCTCAATCTTGATCTTTCTCACCTCGTGGCTGAAATTATGATGAAAATGAAATATGTGACTATCACCAATGCATTGGTCACTCTACTGATCGTTTCTTTAAACTCAAACATCTTATTCAAAATCTTATTGATAATAATGCAATCAGCTCCCTGAGCCCTCTACTTCTAAACTAGTCAATGATAATCAAAAGATAAAAATATTTAATGACCCTTTTCCAAAGCATGACAAACAAGCTATTGATTCTTCTTCAATCATACTTATCGCAATTGTGCCTCCTCCTTCATCGGGACCCCTTGATTTCCTTGTTGTTACTATTGATGCACCACCATCGGTCATCACCTTCTCAATCATGATTATCACGCTACATTCTCTTCTAATTCCTTGCATATCAATGCTTCTATTGGTTCCTATACCATCAACAATACTATGGTCTATCCATCGGATCCTACCAATGTATGCTCTTATAACCTCCTAGATATTAAATGTCCAATGTATCTTATCACATTTTTGGTTCCTAATTCTTTTGGTTATGTCAAGATTCCCATTACATTTGGGCTCCTTACCATGCTTGTACCATTCATTGTTACATCTTCAATCAAAGGTTGTGACATGCTCTTAGGTCTCTCTTGGCTCGTGCTACCCAAGCCATCCCTTCCATGCATCATTTATGTCTCAAGTTCATCCACCATAAATAGGTTGTCACCATCAAAGGTATTCCACCACGCACACCATTGCCTCAACCACTCTTGTTGATATCTATGTACCAATCATGGAATCTAGGTATCCTATGCTTCTCAAGTCTAAAGCTACTTCTACACATATCTCTCCTATTCGCACATGGCTTATCTCATCACCTTGTCATCATAATCGGTCCATTAGCCCACCTCATCGGCCTAAGTCCCCTATTCTTACATACCATTCTCATAAGCATTTTCCACCTTCTTCACCTCATCATCCCATTAGTCCACCTCATCGGCCTAAGCCCCCACTCAGGCAATCACTTCCTATAAGTGTTCTCCACCTCCTTCACCACATTGGTCCCCTTCACGTGCACATTGTTACTCTCCCACACCACCGCCTTTAGATCATGGTCACATGCCTTTATCTCCTCAAATATCAGGTGGAGGTCCTTTTCCCTTCAATATCATCGGATAGTATTCTATCTCTTACACACTTGGGGGCATTGTTTTTCTTCCCCTTTGATTCATTATCAAGTTGTCTCTGTCTCTCTACTACTACACTTCACGCTTTGCACTTTACATTAATATTTCTAAGAACTCCTACACCTTTGGTACACACATTATCACCATTACTTGATGATGCACTCTTGTGCTATGATTCACACTTGACTACTAAGGACACACTTCATCTATGAACCTCACATCATACACAAATTCACGTTTCGTTCTTCATGATATATATTTCTAGCATCTACTCTCACACACACACTCATTTCCCAATGACACACTCTTGTTCTATGGTTCATTCTTGACTATTGAGTGATAATTTATAAATGAAACTCATCTCATGCACATCCTTGGGGAAATGCTTCTCCTACCATCTACACATATTTCATATCACACCATCACACTCATACAACATTTGCATATCTTGGTTGCATTGTTTCTTGTTAGCTTATTCTACTTACATGTTACACTTTGTTTTCCATGCTAGATGGATTCTTAGTATGTCATCATATTTTTCTATATACACATGCACATTCACTTGGTATCTTGAGGTAAATGTAGTATATATCATAGATCATACATGATGCATGATGTTTGACACAAATCTTTACCACCCCAACCGAGGATCCTATGGGCATCTACTTTTGCTACTATCATACTTTACACATTATAGGTTCTATCATTTCAATACTTACTACTTGTTACTTCTTACTTTTCACTGATCTTACATGCTTTGACATACTATTTATCTTTTAACATGCTAATGGGTGCTTCATGTGTAGCATTTTCTATGTAGGACTATATAAAACCATGGTTATCTAATTCATTTTGCTTACTTATTGTTTATTATTGTTGTTTGTTTTTGTGGGCTATGGCATATGTCTTGTATGATCATCATTGTATGCCTATGACCGCTTAACTCTAAGTGTCTTGTGATATTGTGAGCGATGTCCCATTTATGAAAGCCACTTTTTGTGGTCCATCTTGTCTTTCTAGTTGTTTGTTACATTGTCTTTTATTGCATGCTAGATTTTATACTAACACTTGTTACTAGTCCATCTTGTTTGCATGCACCTTGATTTCTACCATGCACATCCCCTACCCCTTGTAGGTATCTCCACTCGATATGCATATCAGCTTCAGGGTCCTCTCCTTTAGACCACATTCTCCTCCAATCATCACATGCACCCAAAACAAAGGGGCATCTATTGGGTGAACAAGTCACCCCTATAATAGCTCAAGGCTTAAAAACATATTAACATAGGCACACATAGGAACACATATTAGCCCAAAATATGACTTGGGTCCAAAAACATAGTAGACACTAGCACCAAGACTTAGACAGTAGTGGTGGTGGATGCTTGTGTCCTCCCCTAGCGCTAATGTCTCTGGGTAGAAAAATCATTTTCATAGTTCAATATAGTTTTCAATAGTTTACAACATAATACACTAGTAGCAGGCACTCTCCTCCAGTCACAAAATGCATTTTATCTCCTACAATTAGCTACAATTAGAATAAATCAAAACTAATCGAGAACAAATCGGGACAAATCAAACAAATCGAGATGAGATGTACCATCTGCAATGGTGCTTATTAGGCAGAGTCATGGAAGGAGAGTAAAAATATACCTCTCCCAATGATATTCACTCTTGGTGTGAGATCACCCAAAAAACTCGCTTTGGGCATGTGATCACCCAAAAAACTCATTTTTAGTGTGATATCACCCAAAAACATCACCATCAATATTCAAAATTAGTAACTCAAGCAACATGAAAACTTTCTATCTTTTACTCTCTTATACATCAGGTGCACACTTTCCTTTTTACACACTTTTACACTCTTTACATACTTATACACATGTTTCTTTGATCTATCATATACATAACTTTGACTACTTTCTTTCTCTTTTTGTAGGTCCATCCTTATACGCAATAAGAAGCAACTCACATCAATGAGCACAAGCTCCAATAACACAACTACTACACACACACTTCACCCCTAAGGGTCCACTTCCCTTTCCTAGTCTCCACTTCACTTTGCAATCACTCCATGCTTCACTTGTCCACTCTGCACATTATCAGCAACACTCTTCTTTACAGATCATAAGGTACATATCTTCTATCTACTTTATGTTATCAAGTATTCACTCAACAACATAAAGTGTGGGAAAATGTAGACAAAAATCACATACATGGGTACATTTCTACGTCATAAACTATACTAATGTATACATGATTCCTAAACAATAAAACTAGTGGTTGACAACTATATTTGGCCTCTTTTTCTCTATTTCTTACTATCTATTTGGTTTTACACATCCTACAAACCATGATCGATATGGTACCTAACTGTTAGGAAACTAGCACCCAAAAGCTTTTGTCCCTCCTGGAGGCTCCTGACCCTCTTTGACCCTTTCTCACTCTTTTGGATCTCTTTTATCTTTTGGGCATCTTTTTCACTTATGGGTCAGCCTTCTAGTTGTCAATTATGAAATTAAAACAAGGGAATCATATATATACTTAGTTACTTCTCAAAAATCAAGGACCAAGCACTAACATTACTTACTATCACCTAAGCTTGCATCCAAAAGGCACAAGAGCATAAAAGGCATCCATCTAGCACACTCACTCAAGGGACAAGGGTTGCATCACTTCTGCATACACATCATAGGAGGGGAAGTCTATTTTATTCCATCCCACACATTTACATTTGGAGCATTCTATATCTATCTCATTATCTTAGTGCAACTTGCACAAGGGCATCCTAGGGCATCATTACACACACTTTCACACAGAAATACATGGGATTTGAGATGTAGTGCAATGCTCGATAGTAAGTTCACTCTTCAGGGTGACCGTCGAGGTTAGTATGAATCCACATTCTAAATATTTTTAAATTATATTTGATGTGGTTTGTAGATATGTGCATGTAGACACTTTTTTTTTGTAGGTTACAGGTACATTTATCGATCAAGGAGTGAATCTCAAGTGACAAAAAAAATTCAACCAGCAACCTCTTCCAACACAAAAGATATCATAACCTGGGCATTTTTTCGGCCACCAACACTGCCCGAGATCCAGTCACCAACACCCAAGAGCTCTTTCCCTCTTATAGGTGCTCTTTTCTACATCATTATGATTTCTAGAACCTCGAATGAAATTTAACGACCCTACCTACATTTTGTTTCATCTATTTCACTTACATAGATCACTCCCTGTTTACTCGGAAATCAACTAAGTCTTCCTATCTCCCTCTCTTGCTTAGGGTTTCATATTGTACATGCTTGTTTGCTTGTTTCTTATTGTATATTAGCATTTTTACATCATTATTTACAATAGTTACTTTACAATAAGATTCAATTCAAATTTATATTAAATCACCATCAAAATATGAACTAATTGATTAAAATGATGCAAAATACATTCTTACATGTGAGGATCCCTCTGCAAATATTTCTTAACTATAGAAAATAAAATAAACATTGGAAAATAACTTTGATAAATTTTGTATCGCATGATACTTCGAGGGGGCAAGCTCAATACAATAATATTTGTGGATACATTTCTTGGCCTAAGCACTCCTTAATATACTAGTTCTATTTTAGAAATTACTACTACCCATGCATGTGGGATAAAACTTAATAGCTCACAAGATGACTTAAAAATCATATGCATTTGTAGAATCTATTACATTAATAATGCAAGAAGAAAGGTAAGACAAAGGTCTTAACATCCCCTCCCCCTTAAAAAGATTTGTCCTCAAATTTTCCATTATGGGAACTATTTTTGAATCTAGAGAAGAGGCTCCCAAGTTACATCTTCTAGTTGCATGCCATGTCATTAGATCAAGACCTTGGTTATAGAGCAATTACGAAGTTGGTGGGAGTGCCTATTTAGAATTGTTGTAGGATCAAGAAGGATGGATCCTTCATTGTCGAGCTCGGAAGTATTGTTTGTATCATGATGTGTTGGCCTAGAACTTTCTTCAAACAAGAGACATGAAATATAGGATGAACTCATGAGCTAGGTGGAAGCTCAAGCTTGTATGCAACGGCACCGATCTTTTGGAGAACTTTGTAGGGTCCATAAAACTTAGGGGCAAGATTTTGATGCCCTTTGAGTTTCAAGGAAGTCTGTTTGTATGGTTGTAAGCATAGAAAAACCATATCTTAGGCTGAAAGTTACACTCCGAGTAGTGTTGATCTACTTGTTGTTTCATACAATTTTACGCCATATGGAGATTGTCCCGAAGAGTGCAGAGAATTTGGTCATGTTGGGTGAGGGTGGTGTCATCAACTTAAACTAGAGAGTTGTGAGGAGTGTAAGGAGGATAGGTGGTGGTTATTAGCCATAGATTACTTCCTATGAAGTCATTTTGGTGGAGGTGTGATATGAGGTGTTATACCACCATTCAACAAGAGGTAGCCACTTGACCCACTATTGTTGGTGCTCAAAGGTAAAACATTGAAGGAATGTTTCCAAACATTTGTTAACAATTTCAATTTGACCATCCGTTTGTGGGTGATATCGAACTCATCCTCAATTGGGTACACCTATGATGGAATAATTCTGACTAGAAATGGCTGGTGAAAGTGGCATCATGGTCTAAGAAAATGGAGGTTGGGATACCATGGAGGTGGAATATTTGGTCAATGAATATTTTGGAAATGGTTGAGGCTGTATATGGGTGGGATAAGGAACAAAAATGGGCATACTTGGAGAGGCGGTCCACTACGACCAAGATTACTAACTTTCCCCTAGATTTAGGAATCCTTCAATGAAGTCCACGGAAATATCACTCCAAATCCGGATTGGAATGGGTAATCATTATAAAAACATGGGGTTGGCATTGTTTCACCCTTGTTATGTTTTCATGTATCACATTCCACCACAAATTAATGAATGTATGCCTTCATTAACTCTCAAATGAAATCCGTATGAACCCTCTCATAGGTTTTTAAAAAACTTGAGTGAACAAAATATGGAAAAGCATGGAGTTCGAGAATAATTACATGGAAAATATCCACTTTATATGGTAACACCAAGTGCCCTTTATACCGCAAATAGGTGTCATCCCAAGAGTAGTGTGGGGATGAGGTAGGATCAGATGCTAATTTTTGGATGAGGCGTTATAGGGTTGGATATTTTTTCCACTCTTGTTAGAGTTATGGAAGATTTGGGTCTCGGAAAATACTATGCATAGGAGACTTGATCCTCGAAAGTGCGAGAGAGAGCATCAAAACCACATTATCTTTTCCTTTCTTATAGGTGATCTCATATTCATACCTCATATGCTTGAAACTCATTGTTCAAGGAAGTACTTCAAATTATGATGATTTATCTTGATGCAAAAATGCCTTCCTAACAAGTATGGCCACCACTTCTGTACTGCATGAAAAATTTCCATCATCTCCTTCTCATAGGTAGACAAGAATAAATTCCTTCCCGAGAGATATTTTCTAGTGAAGGAAAGTAGATGACCTTCTTGGAGGAGAACAACACCAAGGCCATTGTCATCACAAGCATCACTTTTGATGACAAAATTCTTGGTGAAATATGGCATGGCTAAGACAAGTGTATTGCACATAACTTATTTTAAGGCCTTAAATGCCTCTTTAGTCACCTCATTCCATGAAAAAGCATCATTTTTCAACATGGATTTCAATGGGGATGTGATTTTACCATAATCTTGAACAAATTTTTTTGTAGTATCTTGTGAGACCCAATAATCCACAAAGGATTTAGAGTGTTTTGGGAGTGGCCAATTTTTCATGGCACTGATTTTATTTGGGTCCACGTTGACATTTTATTTAGGTCCACTCGACACCCTCCATAGAGAAATATGTCCCAGATATTCAACTTCAGTTTGGCCAAAGGATCACTTGGAGTGTTTGGCGCACAATTGATTTTCTGCGAGAAGTTAATGCCCTATCAATGTGTTGTAGATGCTCGGCCCAAGTTTGACTATAGATCAAGATGTCATCAAAGAATACCAAGATGAAATGACGAAGGAAGGGCTGAAAAATATTATTCATCAAGCCTTGGAATGTTGATGGGGCATTGGTAAGCCCAAAGGGAATGACTAAAAACTCATAGTGACCATCATGAGTGTGGAAGGTTGTCTTTAGAATATCTTCCTCATGAAGGTGAATCTAGTGGTACCCCAAGTGGAGATCTAATTTGGAGAAAAACTGAGTGCCATGAAGTTCATCTAGAAGCTCATTGATCACTAGAATAGGGAACTTTTCCTTGATAGTGATCTTGTTGAGTTATCTAGAAATCAATGCAAAGATGCACAATCCATCCTTTTTATGACAAGTAAAACTGGGGAGGAATATGGGTTGGTGTTAGGGTAAATGAATCCTTCCTTGAGAAGTTCCTGAATGAGCTTTTCAATTTCTATCTTTTGTAAAAAACAACACCTATAGGGTCAAATGTTGGGAGGGGAACTTCCTAGGAGGAGATAAAATACGATGATCTTCTAGGCATGAAGGTGGCAATCCATTGGGCTTGGTAAAGATAAAATAGTTGTAGCATGTTTGTCCAAAATGGATAGTAAATCTATAAGGGTGCTTTGGAAGAATTATGTGGATTCAAGACATTTAAGGTGTTTTTTCCCATTTTTAGAGAACTGCATCCATAGTTCATAGAAATCCCATAGGATGGGTCTAAGTGTGCACAACCATTGAGCTCCCAAAATGACATCACATCCACCTAGGGGTAGGAAAAACATGTTGGAGTGAAGATGATAATCTCCCATTACAATATGAACATTATGAAACTTTCCCTTACAAGGAAATGTACCACCATTAGCAATCATAACTTCAAATCTAGAACAAGGGTAAACAAAGTAGTCTGCTTGTTTGGCCAACCTTGATCAATAAAGTTATGTGTGCTACCTGAATCAATTAAGATGGTTAGAGGAATATTTTTGAAATACCCTTTTACCCTCATGGTTTGAGGGGTGGTGACTCCTACCAAGGTGTGAAGTGAGATCTCTGGTTGAGAATCCTAAGGAGGGGTTTCATCCAATGGTGAATCTTCTTCTTGGACTTCTAGGCATATTCATAGTTATTTGATTCGGGAGGTGATTCAACATCTAGGAGGTATAATTTTTGTTCCATGCATCGATGCCCTCTAGTGAATTTATCATCACAATTGTAGCATAGGCCTTTCTCTCTATGCTCCTACATTTTTCTTCAGTAAGACATTTGATTGGGGCTGACTTTAGAGGGAGGCACCATGGGAGCACATTGAGTGATTGGATTTTTGAACGAAGGAAACCGAAAGGTCGACGTTGTGTTGTGATTTTTTCCTCTACCAATTTGGCCAAGCCCAATGCTTCCATCATGGAATTGGGTTTAAAATTTTGACTTCGAGTGTATTACCTCCTTGAGGCCACTGATGAAACAACTCTTGAAAAAATCATCTGACAATCCTTCCGTGTGATTGGCCAATCTCTCAATTTCATCTAATAGTCATGGAATGAGCATGTTTTTCAAATTTTAGTGAGTGTTCCTGAATTCATCATAAAAACTTAGGCCAAACTACTCTAGAATGAGAGATGCAAACCACAACCAACTGGTTCATCATGAGATTTTAAATACCAATGATACCATTGTAGGGCCTCTTGTTCCAAGTGAAAAGAAGTAATGGGGACCTTGTTCACACCATATACATTATGAATCTTGAATAATTATTCTGCCATGGATATCTATCCAATTGGGTTTTCCTATTAAAGTGATGAAAATACAGCTTGGGGCCACATGACATATTTGGCGCAGAGAAACTATGGTTTGAAGTGGACTCAATATGGAGTTTCTTAGTGAGGATGGCATTTTGTTGATTTAGTCCTTGCATCATGTGTGTGAGCTCAAACATTTGTGCCTTCAAGGCAGTGATTTCTTCCTCCATGTTTTTTTGCTGCATGGGTGACAACCATAACTAGGATTTTTTTTTAATGGATAGAAAAATGTGTTTTAAGACAGTCAGTAATGGAAAATTTGAATGTGAGCTCAATCAAAAGGGGTAAATGGAATTTTACTAGTTTTTGTACTTCTTGATTAGGATTGACGAATGTAGGGGAATTTTGGAACCTGGAATGGAAAAAATTGAGAAATTTTTCCAAGAGGGACAAAGGAGAAAAAAATGGAGAGGAACATTGTGAATTTTTTTGAAGAAATTGGAGAAAAACTAAAGAATTTATTGAAAATCCCAAAAAAAGTTTTTTTTTTTTTTTTAGGCTAATAAAAGTGGAATTTGGATATGGACCCTCAAAGAAAGAAACATGTAGAATAGAATTTCAGGTGTTCCAGAAATTTTGAGAGTCAATGGAACTATAAAATGAAAGATATGGAAATTTTTTTGCTTGATTTTTTTGTATTCTCACTTCCGCTTTGTTCTTTTTGCCAATAACATGCCTAGAAGTGTGCATTACCAACGATTATTAACTATGACCTTTTTGTTACCCACTAAACTATTATGTTATATATGGCCCATCATTTAGGTAACCTAAGGTTTTAAGGATTCTCTCTACCAATGTTGTCTGAATGAGTACCGCTCATCTAGAAAATTTCTAGTCAAAACTTTATCCCTTAATCAATTAGGATGGGGTCGTTACCACATATATTTGGTTTACCTCACGGGTGGAAACTAGTCAATTAGGATGGGTCAGTGCCCTTTTCACTAGTAGGTCCTCTCAATGGGCCAACTACTTTGGGGTTCATGTGGTACTCACAATGAATTTTAGGGATTATGCCCAAGTACTTCTCACAATTATGTGGACAAGTATTTACCCTTATCTGAAATTTACAATAAATATGTTGAAAACAATGGAAAGAAAATATTTTGGAAATGGCATAGCTTCTGAAAAGCCTTGATGAAAAAAATACCCAAAAATCTACCCATAATGCCAAGAAAGTGCTTTGATACCAGATGTGAGGATCTCTTTGCAAATATTTATTAACTACATAAAATAAAATAACAATGAAATAAACTTTGGAAAATAACTTCAATAACTTTTATATCACAAGACACTTCGAGGGGAAACCTCCCTTTAGCAAGCTCAATAAAATAATATTTGTGGATCCCTTTCTTGGCCTCGACGCTCCTTAATATACTAGTTCTACTCTAGAAATTACTAAGGCCCATGCATGTGGTATAAAACTTAATAGTTTACAAGAAGACTTACAAAGCATATGTGTTTATAACATTTATTACATTAATAATGCAAGGAGAAAGGTAAGCCAAAGGGTCTTAACATTACATCAAAATATCTCCCAATGAGGGGATCTCAATTTGCAAATAATCTTTGCCTCTGTGAACTCTCATGTTCATAATTTCCACCTAGCACAAATTTCCCACATTTACATGTTCTTCTCCTTTTATAGAGGGGCTAAATACATTAAAAAGAGATTAAAATTTACCCAATCAAATTAAAATTTCAACCTTTTATAATGTTTATAAGGCCTTTGGTTGAATGGCTAAGCCTTTTTTCCAAAATATCCGTGTTCAAATCCCATCTAAACACCTTCATATCCTTTGTTTTTAGCACAACGGTTATGCATTTGAGCTAATTTTAGCTTAGTCATTTACGACCCTTTTACTTTAGTCCTTTGGCTGGGCCTTTAGGCTTGAGTGAATGATTTAGTGTGTTTGAATCCCACTCACATTACCTTTTATTAATCCTTAGACTCCTTTTCATTTTCTTTCCATTTTATTAAGGCTTCTAGTCATGCCTTTACTTAGTTTTGGGATTTAATATCCCACATTTTCTACTCCAAACCATATCTAATGGTTTAAACATATACTTCTTGCCATATAAAGTGGTGAAAGGACCATGTAATGCATTTAATTTGGATTTCAATTTGCCTTGGATATTGGGCACTTGGATACCACCTTGGAGGTTTGGTTAGGCCATGTGTTGGCTAGGTGGTGAGCTTAGCTATGTGAAATAGTGATTTTGAGACTATCACTTGTCTTTGGTGCTAGATATTTGAAAGTACATGGAATATTAATCCCATATTGGTTTTGAGAAGGTATTATGAAGGGTTTATAATGACATTCACTTCTAATGTAATGTGAAGTAAAGGTAATAGAGTCCCCATCCTTAAAAAAGTAGACCCCACTAGTTGATGGACCCCAACCGGTAATTAACATTGGCCCCACACTCGATTGTTTGAGTACTAAAGGCAAAAAAACCAAACCAACCCATTTATATTCTCTATCATATGCCAAAGTGTGATTGGTCCACATGTCATACCCTAATCGGTCCACTTGCAAGTTTGGTCAACATGACAACATCAACATTGTACTTGTGTACATTTTTAATATGTTGTCTTTTTCTTCAATAAGTCTTAACTTTTGCATACGAAGTCTATTTTGACCCCATTTAAAATGCATTAGAAATATCTTGACAAGATCTTCATTGTGTGAGTAGTTTTGGATAAATTCCAGATCATCGACCCATTTGTATGTGATTATCCTCCCATATCACTTCCTCACTAAAAATATTTTGGACCACCAAATGCTTGTTTCACTTAGAAAATAAGTGAAGATACACATACTTCATTTTATGGATTTCTTTCTCTTCTATCAAGAATAACATATTCCTACAAATCGTCAAGACATTCAAGAAAAAAACATCAACAAAAGGAACTTGAACATTCTCACCTTGATCCATGATCATAAGATGCTCGTATAGTTTCATTTTTTCACGGAATAGATCGACATGTATGGAAGTACTTTGTTTCTCAACTCTTGGAGACTGACTGCCCCCAAATTGGAACCTGCAAACCCAGGTGACAAAGAGATTTCATGACTCCCTCCCATCTCTACCAAATGAACTTTTTACAATCTCAATGTCTTAGTCTTCTTCTTAACAAATTATCTTAACCTCTACATTTCTTGTAGGCTATAATGAAGCTTTCTATAAAGAGATGTTGTTTACATTCTCCTTGTTGTTCAATATTCTCAACAAGGGAAGAAAATTACATTGCATAATAAGTGGTGTTATAATAACTACTACTTGTACAATTTTCCCTTCTTGGGGTCTTACAATTAAATGCAACATACATGGATTGTAAATACAATTCCATTTACAAACATTTTTTGAATTTGGGTCTTTAAAACATGCATATAAAAATTTGCACAATACATTGAAAGAATATATATTTCAATGAAAGAAAATGGATGCCAACATAAATCCCTAAAACAACAATTGTCTTTATTTAGTGCTAGTCACAATAAAAAAGCACTTCTCATGTCGATTTCATGTCAATTCCTCTTCCTTTTTGAATAACACCTTAGCTCATGTGCATATAAGATGTTCATCAACATATATTTCTTATATTGACATGCCCACAAAAATGAGTTGGAGAACCTTTTCTTGGAGTTCTCTCTCAATGGAGTGCCTCTTTACCCATCTTTCCAAATTCTACAAGAAGTGGTAAGCAAAACATGCTAACACTAATGTCAACATGAACATGAGAATGCAAAATAGAAAATGATACAACCTCTTATAATGGGTTGCTCATAATGTGCTTCTCAACTTGGATGGTTTCTCCATATTTCACCCTCAATGAGTGATCTACCTCCACACTTGCTCATACAAATGGGGTTAGTTTCTTTCATGCTTCTTCAACAATGGAAACCCAAAAAGTGATTTGGAGGTGTTATAAACATGCTAAAAAAACTTAGCTATGCAAATATACTATCCATGAAACTAAATAGTTTCTTACCGACCCAATCTAATGAATGTTCCTCTTTGGGTTGTTCCCTCTTGATGGTATCTTATTTAGATAGGTGGGATTTTCATGGGTTTCTTCTTGGATTGTTTGTGCTTACACAACTACCTTCTTTCCATTATTTGGATGAAGTTGTGGATGAATATTCCAACACTTTTCAACCCAATGGCCACTCATATTACAATGAGAACAATAATTCTTGCCCATTTTCTTGGACAATAAGCTTTTCTTATCATTCTCCACATTTTGACTTGGAAAGTGGTCTTTATAACTTGCCTCATTTTTCTTAAAGGACATAGTCTTCCTTTGGATGGACTTTCTCTTCCAACACATGGCCACACAATGGTTATTCATTCCACAAAACAAACATGGATATGTATACCAAAATTTTTGTGTTACATGCCCATTCTTCTCATAATCGAAGTAAACATTGGAATAATTATACTTTCCATACCTTTTAGGTTTGCCCTTTGTGTAAGTATGATGACTATAAAATGTGTCACCTCCTCCTTTGGGATTTTCATCTCACTTTGGAGATGCCTTGAATTATTTCTTGATGTTTTTCCCATGATTGGAAGGTTGTCCCCTTCTTGATTCTAGTTTGAATTAACTCACCCATTATCATGAGAGGCCTTCCCATTCTTCAAAGAAACAATATCCTCATTAGTTTTGACAAAAAAATCCATTACCTTGCATGGGTTAATTTGTAAATCTATTGGCTTAGGAAATTTTCCTTCGAGAATATTTTTTTCTTTACTTAACTTAGAGCATTCTCCAACTTCTCCTTTTCCACTAAAATATCCCAAACCTACATAACGAGGTCTTTCCTCTACCTATATGGGATTAGTTTTTCCTAGATACTAATGCCAAGATCCTTTCCATCAAAAACCATCTTGGTTAGAAACTTTGATTTAATACCCCAAGTATCCTTCTTAAATTCACCAAAAGAAGCATCCACATCTTGATGGGAAGAAAGAGAACATGGTGAATTACTTACAATACATTCCATTGTCATATTTTTGCATCTATGGTAGATGATGGTATCCTTTACATGGGAAAATATTCTTTTTCCTCCACTTGTTCATCATTCTAGATTTTTTCCAAAATATCTTCCTTGTCTTACAACTCAAATTACAACTCTTGAATGATTCCCATGAGAAATTCTCCATGGAACATCAATTGATCTTATAACTCTTGCTTCTCATTCTCCAATAGTTGCCACCTTTTCCATAATTCAAATTTTTCCTCTTGAATCTATCGGTTTATGCTTTTAAGATCCTCAAGGCACTATCTCCATGTAAGAAGTCACTCTTCACGTCCATCTGGTATACGAGCCACCCCTATGATGCAATAAAAGCAAGTACAAGGTGTACATAATCCATCTTGGAAACGGGTATAAAAGTCTCAGAGTAATCAATAACCTTCAACTTGTGAAAAACCATTTGTAACAAGATGAGCCTTATACTTGTCAATGGACCCATTAGCTTTGTATTTGGTTCGATATACCCACTTACACCTAACCATCTTTCTTCCTTTAGGAATAAATACCACATCCCAAGTATGATTCTTCAACAAAGAAGAATACTCAGTTGTTATCACATCATCCCACTCATGTATCCCATGAGCCTTTGAAAAAGATTGTGGATCCTCAAAATTACCTAACACAAAATTCCAAAACCTGTAGAATGTACATGATGATGCCTAGTGGTTGGAAGATCCTCTATAAAAGGTGTTCCCATAGAAACTGTAGTACGAACCCACTTAGGCATAGTGACAACATTAGTGGGAATAGGATCCTCAACAACATATATAACCTCCTCATCAACCTCCTCAAAGAAAGGATCCTCAAGATGAGATGAAGAATAAGGAGGCATGGAAGAAGATGAAGAATCATGAGGAGTGAAGTGCTCATCAAACTGAACATGTGTTTGAAAAATAATGTCATGAGTATCAGAATCTAAAAGTCGATAAGCTCTCATGTCCTCACAATACCCTACAAAGATCAAGGGTTTTCTCTTCTTATCCAAAGCTTTCCTTTTATTCTTTGGCACAAAGGCCCAAGCATGGCTCCCAAAGACTCAAAAATTGAGACATCTGGCTTAGTGTTGGACCAAGCTTCCTCTGAGTCAAATGATCGAGTGCTCTGTGGGGTGTATATTTTTAATGTATTTAGCACAATTAACTACTTCTTTCCCAAGATAGAAGGTATATCTCAAGAATGCATCATACGAGTTATCCATTTTTCAAATTTCTATTCTTCCTTTCTGCTAAGTCATTTTGTTGTGGTGTATGAGGAACAAAATGTTGGTGAATAATGTCTTGAGTTGCCAAAAAGTCAAAAAACTCATTGTTGAAGTACTTCCCCCATTATCGCATGAAGGTTCTTTATGCTACTAGAAAATTATTTTTTGAGCAAAGCCTTGAATACTTTAAGTGTGAAAAACATCACTTTTGTACTTGATAAATAAACCCAAGTACACCTCGATAAATTATCAATAAATGTAAGTGCATACTTAGCTCCACTGAGAGATGGGGTAGGAAAAACCATCAAGTCACTATACACAATCTCAAGTGGTGAAGAAGCTCTCTTAGACAAATTATTAGGAAAAGGATCTTGGTTTTGTTCCCCTAATGCACAATTATGAAAAAATCCCTCAAGACAAGAAACTCTAGGAAGACCACCTACCATACCATGAGTTCTCAACTCCTTCAAATATTTGTAATGAGATGTCCAAATCTTTCATGCCAAAGCTTACTCTCTAAATCTACATGAGAAACCAACCCTATCCCTATAGAAGAAGTGTCATCAAAACCCTCAAATTGATATAGTCTAGAACTATTATCAACAATACCCTAGAAACCAATGAATGAGGCTCCAAAAAAGTTCGTACTTCTGCTCCATGTAGTGTAAAAGTCATTGTTTTTCCTTGACCAAAATGACAAATTTGATATACAAAAAGCAAATTTGTAGTGATGTTAGGAACATATAGTGCATCTTGGATACTTCCACCATCAAGTTGTATATCACCTTTTCCTTTAACAAAAAGAAAGGAATAATCTCTAACCTCAATTTTGGAAGTAGAACTCAAACCTAGAGAAACAAAAGACTCCTTGGAAGAAGTCATGTGATGAGAAGCACCAGAATCTATAACCCAATTTTCTAGCAAGTGGTGACTAAGATCTCCCAATAACATTAAGTGCTTTGTCATGCTGATTAGAAGGAGGTGGCGTGGAGATAGAAATTTTGTGTTTCTTGATTGCATCCTCTAAGGCTTGCATTCGCTTATAACACCTATGTTCTTAATGATTACTACCCCCAAAAAAGAGCATGAACGGATAGAATTATTCTTAGATTTAGAAGACTCCTTGGGTTTTGAGTTGTTTTCTTTAGGCTTAGGAGCATTTTGAGATGGAGAAGGTGTGGATTTGGTTTTACTATTTGGTTTTCCCTTGCCCTTAGGATTAGATGCAACTAATTCCTTTTGAGAAGTGGAAGACTCAAGGTGAGATAATTTGGATTCTTCCCTAGTAAGTCTTTCACAAAATGTTTCTAAGTTAGGCATTTTGAATGTGTCACCTAAGGCATACAATGCTAGAGAAAAAGGTAGAAGCAAAAATTTGGAATGGTCCTCTCAACTTGGATAGAATCAAGTAAACACACTCTTCATCTTTCTTATCTCTTCCACTCCCCTTCAAATATGTCAACAAATGCTTGAACTTGGTAAGATAGTCTATAATTGTTGGAAAATCTTCAGGATTAAGAGAGGTGATCTCAATGTCAAGTTTCATGGCTCTCATATGATCCACCTTACTAAATAAATCCTCCAATTTCTCCCAAATTTTGAAAGGAGAGTCACATTTTTCTAAATGAAACAAAATAATGTCACTTACATAAGTTCCTATCAAACCCATACACTCATCAAATTTTCACTAGTACTGAAATTTCTCATATTCTCTAGTGAACATTGGTTATTCTGAAGAAGTTAAAGCCCATAATCCTTTTCGCTTAATTATTGTTTCCATTCTTGGTTTCCATGTGTGTAATTATGTGTTGTTAATGGTTCAACATGATCTAATGTATAAGTAGATTCCATCCTCAAAAATCACCAAAAAGAAATGCAAGAACCAAGCAATGAAACAAGACCCCAAACAATGCAACAAGAGCCCCCCCAAATTTTGACACTTTATAATGAGTGTGTGTTACAATATGGAACTTTATAATTATAGTGCAATTCTTAAAATAAATATTTTCAATGGAAAGAGCATAAAAAAACAAGCACTTTTAGAAAAAACGACACTCAAAATTGAGTTATCGATCAAAAGTTACAAGCCCATAGATCAAGGAAAGAACTAGATAATATACCTAATATACCTAGATAATAGATAATATACCTAACAACTAGATAATATACCCCTAATATCTAAATAAATAAAAAGAAAATATCCACACACATAATCAAGTGGGTGAGGATAAATACAATAAAGGTAAATAAATTACCTAGGTGAACATGAGCTAAGGTAAATACCTACTCTAATTGAAACCACTTCCTAATTAGCGGGTTTCCCCTAGCTTTTCTTAGGTTGCCAACGATTCTAACCAATCGTCAACTTGATCAATGATTATATAAGAATCATCAAACTTCATCAATGGGGATCCTTATGCATTACAACAAACATCTAACTCATTGGCGACCTCGATGACACTATTGTGGACATCTTGACACCTCATATATCCCAATCATGTACTTGGAAGATTCACAAACATTGGAAGACTCCAACATCATCATTTCTTAACATTTTGCATCAAAGGTAAGCTTCTATCATCTGCTTTCATATTTAGTTTATCCCAAACATCATATTAAAGCTCAAATACACTTATAAATGATCTATTTTGCATTATGCTTAGAAATCAACCTTTTCCATAGTAATTTCCAATGATTCATCTAAATCACTTGCTTTTATCTCTTTACAAAAGGGATAAATACATTAAAAAGAGATTAAATTTACCCACTACCTAAAATCGCTAACGATCCCTTTCTTTTTGTTATTTTTTAAATCACATTTCTCACATTGGAAATGAGTATATCAATTTTTTTATCATCTAATCAAGGTATATTTCCAAGTTATTTTGCTTGTAGATGAATGTACTAAATACAAAATCTTAATCCCACATTGTTAGGTACATCAGATGACTAGCATATACGACCTTCCTATCATCTAATAACCTTCCCTTGTGAGAATAATAATTTGACATCGCACATGAGTTGAGTCTTTTTGCCATCTCCTCACACTAAACGTTAAGAAGACATCAAGATCAACTTGAATTCATAGGAGAAGAAAAAGATCATTTGTTGAACTATCATGTGAAGAATACTTCTTCAAGGAGATCAAGCTTTTCGTAGCTCTTGCTTGCGTTAGGAACAAAATGATCTTCATCATATTAAAGCACGGAGTAGGATCTCTCTATCCCTTTGGATTCCTAACCACCCTTTTATTTTCTATTATCTTGCTATCATTATCACTTGATTGTAAAATGAGTTGACACCCTTCAAGGAATCCATTTGGTTCTTGGGATCAGTTTTTTTTGAACAACTAGTCATCTTTTATCTAATATTTATCTTTTCCAGTTATTATATCGACCTGTCTTGATAAGCTTTTTCTTCTTGATCTGTGTGTAGGTTCCTCTCATCTCATCTTGAAGATAAAACAAAGTCCCCACACTTCACCCATTTTGCATTCTCACATCTCAACATTGGATTTTCGACCCAGATGTATCGTCAAACCCTTTCGCTTTTGAGTTTTATGTTATTTTGTCATACAATTAACAAACCAAATCCGCCCAAAATAATTAGTTTATATAAATTCTCACTAATTCACTAGTTTCGAATACTAAACTTGTTTTACTCAATTTCCCATAAATATGTAACAAATGGCTTAAATATTAAAAATAAGATTATATAAGATTAAAAATTGAAAGTGAATAAATAAAAATAGAGAACATTATGCTACAAATTGATAACGGAGTTCATCCAACATGGACTATGTCTCTGGATCTTTCCAAATTATGAACCGATTGATTAACATGGTGCAAAATACCTTCTTACATCAAAATCTCTTCAATAAGGGGCTCTCTTCGGGAATCTTGCAAAATAATAACTATCTCTAGGATCTCTCATGTTCATAATCTCCACTGCACAATTTTCCCACAATTACTTGCTTTTATCTCTTTACTCTTGAATTCTTGAAAAGGGATAAATACATTTAAAAGAGATTAAATTTACCCAATCAAATACAAATTTCAACATTTTATAATGTTTTAAGGCCTTTCCAGGTCGAATGGCTAAGCCTTACTCTTTTTTTGCAAAAGGTTTGGGTTTAAATCACGCTAAGTTCCTTCATATCCTCTATTTTTCCCGACATGAAGATTATGTATTTGAGCTAATTTTATCTTAGTTGTTTGACCAACCTTCTACTTTAGTCTCTTGACCGGGCCTTTATGTATGATATGATGGGTTCAAATTCCTCTCACATTACCTTTTCTTAAGGCTTACACTCCTTTTCATGTGCTTTACCTTTTATTAAGGCTTATATTCATGCCTTTACTTAGTTTTGGGATTTAATCTCTTGTATTTGTTGCACCAAACCATATCTAATTTTTTAAACATAGACTCGGTGCCATGTAAAGTGGTCAAAGGACCATGTAATGCATTTCGGAAGGGTTCTTAGTTGGCTAGAAGCACCTTTTAGGGTTACTTGACTTGGATTTCAGTTCACCTTGGTTTTGGGAACTTGTTTTCCATGTTGTAGGTTTGGTTAAGCCACGTGGCGGTTTGGCATTGAGCTTGGCTATGTGGAATGGTGCTTTGCGAGATTACCACTTGTCCTTGGTAATAAACCTTTATAAATACATGGAATCTTGATCCCACATTGGTTGTGAGAAGGAATTATGAAGGGTTTATATGTAAATTAACTTCCAACTGTAATGTGCATAAAGGTGGCGAGTTCCCCTTCCTTACAAAAAGTGAACCCCACTAATGCATTTGATATTGGGACCTTGGGTGGAAAATAGTGTGGGCCCCACACTCAACCATCAAAGACGAGAGGCCAAAAACCAAACTAACCAATTTACATTCTCTCTCCACCATGTGTCATTGTGTGATTGGTCCACGTGTTAGGACTTAATCACCCACTTCCCAAAATCACAAGCCCATTCAACATGATGACATCAACATTACATTCCCTCTCCACCATGTGTCACACTCAACCGTCAAAGACCGTGACCAAACTAACCAATTTACATTCTCTCTCCACCATGTGTGATTGGTCCATGTGTCGGGACTTATCAATCCACTTACGCAAGCCCATTCAACATGATGACATCAACATTACATTCTCTCTCCACCATGTGTCACTGTGTGATTGGTCCATGTGTCAGGACTTAATCAGTCCACTTGGCAAGCCCATTCAACATGATGACATCAACATTGTACTTGTGCACATTTTTACATGTTTGGCTTTTGCTTTAGTAGACAATAAATTTTACATATGAAGTCAATTTGACACCATTAAAAATTCATTGGAAATATCTCGATGAGATTTTTGTTGTGCAAGTAGTTTTAGAAATATTGCAAACCATATGACCTATTTGTATGTGGATATCATCCAAGACCATATGTATAGCTTTATGAACCTAGAATTTTATTCGTGTCTTTTGTAGGTGTAGAATATACCTAGATGAATGCCCCCTCTTTTGAGACATGTGTGATAAATCATTTAATCGTGTAGGTTAAAAGAAAACATGTGTAACCATGTTAAGTATGCTAATTTGTGTAGAACACATAAAAGGCATGTACTGGTGGCCATTGATGATGGGATCCAAAACTTGCAAAAGGTGATGCACATTTTCAAAACCATAGTATGCAACAAGAGAAATAATAATAATAATGAATGGATAAGAAAAAATTATATAGATATAATAATAGTGCAATTAGAGACAATAATATGCAATCAATGGCACACAAAAGGCATAGAACTAAAACATGCAACACACATGGTGCCACAAGACAACCACGACCTTTAGGCCTACAAACACTGGCATGAAAAATAGGCATAGAGCCACAAAAATGGGACACCCACTATGTCACAAGAAAATCAAGTTGTTGAGGCCACATGCAAGGAGACAAACAAGTAGTAACACACACAACTAAAGCAAGCACGTATTGAAAACAAGACTATCATAATGTAATGAAAGAATATGGAAAAAAACATGTGAAGCAAGAGGTGTCAACATTACACAAGACACATGTTTTATTACAATTAGTTTTAAAAATATCAAGTACACATGTATGAAATCAAGCATAATGAGGAAGTAAAAACAAGCTAAATAAAATAATAAAGCACCTATACAATTTGGAGATATTCCCCAAGATAAGAATGTAAGGAACCATAGGAGATTCCATTAGCATGCATTGATTTGTGTATCCCACATCAAGATCAATATACCATGTGAACGCATGTGTGTAAAAATTAAAAAGAGATATGATATCTATAATGTAAAGTGCGAACAACTTAAGGTAAGTGTACAAGTCCTAATTTTTACTTTTAAAAATATTTGAATGCTTTTGTATTTTGAAACAATGTTAGTGTTTTTGAATTTTTAAATGTTTAGCTATGTATAAATAAAAATAGCACAAGAATTACCTAAGGAGAATTTAGTTAAGAGGCAAAGAAACTATCAAAGAGGAAGGATGGTGCAAACCTCAATTGTGCCAAAGAATGTGACTCAAGTGCAAGTGGTATTATAGTACTGATGTGTGTTAAAGAAGGCATGAGAGAAGAACTAGGTGAAGTAGATCAATGAGTAGTGTGTGACATAAAATATCCATGGAGGGATAGAAGATCGAGTGCTCCTATAAAAACTATGTGCACTAGAAGATCTATGAGATACTGTAGAGAGAACATGCACACTAGAGGACCTAGGTAGTATCCTATGAGAATGTAAGCCACTAGAGACAATGTGCGTGAACCAAAGTCCTATTAGAAACCTTTACTGGATACATACACTAGAGATAGTATGTAGAACCAAAGGTCGAGGATGAAACCTAGGAGGACTAGAACTGTTAGGGATAGTTTGTGTAACCAAAGACCTATCAGGAGACCTAGGAGGAATATAACTTCTAGAGATAGTATGTATAACCAAAGGCCTATCATAAGACCTAGGAGGGGTAGAGCCACCATAAATATTATGTAAATAAAAATATTGATCGTGGATGCACTAGGAGTAGGGATATAAATTTTAGAAGAATAACTAAGTAATATAGGAGAAGGATCCTTAAAGGGAATACCTTGAATGGTGACAACTTACTAATTATGAATAAACTTGACACATTAGTGAATGACCAATGGAATATCCCTAAGATCACACAACCAAGGGAGACCTAAATGCAATGCACCAGAGCTAAGGGTAAAGAACAACCAAGAATGATATTGGCACAATAAGAGAGCCAACCATAGTAGGTAGAGTAAGGCATCTGGTAACGAGGATAATAATCAAATGTAGCTTCTTTATATGAATTCCAAGAGAGTTGAGTAATGGAAGAGAGAAAATATTATCCTTGTTATGTGGATCAACCAATACATCATGCATAGGTACTTGATGAATAGATATGAAAATGGATAGAGTATCTAAAATAAGTGTGTCATCTATATCAGAGTCATTGAAAGTGATAATCGGTGTAGGAGATGGCATGTGAGTAACAATGTATCTAAAGGGTGACCATAAGATCATTGTGTTGGTACAACATGATGAGTATTGTGCACTTCAAAAGTAGATTTGTCATTGTCATGCTTAGGAAGTGGATCATTGAATATTTTCAATTTGGGATTATTGTTGTTGGCTTAGAAGATTTAGTGGGTGCATCCCATTCAAATACATTGGAATTAGTAGTATCTTGGATAATTTGATGAAGATTGAAGCACCAATCAATGGAGTGACCAATACATCTATGATAATCATAGTAAGCATTAAAATTAAAACTTTTACTTTGAGGTTTTCTCATATAAACCTCAAATGGTGGAGGGAGAGACACAAGATTACACTCGAGTAATTTTTTCAATACAATGTGTAAAACACAAGGTAAGAATGTAAAATGTTGTCATGCGGGTTATAATTGTAGCTTAGTAGGTTGAGAAATAGCACTAAAATGTCCTCAAGTATCCTTAGTGTTATTAATATTTCCTTTAAATGGATATTTACTTGGAAACTTGGCATTAGATGTATTATGAGTGCTAGAAATGTACTTGAGTGTTCTCATATGTAACAACTTAGCTTCACGATCTTCAAGTGTAAGGAATAGATGGTAAAATGATCAAAACTTTCCAAATATGAGCAATTCTCACAACAGAGAAAACAAGATTTGAGTGAAGAGATCTTGTAATTCACTATTAGCCAAGATATTGTTCATCTTAGCAAGCATAGTCTTGTAACATAAGACATAATTGTTGATTTGTTAGATCCTTGTCTCATCTTAGAAATTTGTGCATATGAAACCTTGTCCCCAATATTGATAGATAATTGTGCCAAAATTTGATTTTCCAAAGAAATGAAAGAGAAAATTGTGTGTGTGTGTGTAGAGGTCATAAAACCATTACAATACAAATTCCTTAAGACCCTCTTGGTAAGAGCTTAGTAAGCAAAGGTATTGTAAGATGCATAGTTAATGTAAGCCACATGAAACAAGTGAAAATGATAAGCGGGGTCACCTTTTCATAATACATAGGAAGTTTAAGAGAAAATAACCAAGAGGCATAGGGTATGAAGCCACTTCATGTGTATTTGGGTTATAAAGAAACCAAGTAGAATCCATAGTATGAGGAGAAGTGGATACACCTCGTAGGCTTGTTGTAATTGTAAGATTTGAGCTTGTAATGTATTAAAAATATTTTTAAGATCCCGTGCACTAGATGAAGCATGCAAAATATTATGATTTCATAGAGAGTGTGTAATAATAATAGTGGTTGAAGGCATGGCCATAGAGAAATTTGAAAGATTAGGTGACCCTAAGGATGTGGGAACCGTAGCCACGGGAATAAAAGATGCCTTGATATGAGATAATGAAGCATGATTAAGTTGATCTCTTGAAAAATATATACGAATATCGATATTAGTGGGATTATCTTTTAAGAAATGGGTAAGATGTTGTGTTTCGTCCTCAGGAAGATCATGAGAGTTATTTTCAAAGTTATGATTAAAGCCTTCACCATGAACAAGATCAATGTGAATAACGAAAACAACATTGGTAAAGATATCAATAATAGGTTGTGTACGCTCACGAAGGCTATAAATGGTATCATCATAGGGTGTGTACTAATTATAATGATAGGAACCCTTGAAAGGAGATATAAATGATGATAATGATCCATGATATTTGGAACCATGATGTATCAAAATCAACATAGAGAAAATAGTTGGGTTCACCAAAATGTTTTACACCTTTTTATTATTGAGTGTAATCGATTAGTGATTTAAGTATATTAAGGATGTAAAGGGTAGATACATGGGTTATTCTGATTAATTAACTTCCAACATTAATCATATAATATCAGAACAATGCATTCATGCTTACACAATATGCTACAAGATCAAAAACATAAGAGGATGAGTGCACTTAGCTAATTATGGATAGTTCTAGGAATTTATGGATGTGTAAAATGTTTAAACTAGGGAATCTAGACCCGATAATGCTTTGAAACTAAACCTATAGCTATAAATCGTGCTAGTGTAGGATTAATTAATTAAAATGTGGAGTAATATAAGTTAATCTAATATTAAGAAATAGTAAATAAAGGCTAAGTAAATAGAGAACGTGACCCAAACAACGAAGGAAATAGAAATGTGAAACCCTAATGAGCAAAGAGGGTTAGGAAGAGCTTAGCTGATTTGACGACTATTTTGGGACTGTGTTCTTTGAATAAACTAGATTTTAAAAATGTAGGAATTATCACACAAAAACTCCGTAGAAAGTACAAATCTAGAACAATAGGTTGGACTGTGGCACCTAAGGCGCTCTAGTCTGAGATCTGGGTGCCATGGTCTATGAAAAAGATCTACAAACCTCCTCTGAGGTGTCATTAAATGACTACCTATCTTTGCTTCCTGTCATGTATATGTCGTTGAAATGCACTTTGGATGTCACTAATAATCAAAGATAAAGAAAACACCTGTAAAATCCCAAGACAAGCATCAAACCCCTAAAAAAGAAAGATGTGTATGAAGGGTCGACTGTCCTTAATGTACCACAATGGTGGACTTACTAATTGATCGTTGCACTACATCTCAATTCTGTGTGTGTGTGTGCAATCATGCCCTGGGTGCTCTTGTGTCACTCACACTTTGTGAAAGTAGCAAGCAATAATAGATGTAGAAATGTAGTAAAATGGTGGATGGAATAGAATAAACTTCCCTCCTATGCAATTTGATGCAAATGAACTAGCCTTGTCCCTTGTGATGGAGCTAGATGGATGTAAATGGAGCCTTTGATGGATGTGACCTTAGGTGATGATAGTAGTGCCCAATGTTTGGTCCATCATTATCGTCTCATAACTTTATATTTATATGGTTCTCTTGATCATAATTTCATAATTAACCCTGAAAAGGCCTACCACAAAAATATGGAAAGCTCAAATGGCTAGAAAGTGCCCAAAAGTGGCAAGAAAGTCTAAAAAAGGATCAAGGAGCCCCAAATGGGACTGTGGTGCCCGGGTACCCTGGGATTTAGAGACAAAACAATGCCAAATGGCACAACTGACTTGCGAGTACATGTGGAAGGTCGGCAAAGGATGACAAATAAGTAAAATAGCTAAAGAACATGGGTTAATTAGTACTTTCTTCACTAAAAAAATATGAATAGTAGTATGATATTGGGACTAAATAATGCCCAAAGTGCATGATTTGTGTCTACATTTTCCCCCACTTTATGTTGGTGAGTGGAATGCTCGTAACATAAAGTAGATAGAGATGTGTACCTAATGTCCATGTAGAGTGATGTAGAAAATGTGTCGAAGGACTAGACAAAGCATGGAATGAGAAAATAATGGAGCATGGAGACTAAAGATGTAAAAGTGTAAAAATTGATGAGAGTGAACCTGTGGTGAAAATGTGTGTGTAGATGTTGATGTATGTGAGGTACATGCATGTTAGTATGAGGTATGAACTGTTGAATGACGTTATTGTTGTTGTTTGTTGATTCTTTTTTTGTGTTTTTTTGACTACTTGCTTCTCATACATGGACCTGCAAAGGAGAAGATGATCAAGTAGTCAAATACACATGTATATGTAAAAATCACATGTATATAGTAAAAATATTGTAAATGGAAGTATATAAAAAGTAAAAAGAACATGTGCACCTGATCCATGATGAGAGAAAGGGTGTAAAAAGGATATCCTTGTAGTTGTGAGTTTTTTTGGGCGATCTCACACCATTGTGGCCAAAGAAGTGTAGGGAGAAAGTTGTGTTATTCTCCAACCTCAAATCGCTTTCCCTAGAATAGCGTGAAGAGATCTCTGTACTACCTAGTTTTTTGGGATCCGGATGATGTTGCTAACCTGGAGTAGTGTAAGGAGGAAATCCATTGTATCCTCCAACCTATAACTACTCCCCAGAATGCTAAGGATAATCTGTCTTGTAAAATTCATTGTGTATGGGGTTTGTAGCTGGTCTCGAACCCACTCATTGTATAATCCACAATGTCAAAATGGAAAACTAGAACCGAACTATACTAGTAGAAAGTGTTGTGTAATGTGTAAACCCCAAATGATTCCCCCTCTTTGGGGCTCATTTGATTTCATGGATAGATAATGCAGCCCCAAAAGAGGATTGGTCATGTAAACTATGCCTTACGGGGGGAAAGGAATGTGTTTGAGAGAAACGAAGGCACACACAAACAAGTGGCTAGAAACAAGTGTTAGTATGAACAAACATGTATGTAGAAACAAGTGTAAGCTACACAAACAATGTATAAGCTAGAATGCAAGTAATCACATAAGAAGAAAATCATGGACCGCCAAAGTGGGTTGCAAACATGGGACATCACTCACAATGTCAAGATACTCTAGGTCACACTGCCATATATAGAAAATAGGTGTGCACACCAAACAAAGGGAAAGGTCTGCATATAATAGTAAACAAGAGACAAACAATAGTAGACAACAAAATAGATAGCCATGGAAGTAAATAATCCTACAAATAAATGTTGCACATGAAGCACTCATTAGCATGTTAGAAAGATAACTCATATGTCAAAAATCATGTATAAGCAAGTAATGTAGAGTGCTAAGTACAAAATGAAACAATAGCACTCTGTAAGAGATGAATGTGGATGCCCCCAACAACCATTGTAGGAGTGGTAGGAGGCGAGCATCCATGTTGTGTGTGAGAGACTTGTATTTGCGATCACAACTAGAAAAGGATGTGAACATGCATGTGTGTATGGTAAAGATAATGACATATAATAGATCTATCTAACATGTGTATTAAACAAACATGAACAAACAAATGTAAGCAAAATTAAAAGCAACCAAGATATGCAATATGTTGTGGATGGATGGAATGGAATGTAAGATGGATGATAGGAGCCATGTGCCCCCAAGTGAATGGAAGTGTATGCAATGAGGTTCATTTATTATGCCCCCCAAAGAGTCAAGAATGAACCAAAATTGAGAGTGCATCATCGGAAATGGTCAAATAGTGTATGGTGTACAACGCACTGCTGATGATGAGTGTGTATGTGTGTTGATGATATACGACCTAGAGATGAATGCACGATGATGTATCCTAAAGTGTATATCATAATGAGATGAAATAGAGGGAGTGGCGATGTATCCTAAAGTGTGTATCACTACCAAAAGAAGGAATAGGTGACCATTTAGCCTATAGTGTATGTCACTAACCTAGTAATTTCGCATGATAGAAGGTCAAGTGATGAACGTGTGTGTATGATAAGGTCCATTTGATTGGTAAACCCGTAGTCGAGTATGGACCAAGGAATTAAAGTGTGTCATAGGGAAGTGAGTACAATGCGTACAAGTAGATGTGTATAGTATATGCAATGAAAGACGTCCCTGTGATGTGTGAAATGTGTAATATGCGATGGATAGTGTGTAATGAAAATGTGTAGATAGCCTAATAATGTGAAGTGCGCCCTATGTAGAGGAGTAGAATGTAATGTTTGACTTATAGAAAATAGTAGTGTGACACATGTGTGATGAATAGTAGTATGGGGTGTAGAATATGAATTATGTGTAGATGTGTAAATGTCAAAATGATGTAGACTAAATGTATAATGTAGAATGTAAGATGTAATACATGTGATGCAAGACGTGTGAAGAGACGCAATGTGTAGTGCCTATGTGCACTGTGTGTGGGGTTCATGTGTAGAGAATGCCCTCAATAGTCAATTGTGAACCTAAGCACAAGATTATATCATCATGTAATGATAATAAAAATGTAATAATGCTTAGATAAATTAGTCATTAAGCTTGAAGTGTTAAGTACATGGGAGGATGGCAACATTTGATAGCATGACACAAGGGGGAGCTATGATGCCCCCTAAGTATGTAAGTGATGAAAATTTAGTCAAAAGATAGTAAGTGGATCAATGTAAGGAGTAGTTTCCTTAAAAAAAGTGATGGGATTTTGAGGTGGTAAAGGTGTGTGACCATAAAATGGTTCATCATCATAGTAAGCTTCATCCGGTCCCAGTCGTCGAGATAGGTATGGTTTATAGCAGATGGTGGAATTATAATTTTAACTATATGCGGTGTTTTCTGAGCATGACCTAGTGATGTCACAGATACCTTGAATGGAGGAATTAGAATAACATTAAGAGGAGGTTTCTTAGTTTGATTAGGTAACGTTGTAGATGACTTAGTAGGAGGAGGTGATGGAAGACAAACCTTGAGAGGTGATTGCTTAGTTGGAATGGGTTGAACATGCGAGAAGCGGTAGTGTGATGATCATTAGGTGTAGAAGGAGCAGACTTAGGAGCCCATTTGGGTACAATATTTGTAGGTGGACATGTAACAAAATGTTGTGCAGTGGATGAGATAAATCTCTGACGTGCAAGATGTTTTATTATTTGTTGTAACACAAAGCAATTGTTTTCATTATGCCCATTGATTCGATGGTAATTACCATATGGATGACCTTGATATTTTGCTAGCCGATAAGGAGGATAGTAATGAGTAGGTGGTAAAGTTATCAATTGATGACTAAGGAGATTAGTAAGAAGGTCATGTTGCTTATTATTGTGATCAAATATGAAAGGTTCTAGTAATGTTATAACTTGAGGCTCACTAATATAAGCACATGTAGCAGACATAGAATGAGAATGAGATGTAGAAGAAACACAAACATGAGCTTGAGAATCATCCTTAAGATGTTGGATTTCAGATTTGAGGGATGTAATCATGGATTCCATAGCCTTAAATTTGTCTTGAAATAAAGCATGTAAAGCTTGAATTGAGTCCAATATGGATTGATTAGATGAAGGATCACGAGGACTAGGGTCATCAAATAAACGATCAAACATAGGACTTATTTTGTGTGGTGAGTATCTTTATGAAGATATGTGGTGTCTAGGTATTTTTGAAGAGCAATGTGGCAATTGGGATGCACCTTAAGTAAATCAAACAAAGAAACTTGAGAAACTTTAAGATCCATGTTAGAGGGAAAATGATGATCCTAAGCGTGAAGATTGAGTCGGGTTTCACCAAAATGATTAACTAAAATGTGTAGTAATATAATTTAATCTAATATTAAGAACATCAATAAATAAAAGCTAAATAAATAGAGAAATTGACCCAAGAAACTAAGGAAATAGAAATGTGAAACCCTATTGAGCAAAGAAGGTTAGGAAGAGCTTAGTTGATTTGACGACTATTTTGGGACTATGTCATTGAATAAACTAGATAAAAAGAATGTAGGAATGATCACACAGAAGCTCTAGAAAGTACAAATATGGAACAGTAGGCTGGACTGGGGCACCTGGGGGAGAACTGGGGCGCTCTGGGCTGAGATCTGGGTGCCCTGGTCTATGAAAAAACTTTGTAAACCTCCTCCAAGGTGTCATTGAATAACTACCTACATTTGCTTCCTATCGTGTATATGTCATTGATAATCAAAGATAGAGAAAAGACTCGAAAACCCCAAGACAAGCATTAAACCCCCAAAAAAAGATGCATATGAAGGGGTCAGATTGTCCTCAATGCCCACAATGATGGACTTACTAATTGAGTGTTGCACTACATCTCAGACTCAATGTAGTTCTATGTGTGTGTGTGTAATCATGCCCTAGGTGCTCTTGTTTCAATTTCACTTTGTGAAAGTAGCGAACAATAACTATATGTAGAAATGTAATAAAATGGTGGATGGAATAGAATAAACTTCCCTCCTATGTAGTGTGATGCAGATGAACTAGCCTTGTCCCTTGTGATGGAGCTAGATGGATGCAAATGGAGCCTTTGATGGATGCAACCTTAGGTGATGATAGTAGTTCCTAGTGCTTGGTCCCTCATTATGGTCTCATAACTTTATATTTATATGGTTTTTGATCTAATTTCATAAACCCCAAAAAGGTGACCACTAAAAATATGGAAAGCTCAAACGGCTAGAAAGTGCCAAAAAGTGGAGGGAAAGTGTAAAAAGGATCGAGTGCCCTAAATGGGACCAAGGTGCACCTAGGGCGCCCCAAGATTGCGTTGGGTGCCCCAGTCAGAGACAAAGTGATGCTAAATGGAAAAAATGACTAGGCGAGTACATGTGGAAGGTCTGGCGATGACGATAGCAAGTAAGGTAAAATGACCTAAAGACATGGGTTAATTAGTACTTTCTTCACACAAAAACTATATGAATAGTAGTATGAGACCAGGACTAAATAATTCCCAAAGTGCATGATTTTGTGTCTACAAGTACCATAAAACTATTCTAGGAAAGTTCATACGATTTTACACCTACCGTATAGTTTTTGGACCTACTCGAGTTTGTTTTTGTAATTTTTGGGAGTTTTACCTCCTGAAATGTCTTTCGTTGTCAACACCTAATTTTTGGTAATGTTGCAAATCCTTTTGAACATCCAAAATAAAATCAAAACCCTATCCATGTGTGGGAGATCCTATAAAATAGATATTATTGGGTTGTGGGCACCCTCCCGCATCACCGATGTTGGCACTACTTCGAAGAGGCCTCGAACCACACATTGTTCTCCACCTAGCATGTGATATTTGAATGAATACAATTATGGTTTGACAATTGAACCTCTTTGAAAAATTTTTGGATTGAGTTTAGATCTTGCCAACATACTTGGAGTGGTTATTTAAGTGTTTGTAAATGAGATATTCTAACATCTTGACCCGATATGATGCTTTATACATGTAGTGATTATTTTCCTAATGGATGTATATACGCTTTTATGAGATTTAGGGAGCCTTGGGTGCCTTTTGTGAGTGTTGTAAGAGAGTATGTCAATGTAGTGTCATATGATTTCTAGTGTGTCCAAATGAGAGAGTCTATACTTGTTTATATAGGGTTTCAAAGGTAAATTATCAAAGAAAGGCCAACCTAGAGGGAGTAAAGGACCCAAAGAAGAATATGAAACTGAAAGTAAATATGGAGGATATGGCATTTCAAAATTGTACAAGTTAGTCAAGACTGGATAACAACTCTTGACCAAACTAGATAGTTTTGCACAACGACAAGAAACATGGAAACCAAAGTTTTCATCTTGTCAATTGAAATTTATCTATAGATTTTATGCATTTGAATTTCAGAAATTTCCAACATATCATTGTGTATGATTAAGAAAGCTAGTCCAAATACCTTATGATGCACTAAGCAGGGATATAAAGAGTGAGTTTGTCTTAACAAGAGTGCATTGTCAAAACAAATAGTGTCAAAAAGATAAATTACCAAATTTGAGTGTCTACAATAGAAGGAAATAATCATGCTTAACGAGGCAAGAGAAATGGTGGTGGGTACTCATGCTAGCACATACACTTCAAATTCCCTTACTCGAACAACCATAAAGATATGATTTGGTATAATGATTCAAAATAAGTTGATCATACATACACAGAGAGTTAATTATCATCAACCTTAGATTAACGATTATGTCTCCATTTTGTGAAAAGTCGCCACATGCTTGGAATGCCTATCCACGGGCGAATAAGCCTATATATCATGCATGTTTGTAAATACTATAACCAAAGTCAACAAAACTTGAACCATGGACCTGTGGTTTGTAATTCGCACAACTTGTCACTCCTCTATAAAATTTTAAAAAAATCTTGAAATTTTACTTTATGGTCAAAAATTGAATATTTCTAATCCTCTTTAATAAGTTTGGCATACAACATGTAGTTAGAATGGCATATTGGATTGAGTGTTAAGAATTCTATCCTTTCAAATTTCATGTGTGCCAACCACTCCACATGGATCAAGGGTGAGTAAATTATGATCCATGTGTTGTAAGAACTATCTCCCCATAGAAGTTTTTGGAAAATTAAATCGGTCTCTACCAGATCGGAAGAAGGAATAGATGTCCCCTCTCAAGATAATTTCCACTTGCTACTATCGACGTTGAGGACATATTTTCATCGAACACGTAGCCACATAATTATCATTGCAATGGTGCGCTTATACTTATTTTGGAGGAAACTAGATGCTCGATAAGAAGCCTCCAAGAGAGTTCCATTCTCACATATTTTTCTCTTCAATTTTTTCTCACATAATATTACTCATCCCGATAACGGATTATGAGAAATGATCTGAAATGTCGATAAAAAAAATCACACACATTTTATACAAAATCTAAATCTTACTTGTATGTTGATAGATTCAATAAAAATGTGTATTCTTATGGCATGTAAAAATACTATAAACATTTGAGGCAAAGGAACTTTACTTTTCTAATGTATGGGTTCAATTTGGTTTAACAAATTCTATTGTGTATGACAGAGATCTCAAGTGAATTTATGATATTTTCACAATTTATCATTGAGATATTTATTTAGAATAATGTATGATAATTTGAGTAAAGTCTGATCTTTTGGGTCAAAAAACTAGACCCATCATCAGGAAGAAAAGATTATGAATAATGCTAAGATTACTAATCTTATGTTTATATAAAAAAATAAAAATTACAATTAAAAATTACCATGGACACCAAACAAGAGAGAATTTTTATTAAATTTTATTAAGAAGGAAAAACAAAGAAAGAGAAACGAAGGTCAAACCCAAATAGAAAAAGGAAACAAACAAGGGAATTAGAAGAAAATTATATTATTTAGGATTTAATTAACTTCATTTTAGTGGTTAAAATTTTCTTTTAATATTGATTGTAATTTTTATATAATATTTTTATAATTCATAAATAATAAAGAAATTGAAAAGACAAAGAATGAATTAATAATTAAAGGATGATAGACATTCAAACAATCATTTGGGAGGTTACGAATAATAGGTTTCCACGTGTCGTTGATGAACCAACCTTTGTCTCTATTTATATTATTATCATAATGCATGATCTCAATGACTTCCTACAGGTGTCGTTTTACATAATTGTCTTCGGAAGCAATGACTCTAGAAGAATTTAAACGAATGGAATGTTTATTATTAAGAGAATGTCCAACTAACACCAATCGATCAATTCAATCATGTTTGATGTCTTTATCATGCTCGTTGATCCTAGTTTTGATAGATCTACTAGTTTCTCCAATATATGGCTTACCACATGAGCAATTTATCATATAGACACCACTATTGAGGTTAGCATCAATCTTATCTTTAAGGGAATTGAGATTATTTCTTAAGGTGTTAACAGGTTTGAAAGAAGTAACAATACCTTTTTTGCTTAAAATTTTTGCTATTTTATCAGTAGTTTTTTATATAAGGAAGGATGATTTTTCTGTTCATATCAATTTGTTTTACATTTTTAGGAGGAGGATTGATAGCATTCTGAAGAGTGTTTTTATTAAATTATTATTATAGCCATTGTTTTTAAAAACTTTAGCAAGGTGATTTAATTCAAGATTGAGGTGTTCATGATCAACAATCCTTACAGCCTAGAGGCTAGAGTTTTAAAACACCAATTTTTAAGAGGGTGTTGATGGGACTTTACTACCCGAGGTAACAATCATGTGAGTTTTCTTTCTATAAACTTGACGAGATAAAGATCCATTTTTCATTTCTTTTTAGAAGGATATCAAGGAACGGAATCACATCATTAATCTCAATTTCCATGGTGAATTGAATGTGGGGTGAAATGTTGTTTAGGTGGTGGAGAAAATTATTAAGGTTTTCCATGTCATGAGCCCAAAATACATTGGTATCATCAACAAATATTTTCCACCAGTTTGGTTTTAAAGGGTAAGATGAAATAACTTTTTGCTCAAAAATTTCATGAATAAATTGGCAATAATAGGGGAGAGAGGGGAACCCATAGCAATACCTTCAATTTGCTCATAAATTTCTCCATTGAAGCTAAAAAAATGGAGCATAAACAAAGCTCAACAAGATTAGAAGTTTCATTATCAGTGATTTGACTTATGATACCAATGGCTTCCTCAATAGGGATTTTTGTAAAAGAGAGACTATGTCAAAGCTAACAATAGAACCATTTTTATCTAAATTTTTATTTTTAATAAATTTGACAAAGGAAACCGAGTCCTTAATAAATGAAGATATTTCAAGTTCTTTGGAAAGTTTTGGAGTACATTGTGAGACAAGATGGACACCAAGTTACAGTGGAGCACAACTTTCCATCCCTAAATTAATGGGTAGATAAAGGTTGTGAACATGAATTTGGTACATCCGATTAGGGAATATAACAAGTATCCACATATTTGGGATGATTCTTTAGTCTACATTCAACATTCCTACAATAGGAAGTACACACATCCACCATCCATTCACCTTTTGAAGTATGATTGGTATACTTATCATCCAATCCACTTGATGTTGCATTTAGAAAACAATAAGAAGAGGAGGTGAGAGACTCGAGATGACTAGGGAAAAAAATCATTGAGAGGACCAAAAAAATCCATCTCAAGGTGAAAGAGCAACTTAAGAAGTCTAAAACCAAGTATAGCCAATAGGGTTTGGGTGGATCGATTAACGGCCAGAGTTGTGTCCACCCAGTTCAAATCTCGTTGGGCGCGATCCCTTCGGGGTGGTTTACCGGTGGTGGCGGGTGTTGCATCACCGATGGTTGTGGTTAGGTGGTTATTCTCGGCGGTGGTGGACTTTGTATTGTTGGCATTGGTGTTCATTGCAATTAGTGGCTCTAAAAACGGTGGTGGCAGAAAATTACATCGTCGATGCAGGCTCAGTGGTCACGGTTTGTGATGGATTAATTATAATATCTTGTCTATGGACCTTGTTAAGGGAGGGGACCCAAGAACCCCCCAGTTCTAAGCTCCGGTCAAAAGCGTTAAACTATCTAAAAAACAAAATCAAAGGTATATTGACTTAGAGTTGGGGAAATTTTTGGTTGTGCTTAAGCAAGGATATACTTCAAGGACAAGGGAATTCAAACCTCTATGGTATGGACCATTCACCATCTTAGAGAAAGTTGGAGAAAATACCTTCAAGCTTGATTTACCACATTTCATGTGGATGTACTCATTAGTGAATTGTGAGAACTTGCACCTATATGAGCCATCCATGCTTGAGGAAGATGAATAATTTCAATTACTAACTTACATAGAAGATTATGTCTTTCACTCTAGGCAAATTAGAGGAGGATGTAGTGTTACGGAAGAAGATCAAAGAGACTAAAATAGGATCACAAGAGCCTTGGAAGGTTGGACTTAAGGGGAAGACACCAAGGTAGGCCAAGTAGTACCCAAATGAGAAAGTAGGGGATATGTTCCCGCATCTACTACCCCACTAATATTTTTGGGACCTAGATCCTCTTGAAAATGGGAGGTGTAATCCATGTGGATCTTCAAAACTAGTACTTCATCTACCAAACACATCAAAAAAATAAACAAGAGGAAAATGAATCTCAATTTGAGTATTTTGAGGATGGTTTTGAAACCACCGCTCTTTGTAAAATGGTAGTTACACAACCACCCCGTAGAAACCAGAGGTTCTCACAAATAAAAATGCCAAAATGCCAAAATAAAGGGGAAATGGTGTCTCTTCCCTTGCTCGTGACGTTTTGGATTCTACAATGCATGGGAGGAATGTTGAAACATGTAATAAGAATGAAGAATAGGTTTTATGAGGCATCATAGAGTTTAGAAGTGATCTTCGTGGTAGTTGTTTGTGGATGCAAAATATAGATCAAAACAAGAGAGGGGGAGATATAGGAGGAACAAAAATGTTATATCTTGTTTATATGTATTTATTTTATTTTTCCAATAAGAATTTGGGAAAGAGAGTTATCACCCTTCCTATTGGTTTTTCACTCACATTGGGGGTTTTCCAAGAATCAAACTCTTAGGTCATGGTCTATATTATTTCTTGTTGATGTGTGTGTAAGTTGTTTTCATGAAGATTGTTTGCAAGTGATTCTAACAATAAGAATCTCATTCACTAAGATAAATCAATTGTCATTTCAAGCATAATTTGAAGTCACATAGAATTATTGTGATTTTGTAAGTTCTAAGGTAAGAAAACTAAGAGTTGATAGATCATAACATATGGTAGGAGTTCTAGATTTTCATAATAAAGGGAGGTCTAAATTAACAAGATTGAATTTTCATTTGAACTCGGACCACAAAGTCTAGTCCCCGGATGAAATAAGGTCCTAGCAATTTTCTTCCAAAATAACTCAAGAGCTTTGATTCCATGTGTATTTGCAAGAAGTGTGTAATTCCTGTCATTATGGGTGACCACCAAAAGTTATCATTGTTAAAATAAATACATGATCTAAAACCATCACCAACCCATTTTAAATAAGACTTGATAGCCTCATATGATTTTCAAATAATTTCACCATGAAAGAGTCTTCAAATATAATTAGGCACATAAGTAATAAGAAAAGTACGAGGTCAATGACTTTCCAACAATTTTTCCATCGGCGCTTGAGTAGAAATGCAACACCTTAAGAGAATTTTCCAACCTTCATTACCTTCAATTTTTTAACTATCCATTTGGCACATAGGAAATTATATGTATGTGAATATAAATGATGCCTATATGTATTTGGTCAAAGCTTTGATGATAAAATTTAATCAAAATAACAAAAATATAATGACAAAATAAAATTCGATATTATTCACAGAGAGAGAGGTTACATATATAGTGTATTGATCTCCTATAAGTTAGGATTCACACGTATCTCCTTCAACCACTCATATCTAATAATATTGTGAGTCATTACAACTCACCTACTTTCTTACACATCAAAGGAGCGGGATATCTTAGGAAAATGGCTGAAAATTATTTTACCATGCCTATTTAATACAACAATTGGTCGATGGATATGAAGGATGTCAAATGGGTTCCTCCAATATTAGGCATGACAAGTTAAACTTTGATGGAGCCTCCCATAAGAATCCAGAATGGAAGTGTAAGATCACTAAGTTCACTTCTTTTAGGATGGCTCTCTTTTCATTCAAATAGCTACAAATAATGAAACAAAGGCTTTTATTTGTTGGAGGGGCTCAAGAAAGTTACGGACATAGGGATATTATGATGTTATCGTCGAAGTTGATTCTAAGATTGTGATTCAAGAAACATGAAAAGGGTCAATGCATAATTGAAGCTTAATCATATTTTACATGACACTAGGAGTTGACCAACCATTTGTCTATAAGATCATATCTTAATGTCTTTTGGGAATCAAATGGTGTAGTGGATTTATTAGCATTTGTAGGATGTGATCAAATTCATATTTTTTGCAATAGTTAGTTGTGACTCTAGATATTTTTGGGACTAGAAGACATATTGCAAAAGGAGGTGTAAGGGCTATGAGTTGCTCCATATGTAGCTTCAATGGCAGATAAAATATTATAAATTCCAAGGCTATGGAAGAGATTTGAGGATAGGAACTGTAGAAGAGAAATTGGAGAAGTAGTTATGATGGAGACTTTGAGTTTCTTTTTGAAACAACTTATAACAACCCCTTTTGATATGGATAGATTCATTAATGATCCCTATGTAAATGAGATTTTACTTTATTGTAAATCATGTAGTGGAAGTGAATAATAAATATATCTAACGATTTATTTAAAGTGAGGTGTGGAAACCTATGTTTATGTAACCCATTATTTTTGGTTTTAATATAAATGGGTGAGGAACATGCTAATTTTTATCTATTAAAAATAACATTAGAGCACTTTATAAATTAAACAAAAATTAGAGACCAAAATAAGAATTATTATATTGTAGAATATAAAAATATTTGTACATAACCTATCACATTTTATATAGAGGTGAAGATTATATATAGCAAAGCTAACAACTTACACATTTTTCCTATTGGTTATACATAGGCACATGTGATTTGCCTACGAGAAGTAGCATTTATTATTGGTGGCATCATAAATGCACACATTATTAGTGTCATATTGAATGCACAATTATCTTATTGTAGGCCTAGAGATGTGTTATATACTAACTATTGACTATTAACTATATCATAAGTTATCTTTATATATTAGTGCATTATATATTGCTCCAACATCGTGTACATCAAATATCACATTACATCAAAATAACTATGAAGATTCAACACCAACTACCACACATTAATGACCTCTTGGACCGGTTTTGAAGTGCATAATACTTCAACAATATCAAGTAGAAGTTCGGTCACCATTAATTACCAATCCATTCTTAAGATATTTGAAATGGGTCTTTTAAGATTAAAATAAGGATTACATTATGCCTTTCAACTTGACCATCATACCAATAACATTCATGTGCATAGTAAACAAGATACGTTGGTTGTTTACCGTCCTTCATTATTATCTACTTGGATGACATCCTCATCTACAAAAATACTTGGGAAGATCATTTATAACATGTCTCGTGAGTCTTATACACATTACACAAACCCAAGTTGTAAGCCAACTTAACCAAGTGTACTTTCATAAATGCAAAGATTCGGTATTTGGGGTACATCATTGATTTCTCAAGATTTCATGTAGATCTATAGAGCATCAAAATAATCTAAGATTTTCCTACTCTGCATAATCTCATAGAATTGAGGAGTTCTTATGGACCTAACTTCTATTGATGGTTCATCTTATGGTTTTCACAAAGATCGTAGCTTCTCATCCAGGTCTTGTATGCCAAAACAACCTTCCACTAGACTCATGCATAATTGTGTGCCTTTAAGGAGCTTAAACATATTTGCATCACTTGTCTTAGCAATTCTTGACATTTTCCAGCCCTTTGAGACTATACCAATGCATCTGACTATGCACTTAGTGCACTACTCACATAACATGGACATCTAGTCATATATCACTAAAAGACATCCAACACCATGGTTCAACACCATTCCACCTAAAAAAGGGATGAACACCATTATGAAAGCTATAAAGTAATGGTGTCGCTATATCTTTGGGAAGGATACAACCATCCATTTTGATCATAAGTTGCTTCATTTCATGCATCCACAATGTGAGTTGGAGAATGCATGCCACACTAATTGGATAACCTACTTGTAGCAATTCCATTGGGTGATGAAGCATAAGAAGGAAAAGACAATAAAGCATAATATTTCCCTAGCCATCCATAAGTGCAAGCACTCATCATAATTCTTGACATGTACAACCACAACTACACTAATTAGCTATCACTACTTAGCATATAAATATTTCACAAAATCATATATCACTCTCACATAAAGTTAATATGTTCATGAATTATACATGTCAAACAAGTTTTTCTACTAACTTGGACATCTCTATTTTCCTAATGGTGCACATTGCTAAGACTCGTGTGGGAGGCACATTATACCAATATTGTATGACACTTCAACTTTATCTAGACATTGATGGTGCTTCAATAACACTTATATCAACATCATATGCACAAAACATTAAGTGTCACATCAAGTCTTGCATTCCTTATTGCATCACTAAGTCCACAAATAGGAACTTGGGACTTTACATACCATTATTGGTTCCATACAAACAATTATAATCTATCAACATGGATTTCATGACTTGATTATGTATGACAAAGCAACATTATGACTCTATGTTTATTATAGTGGATAGGTTTTCGAATATGTCCAACATAGTTGCTTGCGATAATAGGATTGACGTGTAAGAAATTGTGCACTCATGTTTTGTTCATATTTTAATTTTTCAGCTTCATATATGGTTCCCAATCACTTATAATTGTCATCTTTCCCTATAAAATGAGGCAATATGCCACTTATAATGGGTTAAACACTCAATATTGTTTTGGACTTGTCTTTGTTGTAACAGAGTGTTTTTCTCTTATTCTTCTAGACATCTTATCATTTACAATATATTCATTTCCTTAAGAATCCTCCATTGTTTATAGTACCTCCATTATAATTCATATATGATTAGGGTGACTTTCATAACATAGGTTTTTAGAATTCCATTTTGATTATTCTTCCCCCTCCATTTGATCTTCACTCTTTTCTACTCCCTTCCCTTTCTTCAAATCATATAGGGTATGAAAGGATAGTGTGGGATACTCGATGACACATCATATTTGAAGCATACTTTCAAGAGATGCCCATCATTTGCTCACAAGGAATAGATTGTCAAGTTGGTGTTTAGTTGGCCAAGATGTTTGTCTTAACCATATCCCATGTGGTATAAGATCGTTGAACTCAATGCAATACATAAGTTTTTTTATTATAGTTTGATGTTGCAAAGTTACTTAAGCTTTTAGATTTTATCATTCCATAACATATAAGTTTTACTATATAATATTGTTCACTTTATTAATTTTACCATAGCTTTTTATTAATTTTATCATAACTTTTCATTGTGTTCATGTAGATAAAGGTTGATAGATAGTGGTGTTCTTCACAAATTTTATTAAATTTAGGATATGTAGGCCCACTCATTTATGGTTGTTTAATGTTATTAAGGGGTTTTGCTAATAAAATTGCATACATTAGGTCCATTTTTGCCTATATCTTTTAAAAGAGGATTGAGTCATTTCACCTAATGATTAGCTTAATTTACTTAAATAATCTTGCATATTGAATCTTAGTTATACTAAGTCATTTTAATATTACTAAGGGTTAGGATCACATTCTAATATGGTATACACATACTAGTTAGCCTTTAGATTTACTTAGATTGTTTTATGAATGTCCAAGTTAAAGTTTTCTAGGTGTTAAGCATTTATAAGCATGCTTCATTTAACTTTTTATTGCATGCACTTGACTTAGGGGTCGAGGAGACTAATTTATCTATATTATCCCTCGTCCCATTAGATGATTGCATAAAGAGGTCAATTATTTACTTAGGGTCAAGTGAAGTATTGTCAATAACAAGATAATTATGCATAGAGAAGAAGAGCCTAAGAAAGGTGTATGTGTACATAGAGGAAGTGAAGAAAAATGTTATTGCGTAAAAAGAAGGATAGAAAAAGAGAAACCCAATGAATGGAATGACGTAGATGTCAAGGATAAGACCCAGTGAGACAACCTTGGCCTAGCTATTGAGCACAAAGTGTGTGAGACTCTACAAGTGCAATCAACGGCAGAGGAGTTGTGCTTGAAATAATTAGTAAACTAAAGGGCAAAGTTTAATGAAGTTGTTGAACAATCGGCACAAGAGGTCGACCTTACAAGCAAATGCTAAGGCGATCGGTTTAGCATTTGAGAGGTTTAAGCATAAGTAGGAGTATGTTGATCCTAGGTGTAGACACCCATAATTACGCCCAAGCAATTTAAATACTTAAATTGCGCTAATTATTCCCTTTCTCGCAAATTGACGACTTATCTAGTAAGTCAATAAGCGTTCATATTCCTTCTTGTTGTTGTTAATCAATTACAATACACTAATTGATTAAGTCGCATATCCACTTTGGTAAATTAACAACTAATTAACTACCTTGTTAATTAATCACTTCCTCTATCTAGATTAATTAATTAGTCTTCCCTTCATTTAATTAGTAAATCAATATTTAATTGATTTAATCCCCCACAATAGCCTAAATCAATAGGGACTAATATTATTCTAATTGGTTTCTATAAGCTTATACCTATTAGTTAATCACCTTTGACTAATTAAAACACCCCCCCCACTCCCATGACTTGCTAAACATGTATTAAACCCTTCTAAAGTAAGGTTACCTTTAATAAAGCAACCTTATCCATTCCTAATCATGTTTTACCTTTATCCCACATTCATGAGGATGTGTTGAATCCTTTATCCTTTGGGCTATATAAAGAGCCCTCCTCCTACCTTTATACCTACACCTAAACTCTTTGAGAAAGCAAATGCAAAGCATATAGCAAAATAGACTAAGAGCTTGCTTTTGTGTTCTCTTGAGAGTTCATCATCTTGAGGAGCTAAGCTTCCTATTTCTAGCCTAAAGTGCTTGGGTCATATGGGAGGTGTCAAAAGGGTCTTGTAGCCCAATTTTGATAAGCCCCCATTCCTAGGTTCTTGGAGATATCAAGGACAACCAAATATTGATTGCCATGGAGCTTATTTAGGTCCATTTACTTGTTTATTGGCAATCTAGAGAAGTAGAGATTTAAATACTTTAGCATTGTTTAATTCAAAGTTAATGCATTATGCTAGGTATTAATCTTGTTTAGCTCTCATCTTTGATGGTGTTTATATTTTGTCATTAGCTTTGTTGTAGAACTATTTAGGTGTTAGTTCTCATTCATATAACTTAGCTAAAAAGCACAAAACCATGCACACACTAGGGTAAATGAAGAGGAAGACATGCTCTGAAGATTTGAACACATGCATGTATCGAAGAGTGATGTAGAAGAACATTTACAAGTATTTGAAGAGTCTAGTAAGTTAAGAGAGACATTGAATGAAAAGCATGTTGGTCTATAGAAATTGTTTGTACAATGGAAAGACTTTGGTAAATGAGGATGTGCGATGTAGATACGTGCAATATAGAAAGGAGTGGAATGAGTTGGCTTTAAAATCTATCCGAGAATTGGAAGATGCGAAGGTTATTAGAGGGATGACTAAGAAGATGAGAACATTTAAGTTGTGATCATCGAGGCATTTATGCATCGAGGAGGAGAGTTTTAAGAAGGAGCTCCATGAGCATGTAGCTAAGTTTTAGTGATCTTGTAAGATGGAGATAATGTTCCAAGTATAATTAGCTTGACCTCATGTGAGTATAGACATGAGTTGTATGGGGAAATGTTTTCCTACAACATGGTGCATGAAAAGTAACCTTTTACAAAGAGTTGGAATAAAATATGCCCTAGTGTATCGATATGTTGTTGAAATAGAAAAATATCACAATATAGACTTGGTGATAGAATCATGCCCCCAAATGGGCAAATGTATCAATTATAAGATCATGAGAGAGTCGTGTCCCAAATGTGTGAATGTGTTAATATAGGGATCACAATAGACACATGGCCTCAATGGGCAACTACAAATGTATAAGATAAGACCACACGGTAAATAAGATTATCAAATGTGTGTTGATTCCATGCGGTGAGATCCATGCATGATGCGAGAAGACAAAAGCCTACACAGGGAGACACATACCTTAGGAAAGGAAAAGATATCAAGCCGCATTGGACCAAGTGAAGAATATTCCACAACAAGGTGACAAGGATTACTACACCCAAGCCAATAGATGTTGAGAGGAGAGGAAGAGTTGTGAATGATCTAGGATCACAAACTGATAAAAGCACATGGAGAACGTCTAGATCCTTGTTAGTGAAACCATGCATCAACTAACATTGCAAGGGATCCACGATAGTTATAAATACCCCTATAGGGATCTCATTGGATACACTTGACAATTGGATGCTTTATATAGGTTGAAGATCAATCTATTGCAAAGGAGTTGGACAACGATTCCAAAGCTTTCATGAGTAGTATTGCATTGTGTACATCTAATGTATATGTATTGTAACATTGTAATATGTTATGCATTATTCATGCATAGATATGAAGGTTTGCATAAACAATGTATGTGTTGAAAGCGATGATGATGAATATAAGTTCTACTTATACAAAATGTTTTTGTATAGAGTCATAGTTTGTATGTGTTGTATTACATTTGATCATATCTTCTACATTTAAGTGTAATTCACATCTTTGCGATCAATTCTCATAATGGAGAGTTTGGTAATCTGTCATATGCACTTCAAGTGGGACTCTCAAGGGCGTGATTGCGTATCAATGTCATTACAGTTGTGTTCGAGGGTTGATAATTGTAAAAATTAAATAGGTAGTGGTCCCATAGAGGGGTTATTGTTTCTATTTGTGTGTTGCATGTGGTTCTGTGCAAAAAAATTATTTCAAAACTGCAAACAAATAGAATCTTCTCCTAAATTTGTGGAGTGGCTGCTTAGGAAGAGCAGTACAAAACCATGAGGGCTGAGAATTTGCAGCTAGTGCAATGAGATTATAAAGTTTCTTTTTGCCAAATGTTAATTGCACATTAATTAAGTTAATTTTTTATATTATTTTAAAAAAATCTATAAGAATTTTGTTACAAAATTTAGAAACCATCTAAAAACATTTACAAATCACGAGACCACTTTTCTCGAAAAAAAAAAAAAAAAACCTGCTAAAAATACCTACAAAAGAATTTGTGGTTTGCCCTCCATGGGACCACTACCATAGCATTTTGCAGTTGAATCAGCGTACACTTGGTTAAGATATAGAAGGCTTTTGTTGTTCACCTTCAAAATCTTAGTTCCAATAGATTGATATTTCCAAGTTTGTGAAATTATATTCTAATACTCATAAGTACCGACTTCATAGCTCTGTTCCAACAGCAATGGCAAATGTACAAACGGTTCCCCCTCTGCCCATGCAATGGATTAATGCAATATAAACTATCAATGCTGAGATTATGCAACATGAACTATTAATGCCTTGGCATGTAACTTATAAAATATGACAGGTCATGTGTTACAAGTTATATTTAAATTTCTGATCCATAGCATATAAAATGTGGCAGGTCGTGTATCAAAGTTATATTTAAAGTTCTCGTCAGTGATTATTAAGAGTCTGTGGGTCCAAACAATTAGGTGGTTTTATTTGAGAATGTCATGCATCGGCATGTCTGGTCCTGTGCTCGCATACCTGTTCCAATCATGATGATTGCATGACATGCATTATTCATGTGATAGCGAATGCTCTTCCTCCATCTATTTCCATTTTTAATGCATTGTTGAAGATTCTTTAACATGTCGGTGCTGGCTTTACAGTGTTAATTTCAAGGTCATTCAAGGTACACATATTGTCATGCAACTAATTCCAGGGAAGAAACTCACAAATAGGCACCCATTGCTAAGAAACAATCACAACCCAAAGTAAAAACCATTGGTGAGAGCTTATGAGAGGGCATTAGGAATGTGTTATCATTATGTTGCCAAGGAACTTATATGCGACAACAACTGACATTTTATCAGTGCTAACTACCAGTAACCAATCATGGAGGCACAGATTGAAGAGGAAGATTGACCTTGTATGAGAGGAAACAATAGAAGTAATTGAGCACCAATGCCAGGAGAAGGCAGTAATAGATCTATGAAACGCACAAGGCAAAATTTGTAAATTCAAAGTAGGTAAGATATGACTGTGGAAGCTTCAAAATGCCAAGACACCAGAATTTCGAGTAGCTCGTCCTTTCAATTCAAGATATTTGAAGTTGGCTTAGCAACTTTTTGAGCTCCCAATCACTGGCAACCAGCAAATGGCAGGTATGGCATTATTACGTAAAGCTTTCAGTGCAAGGAACGACCATGAGGATACCTGTTAGTTTGTTACTATGTTAGCATGCAAGATAGCTGTGATAGGGGTACTGTCCTGCCTATTACTAGCAAGACAGCTGTGATAGGGTGCTGGCCTGAGCATTTTGAACAGAATCAATCACCACTGGTAAAGGGCACGTAGGGTTAAAAGTGGGGCCATTAATGAACATGCCAGACAAGGTCAATATGGGTAAACTTAGCTGAAAGAGATTGGCCAACATCAATGTAGGCCCTCCATTTTGTACACATTAAACCATTGTGTAAACCCAGCCACATAAAGAACTTGACCTGATCAGATATTTCAGAGTTGATACACGGTACCATTATAACAAGTGTCACCCAAATGCCAACCTGAAACAGACATACCAGGATCTTGATGGAGCGCTAAACTAGCTAAGAATACAATTTATCAGGATTCTATACCATGTTGTGGCTAATTAATGCAGTCAAGGTATGGGGTCTCAACTGAATAAAAGCCCAACCTTTGCAACTAGACAGTAACACAGCGGTTTCTAATATAGAACCTTGCAGCTATAGAGGAACATCTTCATACAGAAAGCTTTGTAACACACAAACATAGAAGAAGCTTGGCCGTGACCAAGATCTTCCAATGTTTACATCAGGCTTTGACCAAAGTCCTGCAGTCCTGCATTATAGCTTGATTTTGAGCAAACGGTAACCACCTCTATAGGAAGAGAGTTAGAAGTTCTCAATTCTGAAGAAGGGGACTACGCTCTGGTGCTAAATTGGGAGTTGGCCTTGATTGCATAATGTATTCCATACATTGAAAAAAATAGAACCATTGAGCAATCTACCACGCAATTTTATCAATTTGAAGCAGTGTTATAAGATGGTTAAATTTATTGACTCTCACATGGATAAATTTCATGGACATTCATACCATTACTTTCCACTAATTGTATAAGAAATAGCAGAGATATAAACTACACAGGTTTCTGATAGCAAATGATCTCATCTCCTAGGTTTTGCATTCCAAACAAAGCCAAACATGGACCAGGATTTGTAAAACAAACAATGAACATTAATGCATCCACCAGGCACAAAATAGGAGAAAAATCATGGCACTCATCCATTCTGTTAAAGCAAGAGACCAGTCACAATCTGGATTTATTCACTTGGATAGCAAAAGTTTGAAAATCCTTGCACTACTGCATATTTCATGTTGATAAGAGTGATTGTGAAAGAAAATCATGGAGGAGCATGGAAGTACTTGTGTGTCCTCTCCAAATTATGACAGAGATGCAGCAGATTTGAACACAACAAAATAATAATTCTCTATTCTGTATATTATTTCTCTATATGATATTCAGATACAAGTGGCTATTATATAGCCATAAAGGTAGGTAAACAACTTCCTAGAAAATAGGAAGTGAGTAGAACAATAAACCCGTATTGATATATTGTTATATAATTGTTATAACAATATATCAACAACCTTACAAACTAATTACTCATTTATCAGTGAGTAATTATACAATTACATCACACATATATAATTATATTATCATTGATAATATAATTGCACATATTAATAATGTGAACACCATTCATTCCTAACATTCACCCCCTTGGTGTGAACATTATTAAATCCCAATATTCACCCCCTTAATGTGAACACGAAGAAGAACCATATTCACAGAAATTGAACCACCTCCTGAAAGCACTTCTTAGACCAGGTACAGACTCCATAGATTATCTCTTTACCCTCGTAAAGGCGTAGTGTCAAGCCGAATTATGCAGGAATGCTCCCTTCCTTTTTAGGTTCTGTGGGACTTTCCCTTCCTCTCTGGCGCCCGAGTTTCCAATCTCCAAGATCCACAAGCTTCACACTCGTGGATAACCATCCCTTGAGTCTACCTCGAAATCTTCTCCTGCTCCCCAAAATGAGTATTACAAAACAGGACTCCTCCAAAAAGTTACGAAAAGGGTTTATTCGAAAACCATCACTCTGCAAAACAAGAACAACTCCAAAATGAAAAAACCATCTGCACACATGTCACCGATCGGTATGCGGCCCCGTCGTTAGCGGCCCGCGAGAGGAACGTGACAGCAACTGTCCTCCATCCTCCTGTGTGCCTCCATCCTCCGATACATGCTTGCTAGTTCAGCCGGATGTGATTATGAAGCTCAAATTTATATACCACAAGCAGAGAAGGCGTAATAGATTGCACCTCTTGAAAATGCGTCACAAGGCAAAAAAATTATTTTTATTTTTGGACACTAACAATAAAACTTCAACTTGGAAGCTTCAAAATGAATAACTTTTTTTTATAAATTTCACACCTAAGCCTATAATTAAACCAATCTTTATAATCGGGCGTGGATATACCACATACTCAATGAGTCTAGAACATTGACAAGACATGCACAACAAAGAAATATTGCTACTAAATTGCTAGGGCAATAAAATATATTGATAGTTTTAAAGAGAGAACCAATGATCACGTCATATCTTTTAGCATGAATGGTAGAGTGTAGAGACACTTGGAAGATGCGTGGAATGAGAAATGCAACTGGTAAATACGTAGTCAAAACTCACCATTAAATTGTTTTTAGGAGAACAAAGTTGACACGCTTGAGAGATATATGAATTTTTAGATCTACAAGCTGCAATTTAATAATACACTAACTGTTTGAATGGTTTTCCACCACCGAGATATGTACTCGTGCCAAAAACTTGAAAATGGAGAACGTATGGGCACTTTGATATTCATACCAAATCATATGACAGAGGCACAAACTTCAAATGGATGGTAGGCAACATTTGATTGGTGAGATCGAAGCAAGGCTCGAGCTTTGCAATTGAAGTGTTTTAATCTATACCACGCGTGATAAGTCTCACAACCAGTTCAAGGTAGTCTCAACTGAATCATCGCCCAGTCTTTGCACTCGATCATTTTCACGGTCACAGCAAATTCTCTCCAAAGCCCGGCATGGTTTGTATCATACAGCAAATCCTTTCCAACGTGTCAAAAAACGCCAAAATATCTCCTAACACAAAGAATCTTCGCATCAGGGTCTCATACGAGATACCTGCTTGCTTCAAATCAGGAGCACAACATTCCAACCACCTATAAATTCTTTAAGAACCTCGCTAATTTTGAAAGACGCGCCTCATTCTTTTCATATAGCACCAAAAACTCAAATCTCCATACATTGACACGAAATAGAACCATTGGCAGATCTACCACGAATATCATGGATCGGGGCAACAAAACATCTCAAATGCCCCCTATTAATTAACAAAAACAAACAGACCTTTCCATCACGAAACCTTTCTCGCTACTAATACCAAATGACAGAGATGCAGCAGATTTGAACACAACAAAATAATAATTCTCTATTCTGTATATTATTTCTCTATATAATATTCAGATACAAGTGGCTATTATATAGCCATAAAGGTAGGTAAACAACTTCCTAGAAAATAGGAAGTGAGTAGAACAATAAACCCGTATTGATATATTGTTATATAATTGTTATAACAATATATCAACAACCTTACAAACTAATTACTCATTTATCGTGAGTAATTATACAATTACATCACACATATATAATTATATTATCATTGATAATATAATTGCAAATATTAATAATGTGAACACCATTCATTCCTAACAAATTATTCATACACAAATTCAATCAAGAAAATGATGAACTTTTGTAGAGACTAAATTGTGCTTTTTAACATTGATTTGAATCTTACTGAAACAATTCTAGAATTATGTCACATTTCAATGCACATTGCCAGCAACTCATATAAGAAATGTGAAGAAATTCATTTAGGAAATGTGAAGGAATTGGCTTTACAACTGGCCTTCGGATTATAATACAAGAATTTTTTTTAATGAATATACAGAGGTATTGTGCAATAGTCTGTCAAACCATAGAAACATTGTATACTCGTGAAACACCTGCTCAGTTACACTCCAAAGAAATCTGATCTTGCCCCGAGATTTTCCTCTTTCCTGGCAACGCCCTGACAAACACATTCGGTCTACTCCTCAAATCAGATGTCTTCAGAACACTGACCAATTCGACATTGTCATTGGCCCTGAGTGGCTCCCAGAACACAGGAATTTCACTAGTACCCACAGAATTCTGCAAAATCGAAATCAAACAAAATGTATATAGTAATTCTCCTTCACCGAATGCACAGAGGCGAAATAAATAATAATTCAAAAACAAGGAGCCTGATGTTCTTAGCACACAAACGAGATAAACAATAGTTCAAAGGACAAGCAGCCTTACGTTTATACGCGACTGACTAGAATGTTCGGGCACAACGGCACTGGAAGCATATTTTCCGCTATGGGCGTTTGCGGAAGGTGAGAGCACAGACAGGGAGGGCGTTTCTTTTTCTTTGAGATTGAAAGGAGTTTTCTTCAGCTTCTTCAGCCTTCGTCTCAAGAATCTGTAAATTAGAGTCAATTATGGCAATAAGCTAAGAAACCTAGCTCTGGTAATCAGACCGATACAGGGTTCTCAAGACAAATTTTACCAACCAGACTATCAAATCAGAATGAACCCTAACCACAAAAAAGAGATTAAAAACGGAAAAAGGGTCGAGCATTTCTAACCTCACTTCTGCCAACACAGTCGCCTTTCTCGTATTCGCGGCGTCCACCAGATCTTTCAGAGAATCAAACTCCTGCGAATTTCACAAAATCAAGCGTCAGAAAAACAAAACCCTAACCAAAAATTAAAAAATACAAGAGAAATTTCAGCTCGGCGGCTTTAAAACCCTAACATCTCAATAGAATCAGACTTCTGATCTTTCAGAGAATCAAACTCCTGCGAATTTCACAAAATCAAGCAGCTAAAAAACAAAACCCTAACCAAAATAAAAATACAACAGAAATTTCAGCTCGGCGGATTTGAAACCCTAACATCTTGGAGTTGAAGATAATCCTGCATGAGGCTCGCGTGCTTGGCGTCCATGTTACGCTCCCCCGCCTTTACCTTTCTGGGCATCCTCCAAAAACGCAGCAAAGAGGACCAGGGTTAACAAACCCTGATGTCGAAACCCTAGGCGATAAATGCGACAGAGAATTGTAGCTTGTACGGGAAGGGTAAACGGCAGAGGCGGTGCAATGAACTGAACAGTAACAGACAGAAGGCAGGACGACAGAGAGAAAGACAGCGGATAAGGATGAAGATGCCATTGCATTGAAAGTATTGCGAGTGGAAAATGAGGTGGGCAAGTTTTTTTGGCGTGTAGAATATTGGGGATTTTTTTCTTTCTGTAGTTTGGGGGAGGGTGCTCCTCTGTGTGACCTCTACTTAGGGTTATCCATTTCCCCAATTGAGAGTTGTTTTCAGTACTGCCCCAACCATAATAATAATGATATCTCTGTCGAAATTCTTCACCTTCGTAACTTTTTTTTATTACTATGGAAGGCTTCCCTTGGGTAGGGACGCAGCAGGCGAGCATTTTTTCGGATTTGTCGCAATCGAACTAACCAAATGGGAAATTTCAGTGCAGGGAACAATCGATTTTTAGCTTGAATTTTTTTCAATGGGCTTTCATGTAGGCCTGCACGTCCTCTTGTAATCTGGTATTTTATGGTGGATTTATGCAAAAGAAGTGTTTGTTTTGTTTTTTTTTAAAATAGAAGTGGGATAATGTATTCCAAAGTGTGCTAAGCATATTTCATTTTGGGTGGTAAGGTATGTATTATATTCCGAAACTATTCAATGGTAAGCATGTTCTTCAATTATTTAAATTTGGTGTGTTTTTTCAGTGTGATATTTTAAGATGTCATATTCGTCTAGAAAAGATATAGTTTTATTTGGAAACCACCTAACTCTAAGCATGTTCTCCCATTCAAATTTGTTATCTAGTGTTTTTTTATGATATCTCTATTTTGATGAATGATAGAAATTTCAAACTCCGCAATAATGACAACAATGACAACTCCTTGAGTATTACTTCACTTAAACTTCAAGCCCTAGTTGCATATAAAAACATGATAGAATAAACCTAGGTAAGCTAATTGTAGACACCTAATTTTGATATGAGACTAGTCAATTGTTATTGTCCTAATGTATTTATGTTTTTATTCATAATTGATGCAAGTTAGGCTCTTATTGGCCACGTGTTCCTTTTGTTGTTCCACCTTCGATTCGTTTATTTTGTGTTCTAGACAATTTTGACCTTGTATTAATCATTCACAACTTTGTCTTCTTCGTATCAACTTCATATTTTGTTGTGGGTTGTCCTTGTCTAATCTTATTTTCTTTGTTATCTCTCGGTTCCTGTTTTTCTCTTTCCTCCCCTCATTTTACAATGTTTTGGACATCTTGCTAGTTTCGTTTTTATAGTTTTGCTCTACCAAATTCGTACTTATACGGTTTTGACTATTTGTGTTATAGGTCATTATTTTTTGACCTTTTTCACTCATTGTGTGTCACTCTACGCACCAATTACTTCCTAATGTGAATTAAGTCTAAGCATACGAATAGAGAATTTTATTGAAGTTGTAATAAAATAATTTGTCCATTTCGAATCATCTTTGTGCCAAAGCAAAGTACAAGCATGCATGGAGAAGCACATAACATTTACAAGTTGCTCGCATCCATTAAAAATATAAAGCTTGGGACACTTGCACTATCTGAAGGTTCCTTGTTGAGTCCATTGTACTTTATGGTGATTGTCATAATTTTCACTTATTAATGGGCAGGATAAATATCAATGAAGCTCATGTTTTCTATAATTTAACACAAGCCCCAAAGCACTTTTGTTTTCCTTATGCATTATGTAGAGACCCGATTTAAGGTTTGAAGAAGGAGAAGAGTTGCTTAATTGCTCTTTATAAATCTAAGAAAATTGTGTAATGTTTTGAGGCATTGAGGTGGAAGAACGCAGATTGCATATTTCATATCGTAGTTCAAACAATTGTCATTTCTATATTATACATATTTGTTTATGATATTTTTGCACTTGTACAAATCAGCTTGATCCCAAGGTCGTGTTCTCCAATCGAGTTGCCATTTTTGGGTTTTATTTGCCTTGATGTCATTGGTTGTCAAATAGGACTTTACGAAGAGCAACGTCGGGGACAAGAAGTCCCTCCTCTTTAATGGGAGAGGTTCCCTTATTGAAAGCGAACCTATTTACAAATATACAAAACATGATTTTCTTTTAAACTTGGATATTACGAAAGTGTTTTCTATAAAGATCATCAATTACGAAAGGACTAAGGAATGAGAATATGAGAATGAGCGAAAAGGCAACATGCGGAATTATAGATATGAGTAATTCCTTATGTATGCGAAATTACGGTGAATTGAAACAAGATCACTTGTATCGTATAAATAAGATGGAATTTAAAGACACGGTTACATAAATAACATCTGCTAGGAACACAAAGTTTCTTAACGTAACACGATTTATTAATCAAGGACACAAAGTTCCTTCTTGGTTATACAAGATCACCATGCTTGAAAGTTGGAGAGTATGCAATCAATAAGACTAACAAACTAGAGACAAATGATCTTCACAAAAATTAAATGAAAGCTTAGGGATAATAGAGATCGGATAGACAAAGAATGGAAAGCCCTTACTGTATTGATTTCTTTATGATCTATTTACTCTTTCGGAAAATAAACCAGTTCTTCCTTCCCTCAAAATGGCGTGGAGAGGCCATTATATAGCTTACAAATCGGTTACTTTTTGTAACTACTTCTTTTAACTAAAGATTAGTTAAGGATTGCCCGATCGCATACCTCGACTAATTCTGATGAATTCGAGAAAAAGAATTAGAAAAGAAGAGAAGAAAACGGAGAAGAAGACAGGTGGTTACAACTGGGAGGGACCCATGACTTCAAAATTCGCTGCTGAATCTCTTGATGCCTCGGCTATGTCTACGCCACGAGGGACGCGTGTTGGTAGGCCCGACCCCAAAATCGAGACACTTCTCCATTTCTTTATCAAACTCGACATGAGTATGATAATCTTTATTTGCTTCTTGATAGCAGATTGAAGAGAGCGAGATCTCCTTCATTTTCTCTTTGGAGATGGAACTTTCCTTGAATAGATTGTCTTTGACAAAAGCTCGAATTGAGCTTTGATTTCTTGCGAGAAAGAGGCACAGCAAGTTTCATCCTGAAGATGACAATGTATATCTTTAAAAGGCGATCTGACTAGTGTCTTGAAAGCTTCACCCTTCTACGCAGCTATTCTTGACTCTCCCAAGGCCTCCTCCAAGACTTTGATCTTCCACTCCATGTTGTAAACCCGGGACTTTGTGATTATCCTTTGCATCATCAAAAACCTTATTCGCCAATAAAATTTTCTCATCTGTTTGTCCCATGAGACGAAGGTCTCTTATCTGTTCGCTCCGAGAGTTTGAGCTCTTTATCTATGACCCCGATAGTGGAGGAGAGCTTCTGTTGCAAATTGTTCACTTTTCCGTGGAGTTTGAAAGCTTCATCGATGAAGTTCAATCCTGCAACAAGCATATCTTCCACCATGGCCTCCATAGCTCTGCCATAGATAGAATACTTGTGCATGTCTTTGATACTCTGTACTTCATCTTGGCTCAAAATTACAGGTGGTGGAAGAGTAGTCAATGGGGTAGGGTCCAAAACTTTGTCCTTAGACAAAAGAGATTTGATAAAACTTGTGAGAATCTGGGCTTGTTCCTCCAACTGTTCAATAGTTTGCTGCCCTTTCTCTACCCTCCCAATGACTCTTGTGACCGTTTCCTGGAGGTTGTGGATCTCACCTTCAGGAGTAGACTCTCCCATTGGAATTCTTGAGAGTTCTAAGTCAGATGCCTGCAAGTCCTGCTCTGATTTGTCCACTGTAGGCTTAGCAATCTCCAGGAATTGCTGACCTTGAGCATCCGACACGATCCTGGAGGTGGTTCTGGCTTTCTTGGCGCGAGAAGGAGTAGTGCCCAACATGGCTGCCACAGCATCAAAATTTGGCCCTGAGCTCCGAGAGGAAGATTTCCTCTTCCTACTGTCAACAAAAGGTTGCACCCACGCAAAAGAGGAAGAGGAAGCAGCAGGAGGGGCAAGAGGACCAAGAGACATAGAGCTCATGACGCTCAAGGTTTGCACAGTTGTGGTCTCAAGTTGAGATGTGAGTGGGGCGCTTGAGACAATTGCGGCAGAAGAATCAATAGCACTTGGAAGTTCAGTGCTCTGGACTTCCTTATCTTTATCTGTTGGATCTTCAGGAGCATTTGCAGGGGCTGGCATTTCACTCTCTTCACTTTCACTGAGAACAATGATGTTCTCTGGTCCCAAAGGCACTTCTACCTGTTTACTTTGAGGATCTTTTTCCACAGGCTCCTTCTTAACCTCTTTGAGTTTCTTCTGGTACACTTGAGTGGATGAAGGAGTGGAAGCTGCAGGTCCTTGCGTTGATGAGGCAGGAGGGGTTTGCACAAGTGTGTCTGATATGGGATTCGATGCTTCCCTCCTTGGTGTTGAAACATCCTTGGAAGAGGATTCTCTGAGTGCCTTCTAAGCTCTCGAACTTTCCTGTCAAACCAGACCTTAGTCCCGACTAAGGCTGGAGCAAGAGATCTCGGCCGATCATATTTTTCTTTCTGTTCCAATCCAAGTCCTCCCGAGGGAGTGTGCTTAATCACATTGTCATACTCATATGAGTATAGATCGAAATTGTCATCCTGGAGTCCTTCGGGAACTTGAGTACAAGCCGAGTTCTTGGATCAATTCAGAGAGAACCCGCCATAGTGCCTCCTTCAGCCTCAAATCATCTGCATAGTCAACCCATAGTCTTACGTATCTGCCTATGATGATAGATTATCTTGATGTTACGCTCATGAACTTCTTCAAGTTGAAGCAAGTTCTTGGCTTAAAGAAATGAATGGTGATAGGAACCGGGGCTCTTTCTATGTTACTGTGCGTCTGAGGGTCATTTTACAAGTGTAATTTCCCAAAGAGATGGGAAAGTGCAAACCAGAAATCTTCTTATCTCTACGGGTTACGTGCAATTTATCTAGCTTGCATACTTCAATCAAAGCCATCTTATCAACTGCAGAACATGGGAAGCCTCGAAGGGGGTGCTCTCATGCCAACAAGCTTTGATATAAGAGAATTTTACTGAATTGGATAAAATAAGTATCGTAGTGCGATATCGAGTTCATGGCTTCATCAGAAAACCTTCTAGCGGTGTCACCCTCAGCGGCGACCACGTACATGGTGAAAGCATCATTTACCCTTACGAAATTGCGATTGATGGTCTCTAGGGTGAAGCTGCAGGCGTGTAGGCGTATACGAGGATCATCCTTGTGGGCATCGATGTAAGAAAAACCAAACCATTGCCTCGATGCCGCGAGTATACATCGGTGCACGAAGTCATGTAGAACTTCTTTGTTTGTTGTACATTGGACAGGTTGTTCACTTGATTCATGCTTTGATGATTTCCTTGATTGATATTTTGAGTTCCCTCGCACACCATCTTTGATGAGCGGGCACATCCGAAATGGAACTCGTTAGTAGAAGGTAAGCCCATCACCCGAGCCGGTGAGGCTTATGAAATCGACAACTCTTCATTGAAATGCTGCGGAAGAGAGTCTTGGATAGGCGAGATGCTCCCCTTAGGGTTTTAAGCCATGACTTTGCCACCCACGCCTTGTATTTTATGTTGTCTTGATTAAACAGGCACATGCTTGATCCCGGAAACAACTATGGCATTATCCATCTCTCGGGATCCTCGGGCGGTCTAATGGCGGCGTCTAGCTTGCGATGAGTTCCCCGTGTACATTGGTTAATTCGCTCGAATCAGGGTCGAAGTGAGCTCCGCATGAAAGCACTGTATCAGCACACTGTACCGAGATCGGGAAACCTCCAGCGAAAGCCAAACCGCTGTCGTGAATCATCTGCGCCATTGGTGTAGGGCTTGCATCTGCCATCCTTGCCCAAAAATCACCGAAATCAAGATGACGAGCTTCACTGTCCCCAACATTGGAAACGACAGATTCTAGTGGCGAGATTTGCTCTTGTCCCTGAAATTTGATCTTCATATTGATAGTAATTCGGAGGACAGAGACGCGAGCTAGACTTTGGGAAAGAATTACAGAGGGAAGGGATACACGCGCAGGAAATTATATTACTGAGGTTCGAAGCAAAAGATAGCATGGAAGTAGTGTGAAAAATGCATAGGGGTTCGCTTTTATTATATAGCCGATTAGGAGAGAGAAAGACAATGAATGCGCATTTAATACATACCTACCAATTTGAATAAGCATGATATTCGGGTAGAGCGGGAAAAATAAGCACGAATGGCACTTGGTTCATTTGGGACATGTGAGACGCGAATCACGCGAAACTCTGTGGCTTTCGGTCGATTCCGGCGAAGCGGGAAAAGACGCACAAATGCCTTTTGGGACATGCGGGACGAAAGGGCGTGAAACACGTGACTCGGCCGGATCGGACGAAAAGGTGACAATGGGTCCGGAAGAGTTTGGGACATTTGGGACGCGAAAGCGCGAAGTACGCGGTTCGGGCGAATCGGCCGAAAATGGAACAACTTGCCCGATTGAACCTGGGACACTTGGGACAAGAAAGTGCACGAGAATCAGCGTTGGGTGTTTAGTAGAAAATGGAACAACTTGCACAATTTGACTTGGGACATTTGGGACAAAAAGTTCCGACGGGCCCGAAAAAGACAAACTTCGGGAAATCGGCCGATCGGGGAACAGAGCGCACTTTTGAACTTGGGACACGCGGGACAAAATGTTCGACAGGCAGAAAAACACAAAATGACCCAAAAACGTAGATTTTCTCAATTTCACGACTTTTAACATTTTCAGTACAATAGAGAAGACACTTAAACTCAAAATTTTGAAAATTCACTTTCTTAAGAGCAGGGAATTTTGAGTGGACAACAATGTCTAGACCTTCTTTACATTGTTTGTTGTTAACGATTATCTTTATGAGCATGCTAAATTGAGTACTATCCTACAAAACCATAATGATCTCTTCTACTTTATTTATTTCTATTTTTTCTATATTTTTCATATTATGGTATTTGAATGAACCCGAATTAGCTTACATGTTTGTAGACTTCTATGGTTTGATCTTGCTTCTCTTGGGATATATTTGATTGTTTTAGGATTGGTATATTGATATGTTTGCTTCATTTATCCCTCATTGTTGTATGATTATTTCTCTGATTTTCTTAGTCATATCTCTTGTAGCCCTACTTATTCCTTGCATCATGTGTTGTAAATTATGCACATTAGCTATTGATATAAACATGCATGTTGTTAGATGTAATTTCATTTCAATGTGCTTTACAGTGTTTATTTTCCTTGTATATTCCTTATATATATATATATATATATATATATATATATATATATATATATATATATATATAGAGAGAGAGAGAGAGAGAGAGAGAGAGAGCAACATAATGTTATTCATAATTCTAATGATATGTCATAGATTATTATCTTTCTTTTATGGGTGTGTTAGGATTGTATGCAATGACAAAGTACTTTGTGTCTATTTACTTTTTCCCTCATACTACATGTCATTTGGGCATGCCTTCCCAATCGCCCTTACATCTCTAGGTAGTACTATTTTTTGAGGCTATTGGTAATACTTTAGGCACTTATAAAAACATATTTATAGAGAGAGCTATAACGGGAATATGTACATATGTCGCATATGTTGTGATATAGATCTTAGTAAAGGTGTTCCTAACAACATACTTCTCAAATGGAAAAATTTTTACATACACTTAGGTCTTAAATTATGAGAATACGGTTGATAGGAATAGATAGGGATCTAGGAATGTTGATCTATGGGTCACTTGATGGATTGTGTGAAGGGATCGATGGGTTGGTTTCGCAAGATAGATAACACTTGGAAATTATTATCAATGGGTTACTTCGGTGGATTTTGTGAAGGGATTGATGAGTTGATTTTGCAAGGAATATGAATATTTTGAAAAGTGATGCCCCTAAGAGGGATGGTTAATAGGATAGAAGAATCGATAAAGGATAGGAAGTTAGTTAGATGATATAGAAATGTTAGATATATGGTAGAGGGTAGGAAAATGTGATGAATGTTGTTATCTTTCACAATTTTTATGGCTCAATCAACCTTTATTTAACGTATCATAGAAGAAGAGGCTTCATCATATGAAATATCATGATGACAATGTAATATGCCGAGGAATGACTCAAAGTAAATAACAATGCATACAAGCAAGAATCAAACAAGCATAAGAAAACACACAAAGGTAATTAAATGTAATTTTTGTCTTACGAACACCCAAGTTATGAATGGCGGTGACAAGTGTAACAATGATAGTGATTGTCCCCAAGCAACAATGTATGCGAGGAGGTCGGATTAGGAACAATATATCTCAAAAATAGGATGTTGATTTTCCTCGAGCAATGATATATGCAAGGGGATTGAACCAAGTGAATGGATTTAGCGAGATAAGAGTTTAACTAGATCCTTATGACAAAGTTTGGGAATTTCAAGTGGAATTTTTTGAGTTTTTTTCATACAGAGCAACATTGGGATAAAAGATGATGTTATGTACAACAATGTTGGGATCAATTTCAGGCATGTTGGTATAGCCCCAAACAAAGACTTTATTGTTCTTGCAGAGAACTTCACAATGTCATACAAGAAGATGAGGGAAACAATCATCCAACATAACTATGTGTGAGTCATCATTATCGTTCATTTAGATGTTAATGGTGTCCTTTGCAAGCATAGAGTTGTTATATTGGAAAAGATAAGGGATGTTAGGGAGCTTAGAGACTTATTCAACGATGGGATCAACGTGAGAAATGAAATTGTTAAAAAGGAGGCTTTTTGGTGAAGTTACCATGTTTATGATGTTGACGAGGTAATATGTATTCTTGGGTGTGTAATAGTTCCGAATCATTTTGTGATTATTGAAGGTTAGTAAGGACCATTGTATTCAACGTTGATTTCAAGGTCCACATATCTTTTCCATTACGCTGAATTTGGGATCAAATTTCTCTAACATACAAGACGTGGGCATCTAAAGTGACTTATGTTAGCTAAGAAGAAGATGCACATATTTTTTTGATGACATTGATCGTGCTAGGGTCATACTAGTCGATGGTGTTGATGAGGATAGAAGGGGTAGAATGGCATCATGCTTATTAGCGGAGGGGCCAATGTTGTCTTGTAGGGAGGGAACATTAGTGATGGCATCATGTTTACTAGTAGAGGGCCGATGTTTTGGGAAGAGAGTGAGGATCGGTGATAACATCGAGACTCACCCATAAAGGGGATGATATCGTTAGTAGAAGAGAACTTACATATAGTTGTTTGGATTGAATCCTAAAATTTGTCGAATGACCCAACTAGTGTTTTCTAGAGAGGAATTTACACGAGGATAGTAGGGTATGGTTTCCTCTTCCTTGTTGTCACTAGTATTGTATTTAGGAGGATTGTATTGTGTGTCCCTTTCATTGGCCCCATGGTTGAAAGTGTGCATCGATCCAAAATCCATTGATAACATAGTACATCATGTTGTCTTGCCTTAGCATGGGACATGACATAGTCATCATTGTAAGAGGGAGAGATGGTGTTCCTTTATTATCACCATGGTCTGGAGAGGATGTAAATGGGTCCTTAAGCGGATATGTCAAGCTTGTTAAAGGATTCAAAAGAGAAAGGAAGGTGATCTTTGAACATATTGGCTATCCAAAATTGTTGCATTCGTAAATATAATCCTCAACGAGTGTAAGAGGCATTATTATCGTTACATATAGGGTCTTTCTCCATCTCAAATGGAAACATATCCCAAGGAAAGAGAGATGGTGGGAGACAATTTGTGATACATTAAGGTAACATGTTCTTGTTACATGTATTTTGGAGCTCATTAAGCTCATTATCATTTGAATCCACCAACACAACGTTGATTTCATGTCTTTAGTCATAAAAATTAGGATGGGGCACACTACACATTGTCGGTGTGGTAGGAATGTGAAAATTTTTATTAGGATCAAATATGGGGATGTCTCATGTATCGGGATCCACTCCATCCATATATTTTTGTTATTGTGGATGAATTTTAGGCATTGGATTGTAGATGAGGCAATTGCTCTCATACAAGTGTGTCATGGTCATCTTATAATAAGATTATAAGATAAAGTTTGATTGAGGACCATAACCTTGGTGCATATGGTTTTCAGGTCCCACAAAGTGATGGGAAGCCATAAGAAACCAAGTGGATTTTGGTGAGTTTTTCTTAAGCTGCGATATATAAGTCTTATTTTTGTAATGTCTTGTTTGGTAAATCCTATGTTCTTGATTAACCATAAGGAGCAAGCTATTCTTTGATAGTTGGTGAAGAAGCTTCTAGGTCTTGAAGTTTTTTTAGGATGAATTTATAATGTTGAGGAGAGATTCACATAAGTTCCATTAAGGGGATATTACAGGCATAAAATTGAGTTCATCAAGAAAGTTCCATGGTTGCCTTTGGTAAGATCCATAATCATAATTAGGTTGAGAAGAATCATAGGTGTTTAAGCTGTTTGATAATAGTAAGAAAATGATTAAAGGGAGGAAACACCTTTTCTTGAGGTGGAGGAATAGGTGCCACGAGATGAGGCTCGGGTGGTGGCATGGGCTTTGAAGAGGAAGGTTGGACCTCGAAGTATCCTAAAGCATCATTTCAACTTGAGAAGGCCTTTTAGGTTCCATGACCAAATATTTTGTGTAATTTTTTTTTGATAATTCACTTTGGCTGCATTCACACATTGAGAATTGATTAGGTTATGATTATAAAATCCCTCAAGGGTACATAAATAATTGTCCACGGGGGTATTTTTGGGGTTAAGGACCATTGGTGTGTTTTGTTGTTTATTTTTGTTTTGAGATTGAATGAGATATTGATATTTATCGTAACATTTTTGAATGAGATAGTAAATGTCAAATTTAGGACCTAATAAGAATTAAAATGTGGATTTTCAAAGTCACAATAATTTTCATACTAGTGCCCCATATTGGAATTCCATCAATAGAATAAGGTTTAAAAGGATCAATGTGAGTAACCTCGGGCATAGGCCCGATTTGTTGTAATTTTGATAGCTTAGAGGTGAATGACGAGAGTTAGATTGAGTGATTAAAGTTGTTGGAATAGAGGAGTAAGAAAAATTTAAAGAGAGATTTTCCTTTAAAAGGGGTTTAACTATAATAAGGATTGACCGCATTAGAAGTTGATTGAAGAATATTTTCATATGGTTTAAGAAGTGTCTTAAATACTCTTATAAGGTAGTCCTACCTCTTGGGTTGTTCGAAAAAATTACCCAATGTATCAAGGAGAAGAACCAAACTTCATATTGTAGAGTGGGATTCAAGGCACGGATAACGAGATATAAAAGATGGTGTTCATCCAGTAGTATGGTCATATTTGTTTCCCATGATTTTCCATCTCTTTATAAAATCTTGAATGGTTTCATTAAGAGATTGTTTCATGTTAACAAACTTTTGAAGAATATTTTTAGGAAGTTTTGATTGTTGGAATTATTTCATTAAATGATTGAGTAAATATTATAATTCGGTGACTAAGTGTTGAGGAAGTTAATTGGACCATTCTAAGGCATCACCTGTAAGAGTTTAGGTGAGTAGTTTGGTAGCCACATAAGTATTGGTTTGAATCCATTCTTTATAGACATTTTTAAAAATGAAGGTGAAGAGAGGGATCTATTGTCCCATTATAAGAGAGAAATGGATAAATCCCCCACATATCCATCAAAGCGATGTAAGGAGCTAGGGGTTCATTTTGTGAAGTTTGAAGAACCTTATTACAAATGGGAGGTTGGGGTATTGGGTTCCCAAAGTTAAAAAAGGTGCAAAAAGGTTTAATAAGACGAAAGAAAACTTGGGAAGGTTAAGATGCCCTTTTCAAGATTTGGGTTTGTATTTGGATCAGATTTTGATTTGTTATTGTTTGCATTTGAGCCATTTCCCCCAATAATTAAACCATTACAAGATTGGTGTCAATTAGGGGAGAGTAACTAGGAGAAGAAGGATTCACGGTATTATCTCGAAGATGGATTTTTAGAAGAAATAGAAGGAGGATTAATATTAGAAGGATTGTTGTCATTAGAAGAAGGATCCATAATGAAGTTATTGAAAAGAGTATCATGAGATTTATTTAGAGGGTCTAGATTGATCCTACTATTGGTTAGTTCCATGGGTATGTCGAGTCAGGATAGTTGGATAATGGAGTCGCCCTTGTCGAGAGTAATCATGGCCCTAATATCCTCATTCCTAAAAAGTACCCTAGGATCTAACTCACCTATTTGGACATCATTGCATTCAATAGTTGGTGTTGGTTGAGATTGAGAGAAAGTAAAATATGAATTACTTTAGAACCGGTGGTAAATATAGAAGGAGAAATGAGCATCCCATATATAAACTAAATGGGTTGGTGTTTGATAGAAAAACCATAAGAGGTGATGACGTGGTCATAATATGATTATAGTGAGATTAGAAAATATTTCTAGAATGTTCACGAAATATTTTGAAAGATTTTACAAATGATAAAAATTGTGAATATGGCCCATTCAAAAGAGTGAGTAAGATTCACATCGTGTTCACCAATGTGTATGCAAATAAAGAGTGGTCCCACAACAATTCCTTTTATATCTATATAATGGGGTATTATAAACTTTAATAATAAAAGGAACCACACTAAAAATCCATACCTTAGATTTCAAGTGTATGTAAACATAAACTATGAAGGTATTACTCCACACTCTATGGAAGGTAAAGTGTTCCAAGGCCTAGATATAGAATAGGGTAGTGGCGTCTAACTAGCTCCTAATTGTAAAGTGACTATAATGAGGTTGTGATAGGATTGAAAATCAATATGGTATATGATCCAAGAGGCTACTAGGTAATATTCATAAGGATGGAAATTGAGGTCGAGATTATGAAGCGATGTCGAGGTTGTAATGGATTGTAAGGTAAGAACCAATTGATAAATATGTAATAGAGAAGAATATGCTACCCTATCCTATTATATGTATGACTGCATCCACAACATACAAATATGAATTAAAAGTAAAGGAAAGGAGAGGTTAGAGATACTTACTTGCATAACGGCACCATTGGCACATTAACTTCCCCATGGTCAAAGCGACACTTTATGTGAGAGAGTTGATGTGGGGCACAAGAAATTAACTAGAAGAAGACTTAGGAAGACCCTTAATTGAAGACTTGAACTAACTCCAAAGGCTTGGTAGACCATGGAAAGTGTAACTCCTATGCTTGTAGATCCTAAGTACCTAATTCTCCAGTGTAAACTCTAAACAAGATAAATATGAACAACTTGAAGACCTTTTAAGCTTTAAGAGTAGATTTAACAAGCACCACTAAATTGAATGTGTGATGGAAGTGTGTTGGAAATGATGCTAAAAAACCAAGTATAAATAGCTTAATCAATATTGATATTATGTTCTAGGTCGATTTTGTTGGCTAATCCTATGGCATTGACCATGGTTAATGTTGTCCACGAGGGAAATCCACTCAACATACGCCATCGACCACAATTGATGCAATCGGAAAGGGATTTTATGGCATAGAAAAGTTAGAAAATTAAGTTAGATTGTCGGGAAGAAGCTGCGGAGTGCTAAAGAGGATAATGATGAAGGTGTGAGTGTGTAGAAAGTAGGTGCGAGGCGAAGACAAAGAGATAATAAGATGATGTCGCAAAAGAGATTATAAAAGATGATTACTGAAATGATACAAAGATGATACATAAAGGGTATGACAACACATGTAATATGTGATATAATCAGACTATGCATCAAACTCTCTTATAAAAACCATTGTCAACCATCTTAATACGACTTGAAGGATGCACATAACCATTTCTAGTTACTCCCTGCTCCCGACAGGTATCCTTGAGGACAACGTTCGGGGAAGCTAATGTACCAAAGGTGCTTGTGAAGAACAAAAGTTAGTAAAGTGAAAAATTATGTGTGTACACGTCCCACTTAAATAGTTGTGCTTTAAGATTATTATAATTATGAGTAAGTTGTATAGATATTGTTCTCTGATGAATGTTTGTTGATTCTTGCAAAAGTGATCAACTGCGAAAGACAATCGAGGATAATATGATGGAATTAAATGATTTTTGACATAAAAATTGATAGACAAAAGGTCACAAAAATTAAATATTCTAATGAAAAGGATGAGCAATGTGACTCGAAACCAAGATACATAAAATTCCTTTGAACTACAAGTTAAAATATAAGGGGACATTAATTAAATTTGTATCCATTTTCTAAAACTATAGTACAATTTTTTTATTCATGAATACGAGATAAATATTTTTCACTAATTGAAAATATAAATAACTTGCATGGTTAGGAAATTCTATTTTAACCAATAAATGTAATGAAAAAAATTTAAAAAGAAAGAAATAATCATTTTGAAAATTATTTAAGAAATCCCAAATAAAAATAAATATTCACCCATTTAAAATATAATACGAGTCAAGCATGGTTAGGAAATTATAGTTTAACTAATAAATGTAATGGAAATCATTTTTAAAAAAAGAAAGAAATAATTGTTACGTCGAGGCATTTGAAAAAATGCTTGAAAGAAAGGTGGTTTATGGAACACACTCTAACCATATAAGTTTCACATTCCTTATAGTAGCATGTAGCCATGCAATTTTATTAGATGAGGGTTGTAAATGCTTCAATGGCATGAGTGCCTCTTATAAAATTACACCTAGATTTGATCATTATGTCTGTGTGGTTGACATTCTTGTTGTGTTGGTTATCTTGAGGAAACTATAAACTTTATCATCAACATGTCAATTAAACTTGAGGTGGTTGTAAGGATGTGTTTACTTGGTGTTTATAGAACACATAAGAATATAAGGTTGTGATTATTTACAACTCTTATTTTTGAGTTGGATCCTCAAATTGTTGCAACTTATGTTCTTTTATCAAACATCTACATAGAAGTGTGCATGTGGGGTGAGGTTCAAATGGTAAGAAGATTGATGAAAGATAGGGAGTTAAAAATATACCTAGATGTAGTTGGATTAAAGGCCATAAAATGGTGCATCAATCTGTGGTAGGAGATTGATCCCACCTGACAAACACAGGCAACAAGATATTTTTCAAGTTTAAAACATGTACTGAATGATGTGACAAGGAGGGTAAAAATGTATTCCTTTGCTACCACCATAGTGAGAAGTTGGTAATTACATTTATATTATTAAACATGCCCTCTCTCGAAAAATCTTGGTGTTGTCGAGAATCTTTTGTGTATGTGTACGGTGCATTTTTGTAGGAGACAAATCACACCCAAAGGCATGGAGCAACAAGATATTTTTCAAATTCAAAACATGTACCGAGAGATATGGACAAGGAGGGGAAAAGTATTCCTTTACCACCATAGTGAGAAGTTGGCAATTATTTGTTAGATTGTTAAACATACCCCCTTAAAAAATCTCGTTGTCAAGAACCTTTCATGTATGTGTTGATTGCCACATCACATCCAAGTTTTTCTAGAATATGTAAAAATAAATTGTTGAGAGATGTTAATCAATTTCATCAATCAAAAAAGGATAATGTTTTTAGGAAATAAGGGATAAAATATGTGAAGCACTTTGAGAATAATCCCTCATAACGGTAATCATGTGATACTGTAGTGATAAACTAATATGCAAAAATATTATGGATCTCGCTTCAAATAAAAGTGCCAAATAGTTTATGGAAAATAACACAACATTTACAAATAGATCCACTAAGGTATTTTATTATGGTTTTACCCAATGAGGGTTTGGGCTAGCGTACGTCCACTAAGAAATCACTTGCTGTGGTAAATTTTTTATTACTTTTTAGAGCCACCACTCTCTATATCTACATTCCCATATCTGTTTGGAGCTATGCTCATTTACAAAAGGATCATGAATATTCATAGCGAATTCAAAACACCAATATGAGATGTTATTGAATGAATACCTACCATATGCACAAAACCATATAAATGTCTTCAGACAGGACATATATTTAGCTAACTTTACTTGAGTTGTTATAAAATTATAAAGAGAGTGGGTATCAAAAATGGGCCAAAACCATCTCATAAACAACTATGGGTCAAAAGGATCCACTTCCAATATGCATCATCCTTATTGAAAAAGGCGTTTCCATCGACATATTGGGCACATTTTAAGGCCAAAAAATAACTTCATATGATCCCTGGGGTTGCGCCTCGGACCCCATTGTCTCGACCCGGCCCTTTCTCCTTGTTTCCTCTTTGGTCAACACCTCATGGAATCAGTGTATCTTTCTTGACTGAATCTTAGTGTATAGTCTTCCAACACTTTCTCACATGAAAACTCGCTCTCTTTAGGCTCCATTTACCTAGCAAAATAGTGTTTTTATAGATATTATTGGTAATGCGATGTGAAGCAATTTGTAGATATAGGTTGGCCAAAGGCCATTACAAGATACATCATGTCATAAGCGTAGTGATAAATAATAATGAAGTCTCAAACAATTATTCCTCGAGCAGCTATTGAAATCAGCAACTCAAATTATTTGAGCGAGAAGTACAAGCTAAAGCCAAATGGTTTATGGAAAATTTATTAGCAACATTTACAAATATATCCACTAAGGGGGGTGTGGCATTTATTATTGTTTTATGAATGAGGTTTTTAGGTTAACAAAATCCATTCTAAGTTGACAATGCACTACTAAGGGGAATGTGGTATTTAATAATGTTTTATGAGTGAGGCTTTTAGAGTAATGGAATGCAATTCTAAGATGCAAAGGCATATCTACATATTCATACCACAAAAAAACTCGAAAAGAACTATTATGTTAGGAATAGGTCCACTTCCATTGTATAGCATTGCCCTTATTTAAATAAAGATCATGGTATATTAGAATCTATATGTTTGTGCGGACGAATCCTATCAACCAATATGGGATTAATATTTTTTATTGAATGAATATTTTTAGATTCATAGATGAAATTTGGGATTCACTAAAGAGACATATATGTCTTCAAGTACGAGGTATGTATTTAGAGCGATTCTTGAGATTTTTATTATAAAATTATAGAGGAGGAGAGAGGGAGGTTGAGCAAGAAAACATACTCATCTCGTAACCAATCAACAATTGTGTTAGTAAGAGGACCACTTTCAATATGACATCGTTCTTATCGATATAAGGATTATGGTATATTGTAAACACAAAATTGCGAATCATGCACTTGGGTACATCTATTAGGTCCTAATCACATACTACTATTCATATGATTCGTAAGTGAGAAAACTAGTAATATGAATCATTTGGTGAACCTGTCTTTGGCCTCTTTTCTTTTTTCATCTTGTTTCCTCTTTGGTCTTACACACCCCACAAACCCTGATCGTATTCCTATCATTTGCTTTGTCTTTCTTGACTATGGACACAATCAATCAATTGTACAAGATGTCATTCCCAAGTGCCTCGTCCCATCTCTCAAATATGAACCCATCTTAAGGCCTTCTCTTCATGTATTCTTACTCGTTCTCTTTGGGCCTCTTTTATCTTTTGGGCATCTTATTTCTTAATAATCGGCCTTTTAGTGGTTAATTACAAAATCTTATGCTTTCAACATCAAGGGAATCATATAAATACAAAGCTATGTGATCTAATAAAGGACCAAGTACTAAACACCGCATCTATCTATCATCACCTAAGGTTGCATCGAAATCATCTACGACATTACAATTCAGCATCAAACATCCATCAAGCATCCATTCAAAGGACAAGTTACACAATATTCTTCTCGCATACACTTCATAGGAGGAAGTTAATTTTTCCATTTCACACATCTATCTACATTGTCTACATCCTAGCTATTGATTCTTTTATCATGATACAAATGAAACTCTCCCACAATGAGCCACCTAGGGTCACGATCTACACACACACACACATCATGAACTACATGGAGTCACGAAATGCGGCTAATTTTCATTCCCGGATCGTAAGTTCACTCATTCGAGTGAACTTACGGGGTTATACTCTTGATCCCCATTTTCATCTTTTTTATTTTTAGAATTTGATGTGTTTTGAGGTTTTGTCAGGTGCTCTTTCTCTTTCCAGGTTTTAGGTGAACTCAACAATCGAGACAACGAACATACGAGTGATTAAAGGTGACATTCAACGAACATCTAAAATGAACTCGTGACCACTCTCTGATGCCTATGTTTTGTGATCGATAAGGTTTCTAGCGCAAAATTCAAACCATTTCTTCATGATGCACTAAAAGGAATGATAACCGGATCATAAATGAGCCTTATCTCATGATACTCATTCAACTTCACTATGGCTCCTAATCAAACACCATGACATAAGATGAAAGTAATTTGTAGAATAACTTTAATAAAACCTTTGCAAACAAATGAGTAGCAATATCATATATTATTATGGAACTCAATACATTGAGAATGGGCCTGCTTATATAGGCAAGGAATAACAATCTAAGAACCAATCAAAGTCGTAGATCAAGCCATAAATCAAGGAAAGAACTAGTCATCAAAGAACTAGTCAAGACCATAGATTTAGGAAAGAACTAGTCATCAAGGATCTAGTCAATATCATAGATCAATGAAAGAACTATACCTAACAACTAGATAATATCTCCTAATATCTAAATAAGATAAAGAAATATCCACACACATAAGTGGGTGAGGATAAATACTGATAAAGGTAAATAAAGTACCTAGGTGAACATGAGCTAAGGTAAATACCTACACCCTCTAATAGGGGCACTAGAAGGGCAGTCTCATAGCCCGGCACTCCTAACCTTGCCCGGGCACCCTAGTTAAAAAGGCATTCCCAACATCTCTGCATTTTTTCTAGGTCTCGCTACGACATTCTAATTTCATGTTTCATCATTTTTCCAGCCTAACACATCTTTGGGATCATTACGAATCAACTATCTTACCCTCTCTCTTGCATTTAGAGTTTCAAATTTATTAGCTTACTTGCTTGTGTCAAAATTTGTACTTTATTTGATCATATTTATATCTACATTTTAAACATATTTAGGCAAGATTTAGATTTAAGCATACACACATCACGCACGCATGCACACACACACACATTGTTTAATCATTTGGTGAACCCACATTTGAATACTCTTGGATCCCTCTTTTCTTCTATCATGGCTCATTAGGTCTCTCAAGTCTCTTTGCTTGATTGCTTCAAATGCACCAATATTGTAAAAAATGCTCTTCTGAAAACCCTATGCCAAGGTATGTGGATCTCCCTATCAACACTTTGCCTTCACAATCAATGCCATTTTGATCGTCTCTCTCCATGACTCTCTTAGTTCTAGATGTGTCGATCAATTAATTTGCAACTCTATTCAAGCCTTACATTCTTTCTTTCAAGATAAATTTCAGGCTATGGAATCCATGATTACATCCCTTCAAATATGAAATCTAACATCTTAAGGACACTTCTCATGGTCATGCTAGTTCTTCTCCTACTCTTCCTCCTCATTTTATGTCTTCTACATGTGCTCATATCAGGTGAGCCTCAAGTCTTACTACTTCCCACGCCTCTCAAGTTTGATCATGATACTAAGCAACATGATATTCTTTCACAACTCCTCACTCATCAATTAATCAACTTTCCACACAATCATTCTTATCCTCCTTATCAACTAGTAAAATATCAAGGTCTCCCATTTAGTGTTTATCATCGCATCAACGAACACAATGAAAATTATTGCTATGTTTGACAATGAAGAATAAAACATCTTGAGCGTCGTAAGGTTTTATATCATTCAGTGCACATTGTTATGTTACATGGTCCTCTCACAATTGTTACATCTCAATGGGTTCCTAAATATGATGTTTAATCCATGTCTAATGAGAACCACAATTGAGTCATCACTTAATAAGTGCAACTTCTTCTTCCGTAACTCAAGCACCACCTATGCAATCTACTCAGTGAAGCAACCGCATTTCAAAATTAGTCTCACTCTAGTTGCCTCCTCTCAAATCATCTACAACACTATCAATTCAACCTAAGCAACCTCCACTAAAAATCAGTTCAACACCTCCTCCTACTAAGTCTTTTACAACGTTACACAATAATCCACCACTTCACTGGCTAATCGTTTTTGTCAAAGAAACTATTCCTTATTTTGATCCTCAAGACCCATTTCAAACTTCGCCACCATGTAATGGTAGGATATTTTGCTTCTTCCTACCATTTTGTTGGCCCTCTCGCTTATCATGATACAAATGAAACTCTCCCACAATGGCATGGTACCTCTTATGTCACTACATAGATCTTCATCATCATACACTTGGGGGCATCATGCTTACTCTTCCCTCCCTTCTAGCATCACCAAGTGGCTATCATTTTCTACCATTATGCTTTGTGCTTCATATTTCACATATTTGAGGGATCTTACACATCTTGATACACTTGTATCATCATTACCCGATGACAAACTCTTGTGTTATGGTTCACAATTGAATGTTAAGGGTTCCCTACATTCATGAACCTCACATCATCACATTACACACTTCTACACTTGACACATTCACAACACATCTCTCTTGTGCATATTCAATGAAACATACTACCCTATGACACACTTTAGTGTCATGGTTCATACTTGACTGATGAGGGTTTGAATCTAAAATGAACCTCACCACACTCACTCACTCTCTACGCTCTATGCTTTGATCGATCATATCTTTCTAACGACACAATTCAAACCATTTCTTGATGATGCAATCTTGTTCTATGGTTCATTCTTGATTGTTGAGGGGTCATTTATAAATGAACCTTATCTCATGCATACTCATTCACATTCACTCATAAGGGGCATGCGGCTCCTATCACATTCACTTTGCATTCCATTCCATCTCACTCATCTACAACATGTTGCATATCTTGGTTGCACATTGTTCTTGCTTACTTATACTCACATGATACACTTTACTTACTATGTTAGCTAGATACATAGTATGTCATTATCTTTTCTATATACACATGCATGTTCACTTGCCTTCTAGTTGTGAATGCAACCTTTACACAAATTGTTACACGCATCATGGATGTTTAGCATTGTACCTCTTACTAGTCCCACAATGGCTCTTGGGGAATCTACTACACACTTCGGTGTTATTGTTTGATTTATACTTCCTATTCATATTAGTACACTACATTATATCATGGATAGCATACACATTTTGACATAATTTTTATATTTCTAACATGTTAATGGGTGCTTCATGTGCAACATTTGTCTTACAGAAATCTTTGCTACCATGGTTGTCAAATATCTTTCTTGTTATTATTTGTCATTGTTTGTTATCGCATGCCATTATTTGCAAGCTTTTCCCTTTGTCTTGTGTGCACCGTATGATTTTTTCCACTTCACCTCTATTGTCTTGCGACATCTTGAGTGATGTCCCATGTTTATGAACATGATTTTCGCGGTCTACATTGTTTTCTTGCTTGTTAGTTTACATTTTTATTCTATATGCATGTTTATATTATTTGCACTAACATTGTTTTCACCACTTTGTTTACGCGTGCCTTAGTCTTTACCAAGATTATTCCTTCCCCTACAGGGCATCAATTTTAGCACAACGTGTGGTCCTCCTTTGGGCAGCCGCATACTCCTTGCGAACGTCACACACACCCCAAATTAGGGGGCATAATTTGGTGAGTCAGTCACCCATACAACAATTCATAGTCACAATATAACACAGTTCAAGATGCTAGTCCAACACAATCTTCAATATTAACAATGACCCAAAACTTGACTTGGGTCCTCAACACAACACAAACACCAACACCCAACACATATAGTAGCGCTTGGGCACCCCTAACCCTTCCTGGGTGCCTATGACTAAGGACAATTACATAGTTCTTCTTAGATCGACATAGTAAAATTTACACAACGGCTTTTATAGACAAACACAGTCCTTTAACACTCAACATGCATATTTTCACCTCTCTTCTATTTTCACATTGGATCAAATGGAACGAAATGGATCAGATTTGAACACACCATCTACAGTGGTGTTTACATCTCGGGAAGCAGTCAAAGGTTGGAGAATAACACTAGACCTTTCTCCCTACACTTCTTCCACACTTAGCATGAGATCGCCCAAAAACTTGTTCTTCGCAAAACTCGTCATCTTCATCATCTTTCTATCTCTCTCACTTATCAAAGTTCATGTGTACATGTTCCTTTTCACATTTTTACATACTTTTTACGTGTTTTGATCAAATTTTTCATATACACGACTTTGACTACTCTTCTTCTTCTCTTTTACTGAGTTCATCCTAATGGGAAGTACTAGTCACATCATCCAACATCAAACACCATCAACACGATGTTTACACATACGCTTTCACCCTTAGGGTCATTTTACATTTTTCACTTCCACTTCTCACTTCCACGCTTTTTCTTACTTTTTTCATCATCGATCCATGCTTTTTCTTATCTCCTTTATGTTATCAAAATTTTCACCATTGATTTAGTGGGTAGAAATGTGGACAAAAATCACGCACTTGGGTACATTTCTAGGTCATAATCACATATTATTATTCATATGATTCTTAAGCGAGAAAACTAGTAATTGATAATACTGTCTTTGGCCTCTTTTATGTCTTTCTTGTTTCCTCTTTGGTCTTAAACACCCCACAACCCGATTTGATCTTCATTGCTTTATCTTTCTTAACTCTGGACACCAAAGCCCTGTGCCCTCTCGTCCTTTCTCGGTGCCTGAACCTCTTTATATCTTACTCGCTCTCTTTGGGCCTCTTTTATCTTTTGGGCATCTTATTTCTTCCTAGACAACCTTTTAGTGGTTAATTACAAAATTCAACCAAGGGAATCATATAAATACAAAGTTATGTGATCATAATAAAGGACCAAGCACTAAACATCTACTATCATCACCTAAGGTTGCATCCAAAGGCCATTACAAGAGCATCAAAGCATCCATCTAACATCCATTCAAGGGACAAGGGATTAAATTCTTCTACATACACTTCATAAGAGGGGAAGTTCATTTTTCCATGCACACATCTATCTACATTTTCTACATCTATCTATTGCTCACTATCATCAAGTGAACTTGCAAGAGCCACCTAGGGCACAATTCTACACACACACATAACTACATGGAGTTTGAAATGTAGTGCAGCGCCTGGATCGTAAGTTCACTCGGTCGGGTGACCACCGGTCGATTCAATCCCCATTTACATATTTTCTTTTTAGGATTTGATGTGTTTTGGGGTTTTGCACATGCTCTCTCTTTTGCGGGTTTGAGGTGAACTCAACGATTAAACAATGAAGTACAAACATTAAAGGAGACATTCAACGAACATCTTGCATGACCCCACAAAACTAAGTTTTGATGTTCTTAACAGGTCTGAAGGTACTGAGGAGGTCTCGGCACCGCCTGATCCTATCCAGATGCCCTAGTCCCGGCATTCCCGACATCTTTGCATTTTTTGGGTCTGGTTGCTGACATTCTCATTTCTAGTTTCATCAATTTTCCACTGGCTGGTAAAACTTTGGGATCATTGCATGAAGCAACTAATTATCTTACCCTCTCTCTTGCATTTAGGGTTTCAAATTTATTAGCTTACTTGCTTGTGTCAAAATAAGTACTTTATTACATATCTATATCTCATGTTACATATTTAAGATTTAGCATATATATATTTCTATATTTTGCTTAATCATACATATATTACGAAAAGCCAACTTACATTAAAGAGCAATACATTTACCTATAAACATGTAATGTATAATTATAATTACACTTAAAAAAATCAAATTTAATTATAAAGTTATTTAGAGCTTAGCAATATGAGAATTTGCAAATACTTGAGCACTTTTCCATACCCATCAATACTCTCTCAAGAATATTGATGCACTATCTTCAGAACATCAATTCGCACTCATGGGACCATCATATAACATTTTTGAAACTATCACACAAAAAAATTATGATTTTCTTGAATTTGTTCATTAGGTCTAAGGCTTTAAAAACCTCGCTCACTTTTTTGAAATTATTTTGGATCTCAAACAAATTGATCCTTTTCTCAAAAGCCCTATTAGGGCAACTAGGTTTGTAAAATGATAAGGAGAAAATTTTGTATTGGCTCCCGACATACTTTTTTTAAGAATTAGAGCTAAAGTGTGATAGATATAGATATTAATAACATTAACGATGACAAAATAGTCTATAATAGCTATAAACGCCTTTCATGTCGTGCATGTAATAGAGGTTTTATCAACACACATTTGTTATCATACATCTATTGGATTTGGTACTTGTTGTGGCTACGTTTTCCTTACACACAAGTGATACTAATGATGTGTCATCTTGAGGGTCACATCTATTGTCTTTTTGCTTAATCAATGGATATGTGTCATATGATTGAGCATTTTGAATGTACAATAGTTGGTAGAATGGATGCAACTATTTCTAATAGTTTTGTCTCGAATAAACCTATTAAAAATGTGAGATTTAAAACAAGGATTTTCCACCGCCTACTCACGTAAATTAGCGAAAGCAACGTTGTTTCCAATCATAACTTGCCTGCTATGGCATAGCAATGTCCAACCCGAGCCACCATTGTTGGATGTCATGGGCGACCTTGTTGTTGTCATGCAAATTATTCGACTAAATCCACAGTATGAGCCATTGAAACAATTTCACCAAATGTAACGAACAAACATCCATCGAGACACGACAATAATTTTTTTATTTTTTTCCCGGATGTTGTAATTGCAAGGTGACCTATTTAATATGTATGACAAATGCGGAAACATACATAGGGCAAGTGCACTATTCAACAAAATGCCCCAAAGATATGTCATCTCATCAAATGCAACGATCACAAGATATTCACAAAATGATATTGTTAAAAGACCTCGGTAACAATTAACAATATACTCACAAGCCATGGTAAAATAAGAACTTTGCAACAACATATAGACATCCATCAAGACACTAAGAAATATGTTTTTAAAGCTAATATTAATTTCATTATTCACTTCTCCCGTCACACAAACTTTTATGAAAAATGGTATTCACTAACTCCTCTTCAGATTAATTTTTTTATACATATCATATTTTGATTGGACAATGGAAAGGAAGTATTTATTTTGGTGGCGACTATATAACGTGCCGTCGGCGGATAATAAAGAGGAATGAATGAATGGTGATCATATTCTTGACTTGGTCACCATTCATAGATTTCACTGAAATTTATATATCCGTACGATACAAGGTGGAGTTTTCTTGGATTTTCGATGGAGACTGCACAGTAAGTAAACCCTGATTAATTGCAACTGTAACAGTTAAACGTTACAGCAACAATCTCTGTCTGTTAGGTAATACTGACCATTTCTCTCCTCGCCTTTTCCTTTTCCACGAAAATGACGACACCAGAAAAGCATCAGCGGCCGCCATTCCATGTGTGTAATATAAGGACATAGCAACAGATCGATACGGGTGAATGAATGTAAACAGAGACATGGACTCAGACACGCACAAGAAGATAATTCTGGCGGAAAAAAATGTGTGTTTGTCTTGGTCAGAGCAGAGAGACATACACGGCATGCCCGTTTGCCCATACGACCACACTTGTTGTTGTTCTGGTTACTTCCACAAATGGGCTCCACGCATGCAATTGCGCCCGATTTGCGTTTGGTTTTCTGGTTTATCGCATTGCCGTGCGGTCAGAGTCATCGCCACCGCGTTCTTGCTGCTGCAAATAATCAATCGCCTTCATTTCCTCGTGCTTAACCAAGCCCATGGTTAAGCTTTACCCCTGATCGCAATCCCCGCCGACCTAACCACATCTACGTCTACATAACCTGCCACTGCGGTTCCTCTTCCCCTTCACAGGCTTTCTCTTCTCTCCGATTTCTCCTCCAGGGTTTCTCATCTTCTTCTTCTCTGCGGAATCCCCTTCATCTGTTCCGTTCCGTTTTTTAACAGATCCGGTAGCTATGTCGAAGAGACGAGTAGCAGACAGTGACGAGGATCTGGCAAAATTGGCGGCAAAGCATGGAAATCTTAAGCAGGATTACAACGAATTACAGAGGGTAAGAGTCAAAACCAACCCATTTTTTTGGATCAGTGTTCGAAGCCCTTTATGCTAGGGTTTGATAAGCCGGGTTTAACCTTCGCCAAACCCTCGTTTATTTTGCCATTCGATGCCGCCATTTTGTGCCAGGGTTTGAGACCCTATACAGATTTTGAGAACCTTATACTTTTGGGCCAGGTTCGATGCCCCATTATTTTATGCAGATTGTTTGAATCTCGTTCTTTTGAGGCTGGTTTAGATTAATAAAGCCTTGATTGTTCAATTTCAGTGTCTTATCGGTAGCGTCACCTATTTTCTCCTCGTAGAATATATTTCGCTGTTTCATTGTGATTTTCTCTCTTTCTCTTGTTGTTTAAATTCCTTGAATCTTTAATGGATTAATTATGCTTCATCTTGAAACTGATTTGAGTTTTGCCCCACGTATACTAGCTTGGATGACATGATTTTTCTTTCGTCCGTCATGGCTAATGTTGCCTCTGGGCACGGAATGTTTATACGATTGCTTTTTCTTGCTATTGGTATTACGATGTATATCTGAGTGAAACTTTATACGCCAGTCTGAATATAGGTATCTGAAATTATTTTGTTTCTGTTATGATTCTGAAATCCTATTGTGATTTTCTTGACTTAATCTGTGAATATTGGTATTGTTACTATAGGGGCGGTTCTGAAATTATTTTGTTTTTCTGTTATTCTTCTGTTAATCTGTGAATGTTTTGGGGTTTTGTAGACCGAATCTAGATATGGTGGTTTTAACATTTTATTTTGGGGTTTTTCTATTTCAGGAAACTAGGGCCTTGAAAAAACGGATGCAAAGAGCAACACTGAAGAAGGATAATCTTCTGGCAGAAGTCAGGTTTGACTTCTCTTTTCCTCTTGACAGTTAATTTATCTATTGCTCGAATTGTTTGAGTTCATTTTGGGAGGCTGGGGTATTGATTGCATCTCTGTTTCTTTTACTATGTGTGCTTCACTACTTTGGTATATCAGTCTAATTGTTTTACCATGTGAGGCTAAGGGCTTTGGTATATCAGTTAGCTGCTGGCTTATTTTCTAGAGTTAAAAGGATTTTCTGTTTCCATGCTTACAGATTCTTGAGGCGCAGGCATAAGTTTTTAACAAAAATTCATCTCATGCATCACAAAAACAATCATCTGATGCATCACCTCTGAAACAATCTTTGGCACCCTCTCAAGGCACCGGTACCCTAAAACATACTAAATATAATTATGAGGTGCATCCGAAACAGCCTCTCCCTGCACAGCAAATGGCTGCAAAATATGAATATGCAAACAGAGGCACATTCTTTGAATAATCTATTGCGCCTTAGCCATTACATAATAAACATTTTACAATGCTCAATTCCATCCGTTGTTCTGTTAATGTAAGAGACTTTTCTGGAAATTCTGTTTTGTAGTGGTCCGTGATGTCTTCTTTCTGTTAAGAGTATGTTCATCAACATGGAGGCATTTGTTTTGATTTTGTTTTGGTTTTGGTGCAGAATCCCCCAGCTGCAAGGGAGTTTCAGGTATTCTGGGAGCCGTTGAGAGAAGAAGCTCCAGCTTATGTTGAAACTCCTGTAAGGATGCCTCTTCTTGAAAATGGTGGATTAGCTAGCAATATGAACTTTTCAATCTTCAAAGACATTCCAAATGGATTTGTTCTTCCTAACAAGACAGGAAAGAGAAATATTTCCTGGCAAGATCAGATGGTTTTGGGAGTGTAATTGAAACACGTAATGGTTACAATATTCTTTCATTCTTCTCCAATGAATCAGTAAGAGACAATTTTTACTTTGAAGATGAATCTGTGTATAGTAATACTCATTATTGCCTCCATCATTGTTCACCACTTATATTTACAAAGAAAACTATCTGATAAACTATTCTCCAACATGACGAAGGAGAATATTAAGAAACAGGATTTTTACTATCTATTTGCAAGTGTATCTTTTTATGTCGGAAAACAGTAAATATATTGTTAGAAATTTTGAAGGAAAAACATAAGAGATTACTACTGAGACACGTATACATTGATGAATTTTTACAAAATAGGTATATTTAAAGGGAAAATCTGGCAGTTTTTTTCAAAAATTCGCTCATCAGCAAATCTAAAATTCAGAAAAAGACAGAGAGAATAGTGTCTGGTTCAGATAAACTCTTGCTCTGGGTATGAATGCAAAAATTATTGCACTAGTATGCTTTGTCGAGGCATACAACATGGCATGTGGTAATCCACCTTGTCTACATTCTATCAGAGGCCAAAGCCTTAATTAAGGTCAAAACAAAAAAAAAAGATTTCAAAAAAAGTCGAACAGATAATCTGTGTTGCTGGTGCAACTGAGTTGCTTCCCCTGCACAAGAATATTATGCAAGTGTAGGTTTATTATAGAATATACTTGAAGAGTCTATCCTATCATCAAGTACTGTTTATAGAGAGTTCTTTTGTGTAGATAACTGCATGGGTATCCCTCTGTTATAGAAAACTATGGAGATCTTGGTTTTAGATAATCACTTACCAATTTATTTTATGATCATGTATACCATATGGATATGGAGGGAGAAACCTCAGCATAGGAACAAACTTCAATCGTTAAAATATTCCGTCATGTGAAACAAAGATGAGAGAACAGAAGAATCTGAAAAGAACTATGATCGTCCAAAAATCCATGTAAGCAATAATTAGTTTGAGTACATTCACAAATGATCTAAATCCATCATTATAACATGAGACCTTGTGGTGGTTCAATTACTTGGAGACACTTAAAACCACCTCTGTAAAATAAAAATTTGTCTCGCTAAAATAATTAAAAACACAATACATTACTCACATCACCACTATCACACAACATAAATGAGTTTTATTTAATTTTCTTCAAGACTAAGTATTGTTACATGTCTACATTATTTCCGCTGGTAAGACAAAGGTCTTCATCCTCGACGACTCAAGAGGGAGAAACTCAACTTAGTTTGATGATGCTCTGTAGTCGAAGTGCTTTCAATCAATAAGGGGATGGTGGGAGTGTTACATATACAAGTATACTGTATGACATATATACATTTTTCATTCCTCATTTTTTCCTTTCTTTTTGATACTTGACTCTTTGGTTTTGTACTTATCCACTCCTTGACTCCTTAGAAGAGTTTGCCTCAAAATATACATTGCAACTGTATCCCTATGTTTGAAGGTGGTGGCCATTATTTCTAGCCTTAGCTTTCTTTAATTCCCAACAGGATTGTTCCTCAACTATCTGACCAACAAATATCTCTAGTTTTTGGAGTAATGTGGCCAACTCTTGTTGTTGCTTTGCATTTTAACTTTTAATGAGGTATTTTATTATGAGAATTTGGAAATTAAATTTTATTTTTATTTTAGATCAATTAAATTTTAAGTAAAAAAAAAGTTATAAATGTTATTTTGGACTTCAAATTACAATTAATCTATAAACTTCAAATGTAATTTGTAATGAAGGGAAAGGAGGTGCTTAGGATCACATGTTTTGCGGGTATGTCTTATACGTCAAAATTTTAATTAACAAATTGCTACAATTCAAGAGTGGATGCGATTTTATGTATGTTTTTCATTTAATTATCTTATTGTAAACATTATTATTATAAAATGGATATCATTAATTACACTTACGATATATATTGTGTTTTTGGGAGTAAAAGACATAACAAACATTGTATGCATAAAAATATGCCCACTTCAAATTCCTCACATTCTATGCCCCACACTATTGTGTTACCTATGGTGGATAGGGTGAGGCACTCTAGTCTCATTGATAATTGTGAACAACATGAAGAGCTTGAAATCGTTGTTAAAATCATGGCGGGTGCCCACTTGGGTGTTTATACCCCTACCTCTTTTGATATGTAGCTAAACTTGTTGAATGTTGCATAGGATGAAGTTAGGAGCATTATTAAGGTGGAAGAGGTGAATAACAACGAGATTGTACACCATTTTGGGCTCTATATGGTTGAGGCGGGGCATTTTCCGGATGCGTATCTTTGGACATTTTTATTTTCAATGTAATAAAAAGATGGGGTAAATAACATTTTTAATTCCAAATGAAGGGGTTTGCATGGGGAACGACTTCCACCTTTGTGGATATGGTAATAAAAAAACTTCTGAATTTTATTTATGGTGTTGTATTTTCCTCCTTTTTGGGGTTATAAGTTGTCCATAGTGTAAAATTTATGTTCCATGCAAAAGCCATATGTAGAGGCAATTCCCTCTTATTTTTGAGTAATTAGCACATTCGTTTCACTTAGTTGCGATTTTAAAAAAATCTCTTTTTTAAATACAAACTAAATTTAATGCCAAAAACATAATTCAATTTATTTGTAGCTCTCTTATGTAAAGAAAAGACACCCTCAATTTGTATTTGAATTAAGATGAAATGTTATTTCAAATTTTATTTGTCTAATCTGAGTACACATGTACAATTTGGGGAATGAATACATAATCATTTTCCATGGAAGTTATTTTTTTCATTATGTTCACTTTTATCCATGGGGTCACCTTGGGAAGGTGGTATATAACATGTGTGATCGTACATGAGGTATTTCCATTATCTCACGCAATAGTCCATGTTTGTGCCTTTAAAAAGGTAAATTTCCTTCCATATGGTATTTTACTCTATATCTTGAACTTGATGGAATAAACTCTCTCGTACCACTTAAATTTATTTCAAGACATTAATTATGCACAATAATTGTTTAATGCAAATCTATCTACAAGTTAGAAGGCATGGATAGATATAAATATAATAGAGAGCTACAACATGTGGATGGTGAAAAAAATTGCTTCTTTCTCAAGAAAAAGTTTAATAGTAGAAAATCATGACAAGTCTATTTGAAAGGATGAGATGTGATTTGCATTGTAGCTTGACAATCAAATGTAGGGAGAAGTTAGAAAGGAGTTGTTTCCTTTGAAATCACTCAATGTATTTTGTTCTTTTGACAATTTATATGTATGTTATTGGGAATGTGATTTTTACTTCTTACTTATGAAAAGGCATAATATTAGAAAATAGTGACAACTCAATTTGAAAGGATGAGATGTACTTGGGTATTGTAACTTAACAATCAAATGCTGGGAAAATTTAGAAAGGAATTGTGTCCCTTGAAATATCTCAATGTGTTCTATTCTTTTGACAATTTATTTTTATGTTAAATAATAGGAATGCAATTTTTTGAGGTTCTAAGAAAATATGTATGAAAGTTTTGGCCTTTTTGAAAGAGAAAATTTGAGAGAATTCAAGCTTCCTCAATCTACATTAGTTAAACATAAATGATCTTCCAGATACAATATTTTTTTGACTTATGATTAGAACATGAATATTGAAGACATTTCAGTCACACTTCTTGACACATTATTAAGACGTTAGAAAATTGTTGATATTTTTATATATAAACACTTTCTTTGAACCAACATGGAGGGTCCTCTAACAATGTGCCAATAAGATTCCACATTGGGTATGGGGCAAAATAATTCTCGAGATGCATCTATCCTTTATCTCAAACTTTGGTCTCCATCGAAGCACTTCACCGGTTTATTGGTCTAACTAATTTTACAAACTTTTGTATTTACAAAATAGACATAATATGAAGTGCCCATACACTTTAAGGCCTTCCTTCGACATATCGTCAAAAAAAAAACACTCATTTTCCCTCATATCATCATTAATTAATTACACTAAGCTAATTAATTAAGTTAATTATCCTATCCAACAAATACCCTAATTAACGACCTTCCATTAATAAATCACCCCTTCTACCTAGACTAATTAATTATTATTAATTAATTAGTTTTCCCTTCCATTTAACCAATAAATCAATATTTAATTGATTTAATCCCCTATAATAGCCTAAATCGTACTAATATTCCTCTAATTATCTTCTATAAGCTTACATCTACCTATTAGTTAATCACCTTTGATTAATTAAAACACCCCCCAACTCCCATGACTTGCTAAGCATAAATTAAACCCTTCTAAAGTAAGGTTACCTTTAATAAAGCAACCTTATCCATTCCTAATCATGTTTTACCTTTATCCCACATTCATGAGAATGTGTTGAATCCTTTATCCTTTGGGCTATATAAAGAGCCCTCCACCTACCTTTTTACTTACACCTAAACTTCTTAAGAGAGCAAATGCAAAGCATATAGCAAAGAGACTAAGAGCTTGCCTTTTGTTTTCTTGAGAGGTCACCATTGTTAAGAGCTAAAGCTTCCTATTCTTGCATTCTTTAAGGATCAAACAAAGTAATTTTTGATTGCCATTGGAGCTAAATAGGTCCATGCATTTTGTTGGTAATCTAGGAGAGTAGAGATGTTAAAATAGCATGCATAGTTTTGATCTCATGTTTTCAAAGTTATAATGTTAGTTTAGATCTTGCTTAGTTCTCTATCTTGATGGTGTTTATGCTTTGTTTTAGCTAAATTGTAGAACTATTTTAGGTGGTAGTTCTTGTTTCATTTGATTTAGCATTAAGAAAAGTATACATGCACACATTTGGCACACCCGGTGGGACTTACTCCATTGTCCTTTGCACTTAATTTCAAGTTTTTGTAGTTAAGTTTCATTTTTGGTTACTAACCCTCTTTTACACATGTTGATCTAACTTGTTTTTCTTAACTTGTTTTGTTGAGTTTGCATGTGTTGAGTCTTCCTTGTAGGTATAAAGGAGGTGAAGTGCTGTCAAAATTGGAATTGATGGGAAAATTTCAAGATTTCTCCATGTTTTCATTTTTAGAGCTTACTTTTTCAACATTCTACATGCTAGTTTTGTCAATTTCTTGAAAATTTTAAATTCTTGAGCATGTAGGTTAGTGTTTGATAGTGTTGAGTCTTCTATTTACATATTAATGTGGTGGGTTGCTGTCAAAATTTAATCTTGGTGAGAAAATTTCAAGATTTCATCATGTTTTCATTTTTAGAGCTTACTTTTTCATCATTCTACATGCTAGTTTTGTCAATTTCTTGAAAATTTTAAATTCTTGAGCATGTATGTTAATGTTTGATAGCGTTGAGTCTTCTATTCATATATTGATGTGATGGGTTGTTGTCAAAATTGAATCTTGGTTGGAAAAATTTTTCCCATTTTGCAGATTAAGAGACGTTTTTTTGACATTTTTTGAGTGCATGTCAAGTGCATACCCGTGAGCATAAGAGCATATGCGTAACCCATCTTCCGAAGGCCATAACTTTTGCTCCCAACTCAAATGACTCCATTTTTTTGCGTTGGAAAGGTATTGAAGTTAACTATGCAATGAAAACATAAATTTGGGATTTATACTTACAAAAATTGTAGGTTTTTCTGTTAGTTTAAAACTGGTCATTTTCTAACATGTCTAATGTTTTGATGAATGTTGTATTTCCATGCTTCCTCGATTTAGACCAAAGCGTGTGTATGCTCTTCTCTTGCACCTTTTGGTGATCTTGAGAATCAAAAAAAACTTTGATCTATATCTTTTTAACATTGGGATTAAACTTGAAATTTGATTATTCATTTTGCTTAAGGGAATGAACCTTTTACAAAAGCATTTTTCAATGGTCCTTTGATTTGAAGTTTTCCATTTCTATATAGTTGGGATAAAGTTTGTGTATGCTCTTCTCTTGCACCTTAGGGTGATCTTGAGAATCAAAAGTAACTTTAGTCTTCATTTTATAACATTTGGTAAATTGGAAACTTCATCTTTCACTTTTGGTTTAAGGAATGAACCTTTTACAAAGCATTTTTCAATAGTCCTTTGATTTGAAGTTTTCCATTTCTATATAGTTGGGATAAAGTTTGTGTATGCTCTTCTCTTGCACCTTAGGGTGATCTTGAGAATCAAAAACAACTTTAGTCTTCATTTTATAACATTTGGTAAATTGGAAACTTCATCTTTCACTTTTGGTTTAGGGAATGAACATTTATCAAGAATTTTGTATGGTTCATTGATTGAAAAGATTTTCTTTACTTTTTAGTTGGATTATTTGTTGTGTATGCTCTTCTCTTGCATCCTTGGATGATCTTGAGAATCAAAAGCAAACTCTTAATCCTCTTTTAAATAATGTGATTTTCTTGGAGAACTACTAACGCTTGAGTGCAGGACCTAAAAAAACTTTGTCAAAGAAAGGAGGAATCAAAACGAAATCAAAAACTACTAATACAATTGTTATACAGGTTGCCAAAAGGTGTTCAAGCAAACCACACCTAATTAAACAAGATAAAAAGAACAACATATTCAAAACACTGTATTGCAGGTTTTGAAAAAGGGTACGTCCCTCTCCGCTCAACTGGAACATAACCCCTTTGGCATAACGCCTTAAGCTACAACAATGGGGGTGGTTCCAGGAACCCCAAAGTAGTCCACGCAAGAGGGAACCTTGTGGATGAAATGGGAAGTGCTCCGCACTACCTACTTGACTAGTGATTCCTTTGTGAGATAGCATTACAGGTTGTCCATTGTGGCGACCCCAGTGATAGTACACGTAGATGCACTAGTTGCCTACTATTCTTGAAGGGGGTAAAGTAAAGCCGAGATACTCCCAAACTAGTCAGTGTGACTTTTTGGGTAAATCACACTCGCTCGTGGCAACTTTGTAACACCTAGGGTGAGAGAACCACCTAGGAGAATATACTTTGGCCAGGAGCCCACTTTGACCATTTTAAAATAGTGTTGAGTTGTGAACCTTCTTTTTGAGAAATGTGTGACGTATTACTTTCACCTAGTTTTTACTTGCCTTAGGGCGAGGCGAAACTCTGCCGAAGTGAGGCTAGCATTTTTCGTCATTTTTCTTGATTTATTTCCTTCATATTCTTTTGACACTTTGTTGATCAAAAGAGGTGTGATTACCTTTGTGTTTCCATTCGACTGTTTCTCTCACTTTTATGTCCGTTTACGCCCATCCATGTTTGCGGCTGGGTTAGTTAAACGTCTAAAGTGAGCGGAGGTGTTTTCACGTCATTTGGTAGCCATTGTGATCTTGATACCCACGTCAAGATCGTCATTGTAGTTAGGCGTGGTTCATCACCACGGACTTCCATAGAGGAGTTAGCTTGTTTGTCTCGTATCATTACAATTTCGATATTTACGTCTTGTTTCTTGTAAACTCGACATAAATACCTATATTGTATGGTTACGCTTGCACACATTTTTAACTATTCCTAGCTATACTTTGAGATTTTTAGTTCGGTTCTATTATTACCTTGATTTCAAAGAGTGCTAGGTGTTACCATTTGTGCGTGTTATATCAATAACACCTCGATATCAATACTTCACTTTCTAGCAAAGTGGGTTAACATATCTTGGTGATATTGTTGTGTCATTCGCGAATTGTAATTGGCACTTTTTGAGATATAGGTCTTAATCGAGTTTGAGCTCACTCATCGTATATCTTGATTGGGAGATCACATTGACTTCTTGTATTTACTTACGTTTTGTTCATTTCCTTGAACTTGGCATAAGTGAAAACATCTTGTTGATCATCTTGCGACGCAAACTACTTTTTGAAACGTAGTCTAGGAAGTACTTCCTTTGATCAAGTTTTAATACCAAACGCTTGTATCACGGGTGATTTATCACTCTATCATATTGGTATTCTCACATTGTTGACATATTCATACTCTTAGCAATTTCATTTTGCATTTCACTTAGGGGTAGTCACTAAGCTTTGCACATATCTACAACTCACCCTAGTGAAACTATCACGAAAACATGGCTCCCAAAACACGTCTAGGGTTGAAGAAATAGACATATGAGGAACAACAAGTGCATGCTTGGGAGACCTCTAATAGACAAGGGTCAAACCCCTTCATTGGACACGACTTAGGGCCATTTTTTACCAGAAAAGAAACCAAGAGATGGTCGATCATAGTGGAAATGAATTAGAATCACCACACACAGACTTTGATTTTGACCCCACTCTACTAGATGAGTTTCTCCTTAGAAACAAAGATAGAGTTTTGGCATGGGTCATGGAATTAGGGGCCAAATTTCCCACCGAGAATGAACCAATATTACCTACAAATGACACTACTAAGGAAGAATGCCCCCTTATCAATATGGAAGATATTTTAACAGGTGGGCATGCTTCCACTTCTTACGTAGAAAATGATAAAGTGGTAGGGCATAGAATACCCCTCATCAAAGTGCCATGAAGAAACAAGATAGAACATGAGACAGGGAAGAACCTCCACAATACGAAGAGGAAGAACCTTTAGAAGAAGAAGACACAAACCAAGTCACAATCCAACAACAACTCAGTAACCTAAGCCGACAACTAGCTTTGCTTACTTTCCAGGTACAAAAAGACACAAACAAGAATGTTCAAAAGTCAAGGCCTAAGTTTAGGATCCACGAACTCCATCGAGAAAACCAAGGAGAAGAAGACACGGGGTATCATCATGTACACGTCCCCGCTTCTCCCACTAGAGAACAATTGCTCACACAAGAAGTGCAATCTATGAAAGCAACACTTGCGAGCATACAAGAAAGCAATATAGGGAGTATTAGGAAATACCAATATGAAGAACTATGCCCCTATCCTTTTGACAAGACAATGACCCTTCAACCCTTTCCAAAGAAATTTGATATGCCAAAGTTTGACAAATACAAAGGAAAGGGAGACCCAAGGGATCATGTTAAAGATTTCTACATGGCATGTCAAGAGGTGTCTTATAGTGATAATTACCTCATCAAACTTTTTCCTAAGAGTCTCGGAGGTCAAGCATTGGAATGGTTTACGTGCTTACCACGAGGATCAATTTTCACCTGGCCAGAATTGGTGGAAAGATTCGTGCGTCATTTCTCGTATAACATAGAGAGTGACGTCACCATGGCAGACTTGTGTGGCACAAAACAACACCCAAATGAGACCTTCGCCAGCTTCCTCCAATGATGGAGAGGGATAGCTAGTCGCTTCCCTTGCGCTTTCCCTGAGAAGCAGCTGGTCAGTATTTTCATCCCTAATCTCAACCCAGATATAGCTTTCCACCTCCAAATGCATTGTGTCCACACCTTTGAGGAGGTTATCGAGAAAGGGATTCAAATAGAAAAGGCTCTCATTGCCAAAGGCACCCTCAAAACCCAATCTAAAGACAACCAAAGTGTCAAACCCATTGAAAAGCCAAAGATCTTTAACAAAAAAAAAAAAAAAACAAAAACGTGGTGGGAGACGGAATCACTTGATTCCAAATGTGTTCAAATGGTCCAAACCAGTCAACCTTTTAAACTGACCAAGGGCCCAATTCAACCACCACCAAAGTGATGAACATTCACCTCCCTCAATGAACCGTTGTCCATCATACTAAAATAGTTGGATGCGGCCCACATGATGACCTATCCTACAATGCAACCATTTGATGACAACGCTCCTAAACCTTCATGGTATAAGGAGCATGAATACTTGTGAAATGCATCACGTTAAAGGTCATAAGACAGAAAAATGTCTGCGGCTTCACCACTATATTCAGACCTCATTGATAATGGGGAGATAGAGGTGGATAACCCTGGAAAAATGCAAACACCTAACGAGAAAATGGGGATTTATAAGGAACCATTCCCTAAGCATGATAAGTCGGAAAAGACAAAGCCGGATCGGGAGACTCATCCCAAACCTATAAAGCCATGAATTACTTGTATACCAAAAGAGATAACAATCATTACGATTCACTTATCGGATGTATTCACTCCCCTACTGACCATGTCAATACCATCCGGATCAAGGGAAAGGACTGCTGCTTTGCGGTAACAAGGCATGCCCGCCTCGTGATTTCGGAACCCTCTCTGTTGACCCCACAAACTGGTAAATATAACCTTTTAGAACAACTTGAGAGGACACCTGCTAAGATCTCGATCTTAGATCTTCTCAAGATATCCAATGTGCATAAGGACATTTTGTATCAAACTCTTCAGGGGTCGGGAGTGCCTTTAGAAGTCGATCCTACGTACCTTCAGCCAGCCGGTGGCAAATATTGCACCAAGTGAGCATCTCACTTTTAACCATAGGGAGGTCCCTACCGAGAATCCTAAACATAATCTTCCCTTATACATTGAGGTAGTTGTCACCCGCAGGAAAATCAAATGGGTGCTTGTGGATAACGGATCTGATTGAACATCTACACGCTTAAATTAGTCAAACAATTGGGACATACGGAGGCAGATCTTGAGTCCCATATCATCACTATCACCACATACGACAACGCGGAAAGAGAGTCAGCAGGCACCATTACGCTTGCCCATGGAGGTGGGCCCCACTTGCCATCAGACGAAGTTTCACGTCCTAGACTTGGAACTTCCATATAATATGCTTCTAGGCCGACCATGGATCCATGCCATGTAGGCCGTGCCATCAACATTTCATCAATGCATCAAGTTGAAGCATGAGGGACATACGGTAACAATACCAGGAGACTCAGAGCCCTTTGCTCATTGTAGAGCTCTCAATAGCTTTGCACGAAATGGTACATACGCATGTCCCTCCATGGATATGGCCATTCCTTTTTAGTCTGAGGCTATGGAATCTCGGCTGGATTCAGATTCTCTTAGGTCTTGCGCTCATGGGGCATCCACTTCCACATCTCCATTTGATTCATGGGAGATGAAAATTCTAGAATATGGCTATGGGGAGTATAATGTACAACAAGCACTCTTGGTTTCTGACCTCTCCTTGTCACCCAAGACTAGAGGTCGACCCAACTACCGCTTTAGGAGACCTAGAGAGGAACACACTATTGGGTCATTCCTACCTGGAGGCTTGTTAGTTGAGGAAAAATTGCTTGATCCACCTACTACTTGGGTCCCTGAGGACACTCAGCCATCTTGTTATCAAACCCCGAAATATGAAAAATCTAGCAGAATGATGTACTCCATGGGCTACAAAGGCCTAGGATGTGGGAGGAATGAACAAGGACAAAGAGAACCAGTCCCTCTTCCACATTTCAAAATAGAAAGATATGGCATTGGGATTCACCCTTATGGAGCACACCCCAATGATCAAGATGTGACTTGTTCTAGCATGAGGATAGCTCCGAGTACCTAGATAGTGATATGGATTCCCATTGTAGCCTATATGAGGATCTGGCCTCCACGAACCTTTTCATGAACAATGTTGTCCTGACCATAACCCTCACCGAACCGACCCTTGACCTTGTGTACCCTTCCCTTGTTGAATGGGACCAACAACGTCACGTGCCACTAGATTTATTCGAGAATGCGACGAGGCTATTGCAGAGTTCATGGGCATAAGGGATACAATTCCCATTGGAGATCACAAGAAGGGTTTCTTTATCAACTTAGACACCTGCCTACTTCGGCGAGGAGGCTGAACTTCGTGGTCAGCAAAATTTAAAGAAAAGCGAGGGCAAGAGTTCTAAAGAAAAGCCTCGGCAAAAATCAAAGTCCAAGTCACACAGTGAAAACCTCTTTGAGGCACTGGCTGACAAACAAATAAGAAAATCAAAGGACAAACAAAGTGACCATGCCAAGGATGAAAATCTCGTAGAGACATCCTTGGATGAAGATCTCAACCTACCTCCCGATCCTACGCGTATGGAGGATTTATCAAAATTGTTAGTCGAAGAAACCATTGATGTCAACATTGGTACTGAAGAAGATCCCAAGATAGTAAAATTGGGGGCATCACTCTCAGCTAGAGAACAAAAGACGTTCACTATGTTGTTGCGAGAGTTCATTGATGTGTTTGCATGGTCTTACCAAGACATGCCCGGCCTAGATCCGACTTTGGTCATGCACAACCTGGTGCACGCAGACGCCAAGCCTATCAAATAGAAACTCCAAAAGATGCATCCAAGAGTGGCCTTGTTGGTCAAGGAAGAGTTGGAAAGGTTGCTTGCAGCAGGATTCATCGACCAATTGACTATTCTGAATGGATATCGAACATTGTTCTTGTCCAGAAGAAACCTATCGGTATCCGAATCTGTACGGATTTTAGAGACATCAATAAGGCTTGCCCTAAAGATGACTTTCCGTTACCCAACATTGATATGATTGTTGACTCAACAACAGGATATGAAATGCTATCACTCATGGATGGCTTTTGGGTTATAATCAGATTAAAATCGCTGAGGAGGACCAACACAAAACAACTTTCACAACTCCTTGGGGCACCTTCTACTATCAGGTGATGCCATTTGGCCTTAAGAATGTGGGAGCAACTTATCAATGGGCCATGATAGTAATATTTCATGATATGATTCATGACATCATGGAAGACTACGTAGATGACATCTTGGGAAAGTCCAAAACAAGAGAGGATCATCCTATCATTTTGCGGCGTATCTTTGAACGCCTGCATGAATACAAAGTCAGGTTGAATCCAAAGAAGTGTGTCTTCGGTGTGTTATCTGGGAAACTATTAGGCTTCATCGTGTCAAGATGAGGTATTGAGGTAGACCCTGCTAAAGTGTCTGCCATCACAGAAATGCCTCCACCTGAGAATATCAAGCAACTGCGTAGCTTGCAAGGGAAAATTCAAGCCATTCACCGCTTTATCTCCCACTTGCGATAAATGTCACTCATTCACTCATTTGCTTAAGAAGGATGTCACTTTCATCTGGGGACTCGAGCAACAACAAGCCTTTGCTTTGCTTAAACAATACCTGGCTAATCCACCTGTCCTCATGCCTCCCACTCTGGGAGAACCACTTTTGCTCTATATTTCCGCTACGCAATATGCTATTGGTGCACTTTGCTCTCCCAATACAACCTTAGCCATAAAGAGAAAGCAATGTACTATATGAGTCGCACCCTCATCGCCTATGAACTTAATTATCCTCAGATTGAAAAGGCTTGCTTGGCCGTTGTTTTTACCTTTCAGAAACTTCACCATTACCTGCTAAATACTAAGACCAAGCTCATATCCAAGGTCGACCCACTCAAGTATTTGTTGTCCAAACCCGCCCTCACAGGTAGAATGGCTAATTGGATCATTCTACTCAGTGAGTTTGATATAGAATTTGTCCATCAAAAATCAGTTAAAGGACAAGTACTTGCCGACCAACTAGCGGAAGCAAGCACCTTTGCAAAGCACAGAACCTTTGAGTCTGGATCTGCCAGATGCATCTTTGCTCTACATTGAAGAATCTATCATATGGCAGATACATTTTGATGGATCTTTTACGTTTCATGGTTCAGGTGCAGGAGTGGTCCTTATTACTCCTTCGGGTGATCCTATACCATAAGCTTTCCACTTTGGCCTTCCCTTGCACGAACAACATTGCGGAATATGAAGCACTCATTGCAGGGATGAAGCTAGCCATCAAGTGGAATATTCAACATGTTAAGGTTGTAGGTGATTCACAGCTAATCATCAAACAGGTTAATGATGAGTATAAAGTTAAGGATGACAAGCTCATACCTTACAAGAAGTTGGTGGAAACTCTAAAGGAGTATTTTGTGCACATTACCTTTGAGCAGATCCCAAGAGCGCAAAACAGATCGGCAGATGCCATGGCAATGGTGGGATCTATGCTTCGTATTCCACCAGGGAACAATGATATGCCATTTTTGTAGAAAATCTACACCATCCCGTATGACGTGCGAAATCTTTCTGGCTTGTGAGGTTGTTGGTCCCTATTCCCGTGGTACGAACCCATTTTCACCTATCTTAAGGACAATACTTTCCCTCCCAATATCTCCCATTCTAAAGCAAAAATGATTCACCAGATAGCCCATTACACCCTTTTAGGAGGTACACTTTATCATCATGGCTATGATGGGAATCTGTTACGTTGTCTGGATGTGACGAGTCAATCCAGGCAAAATTAAAGAAGTACACGAAGGAGTATGCGGAGCACATACAAACGGAATGGTCTTGGCTAAGAAACTGTTAAGAGTAGGTTACTATTGGCCCACCATGGAAACTGATTGTTGTAATTATGTTAGAAAATGTGTGCTTTGCCAAAAGTATGGAAATTTCATCCATGCTCCATCACAACCATTACTAACCAATCACTACCCCATGGCCATTCTCCAAGTGGGGACTTGATCTAATAGGGAAGCTTACTCCTACCTCATCTGATGGTCATACACATATCATCACAACTACAAAATACTTTACAAAATGGGTGGAGGTTGTCCCTTTAACCTATGTCACAGGAGCACAGATTTCTAAATTCATCATGAATCACATTATTTGCCGATATGGTATCCCTGCAGCCATTGTCACAGATAATGGGAAGTCATTTAAGAACAAAACTGTGAAAGGTCTTTGCCAATGGTTCCAAATCAGATTGAAATGGTCCACGCCATATTACCCTCAGGGTAATGGACAAGCTGAGGCAACAAACAAGACTTTGGTAAGGATAATGGAGAAGATGGTTAGCAAAACCGGTCGAAACTAGCACCTACAAATCCACCCAGCCCTCTGGGCCTACCGAACATCAATTCGCACTCCTACGGGTGCGACGCCATATTCCCTAGTGTTCGGGACAGAATCTATCATCCCTTTAGAGATCAAACTCCCATCCTGCTGAATTTCTCTTTGGGACTATTTGGATAAGGATGAAGATTATCGAGTGGCAAGATTGGCTGAGTTAGAGCTCTTGGATGAGAGGCGCATTCACGCTCTTAATCACCTGAAGGTATATCAACACAAAATCTCCCGCAACTACAACAAGAGAATCATCCCTCGCCAGTTTGAGGTGGGTGATTTAGTTATGAAGGAGAACCAGTTCAACACCAGAGCAGAGCGAGAAAAGAAAGGGAAGTTCGAACCACACTGGTTAGGACCCTATGTCATAGTTGCCAAGTATGGCACTGGGGCATACAAACTGGCTCACCCCAATGGTGATGAGCTCAGAGCCAATGAACGCCATGCATCTTAAGAAGTTCTATGCTTGAACATGGCACAAAAATAAAAATACAAAAACATAAAAAAAATCAAAAAAAAAAAAAAAGAAAAACAGGTCATCCACTAGTGAAAACCATGCAATTGTGGCACTTTGGACAAGTCCTTGGGTGAAAACCAGATTTCGCGCCTCGGGAGGATTCGTTGTTCACAAGCATTCTATATTAGAAGGGTAGTTGTCTTTGGCCTGGACCTGGTTCTACCTTTGAGTTTCCTTGTGCACACCATCTTGTCCAGCCTTGATCCGGCTTTGCCTTCTTCTATTCATCTGTAGGGACGTGGTCTTTCATTATTTCCCATCTTACGCTGGGGGAAACTCAACGACTTCACCTTCTTGTTCATAAGTGCGTGGCTTCTGCCCTTGTATATTCCCCACCTAACGCTGGGGGCATCCATGCTTTCTTGGTTACCTGCACATAGCTTTGGAAAACTGTTAAAACCACAAAAACAATATAAAATTGTTTCGAGAAAAACACAAAAACAATAGAACATTGTTTCGAGAAAAAACACAATAAAAATTGTTTTGAGAAAACAAAAAAAATTGTTTTGAGAAAACACAAAAAAACAATAGAAAATTGTTTCACAAAACACAAAAACAATATAAAATTGTTTCACAAAAACCTAAACAATAGAAAATCGGTTTATGAAAACATATCTTACAAAAATATTTACTTGCATTGTCTTGTTTTCTTGCTTTGCTTGTTGCTTGTATAGTGTTTTGCGTGCTTGCTTTTGAGTTGTTTGTTGCTTGGGTGTACTTTGTCATAGTTTATCTTTTCTTGCTTAGAATAGATTCATTCTTGCTTGTGCATATTGTAGTGGGTTTTGACATGCTAGTGTGTTAATTCTTTATTTCTTTCTTAATGCATTTGGTTGTGTTTTGTTACTTGTTAATAAGGCATGGTGATTCATGGTGTATTGCATTAATTCTAGTGTTTCTTTGTAGCATTTGGCTTGTGTTTCTTGCATGTGCTCTATTTTGTTATCATTCACATCACATTACCATCACTATCATCACATCTAACATCATCTATACATCATATATAAACAAAAATGCTAAGTTTTACATCATGCATGTATGCTAAGCTAATCATCACATATCATATCATCAATGGGGGCAAGAGGGGTTGCGCATAATAAAAATCTATCCCCCACACCAATATCATCATATCATCCCATCCATATACATCAAAATAACACTTGAAAACAACATTTGATATTGTCTACAGATCTATCATCTACAATCTACAACACGCCTCAAACGATCACGTGCGATCACCATCTCTCCTGAGTGTCAGAGCCTCATGGTAAGTTTTCTAAACTGAGCGGTTAAAATGAACTGATTGCGATGTTTTTACCCCTGGGGTATATTAACCTGTTTTTCACCGATCGGACGGCCGGGACACCCGTTTAGCTCACCGTTTTCTCCTCTGTTCACTGTGGAATAATTATTTTTAATTAAATAATTATTTTTCTCTTATTTTTCACCGTATTGGGGCATTTTTTGTCCAATACCCCTTTCTTCTCCCCGGACAATTTTATTGCTCCCTGGCGATTTTTATTCTTCTTCACACCCTCGTAAATAATTATTTTTCAAATAATTATTTTTTCTTAATTTTTCCACTAAACAAGGACATTATTTGTCGTTTGTTTCTCTTTTCTTCCACCTAGGGCACTTTCTGTTGCCCCTAGGCCCTTCTTTTTCTTCTTCTCCTTTCTTCTATTGTTTATCACGGTTCAGAAAGCCAAAACAATACAAACATTTACTATATCAAAAAAATCCAAAAACAAGGCAAAATTTTTCAAAAAATTCCTAAAAAGTAAAACACCCTACAAAATGGTAACTTGCTTCTTACGGCTGAAACTTGTGTCTTGCGCATGGTATTTTCTCCATATCCTGTTGGTTTGTCTCACATCTTCCCGATTAATATGACTCGTGGATCACCGGATTCACAACCATTCACAAAAGCTAGCTGCTTGCTTCGTCTATACTCTGGGGCACTTTTGGTTGCCTGGTGTTGTTTCGTTGCGCACAAATACTTTTCATGGACCCCGTGTCCATTTTCATTTCCCCTTGCATGTATCCTTGCTTGGGGCATCATTTTTAACCCTTGTCATCAATCATGAACTTGTGGATCTCTCCAACACTGATAACAAAACATTTGTACAACTGTCTTGACCGTTGTTGGGTTGGATATGTGCGTTCGTACTTGTTTTCCCTGTTAGATGAGCTTGTTTCCTTCTCGTATTGCATTGCATTTTTGTATGTTGCATGGAGTTGGTATTTTCAGCAATGGACAATTGTTCGTATTATGGCTTTTCATGTCATTCTACCTTTGTCGTATGCTTATATTTTTCATAAGGACCGATGACGTAGTTCCTATGGCAATATGATGACATCCAAATTGTTTCAAACAAATACGTGGCTAGAGGCTAAGCTCTTCTCCCCCCTCATCCATATTTCTTCTACACCACTTCCCTTTCACCCCTAATTCTCCCTCTCATTGAGGCATCCTGCCTCGTCCCCCTTCTTCTGCCTATATCTCACCTTTTTCGATCGTCGATCGGCTTCTTCCATCACCCCATCGACACTCGAGGGGGCATCTCTCCCTCCTACTAATTTTTCTTCTATCCCTTCAAAATCTCTTCTATCTACTATCTTTGAAGTGGCATCACTTACGCCACCCCAAAGAGGGGCAAATGTAGACACCTATAATTACGCCCAAGCAATTTAAATACTTAAATTGCGCTAATTATCCCCTTTCTCGCAAATCGACAACATATCGTCAAAAGAACTCATTTTCCCTCATATCATCATTAATTAATTACACTAAGCTAATTAATTAAGTTGCCTATCCAACAAATATCCTAATTAACAACCTTCCGTTAATAAATCACCCCTTCTACCTAGACTAATTAATTATTATTAATTAATTAGCTTTCCTTCCATTTAACCAATAAATCAATATTTAATTGATTTAATCCTCTTATAATAGCCTAAATCGTACTAATATTCCTCTAATTATCTTCTATAAGCTTAGCAACCTTATTGTAGATCAAGAATTTTGCGCTTGTTACCTGTCCAAGTTAATGTACCAAACTAAACACAAAAACCCTGAAAAACTCCAATGAAATCGATACCTGATGAAGATGTAGACGGATGAGGAAGCCGATGTAGACAAGACGGGCGCACACGAGCAATTTGCACAATAGCTCCGAGTAACCTGCAAAACACCGATGCTTGACAGAAAAAGATGGCGTTAGAAGATATTTGGGTGGACTGCCCGAGAAGCGGGTCCGGGAAGCGATAAGCTTCCTTGGCGGATGTCAGTCCACGTTTTCAATAAAGAAAAGAAGCATATATGATAAAAGATGTAAATAAAGACTAGATTTTCTGATTGCGAATAATAAAACAAATGCCGAGCGTGAGAAGAAAGTATAGAAAAGCAGGAAGCTGCGAAATAATCTTTGGATTTGTGTTACACTGTGACCTTTTACTGTCTGCGAGAAATCGGCGTCGGCCCGGTAGAATCGGCGGCGGCCCGATGTGATCGCGTCGGCCCAGGTGATCGATCGGGCGCCGATCGGATAAGATCGGCGTCGTCAATCAAGGTAGATCGACCAATCGGGGGACGTGCGATGAGATTCGGGGATTGGAAGGTGAATGTAGTCTGCAAGATGTGCCGAAGATGGAGAGACGCTGGAACAGAGTCACCAGATGATAGATGGTGGTGTATGATGTTGATATGATACGGGCAGAGTAACGGTGCTCCTCTCAGGGATTGATTAGGACAGGATCTGCCCTAATTTGAGACAATTGATGCTAAAAGATCTCTCTTTCTTGCAACTTTGAATCTTTCTCGCTCTCTTCGTGCGTAAGTGCTTTCTTTCGCTCGTTAGTCTCTTTTTTCGGTCTCTTCGCTCTCTTCGGTCCCTAGAACTGAGTTCTGGGCTTGCTTTTATAATCGGCGCCGCTCCTAGAAAATCGGCGCCGACCATATGGGTCGGCGCCGATCGCGGAAAAGACTCCCGAGGTGCCTAAAAATGATCGATTTCGAGAAAGATAAGACTTATCCCGACTATGGGAAAATATCCCGCTTAGGGAAGATTAAAAATAGATGTGATACATGGGTAGAATAAATTTGGGGTGGATAAGTGATTAAGATGCATGGGAAGAAGCGAAATTAAATATTTAATATTTAATCACTCATGGGTAAGATGTGATGGGATGAATTAAATTTGGAATAAGTGATTAAATCACAAATTGGATAATATCCCAAGGGGATAGTTGGTGACGTGAACGTGCCCCAGGTTACCTAGGCAAGTAAACGGATGAGAGGGGACACTAAATTGGGTAACCAATTTTAAGTGTCTACATTTTGCCCCTTTTTGTCAAGTAACTTGCGATAAGCAAGGTTATGAGACAAAAACAAAGGGATGGAGGAAGAGAAGAATTTGTGGTGATGTGATCCCCCTCAAACTAGGGATGGGATGGATGATAGAACAGACGATCCCGAGTTTGAAAGAGGTAGATGAAAAATGCAGGATGCCCCAGTTGGATGTCTGGAGTAGATCTGATCATTGATGACGCATAAAAATAAACACAAGGGCAGTAACCTAAGGAACTCACATTGGTAGGGAAAACTAGCCGGTCTCCTCATGAGACGACGTTAGTGTCTACAGACCCATGAGTGTAAGGAGAACTGCAAAATAGCCAACATCTAAAGAGAGACACATTGGTAGGGACAACTAGACGGTCTATAAGTCAGACGACGTTAGTGCCTACAGACCCGCGTAACTCTAAGCTGCCAAAAGGTACGAGTGTCCCACGCAAAAGGAACAAACCCAAAATAGACAAGGATATCTAAAAGATGCGCCAAAAGGCAAGATTCAGCACACAACAATGATCAGATAGATAAGTAAGCCAAGCATCAACACTACGGTAAACAGACATGAAAAATCGGCGGCGATCAAAATAATCGGCGCCGACCAAAACAATCGGCGTCGACCCAAAAAATCGGCGCCGACCAATCCAGACGCATATAAATATGCGAACGGAAAACGTAAATGATTTATTTGCAACGTGACGATTGATTCAGAGAGAGATAGATTTGAGATTTGAACACAATGGAAGCCTCTGGGAGCGGACAGAAGCGCAGGAGGACACGTCCTGGGGTAAGTGGTCATTCTTGAACCCACCTTTGTTATTATATTTTTTTTTGTGTGATGTTTTGGTGCATGGGAGGCCAGGGCCTGGTTTACATCCGGCCAGGCAGTCGGCGCCGATTGGTTAATCGGCGTCGATGTGTTTTTGGATCGGCGTCGATTGGTATTAATCGGCGCCGACTAGGATGAACGACGCCGATTTTACCAAATCGACGCCGACTGAAAGATTTTTTTTTTTTTTTTTTTTTATTTTTGTTTTGGAAGATGAGATTTGGGGAAATAAGAGACTAATTATGTGTTTGATGTTGTGGATGCAGGCACGAGAGGCTCTTCATATGAGGGATGCCATCCCTGAGCTATTGGAGACGATCCTTCCTGATGTGACAGATGCAGACTGGCAGCATTTAGAGCTAGCCGGGCTCGGGGGTTTTAGATATTACAGACGAGTGCCACGAGATGTGGAGCTCATGCGGGCATTAGTGCGACGATGGGACAGCCACACGTGCACATTTTGGTTTAGGACGGGTGAGATGACTATCACCCATGAGGATGTATACAGGATCCTCCGATTACCGATTACGGGGGACCCGATTGAGATCACACCCCGAGAGCAGCAGCAGAGGGCCCTGGTGCGATTGTACAGAGACAGAGCAGATGACTCGGAGATAGTATCTGGGGCAGTGAGGATAGCCTCACAGTACAGGCAGGATAGCCCTCGGAGCAGGCGGATAGCCTTGATTCAGATGGCTATATCTTATTTTGCCTTACCAGACTCAGGAGGTGGGAGATTCCCATTATTACTGCTAGACTGTGTGTGTGACATCTTGCAGCACAGACAGGTTTTTGCCTTTGCCGATGCCCTGATAGCTCAGGTATATTATGAGCTATGGATGTACACCACTGGTCGGAGGACAGGGATCGATGTCAGCTTTGTGCTTCATTCTTTGGGCATACGAGCATATAAACGGTGATCGAGCCATCCGGCTTCCTTGGATGCCAGCAGCAGTGGGGGGTGTGGATTATGGATTTCGGAGATGGCGGGCCGACATGGCCGCAGGAGATACAGGTAGATCGGCCGAGTGGTACTCTGAGCGTTTCAGGACGCTTACACCAGATCAGGTCATCTGGAGGCCATATCGGGCATTTCCGATATGGGTTGGTCAGGATGCCCACTTGGTAGCATTGAGACGGAGTCGGGTGGTCAGGGGTCGCAGACCAGATATGTGGGAGCGAGTCCCATTCATGCGAGATCTTGAGGCGGTTTGGCCTAAATACGAGCAGTGCCCGACCACATACACGCCATATAGGCGGGATAGCAGAGAGACAGATTTGCCGATTTTGATCCCGGCAGACCCATTGAGAGAGGCTCCACCCTCCACGGACAGCGATGATGACGCGGGGGTGGATGAGGGCTCTGTGCAGCATGGTACGATACAGAGTTGCCACGACATCTCCCGCCCTCTATAGATGCTGATGAGGAGGACATAGCTGCTACGTTGGACAGGCTAGAGGGAGAGCATGCCACACTGATACAGACACATCAGGTAGCTCTGGAGGAGATCAGGGCCTTGACAGAGGAGAGAGATTCCCTGATTGTGGAGAGAGACACCGCTCGCCAGGAGCGAGATACAGCGATCCAGCGAGGGACGCTATCTTTCGGCATAGGGAGGCCCTCAGGGCCAAGTATGGGAGGCAGTGCCACATCAGTCAGGACACAGGGCACGGCTCTAGGAGGGGCACCACCACGCGGCGCCAGCGGCCAGGCAGCACCACAGCGACATCGTTACGAGCACGGCATGGTGAGCCTGAGCACATACCAGTCTCTCCTTGCTGAGGTGAGATATTATGAGGATGCCCTAGCGCAGCATGCCCCAGATGTGCCTCGGTATGGGGCGAGGAGGAGAGCAGGGACGGCTACAGCGAGCGGAGCCTCAGGCGGAGGGAGCACTGGGAGAGATCGAGGTGGGCCGAGACCTCCAGCAGCAGGTGCTTCGAGCTCGGTAGGCGGCGGCCAGGAGAGACAGCCGGGTGCAGAGGAGGGTGGAGGAGATAGTGTCCTCCACGCTTCCGATTTTACCATATAGAGATTTGATAGATTGTGTATTTGTATAGCGATGTAGCCTCGATTGGAAGGCATTGTATAGATGGCTCGATTGGAAGCCACCCATTTTTTTGTAAAAACACACATGTATATATATATTCATCATGTTATTTGTCATATGATTGTACTTCATGCTTTTTGATTTTGATATACATGGATGGATAGATATAGAAAAATAGATGTGATTAGAGAGATATAGACTGATGGATGATGGAAATAGATGTGATTAGATAGATTGAAATGTGGATAAAATAGATGTGATTGGATAGATATAGACTGATAGATGATAGAAATAGATGTGATTAGATAGATTGATTTAATTTTGATAGATAGATGTGATGTATCTTGGATGGACATAACTTTTAAATATTTTGATGGATAGATATACAGATGTACTTGATGTATGGATTAGATATAGATAGATGTAATGTACCTTAGATGTACGTATTTTTCGATATTTTGATGGATAAATGTGTTGGATATATGGATGTAATGGTAATGAGAAATGAATACAGATAGGTGTTTTGATAGATAAGATGAACCTAGATAGAAGATAAACTTTGATTGAATTAACATGTGAAATGCCAATTTAACAGGGTTGCAAGACAAAGAAATGGAGAATACTCCTTGCAAGAGTCAAAGATGAAAGTGGAAACAACCGTGACTTAGAAGAGAAGGTACTCGGAGAAGAAGAAAAATGATAAGTTGGACTTCCAACCAAACATAGATAAAATCCAGAAAGGGAACCAAAAGACCAAGCATACAAGGCCCTATATAAGATTAAAATAAATCTGACACTAACTAGTCGCAAACCAGATCTAGGATAGAAACGGAAAGAAAAGTAAGTAAGTACTTGTCGGAACTTATAAGGGACAGAATACATGTCCATAGTGGGGAAATAGGATTCTCCATATGATCGACAAAAGGTCCTAAATCTCAGCTTCATGACTTTGACAGATAAGCAAACTGATCAATGCGGGAAGTTTGCTTGATATGGAAAGACTGATCGATGCGGGAAGTCTTTCGATGATCTTAAAAAGTGTATAAAGCCCTATTTGGAAGGCTGATTGATTACAAGAAGCCTTGAATTTTCTTTGAAAACAGCCGTCCTTGAGGAGCGGTGCAGTATTTTGAATTTTAATGATAGCCATCCTTCGAGGGTATGGTCTATTTTCTTTTTGATTCACTTGATAATGTATGGATAGCTGTCCTTCAAGGGATCAGTCTATCTTTTGGATAGCATCTTTTTTTTTTTTTTTTTTGGAAGAAGCTGAGTTTAGACCTAGATAGATCAGATGGAGGGGAAGAGAACATAGAAGAACATGCACTCATGACCCGAGTAGATCCGATTAAGATAAGTACTTGGGACAGATGAAGTGGTGATTAAGGTATTCCTACCATGAGGAGGAACATATCCAAAAGAAACGTGCAATGAGTAGAGCCGCGATACTCATATTTAAGGTAAGCGAGGCAATAGGCGGAGAACCACACAATTTCAAATCACCACGAAAGTAGATGACTGGTTATTAGGACGGATGGAAGATCTGAGTTGCGACTAGATTTGTGTAAGATAGATTTTAACAATAGAAGGGCCGTAAATGCAAAGCATTAAGAGGTTCCGCTTCAGGGATACCATCCATGGAAGATAAACGATAAGCCCCAGACCCATATTTATGAGTGATAATGTAGGGGCCCATCCAGTTGGGAGCAAACTTACCACGTTGACTCCTTTCGAGTGTAGTGACATTTTGATTTTCCTTAAGAACAAGATCACCAATTTTGAAGTCACGATGTTGCAAGTGCTTGTTATAAGCACGTTTGACACGCTCGAGATAGACCTGATGATGCTCAAGAGCGTTAAGACGTTGCTCATCTAATAATTCAAGTTGTGCTAGACGATTTTGACGATAATCCTCATCGGAGACAAATTCTCTGAGAGAAACACGGAGAGATGGGATTTGGACCTCCAAAGGAAGGACAACCTCAGACCCATAGACGAGAGAGAAGGGAGTAGCACCAGTAGGAGTACGAATGCTAGTCCGATAAGCCCAGAGAGCAAAAGGGATATGTAGATGCCAATCCCTACCAGCTCGACTAGTTACCTTTGCGAGGATATTACGCAAAGTTTTATTGGAAGCTTCGGCTTGACCATTAGCTTGAGGATAGTATGGAGAAGAAAAACTGAGCTTGATATTGAAAGCATTGCAGAGATTCTGCAAATCAGCGTTCTTGAAAGACTTACCATTATCTGTGATTAGCTTGTGTGGAGCATGGCGACAAATGATGTGTTGATAGACAAAATCAACTATGGGTTTAGCCTTTGTTGAAGAAAGGGGGATAGCTTCTACCCACTTAGTAAAGTACTCAGTGGCGGTAATGATAGAATGATGACGTTGTGAAGAACGAGGATTGATGAGACCAATAAGATCAAGACCCCACTGCGAAAAAGGCCACAAATCCGCGCGAGTTCGCAAACCCGACTAGGGATGTGCGTGAGATTGGAATATTCTTTGACACTTGACACACTTCTTGGTGTATTCACAACAATCTCGATTAAGAGAAGGCCATAATATCCCAAGCGTAAGATGCGCTTGCTATGCTAAGCCACTAAAATGTCCACCACAAATACCGTCATGGACCTCCTGAATAGCTTTAGATGATTCATGGGTTTTGAGGCATCGAAGCAAAATACCATCAAAGCCACGTTTGTAAAGAATCCCGCCTAGGATAGTATAGCGGTTGGCGCGTTGGACAAAAGACCTTCTACCATTGGGAGACAGATCTGGAGGAAGGACCGAATGAGATAGATAATCAACTATCTGTTGATACCACTCATCCTGAGTATGGGTTGTGACAACATTGATTGGCGTTAGTTGCCCAAGATGAGATGGTTGATCTAATCGTTGCACAGCCACATAAAGACGCGAGTCTTCGGTAAAAGGCGGGATAAGGGAGGCTAAAGAGGCCATGGTATCTGCGAATCGATTTGCAGTACGAGGAATGGCTTGGATAGTGAAGTTATCGAAAGATTGGAGTTGGGCAAGAACGATGTCGCGATATTTTTGAAGGATATCATTCTTGCATTGATAGACACCCGTGACCTGGTTAACGATGAGTTCAGAATCACCAAAGATGTCAATATGACGAGCGCCGAGATTAATGGCATTTTGAAGACCTAAGACAAGAGCTTCGTACTCAGCCATATTATTGGTGCACTCAAAATTCAATTTGTGTGCAACTGGGATGGCGTACCCCAAGGAGGAATCATCACAAAACCCGCACCTCCCCCTTGCTGGCATTTGGATCCATCAAAGAAGAGCTTTACTTTAAATGGAGATAGACCAAAATCGATTTGTTGGATATACTCATCGGGAAATTGAGCAAGGGGGTCTTGAGTGTCTGGAAGAGGAGCATCAGCTAATTGATCTGCAATAACCTGACCCTTGATAGACTTTTGCGGGATAAACTCGAGGTCAAACTCAGTCATGAGCATAAGCCAACGAGTGATGCGATCATTGTGATAAGGTTTTGCATGGATTGTCTTGAGGGGATTGACACTTGTGACAATGTAAGTTTTGTGATTAAGGAGATAATGACGAAGCTTAGAAGTTGCGAAGAAGAGAGCACAACATAGTTTTTCAGCTTCGAATGCGTGTTTCATACTCATGGAGGTGCGGCGATGTAATAGACAACTTGTTCTTTACCACAAGTGTCCGATGCGAAATCATGGCTCCCGAGCATGGTCGATCACGAGAGATATAAAGATAGAAAGGCTCCCCCTCGCGTGGAGGTGTAAGCACAGGTGGAGAAAGAAGATAAGCTTTAAGATCATCAAAGGCCTTTTGGCAATGTTCATCCCACTCAAAATGAACATTCTTACGGAGGAGATGGTGAAAAGGTTGACAACGGTCCGACAATTGGGAGATAAAGCAGCCTTGATTTGAAGACGTCCTTGGAGACTGCGGAGTTGCTTTAAGTTAGACGGGGGAGGCATCTCAAGGATAGCTTTTATTTTTGCGGGGTCGACTTCAATACCCCTGATGGAAATGATAAAACCTAAAAGTTTACCAGTGAGAACGCCAAACACGCACTTAGCTGGATTTAGACGAAGACAGAAGCGGATAAGCCTCTCAAAGAGAGGTGCAAGGATAAAAAGATGATCTTGACGACGCTTGGACTTGCCGAGGAGATCGTCAACATAATCCTCCACAGTTTTGTGTAAGAGATCATGGAAGATGTATGTCATTGCTCGTTGATAGGTTGCTCCTGCGTTCTTAAGGCCAAAAGGCATGACACGATAGCAAAAGGTCCCCCAAGGAGTTATGAAGGAAGTCTTATGTTGGTCTTCTAGTGCGATGAGGATTTGATTATATCCGGAGAAACCATCCATAAGAAAGCATCTCATGACCCGCAGTTAAATCTACGAGTTGGTCGATATTAGGAAGAGGAAAATCATCCTTTGGACAGGCAAGATTAAGATCCCGGAAGTCGGTACAAATTCGAATTTTCCCAGTAGCCTTAGTTACTGGTACTACATTGGACACCCATTGCGGATAATCGATGGGTTGGATGAAGCTAGCCGAGAGCAAGCGTTGTAATTCTTCTTTAACAAGAAGGGCTACTCTAGGGTGCATTTTACGCAATTTTTGCTTAACTGGTTTGATGTTGGGAAGAGTAACGATATTGTGGACCACAATATCGGGATCGAGTCCTGGCATATCTTCATATGACCAAGCAAAGGCTTGACGATGTTTGGAAAGAAAAGCGGTAAAGTCCCCTAATTCCTGTGGATTAAGGGATTGGCCGACCTTAATGATGCGAGGTCTTGAAGTCCCTATATTAAGGTCGATAGTGGCTTCGTTGAGAAGGGTAGACGTGTCAGAAGGAATAGTCTTGGGGAGATATGAATCCTCTGCCCCTAGATAGGTGAGGACAGAATCATCATCCGCACAGTGGATAGTATTGATAGTAGGAGAGTTGTCTCCAACTATTTCAGGGAAGATTAATGGTATAGAAGCGGACCGATTGTTAGTCTCATAGACTAACGGCCCTAAGGAAATGGTATTGATCAAAAAAAAAAAAAGTTAGGTGGGATGGAAATGTCATCGTCCACATCAAGTGATGCTTCTGACTTGGTGGGGGAAGATGGTTCTTCAGTAGGAAGAGGCTCATCAAGAATAGTGACGGTGGCCTCTGAAAGGGGTTTAAATCCTAACCCAAATTTTTGATGTGGCATGAGAGTCGGAATGGATTTGAGGTCATGTATACCTTGTTCATATTTTCCAAGGCCAAAACCTTTCCACGCGCATCGATATAGATAAGTCTTTGCAAACGTGGGATTCTGTAGATGATCAAACCCTGTTAGGTAAGGTTTGGCTCTAGGAGGAGAATCCGGGCGATAATGAGGTGTATCAAGACCACCGTAGATGAAATTGGTGCATTGATTGGGCGGAGACCAATGGTGACGATGCGGCCAGAGACTGGTTGATATTCGGGTTGTTTATGCAGTCTACCATACTCATTAGGTTTGAGATGGGCATCGAAAGAAAAGAGAGGAAGCTCTCTAGTGAGAAGCGCTGTATGTCTCTTCCAGTTTTGTAAATCCGGTAGTTTGGTTGCGAGGTATGGAAGAAGATGAGGCCTCGTCGGGAGAACATGGATTTTCTTTTAAAGGCGAGATCTTGTGGTCATGTCGCATTGTGCGGAAGGAAAAAAGGATCTCTGGATGAGTATATATTTTGCCCTCATATTGATATTTTAGGCATCGATGGAGGGTGGATGGGACACAATGCATTGCGCGAATCCAGAGGCGTCAGAGGATCATGTTATAGTGGAATTTTCCTTCGACAATATAGAAGAGTTCATGGAGCGACTTCTTACCTACTCGGATGGGTAAGACCACGATTCTAGAGTATTTGCTAGGCTGATCGTTAAATGATCGAAGGGCGAAGGGTGGGGTGACACCACATTCTTTGTAACTTAAGTTGTTCGAATGTGTGCGAGGAGATGACGTTGAGTGCAGCTCCACTATCGATCATAACACGTTTTAAGGTAGTGTTATTGATTTGGGTGTGTGATGAAGAGGAGCCTCCAAATCCTGCGAAGAAAGAGGAGGAATTTCGAATCCTCAAAGAAATGGTGGTTGATGGTCCATTCGGTCAACAACCAACTCGAAAGGGAGGGGCTCATCGGAATTTATTGCGATGCGGCGCGATTATCAATCAAAGCTTGGCGATGTTGTGGAGAGGATTGGATGAGGTCAAAAAGACATTTTGACCGGAGCACAGGTGAGTTGTTTCATAACACTCTCTTCAGCAGACACGGGAACTTGAGCCCGAGTGCAGCCACGAATAGAGACCTAGGTCGTGGGGCTGATGAGGAAGGAGAAACGTCTTTAGGGGCTGCGAAATGACAACCGTGGTCGAGATCTTTGAAGATGAAGATGGGTTATCATAGTGTTGGGTTCTAGTGGCGATATGGATTGTGTCGAATTTGGGAAGGTGGAAGATCAAGTGGGATGGAACCACTAGAGTGCAGTGGATGGTTGAGGTTTGGATGGGGCTAAGATGATAGGGAGGTACTTGTTCCTCCTCCTCCAAAGTAAAGGTCACTTTCTTCCAGAAGGTTCTTGATAACGGCTTGAAGAGCTTTACACCCCTCAGTGTCATGACCCGGGGTACGGTGGTAAGCACAAATCAGATCAGAGTTAAACCAAGTAGGTTTCACTCCTTTAGGATTATAAGGTTTAATCGGAGGAAGGGTTATGGATGAAGATTGGATGAGTTGATGAAGGATTTCGGTATAGAATCCGGTAGACGAAGAGGAGGATAGAGATGATGAAGATGGTTCTTTTACCTTAATCGACTGCCGAGGTAAAAGAACTTGCATGTTAGGTTTAACAGTTTTATTAGGGATCCTCTTATTTGTTTGGACATTTGGAGGAGCAGTCTTGGGTGCGTGGGATGGGAGTAAATGAGACATGATTGACTTTGGTGGAGGGGGAGCCCCTAAGATAGATTTTGAGGAGGATGGAGATGTGACAGATTTTGTGGTCTTTGGAGACAAAGGGGATTGCTTAGTCGGATTTACGGATGATTTAGATAATGTTGATTTAGACGGGGAAGAAGCCCCCAGAGTGAGTGTAGTCGGAGGAACATAGGGTGCCTTGGTTTTTGGTAATGAAGATGATGATCCTGATAGAAGAGGTGGCATCTTTTTGGTAGGTAAGTCTATTTTTAGGGGTATTGATGAAGAATGTGTTGTGGAAGAAGATGATGGCTTTGATGGATGTGTAGAAGAAGACGCCTTCTCCGCGGGCAAATCCAATCGTTTATGAGGCGTGGAGAGAGATTTTTGTGGAAGAGCACCAAGAGTTTTGATGGTCCGAAATATGGGCTTTCCTTTTTCAGGGATGGTGACAACTTCCACGGCATAAGGTGATTGTAACCTTTTCGGAGGAAGCAAGTGGGGAGGTACTGATGGTGTAGTGTTAGATTTTGGTTGTCGCGGTTTAGGTTGAGGAATCGAGTGTGCAGGTGTTGGTGTTACTTCTTTTGATTTTTCCTTAATAGGTGAAGTAACACTATTGATGGGAGAAGGGAGTGATGAAGAAGGAGTGTCTTGCGGAGGGAGAACTTCTGATATAGTAGGAAAAGAGATAGGAAGGGTCAAGATCGAAGACACTTCCGTCGAAGTCGGCACAATTATGGGTACATTCACCAAAGGCATAGTTGCGGCGGGAATGGGAGCAACGGAAGTAGATGTGTCCGTAGTGGAAACTCGGAGGGATGTGATTGCCTCGAGCATTGAAAGAATGTCTGATGATGAAACAGATGAGGATGACACTGTCTCGGGTATAGATGGAAGGTCAGACAAAGGAGCGGAGAGAGATGACTCCGTGCTTGGTAATGTAGGGATATTCAAAGATGGACTATCTGAAGATATTGGAACTCCCGTGATTGATGAAGAGGAAGGAGGATCTGATTCGATTGATGTGTTCGTAGATGGCTTGGTTTCAGAAGCGGATTCTTCAGTGGAGATGAAATTGATGGTGTGGGTGTTTGGTTTTTGAGATTCCGAAGAATTATGATTTGGGGCATGATTGGGGAAAGGTTGTTTAAAAACGTCCAGTGCTTGATTTGGGGGAGCATTTGGGTTATCCAGAATGAGCTCGCCTTTATCAATGAATTTTTGGACAAGATTTTTGAAAGTCTGACATCGTTCGATGTCATGACCTTTGGTTCTGTGATAATGACAGAAATCGTTTTCCCTATACCAGAATGGGCGTTCTCGGCTTTCATCAATATCCCTAATGGGTGGAAGTTCGATCATGCGAACTTCCAACATTTTTTCTAAGATAGAGGCATATGATTCCCCCAAGGGAGCAAAGGATCGTGATGATGAAGCCCCTTTCCGAGAAGATGAGGAATCTCTTCGTGGTGTTTGATTAGGAGTATTGTCAGCTCGTGATGTTCTTAATACGATGGCATTGGTGGATCCTTGATTTTTGTCTTTAGAGGGGGAAGAATTTGGTTTGGTGAATCGAGAAAAATCGGGTTTCGATTTAGAGCGAAGTTTTAACTTCCCTTGTTCAATGGCGCGAGATTCAAGTTTACGTGCCATCGTAAAGGCCTCTTCAAAGGTATGAAAAGTTTGGATCCTTAGAGTGGAAGAAATGTGATTAGCACAAGATCGGGTGAACATCTCGATTTGTTGGGATTGGGGAAGGGAGAAAGACAATTGGTTGATTATCCCTCTCCAACGAGCGACAAAGTCTGCTATAGACTCATCGTCGAATTGGCGAATGTTATAAAGATCTGTGATTGAGATCTTATGCGCGATATTTATTGAGAAGTTTTCAACAAACATCTGGGCCAATTGAGAGAAAGAAAACAAAGAATGTTGAGGGATGTTATTGTACCGGTCAAAGCGGGACCCGCCCAGAGACATAGGAAAGGTACGGAGCATGAGTTCACGATCTGGACGATAAGGTAGCAAGCATGTTTGAATGCTCGCAGATGTTGTTGGGGGTCTTCCCGGCTATGAAATTTTGAGAATTTGGGAAGTTCCCATTGGGGAGGATAAGGCCTAAAAGCCACCGAAGGATGAATGGGTTCATTGCACACTTCTTCAAAGGAGTATGAAGGACGGGTTCCTTTTGTGGAGGCTTCCAAGTCTGCAATTTTCTTGAAGAGAATTTGAACTACGTCGGATTGGGGAGGAGGTGCATTGGTATGTCCTACATAAGAAGCAAGTGGTGGATGTTGTTGAGATGTCGATGGGGGATTCATCTTGTTGGATGGAGGATGATAAGAGGAATAACCGGTGTTACAGGTGACACGGGTGGGGTATTTCTTTGTGAGGCGGCTTGCGTATAGGCGGTGTGAGATAATAAGTGGTTGAGAAAATATAGGTTGGGTGACGGATGGAACTGTGATTGATGGACTCCTATGTTTGTTGATTGAATAGGGACAGATTGAGAACATGGGTGTTGGTTAGATTGGACATGTTGGGAACAAGACACGAAAGGGACCTTCTACCACCGGATTTGGTACGAGGGTGCCGATACTAGGGGATGGGCGAAGGTCGCGATTCTTTGGAATATTGGAAGAAAGATTCACCTGGGGACGAAGTAGGAACCAAGCGACTAGCCGGAGGGTTGGCTCATGAAGAGTGCGACCTTGAGACCTGATAGAGGCATAGATGAATTAACAGGCGATATGCGGGGTGTGCGAGACGCATTCATTATCACCAAGGCGAAGACCTCTCAAAGGTAGGTTGAGGAATAGTTGAGGTAATCTGCGGTGTTAGGGAATAGGTAAGGCTAATTTGAGAACTAGTCAACATGGTTGGTGGAAGAGAAAAAGGAGGCACAGGGGCCTCCCCTTCTCCGTGGCTCGAGGCGGGAGAGAGGTGAAAAGCTGCTCTACATAGGCACAGGATGGACCACGAGGATAATCGTACACTTGTTGGATTGGTGGTCTTGATCGATATTTGGATGGACTTGTGTACTAGGTAGTCCATGAGGGCTACCGGATTGCGATCGAGGAGAGCACAAATTCGGGATCCCCGCGAGGAATAGACTCAGTCGAAGATATTTCTCGATGGACTAGGAGAAATTTGGACGTGATGGATTGCTTTGGCTTGATGGAAAGGATTATACGACCATGAGGGGAACCAACTAACAATGGTCCCGAGGAAGATTGGAGGGTGCCGAAACATCCACGGTGGTGATTTCGGAGGAAGAAGGAACTGTTGGGCCATTTTCCTAGATTGTGACCGGGTGATAACCGTCATAAACAAGCAAGAAAGAAGATTGTCCTAACTAATGCACAACAATTCAAGCGTATGCAAGTGATTATCTCTTTAAATTTTGATGCTTTTAAGAAAAGAAAAAAAAATGTTAGGGAAGGCTTTTAGAAGCAGGAACTACTCGAGATAGCCAAACTAAGGATGGTTTGGGTAATGTGTGGTGAGGAGTCGAAGGCACTTGATAAAAAAGACAGTGCGTGGCTTGATATAGGGGCCTACCCCGCACTTCACACCGCTGCGATAAGGGAGTCGGGTGCTTTGCCATATATACCAAAATCTTCCGTGAATTTATAGCGCGGCCCGAGTACCGCGTAGGCTCTTCCTCTTGGATATCACTTCCAAGTAGGCGAGGCCAGGGAAGGAGTTTTGTTTAGATGCTTTATACCTAGTGATTTTGGCTTTGTGTGCAAGGGTGAAAAATAAAAATCAAATAGTGTCACTACCGATTTTGATCAATTTTCCAACCTAATTAAAACTAGATGAAAAAGCATGCAACAATGACGAAGAAAAGGTTCTTTTTAAGCACTTAAAACGAAATGTTTGATTTCGATGAAGACAAGTCAAACAAGTTCTTTCCCAAATGCGATTAAGTTCCTTTTAAGCACCAAAAATTGAAGTGTTTGGATGTGATAGACAACCAACAAAGAAATCCTAAAAAGGAGAAAACACCGTAAAAGAGGAATACACAGATTTAGCTCTCCAAGGTGTGTGGACTTCAAAAAGCGCGTTGTTGAGCTCTTCCCCTCGAACAATCCCACGATCAAGCAAAGTGCTCCGCAAGAAAAGATCAAGCAAACAACAAACAAGATCCGGAAAGATACATCCAGATAGTGGTGAAACGAAAAATTTCTATTTAAAGGAAATAAGAAATTTTCAAGATAATGATTTCGCCTAAAAAGCAAGATTGAAATGATGAACAGAAATGCTCAAATAGGACTGATAGAAATCAGTGAAGAAAAGGAACAAAGTTCAAAACTAGAAAAGAAATGAACTTACCAATAAGGGACTTTGGTTAGGTCCCACCGGGCGTGCCAGAATGTAGATCAAGAATTTTGCGCTTGTTACCTGTCCAAGTTAATGTACCAAACTAAACACAAAAACCCTGAAAAACTCCAATGAAATCGATACCTGATGAAGATGTAGACGGATGAGGAAGCTGATGTAGACAAGACGGGCGCACACGAGCAATTTGCACAATAGCTCCGAGTAACCTGCAAAACACCGATGCTTGACAGAAAAAGATGGCGTTAGAAGATATTTGGGTGGGTTTGCCGAGAAGCGGTCCGGGAAGCGATGAGCTTCCTTGGCGGATGTCAATCCACGTTTTCAATAAAGAAAAGAAGCATACATGATAAAAGATGTAAATAAAGACTAGATTTTCTGATTGCAGTAATAAAAGCAAAAGCTGAACAGCGAGACGACAGAAAAGTATAGAAAACGAGGAACTGAAAATAATGTTGGTTTGTGTTACTGTGACCTTTACTGTCTGCAGAGAAATCGGCGTCGGCCCAGGTAGAATCGGCGGCCAATGTGATCGGGGCGTCGATTGGGTGATCGGCGTCGCCGGATAAGATCGAGTGTCGGCCCAAAAGGTAGACCCGACCAATCGGGAGGCTGTGCGATGAGATTCGGGGATTGGAGGTGAATGTAGTCTGCAAGATGTGCGAAGATGGAGAGACAACTGGAGCAGAGTCACCGAGATGATAGATGGTGGTGTATGATGTTGATATGATACGGGCGAAATAACGGTGCTCCTCTCGAGGGATTGATTAGGGCGAGATCTGCCCTAATCGAGACAATTGATGCTAAAAAGATCTCTCTTTCTTACGCAACCTTTGAATCTTTCTCGCTCTCTGTTCGTGCGTAAGTGCTTTCTTTCGCTCGTTAGTCTCTTTTTCGGTCCCTTCGCTCTCTTCGGTCCCTAGAACTGAGTTCTGGGCTTGCTTTTATAATCGGCGCCGCTCCTAGAAAATCGGCGCCGACCATATGGGTCGGCGCCGATCGCGGAAAAGACTCCCGAGGTGCCTAAAAATGATCGATTTCGAGAAAGATAAGACTTATCCCGACTATGGGAAAATATCCCGCTTAGGGAAGATTAAAGATAGATGTGATACATGGGTAGAATAAATTTGGGGTGGATAAGTGATTAAGATGCATGGGAAGAAGCGAAATTAAATATTTAATATTTAATCACTCATGGGTAAGATGTGATGGGATGAATTAAATTTGGAATAAGTGATTAAATCACAAATTGGATAATATCCCAAGGGGATAGTTGGTGACGTGAACGTGCCCCAGGTTACCTAGGCAAGTAAACGGATGAGAGGGGACACTAAATTGGGTAACCAATTTTAAGTGTCTACACTTATCCATTCCTAATCATGTTGTACCTAAACTCCTTAGAGAGCAATTGCAAAACATATAGCAAAGAGACTAAGAGCTTGCCTTTTGTTTTCTTGAGAGGTCACCATTGTTAAGAGCTAAAGCTTCCTATTCTTGCATTCTTTAAGGATCAAACAAAGCAATTTTTGATTGCCATTGGAGCTAAATAGGTCCATTCATTCTTGTTGGTAATCTAGGAGAGTAGAGATGTTAAAATAGCATGCATAGTTTTGATCTCATGTTTTCAAAGTTATAATGTTAGTTTAGATCTTGCTTAGTTCTCTATCTTGATGGTGTTTATGCTTTGTTTTAGCTAAATTGTAGAACTATTTTAGGTGGTAGTTCTTGCTTCATTTGATTTAGCATTAAGCAAAGTATACATGCACACAATAATGTACAAACCAAACTTATTATTATAGTACTAATTAATAACAATAATATCTTTCATCCAATCTATTATATGTTTATTCATAACCTATATAAATTTATATGAGAAATGATAATCATAGTATACATCCAAATGTTTTGAGAGATGGGAGTGTTAAAATTTTACAAGTATATTAGTAGTAAAAAACAAAAATGTGTAAACTACTATGAAATTCAAAACCTACAAACTTTGGGAGACTTATAATCATGATTACGTTGAGAGGTTTTCTTACAATGGTAGTTAGGGATTTTAATGGCATGAGTTGTTCACACGCTTATTCTCAACATTACATTTTGCATCTATGAGATGGTAACATGGCAATTCATCCTTGAATTTGACGTCCATTTGACTGTCACTTAAAATGTTTTTCCCTTTTTCTTCAAGGAATCGACAAAAAAATAGTAAAAGCTTGGCCACATGGTAATGTTAGTAATGCTTGGGCTCTTTTTTCCTTCAATTTATTTTTCAAGACCGACACAATTATGTAGCTAAATTAACTCAATTTACCACAAATCAGTGGGAAATTGATAGATAATATAATGAAGTCCTTACAATGGCGATCGGGATTATAATGGTGTGAGTTGTTTACTTTTATTCTTGAGATTGAATTTGACATCCATTTGACGGTAACATGGTAGTTTGTCCTTGAATTTGACGTCCATTTGAATTTCACTTAAATGATTTTTCTTTTTTTGGAGGAATCGATCAAAAAATAGTAATAACTTGCCATATGGTGATGTTGGTAATGTTTGGGATCTTTTTTGTACAATTTATTTTTTTAGACCGAAAAAATGTTATGAAATCAACCCGACATTATTTTCCACAAATCAATGAGAATTTGATAGAGTGTAATGAAGTTACTAATCAATGTGGTATGTGAAAAACCTAAGATAAAAAGCTTGAAATTGATAGCTATCAACGTATTCCAAAGAGATACATTTATTATTATTATTATTATTTTAAGTTTAATTTTTGGTATACATATATTTTGCTAGTAAATATATCTTAAATACAACTATCTAAAATACACCCAAAGATATCAATCTCAAGACGCCTATATTTTATTTTTCACATAGATTAGATAGGCCCCTCAACATTGATATCTCTTGACGTATTTTAGATAGATCTATTTAAAATATTTGTGCTAGTTATTGTCATCCAAAGGTGATAAATTTTTATGGCTCCTAATAATTCTTGACATTCGAAACCATGTCGTTTTTAAAATACATTTATTATTATTATTATTATTATAAGTTTAATTTTTAGTATACATATATTTTGCTAGTAAATATATCTTAAATACAACTATCTAAAATACACCCGAGAGATATCAATCTCAAGACGCTTATATTTTATTTTTCACATAGATTAGATAGGTCCCTCAACATTGATATTTCTTGACATATTTTAGATAGATCTATTTAAAATATTTGTGCTACTTATTGTCATCCAAAGGTGATAAATTTTGTATGGCTCCTAATAATTCTTTAGCATTCGAAAAACCATGTCGTTTTAAAAATAAAGTCAATCAACAACTGCAAACTATTGAAAATGTGTTAGATTTGTTGAAATTACAAAAAAACATGTTTTAATTTATTTTCCCCTTCTTACTTTAAAATAGTTTAAATGTTTTGATTATTAGGTAAAAAATTCTTTTGGTCGGAGTTATGAACTATGCCTAGGGCACAAACAAGGGCCCAACGCCTAGAAATAACAATTTAACACAAGGAAACTCCATCAACCATAAAAACCCATACGAAACGACCAAGAAAAGCCACCAAAAACACCATATAACAACATCAAAAATTCTAAAATAGCGGAAAAAATTAGTAATGCCTTAAACATCAAGAAATTCTCAAGAAAGGATGACTCAAGAGGGGTCATATGAATCTAGACCACGATCCACTAGGGCTAACTATATGCAACACCCAATCTTCTCCTACTATAGGATAAAGGTCCTCTAACATCCTTTGAGAACCACTTCTCACCATCTCCTCAACATCGATCTTAATTTTTGGCCTCAAACTTACAACCTTTATGCTTGGTTGTCACACCCAGCCCACCATGGACAACACACACCTAGGCTAGGGGAAGATCAACTACAAGTTCTTGGGGTTGTTTAAGAGAGGTACAAGATGGCACCTCTAACTCAAACTCCTTATAGAGGGGAGGCTCCAAACCAACACCAATCCAAAACCAATCTTCTCACAAGCCACATGTCGTAAGGGTTTGCGGGCGAGGAGGATGGGAGGGGTAGAAATATGAGCAAGAAACATGTCATGGTTACACCAAACAAACTCGAGGATCCAAAGAACCAATCATTTTCTTGCACACCATCTCAAAGGGGGAAAGGAGGAGAACCTACCACGAGGAGAGCACAAAGTTTCTGATGACCAATAATATTACAAAAAAATCACCTAAAAGGAAGACCCTTATAATTGATGAACTGAGTCCACATGATATTAGAGTAAATCAATTTGATCAAACGAAAGATGGGCTTGGAAAAATCAACCACCGCACAAACCCTCATGAACTTGCCCCATGAGAGAGTCATCATAAATCTCAAAAAGGATCCCACTCTATTAGCTAGGATTTTGATATGATCCTACTTGCATATGACATGTGGTATATGGTACAATCTTAGTCAAAGTGGAACAACACAATTTTCATCGTCTCAAGGTCAAAAATGAAATCCAAGGATAAGAAAAGAAGCCAAATTTTCCAAAAAACCACAACCTAAGAGACCACACGAAGTCACGATCGACAGGGCTTTGAAAAACCACCTACAAGAAATCCGATTGCCTAACAGGAAAAGGAAGGAGCATCAAATAAAATATATTTGCTAATAAAAGGTGGGAATGATCCATTAAAGGACAAAGAGCCCCAAAAAGTTGATTGGTTGAATTTCTTGACAATAGTTCAAAGTCATTACAAACTTTTTTATACATATGCAATATTTGAAAAAATAAGGAAAATATAACATCTAACAAGAGTCAGCGATGCAACTAGTCCTTACATTAACATTGAATTGTTTAAAAGTAATTAGAGTTGAATCATTTTTAAGTAATTAGCATTAAATTGTTTTAAATGTATAAAAAGATAGACACTTATGATGAAAATTTTAATTTAAGAAGTGATTGAAGATTTTGTTCCAAATGAGGTAGTCTATTACGGATTCGGTATTGGGTGTTGAGTTGGAGGTGAAATTGTTGTTACAAGATACAAACCCTACACTTTTCTCATAAAAAAAAGATAATGTTCTTAGCTTGGTTAAATTTCATGTGCAGGGGACTTGAATCTTGCATAGTGCTGCAATTAACAAATGTTGGAAGATATATCTCTTTGGTTTGGTTATTATGGTGACAAATGCAAGGTTTCAATTATATATGATAAACTTAAGTTGTGGTGGGAAAGACACTTACTAAGATGATCAGATGCCTTACAATGTGACAAGTTTTATCTTGGTGGGGGTAGGGTATGTATGCCTCGTATCAAAAGAAAAATTAGGTGTCTCCTTTGTATTGGAAGTAGGGTGTAGGGTGTGTGCACATTGTATTTGATGTATAATTAGGTGCCTCTTATGTCCATATATTATAAACCGCTTAGAAACCCAAACATAAACCACCAAACATTGTGGACTATTAAATCAATCATTATTATTATTATTGTTGGATGGTTAAATGATGACCTATTTGATCATATTCATGGTAAATAATGTATCCCTACTTTAAAATAATTTTAATGGATAGGTATTGTAGTTTGGTTTCCCATCAATTTGAATCACTTTACAAATTTGGTTGATCTTATCCCAATAATTTTTGGGGAAAATTTGGTGTAAATGTCATTGCAACCTAAGTATACTTCTTATCCAAATAAGTAATTAGAGGTGTCATAATAGGAAAAAAATAAAAGAATTACATAGAAATCCTAGATGAAAATGAAAGGGAAATCCCTAACAAAGGTGTGATGTGGGACATGGGCCACCTTTACAAAACTCAAAGTAAACGTGAATGGAAAGGTTAGTGGTTTGTAAAAGTAAGAATAAAAGAAGTGAAAAACCAATACATGGAAGCCACAATGCTTCAAAATATAAAGAGATAGAAGGGGATAGATATTTAGTTGTCACATCAATTTAATAGGAGAGTATTTTCAATTTAAAATGAGAGTATTAATTAATTTAAAATGGATTGCATATATATAACAAGTCAAATAATAAGGAGACAACTTGGAGTTGATATGACATACTATTTAATGAGCATTAATAACCTATGACATGGATTTTCAATAGAAGGAGAAAAGTCTACCATCTAATCACACATTTGAAAATTGATATTTGCAAATGCAAAAAAAATGCCTAAAACTATTGTCTAGACTATATGAAAAAATAATAATTAAATTTGATTGGCTAATTAAAAAGTCAAATAATTGAAAAGTGAATACTATAAGTAGCCACAAACTAATAAACAACCGTACATTTTAAAAATATATCGCAATCATCGCAAAATACAATGCGTACACTCTCTTTCCACATTTTAAAAGTTTGATGAAGTATGATGTTGTTTGAATGTTTTCATATGAAAGTGCTATGATGGTTTTAAAAATGAATACCCAAACCCAATGTAAATTGAAAATTAGCCTTGTAATCTTGTTGGTTGGATATTTTGTCAAGCCAAAATATGAGGTTCAACCACAGTATATGGGATTAAATCCCTCCTCAAAGACAGGTGAGGCTGCCTATTTATTACTAATCTAAAACACAACAGAAATAATATATACAGTATTCACACTAATTTAACCATTGGGGTTGGGATAGAATCCCGAAATCCGTATCCACACAAGGCGAAGACATTGCAATTTTAGGAATGGAATGGATTAGAAAGGAAGTTATTATTATGGAAGAAACACAATGGAAAGGAGATGAGAGGAACATATTTTCTTTCGAGCAAACGTAGATCATGAAATAATCATACGAGTTTTAGATAACAAATGTAATGTTTGAAATGATTAGAACAATTAAGATGCTAAAAAATAATAGCTCAAGATTATGAACATAAGAACAATATCTTAAGAAAGATACATCTCACAACACAAAGTTTGCAAAAATAGCATCGGTTTCTATTCCTCAAATGATTAAAAGAAAACACAAAGTTTTTCTTCTTCACAATAGTTCTCAATATTCCAAAAATCTCAACCCTTTAAAACGCACAAGCATCCCTTATTTATAATAAAAGGAGTTGAGAGAAAATAGGATAAATCCTAGAAAATAGTCCTTTTAATGAGAGTCCTATTTTGCTTGATTCTCACGCAGGAGACCAAGTCAAAATTTGCTTCCTACATGATGAAACGAAAATGAAAAAGACATGTTGATTTCAGGATTGAAATGACATGAAAAATTATGCCTATTCTGTTTCATCATTTTTGTCTTCCTCCAAAATCCTGCTTGTCCTAAAATTCCTAGAACTTTCAGATTATGCCCTGCATCTCATCTTCATCAGGCGCGGTGGAATGGTCACTCAGGACTTCACACGTTTCTTGAGTATCGCTCGCGTTACCAGGAAGTTTCTTCAGTCTCTTGTTGAGTTTCCTCAGTGTTTCCAAAGAATTTTCAATCTTCACGAACCTATCAATGATTTCTAGGCTAAAGCCATCAGCTGGTTTGTGCTGAATTGATTCTTGGATCTAGCTTGTAAATATCATCAATGGGCAGAATACTCGAGCTTTCATTCAACACTTTAGCGCAAATCTTGATTAGCTCTTCTTCTATGTCATTTGTGCCATCAACCAATTGATCTCTTGATTCCCTCAATTTGCTACAAGCTTCATTGAGAATCTTTATTCTGAATCTAATGGCTTTGGTCAGTTGAAAATGCTTGTCCCCATGTGGAATGATGCCTTCTTCGACCAAGACGTGGGACGAAACCTGTTTCAGCGTATTGAGAGCTTCAAAAGTTAACTCTAGGTTCCCGACTTCTACTTGAAAATTCATCATCCATTTTCTCGCCATCCTTCTTTATATCCTCCAAGGATTTTTAGACTTCCACAGTGTCATCAATGACCTCTTTTCCTTGTAGGAGCAGCCTCTGGATCCATTCATCGACTGTTCTCCCCTTCTCATTAATCTTCTCAATCATGGGTACTGATGAGAAATCAAACCTGATAGGAGTAGAGGATGATGGTGTTGACTCAGAGGCTTTGAGAGCTTGAGTAGTACTTTTGTCAGCTGCTCTACTTTCTCTTTTAGCTCATCTCTATTTGCCTTTGTTTCCTTCAGCTTCTAACACAACACATTCATGGCATCTTGTGCATCCTGTTGTGCTCCCTCTGTTGTCAATTTTCCTAGATCAACCCTTGTGATCTGATAATCGGTGACCATTATATCATCCTTTATTTTGTCAGCTACGGGAGTGGCAATTTCTGCAAACTTATGCCTTGAGGCATCCACTGAAATCCTTAAAACTGTTTTGGGTTTCTTGGCAGACTTGGTAGGAGTGACCTTGAGGGAAATGAAATCAAAGGTTGGTAGGGGAACTACCACCTTCCTCTTCCTTGGAGTCTAATCTATTAACCATTGAGGCATACTAGAAGAAGTTTCTCCCATCGTAGGTGTTACGGTCACATCTTCAGGTGGAGGAAGGTTTGCTTGTGGAGTGGTGGTCACTACAAGTGTAGTGTTTGTGGAAATGGACTCAGGGAATGAAGGCACAGAAGGAGGAGGCATATCCATGGGGGAGAGGTGAGAGGCTAGAGAAGATATTGGCCATGGCTGAGGAACTTGGTGAAGAAACCTAAAGCAAAGGAGGTTGAATGGGGGGAGGTAATGATTCTGAAATTAGAGCTTGAGAGATAAGAGGAAGACTTACCTCTGATGAATGACAACCAAAAGGGGAATGAAAGGTTGACCAACCTCTTCTCCTGAAGGAATATTTCCTAGTTCTAGTGGTGGAGGTGAATCAAGAACCTCAACCGTTTGTGGGAGAGTGGCCACTGATGTGTTCCCTTGCTCTTCTCCCTTTCTGACAAACTTAACCTTTATTGGCCTCTTGGAAGGGTTCTTATCCTTTTCCTTTTTTCCCTTGGAGGGTCCCACTTCCAAAGTAGCTAGCTTTGAAAAACTCCCTTCTTTATAACTCATTCCCAAGAAATGAGCCACGCCTTAGTACGGGCAAGAATTTGAGTGACTCTTCCTGTGATAGAAGCTTTCTCAGCAATGGACCAATCAATGGCTGGGAATACATATTGGTCTTCATTCAACCCATCATACGAGGCATCAAGGACACTTTCATTGTCCATGGTGCCTTCTGGGATGTTAGATAGATCTAACATCTGAATCTCTTCAAGTGTTAACCGCTATTGTCCTTTCTTCGGATGACAACTTCATCCTGAAGATCAACCCAAATGTCTTCTATACTAGGCACATGTAGATATAAGGTCCCATATGACTTAAGGACTCCTCGAAAATCAAACCCATCTCTAGTGCTTCATGTGATTTTTCAACTTGTCCTGCAGCTCGTGCACCACGTTCTTGGCTTTAACCACTATTGAGCACGTGTACCTTCCGATGGAAATAGGGAAGGAGACGGCGGCCTTGTGCTTACTTTGTTGGAATTTGTGAAAATCCAACAATTGTCTAACCAACTCCATCAGGATCAACTTATCACCTAGGAACCTGGGCAATCGAAAGGATCACCCGGGTACATGACCACCCGAAGGTATGTGAAATTCTTGAATTGCAAGAAGATACAACCCCATTTCAATACTTCGGCCCATGCTTCGTCAGAGACTCTTCTTTTCCTTAGATCAGGGTTCATCCTGTAGATATTTTCATAAAAGAAGGCATCATTCACTCTTTTGAATTGATCCTTGAAACCCTTCATTGTCAGCTGAGGGAAGTACCAATATATGTGTTTTGTTTCCCTATTTCCCTTTGCATCCAACCCTGGATAATTTCTCATGCCGGCTGCTGCATAGGTGACATATGATGACATATAAAACTTTCCAGTAGACAAGACTGTCTTCATCTGGGAATCAATCTCATTACTTATAAGACTACTCCAATCAATCCCTTGTTCGTTCTTCTTTATAATGACCATGAATTGATACATCCACCCTTGGAAGTCTCTTGACTCGGGGAGTCCAAATACTCGACTCAGCAGGGTGATAATATCACTGATTTCAAGGATGAAATCACTCCTGGGGACAAACTTGGGAAACCTAGAGATGACTGGCTTGGCCTTGATCAAGAAATTTTTATTCACATGCTTGATGCAGTCTTCTTGATCTTTGTCCCAAGATTTCGTGTTGACTTAAGATCTACATCAACATATTCCTCAAAGTTGGGCAATCTTAAGAGGTCATCAAAGTAACCCCCGTCCAACTTCACTATGATTTCTCCTGCTTGATTTCTCACTGAGTGGGAATCTGAGTCATAATTGGAAGCGCAGGCCAGAATGAACTTGGGGCATTGAGCAGACATTGGGAATCCTGCTACAAGAGGGAGGCCACTGTTGGTTATTGACTTCATCCAAGGATTCTGAGAAGAATCCTTGGTTTTGTTCCAAAAGTCTTCCATGTCTATGTTACCAAGCTCCGTGTCCCAGATATCGTAATTGCAATCTATGTAGGAAGGGGACTCCATCTTCTGGTACTTGTACTTCATCTTTCTTGATCTGTCTGACTTATCCTTAGATTGTCCAGGATCCGACATGAGAATTCCTGAAGGAAGAATGCTTAGATGACTTCTGGTTGAACAATCGGGCTTGAAAGCTTGCTGAGCAACCCTACAGACCCGCCACACTAACCGGACTTTGAGACTTGCCAAGCACTTCGTGAAACCCGACACACTTGCAATGTATATTGAAAACTAGGTCGTGTCGACACTTCATGAAACCCGACACAAAGGCGGAACTCAGGTGATGTTGAACACTTTGCGAACCCGATACAAGTGGAAGTTGGAAGATGTCGGACACTTGGAGAAACCCGACACTCTGCGGAAGCCAAACAATGTCGGACACCTGTAAAACCCAAAACAAAGGCGTCGGGTTTCTGGGATGTCAGAACATGTAAAATTTCCACCAAGCTTGTAAGTTAAGATTTTTAGATTCTTCTCAACAATCTAAAGAGTATATCCATGGGAAAAATAAGAAAACACCCAGGATGAAATTTAAACAAGAGGTTTCATGGGAATACAACAGAAAATGAAGAAAACAACCCAAAACCCTAAACCCAGAGGAGAGAAAAAGAAAAGAGGGAAAAATGCCAAATGAACACTTCAAAATCAATCCTAAAGACCTCAAAGCGGTAAGAAGAGAAAAATACCTTCAATAAATTCAAAAAATGGTCGAAGACGGATCACGAAATCGATCAAGAGGTTCAGTCGGGTTTGGAGGTCGAAGGAGCATGTACGAAAAATCCACGCAGCGAAAATATGCCAGGTAAAAATGACGTGTAAAATTAAACTATTTATAAAGCCCTAGCATTAATTACACCTCCTCTGACACGTGTGCCAACTACCAGACAACTCGACATTAATGCCATGTCATCATGCTTAGCACATCCGAAAACCCGATACAAAGGTTTTCTTATCAAATCGGGTTTCGGGAACCAACTGACATGAAGCATGCAAAATACATGTTTGGATGTTATCAAGTTAAAACCTGATACAAAGGATCAGTTTGGGTTTTGGGTTTTGGGAAACAAGCAACATGAAGCATGCTTTTTGAAAGGTATGTTCCGATGCTCCTGAGTTCCGAAAACCCTGATACACTGGAATGTAATCGGGTTTTAGGTTTCGGAAGACAATTGACATGAAGCATGTAAAAGACATGTTTCCATGCGATGGAAACTGAAAACTCAAGATCTCCTTCAAAGGGCATTTTTAGGAGATTTTGTCAAAAAAATTCTATGGTTATCTCAATTTTAGCTAAAATCACTAAAAACGAGATAACAAATCTTTCATCACAACTTTTTTAAAATATTTATTTTTATGTCGATAAGCGTTCTTTAAATGGGCTTTTCCTAGTTATAGCTAATGTATTTGTAGATAATTGAATGCCCATATTTGCAACATATGTGTGTTGACCTCGATTGCAAATAAGTCATCGATTTGGCCCTAGTTTTGGAAACAATGGTTGTTGCCCCAATTTTGAAACCAGGGGTTGAATTTTATAGCCACCTATCCCGCTTAAACAATTTTTTAGGTGAGGGTAAATTTTCAATATTACACTTCAAAATATAAAATAACATTATTTTTACACCACTAATAAAATATATAAAATATTATTCTATGTTTATTTAATTATTTTAATATATATATTTATGTATATATAGATTGATTGTCATATTTTAAATATATAAATTGTATGAGACAATTATTTCAAATATTTGCAAGTATTTCACAAACAAAACAACTAAATATACGGAAAATACCAGTTTAAAATTAGAATGATGTTGTAATTAGGTAAACTCGGGATATACAAAGGGAAGCTATCATAATTTTTAAGAAAATAGATAGATCAAATATAGAATGCTTTCCTTGAATTCTTACAAACGTGTATTGTGGAGGACATCACTAACATACCAAAGTTTTTAAAATCAAATTTGGCAAAACAAAAGAACAAATCATAAGGCATTTTGCATACTTCCAACTCCGCCTAAAGCAAGAGCAAAATGAAAATTACTATACTCGTCGTAAATGTTCACTCCTATTTGACATCTTTGTTGGAGTAGATGCTCACTCCCATTTGACATCTTTGAAAGCGAAAGTATGGTTGTAATAATATTATGGAGTGTTGAGCAATTTTTAAAAAATAACACAAAGTCATACATCAAGTTGAAATGCTCCTAAATTTTCTCAACACCCTTGAGATAATTTAGAAGCCCCCTCCATATAAACACAATTTTATATTTAAAATTTATTTCATGCAATTTAAAAGCCTCAATCTTTTGTGATTCTCGAGCTTTGTTGACATATGACATTTTGAAGACAATGTTGTGGAATGTAGGTTATTTGTAGCATTTGAAGACACTACATCTGTGGAGATCATTTTACATCATGGGACTATAAACTTGTGTTCCAATTATTAAAAACAAGCAATTCTTCAATATGTAAATGAAAAAATTGTAATGGGCACATTTAGATCTAAAATAAATTCCCATTTCTAGAAGAAAGTTGCATACTTTACCCGATTCTGAGTATTTTGTATTTTGGATTATATTATTGATGATTTCCAAAAGTAATAAGTAAAATTGAAGAATATTTTGTTGGAAATGTAAACACCACGAAAATACATACCTATTTCTAATCATCCATATTCTTTGCATAATGTGTCAAATCAAGTTCTAGACCACTATTCACCCACATCTCACTAGAATTAATTTAATTAATTCTATCATGCATAAATCATACACTTATACTCCTTAACTAATTTAATTAGCTATTTAAATAAAATAAAAACTATTTATCCACTCACCTCCCACTCAACTCCACTTCACTAGCTCACTCCACTCAAGTTCTAGAACCCTATAAAGGAGGAAGCAAAATTGCATGTACAATTGAAGAATTCAAGAGCCAACTATTCAAATTCATTGCCCCTTTAATTCTTATTCAAACCAACCAACTACACAGACCAAATCAACTTGCTAAATCGAAATTACATTCATTAACCTGCAACTTATTCAAATCTTGATCCACAATCCATGACCTCTCCTTCAACTATAAATAAGAGGCTCTTTCCTTCACAATTCACATCTTGAAGCTTTACTTTGTCAATTTGCCATTAGAATTTACACGTCATGAGACTGCCCATTTGATTATCCATTGCTCGTAGCACATTCTTCTTCCATTTGGAACCAAATTTGGAACATCCACAACCAAATCATCAAAGGATATTCAACAAGTATGGTACTCCATTCCACACTTCAACCATCTCATTTGAGGTTGTAAGAGAAATTGAAGAAAGGTTTGCATTGTTTGTTACTGCTTGTTTCTTTCATTGTTTTAGTTTTCCTTGTATATAGAAAATCAAGTGATTTTTATGAATGGCGTGGCTAGGTTTTTTTGAGTTTCATTATTTCATTTTTTCCTTTTATGGTACATCCTTAATGTAGGATTTGAGGGTATCAATTGTTATTTAATAAGATTGGTATTTGGTAGATTGTGTTATAAATTATGCAACAAAGCACTACGTGTATTTTTCTCTTTAAAAAAATATTCATAAATCACACCTATAATCTTTGCGATAAGGTTTGTAAAATATTCAACAATTTGATTCATACAAATTTTAATATTCACCGTTAAGAGAGATATGATCTTGAAATAACCTACATCTAATATAACTGCAAACATCATATGAGATTTAACATCAAGAGAATAATAAATGCAATCTTGATATGGATTAGGTTTTTTCTTTGTAATTATACTTTACAAGAGGGGAATCACAAAATCTTCAAGATGGTAACTTATAGTCCTTAGTTTCCATGCAAATATTGAAGTAGCACAAAAGGTGATGCTCCTTGTACTCCCTTTTTTAGTCCTTAATTGAGATTCATTTATTACTTTGTGTCTCATTTTGATCACCATAGTCATTAATATATCTAAGCACTATAAATATCTCCCCACATAATGTAGGTGATGATTACAAACAAAAGGATCTTCCTCCTTAGGTGGCTCAAAAGGTTGTTAAGTTCACCAAAATAGATTGTACTTAAATTGATTAAAGGTACAAATTCAATACTTTTATTATACATTATATATTTACTTTATGTAAGAAATTGTTAATCAATGATCCTCATGTAAAATTGTGTTGTCAATTATTAACAACAATGTAAGACATTTTTGAGTTTAAAAATGCATCTCATCATTTTGTCTACTTCGAATTGTAGACACCTAATTTCCGTTGTGCAATTTAATACTAAAATTACACTAATTTCCCTTCTTCTTGTCATCACAATATAATTGGCAACCTTCCATGATTATATAATTTTCCCCATCTTGGATGTCAATTAACGTTGTTTCATTAGTTAAAATCCCCTTTTAATTAATTAATTACCCCTTTTAATTAATTAATTCCTCTTTCACCATCTTGTATTTAATTGATAACTCTTTATTAATTAAATCACGCTCTCAAACCTCTCTAAATCAACTAATCTCCCTTTACATATCCTCTTAATAGCTTCTACAAGTCAATCTTGGCCTATTAATTAGTCCCAATGGATTAGTTAAACCTCCTCAAACTCCCATGGATCATTAATTATACATAATCTATTCTAGTCATGTTTAACCACTCCTAATTCTACATCTCCATTATCCCACATTCACTAAAAGTTTTTTTCAAAATGGAAAACTATATAAGCTGAAAGGAACGATAACCAAATCATACCAAGCCAAGAACATAGAGGCTAATCAAACACCACGATCAATAAGATGAAAGCAATTCCCGAAATAGCTTTACATAAAACCTTTGCAAACAAATGAGCAACAATATCATATATTATTATGGAACTCAATGGAATACCATTGAGATGGGCCTTTGCTTAAATAGGCAAGGAATAACAATCTAAGAACTAGTCAACGTCATAGATCAAGCCATAAATCAAGGAAATAACTAGTCATCAAAGAACTAGTCAAGACCATAGATTTAAGAGAGAACTAGACATCAAGGATCTAGTCAATACCATAGATCAAGGAAAGAACTATACCTAACAACTAGATAATATCTCCGATATCTAAATAAGATAAAAGAAATATCCACACACATAAATGGGTGAGGATAAATACAATAAAGGTAAATAAAGTACCTAGGTGAACATGAGCGAAGGTAAATACCTACTCTAACACCCGCTCTCAAGTGAAGCTAGGGGCAAAAATAAATGTGGCGTGTCCATAGTATGAATCCCGGAAACTAGGCACGATGAGGTACTCATGTGTAATAACCGGGAAAAAAGGGACATCGCAAGGTACCCAAAACCAAGAATAACAGAGTATAAGAGAGTAAAAACCCACTCCAAGGCATCCCAAGAAGCTCGGCTCAAAAAACTCATACAATGCTCAAGAATTTTGGTTTGAATCCACCGCTCGATTATAGAACTCAAAAACAAGCTGACATTGGACTTCACTTAGAATAGCTCCATACAAGGAGATCATCAGCGAAGTGATGTCGAAAGTGTAAAAAATACCAAACATAATTCGACCAACTGCTGCAAATAGGTGTGCCACAATCCAAGAACAATAACCAAAGCAACAAGGCAAGGACACAAACTCCAGAGTGTCATGATCCAAGAAAATCCAAGGTAACAAGGCAAGGACATGAAACCCGAAGAAGCAGGATCAACACCACACCCTCCCATACTGCTGAATGGGTGGAGTGACACTACAAATTTGTATGAGTTGCCCAAAATCAACTACTCGAACACTGACAAAATAACACTGGACTTCACCAGAATAGATCCCCCATAAGAGATATTGTCAACATGCCAAAAGTGTCAAAAATATAGATACAAAATATCTCAACAAACAAGAGAGATACACTACACCTGCTAAAGAAAAATGCACAAAACAAGAAGCATCACAATGCAGAAGGTGTAGAAAGTGGAGCAAGAGGCCGAATGGTGGAGGAGCCACGCTGTAGAGTCCTATCAACGAATGCTTATGTTGCCTCCACGAGTGATCGATATCCACCCCAAATCAACACGGATGGATGAAGAAGATGCTGCATGTATGACTTGTGCAAAATGCACAATGGGTGCATGCGAAGAACATCGAATGTGTGTCAAGTTGATCATGTTTGACAGCTGAAATCTCAGGTTTCTCAATCCTGAGTGAAGGTGTAGAACTCATGTGTTGCTCATGATCCTCAGAAAGAGTCAAGTGAACAAAAAAATGAGCTTTGTCAATGTGTGATCCCAATGAAGTATCTACTCGAAAACCAATGTCATGACGAGAATTCCACTTAACATGTGGAATAGAGGAAACAATACCCTGTGAATGTCTACCAATGACTCCACTAGTGAGACCCATAGAATGGAGCATGCGAGAACTGAATGCAGTGGTATGCTTCTTAAAAAATCCATGTAGCTGAGCAGAAGTAGGATACACAACATGTGGTACTGTAATAGGCATAGATGTGGAAGAGCATGTAGTAACAAGCCTCACAGGTTTAGAAGCATCAAAAGCGGGTTCAAGCTGAAAGACGGCCAGATCAATGTCATTGGGTACAAGAGAAACAACTGCAAGTGGACTAGGAGCATGGATATGGTTGTCCACAATATGATGGTGATGTTGTAGGCTAGCAAGTTTATTCTGCAGGAAGTGTATTATTGTATCCTTATCGTGAATGAGTGATTGTAGAAGAGAATTTCATTTCTTGAGCGATCTATTTTCTTTCACAAATCTTACAATATTTTCTTGAAGTCCACATACTTCAGAGAAAATCATATCATTCTTAGAATCCATGATAGGTACAAACTGCAACTCCCAAAAATTTAGGACGTCGAGCTCAGCTGAAATTGCATCCACAATTGATTACAACACTCCTCCATATTTGGCACTTTATAATTATAGTGCGAGTCTCAAAATAAATAACTCCAATGGAAAGAGAGTGAAAAAACAAGCACTTTTGCAAAAATGGCACTCAAAACCGAGTTACCGATCAAAAGTTACAAGCTTTTTAATAGTTTGCTCTGTTATTTATTTTAGTTGCCACTGAAGCAAAATAAAATGTTGTTGCCTTCACCACATAAATAAAATTAAAGGGGGCTGAAATTAAGCACCTACTAGTAGAAATCACAAGCTTTAAGCCCTCATATGACCAAGGAGAAATCCAACAAACCTGAATAAATAAAATCACGTTTTTTCCTTGGCTCGAATCCCGAGGTGCACCTGTGTGCTTCTCTACAAAAAAAAACCACAAAAATGACTGCCTCTAGAATTGGCCGAGTTTACAGTCGATCTTAGGGTTTTCACACCTTCCGGATCCAATGGAAGCCTCTGTTTTGCATAAAAATGCACGCAGCAACAAAATACGACCAAATCCCAAATATATGAATACACAAATAATTTATTTGCAAAATAAAACTTACAGACGGATGTCAACAACAATCTCCAGCTCTGATACCATGAAAGGAACGATAACCAGATCGTACCAAGCTAAGAACATAGATGCTAATCAAACACCACGATCAATAAGATGAAAGCAATTCACCAGAATAGCTTTACATAAAACCTTTGCAAACAAATGAGCAGCAATATCATATATTATTATGGAACTCAATGCAATACATTGAGAATGGGCCTTGCTTAAATAGGCAAGGAATAACAATCTAAGAACCAATCAAGGTCGTAGATCAAGCCATAAATCAAGGAAATAACTATTCATCAAAGAACTAGTCAAGACCATAGATTTAGGAGAGAACTAGACATCAAGGATCTAGTCAATACCATAGATCAAGGAAAGAACTAGTCAATACCATAGATCAAGGAAAGAACTATACCTAACAACTAGATAATATCTCCTAATATCTAAATAAGATAAAAGAAATATCCACACACATAAGTGGGTGAAGATAAATACAATAAAGGCAAATAAAGTACCTAGGTGAACATGAGCTAAGGTAAATACCTACTCTAACATAAGCAACCTAGTACCTTCTTACCAAACTACACCGTGTCCTTGTAAAACATTCATACTCAAGAAAACATTTCTATTATTAGAAGGATTGCTAAATTGAGAAACCCACTAATTGCTAAAGTAGTAAGAGAAGATTCAAACATGGCTTTTGTGCTATTTTAAGGAGATATTTTCCTTTATCAAGCTTCTTGATCATTCATGACCTACATTTGGATTGAAAGGAAATTGTTTCACTCGGAATGACTCGTTCCTTTTAGAAACAGATAAGGTTAGGGTTAGGAGGAATACCTGTAGAATGTCGAGATGGTGTGCGCATACCGTAGAGAAAGATCGAGGCGATCATGAGGAACTCCTTTTTGTCTTGGAAGGACTACCTGCAAATAAGAACACAAGACCACAAGATTTGATTAAACAATAAATGAGGAAATTGCCTTGGGCCCAGGAAATATAAAACTTCCTTTCGAAGGTGGTCAGGTCCCCTACTAATATGAATTAACACAAAAGACTACAAAATATCAATTAGATTACTTGGTTGAAACTAGTAGGAAAGGTCGGTTTTCTCGTTTTGATTATAGTCAGGGAACCGATAACCGATGCGGTTCTTTGTGCATAACCGATGCCGTTCGATAACCGATACCGGTGGGTTCTAGGATCTTCTTAGTAGCTATGGTGTTTTGTAAGGCTGGTTTATGGATGATATTAGGAAATGGGATGATTAGAAGCCAAAGAATAACGGTTAGATGCAATGACACGTTGGGTAGTAGATTCAGAGACGGATTTAGGAGGACTGAAATTCACAGAGCATAAGAAATGTTATAACAGAGGACATGCAAGATGTGACTTACTAGTTTTGACAAAGATGCAAGTTGATCTCCTTGGTCAGCAACACTTCCGGTATTTCCACTCGTCTCCGCTCTGTCAAGTGAAGATCCGACTCGCTCCTTGCTCGCAATGCTCTGTTGATCCAAAATCTTTTGACCGATCTCCAAAAATGAAATTCCGATCCGTTGTTTTGGTCCTGGGAGCCCATTTACAGGGAACCGATGGCGGTTACGTAACCGACGGCGGTCGAGTAGAACCGCATCGGTAAGGAAAAAGTAGGCTATTTTTAGTAAAATAGCCCACCTTCCCCGCTTTTCCCGAGAGATCACCATTGGGGCTTGGTCAAGTGGCTAGAAGGTCGGCTTTGGGTGCGAGTAAGGAGGCATTAGTTATGGATGTGAGTCTAGACCAAGTCATGGGTCTTAATTAGGTTAGTTTAGGGTTAGGGCTAGGTCATGATGAGGTGGCAAAGTGAGGTGGCGGGTAAGGTGATGTGGATTTATCAATTATAAGGTAATTAATAAATAATTGTGTAAGGTTTAGGTAATGAGGTTAGGTTGCGAAATGGGATGCGGGTCACAAGGGGTCGTAAGACACGAATTTGGTGTCTACATTAGCCCCTTATTGTCGTGTAGCTTGTTCTGTAAAGCTGCGCGGACAATAATATGAAGTGGTTTCTCATGTTAAAGATATAGGTAATCCCCCTCAAATCTATCGCCGATTGAGTGAACGGGAAATCAGGGATAGGGTTGATAAAGGGTACATGTTGTAGAGAGGATGGTAAGGTGGTGGGGTAGGTCCAAGGAAGCAGACGCATGTTGAAATGCAATAGTACGACGAGGGTACATGATTTGACAAGCAAACCAAAGAATGTGTAGGCAAAGGTCGATAGTTTATCCAAACAAGGGTGATATAATCCTGGTATCCAAGGCATAGGAAGTAGCTCCAGGGTATATAACAGGTGAGGTACAGGAACGTTTAGGCATGTTCGGCAGTACCAAATGGTTGGTTTGGTTGAGATAAACGTCACGGTCTAGGTCTAGGCAAAGTTGGTCGACAGATCAAGTCAAGGACCCTAATCATGCTAAAACACGAACAGGTGAGCTCGATTGAACAAAAGGTACATGATGGATGGATAAAAGTGTATGGTGTTGATTTTGGGTAAGGGATGGAAGTGGTGGGTCGGGCGTGGTGGGGCCTCGGGGTCAGTTGTTGGGTTGCCTCGGCCTTGGTCGGGCCGGATGGGTAGGGTGAGGCCTTTGGTCGGGCCAAATAGGTAGGTTGAGGCCTCGAGGCCTCGGGTCGGGCCAAATGGGTAGGGCGAGGCCTTGGGTCGGGCCAAATGGGTGGGCGAGGCCTCGGGTCGGGCCAAATGTAGGTTGAGGCCTTGGGTCGGGCCAAATGGTGGTAGGCGAGGCCTTGGGTCGGGCCAAATAGGCGAGGCGAGGCCTTGGTCGGGCCAAATGGGTAGGGCGAGGCCTCGGGTCGGGCCAAATGGGTAGGGCGAGGCCTTGGGTCGGGCCAAATGGTAGGGCGAGGCCTTGGGTCGGGCCAAATAGGTAGGCGAGGCCTCGGGTCGGGCCAAATGGGTAGGCGAGGCCTTGGCGGTAGGCCTTGGTCGGGCCTCGGGTCGGGCCAAATGGGTAGGCCTCGGGTCGGGCGAGGCCTTGGGTCGGGCCGAATAGGTAGGTTGAGGCCTTGGGTCGGGCCAATTGGTAGGTTGAGGCCTTAGGTCGGGCCGATTGGTAGGTTGAGGCCTTAGGTCAGGCTGGACAAGTGAACAAATGGTGTGCAGCAAAGGTGGATAGAGGCGATATTGGTGAAAAAGAGGCAAGGAGTAAATAAGGGCAAAGAATGGGGTGAAAGTTGGGTAGGAACCGATGTCGATTCTGCATGACCGATATCGGTTAAGGGACCGATACCGGTTCCTTAGGGCAAAATGAAACCGATATCGGTGAAAGGCGAAAAACCTATAAAAAGAAAAATACGGCTTGTCATTGTCACTTTTGTTATTTGCAAACCAAATCGACTTGTCTGACGTGGAGAGTTGGGATTAGAGGCTTGATTGAGTGAGGTGGAGCTATTGTATTGGCAGAGAGAGTTGATAGTGGGCCCGATTAAGGAGGAAGCAACAGCTGATCGCGGGACCCAGCAGAGATCGATTGGAGCCATGGCACAGCAGAGGAGCCGGAGGGGCTGGACCAGTGGGACCGCCACCACCCATCCCACCACGACGACGTGTCGTCATTCGGAGATAGATTCGAAACTCTTTAATTTGGTGATTTGGTTGTATTATGCTAAATTGGGGGTTTGGGTAGAATTAACCTTTTTAGGAAATAATGAGAAAATGGAAATGATTTGAAAAAGGGAGAGGGTAGATAGGCTAGATAGGCTAAGGTGGGTAGGGTGGGTAAGTTTTTAGGGTATTTGGGTGGGTAGATGGGTAGAAATAGGTAAAAAATGGGTTTTGGGGGCCGCATGGGTTCGGCTCGGAGAGACACAAGACTCGATGTCGGTCACTAAGCGGCCAAGCATCGGCCGCAAAATTGTAGGGAAAGGGATCATGTTGACGACCGGTCATGCGGCTCGGTCATGTATCGGCCGGTCTGGCTTGGTGGGTGGGTTTTGGTTTTTTGGGTTTTTGGGTTAGGTTTTGGGTTTTTTTTGGGTTTGAGGTGGAGGTGGGAGAAGGGTTTGGTGTAGGGTTGGGTTGGGGTGTGTTTGGGTTTTGTTTTTTTTGGTTTTTTTGGGTGGGATGGTTTTGGGTTTTTAGGGTGGTAGGTTACTAGAGGGGGTGGTAGAGAGTCGGGTATGGGGGATAAAAAGGGTGTTTAGATGATAAAGTAGATGTTGTAATAAAGAGTAGGTCTAAGGATGTGGGTTGGTTTTGCAGGCACGTCAGCAGTTGACGATGCGGGATAGGATGCCCCCACTGTTGGTGCGGATGAGGCCACACGTATCTGCGGCTCATTGGGCCATCATGCGCGAGGTGGGACTCGGTGGAGTCCAGAGGTACAGAGCGATAGAGAGAGATCACAGCCTGATGGTCGCCCTCATCGAGAGATGGGATCCGGTGACCAATGTGTTCCATCTCCCGACTGGGGAGATGACCGTCACATTGGAGGATGTGTATCGCATCCTTCGGTTACCTATCGAGGGAGGTAGGTTCTTCCGTAGATTCAGAGACTGCCATGGACAACATACTGCAGTTTTTGGGGATGCAGCCGCTCTACTGACCTACCATAGCGCGAGTATCGGTACGGTGACATGTACCGTGCGCATCGACACGAGACACGACTGGCTGTGTTGATGATGGTTGGGATCACCTGCTTCGCCCTCCCGACTCAGAGGGAGGCCGCTTCCCACGAGCATTGATGGGGGTGCTGCTGAGATGGTGGAGGAGCACACCTGTTATTACGCCCGGCACCAAAGATATCCGGTGCAATTATACAGGGAGCTATGGGGCTATCACCGGAGGAGGTGATTCGGTATTTTCTCTACATTTTTGTTGCATTGTTGGGCATACGAGCACATTGTATGTATCGTGCCAAGAGGGTTACCCAAAGAGCCTGTGGCCACAGTCATATACCGATATGGCTTTCGAGAGGTGGTTGGGGGTCGTGGGCCACCACGAGCAAATTGTTGCAGTCGGGATGTGGCATACTATAGACATTTCTCTAGAGGGCCTTACAAAGAGAGACATTGTATGGAGACCCTACAGAGGTCACCACCCCGGCAGAGGAGCCCGCTTACATACAAGCGCCTAATCCAAGACACATTCTGATAGCAGGATCGAGGCCAGAGAGTACGAGCGATACCCCTGAGAGGGTACGCAGCAGATGGGGCCGCGACAGACGAGCCACCTCCCTTCCCTCAAGACAGAGGGATGATGTGAGGCCCCACCGCCCGCACCACACCTTTGATCCAGATCAGCAAGCAGAGAGGCCAGCAGTGAGGGTGTAGATGATGTTGGGTGCACTGGAGCATACAGGTATGGTGGGTCGAGGCAGAGAGCAGCCAGATAGTATCACCCCGCACACCCTGCACTGGGCCGCAGTGATAGGAGAGAGAGATCAGCCTCAGGGGTCAAAGCGCAGCTTTACAGGGCAAATTAGCACAAAGACAGTACGTATAGGTGTCTTACAGGCAGCTAGCCCAGCTCAGTGCACAGTGCACAGCAGACCAGACACCACCACAAAGACCACAAACAAAAGCGCAGTAGTGTGTACAGTAAGAAGACAGCAAAGACGGCATGTACCACAAGCAAGCACAGCACACAGTACGGCACACAGCACCACCAAGAAACCACCAAGTGCTCGGGGGGCATTGGTCAGAGGTGCCAGGGACCACCCCTAAACAAAGGGCTCGAGAGCGCTATATGGAGGTTAGAGCAGAGGCCCGATATTATCAGATATTCTTGATGGTACCGAGTCGAGTATCGCTTATGCAAAAGATAGGCGTAGACCTCTCACAGCCCAGAGATCTCAGGAGGCGCAGCCACACGGTGGCGTGTCCGTGATGGGAAGGAGGCGAGAGGCACCACAGGACCAAAGTGGGGAGAGGTGCCGAGGGCGGTGGGGAGAGCCGAGAGATCCCAGCACATGGTGTATTGATAGATGGGCACCGGTCCCGCAAACCGGGTGTATTGATAGAGGCCTCATGCCTATGTATTATTCATGTATTCATTTATTCATTTATCAGATACCGCTCGCGAGCCGAGTAGGGGTCAGATAGTGGATACCGGCCTCGCGAGCCGAGTATATATCTATTTTTGATACGAGGGACCGGCCCGTGAGCCGAGCCGAGATTTTTTTTTTGACAGCTTATCATGACTGCTCGCAGTGCGCTTTGGTGGATTATGAGATCACAGAGGCCCCGATGTAGGGCACATTGTATTTTTGAAAACTTGTATATATATAGAGACGATGTTTTGATCCACATGTAGTGTTTCAAAATGTGTTTAAATATTTAGTTAATGGTGGTAATATATAGAATGTGTGATGAGTTTAATTGACATGTTGATAGATGGATGATGCGATGTTTTTGTTTTTTGTACGTATATATGAATGTCATGTTATGTGATGAATTGGTGGTTTTGTGACATTGTGATATATGTAATCGATGAGTCGGATCCAAATGATGTATAGATTGATAGTTTCTTGATATCCGTAGTTGATGGTTTGTGTATTTGTATAAAATAAATGATGTTAATGAAATTGTAATGCTATGTGTGGTGGATGAACAAATGTGGTAAATTGTGTTGTTTATGCAGGAAAAGAGGCGGGCGCGACAAAAATTTAGGTGAGAAATGATGAAAAGAACATTGTTTGAGAAAAGATAGGTGTGTAACCGATATCGGTTAAAGAACCGATATCGGAGATGATAGACCGATATCGGTTGCTAAGTAACCGATACCGGTTATTTAGGTATGAGCTTTTCTAAAAATAGAAAAGCTAGGGTGGCAACTTAAGTTTTAATTTTAGAGCCATGCAAGAGGTTAAATACGCGAACGCGATGCTTTTTGACGACTGAGACAGGTATTTGCATGAGAGATTTGAGTGATAAGGAGAAAAGAGACAAGGAAAGTGAATGTGATCCGAGATTCAAGGCGAAAAGACAAAGTTGAAAAAGGTGGTGATTATGGCGAACGAGGAGAAGCATCCAAGAGAGCAGCAGGACAAGAGGGAAGACAAGGGCCACCTCAAGCCGCCGCAACCCAAGAGGTATCATGCTTGTTTGTGATTTAACGATGCATGTTTTGGGAATGAGCTAGAGAAATAGGTAAGTAGATATGAGAAAGACAACATGATAGCCAGGGTATAGATGAGGTGAGTGTTATGGGGTAGGTAATTCGGGGTTTTGGGTATGTCTGTGTATATAGAAAGGAATAAACGATCAATTTATTGTCGTAGGTGGTTGTTTTAGGCAAGATGTATGTAATTGACAGTGACCGGTAGCGGTTAGAGGTAACCGGTATCGGTTACTCAACCGATATCGGTTATGTATAACCGATACCGGTTACTGGAGGAATTTCCAGAATGTTTGAAAAACCCTGACGGATTGAATGGTTGTTTGTTGTTTTGGTGTATGCAGGCAGAGGCAGGGTTGAGGATGAATGATAGTGTGCCAGCGCTGTTGTCACGAATCCGAGCGGATGTAACACCAGCGGAATGGACATTGATAAATCATTTGGGGTTAAGTGGAATCCGTTATTATTCACGAATCGCACGTAACCATGGTATGTTACAGGCGTTGATTGAGAGATGGAATCCCGAGACAAATACCTTCTATCTGCCAACAGGTGAAATGACAGTAACATTGGAAGATGTGTTTCGTATTTTGAGACTCCCTATTACAGGAGAACCAGTATATCAGGCACTACCTAGCACGGCACGGGAGCGATAACAGCAGATTTGGTCCATACGCACGAGATTTGACACACGAGGTTTATCCTTTACGTATGGGGTAATGTATGCAAAGACACCCCGAGGAGACAAGGTTAAGAAGTGATATTAATGATAGCGGTAGGGTATTATGCATTACCGAGGCGTATGAGGAAGATTTCCAAAGGCATTGATGTGTGTTATCCGGGAGATGGTAGAAAGGAACGTTACGTTTGCATGGGCACCTGCGCATATTCGGCGGAGCTATACAGGGGTTATGGGCTTGTAGGCGAAATCACGTGACGACTACGATTGTTCATACTTATTACACTATTGGGCCTATGAGCACATTATTTGTGTGCGACCAATAGGCCAATCCCTCCAGCAGAGAGACCGGAGTACGAGGTCGGGATTCGACGATGGGTCCGAGCATGCAACAAGAGGCAAGATCTCAGCCCGTGACGGTGACATTGTGTATTACAGTGTGGTATGGGAGAGGGTGACGGTTGACATCCGTTGGAGGCCTTACGGAAACTATATGGTAACAGAGAGCATAGCTGAGGAGTTAAGGGGTGTAGAGCGAATGAGGTGGATCGCGGGGCACAAGCCAGGTGAATATGAGAGGATTCCTATAGATCACGTGTGGCGACAATTTGGATTTGTGCAGGATATACCCCTGGCTTATAGACCATATATGAGGATCGATGCCGAGGCAAGATTCTCACCTCCCCACCAACACCTCCGTAAGGGCCCAAGAGGTAGCAACCCGATCGCAGGGTAATGGATGCAGAACGACAGAGGCCTATAGATTGTGGTGGGTAGCAGAATCTGCGAGGTGTACGTGAGTGCCCGACATAGCGGTGATTACAAAGCAGAGAGGATCGTCTGCAGGTGTTTGGTTCAAAGAGCTCCAAACGCAGTGAATGAGACAAGAGGATTGTTAGTGGTCATGCGAGTCACGGGAGAGACTAGAGGCTGGAGTCCTCCATGCGAGAGGGCGTATTCATATGTTACAGGAGAGATTGGCATATCAGTGGGTGGTACCAATAGCCATGGTACCTTTGAGGACAGAGAGGCCCAGCGAGAGGGGTCGACGATCACGATCATCACCTAGTTCGGGATGAGGCGTGAGGGTCTGAGTAAATGTTAGCAAGGTATAAGAATAAATAAGAGTACCGACCTGCGTGTCGATGATAGAGAAGATGTATTTGTTTAACATCTAAATAAAACGAGATATGTATGTTGATTTGAGTTATAATAATAAGAATGTTTTCGTTTTGACTTTCGGTGTTTTGAAAAAGGATAAAGAGGAATGTGATTAAATAGAAATACACAAAAATATTTATATTTACCACACATGATAGGTTATGGTAGGGGATGGTCGAGCTAACCTTGGGAGACCCCATGTCTCCGAAGTGCAGCCTACATAGCCCTTTGCACAAAGCAAGGAGGGGCCTCAGACCGATGTAGTTCTCCCTTAGGATCAGGGAGAGGCGAATTCAGGCAATTTGGTACGGTTTAGGCAATTGGTTGGTTGGTAAAAATATTAAGATTAGTAAAGGTAAGGTTGATGGTGTTGGTAATGAATTGGTGATGTTGTAAAAGGTATAAGGGAAGCGAAAGTTAGCCTACCCAAGTAGAAGGGAATCATGTCCTGATTAAGATCAACACACAATCCTAGATGCGAGGCAAAGCGGAAAGAGTGCTTCGTAGGTGAAAAGAGCTAAACAAACCACACAACGTAGAACGAGCCTGAAGCCCTAGGTACCGTGCATAGACGAGAAGTCAATAGGTGAAAAGAGTTGTATGATCACAATATATCAGGTGTACGTCACGTCCCTTGAGTTTGAAACAGATGGTGAGGTGAGGTGGATGATATAGCTGAGGTACGGAGAACTCATTACAAAGTGAGTGTTCTGACAAAAGAGAACCTACCCTAAATAGACAAGTCCATGACTCAAAATTTCTTCTAAATGAGGCTTTTATTTTATCAATGTAGACTCGATCGATGCGGAAGTCTACAAGGGATATTGATTGTATTATTCTTGAGGTCTTCACGAAGTGATCGATGCGAGAAGCTTCGATAAAGGTCGACTGTGTATAGTTGTCCTTCGAGGGAGCAAATGATCATTTATAGTAGCAGATATGATTTTAATGCATAGCTGTCCTTCGGGAGCAACTATATAATAATAGCAGCATAGTTCGGCATATAGTCATGTCCTTCGAGGGAGCAATATATTTAATTTAGATGACTAGATGTTCTTTTGCGTGAAGCATCTAGTTTAGTAGGAAGTTTGACTCAAGAAAATCCCATAAGAATACGGCTTATTTTAATACTTTGAAGTCATGGACTAGACTAAAAAGGGAAGGCATCGTTAAGGGGGGAGGTGAGAGGTGAGCTTGATTTTATTTCGAGATGTAGGAAACAAGTGCATGTGGTGGTATGGGAGCTCAAGGGACGAGCAAGAGGCGGATAAGAAGTGATATAACACTAATTTCAACAATAGAATGGTCGAAGATGCAAGGCATTAGGGCTCAGCTCAGTTTACCATTGCTTAAGCTAAACGATAAGTACCAGATCCATAGGTGTGAGTGATTATATAAGGCCCAATCCAATCGGGAGCAAATTTTCCACGCTTGCTCTTTTCTAGTTTGGTGACATGTTGATTCTCTTTGAGGACAAGATCACCAACCTTAAAGGTACGCTCATGAAGTCGCTTATCATAAGCACGTTTAATGCGTTTTTGATAGATTTGAAGGTGATCAAGAGTCAGTAAGACGGCGTTCACAAGAAGCTCCAATTGGGCTAACCACTCTCGACGGAAATCATCGTTGGTGAGAATATCCTCAAGAGATATTCTAAGGGAGGGTATTTGTATTTCGAGAGGCAAAACAGCCTCTGCACCGTATACCAAAGAAAAAGGTGTGGCATTAGTAGAGGTACGAATGCTAGTACGATAAGCCCAAAGGGCAAAGGGAATGTGATCGTGCCAATTTTTCCGGAGTCATCGACAACTTTCATGAGGATTTTGGTTAGTGTTTTATTAGAGGACTCGGCTTGCCCATTGGCTTGTGGATAGTAGGGTGATGAGAAACTAAGTTTGATACCAAAGTTGTCACAAAGGTCTTGTAACAACTTGTTTTAAAAGATTTACCATTATCTGTTATTAGGCGATGAGGAATACCAAAACGATAGATAATGTGATGGTTAATGAACTCGACAATTTTTTTTTTTTTTGATTGAAATGAGTGGAATAGCCTCCACCCATTTTGTGTAATATTCGGTCGGTGTGATTATCCAACGGTGACGCTTGTGAAGAGGTTGGGTGAATCTCACCAATAAGGTCTAAACCCCATCAGGAGAAGGGCCAAAGATCTCGAGTGACCTGGAGCGGGTGGCTAGGAGTATGTTGAAGGTTGGCATGTTGCTGACACATAACACAACGCTTAACATATTCGTAGCAGTCGTTATTGAGAGTAGGCCAATAATAACCAAGGCGAAGGATTCGTTTGGCCACGGCAAGGCCGCTAAAATGTCCACCACAAATACCGTCATGGACCTGTTGGATGGTATGAGTGGCCTCCGCGCCAGTTAGACAGCGAAGGAGGATGCCATCAAAGCCACGTTTATAGAGGAGTCCCCCCATGACAACATAACGCGAAACACTTTTAAGAAAAGCACGTTTTCCGTTACTAGTAAGGTTAGGTGGGAGGACCAGAGATTGTAAGGTAGTCATGAAATTGGTGGTACCAGTATCCCGAATTAGTAGACATGTATTTATCATACAAACTACCGGGGTTGAATAGGATGGGGCAAAAAGTTGTTGGACCACGACGAATAATTCAGAGTCAGTTGGCGCGCCGGGAATTTGCGAGGCTAAGCAAGCCATAGTATCCGCAAATTTGTTAGTGGAGCGGGAATGGTTTCAGATAGAATAGTGAGTAAATAAGGCTAGAAGTGAATCCACGTAGTGTTTGTATTTTTGAAGCTCCTCATTTTTACATTGGTAGATGCCCATAACTTGATTGACTACCAATTGAGAGTCGCCAAAAATGTTGATAGATTTGATGCCTAAGTGTAACGCCACTGAGACCTGCAAACAAGGGCCTCGTATTCCGCCATTATTAGTGCAAGGGAAATCGAGTCGGAATGAAAGAGGCATAGGCTCAGCGTCGAGAGGAATAAGAACAATGCCAGCTCCTCCGCTGCGATGGCATTTGGAGCCATCGAAGAAGAGGGTCATTGGGTACGACTCCTCCATGAGGGAAAGAGTAGCGATGAGTTCGTCGGAAATGTGAAATTGGTAAAGTGTTCCCTGTAAAGGAGCTTCCGCAAGTTGGTCTCATGATGGTTTGTCCTTTGATTGATTTCTCGTGGAAAAACTCAAGGTCGAGGTCGGCGAGAAGCATGAGCCATCCGGCAATACGTTGTTCGATGAGGTTTGGCATACATGTAATGGATGGGGTCCAGATTGGTGATGACGAAAGTCTTGTGATTTAGAAGGTAGTGTCGAGTTTGGTGGCCACGAATGATAGGGCTAGGCATAACTTTTCTATATGTGTGTACCTAGTCTCATAGTCCACCAAAGTACGACTTATATAATAAACGGCTTGTTCGCGATTCTCGAGTCACGATGTGCAAGCATGGCTCCTACAACATGGTCGGTGGCGGAAAGGTAAAGGTAGAAAGGGCGGTTGTCTTGGGGTGGGATAAGCACGGTGGTCTGCAAGAGATAGGATTTGAGAGCTTCAAGGCTTGGTGACATTCTTCGCTCCATTGGAATGCAATATCCTTTTAAGGAGGTGATGGAAAGGTTGACACCGATCCGAGAGTCGGGAGATGAAACGTCGGATAGATCGAGCTTACCTTGTAAACTACGTAATTGTTTGAGATTTTTGGGTGGGGGCATTTCTAGGATAGCTTTGACTTTAGATGGATCGACCTCAATGCCACGCAAAAAGAGACGATAAAGCCAAGAAGTTTTCCCAAAGAACACCAAAGACACATTTCTTCGGTCAAGGCGATTGTAATATTGTAACAGTGATCAAAAATAATGGTTAAAACATCGAGATGTTCACTACGATGTTTAGACTTGCGAGAAGATCGTCGACATAATCTTCAAGGATAGTGTGCATAATGTCATGAAAATGTAGGTCATAGCCCGCGATAGGTAGCACCAAAGATTCTTAAGGCCAAATGGCATGACACAATAATGTAAGGTTCCCAAGGAGTTATGAAGGCGCTTTTGTGTTGATCGGCAGGGGCAACCAAAATTTGGTCAGATCCTCGAAAAGCCATCCATGAGAGAGAGCATCTCATGACTCGCAGTTAGATCAACAAGTTGGTCAATGCTAGGTAAGGGGAAGTCATCCTTGGGGCAAGCGAGATTAAGATCTCGGAAATCCGTGCATATCCGAAGTCCCCCTGTCGCTTTAGTGACAGGTACGATGTTAGAAATCCATTGAGGGTAGTCGATAGGCAGGATGAAGGAAACAGAAAGGAGTCGTTGGAGCTCCTCTTTGACCAAGAGAGCAATGCGTGGATGCATTTTTCTCAATTTCTGTTTAATTGGCTTGGAATCGGGTTTCAGGGTGATGTTATGGACAGCAATGTCAGGATCAATTCCTGGCATGTCAGCGTAGGACCAAGCGAAAGCTTGGTTGTGAGCACGGAGAAAGGTAGTAAAGGCGGCTTGTTCTGATGTGTTAAGGGATTGTCCAATCTTCACAATGTGAGGATCCTCCTCCATGTGGATGTTGATTTCTATGGTAGATTCGCTCAAAGATGGTTTGGGTTTCGATGGTAAGGCTCGTTGAATATAAGAATCATCCGCGCCAAGGTAAGTGAGGATGGAGTCGTCATCCTGGCATTCAACAACATTAATCAAAGGCGAATCCTCTTCGATCATGTCTGGATACAGAAGGGGAAGAGAAGATGGGTCGTCATTATCGCGTTGATAAGTGAGAGGACCTATGAAGATAGCATTTATGAAAAAAAAAAATTTAGGAGGGATGGATTCAGGGTCTATAGATTCTGTGGGTGATGATGGCAAAGTGGGTGATGATGGTTTGGTAGGGGCGACGTCTTCTTCTTCCAGGATACAGCTGACAGGAGGTGTCTCCTGTGTAGGTGTTTCGGGAAAACCGAGACCACTGCGATCATTATGTTTACGGGTAGTCACGGGAATGAGTGTATGTCGGCCTTGTTCGTAAAGGCCAAAACCAAAGCCTTTCCACGCACAGCGAGTCAAGAAGGTGAGGGCGAAACGACGATTTGTCAAGTATTGAAAATCGGATTGGAAAGGAACCACACCAAGAGGAGGTTCAGGGGTAATGGAGGATGCGTCAACACCCCCATACGTTAGGTTAGTGCGGCAATGGGGTGGTCCGTAAGAGATTACCTCCCCCACGCGACGGTCGTAGGTGGGATGCGCATGTAATTGTCCGTACTCCTGCGGGGTAGGGAAAGAACTAACGTTATATAGCGGTACTCCCAGCCAGTAAGGCGCCGAAAACATCTACTAAGGGGTCGAGGTTGGAATGTTAGTCATGGGAAGGGAAGTGGTTTTGCGATGGTGGTTTCATCGGGTTGGGCGTAGGCGCGGTTGAGGTGGATGGTTGAGGTACATTTGAAGAGGATGGTTGGGTTGAATGTATGGGTGTCTTGATTGGTATAAGCACATCGTTAGGGCGGTATAACATATTGCAGGTTTTAAAGGGGGGAGGGTCAGCTTTTACGGTGTAGGACTTCCCCTCGTACTCAAATTTTATGCATCTATGTAATGTTGAGGGAACGCATCCCATGGCTCGGATCCAAGGACGACCCAAAGAATATATTATATCGAACTCTCCCTCCAAGACATAGAAGAGTTCGGGTAAAGTACGTGGTCCTACCCGAATGTTGAGGATCACGGTGCCTAAGGTAGAAGTAATAGCATCATTGAATGACCGCAACATGATGGGGTTGGCACACATGCAACTAGAAGGGATATTCATTTGTTGGAAGGCTTTTGAAGAGATGATGTTTAGGCTAGCGCCCCCGTCAATCATAACCCGACGTACTCGAATGTCTCGACGTAAGCGGAAATGAAAAGGGCAGGGTCAGGGTCTTCTGTACCAAAGTCAACAATTTCATCTTCAGAGAAACTGACTGCAGCAGCTTGTGGTATAGAGACAGAAGTGATTGGAGTAGTGGGCTGTTTAGTGAGAGAGGCAACGTGATTGGGTGTTAGAATGGAGGCGACAGGCAGGGTTTCATTAGGTAAAACCTCTATCCCTTGAAGGATCTCAACGAGAGCTTGTCGATGAGATTCAAGTCCGAATGAGATCATACAAAGGTCATTTTTACGGCGATCGGTGAAGTCGTTTAATCATATTTCAGGGCAATGCCATTAGAGACGGATAGGTGGGTCCGCGAATGACCACTTTAGGTGGTGGTGCAATCGGGATGTTTGACGAGAAAGAGATGCCGCAGTGTGTTTTCTTTTGCTTTCCCATTGTTTTTCTCCCTCGAGTAGCGACACTAATCATATTAATCTCAGTAGACCCGAGATAAGGAAGATGGTTGGGATAACTCATGGTCCTCAAGAGGTGGGGTCAGAATAATGATAGATCTTGGTGAGGCGGGGACAGATGGTATAGGAGAGGGAATGGAAACTAAAGGTCTCTCCATTCGTAAGTTGTCTTTCTTAATCTTTCTATCCGGGAGAGGTGACTGACGAAGGATGGTTTTTAGAGCTTTACATCCCTCCACATCATGTCCTGGTGTGTGGTGATAAGCGCAGATTTTAGACTCATCATAACCTGCAGGTCGAGGTTTAGACGGGTCATAAGGTCTAAGTGGAGGTAGGGAAATGGTCGCATTCTCCACCAACATAGCAAGGATTTTGGCGTAAGATCCTTTGAGTGGGTCAAAATCGGAAGAGGATGAGGGTATTGGTGGTGTGGTTTTGGTAATGTTTGGTCGTGGTTGGTTCGCACGGGTGGTGGTTTAGTCGAGGGGTGTTGATACGTGGTTTTCACTAAACGTGATTTCTTTGGCGCAGAAGCTATGTTGGATGATGAGGCTGCAGATGATGTGGTATCAGAAAACAACCACGGGGAAATAGGAGTGACCGAAAACAAATCTTTTGATGATGGAATTTGTTTAGGGTTGATAGGTGGACAGGATATGCGGAGTGACGGTGTTGCTATATCCCCTGGAATTTCTCGTATGGGTGCGAAGGCGAGGTTGTTTTGAAGAAAACGCAGGAGGTATGATATATTGATGTAAGGTAGAGGGATGGGGTCCCAATATGGAAGGTAGGTATGACGATGATGGTTTTGATTGTGATAGGGGCACGGATTGAGTTTGTCTCCTAGGTGGCGGGACGGATTTATTTTTGGATAGATCGAGTCGCTTAGGCGGGTGCGTTAGACTGGGCATTGGTGAGGTCCCAAGCGTAGGGGAAGATCCGGTTAAGTTGATAGAAGTGGACGGGGCATTTGGTAGAGGTGAGGGGGGTGAAGGTGAGAACAGGGGCATTTTAAGCTTCTGTAAACACTTCGGGTATATGGTGGAGACATCGTGATCACCATTTGCATTTGAGTAGAAAAAGGGTACTCAAACGCGTTCCCATAGGCCTGTCTCTATCTTCCGTGGAATGACAGCTCTCAGTGTGATTTGTAATTTTTGTACGAGGAACAACGGGTTGTGATTCCACCACCGTGGGTGTGACACAGGAGGTAGATGAGGCACTGTATCAATAGATGTTAAGAGGTCAACCGGTCGTTGAAAAGATTTAGGCGATGAGGGACTAATAGGTAGGAGGGCGTGTTTGAGGGGATTTGTCATGTTTAAAGGATGTGGTGATGTCGTGTAAGAGATTTCTCGCCTAAGGATGTCAAAAGGAGTGGCGAGCCTTCCTCTTGTGCAGCAAGAGCGGTAGAAGGGGACGTTTGGGAAATAGATAAATTAGATAACATCCGCTCACACTTGTAGGGATGTGGTGTAAGAAGACTCGTCGATGAGAAGAGAAGTCCAAGGCGCTTAACTCTTTTATGGGAAAGGAATGATTTCACTTTGGCTTGATGGTGGTGAAGGAGGTTCGACTCTGTGTTGGTGGAGAGGCTTGATTCAAAAAATTTCAATAGAGGCTTTCTACCGAGAATCGAAGACCGCATGGATCTCATGAACACTCTCCTCGCTAAGATATCTTGGTTTACGCATTATTTTGTTGACGAGTGATTCGGGAATGGCTTATTGAAAATTTTCAGATTTCGGTTAGCAGGGGCGTTAGGATTATCGAGGGTTATATCCCCTGCGTCAACCATTTCCTGCACTATGTTTTTCAACATCTTGCAGTTTTCATGACTATGTCCTTTTACGCGGTGAAAGTTACAAAAGTCATTTTCTTTGTACTCAGAAGGTATCAGCGGTGGAGTCAAACCCAGAGTGAGGTTTAACAGGGGGCAAGGTGATAGCCCCAGCTTTGAGCAATTTCTCCAGGATGACGCCATAAGTTTCTCCCAAGGGAGTGTAATTGGTGGGCTCGGCTTTGTACTTATAAGTGGTTTTCGCGAGTATTGACGGTGTTTGAGATTTGACTATTACCGCATGGACAGCTCCTTTTGATTTAGAAGAAGTGGACGCGTGAGGAGTGGTGGTGTTTGGCTTGTTGGTAGAATCTGGAGTTCGAAATTGGGGTTTTTGTTACGCAACCGCAATTTCTCCTCTTCTAAGGCTCGAATTTCTAATTTTCGGGCCATAGTAAAGGCCTCGTCGAATGTACGGAAAGTTTGAATTTGGAGGGTGGGGGAGATGTGCTTAAGCAGCCCGCGTAAACAGCTTGATTCGATAAGTTCGGTTTGAGGCAAGGCATACGTAAGTTGGTTGATAAGGCCCGCCATCATCCAACGAAATCTGCGATAGATTCGTCTTCGAATTGTCTGATGGCATAAAGGTCGGTGATAGATACTTTCTTGGCAATGTTAATGGAGAAATGATCCAAGAAAGATTGGGCTAGTTGTTAAAAGAGAAGATCCAGTGGCTGGGTTAAAGCACTGTACCACTCCAAGGCGGGTCCTGATAAGGACATGGGGAAGGTGCGGAGTAACAAGGCGTCATCATGGGCAATCAAATAACAAGCATGTCTAAATGATCGCAAGTGTTGTTGAGGATCCTCTTTACTATTAAAACGAGTAAATTTTGGCAACTCCCATTGAGGAGGATATGAATGAAGGGGGATAGAAGGGTGAATGGGCTCCCGACAAACTTGTTCGTATGTCAAGGCGCTACGACTTCCCGAAACCGAAGCCTCCAGATTTTGCATTTTGTCCATCATTTGTTTGATGAAATCTGTGGTTGGATGAGATGATGGTGCGGTTGTGGTAAACGGAGGCAAGTTGGACCAAGGGCTTCCACTGGACAATGGTGGGGCTAAGTGTTGATAAGGTATGGAGGATGAGTATGTTGGAGCAACAGAATAGGGATGTCCCATATAAGGTGTTGAGGTTACTGGATACGTGTATGGGAATGAAAAGGTAGGCGGAGCTTGAGAAGGAAAGCTCGTGTGAATAGGTGGCAGAGAGTAAGTCATGAATGGAGTGGTCTGAAAGAGAGATGAGGTAGGGGCAGTTGGTGGTAACAATACGTGGGGTCCAAGATTAACAAAAGGAAAGCTAATCGGGTCGTATGAACCTCTCAAGCCGCTTGATTGGGAGACGGGGCTAGAGATGCAGGAAGTAAGGCAAGTGTTATCGGGAGGAGTGGGAGCTAAATGAGCAGCTATACTAATAGGCATGCCAATAAGGAGCCGACCATCAAAGCGTACGGTCGTGGGCATGAGACAAATATTATTGACATGCAGTCTGGGGATTAGCATCCGTAAATTTGGCAAAGTCCTTGTCTCCTACAGAATTTGAGGGATCTCACCGGTGTCCGTAGGGTTCCCTATAGAATGTGAAGGGGGTGATTCAGGCAAAGACACAGAGCAGGCATGTGAAACCATGGCGGCGGCTTGCTTCCGAGTGATGACAACCATGGACAAGAACACACAAGAAAGTTTCAATCTATCAAGAACAAAAACAACCTCGTAATGATTGAAAGGAAATTGTTTCACTTTCGAATGACTCGTTCCTTTTAGAAACAGATAAGGTTAGGGTTAGGAGGAATACCCGTAGAATGTCGAGATGGTGTGCGCGTACTATAGAAAAGATCGGCGATTGCGAGGAACTCCTTTTGTCTTGGAAGGACTACTGCAAATAAGAACACAAGACCACAAGATTTGATTAAACAATAAATGAGGAAACCGCCTTGGGCCCAGAAATATAAAACTTCCTTTCAAGGTGGTCGGTTCCTCGCTAATATGAATTAACACAAAAGACTCGCAAAATATCAATTAGATTACTTGGTTGAAACTAGTAGGAGAAGGTCAAGTTTCTCGTTATAGTCGAGGTAACCGATACCGATTCTTGTGCTAACCGATGCCGGTTACTGATAACCGATACCGGTGGGTTCTAGGATCTTCTTAGTAGCTATGGTGTTTTGTAAGGCTGGTTTATGGATGATATTAGGAAACGGGATGATTAGAAGCAAAAGAATAACAGTTAGATGCAATGACACGTTGGGTAGTAGATTCAGAGACGGATTTAGGAGGACTGAAATTCACAGAGCATAAGAAATGTTATAACAGAGGACATGCAAGATGTGACTTACTGGTTTTGACAAAGATGCAAGTTGATCTCCTTGGTTGTAAACACTTCTGGTATTTCCACTGCGTCTCGCTCTCCGTCAAGTGAAGATCTGGACTCTGCTCCTCGCCGCAATGCTCTGCTGATCCAAATCTTTTGACCGATCTCCAAAATGAAATTCGATCCGTTGTTTTGGTCTCGGGAGCCCATTTACAGTGGAACCGATGGCGGTTACATAACCGACGGCGGGGTCGAGTAGAACTGCATCGGTAAGGAAAAAGTAGGCTATTTTTAGTAAAATAGCCCACCTTCCCCGCTTTTCCCGAGAGATCGATTGGGCTTGGTCAAGTGGCTAGAAGGTCGGCTTTGGGTGCGAGCAAGGAGGCATTAGTTATGGATGTGAGTCTGACCAAGTCATGGGTCTTAATTAGGTTAGTTTAGGGTTAGGGCTAGGTCATGATGAGGTGGCAAAGTGAGGTGGCGGGTAAGGTGATGTGGATTTATCAATTATAAGGTAATTAATAAATAATTTTGTAAAGTTTAGGTAATGAGGTTAGGTTGCGAAATGGGATGCGGGTCACAAGGGGTCGTAAGACATGAATTTGGTGTCTACGTAAATACCCACATATCAAAAGCACATCCACATAATGAAGGGAGGTTTGCATTCTTGTTAACATGTGTGCAAGTTATTTAGCTTCTTATTCACATGATTTATCTTGATGTATTTGTTTAAGGAATTAGGCTACGATTTACTTAGTGTTAAGTCATTTGTTAAGTAGTCTAAATTTATTAGCATGTGTAGTCACAAAATCACGTACTTTTTATTTACATCAAGCCTCTAAGTATGTAGTTATATGCATAATTCCTAACTTAAAAACTAGACATTAACAAAGACACATTTTTCTTTTACATTGTTTTATCCTCTTACACACTCTTCTTATTTGCTTTTCCTAATGACCACTTTACTTTTTGGGAATTAGGAAACATATGACCCAACTTTGTATTTACCATTATATCCTCCAAGCATCTTGGACAATACCGCCCATTATGGATGAGCACCAAAGTATCGTCCCCTTTGGGTGATTATGTCCTTTTACCTTCCCCCATTTTCCCGGTTTTCAAATGCCACATCATTTGGTACCTTTTCTAAAATCTTTCTTATTACTTTGGGTCGAACTTTCTTATTGTTAATAATGAAATTCAAACAAGGGAATCATATATATACATGACTTACTCACTATCATTAGGGGCTAGATAATTTAGGGCTAATACTTACTATCTACTACTTAGGAAAAGAGCAACATTCAAGGACTACATTTGGGCTACATCATTCACTACATAAGAAGAGATATTTTTGAATTTCATCTAACACATTAAACTTGAGGGAAAAGTAGTTGTAGCATGTTATCTTGGTGCGACTAGAACAAGGGAAACCTAGTTTTAAGGGACACAATTCAAACCACAAACATAAGAACTACATAGAGTCTAAAATGTAGTACAATGCTCAATGGTAATCACATTAGGGTAACCACCGAGGTCAGTCTGACTAAAGCATTTGCATTATTTATTCCATATAATGTTTTCTTGAGTCTTGTGCATGTAGCCAGGGTTTGTTTTATAGGTACATGTGTGATACAAGAACTCTACAACAAAGTGGATGTGACAAAGAGTGAAATAAAGGAGACGAGTTTAGACCACGAAAGATTAGAAGTAGAACGCTACACCGGGCACTAGCACCCAGCTTAGACATCAACACCCTATTGAATTTTTTCATTAATATCAAATCTTGATGGTATACATGGCTGATGTAATAGGTCATTTGGTGTCATGGGGAGATTGTTGAGTGTTTTCAAAGGTCAATATGTTTGAGTACATGTCATTGAAGGATGCTCAAATGCTTGAGACACCTAGTCATGGTCCAATCATGGCATGAAAAGACCTTATGAAAAGGTATGAGCATGGTGGCTTGGTGAGTGGAGTGCACACAGTATGAGAGGTTGTACATCATTTTTGAGCATGAGAATGGTGTAAAGTGCATGGACAAAAGTGTGAATGTCAATTGAAGAATAAAGACCAAGGTATAAAGTGCAAGGTGAAGAAAGAATGATCTAATGAGGTATGAGGATCAATTTTCAAGGCAAGTATGGGCATGTGATAATTTTCATAAGTGTAACAATTTGTCCCAGCTCAAAGGAAAAATCATCCATTCTAGGTCCGCACATAGACCGTCCTTAAACCCCGCATATCCTAATGAGGTATGATGATCATTTTTCAAAGAAATTATGAAAATGCAAGCAAGGGTAGAGGTTATGTATGTTTTTAGGTATGTTGGTGTAATTTCAAGTCATGGTTTTAAGGAAAAAGCAAGAAAATGATTTTTTGGTCTTTTCAAGCTCACATAATGAAGACACCAAACTCGAAAAACACTTTTAGGTGTTCATTGGCACGTGTAACCTCTGCACGGAACTGAGCTATTGGGGAGAGATGAGGAAGGGTTGTAGTTAAGATTTCTTGGTATTTGTTAGGTGTTTAAGGTCTAGACTTTTATGAACAATTGTTAACACCAAAACCACTCTTAAACGCTAGTAAGGACTCAATATGAAAGATATTGCTAAAAAAGGCTTAGAATGTATTGGATTGCCTAGTTTCATGATTGAATCTTGTAGTGGGCTCTCCTAGGTGCCTCCACGTGGCATTGATTTGTTAGAAAAGTGAGCGTAACTTACGAAAAATACTTATTTATGAATATGTTATCAGTAGAAGTCAAAAGTCGTGCATTGAACATAATAAGCTAATGGATGTTTGATGGTGTTAGATACCCATACTACATGTATATGGTGGTTTCTAGGTAGGTTTCAGTCTTTAAGTGTGCCCATGAGGTCAATTTCTCATAACTATTTTTTAAATGTTTTGACATTGTTGTTCTCAAGGTGTTTTCATGACATGAATGGATGGTGCATAGCAATTCAAGAATGAATGAGGTCGATAAGGTCATTGAAAAAGTATGTGAAATATTTTTGAGCTTTGAAGAAGATCATGGTTTTCCAAGGGAGTCATGTTGTTGCGTTGTGCAGAAAACCTAATGCTAGTAGGTCTTCATGAGTCCTAAACGTGGAGAAATGCTAAATGAGCTAAGACAAACCAAAACAAGGTTATGATGTGATTATTTCATGCTTTTAAGATGTTCTTTGACACTTGGTATGGCTGACCTATACGGTTTGATGCATGTATGATCAACCTATTTGGTTTAAGTTCTTGATTCACGTGCGCGCGCATGTGTTTGTGTGTGTGTGTGTGTGTGGGCAATTTTAGGCTTGTTTTATGGATGAGTGAGATGAGCTATCGTAGGGATTGATTAAGTTGTAAGAGGTATCGTAGACCATGAGGAGAGAGATATGTTGAATATTTGAAAGTGTTCAAGTTAAGAAAGTCAATTTGTTCATGTTTATCTCAAATTGAAGAAGAGTAATGAATGAAGAAGCATACCATGATAGTTTGAAGAGTGATCAAATGAAGAAGGGCAGAGAATTGGGCATCATTTGTTGATTAACAATAGGGGAAAGGTGAAAACATTCAGACTTGGTTGAGTGGGTGCTTAGTCAAAAAGTGACGTAGGGTGTGTTGAGTCAATTAGGAGTTAGTTCTTCCTTGCAAGTTAGTGTTTGTTAAAACCTTGTCAAATGGGTGCTTGAAAATTTGGGGTTGGTGCTCCATGTGGAGTTGGTGATTCACTAAATCTTGGGATTTTGTAATCATTTATAGGAAATTTGTCCATTTGCAGAAGTTTTCAGTGGGTTTTCTTCCCCTTGAGGGTTTCCCACTTATATATGTGTGTTGTATCTTGCCTTGTGTTCTTGTGAATGGATTTTCATGTATAATATGCTCACTATGGTTAATGTGTGTTGAATGGTTGCTTTGATGATTCATGCAATTTATTATAATTGAAAGGAATTTTTTCAAGAAAAATGATTCACCCCCACCCCCCTCAATGTATTTTTCTTCCAACAATTGATATCAGAGTTTGGTCCTTTGGAGAAGGTTTAATAGCTTGAAGGATATCCTAGAAACACAAGTATGTCTTACACATTTCTTAAGGAGAAATATGTACCTTGAAGGGTGTGTTGGAAAAAATGAACATCATGATGAAGATAATAAGTTTGTATACTAAATTGGATTGTAGCTCATCTGAGGTAAGTAATAACAAAGTATATCTCAAAGTGATGATAAGCAATGAAACTTTATTCATGGCCATAGAAATGTGCTACGCCCTTAACCTATTGCTTGTATTAGGATATGAGTAGCCGACTTGTGGCTTAACATATCATTTTATTATATCATTTATACTTTCTTATGCTTAATAGGTCGAAGCTTAGGTGATGGGCATAACATATGAATAGTATATATAGAGGATTATAGGTAGTAGTTCATTATCATTCGAGCATTTGAGTCTTATTATATGGTTTGAGGTTGCCCCTCGAAGTGTCAAAGCTATTACAATTGCATATTGAGATCATTATTCTAAAATATTGTGTTATTTGGTGTTATATTGCTGCTCATAATCTGAATTATACTAGTAATTTCATTACAAGTGGTATCAGAGTTGCGATCTGGGCCAAAATTAGGTCAAAACCCTAATTTTTGTTTCGCATATATTTTGAACCAAGCGAATTGGCAGGAGATATTTTTACCAAAGTTGCGAAAAATTTCAAAATTTGTATCAAAACCCTAAACCCTAAGGTTTGATATCATGGCGGGGCCTTCCACAAGAGCAAAAAAGAATCCGTTTACTCCGAGTAAAACCCCAGATAAAGATGAGTTAGTGATTGAAGAGATGGATTAAGAAGGGGTAAATACATATTCCTCAGCACTAGGGTTTACTTTAGTTGATAATAAGGTGAGCCAACTTGAGTATGAGATGTGAAATGTACAATCTGAGATGGCCTCTAAAGGAGACATATCCCAAATCAATCATCGATTGGATGATATCATGCAACATGTAAAGGGTAAACAAGATGGCCCAAATCCATCCCATGTCAACCAGGAGTAACTTTAGTTCAAAATCATGGAAAAAATAACCATGTTGGATCACTTTTCTAGCCCAATCAGAATCCAACTTATTCGTAACAACAGAACATGATGTTGAAAGTGGATATGCGTAAATTTGATGGTAAAGATCCCCTGAATTAGATAAATCAAATGGAGAACTTCTTTGAGCTACATCAAACACCATCAGGATAAAAGGTGACTTTGGCATCCCTGTATCTTAAACCAGACCAATTCGTTTGGTATCGATGGTTATGTGCTCAGAGGCAAAAGAATGGTCTCAGTGTCACTTGGACATTTTTTACCGAGGAGTTGCAATTGCACTATAGTTCCAGTGTTTCAGAGAACTACTTTTTTAATTAGCAAAGTTACGACAAACAAGATTAGTCAAAGATTATGTGCATCAATTCCAGATGGAGAATATACCAAAAGAGAATCTGAATGACCTATTTCTTGGGGGTCTTAAGGACCACATTGAGCATGAGGTACGTATGTTTAATCCACTCAAGCTTTCTGATTCTATTATCATGGCATGTCGAGCAAAGGAAAAAAAATTTTGTAGTAGGATGCCGCCTTTCATTAACACTAAAGACCATAGTATCTCTTCCCCTTCATTTTCTAGGCTAATTAGCTTGTCTCCTCAACAAATGGAAGAAAAGAGAGCAAAATGATTATGCTTTAACTGTGATATAAAATATGGATTGGGACACAAATGTGCTTTGAGAAGATGTTGTTCTATATTGACGGAGATAATGAGGATGATGAGGATGTTGAAATCATAGGAGAGGTTGAGGAACCAGTAGAAGAGGAAGTAGAGGATCACCAACCTACAATTTCTTGCCATGCATTGTCGGTATTAGTACTCCTCAAACATTCAAGGTTATTGGCTATCTCAAAAATAGAAGGTGACAAAGTGTTGATTGACTCGGGAGTACTCATAACTTCATAAATACTAAGTTAGTTTCCCCTCAATTGTTTTATTTACCCATCTCCAGAAATGCAAGTTATGATTGCAGATGGTGGGACAGTCAAGTGCATAGGAAAATTCCATAGTATCAGGCTTTCCATGGGAGACTATATGTTAGACTCACCTATGTTTTCTATTTCTATGGGAGGGGCAGATATTGTTTTGGGTGTCCAATGGCTCACAACCTTAGGTACTATAGAGATGAATTTCCAAGAATTATTCATGCGATTTCATTCAGATGGAAGGACAATAAAACTTAATGGGATGGTAGCTAAGTCTCCATAGATTATTAGCTCTCATCAGATGCAGAAGGTTCTCAGAAAAGGAGTAGATGGATTTATAGCAAAGTTATTTTCCATAGAAGTACAAAATACAGAGTCTTCAATGTCACCCGATCTTTAGAAGATTGTTGATGCTCACTCATATGTTTTTGATGCAATTCCAAAGGGACTACCACCAGTTAGGGATCATGATCATGTCATTCAGTTGATTACAGGGAGCCAAACACCTAACATTAGACCATACAGATACCCATATTCCCAGAAAAGTGAGATCGAGAAAATGGTACAAGAAATGTTAAAGGCAGGTATCATCAGGCCTAGTCAAAGTGCCTATTCTTCCCCAGTGGTCATGGTACGTAAGAAGGATGAAACATGGAGGATGTGTCCAGATTACCAAGAACTCAACAAGTATACCATCAAAGATAAGTTTCCTATTCCAAAGAATTGATTATTTACTTGATGAATTGCATGGTGCTATTTATTTCACAAAATTAGATCTTCGTTTGAGGTACCATCAAATTAGAATAAAAGGAAGATGTTCATAAAACGCATTTCAGACTCATGAGGGCCATTATGAGTTTTTGGTAATGCCTTTTGGTCTTACAAATGCGCCTTCAACCTTTCAAAGCTTGATGAACACTATTTTCAAGCCATTTTAAAGAAAATTTGTATTAGTTTTCTTTGATGACATATTGATTTACAGTAAGACATGGGAAGAACACTTACAACATGTAAATAAAGTGTTGGAAGTTTTGGAGAAACATACTCTCTATGCAAAGCCATCTAAATGTTCTTTTGGTGTACAAGAGGTAGAGTACTTGGGTCACATTGTATCCCATGAAGGCGTCAAAGTTGATCCTCAGAAGATCAAAGCTATGGTGGAATGGCCAAGACCCAAAACTCTCAAAAATCTTCATGGGTTCCTAGGACTAACAGGTACTACAAAATATTTGTGCATGGATATGGTAGAATAGCAACCCCACTCACTGCATTGCTAAAGAAAGATGTCTTCTATTAGACAGACTTAGCCACTAAATCCTTTGAGCAGCTGAAGGAAGCCTTGTGCAACACCCCAGTTTTGGCTACTCCCAACTTCTCAAAAACCTTCATTATTGAATGTGACACTTCAGGATCAGGATTGGGAGTAGTTCTAATGCAAGAAGGAAGACCAATTGCATTTGAGAGTCACCAATTCAAAGGAAAATATCTACTCAAACCGGTCTATGAGAAAGAAATGATGGCTATTCTTCATGCGGTCAAGCAATGGAGGCCCTATCTCATGGGTAGACACTTCAAGGTAAAAACTGATCATGATAGTCTCAAATAATTTTTGGAGCAAAGGTTATCATCTGAGGAACAAAAAAGTGGGTAACAAAAATGTTGGGTTATGATTTTGAAATCATATACAAAAAGGGTAAAGAAAATGTAGTAGTTGATGCATTATCCAGAAGGGATACATCCGCAGATGCCTTACTATGTGGAATGTCCATGTTGACGGCCGATTGGGTGGATGAAGCAAGATTGGAATGGGATCAAGACAAGGATACACAATCTCTAATACAGAATATCAAGCAAGGATCTATGACATCTAAAAATTTTGAGTGGAAAGGTAATGCCTTATGGTACAAGGACAAGTTATACTTGAGTAAATATTCTGAGTTGAAGCATAAGATTCTTGCAGAGCTACATGCCTCGCCTGTTGGAGGACACTCTGGGTTTCTGAAGACATATCATAGAATAAAAAGAGAATTCTTTTGGGAAGGACTCAAGGGGATTTAAAAAATTTGTATCGAGTGTTTAGTGTGCCAACAAAATATAGGGGAAACAATTAAGACACTAGGTCGGTTACAACCCTTACCAATTCCTAGCTAGAGATGGGAGGAGGTCTCCATGGATTTCATCACCGGATTGCCTTATTCAGAGGGTAAGAATGTTATTTTCATGATTGTGGATAGGCTCACAAAATATGCCCATTTTTGTGCCCTATCACATCCATTTGCAGCTGGTACGGTCGCAGCTATTTTTTGGAGACAGTTCAAAGGTTGCATGGAACCCCAAAGATAATTGTAAGTGATCGTGATCCTATTTTCACAAGTAATTTTTGGACATAATTATTTTCATGTTTGGGTACTCAGCTAGCTCACGCTTCATCTTATCATCCTCAAGTGACTCTCTTAGTTCTAATTCTAATCAATATATTGACAAGTCAGTTCAAGCTTTACATTCTTTATTTCAAGATATATTTGAGACTATGGAATCCACAATTACACCAGTTTCAAATCTAAAATTCAAAATATTAAGGACACTTCTCAAGCTCATTCTTCTTCTACTCCTCATCCTCATTCTATGTCTTCAACATGTGATCCTATCAGTGAACCTCAAATCTTGTCACTCCCCATGCCTCTTAAATTTGATCTCAATGCTAAGAAACAAGATATTTTTCCGTAGCTCATCACTCATCAATTAATCAACTTGTCATCTACCCATTCCTATCCTATTTATCGACTTGCTAAATATCAAGCTCCCATTTTGTAATTATCATCAAATCAATGGACATAATGACAATGATTTCTATGCTCTACAATGACAAATTGGCCACCTTAAGCATTATGGTCTCATTTCATTTTCTACACAAAATGTTGCTACATGTTCATCTCCAATTGCTACATCTCAATGGATTTCTAAATTTGATTCATTTATTTCTAATGAGCATCATGCCATCACTTCTAATGTTCCTTCTTCGGTTAGTCAAATGTCGCCTATCCAACCCACTCCAACTAAGTAGTCACCTCTCAAGTTATGTCATCATCTCTTCCTACTAAGTCATCGACAACATTACCAACTTCATCTATGAAAACTCCTCTAAAAATTAGCTCAACACCTCCTCCTACTAAGTCTTCTATAGCATTACCAAATAATCCACCATCATGCAAGGTCCCTCCCCACTCTCCACTTCAATATCCAATCATTTTTTTCAAACAAACTACTCCTTATACTGATGGCCAAGACACATTTCAAATTTTGCCACTTTAGCATGGTCCTGCTATTGCTTCGCCTACCATTATGTTGACTCTCTCTCTCTCTTCTTGTGACATAGAAAACACTCTCCCAAAATGGAACAATATCTCTCACCTCACCACATAGATCTCCATAATTGGCACACTTGGGGGGTATTACACCTATTCTCCCCACCTTCCTAACATTATCGGTGTTTATCATTTCTACCACTATGCTCCATGCTTCATACTTTCTATCTCTAATCAATCTTAAACAACTTGATACACACATCTTGTATTATCATCACCCTATGATGTACTCTAGTTCCATGGTTCATGCTCACTACTAAGGGTCTAAATCTGAAATGAACCTCACCCCATTCACTCTTCATGCCCCGTACTTCATTATCTATCTTTCTGGTGCACACTTTCAAAACCATTTCCCGATGACGCACTCTTGTTCTATGGTTCATTCTTGATTGTTGAGGGGTATTTTATAAATTAACCTCATCTCATACATACACATCCACTCGGGGAACACTTCTCCTATCACATTCACATTGTATTCCATTCCATCTCACTCATTCACAACATATTACATATCTTGGTTACATTTACTCTTGTTTTCTTATACTTACATGACACACTTTGTTTACTATGCTAGTCAGATATTCAATATGTCATTATATTTTCTATATACACATGCACATTCACTTGGTCTTTAGTTGTGAATGTAGACTTCCTAAAAATCCTTACATGCAACAATGATGCTTGTCACAATACCTATTACTAGTCCCACTAAGGCTCCTGGGGGCATCTACATTTAATTTTCTCACACATTACAAGTGATATCATTTCATTACATAGTATTTCCTATTCTTACTAGCACGCTACTTATTTCATGGATACATACATGCCTTGACATACTTTATATCTTTCTAACATGCTAACAAGTGCTTCATAAGCAACATTTTCCTTGCAGGACTTTATGCTACCATGGTTGTTCGATTTATCTTGTTTGTTATTATTTTCCATTGTATGCTTTTGTTTGTGGGATCTTCCCTTTTTCTCTGTGTGTACACTATATGATTTTGGCTACTTTGGCCATGATTGTCTTGCGAAATTGTGAGCGATGTCCCGTGTATGCAACCCACTTTTTGCGGTCTACTTTGTTTTCAATATTACTTGTTTCCACTGTCTTCTATTGCATGCTTGTCACTTTTTCTACTAACACATGTATTTAACCACTTTTTTTCCGTGCCTTGGTTTCTACCATACACATCCCCTACCCCCTATTGGTATAATTTTAAGAGAAGCATCGTATCTTTTTGGGCTTCATACTCCTAATAACGTCGTAGGCACCCCAAACAAGAGGGGGTATATATTGGGTGAATCACTCACCCTATACATCAACTTGTAGCTTTAGTATAGATATGCACCGTACATAATCAACACAATATAAATTTATAAAAACAACCCATAATTTGACTTGGGTCCTTAGTCTAGCTCGGATGCCGTGCTAGATACGAGGATTGGCACCGGGTGTTCCCGACCTTTTCTCGGTGCCTATGACTAGGGTCGGTTTCTTTCTCGATCGGCATAGTTTACAATAGTTCACAAGATACATGCATATTCCTCAGAAAGAAGAAAAATGTTTTCTATCTCCATTTCAATTCAAAGACAATACAAAACTAAACACCGAACAAAATAGGATCACACCATCTGCAATGGTGTATAATTCAGAATCAATCATGGAAGGAGAGTAACACTAGACCTCTCTCCCCAACACTCTTTTTCGTGGCGTGAGATCACCCAAAAACTCACACTTAGCGTGAGATCACCCAAAAACTCGCTCTTGGCATGAGATCACCCAAAAAAATCGCTCTTGGCATGAGATCACCCAAAAAATCACTCTTCTACAACATTTCAGGACATTTTCTATCCTTTACACTCTTCTACATCAAGTGCACACTTTCCTTTTACATACTTTTTACACACTTTTACGAGTTTTCATAATACATGACTTTGACTACTTTTTTTCTCTTCTTTTACAGGTTCGTCCTTAATACGCAATAAGAAGCAAACCTACATCAACAAACACAAGCAAAAAAATAGGTACAACATGCTACAACACAATACACTTCATCCCTAGGGTCACTTTCTCTTCTTAGCTTCCACGCTTCATTTTTATCCTTTCACACTTTCACTTGTCCACTCAGCACACTTTCGCCATCTATCTACAATGAAAAAAAGGTACGTATCTTTTCTAACTACTTTATGTTATCAAGTATTCACTCAACAACATAAAGTGGGTGAAAATGTAGACATAAAATCATGCACTTGGGTACATTTCTAGGTCCTAACAACATACTTGCATTTACATGATTTTAAGTAAGAAAACTAGTAATTGACAACTATCTTTAGCCTCTTTTCTGTCTTTCTTGCTTTCTCTTTGGTCTTACACACCTCAAAACTCAGCTTAGAGATTTACTTGTTTATCTTTTATCACTTGAAAACTAGTGCATAACTAGGACACCAACACCTAGGTATCCTCATCCCCTTTGGGTGCCTCCAACCTCTTTCTATCTTACTCACCTCTTTTGGGACTCTTTTATCTTTTGGTCATATTATTTTCTTATCGTTTAGCCTTCTACTTGTCAATTACGAAATTAAACCTAGGGAATCATATAAATAAAATGGTATGTGGCCAAAATAAGGGACCAAGCTCTAACCATCTATTATCATCACCTAAGGTTGCATCCAAAGGCATCTAAGAGCATCAAAGGCATCCATCTAGATTTTATTCAAGGGACAAGGGACTACATTTTCTACATACACTTCATAGGAAGGGGAAGTTCATTTTTTCATCCACACATCTATTTACATTGGTACATCTAGATATTTCCCACTATCAAGTGCATTGGCAAAAAGGATTCCTAGGGCATGATTCTATCACACACACATAAGAACTATGTGGAGTTTGAGATGTAGTGCAAATATCAGTCGTAAGTTCACTCAGTCGGGGACCTTCGGGATCAGTTTGACTCCCATATTGCATCTTTTATTTTTGGGTTTTGATGTAGTTTGAGGGTTTTACAGGTCATCTTTTATTTGTAGGCTACACATGAATTCAACCACCATAGTGATACATACATATGACCAAAATGACTAGCAATGACCCTTGTGACATTAGAAAAAAATTTTGGAGCTCTTGCGTAGTCACAGACGCCAACAGAGGTCTTTGGCACCTAGGTACCTTAGTCCTATTCCAGTGCCTGTCCGACTTCATCTAACAGCTTTGTAATTTCAAGTATGCGGTTGCAATAGTATTCCCTTCATGTTCATCATTTTTTCAATCTAGAATACTTTGAGATTAAGCAAATATCAGCTAAGTCATTCTCATTCCTTTCTTAAACAAAGGGTTTCTATTTCATTAGCTTAATGTTTGTGTCAAATATGTACTTTAGCATTTATTTATCATAAGTGACTCGCATATATTAGGGTTTTATAAAATCTATTTTTAATATCAACCTATTGTCAAGGATCTCCCATCCACTCTCTAGCACTGTGAAAAATTTTCCTAGCCCAACAAGGACCAAGAGGATCAAGCTCAAATTTGAAAGATTCTTTACTCGAGTGAGAAGGAGCAAGGTTCCAATCAACAATACCGTCAAAATTGGAAGACTTTGAAGCATGAGAATCAGGAGGCACATGAGGATCAAGAGGATGAGGAGCATGCTCAACAACATCATCATCTGAAGAGTCAGATTCAGAATCAGAGAGCATAAGGACCTCAGAAGGTAGAGAAGTAGAAGTCGAAGATGACTCATCAAATTTCACACTTCTCTCGATATAAATCTCATGAGTAGTAGGGTTCAACAATCGATATCCCTTCACACCATCAAGATACCCTATAAATATACAAGTTTTTACTATGGTTCCAAATCCTTGCATTTATTTTTGGGAATCCATGCTATATCCTATGATCCGAAGACTCGAAAGTGCTCAATATCAGGCTTGCATCCAAACCAAGATTCAAAGGGTGTCATCCCACTTACTACCTTGTGTGGAACATGATTATGAATGTAACAAGCAAAATTCACTACTTTGGCCCAATACTACAGAGGAAGGAACTTTGAGTGAATCATAAAAGTGGTTATATCCTTAAGTGATTGGCTTTTTCTTTCCTTAACTCCATTTTGCGAATGTTTGTAGGAAATTATACGCTATAAAGCAATCCCTTTAGAAGCACAAAAATCCTCGATTCTATCGCTCACATACTCACCTCCATTGTCAATTTGAAGAACCTTGATAGACCATTCCACTTGTTTCTCAGCAAGAGCCTTAAAGTCTCAAAATTGATAGAAAACTTCAAACTTAAGCTTAAGAAAATACACCCAAGTGTAACATGAAAAGTCATTAATGAAGGTTAGTATATAAAAAAGCTCTAGTAAAAAAAAGGAGACGAGAAATGGCCATAGATGTCACTATGAAAAATATATGAAAGACGAATAGCTCTCCAAGATTTTCCTTTGTCGAACTCTTTTCAAGATGCTTACCGAGGGCACGACCCTCACAAAGACCCTTAGAAAATATGACATGTCAGTAACCCATTGACCATTTCATTTAGGCTCAATTCCTCAAGGTAATGAAAGTTCGGTGGTCAAAACACTCATGTCATAGCTTACTAACCTCATCTGCATGAGTGAGCAATGCATTGGGCATCAAATCAAAAGTTAAGTGGGAGAAGGTCTACAACCGTGAACGATGATCTACCTTTCCCTTAGCCACAGTAGTGTCGAGTGAAGCTCACGAATAATCACATAGTTAGGACCAAATTCCACTCACATTCCTTCACCAAGGTGAGTGATTTGGTAAACCGATATGAGATTAGTATAGAGATTAAAAACTCTTAACACTTAGTTAAATGATCCCCCATCCATCTCTACCGATCCACTATCGAAACCGACACTATAGTGTCATCACTCAACATGATTTGGGACATGCCACATGGTTCGATGTTGGAGAAATCAACATGTGAAGAAGTCATGTGGTGCGAGGCACCGAATATATAATCCATGTCAATGAAGGAAAACTCTAGCTATAAAGGCCTTTCCTTTCTTCTTATTAGATTTAGACTCTTTTACAGTGGAAGACTCGATTTCGAGCATTTTTTTATAGACTCAGAACACCTATATGATTTTTCTCAAGTAAATGAGTAAGGTGATCAATTTGTTTTCTCATACATTGATGCTCTTCATGACTAGTCTTCTTATAATAAGAACACTTACACTTTTCTTTCTTCACTTTAGGCTCAGAAGTTGAAGCGTTCATGTTAGGTTTGGTTTTGGCTTGGTTGGTCTTGGTTTCCTTCTTAGGTTGGTCCTTTTTCTCTTTCTTCTTTTCAATCTTCTTTCCCTTACCAGTACTTGCTACAAGGGCATGTGACTTGGACTTAAGAGACCCCATTTGAATGAGTTTTTCATGTTCTCGAATGAGTTGGGATGAAAAACTGTCAAATGAGGGCATATTCCAAGCACTTCCCTAGAGTGGCTTTCGTAGTGTGAAAAGTTGACACAAAGACGGAGTATTCGGGACCTAACTTAGAAAGAATCGATAAGATCAATTGGGAATATTTCTTCTCCACTTTACATTCCTTTAACAACAATCTAGTGTGAACGAACTTTGAGAATAATGTCTATAGGTTTTCAAATTCACTAGGATTTAATCCTAGTCGTTTGTTTTCCAAATCATGCACTCTCATTTCATCTTATTGTATGAACATATCATCTAACGTTTTCCACATAGAATTGGGTGTTTCAAACAACTCAATGTGGAAGAACAAGTCAGGAGAAACAAACATACAAAGAATACCTAAGGATTCGTCACTTCAGTTCAACCACTTAGATTTTTGGACTCATCATCAAGCTCAGTCTCAACTCCCATGGTGATGTGAAATAACCCTTTACCTCTTAGTTTCATTACCATTTTTTATCTCCATTCAAAGAAGTTGAATGATGTAAGTAAAGGAATTGAAAGTGCATCCATAGTGAAGAGAGAGAAATAAGGAATGCAGAAAAGAAAAACAAGCAACACAACCACCTAGGACAATATTATAACCCCCCTAATTTTGACACTTTATAGTTTAGTGCATTGGATAAAATCAAGTGCCAGTGTGTGTCGTGAAATAGTTGGTCACTTAACTTGCAATCAACATAATAACACGCAAGAGAGGAGACCACAATCAAGTTTCGTTGATCACAAAAAATCGACACCATAAACAAGCACAATGAGCTAAAAAAGAGAAGGGGTGAAAGCAAGTCCTATTGTGAGAAAAAGTGTCTCACATCATAATAGAAACCCCCTTGCTACAAGACTGTGGGTAGACACACTCACTAGTCCGCAAGTAATAATAAGGGCTATTACAATGTAAAAAATAGGCTCAAGACGAGTCCCGTGGATCTCGAAAATGCTCTAGGAAGGAAAAAATGCTAGAAAGTGCGCTACACACTCCAACAAATGATCAGTAAAAATGCCAATAACGCTTGAAAATTCAACTTTGAAAACATCGACTTAAACTAATTTTAGAGTTTAAAAAGACAAAAATTGACTATAGACATAAAAAACAACTAATTTTTAACTATTAATCGGAGAAAAAAGAGATAATTTTAATTTAATTAGATGCCTAAATTAAAAAAACAAAGCTTTTAAATTAAATTAATTAACTTAAATCACCTTTAAAAGGGATAAAGATCCTAATTTAAACAAAAATTAAGATCTAAATTTAAATTAAAAAACACCCTTAATAATTTAATTAGATCCTAAATTTTAATAAGATCTAACCAATTAATAATAAAACACCTTATATTAAGAAACACCCACCTTTTAAAATTAATCGAACATAAATAGAAACCGACCACTAAAAAAAAAAAGTTTTCAAAAGGTGGTTGCTTTAAAATAGGAAAAAAAGCGAAATAAGGTTGAATGAATGAAAAAAGAGTAGGAGGGCTCGGTCCACAATGGGAGAAAGCTATGGGGGGCTAGAGGAGCAAGTTCATGGCTTGAGAGATAATCGAGTGAGGAATGGTAGATAAGGTCGGGTAGCTCGGAATGAGCCCAAACGACACGGTGTATAACGACCCACTTGAATAACCAAAAAGGAAGGCGAGTAGGATGAACGGTTTGCATAGGGCGGGAATGACGCTTGTAGGGCGCGCTTCAACGAAAAATGCAAAGTAGGGGAGAAGTGTGCAGGAACACACAACTCAAGGAAGTAAATGCGGATACAGAAAGGAGCCCAAGCAATGCAAGAAACCCTTACATGACTAAGAAATGCACCGATCACAAAAAATGCAAAATGCGGCCAAGCATAATGGAGAGCACAAAAAACACAAGGAAATGGTAAAACCAACAAACAAACAATGCAGAAACGACCCGAGAAAACAAAAATGTAACCCAATCTCAATACAATCCAAAGGAAAGGAAATGCATAATGTAACATGTGCACAGAGCACCCAAGCAACAACCAACCCGATATGTAAAGATCAAAACAATTTAAAACATGGGGCAACTCACATGCAAAGAAGGATAGGTCAATGCAAAAACCAAAAACAAATGCAAGGAGGAACTGGTCAAAATAATGTTAAAAACAATGCAATGAACTGACAAGGCAACCCAAGACCTAACAAGAGCCAATGCAGTACGCAAAAGGTAAACCAACAGGGGAAAGAAGGCCAAAATAGGTTTAAAACCAAATATTCTAAAAAAATCACTTCCAGTTAAAAATTACTGATTAAAACCAAATATGCAAAACCTACCTCCGATTTAGCTATTCCTCCAAACTTAGTTACAGATTTCTAGATATGGTTGTGAAACACCTGAAACCTGCACATGCAAAATTAGAAAACCCGCACAAACTCCAAGAAATGAGATTGTTAAACCTATTAAAAAGATTCCAAAATTTAATTGAAAAACTTACATGAGAAGCACAAAAACCAAAAATGAAGTAATCAACAACCAGATCAATCGAGTGCACATTTATTAAATAATAGCTTTGATACCATATCGAATTATTCTGCGATAATCAATATTGAACCTCATGCACATCGAAGAGGGTTGTACTTCCAATGGTGATAAGAATGCTTCATGTAATTAGCAAGAGAATGAATCACAAAGAAAATCAAGTACAAAAAGACACTGGTGTGTCGACATGCTCATAGATAAAAAAATAAGAGGTACATATAGGAGTGTTGTGTAACTCCTATGCATGACACATGGACACAAACCTAACTAACCCTATTGACTAATTCTCTCTAAGTGAGATGATTAACCACATGATGTGGACAAGACATTGAGTGATGACGAGACAAGTCATATACACCTACATAAGAGGTCTTGTAGACCATGAGGAGAGAGCTATGTCAATATTTGAAAGTGTTCAAGCTAAGAAACTATTTTGTACATGTCTATCTCAAATTTAAGAAGAGTAAAGAGTGAAGAAGTATACCATGACAGCTTTTGAGGAGTAATCAAAAGAAGGGAAAAGAATTGGTCATCATTTGTTGATTTGCAACATGGGAAAGGTGAGAAACATTCAGACTTGGCCGAGTTGTTGTTGAGTCACTTAGGGAGTTGGTATTTCCTTACAAGTTGGTGTTTGTTAAAACCTTGTCAAGTGGGTGCTTGGAAATTTGGGCTTGGTGCTCCATGTGGAGTTGGTGCTTCACTAAATCTTTATTTTTTGTAATCATTTATAATACATTTATCCATTTGCGAAGTTATCGGTGAGTTTTCTTCCCCTTGAGGGTTTCCCACTTATATATGTGTGTTGTATCTTTCCTTGTGTTCTTGTGAATGAATTTCCATGCATAATAAGATCACTATGATTAATGTGTGTTGAATGGTTTCTTTGATGATTCATGCAAGTTAATATAATTGAAAGGAAATTTTTAAGAACATTGATTCACCCCCTCCCCCACTCGGTGTATTGTGCTTCGAACATGCACGAGAGGTCATGTCTAAAGAGGTTCCAAATCCTAATTTCTCAAACATATCTTACACAGTTCGAGATCCAGTCGTCTCAACTTGTTTCCTAGCCCGCATAAGTCCATATCTCTGTTGATACAACCTAAGTCACTCTCATCTTATATCTTGCACACTTGCTTGTACTTTGCATGCTAGATCTTATTTATTAATGTTATATTCATTTTATTTCAGTCCTATGATAAATATTTAAATATCTTTAAATCAACATGCATACATATGGCACGCCCGGGGGATATGTATGCATGCTCAAAAATTATACTACTTAACAAAGGACTTGACATCAAGTAAATATTTTCCTAATTCCTTAAACAAATGCATCAAGATAAAGCATGTGAATAAGAAGGTAAATAACTTGCACAAACGTTAAAAGCAAGAATGAAAACCTACCTTCATTGTGTGGATGTGTTTTTGATATGTGTGTATATTTCCTTTCCATGAACGATCAAAGAACTTGATAAAGGATAAAAGAATAGATCTCCTCAAAATGGCACAAAAGCCATGTTTGAATCTTCTCTTACTACTTTAGCAAGGAGGGGGTTTCTCAATTTGGAAATCCTTCCAATAATTGAAATGTTTTTTTAGTATGAATGTCTTACAAGGACATAGTGTAGTTTGGTCGAAGGTATTAGGTTCCTTATATATCTTTCCATTTTGAGAAAAGCACAATCTCTAGTGAATGTGGGATAATGGAGATGTATAATTAGGAGTGGATAAGCATGATTAGAAGAGATTAATTATGATTAATGACCCATGAGAGTTAGAGGAGGTTTAATTAATCAATTGAGATTAATTAATAGGCCAAGATTAGCTTGTAGAATCTATTTAGAGGAGATGTAGAGGGAAATTGGTAGAATTAGAGGGGTTTGAGAGCGGGATTTAATTAACTAGAGAGTTTATTAATTAAATACAAGATTGTGAAAGGGTAATTAATAAAAACAAATTAGCTAATGAAGTGATGTTAATTGACATCGAGGACAAGGGGGACTTAGCTAATTAGCAAAAGCTTGCTAATTATAGTGTGATGATACAATTTTAATATTAAAATTATGTGGCGAAAATTAGGTGTCCACACAAGTATCATGATTCAAGTTCCAAGTTCCTACAAAATAAATATGTTTTATTGCTAACATACCATATAAACTGCTTTCCAAAAAATAAAATTATTAAAATAAACAATCCATATTGACAATATTGATCAACAATTTAATCTCAAAACTCTAGTTAGTTAAATCTTATTGCACGTGTTTTTTATGGTCCTTTTAATTGTCCACAACCTCACACTAAAATTTTACTTGCCTTTGTTTTTATTGTCATTTATCCTATGCATTCCTCCTTACATCTATTAGTGCTTTTTCATCAAAAACCAAATGAGGAGTACAAACACAAACACTTAGGTTATGGTCCCATACGAAGGGGCAAGCTAAAAAGTTTGAGTAGATGTTGAAGAGAAAAATAGGATATTTTAGCATTAACAGAGTCTCATGATTTTTTATTTTTCTCTAGATGAGACAAAATAGAAGTCTTTAGCATTAGCAAAAGTATGGTCCCATGAATCTCAAATAAACTATTGGAAGGAAAAATAGGGATGGAAGTTGATGTCCATCCTTAACTCAAATTCTACTCTATTCTTCTCACAAAATACTAATTTGAGAACCACGGGTATCTTAAGTAACAGTTCTTAGCTCAATCCAAAAATTGTGCCTATCCTAGCTCAATCCAAATCCTATCAATCCCTCAAGTCAACATATGTTATACTCAAACATCATTCAAATTGTCCTTCCATCATGCTTACATTCTTTGTTTGAAATGGGATAGGTGTGCACTATGCCTCTATGAAGCTTAATTTACTGATTTCATGCTTCTTACCTTCTAACTCATCAAGATTGATCACTAACATAAGAGTATCCATAGTGATACCTTTTTAAAATCTTATCTTGAACTTAAGCTTACCTTGATTGTCCTTCATCAATTTGCAACTTCCATGAGCATTGATTTACCTTGAAGACCACTAGGAATTTGCAAGAGTATGGGTTGTATGGTCATTCCTTGTTATGCAAGCTTTGATCCCTTTTTATATGACCATGTTCTCTTAACAAAATTGATATCCTCATCTCTAAGTACAAACAAGAACTTGATTTTCAATACTCAACATACAAAACTATGGCTCAAGAACAAACAGTCTGCAACAAAGTTTTGTCGTGTATATATTTTTCTTCACAAGGCCAATTTCTCTACAAATTTGATATATTTTAGAATTATTTACAAGTAACATATGTTTCAAATTTCATCCATTTTTTATTGTGTCATTTAAAAGTCATGGTTGTTTTTTTCGGGTAGACATCACATCAAATAATTGGCATGTTTTCTCATTAGTAAAATTTATGTCATCAAGAACTTTGGAATAACTTCGTTTTATGACTCCAAAATTGTTTTATTTTTAAGAGGGATGACCAAGGGTCATACTTTCCAAATTTCAACTCCCCAATCATCTTGGTTCATATGTTATCACAAATTCTTCTCACTATACCCCGTCCCGAGTCTCACAATTTACGACTCCTAAGATTGTCATGGAAATAAGACACATGTGAGGTTGAAACCATGTAATTAATTTTTGATATGGTTAAGGAGTTTGTTTAGATTATATATTAAAAATTCAGATATTGGAACTCTCAAATTCATGAGATACGACAATTTCTTTCCAAACCATGGTCAAGGATTTCCTTGGAGCCCGAGAAGGGTAATTTTGAGATATCTTTCTATTTTGACCTACTCAAGGCCTAATAACCTAAGCATGAGCTCTGTACTAGATTTCTAAACCTTCCCAATATATTATTGTGTGCATTAGAGACATTATTACACTTTACATACACATTATCCCTTATTAAACTATTGTCGTGTAAATGTGCAACAAGAAAATTTCTAATTTTCAAGCATGACAACGGACCACAGTGTCAAAAATTTCAAAGTCATACCTTCCCAAGACACCCCCAGGTTAGTCCATCCTCAACACCAGTCCTATCCTATCAGTAAAATGATCCCTATGTGAATGTCAAGTTTCCCCTAGGTGATTTAGGATCTTTTGGAACATTCAAGCAATCAAGCAGTTTTGGGAAGGGCTACCATCAACCTTCCTAGGACTCGTGCACCACCCCTGGAGTAGATCAAAGGAGAAAAATCCATCATGGAGGAGTATTCAAGGGCTAATAACATCAAGGAAAATATTTTTGAAGATTCAGGGAAGATTTGGAAGTTTTGGGGCAGGTCCACCAAAAGCGGGTTCTCAGGCCTAAGCAGCGCACAATGTTAAAAAAGCACCTGAGCTTTGGGAAGAAATTTCGGGAGTTCTGTAAGGAGTTAGGAGCTAAAAATATATCAATGGAAAGGTAATTTAGAGTAATACAATGGTGGAGTCATATTTTTCACAACACCTAGGTGCAATATGTCTACATCCAGTTTTTCTCATGCTCACCACAAAACCACAACAAAAATCTTATTTTCAGGGGATCAAATGGATGATCAAATAGCTGAAACTCCCACCATTGGATTCATAATTTAATTTCGAGTCAAAAAAATATATAACTTCATCAAAAAATTCCACCGGGAACTCCAGATACGACCTTCGCAAGTTCGCTCTCAAGGCGCACTCTTCGGTACTTAGTCATTTTTCAAAGTGGACATGTGTTAGCACCAAGAGCCTAGCGGGATTTCATGTCCCTTTCGTCCCTTTAGAAAAGGGACATAGGGGACACAAAAATGTGCCCAGACCTTTTTAGCCCCCAGAACACCAATGTGACCTCCCATTTGCCAGTTAAGCCCCGAGAGCTAATTTTGAGTCTTCCCTCTCCGCATGGATGATCGCCAAGTGTCACGATGAGGCGCGAAGTAGAAATTGATGTCCCTTTCCTCTCTTTAGAAAAGGGACATAGGGGACACAAAATCCCCCCAGACACTTAAGTCATGTGGTTCCTCATGTGCCCAAAGTCAGCTCTTAGGTGCTTCTCTCAAGCCCCCTCACTCAAATGCACACCCAACCAAATCTTGACAAGTGTCACAACCAAGCACGAAGGGGAATTTTGCATCCAATTTGTCCCTTTAGAAAAGGGACATAGGGGACACAAAAATGAGCCTTGTCCCTATGCTCTCCTTTTGGGATGAATAAAAGCCTGACTTAGCCATTTTTTCATTCCAGTTCATCCCCCCACACCTCCATATCCTCGTTAGAACTCGGGGATTTTTTTCCAAATCTTCTAACCTCCATTGCTACACTCAACCAACTCCACAATGGCTTCCTCACACTAAAAACATAGGAATCTCAAAAGGCAAACAGATCAAAATGACAAAGAACGAAGAGGGAAAATGAAGAACTTCACCCAAAAAAACCTCATGGTGAAAACGAAGAAATCCTCATATCTCACAATCCGAGCACGGATTGAGATGAATTTTTTTGCAGACCTCATTTTCGAAGGCCTTCGCGATGCAACAGATGGAGGGTCAAATGATGCTCCAAATTATTTTTTACAACAAAACTCATTTTGGTGCCCTAGCTCTCATTCGTTGGATTTCCCACCAATCTGACAGTCGGATCGAGCTAAAAACTTGCACATGGACTCCAAATGAAAACCTATCGCAATGGAGTTAATTTCATCACAATCGGAGGTAAAAACCAGACCTACAAATTTCGAGCTCCATTAATGGTTGCCATAATGCCTTCGTGCACTCAAGCTCTTGCTAGGTAAAAATTCATTTTTTTATTTTCAAGCTTTCTGGCGGGAAAAATCAAGTGAAATTCGAAGGATAAGATTGCAATGATGAGTCCGAAAATATGTGTTTCATCGCAAACCGAGCACCGTAAATCCACTTTCCAAAAATAGTAATTTTTCCTATACATACTTGCTATGTTTGGAAAGTCATCATCAAAAGTGGTTGTGGAAGACAATGTGCATCCAAGATAACTCAAAAGTCAGAATGATTGTCCAGAGTAGAAAATAGTGAAAATGAATGCTTACTAAAAATAGTAAGTTCCTATATGGGTGCTTACTAAAAATAGTAAGTCACCCCAAGAAGTGGTCGAGGCGAAGGCAGTGTGCACGGAGTGAATGAATAAGTTCATCACATCAGGATGGTCAAGAAGAGGCAAAAATCACCTCTTACCAAAAATAGTAAGTCTCCCATCTGGGCACTTGCTATTAATGGTAAGTCACACTCAAAGGGTAGTTTTGGCACAATGGGACATAGAGGGATGATCATTTGGGTCAACATCATCATTTGGGATTATCATAACCATTTCTCACGGGGTATTTACTCGACAGTGTCTTTTGACACTCACTTCATGGTTTGGGTCACAAGTATAGCATGTGCAGGGTGGAAGTTGTGGTCATCGACGAAACAGTTCATTCAACTTTGTAGGATTAGTTCTGAGCTCCTATCTCTTCGGAAATAATCTTTATGAGTTAGTGTTTGTGGTCATCGGTGAAGTCATTCAACACGTGCTTTTGAACGCTTAACCCAAGGTGTCCTTGAACCATCCAAATGAGTTTATAAAAGGGACTTAATATTTTCTTAGGAATATCAACAGTCTAAAGTCAGGAAAAGGGCATACGAAGTGTCATTGGGGGAGATGAAGAGTCGTCTCTTCTCTATAAATTGTAATGAGCTCCTCATTTGAGCTTCTTCTTAGTTGGTTGTCAATTTGTAATCTCATGAGAGAGTAATGCTTGTGAAGGAACAAAGAGATAGCTAATTTTCTTCTATTTTCTCTACCTCACATTTTTTCCATTCCTCACTATGTACAACTGTGATTTTGTAAGCTAATAAAGGAAGAATTTTATGTTTTACAAGGCATATGAATGTGTATGTCTTTGTACGTATGGTTTCCTCTAGCTAGTAGCTCAAAAATTCATGTTGTTTTCTTCTCAAAATGCATGAGTGAAGTTTTCTAGCTAGTGTGTGCAGGACTCTAAAATTCTACCTGCAACATTAGTTCCCCTACCTCTTATTCTCACTCCTTTTCCTACTCTCTTAACAAAATCCTCTCTAACAAGAGATTGCTAGCTTTGTCGCAAGGTCGGTGGAGTGCCCTGTTGGATCCTTGCCATAAGGCCACTAAGAAAAACCCACTTTTTCAAGCGCATGAAAATACGGAAGTTGCACCATTTAAGTAGAGGGAATTCAATTCCCAAAGCGTTGGAAAGAAACCCACAAATTTGTCCACTCGAAAATTTTTCTCACCAACAAAAACAATGAAAACATTACACATTATTGGTAGACTTGAAGTGCATTCTTGACAATTTAGTATTTTCATTAAAATCTAAACTTGTATCATTGAAAGTACCTACATACACTTCGAGGAGCCGAGGGAATGCCAATAACATGTCCATAAAATTTTCTTGACAACTCGCATCTTTACATGAGAATTTCTTCATTTTTTTGTCCTCATCTCTCCTCTGCCTTGTCTTACACACCTACATACACTAACATTTCTTTCCTAATCTCCTTCCTATGGAGATACTCAACCCATTCCATACAAACACACTATTTTATTGATATTCATTCTAAAACAAGACTTATCCTATATCTTGTTGAGATATTCTCTCAACAAACAAGATAGACAATAGGAGTTGGTTTCAAGACAACTCTAATATGGATTGACCAGATTGTTAGTGGTTAGACAACCCAAATACAATCTCCATGATATCCTACGACAACTTTACTCCTTTTCCTATGAAGCACTATCCATCAACCAACTAACTTTTGACTTTTACTCTCATAGTAAAGAGCTTATTACATGACAATTAAAACTTCAAACATTACATGATTTTGGACGGAAACTATTCAAACTCTAAATGTAAAGTTCAATATTGTGAGAAGGATTTATTATCATTTGTTTTTTCTTCACCAAGAACCATGAAGGATGTTCCCGCATCAAACTCCTTGGGTAAGAAAAGGATTTGAACTCCTGTTCAAATGTGGTGTCTCTTCATAATCTCTTCTTTCTCCTTTGTATGCTTGGGTCCCATGGTCTTCCTTGAAGTATAAGTGCTTGAGTTTCCTTGATGTGTTATTTGTCTCTCATCTTCTTGTTTATTTCTTTCTTCTTGTATATCTTCCTTCTTATCTCTTTCTCAGCTCAAGACTCCATGCTTCTGCTTCACTTTCATACATGTCATCTATATCTTCTTGATCTTCCCGGTTCATGAGTTTTCTCGTTTGATTTATGACTTCATTCATCTCATTAAATTCTTGACTTGTATTCAAAACATCAAAGGCAATGTTATAAGTAAAAGCTTGAGGCCATGAAGCCCTTGATTATTTTCATGGTGTTGTTCTTTGCTCAAATCCACCTTCACGATATTGTCTTGCTTTTGTCTCAACTCATCCTCAATCTTATCAATGATGTTATCATTCGATATGGACCTTCATACAACTCTCTTTCTTTTTCAATTCTTCACTCAAGGTGACATCATCTACATCATCATTTCCCTTATCAAATTCAAGATATAGTTGTTCTTCTTTGCCTCTATTCTCTTCCTCTCGAATCTTGTCTTTCATCATTAGATGGTTTCATTACTTCTTCTTGTCTCCGTAAGTCTTCACGAGTTTCATTCAAGAGGTATGAATCCTCTTCACTCTTTTCCATTACCTGATCATGACAATGATCTTTGCATGCCAACTTAGATCCTTCTTCCTACTATAGATGGGTTAGTATAGGCATCTCCTTCCATACTTTGTCTTCTCTCAAATTGAATTGAAACAATGATCCATAGGTATATTCACAAATTTCATCATTCAAATCATCAAAAACAATTTTTTTACCTTTCATTTCCCTTGTGTACTTCTCATGCTTATTTTTCTCATGAGATGCCTCTTACATGCTCATTCTTACACCATCATCCTCTTGCTTGTTTGCATTTGCTTCAATCCTCTTCCACTTACTTCTTGGTGTTGTTAACACTTCTTCAAGTCCATTGTCATCACATACACCTTCTTGATATGTATCTCCATCACTCCTTGTGCTCTTAGCCACCCATACTTGAGTTTTTACCTTAACATCTGATTTCTTAAGCCATTTAGGAAACTTGTAACCATGTTCCTATGCCAATTTTGAGAGATCAACTTGATTCTTCTTTTCACCATATTGCACACCTGCATTTGCATTAGAAGTATGGACAAAACTTATCTTCTTAAAAACATGTTGTGTTGATGAATGTTCTTGCATGAATTGGCTTCTTGTAAATTCCTCCTTGCATGCATGACTGAAATCAGCATTTGAATTCTCATTCAAGTTTTTGTGGCCTATTGTTTGATGGTGTTTCTTTTCAAGATTCCATTATTCAAAAAATTCTCATCTTGATGCATTTTATTTAACTCTTCTAGATCATCTTCTCGAACATCATAGATGTCCAATCGACTCATTTTCTTCTTTACTTGTTTGTTGCTATGTTTTATAAGCATCTTCTTCTTTCGAGAGATGATTCAAAGTGCATCTCTTCCTCATGGGTTGTCACAAACTCTATCAATCATCCATCTCTCTTAATCAATTCTTTGTTTGATCCCATTTTCTTAGCTTCAAGGTCATGTCTTTGATCTTCTCAAGACCATTTTTCATACCTGTATGCACAAGTTAAACTACAAAGTTAGAAATCATAGCGAGATACAAAAACATCTTTATAATTGTCTTCTTCATGGACACACTCTCATTCTTATTACTCTCTTTTTCAAGTGTTTCCTTTGACACTTTTCCCATGTTCTCACAATGAGAACTCTCTTCACATCTTCACAATGTAACTCATTCTTCCTCATCCTTCCATGAGTATCTTTCTCTCTTTCAAGGCAATTAGGTTTTGCCTTTTCTTCTTCTCCATCAGTAGCTTAATTGGCCACTTCACTTTCTCTTTCCCATCTTCCACCCAACTCTTTGGATCTCTTCTTTCATCATGGTCTCAATCATGGACTCTAACTCCTCAATCCTCTCTCTTATCTCATTTATCTCTTCTTCAGAGACTAACTCTTTCCTTCTTCTGTGGCATTTTCCTTCTTCTAAGTTCTTTACTTGTGTTAGCCATGTCCTTTCCCAATCTCTCCATGGCCCCTTCACTAAGAATCTTCCACCTCTCCTTAGGTGCCTCACTAGGGTCACCAATACCTCAGCTTGTCCCTTTGTTGGACAATTTGTTTACTCCTCTTCTCAACTTGTCAACCATTCATCACTCCACAATTTGTTAGGTACACACATGCATCAAGGCTCATCAAGACTTAACAATAAACTAGAAAGATTCAATCATCAAAGCTCACAACAACCAATACTCTTTATCAAGGCCTCGGTCATCTGAAACTTACATTATATCATTCAAAATTAGCAAAATATGAATTTAGAAGGGTTTCTCCATGCTCGATACCACAAATGATGTTCATCCTTAGCTCAGCCTACTCTATTCTTGTCATGAAATACTGATTTGAGAACCACGTGTATCTTAAGTAACAATCCTTAGTTTAGTCCACAAAATGGTGCCTATCCTAGCTCAGTCCAAATCCTATCAATCCCTCAAGTCGGCATATCTTATACTCAAACATCATTCAAATTGTCCTTCCATCATGCTTACATTCTTTGTTTGAAATGGAATAGGTGTGCACTATGACTCTATGAAGCTTAATTTATTGATTTCATGTTTCTTATCTTCTAACTCATCAAGATTGATCACTAACAAAAGAGTATCCACAGTGAGACCTTTTGTATAAAGCTTACCTTGACCTTGTCCTTCATCAATTTGCAACTTCCATGAACATTGGTTTACCTCGAAGACCACTAGGCATTTGAATGAGTATGGGTTGGATGGTCATTCCTTGTTATGAAAGCTTTGATCCTTGTTTCTCTGCCCCTGATCTCTCAAAACTTTGGTCTCCTCATCTCTAATTACAAACAAGAACTTGATTTTCCAATCTCATCATGCAAAACTTTGGCTCAAGAACAAATAGTCTACAACAAAATTATGTCATGTATATCTTTTTGTTGCACAAGGCCAATTGCTCTACAAAATTGATAGCTTTTAGAAGTCTCTACAAGGAACATATGTTCCAAATTTCATCCATTTTTCATTATGGCATTCAAATTTATGACTGTTTTCTCGAGTAGACATTACATCAAACAGTTTGCATGCTTTCTCATTAGTAAAATTTATGTCATCAAGAACTTTGTACTAACTTTGTCTTATGACTCCAAACTTGTTTTATTTGTAAGAGGGATGACCAAGGGTCATACGTTCCAAATTTCAACTCTCCACTCCTCCTGGTTCATAAGTTATCACAAATTCTTCTCACTATACCCTATCATGGGTTTCACAGTTTACTATTGCTAAAACAGTCATGGAAATAAGACACGTGTGAGGTAAAACCATGTAATTCCTTTTGGATAAGGTTGAGGAGTATGTTTAGATTATATGTTCCAAATTTTAGATCTTGGAACTCCCAAATTCGTGAGATATGGCAATTTCTTTCCAAACCCTGATCAAGGATTTCATTAGAGCCCAAGAAGGGTAATTTTGAGATATCTTTTTGTTTTGACTTGCTCAAGGCCTAATAACCTAAGCATGAGCTTTGTACTAGCTTTCTAAACCTTCCTAGTCTATTCTTCTACGCACTATAGATATTATTACACTTTACATACACATTATCCCTTAGAAAACAATGAAAACATTACAGAGTACTGGTAGACTTGAAGTGAATTCTTGACAATTTAGTATTTTCATTAAAATTTGAACTTGTATGATTGAAAGTACCTCCATACACTTCGGGGAGGTGAGGGAACACCAATCACATGTCCATAAACTTGTCTTGACAACTCTACATCTTTATATGAAAATTTCTTCATTTTTATGTCCTCATATCTCCTCTGTCTTGTCTTACACACCTACATACACTCGACTTTTCTTTCCTAATCTCCTTCCTATGGAGATACTCAACCCATTCCATGCAAACACACTATTCTACTGATCTTCATTCTAAAACAAGACTTATCATATATCTTGTTGAGATATTCTCTCAACAAACAAGATAGACAATAGGAGTTAGTTCAAGACAACTCTAATATGGATTGACCAAATGTTTATGGTTAGACAACCCAAATACAATCTCCATGATATCCTAAGACAACTTTACTCCTTTTCCTACGTAGCACTATCCATCAACCAACTTTTGACTTTTACTTTCATAGTAAAGAGCTTATTACATGACAATTCAAACTTCATTATTAAAACTCCAAATATATGTTAGGAAATAAGGGATAAAATATGCGGAATAATCCCTCACGCTAATCGCAACAATAAAAACTAATATGCGAAAATATTACGGATCTCAAATAAAAGTGCGAGAATAAAATAAAACAACACAAAGAGACACAGATTTAACATGGTTCACCCAATTTTGGCTACATCCACCAAGAATCACTTGCTCGATTTTATTACAAGCCACCGCTCTCTCAATACAATACCCAGATCTATTTGGAGTTATGCTCAACAAACTCTGACTTCACACCCGAATTCAAAACACATCTCGTAATGTTACATTATCCCTACCATATGCATAAAAACATATAAGTAGACAAATCATGTTTTACAAAACCGTGGTATCAAAACTGTCCCATAAACCTATGGGTCAAAAATCCCGCCCATATGAGAAAAGCACATTTCTTGGTATATCGAGCATGTTTTAAGGCAAATAAAAATAAAAAAATCGGGGCTGCGCCTCAAACCCCGCGAGACAATTGTGGAAAGCGTACAATACTCTCGGTGTACAATCTTCAACACTTTCACACATGAAAACAGGGTCCACAACCTAACAATATATAGTTCAATATTGTGAGAAGGCTTTATTATCACTTGTTTGTTTTTCACCGAGCACCATGAAAGATGTTCCTCCATAGAAGCTTAAACATAAATGCCAAGAGTCAAATAAAACTCCCTAAAAATTTTAAACAACATATTTTTGTTTGTGCCCCCAATTGCTTTATGGGGCTAGAAATCCTCTCCCTAAAATGTAGTTGCTTAGAAATTTTAGGATCTTTGTTGGATTTTAGCAGCAGCAATTAATTTTTTTACATGAGACCACATTTACCAAATAAATAGAAGCACTAGCCCCAAGCATGGAACCACGCTCTTACGGTGAAATTTCATGGAGGGACTTTGGCTTGCTAAAATCTATGTTACCATCCAATCTGTCACAAGTAGAAAATAAATCTTCGCCAAAATTGGAGATCCAAAAAAATATTTTATAGCTCCTAATTTTTTTGAAGTGTTGAAGAACGGGCATAAATTTTTTTAAGAGTATACTACAATTTTTAAAGAAATCTTCGTATTTAAATTTCTAAAATAAAATTAATACAAATGTGTTCATTTAAAAATTTACAGTTGGCTTTGAACTCTCCTAAAAACTTGCTGCTTTTCATTTCAGGAATACAAATAGGAGCAGCAGCCCCTATGGAACCCCCACCACATTTCCAAAGGTTGCTTAGAAAGTGGGGCTGACTATCGTTTAGGGTCTTGTCTGCCCACCTGACACCTGGGCATATATAATCTACCTTCTGATTAACTCCTCAATTCTGTGTTCCGAAAATTTCTTACTTACTTTCATCCCCTCTTTTTCTAGACAGCAATTCAAATTCTTGGGTACTTACAGATTCTGTAAATTTCTGTTTCTGTTCTTCATCCTTACTTAGTGTCCTACCAAACAGGGCACGGAAAAATTGATCCACCACAGATTTGTAACGTGTCCTTCCAAGAAACAGAGTCCAATCAACTCCAGTGACAGGTGCCCAGCAACAGGCAAAGTGGTCGGCTAATTATTAACCTGAACAGCTTTACACCAGTATTTCCCTGGCAAAAATAATAAGACTTGTCTGGTCTACACACATGATAGAGGTGGTCCACAAAGAGGCAACTGTCCTGTCTCTACAGCTCTACAGAACCCACTTTTGATATGTACCCATCGAGCCTTGCAATTCATAGTAGCATGCACCTTCCCATAGAGAATAATACAACCTTCCTAACAGGGGCTAAGAATTATATGTATGGACCAGAACCATTGTCATTCTACATAACCCAGATTTTTTCAGTAAGCAGTTGTTTCCAAAATGAAAAACTTGATGGAAACATGGTTATGTAAGCCTTGAATTTAATGAGCTACAACCTAAAAATGTTTGAAATAGTGCATTCAATCTGTAAGCTACCAATTATGTTAGGCAGCCCCAACTTTCATGACATAAATGATCAGGGATCATTATGCAAAAATGTATCAAATGAGTCTGTAAAATGTTAGTGAAGTGTTTTCTATTAGATATGAATACAAATACAGTACACACATCATAATGTGAATACAAGAGTCAAGTGGTAAGTGTTAAATTTATGATGATTGTCATTGAAATATTTTATCATAAATTGCATTTCTATTGTAAATTACAAAAATGTTCAAAAGTTGTGTGATTACAAGTGAGAGAGTGTGATGCATTTATAAGACTAAAATCAGCATTTTTCAGAGTAAAACATGTATGTTACCCATTTTCCGTGTCCTTGCAGCGGATGGGCAAATTTTAGAGTCAAACTCACCCAATATAAACAAATATTCGCCGAATATCCTTGGTGAGTACTCGCAAATATTTGCATGTGGTGAATGGTGAGATTTTATGGCAAATACTTGCCTGTGCAGATTTCTGGTGAGTACTGGCCGAATAGGCAAACTATGGTCTAGACAATACCAGGATTGCTTAAAAGCAAGCGTTCCAGCCAAAAAGCAAGACTAATAAAAACATTTTCATGAATATAAATCTATATTAAAAATAGATCCAATCTCCCATTGGACCTTTTACAAAGGCATCTTGAAACCTCCGAAAGAAACTACCAAGTAAAAAAAGTTGGAACATGGAATGGAATCCTCTGTACAGTGATAATGCAAGCGACTTGAAATCTCCGATCCCTGGTACAAATACAGATTTGATCCGAGGATGGGGATTTGCAGTCCCATGCCTTACCACTTAAATTCTGCAGCAGACGTTCAATAATATCCCCACTCCCCGGAGACTAAAGCAAAACAGGCTCTCTTAATATCAATAAAAATCTGGCAAAAACAGCTCCTCAACTAGCTTCCTAGGGCTCCATATATGTTGTTAATCTGTCTCAAACTAATCCCGTGAATTGTTAAATACTATGTTTCCTAGCATGTATAAATAGCTCTATTTGTATGATTGAACGGTATTCTAGACACAGATTTTTAATTTGTATATCAGCTAGTTTTCTCACACTGGTTACTGCACTGAGAAAACAATTGTATCTCTGGTTTGTTTGTGCAGGTAGGTGTTTTTCAAACCTCTGAAAAAAATTAACACTAATGTTTTGGTTGTATTCAGTTAAAATACTTCTGGTATGTAAATCAACTAGTTTTCCCACACACTCATCTTTGCACTGAAAAATTTATCGTATCTCTGTTTTGTTTGCACAGGTGTGTGTTTTTTAAACCTACGAAAAAATGCACTAATATTTTGGTTGTATTCAGTTTTACTTTTTAAGGAATCGAGCCTATAAAATCTAATATATACCTTGCAGTGGACACATATAAGAACTCTTTCTTACTGAAGATAAACATAAGAAAACTTGTGCAAACCTTGCATTGACAGCAGAAACTTCCTTTGACAGTAGAACTTACACCTAAGAAGATCATTACAGAAAAATGTGTGAAACAAGGAAAGACGACCGTCGGTGAATTCAAGTAAGCCACATTATACTAACGAGGAATGAATATTATCTCAACCCCACCTTCAAACCTACTAAATAGCTGCATTGCCAAACTTCCAGCCTAAGGAGTTCACTACAAGTCCGTGGTTGTACATAAACTTGAGAGATAAAATATCGCAAACAAATCCAACTAAATTGTTTACGAATATTTTGGTGCACAACATGATTTCCTCGTACAGCCTTTCATCAATGAAAAAAAAAAAAGAAGACATGTTTTAGAGAGAATCTTCAAGTTGAATGTATCATGATATTTAACACCAAGAAAAAACAAATTACATGGTTCAGGCGTGGAACATGAAGGAAAATGTAAAAAAACACAAACAAGAATCAATTGACAAAACTGATGCATCTACAAAATTCTGAACAAATCATTCAAGATTATTTAAAGCCAAAAACTAATTTCTATTGCTCGATGATAATTTACATAATAAGCACTGCAATTTCAAGGGGATAGTTTAGCTATTACTGCCACTAACATTACTCAGACGAGAATAGCTTATCAGAAAGTTTTCTTTGTAAATAAGAATGTTGGCCAATGATGAGGTGACAATTGGCCATATATACAAGATTCCTTCTCCAAAAAAATTCTGTCATTTGACAACTTCAAATTTCTCTTCCTAAATTGGAAGAGAATAAAAAAATACAACGATGACATCAACTTTAAATTACACTCTCAAGGCCATTTGATCCTGCCAGGAAATTTTTGTTTTTCCTGCCCTGTTAGGTAAAACAAACCCATTTGGGATGTCTTTAAATATTGATAAGTTCAGGTCGGCAACTAATCCACCATTTTCAAGAGCTGGCTTCCTTTTAGAAGTTTCAAAATGTGATGAAGCAGGAGCTTGTTCTCGGTCTGTCATCCTCAGCGGCTCCCAGAATACCTGAAATTCTTTTGCAACTGAGGGCTTCTGCGACAAAATCAAAAGGAAATCAAAATAAATTCCTCTATGTCAACATGCATATTAGCTGTAATGTTCAGAAATGGAAACATAAGAAGCCATTGCACAACACAGTAATCCTGGATAGAGCTCTTACATTTTCATAAGAAGGGGTAAAATTAGCTGTCATGTAAGGTTGGGTTCTTATTGATGGACAAGCAGCTTCCTCTTCGAAGGATGCTTCTCCAGCTACGTGTTCATATTTGGAAGCCATAAGTTGTGGACAGAGAGTTTGTTTCGGATGTACCACATTGTTGTATTCGGCACCTATAACTGGTGAGACTGCTAGAGATTGGTTATGAGTCAGAGCCTCATTAACTTGTGCCTCCAAAGGTGTTTTGGTTAGAAACCTATGCCTGCGCCTCAAGAATCTGGAAGCCATCACAATATAAAAGCCTTTTAATTCTTGCTTGCAAAATAATCCAAGCCTTCACACTTTCATTGGCTTCACTCTTCTTTACCCTGAATTCAGATCCAGTAGCGAGATCCAAATTGTCGGGCAAACACATTTTGACACAAGATGAATCCAGAAGAATCAAATTTTATTATTACTCTGTGATGAAACCAAATTGAAAACTTAAACCAACACATTATTTCAGGTGAGATTACACTTAGAATGCCTAAAGACAATGTAAAACAATTAAGAAATTGATAGACCAAAGCCCCTGGCCTGGCCTAGTAAACATGATTAGAATGATAGACTGGAACCTCGACCTCCCTAATGAACTCAAACAATATGTGAAATACACAAATTAACAGATGGAACAGGGAAACAAATTCAAACCTGACTTCTGCAATAAGATTTTCCTTCTTTAGCTTTGCCCTTTGCATCCGCTTTTTCAAGGCCCTCGTTTCCTGATGGAGAAAAAACCCAAAAATAATTTCAATACAAGTATATCTAGATAAAGTTAGGAACTTCAAAACAATTTCCTAACCATACCGAGCATGCACAGGAAAAACCCCAATATGATTTCAGAAACAGCATTTGTATTTTGAATAGAGAAAACCTCCCAAAAAAGTCAGAACCATACCCAGGTTTAGTCCAAAAACTTTAAAGGAAATCTCAGAAAAATGATACTAAGTCACATATTTTCTTGATACAAAGGTTGATTAATTTCGACAGAGAACAAAAAAAAAATCATATTAAATAGCACAAATTATTCTACCGAGACAGAACTTGAGACAGACAAAGCGTCCAAGTTTTAAGTTGCCGCCATGAGAAACACCAAATTGGCATACGAGACCTCCTTGCTCAAAGCTTTCAAAGAGAATTGTTTTTCCGTTTTTTTATACTGTTCAATGAGGTGTACAACCCTAACCCTACTCCTGATTCGATCATCTGAGTCCTGACCTTCTCTATGGAAGGAATCAGGTCCACTGGAACCGTACAATTTCAGAACGCAAAAGAATCAATATAAACCTACCAAGATTCACATTCTCTAAATTTGTCAACCATTCATACAAACAGGAAATCTTGCCGGCAAGAAAAAGAAAGCAAACCCATAACGAGCCCAAAATATATACCCAACACACAGAGAACACGCAAGGACGGCAACAAGTTTCGACCTCTGGACGCGCAAACAGAAACAGTAAAAAGTTTCACAAACCATAAGCCAGGTCTTTTCAAATGCCCCTTATTACCTTCAACCCCAACAAAAATAAAAAGTGGGGCTCTGTAACCCTTGCAACCAGAAGTGGGGTTTCACAAAACTTAAGCCTGATCCAGATCACGCTTCTCAAATCCTTACTTAAATAACAAGATCTCAAACGAGAGGCAAACCCTGGTTTAAAAACTTACCCTCTGTAATTCATTGTAGTCCTGCTTGAGACCCGCATGCTTCACGGCCAATCTTCTCATATCCTCGTCTGCGGCAAAGTCGCCTTCTAGTGCTCGCTTCTTAGACATGCCGAACAAATATCTTCACAGATTGAGGCGATACAGATCAAAGGGTAAAGGGAGAGGGAAAAAAACAGAGAGCAGATAACTATTCCTTCCTGCAAGGTGCTTATGAAGAGGCAACTGTGGATGAAGACGACGAATCATGTGGTAGGTCGGCGCGGATTGCGATCTGGGTAAGGTAAGGTAAGGTAACCATGGGTGTAGGAGAGTAAAGTAGACTAGGTGGGGATGGAAGCACGAGGGGGAAAAGGGTATGGTGGTATTCATTATTTGCGTTGCAGCAACATGGCGACGACGACTCTGACCGCACGGTGATGCGAAAAACCAGAACACCGAACGGAAACGGGCGCCGGCGTGGAGCCCATTGAGGAAGTAAACAGGAAAATACTTACAACCACCACCACCTAAGTATGGTCGTATGGTCTGCAGAGCATGCCGTGTATATTTCTACCTGCTGCCGATGCTCTGACCAAGACAAAAACCCGCATTTTTCTTAAATTTCTTCGCACAATTATATCTTGTGGTGCTCTGTGCCTGTGACTGTGCCCTGTCTTTCCCTCTGTTTACTCACCCGTCTATTCCTATGTGGATTTGCCGTCCAATGAGCAGGTCCAGCTGGGCCACTTTATTATTTTTTCCCCACTTTCTCTCTTCGTTTCCTAGGGAAATCGTCAACCCACCACAGTGTTGGCGTAACAGGCGCGCGCGCATCAGGAAAAAGGACAGCACAGACCAAATTTTCTTGTTTTTCCACTCCAGTTAAAGTATTACCAGGGGTAGAAATTTAGTGGGTACTGGAGTTTGCGAAGCCGCGCCCCGAATTTCGTCTTAAAGCCGAGAATTTTCGAGGGGAAAATGCGTTGCAGAAATTTAAGGGTTTGGTCAAATCCAAAGGTTTTTCTGGACAGGGAAGAGATTTAGGGATAATGTTACTCTGATGGCACGTGGCCATGTTGGATACTTTTCTGGAGGCAAATTTAGTTTTCAGATGATGTCATGGAAACCAGTAAATATTCTTGTTGACTGTGGATAAGTAACGAAAGGATAAAAAAAGACCCTTGGACTTTATACTGTTTTTCTTCTTTTTAATAGAGTCACGAATTTTTTATTTTTGAAAATTAAAGGTTAGGGTAAAAGTCGAGGAACGTGGTGACTACTTAGTATGACATTAATATAAATGTGCAATAGCTCAATATTGGTATGTGTTAAATATAATCTAAAACATGAATATAGATGTCGATATTTATGTAATTTATTATGTCGAAGGAATTTCCTTTATGGTAAAGGACCTCTGGACGTTTCTCTGACTAAGTTAAATTTGACGGCCGTTTCGACGTTTTTTAAAGCAATTACATTTGTCGGCCGTTTTGACGGTTACGACGGCTTGTTTGACGTTTTCATTTTTTGCGGCTATTTTTACCAGTTTTGATTTTTCGTTTTTGCATGCTGGATGCAGGTTCAAAATTGGTTTGACGTTTTCGTTTTTTGTGGATTTCGTCAGACTAACCCAAACCCAAATAAATCAAAATGGAACTCGGATTTCGTTTCCAGGAGAAATTTTTTAACAGAAATCTTCGACCCTCAAAAATATGCCAATCAGTTGGTGCATGCAAATCTGATAGGTTTGAGTTCTTAACGTTTTCAATTGCATGGCATTGATGTTTTAAAATTAAATTTAAAAACAATCTATTTCTATTGCATTTGCTATTTATAAAAGCAAGATATTTTAGAACTACCCAATAAAAGAAATTGTCGTATTTTTTTTAGTAAGTTCAACAGAATTTCTTTGTTGAATATAGTGTTGCAAATCATGTTCAGTGTAGAGTTAGAAAACAACAGTAGTACCTATTTCTCAATCAATTGATCATTATATTAGTGAGAGGGCCATCTCATATTATCGACCATGCTAATTACGCCGAAGGCATTCCCCCATGGGAAAGGCCTTGGCGGACGTTTATGAGATTGTGTAAAATTTGACGGCCGTTTTGACGTTTTGGACGTTTTCATTTTTTCGGGTTATTTTTGACAGTTGCTTTTTGCATGTAATGTTTTTTTGCGGAAGATTAAATATTTCATCGTTTTTCCTAATATTAATCGACATTCGTAGGTTTTACAAAGGGAAAACATGAACCTGCAACGAAATATGAGATTGAGAATAAAAATCCAATCTTTGTTTTACAATAAATGGCAACACAGAATGGCAATGGCGGTTTCAACAATCGAAATAATTTGTTTCGCTTTGCTGCTGCTTTTGCTTTCCATGAAAGCATGCAAACAGATCAGAGGTCTTGACAGTTTTTTGGACATTTTTTCACGCGATTAAATTTGTTTTTAGTTTTGTTGCTCGATCACATTGAACTGGTGGCATTGGAGACGACAGTAGCATTGACAACGTCTTCATGATTTGAACCCTTTTCATGGAGACCAAAGAGGGGTGGGGACAAATCCCCGTACAGACCACCCAACATCTTGATGATTTGAACCCTTTTCAAATCTTTTCTCTAGATTGTGTTGTTGCATTTATTTTTATAGTTTTCCCTGATTTTAGTGGTCGAATCCATCTATTTTTATTTTCTCTTTGCTTTGAACCACTTAGTCAGAGGGTTGCAGGTTTCAAATTCGTATATGATGCAGGCTTTGTTCAAAACAGTTGATATTTTTTTCACCCATGATTCTTTTTATTCTTTTTATATGAGATTTTGGTGACTTTTATTGATGAAACCCCTCTTTCCTTTAACAGCCCATATTTTTTTCTTATTAATTCAGTCCACTCGGAATCCTTAAAACTTTCGTATAGGTTTTTCCTGAGTGTTCTCCATATATTGTTTTCAGGGTAGAAATGGTGAATCATCTGAACAGGAAGGAAGCAGCTAACATTGAAGCAGAGTATTCCTATGGCGATTTCTTGGCATCTTCAAAAAGATTTCGCCTGGTAAGTCTTTTCTTTTAAAATGTGTGTTAGGGTTTTGGTTATTTTTTAGGGTTTCATGGCATGGTTTGTACAGCTCAGAGACAAAACTTGTAGATATTCGTCTTGCAGTGGTTCCATGGGTGCCATCTCAATTTACCACGTGTGTGCAGGAGTTGTCATCATGAATTTCAACACCTGGATTCTTGCAGAGCAGAAAAAAGAACCAAGATAGAGTACCTGCAGTTGTGTCCCTTCCAACAATCATGAAATTCAACAATATATCTCGTAGATACTTGTCATATAACTTTTCTGGCTCCTTTTCACTTAAACCAATGAAGCGAGACAATATATCTGTTTTTTCCTGTAAACAATTTCAAAGCCAGTGAAGTGAAAAACAACGTGGTTATAAGTAATGATGAAAAGGGCTAACTTATTATTTATGCAGAGTTCTCAATAGCCATTATGGTTGATGTGAGTATTTCCTTACGTTGTTGTTTTGAGCAGAAATCTTTTGCCTTCTACTTTGAATGATCTTGTAGACAAAATCATCCACAGTTTTGATGCTCTCCTTCATGATGGCCTCCACCCAATATTGAAATATCTATTTAATTTCCAAAAATGTCAAGATAATGCCATAAAACCATGCTATTTGCAATATCAAAAGTCCTTGTGAAAGAAGCTTCCTACCGAGTTTGACTTTGATAAGTTGTTCATCTCTAACCCAAAACCGACTTTGCAAATTGAATCCATTGTTGATCTCGGAAGAGATCCTAATCGTGACAATCATTCACCAAATTATATGGTTACTATCAGCTACAAATATGAGTGACATTAATGATTTCTAAATAAATTGATTCGTAGTGATATTTCCCCTGTTATTGCTTATAGTATACATACGTTCCTAAAGAATAGAAAAGTCTACACCACAAATTTGAGAAAACTTGTGGGTGTCCTATGTTGGTTGAATTCTGATGAAAATTGGTATATAAATTAGAAAAGACACAAAAATATTTTGACCCATATAATTACAAAGAGTGAATACTTGGAAATAAAACATTCACAATGTTAACATGGTATATACTAAAGTGTAAGAGTGGGGTCTCATGGAGAGGGCTACTACTACAAAATTTAAGTTGCAGGTCTTATATAACATTATTCATTAAAAAACTTGAGCTAATTACATGATCTCAAATGTCTTTACCAGACTTGGTATTACATTTCAATACTCTTATTGTTGTATATTCTTGCATCAAAACTTGGTGGAAGTCTCTTTAAATTTGAATTATGCTTAAATTCAAGAGTTGTAAGAATTATGCATTTGTTGTCGTTCTCTAAGGGAGAAAATAATATATCCTTGAAGTTGTCATTATTCATACCACAATCACTTTTTCCATATTCCAACCACTGTGGAACTCCATTGGCAAAGATGTTGACTTCCTATAGGTGGGGCATGTCTTGTCAATCCATTGAGATGATAAGTTCAAAACTCATTTTATAGGTGTTTAAATTTAGAATTCACAAAACATTAAAAACCACTTACCTCAAAAATCTCACAAAGTTGTAATATATAAATACCTGATCCACAAAAGTGTAATGTTTCCAACGAACTCAACCCTTCATCCACATCTAAATTTATAATTTTCAGGCATCCTGATATGTTGAGAATTTCCAAGTATTGGGATGAGCTTAGCTTGGGAAACATTTTAGTTTTCATAGTTTCAGAGGATCAATATCTTTAGTCTATTCAAATGTGACATGTCAGATATTCTTTTTAGTTGCGTGCAATCACCAACATCCAACTCAACCAACCCCACAGAAAGAGTTGGAAGTTTCTCAAGACACTTGCATTTATTCAAATTGAGCTTGGTTAAATGAACATGTTTATCAATGCTCAGAGGCATTACAGAAAAAAGAATATTTTCTAGGTTCAACATTCCCAATGCCAATAAATCTCCAATCTATTCAAGAAGACCATCAAAGAGATTACAATCACTTGCATCAAACAAGATGTGCGATTCAAGTTCAGAAAACTTGGTGGAAGTCTCTTTAAATTTGAATTATGCTTCAATTCAAGAAATGTAAAGGGGGAATGCAAAGTGACAATAATGTGTAACACAAATACCATTTCAAAATTTGCAATTGCAGCATGTATCTTATATTTTTTGATACCATTATATTCATGCATCATGTACTGCCACCAACAAAACACCAACCGAACAACCGATGCACAACTAACACAATAAACCCAAATTAAATACATATAACATCAACTATAAAATAAATTAACTATCGAAAATGGTATCAAATATAGTCATGTACAAATTTTTAACAAGTTTGAAATGTAGAAACAACCTTAAAATTAAGTAGCCCATCTATATTTCTACAGTTACGAAATCAATCACACCCCTTATCAACAACTACAAAAGTAATAACTATCCCTCTAAATCAAATAATATATACCGTTCGGCGTTCACATTGCATTGTACACATGCGATTGCTAGGTTATTCTCAATCAAAAATATTATAATTGATACATGGATGAGAAGAAAAGTGTTGACTTTGTGTGTGTGTGTGTGTGTGTGTGTGTTTTCTAATATCTAGTGTTGGTTTTTTTGTGGTGTGTGGAGTGGGGCATTTGTATGATGCTTTAGAGGTCAATCGATGGCGCTTGCCTTATGTCGAGGTTTCACAACTCCAAATGACTCGAATATTTGTCGATTCCTTTGAGTACTTGTGTGTGTGTGTGTGTGTGTGTGTGTGTGTGTGTGTGTGTGTGTGTGTGTGTGTGTGTGTGTGTGTGTGTGTGTGTGTGTAGTGTTGATCTAATGTCTTGCCTAATAATTTATGTTATATTGTGTCCATAGTGGAAGAGGTTTTAAACAAATTCTATATTCCTCTTCTTATTTGGTATTTACATATTTACTTTCTTTCGTTACATGCCAACCAAAGGAAAATCAAGAGGAAATATATAAGTTTAGCAATGATTATATTCTTGATATTGTAGCAAATGTGGAGCCTTGTATATTAATGTTTCATATATGTATTATCGCCTTATCTATTTTCATGCCTTGTGATTTATATGTTGTTAGTGCTCGCCCCATTATGAGTGGCATTTGTTAATGTTTTCCTCGTGTGACGAAGGAATTAACAAATTTGTGGGGTTAACGGTATCTTATTTAACCCAAAATAAATAAGATAAGTGTTATGTGAATTTATATATTTTGGATTAAGGATTAGAAACAAGAGATATGTTCATATTATTAATAAAATATCGGTGTGCAAATCAAAATATATCTACATTAGCAATACACGAGATAATTGAATTGAAACGAGTGTTAAATACAACGAGGTGCGAGAAGAGGGTGTCTTAGCTAATTGGGTGCTCAAAAGGTTGATCTAGAAGTGATAGAAGGGCAAGAACAATGGAAAATTATCTGTAAGTGCTTTGTCTATAAATCTAGGAGTGCAAATTTGGGCGGAGATATGGAATCCTCATATGTGTATGGAACCATTTGGTAGTTTTGTACATGTTTGACATTACGGGCATTTTGTAACTTCATGTGAAACCCTATGTATGATATAAAATAACTCTAAACCTTAACCATGGGTAAGAGACCCTTTAAAAAGTATTATTTGTGTTGGCAGGGTTGATGGTCGTTTATATCCATTCCCTATGTACAAATCCCTTTAAATACCCAACATACTGAAAGTTAGGGTGAAGGTCGGGTCACAAACATGGTGGCTCCTTAATATGATGCTAATTGAAATGTGCATAACTCAATATTGATATATGTTATATACAATCCAAAATAAGAGAAAAGATGTTCATATTTATGTAATTCATTGATTATCGATAAAAAAAAATGTTGTAATTCATACATAGATGAGATGGAAAGTGTTGACCCTATATGTATATGTCTATGTTTCTAATATCTAGTGTTGATGGGTTTAATTCTTGGTTTACTTGTGGTATGTGGAGTAGGGCATTTGTATAATGCTTTAGAGGTTAATCGATGGTGCTTGCCTTATGTTAGGGCTTAATAACTCCGAATAATTGGATATTCGTTGATACCTCTAGACTACCGTGTGTGTGTGTGTGTGTTGAGGGTAGGTATTGGAAAAAATATACAATAACAATATTGAAAAAGGGGCGAGTGTGTATTTATTATGTATGTAGTGTAAGAGGTTTTAAACAAATTATATATTCCTCTTCTTATCTAGTATTTGTATATTTACTTTCTTTCTTTCCTTGTTATGTACCAACTAAAGGAAAATTAAGGGAAATATATTTTTAGCAATGATTATATTATTGATACCGTAGCAAATGTGGAGCCTTCCATATCAATGTTTCGAGATATATATTATTTCCTTATCTATTTCCATGCATTGTGATTTATATATTGTTAGAGCACAAGCCATTATGAGTGGCATTTGTTAACGGTTTCCTATGTGACAAGAGGAATTAATATTTTGTGGGATTTATTGCATCTGATTTGACCCAAAATTAAATAAGATAAGTGTAATGTTTATTTATATCTTTGGGATTAAGGGTTAGAAACAAGGGATAGCTCATATTATAATAAAATATCAATGTGTAGATCAAAATACATTAACAATGCACAAAATAACTTAATTGAAACAAGTGTTAAATGCAGCGAGGTACAAGAAGAGGGGTGTGCTTAGCTAATTGGGTGCTCAAAAGGTTGATCTAAAAGTAATAGAAGGGAAAGAAGACAGTAAAATCATCTACAAGTGCTTCGTCTCGAATGCAGGGAGTACATAATGTGTAAGTATGGAACTTTTAGATGCATATGAAACCTTTTGGTAGTTTTATACCTATTTGGCTTTTCGTGTTGAGTGCTCTAGGAATTTTTAGCTTCATGTGAAAACCCATGTATGATCTAAAATAACTCTAAACCTTAACCACGGGTAGGAGACCCTACAAAAAGATTAGTGGTTTGGTTAAAGTGCAATCTATACATTGATATATTGGAAATACTATAAAGAGGCCTCAAACGACATGTAGTTCTTCACCCAACATGTGATATCTATATAGATGCAACTAGTTTTATAAATTTGAGCAATTGACAATATAGGAAATGGCTTGGGATGCTTCACCTAACTTGTCTTAGTTGGTCTCTAGTTTGAGAAGTGTGACTCTTAAACCTAATTCAATGTGCTTCAAACCTGTGTATGGGTTGCTCCTAGAGTGTGTTAGTTTTTAAAATAATTTAGAAGAGTGTGGAGTGATTTAGGAATTATATTTTCTTGTAGTGCTCTTGAAAGTGCCAAGTGAGTACCGAGTGTATTTAAATTTCTTATATATGGGTCCGTAGGTATAATCTTACATTAAGGCCAACCCATGTGGAAAGTACTAACCCATAGAAAGATATAAAATTGAGAAAAATAGTATCATGTGGTTGGGATGATATTGTCAGTTTTAGACCAAACCATTTGGTAGTTTGGTCCTTATTTGGCATTCTCGTATAGGGAGGTGTTGTGATTCTCGCAAAGATTGATGCATGGGAAGAATATATTATTATGGACCAATATAAGCGAGTTATGTGAGCGATTGAGTAGTGTGAATGATGGAGTAAGTCATGTAATATGAACGAGAATGTGCAATTTTTATTCTCAAAAGTTACACATTCCTCCCCAAATAGTTATAGATGTTGGTATCTATAAGAAGAGTAGTGGTGTGTGAGTGCGAAAAATAGTTAGGGCTCCATACAAACGAACGGGGTGATACCTCTCTAAAAGAAGGGCATGCATAATACGTGTGATTACACAATGAGTTGTACATGCGAGGATCTCCTCAAGATTTACTCTCACTAGGTCTCGTCGGCCATAAGAATTTCCTAAGAATAGTTTAAGGTGACTAGTGTATGATTTGTTGGTTAATTTTGGTTTGTTCTAATGTTATTACACACAGGTTGTGTAGGGGTAAAATGTGGGGATTAAGCTTCAAACGGTATAGTGTGGGTGTGCGTAGAGCTAATGATTCATTCATTCATTATGTGTGGTAGTCTCCTTTGTTGGGGATACTACGCAATGAGTATCAACTACAATCACATAGAGTTAACAAAAAAATTGATTGCGAGTTGCAATCCTATATTAACTCCAATCTAATAGGGGTTGTAAAAAAGTACAAAAGAGAGAAGGTTATGGCAGAAAGAGATGAATTTGATGCGGTAGTAGAGACCCTTTACGGGTTAGTGAAGACAAATCCTAGAAACCACACTCACGTTAGGACAAACATTTTCTCGATCACGACATGAGTATGAACAAGACTACGGGAGATTGTTATAGAGCAAGGAGGAATGTAATGTCATCAAACACTCGGAAGAAATCATTAACTCTAATAATTATTGAAAGATATGTTGATTGATAAACAAATGGGATCCACTTCAACCACATGGAAAGAGTACACATAGACATCAATATTCAAGAAGAAACAAAAATTAGAACAAGAAAACTAAGGTATATGCATATAAATGTTTATAAACTTCTTTCTACAAGGGTTTGACCTAATAATGTCTTTTGGCTAGGTATTTATAGGAAAACTACAACTTACTTGGGCGCGATCACAAGTGTTATAATAAATGGCCTCAACCAACTACATAATGCATATATGAAAAATTGAATACATGGTAGCTACATAATCCAATCAAATTGAATGCCCTTGGGTGATCTAGAAGAATATCATATTTGATCTTTACTCTAATTTAGGAAACATTCAATGCTCTGTGTAGTGTAGGTATAACTTGGAGCACAAGTCAATTCTAATTAATTCACACAATACCTACTCTCTAACATGGAGTGTCCAAAGAGATCTTTCTAACCTCTTTTGTTGACAAAGTGAGGAAAATATGATTCCCTAACATAAATGTCTATTCTCAACACTATTTTTTTAGAAATGGCAGATTTGAAGACTTTTTACAATGAGTTTTGTCACTTAGAAACCAAGAATTATTTGTCTTATGTGAGTTACATGCACTAGGATTTCAGAATTTTGTATGCCTCTTTAGGAATTTCTGCAATGATGCTTTCAATACTTGCAAATCGCAAGGAAAGGCACGAAGTTAGTGTCATGAATGAAAAGCAAATAATTAAAATATTATTATACTACATGTATAATGCATGCATTTAGCTAGCACACATTTATTTTTTATTTTACGCACAAGTTTGTGACCTCTTGATATTTCATAGTCGTGGGACAAATGATCATGTACCTAATTATGTGCATTGTTTTCCTTGGAAGAATCTCTAACACTTTCTTTTTGCAACCTTTGATGTATCGGGAATAAGTGTATGTTATTTGCACAACATGATTCTTGAGAAAACCAAGTGTTGGGTGTTAGAGTTTCCCAAGTAGGATATATTACATTCAATTTTACAACTACGGTGAAGATTTTCATTGTTTAAATACAATGTATGGTGGGTTTCTTAACAAGTTTAGGTTCCACAAAGCATTGGGAGGCTACAGGATTCATGATATGACCGCACAATGAAGCACAACGCTAGGTTGAATGTGGGATACTCACGCAATGTTATGGGGTTACAAAGAGCAATGACCAAGCATATGGCAATGTTTGAGACACTACACAAGACTATGTTTCAACCCCATAATTTTGGCTAAGGGTTGAGAAACACAACCACATGCAACACACTTTAAAAAAGGTTTGCATCTGTGGAGTTTTGGTTATGCGCACATTGAAGAAGTTAATGACATGATCTCGAAGGAGACAAGAGATAAATGAAAAGTGATATGTGGATCATGCATATAAGGTCAAGTTAGCAAAAGCAAAAAAGGTAGAAGAAGACAAAAAAGTAACAAAAATGTAAGGAATATGGTGGTGTGCGACGGAAGGAAGGTCGGTATGATGATGTTGACAAATCTCTTGATTTGTTAGCGTAAATCACATGATATGGAGTCTGGTCCTTTCCTTAGATCAAACAACATCCCAAGTGATGAATTTGAATTGAATGTGTTTTATGTCTAATGACTCCAAGCAACTACCAACTACCTCATTAATGGTGACCACCTACTTTGAGTGAGAAGGGGTGTTTATTTGATATTGTATAGATGTATAAACACATGATCAAACACCCAAATATGAGGTTGAAAATTTAGTAGTTTTTAGGTGTAATTGTTAGATTTATTTTTCTACTTGAAAGATCACCAAACTTCAGATCTAATGAATGTAAACCATTGACAACCACTCTATAATCCGATATCAATTAAATGAATGTGAATGGTTATTTTTGTTGACTTTGTTGTTATTTATATCTTGGTATACTTTGAACAACAAGTAGATGTGGTGTTTTTCCTCCATGCACACACACACACACACACACACACACACACACACACACACACACACACACACACACACATTCATGTTATTAGCGCTAAGTGTTACGGTGTACATTCCATTCCCTAAACTAGAAAGGGACTGGCTCACCAAGTGCACCTTGGGTGAGCGCATGGGAGAAACGTTATGTGATATACGGTGCATGTGGATTACAAGGGCTCGTGTGTGGTTCAAACCCTTTTAGGATAAATGGATGGGTTAGATTTAAAAATCCCAACATTTTGGTTTTGTTTTTGGGACCTTACTCATTTAGGGGATGGAAAATGTTAAAGAGAATAACATTCAAGCACATAGAAAATTGGTTGGATAAACAAAAGAGGACTACAAGAAAAACCATCCAAGTGCGTAAAAAAGGATCAAAGAAAATGGTCAAATGAGAAGTTGTATTTAATATTTTTTGTGAGTTTACTCATCACGTGTATGCATGGACCACGACATTACTACTAGAGAAGTCAAGAACCTTGGAAGGAAGTATCCTTGGAATAAAGAGCATATTGAGGTATTAAAAATACTAATGAATTTTGGACGTGTATTGTTGATGTTTGATGTGAAGGTGCCATAAGAAGCTATTTGTTAGAGTTTGAAATATTAATATATTAATTCCTAGAGAAAACGAAATATCACTTCATGCACAAGACTAGAGACACATATATTCACTCCCTACCTCTTTGCGGTAATATGATATTTATGGATTGGGGTATTGATACACTACCCGTGAGTAGATAGATAACTTATCGTACTACTCGTGAATAGTGGTTGGAAAGAGTGTATGGAAGGAGTGAGCCTAACATTGCACTAAGAATTTGATATGAAAGAGAAAGATAAGAGAGAACTTCATGAGCACAAATATAATGATGGGGAGCATTTTGTTGGATTTCATGAGGACTTGGTATGGTGCGGATGTCGTGATAACTTAAATGATGGAGGGAGGCCCACTACCATGAAAGTAATTAAGGGAGAGTCTCCTCCACCTAAATAAGCGACTCGAGTCCCATGTTTTCTCCCTTTCCTTCCCCTCGTGGAGAGCTCTCACCCCTTTTTTTTAGTGCTATCATCAGCCCTTTAGCGTAGGATTTCCCTTTCTTCATCTCATTCTAACTTTAGACCCTTGGCATGTTAGATTAGGATTAGTTAGATTTGATTTCTATTGTAGGAGTAGTTCTAGTAGTAGGATTAGGTAGAGGAACCGACCTTCTCCTGAGGTCTGTCTTAAGCGTGCAAGTCCCACAACTTGGAGATAGTCTCATGTTGCCTCAAAATCCTGGGTTGTCTATGACTCGAGCCAGGGTGTAATTTTGAGCTCGGCGGCTTTAACATGCCTGGTGGGACAAGTTTGAATAACCCTACCACTACACTTCATCGAGTTCGATGTGCTCTTGGTGAATATTTCAGCCTTTGGAGGCATTTTCAAGTGCAACTGGTGACTCCATTGTTCCAACAAACCCATTATCTCATCAACAAACCTTTCCATTCAGTTCCTGTTCATTTTCCCTTTCTTCCATTCTTTCCATTTTCCTCTTTCATGAAGTTGTGCAGTCGTGACTTCATTCTCTTCATGGAATTATTATTTGCAGCAGCAAAATTAGTTCACTTCATCCCCACAATTTTAAAATCCTCCTCCAAATTAGTTTTATGAGCCCCATCATTATGAATATGCATATAACCCAACCCCCACTGATCCATATGGTTATTTTTCTAACCACGATGTTTATGAAGAATGAGGTTATGTAGGTGATGGTGGCAACTTCATGGAAAATGTTGATTTTCAGAGGTATATTCAAGAGATAGAATTGAACATGGTGCAGATTAGGGCTAAATGTACCATGAGGGCTTTCAGGATTGGTTTCAAGGTCCCTTGTCCGTGGGTTGGGCCTATGCCAAATTGGTTTATCCCTCAACAAAAATTGGATTTCATGGTTGAGATACTGCCCTAAATTGCAAAATGGGAAGATTTAGTGAAGGCTCGTGAATATAGTGTTAGGAAACCCTGTTAATGGGGCAATCCTACACTACCATCTTACATTCCTCCCATTCCTCCTCCCCAACCTACACCATCTCAACTAGCGTTTCATATTCTTAGCTTTTTGCTGCTTCCCCCATTGAGAATTCCACTTCTCCAACTTCTTCCCTTTCATCCCACATTTAATTCTCTTCCCTCTTTTTCCTTTTAAATATTCATCTCCTCTACAAGAAGATCCTACACCTTCCCCTCCACCACAAACATTGCAAAAATCAGCTAAATCCCATCCCACCCCTCCTCTTGTATTCCCAAACCCATTTTGGGAAGAAAAAAATCAGAAAATCAATGAAGGAGGGCACTAAGTTAAAGAACCCAACAGGGGAAGTGCTTGTGTAAAATTTGAAGAATTGGGTTGCAAAGTTTGAGTCCAATCAGATGCCACATCTAGTTAAGCCTTGATAGAGGTTGGGACCGAATAACGCAAGGTGGAAGCTAGTTTTGCAAAGTAGTAAGTACGGGAAGATGACCAATAATCTTTATGCTCTAAATGTAGTGTGATGTTGGTACCATATCCATAGAGGTGTTGATTCGGCCCAACTTGCAAAATCAGAAAGGGAGGAAGAATCGACTCCAAATGAAGAGGAACACAAAGGGGATGACTTCCAGGAGGATTTGTCCTGCAGAGCTTGACAATGAAGAGGCTTTATTTTTTATCAGACTTGGAATATTGCATTGGTGAAGAGGAACCCATTGAGCTCACCACTTTTTCAGTTTCACCATCTGTATTCCAACACAGAGAGCTATTCTTTATAGAGAACTCCTAAGAGTCACCCATGGAGGAGTTTGATTTATCAAGCTTCTTATTTGTTAAGAAGAAGGTGGATCAGGAAGGAGGCACGGTTGTTTGTAGAAGTAGAGCAAGACACATATTAACTCATAAGGAACTCTATTCATGAAAGTCTACATGATGTCCCCATCCATGGGAATGAGCTTCAAAGGAGTGGGAAAATCACAAGGATCAGCCCATTGGTTCCCAAAGCCCCTTGCCCAATCAAGTATTTGGCTAGCTTGGAGCAAAAAATAGAATTTTCCCGATCATGCTCACTTCAAAGCACAAGGATGATCTTCAATTCACCAAAGGTTAGCTACACACCTCCAACCAAATGCAGAACAACTAAAGGAGGTATTCATTTTATTTGTTGTTGATACTTTGGGAAGGGTGGAGAACAATTTTCCACTCTTATTAAAGGCCATGTCCATTGCTTAAAATGATTATATGGCCACACTTTGTAAGGAAGGGTAGCTATTTCTCCTTCCTATTAGTAGGTTTTATTTAGCTCCTTTTCAAGTTGGGTTAGGGTAGAGTAGGTAGGTTTACTTCTAGCGGAAGAAGTGTTTGTGCACACTTTGCATGCCTCAACTTAGAACATGTATGATTTTTTCATTTGGTACATAAGTTTTGTGGATCATGGAAAGGTTTAGATATGGGGTAATTTTCAATGTTTTCATTCAAACCCCAAGATCGGTTGTAGTTTAGATTCTCTAGGATCTTCCTTAGTAAGAATTCGGTTTAAGGAGCAATTGCAGATTTCAATCGAAAATCCTAAAAATCAGATTTAAGAGCAACCAAGGCGGTTTCGGTTCGGTGATAAGTTCATGTGGATTCAAGAGACATATTTTCAAAGGAAAATATTAGCTTCTTCAAGGTTAGGATTGACTCCATGCCCAATGGATGCTTTATTATGCTGGTCTCTTCATCTAGCGGAAGATCTCCCTTAGAGGTCTCCAAAATCGTTATCACAAATTTTCACTCCCGTGCAAATTTGGATAACTCGTTTGAAAATCTAGACTTAGTCATTTTTGCACATGTCTAAAATGTGCAAACGATTGTCAAATTTAGCATCCAAATCAGTCAGTGTACAACAGAGTCAAAGGGAGCTCGGTGAGTTGCGAAAGTTGGGTCACGAAGGGTGAGCTAGCGAGTTGTCTCTACCGAGTCGAGTTGGTATTTCCTTGGTGGGTTGCGTTTTGGGGGCAAGTGGGGGATGAGTTAGCAGTCGTGGAAATTTAATCCCGTCGGTAGTAAGTAGAGATGCTACCAATCAATAGCATTTTAATATGTTATCAGTCATTAGTAGGAGCAGGCATAAGCGATAGGAAAAGACATCAATAACATTATATGGATGTTATTACACAGTAACATATTTTTGATGCTCTTTGAGTCGATTGTAGGGGATAAATGACTGGGTCGTGGGGGAAGTACGTCAAGATGGTGGGTGGTGTTAACGCAGTGCGGATGCTCTTGGCTAGTAGCGTGGAACTATCTTCTGGGATGACAATTGAAAGATAAAGCTACTGACCAAATGAGGGGAGCAAGATGCGATCGATCATCAACAAGAGCATAAATAGCGAGTCGAACATTAATGGTGGTAGTTCAAGTAACTCAACTACCTCTTAAGAAGTTAATTCTGGTAGGAGGGAGCTCGTTTTCTATATATATATATATATATATATAATATGTAAAATTTTCCCATTTGAAGGGGTTCTTGAGATTTTCTTTGTTGTAGTGACACCATGTCAAAATGGTGGTTAACTTCCCATGAGTTCCAGACCTCGAATCTGGTCTCTGCAATGTATGTCTGGTCTCTGCAATGTAATCTCACACCTTCTACCATGAATATAATGAAATTGTGTATATTTTAAGCAGTAGAATTTATTTTGTGACATGTTTTGTCTACCTAACTTATTTTACTTACAATCTTTCCTTTCCATTCATTTTTGGCATGTTGTGTGCATTTGTGCTTGCAGGTCCCATTTTTGTTGTGTTGTCAATGTGTGGGCGAGTGGAGTATGCATGGTTCTCGAATTATGGCATGTTTGTTTGCCCTTTAACCCATGTTTTCTCCCTTTCCTTCCCCTTGTGGAGAGCTCTCACCCCTTTTTCTAGTGCTATCACCACCCTTTTAACGTATGATTTCCCTTTATACATCTCCTTCTAACCCTAGTCCCTTGACATGTTAGATTAGGATTAGTCGATTGCTTTCTGTTGTAGGAGTAGTTTTAGCATTAGGATTAGGTAGAGGAACCGACCTTCTCTGCGGAGGTTTGTATCAAGCGCGTAAGTCTCACAACTTGGAGATAGTCCCATGTTTCCTCAAAATCTCGGGTTGTTTATGACTTGGGGTAGGGTGCAATTTTGAGCTCCATTAACATCTTTTCAATAACTTATCCAGATTTTTCATAGCTTCTTCAAAATTTCTTCCATGTATAGTGAAGTCATCCATGTAGACTTCCATGTAGTCATTTGTCAAATCTGAAAAGATGCTCAAGACTTCCCTCTGGAATGTAGCAGGTGCATTACACAAGCCAAATGGAAGAACTGAATATGCAAATGTTCCCCATGGGAATGTGAAGTAGTTTTGTCTTAGTCCTCTGGTGTAATTTGTATCTAATTATAGTTCTATATCCATCATAAAAGAGAAATAATTTTTACCAACCAAAGTGTCAAGCACCTGATCAATGAAGGGTAATGGAAAGTGATCTTTCTTTTTTACTACATTCACCTCCACCGTAATCTACACATATCCGCCATTTTCCATTCTTTTTGGCATAATAACAATAGGTGATACCCACCGACTATCGATATTGGGTATATAATTCCGCATCCAACAACTTCTTTAATTCTCCTTTTATAATCTCTCTCACTGTTGGGTTCATCCTCCTATGTGGCTGCCTGATTGGTTTACAATTTTGCTTAATATACATATTATTGTAGACATGTAAAATCTTGACATAATAATACATTCATTTTACATTATTAATCATATCACTAACCATATAATAATTAATTATTATATTCTAACTATTTCTATTATCCATTCCAAAATCCCATCCTACCCTTAGTAATATTAATACATTATTAATATTCCCATTATCCCACTAACTAATCTCCATTAACTATTTTCTAAGAATTTAAAATTACCACCTACCTACCACCTACTCCATGCCTACTTTACACCTAGTCTCTCCATCTAATCCCCCATCTTTAAACATGATTAACTTTACCTAACCACAAACTAAATGCCCCTCCAAATCTATAGGCTTATATTTCTATAAGCCTCTCTATTTTTCCCTCTTTTAATTCAAAAATTCAAATATTTCCCTCCTCCATTGAATTTAAAAATCAATGGAGGATTATTTCAATCTCTAGAATTTTCTAATTCTAGAGAATTCTTCACTCTAATGCATTTTCAACCATTGATCCATATCCTACATGGATTGATCCCAACCCTTGATTTATCCAACCTCCATCTATAAATAGTGATGCCACCTCCCATGCGCACCACTTTGGAATAATTGCAAATACATGTTGCCAAAATCTCTAAGCAAACTATCAATATCCATAGCATCAAATCAAGCACAAATCATCATTTTATCAAGGGGAAGTGTTGCCAAAATCAGTCCACAAATCAAACATCTTGACTTTCATCCAAAGAAAAATCCAAGCTATCAAAGAGGGAATTTCACTTGTGGGTAAGTGCGGGTATATGATCTTCTCCCTCTTTCTATCATTGTTCATATAGGAGGTAGGTAAATAGTAGTGTTAGTTTAGGATTTAAATCAATTTATTTCCTAATTTATAAGTTACATACTAACACAACATTTTGCTTACATTTTAGCGCCCACCATGGGGCTTACCCCCAAAAAAATTAATTGCTTTTAGTAGCATTTACTTGTTAAAAATAAGTTGTTTAAATTTCTTAATTTTTTGTTGAGATTTACACCTGAAAATTCAAATTTTCAAAAAAATCATCCATATCAATGCATTTTCTCTGTAAACAACACATTTGCTTTACAAACAACACATTTATTCTCAGAATGCATTTTCTTTGCAAACAACACATTTCCTTTCAGAAACAATGCATTTGTTATGCAAACAATGCATTTTCTCGACAATAATTTTTACATCAATACTAACTAATTAATCACACTTTTTTGTTTGTAGTGGTATTTTGCAGCTTCTTACATTTTGTTTTTGCAGGAATATCGTAGGAACAAGGGGAAACTCTATCGTTTTTAATATTTGATTAATATTTGGCTAACATTTGTGATTGCAGGATATTGATTAAATCAAGACTACTAACCTTTGTCTTGTAGCTCGAATGGTCCAAGAACATTGGGGTATAAAGCAAACTACTAATCCTTTTTTTTTCTTACAGTCCCCTTGTTGAAGGCCCCATCATAAAAACTTTATCATTAATTTTTGTTATTTTGTGTGTATTGTCCTTTTGTAATTTGTGTTGTTACTTGTTTTAAACCCAAAGACGACGTCGTGTATACTATGCATCCAAGGACGATCTTGAGTATCAAAAGCGATTATTTTTCCCTCACTTTTCCTTTTGTAGGGGGTAACGTGACGTGGAAGTGACATCCATGCACTTACCGTAGTCCTAGGGTCTTATTCTGATGGTCTTCACCTCCATGCATGTAGATACACCACGTGTTCCGACGGGGTATATAAATTCAAGGACAACTATCATTATTGGCTAAGTGCTTGCTTGTTTTAAGAGTGGTGTGAAGTGAGGGGATTCCACATCCCAACACCCAGTCCTTAGACATCGTCCTTGCAACATGGACTTGAGCCCCATGTACTATAAGATATATCAAGGACTCCCATAGAGAGCTTGTTATCCTAGACTAGGTAGCCCTTTTGACCGCACATCGAAAGTTATAGTGCAAGAAGGCCACACTTCCCAAGATCAATCGTTATCCGATCACACATTGACACATAGGTGGAGATTCAATTGTGGCACCACCATCGATGTGTGGTATTGAAAGCGAGTTATAGTTCGGTTGTAATCCCACTTGACTAGCTAGGATTGTGCTTGCATGATTGTACTTGTTTGAGTGTTTTGTCGAAACCAATAAAATACCCTCACACTGATCCTTAAAACAAACACTTACTAACCTTCCATCTTAAACACAACATTCTTGACCTCATTTTTTACTATACATCATCAACCTTTGACCACAACATTCCCATCACATTACACCTTCCATAATCATCACATAAGTAAAATACGAATAAACATCTTTTTCCACATAATATATAAAATTTTAAACACATGTCATCCCCTTACCATTATACCCACCTTTCACAAATAATAAACAACAAATTTTACCATAACAAAAGCTTGACCACATATCGCCCATCCTACGCTTACTATTTCACCCTAGTCCAAAATTCAAATAAAATAACCCATCCTTCCACATAACTAATAAAATTCACCACACCTCCTTTATTCATTTGTTATTAGCTGTCCTCTTCTTCGTCACATTTATTAATAAAAATCCAAATAATCATCAACTAAAACATACATTAATAAAAATCAAACAAATAATACATCGTTTCATTCTAATACACATTCCCCATCCTAATTCACATAAGCCAAACAATCACTCCTCCCTCATCATCACAAAATTTTTGTCCTAATCATTTATCATTTCCATTAGTACCCCAATACTGACTTAGGCCCATAAGACTCTAAAATTCAACATACCACATAATTTTCTTGATCACAACAATCATCATAACCTTACACCTTTCGTCCACATCTACACTCTCTACCTACGATTTCTTATAGGCAAGACCATCTAATCTTGATAATCGACATCTTGCAAATAGAAAAAATATACTTATCACCTATCCTACTCTTCTAAACAAGGCACACCCTAAGCCCTCTACTATTGAGGTAAATCCTTCTTCTATCTCCTCCTTCCAAATTTCTTCCGTCCTATTAGCAAGGTCTGATTACTAAGATTAATACGTTAAGTCAACTAAGAAATCAAAACCTCTTTCATCCACACATCCTTTATCAATTCACCACACCCTTATTTTAATCAGTACATCTTAAAATCATCAGAGTCAAATGACACCTAGGAGAATGAATACTCGATCCCACTCAAGAAACGAAGATGAAAACGATCACCAAAACATAGGACATGATATATTTAACCACAACTATTATGATGCCAATGTCGAAGAAAACCGTACTTGGGAGAAGACGAGGAGACCATGGTCAATACCAATAGTGATGATGACTCAAGTACATACTTTATAGGAGGGAGAAGACACGAAATGTTTAACCGATTTGTCAAAAATAATAAAGATGCACTTTTGCTCCAACTATACCAACTTCAAAGTCTCCTCCAAGATGAAAGTGATTACATTAGTCAACGACCACCATCCACACACCATCATAATCCAAACAACCACCACGCTATATACAGACGGGATAACAGAGAGAACAACCCAAACATATCCAAAGAAGTTGTGTTTTCCCAACTACAAAAAATGAGTAACCAAATTGCTCAGTTAGCCTCTCAACTTGACGCCACACCATCTAATGATCACGAATCCCAACATTCTTAACCAAATTTCAATCGCCACTTACCATTCGGTCCCCAATAACCTACATTGGAGCAAGAAGTGAAATCTATGAAGGAAACACTTCAAGGGTTGTAACTGGACACACATGGACAACAATATAAATTTCAGGAAATTTGTCCCAACCCTCTTGATCATGACATTCTGCAAGTCCCTTTCTCACCATATTTTGAACCACCCAAATTTGAAAAATATAAGGGAAAAGGTGACCCCGCGAGAGCATGTTAAGGAATTCTATATGCTTTTCCAAGAAGGTTATTTCTATGACTCCTACTTGCTAAGACTATTTTCACGAAGCCTAGGCAGTCTAGCCCTAGAATGGTTCCTTCGTCTACCCAAAGGTTTTATTACTACCTTTGCCGACCTATCTGAAAAATTCGTCAAACACTTCTCATATAACGTGGAACATGACGTAACAATGATTGACTTGTGTAATACTAAACAATGCAATAGAGAAATATTTTCATCCTTCCTATAGCGTTGGTGAGCTCTTATTAGTCAAATTCCATGGCCCATCCTCAAAAAATAGCTAGTCACCATTTTTGTCTCTAATCTCCACCAAGAACTAGCTTTCCACTTACAAGTCCATTATGTCAATACATTCGATGACATCATTAAAAAGGAATGCCAATAAAGAAAGCCCTTGTCTTCAAAGGCCTTATTAAGTTGTACTCCCGAGAAAATTACAATCAATCTAGCCAACCTTCCATGTTTGAGAAGCCGACGTACTTTAATAAATAAAAAAATGTTGTTGGTGATGGAGTAACAAAAACCAAGCATATTAGAACGAATGTTACACCAAAACCTCAAGGTGTTAGTGAAATCCGTACATGAGGATCATAACATCCCACCATGCTTCTGTATCCTGGACCCCGAGCTAGATTTGCGCTCGTATAAGCGGGACTCGCCTGCCCTATACGAGCCCCGTGAACACTGCAATGTCGGCGTAGCTACCTATGCCGGGACTTGAACCTAGGTGGTCGCTCTGATACCAAATGTAACGAACCATTACACCAAAACCTCGAGGCGTTAGTGAAATCTGCACATGAGGATCATAACACATATCCAATATGTCCACACAACAACTTCCATCTCCGTCCCTAAGGATCTACCTCTCATTCCACCAAAGACTCTATACGAAGAACGTATACCCCCTCGGTGAGTCTATAAAAGCGGTCCTTAATAAAATAATTGTTGTCAATATGGTCGTCTTCCTCAAACTCAACCAATTGATGAGTCTCGACCTAAACCATCATGGTTTAAGGAGAACAAGTATTGTAAATTCTATAAAATCAAGGGTCACGCCACTAGTAATTGTATGAAATTAAAAACTTATATCTAGGACCTAATTGATTGAGGATAAATTAAAATTGAGGACAATGCATCCACTTCTTCTTGCAATAAAAAATTGGGGATATATCAAAGCCCACTACCTAATCATGGTCAAACTCATACCTCAAACCAAGGACAAGAGAAGTTTAAAAAAAAACCGAATCATCCACACACCATTCCAACTACATTAATTATCATCATGTACCATTCCAATACGTGTCACTTGTTGGCCACATTCACCATTACTCTCACCAAGTAGCTACCATTAAAGTCAAAACCCCTTCGCAAAATCCTCGGTGTGTTGTAACCACTCGATGGAGCCATGCGGTGGTCCAAAAGAGCCACTCCATCCTCCTCTAATCCCACACCACAACCCCAATACAACATCATTGAACAACTTAAGAAGACCCCTGCATAAATATCTATTATGGATATTCTCAAAAAATCTTCCATTCACAAAGATATCCTTTACTGTGCCCTTCAAGAAATGTGTGTTCCAAATGATATTGACCCCACACAATTTCAAGCCCTTGCCACCCATCTCTAGCCCTATCCAACACTTCCACTCACATTTACTTAGCATGACCTACCACCACCTGGTCCTACACATTTACTCAAGTCCTCGACACGGGTAGCTATGTCATTATCATTGTTGTTCGCTGAGGCTTATATAGGGCAGGGCGGGGTCCCACTATACGGGTGAAAATCTAGCCCGAGTCTGGGCTACGGAAGCGTGGTGGGATGTTATGATCCTCATGTGTGGATTTCACTAACACCTTGAGGTTTTGGTGTAATGGTTAGATTCTGATCTCCCTCTCTATATTGAAGTACATAACTAACATACTTGTGTAAAACATCTGCTAGTAGACAATGGATTTGCTCTAAATATTTGTACCTTATCTCTTATCCAATGATTAGGGTACAATGAATTAGATCTAAAGAAATATATCATTACCATAAAATATTATGATAATACTGAGCGTAAATTAGTTGGCACTATATATTTACCTATCAATGTCGGGCATGTCATGCTCCCACCTTAGTGCACATTGTGGACATACAATTCCCATATAATTTATTGCTTGGTGACCATGGATTCATGAAATGCATGCCGTACCATCCACACTACATCAATGTCTCAAATTCGAGCATGTTGGCACAAAAATCACCATCCACGGCGATCCTCAACCTTTCTAATATTACCAAGCACTTGAAGTAGAAAGTTATCGGGAACCATATTGTCCCATTACCAAACCCATACAATCATTACCACCACTATCATCCACCACTTCATATGTCTCATTGGAAAGCCTCTTCCATCCACATCACATGCCTCATCGTTGTCTTCTCCTCTCTTACCCACTCCATCCATGTCCACCCCCTTTTACCCACTCCACCACTTAAGTTAAAATCAACAGGGTGCGGAGAATACCAAAATTTCAACATCAATCAACTGCCACCATCACCAAAACATCATTACATGCCCGATATCCACAAAACAAATGACAAAAATATTTATTGGGCTCATCCACTTTTATTTGTTTTAGGTACCTTGTTGATGAGTACCTTGAACCATCTGATACTACATGGCTCATTGATGATTCTATACCATCATGTTACTCTAACAATAAATATTTGATCCCTAAATGAATAATGACCCATATGGGCTATTCTAGGATGAGGACTAGGTCACCATGAACAAGGCGTTCCCAAACCTCCTACTATCATCCCCAATTTTGATGGTCGTGGCCTTGGGTACCAACCACTTAGTGAAATTATTCGTAGTGATGACCTTAGTGATACTTCCAACACAGCTGAGGAGGCCACCGATAATATCAACACGAGTTGTGTATGTAGTCGATATGAAGACCTCGACGCCACTAACCTTTTCCATGACATTGTTGTTCTCACCATCAATATCACTCTCACCTACCCATAACTCATTCAATGGGACCAATAATCAAAACATGCCCCTCTTGACTCATTTCAAAATGATGAAGCAATTCTAGAGTTCATGGGAACTCGCGACAATATACCTATTGGAGATCATAAAAAGGGTTTCCAAATATGTTTAAATGTTGATGCCTATTTTGGCAAACAGAGCCTCCCCTTTCTCTTCAATCCCAATCAATTATCCCTCATCCCCACTTCTCTTGTCACCTTGATGAGGAAGATCCCCTCACTGAATTCTTTCAAGAATCCCTAAATCCTGAACATGATCCGGTTATGGATCACCTTCTTCCAGCTCCTGAAATGTTTCAAGATGACTTAGTGTCATTGATTGAGGAAACCATTGACATCAACATCAGCACGGGAAGAGCCCAAAATCCTTAAACTAGGGGCATTCTTGTCAATAGATGAACATGCCACCTTTACTACACTTCTAAAAGAATTTTTAGATGTATTCACATGGTCCTATGGAGATATGTTGGGTTTGGATCCTTCCTAGTGGTCCACATCTTGTAGTGTAGAAAGATGCCAAGCTGGTCAAACCAAAGCTCTCTAAAGATGTATCGAAAGTCGTGTGTCTTGTCAAAGAAGAATTACAAAACTACTAGACATCGACTTTGTCCAAACTATTGACTATTCTAACTGGATTTCCTATATTTTCCTGATAGGCAAGAAAACCGAGGGCATTCGCATCTGTACTAAGTTCCATGACATCAATAAAGCTTTCCCTAAGGATGATTTCCCATTTACAAACATTGACATTATCGTTGATTCTACAACAGGGCATGATATGTTGTCCTCAGGATGATTTCTCTAGCTATAATCATATTAAAATTACCAAATAAGATCAACATAAAACAAATTTTACTACACCCCAGGGCACATTTTTCTTTCAAGTTATACCCTTTGACTAAAAAATACCGAGCCACCTACCAACATTTCATGACTATCATTTTCCATGATATGATGTATGACATAGTTGAAGGCTATGTCGATTTACATTCTAGGAAAATATAAAACTCATGAAGAACATCCCACGGTCCTTCGCGAACCTTTGAATGATTTCGGGAATACAAGGTTCATCTCAATCACAAGAAATGTGTATTTGGTGTCACATCCGGAAAGTCAGCTTTCGGATTTATTGTCTCCGGGCATAGAATTGAAATTGATCCAGATAAAGTCAAAGTTGTGGTTGAAATGCCTCCACCTAAAAATATCAAACAACTACAAATCCTACAGGGAAATATTTAAGCCATCAGAAGATTTATATCACAGCTAGTAGACAAATGTCATCCATTCCATCATCTACTCAAAAAGGCACAAAATTTCATTGGAATGAGGAATGCCAGAATCTTTTGATAAAATAAAGGAATATCTTATGCATCCTCCTGTACTGGTACCTCCTACTCCATGAATGCCTCTTCTTCTCTACATATCACCACATGGCATGCCTTGGGAGCTCTCCTAGCACAACATATCCATTGAAAGGAACAAGCCATTTACTATTTGAGTCGAACATTAGTTTCTTATGAGCTCAACTACACTCCTATGGAAAAAGTGTGTCTTACCGTAGTCTTTACCCCTCGAAGCTACGATATCACATGCTCAACAATACCATCAAGCTCATCACCAAAGTAGATCCACTCAAATATCTACTCTCTAAATCGGCTTTAACAAGACGAATGGCTAAATGGATTATGATTTTGAGCGAGTTCGACATCGAGTATGTTAATCAGAAAGCTATCAAAGAACAATTTATATTTGACCAGTTGGTAGAAGCTCCAGTCCCTAATTCTACACCACTCACCACTTGGTTTCCAGATGAATCCATATGTATTGTTGCAGAGTCAGATACATGGACATTATACTTTGAAGTCTCTTTCATGCATCATGGCTCAGCGCATGAATTGCATTTATCACTCCTCAAAGAGACCTAATTCCTAAATCTTTCCAATTTACTTTCCTCTTGTACCAACAACATAGCTGAATATAAAGCACTCATTGTCGGTTTAAATATGGCCATTCACTCGAATATCAAACATATCAGTTTCTTTGGTGATTCACAGTTAATCATTAAGCAGATTAATGATGAATATGCCAAAAAGGATGATAAACTAATTCCTTACAAAATAATGGTTGAAAGTTTCAAGGCTTATTTCAACATATTCAATTTGAACAGGTCCCTAGTATAAGAAACAAATCAGTGGATGTTATGGATACCATCGCCTCCCTCATGGACATTCCCTCTTATGCATCTAATTCATAGTTTTTGGTTAAACAACTAATGGTCCCAGCCTATGAAGTTCTGAATCGAGATGGTATGTGAGGTTATTGGTCCCAACTCTCCATGGTACCACGACATATATACCTTCCTCATGACCACACCCTTCCACCTAACCTACCTCGTAGCCATCACAAATCCTTCATCCAATGTGCCTCTCATTTCACTATCCTTGGTGACACCATATATTGTAGAAGCTTTAACAAAACTCTATTCCCAAGAGGTTGAATCAACACTTCAAGAATTTCACTTGGGAATTTACAGTGCTCACACTAGTGGTATGGCCCTAGCCAAAAATCTTCTGCGAACCAGTTATTATTGGCCCAACATGGAAAAATATGCATGTTCATATGTCCACAAATGTGTCTCGTGTCAAAATATTGTTGACCTTATCAATGCACCATCCTAAGCCTTGTAACTCATCACTACCCCATGGCCCTTTTCTACCTGGGGTCTTGATCTCATGGAAAAATAAATCCCACTTCCTATGATGGTCACAGGTTCATTATTACTGCAACAAAATATTTCATTAAATGGGTTGAAGCCATTCCGCTCACCTATGTCATCGGAAAACATATATCCAAATTTATCCTTAACCATGTCATTTTCCGCTATGGTGTTCCATTTGCACTTATCACAAACAATGGAAAATCCTTCAAAAATCAAGAAGTTCTTGAACTTTTTGACCAATTCCACATTAAACTCAAGTTTTCCACCCCCGAATTATCCACAAAGAAATGGTTAATCATAAGCATCTAACAAAATTCTAAAGTGCATTCTTGAAAAAAATGTGAATGAAATAGGATGAGATTGGCACACATAAATTTAAACTACCTTGTGGGCCCATTGCACCTCCATCCACACTCCCACCGGTGCCACTCCATACTCCCTTGTTTTGATCTGAAATAATTTTTCCCATTGAGATTGAACTCTAATCCTTACACATTTCCCCACACCTCATTGATGATGAATACTATCGTGTCCATCGCCTTGAAGAACTCAAAATTCTTGATGAGAAACACCTTCAAGCGTTGGACCTAAAGACTACTAAAAGTTCCAAGAAAAGCTAAACTAACAATACTAACACCACATAGTCTAATTGAGAAAATGCTTATTAAATCTAATAATATTTACATCAATGATTAAAGCTTAATGGAATTCTTGAAAGAACTAACATGATATATCAATCTATCTTAGCTAAAGCATGCCTACTAGAATATCCAATTGCTAACTAACATAGACCTAAATAGATCTAGGAGCAATCAAATTGGGGTTTGTTGCTACTCCAAGGAAGGTGAGATGGTCTCTCCAAAAATGACTACAATATCATATTGGATACCCATCTACTAACCCCATTGAAGACTTGAGGCAAGGATTGAGCTTGACTATTAATCATATTTCTTATATGATATGCAAATCAAAGCATGGTGTAAAGTTTAAATGTATGTGGTTAGTCATTTTTATAGTTTTTCATTTGAGGAAAACTAGCATCTTGGTGCATGTGGGACTAAAAGCATAAATTAGATTAAGGCTTGTTAATCCTGATTAGAGAATTAACAAGTGATTAGGACGTGAGGAGTCTTAATTAACCACTTAGGGTCAATTAGGAGGCTAGGATAAGCTTTTGAAGCCTTCTAAGATGTTGTGGAAGGAAATGGGGTGATTTTGAATGGTTGGAAGAGGGGTTTGAGCCAATAATAGGGTATATTGACCAAAATAAGAGTAAAATAGGCTTAATTAGCTAATAATCGCTAATTGTCTATTTGGAAGAGGATTTTGACTTACGATTTGTCGTAAAGTGGCATCTTGAATGCAAAAGAGGATAGGTAATCAACAAAGTGTTGTTAATTGACCAAAATGGTAAGAAACATTAGTTAATTAGTGGAAATAACTAATTATAATGGAAATGGTAAGAATGAGAGTGATTTGTGTGCTTTTGGTAATAAGATTGCAAAAGTGGAATTTAGGTGTCTACATTTGCCCTGTTTGAGGTGAAGTAAGTGACTTCACTTCAAATATAGTAAACAAGCATAAATAGGTAAATTTTTGAAGAAAAATTAGTAGAATGAAGGATGCCCCCTCAAGTGTCGATGGGGTGATAGAAGAAGTCAATCGACAATCGAAAATATGATTGAAATGGATAGAAGAAATAGGATAGGAATAAACATGATTGTTTATTGCCCTAGGTGATTTGGAAGAAAAATTAGTAGTGATAAGACATGAAAGTGGAGAATAGGAATAGCTCTTTACATCCAATCTTCAATAAACAACTTTTATTTCATCATGTTTCCTTATGATCTACATCATCGGCCTTTATTGAAATAAACAAAAGTGTAAAATAACATGAAAAGCTATATTACTAACATTTGTTCATTGCTAAAAATACGTAACTCCATGCAACATACATAATGCAATGCAATACGAGAAAGTAAAATGATGCTTAAATCCATGCAACATACATAATGCAATGCAATACGAGAAAGTAAACCAGTTAACCTAATAGAGAAACAAGTACACTCACACATACTCAAACAAACAACATTCAATACAATTGTGCCAATGTTTTTGTTATCAAGTGTCGATTCTCGAATGTTCGTGTTATGACAAGGAGGATTAAAAATGGCGTCCCAAGCAAGGATATGTGAGAGGCAAATAATGGAGGACATAATTAGTCCCATAGAAAGCATTCATGCATTGTGACATAGTCTTTGGCAACTCATTGTCGCATGGGAGTATTGACATAGTAAGCAAGCCAACTTTGTTAATGGAGGTAGATCACGATGATCCACAAGTCGTTTGAGACAAGAACAAACAAGAACCTCAAAAATCTGTATTTGTAGGACAAATTTCTATGTTTGAGGACAATGCATTTGATATTCATTTGTGTGCATTCTGTTTGCCAATTTTTGAATTTTTACAATTCTTGATGATTTTACCAATTTTTTTGGGTTTTTGATGGGTTTGCCAAATGTTTTGGGTTTTTAATTATGTTTATTTAGATGTTTTGGTTTTTCCGACTAACATATTTGATTTTTTGGGAGTTTTTTGAAACATATTTGAATGTTTTTTATTTTTTAGAAGTTTTCTGAAGCTATGTATAGGAAACAAAGAAATGTGGATGCCCCAACAATAGATGGGATGTATAAGGAAAATGCCACGCATATGCGCAAGAAAGTGAAGATGTGAAATTTCCCTAGTGTTAGGTGGGAATATTCAAAGGCAAAATCTTCACACACAAAAGTTAGATCAAGGCCAATATAGATAGGTTCAACATGATGATGAACGTAACTTGATGCCATCTTTAGGAAGGAGAAAGGATGCCCCAACGTAAGATGACTAAGAAACACATGATAGAACGAAGTGGAAGATTGTTTTTGTGAAGGGGAAAAATGTGTCCACGAACATGGCAAAAAGGTAATATTATATATAAGGATGTTCTAACCAAGTAGAAGAACAACATGAATGTTTTGAATATAGATTAGAAGCCTCGCGATGAATCGATTAACCCAAGGCACAAATCGTGAGACAAGATACAAACTAGAGTAAGAGTTTGAAAAAGGTCCAAAAAAGGCACTTCATAATATACTAATATTGTTTGCTCATTCAAGAGCTAGTGTGTGCACGTGGAAATTTATTACCTCTTGAGGGAAGATTTGATATAAAACAAGTGAAGACACCTAGCCAATGTGAAGGAATGATTTATTTTTCAAAGTTGTTTTTTTTTGTGAATGGATTGTCGAATGAGAGTCATACATTACGCTACTACCAAGCCAAGTGTCCATAGCCCCGACATAGATGCATTTGATTCTAATTACAACATTTCTCTCATCGATCAGCTTCCATAGCCTGGTAGATATTATTGAAAATACCCCAAGAGAGAGTTATATATCAATTTGTTTTTGTTTTTAGATTTAGATTTTTGATTTGATTGATTTTATTTTTCTTTCTAAAAACTTATTTCAGATCTCTTGTTTGACAAGGGGTTAAGAACCACCGATGACCTTGATGAAAGGAGATGAAATTTATTGTGATGATGACATTGGTTAGTGTTAAAAATATGTCCAAAAGGTCTTCGCAATAAGTTTTTAGATGTTGATTGTGATAAGATCTATATAAGGTCAATCGTTCTTTAATTTACCAAGGTGATGAAAGACCAAGGCCAAATGAATACCATAGATATAAATGTCACAAAATGCGTGTAAATTGGCTAACTAAAATATCACCGAAGGGATGAAAATGGTAGGAAAACTCGCGAGAAGAATGACAAGGAAGGGAATAAAGAACATCCATGTGTATGTTATACCTCATTTCAATGTGTGTTTGTTTACCTTTTATTTTTTTGAAATGTTTTTTTATATAGGAAACCTCGTTCTCACGTAGAGTGAAAGTCGATACTAGAAGCCACCCAGGTAACTTTGAGTGATGGAGGGCTTAGGACCTTAGATGAGGATATGGATCTACGGGCGCAGAGAAGATAGGTATGTGATAAAAGAAGATAGATCTACAAAACTGAAACATATGTGATTAGATAACAATATGTGGGGGTTGCCTGACAATCCCAGTTCCAAGAGGATGTTAACTCCCTTAGAGGATGTCATCCCATGTGTTTGGAAAGATAGCAATAAATGACGAATAATAGATATCATGCGAAGTAATGAAATACAAAATGACGAGGGGACTTAGCTTGTGCTTTGATATGGAGATGAATTGGGCATCAGGATGGCAAGATGACGAACAATGGAAAATATTTCTCCCACACTCATCACTTCTAACTTCTAACAATGGAAAAGGTTTGCCTTGATCTCAAACTTGCACAAATTCACCAAGCACTTTCTTACATGATTTCATACATGATTCTCCCTCCTTTTTGGGTTTGGTAGGACTGGTCCCGGTCCCCTGGTCCTTTTGAAAGAAGGGTAAAACCCATATTTATAACTTGGAGGTGAGGTTAGATTGGGGTTAACAAGTAATTGAGGTTTGATAAATTAACCCTAGTTAAGATACATGATGTGATCACGTGGGGCCCGTGGTTTGACTTATTAGGCTGGAGCGGGAGCATGATTTGAATGAGTAGGTGAGATAATGGATTCCATTTTTGAAATTAAGAGTGAAGTGTAGGATGGGTGTATTATTGCCCATGAATTTAATTTTTGTAGAAATGCCAAAATTCAATTACTAAATGGGTTTATATGGAGCCCATTTGATAATTAATTGACTTTGGGTGAGTAAATGGATGGGATTTATTTAAATTTAAGAAAAAGAAAAGTGAGAGTGAAAGTTGAATGAATGTGAGATGATGGAGGGACGTTATACCAAAAACTGGTGTCTACATTTGCCCCTTTTTTGTTGAGTGGTTTGCGATAGCAAGCCACGAGACAAAAAAAAAAAGGGTTAGATGAAATATGTGTCTGTAAAAGGGATGGGGATGAATAAAAACATGACCAAAGGCAAGATGCCCCGGTGAAAAGGATCGCAATAACAATGAAAAATATGGCGGTGACTCTAATATCACATCAGTAGAGGACAATTGTGGTCTCAACGGAGACAAGTGACAACATTCTACGACTAGTGAGTGGATAGAGATCACTGCAGTATGGATGCAAACCACGATGACCAATGGGTCATAGGAAAACATAAAAATATGCACAATTGAATGCGAAAGATATGTGAAATCCTCGTATGTGAGGAATTGAGTGAAAAATCATGTGTCCGCAAAAGGGACGAGGATGAAAATAATGATGCCCCAGCATAGGGCACGAGATAGACAGAAAGTGAGTTATATGTGTCGACAAGTACAAGGATGAAAAGGTGCCCTAACATAGAACACAAAAATGACATAATGGGAGATGGATGTTGAAATAAAATATCCTAGGGGAACGAGTATGACCATGAATGTGGATATGAAGAACAGATCGGATAAAATGCCCCAAGAGGGTGTTAAATAGGATGTTGAAAACATGTTTCTTAAGAAATGTTTGCAGTTGAAGGAAGATGAATAATGGGGCGAAGAAAAAGGAAAGCAATTCCGCTTCTTTGACAAATAGGAAAAGGAGTCAAGATACTTTTGTGATAAAACAAAATCAGAGCAAACATTCATGGAAGATAACAAGATCAGATAGGTGATGGTCATTTTGGTATCCTCTAAGAAAAAAATTCAAAGGAAGATGGGAAGAGATTCTTAGAAATGGATATGATGATGTCCTTGCGAGAGGACTGATGAAGATAAAATATGTGACAAGGTTCTAAAAAAGAGAAGAGGTCAATGTTGTAGAGAGAAGAATGAGAATGGTAATAAAATGGATCGATGACGGTACATAAATGGAGAAACATTGGCATTGACCATGAATGTCATGTGTGAGGGATGTGTTGAAGGATGTAATGAGAAAGAGAAAAGGGAATGGAAATGAGGAGTGGTTGATTATGAAAAGAGCAAGAAAGGCCGAAGGTGAAGGCGATAGGGGTATGGAATAGAGGGACAAAGACAAAGGAGGAGAAAAGAAAGAATGAAAGGGGAGGAAGAAGATAATAAATAAATATTATAGAGGAAGGGGGAAATGATGAATGACAAACAAGGAGAAGACAAAAAAATGATAGAGCGAAGGTGAAACTATGGAAAAGGGAGAGAGTTATTAAAATGAAAGGCGTGAAGGAGGATGAAGGAGAGGAAGGTAGAGAAGTAATGGAAAATGAAAGAGATGATAGAGCAAAGAAAATTGAAGGAACCGAGATCATAGTGAGGAAATCCAAAGAAAATAATATGGAACTCGATCGCATGGAAATACATGTGTATGGTGGGATGATAAAAAATATGGGACAACGCCAAAGAGTTAGGTTATTATACGTACCCAAAATTGTAGGGTCTTGCTGTGTCGAACATCGTAACACGTGCCCCAATGATGATACAGGTCTCCTCGCAAGGTGTTCGGGATCTAGAAAATCTCCCGAGTATGTGTTAACATCCCGCATGCCCCGCTTAGCCCCTACATGCTTTGTTGTTCTCTTTTCCCCTCTTTTCTTTGTGTTTTGTTCTTTAGTTACGAAACCACCGCCCGCCTGAGGTGGCGGTCTCGTGACCACCGCCTAGTCAGGGTGGTGGTCCTGTAACCACCGCCCTACTCAGGGCGGTGGTCCTTCACATGTTTTCCAGAATGCTCTTTTAACGCGACTCACGTAAAATTCAATGTTTACCAACTTTTTTCACCGCCTTTGGCTTGCATTAATGATTTTGGTTCCCTGGAATAGTGTTTTGGCATTGTTTATGGTTTAAGAGATCAATTTGGTTTTTACCTTTGGGTAAATGGAAATGCTATAAATAGTTGGCTTGTGCTCAAAAAATGGCCCCTCAAATTTGCCTCTGAATTTCTCATTTCAATAGCTTAGCCTTTCGGTTTGTTTAGGTTTCATAGTTTCATTTCTTAGATGCATACTTAGCGTTGTTTAGCCATAAAAAAGCCACATATTCTCCTTGTGCAAAGTGTTGTTGTCATTTCATCCAAATCAATTGGAGTAGGATAGTTTGATTTCAATAGGAAGCCATTAAAGTTACAGGTTTTGTTCATCAAACAGGATAGTTTCAGGTGCTAGACATTTTATGTTGCATGACTCGCAATAAATCCCGCTAGGAATTGCATAAGCCAAGCTCTGTACTCTTGCGCTATCCCTCTCCTACTCGCATTGTATTCAGTCTGCATCCTAAGCTGCCTTTGTTCCAATATCTACTCTTGTTGATGCTAGCATTACACGCTTTTCTGGATCCACGTGAGCACGAAAGAATGAGGAGATCACACTGAGGGGACAAGGTCACACACCATCGGATTCGCCACTGTTCTGCAGAATCCAGGTTCTAGCTTTCAAAGTTCTAGTTAAAAGCATATCAAATAGAGTAGCTAATCATTTCATTTCAGTTAAATTTTACTTTTGATATTGCCAGGAAAGTTGTGGGGATTGATAGTTTCTAAGAAACTATGATTCACTCCTCACTTCTGAGGTAGGATCGAGAGTCTTTCAAATAGAGTAGATCAGTTATCAAATTATTTAGAATAGATCTAAAAATTGCACAGACAAGTAGCTATACTCGGTTGCTTTGTTTGTTTTAATTGCGTTATTAGTTTAGTTGTCAATTTTAGATATATTAGATAATTGCTCTTTAAATTTGCATTGATGTTTATCAATAACTATCGATTCAGGAATATACATGACATATCTTGCATAGTTAAATTATTCTGTCATTAGTTAGATTTGTGTCATTTCCTTTTGTATGACAATCACGGGACCTAGAGAGCCCGAGAATACGTATTCGAGCCAATCGTGCTGAACCCAATCTTATTACAACAATAACGATATAGATCAAATCTTAGGATCCAAGTCTTCCGAACAACAACAGACTTGCAACAGATCAGCTCACAGTTGAGTGGGTTAAACATAGAAGACGACCAAGCACACACGTTTTGGTCAAATCAACCAAACTACAGATTACTCTAGATAAATATCGGCATGACTGTAGAAGGGCTTGAAAGAGAGCAAACGTTTGGTTGTGACCCTTTGCCCGCACCCGAGACGCAAGAGACACTCTCACAGACATAGATACTAGCTTAAGAATTCAGGTTGCAAGAACGCCTGTGAGATACTCTGAGAAGATCACACAATTGTTAATTCTGAATATAGAGGCCGAGAAGGCATACGACTATTGAGATACTAGGGATTAGGGACTGATTCCGCACATGACCATAGCAGGTCCACAACAACCATGAATCTACGGTTGTGACCCACAAATCCCACAACCCAACGAGCCTACAGGTCAATCTAACATTGACGCTGGCTTACGCACATTAATATTTAGATCCACTCCACTTCCACCTATCATCATCACACAATTATCCTTGTTAGACATAACAGCTAACAAAGCTAAAGATTTCTGGACTAGACTAGAGAATCGACCATAGAATCCGCTATATATCCATCATCCATCATATGACCCTGTCTGGAGACATACACGAAACCATCCTAGGTCATTTTCCACGTATCCCACAACCTATAGATCGGATCACGCCAGAGCTCGATATTGATTGGAGCCTTTGAGCAGTCATCCTTACCGACCGATCTATCATGCCAGTTCAGGTTAGGAGGGCCTTCTTTGCCTTAGATTCGTAGATTCCACTAGTGTGTGTCGAAGACATAAGATTGCCTAATTAATTTGTCTACATCCCACACGTATTCCATCCCCACCAGCTGTCTCGGCACGACCTCGAGAGGTCGGGTGCGAGGAAGAGTTACTTGTAGATTCCCATGCTCGCTTGTCACTTTTCCATCGTACAAAATTGGTGAACCCGACGTGAAACAAACAACTGCAACATCTTCCTTATCTCTTTCTACCACCTTCCCTCCTTCCCATTATTTTGCGGGTATTCATATACCCCCCGAATATGTTGGGATTCGATGCATATGGCAGACCTCTCCTAGGTCTTGAGGCATACTACGCTCAACTAAATAGACAGTCATCACCCTCGCTCTTAGTATGGGGTGACAATTATTTAGCCAACCGGTTGTCAACACAAACTCCACCTCCAAAGACTAGATATAGCTCATCTTTCCAAACAGAGGAGTTGGATCAGCTCGCTCAAACGCACACAGAGCCTTCAGGCTCGAGCAATATGACGTTCACAGGAGAATCTAGTTCATCTCCTCAGGTGCTGCTTAGACCACAAATTAGTAGACAATCAGACCCATACCTGGTTTTAGATGATGAACATTTAGTGCGTTATGCCAGAAATGAACAATGCTCTCGGGTATGTACCCACCCATAGGAAGTTTACAAACACAACCCGAGGTCTCTTTTCAAGAAAATACCTCCATACCACTACATATAGGAAATGCCCTTGGGGAAACTTGGCAGGCAACGATCAGTTCATAGCAGGGTATCACATGCCTATACAACACCAGGATATACAACAAATGCCACTAAGGCAAAATACCGTGACTTTACCAAATGAAGTCATTTTGACCTTAGTAGAAAAAGTTAGGGGGTTAGAACTTGCTCAGGAAAATCACCATTCTCAATTCATGCAGATAGGAAATTCTAAACCTCCACACCATCCTAGCCAAGTAGATCTCCTCATAGGAATGGGCACGTTGGGCATGCCTCCTCAGTATTCACAACAAACGCCAACTAGAACCGCCATTTCTAACACCGTTCCAATACCTCCTGGTCTAGTACAAGATGAGAATAATCCATTTCTAGATAATACACCTTCATATTTAAACATGTACTCCAAATCATCACAAGGGGATATGTTCTCCTCTCCCAACGTGTTTACTCAACCATAGGGGTTTTCTTATGCCCCTACCAACATACACTACGCCATATCAACAACCCATTCCACCGCCCCCTCAGCAGGCACCATCAATGGTCGAAACCTATGCGATAGGGACTTATTCAGAATATTTGAAAGAGCCCTTAGACTTCACCATACGAAGCGTCATGCTTCTAAGACCTCTTCCCGATTTTCCCAAATACAAAGGTGAGGGAGATCCGAATGCACATATCAAGGCTTACGCCACAACCATTTGAGAACTGCTCCCTTGGGATGGGGTTGTTGCTAAAATATTCCCCAAAACCTTGAAGGCATCGCCCTTGATTGGTATTATAGAATACCTGAGGCTTCCATCCATTCATTTAAACAACTCGTTTCAGAGTTCATTAAAGCGTTTGACATGAACAAACTATTGAGAATAAGAATCAGGGAATTCTTACACATTAAGCAAGAACACAATGAATCACTCATTTCATCCAGAGGTGGTGTACAGTTCTTTATTCTTCAGCCAGTGCTCCAAACATGGACCAAATGGAACTATGCAATTTATTCCTTCATTCTCTTAGCAGAGAAGTAAAGGAAGAAGTCTAGAAGTTCCCACTAAGGACTTACGATGAAGTACTTGAGAGCACTCTCCGAATAGATCAAGCGGCAATAGATAGCGGTCGTAAGATGTATGGAGCAAACGGGAGGTTAATCACCTCCAACTAGAATACTACGGCTTATCCTACTACCACAAATGTCAATCAAGGACCTAAAATCCTTAATAAAAATCATGGAGTGACAACAGATGGAGTAACTGATCAGGCTAAAAAGGTAAATGTTGTGAATACTCCACCACTAATGAACAATCAATGAAACAACAACTTTACCCCAACAATCAATACAGTGGATTTTAATCAACAACAACAACAACAACAAAACCCTACACAGGTCCAAGCCAAAACTCAATTGGATATCAAAACCAAAATCAAAACCAAAAACAACAAATACAAAACTTTAATCCTAATAGGCAACGGTTTGATCAGAATTTTGGGCCACAATATACACCAAACCAACAAACTAGGAATTACAATCCTAACTCGTATTGTGGTTTCCACAAAATTCGAGGCCATGACACTAGAACGTGTCCGTGACTACAATAAATTCATGCAACATTTGCCAGAGGAACAAAGACAACTCTTCATAGATATGTTCTTGGTAGATTCTGTGTCACCGGCACCAAGTACTTTTACAGGGGTAGTTTCCCCTCAAAATGCTCCCCTCAAGATCTTTAATGACCCGCTCCCAAATCACAATAACAACAGGTTAAATCCAAATGGGACAAATAAGGGCATAATAACAGGAAACAATGATCATGAAGCCTCAACTTCACTAAATCCATTAGTTGCACCACAATTAGGAAGTCAACCGCGACCCAAGATAGTCGGTTTAGTGGAGTTAGACGCCGAACTACACGTGGAAGCTGTAATAAGGACATGAGAGTATTCCTCTCAGCCAAGTCCAAGTTACCTGCCAGAGACAAATAACATCCAACAAATAGTAGTAAAACCCGTAGGTGCCTATGATTTAATTAGTGATCTAACAAAAACCTTCTCGCACATTTTGTTTTTGGACTTACTGAAGAACTCTCCTGCCCACAGGGCTACTCTTTTAGAGGCATTAGGTTTGAGTCATTTAATTAACATCACTCCACCTCTCGAAACATAGGTAAACCATATAGACTTTGATATCCACCCTCCGGGGCAGCCAGATAGGGATACTGAGTTTATATTCGAAATAAACAAAATACCAACAGATGTTGAGATTGCACACAGAGGCGATCCGGCCTTACACTTGCAAGTGTGGGTTTATAACAATTATGTGAAATGCGCGATGATTGACGATGGAGCAGCAGTTAACATAGTCCCCTTCTCTTTCCTTCAAAAACTAGGGTATGGAGAAACGAATTGTTCCACAACTAGAAATACATTAAGAGGGTATGATAGCCTTAAAGCCACGTCGATTGGAACTATAATACTACCGGTCAGCTTGGGACCCAAAACAATCGTGACTGAGTTTTATATTATAGATCAGGAAACCAACTATAATATGATCCTTGGCCGACCATGGATACACCATTTGAAGGCAATCCCTTCTACATTATTTCAAGAAGTAAGATTCTTGCATTTAGGAAAGGTGTTCATAGCCAAAGGTGATCCAAAACCATTTGATATACACCTAGATGACTTAAAGAAAAGACCAGGCATTCACTCGGAGTTTGAACTCCCAACAAACCAACTTAATAAACCCACCGACGCAAAACCTAGAGGAGAAGTTGGTACCTACAACAGATCTTGAGACTATGAGCCTAATCAAGACTATCCCAGCCCTCAAAGATGAGGCTAACATTGTAGAAACAATATCGTTAGGAACTACTGCAAAAATTGTCGAATTATTAGAACAGGATCTACCGATGTTCCTACCATTTGATTTTGTAGGCATGGGATATACCCTAGGTGTTGGTTCTCTTCCAGCAGAGGATCTTTACATGGTGGAAGTAGAAGATGTTAACACAACAAATATCCCAACATCCATATTCCCAGCTAAATATTGGACTCTCCATTTTGATGGAGCTAGATGTCATTACGGGTCAAAGGTGTAATCTTTACTTCTCCAGAAGGAAAAGTCCTACCATTTGCCTTTAAACTAAATTTTGAATGTACGAACAACGACAGTGAGTACGAAGCCCTCCTCCTTGGCCTCATCTTAGCTAAGAGGATCGGTGTTAATAACATCAGGGTGTTAGGAGACTCACAATTGGTAGCAAACCAAGTCTATGAGGTGTATGAAACCAAAGTTGAGCACTTACAGCTCTACAAAATAGATGTATTGAATTTAAGCAAGGAGTTTGACTTCATATCAATTGAAGTGATCCCCCGAGAAAAAAATATTCTCGCCGATTCGATAACAACCTCAGCATCACGCTTCACTCCAAACAGTGAGTTGGAAGATACCCATTTCATGGTATCCCTTCATACTAAACAATTGGTAAAAAAAAATGTCAAACCCTCTTTTAACAAACAGAGATGAGAACAAATCTACTATCCTAGACCACATTGATAGTGATAGAACCACTCTTGATTACTTAAACACCTATGCAATGTTACATCTCACCCATCACGTGGTAGATTTGTCCTTAATCCCACATTCATCCTCCTACTTTGGAAATCCCATGATGGAACTTCCCCCACAAAAGGAACTCAACATATACACAATAAAAATGGAGATGATCTGGAATTACCTCTAGCCCCGCCTGAGTTTGAAGAAGGTAACGCTTCTTTAATCGAAGAAACAATTGATATTAACATCGAACGGAGGATGAACCAAGGATATTGAAATTAGGATCCTCGTTAACTCCATCAGAAGTAGAAATACACACTCGAATCCTCAAGGAACATCAGAAGGCTTTTGCATTTAATTATAAAGAAATGACAAGGGTTGCACCACACATTGCGGTACATAACCTCGTCACTAAATCAGACGCAAAGCCGATTAAACAAAAATCGAGACCAATGAAACCCAAGGTAGCTCTCATGGTGAAAGAAGAGGTAATAAAAATCCTCCAAGTAGGATTCATCAAACCAGTCGATTACTCTCAGTGGGTATCTAATATCGTTCCCGTTCTCAAAAGGAATGGGAAGATATGCATCTGCATAGACTCTTGAGACATTAACAAGGCATGTCCTAAGGATGACTTCTGTTACCATCCATAGACGTCATTATTGATGCAATGTACCTAGATTTGAGCTTTCGTCTCTCATGGATGGATTCTTAGATACAACCGGATCGAATATCCGAACAAGACCAAGCTAAAACCACGTTTATAACTCCTTGGGGAACCTATTGCTACGGTGTTATGCCATTCGGTCTCAAGAACGTTGACGCTACATACCATCGGGCTATGACATATATATTTCATGATCTTATTCATAAAATTGTAGAAACCTACGTAGATGACTTGTTGGCCAAATCCAGAGACGCGTTGTGATCACCCGGAAGTACTCCGTGTCATTCTTTCACGTCTAATAGAATATGGAGTCACGCTAAATCCAAAAAAATGCGTCTTTGGTGTGACAGGAGGGAAGCTCCTAGGTTACATTATATCGTCATGAGGGATCGATGTAGACCCAGCCAAAATCCAGCTGTTCTTGAAATGATCCCGCCTTTGGATGAATCTGGAATCAAGTCATTTCTTGGAAAACTTGGTGCAATCCGAGAGATTCATCCCCGATTTAAGCTTTTCCATTCATCCAATCAACAATCTACTCAAGAAAGATTATAGTATCGATTGGACTAAAGACTGCAACGAAGCTTTCGAAGTAGTTAAGTGTTTCCTATTGTCACCACCCACGCTAATGCCACCTAAGCCAGACCGCCCTTTAATCTTATACTCACGAGCTACTAATGTCTCGCTAGCCTGTATGTTGGCTCAAGAAGACGATGACAAACGAGAATGTGCAATCTATTTTATTAGCGAACGTTGCTCGACTATGAAACATGTTATACGCAAGCAGAACGAGAATGCCTTGCCATAATCTTTGCAACCAAATGCTTAAGGCATTACATGCTAAATCAAGAAACAAGGGTCATTGTAAAAATAGACCATTTACGAACTTTCCTCACACAAGGGTCCTTGTCTAAAAAGGTTGGACACTTTATAACCTTAATGGGTGAATTCGAATTAACATTTGTAAATCAGAAGTCCATTAAAGGAAAAATCATTGCAGATTGGTTAGCTGATAACCCACTAGACGGAGGCAATCTAGTAGATCTAGACTTTCCCGATGAATGCATATACTACATCAAAACTAGACCTCCTATCTCTGAGTGTCCTTGGTATACTGATATTATTAATTATATCATGGACCATACGTATCTAAGGTGCTACACCACAACGAAGAAGGTGGTTACGCATTATCGTAGCTAAATACATCATTATAGAGCAAGTGCTCTATCGTAAAGCGTTCGATGGAATGCTTCTAAGATGTGTCGACATAGAAGAATCCAAGAAGATTCTCCATGAATCTCACAGTGGAATATGTGGAGGCCACTTCGGTGGTCATGCCACCGCTCATAAAATACATCGGATGGGCTATTTCTGGCCTACTCTAGAACATGACACAATAGAGTTTGTATGAAGGTGTCATAAGTGCCAAGAATTCTCCCACGAGATTCACATGCCGCACAAGCTCTACAACCAATCGCTACTCCATGGCCCTTTTCTACGTGGGGCCTAGATTTGATAGGGAAATTCTCTCCCTCATCTACAGATGGCCATAATTTCATAATCACGGCCACCGAGTATTTTACCAAATGGGTAGAGGCTATGCCTCTTACTACTGTACCGGGTTCTATAATCACCAAGTTCATTTTGAACCAAATCATTTACAGGTACGGTGTCCCACAAATCATTATCTCATATAATGGGACTTCTTTTAAGAATGACGAAGTTCACGAATTGTGTAATAAATTTAAAATAAGCCATCATACAGCCTCCCTGTATTACCCTCAAGCCAAAGACAGGTTGAAGCGACAAACAAAACATTAAAAGCCATTCTTCTTAAAATGATGAAAGAAAATAAAGGAGATTGGCATTTGAAGTTATATCCGGCCTTATGGGCCCATCAAACCTCAATAAGAACACCAACAGGAGTAACTCCTTTTTCATTTTTATTCGAGGCGTAAGCGTTCTCCCGCTTGAGGTTGAAATACCTAGGTCTCCATATCTCATTACAAGGGATTCGGATGAAGACGCTTACAAAGAAGCACGTCTCTCCCAGCTAGAAATCCTAGATGAGGCCAGGTTAGATTTTGAATAGCGGCATAGAGTCTATGCTCTATGCGAACCGGATGTGTGGGCAATATAACAAAAGGGTCTATGAGCAGAGACATATATGAAGGTGATCTAGTTCTAAGGCTAGGCAACCGGATCGATAAAAGGACCGGCCGAAGGAAGGAAGTTCCGGCCCAAATGGTTGGGCCCATACCGAGTCACAAAGGACTATGGAAATGGTGCATATCTCTTATGTACACTAGAGGGTGAGGAATTTGGTGAAACAATCAATTCCCTACACCTTAAACGATTCTACGCATAAGCGGCCAGCACTATTTATATAAATATATCTACATTGCATCTTCATATAGTTAGGTTCATTTTGTCTGCTTGTTTCATACAATTTTGTGATCAAGGAACTCATTCTCAAAGCAATTCATTACAAACTTCTGATGGTATTGGCATAAACACTCTAATCATACTTCTTCATTTTATAACGTCATCACCTGTTTCGGAATCATTTCATCAAATAAAGCTAGATATGACAAAGCCTTAATGGTAACCATACCAAGATCTGCATGCTTGTTCTCATCTTTGGTTTCTTCCTAGGATAGGTGTCTTGCCTATGGTCATTCTAGAAGCTTCATAGTGTCACATCTATCCCCTATGTATATCTCTTTGGAAATAAGAATACACTGACATTTTTCTCAAACAAACAAGTCAAATATAGATCAAATAGAAAATTTTAATTTTACACATTTCCTTGCCCCACCAACCTTTGGTGATGAGCTTGCGTCTCTTACTAGTGACGTAGGGTTGGGAAAGGATGGGAATGCCCTTACTCGCCTATACCTTGTCCATGGTGATAAGCCCATGCTTCTTACTAGTAGCATGGGGCAAGGTGTAGGGAGTCCTCTTGACAAATAAACATTGAAGGCCGTCAGCAATCAAATTCAAATGAACTTTTGAAAATTTTGAGTCAAAAACAAATGAATCAGATGTCCAAAATTCCAAGAGAATTCAAAACCTTGAAACCCAGATTTTGTCTACCATGAGGCCATCTACGGATCTAAGTCTAGATAAACCGCAAAGCAAGTTGCATCCCAAACTATGGAGTCACTCGAGTAGAGTAGGCTTGTAGCATCCTAATTTGGTTCCACCAAAGCTTTGTCTATCTCTCATCACTATCATTTCAACACATTTCATAACTTGTGCCCTTTCTAGCTCTCGGTGATGAGCCCTCGCATCTTACTAGTTGTGTGGAGTTAGGAGTGGGGCAAGTTTATCTACTCATCATACCGGTTTATCATAGCATTTTTTCAAAACAAATATGAAGTACCAAAAATTGCCTATAATAAACTAGAGTTCGAAGACACATTGTGTCTACATTATCATATATCAGCATCACGAAATACAAAAAGAAAGTAAACATTTGTATCATTTGTTCTCCATTGCATACATTCTGAGAAGCATATAAAAACAACATTATAATTTACATGCGTAATCGAATCATAAGAACATTAATACCAAGCGTCTGATCCAAGAAAAGAATATATATATATATATATATATATATATATATATATATATATATATATATATATATATGAACAAACAAGTTTTTCAGATAATGCCATCATGCGCTAAGCATGGTCAAAATGCTCAAAGAGCCCGGAGATACAAAATACATCATAAAAATAGTCCAAGAGAGCCAAGTGGCTTCTCAACCCCTATGAGATCCCTCTGGGTGCACGCCCACATCTAGGACTCCGCTACGCCCTTCAGTGCTTATGAGTGCACAAAGGGCTCACGATCCCGAGGAGCAGCCGTGGCCTCGCCATGAGAACGACTCCTCATCGGGCGTTACTGTTGTCCTGTACCCTACTAGCTTGGTACGGAGGGTAGACACCATCCCGCCACATGCCGATGGGGAGGGAAAGATGCTCGGTGTGCCTACCAGGCTGAAGGCTCCTTGTATCCACGAATAGCTCTGCATGGGTCTTCTCCATAGGGATCATCAGGGTATCGGTGCATACCCGGCGAATCAGGTCTCGCCACTCATCGGCAGTCTCTGCAAGCAAAGGAAAAAAGTCCAATTAGAAATGATCAAAAGATAAAAACAAATGTAAACAAAGGGAGAGAGAGAGAGCAATTAAGGAAATCCTAACTAGAAACAAATGTTAAAAAGGAAGGATGATAACTCACTCGAGATCGCCGGGCCTCCAAGATGGATCTCTAGGATTGGCACTCGCCACGATGCTCCATTGCCGATGGTGTGCGCTCCTCTTGTGGCCAGGGTAACATATCGTCCTACTACTGGACTCATCCTCCCCACCAAGGCCCTGAGAGAGTGGCTCCTCTGAAACCAGAGTCACCCTCTCCACACTCTACTCCGCCCTCTCTGCCTGTAAAATATCCTGAGTGTCATGCCACTCAGGATCACTGTCCTCCTCTCCACCTAACTCACTAGCCTCAGCCTCGGTCTCCTCCTCCGTCTCTCCCCTATGAACTCCTCAGACTCAGAGTCTATGTCAATAGGGTGCGCTGCTTTGCTTATGAGCGGGATCGGCGGCAGAATCTAAAGTAAGGGTGCCTGAGGAGCACCGGCTCTCCCTCGAGCTTGTACTACTCGCCTAGCTGCAATGGGGACTCCAGGAGTAACAACTGTCCAACCCCGGCCTCTAGGACCTCCCCTGGCCTCTCGAACTGATCTATATACTGGCACCACCGGGGGAAGCATACCCACGTAAGGCATGCCAAACTGCTGAGGCACTCGATTGAAGGGATGTATCTCCACCCTCCCCACCTCAGTCAACAAGCCGCCCGTGGTGGAGCGAGAAATCAACGTAAGAGCCTCCTCGCCCCATAACCCTACCATGGCCTCGATACGGTGTGGCCTCCTTATCATCGGTGGTCAAGGAAGCAATTAGGGCTGGTGAGGTGCTCTGAGCACCAACATGTCTATCCATCTGGCTGCCCTCATAGCTCCGGGATCTGCCACCTCTACATCTCTACCATAGGGGATGAAACACTCATGGACCTAGCTCATAACAGGTCGATGGCTCAATGACTGCCATCAGTAAATGAGACCACCTGTACGAGATCATGGTAGGTAGTCCCAGTATGTCGCTCCCAGGCATAAATCGCCATGTCCCTCAACTGTAATGATGGGGAACAACAATACATAGAGTGTCTCCTCCCTTGTCCTTGATCAATCTCGAGGCAAGGATCCCCATAATGGCCTGACGAATCAAGGGGATAGGTAGGCTAGGAATAGATCGGACCCTCACCCCCTTCTTCGAACCAGTGGAGATAACTGCATCTCCCATGTATGAGGCCCACTGTGCTATCTGAGCCCGTGAACCTGTTGTCTCAAGAGTAAGTCGTCTCCCGATGATCGGGACCCCCAAGATACGGTAAACGTCCTCCAAAGTAATGGTCCACTCACCTCGGACCCCTGGTAATTAGAAAGTGTTCCGATCAGCATCCCAATATGAAAATAAGTCACAAAGTATGTGACTAGACGGTGCAACATGTGGAACCCGTGATATACGCAGTATACCAGCCCTCTGAAGAGTGTCCTGCTCATCCTGAGAAAGGGCATCTAATACTACTAGGAGCCAATCACACACTCTCTCTCGCTCCATCAAATGTACTCCTCCCTCGCCTGCATACACCCAAAAACACACAAAACAGAACAAGTTAGTATCCAAATGACATTAGAAAAATCATGAAAACACATAAGAATGCTAAAAATGCAAAATTAACTTCAAAAAGGTGTTGTTTGTGCATTCTGTGAAGGACCGCCGCCCTGAGCAGGGTGGTGGTTCCGTAATCGCTGCCTTAAAGGTGGCAGTCTTGTAACCACCGCCTGTTCAGGGTGATGGTCGTGTCCCGAAAACCCACGCAGGTCATGTGCCCTAAAAAGGCCTAAAAACACAAAAATGACAATTTTTGACCAAAACAAAGCCTACCCAGTAGGCGCCCCCCTAGATGAACCTATTAAAACTAACATTTTCAAAAATTATCCCCCCATGACAAAGTTTTCAACATTTTAATATTTTGGGGATAAAAACGGTAAATTGAGAAAAACTAACTTGTGATCTTGCGGGTCGGTGTTCCACTCGTGGAGGCATGATCACGATCTCGTCCCAGACGTTTTGACTATACTCTCGTGAGAAACCGTCACCGTGGGTCCCAGAGCTCAAAATCAACCAAATCAACACACACAAATGAATAGGAAAATGGGCCCACTTTTACATATATAACAACCTGACTTGTTTTGAATGCCCCTTTCCGCAGGTCTGGAGCGCCGACGGAGGTAAGTTCTTATCCCCGCACAAATGGTACGTCCTCATTTCATGATATTTTAGTATTTGTTTTTCAATCTACTTTGTCTATCTGCACTTGAGTTCTCTTTTCGTTTTATAGGTAGCGGGAATTTCAGATGATGTCATTCCGACACACGGACGTATCAGGTATAACTTCTAATTTCCTATTTTGGGACTGCCATACTCAGACCCACCATTTTACGCCTCTTCATGGCTAAAACGCTTCTTCGAGGGGGCAATATGTATGTACCCAAAATTGTAGGGTACTGCACCGCCGGAACAACGTAACACGTGCCCTAATGATGATACAGGTCTCCTCGCAAGGTGTTCGGGATCCGGAAAAGCTCCCCAAGTATGTGTTAACATCCCGCATGCCCCGCTTAGCCCTGCGTGCTTTGTTGTTCTCTTTTCCCCTCTTTTCTTTGTGTTTTGTTCTTCAATTATGAAACCACCGCCTGCTGGGTAGGCTGTCTCTTGCCGCCATTGACCGATTGGCCCGCCTAGTCGGGTGGCGGTCTCAGAATGCCGCCCGCTTAGGGCGGCAGTCCTTCACGTGTTTTCCAAAATTCTCTTTTAACGCGACTCACGTAAAAATTCAACGTTTACTAGCTTTTTCCACTGCCTTTGGCTTGCATTAATGATTCTGGTTCCCTGGAATAATGTTTTGGCATTTTTTATGGTTTAATAGATCAAATTGGTTTTTACCTTTGGGTAAATGGAAATGCTATAAATAGTTGGCTTGTGCTCAAGCAAATGGCCCCTCAAAATTTACCTCTGAATTTCTCATTTCAATAGCTTAGCCTTTCGCTTTTGTTTAGGTTTCATAGTTTCATTTCTTAGATGCATACTTAGCGTTGTTTAGCTATAAAAAAGCCACATATTCTCCTTATACAAAGTGTTGTTGTCATTTCATCCAAATCAATTGGAGTAGGATAGTTTCATTTCAATAGGAAGCCATTAAAGTTACAGGTTTTGTTCATCAAACAGGATAGTTTCAGGTGTTGGACATTTTATGTTGCATGAATCGCAATAAATCCCGCTAGGAATTACATAAGCCAAGCTCTGTACTCTTGCGCTATCCCTCTCCTACTCACATTGTATTCAGTCTGCATCCTAAGTTGCCTTTGTTCCAATATCTACTCTTGTTGATGCTAGCATTACACACTTTTCTAGGATCCACGTGAGCACGAAAGAATGAGGAGATCACACTGAGGGGACAAGGTCACACACCATCGGATTCGCCACTGTTATGCAAAATCTAGGTTCTAGCTTTCAAAGTTCTAGTTAAAAGCATATCAAATATAGTAGTTAATCATTTCATTTCGATTGAATTTTACTTTTGATATTGCCGGGGGAAGTCATGGGGGGATTGATAGTTTTGAGAAACTATGATTCACTCCTCACTTCTGAGGTAGGATTGAGAGTCTTTCAAATAGAGTAGATCAGTTATCAAATTATTTATAATAGATGTAAAAACTGCACAGACAAGTAGCTATACTCAGTTGCTTTGTTTGTTTTAATTGCGTTATTAGTTTAGTTGTCAATTTTAGATATATTAGATAATTGCTCTTTAAATTCTTGTTCGATAGTTTATCAATAACTATCAGATTTAGGAATATACATAGACATATCTTGCGTAGTTAAATTATTCTCATCATTAGTTAGATTTGTGTCATTTCCTTTTGTATGACAATCATGAGACCTAGAGAGCCCAGAGAATACGTATTCGAGCCGATCGTGCCTCAACCCAATCTTATTACGGAATAACTGATATAGATCAGAATCTTAGGATCCAAGTCTTCCGAACAACATCGACTTGCAACAGATCAGCTCACAGTTGAGCGGGTTAAACATAGAAGACGACCAAGCGCACACATTTTGGTCAAATCAGCCAAACTACAGATTACTCTAGATAAATATCCGCATGACTGTAGAAGGGATTGAAAGAGAGAAAACATTTGGTTGTGACCCTTTGGTCCCACAGCTAGATGCAAGAGACACTCTCACAGACATAGATACTAGCTTAAGAATTCAGGTTGCAAGAACACCTATGAGATACTCTGAGAAGATCACACAATTGTTAATTCTGAATATAGAGGCCGAGAAGGCATACAACTATTGGATACTAGGGATTAGGGACTGATTCCACACATGACCATAACAGGTCCACAAGTAACCACGAATCTATGGTTATGACCCATAAATCCCACAACCCAACGAGCCTATAGGTCAATCTAATGTTGACGCTGGCTTACACACATTAATATTTAGATCCACTCCACTTCCACCTATCATCATCACACAGTTATCCTTGTTAGACGTAGCAACTAACAAAGCTAAAGATTTCTGGACTAGACTAGAGAATCGACCAGTAGAATCCTCTATATATCCATCATCCATCATCCATCATATGACCACATGCTCTGATACATACACGAAACCATCCCGGTCATTTTCCACATATCCCACAACCTATAGATCGATCACGCCGAGCTCGATATTAATTGGAGCTTTCGAGCAGTCATCCTCGCGACCGATCTATCACGCCGATTCGAGTTAGGAGGGCCTTCTTTGCCTTAGATTCGCAGATTCCACTAGTGCGCGTCGAAGACATAAGATTGCCTAATTAATTTGTCTGCATCCCATGCCTATTCCATCCCCATCAAGGCTATCTCGGCACGACCTCGAGAGGTCGGGTGCGAGGAAGAGTTACTTGTAGATTCCCACACTCGTTTGTCACTTTTCCATCTTACGATTATCAATGGGGAAGTAAAAAGGAAGTGCTAGGTAAAACAGGAAGAAAACGATATAGAGGAAGTGAAATACGACAAGTAAGAAAGGAGGAGAGGACAATAGAGAAAATTTTGCAGCCATAAGAGAACCAGGACAAAGATATTCGATAAAGAGTGAGAAGCATAATGAATGTAAAGAGAAATTGGAGGGAGGAATGGCACAAATTGGAAAAGATGAGGAGATGCGTGTAATGAAGATAAGTTGATGATGAGAAAATAGAGAGGGGGCGTATGATGGAGATAGTGAAGAAATTGGCAAGGAGGAATGAAAGATGGAGAGGTGGTGAAGAAAAACATAGGAAGGGATAGGAGATACAATTCCAATAAATGAATGTTAGGAGAAATCCACTGATAATGATCGGTAGGGAAGGATGGGACAAAAGGTGAGAAGAGGGGGAAAGTAAACGAGGAATGGAAGGGGGAATGCCAATGAAGGGATGTTAGGAGAAGTCCCCTGATAATGATCAGAGGACATAAAGGAAGGAAGGAATGAAGATAGAATGGAGGGGGTCAAAGAAAAGGATCCAAGCTGTGTAGAATGGGGATGAGTGATTTTTAGGAGAAGTCCACTAATAATTATTAGTATGCAAAATGGAAGATGATGATGAAATAATGTTAGGAGATGAACATTAAAAATGATGGGTAAGTATGGGGGTAGATATGTGGGAGAACTCTAAAAGATGGAGTAGAAAGAGTAAAGAAAGGAGGGATAATGATGTGTGTGAAGATGAAGGAAAGGAGAGAGGACGCGTGGACAAGAATAAATGAGAGAAAAATAAAGAAACAAGACATGAAATGAATGGGGAAGCATCGGTTAAGTAATATTACAAATGAGGGATGATGGAGATGAACATGGGCAAGTAGGAAGTGGTCTTTGCGAGAATGGAAGAAGGAGGTGAGAGGATGTGATGATGGGGAATGACGAGAAAATGTAGATGGTGAGAATGTGGAGTGGTGGGTGAGTGTAGGATGATAGATCATGCTTAAGAGGGACTCTTAAGTAAGATCACCATGTCGCAGGAGGAGTTAAGTAAGATCACCAAACCGACAGTGATGATATGGAAGGAGAAAGACAACATTGTATTGGATATAGGTGTGGAATGGTTGGTTGGAGTGGATGAGTATGATGAGAGGTAGGAGACAAAAGATGAGGAAGATATGATGGGAGGTGGAAGGGTCAAATGGAAAACCATTCTTAAGAGGGACTCTTAAGTAATATTTCCATGTGACAGGGATGGTTAAGTAGGATCACCAAGCGAAGAAGAAGAAGAATGATGAAAAGACTGAGCAGTGTATACCAAAATGGAACAAGAGATGAAAGGAGGTGATATCAAGGAAACAAAGGAGTGTGACATGAGTGGATGGAGGAACATATGTAGTAGATGGAGAGTGTAAGGGAAATCCTTAATTGGGATGCCCACATGGTGGGAGTGATGATGTAAGAGTGTCAAGTGAAAAAGGAGGAGCAGAAAGATGTTTGTGGTGGTGATTGTCATCTGCTGAAAGAGGAAATGGTGGAGAAGCTTCTACAACGGGAGGATCCAAGGAAGAAGATATACCTTAACTAAGATTCTTTGGCTGTATGGATGGTTAAGTAAGATTGTCAAACTGAAAGCGGAAGAGTGAAAGGGAAACTCAAGAGGAAAGACAAGTAAGATATCTGACATGGTGCAAGGGGACAGAAAGGTGAGAAGGATGATGTGGAGACAAATGGTGATGAGTGGAAATGGGGAGTGAAGAGCAATGGATCAAAACATTGTTAACATGTTGGGGGCTAAAATTTGTAGGATAACAAACTTGCCTTGAGAAGGACCCTCAAGTAGGAGTCCAAAATCCCAACGGTGATCAAGTAGAATTCTCAAACTGAAAAGTGTAGTTGCGAGTGCATTCATGGATATTATAGATAGGTATAGAATTCATAGTGTGAAATTTGATGTGATTTTGATAAAAGATGACCTTGATGAGATGAATGAAACATAGTTATAACAAGGGCGTATAGGGAAACTATGCTTCGAACTAGATTGGAGATAAACAAGAAAGGTTACCACTCAAGGCATTGCAATTGACAACCAATAACAAATGTTAACACATAATCAATGATAGTTAGTTATACCAAAATACCACGAGGGAAATATGGATGAAAGATGCTCATAATCCTAATGTTGACTTGACAAAGGGATTGAAGATGTAACTTGTACGCGGGAAGAAGGATCTCCATAGATGGTGTTCCTTAAGTCTATGCCCCAGCTCTAGGAAAGGGAAAGAACAATAGAAGAAATCTGATCAATGCGAGAAGCTTTCTGAAAATGTTGATAAAAGGAAGGTTGATCAATGCGGAAACCTTCCAAATGCCATAACAAAAGAGTAGCCATCCTTCGAGGGTATGGTCTACTATATACATAATATGGATGGAAAGAATAATATGATAGCCATCCTTCAAGGGATCAATCTATTTCTTTTGATTTTTCTTTGATTTTGATTTGTATGCTTTTCTTTTTCTCTTTCTCTTATTTTTTGCATGAACAACTATCCTTCGAGGGATCAGTCTATTTTTGATAACTTTGATTTTTCCTTTTGCATACATGAATTTTAGCTTTACATGGGGGAGAGTTGGGAATAACGAAGTAGACCACTTAGGAGGGGATAATGAATGTACAAGAGACACCCCTGGACCCTTTACATGGCTGCAATAGGAGAATGAGAAGGTGATGGATGTAATGGTTATGGGGTCATATCAAAGTAGTGAAGGCGGACCACATAATTCATATCATTACAATGACAAATGGAAGGGGCTAAGGATGGAGGAATGATCTAAGGATATAACTAAGTGCTCATTGGTAGATATGCTAATAGTAGATTGGTCACAAGTGTAATGCATTAAGAGGTTATGTTTCTGGTTTACCACCAAGAGAGGGAAGACATTAAGTTGCAACAAGATGAGATGATAGACAAGCAAGAAATAAAACTATGTCCTTAAGGAAACAAAAATATGATCACGACGATGAATTTGGATGAAAATAAATTATGCCCCAAGAGAGACACAAATACGGGAATTTGATAAAAGGTCCCTCAGGAGAAAATGGCCACAAATGTGGACTTGATGAAATAGATGGTGCCCCAAAAGAGACACAAATATGGCCACAATGGTGGACTTTGGTAAACAAATAACAAAAAAGGTCCCTCACAGAAGGACAAAAATGGCCACAATGGTGGACTTAGAATGAGATGAGGATTTGGATAGAATTAGTTTAGATTGGATGAATGTGAAGAAGGTAAACAAAAAATGTCAACGAGTGAAGTCCCCTAGTGACAAGGGAGTTGTATGGATGATACACTCAAGGGCGAGGGAAGGTGCTCCCCCAATGAATTAAATGTGAAGGAGTTAAAGGATGTCGAAAGAGTTTAGATGAGATTATTTTAGATTTGGATGGGATAAACGATTAGAGACCACAAGTGTGCTTGGCAAGATAAGCGGTATTGATGGACAATGGAGGACCTTCCTTAGGAGGAATATCATGTGCAGGAGGGATGTTAAGGGAGGATGTGGATGAAGGAATCGTGGGAAACTCGACAGATGGGATACAAATTGGATTAAATGTAGATGGAGAAGGATATTTCCCTTGAATGAGGAAATCATCTTTCTTAATAAGGTTGTGGACGATTGTCCAAAATGCCTTACAATGTTTGATTTCATGGCCCGGGGTACAATGATAAGTGTAACTGCAATTAGGATTGAACCATGATGGCTTTGGACCATAGGGATTAAATGCTTTAATGGGAGGAAGTGTGATGGAAAATATTTGAGTTAAATGTCAAAGGATATCTACGTAAGACCCCATTGAAGTGTCATGGGGAAGGTAACTCTTGTGGGTTTTGATAGGATATCTCAGCTTGGAGTTAGGAGAAAAAGTGGATGTAGATTGGATGGGTAAATTATGTGTTTTGGAAGACAAATAAAATTTAGTCAAAGGATTGTATTGTTTGGATTTAGATTTAGGTGAGGATGTACATTGGATGGGTAGATTATATGTCTTAGATGACAAATCGAATTGGATTAGAGGATTGGATTGTTTGGCTATAAATTTATCGTTGTGAGATGTCATAGATGGAGCGACTGATCCTAAAATAGATGTTGTGGCATTGGATTATTGAGAAGAGGGAAAATCTAAATGTTTTCGAGGATGCACAGGGGACTTTCGGGATGTTTTCCATGAGCCTTAGACTTCAACCGAGATGATTTACTCCTAGCAGGATGATAATAATCTCAACCGGAGGATCTGATAGTGGTGGTGTGGTTATTAATGGAGAAAATGTCCTAAAACAAGATGAGGATGTTAATGGAGAAATAGGTGTTTGTATGATGCGATTAATGAGATCTATGTGAGATGTGGATTGTTTAGGTTTTGGTAAGGAAAGATTTAATTTTGGAGAATGCAAACCATATTTATTTGATTTATATGGATGTGTTGGTTCATTAGATCGATGTTCAAATGATATCTTTGATAAGGTTGCAAATTGAGAAGATTTGTTCGTTGTGATAGACAAATTAGGTAAAGAGTATTGGGGTAGACCGGGTGATGTGGCCATAGGAAAGGATGTCAAGGTAGAGATAGGTGGATTTTTGATATGATAGGTATAGGGGTAGGTGGGATAAATAGGGATGTAGGCATATTTTAAATATCTTGAGACGTGGGTGATGTGATAACTGATGGAGTAGACATTAAAGGTATTGCAACAAATGCATGAGTAATTTCGGTGTGTAGAAGTAGGTGGGACTAGTTTTTCATAAATGTTTTGAGGGGTAAGAATGATATGTTTGATAATGGGGTTGATGTCGAAGGTGGGTCAGTAAAGGTACATGTAGTAGAACAAAGTTTAGTTGGGATGGTTGTGAGTAATCTAGGTGTAGTAATAGGTGTGTTTGATGAAGATGTGGGTGAAGGAATAGGATGTGAGAGTGTAGGGATATGTGTGGATATCAGTAGGGCTGAAATAGATGTTAAGGATGGATCTAATGTGGTAGATTGGGGTATGAGTGAAGTGGATGAAGTAGATGGTATAGTCAAATTTGATGTGAATGTGATAAGGATAGGAGAAGGTGTAGGTTCGGACAAGGAGTAAAAGTTGACATAGGTGTGATAGTTGTGGGTGCAACATGTTCCACATAAGGAGTGGGCATAATGTCTAAGGTAGGAACATGTAGAGTTGGTGATAAGATGAGATCTTGATTGAATGTCAATCATATAAGCATTTGATAATTGAGATGTAAAGGGCATGGCTTGATTCGTTGGTGGTTGATTAGGTAAATTTTGAATAATGGAGCTATTGATTTGGATATCCCCTTGATTTATGAGTTGTTGGACATGATCTTTGAAGGAACGACATTTCTCAATGTCATGACCTTTGACTCGATGATATTTACAATAGTGGGCTTCGTGATACCAAGCAGGCTTGGCTTGCAAATTGTCCATGGGTCATATGGGTGGAAGTTGGATGGAGTTTACGGCCATCAACTTGTCAAATACATGGAGCTATAGGATTCTCCCAAGGGGTATAGTTGATTTTCAGTTGAGGGACTCATTGTTGAGGCCATGTGTTAGATATAGATGCGGATGAGGGTTTAATGACCACAATGTTGGCCACACCCTTAAATTTTTTTATGTGTGAATGGTTTAGTAGATTCAATTTTAGGTTTAATTGAACTTAGTTTAAGATGACCCTACTCAATGGCATGGGTTTCGAGTTTGTGAGCCATTGTGAAAGCTTCATCAAAGGTTTGGAATGACTGGACTTGTAAAGTAGATGATATATGTTTTGCACATGAACGTGAGAATAATTTGATGAGTTCGGTTTGTGGAAGAGTGAAGGACAATTGGTTTATAACACCACGCCATAGTGTGAAAGAAGTCGGCGATGGGCTCATCTTCAAACTGTGGATGGTATATATATCAATGATAGTAGTTTTGCGTGTGATATTGATAGAAAAGTGTTCTAAGAATAACTACACAAGTTGGGTGAAAGAGAATATGGAATGTTGTGGGATACTGTTGTACCAGTCCAACGCGGGACCAAACAAAGACATGGGGAAAGTGCGAAGAAGTAGATCATGATCATGATAAGACAACATGCATGTTTAAATATGAGGAGATGTTTTTGGGGATCTTCCTTGTTGTTGAAATTAATAAACTGGGAAGTTTCCAATGAGGAGGGTAGGGTTTGATAGGAACCGACGGATGAATCGGTTTGTTACAAATTTGTTCATAGGATAATGTATCCTTGGGTGCCAAGGTAGAACCTCTAAACTAGCCAACCGATTTATTAAGGTGTGAATAGGATCATTTGATGCGATGTTAGGTTGAGATTGAATTGGTTATGTGGTTTGGAAAGTAGTTTGATAAGGTGAATGATGCGTTTGTGGATGTGTGGGTAGTTGGGGAATCATTTGATAAGGTGGTTGATAAACTTGTGGGTGGGATGCTTGATAAGACAGTTGATAAAATTGTGGGTGTGTAGGTGTGTGGGGAACCGTTTTGGTAAGGATTAACATGTGTCATTGGTTGATATTGTTGTATAGGATGACTTTGAATAATAGGGACATGATTTGTTCATTGAAATTGGGTAGGTTGTTGTGGTAAATGATAAGTGGGTATATGTGTGTTAAGAGGTTGAGACGGTTGGAGCATATGATGGGTAGGAATGTAAGTGTGAAGAGGTTGAGATGGATGGACATGCATATTAATAACAAATGAAATAGAATTGAAAAAAAGGGATGTGGGTGGAATGCGATCCACTAATTGAGGATATTGGGAGGATTGAGAGATTATAGGATATTTTTGAAATATGAAATCATATATGGGGTTACGAGAAGGCCAGAGTGTCTCTAGAGGAGCAAGAGATGGTGATGCGGTTAGTTTAGGAAGATTAGCTTGATGAGGGATATGAGGATTAGTTTTAAGATAGGGACAATCTTGGATGACATGGTTCTCATGAGGCGAGACCATAGAGATTGGAGGTTGAGTAACTGAAGGTGTGGTTTTGAGTTTAGAATCTTGTTGGGAGAGATTGTTAGGGGAAATAAATTTATTGGATGGAGTGGATTGTTGTGTTGTTTCGATTTGAGAGAGAGTGACAATAGACATGAAATAAATAAACATTTGTTTATGAATTTTGTTAACAAACAAATCAAGCAACAATTTTTTTATCATCATGATTAATTTAGAGGATGTGAAAAGAAAAGTGGATAACAAGGTGCCTAAGGAATGATCGTTTAAGGAAGGTTTCAAGTAGGTTCGACTTGGGAGATGTCTGAGGTGGTTCTTGTTGGGTGTTCAAGTCCCAATCAATGAACCAATTTAAAGGAATGTTTTGATGTGTTGATTTTTTTCATGAAGTCCCAGGATGTATGTGATAATGTGTGATGCAGAGAATTCAACCCCTATTTAAGCAATGTGATCAAGCAGGATGTACGGGGTTTGTTTTAGACCAAATTCAAAATGTGAATTTTAAAAGCGAGATAATCGTTCGAAAAGGGAAATTATAATATAGAAAAAAGAAAATAGAGACAAACGAGTAAAACCTGAGAACACTTTTCCTTGTTATTTGATTGCACGTGATAGTGACGTATTTTGAAAGCACCAATCAGTGGCTCTGAACGCCTAAAATGACCCTAAATTGACATAGTTTTATGAGTGCGTGAGAGGGTCAGTGAAGGAGATTTTGGGTGTATTTATGTTTCAACAAGCGATCGTTGACGTATGCGTTAGTGGTCACAGATCGTAAATTTCACTGTAAAAAGAAAATAAATGTAATTAGTTAATATGGTTAAGAAAAATGACGCAAATGTCGTAAGTCATTTGTGTATAAAAAGTATAAACAAAACAATAAACATAGTGAATTTAAATTATGAAACAAGTAATCTAAATTAAGAAATAATTAATTTATACTATGAAATAAATGATAAATAGAAAATCCTATGAATAGAACAAACCATGTACTATCCGATAAACTATTGGCACTTGAAATGATTAAATGTATTTGACATCTTATTCAATTAGAATAAAAAAAGAGCTACAAAAGCTAGCTATAAGATTAATAAACACAATATAAAAAATTTGACGCAAATAAGAACAATATGAATAATATAAACTATAGATTGATGAGAAAATCTAGACCAAAAGGAGCAAAGGACAAGATAAATGAAAGACTTTCTAACAAGAGAGCATTATGGACAAAATAAATGACTTAGATCATTATCAATTTTCTAAAAGACAAAATACATGATGTAGAAAAGGAAGACTAGAAATAATGTACTTGGAAGCTGGTGATGAAAGTCAAATAATTTGGTGAATGAGTCGATTAGTTGATTTGGATTGAACAATGATCAATTGGTCAAGTATATTGGAAGTGGAGTGGTTGGTCGATGAGAAGGGAATGGGTCGGTGGGCCATACTACACATGGCCATGTCTTTTCACATGTTTGAAAATCTAAACGAGAAATGTATAATTGGATATGCTAGTGTTATGGTGATAAATTGTTTATCGATTACTTTGAAGAAATTTTACAATCCTCACCCAAAATTTTTGCCTAAAGAAAGATCTTGCGTGAATTTGAAACTATTGGAAATAGCATCATGGATCAAAATCTTCATGAGTCAACATGGATATTTATTGTATCCATACAAATTCATGGTTGAGTCATTGCCCACAAAGCTTATGTGAATGTGAAATTGATCTGTAAATACTTAGAAGCATCACATATTAGAATCTTGTGGGTATGCATAAATATCTGCTCAAAATTGTAAGCCGATCGCTTATAAAATAAATTACAATCACCTCCCCCAAAGATGTGCGTGTATTTGGAGCTGAGAGGAAAAAAATTGGAAGAATCAACCCTTAGAATCTTGTAAGTCTGTATAGATATTCATTTTATGCGTAAGACGTGAGAAACCATGAAGATACAAGTTCGGGGAGTGGGGAAAACGTGTGAGCAGAGGGAAGGGTCTGCGTGGGAGACATGGATTGGGAGGTAGAGTGGATGGGAGAGGTGGTCAATGTGGGAGGGATCTCGGTCTGCGTGGAATAGAGAGTAGCGCAGGAGGGAGCTCAGGTGGATGGGGGATAGCTCGGGAGATGGGAGCTTGATGTACAACATAGGATAGGTGGATCAAAATAAAATTGCAAGGATGGAATGTTAGATCTCAAGGAGAAAGAAGGGAGATCGGAAGGAAATAAGAGAGATAAGGGGTAGAGCTTAGCCGAGGAGCAACGAGGAAGGTAGAGTCGGTTGGGAAGTACATGAAGAGAGCACATGGAGGGATAGTAGTTTTGGAATGAGATTACGGGAGTTGAGACATGGGAAGCGAGTTAGGATGGGCTATGAATAGAGTTGTAAGGAAGAGATCTCTATGGTGAAGTGGAATGAAATGAGGGAATATGGGAAGAGAGCTCAATGTGTCGGGATGGTAGCTTGGTGGAGTGGAAAGGAGATGAGATTGGATTATGGAGTGAGGAGTAGGTAGGTGAGGTGTGGGTATGGATGTGGGTAAGTCTTAAGACATGGGGGATGAGATAAGTGGAGGATTTGTGTGGGTAATAGGCTTTTTTTAGTAAAGTTGGCCATTTGAAATAGAAAAAAAGTAGGGGATAGTGTAGGATAATAATAATAATGTTGTGTTTTTTTTTTTTTTAAATTTTTATTTTAATAATAATAACAATAAAAACTTACACCCATTATAAATAATGGATAACAAATCAGTTGAAAACTAGAAAATCACATACCTCACGAAGGATATAAACTAAGCAATGTAAGTGACATACTGAATTGATGGAGACCACACTAACAACCTACAAACAAATTAGTCAAAAAACAAAATATTTGCAAGATATATCTAAATGAGCGATGACTATGAGAATAATAAATTGCACAGTCAAACTTGAAAGCACAACCAAAAGATAAGGTTAATTTCTTGATTCATTTCCCATGCGGGTAAAACTCAATAGAAAACAAGAAGAGCACATACCTCCAAGGCTACTTCAACGAGTGAATGTACTAAACTGAGATCGACGAATACTAAGACTTTACAAACAAGCAAGTTAGACAAGACGAGTAAAATAACAAACAAAATGACCAAATCTAGGAACCAGTCCACCAGGTGTGCCAAAATGTTGTATAAAAACCTCATTCTCATGCGGGGTGAAAGTTGATACTTTGAAGCCACCAACAACTTTGAGTGATGGAGGGCTTAGGACCTCAGATGTGGATATGGATCTACATGTGCAGAGAAGATAGATATGTGATAAAAGAAGATAGATCTCAAAACTAAAAAGATGTGATTAGATAACAATATGCGCGGTTTCTGGACAATCCTAGTTCCAAGAGGATGTTAACTCCCTTGGAGGATGTCAACCCCCGTGTCTGATAAAGAAAGATAGCAATAAATGGTGAATAATAGATATCATACATAAGTAATGAAATAAAAAATGACAAGTTACTGAAATGACAAAGGGACTTAGCTCGTGCTTTGATATGGAGATGAACTGGGCATCAAGATGGCAAGATGACAAACAATGGCAAAGATTTCTCCCACACTCCTCACTTCTAACTTCTAACAATGGAAAAGGTTTGCCTTGACCTCAAACTTGTAGAATTTCACTAAGCACTTTCTTCTCCTCTCCTCAAAACTTCAGTAAGCAGAGATTTCATAAATGATTCTCCCTCTTTTTGGGTCCAGTCCAGTCCTGTCTATGGTCCTCTTGAAGAGGGGGGTGGCGGGAACCCATATTTATAACTTAGAGGTGAGGTTAGATTGGGGTTAACAAGTAACCAAGGTTTGATAAATTAACCCAAGCTAAGACACATAATGTGATCACGTGGGGCCCATGGTTTGACTTATTAGGTGGAGCAGGAGCATGATTTTAATGGGTAGGTGAGATAATGGAGTCCATTTTTGAAATTAAGAGTGAAGTGTTGGATGGGTGTATTATTGCCCACGAATTTAATTTTTTTAGAAATGCCAAAATTTAATTACTAAATGGGTTTATATGGAACCCATTTGATAATTAATTGACTTTGGGTGAGTAAATGGACGGATTTATTTAAATTTAAGAAAAGAAAAGTGAGAGTGAAATTTTAATGAATGTGAGATGACGAGGGGCGTTATACCAAAAAAATGGTGTCTACAGTTTTCTCATTTATTTTTGTGTATTTTTGTATTTTTGAAAGGGTGGGTGTAGACACCAAATTTGGGTCACACTCCCCCTTTACACCACATGTATATTAATTTAATTACCTACAATTAAATTAATGTCCATTCTCATGATATTCATTATTTAATTACCTTAATTAAATTAATTTCCACCTCACCTAGACACCTCACCCCACCACATCACCTAGACACCTCATCATGGACCTATTTTTAACATGTTCATTCTAACTAGGACTCAATCTCTACTTACCATAACTAACAGAGACTTGGTCTAACCCTAACACTACATGCCTATTCTTTCCTCTAACAACATGCCCACTTACTTGCATGAAAATACCATTTTAGACTTGAACCAATGGGTAGAACTAGTCAAAAGATAACCAAGATCTGTTGTTTTGGCAACCTAGGATTTCCCACCTTAACGACGCCAATTAACCTAAACCATCATTAGTTCATCGTTACCATATATTCACTTTGGTAACCTTGTTCCAGAGGTTGGAAGAATTATTCAAGTTTGAGAAGAGAGATATCTGCATGCAAGCATGAACCAGAGCCCTCTTGCACATCTAGACATCCTAAACCAACACCAAGACTGATATGAAGGTTGAGCATTCACGGTAACGTTTTGGAAGCACCGCGTTGGCACCACCACCGCCATAGATCAACCATCACCTTCATCCAACCACTAGTCTACAAATAAATACAAGTAAGTGCATTTGGATCTGCATCTTTCCATACTTATTTAGATCAATTCTTTATATTTGTTTGAGAGTCCTAGTCTCCTTATATCCCATCACCTCCCACCTTCATGTCAATCCATCCTCCTAACCACCTACACCTCCCAAACTCTCATACCTAACTCCGAACCTACTGACGCCTCTTTATAAATTCTCAATGTCTTTGGAAACCTAACACATTCTCCCATTCTCTCAGGTAATCACAGAGAATCTTCAAAACCCAAGTTTTATTGAGTTTCTATCATTCCACCCCTACCGATGCGGTTAACCTAAACCGTCGTCGGTTTACTCTCAATCGCATCGGTCATATTATCGATTGACATTAGTCTCTATATTTGGTAATTTTTCCTATAACAACAACCTAATAACCTTCACCCAAATAACCCAAACCATCCAAAACTTGATCCTGACATATTCCAGTCACCTTGGCTACCTGTCTAACCTCTAGATCTGATCATAACCTTACCTATTAGATTAGATTTGCTTATTGTATTTGAATGAGATACCTAAATCATATCAACTATAATAGGATGTTATTTTCTTACATTATTTCTTGCATTAAATTGTATTAAATAGTGGATTGACAACCATCTAGAAGTATCACACTTCCCGGATCTAGCATACGCTAGGCAATCCACTGACATATATTGTTTAATATTCCTCTTGTGGTCTTGTTTTACATTCACGGTAGTTCCTCCTAGAAAAAGGAAGTTCTCACAATCAGCACTGGATCGGAAATCAAAACGCATGCACTCTACCTTCCACCTTCATTCATAGGTATTCCTCCTCACCCTTACCCTATCTGTTTTTCTCATACGTACGCAACTTATCAAAGAAACATTTTGGCAGGCCTCGATGGGACCCTCGTTTGTGGGTTTCTTTCTATTCATATAGGTTACATCTTGTGTGTTTCTTTCTAAATTGTTATTCACTAAATCTTCTTCTCTAGGTAATATGCCCTTCTTTCTAATTTCTCTAAATGAAACATTTCTTTTGGTGCATTTAAAAAGAATCATTCTTCTTTCTTTTTGCATTAGTGAAAATCATCCTCTCTCCTATTCATCATTTGCTACATCAAATATAATTGTGATTTGGGTTATAAAATTTGTTGCATTTCATCCTTGTATGCTTGCATTATTAGCTCACATTTAAAACTAAGGGAACTTATATGCTGGAAGTCATGCCCAACTGATGGTTGACACAATTGAATTGTAGAAAGCACTTTCTCTCTCTCTCTCTTTTCCAAACTACAAAAATCTGAATTTACACATCTTCTTAAACAACACCTTACTTGGAAGAAGTTTTCAACGATCACATGATCAGAGGATTGATAGTGGGCGCCCAACTAATTTCTCTATCCATTCATTATCTCAGAGAAAGGACCGCCCTCCAAAACATAACTTGAAACCTCCCTTTAGATTTCCTCTTCATAGGACACCTTCCCAACCAAAAACTCTATTCTAAATTCACAAGTCAGTCTCAAATAACATAAGCTAAAATAACATAAAATTCTACTCGTAGGATTACATGCTTTTCTTAGCTTTCTTCCTGAATTATGTTTTGAGTTGTGAGGATTACGTTTCTTCATTTTCTTCTTCCTTTCGCACTCCCCATCATAGTTGGAGTATTCCTATTGTTTTTAGTGTGTCAGGGCCTCATATTATCATTTTCAGATCTCTTTGGGTTCATTTCTTCATCTAATTGAATTCACAAAATCCATTTTTCTTCACTTCTTCATATTTCACAGTAATCGGTGTCAGTCCAGTGACCATCATCGGTTCTCATCTAGCCGTCGTTGGTTTACCTAACCAATGTCGATTACCAACTCTTTTGGTTATTTTACCCAAAAAGAATTTCATCACCTTCTCTTTTCTATTTGTAGTCCTCAAGACATCATCATATTCCCAACATTCTGATATCACTATCAAGTACATTCCCCATTTCATTTTTCATCAGTTCTTCTTCATTTGCTCAAACTAGTATTTTCCCATAAGAAATCAGCTATATCGGTTATCAGTAACCTTCATCGTTCCCTTTAACCATCATCGGTCACCTAAATTGACATTAGTTTCCTATTTTGATTTTTAATTGAAACATTGACCAAGTCCACCTACCAATATATGTTCTTTTCTATTCCCTTGTTTTTCTATGTCATCTGCAAAATATAGTTAACTTGATACATGCTAATTCACATGGTGTTGACTTACAACCAAGCTAACACCCTTATATTTCATGCTAGTCTTCAGCCACTCCCACCTAGCCCATCATCACCTTCCATCCTGTCACCTATGGATCCAACTCAGCCTATCACCATTTCTACTAACGATGAGGAGTTCAGAGACTCCTTGATTAGAATCCCACGCCTTACAATACTATCTTGCCCACTCATCTACCCAAGAATCCTCAAGACAACTAGTATATGACATGCCTGTATCTATTCCTCCTACCCTCGTCCCCACTTCCTATATTAGCTACCACTAGCTCAACATTACCTCATCCACATTACCCCTGTGGTATCTCTCGCTTAGGTCCCACATCTACCATAACTTGTTACCCCAATGACATCTATTACACCCATGGTGTCAACCATTCCTTCACCAACCACCTTGAGCATGGCCCCATCTACCCCTTTTCCTCATATATACCAGTTACATCACAACCACCTCTAGTGTCGGCAACCCACACCCCATTTCAAAACTAGTTCTTTTCATCCCTCGCCTCTCTACCACCCATTACCACAGAGTCATTACAACCACCCCACCTATTTACATGCATCACCAACAACCCCCAATCTTGTCTATCACTTATTTGGGATATCTTCCACCTATCTATCCCCCCTTCACATTTTTCATATTTAAACCCCATGTACTTTGGGATGCCATCCACATCATACACCCATCATCAACCTCCCTTTACTACAGGAGGCACCCATTCCTCACAACCCACCAATGACCTCATTAGGATGATGATGGAAAAGATGCAGACATTAGAAGCATCAGTTTCTAACTCTCAACTCCTTGACCTATGAAAAATCTATAATGAGCCTATTCATCCATCCATTCCTATTTGCCCATACCTGTGCATTAGGAAATGCCCAAGTTCAACCATTTCAACAGTAAAGAGGACCTGCAATAACACTTGTGATCATTCAAACATGGGTGCTACCTAATTTCCCATGATGATGCTTTTCTTACAAACATTCCCCATGTCCCTAACAGGACCCGCCTTATATTGGTACAAAATTTTACCTAGACATTCCATCTACTCCTTTAACCAAGTGGCTCAAGCATTCTTGGACCACTTCTCGATCAATGTAGTCAAAAATTCACCATGACCGACCTATATTTGACACGATAGTATGATAACAAATCTATCATAGATTTTGTTGCTTTTGGCAAAATCTTATCAACCAATTAACGTTCTAATTACCTCAAGTTGAACTTATTGAGTTGTTCACTAGAGCTTGTGCTAGACACATCTCACCAACTCTGTAGGTAAAACCTTCTGTACCTTTGAAAAGCATTCACCATGGCACGAAAGCTATAAATTCACGCCATTGAAGAAAATAAAATCCAATTACGAAACAAGAATGCCCCATTCAAATCAAATGATTCTTCTTCATCTTCAAAACCCCAAAATAATTATTCAAAATCCAAAGGATCTACCAATGCAGTAGTTCTCAAATTGGGTCCATCTCATCCCTCTAATCAAGCCAAACCTTCTTCCAATCTTTCCCATGTTCATACTTTTCAGTCCGGTGGGAACAATGAAAGTACACTTCAATTAGAGAGCCCTATTCTTCAGTCTTAGAAAAGCTTCTTAAAGTTGAGCCATTGCACTTCCCCATAAAACCTCATACTAGTTTTGATCTCACTCTTCCTATGCCTGCATGGTATAAGGAACATGACTATTGTAATTATCATCGCATCAAAGGCCATAGTGATGGTAATTGCATAACTTTTAAGAACATTGTCTAGGAGATGATTAGATAATGGAGATCTCATCATGGACAACCCAAATGTGCCAACAAATCAAAATTTACACATATTTAAGAATTCGTCCCTAACCATACACCATCATCTAATCAAAATAGTGAACCTTCAACCAACAATAACAATGTTAGTGAAGTCCACACTGTTGTTTTTATATCATATCGTCATTCCTCAATTTCCACTTATTTCGTCTATCAAGGAAATTTATGGCACTAGCTCCTCTACCCATGGAGGAGCATACCTCTTCCACTCCTTCACCCTCAGAGGAGTCCCCTTCATCTCCTCCTTCATCCATGGGGAATCCATGATTTCTGTTGATGCCATTTCACCATCTACCTCAACCTACCAAACAATCAACAATATTAACTCTCCACATCTGCGGAGAATCATGTCATCTCCTTATCCTCTACCAAAAGAGAAGTCTATCTCACCCCACCTACCATCTCTCCTTCCCATGGGAGATTCTTCAGACATGCCACCACCTGTTGGGGAAAATTCTCCATTAGCATCCCAAGATCCCATTGACCTGATCTCAACTCTTTTACCCACAGAGTCCAAGGCTATCCAATTCCCTATATCTCGTAGACATATTTTATAGGGATTTCCACCAAACAAACTACATCTCCTCTTATATCAGTCCCATTTTTACGACTAGCTAATCACTTGGATTACGTTGATAATTCCATGCTTCCTTCACCTCCTTTTCATCAAATGCAAATGTTTCTTGAAGATACCTCCACGATCTATCCAAAGGTATTTCCTAGATCACTACCTGCCTGTCAAATGCTTCTTCTTCATCACCTCTACCTACATCCGAACCTTTACCCATCCCATTCCATTTCCTAATAACATACCCACACCTATATCTTCATCCGTATTAGCCACTACCTTGGGTTTCTTCCCAAGCCTTACCCATCCACCTATCAAATTAGATTCCACATCTTCCCAAACCCACACCAAGACCCTCCCCTCAAGGAAGACTAACCTTAGCCTTATACACCCAGTCTCCCACCACACCTTTGTCACCTTTTCCCCTTTCATCCATCCTAGGACCTCACCCATCAACCCTAGCCAAACAACCTCCTACCCAAGGCCAATCAAAAGCTAAGCAACCTACTGCTTCATCACGATCCTTTGTTACACCTCATTTACCTACATAACAAACACCCTCGCCCTCACCCATGCATTTCTTACCACCTATACCTCCACCAGTTACTATAACCCCAACTTTTCCTATACGACTTCAACCCATACCATCCACCCAACCTCTACCAACCACTTCCACTATAACTCTATTGTCCCCATGGGTAACCCGTCCTCTTCCACCATCTGCTTTCCCTTTTGCATGCATCGTGTAATCCAATCTCATTTACCCAAGAAGGTGCAATCCAAAGACAAGAACCCACTACCCTCCAACAATGTAGTTAAACCAACAAAACCTTCCATTGATAGCTCTTCTATCACACCTTTACCCAAGTGGATGCCATCAAATCCTAAGACATTACCACCTACCAAACCAGTGGTCCAACCCATTCCACCTCCTATAACACCTCTTCCCTCACAATCATCCACACCTTTACCTAAACCCACACTCACTTCCCATTGTGATCCATTAGCGTGGTCCTACGCAAATTATTCTAACCAACTTCTTAGAGACTTTCGTCATCACATTACCACCGCTTTAACCTTACGAACCCCTCAAACCCAAACCAAAATGGTTTGATGAAACTAAAATTTGTGCCTATCATCATGTGTGAGGACATGATGTAGAAGGTTGTAAGGCTCTCAAAACTGTTCTCCTACAATTATTTCCTCCTGAAGAAAATTTCAACTGATGATGATGATCTTCTTGATGAGGACCATGTTCCACCTTCACCTATCACCACACATCATCATCCTTGCTTATTCAACAACCTACATCTCCACCCCACAACCCTTTTTCCACCTCCAAAATTTGAGATCAACATGGTCCGTATCAAAGAGTTGGCCAAACCACCACCTAAATGCTAGTGTGCCCTACTCATTTCACAAGGCTCTTACCCCGCATTAGGTTTTTTCCCATCATGTCATTACACTACTCATGACATACCTTCTCCATCTACCTCCTTCCCTCGATTAACATGGTCTAAGTTGCCACCCGCACCCAAAAGGACAAAGGAAAAGAAAAATCAACTAGCCCATCAACCAATCCCATGCCCAATATACCATCTGCACCCACACCCAAAATCACCATTCGAGGACCTACATACCCTATTTCTGATGGGGTCACCCATCATACAATGATAAAATAATTACATTAATCCCCTCTAAAAATGTCTTTTTATGATCTTGTATAAACTTTCGAATCTCATGACAAGCCCTTATGGAGGTTTTGCAATCCATCAAGGTTTTACCTAATTACCCACACCAATGGCCTCCATTATCACCCCTCACCATGTGGCCTCGCTTACCAAATCATCTCCTTCTTCTACCCCACACCCACTCATCAAATAACTACCCTCATTTCCTCTAATGAGGAGATTATACCTCTCAATCGATGACCCTAATCCCGCCTTTTCATCTCCTCTATATCAATAATATATGTGTATGATTAATGATGCATTTATGATTAATGATGGTGCTAGCATCAACATCATCTCCTCCCACACGTATAATCAAATAAACATCCCATTCAAATTATGCATAAAAGTAACCTAGCAATGTCTTGCGCTCCTTCAATGATGCTATCTTCCTCAACCTCGCACCATTATTCTTCACATTTGCATAGGCCCTCGCACTGCCACGACCCATCTACTTCTAAACCATCCGATACCCCCTCTACCCAATCATCTAGTGAGGGGGAGTTCTATCCCCCCTACCCACATGTTCGTACTTGGCCAATCCTTAGAAGGCATTTTTCAATGCCTCACTGGGGAGTACCGCCTGTTCCTATCAACACATTCCTCACTCTGTAAGAGTAAAAAACCTACACCAACATCCTTGTTATGAATATCACATAGAGAGGTTTTCCCTTATGGTCCTCCCTCGCCTTCACACTAACTTAACATATGGGGGACTTGACACATGCCACCTATTCACCAAACCTCCATCCTAAACATGACCTTTTCATCTAACCTCCATATACTAATCACCACTTTGCCCACACTTTCCTTCACCCAAAACCCCATCTACTAATGTTGCATGGAAAGGCTTTGGCTTTGGTTTTTACAAACCTTTCGGTCTAGCCCATCTATTCCCAAATCCGATTCCCATGTACCTCCTTCCTAAACACAAAGATCTAGTGGCATTGGATTTTCCACACCATCTTCCAAGAAGGCCCACATCGACCTCACCAATGAAAAAAAACCTTCTCCACCCCATTCACCAATGTCACCACCTTCACCCATGAGTCCATAGATATCAAATCTATTCCTCCTAACTTTTTTTTTATGAACACACCAACCTCTCCTCTTATCAATGCATGGCGAGGTCCTTTTTTCCCTTCCCGTGGTCCTAACATGATCATGATCGATTCATACACTTTCTATTAACATCATTCAATGTCAGGATGATGAGTCTATCCTCACCTACCTTGGTGTAGAAGATTCTTATATTCACCAGTCATTGCCTTTTGAGACACAAACCATGTTGAATGAATCGACTATCGAAATCAACATTAAAACTCAGGATGACCCACATATTCTAAAGATAGGCCAATATTTAGATGCTCTTCAACAAAAAGCTTTTACTTCTTTCCTCTAGCCATAAAAACGCTTTTTCTTGGTCCTATGTTGATATGCCCGGTATTGACCCAAACATTGTGGTCCACAATATCGTAACCATTCCTGATGCCAAACCCATAAAACAAAAGCTACGGAAAATGCATCCTCACATTTCCTTCTTGTCAAAGAATCTTCAAGAATTCTCTCGGTTTCCTTCATCCTACCCATTGACTATCCCCAATGGATTTCTAATATCGTTCCTATCACAAAAGCAATAAGGGGACTTTCATTTACATGGATTTCCATGACCTCAACTTAGCTTGCCCCAAAGATAATTTCCTCTACCAGGCATTGACCAACTGGTTGATCTCACCATCAACCATGAGATGTTATCACTCATGGATGGTTTCTCAGGTTATAATCAAATATTACTCACTCTAGAAGATCAACACAAAAATACCTTCATCACTCCTCGGGGACCTTTTCTATCGAATCATGCCTTTTGGCCTTAAAAATCCTTGGTGTGGACATATCATATGAGCCATGACTTATATCTTCCATGACATAATGCATCGTATATTGAAGATTACGTAGATGACCTTCTTTCCAAATCCAAACATTGGGCCAACACCTTCATAGTCCTTAAGGTCATATTTGACCACCTCATCAAGTATTGTGTTCACCTTCAACCTAAGAAGTGTGTCTTCACGGTGCTTTAGAAAGCTCCTTGGTTTCATCATTTCTTTGTGTGGCATAGAAGTTGATCCTGCTAAAGTAAAGGCTATTCTCAAAATGCCTCCGCCTACTAATCTCCATCAACTTCAAAGTTTTCAAGGTAAGTTGCAATCTATTCATCGGTTTATTTCAACTTTCTGACCATTGCTCAACCATTTCATCATCTCCTCAAAAAGACGTCTCCTTCAAATGGGATGATGAATGCCACAAAGCCTTTGATGCCTTAAAACAATACCTTCTTCAACCACCAGTGCTCATTCCCCTAAAGATGACCAACCCTTTTACCTATACATTTTATGTCTATTGATCATTCCTTAGGTGCTATGCTCACTCATCATGATGAGCAACAGGAGCAAGTGATTTATTACATAAGCCGTACCCTTTTGGACTACAAAACTAGGTACACCCATGCTGAAAAACTTTTCTTAGCCTTAGTTTTTTGTCACCACTAAACTTTGTCATTACCTACTCAACCACAAAACCTTTTCATCACTAACACTTGATCCCTTACATTACATGTATGCCAAACCCTACCAACATCAATGTGTTGCACACGTTGGCTCATGCTTCTTGTAGACCTTGACCTCGAATTCATCCACCAAAATCTATCAAGGGCCAAACCATCGCTTGACCAACTAGCAGATGCACCTCTTTCTAGAGATCAACCCTCTAACTTTGATTTTCCAGATGAATCCATTACTACCCTCTCTTTGGACGATACCACTTACCAGATGACCTTATTCTTTGATGGTTCCAAATGTCAGCGTGGGAGGTGGTGTAGGTGTTATCCTCATTCCTCTTGATGGTGAACCTATGCCTTTATCTTTCAAACTAGATTTTGATTGTACTAACAACATCACCAAATATGAAGCACTCATATTAGGCCTTTAAACCACCATCACCCTAGATGTTAAATCAATTAATATCTTTGGTGATTCCAACTGGTTGTAAACCAAGTCAATGGTATATACTAGTGTCATAACGAAATACTCCAAAAGTACAAACACCATGTCGACATACTTTTGACTACCTTTGACATTATGAAACTTCAAACCACCCCATGTTCTACTAATAAATTTGTAGATACCATGGCCTGTCTGGCTTCTCAGATACCCACTTCATCTTTTGACTCCAAAATATTTGTCACAATACAAAGGTTGCAATCACCTTCTTATTTATCTCAAGATGTCAACTCCATCAAAACCATTGCACCTGACCCACGTGACCTTTGGTATAAGCAAGTTTACAGACTACCTTTCCCTTTCCATTCTACCTCCCCGATCTCACTCATAATGGACAACGTGCCTTTCTTAAAGGTGTCTCTCGCTATGTCATCATGGGTGGTCTTCTTTATAAAATGTAATTTCGACGGTATTCTCTTACGATGCCTTACAAGTTCTAAAATTCCCTACACTATCAAGGAAGTTCACGATGGAATTTGTGGAGGTCACTTTAGTGGCTTAGCTGTCACTAAACGCATTCTTCACCTAGGCTATTATTGGCCAACCCTAAACCATGATTGTTGTGACTATGTCAAACATTGTGTGAAATGCCAACAACATGCTAATCTTCATCACACACCTAGTCATGCCTTACAGGTCACACGAGACCTTTGGCCTTTCTCTCAATGGGGTTTGGATCTTGTTGGAGAGATCAATCCTCATTCTTCACAATGCCATCAATGGATTATAACCACTACTGAATACTACACTAAATGGGTAGAATCCATCCCCTCATTTCTACAAAAGCCAAGAAAATTTGTGAATTCATCAACCATCACATTATTTGTCACTTTGGTGTCCCTCATCACCTCATCACTGATAATGGAAAGCAATTCAAAAATAAAACCCTACAAAATTTTGTGATGACACTTTTGGCATTCAACTCAATTTCTCTTCACCTTACTACCCACAAAAACAAATGGCCAAGAAGAATCAACCAATAAAACCTTGAACAAAATTCTTATGAAAGTAGTTGATGATACTGGGAAGGATTGGCATACACACATTCCTTTTTCCTTGTGGGCTTACCACACTAGTATTCACACTTCGACTATCACACACCTTTCTCTCTCTGGTCTATGGTACCAGGTTGTCTTGCCTCTCAAAGTCTATTCCATCTCTTCGCATCTCACTACAAGACATGCTCAATGATGATGACTTTCACTAGGACCATTTAGCACAACTTGAGTTGTTAGATGAACATCATCTCAATGCTCTTGATCATCTCCAAATCTACCAAAAACATATCAAATGTGCCTATGATAAATGTGTCCATGAATGAACCTTCCAGGTTGGCGACCTCGTCCTGAAGGAAAATCAACATGTAACCAAAGAAGAAAAAAGTAAACGGGGAAAATTTTCTCCTAATTGGCTTGACCCTATATCATTACTCATACCTATGGATCAGTGCTTATCATTTGTCTTCACTCAAGGTAAACCCAAACTTGAGCCCCTCAATGCCTTGCATCTTCGACCATTTTATTGTTGAAATCAAGTCCTATATCACCTTCTATCTATTGACCACTGTTCCCCCTTGAGCACCATTCACCTTCCATGTTACCTATTTTTGAGGATCAATGACTAAACAAGAATCATGTGATTACCCATCACCTTTCAACCTTATCTTCAATATGAGTACCACGACTCTACTCATGGCATGATTCTCATGGATACTTTTCATCTTTTTCAAAGATGGAATCCCATGGTCGTTCATCACTTGAAACCATCTCTTTCATAGTTAACCTCTGTGTGTTATGGTTTTGTCTTCTAAACAAGAACCTAATCTTCCTCTATAGTCTTGTCCATGACTTAAACATCCAAAATAAAAATGGGATTCAACTCCTTGAGTCAAACTTCCAAAAAAATATGACTCCCTCAAAAGGGACATCTCTTCTCTCTATCTCACCTATAAATAGACTACTCCCTCGAAGGACAACTATACAAAGCTTACCATACTTGCACATAGTCTATCATAAAAAGAGACTATCCTTGCACAAACAAAATAACATACTCAGAAGCTTCCCACATTGATCAACTTCACGAAGACCTCAAGGAGATAATATACTCATCCCACATAGACTTCCCACATCGATCAATCTATCAAAAAAAAAAAAAAAGAAGAAAATGATAAATTTTTCATCATGGACTTGCCTATTTTTGATCATGGGTTTCTTGCTAGGTAAACATGTCATCATACACTAAGTTATGCTAAAACCACCCATTTTCACCTCATTTCCTTTTCACCCTAATTTTCTATCTTCTCAAGGGACTTTCCACAAAACATGACATTTCATGATCATGTGACTTTCTTCACCCTTAACATAGTCAAACATGCATGCCTTTAGGGTCTTATGTTCATAAGCCAATCTTTGGTATGGAAGAATCATTATGGTTCTTATCAATTAGGTGGCTCTTTTTGTCACCTCTTACCATTCACCTTCTCCATTACTTATTGATTACCCTATATAGGACCAGACCATCGATATCTACATTTTAAATATTTCCACTTTCACCTAAGACTCAACCATGCCTATGACCTAGACTCAACCATGCCTATGACCTAGACTCAATCATGCCTAAACCTACCAACCCATTCCTCTACCTCATCATATTCTTCCCTAGCTTATGGGAGAACTACATCAGCCTGAGGCCCCTTTTTCACTGGGGCTATGTAGGCAACACTTTGAGGGCATGGGGCCCTTGGAGGTTAGCTCAACCACTCTTTACCCTAACCCATTTTCTCCCACATATTTTCTATTAACATTCTACCATAATTAATTTCCATTTTTTAATAACACTTGGAAAATTACCACACATACATATCTACCATGTTATCACATCATAAAAACATCCAATCAATCATTTCACATTTCCATGATATCAAAGATTTTGGAAATTTACACCATAACATACATATAACTCATCATTTATTTCCCATGTTACCAATAACTTGGAAATTAAATCAAAACTAAAAACAAGACTCAACCATGCCTAACTAACCTCCACCATGCCTAAACCGACCTAACTCACCATGCCTAAACCGACCTAACTCCACCATGCCTAAATGACCTAACTCCACCATGCCTAAACCACCTAACTCAACCATGCCTAAATGACCTAACCATCATGCCTAAACCGCCTAACTCCATGCCACTCGACTCCATCATGCCTAAACCGACCTTGACTCCACCATGCCTAATCCACCTAATTTCCATCACATACAAAAAAAAATGAAATTACAAAACACAAGTACATCACTCATCCCATAAATATCATCATCTATATCACTATGAAAGTCTATGTGTATCCATAAAATATACACTGATACAAAATAATATAAGTATCTCAAAACTCTCATATATAACCTCACCATCTTTGCACACGCAAGGTATATGATAAAATATATAAATCTCATGATCAAAATCTCAAAACTCATGTATAATCAACTCACAAAAATATCATCGCCTCACTATCATCATGCATACATAGGCTATATATATATCAAAATCTCAAAAAAATAAATAAATAACCATACCAGTGACTAATCATCACCCCACCTAGACCCTCGGCTGGTCTCATATGTCTCCTCCTCTCTCCTCCATCTCGATGCCCTCTACTAACATCTCTCCCCTCCATGGGTCTCGGTCTAGCCTCCACCTAACTTGCAGCTAGGTCAGGCCTCCATGAACTAGTGGCCTCACCCTGACCCTATCTCGGGGCTCACCGCCCCCTGTACTCTCTGCACTATGCGTGTGGGATCTCATCCTCTCACTCAAGGCCTGTTGTGCTCTTATACTCTACATAAGAGGGGACATCTATCCCGATGGTCGTCAAGTGATCCTGGTAATATCTTGGCCTCATTCAGGGCATCCCTAATCTCACCATCGACACTATCTATGGTGGTGCCATAGGTCTCACAAAACCTGATCAAGCTTTGTCTTGCTAATGATGGCCTCGACCCTCATCCCTATGAACCTACCTCCTCCTCCTGTACCATGGACCTGTCCCCACTACTACCTATAATATGGGACCCTATCCCTAGGCCTATGAGGGTGCATGTGCTATGATGACTCGGGCTGTAAGGCCACAATCTGAGCATGTGCAGTGGCCAACTGACCTGTAAACCTGTTATATACACCTGTAAGGTGGCTACCTATCCCCCATCACCATCCCCACCATGTGTGGGTACCTGTCCTTATGTAACTTGGGCCTACAGGCTACCACCTACTGCATAAAGTGGCAACATGTGCCTCTTGATCCTATAAGTTACCCTCTAATACTCCAATATGTCAAAAGGGTGGCCACTTTCCCCTATAATGTGTCCCTCTAAACTGTAATAGTGGCTAAGTCAAGGTGTTCCTAGCCTCGATGGTGTTGCCTGCCAGTTGCAGCGCCACCCACCACTACCTATATCTTTCAGTAACCCGACATCATCAATCTACCTTGTCCACCACTATGTACTCCTCCTTCCCTATCGGCACATTCGGTTGTGGTAGAGGCATATGGCCTCTCCACGTCATCTCTCTTATACTGGGAATGGTGGAGGCACATCTGGGAAGCCCAAACTATCATTCCTGACCCTATCAATGGGTATCATCTCGTGCTCACCACATGACATCCCTCTATCCATCTGAGCAAGTTATAGCTCATCCAACTCCACTACCATGTGTTTGTAGGAAGGAAAGCCAACATATGGCCTCCAAATGATGTCAACCCTGACAATCCCTCTAACACGCCTATAATATGCTACATCATGTGTAGCCCTAACAACCCTATGCTCTCCCCTAACAGTACCCAACATGCCTATAACCAACTCGTACCAAGCCCACATCGAATGCATCAGGTCGGGAAAACCAAACTGGACACACACATATGATGTGCTCATATGCCCAACAATGAAGAAGAAAGGTACAACACAAACTAAACCTCTGTAGCCTCCCATAGGCCCATAACTCTCTGTATAATTACACCAAGAATGTTGGTGCCCAAGAAAAACAGGTCCTATCCTCCATCATGTCATGGAGAACCCCATTAGCACTCATGGGAATATCCCACCTCCACATCTGGAAATGCAAAGCAACACACTGCCTCCATGATCAAGACAACCAACCTCATCTCCTGAGGATGGGCCACATACATGTCCCATAGCTCAAGCTCGCATTATGGTATCTCAACTCCACCATCACCTCTCTAAACACCACCACTATCAGCTCCTTTGATGCCTTTGATGAAATAGAATAAACCTGCTCTCCCACTATAGGTAGCCATAAGATCCTATATACATCCTCCAAGGTGACAGTGATCTCACCCATCGGTAGGTGGAATGTATTGGTCATTGAATCCCATCTATCGATGAGTGTGACCATCAAACTCGATCTCAAACTATATGTCTATAGCGTCAAATCCCAATCATGCAAACATCCATCACATGCCTCCACTCATTTGCGGTCATGCTCAACCATACCACTAGCAACAAAGGTGGTACTCTATCCCTCATCCGTAGCTGGTCCCTAGCTACATATCCAACAAACCACAACATTTTTCAGCCTTGACCATACCCAACATACCTTTTACCCAACACACCTATTACATGACATAACTATTTCCCACCACACCCTACCCAAACCACAACCCTACCAACTACCCCTTTTTCCTAGTGTATTGTTACACCTATTCTCCCTTATTCTACTTCACCACCCCCACCATCACCCAAACACCCCTTTTCCCATATTTTCCCTACATACACCTTCCCTTAACCCTCCCTTGACTAATTTCTTCCCCTACCCTTTCCTTCCCCCATTTCTCATCATCCCTAACTAGCATCGGTCACCTTAACCATCACCGGTTTTCCTCGACCGACACTGGTTCAATTTCACCGGTCGGTCATCTCAGACTTGACTAATGTCGGCCAAGGCCAATCGACGTCAGCCAACCCCTCGACCAACATCGGTCTCTATCACGCAATAAAAACCAAACCCCCCCCTATCAAAATTTTCTCAAAAACACCCTAAAACACCTAATCTACCCTACCCAAACCTACCCTAACTTCATTCCCACCCCTATTTACACTATATTGGACCCCCTCCCTCATTTCATTCATTTTTACCTATAAATGCAAAATTCATTTCCCCCAAACCCCCTTTTTACCCAAACCAATTTAAAACATCATTTTTAACCAAATGACAATAGGATTGAATCCTACCTCATCTCGGTGTCATCGATTGGCATGGTGGTACGTCTGGTTTGCACTACATCGGTGGTCCACCCAAACCCTCTCCCACCTCCACCATCACCAAATCCACTCCTCACCTCGCAACCAATCAAATGGCTCTAATCGATCTCATGGACCCACCTACCAAATGCCAATCACATGCACTAGTCACTCACCAACTCATCTCAAACACCTCGTACCGTCACTTTCTACTCTTACCCCACCACTCTGTCATTTTCCCAAATAAGCAACAAGTTAAAATGAATCCATAAAATATGGATTTTTCTTTTTATTAACCCTAACCCAACATGACCAATGTCGGTCATACATTTAACCAATCGGTTAAGTTATAACTAGCATCGGTCTCCTTATATTTTTCACCCCATTTTTCCATTTTTGACCTCAACTCATCATTTCCCGATACCCTTTGACCTTACCCACACTTATTGCAACCTACCTACAAGCCCAAACTACCCCTACATTTCCTTAGTTGCATCTAGGGATTTGTTATTTTACCTATACCTTGGCCTTACCCATGCCATGACCTATTTACCTAGACTTGACCTACTTGGTGTGACCATTGACCTTGTGTACTCATTATACCTTGTGATGTTGTTACCCATGTTGTTTGGCCTAATGAACCATACTACCTTTCCTATTGTCCATGTCATTTATCCCGACCAAACCTTTGGTGTACCGAACATACCTAAACGTTCCTACACCTGACCTACGTTGTGTTTCCGACCATATCCTATGCCTTGGATACCTGAATCACTTCACCCTTGTTTGGATAAACCTATCGACCTTGATGATGTAGAGTTTGCAAGCTCTTCACCTCGGTACCATGTTTAATCATTCTATACATGTGTGTGTGCGTTTGATTTTCATTACCCATTACCCAATTTGACCCTAGCCCATTACCTATTACCCAATTTAACCATTACCCATTCCCAATTTGACCATCCTTCCTATTACTTATTACCCAGTCACCATCACCCTTTCCCATAGTACTCATACCCTTCCCCACCTACCTTCACTTCCACCAACTACACATTTATCAAACCACTCATCGATTCCGTATAACACCTCATCAATTCCTAGTTTGAGGGGGATCACCTTCACCCACACATGGGGCAATCACTCTCACCCACACATGGGACAATTTTCATAGTTTTTTCAACGCGCTTACCAATACAAGCTACGCAACAAAAAGGGGAAAATGTGTAGACACCAAATTTGGGTCACACTCCCCTTTACCCCACATGTATATTAATTTAATTACCTACAATTAAATTAATGTCCATTCTCATAATATTCATTATTTAATTACCTTAATTAAATTAATTTCCACCTCACCTAGACACCTCACCCCACCACATCACCTAGACACCTCATCATGGACCTATTTTTAGCATGTTCATTCTAACTAGGACTCAATCTCTACTTACCATAACTAATTGAGACTTAGTCTAACCCTAACACTACATGCCTATTCTTTCTCTAACAACATGCCCACTTACTTACATGGAAAATACCATTTTAGACCCAAACCAACGGGTAACTGGTAAAAAGATAGCCAAGATCTGTTGTTTTGGCAACCTAGGATTTCCCACCTTAACCGACGCTCGGTTAACCCTAAACTAACATCGGTTAACCTAAACCATCATTGGTTACCATATATTCACTTTGGTAACCTTGTTCTAGAGGTTGGAAGAATTATTTGAGTCTGAGAAGAGAGATATATACATGCAAGCATGAACCAGAGCCCTCTTGCACATCCGACATCCTGAACCAACACCAAGACTGATATGAAGGTTGAGCATTCATGGTAATGTTCCAGGAAGCACTGCCATGACATTGACCACCAGTTTCATAGATCAACCATCACCTTCATCCAACCACCACTATGCAAATACAAGTAAGTGCATTTGGATCTGCATCTTTCCATACTTATTTAGATCAATTTCTTTATCTTTGTTTGAGAGTCCTAGTCTCCTTTGCATCTCATCACCTCCCACCTTCCTGTCAATCCCTCCTCCTAACCACCTATAACCTCTTAGCTCTTTACTACTACTAGATGTCTCTAAGAGATTTCAAGTCTTTGTAAACCTAACCCTCATTCTCCCATTCTCTTGTGCAATCACAGAGAATCTTCAAAACCAAGTTTTATTGAGTTTTATCAGTCCCCCTACTGACATGCCGATTAACCCAAACCGTCATCGGTTTCTCTCAACTAGCATAAGTCATATCGTAACGACGACGCCTGTCTCTCTCTATATTTGTAATTCTTCCTATAACAACAACCTCATAACCTTCACCCAAATAGCCAAACTACCCAAAACTTGATCTTGACATGTTCTAGTCACCTTGGCTACCTATCCAACCTCTAGATCTAATCATAACCTTACTTGTTAGATTAGATTTTCTTATTGTATTTGAATGAGATACCTAAATCATATCAACTATAGTAGGATGTTATTTTTTACGTTATTTCTTGCATTGAATTGTATTAAACAATGGATTGATAACCATCTAGAAGTATCACACTTCCTAGATCTAGCACACGCTAGGAAGTCCACTGACATATATTGTTTAATATTCCTCTTGTGGTCTTGTTTTGCATTCACAGTAGTTCCTCCTATAAAAAAGGAAGTTCTCACAATCAACATTGATCAGGAAATCAGAATGCATGTACTCTACCTTCCACCTTCATTCACAGTATTCCTCCTCACCCTTACCCTATCTATTTTTCTCATACAAAATTTTTGAGCTTAGCTTGATGAAGGAACCGATTGGGTTTCTTATAAGCTATTACGTGACTTTTCTGATCCCGAGAAGTGGGAGAAGAAAGTGGACAAATAGAATTGATGTGAGAAATGATAGTGGGCTTGCCACAATCATTGATAGAAGGAAAATGTGGTGGATGTGAAGGATATGGTCCAAGAATTGAAGGGGATGGGCTACTAGGAGGTGTCCCATAGACTAAAGATAAAGGACTACTAGGATGTGGCCCTAAGATTGAAGATGAAGGACTACCTAGTGGTGTCCCATATATCAAATTTGTTGGGATACTAGGACACACCCAAGAATCGAAGATGAGGGATTTATAGGACGTGCCCTTAATATAGATGAAGAGGGGCTACCCGGAGGTGAGCCACATAAATATGATGAAGGGATTCTTGGAGGTGGCCCAAGGATAGAAGAGGATGGGCTACTAGGAGGTGTCCCATAGATTGAAGATGAAGGACTACCTGGAGGTGTCTCATATGTAGAAGATGATGAGCTACTAGGACATGGCCCAAGAATAGATGAAGATGGGATACCAGGAGGTGAGCCACATATAGATGATGTGGGGCTACTTGGAGGTGGCCCACATATAGAAGAAGATGATGGGCTACCAAGTGGTGACCCAAGGTGAGTTTGTGATTGAGGAATCATAATTAGGTAATGATAAGATAGGTCATGGATCAATGCTAGACCCAGCATTTTCATCACATAATGAAGAATGTGAAGGTGGAAGAGTAAGAAGAGGATCAATTTTGATGATCCTAGGGTCTTCCTCTATGGTTTGACAAGTAGAAGAAACCTCTTTCCCACAATACGTGAATGTATCGAGGTCTAAAGAGAATTCTTGTGTGTGATCCTCTAGGGGAATGTCATCGTGTGACCCCATGATTTCTATGATTACTTCTTCATTCTAAAATGAATCGATCGGCATGGGTATTTGTTCGTCAACCATGGGAGGTTAACTAGAAGAAATGGGTCCAACTGGTGTGGAAGTTTGAGAAGATGATGACTCAAGAGATGAAGTAGATTTGGATCTAGATGTCTTGCGAGTAGAAGAAGATGTAGATTTAGAATTGATTGGCATTGGCTTTCCTAGAAGACAACATATTACCGGGAAACAATGAGGATCGTGTAGAAAATCAACATATGATTGTGACATAGGAGTCGTCTAAGGTGTTTGCAATGTATGTGTCGAATTAGATTATTGTGACATGGGAGTCGACTTAGATGATTGCAACGTAGGTGTCAACTTATATGAATGTGATGTGGGTGTTGACTTAGAAGAATTTGGATTCACCTAGATCTTCAATGGAGGAAGAGGTTTTCAAGGTGGTGAATAAGGGAGGTCCTGTAAAGCAAGGGAGGATTGTGGCTCAAGAACTGAATTATATGTTTGATTAGCGAGACTTGGGGCCGTGTGGTTCTTTAAAGGAAGATATCATTTAGGTGACTGATAAGGGGAGTCCAGGTGAAGAGAGGGAGAATTGTGGCTTAAGAGTCGAATAAGGTGAATAAATCTTATGAGAATATTCAAAAGATCAAGGTGAATTTGAAGAATCGAAGAAATAATTTGGATCAAAACCATCCAAACCATACCACCGACTATGAGATGAAGGTGGGGAACAGGGTACCCGAGCGGGTTCTCTAGTGTGTAGAACCAAACGAGGTCTAGCCATGATGGGCATCCTTTGATGGGATTGCTGAAACTTATTTTCCTTAGTGTTGTACGTATAAGGAACCTCATGATAGTTGGTCATTTTTGGCATTTGTTGGATACAAATGTCTAAATCGAGATAGTGTAATTAAACTCCCTCAATTGGAAGGAAGTCCTTTGTCGATTTGGGAAGTACAATGGCAACCAACTATACATTTTGCAAATATGGTACTTAGGACAATTCAAGTGGCATAACAAAGTCAAATTGTCACAAAGAATGTCCAAAAATAAATAGTCACAAATCCAAAGGATCAATATGAACTCAAGGACACCAAGTAATAAAGAATGATAAACACTAACAAGGTAATATATGACAACACGTATCTAGGAATACACAATGAAGTACAAGACTCAAATCCAGTCACCAAAAATAGTTTACTCCCTATGATTTACCAAGATAGGTTTAAAAAATAGTGACAACATGATATCACCACTTAGGTCAAGTTTAAAATAAACAAGACCTAAATGCTAAGAAGGTGTTGACACGATCCTCCAATAAGGTACACTAAAACCAGTTTTTAGACACTAATGAAATCCGAGTCTTGTAAAATGGAAGATACAAATGTGAGCAACGTAACAACACTATTTAGATACTTTAATCAAGATTTGCAAGAAAGAAAAATTTTAGTATCAATATCAAAATGGCGTTATATCGATGTGAACGAAGTAACCTCAACACTTACAAAACTCAAGACAAGATTATGATGCAAAAACTATGCCTAAGTATATCAAGGAATTATTATGCATGTGAGCAACGTAATAATACAATTTAGAGATTTAGGTCAAGTTTCACAATGGAAACAAGACGTAAATATCACAATTGTATGGCTATAATGCAGAACAACGTAACAACTCAAAAGAAGTCAAGTGATAAGACAACCTAACTACAATGATAATAAGTCTCAATATGGGTTTGAGACAAGAGGGCCTACTAGATCATGAAGACATACCATTCACACTTTCAACACTTGCATTCTAGCATTGCAACCTAGTCATGCAAGTAGACTACAAAAGTGGTGGACACGATTATTTCTAGTAGTATCCATGTATGTTTTTTCTTATTTTGTCTCAAAATGAGCAACAAGAAAACAAAGGAGTAGACCAAGTGGTGATGAAAAATACTTGGTGTAACTTTGGCAGAGTTTTGCCTTGTCTTAGGACAAGTGAAAAACTAGGACAAAGTAACACTAAATAGATTTCGTGATGAAATGTCACGTGGTTTCAACTTTAAGAGATTCTTTCCCTTGTTTGAAAAACAAGAGTTTGAATCTAACAAAGTTTTCACTTTGTGAGAGCTCTCAAGTATAATAACTAAGACAAAATTAGCTCCAAGTGATAAGCTTCCTATTAGTTCTCTCACCTAGGTTGTCACAAACTACCTCTGTGAGCTCGATTTACCAAGAAATTTGTACTTGACTAATCTTGGAGTATCTCGGCTTTACTTTACCCCCTTCAATACAATGAGCAATGAATTGCATTTAGTTGTATTTTCACTGGGTCACAATGGAGGTAACTTTGACTCTAATCTTTCAAGGCATACTAATCAATTGGGTAGTGTGGAGCACTTTCCCATTTCGTTCACAAGGTTCCCTCTTACGTGAACTACTTTGGGGTTCCTAGGATAATTCCTATTGTTGTCTTAAAGCTTATGTTAAAGGAAGTTTATCCTACTTAAGTGGACAAGATTTAGCTCTTAACCAAACCTGCACATACAATAATTTGCAAAGTGGTGTATTTTCTTATCTTTTGGATTAAGCAATTTGGTTTAGACCACTGTTTGGCAACCTACATCACACATGTATGTTAGAATTTGGTTTGAAGAGATTTCTCCTTTCTTTGGCTAGTGTTAGGTCCTTCACACAAATGGTTAGTAGTTCAAAATATCTACAATATCATAGAAAGAGGATTAAATGTTGTTTTTTATTCTCAAGATTGTCTAAGGACGTGAGAGAAGAGCATACACAACAAGTAACCCAACTAGATAGCAATAAAAATCTTGTAAATCAAATAACCACCATAAAAATTTGTAAATCAAGGTTCATTCCCAATTAATCCAAGTGTTTTTAGTGAAAAACTAAGGTTGTTTTTGGTTCTCAAGATCACACTAGGTGCAAGAGAAGAGCATACACAAGCCTTAGCCTTAGTTATTTATCAAATGAAAAGATCTTAAACTAAAAGATCATATACATGCCAAAATGAAATTTTATTCCCTTAAGCATAACAATGAATGATGAATTTTCCTACTTACTCTAAATTAGCAAAAAAAGGTTTAGAGGTGCTTTTGATTGTCAAGATCACATAAAGTACAAGATAATAAGATACACAACCCTATTCCAAACTCATACAAAGCATGAAAACAAAATCACTCATCAAACCCTAAGTTAATTTGTTATAAAACCTGCTCTAAATTAGAAAATTGACAACAATAACAACTAAAAATCCCTAAAAATGACAGAAACACTAAAAACCAAAAGTTGAAATTTTGAACTTTGAGCAAACTTTACCTAAGTGCGCCAACGTGCCTCATAGTGCAGAAAGAACACACCCTATAGAGTATGAGTGCATCCCTTGAAGAGGCAACACATACAATTATGCATAGACACGCCTTTGTCAAATTTACATAGTCTAATTGCACATGCATGACCAGAGAGGCATGGGCGCACACTTTGAAGCACAACACAAATTACACACAAAGGTCAAAAATCTAGTGATGCACATGTGCGACCAGTAAGGCACATGCATGGACCTTCTTGTAGGTGGTCAAAATACGGATTTTGACAAGGAAATTTTGAAAAAGATCAAATCTTTGGCCTTTTGAGGAAATTTTGACAGCACTTCACCTCCTTATATCCTGCAAAGAACATGAAAATGCAACATCTACTACTAATATAGTTGAAACAACTATCTAGATTGAAAATTAATCTATAATAAATTGAAAATTAATTTAAAATTTTTTTGAAAGTAATCTAAAAGCTTGAGAAAATAATCTAAAATCTTGAAATTAATCTAGAAAACTTGAAACTAATCTAGAAAAATTGAAATTAATCTAGAAAACTTGAAACTAATCTAGAAAACTTGAAACTAATCTAGAAACTTTGAAGCTAAACTAGAAATTTTGAATTTTAAAATTTTTGAAACTAAGTTAAAAAATCTTAAGAATGAATGCAATGGGGTATGGTCCCACCAGGTGTGCCAAATGAAGACTACTAAAAGTTCCAAGCAAAGCTAACCTAACAAGACTAACACCACGTAGTTTAATTGAGAAAATGTTTATTGAATCTAACAATAGTTACATCAATAATTAAATCTTAATGGAGTGCTTGAAAGAACTAACATGATATATCAATCTATCTTAGCTAAAGCATGCCTACTAGAATATCCAATTGCTAACTAACATAGACCTAAATAAATCTAGGAGCAATCAAATTGGGGGTTTATTGCTATTCCAAGGAAGGTGAGATGGTCTCTCCAATAAATGACTACAAGATCATATTAGATACCCATTTACTAACCCCATTGAAGACTTGAGGCAAAGATTGAGCTTGGCTATTAATCATATTTCTTATATGATATGAAAATCAAAACATGGTGTAAAGTTTAAAGGTATGTGGTTAGTCCTTTTTATAGTTTTTCCTTTGAGGAAAACTAGCATCTTGGTGCATGTGGGACTAAAAGCACAAATTAGATTAAGGTTCGTTAATCCTAATTAATGCTTGATAATCATGATTAGTGAATTAACAAGTGATTAGGATGTGAGGATCCTTAATCAACCACTTAGGGTCAATTAGGATTCTAGGATAAGCTTTTGAAGCCTTTTGAGATGTTATGAAAGGAAGTGGGGTGATTTTGAATGGTCGGAAGAGCGGTTTGAACCAATAATAGGGTATATTTACCAAAACAAGAGTAAAATAGACTTAATTAGCTAATAATCACTAATTGTCAGTTTGAAAGAGGATTTTGACTTATGATTTTTTCGTAAAGTGGCATCCTCGAATGTGAAAGAAGATAGGTAATAAATAAAGCATTGTTAAGTGACCTAATTGGTAAGAAATGTTAGTTAATTAGCAGAAACCACTAATTATAATGGAAATGTTAAGAATGAGAGTGATTTGTGTGCTTTTGGTAATAAGGTTGCAAAAACAGAATTTAGGTATCTATAGAACCATCTCAAAGCCTACTAAAACCACCTCCATAGACATTATAGCAAGCACATAAAAGATCATGCAATTTTGAAGTCGGTGACTTAGTCCTCAAGGAAAACCAACGCAATACTAATGTAAATCATGAAAAAGGAAAATTCGAACCTAATTGGCTGGGACCATATGTCATCATAGTCAAATTTGACTCCTCCATACAGGTATGAGTTGGATGAGCCCACAAATATCATGCATATATTTCACTTCTATGCCTACATATCTATTATTAAACAAAAATAAAAATAAAACAAAAATCCATAAAAAGTTCAAAAATAATAATAAAAATAATTTTTCCAATGGTGAAAACCACTTCGGTGGTGCCTTGGGCAAGTACCATGGTGAAAATTGGCTCCGAAGCTATGGTAAATTAGGTCCTATGTCTACTAGCACTCTACAACACGATCAAACACACTGGGAAAAACACTCCTTCATCATTACATCTCTTTTATCCCTATTCACATTTTCATTCATTCTCTACATCCAAACTTCTTCTAATCTTTCCTATAAAATAAAGGATCTTCCATGATGAGGAATATATCCCTTGATCATAACTAAATTTACATTGTCCACAATTATATCCTGGGACACAACTTTCATGAGGAATCTAAGTCAAATTTCAAGAAATGCAACCCTTGTAAGATCTTGAGGCCTTTATTTCTCTCCATCCCCCATCTACTTCCTGATTACTCTTTATCCCCTTCATAAACCACTTCATTTTTCTCTCGGCATTCTACCTCATTCAACGCAATGGTTTATGTTGTGAATATTTATACATATTTGAAAACACTTAGCATCCATCTCATACAAAAATACCAGTATTACATCAATAACATAGAACAAATACACTACCATCCACCTATCATCATACATCCATTTATTCACACATCACCATCCATGACCTAAAAACATAACCTACATCTAACAAAATCATCATCTCATCCATAATCCATAATCAATACTAAAACCATCTAACAATATCAACTCATCAATAACAAGTACTACCCATCACAACCATACCTCACTAACTACATCATCATATCCATCACTAACATGAGCTAACATCCAACACATCACATCATAAATAAACCATCATGATAAATCACATCCTACACATCATATGCCATCTTAACCACAACAATAATATACAATAATCATGATCCCATCCACATTTCATCATCATCAAGACAATCATCTAATAATAGTCATTACAAATAAATACCACCCATCATCAAACTACATCACCATCACTATAATTATCCATAATAAAATAATATGACATCCCAAATCTCATCACATCATCTATCCACATATACATATCAAAGTCATCATCATATCATATAAGTAACATAAATAAACAACATTTCATCCATATGCCAATCACGATAACAAAACATTATCATCATCGCATCATCATTCAAATCGTCTAAATACTATCATCACATCACATTTTACAAGATCATCATGATAATTATTAAATCATTACACATCATCAACCACGCCCCAACTAAAATACTAAATCATCATCACATCCACCCCATCACATCAACAACATAAAGTCACATCACATCATCTAAACAACAACATCAAACAAAGATATAAAATGCATCCTAATAAAATATAAATCAAACATATAACCATCTAGTCGATTACACAATTTCCCATGATATGCACCTCATACAAAAATGATAATCAACCATATACATATTTGTCAAAAATATAATCATACTAGTCATTGTAAAATATCCCATCCTTATACATGAAATAATACATTGTCATCATGCACCACATCCAAAAATTATAATAATATATCTCAAATCATCTACACACACATATATTATATCAAATATGTGGCCATGATGATCGTCAAATAACTAAAAAAATACATAAAATATAACACCATGGTGCTCATCACCGAGCCGAGCTACACTCTCCTCTTCTGCTCCACACGATGGAGGTTGTCCAACACTCCCCTTACTCCTAAAGGTTGTATCCTTTCCTATCTCGCCGGATCTCTGTCCCATCTCTATCCCAATCCCTCTCCCGCTCTCTGCCGAGCTACATGATTTACGTAATGTACAACATCCTGGACACTCATGTATCACAATATCCTCATAATAATGCATCTTTGCCATCAAGGCATGGTACTTTTACAATGATACTGTAGCCATGGGACCCATCTATCCCGATCTCTGTGAGGTACAAGAGGGATGTTATTGCTCATGCCGCATGTGAGCAACCTTGTGTCTCACTACCCCCGCCGATGTATCTCATGCGTAAGCATCCTTTCCACATGATATCCATCCGTGTGGTTTATAGCTTGATTCTACTTCTACTCTATCCAAGACAACTCCCCTCTTATCGTGAAATCTCTGCCTCCCTCCATCTCACCACTACTATAAAAAAACTCATTACCCGTCTCAAACCATGTACATCTCTCACACGAGCTACACATATAGCCCGCAATCTGTTATCTCTACAGCTCGCATATGAGCCTCCCTCTTAAACATGTTTATCTCGTGCCTATATATTGACACCCCTATTCCTTGATCCACCTACCCCTGATCCACCAGACCCCCCATCCCCTACTCCATCAACTCCTCCTTCTCCCAATCCTCTTATCCCAAAAAGCCTAATATATCTATCTGTAGGCTATTAACTTAGAAATCCCCTTAATACAATCACATCTCTAACCCTATGTGCCTCCTCCTACACATGTACATGTGGTATATGTACAACTATTTACCGCTCTTGTGGCATTCTTCCATGCACCTTTTTTAACCGTGCACAAACCTCATCCCACCAAGTGGTTGTGTTGATCTCTCTAGCCTAATACCCACCCACCATTCATCATAACCCAGTATATTCCCTAGATCCTCCACTAACGATAATGGTGCCCATGAAATAATTGGTACATCATCCAAATTGGCTCTTGCTACTACTAAAAAAATCACAACACCCCACTCTGTCACCTCTCTTATAGTCTTGGCAAATACATGACGACTGCGGGAATACCCTACACTACACAACAATTTTGTAATACACGATCGACCAATATCTGTCCATTGTATAGGGTTGGTCCCTAACCAAATAATAAGGCATCTAGACCACTCCCAAATTCCTCTACTCTCCTCCCATACCTCATACTGTTGATATGGACACCGGGTAATATCACCTTCCCATAGCTCATCAATATGTCTCTGTATCAATCCACCGCACCCAAATGCTCCCACCTACCTCTAATCATACACCAACCATACAAGTAAATGTTCCCCAACCTACCGCTACTCTCGGATCCCAATAGGTCTACCCATGACAATATGATCATAACTCCATATCTGCAATAAAATCCCTGCTCCAATACTATCACCCCCTCGATAGGCCACTCTGTGCAAATCGTGATATAATCACGCCAATATTGTTGGCACCCATGTAAACATAGTCTCATCTTACCACATCAAATATACCACATCCACAAAACCGATACTAAATCCCCACCCTCCACCATCTGGGAATAAAATGCAATAAATCAACGAACACAAGTAGGAAAGGTAATCACTCCATATATCCTTCTCTGAAATACAAACCCAAGTCTATCTACATCCCCTGACGAGGTGCATCCTCCACATCAGTCAACAACCATAATCTATGTTTAGGCCTAGCCCTGTGCCATACCACCGGCTCCCCCTCTACAGGCAGTTGATAAATCTGGTAGACATCCTCTAATGTCATCGTCATCTCCCGGTCGGAAACTAAAAGGTACTTTTCTACGAGGGCCATCGCTCCGCCATTCTTTATCAAGTAACCCTTAATCATTGCATGTAAGGCATCTTCGCCACATGAAGGATACCAAATAAATGTAGTAATGATGCCTCGTCCTCCTCTACCTTTAAATCTGCACCTCCTAATAAATGTATTAGGGCATTTGATAGTCGATGCATCACCCGCACAACATCTAGCTCAACTTACACACATCACGCAACCTATATTAGTGCCTACTTTTCATCATTCCACCTATCCCCCATTTCTAATTATTCCCCTCCCTTAACCACCTTACCCAATCCCACATTATCACTTAAACCCCATTACCATCACATCAACACTCTTTTATACACATACCTTATTACATACACAAATGCACTAGTCTCTTCAACATATGTGTTGATACATAACATACGCGTCAATCTACAACATACACACTATTCTCCATGTTATCCTAACACCAAATGCACTAAACCTAAATCTTTCACCTTGCAAATGCACTAAATCCAAATCTTTCTCCTCGTAAATGCGCTAAACCTAAATCTTTCACCTTATAAATGTGCTAAACTAAAAGCAACCCAGTTAGCATATGGGTTGGATTGCATCCCCACACACCATGTATGCGCTACAACATGTGTATATGCATCGATTAAAACCCTAGCCACCTAAAACATCACTAAAAACCCTAAAAACATAAAAAATGCAAAAATTTAAATACATAATTAATAACAAGGTACTCACATGTGCCTCGAAGCTCTGATTAATGGTATGCCCTCACCGCCTATGCCCGTCGGTCTAAAATATTCTCATAGGCCATTTCATCCTTTTACGAGCTCTCGTTTTCAACTTTATGTGGTGAAAATGACTTGACCCGTGGGTCCCAAAAAGCCTTTTATAATTGTCTTGATGACCTAAAAAAATTTTGGGAGCCTGTTCTTTCACCCCATGCTTCCATTTTTCATCACATATCTTCCTGTTTTCATTATTTCCCCTATCACCTACACACCACAAAATTGTAAAAATTCAAAAAATGTAAAAATCAAAAGATCATACAAATTCATACAAAATTAGACAATCGTAAAAAAAATGAAAAAATAAAAAAATTGTAAAAAAAATCTTAAACATTAGGAGAAAATTATCATGTTTATCTGCGCTTGAAATTTGGTGATGATATGATGCCCCTTTTGTTTCTTTTTCTTGATCGGTCCAATGATATGAGGACCATATTTTTATTAATCTATCTCGATGATATGAAGACACAAACAATGGGTAATTCAATCATATTAGTGCATCTTGCTATATTCCACATTAATCACATTGCTAATTATGATAATAGTGGGCACTTTATGACCACACACCCCCTTCTATCATCATCTTTTAACCTTATCATCATTCACACCTACTCCTCATCATTGTCTAACTAACTGTCTAACCTCCTCATCCTCCTATCCAATATCAATAAATCAATACCCCTCCAAATTTTATCATCTCCCATCCAACATCCAACATCCTCACCCCTGGTTGGGGCATCTTTGATCCAAATCAATCCTCATTCTTGCATACAAACATCCTCAATCTACAAATCCTTTAAATAAAATGAATCATCCTTAAATGTAATATCTTCAAATCCAAATCCCAAATCTTCAAATCCAACATCCAAAATCCTCACCCTTGACTAGGGCATCTTCAAATCCAACATCCTCAAATCCAAATCCTCAATCTCCCCCCTTGTCATACATCGTTAACTAGTGCATCTTATACTCCCAAATCCTAAATCTTCATCCTTTAACTAGGGCATCCCCGATCCAAAATCCAATATCTCCTAATCTTCTAATCTCATATTCCTCTAATCCTCTTTCCTATCTTCTAATCTTCTCCTCCCCTCATCCTAATCTTCTAAATCTTCTAATCTTCTCACCATCTCCTCCTAATATTATTAATATTCTAATCTTCTAATCCTCTCTTCTCATCTTCTTCTCATCCTCTACTCATCTCTCATCTACTAACTTGGGCATTTCCTCTTTTCGAGAGGTTACCCAACTCATTCCTCCTGCCCCAACCCCTCGAGGGGGCATCACCTCACCATCTATCCTATCTCCTTTTATTTTCTTTGGTATTATTTCTCTCAATAACACTTCAAAGAGGGGAGAAATGTAGACATGTAAAATGTCGATTTAATAATACATTCATTTTACATTATTAATCCTATCACTAATCATATAATAATTAATTATTTAATTAATTATTATATACTAACTATTTCTATCATCCATTCCAAAATCCCATCCTACCCTTAGTAATATTAATACATTATTAATATTCCCATTATCTCACTAACTAATCTCCATTAACTATTTTCTAAGAATTTAAAATTACCACCCACCTACTCCATGCCTACTCTACACCTAGCCTCTCCATCTAATCCCCCTCATTAAACATGATTAACTTCACCTAACCACAAACTAAATGCCCCTCCAAATCTAGAGGCTTCTATTTCTAGAAGCCTCTCCATTTTCCCTCTTTTAATTCAAAAATTCAAATATTTCCCCTCCTCCATTGAATTAAAAATTCAATGGAGGATTCTTTCAATCTCTAGAATTTTCTAATTCTAGAGAATTCTTCACTCTCATGCATTTTCAACCATTGATCCATATCCTACATGGATCAATCCCAATCCTTGATTTATCCATCCTCCATCTATAAATAGTGATGTCACCTCCCATGCACACCACTTTGGAATAATTGCAAATACATGCTGCCAAAATCTCCAAGCAAACTATCAATCTCCATAGCATCTAATCAAGCAAAAATCATCATTTTATCAAGGGGAAGTGCTGCCAAAATCAGTCCACAAATATGAAGCATCTTGACTTTCATCCAAGGAGCAAATCCAAGCTATCAAAGAGGAGGATTTCACTTGTAGGTAAGTGCGGTATATGATCTTCTCTCTCTTTCTATCATTGCTCAATATGAGGTAGGTAAATAGTAGTGTTAGTTTAGGATTTAAATCAATTTATTTCCTAGTTTATAAGTTGCATATTGACACAACATTTTGCTTACACTTATGAGTGCAAAACCTAGGATGAATTCCATGCATATCGCCATAGTCCCAAACAAACACTTTGTTTTATGTTTTTGTAGAAGACCAATCAACAAATGCTCTTGTTGTCTATCCAACAACTTGTTGACATTGAGTGGTTTTCCGGTGTTATTTCCACTTGTTTAGAGAGATCCATCATTGAACAAATGTTGTTATGAAATAAATTTAGTATGCAATCATGGGGAAGAAGTTGGTGAAGAATAAAATTCTTACCCGAATATCCATGGTGCTTTGCTGTGGTAGAACCTAGTTCAAGGGACAACTTAAGCACCTTAATCATGTCATCCACTTCTTCGTTTCTTCCATAGTTATTCTACAAGACATTAGAGAGAACAACATATTATTCATGTCCTTCAATTTTACAAGACTTATCCAACATCATGAGCTATTGTACATAGCTCTGATTAGCTTCTAGTTCCTCAACACATTGTTTGATCTTTATCATTCAACGGTTGGGAAGGAGGATATAACATAAGCTTCTTAGTACCACTTCCATTGGAAATAATCATGTTGTCATACCTGCAACCTATGAATGCATCCAAGTGGCCAACCATGGCCTTCCTAGAATAATAAGATAACCTCCTAAACTCATTTTTGGTTGAAGGACAATGAAGTTAGCAGGGTATTCCCAAGAGTCTACCACCACAATTATGTCCTTAAGGACTCCTTCAGGGCTCACCGTTGATCTATCTGTTAGAGTAGGTATTTTCCTTGCTCATGTTCACCTAGGTACTTTATTTACCTTATATTTTATTTATCCTCACCCACTTATGTGTGGATATTTCTTTTATCTTATTTAGATATTAGGAAGATATTATCTAGTTGTTATGACTAGTTTTTCCTAAATCTATGGTCTTGACTAGTTCCTTAATAACCGATTCTTTCCTAAATCTATCGTATTGACTAGTTCTTTAATGACTAGTTCCTTGATTTATGGCCTTAACTGGTTCTTAGATTGATCTTCCTTACCTATATAAGCAATTCTGATTCTCATTGTACTTAAGAGAGTTCCATAATAATATATGATATTGTTGTTCATTTTTTTACAAATCCTTTTGTAAGGTTATTCGATGAATTCCTTTCAGCTTGTCAAATGTGTTGTGTTATGATCATCTAAGATCTTCACGGCTTGGAACAATCTGTTTATTGTTCCTTTCATGGTATCGAGCGATAGATGATGTAGACATCAATTTGTAAGTTTTTCTTTGCAAGCTAGGGTTTATTATTTTCATGTATTCGAATTTGTTAGTACTTTTACAGTAGCATGTATTTTTATGTAAAATGGGGTACGCCATTGGATTTCGAAGGTGCTAAAATACTAGAATTGGCTGTAAACTCGACCTTGTTATGAGACAATTAAATCTAGACATTTTAAAGGGTTTTTGGCACATTTTTCAAAAATTTGTACAATTATGCATAAGCAAAAAAATTGAGAAAAAAATTGTATCATATTTCTCGGTTTTTTGGGAAACTATCTGGGTTTTTAAGAAATTCTTTGGGTTTCTCTCTATTTTTTGATACATATACTAGAAAAAGAGATATTTATAATCTAAGTTTGTATCAAAAATAGTACATTTTAGGTGCATTATTTTACCCACTTTGGATGTAGATATGTACCTTATGGATGCATTATTTTACCCTTTGGATATTTTTGTTTTGGATGCGATTTTATCCATTGATGCGCAGATCTGTACCCTCTAGATGCATTCTTTTCTCCATTGGATATAGGCATGTACCTTCGGATACATTCTTTTACCCTTTGGATATTTCTATTTGGATGTAATATTTAATCCATTGGCGTATATTTGTACCCTCTGGGTGCATTCTTTTATCCATTGGATATAGACATGTACCTTCTAGATGCATTCTTTTACCCTCTGGATATTTCTGTTTTGGATGTAGTCTTTTATCCACTTGACGTAGATCTATACCTTCTAGGTGCATTATTTTATCCATTGGATATAGACGTGTACCGTCGGATGCAATGATTTACCCTCTGAACATGTAGGTTTTGGGCGCAGTCTTTTATCCTTTGGTTGCAAGTATATATCTTGTGGATGCACTTATTTACCCTCTAGAAATTTGGGTGTCACGTGTACCTTTAAAAAAATCAGCATTAAAATATTATTTTTAATAGCAAAACTTTCTAGAGCTCATAACTTTTGATCTGTAGCTTAGATTAAGGTGATTTTTTTAAAAATTGTGTATTTGTTTGAGATCTCCACATTGGTGGAGTTTTTATACACATTTTAAATGTAAAAGGTATTTTTACTCATTGTAATATTTACATGCACTCAATTATAAAGTGCCAAATTTGGGGGTGTTGTAATCACTTGTGGACGTAATTTCGGTTGAGCCCGATGTCCTAAAATTTTGGGTGTTGCATTCTTGTATCTATCATGGATTCTGAGAATGATATGTTTTTCTATTAAATGTGTGGACTTCATGAGGATATGGTCAAATTTGTGGAACAAAATAGATCACTTAAAAAACAAAAATCTCTTCTTCATAACCTCATTTATGAGAAGGATACACTAATACACTCCCTATAATAGACACTTTCTAGCTTACATCATCGCCCTCATATTACGGACAATCCTATGCATGGTCATAGTCCACTTCAGAACTATTTCTCTTGCACCCACCGACCTTGAACCGTCATTATCTCGAGTCCTGCTCTTGCCCCGATGCTCCTAAGCCTATTAGGCTTATTCTTTGCATGTTCTTCCACATATGTGCCTATTACAAGAACAAATTATATGTATCCTAATTCTACTCACATGCATGACTCTTTTGAAAAATATACCACTCATTCGATTCTCGCATGCTCCGTTTTATGGGTTTCACTAGCAAAGGTATTGACAGACATTCACAGGGTATTGTTTCCCCTATTCCACATGTTAAGTGGAAATCTCGCCATGTCATTTGTTTTCAAGCAGGTACTTTATTGGGGTCACACATTGTCAGAGCTCCTATTTTTATTCGTTCAACTCTTTCCAAGGATCATGTGCTATACATGAGTTTTGCACCTTCACTCGAGGCTTGAGAAACTCCGAGATTTCAACCGCCGAGGACATGATCAATCTCGACACACATTCTCGATGTTCCTTTGCATGAACCCATTGTGTATTTTACACCAAGTCATATGAAGGCATCTTCTTCATCCATCTGTGTTGATTTTGGGTGGATTTCTAATCACTCGTGGCGATAACATAAGAATCCATTGAGAGGACTCTACAGCGTGGCTCCTCCACCATTAAGCCTCTTGCTCCACTTTCTATACCATTTACATTTTAATGCTCCTTATTTTGAGCATTTTTATTTAGCATGTGTGGTATATCTCTCTTTTGTTATGAGAGATTTTGTAGCTATATTTTCAACACTTTTGACATGTTGATAATCTCTCTTGTGGGGGATCTATTCGGTGAAGTACAATGTTAATTTTTTAGTGTTCGAGTAGTTGTTTTGACAACTCATACAAATTTGTAGCGTTACCCCACCCATTTGGCGGTATGGGAGGGTGTGTTTGTAATCCCGCTTCTTTGGGTTTTATGTCATTGCCTTGTTACATTGACTTTTCTTGGAGCGCGACTCTTCCGTTTCTTTGGATCTTGTGTCCTTGCCTTGTTGCCTTGGTTATTATTCTTGGATCGTGGCACACCTATTTGTAGTAGTTGATCTTGCTTCTTTGGGTCTTGTGTCATTGCCTTGTTACCTTGGCTTTTCTTAGATCGTGGCACAATGCACTCCTATTTCTTTAGATCTTGTGTCTTTGCCTTGTTTCTTTGGTTATTGTTCTTGGATCGTGGTACACCTATTTACGAATTCAATCAAATAATGTTTGGTGTTTTTTTCACTTTCTACATCACTCCATTAACAGTCTCCTTGTATGGAGATATTCCAGTGAAGACTATTGTTAGTTGTTTTTGAGTTTTATGATCGAGTAATGGATTCAAACCATAATGTACACCAAAATTATTTAGCATTGTATGAGTTTTTATAGCTGAGCTTATTGGGGTGCCTTGTAATGGGTTTTTTTCTCTCTCTACTTTGTTAATACTGATTTTGGGTACCTTGCGGTGTTCCCTTTTTCCCGCTTATTGTACATGAGTACCTCATCATGCCCGATATTGGGACTCATACATCGTAGATATGCCACTTTTATTTTGGGCCCTTAGCTTCACTTGAGGGGGTGTTAGAGTAGGTATTTATCTTAGCTCATGTTAACCTAGGTACTTTATTCACCTTCTATTTTATTTATCATCACCCACTTATATGTGGATATTTATTTTATTTTTATTTAGATATTAGAAATATATTATCTAGTTCTTATGACTAGCTCTTTCCTAAATATATGGTATTGACTAGTTCTTTGATGACCAATTATTTTCTTGATTTATGGCTTGATCTATGGCCTTGACTAGTTCTTAGATTGATCTTCCTTGCCTATATAATCAAAGCCCATTCTCATCAGACAACAAAGAGTTCCATAATAATATATGATAATGTTATTTACTTGTTTGCAAATCCTTTTGTAAGATTATTCTAATGAATACCTTTCATCTTGTCAAATTTTGTGTGTTATGATCATCTGAGATCTTCATGGCTTGGAACAATCGAGTTTATTATTCCTTTCATTATCTACAAGTTGTAAGACTGTAGCTATTGGCCTTAGTCTTTCCAATTTTAGGTCATCCATAATTTTCTTGGTCATGACGTTTATGACTGCTCCCAAGTCAATCAAAGTGTTATTTATTTTTGTTTCATTATAGTAATGTTCACCAGGGATTGCTTGGATCTATGTACTTGGGTAAAACTGATTTCCAAGCATGATATCAACCAATTGTCCAATAACTTGTACAGTTTGGATGGATCCTTCCTTCTTCTACCTAGTTTTTTAATGCATAGATCCTTAACCAACTTGTTGTAGATGGGCACATCCTTGATGACTTGAATAAGTAGAATTTTGACACAAATATCCTTTAGCTGATTGACCAAATTAGAATCAGAATCCGATTTAAGGCCAATCTTTCTTTCTTGTAATCTCTCTAAAAACAATGGTTTATTAACTTGCATTTTGCCCTTAATGGAACTCTTTTTAGGTTACTGTGGATCAAATTACAATGTGTTTTGACTTTGTTGTGGATTAGTTTGTAAATAACCGTGGTTCATCTGCAATCTCTGTAATGGTGGGTTTACTTGGTGGAGGAAGTGTTCTTCCTGAGTGAAGATGGATGTTATTAACATCAATTGAATAAGTAGGGTATTGAGTTGATTTAGTGGTATAGGTTGGTTGAGAAAATTTATTGTTAGGGTTAGGTGTTGGTTGAGCTGGTAGTTGAGTGGCTTTTGGTTGAGATCCTGCTTGGGGATTTGGCATCAAAACTTTCTGCTTTGTGGATAAGGAGGTTGATGGTAAGATTGATGGTAGTTAGGAGGTGGGTTATTCCATTTCTGCCTCCTCTCCAAGGCCGCTACCATGAAGAAGGGGGTTGTTACCATTGTTGTCTTGAAAACTAAGGTTGTCATTGTTGTTGGTATTTGTTAGGGCATGAGCTCAACCTTCTTTGAGTATTAGCCCAAGGTGGGGGTTGCATATATGGATTGTTAGCCCAATTTTGAAAAGATGACATATGATCTTGTGACATACCTCCTTGTCTTGGTAGTCAAGGCTTCCTTTGAGCAACATAGAAGACTTTCCCATCCTTTGTTTTTATCATCTTGAATTTTGGTGAAGCCTCCTTCCCTTCTTCAATGTTGGCCAATCCCCTGCATCTGCAATCAACTTTCTTTCTTCTGCATGCATGAAAAAACTATGTAATCGATGCCGTTGCATCTTCTCTCTTATTCTTAGCATGTAAAACATCAATCTAGGTGGTCATGTCATTGAATATATCATGTTTCATATTCTAAAACATATTTACAATCTCTGATTTAGATATCTCCCCAATCCCTTTGGCAGTTGATCCACCCTTTGATCTAGCACTTCTTGTTCTTTTCATAGTTGTTATGGAGTAATTCCTGTAGGCTTCATAAATCTTCTCAAAGGTATATTTTGAGATATCTCTAGCTCCTGTCAGGTCCAAAGCATCCATATCCTCCTCACTGAGTCCTTTTAGGAAAAGTAGTTTGAGGGACTCCTTAGGTAATCTTATGTGTTTTGAATTCTGAACACTGAATAAGAATATTTCTAGGTAATCTTCTAGAGGCTCATCTTATTTTTGTGCCATCCTGAAGAGTTCATCACCTCCTCTGCTACTTGGCTTGCAGTAATATTGGTATTTTACCAGAAACATTTCCTTCATCTGCGACTAGATTGTCACAACATCTCTTCCTAAACCCATGAACCATATCAAGATTGCATCCTTGAATGTAGCAAGGGACAAATTTAGCTTATGTGCATTTGTAGTGTAGTCATAACTCTTACATAAAATTTCAAACTCAAACAAGAAAGTGTCTAGGTCTTCAGTTATGGACATGTGAAAGTTAGGAAGGGTTGAGGGAGAAATGTTCTTCATTACATCAAATTGATTATTGTTGGAGATTGGGAACTCAAAGGTATTTGCCCTTTCTTTCACATTTTGATTCACATCTTATACCATGGTTGGTTGATCGAGAACAACCTCAAAAACCTCACTTGGAGGAGGATATTCTAATCACAAGCCTTGTATAAAGGAAGATATGTCTTCTTCATAATCATATGAAAAAAATTTGTGTTGTTTGAGGATTGGGTAAAAATCTACCCCGGGACATATCTTATATGGTGCATGCATCAACTAACTCAACTTAATCAACATACATTAGTGGGGGGTTTGGAGGTGGAATTTATAAACCTAAATTGTTTATAAGAAATGTAAAAACTCTCAAAAACCTTATAACTTGCGTATCCCCACAATAGCGTAAAAATAGCGGTGAAAATTAACTTAAAATAATTAATATGTTGTTGAAATCGAGGACTTGGGATATTGGTGAGTTACAAGTAATTTGTAATCATCAACCCAAGTTCCATTCCCATTGAGTTTATTGGATGCTTTCAATAAGTGGCCATGGGGACACCTTGAGGTAGGGGTCGAACTTCTCCATATGGACCAAGCGGAACATAGTGGGGAACTCCGAATGTGGATCGTTTGACTGACATTAAGGACCTAAGCCCACCCCATGTCCCAATAAGAGAAAGTGTTCCTCCATCACTATATTTCATAGCTCAGTATAATAAAATCATTTGCCATCCAAATTTTACAACCGAGCGTTTTCTCGCTTTGTAACTTTTCAAATTTTTGTTGTGTCTGGTGTCCTTATGGCGGTGTCGGATATATATAGACCAGCCCCTGAATATGTTGGTGCTCCTATTGGTGTACCTTTGACCTCCTAGAAGGACGTGACCTCCGGTTTTAAAAACCTTCCTTCATGGGAAGCTTCAATCAAAAGCTGCTCATGGGACTCTATACTTGTAGATCCTCGCATCGATTATGGATGTGAATCAGGCATCGAGGGAGTTATCGCTTATTGGAAAACTCATGGGGCCTAGACCCCCATTGGAAGAAATAAGAAAATGGGTTCAAATAAAATGGGCTCTCTGTGGCTCCTAGAAATTGTTTCACTTATCAATGAATTTATCCTCTTCACTTTTAGTCATAGCAAATATTTTGCAAGGGTGTTCTTTGGGATGACCACGGTTTTGGTAGGATAGGCTTCTATCTTTGAAGGTGGACTCCAAGATTCAACTCCGAGAATTGAAACCATGAATCAGTGCCGATATGGGTTCATTTTCCTGATCTTCCCCTAGAGTTTTGGCATTCTACTATCATTGAAGGTATTGCTCTATCTATGGGAACTCTAATAGCTATTGATCAAGCAACTAGAGCTGGTTCTAGATTTATCCATGCTAGGTTATGTGTTAATGTTGATATTAGCATCCCACTACCATCCTCCATTGAGCTCCACTTTGATCTAGAAACATGGGTGCAATTGATTGAGTATGAATATATACCCCAGGCTTACACAATATACAAAATCGTAGGCCATAGAGCCCATATTTTTCCTTCAAAGACAACCCCAAAAGCTAAGGAGTTGTTTCGCACCTTGAAGAAAAAGGAAAATTCATTCCCAAAGTCACTAAAGAGGTTAGTACCTCTAACCCCTTTGAAGCTTTACAAGAGGAGGGCTAAATCCCTACTAATAGCATTATCTCCTTCCATCTTCCTTCCTCTTCACCTCTGGTGGAACCTTTGTCTGAACAGTTGACTTCCTCTTCTAGCCAATCCTTGAATGTTACGCCAGTTCAACAGAATCCATTGGAATACCCACTGATATTGACATCCTCTCCCTCCTTGGAGATCCCTCTCACTTTTCCATTGTTTGAACACTTTGTCGGTAAGACCACCCCCCCTTCTTCACCTTCTTTTCACAAGCTTCGGAGACAGATGTTTCTCATGATTCCCCCATCTAGTCTGAGCCTATTACATTACTTATTACCACTCCTCTACCTAAATTCTCCCCCTTGAAGGAAATTCCCCATCATTCAAATTTAGCCTCTATGTCTATTGAAGTCAGCCCAACCAGAAATACTAGAAATAACTCCAAAAATAATGTAGATGTGGGTTCAAAAAATCCTAAAGGAAGGCATACCAATCAAGATAAACGTCGAGAAGAAGCTTTTAAAACATTCTTTGAAGGAACACATGGAATCCTCATTATGCATGGGGAGGAAGCTTAAAAATAATAAATGAAGATATTCTCTTGGAATATAAGGGAATTAAGTGCTCTCTAAAAAAATAACTCCTAAAGATTTCATGCTTAAACACAATCTAGACATTTTGATGCTATAAGAAATAAAGTTGAAAGAAGATGTTTTATTGCTTAGGATTTGGCCTAATGCTAATTTTGCATTTTAGAACTCGGCTAGAAACACTAGTGGTCTTTGTACCTTTTGGAAACCTAAAGTCCTTTTTGGGGAATGCATTATTAAAAATCCTCATTATTTGGGAATGTTTTTTCAAGAAATAGGATCTAGTGTTGGATGGATTGCAATGAATCTTTATGCTCCTAATCTGGAAAATCACGGGAAAATTTTTGGAATGAATTGCTGGAATTTTGTAACACTTATAAACATCTACGTTGGATTATTCCGGACGATTTCAATACTCCTCTCTACTTATCGGAAAATCGGGGAGGGACTAGTGTCAAGTCAAAAACAATGTGGATGATTTAACCGACTTTATCGGGCATGATTTTTGACTTTGATCTTCATGGAGCCTCTTTTACTTGGTCCAATCAAAGGTTAGGTGGCAACCATATTCAAATAAGACTGGATAGGATGCTTGCATCTATGGACTGGATTGCTCACTTCAAGGACTTTTATTTAATGGTACTTCCTAAAATTACATCTGATCATTGCCTTTTTCTTCTTACAACTACTCAAATGTAAAATTTAAAACACCCTCCCTTTCAATTTGAATTAGCTTGGGTTCAAAACCACAATCTATAAAACCTTATCTTTGTGGTGGAAAGTGGAATTTCTGGGCTCAACCATGTTTAGATTTACTAAGAAGCTTAACCAAGGCAAAAAAGAACTCAAAGTTTGGAAGCTAAAGGTTTTTGGCGACATCCATAAAATAAAGGAACAACTAGCTGAGAAATTGGAAATTTTTTTTTGCTAACATTGAGCTCTGTGGAAGAACTCCTATTCTCCACTAGCAAGAATTATAACTTCCCAGTTATTATCATAACACCCTTGCTAAAGAAGAAATTTACTAGAGGCAGATATCTAGGGCAATCTGGTTACAACAGGGAGATCAAAATAATAAATTTTTCCATACTACTGCCACCAAACACAAAAGTAGAGATAAAATTAAAGAGCTTATTACTATGGATGGAAAATATTTAAATTCGAAGGCCCCATTCCTATTGAATTGGTGCCTTACTTTTCTCTTCTCCTACAAGAGGATAATCCTCCTTTTGAGGAAGACAGTCAGGAAATGTTACAGCACATCCCTACTTTGATCTCTAATGATATAAACACTAATATCACTCAGCCTTTTACTCTAAAGGAGGTACATAGAGCTATTTTTGATATGAAGGGGGACAAATCTCCGTCCCGGATGATTATCCTGCAACTTTCTTTCGACTTATTGGCATATTATTAAGACAAACCTATTTACTTTGCAGGTCTCGAGTTTCAACAAAATGACCTTCTTTTAAAAGAATGGAATAATACTTTCATGGCTCTTGCTCCCAAGTCATTGGGTTCTAAGTTGATCACTAATTACCAGCCAATAAGTCTCTGCAACACTTCTTATAAGATAATTACCAAACTGATGGCCTCCAGACTCAAACCCTTTATGGACAAGTTAATTTTTGAGCAACAAAATGGATTCATTGGTGGTAGACTGATTCAAGGTGGAGTAATAATTGTTCACAAAGCTTTACATTCAACCTCTCTTACTAAAACTATGGGCATGATCATCAAGCTTGATATGCAAAAGGCATTTGATAGGGTAAGTTGGAATTTCTTGCTCAGAGTGTTGAAAAATTTGGTTTTGGGGAGAAATGGTGCTCTTGGGTACATAATTACATCTCTTCTCCTAGATTTTTGATCCTTATGAATGGCATTCCTTAAGGATATTTTTCCATTAGCTGCGGAATCGGGCAAGGTGATCCTCTTTCACCTTTTTTGTTCATCCTCATGGCTGAAAATCTTAACAGATCTCTTGTTGCAACCAAAATAACTAGCAGAATTCTGGTATAACTATTACCTCTAAGGTCCCTACTACTACTCACAACCAATTTGATGACGACACTCTTTTTTTAGGTATCACTTTGGTGGTGGAGTCAAAAATCTTGAAAAGAAATTTGGATTGTTATAAATTTGCTTCTAATCAACTAATCAATTTTACTAAAAGTAATATTTCTTTTATGAATACCCTGCCAAATAGACAAAGAAAGATAACAACCATTTTTGGATGCAACATCATGGAATTGCCTTCTTCTTGCTTGTGGCTCCCCCTATTTAAAGGAAGAAAACTTAAAAATCTTTGGAATTCAGTTATTGAAATATTTAAAAAGAAACTGACAGGCTGGAAAGAATCCCTTCTTAACTAAGTTGGTAAGCTTTGACCGGTCGAGCCACTCTGCAAAATATTCCAATATACTTTATGTCTTTGCTAAAAAAATTCCTTCCTCGGTTGCTACTAGTATTGAATTTTTTTAAAACAATTTATGTGGTGCGGAGTTGAAGACAAGAAAAGAATCCATCTGGTCTCTTGGAATGTGGTTTGTAAACCTACTACAAATGGGGGTCTTGGTTTGCATAGAGTCTCTGAAATGAACTCTGCTATGTTAGCAAAGTTGGGCTGGGTGGTGGCTTCCAAAGGTAAATCTACTTGGATCCAGATGTTGATTTCAAAATATCTATCATCACAAGATAGTTTCTTTGTTGAAGACATATCAAGTGGCTCGACAATTTGGAACTCCATAGTGAGCACTTAGAAGTTGTTGTAGTCAAGTAATAAATGGATTTTAGGCAATAGAAAACATATATATTTTTGGTGAGATTGGTGGATCTGGGAGAAACCTTTGTACTCTGACTTTTATTGGGAACCTATCAAAACCCAACTCATCAGGTTATGTGGGAAAAAAGTTAATGGCTATATTGAAAATTCAAATCCTTCTCCATGCTGGCTTATACTGGAATGGGAGGATGTCAGCCCAAACCAAATACAATGGTTAGATAAACTTAAGCTCTTTCTCTCCTCACATTACTTACAGTCTACTCCGGGAGAAGATGTTTGTATCTGGCCGTATTCAACTTCGGGAGAGTTTTCTATCAAGGCGGCTTACCTCTCCCTCTCGCATCGATTGGAGGGTCCCCCTGTATCATATCTGGCTCCCACAGATGGTCCCTAAAGTGGGTTTCTATACTTGGTTGGCATTTTGGGATTCATTTCTCTCATGTGAGAACCTTAAACGTAGAGGTTACTCTCTTCCCACCGGTGCGTTTATGTATACATGCTCTTGATACCTCTGTTCACTTACTTTTTCACGATATTTTCTCATTCTATTTGGAGTCTCCTTTTAAATAGCTTTGGGGTTTCATGGGTGTTCTCGACATCCATTCCTGATGCCATTCTGTAATGGAAACCCTTATTTAGACATCAAGTTGCTAATATTTCCTGGAAACTCCTCTTGTCCCATACTTTATGGAATATCTGGAAAGAGAGAAACATAAGAATTTTCAAAGATCACCATATAACCCCGTCCAAATGTACAATATGGTGGTCATTGGTTTTCAAGAAAACTTAATTTGCTCCATTTGGAAACAACATAAATGTAAAATATTTCTTGATTTGAAGGATCCTTGGTTGAAGTAACCTCGAATCCCATTACTGACCTCCCTCTTGACTACTTCTAGAGCTAATACCTCTTGGATCCCTCCTCCAATTGGTTGGTTGAAAGTTAATACAAATGGAGCTGCAAAAGGTAATCCGGGGGCTTCAAGAGGTGGAACTATAATTAGAGATGAATTAGGACAACTAATGGCAACCACTGCTATCAATTTTGGTAATGGGACCAATCATAGAGCAGAATCCTGGAAATCCTCAAAGGGATGGAGTTGGCTAATAGATTTGGAAAGATTAATCTAATGGTGGAAAGTGACTCCCTCAACTTAATTTGTATTCTTAATGCCAATGGAACTGTAAGCTAGACCATAAGCAACATAATAATTGATATTCGCAATCTGCAATCTCGCTTTCACAATATTCAATATCAGCATACCTACAGGGAAGGAAACAAATTTGTGGACCAATTAGCTAATCTGGGAGTAACTATTGAAAAACAACAGGTTTGGATTGGGAACTTTCCTGAGCCTCTTCTCAAGGCGATAACAGATGATCGTCCTAAAAATGATTAGTAAGAAGTTGCTAAAGTTAGACACTTTGTTTTTTGCTTTAGTGGGTGTCAGTACTATCATTTCCTATACCTTTCCCACCGTGTCGAAGAATGCATTTATTGCGATATTATTACGATTTATTGTAATGATGGGATTCATGCGTGGGAAGGAGAGATCTTGGTAATAATTCTCATGAAGGGAATTTCTAATCATAAAAAAGCACAATCGATTTCTAGCTGGCACATGGCAGGGAGGAGAGAGGCAAATTAAAAAGTCACACTTGAATTATAATTTTCCCAACTTGGAATTTCTAAACATTTTGGCTCTGTGCGTCATGGGTGGCTCTTTGGTTCATGTGGAACCTACTAACCTTGTGATGAATTGAAAAATGACCTTGATGTATGGAATTTACTGTAGGAGAAAGGAGTCACTCCTTTCATTGAACGACTATCGGGTCACTCTGTCATCATTTCCAGCAACATTTTGGCGTCATGGAAGAAGGAAAAGTGAAAGTGGGGAAGACCAAGTTTGAAATTTCAACTAAAACTATCACTTCCGCCATGGGTCTCCCAGTTGATGGGGATATTTATTTTAAGTGCTCCCTCAAAGATGAGATGGGGGATTTCTAAAGAATAGAGAACGGGCCACTAAATACTAGTTGGGCTATGAGCGTGCCTCTCTGCCTCCACCATGGGACAGAGTCACCAAACAAATAATGCTCTACTTCGTGCTCGAGGGGAGATATAAATTGGTCTATGGCCCTCATATTTTCTTACTAGCCCATTTCCACAATGAAATCAAGGCAAATCTAGTGAATTTCTTATTTTGGTCCCTTCACTTTTCCATCACAAAATCCCATGTCGGTGAAAGCCCTCTTCTTCACCAAGGATTTTGTATATATTTTTAAAAAATGCTTCTAACAACGCAACTTTAGCCCACTTTCCCACTATGACTAGTTCGGCCCATCGTCGCGCCCCTTTGCATCCCCTATTCGCTCCTCCCGATTGGATTTGATAACCAGATCTTAACATGAAAACCAAGTACACAACTTAAAAATAAATATGCAAGATGCAGAGAAAAATCCAAAAAAAATATTATTCAACTGCTTGTATTCTCTCATCGAGAACACATAATATATAGTGTTTTACAAGACTAATCCTTACCTAAATAATAGGAAGGAAACACTAAACAAAGGAGATTAAAACATCTCCATAAATCAAGGAGTGGAGGTAATAGCTCAACAACTCCAATAAGTTACGGGAGACAAACAATATCCCACAAACTAATTAAAAAATAATTATAACCTATGCTCTTAAATGAGCTTATTAAGGTGCAAAATATCTAGTTCACAAAGACAAGTGTGAACACGTTTACACCAACACCCTCCCATAAGCGAATGTAAGGGAGTAGAAAGAAAGGGTCTTGACTACTATGCCAAATAAGGTACCCGATACAAAATAAGAGAAAAGAAGAAGGAAATAAGGGACTTCATGCTGAATTCCCCTTGAGTACAACTTCCTTGACTCCAAGCTTTTCTCGTAGTAGAAGATATCGAGGAGAAGCAAGTGGTTTAGTGAAGATATCCGCTATCTGATCAGTTGTAGATACAAACTTCAAGTCAATGACATCATTCTGAATCAATTTCCTGATGAAGTGCATATGAATTTCAATGTGTTTTGTACGCTGATGTTCAATAGGATTACGTGTAATTTGAATAACACTCTGATTATCACACCATATGATAGAAGGAGTTTCTTGTGGAAATCCAAACTCATCAAGTATTTGGTGAAGCCAAAGAACTTCCTGACCTGCTTTTACCGCACCTCTGTACTCAACTTCAGTGGATGATAAAGCAACTGCATTTTGTTTTTACATGCCCATGCTATTGGACCAGAGCCAAGGTGAAAAAAGAAACTAGAAGTAGATTATCGTGTGTCTCGACAACCTCCCCAATCTGAGTCTGTATAGCCTTCAATTTCACAAGATCCCTGTGGTGAATAATGTATGCCAAAATTCAATGTCCCTTTTATATATCTCAAAATTCTCTTTGTGGATTTCCAGTGACTCTCATGAGGCTCATGTGAAAAATGAGACACAAGGTTAATAACAAAGGTGATATCGGGATGAGTATGTGTCAGATACAAAATACTCCCAACCAATTGTCTATACAAAGAGGCATCAACAAGGTTAGACTTGCAATTAACAATCAATTCAATACCTGACTGAAATGGAGTGGGAGATGGCTTACAATCAACCATGTGGAACTTTTGCAACAAATTGGAAGCATACTTCCTTTGTCTAATAGAGATGCCTTCAGAAGACTAAGAAACCTGAAGACCAAGGAAATAGTGCAACAATCCCAAATTTGTCATGTCGAAGTTTGCACTCAATTTGTTTTGAATGTCTTGAATCATAGAAGTTGAGCTACCAGTGAGGATGAGATCATCAACATACAAAACCAATATTAAAAATTCATCATCACTTTTTTAGAACATATATAGTATGATCAGTTTCACACCGATGAAAACCAGTAGACAACAAAAACTCATCCATTTTCTCATACCAAGCTCGAGGAGCTTGTTTGAGACCATATAGAGAACGATGAAGTCTACAAACTAGTGAAGAATCTTGCACAAAACCAGGGGTTGCTCCATATAAATTTCCTCATGGAGATCACCATGCAAAAAGGCACTCTTCACGTCCATCTGATACACTGACCACCTATGAGAAGCAACAAGGGAAAGAACAAGTCAAATAGAATCCATATTTGCCATGAGCAAAAGTCTTAGAGTAATCCACCCCTTCGACTTGAGAAAATACCTTAGCAACAAGACGAGCCTTATAATTTTCTACAGATCCATCAACTTGCATACTTAGTCTTAAAGACCCATTTACATTTCACCACTTTCCTTCCCTTAGGAAGAGGAACCAATTCCCATGTATTATTTTTCATCAAAGAGGAGTATTCTTCTTTCATAGCTTCATCCCATTCAAAGTTTCCATAAGCTTTAGAAAAATTAACAGGATTAGAGGAGATAGCTTCACTTACAAGAGCCATTCCTAAAGGCATAGACTAAGTACGATGATAAACAATATCACCTGAAGTCTCAGATCTTATGCGTCGAGGATCACTCGGATCTCCTACCAAGTTACCAACTTACCTACAAAGTAGATTGAAGCCATTTTGGATGTTGTTGTGCCAGAGAAGGAGGGGAAGGAGGAGGTGGAGGAGTAACCTCTTCTTCAAAAGCATCATCAAAATCATTAATAAGCATGTCATCCATGTCAGGTGAAGGAGGTATTGGAGACAGATGTTGATCTTCATCAGAGTCTCAACAAAATCTATCTCATCAACATGAACATCCCTTCAAAATGAACTTCTAGAGTAGAAGGATCTAGAAGGTGGTATGCCTTCACATGTTCACAATGGCCAACAAAAATGAGTTCCTTACTCTTTGGTTGCATGGACTTCCTTTTTTCATCAGGAACATGAGCCCAAGCTGGACTTCCAAAGACTCAAAATTAGAAACATCAGGCTTCTCTCCAGACCATGCTTCCTTAGGTGTAATCCCTTGAATAGCTTTATGGGGAATCCATTCTGTATATAGTTGGTGCAATTCATGGCTTCAGCCCAAAATTCAGGTGCAAGGTTCTTTGACTGAAGCATGCAATTTGCCATCTCCTTAAGTGTCCTATTTTTCCGTTCCACAACACCATTCTGTTGAGGAGTGTAAGGCACTGTATACTGATGTAGAATTCCATGGTCAGTACAAAAATCCTTGAATGCATTACTAATATACTCCCCCCATTATCAGTGTGAAGATTTTTGATGGAATGAGATGATTGTTTTTCAACAAAAGCCTTAAATTCTTTAAAACCATTGAAAACATCACTCTTATACTGAAGAAAATACACCCATGTTCTCCTCGTGAAATCATCAATAAAAGTTAATACATATTTGCAACCAGAAAAAGAACGAGAAGGAAGAGTCATCAAATCACTTTGTGTACTAACTCGAGAGGAGCCTTAGCTCTCTTAGCCAATCCTTTGGGAAATGGATCCTGATGTTGTTTACCTAACATACAACCTGGACAAACACCATCGTAGAAGAAATTTTAGGAAGTCTAGTTACCATGTTCTGAGAAGATAGCTACTTTGTAGATATCTGTAATTTAGATGGCCGAATCTCTCATGCCACAACTTGCTAACAGAATCTGAGTGAGCAATAAGAGAAGATCCTGTAGAAGTCTTGAACTTGTTAAAGAGATATAATCTAGAATCTATATCCACAATACATGTAGCTACAATGTCATTAGGATCATTCAATTCTCTTATTACAACTTTATCAGGTGAGAATTCAATAGTCTTTCCTTTCCCTAAATTATAGATTTGATAAATGCAGACAAAAATTGTTAGAAATGCGGGGAACATGTAAAACATCATGCATTGAACCATTTGGCATGTTAACAATCCCTGCACCCATTACTTTTAATGAAGTAGAATTGCCCACCATAATATGAGAAACCTTGCAAGGAGAAACTGAACTTAGAAAATTCTCTGAATGTGTGATGTGATGTGTGGCACCTGAATCAAAAACCCATCTATCATCCAATGGAGTGAAGGCCCGAAGCTGAAAGGGCTTTCCCTTTACCAAAATTGGAAGAGGTTGAAGGTGCAGGAACAAAAAGCTTATGTTGTTTCAACATCTTCTCAAGTGCTTCAATTCTCACAAAACATCGTGATTCTGGATGGTTTGTTTTGCTACAGAAAGGACAAGGTTCATACACCTTTCTTTTGACATTCTTTTTCCCTTTTCCAGGACTAGAAGGTTTAGGGACTTCAGAACTTTTATCAGTGGCAGTAGAAGAGGGTTTAGAAGATTATGAAATCTTAGGTCTTGGCTTCCACTTAGGTTTCCCTTTACCCTTAGGAGAATTTGCTAAAAGTGTCGGTTTGAGGTTGGAAAGGCATCAAGTGCCATTAACTTAGTTTGTTCATGAGATAACCTCTCACAAAACACCTCAAATGTTGGCAATTTAAATGCATCCCCTAGAGCATCCATAGTTGAAAAGAAAGTAGAAGTGAACACAGAAAATGGACCTTTCAATTTTGATAGAATCAACAAAATGCATTCAGGATCCTTTTTTCTTTACCACCATCATTTAATTTACTTCTGAGTTCTTTGAATTTAGTCAAGAAATCTTCTATGAGAGGAAAATCAGAAGGTGACAGAGTTGTAAACTCCATTTCCAGTTGAAGTAACTTGAACTCATTAATTTTACCAAATAATTTTTCAAAAATGTCCCATACCTCTTTAGGAGATTTGGTAGCTGAAATATGAAATGAAGGTTATCTGCTATATTGAGCAAAATAAGTCCTAGGGCCTCATCTTGCTTGCACGTGTAACCATACTTATCCTTCTCACTTGGTAAAGGCAGGCACTGAATCTTGAAAAATATGCCACAGACCATGGGATTTGAGTAGTTGTTCCATTTTTGGCTTCCAAACATGATAGTTGGATGAATTTAATGGTTCAAATAGTCGTAGATCCATGATGTTTGCGGGCACAGACGAAGAAGGCAAACTTCTTGACATGGCGGAAAATGACCAATTCTCCCCCAAATGATACTTCCTTGGATGGTACTAAAAATTGAACCAATAGAACGGGTCAAAAAAACATGCACTTTTGCAAAAAATGGCACTCGATTTCGAGTTACCAGCAAAAGTTATTAAGCTTTCAAATTCCCGTAAAATAGGCCAATTTTAATTAAAAGGACCCACTGATTAAAAAATCAAACAAAACAAAGGAAAAGGTGGTTATGTGACCACTTGTTGGAATCGAGAGAAGATGTAGATTCTAAATATGCCTTCCATTTATAAACAGCCCCAAAACATGATTATTTCCCCAAAAAATAATTATTTAAGCAAAGAACTATAGGAAAATTAAATTTTCAAAAACTATAGTTTTGCAAAAAAATAATTTAATTGTCCAATCAGAATTGGTTGCATGAGCAAGTTTATTAATGAAATAAGAACTCACGCAGAAGTTGCCTCCCACAGCAAAAACGCAGGCCTCCCAAAATGTTGCTAACCCACAATTGTTATTCCCAGTGAAAAAAATGTCGTGCTAAGAAATGTGGTTGAGAAGGGAATCTCCAAATGCTCAGCTTAGAAGATACCTCGGGCAGCCAAAAAATCGTTCCAATGTAATAGGAAACCGTCCCAATGCAAAGGGCATCTTTGTGATCTTAGCCGAAAACAATAATAAACCCAAGAGCGATCAGATCCACGTAGAAGGAAAAAACAACAAATATGCCACACAAAATACAGAAGTCAATCCTCAATGGCAAGAAGTCAACCCAAAATGTGGAGAGTTGATTGTAACATGCCGAGATTTGGCCGAGTAGAAGAAAAACATGGAGAGAATGCCACAGGTTGTTGGTCACTAACAATAACCAAAACAAATATATTCAATCTCCAACAAAAATTAAAAACAACAGCTCTTATATTCCTGCAACAAAATTGCACTGATAAATCTGAGACTAGATAACATGCAACAACCATCAGGCTCTGATACCAAATTGGATTTGATAACCAGATCTTAGCATGAAAACCAAGTACACAACTTAAAAATAAATATGCAAGATGCAAAGAAAAAGCCAAACAAAATATTATTCAACTTGCTTGTATTCTCTCATCCGAGAACACATAATATATAGTGTTTTACAAGACTAATCCTTACCTAAATAATAGGAAGGAAACACTAAACAAAGGAGATTAAAACATCTCCATAAATCAAGGAGTGGAGGCAATAGCTCAACAACTCCAATAAGTTACGGGAGACAAACAATATCCCACAAACTAATTAAAAAATAATTATAACCTATGCTCTTAAATGAGCTTATTAAGGTGCAAAATATCTAGTTCACAAAGACAAGTGTGAACGTGTTTACACCAAAACTCCTCTCGTTCGTTGTTATCTCAAAGAAGGTGGTAGTCATGGGCCATTGGGATGCCACCTCATCTCCACCTCATTCTTCCACCCTGTGCCTTGATGCTTCTCCCTTGGTGGCGACAAAAAAAACACCTCCTACCCTTTCTCCTACTTCTGCTACTGAAATGGATGTGTCGAGCCTTGGTGTCGACAACGTAATTCCCAATGTTATCCTTTTTCTATCCAATATTTATTTAGAGTTCCTTGTCCCTTCTCATCCGAATTCATCTGTTGACTCTACTGCTATGGTGGAGGAGGAAAACTCTGTTGGTGTTGTTGATGAGGACGAGGTGGAATATGAAAATGTTGTTGATGAGACTACTGAAGATGGTATGGAGTTTTCAGTGATGCTTTGCTAGTGATACTTGCCGGTGATGTTGTGTTGGAGGAACCTACGATCATGCGGCTAAATATGAAGCGGTTATCGACACTACTGAGATTCTCCGAGTGTGCTTGAGAAAATTAATAGAACCTTCACAGTCGTCAAAAATTGGAAGGATTACACTGACAAAACTTGGGAACATCTCCAGAATGGCTGTAAGGATCTCATTACCTTGGCTAAAGCAATGGCTGACAAAAAACATGATGCTGCTACTTATGAAGCAGTTAAAGTTCTTAAGAATATGTTAGATATGTAACCCCTGCGTGGGTTTTGCTCTTTGGATTTTGGTACTTTTTATTTTTTCATCATGTAGTATGTTTTTAAATGTTATATCTAGCCTTGTGGGCCTTTTGTAAAAGGATGTGGGTCCTTTCAACACCCTCATCATTTACCAATTTCCAAAAAATAATTAATATGTTGTTCATTAAATCATAGTCATTTAATCATCAAACTAGAAAACATAAACTTTAAATAATGCCAGTGTTGTATGCACGATTCTGAGAGAGAATTTAGAAGGTATGGAAAGAAGTAACTGATATTATAATCCTTGAAATAACAATTCTTGAAACAAAAACTCAGAACTGAAAGCAAATGGTTTTTAAACACTATGGCTAAAACAAAGCTTGTAGATTCAGAAATGTAGATAAAGGTAAATTACTTTCTAGTCTACTCATGCAATAAAATAGAGCAACAAAACTATAGAGGGGTTTAGCAAACCACAAGTGGACCTTGCCTTGGGTGTTAATCCCTTCTAGATCTTGAGACTAAAGACTACTGAACAAAACTTGGATCTTGTATTGAATTGGCATGAACATTACATCAAAAAGCAATCTTTTTATATCTGCGTATTTTCTATCTCCTCTGTTCTAGATTCTCTATTCTTCCCTTTACATTACCAGCATTAACCCTTTTCTTTTATACTTCTCAATTATAACAAGACGTGAGAAGAAGAGTTCAACTAGGAGTTTAACAAACTAAGTAAAAGATATTCGATAGAACAAGTGGAAGATCTCAAACAGATCAACAAAATATTCAACACATGCAACAAAACTAATAAAAAAGTGTTCAGATATCAAACACATAACTCAAGTAACCAACCAGTTCCTTAAATCACGTGTTAATTAATCAATCAATCAATTCTTCAGTAAGTTGCAACAAATAATCATATCCATGGTTGAGTTATCTTCTAGTTCTTAATGTTCCAGTTGTATCTGCTCCTTCAACGACATGTACAAACTTGAGTGTCACTCTTCACGTTCCCAGAGATCTTCATGACATGGATTCTTTGTTGTACGTGATCCCCTTTGCTGTGGATGGGCTGCTTTATGGACAAGTCCTTTAGCTGCGGAAAAGTTGCTTTGTGGATGGGTTCTTTGCTACATATGAGTTGCTTTGCATATAGCAATTTACTTATAAACAAGAGTGGCATCACACATATCATCATTCAAACAACTTATTGAACTCATAAGAATAAATACACACAAAAATACCACAAAATAAAGATAACTAGTCATAACTATATTAATCAATATTTATGCCATAAGTTCAAGTTGTGATGATAATGTTTAACAATATAATTGGGAAATACAAGGACATGGCTTCAATGGCTTAACAAAAATACAGAGGATGAGTTGTTTATAAAGGGGATTTACACAACTCATTAACCCATTATTTCTCCATGGCCTTTTTTAAATAGGGTTTTGATTTAGTTGGAAAGGTAAACCCCAAGTCCACACATGGGCATATGTTTATCATCATCGCCACTAAATATTTCACTAAATGGGTAGAAGCTATACCCTTGGAACCTACTACAGGTGAGTATATCTTCCAATTATTATTCACACACATCATCACTTGTTTCGAGTCCCTTCCTCTATTGTCAAAGACAATAATTATTAGGAAAAATTTACACGAGTTGGAAATGTTTGATTCTTAACACATACATGATTTGGAATACCTTCGTATGTATCAAGAACACATCAAACATGCCTATAGTAAAAATTTCATCCCCGTGAATTTCAAGTGGGTGATATTGTTCTAAAAAACCCAAAAATGCAAACATTGATAAAACATTGAAAGACAAGTTCAAACCCAATTGGTTAGGCCCATATATGATTAGTGAGTGAGTTGGCCCCAATGTCTATCATTGAGCCACACTTGATGACAAGCATTTGAAAAATCCCATGAACATCATGCACATATGACATTATTATTCTTAATTTTCCTCATACACATCTCTTCTTGTACATAGCTCAACATTTCAAAAATAAAAAAATATTGACATAGGTTCAAAATTAAAAAAATTCATATATTTACAAAAATACAACATCATGATGTACACTTAGCTTAAGTTGTTTGAACTTTACATTATACATGTTTTTGTCACTTTAGTTTGATAAATAGCATATTTTTTACTCTTTACACACGTGTTCACATGGTATATTGAGCTTGATGCAGGACATACATAGAGTGGTACACGATGATAGGTGTTGGTTGACCCTTTACCTAGACTTCCTATACATCTAGGGGCATCTATTATACACTACACATAGGTGTTATTATTTTATTATATTTCTTTATTACGATTGATTACATATATTGTGTACATGTTATGTTTTGAGCTAACATGACTAGCTAACATGACTAACACATGTGTCTTGTGTAGTGTTGACACCTTACTTCACATGTCTCTTTCTATACCAGTTTTATCATTTCAACATGTTCGACACTCTTAGTTTTCATACACACTTTCTAGTTTTGTATGTTACTACATGCTTGTTTCACCGATTGTGGCATGATTTCCTTACTTGTCTTGTGAAAATTGTGAGTGTCCCATGTTTGTGAATCTATTCCTATCTTGTGTTTTATTGTTTACTAGCCTATAAGCCTTGATTTTCATGTGAAACCGTGGGTATCCCATGTTTTTGGTTTTATGCCTTTTGTGTGACACTATTTGCATACTCTTAACTCTAGCTTTATAGTTGTATTTATTTTCTTATACATTCTTTATTACTAATGTTGATGTTGTCTATATTATTTCTATTTGTTCTTTTATTAGATTACGTGCCATGGTTTCCACCATGCACAAACCTCCTTTTATAGGTACATGTTCTTCAAGGTGGACACCTCTTCCACATCCTTCACTCTTTTATAGATACTTAGACATATAGTGCATGGGCACACATCTATTCTTTTGAGCCACATGCTCAACATATTTTTTTGTGCATACCTCAAAAGAGGGAACATTCATTTGGGTATATTCTATAGTGACGACATAAACAAGAAGAATTATGGGATAATATACATGTAAAAATAGGGTATAGGTATGCAGAGACAACTTCAAGCACAAAACATCTAGAAATCCATGCATAGGTTCAAAAACATATAGATTGATCAGGAACATATGGATGATTTTGACCTATTCACATGATTTTTCCCAGGGGAAGTTATGCCAACTTTCTTAGCAGTTTCATATTTTCACCTGCAAGTACATATTTTTAACATAGTTTTAGATCCACATCACTCGCTTTCAATTATAGGGGACATGAACTACTTCACTCCTTCACCACAACACTCAATTTATATTATAGTTTCTAGAATCTTGGGGACATGGGTATCCTTTCTTCATTTACATTCTAGTACATTACAATATCTACTCAACTATGTGACACATGAGAAGGGCATGGGGGCACTTGTTTTATTTAACACAATGTGTCCTTACTTATAGAATTGGGCACAAATATGTATCAATGAGTTTGGTATATGGGGTTACAAAAGGTATCAAAGCAGATCTTTGTAGGTAGTCCTTCTTTTCATTTTACATTCAAAGAGGAAGATATCATAGTTGTTGAATGGATTTGATATACAATATTTTTCATTCATGGTTACTTCAATACTTCATTCTTCTTCTCTCTTCTCCATTTTATGTTGCCGCATGCACCTAACACTTTGGTTCACCTTGACACGATTAGGGATTGTTCACCCCCAATCCTTCAACAAGTTCAACAATGCAAATATTTAGGTACAAAGAAAGAAATGGGAAAATGTTCCTTTGTTAAACAAATAGATTTATTATGTTCATGTTTTTATAATTTTAATTAATTTTTTGAAAATACAAATCTTACATGTTACATTTTTGTTGGCGAGAAAATTTGTCGGGTGGAAAAACTTGTGGATTTCTTGCCAACACTCAGGAATCTAAGTCCCTCTACTTAACCGGTGCAACTGCCGTATATGCATGCACAAGTAAAGGTGGATTTTCCTAGTGGCCTTGTGGCCGGGGATCCAACAGGGGCACTCCACTGACCCTGCTGGCAAAGCTAGCAATTTCTTTCTAGAGAGGAATTTGTCAAGAGAGTAGGAAAGGGAGTGAGAAAAGAGAAGAGGGGATTAATGTCGTGGGTAGAAAATCGAGTCCCACACCCATTAACCAGAAAGTTCACACACGCATTAAATTTAAGAAGAAACAACCCTGCAAATGGCAACAAGACAAGTTAAGATTGAGAACTCAAAGTTTCTAAAATCTCCTCATCAAAAAAGGCATGAAACTCCTTCTTCTTGTATTGATGCTTGAGCAAAAATTGTACATAGCATGGAAATGGAAGAAATTTGAGAATGAGGGGAATGGAAGAATTTGGCTATCTCCTTTGTTCTCTCAATGCACTCTTGAGTTTACAAAATCAATCACCAACCCTTTGAAATGGGAATGGATTTACAATTTATAGAATGAGAGGTGACTCATCATCTACCCCCAATGCCTTTTCATATGTCCTCGCACAACTTAAAACTTTTCAACTTCCTAGGAAACTTTTAAGTCCCTTTTTATAACATAAAGGTGACTTATTACATTAGGAACATTAAGACATGAAAAAGTGCAACCCCAATGCAAAATTAGAATATTGGAAAGTGAGAGAAATTTGGGAGAAGAGGAGAGAGAAAGAGAGAGAGAAGAAGAGGAGGAGATGTTGTTCCTAATGAATTCCGTTGATCCTTGTCAATGGAAAGCTCCAAATGTAGTGAAACTATGAATCTTCGAACTCCTTGCACCTTCAAATTGGCTCACAGATGCTTTGGAATGAGTGTTTAAAAACACTGCTGAATGGTTCTACCGATGACCATAACTTCCACCCTGCACAAGATACTCCTGCAACTTGAGCCACAAAGTGGGCGTCGAAAAACACTGATCAAGTTCCTGAGATGGATCTCGAATGCCCTGTGAGAAATGCCTATGATGATCCCGAACAATGATGTCCCCCTAAATGATTATCCTTATACGTCCCATTGTGCCAAAACTGCCCTTTGAGTGTAACTTACTATTAATAGTAAGTTCCCAGATGGGAGACTTACTATTTTTGGTAAGAGGTGATTTTGCCTCTTCTTAACCATCCTGATGCGATGAACTCCCTCATTCACTCTTGTGCACACTACCTTCACCTCGGCCGCTTCTTGGGGTGACTTACTATTTTTAGTAAGCACCCATATAGGGGCTTACTATTTTTAGTAAGTGGTCATTTTCACTATTTTCTGCTCCGGACAATCATTCTGGCTTCCTGGTGATCTTCAGTGCACATTGCCTTTGCCATAGCCACTTTTGATGGCGACTGCCCAAACATAGCAAGTATGTATAGGAAAACTTACTATTTTTAGAAAATGGACTTCCACTGCTTGGTTTGTGATGGAACATATTTTTTTGGAATTATCTCGTCATCGCAATCACGTCCTCTAAATTTCACAAGATTTCATTCACTAGAATGCTTGGAAATAAAATTTTAAATTTTCACTTGGCAGTGCCTTCGAGCATGGAGCTGCCATGACGGCCATTAATGGAGCTTGAAATTTACAAGTCTAGTTTTTGTCTCCTTTTGCAATGAAAACAAATCCATTGCGATAGGTTTTTCATTTGGAGTCTGTGTGCAATTTTTAACTTGTTTCCATTGTTGGATTGATGGGAAATCCGACAAATGTAAGTCGGTGCATAAAATGGGGATTTTGTTGGAATAAATTTTTTAGGGAACCATTCGACCTCCCATTTGTTTCATCTTGATTGTCTTGAAAAATTTGGAAGTCTGCAAAATACAACACCTCAATCCGACTTGTATTTTGCAAGATATGAAGATTTTTTGATTGGGTGACTTCGTGGTTATCTAGCAAAAAATCTTCATTTTCTCTTCGTTCTTCATTTCTTCAACTCTTCTGATCAATCCTTCCTTTGAAACTTGTGTATTTTCATGGAGTGGAGGATTTTTGGCCATGATGGAGCTGGTTTGGATCAGCAATGGTGGACTGGGTGTCTGGAAAAACATGAACAGAGCTATGACAGGGTGTGAAGCTATGAAGGAGAAATGGGGAAATAACGACTAAGTGTAAGATTTAAAAAATTTAAAAATTACACAACAAGGGTGGGGTGAATTTTTTTATGTATGATGTCTCTCACCTCAAATGGAAGTGAGGGACATAAAATTCCATGAAGTTGATGACATGTGGCAGATATTTGATGGTTGAGAATGAAGGCTTGACAAACACTTGGGGGTTGGAAATTCGCTCTTGAAGAGGTCGCATAAGTGACCAGGAGTCTCCTTAGAGGCTGGGTGAATTTTTCCATGTTTTATTTCTTCACCTCAAAGGGATGTGAGGGACATAAAATTGCATGGTGAGTAAGGTGATGACATGTGGCAGAGATCCGACGGTGAAGGCTTTGAGCTCCCGCATGCACCCAAGGGCTGAACTAGCGATCCTGGAGGTTCCATGAGGGTCCAGAGAGCTTATGGGGGCTAGGTCCATTTTTCTATGTCTAATGTCCCTGACCTTGAGGGATGTGAGGGATAAAAATCCTGCTAGGCTCCTGGAGCTGACATGTGTCCTCCCAAAATTTGACTAACTCCCGAACTTGCTCAAGAGGACAACTTGAAACGACAATAACTTGAGCTCCCGATGGATGTTTTTGATGAAATTTTATATGATCTTGACTGGAAATGGAACTATGAATCCAATGGTTTGGTTATTAGGTATTTATTACTCCATTTTATCCCTGAAAAATCGGAATTTTGATTTGGTACTCCACTTGTATATGCGGAAAACCTTGCAAGTTTTGTGAAAAATATAATTTCACCATCTTGTAGGGATTGTAATTAAATTTTTGAATATGTTTTTTTCTCCTAACTCCATTTGGAGCTCCCAAAATCACCTTTGGAAACTCAACAACCTGTTTTTTCCCGTGCACCGCCTAGGCACCGTGAACCACGATTTTGATCAAATTGCTCCAAACTCTCCAAATCTTCCCTGAATATTCCAAAATAAATTATATGACATTTATAAGCATTAAATTCACCTTAATGTTGGATTTGGATCATTAGTTTTGATACGGGGGTTGCTCCGAGTCTGGGAAGACCAGGGATAACCCTTTCCAACACTTTGCCCAGAGATAAGATTTTTCAAGAAATCTAAAAATAACATAGGGGGATTGACCTCGACTCTTATAATTCACCTAGGGGATGTGTTAACATCAACTGGGAGGTCAACGAGGCCTGACTGGGTAGACTTGGGGTGCCTCAGAAGGGTAAAACATGAAAAATTTGGCACATGGGTATAGTTGTCATACTTGGAAATTAACAATTTCCTTGTTGCATATTTCGCATGACAAAATTTTTAGATATGAGTTAAAAATTAATTATTTACTATGAAGATTGACTACACTCTATGTTACAAGTTTCATCTTGGAGCGTGCTAACACCCAACACAATAGGACTTTGCAAAATAAATTCCTAGCAAAGACAAATTGTGTCTCAGACACTCAGTATCTTTTCCTTTAAACATGCAATTTTCATTTCATACTTAAAGGGAAAATGCAAACACTCAAAATTTTCAATTAACTATTTGACATTGTTGGTTTTATAATGCACTCTTGCTAAAACAAACATAGCCTCTCTATTCACACTTAGTACACCCCAAGGTCTCTTTTCTATCTTGTTTATCCATACACATTGATATGTTGTCAACTTCTACAAATTAAACACACAAAATTCATATACTAAGTCATTCTAAAAGGATGAAAATAACATTTATCATGTTTTCAATCCTTATGTAAAATCGTATGCGGTTTGGTCAATTTTTAGTATCTACTCATGATCGATATGTACGGTTTCAAACCAACATATCCTCCATTTTTTTTAGTTCCATGTTCTTTGTTGGGTCTATTACTCTTTTTGGGTTGGCCTTTTCATAATAATTTACCTTCAAAACCTTATTTAAGAAAGTTAACACTACATCGTTTAAAAACCAAGAAATCATATGACACTACATTAATAAACTCACTTGGTACTCTTGTAAAAGGCACCCAAGGCTCCCTAAATGTTACAAAAGCACATGTAAAATCATCTAGGTAGCAATTACTACGGGTATGAAGCACCATACCAAGTTAAGAATTCATGTCATCTCACTTGTAAGCACTCAAACATCCCTTTTCCAAGTATTTTAGCAAGATCCAAACTCAACTCAAGTATTGTTAAAGAAGTTTCCAAATCATAGTTGCATTTATTTTGCTATCACATGCTACATGTAAAATGATGTGCGGTTGAGGTGTCTTTGGAGTAGTGTCAACATCGATTGTGCATGAGACTTCCCATAACGCACCTAATGTTTGTTTTGCAGGGTCTCCCATCCATGACTAGGGTTTGATGTCTTGTTAAAAATTAGAGGCTTTGACACACATGGACTGACAACTAGGATTTGGCAACAAAAGACATTTCCACAAGGGTGACACTTCTAAGAAGGCTATAGAGCCAAAATCCAAGTAGGTCCAAGATTGTTTAGTAGGGTTAAGGCTGTATGGACAACCTTGAAAGAGTTTTACGGTCCTACCCCATGATCATTTTCAATCATAGTTCTAGGAACAAAGTATCATCAATCTTAGATCTCCTAGTTCCAATAGTCTACACACCTAGAATTTCCCATATCCATATATAAATAGCTAAGTGCACTCATCCCCTTGTGTTTTCAAGTTCACATATTACTTTATACATTATGTGCAAATATTAATGCATTTTTATGACATTGAATGATTATTGTTGGAACCTACTTAATGAGAATAACCTCGTATAGCTCCCCTTGCATCCTTTAGTGTACTTAATTCACTAATCTAGATTTCATATAATCTAATAAGGGTGTAAACAAACATGTGATTTTGATAACTTAAAACAACGCATTAACACGACACCCTTTCCCATAATTTTGACTCATTTCCTAAAGTTTTACCTAATTTCCCCAAAATTGATATAATTTCCCAAAATTCGACATGATTTCCCAAAATTTAAGTTGGTTTCCCAACATTTGACCTAATTAAATATGAATCAACACCTTAATTTGACAACTTAGAATGACACCCTAACATGACACACATTCCCTAATTTTGACTTGTTTCCCCTAATTTGACCTAATTTCTCCAAAATTAACCCAATTTATCTTAATTGGACATAATTTACCCAAATTTCTCCTAGTTTGACATAAGTTACCCTAATTTCCCCTAATTTGACCTAATGAAACTTGATTCAACACCCAATTTGAAGACTCGAGAATGATGTGCTAACACAAAACCCTTTCCCCAAATTTAGACTCGTTTCCCCAAATTTAACCTAATTTCCACACACTACTATAACACACTAACATGGCACCCTAATGTGACATCCTAATACAACACCTTAATATGACACACTAATGCAACACCTTAAAATGACATACTAATGAAATTACATAACACGACACCCTAATATGACACATTGACACGACACCCTAATGCAACACACTAATACAACAACCTAACGTGACACACTAATGTGACATCCTAACACGAAACCCTTACATGACATCTTAAAATGATACGGCTGACAACACCCTAATACGACACACATGTCCCTAATTTCATCTCATTCCCCTAATTTGACTTAATTCCCCTAAAATTGGCATATTTTATCTTAATTGAAAATCATTAACCCAATTTTCTCCTTTTTTGACATAAGTTACCCTAATGTCCCCTAATTTAACCTAATAAAACCTTAGTTGACACCTGAATTTGATAACTTATAATGACACATTAACACGACACCATTCCCCTAATTTTGACTCGTTCCCCCTAATTTGACATAATTTCCCCAAAATTAAACTAATTTCCCCAAATTTGAGCTAATTTCCTAGCATTTACTTAATTCCCCAAATTTTGACCTAATTCCAATACACTAATCGACATAATAACATGACACCCATACATGACACACTAATATGACTCACTAATAAGAAACCTTAACATGACACACTAACACAACACCTTACACCCAAATACTACACAAAGGACACACGACACACACACACACACACACACACACACACACACACACACACACACACACACACACACACACACACACACACACACACACAAAAATTTATATAATTTCCCCAAATTTGACTTGATGAAATTTGAATTGACACTTGAATTTAACAATGTAGAACAACATGTTGGGGTGTTAATGTCAAGTGGGGATACCATTTGGTGGACCACCACTTAACCAACCCCTTATCTTAAAATATTATTTAATAATCTTAGTCGGTATTTCACAAAAAAAAGAGTGGAATGGTATGACCGACCACCCATCCTCTATATATAGGATGATCCCTCATGAGATTGGGATTGGATTTGATCATAATATATGCTCAAGCTATGTGCAAGATATTATACTATGAGACATTGGTTTGCTATTGTTATATGTGAGAATGAGGGTGAAGTTGAAGTGTTGGGTTAAAGACTTGATAAATTCTTAATACAAGACAATTCTTTATCAGTGGGGTTTTTCTCCTTCGGGTTTCCCCACTTAAATCTAGTGTTATTTGTCTCCTTTACTTTCCTGTCATTTTCTTTCAATTATGGTTCATAATCTCTGTAATCTATGATCTAAAATAAGCTTAATTGATGTATATTTAACTACAAACTGTAATCTATAATCTTCGGCATTTTAATTATGAATTTATAATTGGTTAATTATACATTCCATGTAAATTCTAACTTGGTATCAAATCTGGTGATTATGTGTGTGCGGGATCATTCATGAAGCTTTTAATTAGCTAGAGCGAAGAAGCTTGAAGCGTATTTATAGATCTGCGAAGCCCTAGTTGCTCATAGTCATCTTCAAGATAGCTAGGTTTAAATTTCCAATTCCAGCCTAAATATTGTTTGAAATATTGGTAAAATATTGGCTAATTGGCTATTTAGATCGTGTTTGAGTTGTTGTATGCTTAGATCTTTATTCGCATCTTGTTTCGATCGTTTATGGTTTGAATCCGTCACCTGCGAGCTTATTTGAAGTTTTCACGCCCTTTATAGTCGTTAGAGCAATTTTTTGTCTGTGGATCTGAAATATTTATTTAGATCTAGATTTTTGGAGCTTAAGTCTGCTTCCAACAATAAAATTATTTTTCACCGGTTTTGTCTTTGCGAAGCTTGGACCAATCATTTTGTGTCGTCTGGTTTCACATTTTCAGAGTTGTTTTATAGTTCTTTTCAGTTTTACAAATCTTGAGCCAATAATAGTGCTCCAAGTAGATTCTTTTTGGTTCTTTTCATGTTTATGAAGCTTGATCCAATCATTTATTGCAAAGTGGCTTTGCTCTGTCAAATTTTTTATTAATTTTTCAAGTTACATTATTTGAAGCTAGATCCAATCATTTTTGCCATCTACCTTCACATTTATCAATATTTTTGATCCTTATGTCATTTGCAAAGTATGAACCAATAAGGTTGTTCCACGCACTTCACAAATTTGTTTTGTTTTCAATTGTAAAATATGAGCCAATAAGAGCTTTCCATGTTCTTTCACCATTTTCAGCCTTTTGTTAGTTTGGTTTGATAGCTATGAAATTTGATCCAATAGAATCACTCTATATTTCACATCCATCTATCTTTTCATTTGTGGTAGAGGTTTATCCAATATAAATTAGCCACCTTTTCACATTTTTCAGTCTTTATCAGACTTGCGAAGTGTGAGCCATTTAAAAGGATCTACGTGTATTCAATCTTGCCTTAATCAATTTGGTAAGCATTGCAAAGTGCAAATAAATTACATTTGGACATGTCTATCTATTTTTGCAAGTGTCGGGCTCTACCTTGCCTTCATGGTATCGGTCTCTATCGGTGTGTAGCCCTTTAGAGTGTGACACCTATCTTTTGATTTCAAACTTGAATTTTATTTTTAAATTCCGGCATATTACAGGGGACTTCATGTCTACTAAGGGGATCTAATTTCGAACTTGCCTCCTTGACTATATTTGATTGACTCCACGTTACTACCTCCCTGATTCAGCCACATGTTTCTTCTTTCATGTTGTTGCATTTATTTGACTTGTCAAACTCATTTACGGACCGATAATTTATTATTTTTGTTTAATTTCGTGACCTTCATGTCTGCTGGACTATTCCATTTGTAAAGTTTTTGGAAAGATGACGCTTGTCCTTGTTGGTGTGTTTGATCTTCGACATGTGTTATATCCTTGTTAACCACATATTTAATTTTTTTGTACCGTGGTTTTCAAATTTTGTTTGTGTCATGGATCTTAAAGTATCTTCATTCCGTAGGCTTTCTAAGTCTTTTATCCATGGTTTTTACAAATCCTTTGTACCACAAATTTTAATTTTAGTTTTTTTCATGTTTTTGCGGGTTTTCAAAAGTTCCGTGTCTCATGGATAATTTAATTTCTTGCATTCCATGGGCTATCTAAGTATTTTTCTATGGGTTTTCATCTCCTTTGTCCCATGGATTCTAAAGTTTGAAAAGCTTATATTTTTTACTCTCTGATTGTCTATTTCTTTTAGCTAGCCATACGAGTGTATTTTAGCTAAAATTATATGCAAACTAGTTTTTGTCTTTCTTTTGATTCATATTTTTAGTTGTATTTTTCTCCATTGTCATATGAACGCTAAAAATGGTTGGTTTTCCTTGTTTTTATTTGGATAAGTCTTAGATATTAAATGGTACAAATTATAGAATTTGAGTTCGATTGAAAGCTTGTTTTATGGCTAGAAAGCTATGGGATCTTATGATTGGTGTTGAAAAATGACCCACTAGTAGACAAGCTACCCTTGAAAACCTTAGCTCCTTTTCTCGAGAGATCTCAATAATATCTGTCCATCCTTTTGTAAAACGTAAAAGATGAATTTTTATGCATATAGGTCACACGAACTCGCTTGCAGACACTTGGAAGCAATTAGAGACTATGCATGAAGGCATTCATTTGTCTAGGATAATTAATCTATTTTTAGAGTTGTTTCTGACTCCCGTGAAGAAGGGATGAGAAAGCGATTAATTATTTAGCCAAAATTAAGAACATTAAAGCTCAATTAGATGGTTTACTGAAACGTGAATTGTTTAAGATAATATTATGTACTTCATAATTCAAATAAATATTCATGAAAAGTACAGAAAAAAATTCTTAATTCTAAGTATCAAAATGAGAATGATCTGCTTGATTTAGACACTCTAGATTCTATGTTAATTCAAGAAGAACGTGTAATGGAGAACTTTGATTCAAAAGAGATTACTTCTCAAGCAATGTTCTCTCATAATCATAAGTCTACTCATAATAGGAATAATAACAATCCTAATTAGAAATCTAATTTTAGATCAAGATTCAAGTCAAATCCTAAGTTTAATTATGCTAAAAACAGTCAGAAATTTAAAGTCAAATTTAATGGAACTTGTAATAAGTGTGGAAAATTTGGGCATAAAGAGTTTGATTGTAGAGTAAAGACTAATAAACTAGTCAAGAATGCTAAGAACAACAAGTTTAATAGTAAAAGAAAAATCAGAAGTAAAATCAAGAAAATGTGGCTGAGCAGTCTATTGCCCTATATACTTCCCTTTCAACCTCAAATGAAAATGAATGGATTCTTGATAGTGGTGCCTCTAGGCATATGACATGTACTCACAGGTATCCTTGAAAGGAACAATAAGAATATTGTTCCAAGCCACGATCTCAGATGATAATAGCACACCGCATTATATTTACAAAACAGAAGAGCTAAAATACCATATATGGAAATCCATCATAATCCATAACGCTCAATACACTATAATAGAATGACTTAAATTATTCAATAAGAAAGATGTACATATAGAAGGAGGAAGTGCAACTACTACCTAAATTAGTGGTGAAGAACTCCCACTAACTAATACTGGTAGTTAAGTTAACTCCAAAAGACTAGTAAGCTAACTCCACATAACTGAGAAGCTAACTCAACACAACTAGTAAGCTAACTCCACACAACTAGTACACCTAAGCAAGCTAACCCAACAAGTGTAGGGCTAACAAAAGTGTAAGAATTATCCTGATAAATAAATAAAAGGATAAATAATAACCTACACTAACACCCTCCTGTAAGCATAAGCTTATGTGGGTGGAAAAGAAGGTGGGTCACGCAACAAGGCTTCGATGAGGTACCCACGCATAACAACCCAGGAAAAATGGACACCGTAAGGTACCAAAAACCAGTAATAACAAAGTAGAGAGAAAAATCCTTTGCAAGAGATATCCTCGGAAGCTCGACTCTAAAAAATCATACAATCTTTGAAGAAGTGTGGTGCATACTATGGTCTCGAATCCACTACTTGATCATATAACTCAAAAACAATCGACACTAGGATTCACCATAATAGCTCCATGCAAGGAGACGCATCATGGAGTGATGTCGAAAGTGAAAAATAAATACTAAACATAATTTGATCAACTTCTACAAATAAGTGTGCCACGCTTCAACAAAAACCAAGGCAACAAGACAAGGACACGAGATCCAAATAAATAGGAGTGCCATAATCCAAGAAAAGTGAAGGTAATAAGGTAAGGAAACAAAACCCGAAGAAGTAGTATCAACATCACACCCTCCCATACTGCAAAATGGGTAGAGTGACACCATAGATATGTATGAATTGTCAAAATCAACTACTCGAACACTGACAAACTAACACTGGGCTCCACCAGAATAGCTCCCCCATAAGAGAGACTGTTAACATGCCAAAAAAAAGTGTTGAAAATATAGATCCAAAATATCTCAACAAACAAGAGAGATATAAATGTATACACCCATAGATACAATAATGCAATACCCAAAAGTTTTAGGATGTCGGGCTCTCCAAATGCAACCGAAATTACGTCCACAAGTGATCACAACACCCTCTGAATTTGGCACTTTATAATTGAGTGCATGTAAACATTACTGATGAGTAACAATACCTTTTACATTTGAAATATGTGTATAAAAATGTTACCAATGCATAGATCTTGAAAAAAATACATAATTTAAAAAAAAAAGATCACCTTAATTCGAGCTACACTGATCAAAAGTTATGAGAGATAGAAGGTTTTGCTTTATTAAAATAATATTTTAATGCTAATTTTTTTAAAAGGTACATGTGACACCCAAATGTCAAAAGGGTAAAAGAGTGCATGCACACGATACATGCTTACGACCAAAGGATAAAATCCTCGCCCAAAACCTAAAATGTTCGGAGGGTACACGCCAATATCATTAGATAAAAGAATGCACCTGAGAGGTACCGATCTGCGTCTAGTGGATAAAAGCGCATCTAAAATAGATATATCCAGAGGGTAAAAGAATGCATCCAGAAGGTACACACGCTATATCCAATGGATAAAAGAATGCACCTAGAGGGTACAGATCTGTGTCCAGTGGATAAAAGACTACATCCAAAACCAAAATACCTAGAGGGTAAAAGAATGCATCCATGCTTATATCCAATGGATAAAACAATGCACCCATAGCGTGCGGATCTACATCCAAGTGGATAAAATACTGCATCCAAAACTGAAATACCCAGAGGGTAAAAGAATGCATCTAGAAGGTACACACTTATATCCAATGGATAAAAGAATGCACCCATAGGGTATAGATCTACGTCTAGTGGATAAAAGATTGCATCCAAAACTCGAAATATCCAGAGGGTAAAAGAATGCATCTGGAAGGTACACACTTATATCCAATGGATAAAAGAATGCACCCAGAGGGTACAGATCTGCATCCATATTTGACTGTCTCAAAACATGGTCAAGTTTACAGTCAATTCTAGGGTTTTGGCACCTTCCAAATCCAATGCCGCACTCCATTTTGCATAAAAATGCATGTTGCAAAAAATTGCTAACAAATTCCAAATACATGAAAATAATAAACCCTTGTTTGCAAAGAAAAACTTACAGATGGATGTCTACATCATCTATCACTTTGATACCATGAAAGGAATAAAAATAAGAATATTGTTCCAAGCCACGATCTCAGATGATAATAGCACACCACATTAGATTTACAAAACAGAAGAGCTAAAATACCATATATGGAAATCCATCATAATCCATAATGCTCAATACATTACAATAGAATGACTTGAATTATTCAATAAGAAAGATGTACATATAGGAGGAGGGAAGTGAAACTACTACCTAAATCAATGGTGAAGAACTCCCACTAATTGATACTGGTAGTTAAGTTAACTCCAAAAGACTAGTAAGCTAACTCCACATAACTAGTACACCTAAGCAAGCTAACCCAACAAGTGTAGGGCTAACACAAGTGTAAGAATTATCTTGATAAATAAATAAAAGGATAAATAATAACCTACACTAACAATCCTCTCTAATGTTGTCAAATGTGAGGAAAATATCTATCTAGGAGATAACTCCATAATTAGATCTGAAGGTTGTGGTAATGTTAAATTGTCAAATGGAGTAATTAGGAATGTCTTGTATGCTCCCCAAATGAAAAATAATCTTTTATATTTCTCTCAACTAACCAAAGAAAAGTGTAAAGTTGTCTTGCTACAAGATAAGTGGTATGTGAAAGATAAGTTCAGTAATATTATTGCTTTTGGTATTCAAAAAAATGGCTTGTATATCTTTGATGGTTTTGTGTCTGAATCTTGTTTTTCTTCCTCTTCTAGGAATGATATTCAACTTTGGCATGAAATATTAGGTCATGTAAATTTCAAAATACTTGTATGAAATGTCTAGACTAAATCTTGTTGTTGTCTTCCAAAGATAAAATCAGATCATGAAACATGTGAAAGTTTCCTACGTGGTAAGAAACATGTTGAACCATTTCAAAAACATCATGATCCCAATTCTTCTTAGTTATTAGAACTGATTCATAGTGATGTAAGAGGTCCACTTGAGGTTCCTTCACTCAGTGGTGATTTTTATGTTATTTTCTTTATTGATGACTTCTATAGAATGACTTGGTCTTATTTCATTAAGAAAAGTTTGATATCTTGTCTAGAGTTTCAAGAATTTAAAGCTTTAGTTGAAAATTGTTCTAATCTAGAATTAGGACTGATAATGGAGGTGACTATGTCAACAAATAATTTCATAATTTCTATGTGTCATGTGGGATTCAAAGAGAGTTGACTACTCCCTATTCCCCTTAGCAAAATGGCATTGCAGAAAGGAAGAATATGATTGTCTTAGAAATGGCTAGGACTATGATTCATGCTTCTAATGTGCCTAAGTTTTTATGGGCTGAAGCTATGAATACTCTGTTTATATTCTTAATAGAGTGCCTACTAAATCTCTTCATCAAGCTACTCCTCATGAAGTATGGACAAAGAAAAAACTAGATATTTCTCACTTAAGAATCTTCGTAGTCCAACTTATATCTTCATTCCAAAAGACAAAAGAAAGAAGCTAGATCCAACCTCCTTTTCTTGTATTTTTTTGGCTATGGTTCTAGAACTAAAGGTTTAAGAGTCTATGATCCTTTCAAGCATGACATAATAGAAAATAGGAATGTTCTAGTCTTAGAGAAGACATTTTGTGATGTTTCTCATGAACCATCCTCTGTTACTCCTGAGATATAACCTCATAATCCTTCTCCTAACATTATGGAAACATAAATTCAAGAGGTTAATTATCCTGGTCTAGAAATGACGGAGATTGAGGGGGAGTATTCTCAAATCATCTTACATCCTAAGATTCCTAAATGGGCTCAAAGTATTGTTTAAGAATCTCATCCTGCTAATCTTAGAAAGATAACTCATGAATCAACATACTTATCCCACCTTTATGAACCTCTATGAGGTAGAACCACAATCTTTTGAAGAATCCAGTCAAGATGATAGATGAATCTAGGCTATGAAAGATGAATACAATGCTTTGATTAAAAATAATACTTGGAAGCTAGTCCTTCCTCCCTCTAAGAGAATCATTATAGGATCTAGGTGGTTGTATAAGATCAATTATAACTCGAAATTTGGTCTTGACTATGTTGAGACTTTTGTTCTTGTAACTAAGATGAGCATTGTTAGAATTCTTCTTGCTTTGGCTGCTCAATATGGTTGGGAAATTCACCAAATGGATGTCAAAAATGTTTTTCTCAATGGTGACTTAAAAGAAGAAATCTACATGAGACATCCTAAAGGTTTTGAAGAACCTAGTAAGGAGCTTCATGTTTGTAAGCTCAAAAGGTCTTTGTATGGTCTTAAGCAATCTCCTAAAGTGTGGTATAGTAAAATTAGCAGTTTCTTTAAAGATCTTGGCTTCTTTAACTGATGTTTTGATAACGATTTATTTATTAAGTTTGAAAATGATCATATTATCATTATTGTCTTGTATGTTGATGATATTTTGATTAGTAACAATGATAGAAATTTAATTCTTAAGATCAAAGAAAAGTTAAAACAATGTTTTTAAATGACTTATTTAGGTTTATTAAATCATTTTCTTGGCACGGTTATATTTGAAGATCATAAGTCCATTGTTGCATCTCAATATCAGTATGCTTTATGAATTTTCTTAGAAGATTTAACATGATTGACTATAAGTTTGTTGCCATTCCTATTGAAGTTGGTGTTAAATTAGATCATAAACTAGCTTGTGTTAAATTTGATCCTACTTTGTATAGACAACTAGTTGGTAGTCTAATTTATTTGACTATTACTAGACATGATATTTATTATGCATTAGGATTTGTTTCAAGATTTATGCAAGAAACTTATGAGTATAATTGGAAAATGGCAAAAATAATTTTGAAATATATTAAAGGAACAATTAATTATGGTTTTTTTATTCTTCTTCTAATGATGCACAATTATTTGGCTATTGTGATTCTGATCATGTTGGTGATGTTACAGATAGAAAGTCTACTTCTGGATATGTTTTAAAGTTTGGTGCAGGTGTCATCACTTGGAGCAAAAAGAAGAAACCAACGGTGTCTATATCCTCTCTTGAAGCGTAATATAGAAGTTTTATAGAAGCTATAAAGGAAGTTATGTGGCTGAAAAGATCATGAAGCGTACATGGGCGTCAAAGGGAGTACTATACTTCTCTGTGACAAACAAAGATGCATTTATCTTGAAAATAATCTATTTCAACATCAAAGGACCAAGCATATAGAAGTTCATATGCACTTTATTCAAGAGAAAGTTCTGAATGGTGATATTGATCTCAAGTTACTGTTAACCTAAGATCAAGTTGCGAGATATCTTCATCAAGCCATTATGTGATGTGAATTTTTGTAAGCTTTGTGACTTGTTGGGCCTTTCAAATTTTCTATTGAGGGGGAGTGTGCATGATAATGTCACCTCTTAACGGTTGTTGTAAACTTCCAATACTTCCTCCATTTTGTAATAAGTAAATGTGTCACACTATGTGAAGTTACTTGTAAATCCCAACGAAGCTTTAGTTATGGGTATGCCTTAGTTTATAAAAGGATCCATAATTTAATGTAAGTCTTCATATGTAAAGCACTTGTCTTAAGAATTTTTGTATGGGAAGATCTGTATGATTTCCTTGTTTACATGTTAGCTTGAATCATTGTTGTTGATTCATGGATCTGTAAATCCTTTTGTAGAAAAAGGTAAATTTAGCATGTATGGTTTTGTTTTCCCCACTTAACATTAAGGGGGAGTGTTGGGGTGTTAATTTCAAGTGGGGATACCATTTGGTGGACCACCACTTAACTAACCCCTGGTCTAAAAAGATTATTTACTAATCTTAGTTGGTATTTCACAAAAAAGAGTGGAACAATATGACCGACCACCCATCATATATATATAGGATGATCCCTCATGGGATTGGGATCGGATTTAATCATAATATATGTTCAAGCTATTTTGTAAGCTATTATCTTGTGAGACATTAGTCTACTATTATTATATGTGAGGCCGAGGAGCGAAGTGGAAGTGTTGGGTTAAAGACTTGATAAATTCTTAATACAATCAATGCTTTATCGGTGGACTATTTCTCCTTTAGGTTTCCACACTTAAATCTAGTTATATCTGTCTCCTTTACTTTCATGTCATTTTCTTTCCGCTATGGTTCATAATCTCGTGATCTATGATCTAAAATAAGCCAAATTGATGCATATTTAACTACACACTTTGTAATCTATAATCTTCGTCATTTTAATTGTGAAATTATAATTGGTTAATCATACATTCCATCTAAATTCTAACACAACACACTAACACAACACCCCTTCCTTTATTTTTGACTTGTTTCCCTTAATTTGACCTAATTACCCCAAATTTCCCCAAATTTCATCAAATTTGACCCAATGAAACCTAAATCGAGACCCGAATTTGTTAACTTAGAATGACACACTAACACGACATACTTTCCCATAAATTTAACTTGTTTTCCTACTTTGATTTAATTTCCTAAATTTGACCTAATCTTCCCAAATTTGACCTAATGAATCTCAAATCGAGTCTTGAATTTTTCAACATAGAGTGACACCCTAACATGACACACATTCCCCTAATTATTAGGTGTTTCCCCTAATTTCCCTAAATTGGCTTGATTTCTCTTAACTGGACATAATTTACCAAAAATTATCATAGTTTGACATAAGTTACCCTAATGTACCCCAATTTGACCTAACAAAACCTACTTTGATTGAACTTAGAACAACACACTAACACGATACCATTTCCCCTAATTTTGACTAATTTCCCCACAATTTACTTAATATTCCCAAATTTTCCCCGAGTCCCACACACTAACGCAACATACTAACATGACACCCTAACATGACAGAAATGCAACACCATAACATGACATCGTAACGTGACACACCGATGTGACACCCTAACATGACACATTAACACAACACTCTAACTCAAAAGGTCCTACTCAACCCTAATATAATACACTAACATAACACCTTACCTCAATGCACATTCCCTTAATTTTGTCTCATTCCCCCTAATTTGTCCTAATTCCCTCAAAATTGATGTAATTTCTTTTAATTAGACACAATTTACCTAAATTTCTCCTAGTTTTAAATAAGTTTCCTAATGTACCTTAATTTCACATAATGAAACCTTAAATTTACACCCAAATTTGACAACTTAGAATGATACACAAACATGACACCCTTTCCCCTAATTTTGACTCGTTTCCCATAATTTGGCCTAGTTTCCCCATAATTAAACTAATTTCGCCAAATTTGAGCTAAATTCCCCTAATTCCCCCAAATTTGACCTAATTTCCCCAAATTTAACCTAATTTCAACACAAGAACAAAACACCCATGAATGACACACTAACATGACTCCCTAATATAACACTCTAACATGACACCCTAACGAGCACCCCAACATTATGCACTAATGTAATATGCTAACACGCCACACACAAATATGACACAATGACACACACACACACACACACGAGTTTCCCCAAATTTAACCCAATGAAACCTGAATCAACACCTAAATTTAAAAATGTAGAACAATGACTAACACAACACTCTTTCCCCTAATTTTGACTTATTTCCCCTAATTTGACCTAATTTCCCTAAGTTTGACATAAATTCCCCATAACCGAACTAATTTCCCCAAATTTGATCTAATTTCCAAAAAAATGACCTAATGAAACCTGAATCGACACCTGAATTTGACAACTTAGAACAACATACTAACACAACACCCTTTCTGCTAATTTGGATTAATTTCCCCAAAAATTTCAAAATTGACCTAATTTCCCCAAATTTGACGTTATGAAACTTAAATCAACACCTAAATTTGATAACTTAGAATGTGTATGCCTAGATTTGGATCACCTGCAAGATGGAATGGTCACCTAATAACAACCAAATCAATGCTACTAAAATAGAATGGGATTATGTTGACATTGATAAGAGAGGGACAATTGTGATTTATTTCATTGAATAACGTGGTAAAAATCCTTAGATCTAAATCTAAACTTGCACACAAGCACATTTGAAAAAGGTTAGTTATTTTTTTGTGGTTAGGGGACCTGCCTCTGCTTAGATCCCTAACCCTTATAAGGAGATAAAATTCATTTTATTAATCTAAAATGAAACAATAGTAAATGAAATGACAAGTATACCTAGCTTATATTGCGGGAAAATCATAGTTTCCTTTGATTAATAATCACACAAAGATTGCAAGCCAACCATACTTACATTTTTGCATGTGTTTAAATTTTTCTAGAACAACGTTGTAGCATGTTAGATCTATCCTTTAAAATTCAGTTTTATTTCTTCAAAACCTGAAAAATTGAGATATGTAAACAAGAGAACAAGAAAACTCAAGTATATCTTTTGTGCACAAAGAGATAAGTGCTAAGAATTGTTAAGAGAGAGTCAAATGATGTGGGTGAAGGTGATTTTATAAATTGTGAGTGTATAGGGGAATGGGGCACACATGGGTGCAATGTTAGGGACCATAGTGCATTAGGAATAAACATGGGTAGGTGTGATGGGACAAAATTAAATGTGAGTCGGTGAGGGTTATTAAATGAGTGGCGAGGTGTCTTTTAACACCATTTTGTGGGGTTTTATGATTTGTTTAGTCTTTTTGTGTTTAATAATGTTTTTCCGTTTTCTATTAACGGACCTTATGCACAAGGTTCATTTTCTAGTTTCTACATTTTACCCCTTTTTGGGTTGGTGTTACAACAGAAAGACTCAACGTAAAAACTAAATATGAGATGCGGGTCATCTAACTCTATGATGGTGGTTGTCGAAGTCATAGGCTTAGATGGTTGACTAGATAGATATGAACTTGGAAATGCGATCGATGGGCCACTTCTATCAAATTCTCAGTGAAGTGATCGATAAGTTGATTTCACGAGTCGAGACTATAGAATTAACTCGATTGATAATAATTGATTAGATGTTATAAAGTTGGATGAGAAGGTTTGTTACATGATTCCCCCATAAGTGACAATTTTCAAGATCGCAGTTACCCCAACGTGATGTGGGACGAAAACGCGATTGAAGATAGGAAAATTGATCCTTGGTAACGGTGTGTGGAGTAAGAATTAGTGTTTCCCTAGTCATGTGCATGTGAAAAAGTGATGCTTTGGGTATATGAAATAATATATGTAAGTGTTGAGAAATCGTGGGGTGGAGATTTTAAGTAGATGAATTGAGTGATTGAAAATTAACAACGAATTGGCTAGGTAGGTGAGTCAACGAGTGACGCAACTTGGGTGAGACGAAAAGCTAGGTTAGGTAGATGTGATCTAGGAACAAGTCAAGTGAGGAAACTAAAATGGATGATTTGTAGGAGGGATGGGACAAAGCAAGGAAAGTTGGTAGGTGATTTGGTTGGGTGAGCCGATTGACAAGTTAGCTCGAGCTCAATCGCTAGTGCACCCGAGTTGGGGGTGGGTTGAGGATTTGGGTCAAGGGTTGTAAGCTAGGTCTCAAGAGGGAGTTGCACTTAGGGGGAGCCATGGAAGAGGAGTCACATGGTGAGGGAGAGCTTGCGATGGAATATGGGAGCAACTCGGTTGCTAAGATCACGACCGAGTTTTAGGTGGGAGAGTCATGGTCAAACTTGGGGGAAAGGGGTGAGTTGGATGATGAGTTGTATGGATGACTCACTAAGGTATGGGAGTTAGGAAATGGGTAGGGGTAGTGGTTAGGTTGGAGATGAGCTTGATGAGTTGGGTTATAGAAATATGTCAAGGTGAGTTACAATCATGAATCAAGTAGAAAGATTGATAAAGCAAGGCAAAGCAGCTCAATAATATCTAGTTAGGGCGGGGGATAGGTGAGCATTATGATGTGAGGATACAATGATAGATTAGCAGAGGTGTTAATGGTATCGTAAGCTAGGGACAGTGGGTCGGGTAGAGAGCTCATTCACACTAGTGACCGAGATAGGGAGGGAGGTTGTAGCGAAGAATACAGAGGTGGAGGGAGTTCGGTGGTGGAAGTGAGTTAGAAGGAGTGCGAGGTTGGTTGGTTAGGACAAGCGAGTAGGTATCAATGGTGATGGAGGTGCAAGAACTCATGGGAAAAATTGGGTGACATGACAGGAGGGGAGTTAGGTGAGTGGGGAGGTTGGTATCTCGGTGAGTCATGGGTGTGACTCGCCATGCAAGTTGGGAGGTGGGAAACATGGTGTTGAGTTGGGTGGGGAGTCGCTAGATAAAAACATCGAAAAAAATAGTTTTAGAAGGTGTGTGGTTAGAGATGAGGTCATGCGGAGGGATGGGGATATCTCAAGTAGGTGGGTTAGGTACAAATTGTTAATGCAATTTTAGCAGGTTTATGAGGTAGCTAGGCCACGGTGAAGAGTTGGGTGCATGGGTTCGCCGAGTCAGGGCGGGGAAAAGGGGTCGGCGAATGGAGTGAGCTCATGGAGGTAGAATGGTGGAAGGGAAAGATGCCTTAAGTGGGTTTGTATGGGAGATGAGAGATGAGCTCGGCTTGGAGAGTAGCTCAAGAGTGGGGGATGAGAAAGGGGTGAGGTGAGGTGAGATCGGTCATGAGCATTCCCGAGCTAGGGACTAAAGGTTGGATGGAAGTATGGGGAGTGTGGGGAGGAAATGAGTAGGTAGGTTCGAGCTAGGTGGTGATTCGTAGGGGTGAGTCACCGGGGTAGATAAAGGTTAGGGGAAGTGAGTGAGGTGAGGAGCCTGGTAAGTTGCCAAGGAAATGTAGGGTGGGATGCGCTAGGAAAGTTAGGGCTGGTTTGCTAATGTGACTCGATAGGTTTTGTTGTAGGTAGGTCATGGTGTAGGGTAGCTAAGACAACTCGGTGAGGTGACTTACCAGAAAATTGAGTTGGGTGGGGGAGATTTAGGGTAGGTGTTATGAAATAAGGGATAAAATTATGCAAAACAATCCTGCGAATCACAACAGTAGAAACTAAAATATAGAATATATTACATATTTGAAATTAAAGGTGCATAAAATAAAAGAACATAACTTAGAGACAATATTTAATGTGGTTCACCCAGATCCGAATACATCCACCAAATGAACCAGCCCTTTTATTCCATCCAACAAAATACAAGAAAGGATATTCCCTACAACAAATCCATTGTAACTTCCTCTTCTCTCTATCACAGCCTCTCCTCCTTACAATTACAATGAAAAAATAGTCCGATACAAATGAGTCGCACCTCACAACCCTTTTTAGGGCAGCAAAGAAAAAATCACCCTAACGTATATCGTTAGATCTATGACCTAACAATGAATGGCTACAAGTGTTAACTAATAATATTAGGATCCACAACCAACAAGGGTTTATTTTTGAATTTTTGAATTTTTGTGGTTTTGGATTGTTTTATATTTTTGATTTTTTTGTGAGGGGGTAAGGTAGAGTGTGAGGTGGAGAATAAAGGAGGGTGTGAGGCGAGGGGAGAGAGATGAAGAATTAGAGAAAATGGTAAAGATTCAAATAATGGAGGTAATGAAAGGAAGTGGTGATAATGTGAATGCCAAAAAATGAGCACAAAGGTGTACGAAAACAAATGTCCATGAATGTTTAGTCTGAGTAAAGTGGATCGTAAACATGTAAATGTACTGATCACGATGATGAAGTGCAAGCACTATGTTTTCCTAGTAACATGGATTATTGAAAAGCGTGCTTTGGAACACATGATGAACTCAAAGACACGAAACATGAGACAACAAGTGAGCTAAAACAGAAGCTTAAACAAGGTCTAAACCATACAAGGTGACATACTAGCCTGCGACTCAACAAGATCCTGTGTGCGTGTATGAGAGTGAATTGAATTCTTGAAGCGATGACTCATTAGATAATGAGAGAAAACACAATCCAATGTGTAGGTGTGAGTGAAATAGGTGATTGGTGAGTATGAGATGGAGGGTAATTTGTAAGTTGTGCATTACTCTGCTGTCACCTAGGCATTTATAGCCCTTGTAGAGATACTTAAAAGACCCTTAAGAGAGAGAGAGTGCTTGATATTACTTTTGCATTTGATTTGATTTTTGAAATTTGACTTTTACTTGATTTTGATTGTTTTGAGTTATTTTTCACGTGATATTCAGCTCTCTTAGTTTGCCAAGGGGTTTAGAACCACAAATGGATCGATGGAGGGAGTAGAAGTGATTGTGGAGATGAAAATTGGCAAGCGTCAACAAAGAATTCCTTGGAGTCTTCAAGACAAGTAGTTAAGTGTGTAAGCGTGTGTGGATCTCTAAGAGGAAAGTCATTCTTAATTCACCAAGGAGAGACCAAGTTAAGACAACTATAGTAGAGATTATTAACTCATAAAATGTGACAACAAGGTGATCAAAGTGTGTACCAAAAGTTGTGAAACAAACTAAAAAATGAAATGTGAACGAATTGTAAATGAAATGTGTAACAATCAATAGAGAATTGGAATGAAATATGAATGAATCAAGCAAAAGTGAGGAAGAACATCTATGAGAAAGTATTGTTTATTATAATTTTTTGGAATATATAGATTTTGAAATATGTTTAGATATGTGTGTTTGTGTTTATGTCAATGATGATGGTGTAGGATGTTCAAAGAATCGGGTCATGTTTCACATTCATGATTGATGAAGAGAAACAGAATGTAAGGAGCATGCAAAATGCAAGAATGGATACAAATGAAAGTCCCCCAATCCATATAGAAACTAGGTGAGTGAGAGACATGATGTATAAAAGAAAGTGATAAATGAGATATAATATTGGAGTGGCGGGGATGACGTTGATGGTAATTGAAGTAATAATGCCAAATAAAAGCCATAGAATGGTGGTGTGTGAAGAACGTGAATGTGGGGATGAATCATGTAAGAAATGTGTTGAATGTGGTAGATGTGTGAGAATGTTTTGTGGTTGAGGACATGAGTATAAACCAATTGTATATGGTGGAGTGTTACAAAGCATGGTGCTGGTGATGATATGAGGTGGACGAAGTGTGGAAAATATAGTGACATTGGAAGAAAGCATGAGAGTGAATGGTTTGGATTTGTGATGAATGGGTGTAATGAGAGTATGATGAAAAGGATAAGGAAGATTCATGTAAGAATGAGTACCAAACAAATGATAATGTGGAAGAAAATTGAAAGGATGTGGAAGCATAATGGAAGGTGGAGAAGGCTTGTGAGGCCCATGCATAAGAACAAAGGGGCGTGTGGGTGTGATTGATGATGTGAACTCAAAAGGAGGAATGGATAATAAAAATGGTGCCTGAATGAGTGGTGATGAATGCAAGAGGGTGAATGTGAAATAAATATCAAAAGGAGGTGAAGTGATGGGAGCACACAAAGGTGGCTTGTGAGGAAGAGATGAAAGAACATGTAGATATGTATGATGGGGAATATATGCAAAAGGAGAGTAAATGCATGTAATATATGATAGCGGATGTAATGGAGGTGCTAGAAGTAAGAATTATGATTAAATGAGTGATGAGGAATGAAGTGAGATATATGTTGAAGAATTCAGTAACGTAGGTGAAGTGATGTGTGGCACCTTATATGATGAAGAGTGGAATGTATATGTAGTAATGGATTGTGTTACAAGTGGAGTGGATATGAGTGAAGCAAACAAAAATTAGGGTCCGTGGTGGGCAAGATGGGATTACATGATGATATAGATGGTTGAAATCTAGATAGAGGTGGTGATAAGGTGGAAGAATCTATAAATTACGAGGATACAACCACGACCATAGCGGAAGGACAAGACGAGGTAGATTGATATGAGGATGAGGTAGATAACAAGGGATTATGTGAGCACAATGGTGTTGAGTCCAAGGTGGAGGCATGTAATGGAGTGGATTAGGAAGTGTTTATTTTAGATGATGAGACACTAAGTGTGCATGATGATTGTGATATAGTGGGAAGAGATGGCTCAAATTCATGAGGAGAAACACATGGAGAAGAAGTGGGACTAAAATCTTGAGGACTGATTAGATGGGTATTAGTAGAAGAAAAAAGAGGAGATGGATTTTCAAAAATAATGTCCCCATTGTGAAAAAGGTCTTGAATGATATTGCGGAGTTGGGGAATGATTTGGTGGAGTGACCATTAGTAAGATGGTAAACACGTGTTTCATGCAAGGAACACCACAATGGCAGGGGTGGTTTAGGAGGGAGAGTGATGTGATTGATGTCAAGAAAATTTTAGAGAATAGAGGAAATGGACTCAATCAAGGGGGTGTATTTGCAAGGGGATTGAATGCAACTAAAATCCCTAGGGGAACATAATGAATGTGAAGATGTGGGTGTATAAAGTGATGAAGTGTGAATCGGATATGATTGGATGAAATTGAGAACATGAGAGTGTAATAGTGTGATAAATGGTGGAGGAATGGTAACAAGTGGCAAGGAAGGAAGATGACCAAGATGAACATCCTCAATATGTGGTGCCATGTGCGACCTCATATTATGTGTGCAACGATTGGATTTTTAATTGTGAGAGATGCGAGGATATTTTTTTTTGGAAAATAGGTCAATGAGCTTAGATTGTGGGAGGGGAAATGAGAGATGGTGAACAAGTGCACACCAACGCATGACAAAGTTAATGATGGGCTTGATATGGGATTTTGAAGCATGTGAAGGTCAAAAATCATGGATTTAGGTGTAATATGGATGAAGTGAGAGAAAAATGTGTCCACAAGTTGTGTGAATGTATAAAGACTATGTTATGGAAGGCATGAGTACCAATCAAGTTCATGACCTGATAAGTGAAAGTGGGATAGTGTGAAGAAGGAGAGCATCATCATGTTGTATAAGGTGACATGCGTAATGAAAGTGATGTCGGGGATCCTTAGTGATATCAAATTAATAAAAAATGGGTAATTTGAAATGCGGTGGATAGGGATGACATGGTAGAATTGGGTGGATAGGCTCGTTACGAATGGAATGATAAGTTGGTGTGCGTGAATGTCCCCCAAATGTTGGGACTCAAGCTTAATAATGCATTCAAGAAGGTATTGGTGGAGAAAATTAGGATAAGAATGGACATGGAAATGTCTAAAAGCCACGAGGAATGACATTGAATAGGAATTTGAAAGATGAGTGGAACAAGTTAACAAGATGGTAGACCAAAAATCACAAAGGCCATTCTGATTGCGACTCGAGTCTAGTATAAATCAGAACCAAAACAAAACACAAAATGGATGATTTAGAAGGTGATTGAGTAATGTGACACACTAATGTTACACCCTAATGCGACATCCTATTATGACACTCTAATGAAACACCCTTATAATTAAACACCCTAATGAGAAAACCTAATTAACACAAGTGCAACACACAATCAACAAATGTGATACCTTAAACACCAATGCAAGACCCTAAACAATAACATGGTACTCTAAACAATAAATGTGACACCCTAAACACCAATGTGATAATGTAAACAAAAACATGATACCCTAAACCTCTATGTGACATCGTAAAACAATAGAGTGACACCTTAAAAACTAGTTTGACACCCCAACAAAAAATGACATGCCCTAAACATCAATGTGACACCATAAACACTAGTGTAATACCTAAACAACAAACATCGCACACTAAACACTAGTGTGACACCTAAAAATAGATTTAGCACTTTAAATGCCAATGTGACATCGTAAACACTAGTGTGATACCCTAAACAAAAAAAGTGACACCCTAAACACCAATGTGATACCCTAAACACCAGTGTCACATCCTAAACAAAAATTGTGACACCTTACAAATAAACATGTCACCCTACACCCTAATACGACACCACAAACACTAATGTAAAACCTGAAAAAATAAATATGACACCTAAAACCCTAATGGGACACCATAAATACTAGTGCAACACCTTAAACACTAGTTCAACACCCTAAGCCAAAAATTTGACAATTTAAACACCGATGTGACAAGTTAAACACTAGTATAACACGCTAGACAAAAATAGGACACATTAAATACTAGTGTGACACTCTAAAAACCAATATGACACCTTAAACCCCAATGCACACCGCAAAACTAGTGTGACAACCTAAACACTATTATGATACCCTAAACAATGAATGTGACACCTTAAACACTAACACATCACCATAAACACTAATGAAAAAATCTAAACAACAACTGTGACACCCTAAACACTAATGTGACACCCTAAAAACTAAATGAAACACCTTAAACATTGGTGTGACACCCTAAAGAATAGTGTGATACCACAATCTCTAGTGTGACACCCCAAACAAATATGACACCCTAAACCCTAGTGCAATTGATTAAATACTATGTGATACCCTAAACACCAATGTGACAAGTTAAACACTAGTACAACATCCTAAACACTAATGCAACACCCTAAAAGAGAAATTTGACCTGTTAAACACCATTTTGATAACATAAAAATGAATGTGAAACCCTAAACACTAGATAACTTAAAAATAAATGTGAAACCCTAAATTCTCCGCAAAACCCTAAATAAAAATATGACACCCTAAACCCCAATGTGACTCATGAAAATAACTAGTGTGATAACCTAAATAATAGTGCAACACCCTAAATAATAATAATGACACCCTCAACTCTAGTGTGACACTCTAAATTACAAATAATATCGTAAACATAGTTCCCCCAAATAACATATATGACACCCTAAACCCCAATTTGAAACTCAGTAAACCCTAGTGTGATATGCTAAACACTATTTTAATACCCTAAAAAAATTATGACACCCTAAACACTAGTGTGATACCATAAACAACAAATGTAAGACCTTAAACAAAAATTTGACATGGTAAAAACTAGTATAACACCCTACACAATAAATATGACACCCTAAACTCTAATACGACATTGTAAACACTAGAGAAACACCCTAAACAAACATTATGACACCCTAAACACTAGTATGAAACCCTTAACACTATTAAACACCCTAAATAACAAATGTGACACCATGAACACTAGTGCAAACATGATAGAAAATAAATATGACACCCTAAATCCTAATATAGTAAACATTAGTGTGATACCTAAATACTAATAAAAGAACCTAAACAATAAATATGACACCTTAAACACTAATGTGAATTATTAAACCCCAATGTGACATAGTAAACATAAATGTGATACCTTAAACACTAGTGTGACACCATAAAAAACAAATATGATACCCTAAACCATATTGTGACATAATAAACACTAGTGTGACACCCTAAACAAAAAAATGTGAGACCTTAAAAACAAATGTGACATAATAAACACTACTGTGGTACCCTCAACAAAAATATGAAACTCTAAAACCTAATGTGACAATGTAAATACTAGTGTGACACCCTAAACACTAGTTCGATACCCCAAACAAAAAATGTGATACCCTAAACACTAGCGTGACACCGTAAACTAAAAATGTCACACTATAAACATTAGTGTGACACCATAAAAAACAAATATGACACCCTAAACCATAATGTGTCATTGTAAAAATTAGTGTGATACCTTAAACACTAGTGTAACACCCTAAACAACAAATTTAACACCCTAAACTATAAATATGAGACCCTAAATGCATGTACAACACCCTAAACACTAGTATGATGCCCCGACACACTAGTGTAACACCGTAAATACAAGTACATTATTTTAAACAAAAATTTGAGACCCTAATCTCCAATGTGACATTGTGAACACTAGTATGACACCCTAAACACTGGTGTGACAACCTACAAAAAAACGTGACACCCTAAACACTAATGTGACATTGTAAACACTAGTGAGGCATGTTAAACAACACATGTGACACCCTAAACACTAGATTGATACACTAAATTCTCTTGAGTTGTTATAACAAAATTATAGGGGCGTTACGACCTCTTTAAGGCCATCTTTACAAGGGTGACGTGAGTGTGGTGTTAGGGTATATTTACTCACATCACCATTAACGTCATAAAGTCAACATAAAATTAAAAAATATTAAAAATAAAACCTAAATGCCAAAAATGAATAGAATGTTCCATTCCATTCACATGTAAACATTTAATGGGCCTCCAAAATACAGCTTTCATTATTTTTGTTGTTCTTGTGCTTTGTCGGAAGTGTAGAATTTTATTTAGCATGTTGTGGTCTTCAAAATATGTTGAAAGGGAGATTTTTTTACTTGGTGGGTTTGTTGTAGATTTGGGGGCCATTTTTGAAGTGGATTATTACATATTTGTGGGAAATCTTTTCAAGGGTTTGCTGCAGATTTTGGGTCATCATTACGGGGTTTATTGCATATTAGTGGATAATTTTTGTAGGGTTTAATTGTAGATTTGTGGAACATATTTGTGGGGTATTTTTGTATGGGTTTGTTGTAGATTTGTGTTACACTTTTGTAGGGGATTATTAAAAATTTGTGCAGGGTTTTATGTGAAATGATGACTAGGTAAACCTTATGCTTAGCTTTATCATTTGTTTTATGTGCTTCAATATTATTTCTTTTAGTTCTTAGCACATTAATTATATTCATTACTCTTATTACATCCTATGAATAACATATATTTTGACAACACTAGAATATTAACCACAAATGTTTCCTCAAATAACCTTTCAAACCTCACATTAGTGTTATACATTTTTATTACTACACTCAACCCTCCTCCCATCCATCCACCAAAACTACTTATGTTACATTTTTTCAAATATTTCAAGCCCTAATTTCAATGAATCCCCATTTAGAGGATAATAAAATCCATCCCGGCCTTAATGAGAGGGAAATTTAGGTCTCTACGACTCTTTAAACATACCCACATGTGCACACTACAACCATTTTAACCTATGAGACCACATTTATTTAATACATTTGTCAAATATGTGTGATACAAATCACAACACCAATATATTAATGACATATAATATGGTCAAGAAAATGCAAGTAGTACCATAGTAAATAGTGTATAATCTAAGCATAAAATAAGTGGCACGTAACATAAAAATGCATGGAATAGCTAATTCAATCAATGTTGTACAACATGTTAGAGTATAAACAAGTCATGCAAGTGAAAAAAACATGGAATTATCAACTCAGGAAATGCCATACAACAAGTAATGACTCACGCAAGCTATGTACAAGAACTTGAGTGTACTATTATATGTGTCCATCAAGTGAAGGATTTGTGTCAATATGTGTAGGGATTGTATCATGAGAGATAATTGAGTGTATTTCATATTCAAAATTATAAAAGTAATCCCATGTGTTATAACATCTAGAATCACTTTGGTAGCCACATCACATAGTTGCGCATCATATGTGATTGTGTAATAATCATAAGATCTCTATGTAAATGAAAGGTCATTAGTGACCTTTGAGGGTCATGATAAAAACTTCTATCAAATTACATCATGTCATGAAAAACTATGTATTATATATTATTAATAGATTTGGGTTCACATGAAATCTAGTATCAACCTAAAATAATATAATTTTGTTGTTTGCTTTGACAAGATGGGTGCCACTACTAATGCTTATGTTACTTCTACTACCTCTTTTGCTCCCGTAACTTTGAACATCACTTCCCATCCGTCTTGGTCTCGAGTGACCTCGGTTGCTTCCATTTTTTTCATTTGGCATGGATTCACATGGTTTGTATGTAAACTTGGCTCATATTTCAAAACTTTCTAGTTCTTGGGATCCTCTTTGAGCCATTTCGGTGACAACTAGGGAAAATATTTCTTTGAGTCAAAATGATGGTGTTGATGTGAGGATTAAATGAAATTTTCATGGTCTTCAAGGATGCACTTTGGATCTATTCTTGACAACCTTCATAGTATTGGATCCAACTAGGGCATACTCTGGACATCCTTTGGAAATGTTGGAAGGAGAGTTATGTCCTTTTCTAGTTGCTCAGAAAATTTGGGAATGGTTAATAAGAGAACCAAACCCACAACCGATTCTTTTCCATGTTTTCAAGATTCCGGATCTACACCTATCTCAGAACCTAAAGTGGAGGTTTTAAAGGAAATTTTGGTAGAGGTGGAAGACTTTAAAGTTCTCGTAATTATTTTCCACTTTCAAAAACTTTTACCTTCTTTAGAAGATCTTCATTCTGTATTTTTCTCATTGAAAACCACTTATGATTTATGGGCTTGTTATTTACCCTTGTTTAAAGGAATACTTCATTTTCATTTTTGCAATGAGAAGGATTGAGATTTGATCTAGCATTCTAGCCATTGGTCTTGAGATTTGATCTAGCATTCTAGCCAATTTGGTTCAAGCTTCCTTATATTCCTTTGCATTTATGGAAACACATTTTCCTTCTTGCGATACGAAACCCTTAGGGAAAATTCCTTTAGATTTACCATGAAATCATCATGTTATCACATACTATTTTTTCCCAAAATTGTGTTCAAATATATTTATCAGCTGGTGTGTGCAATGAAAAGTTTGCAAAATCTTATAAAATGGGGTAAGAACACAAAAGAGGCCCCAAAAGCTTTAAACAAACAACTCAATGACCATCAGATTAGAGATAAGAAAGAGCTACCTATTTGCATGCATATATAAATCTTGAAACAAACAATCAACCTCTAAACATGACTATATTAGTTCTCTACTCCATGAAAGCTATCAATAAATGAACCTATTAAAGCTCTAGCAATCAATTTTGTGATTGTTGATGTTTCAAAAGCTTAAGAATGGAAGCTCACCATTAATGGCTTCTCCCATTTACCTAAAGCTTTGAAATGGATTAGCAAATAACAAGCAAATAGCTCAAATAAACTATGAAAATAACTCTAAGAGACCTAAAATGGCTTAAATCAAAAATAAGAGAGAGAGAGAGAGAGAGAGAGAGTTCTTGGGAAAAGGTGGGAGGGGTATCCCTCTATTTATAGTTTTGGATTTGAGAAAAGGATGTTTTGGATGCATGTGGGACTAAAAGGAGTTCAAAAATTTGATTTTTAGAAAAAACATATTTGGAGGTGTGAACATGATTTTAGGAAGCTAAGTGGTTATTTGGAAAGGTAAGATATTTGTTTAGAAAGTCAAATCCTTCCTAGAAAGTCAATAAGAGGGTTAATTAACCTAAACAAGGTTAATTAAAGGGAAACAAGCTTATAGAAGCTAGTTAGAGAGGGATTAGTAGGGTTTAGGGGTGTAGGAGAGGTTAGAAAGGGTAATTTACTAGCACAGTGTAGTAAATTAACACGAGACTAGGATAGTTAGTATGATCTTAGTAATAAGATCATGTAGACAAAATTATAGGTGTCTACAATCTGGAATTCTAGAAGAGATCTCAATAAATGTTGGAGAATGTACCTATAAACAACCTTTAGCCTATGAAAAAATATTTTTAGGTGCGAGATATTGCTACATCATGGGTCATATGGAAAAGGTTTACCGAAATAGGAGGGGTTTCTCACCTATAAAATCTCCAAAGGGGAAAATACAAAGTTCTTGTTCAAGATATAGTTAAGTTCCTTAAGAAGAAATAGAGAAAAATGTTGAAACAAAATCGGAGAATGATGTTATAGGTAGGTATGGGAAAGTGGCGAAGCTTGTGGTTTGCAAATTTATTAACTAAAAATTCTACAATTTAGGTTGTAGATTGACATATCAAATAAGCTAAAGAAAAGGCTACAAAATCCTTAGAAACAACTACATATGTTATGGATATATCCTTTCCTTGTGATTATTTGTTATCGCTGAATCGAATCTCTCCCATATCTCTATCCTCAACCCCCGGTTGGATCTTAAGATCAGGGTTGGATCTATTGAATCTTCCTTGAAAATGGATGGCAAGCCTCCTTTTTACCTGATTTGGTTTGTAGTGATAATTCACCCTTGAATAATGTTTTTGAGGTGGACTCAAGTTACAAATAGGAAATATTCCTTGAAAGGGAATGCTTTATGCAAAATGGTGCTAAGATATCATAGTAAGTGATTTGAAGCATAATATTTTGTGAGCATAACTATTTCTAGATTGTGGTAGAGCCGATAGTCTTCCGGTTATAGAAGCTCCTTTCTATTTTGGTTGTAGTTATTCCTTTTTAGACCCATCATAGTTACAAAAATTGTTTGGTGTTGGGATGTGAAAGTACATAAGTGTGGGTTGGGTATTGCAATTGGCGTTGATCTCTATTTTAAACTTTAAATATGTTCTTTAGAACTTTGGTTTTGTTGTGGAAGATTGGGCCATGGTTGTGGAGGATTGCGGTGCAATTTTTTTTTTTTTTTGGGTTGCTCATGGTGGCTAAAGGGGGAATGGTTTTATGTTGCTAGCAATGGTTTTGTGGATAGTGTAGGAATCTAAAATGTCAACATAATAAATTATGATTAATCATCTCCTGCAACATAATCTAAATCCATATAATAATTAATTGTAAGATTAATTATTATTAATTTTAACATTAATCCCTTTATTCTAATATTTCATCATTTATCTAAGTATTCAGTTTTATCATTTATCCCATTAAAAACCCATTTTATCACATTTACCCTTTGATCACTTATCATTTATCTCATTTTATCATTAATCACTTATTATATCATATTATCCTATTTTAATTCTTCATTAACATTTTATAGGAATTTAATATTCCTACACCTCACCTACCACCTACCCTACACATCCCTACACCTAGCCTTTCCATCAAATCACATCCCTAATCATATTTATTTAACCTAATCTAATCCTAATCTCATCACATCCTCACACCTCTAAATCTAGAAGCCTCTCTAACCTTCTCCTTCCATTGAATTTTTAATTCAATGGAAGCTTCTTCCCTCCATAGAATTTGAATTCAAATTCTAGAATCTTCCAACTCTAGAATCCTCCATCCTCACATGAATCCTCCACCATTGATCTAAATCCAACTTGGCTTCATCCTAACCATTGAATCCTCCACCCAAAAACTATAAATTGAGCTCTCCTTCTCCATGAGAGCTTGCTTGAAACATATTTCAAATCCATATCAAAACTCTACTCTTTTATTCATCCAATCAATCCATTTTATCATCATTATATCAATCCATCATCTACAATCAAATCCGTCATTCATCAAGCAATCATCCAAGGAAATCAATCAAAGGGGAGGTGCTGCCCAAGTGTCCCCAAAATATGAAGCATCCAACAAGAAATCCAAGAGGAAAATCCACCACATCAAAGGAGGAGCTTTGAACCTCATAGGTAAGTGCAGGTATTTATCTTCTCCTCCTTTCCATTTATTGCTCTATCTAAGGTTTTGTTTGAGAAGATTGGCATAGGAGAAAAATTTACTAGTTTTATTGCATTCACTCACTAATATCTTTTTACATTAGATTTTGGTGACCACCACGTGGCTTATCCCCCAATTTTTTTTGGTTGTTTTCAACTCTATTTTATCTCTAGAATAGGCTGTCAAAGTTTTAGGAATTTTCATGGTCATTTACACCTTCAAATTTCAAAATTTGATCTCAAAAACTCATTCCCAAAGACGAAACAAAGGCCTATGACCTCTGTTTTGGTGCCTATATTCGAATGAGCACTTTTGTTCTGTTTTAGCACCTTTGTTTTTCTCTTTTGTTGCCTAACTTTTGAGATCCATAAATTTTGATCTCGAACTTGAAATGACTCTATTTTTTTCCGAAAGGTATTGAAAATATATATGCAATGAAAGTGTTAATTTAGTATTTTGAAAGATAATTTAGTCATGGTTTTAATTTTCCTAAATCTTGTCATTTTAACTACACATTGAGTTATATTTTCTTGTTCTAAACTACTAACACTTTGTATGCACCCTCCTACGCTTACCAAAGATAAAAATTAATCTAAAACTACTAACCTTTTATTTTGCAAAATTGTTTGATCTAAGACATTTGGGGTGAAAACCAAACTACTAACCCTTGTTTTATAGGGCCTCCTCTTGAAGACTCAATATCATAATATTTATCGTTCATTTTTATTTTCTTGAATTTATCATCTTTCTTGTGTGTTTTGCATTGTTGTTTGTTTATCCCGAGGTTGAAACCATGTATGCTCTCCTCTTGTGTCCTAGGAAGATATTGAGGATCAAAAGTGGATAACCTTCCCATTTTTATTTTGTAGGGGCAACATGACATGGAAGTGATATCCATGCACTTGTCATAGTCTTAGGGGTCTCGTGATCAGTGGGATTCATCTCCACACACGTAGACACACCCCGTGTTCCAGTGGGGTATATAAATTCAAAGACAACTGTCGTTATTGGTTAAGACCTTACTTGTTTAAAGAGTGGCATGAAGTGAGGGGATTCCACATCCCAATACCTAGGCCTTAGACAACATCCTTGCAACACGGACTTGGGCCCCACGTATCGCAAGGTATATCGGGGACTCCCTAGAGAGTTTGTTTAACCTAGACTAGGCAACCTTTTAGCTACATATTAAGCTATAGTACAAGGAGGCCGCACTCCCCAAGATCACTCACTAGCCGACCCCACATTGACACATAGGTGGAGAGCCAATTATGGCACCATCATTGGTGTGTGGTATTGAAAGTGGGATATAGCTTGATTGCAAACCCACTTGACTAGTTAGGGTGTTTGTTACATGTTTGTTGCTTGTTTACAAACATCCTCAACCATCCCATCACATTTAAATATTAAATAATCAAAAATTATCATAGCCATTCATCCTTAATCACACAATCCCAATCCAAATCCCATTACCATCCTTATTCAACCAAATTAATCCCAATCCACGATACCATTACCATCGATCCTAATCCAAATCTAATCCCCTACACATATTATCTAAGCATGGCCTTTGATCCTCAATCCACATCCTCTCTAAACCAACATCCAAACCCTTACCTCTTTTCTAAATCCATCAACCAAGCTATCCCATCATCCCCACCCATCAAAGTCAACCATATCACTTTATCCCACACACTATCCAACACCTTAATAAACAAATATCAAACTTAACATCCTACCTTAACCAATCTCATCCTTGTCATCCAAATCAACCATCCCATGTTGATCCTAACATCCTAAAAACCATTCAAAAACTTAATCAACAAATATCTGATCTTCAATCTTCAATCAACCAATCACCTCCTAACCAAACCCATCCATAATTTCCCCTTCCTAAGATCTCAAATTCTCACCCCATTGAATTCCTCCTTAACAAAACCGAACCATCCCAATCCACACCACTACCTAATCAACATAAACCACTATCCCCAAAATCTAATTACATCAACTTTGACCACCTCACTAATTTTGACCTAGACCAAGAGGACCTCCTTTATGTCCTTGTTAATCTAGCCACCAATCCCAAACCCACACAAACATCCCAAACCCCAACCTCTAAATCCCCTATCAACCATCATGACCCACATCTTCCTACCATCAAAACTCATACAAATAATCCACCATCATCCAAAACCTCAACTCCTAAATCCAATCATCATAAAACCTATAATCGATTCCCATTTACATATACACGACAATCCCAACAAATTAACCCAAAACTATCATCATCTCCTACATTTCATCTTAGTTCTACATCCTCGTCATCTCCATCATCCCAATCCAATCCCATGTACTTTCTCCTAGATTGTCCCATAATCCATAATCCACCATCAAATTTAGCCCCTAAGCCTATTTCATTCCCTCCATCACCTATGCAAAATCCTATCAAAACTTTGTCATCCAACATGAATCCTAAGCCACCCTCATCCCCTTCTAACCCCAATCCTAAACCATCTAATGTGGCTCCTATGTCATCCTCATCATCTTCATCCACATATAATCCTAATCCACCCCCTTCATCACCTAAATATCATGATATCCTATGCTCTAGTCCTACTTCATCCCCGCCATCCCCCAATCCTAAAACATCTAAAGTAACTCCTAAGTCACAAAATCCCAAACCTAACAAATCCAATCCCAATCTTCTCCCCACCCCATCTCCTACCCAATCTAATTGGCCTCCTATACCACCTTCATCTACTCATCCCTAAACTAACCAAATCTAATGTGGTTCCTACACCACACCTATATCATAAATCTCCTTCATCCTCAACATCACCAAAATCTAATGTAACCCCCATATCTACCCCATCCCCTCATCTACATCTACTAATCCTAAATAATCTAATACTAATCCAAAACCATCTACCTCAAAACCACATACTCCAATCAATCCAAAATCATCCAAATATACTTCAGACTTTAAGCCCAAACCATCCACTTCGCCCCCAGGCCTAATCCATCCCCTTCATCCTACAAGCCACAACAATATAATCCAACTCATAAATACAAATCAACCAAATCATCTCATAATCCATATAATCTTACACCTTTACTTCATACTCCTCCAAACTATTTAACCCAAGCCATTTCACTCCATTAGGAGAATCCTTGAGCACCATATTCCATCGTCTCAAAAATTCAACATGATCATCAATCCCCCAAAAAAATCATGCAATCAAACCCTTTCCAAACCATCTTGGTATCTGGAACACTATTATAGTGATTTCCATGGAACCTATGGACATTTGACCAACCATTGCATGCAATTTCATTCTTATATCCAAAACCTCATTAACAAAGGAATTCTTATCCTTGTACCTCTATATCCACCACCTTTCCATCCCAATCCTATCCATAACCATCTTCCACCATCCAAATCTCATTGAACATCCCAACATCCATCACCACCCAAAAACTAAAACAAATCCCCCATCCTTTGTTAAGTACGACCTCTTAGTGGATGATAAAATTACAACCCCAGTATCATGATGACCAAATGGCATCATCCTCCCCATCCACTTCATATCCTATAGCCAAAAATATGTTCGCTAATATGAAACATCGTGGAAAAGGCTTAAGAATCCATGAACAAGGCATCCATGAACCCATCTCCCTTTATCAAAATCTAGGTCATTTAGGCTTAGGTTATAAACCTAACACTAATAATACCCTCCCACTACTCCATCACAACCCATTTCTACCACTCCTCTTATTGATCCTACCATCCCAACCACTCAACCCAATCACAAATCATTTAATCCCCCTACAAATACAAAACACCTAAAAATGGATTGAGCACATAATTCATCAAATGTGCACGGATATTCTTTCCTTCCCACTCATCCTCCTTCCATCCTACATCTAAATCCCTTTGCATCTAATCCATTCTCCATCATAACATCCATTTACATACTCTTCCAATTCATTAATTTGAACACTTGGATCAACTTGATCGCACATGTTGTAGGAAAATAGTACCTAATGCAATTGTGTGGCCTTGGTCTATCATTACCTCCAACATTCAAGCACCAATGTCCTCCTAGAAATCTTCACAATTTAACCCACTTAATAAACTTGTGGTGAAGACCCCTTAGGTGTGTGTTTTGATACTCGCCAATGTCATCTTCACACTCATTTCCATCCCCCATCAAGCCACTGGTGATTCTTAACCCCTTGAGAGTTTTCAAGAGAGTGGAAGCTATTTATGTAAAAAAATATAAATATCAAAAAGAAAAAAATCATATCCAATAAAATCCACCTCAAGAATCTCTCTAGGGGTGTTTCCAACAACTCTATCGGGGCTATGGATGCTTGGCTGGTAGTAGATAAATGTTGTGACAAGAATTAGATGTATCTCCATCGGGGCTATGGACACCTGACTGACAGCGGAGCAATGCACGAATTAACCTTCCATTCACCTTCCATCAACCTACTTGACTTAATCACTCCCTATACATTGGCTAGTTTGTCTTTACATACTACCCATTAAGTCTTCACTTCAAGTGGTAATTAACCATCATAATCACACACACTTCAATCTTGCGAAGAGATATAGGGCTTGTATGTTGCTATGTATTGTTTATACCTTGGTCACACTCTTGTTTTTGTTCAACTCTTGCCTTACAACATGTGTCGTTAGGCTAATATTTTGTTCATCACGATGTAATTTTCCTTCTATCCATCACATCCACATCCTTTTCCCTTGGATTAAACATCCATGGGTAGACGATGACCATTTTCTTTTCATCCAATCCTCCTCATGTCCCTTTTCAACTATCATCATTATGATCGGGGGAAACCTTACTATCATCTACTATGGGCATAATCCATTTTCAATACCCATCACTTCCCATCCTACCCTACACTTGGTGTAAAAATGAACCCATCCATCCATCCTCACACTCCACCCTACTTTACACTTAAGGGCACACCACATCTCTCCCCACAATTCATCCCCCTATACTTGGCATCATATTATATCATCGTTCATATCCCCCATCTTATTTTATACCACATCCCATCCTACATATCTATCTCCCATCCCACATCCCATCCAATCATAACCTATAAACCAATCCATATCATATCCACCCTATCCAATTTCCCTCAATCCTTCCCTTTCATCCTACCCTAAACATGTTTTGGGACTTATAGGAGAAATTCACATCCCACCTTACATTCCTTCCCATCCCCCAATGAGCTATCCCATTTCGAATCCTTTCATCTTACCTATCCTCAACTATTCCCCCATCCCAAATCTAAAATATCAACATCCAACATCAAATAATCTAAACATCTAAAATCCAAAAATCTAAAAATCCAAACATCCAAAATCAAAAATCTAAAAAGCCAAAAATATACAAAAACACAATGTGTTTGTTTTTTTGTATGTTTTTTTCGCTTGTCTCGCATTTACATTTTGGCCGACGATATATGAGGCCACTTTTGTTTCTTTTTATTTTGCATGGTCCAATGATATGAGGACCATATTTAATATTAATTTTTCCAATGATATGAGGATAAGGGCATTTGGAAATTCAGTCATCATGGTCTTTATACCTTGGTGCATCTTGCTTTATGCCACATCAATCACAATTGCTAATGATGATAACAATGGGAAATTTATGGTATCACACCCCTTATATCATCATCTTTTAACCTTATCATCATCCACACCCAATCCTCATCATTGTCTAACTAACTATCTAACCTCCTCATCCTCTTATCCAATATCAATCAATCAATACCACATCCAAAATTTTATCATCTCGCATCCAACATCCAAAATCCTCACCCCCTGGTTGGGGCATCTTCGATCCAAAAACCAATCCTCATTCTCTCATCCAAACATCCTCAATCATCTAATCCTCCAAATCAAATCAATCCTCAAATATCACATCATCAAATCCAACATCCTCAAATCTTCAAATCCTACCCCTAGACTAGGGCATCTCAACAACTAACATCTTCAAATCCAACATCCTCAAAATCTAACATCTTCAAATCCAACATCATCAAATCTAACATACTCAAATCTTTAAATCCTACCCCATAGACTAGGGCATCTCAACAACTAACATCTTCAAATCCAACATCCTCAAAATCTAACCAACATTGTCAAATCCAACATCCTTTAATCCAAAATCCTAAAACTTCACCTTTGTCATACATCATTGACTGGGGCATCCTATAATCCAAAATCCTCAACATCTCAACCCATTGACTAGGGCATCCTATAATCCAAAATCCAAAATCTTCACCCTTATTGTACATCGTTGACTGGGGCATCCAAAATATAAAATCCAATGTCCTCAAATCCACTAATCTTCTAATCCCCATCTCCTCAACCTCTAATCCTAAAATCTTATAAGTCCTAAAATCTTCTAATCTTATAATCCTCATCCTCCAAATCCTCAAATATTCTCATACTCGAATTCTCTCTCATCTACTAACTTGGGCCTCTCCTCTTTTCGAGTGGTTACCCGACTCGTTCCTCCCCACTTAACCCCTTGAGGGGGCATCATATCACCGTATTCATGTGTAAGTTGGTATAGCTATGAAATGAAGCCTAGAACACTCAAGAAAGCTTCAAATCTTTCCAAACTTCAACAATGAACCATCAGTTTAGAGCTAAACAAGAACTATCTCTTTGCATGCATATATAAACTTGAAATAAACATTCAAACCCTAGCATATCTAGATATTTCTCTACTCCATGAAAGCTATGAAAGATGAACCTATTAAATCTCCTAGAAATTAGTTATGCTTATTTGATAATCAAGGGTTTGAGAGTGAGATCTCACCATTAATGGATTTTAAGGCCAATGGTTCATCCCATTTGCTTAAGCTTGACGCTTAAAAATGCAAATGGTTAAAGCAAAGATAGATCAAATGACAATGAAAACTACTAAATCTAAAGATGGCAATAAGCTAGTCTAAAAATGGAGGAGTGTTCTTATCAATGGAGTATGACCAAGATCCAAATGTTCAATAGCTTAAAGTTAACACAAATGAGGTCTAATGCCTTTAAAAGGTGCTTAGATGTTTTGCTATGTAAATAAGGTGTAAAGTTGAAAGGGAGGCATAAGCCTTGTATTTATAGATTTATCTTTGGAAGAATTTGTACTTTGAGTGCATGTGGGACTAAAGGTAAGCCAAAAGAACTTTATGATTAGGAGTGGTAAACATGATTTGGACCAGTTAAGCTAGGTTTAGGCTAGTTAAAATTGATTAGCAAGTGATTAGAGACTCATCGAGAGTTGAGGGGAGTCTGATTAACTAGATGTGATTGATAGATAGCCTAAGAAGCCTATAGAAGTGATCCAGAGGGAAATATGAAGATGTTTAGCTAATAAAAGGGGGTTTATTAACCAAATGGGTTGAATATAGGAGGAATACGACCAAGAAGGTGTCGTAAATGGGCATCCAAGAATGGAGCGAAGAGTAGTTAATTGACAAAGTGTCGTCAATCGGTTGAATTGGAGGAAATGCTAAGTGTAAGCATATTTTAGGTGTCTGCAATCACCATGTTATTTTCTTGTTTTTCTTTTAATGGTAATTGTTACACAATAACCATTCAAAGAGAGGAAAAGTGTAGACATCTAAAATGTCGACATAATCAATTACGATTAATCATCCCGAACATCATCTAAATCCATATAATAATTAATCACAAGATTAATTATTTTTAATTTCAATGTTAATCTATTTATTCTAATATTTCATCATGTATCTGAATATTCCATTTTATCATTTATCCCATTAAAAACCCCTTTTATCACATTTACCCTTTCATCATTTATCCTTTATCTCATTTTATCATTAATCACTTATTATATCCTATTATCCTATTTTAATTCTTCATTAACATTTTATAGGAATTTAATATTCCTATCCCTCACCTACCACCTACCGTACACATCCCTACACCTGACCTTTCCATCAAATCACATCCCCGATCATATTTATTTAACCTAATCTAATCCTCGATCTCATCACATTATAACACCTCTAAATCTAGAAGCCTCTCTAACCTTCTCCTTCCATTGAGTTTTTAATTCAATGGAAGTTTCTTCCCTCCATAGAATTTGAATTCAAATTCTAGAATCCTCCAACTCTAGAATCCTCCATCCTCACATGAATCCTCCACCATTGATCTAAATCCAACATGGCTTCATCCTAGCCATTAAATCCTCCACCCACAAACTATAAATTGAGCTCTCCTCCTCCATGAGAGTTAGCTTGAAACATCTTACAAATCCATATCAAAACTCTAGTATTTTATTCATCCAATCAATCTATTTAATCATCATTATATCAATCCATTATCTCTGATAGAATCCATCCTTCATCAAGCAATCATCCAAGGCAATCAATCAAAGGGGAGGTGTTTCCCAAGTGTCTCTAAAATATGAAGTATTCAACAAGCAATCCAAGAGGAAAATCCCCACATCAAAGGAGGAGCTTTGCAACTTGTAGGTAAGTACAGGTATTTGTCTTCTTTCTCCTTTCCATCTATTTCTCTATTTGAGGTTTTGTTTTAGAAAATTAGCATAAGAGAACAATTTACTAGTTTTCTTGCATTCAATCACTAATCTTTTTCTTACATTACATATAGTTTGCAAATGGATGACCTTTTTGGATGTCAATACTTTTTTACTATGGAAGATTTGCCCGCATGGTTTTCCTTGATTGTGGGAATTTTTTGTGGTGGGATGCGAAGAAGACCTATTTTTAGCTATTGAAGACTTGTTTTTCTATAAAAGATTTATGTTAGGTACTCGTAGGTTTTGGGAAACATTTTAGCTAATATTTTATTAAGTTGGGTTGTTTTGTTACCCTTATGGAAACATTAATATTGTAATTAATGAAAGGGTGATGACTCCACTAACCCTCTTTTTATCAATTAAAAATAATAATCTTGGCACAAGCCGTAACCTAGTAAAAACATTATATGAAGAAAAGGTGCTTACTTAGAACCACCATCATATGACATGAGATAAGTGTTTCAGAACTACTTGATTTGTATTTTAAATCTAATGTTTGAAGGGGTAGGATGTAGAGTGTTGAATCCTAATGATTACAAGACTCAATTTTATACAATGACTAAATGCATTACATACAAGTCCCGATTTTGTACTTTTGTAATTATAGTGTATTATTATTTTTATATTTCTTATATTATAAAAAGGAGAAAACTACTAATGGATTTGGTACTAATATCCCTAGGTCATAGTATGTAGATGGTAGATGATGTGGGGTGAGGTACTTGATAAAATAAATTCCTCAAAAATAACATCAAACGTGTAAAATATGATGCATCATCTTAGAATCGCCTAGTCATGGACTTGGGGAGTAGATGTCAATGATTATTAATCATTCTAAGAGCATGTGTGTGTATGAAGCTATGTACAAATGAGCATGAGTAAATCCCTCGGAGGAGATAATTGATTATCATTTCAAGGGGATATTCTTTACCAAGATAAAGAGAATGCAAGGTAGTCATTCTTGTCAATAATGACTTTTGAATCTAAGATAAAATCATGTGCGGTATCATACTTTGAGTTATGGTCCTTGTTAGTATGTGAATATATGTCATGTGTCACAAGTAGTCATATTAACCATAGGCTCTCGATGTAAATGAAGTGCACCAATGTCCCATGAGGGTAGAACCACTTGGTTGTTACCTAAATGCTATGTGTCGCACACGACTTGTAGACACCCTAAAATCACTCACATGTTCCCAATGTTATCCCAATACACCTTGTTACTCACCCATTAGTGATTAATTGATTAAATTGATTAATTCATACATGTTACACCCTTTGGATTAATTAAATTAATCACTAGTACCCCTTTAGCTAAGTTAATTATCATTTATTAATTAAATGATTAATTAATTAAGCGTGCACATTAAACAACCACTTTGGACCCACATGGACTTCACATCCTTATCTCAATCAATTCCACCTAGACACCACTTCACCAATCCAATAACCTACACTTCTGGAATCCTACAAAGGTGGGGGAAATTGAATTGCATGTACAACCACCTTTCCAGATGCAAATTCTGCTAACAAATTCCCATTACTCCCTAAATAGCATTTAAACTCTCGTAACTACTGTAACCTCCTCCAATGTTATTTTTAACATGTTTATTCAACTGTGTTCAACCAAATTCCAACTAATTCTACCTCTATAAAATGCAAGCCTATCCTCTATCAAAACATCTTGGATTTAAGCACAATTACTCTATCAAATTGCATTCCAACATCTGCATATTGGAAACTCCCTAAATCTACTTGTAGCATTGATCATTCCATGTTTGGAGGTCACTCAAGAGTGCCCAAAATTCCAAAAGGTTACACAACTTCTTAGCTCTCACAACCTACTTGAGTTCTACTCTGAAAGTCAGTAAGAAGGTTTGTAAGTTTGTATGTATCTTCCATTTTAGTTAGTTTTTCACGGTTTACATTTTGGCATGCTCGGTGGGACTTACACCCCTCTTCTTCCATTTTTGTTTGTCTAATTTCATTATTGGTGTGTTTTTGATGTTTCGTATTCTGTGTGCATTATTGTGTTGTTGTGCAGGTTCATTGGAGCATTTGGAGGCAGGATAGTTTTCCAGATCAAAAACAAAAAAACATATTTGTTGTTTAATAAATTTCTAATTTTCAATTGGTTTATTTTAGTGTAGATTTTTGTTTTATAGCTATCTTTTGTTTTATTTTCTTACAATTGCTCATCGTTATACTATCTCGCACATACACACACATACACAAAGAAAATATTAGATTTTATTTTAAAACAAAAATAACAAAAAAAATAAATGGAATCATATTTCTAAAAAAAAAAATCAGATATTATAAAACAATTTTTAAAAAAAAAAAATTACTAAACCCTAGATCCTAACTACCCCTTACACCCCATCCCAACCAACTTTCAACCAAGGCGACCGTGCCTCCCACATCTCGACCCTACACTACCTACCCCGGCTTGGCCAACTCGGTTGAGCCACATCCCTCGCTCCCCCGATTTCCACCACCGTCCCAATGAACTCCTTCCTCCCTACGACCAACCCCAGGAACTCGCCCATCCTGGACCCCTCGAAACCTAAGCACCTACCATCCCCCTTTGGCGAGTTGGCTTTGCCGAGCCAACTCACCCCGCTGACCCCGGTCTTGCCCGCCCCTAGCCACGTCGACCCATCCTAACCTCCTCACATGGACACCCTACCATGTACCCCCATCCCAATCCCTCACCCTATCGAGCTACTATTAGCTCGGTACCCTCCGAATCCCATTTCCACCATAGCTCTACTTCACTCTCTCCCGACCCCCTCACAACCACTCCCGCTCACGGGCTCGAGTCTTACCCACTCTACACACTTCTTCCCTCGTATACTAGCTCGTCGCATTGCCCTCACTCAAGACACCCCCTCGTCTCTCGATCTCCATAAACCCGTCTCCCCAACACCTCACCGAGCACCTCCCCACGCCCCAAATGTAGACTCCCACCGCCCAACCCTATCCACCATTACCAAGGTCACCATGACTCATCCTCGGATCTCCAACTTCCTCCCCCACACCCCGTCGGCCCGATTTGCCAGCGCTTCATTCCCCAAGCTTCGTCGACTAAGAAAACTCCTGCATGAAATAAATCACATGGACCATACAACCCTTATCCACTTTAGCTTTGGGTCTATTTTTGTTTGTTTTTTATGTTTTAGGTTTAGGTTAGATTTTTATTTTTATACACAATGTCTTCGATACTTTTAAACTATACCTAACAATAGTTTTGAGCTTCCTTTTCATTTTTAATCCCTTTTTTACTATTTACTTAAGTTAAACTTTAGGTTAACCTTTCATTTAGTTTAAATTTTAGTTTAGTTTAAACTATTTATTTAATACCTTTAGATTCTTTTTTAAAATATTTTTTTGTAAACCTATTAAAATTTTGTTAGTAATTTTCATTAGTTACTTTGCTTATTTTAATTAATCAATTCATCTCATTACTTTCATTAGACCTTCTAATACTCAAATTAGGCACTTTTTATTAATTTTTCGTCATTTTTGCCACCTAGACTAATCGTGCACCTCATTTTTGTAGGGCTAATAGGTGTTTTAGGGGGTTCACTCGATTAGGCCCTTTTTCATTATTACTTTTGTCATTTTTACAAACATGACTAATTGTCAAAGTTGCTCAACTAGGGTTATTGGATGTTCCAAACCAATTTTTATCGCTTTTTAGCCATTTTGTACACATTTAACCATTTTACAACTTGAACTGACACTTTCTAACGTGTTTTGCATGCTTTTCCTTCGTCATTTTTTGTTTTTGGTAAGACTAATCACTATGCGATCATGCGCATGCTCTTCCCTCATGCTTTCTAAGTGATCTTAGGAATCGAAACGTGATCGCTTTCTCATTTTTTTATTTTTGGGGAATTAACGATTTTCACTTAATCAAAGTTTGTCCGCACCTATGCTCTTTCCTTGCACTTTCTAAGCAATCTAGGAAATCAGAAATGTGAACTTGCTTCGTCATCTTGGCCTCTACCTACCTCAAGAGAAATTTCTAATCCTTACTTACAATACCTGCTCTCACGAAGCTTGATAAAACACTTACAACTACTAACTATAGGTTGCCTTTGCTCATGTGCTTCAAACTACTAATTCTTTTGTGCAGAAATTGTTGATAAATAAGATAAAATTAACATTTTCTACACACTATATTTGTAGGTTCGGATAAGGGTTAAAACCCATCCGCATAACTGTGGGAAGTTCTTTGGCTTAAGCCATAAAAATCATTTAAGGATTACCACAGGAACCCCAAAGTAGTCGGCACATTGAGGGAACTGGCTGACAAAACATGCACCTTTTATCCTAACTGACTAGTAAAGCCTTGTGAGTTAGAGTCACGGATATCCAGTAGTGGCAACCCCAGTGTAATTCATTCTGAGCAAGATATTTGCTTAGGGTTTCAAAGGGGTAAAGTAAAGTTGACAGCTAGTAATATCATTGTGCTCGCTTGGGTATACTGCTGACACCTAGTTGAGTGAACCACCTAGGAAGCCACACCTTGTCCAAGCCAATCTAAGGTAGAGGCCACAACTTTCACTACATCATTTTTCATTTTTCTCGTGTGTTACACACTTGTGTTTCACTTTTTCATTCACATTTTCTCTCTCATCCACCTTATCGTTTTGTCAACGTGTTTAAGTCTTGGGTTGTGGACATCCATATCCGCACTTGAGTACTTTAATTTTCATCTAAGTATTAATGTCGTGATACTCACTTTATCATGGTCAAACACCCTCTTGATCACATTGATCTTTCATTTTCATAAGTCTTAAGTTTAATGTTATCTTGTTAAACTTTGAGCATTCCACATTCTTACATCGTCGCATTTCACATTCACTTTGTGGACTTGTCGACATTTTCACTATCTTTCTCTCATCACCTTACATTGTCACATTGCACATTCACTTTGTTGAATTGATGACATTCTTCTATCTTGCTTCCATCACTCTTATGTCGTCACACTTTGCAATCACTTTGTTGCATTGACGACATCCTCATCATTTCTTCACTTCTCTCTTTAAAGCATCCACTTTGCTTTAATTTGAGCTCACTAATCCATCACTTTTCCCTTGTCTCTTATCTCCATTTTTGTGAGATTTGGACCTTTTCATCATCGTTACCTCACTTCATGTGACGACATTCATTTTTTCATTCCTTTAGTCCTCCCACTTCTTTTTGTTGTCTCCACCTTTAACACACTTTTGTTACGGGTTGATATCCTTCATCGTCTTCCTAAAGTCTCCTCTTTTATACATCCATCTTGTTAAAAGATGAGAAAACTCATCACCTTTCCTAAGTCTCTTCCCTTAACACACTTTTTGTTAAGCATTGAGCCTCTCTCATTGTGTTTTAAGTCTCCTCTTGTCGCATTCACTTTGCATGAAGTTGAGCATACTAACTTCCTTCTTTCGTCTCTTCCCTCTTTACATTCACTTTGTAAAGGGTTGTGAAGCTCATTCAAAACTATTCATTCTTTCTTAACACTCGTTTTGTTAAACATCATCTAAACTAACATTTCAACCCATATTCCAGACTTTTTTAACAGATCACTCATTTTGTTAAGTGTTGAAAATCCCCCTTTATTGTTTCTCTTAAAACTCATTGTGTTAGGAGTTAACCTTTTCACATCTCTTCGTCACTCTTATCACTCATTTTGATTAAGAGTTGATCGCGTTCACCTCGTCAAGTCTCTTCCCTCTTAACATTCATTTTTGTTACAAAGTGGAACACATCTAATCTCATATGGTCCCTTCTCTCTTAACTCTCATTTTGTTACCATTTTCACTTCTTCCCTCTTAGCACTTATTTCGCTAAGGGTTGAGCTTTTCATCTTCTTCTCTCTTCCATCTTAGCATTAACTTTGCTAAGGGTTGAGTTTTCTATCATAATTATTCTTGTTCCTCCCCTCTTTCAACAATGGTGGGAACATGACATCATGATTATAGTCCTTTTCGATGGGAAGAAAGAAATCATTTCCATATCAGCTCAGATGAAGAGGATGATGATCAACTTAAAAACCTTTCTATCAATGCCACTTTACGACAAGAAAAATATCAATTCATTCTTCGTCTCCTTACAATGGGAGCAATATTTCCCTTAGAATTTGATGAGGATGAATTGAAATCCTTAAAAGTGCAACCTAAATCCCTAAGGTTCCACCATTTAAACCAAACAAACATGACGTATGTTGGTACCTAAATTGATTCTCCCTTTGACAATTCGAGTAGCATCAACAGGTTGAGAGGGATGCTTAGAGGCAAATAAATCAAAGTTCAAGTCATTTTGTAGTGGGAGGGATTTGACTGAATCTTTGTCACTCAAACTTGGAAAAATTAGGCATCACCATGCTGAGGGTTTGACCTACCCTCACTACTTTAGGTTGTGCCTTCAACCAGGGTGAGAGGACCCCTTTTGTAACCTATATTTGTGAAGGATATGAATGGATCAATAGTATTTGACTGTCCTTCTATGATATTTAAAACAAACCTTGAGGAAGCATGGTCAATGCAACATAGTCTAACTCTCACGAGTTGTCACTTTAGAAAGTGAAGATATCTTCTAAACAAGGTTCTGGTTACTAAAGACAACACACAAAACTTGATTGCTCCTACATATTTTAAGTAAAGGATGGGTAAATTTAGCAAATCTCCTTTGCATTTATGGACAAACAATGCAAGCAGGGGTAATTCTTGTAGGATTTATCACTTTTAGATGAATTTCATTGGGGAATTAAACATGATAAAGTTGATTATACCAAATTCCTAAGAACTTTCAACAAAGGTTAGACAATCTACCAAGCAAGATGACAAAACCCCTCAGATAGTAACAATGAACCTTCAACTAGAAGATGTATATCAATGGAAGCCCAAAGATACATGGTTTCACACATTCTTTGAGAATTTCACATAAAAGCTCATGTCAAAGACTCAACTAAACATTAGAAATTCCTGGTTCATCATGTCTAAGATACACTCATAGACTAACAAACAATCTGTATCAGTAAGATGGAAATAAAGTGAGTTTAAATTGTTTATTGCATGATGAAACAAGAACTCATTTCATAGCACAATTGCAAATACCACAATACTACCACAAGGATAAGATCTTGTGTGATTCAGAGGAATTCCTAACATAAGATTACAATAGGAACATGAATAACTACTTGAAACATCATCAAAATGAAAGCAGACACCATGATGCTCATGATTGACATAATTAATTCAAGGTTCATCAAATTTATCAGCAAGGGAAAGTTTTATTAATAGTCTCAAAGCTTGTCAATGGCTGAACACTTGCAACCATCTTGACATGATTAAATTTGAAAAACACAAAGGAATTAACAGGTTTCTCAGATAAACTCTTGGAGAAATGGTTTTTACTCAGCTCTTTCTTTTCTCTGAACAATTCTTAGAAAATTTTAACCTCCCCACTCTTTCACGTGATTATCTCTTTTCCTTTATATCACTCAATGCCCTTGCTAACCTTCGAATTTTTCCCTCCAAAAGCATGAATATTCCAAGGAATATTCCCCTTTACAATACTTGTTCTAGAACATGCCATTCCTTAAAAAAATTTACTTTAAACTGCCAGGTGTACAAAGTGTGAGTCTTTTCAATTGGTTCCATTTGTGCTCGACTGGGATATCGGGTCATCATTTCTAGAAAATTATTTTAATTGTTCTTTCCACATATTGATTAGATAATCACTTCAGATGACCTCTGAGCACTTCTAGATGATTCTGATATGACATATATCCTCATCTACCTTCCAAGAATCCATCTTGGGTGTTACGCACTCTATTTCATGTCTTATTGGCTTAATTGCCACACATGGTTCTGTCAAATCATATTGATTCACTAGCTCTACTTATTCCTAATCCCTTCCAACTCTTAAATCCTTCTTGTGTGAACTGAGAAAAATATTCCCTCATCTCATGGGAAATATTTCTCTTAATCAAAACCATATGCACCCCTTTCACTATAAAACTTGGTTCTACTTCATCACCATCATGTATTTCCCTTCTTATTCTGAATATAAAGAATTTTATTAGAAAAATGGTGAAGGTACTTGTAGCACACAATTTGAAAGAAATTTCCTTAGAAGATTTAAATCAAATATTTGACTTGAGTGGTCCTGATGAAGCCTTCATTAGGGCCCTGTTTGACATAGAGTGTGTAGGTGATACTAGAGGACCTTTGACATATCGGCAGGTCCGATTAACACTTCTTACAAGGCTGATTAGGATTAATCCTGTATTTGCAGCCTTTCAATTTATGTACTTTCATCTCTTCAGATGGGAACATCTGAAATCTCCTGAAGATTTAAAGAAATACTGGGTTGAGAGAAGACCCCAAGTATCTGGGAAAACCAATTTTCAATGTCCATTTTTATGTGATGAAGGATTTTTATCGAAGGAGATTCCCAAGGAATCATATGTGCTATATGAAAAATCCTCCATTGACACTGTGCTTGTCATTTCTCACAAAGTGGATGAGTTAGAGCGGAGGATCAACTCTCTGGAGAAAAAACAAGCAGAGATTGTGTCCTCACAACCAGGTTCAGTGCCAACATTATCTTTAGGTAAGAGAAATGGTGAACCACATCCTCAACTTCCAATAATTATCTCAGATGGAGAAGAAGATAAATCATTATCTGCTTGTCATTCAAGAGTAAAAATATCCTCTGCTCGGACAACAGGAAGAGATTTACAATTCGGTCATCCACCCATTTAATGCATCATGTTCCTCAGTCTGAGCATGAGTTTTTGGGACCTCAACCCATTCCTTCTCTCGAGAGAAAATCCACCCCTCACAAGGAAGTGGGAAACTGGGTCAAGCTCAAGACCTCACAATCTTCCCAATCAACAAAGTGTAGTACTTGCCCTTCCAATTACCCCGGATGTCCCCTCTCAAACTACTCCTAGTAAGTTGACCTTTCACAAGGGGAAAGGGAAAACAACATTTTTCATAGGCGGTTTGGATCTTCTGGATTGGGTATCATCACAATAGAAGAAAATCAAGCTCAAACAGATCATGAGTTGTCCTAGAATGACTCTGAATCATTGATGGACATGGGAATGTCCTGGGACTTAGCGAGGTCGATTATATTTGTTCAGACAACACAAGGCTCAAGTGAATTCGTCTTTGAGAAAGAATAAGCTATTGAACAAGCTTCCCCTACTGGGAGGAAATTTTGAAGAGGGATTGAAAAAATGTCGAAAATTGCCTTTCTTTTATTTTCCTTACTTTTTACATGTATATCTCTTTCTTTATCATGGGTAGGGGCCCCTATAGAACCCCATTTTGTTCCTTTTTCAAAATGTAGAAAGCACAAATATATCAATAGTTTATATGCTTGTATAAATGTATGTAAATTTTTATCTAAGTCATATGAAACTACTGCATTCTTCCATTTTACAATTGATATAAGGAAACAATAAAGTTCAGAGTAACAATTATCTTCAATGTAACAAAAATATCAATTAAAGCATCAGTTTAGAGAAGAAGTATGAAAAGAAAATACAACTTAAGGAACAACATGCCTAAGCTTGTTCATCATCTTTTATATCTACATTCTCTTCCTCCTCAACTTCCATTTTTGCATCATGTTCCTCTAGCAACCTTGCCACATATGCATCATACCTCTAGAACAACTCATTTATCTCATCCTCATCTAGCCCAGTGTGGTGCTAGAAGATTAGTGTCTGTCTAGCTATTGCATCTATGCAATGACCCATCTTATGCTTGTACTCTAATGGTTTGGCCTTTAATTCTGTAATTATGTTCTCAACTTTTCTCATTGTCTTAATGATTTCATAAGAGAAATCATCCTTCTGAATATTCTTCTCAAAAGAGTTAAGTAAAAATAAATCTTCAAATCACCATAACTCTTTTTGAATTTATCAGACACCATATCTTCTAATTTCAAATCAATGGCATCAAGAGTGTCATCAACCCAATTTATTTTGACTTGAGATTTTCCTTGATCCCATTCAAGGTTTCCACTCTAATTTTTGATAACTCTTCCATGGCATGCTGACTTCCTTTGAATTCCACTGCACAAACAATGCAAAGTAAGAAAATGTCATGGGATAATTTTCATCTAATGTGGCATCAATTGGAGAAATAAGGAAGGAATATCCCTCAACCACTGATTTAAATTTTTTTTTTATCAATCCTAGGTTCTAGACCAAGGAGAAGGACGATCAAAAGAATTGTTACCACAGGGTGAGAGTATCAAAGTGGCTATTGAAATAAATGGTGAAGAGTAGGAAAAATCATTAGCTCAGGATGAACAAGGGGTATTCAAGAAATTGGTGGTTATCCTCAAGAAACCCCAACAATAATTACAAGAAGAAAGGCTAGAACAAGTCTGGCAAAGGGATGGATTGGTGAATTAATTTCAAATGAGGAGAAGGAGGTCCTCCTTTTTCAAGCCATCCTACTATCCTCATGTTCTGATGATACATCAGGTAATGTCATGGTGGGTTGTTCTCCTGATGCCAACTCCATATTCCCATCTAGAGGTTGTATATCCGTATCAAAAATGATTTTCTCTCTAGCAGTTGCATCTTGTGCAACTTCTATTTTCTCTTCAAAGATAGATTTTCCTACTTGACAAATCTCATCAACTTTAGTAGTTTTAACATAATGGGAAACAATCTCTTCCACTGATATCTCTACATTTATGTCCTCTCCGCCAAGAAACTCTGGTTTTCTGATTCTGAAACCACCTGTCCTGCAAAAGAAGTTTTTGTTGCTTGGATTTTCTCTTCACTGGTTAGTACATGAGTGATCTCTTCCAATTCCTTATTTGTTTGAAGACCATCTACTTTGGTGTCATTATTTGTTCACTCATAGATAAATCAAGTGCATATAATATATAAAATTCTTCACCACATCAAACATCAATCACATCAACTTGAGCCTTTGCAGATTCCTGCAATGTTTCAACCGAAGGCATATTTACATCCTTAGCAGCGGGGTCTCAGATGTTTTCATACATGGACTTAAAAATTGGTTTCCTACTAGATTAGCTGCAACATTTCCTTGGGTTACTTGATCCTGAGTGCTTCTCATTGTTATTTCCTCCAAAGAAAAAGGTGGGAACAAAGGCTCTGATTGTTTCACTTGTGGCAGTGATGCAACATGTTGTGCCTGAAAAACATCATTCCTCTCAAGCTCAGGAGGATCAATTACCACATCTCTATGTTTTTATTTTTTAGGCATGTGGGCACCCACCCTTACCAAACTGGCTCATGAGCAACCTTGTGTCTCTTGTGTTCCCTTTCAAACTTTTTCAAGTCAGGTGCTACCTTTCGCTCTTCTTTATGTGGCCTAGATTGAGAATGAACGCTTGTTATAGCCCCACTCATTAATTTGTCAACACTATGTGATTTTGGAAAAATACCCAGAGTGAACCACATGAGATGCCAAACCTTTCCCCTTTGCTTGAATTGGTGTTGTAAAAGTAATAGGAGCATTCTCCATAGATTTTAGGAGCATTTCTTCAGCTTTTGTCTCAGAGCTGACATAGAAGTACCGGTCCCACTAGTGGTGAAGTCCACTCATCTATAAGTTCAAAAGTGGGCCTCTTTGAAGGAAATTGAGGAGCCTTTCCTCCCAATGGATCAATTTTGTCTGCACCTTCTCTCAGGGGTGGAATATCATCACTTAAGCTTCCTAAATTCCTGAATTTGTTTAAGATTCTTGTATTCTGGATTGACAAATCAATATTATTTTGGGCCAACCAATTTATAGTCCTCCTCATCACATCAATTATCTCGTATATAAGAATCATCTAGATTCTGTTTCATTCTAGTTTAGAGGGGCTATAGGTTGTCCTTCCACCTTTTGATCAAGGTAATACTTACTTAATGTATGTGGATCATCCACAATTCCCTCCAGGATAACTGTAATTTTGAAATCTATGATTTGTGCAAGGGTCATTCTAGAGAAATCTCTTAACCTGACCTCTTCTTCATCCCTACAATTCATCCAATAGTCTTCAAAATGAGGCTCATGCTCAAAAGTATTTGCAATATTATTAAATACCCATCTGATATCATAATTGGCTCTTGCCTCAAACTTTTCCATATCAAATCTCTTCATTTCATCCTCAATCAGTCTGGATTTTATGATTGAAGGGCATGAATACCTTCCAATTCTAATGGGGAACTTAATATTTTTCTTATGTCTTTCGGAAATCAATTTGTGAACAGGTGTTAACTACCTTGCCAATTCACATAAATCTTATCATCTAAATATCTAGGCAATTTACATGGTTTACCTTCAAAACCACTAGCCCTTATATATGTGAATTTCTTGTATTGAATGAAATAACACCCATATTCCAAAATTACTTGCCTTGCCTACTCAGAAATCCTATATTGCCCCATTCTGGTTTGAAAAGGAAAATAATTGGTGCGAAGAAAGCATCATTGACCAACCTCACATTCCCACTCTAATTGACTAGCTATAGTTGAGGAAAAATCTCGTGCATTTGACATTGTTTAAAATCAGCAAATGGTAATAGGCTCGGGAAATGTCTATTCCCTACAACATTGTAAATTAGGTAGGTCATCATGTAGAATTCTAGCTTTGAAGTGTCACCCATCTCGATTTTTACTGCTAAAGTAACCATGTGGCTATGGAGTGCTTCTGCAATAAAAGTAGCCCAACAAATGCTCCCCTTTCTTTCCAAAATTATCCACATGTAGGTACACATCCATTCCTTGAATTCATTTGTAGTCTCCAACCCCACCATTCAACTTAGTAACACAATAATATCTTCAACAAATTGTGCCCTAACTAGCCTTTTAGGGATTCGAGTTGTTGCCTTTTTCTCCGTGAGGAGCCATTTTGTATTTATGATCTTAGCATAGTATTTTTTCTTCTCTTCATAATCCCGTAAGGCTAATCTGATACCAATGGTGATTAGATTTGTGATTATAGGTAATTTAAGCATTATTCTAATAGCCGCAGGTGTCAATGTCAACACTGCATCACCACTCCCATCTAGCACTTCCCTTTTTTCTGGGTCATAGTTCATAGCACAATGCCATACCAATTCTGGGCAATGAACCGATGGTGGAATAACACCAGCTAAAGTGATGTGGCTATCTTGAATTACTTTTAAAGACTCACTCTTATGAGGGCTATTCAATCTCTGAATAAAATCCTTTAAATCAACATTCATCAGGTCTGTGTCTGTAATTTTGTCTAAATCACTTGTGACCCCTGACGCAACCAAGAATGAAGATGACATGGTCTTCATCTTTAAAAAACCTAACTTTACTTCAAACTGTCTTGCCAATAAAAGAGAAACACAAGAGTTTCTTAGTTCTTACCAATTCTCCCGCGAGTTCCTGAGTAGTTCAAACTCAATTCAACGACCTTTTCATCCTTTGGTTCCCAATTCAAGCTCCACAATCAAACTCGTGATATTTCTCAATGAAAATCATTGATAATGGCAAAAATTCCAGCAATCAATAATAAAAAGATGAAGGCATTTGAAGACTTTAAAACATCCTTGATTTGTGTAGAAAGCATTGATGGCGGAAAATTAATGCATTGTATCGTGGTCGTTCATTCCGCCTTTCTCAATTTTAAAAGTGAGCCATCCACGTGGAAAAGTCTTTCGTCAATGCGGGCTCAGGGAGAATTTTTGTATTTTTGTCATGTTTTAAAACACATACACTTTTGGCCATTTGACCCACCTATCTGCTTTTGACTTTCAACACGGGCTTGACACATGGTCACATCTAAGTGATAGCGGAACTGTGGGCCCTTTCTGTAATTTTGTTCCCTTTTCAATTTAAAACCAAAAGTATCAAAGTGCTCTGATGACCCACTTCCCCACTCCTTGCATAAGAAAGAACCATGTGTCCTTTGCGGGTCTCAAGAACCTTTTTACACTTTTATACTTTATCTCCTTAGTGCACAAAAATAAAATTATGCACCGATTCCCGCATCCATTTAGTTTGCGACAAGTGTACACCTTTAGAGGTGAATTGAAAATTTTTTATGCAGCTTTATGATTGTGAATATTCAAAGAATATTCATCGTCATGGGACCGACTTTGCATTTTGTGAATGCAATAGAAAGTTATAAGTTTGCAAGTTAAACCCACCATACTGCATTCAATTGGGAATTTCCACATACCAATGGGAAATGGAACAAAAACAAAAATAGAGACATGACCAAGGAACATTTTACACAGGTGATCCTTCGATTTTAGACTTGATTCATGATTGGTTTCCTGCAATAATTTCCAAAAATAGAACATACCCAAACACGATCCTTGACCAAAAAGAGGACAAACAAAACAACGCACAGGAGAAATAGAAAATCAATGCGCCCCCACTGGAACAGAAAACAAAAAAACACCGAAGGCAAACCTCAAACAAAGAGGGGCAAGATTAATTCGAGTGCAACAATGATGAAGGACCAAGTAAAACAAATGATGATAATAAAATAAAATCTAATGCTTTCTCTAATCCTAACCAAGCCTTACTTGATCAAATAAATGTAATGGAGAAACAATTGGCTCTCTTTTCCTCTACACTCACTAACAATGATACCAAATGTATCGAACACAAGAAGAAAAGTGACGACACATTCAAAAATAAATATGAGACCAATAACGAGAACAAAAATCATATGAATGATAAATCACCTTTCTTCCCACGAAACAATTCACCATTTTCTCAAGAGTGGCAAATGATGAAGGACACCATTTAGGTAATGCAAAAGCAACGCAAACAATTCAATTTTGATGAATTTTATCTCGACATGGAAATCTTACACATACCCTTCCCACGCTCTTTCGAGATGCCAAAATTTGAAAATACAAGGGCAAAACCAATCCTATAGAGCATGTCAAGGAATTCTTCATGGCATGCCAAGAGGTGGCTTATAACAACATCTTTCTCTTATGCCTCTTTCCTAAGAGTCTAGGTGGACAAGATTTGGACTGGTTCTTACACCTTCTAAAGGGATCTATCTCTACCTTCACAAACCTTTTGAGAATTTCATCAAACACTTCTCTTTCAACCTTGACTCTGAAATAACCATGATGGATTTGTGCAATGCCAAACAATGACAAAATGAGAGCTTTGCATAGTTCTTACAATGATGGCGAGGAATCACAAGTTGGTTCCCATGTTCAATCCCTAAGAAATAGATGGTTAGCATCTTCATCCCTAACCTTAACGACGAGTTGTCCTTTCACATGCAGATGCACTGCCTCAATAGTTTTGAGGAAGTTATCGAAAAGGGAACTCAAATCGAAAAATCCCTTATTTCTAAAGGCTTGATCAAGCCTCATTATAAAGATAATGGGCACAATCATAATCATCACAACAATAACAATAACCCTAACACTTCTCACGATAAACCTAGGTACATCAACCACAACCGTAATATTGTCAATGATGGTGTCACGATAATCACAACATGCACAACTTACAGAACAACCAATTAAAATAGATTAAGTCTAAACTAACCATCACCATTCCAAAAAGAGAAAATTTTCCTACTCCTCATGATTGCAATCACGTAAAATATACATCTTTGGGGGAATCTCTTTCAAACATCTTAAAACAAATTTGTGAAGCTCCAATATGGTCATTTATCCTATCACACAACCCTTCCCGAAGGTGAACCAAAGCCGGGTTGGTATAGGCCTAACATATATTGTGATTTTCATTGCATTGATGGTCATTAAACGAAAAACGAAAATAACCGCAACTACATCCAAGACCTCATTGATAAAAAAAGACATAGTGGTGAAGACCTACCACCAAATAATGATACAAAGGGAAAATCTCGCGAACATGGTGCATCCTCGAACAACGTTGGTTATAAATCCATCATATCATACATTAATGACACTACTATGTGTATCATTGAACACCAATTTACACCTCTCGGAGAGAGTCTATCTAGTGCCTTTCAAAAATTAGTAAAGGCTAACATGATTGAATATCCACCTATGAAACCCTTTTCTATAAGGGAAACCGATCTTACATTGTACAATGCATCTGAATATTGTGAATACCATCACATGCATGGTCATTCTACTAATAATTTTACACCTCTTCATCATTATGTCCAAGACTTAATTGACAATGGAACCATTTCCATAAAGCTCAATGAGGAAGCTCTCACGAATCGAAGACACATCAATTTACATTTCTAATGAAGAGTTGATTGTTGTCCTTACTTTTGTACATAATGAAATTCAACGAGATCACGACAAAGGTCAAGTATTTCTCCTTGCTAAGACAATGTCTTCTTCTAAAAATTTTCTTCCTTGAGTCCAAATAAACATTAAACTGTTTCTGCACAATCTTCTAACATCAAACAAGAGCTTAACTTTTCTCCAAGAATCTCTTTCAACCCTTGACATAATAGAAGAGGGTCCTTCATCAAGCACAACTGAGCTTGATTCCATTCTTCTCATCTGGTTTCTATGCCTAAAATCTCTAGCCTTGTTGTCGAAATACAACCACAACAAGCTTAGACACTTGCGACAATGCAACCTTCTATGTCCATTACACCTCAAACGATCAATCTTGTAGGCATTTCATCAATGATGTTTCCTACTTGTCAAGACATCTACACGAATACACTCTATGGGGTACGTATACCTAGGAATGTATTTATACAAACTTTTCATGCTTTAATTACAAATCTATCGTCAAATCAATTAATTCACAACCTAGAAGGAGCAACATTGAATATATCCTCTCTATGGCCTATAAGGAGCCTCGGGTGTACATCTAGAGATCCATCCTTCTTTCCTCACACTCTTTCACTCACAGGTGAATATGAATCTCAACATATTCCCCACATCGACAATCTTCTTCTAACATCACATATATCTCTTGATCTCATCGAAGACTTATCTAATCACACATCCCTTAACATGGAACCTATCTCGCACAAGTAAGTCTAGTACTTCAGACCCATCAAATCATTTTATTCACTCATTTGACTTAGATCTTGTCCATCCAAATATCGTATTATAGGACTTATCAAATATTAAAATTTCCTCCTTTGACTTGGACCTTGTCCGCCCAAGTCTCGTATTTTAATATTTATCGAATCTTTCGATTCCCTCTCTTGACTTGGATTTCATCCGCACAAGTCTTGCATTTCAGGACCATTCAAATTTAATTAACATATACCTTTTTCTTGATGAGTTCATTTCAACTTCTCATCTGCCAAAATTAAGAAAATTTAAAAATATAAAGAGAGAATAAAACTTTGTATTAAAGCATTGTTTGCCAATCAGAAATGGAAAAGTGCATACAAATAATGTTAAGCATTCCATCTATTGGCAAATATCTTAATCATACCATTATCATATATTCACCTTCTTCACCTATTTACGACACAAGTTAACCTTGTTCCTATTAGGCATTGTGTGTCTCATCCCTGTTATGGTTCTTACCATTTCAGATCTTCTTACCTATGGTTTTTATTGAAGCTTATTGATGGTAACTCCTTTCAAACAACCTCTATCTTTAACAAAAAGCACTAAAAATCTTTACTTGGTCCTTTAGACCGCCCATCTCAATCTATGGTGTTAAACCCCTGCGTGTTACTCGTCGCATAAGGCTAAGATTTGGGGGCGAATGTTCCTTACCAAGAAGCCCACTATCAACTTACACGGCAAATTAAATCAATCTAAAAATACAAAAAATTATAAAATCATTACACCTTTCATCCTTCACACGGTCTTTGGCGATAAACCCATACTTATTACTGGCAGTATGAGACTAGGAATGGAGAAATCCCTTACTCGCCTACATTTTGTCTTTGGTGTTGAGCCCTTGTATCTTACTAGTGACATGGGGTAACATGTAGGGGGTCCTTAAAAAATATAAAGAAAAATAATCAACAATTAAAGCCTTTATGAAATCTTAATCAAAGTGCTTAATCAAAAACATCACAAGAAGTACTTTAGCTACTTATGTTAAGAGAGACAAAAATTCCTTCAACTGGATTTTTTCCAATCAGTAGGCCATCAATGGGTATAAGTCGAGTCAAACCCTATAAAGTAGAATCATCTTGGAATCAATCAGATAATATTGACTAGAGATGAGTTACATTTTTCTCATATGGATCATTGTTACACCTTGTGTCATCACATCCATTATCTTCACTTTCATATCACTATTCACCTCATTTTCACGTCCTTCCAGTTTCTCAGTGATAAACCCTTACATCTTCCTAGTTTTGCAGAGTCACGAGCAGAGTGAAACACCTTATCATTTTATCATCGACAATTCTTCCAATGGAATGGAATGTTTCTAATTATTTGCACCCGCTTTTAAGTAGTGCACCCTTTCATTGAGTTTTAAAATAATAAAAATTCAAAAATGTCTCACAAAATTACCAAAAAATATAAAATTATTCAAAAATACAAAAACAATATAACATTATTCAAAACTCCAAAAACAATATCTAACTTTCACAATCAAAACATTTAAATAATGTTTGACCAAATTTTCAGCAACTAGATAACACAATTCACTAATTTCGCCTTTTGATGATGCTCCTCATGATTTTTCCAGATAATCTTTCGATAATCATCTTTATTGCTCGTGGTGTATATCTATGCTCGAGGAAATCATTTATCCTTTCACAATATAACTTTTCTTAGGGAACATTTGGATTTTATATTTTAATCCAATACAGATAAAACTTAATTGGGATCCAACAAGAGTATCTTTTGGAGTATCTAAGTATCACTCTAATCTTTGGCCCGATCCAATCCTCTCACATTCTAAGATATCGCTTGGGGAATTCAAATTTGTCTAGTTCTTCAATGTGGAACACATTCAAAGTGTCATTAGATGTCATTTTTGCACGTTGTGTTGTACTATTATAGTTTGTCAACATTGTGATGATGCTTTTGCTTCTTTCAATTTGTTATTTTTGTTGCACTTTTTTAACCTTTTTTTTAGATTAGGTAAAAAGAAGGGATTGAGCTCTTAGAGGCCATATAGAAATAGATACATTGTGAAAGATTCAATGGAGAAAAATATGAAGCATTGGAGAACAAAGAGAAGACCTCTACCGGTTAAGCAAAAATGAAACTAAACACAGTGAAGAGAAAATCCTAATGGCCTAGTTAAGAAGACTTGACACAACCAAAAAACTAAAGCTCACCATCGGAAGTCGCTTTAGAAAGCAAATACACATTACATAGTGTTTTTGTGATGGACCTTCATCCAACCCACGTCATCGGAAATGGAAAAAGAAGAACCCAATGAGTCGGGCTCTAATATAACTTCAAGCTTCCCCTTAATTAAATCCACCGCTCTACCACTACACGACATGCTAAGGAAAGACTTCACATTTTGAACCACCCCAAATAGTGGTCATTAATATCCCCAAGCATTGCATGGAAATATTATAAAAAGTATCCCACCCATCAAACCGGTTCTCTCGGTCACCCCTACCGGCTCCACCCATATCCATAGCAGATCCTCCAACAATGTTTCGAGACTCCCCACGGATCTCCACAACACCCATAAAATCAACGTAGGTAATGGCCTCACTACACCCACCAAAGGATCGCAACATCCATCCCTTCCTCATGAAAAATCTCCCCTCAATCCAAATGTGCCCTTCTTTCACCATTCTTTCCAAAGTTGATTGTAGTAAAGGGCTCGCCCATATGCCGAAAAAGACTCCTAGCACAAGGTGGTACAGTGCAAGAAAATCTTGGTTAACAAAATCTTCTCGACTAATAGACATGAGTCGACAAGGGTCTCTTCCACAAGCTCTTTAGGACACTCCTCCTCCTGGATGATTCCTCCCACTCATCATCTCCTGCAAGTAGCTAAATTTGACTGGTGACTCCTCCGAACCACAACATTCCTTCATTTCATATCTAACCAATCTACACTTATTGCAATAGATTCGAGAGCTCTCAACCTCAATATTTTGTTCCCATTTTCCAAAGGTAGGGGAATGCAAGAAGATATGCTTAGGCACTTTGAAGTCCACAGGATGTTGATAAAAATCATGGAAAAGACCAACCTTGATCAATTTTTGGTAGTGGGATCAATAGCAATAAGAAAACCCATCAATCTAGCAATCCCCAAAAAGACCTCTCAGTTCATAGAATTTCAAAAGAAGACCCAAAAACCCGATCCATACAGAAGAGCATGGAAATAGAAATTGTGGGAATCCCGTGTTCCCATTAGTGGAAAGTGAAGGCAACACTACAAAAAACAAAGGCCGACCATGCAAAACTCTCTACAAATCCAACTCGTTATGAAAGCAAAAAAATAATCCTTCCCAAACAAAGCCCACACTTCACCTTGTAGCACCATTTTCTTTTGCCCCACTCTTTCACAGAATCAATATTTGGTCACAGTCCAAAAAATTACCTACTATTGCATGCCAAAATCTTTGTTTGACTCTATCAATGATGAGCTTTGGGATATCCACTAGTGGCTCCTCATTCTTCCACAACAACGAGATCTTCACTGGTTCTTTGTTTGCTTCTCCAAACATTTTTTTGCCCACGCATTTGTTCCCTTTCTTGCAATCTTCCCTTACATAGTTGAGCTCCCACTTTGTTTACCTTTGTTGTAGACCAATTGTAAGAAATTTATTTGCATCTTAGTTCACATATAACTTTAGTGTGGTTCCTTCATGTTCATATTGGGTTTATTTGCAATACTTGTTTCATGTTTTCTTGTCACTTGCACGTGTTGTGTTTTCCTCTGGTTTATTTAAGCCATGGAATTTTTTTCCTTTTTGCTGTGTATTCATGTTTGTTTGCATTTGTATTTCAAAATTTTCAAAACTCACCGAAAAAAATCCAAAAATCATATATTTCAAAAATCCAAAAAAATAAAAAAATTACAAAATTTTCGAACAAACATTCACTTATCACAGAAATCCTACAATTGGAAAACCCTTGAAGTGAATCTTTCAACATTTCAATACAATATTGATAAATGTCATACCTTTATCTATTACCCTAGTGATCGTTTTGATCTTACAACTACCACTTTCTTCCCTTTGCATGATATTCTAACTCTTCTTGGGGCAAGTCACAAACTGGTTTTTCCTTCACAATATAACTTCACTTGGGGTGATTTCAACTTCCATAATTTGCACAATGGATCCAACAAGAGTGTTATAAGGATTCAATTTAACTTCGCTCTTCCGATCGATCCTATTCCCACTTGGGAGAATTTGCATTTACTTAATCATCATTGTGGCACACATTAGGGGCATAGGTGATTGTCTTCTTTTTCAACTTTGTGTTTCATTGTTGATGTTTATATTTTGCATCACTTGCAAGTAGTTAGGAAATAAGTGATAAAATATGCAGAATAATCCCTCACATAATCGCAACAATAGAAACTAATATGCAGAAATTATTATAGATCTCAAATAAAATTACATAATAAAATAACACAACACAAAGAGACAGTATTTAACATGGTTCACCCAATTTGGGCTACGTCCACCAAGAATCACTTGCTCAGATTTTATTACAAGCCACCGCTCTCTCAATACAATACCTAGATCCGTTTGGAGCTATGCTCAACAAACTCTACAGAATTCACACCCAAATTCAAAGCACATCTGCAATACATTTGCTTGTCTATCTATCATATGCATAAGACCATATAAATAGATAATTGCTTAAGCAGTTTGATACAAAACGTGGGTATCAAAACCATGGGCAAAAAACCATGGGTATCAAAACAATGGGCAAAAACCGTGGGTATCAAAACAATGGGTACCGAAAAACCATGGGCCCAAAAACAACCCATAACGGTTACCCATTACCCATGGGTTAATAAACCACCCATGAAAATTTGCTTGAGGCTTCGCCCTGAACCTCCTTAACCCGCTCACCGGCGAGCGACCACCATAAAATACTCGAGTGTAACACATAGAAGGTGTACCACACTCTAACATGAAAACATGCTCCACAAACATAATCAGTAGTGTGATTACATCTTGGTTCCCTTATAACACCGATGCATGCACCTACTTTGTATATTGGTTTGTTTCCTTTTATCTTTTCTTTTTGTGTGTGTTTTTACTTGTATACGGGTTAACCATCTTGATTCCTTTATAATCATGGTGATAACTCTATTATGCAACAAAAAAATGAGGTTGACCTAAATTTATTCTCCAAATGACACTCATGCTATGAGTATAGTCCTTCCCATCCTTGTTCCAATCCCTTGTCTTCTTCCTATCAAGTGGTCGTCCACCACCTTTTGCATCATCCACTTGCTTTGTAGAGGCATTCCTTTACTATCCTACTTGCTGGGGCATCCAACTACTTCACAATTTTCTGCTCATTGATTTGCACGTGTCTACTATCTTTAAAGCACCATTACTTCGCAATAACACTTTAAAGAGGGGAAACTGTAGACACCCTCAAATCACTCACATGTTCCCAATGTTATCTCAATACACCATGTTATTCACCCATTTGTGATTAATTGATTAGATCGATTTATTCATACACATTACACCCTTTGGATTAATTAAATTAATTCGTAATACCCATTTAGCTAAGTTAGTTACTTTTTATTAATTAAATGATTAATTAATTAAGTGTGCACATTTAAAAACCACTTTGGACCCACATGGACTCCACATCCTCATCTCAGTCAACTCCACCTGGACTCCACTTCACCACCTAGTCAACTACACTTCTATAATCCTAGAAATGTGGGGCAATTGAATTGCATGTACAACCACCTTTCTGGATGCAACTTCTTCTAAAAATTCCCATTACTGCCCCTAAATGGCATTTAAATTCTCATAATCACAACCTCCTCTAATGTTATTTTTAGCATGTGCATTCAACCATATTCAACCAACTTCCAACTACTTATGCCTCTATAAAATGTAGGCCTACTCTCTATCAAACCCTCTTGGATTTAAACACAATTAATATGTCAAATGCATTCCAACATATGCATATTGGAAACTCCTAAATATTCTCGTAGAATTGGTCAGTCCATGTTTGGAGGCCACTCAAGAGAACCCACAATTCCAAAAGGTTACATAGCTTCTAAGCTCTCACAACCTACTTGAGGTTTACTCGGAAAGTTGTAGGAAGGTTTGCAAGTTTATTTGTATCTTCCATTTCAGTTAGTTTTTCATAGTTTACATGACTAAATAGAACATAGTGCATCCAAGGATGTGTAGGGTGATAGCATAGATTATTGTGCTTACATAATGTCGTAGACACCCACATTTGGTAATTTGCACTTTGGCAACCCTTAGTGATTATGCACTCTTGCTATGATAAATTACAACTTCTCCCCTACTTACCACTTTCTTAGGTCCATTATTTAGATTGTTTATCCTATCACACTTTGACATGTGAAAAATTATGAGAATAAAATGCATAAAATCAATAGTAAAACATCGGTTTATCTGCTCAAAACTTAATGTGGCATATTTTCTCGCTCCAAATCGGATTGCATGATCTATTCTAAAATTTATATCTAGTCCCGACCTATATGTACGGTCTTGACCCGACATGTCCTCCAACTCTGCTTTAAAATTAACATCTTTCATTGGATCTTATACTCCAATTGGATCAATTTCTTAGATAAATCATCTACGAAACCCTGTATAAGCAAGTAAACATTATCTCATTTGTTAACTTGGAACCCCTAAGGAAATGCACTAAAGAACTTACTTTATACACTTGCAAAAGGCATCCAAAGCTCCCAAAATATTGCACTATCACATCTAAAATCATTAGGGCATAACCCACGTAAGGTCTAACACTATAAACTAGGTCAAGGTAGTGATATATCTCATATGCAAGCACTCAAACATCCTCTCTCCAAGTATTTTAGCAATATCAAAGTCAAAGCAAGCATGGTTAAAGAAAATGCCAAATTTGATTGATCTATCTAGATATCACATGCTAGGTGGAGAACGACATGCTATTTGTGGCCGCTTTAGAGTATTTCCAATGTCAACGATGCATGAGGGTGCACATAACCATTCTAATGTTTTTTTGTAGGACTCTTCATCAATGGTTAGGGTTTGACAACGAAAGATAAATGTAGGAAGGTGAGCACCGCAAAAAGTTATAGAAATTTGAATAAAAGTAGGTAAAAGATTGTATAGTTTGGTTAGGACCATATGGTACGGTCTTGATAGTTTAGTATTGTTTCATCCCGGGTAGATCCACATCATAATTCCAATTTCAAAGGTTATTCAAGTTTAGATTACCCATTTCTAGTAGTGTACAGTCCCTAATGAGACACTAGTGTTTATGACACATTTAAGACATTATGGACTAACATAATTCTTTAAATTTAATTGTAATAAATAATTATTGTGTGTCTCCTTATTTGTAGCTCTCTTGAGTGTCCTCCATATTTCAAATTGATATGTATGCATGTTATGTACATTATAGCCAAATATATCATGGATATATTATATCTCTATGTGGAATATATTCTTATATCCTCACAATCTTCATTTATTACCTTGTGATAGTAAGTTGTATGATCCATCTACTTTGGGAACAAGATTGTGTTGAGTTTTGTTGGACTTCTAAGAGGAATGTGATATAGTTTTCTTGAAATTCATATTTTGATTGAGACTATGGTAAATTTGTACATGATTTTATGACATTATTGATTATGATCATAAGAATTATTGACATCATCTCTTTTTGAGGTAGGAGTAGACCTACCCAAACTTCATCATAGCATGCAACTTATTTGTAACTAGTAGTTATTTAAATTCATTATATAATAGATTTTGAAATTATTTTTGTGTTTTATTTATTTTTATGAGATTTTCAACATTGGTTTATTTTTATTTTATGTAGGGGACATATAATATCATCCTTGGGAGTAAGTGGAAAAACACATCGAGAAATGAATGGAAGCCACATCACTATTGGGGTTCTCATTGTACGAGATGCTTCGATAGTGGATCCAAAGTGGGAATTTGGACATTGAATAGGGTTGTGAAGGTTTTAATGATACTGTAGTTGAGGGTGATGTTACTTAAGAGCATGACATAGATGAAAGTTGGGGAAATGAATATGAAAACCCTAATGTTTAGGGTTGACATTGAATATTATGAATTTTTATTGTGGATGTTAAACCTGATATTGACGGGTTAATCATGAGTCTACAACTATTTTTATTACAATATTATTATTACTTTTGATTAAGTTTGATTATTTGGTTAATTTATTATTGTTTCTTTAATTTTTTGTATTCAATTTACTACTTCAATTTATTTTCATTCAATATGTATATCATTAAAATTAACATTATCATCAACACTTCGTAACTAAATTTAAATAATATGATAGTATAATTAAACAAATGGAGTTCATTTTTTTAATATTGTTGTAATGATTAAAGTTGAAAAACAAGTCAAACCTAAGTTGCAATTGAAGTCATAACAAAGTCAAAATTTGTAATGAAATTACTTAGATAGATATGAATATCAACAACAATATAACACCAAAGAACACCAAAATATATAGATATGATCACAATATGAAAGTAGAATGACTTAGCCACTTCGAGGGGGAAACCTCCAAACTATACAAAAAGACTCAAGTGCTCAATATGATGATCATCTATGACTTACTCCTATATACCCTACAATGTTATGTAAAACACCAAGGCTAACCTACTAAACATATGAAAGCATATATAAATATGATATGACATGTTGGGAGATAATGTTAGCCACATGTTGGCTATAATCATCTCAATATAGACCAATGACTAAGGGCATAACAAAATTGAAGTCACATATAAGTCAAAATAATTGTTAGACTAAAGTTGTATAAAAGGATGGAATTAAGTCACAATTCTAGACAGCCTAAAGTCACAAATAGTGTCACGATTTTAAGTTGGATGTAGTGTTGCAGTTTAAGTCGTAACTAATGTCATAATTTAAGTTGGATGCAATGTCACAATTTATGTCAAGATTACTCGCCATAATTAAAGTTGGATTTTAAGTCACACATAGTGTCATTTTTTAAATCACACTTAGGGTCAATGTAAATACGATGTTAACAAACTTTATTAATTCAAAAATTGAGTCATACTAAATTTGTTAATTATTTCACATATAAAGTTGAAATTTAAGTTACCTTAATGTCTCAGTTTAAGTCACCCTAATGTCTTAAGGGTGACTTTGGGGGACATTCAGGTGACTTGAATTGAGATGTTAGGGTGTCTTTAATGTGACTTTCTAATTTATGTCATTTAAAGTCATAGTTTAAGTCATTGTTAAGTCATTTTCATGACTTTAAATTTGAATTTAGGGTACCTAGTTCGAATTCCAAAACCATATTTCATGACTTAAATGTGACTCAATCATGACTTTAATTGGTCAAAATGTTGTAGTGAAAGCTCAATATGCTCAATAGGTTGATTGAAAACAACATACTATGCCTAAAGGGAATAGGAAGAAATAATATACAAACTAGAATATAATGAGAGAACTCCAACAACATATATTTATGAGAAAAGAGAAACCCTATGAAAACTAGGGTTTAGAGGATGATGTTCAATTATCGAGTTAGGTTAATCGAAATGTCTACACCCTTAAATCTAGATTAGTGAGTTAAGTACACTAAAGGTTGTAAAGGGAAGCTATATGAGGTTATTATGATTAATTAACTTCAATATTAATTATGTCATATCGAAAAAAACACTTCTGCAACTAATGTATAACATAAGTTATGAACTTGAAAACACAAGGAGATGAGCACTTAGCGATTGTAGATGGATTTGTGAAGTTCTAGGTATGCAGCCACTAGAACTAGAATATCTAAAACTAATGATGCTTCGTTTTTGGGACTAACTAGAAAATGACACAGGGCAGATCTGTCAACTCCGTCAAGACCCTCTATACGCTTTGGACTTGCTCATAATTTGGCTCTATAACTTTCTAGGATTGTTTTCTATATAGAAATGTTCATTCTTTATCAAATCCTAATCATCACTCATGATTCAAAGCTCTCTGAACTTCCTTAATGAGGTCTCAAACCCTAGCCATGGTTGGGAAACCCCGCAAAACAAATGTTAGTTGGTTTGTGGTGTAATCCTTGCATTACCAATGTCAACACTACTCAAGAGAGGCTTTAAACTTCACGTCATTCTCCACCTAACATATGATATCTAAATGAATGCAACTATATTTGGAAATTTAAAACTCCTTGACTATGCTTGAGATGAGTTTTTCTTGATAATACTTGGAATTCCGATGTTTGAGTACTTGTAAATGAGAAAGACAAATCCTTTGACCTCGTAAGGTTCTTCGGACCTATTGTGGTTGCTTCCTAATGAGTGTGTTGATTAGAGAAAACTTGACAGAAAGCACACAAGAAGTCCGTGTGGGAAAACAGATCATATTCAAAGGCGCGAACGGATAATGAGAACACGCGCGCGGAGCAGAAGTTCAACTTTTGGGACTTAGCCGTTTTCTCTCATGAAGGTCTATTTTTAGAGATGGCGTGTAGAGCACACAAATGAGGTAGAGACGTGAGTGCCACGCATTGGATATTTTTGGAGGATCGAATATGAAGCGCTTTGCATGAACACAGGCTGGAGATAGATTTATCACCGCGAGGTTAAGTACCGGAGTCTATTGTTAGTGTACTTGCACGTGTGGCTATTTTTGTAATGGCACGTGTTTGATAATAGCATGTGACCTATTTTGGGATTAGATAAGAAGTGAAGGACAAGTCCCCACCCTTATATATATATATATATATATATATATATATATATATATATATATGTAGTGAATCGCATAGTAGATATATGTATGATGATGAATATACAGAGAGAGATATAGACTTATTTAATATAATGGAGGATATTGGCTGAATCTGAGTGTATTCTTGTGTGTAATTGGATATTGCATGTACTTGATTCCATCATGATTATTGTTTAAAGTCTGCTCTCCCTTAGATATAGATTTGGCATGCTTTGTAGAATGATGTGTTAGTAATGGAACCATGCATGCTAAGTCTTCATCATGCTAACAACCTGCAACAACAACCCTAAAGAGGGACCTGGTACCTTTGTGCGCTTCGGGTGAGCTCTCAGTCTAGGCTGAGTGATGTGCCAGCGTGTCCAAGGTGTTACTGGTAAATTCTAGGTGCATCAGAGTGTGCATGAGATTTTGATGGATTTAGGGAGCCTTGGGTACCGTTTGTAAGTGTTGGAAGTGAGTGCATCAATGTAATGCCATATGATTTCTAGGTTAGCAAATGGGGTAGTGTTAATTTTCTTATATAGAGTTTCGAGGGTAAAATATTACGACAAGGTCAACCCCGGAGGGACTAAATGACCCAATGAAAAATATGGAATTGAAAGCAAAGATGGAGGATATGTTGGTTCAAAACCATAAAAGTTGGCCAGATCAAAGATCACAAGTTGACCAAGTCATACAATTTTGTAGGTGGATGAAAAACATGAGAATTAAGGGTTGTATCTAGTTAAGTTGAGTTTTGAAAGGATTTTATGCATTTGATTCTCATAATTTGATGACATATCAAACTGTATGAATAAAAAAGTTAGACAAAAATACCTTGGGATGTATTGATTGGGGATGGAAAGGGTGTGTTTGTCTTAGTAAGAGTTAAATGTCAAAATCAACAGTATTAAAGAGAAAATTTCCAAAATTAAATGTCTACACCTATGATGTTTGCTTGTTCATACATGTTGGAAACCATTATTCATGTTTTCAACCACTTTGGACCTTCCTAATTTGTTTATATTTGATATATAGCCTCCATCTCCCATGATTTCACCTCTTAACCTTAGGGTTTCCCCCAAGGCCAATGCCATTTCCCATAAGCGATGATGTTAGTTTTTCTTTTCCATTTCCGATATCATCGCCCATGGGAAATGACATTAGATATATATACTCGCTTTATTTTGATAAACCACCAAAAAAAGCACTTACTTTTATCATACATGAAGCACTTATAGCCATCATATTTTCACACTTATTTGTCGACTTAGAGTTTTGGAGCTTATATTTTGTGTATTTTGGTTACCATTGTGAGTTAGGATTGGATATCTTCTTGTTGATATTTCCCCTTCTCCACCCATAACAATTCTCTCTCGGTGTTGTTGTCTCTAGGGAGGATTATGCATCAACGGTCACACACATGCTACAAGTAAGTATTTCTAACCCTCTTTAGTCTTTTATCTTGCACATATATGTTGTATGTTGGTCATTCATTGCTATAAACTAGAGTAGATATATGTTTTATTTAATCTATTACATTGTCTTATTATATTACACCCCTTGGCTTTATCCACCCCTTGATTACTCTTATTTTGAATCTTAGTAGGATACATATCTTTATCTTAGTTGTAAGTCTTAGAAACCTATAGTTATCCTAGGGTTAGGGTCATTATCCTCTAGAATTACAACACTAGTGCTCCTTGAGCACCTTTGTATCTACATCATGTGTCTAGACTTAGATTTGATCCCTACATTTGAGAACCCAATTGGGAACCTATATTTTTATCATCATACACAACATATGTGGAGATTCCAAGATTCTTATGGTTTCAAGGCATGTGTGAGTCCACATTGAGGATTTTTTAGTCTTGTTGCTTATTTTTAAACATTCAAGTATATCCATATTCAACATTATTAAAAAAGCCACAATTCTTGTGAACAAGTCTTCCGCTACATTGTTATTTGTTTAGTTCATTGCATTTAATAACCCACGTGCACTCTTATAGTCCTTGTTGCATCAAGTAGTGAAAGATTGTTCTTTGTATATGGTCTTGGGATTTGTGTTGTGGATCAATGTTGATATAAATGATCCATGTTGTCAGTTCCTCTAACATTGTTCCACCTATAAAAAGTAATGTATTTTTAGATCCATCTATTACATCTTAGTACAAGTTGGCATACTTCTTTAGTTAGATTATTGTTAAGGCATACTAATTCATTCCTTGATTCATTGAGCTTGTCAACTAACATTTTTCCTTTCAATTTCCACCATTTAAAACACCTTCTTAACCAAGTATGCAATAGGGTGAGAGCCATATCCTACAATTGGGTAAACACTTTATTCACTAATCAAGTAAAATATGAAGTGTTTTTATAAGATATGATTGTGCATAGTTTGTGGAGATGTGTTTTTATAGGAGCCATGGTTATAGAAGTTATGTGTATTATGTTGTTGTGTGAATTTATGGGAAACATTTAGGGAAGAAGCAAGGGAAACCATGACATGGAACAAGACCTTATTTTATGATATTCATGAATTAGCTTCTAGACATGCCTAGATAATATAAATGCAACCACTACTCAAACTCTACATACTTTCATAGGTATGTGAAAGTAAATTCATTACTATGCAACAAAATATGGAATGTTATCAATCTTACCGAGGACAACCGTCCTCTTCATAATCATTTGGGATTGTTTGTGGTGATTAAACAATGAACACTGCTAAATTTGGAAGAATTCAATGATTACGTAAGGAAGAAGAACGATGTTGAAAGGTGTCACATAGAGAAAAATACACAATGAAGAAGCTTTGAAATGCCACCCAATGAAAGGAGAAGTATAATCATGTTCCTTACATAATTTCAAGTTGTAATATTTCCGTTTGACGACAAATATTAATGGTGTAAAAACATATAGACTGGTTTAATTGTTCATGTGATAGTAAACATGTTTTATTAGGTTGTTCGCATTGTAAGAACGATGACAACCTCAATGATGTATTTTTTATATTTTTATATCTTTATTTGGAAAAGCATTTATCATACTACGTAGTTAGTTTACTAACATGAAAAAGAAGTGAGCACATTTCCTTGATGATAAATTTATGTAAGAGAACATTCATTGAAGCTTTATTGATGGTAGGGAAAATGGATTGTGAAAAGCAAAAAAATATAGAGTACTACCTATTTGGGCTTTGTATTGTGCAACTAAAGTGGGGTCATAAAAAAAAAACTTTTTGTTCTAAACTTTAGATTGGGTTATTAACTTTTGATGGCTTCCTTATGTGATACTACCGAATAGTTGTCCCTTTTAACGCTTTCATTTCATGAATAGATTATTTGAGGGTTTTTTCATTTTAAATTTTTTTACTAGCAATTATACTCATATTTGCAAAGAATGCATCGATAATAACTATTTATCTTTGTTTGTTGGTTTATTAAGTATTTGTAGAGGAGTAGATAATTACTATGATATTAGTTTATTTGTAGGTTTCATTTTAAAGTTTTGATATGATAAATAAAATATTTATAATAAAAATAAATATGTTAGCTTATGCGATGGATTCAAGATATAATAAAAACAGAAATGTTGATTGATGTGATGGGTCTAATAATAATAATAACATAAATAGAAAATATTTTATGAAATTTATATATGATTATTTGTCATCAATAATATACTACAAATTTTGACATCAAAAATTGAATATTTTGGAACAAGACTCGATGAAATATTCTATTCTTTTTTAAATTTAAACTTTTAAATTACTTAAACATATAAAAATAGAAGTATGTAAATGGGTTAAAAATTACAATTATTGTATTCAATATATTACCTTCGGAAAACAAAGAATAATAAGGGTCGTGTTGTGGCATGATTACGTGCCTTAAATGTGTCAATGCTAATGTTTATGACACTAATAAAATTTTCATAATGGCAACCAAGAATAGTGGTAGGGTACTAGAATGCTAGTGGATAAATAATTAATTCCGACATTGAATTTACACCCATTTGATTATAACCTAGTTTTTTTCATCTTCTCTTTGAAAAGGCAATCCAAAAATTGTAATATATAAGCATTCTATAATGGAAACATGGGATGGTGGTAGGGCACTAGAATGTTAGTGGATTAAAAATTAATTCTAAAATTAAATTATACAATTGTTTGAATATCGCCTACAAAAATTTCGTTCTCTTTGAGAAGGCAATAAAAAAATTGTAATATCTTGGTAATGAGGTGGAGTGCGGAAATATATATTTTAGCCTAACACATTCGTGTACATAAATTGACATTATTTGTCACTCATCATTGGAAAATTTGCGACAAGATAATGAAGTTGTATTTTTCTTTTTTTTGGAGAAGTACATCTTAAAAATTGTACGGCAAAAAGGCCTTTGATTGATGAGGAACCAAAATAAATGGGGTCATCTTTTGCATGTTTAAAAAGAGAGTTTTGGGTAGTCATTTGAGGGAAAAAAATTAAAATATAGTGAACAATGATACATGTTTAACATATATGGTAGATGTAATTCAACAAATAAATGTGTAGAGGTTAAAGTAGTGGAAGTAATATTAATAGTTCAAAATTTACTTCCAGTGTTCGCTTATAACATTATCAAGGAGTCACATGTAATTATATCGATGGTGAATAAAGTTAGTTATTGTTGTCTATGGATCACAACTAAAATTATAGCCCAACTATCAAAGAATAACAAAGAAAGAATTTAAATTGAAGTACAAAGTGCACGAAGAATTTGAATTGAATTATAATCTACATGTTACAATAGAGAAATGGCATATTTGGATGCCCTCAAAACAAAATCTATCCATGAATTAAAACCTTGTTGCACTTATTTTGGTTCATCCTAAAGCCCAACGAGCTTCAACTAGATTCATTCTTTTTTCTTCCTACTCGACTGAATGTTTCACATGGCAACACATTCTTTTAGGAGATAGCCCCAACTTTCCACATATGTTCTCCCAGATTTGACATGTTTTCAAAGGGGAAATTTTATTTTGGTTATGGAAAGAACAAAATGCTTTTTCTTTACTAATACTGAAGTTGATCAACAATTTTCAGTGTATAATAAATCGATGGTTATCTCCAATGTGCTTCTGCAGATTCAAGTTTAGGCCAACAAGGTTGCCCTGGAGGTGGAGCATTTACAAACTCTTTTGTGACATTGGGGTGATGCCCCTATAATGTCACTTCGGATCCACCTTCGCCTTCTCTCGTGTTCTCCACCCCGTGGCGCTCGTCCCGTGGAGTTCATCGAGTCACTATCGGCCAGTTCTTTTAGCCATGCTCACCGATCCCCGCGTAGTCAAATCTGGAGGAGTTTTTCCCCACCAACCCACCCGCACGGCCGAGGCTCCCCCTACTCATCAACTCGGTTGGGGCTCATTCGCCAATTGCTCTTGAGCCACACACCCACGACGGCTGGAATTTTCCACCTCCGCCACCACCACCTTCGAACAAGTTCCACTGGATGCCTCTTATCATCTCTCCTACATGGGTGGCGGCTGGCAATGAAGAGGAGGACCCTCCTGGCTCGGGTTCGGACATACTTGACGCTAATAAGGACCTTCTTGGTATAGGTTAGCCTGATGATCATGACCCCCCCTCTGCTGATATCTTTGTTGCAGCAACTTGACTCTTTTGCTTTGATGTATTCCTAGGATCTGCCTAGTGTGTTCATTGCTTTCCTAGGCATGGCCTAGTTTGTTTGTGGTTTAGGGGCATGTTCTCATAGCGCTTGATTTTTTGTTGGAAAATCCTTGTATCATGTTGCATGTAATATAATATAAGATCTTTTTCTTTAAAATAATAATACTTATGGGTCCAAAAATTAAGAGGCATTGCTTATAATCTTGTGTATCTACTTTACGCTACCGAATATTCATTCACCAACATAAAGTGGGGCGAAATGTAGACATGAAATCATGCACTTACTATTACATCACACCTCTAATATGTCATTATATGCATGATTCCTAAACAAGAAAACTAGACATTAACAACACTTATTTTGTTTTGTGTTTACATTGTTTTATCTTTGTATACTTTTGTCCTTTACTTTCCTAGAACTACACCTTTACTTTTGGACATTGCACAACATGTGACCCGGTGAGTATTTTTGTATTATCTTTTGAGCCTCCCACACTAGCGCCTAGTAGGGGCGGTGGAGTGCCCAATCGCTACTTTCCCCTTTGGGTGCTTCTGTCTTTTCCCCCTCTTTTCTCATGTTTAAAATGCCACATCGATTGTTATCTTTTCTAAAACTTTCACTTATCACTATGGGTCGGATTTTTAGTTGTTAATGACAAAATTCAAGTAAAGGAATCATATATATATATATATATATATATATATATACACACACACACATGACATACTCACTATTATAAGGGGGGTTGGGCAATTTGGGGTATTACTTTTTATCTATCACTGGACAAAAAGAAACATTCAAAGATTGCATTCGAGATGCATCATTCACTGCATAGGAAGGGGAAATTCTAAATTCCATCTCACACATTCATCTTAGGGGAAAAGTAATTGTAACCCGCTATCTTGGTGCGACTGGCACAAGAGCAACCTAGCTTCAAAGGACACCATTCTATCACACACACACACTAGAACTACATTGAGTCTGAAATGTAGTGCAATGTTTGGTGACGATCACATTGGGTGACCTTGAATGTCGAGTTTGACTCAAGAATTTGCATGTTTTATTTCATCTAATGTGCGCTTGAGTCTTGTGCATATATCTAAGGCTTGTTTTGTAGGTACATGTGTGATATCGATGTCCTATAGCAAATTCGAAGTGAAAAAGAGCAAAGTGAAGGCAAACTTGTCAAACCTTGAAAATAACATATTTGGACTCACTACCAGGACACTTGTGCCTAGTACAGACACTAACACTAGGGAAATCTTGTACCCTTCTGGGCACTACTATTGAAAAGGCTTGTTGTTATGTTTGTGGAGCCTATTTTCATGTTAGAGTGTGGTACACCTTCTATGTGTTACACTCGGGTATTTTTACGGCGGTCCCGCTCGCCGGCCCAAAGTAAATTTTCATGGGTGGTTTATTAACCCATGGGTAATGGGTAACCGTTATGGGATGTTTTTGGGCCCATGGTTTTTCGGTACCCATTGTTTTGATACCCACGATTTTTTCCCATGGTTTTGATACCCACGGTTTTGTATCAAACTACTTAAGCAATTGTCTATTTATATGGTCTTATGCATATGATACATAGACAAACAAATGTATTGCAGATGTGTTTTGAATTCGGGTGTGAATTCTGTAGAGTTTGTTGAGCATAGCTCCAAACGGATCTGGGTATTGTATTGAGAGAGTGGAGGCTTGTAATAAAATCTGAGCAAGTGATTCTTGGTGGACATAGCCCAAATTGGGTGAACCACGTTAAATCTTGTCTCTCTATGTTGTGTTATTTATTCTGCACTTTTATTTGAGATCTGTAATATTTTCTGCATATTAGTTTCTACTGTTGCGATTTTGTAAGGGATTATTCCGCATATTTTATCTCTTATTTCCTAACAATTGGTATCAAAGCCTGGTTTGGTTTTGAAGTGTTGAATCACAGGGAAAGTTTTTAGCTTGAGTGGGAGCTATGGTAGATGATGGAAGATCTAGGGTTGATAAATTCAATGGGCAGAATTTCAGTCTTTGGAAGATGCAGATGGAAGATTACCTTTATCATAAGGATATTTATACTCATTGTCTAAGAAAGTGAACAAACCTCGAGTATGATAGATGTGGAATGGAATTTGTTAGATCGGAAGGCACTTGGAACGATCCGGCTGTGTCTTGTATCTTCGGTATTATTTAATGTTTCAAAGGAAAAAACTACAAAAGATCTAATGGATGCATTAGGGAAGTTGTATGAAAAACCCTCTGCCTCTAACAAGATATTTTTAATGAAAAAGTTGTTTAATATGAAGATGTCTGAGAATAGTTTAGTAGCAGATCATTTAAATGATTTCAATATGGTTGTGAATATGCTAGCTTCGGTTACAATAGAATTTGATGAAGAAGTTAGGGCTTTATTAATTTTGTGCTCTTTACCTGAAAGTTAGAATAGCCTGGTAATGGCGGTAAGCAACTCGGTTCCAGCTAACTCGAAGTTGAAGTTTGAGGATGTTGTAGGGGTGATTCTAAGTGAGGAAATGTGAAGAAAAAGCTCTGGGGAATCTTCTACTTCAGGGAATGCTTTGACAGTGGAAACTAGAGGGAGACAGAAGAATAGAGGAAACTGTGGAAAATTGAAAGATCGGGAAAGGTCAAAATCCAAGAGCAAGATTGTATGTTGGAACTGTGGAAAGTCTGGGCATGCAAAGAAGGACTGTTGGGAGCTTTGGGACAAGAAGAAACAATAGGAAGAAAACAAGGAGGAAAATGTGGCATCGGGTAATGTATGTCAGGATGCTTTGATTCTTTCTTTGCATAATATTACTGAATCTTAGGTTTTAGATTCAGGGGCTTCTTTTCATGCTACTCCACATAGGCATTATTTTGTTGATTATGTTCAAGGGGATTTTGGGCATGTTTTTCTTGGTGATGATGAGCCTTACAGTATAGTTGGAAAAGGTTTTGTTCATGTTAAGATGCAGAATGGGAATACATGGCTATTGAAGGATGTCAAACATGTGCCTACATTAAGGAGAAATTTGATATCGGCGAGGCAATTGGGAAGTGATGGCAATTTGATATTTACAAAAACTCTTGGAAGGTTACCAAGGGTGCTCTTGTGGTGGCAAGAGGTAAGAAGGTTGGAACCTTGTATTTATCCACTAATAGTACTAATGATTGTAATCTTGTGGCTTCAGATGTAGATACAACATTATGGCACTATAGGCTTGGTCATATGAGCCATAAGGGCATGGACATCATAAAGAAGAATTTTCCTGGATATATAGAAACATGTTTAGATTTATGTGAGAACTGCATATATGGGAAACAAAAGCGAGTAAGGTTTCTCAAGGTTAGACCTACGAAGAAAGAGAGTAAGTTAGAGCTGGTACATTCTGATGTGTGGGGGCCAACTCAGGTATCATCTCTTGGGGGTTCAAGTTATTATGTTACTTTTATTGATGATGCAACAAGGAAAGTTTGGGTTTATTGTATTAGAAACAAATATGATGTATTTGATACTTTTGTTAAATGGAAAGCCTTGGTAGAGAATGAAATAGGTCTTAAGTTAAAATGTCTCAGGTCAGATAATGGAGGGGAGTATTGTAGCAATGAATTTGATGATTATTGTTCTAAGAATGGAATCCGCAGAGCAAAAGACGGTTCCAAAAACCCCGCAGCAAATGGGGTGTCAGAAAGGATGAACAGAACAATAATGGAACGTGTTAGGAGCATGAGGATACATGCAGGACTGCCTCTTTATTTTTGGGTAGAAGCGGTGAGCATAGCTGTGTACTTAATAAACAGAGGACCCTCAAGTGCCTTGGATGGAGGCATACCTGAGGAGGCTTGGTATGGTAAGAAAGTCGATTTCTCATTTCTTAGATTCTTTGGATGTGAGGTGCTTGTTCATATTGACAAGGATGATAGGACCAAGCTAGAGGCTAAATTAGAAAAATGCACTTTTATTGGTTATGGTGGTGATGACTTTGGATTTAAATGTTGGAGTATTAAGGACAAGAAAATTATTCGGTCTAGGGATGTGGTCTTTAATGAGAAAGTCATGCATAAGCAATAATTGCGGGAAAACCGGGAAGAATCCAAGAAAGAATATGCAGGTGATAGAGGATCTTCCTGGATGGGACAAAGGTGACCCATGAATCGGTTCAGAACCTACTCAGCGAGAACCCCAAACTCCTATAGTGAGGAGTTCTTCTAGGGTAAGAAAAGAACCCGAATGTTTTTCTCCTTCTCTTTATTATTTATTACTCACGATAGTGGAGAGCTAGAGAGCTTTGATGAAGCAATGCAGTAGATGCTAGAAGAAGTGGGAGCAAGCCATGGATGAGGAGTAGAAGTCTCTCATGGAGAACCGGACTTGGGATTTGGTGAAGCTACCTAAGGCAAAAGAGCATTGCAGAACAAGTGGGTGTACAAAGTTAAAGATGAAGAAGGAGGAAAGAAAAGATATAAGGCTCGGTTGGTGGTCAAGGGGTTTGCACAGAAACAAGGTATAGATTTTGATGAGATCTTTTCTCCTATAGAAAAAATGACTTCTATTAGAATTGTTCTTGGAATAGTGGCAGCAGAAGACTTGCACTTAGAACAGTTAGATGTAAAGATTGCATTTCTCCATGGTTATTTGGAGGAGGAGCTATATATGCAGCAACTAGAAGGATATGAAGTCAAATGTAAAGAGGAGATAGTGTGCAAATTGAAGAAGAGCTTGTATGGCTTGAAACAAGCTCAACGTCAATGGTATAAGAAGTTTGATAGCTTCATGATGGAGCAAGGTTATATCGATGTCATTCGACCATTGCATGTGTATACAAAGAAATTTGAGGATGAAAGTTATATTATCCTATGTTTGTATGTTGATGACATGTTGGTTGCGGTAAAAACATGCAGAAATAAAAGTACTCAAGAAACAACTAAGTGAATCCTTTGTTATGAAGGATTTGGGGGTAGCTAGAAAAATCCTTGGTATGAGGATAACTCGAGATAGAAAGGAACATAAGTTGACTTTATCGCAGAAGAGTACATTAAGAAGGTATTGGATAGGTTTAACATGCGGGATGTTAAACCAGGTTGGGACTCCTTTGGCAGGCCATTTCAAGTTATCAAAGGAGCAATGTCCCAAGAAAGAACAAGAAAGAAACCAGATGTCCAAGGTGCCTTACTCATCAACAATTGGCTTTGATGTATGTTATGGTGTGCACTAGGCCTGATATTGCCCATGTAGTGGGAGCCGTGAGTAGATTTATGAGTGATCCGGTAAAGAGTATTGGCAAGAAGAAAGTGGATCCTTCGGTATTTGAGAGGGACCATGGGGACAATTTTGTGCTACTGATTGATCGACACCACTTTACATGGTTATGTAGATTCGAGACATGGTGGAGATGTAGACAACAAGAGGAGCACAACAGGGTATATTTACATTGTATGTGGGACAACAAAGTGAGTTGGATTTCACGACTACGAAGTGGTGGATTTGTCAACCACGGAGGTGAGTATGTTCTGCTGCCACGGAGGGCAAGCAAAGAGATGATTTGGTTATAACAATTGCTTGAGGAGTTGGGGCATAAGCGGGAGGAATGTAAGTTGCGTAGTGATAGTCGAGTGTTATACACCTAGCTAAGAACTTTGCTTTCCACTCCAGGACGAAGCATATACAGTTGAGATATCACTTCATCAGGACAACTTTGGAGGAAGATAAGTTGAAGTTGGAGAAGATTCATACCAGTTAGAATCCTGCAGACATGATGACCAAGGTGGTCACAAGGGATAAACTAAAGCTATGTTCAGCTTTGGTTGGCCTTCGCGGATGACAATGAAGGGTTGAGAAGCTTGCTCAGTGGAAATCAGTCTTCAAGTGGGAGATTGTTATGTTTGTGGAGCCTATTTTCATGTTAGAGTGTGGTACACCTTCTATGTGTTACACTCGGGTATTTTTACGGTGGTCCCTCCGCGGCTTTGAAGCAAATTTTCATGGGTGGTTTATTAACCCATGGGTAATGGGTAACCGTTATGGGCTGTTTTTGGGCCCATGGTTTTTCGGTACCCATTGTTTTGATACCCATGGTTTTGATACCCACGGTTTTGTATCAAACTACTTAAGCAATTGTCTATTTATATGGTCTTATGCATATGATACATAGACAAGCAAATGTATTGCAGATGTGTTTTGAATTCGGGTGTGAATTCTGTAGAGTTTGTTGAGCATAGCTCCAAATGGATTTGGGTATTGTATTGAGAGAGTGGAGGCTTGTAATAAAATCTGAGCAAGTGATTCTTGGTGGATGTAGCCCAAATTGGGTGAACCACATTAAATCTTGTCTCTCTGTGTTGTGTTATTTATTCTGCACTTTTATTTGAGATCTGTAATATTTTCTGCATATTAGTTTCTACTTGTTGTGATTACTCGTAAGGGATTATTTCGCATATTTTATCTCTTATTTCCTAACACTTGCATATCCCTCGTTTTCCAAACGAAGCATACACAACTCGAGATCTAGCCTGCTTCACCACCGTTCTAGCCTAGAATCATCCCCCTGGACAACAATTTACAAGCTAAGTCACTCTCATCCTCTCATTACTTGCACGTACTTGTCATTACATGTTAGATCTTGTGTATTTATGATATTATCTACTTGATCTCAGTCCTCTCGATAAATATATTATTATAAGTTTCGTAATTATAAAGAATAAGAAAGGCAATGGATATAGATGTTTATAACAATCTGCTTCTTCATTGGGACATACACGTAATACCAAAACTTAAAAACAAACATTAACAAATGCAACAATCATATGTAATTATGTCTTTTATTATCTTTTTCTTGCTTTGCAAAAATATGTTATGGTAATCGAAATATGTTAAATCAATCTTATATGGCCAATGAAATAGGCACTAAAAGCAATTTTTATAACAAACATATTTTAAAGTAGTTGAAAGATTTTAGTTAAAATGAAATTATTTTTATAAGAACAATTTTTTAATTAGTCAATAGGCTATATAAATGCGAGAAAGAGCCCCTCTCAAAACAATACCAAAACTATTTCACGCTTGAAATCCCTCATACTAAAATAGTCGGAGATATTTTGTGAGATAATATAGCTTTAGGTTAAACTTTTATTTTTTTGTGTGATATTTTTCTCGCCTAATCAAGATATTAATACCTTTTGAAAGTGACAAGTAGAAATTGCATCATCTACAAGGATAATGAGAGGGCAAAAATAGATTTTTTTGTAAGCGAGCCCATCGGGGAAAAATCTTATTTCATTTCACTAAGCACAACCACCGCATAAGGTATGCATAAATACAATGGAATAAATAACATAACACAACTTATGTCATATTTAGACGTTGTCATGCATTTCACTATACACACAAATGTTGGCTCTTGAGGAGGAGATCCACATAATGTTCTAATTTTCCCATTTTGGCACAAGAGAATAATTCACATGCCCTATGCAAGCTTCCCTATTTTCTAGATATATCTCTCAAGGAACCTACAACTACAACATCTGTTAGAAGTCCCTTCTCCATGATGCTACGAAGGATGTCCACACCCTTTTTCAAAGCTCTTATTTTTGCATGCTAGCAGAGGTGACTGATTGGATTGGACATAAGTGGGTTGCATTTGGCGAAACACTCTTGTATGGTGTGTATAGGACCCTAATATTGGTGCATCGATCCATTATTGTTGTGAAGGATCCATGTCAACATTGTTATTGAGAACAAGATAAATGTGGATTCATGGAATGGTGAGTAGGTCTATTGAAGATACAATGGAAGTTTAATCAAATACCAAGGTAGTTGCAAATCCATACCCCACCATCATTGTTAACATCCTTTGTAGCCATCTCTTTGAAATGCGGCAGATTATAATGGATACAATATGTAGAAGTAATCGTAGGGGTCGTGTATAATAAGAAACATTCGTAATAACCCTTCAAATGACACTTGGTACATAGTGTTGTGAATCAAAGATTGAGATTAGTGGTGAGTGTCATTTTATTTGAAGCAATGAAAATTTCTCACTATTCAACCTTCTTCTACGTGAGTGATGGCAATGCCACCCCTCACTTGTTTTGTCCCCTCTCCCTCCCATGTCAAACCATGTTGTGCACATAACGACGGTGTTACCCAATATAGAGGGCTTTATTGAAAGCTTTGTCGTCCCTAAAACTTTGTTGGACATACATAGGTAATCATCAAACTTAAGCCTCGTAAACGAGGTCAGTATAAAACATATATCTTTCTTCAATGTTATATATTTAACAACTTTCACTTTCAATAGACTTAAATAAATCGTTATTCAACACAACATGCCAAAACCATCCAAAATATCTTTGGCTCTATGTGTCGCCAAGTTCAAAAGTTTACCCATTATACAAGATACAACCCCCACTCTTTTGTCTTCACTCAATTTCGGTGACGCAAATTGACGCCAACTTGGTGACAAACACACTTGGTGCTTCGGGCTCGGTGCACCTTGGAATTGCTTACGTGACTTTAAGAAGCCGCATTCAGTCAAACAATCAATCTTGTCTTGGTTGTCTGCCTGGTTCGGGGTAATGTATCACAATCCTTATGCCAATAGGGGTGAAGCCACATTGGACTTGACCTTCTCACTAACATAATAGTCGATTTGTTGTGGGATATATATGCTTGTTGCCTTGCTACCCAAGTCGGACATACCTCTTTAGTGCATCTTGGAATTGCTTCGACGACTCCACAAACCTTAATGCCTCTCTACCTAGGTCAAACACACATCTTCAATACATCTTAAAACCCTTCAACAATTCTTCAAACCTCATATTTTTACTATTGACATAACATTGCACCTCCTTTTACACTTTCGACAAAACAATAATACTACCGCCCAAGACTACTAAGTTCAATAAGATAAAAGAACATTCAATGAATTCCCATTGCCATAACTACTGAACTTAAAGAGACCATTGTTGTTGGTATACCCCACTCCCATTATGGAGGAAGAAAGCTCAACTGAAAATAACGGATACCCAATTGCAAATATAGGGAATTTTACGGGTGACCCACTACAGAAAGAGAAGTGACTTCAGACCCGCTGTTTAAAATTTTGATTACCTCACTTCATGCGATTTTTTCACGCCATTACCGTCACTGAAGAAAATGATCAGTTCCGCAAATTTGCAATCCGATCGCTTTTACACGCGAGAAAAGCTTTCACGCGCGCCGCACCCATTTCATTACATCATACCACTAGATTTTATTGCAATACACCCACCACTAGATTTCATTATATTACGAGATCCAATGGCATCTTCAGCTTCTCTTTCATCCTTATCAGCTCTTTCTTTCTGTTTACTGAACCCTGTTTCTCTGCGGTCATGCCGTCTGTATGTTACTGTTACTGATAATTACGTTACACCCATTTCCGCCTTTCACTCCTTATCTTCTACCCATCTCTGCCTCTTCCCGGACCAGCATAATCTTCCAACCTTCCACGGATTTAGGTTTTAGGGTTTTCAGAAGGTCTTTTGCTAAACCTGGTTCCGCGCGATTTTTTAAGATGTCCAGAAAGCGAGCTGCGGACAGTCCGCTGGTTCTCAACAACATGGATGCCAAGCACGCGAGCCTCTTGCAGGAATTTCTTCAACTTCAAAATGTAAGTTTTTCAAAACCCTAGAAACAAAATTTTCTGTTGAACTTTCCGTTGCCTAATTTTACGAGGGTTTTGTTTGTTGATAGTCCGAATTTGTTCACAATCGCAGGAGTTTGCTGCGTTGAAGGATCGGCTGCAGGTTGCCGATATGAGAAAGACGACTGTGCAAGTAGAAGTCAGGTTAGAAATATTACAACCCGTTTAGCTTTCTCGTGGTTTTGTAGCTAGGGTTTTAGTTATACGATTGGCATGGTGAAATTCTGTAAATCCTATTATACGTGCATACCCGAATTAAGCACTACTAGGGTTCTTAGCTTACTACCGTTGTTGCTCTTATACCACAGATTCTTGGGACGCAATTAGGGTTTTAATTTTACTGTTGGCCTGCCGAAATTGTTTAAATTCCATCATACATGTCATAAACCTTGGCTCCACCATAAAACTAGGTAGATTGTATAGCCGACTTAAGCGTAATTAGGGTTCCTAGCTTATTGCCATTGTTGCTCTGTTATCACAGATTCTTGAGACGAAGATTAAAAAAGCTGAAGGAATTTCCTACCGGTCTCAAAGCAAAAGATTCAACTCCCACAATTGAGCACTGTGACTCCAAAACGGCCTTTGCAGAAAAATCGACTTCTAACCTGCCCCTGAAGAATGTAAGTGTAATGTCTGTGAATTACTGGAAATACATTACTAGAAAATTTGTACATAATTTTTTTCAGATTTTCTTATTTGCAGAAATTGTTGGACACAAGAATTTCCTGTATTCTGGGAGCCACATAAGAAAATTGATGAATCTGTCGAGTGGAAGGGATTCAATGACAATGCTGAATTGGTTAGTGCTCTGAAGGGATTCAATGACAATGCTGAATTGGTTAGTACTCTGAAGATACCTGCATTCAGAAATAGCCCAAATGTATTTGGCACAACCATGGTGGGAAAGAGGAAAATCTCATGGGAAGATCAGATTTCTTTGGAGTGTATTTCAACAGGGTTTCTGGCTTTTTTAATGGTATTGTTTAATTTATTCTCAAACCATAGCAACACTGCCCTGTATGTACACAAAAGTTGTATCATAAGTTGTCCAGATTGTAAAATTTCTGCCTTGTGGGAGAGGCAAACCCTCAGATTTTTTTCTAATAGTTACTGGTATTATAAGTTGAGATCCGCCCTATATGATTTAGCAGTTTGATGGCCAAAGATTATTTTGAACAAAAGTTAAATTAATGTTCAAAAGTGTAATTCAATTTATGCAAGCTCATTGCTCTATCGTGTTAGGAAGGTTATATTTAAAGATTATCTTAGTTAATAGGAATTGTTTAAGAGGAATTTCTCTCTCTTCTTTGAATGTTTATATGCACAATTCAGGGTGTGGACGCTTAATCGATTCCATTGTCAAATTTCATTTGAATTAATATTCCTCCATCCTCCAAGTCGAAGGTTTCACTTTTATTACCAACCTGTAATGCCCGTTCTCCGACGTCCATGTCGCTAAGCTTTTAACGTTGTGGTGCTTATGTTGACCTCTCGTTGGCTCTTGTTTTTCGATTAATAAGTATTAATAAGTGGTAATAATAATAATAATAATAATAATAATATTTTTTATTTATCGGTCGACGTTAACCTCGCCTTCTGAGCGTCGATTTGAAACCAACCCTGTTGTTAAATTTTGATAAGCGATTACATAAATTAATGCTGGGAAATGAGGATGAAGCTCCATCCTGCTCGGCATTTAAGGTGAACTATTTAAATATGGTTTAGGGTTGTAAAATCTTCTAAGGCGTGCTCGAATGGGGAGAATTTAGGATTTGCGTATCACATGGATCTCTCTCCAAAATAGACGTCTTTTCTTGTAAACCGTGTTGGACCTTCCCTGGGATCTGGGGAAACGTGTTTGAAATCGTATTGGGTTTTGGCCTGCGTTTTGTCTTCGTGATTCGTTATGGCTTGCTAGCCACGTTTTCTTTGTTTTGGGGATTTGCGTGCTCAGTAGTTTGGGGATCTGCGTGCTCAGTGGATTGGGGGTCGCGCGCCCAAATGAAAATCTCACATTTGTAAGTTGATTGCAAGTTTCCTTGCTGTGTGGTCGTTTTCTGGTGCGCAGATCCTGGGCGCGTCCTTTTTTGTCTTCCTTGGCCGCAATGAAACCCCCTCACGCCTTATGCTGGTGCGCAGACCTGGACGCCTCCCTTTTCCTTCCCTGGCCGCATTGGATCCGCTCACCCCAGTGGTCTGGGGCGTTTGGAAAACGTGGAGGAAGATTTTTTTGAGGCGCGAGGACCTTGGGGCGCTCCTCCTGCGCCGGGGGAAAAGCGTGGGTGCATTTGGTGGTTATAGATGAAGCTACAAGCTGGTGCAGTAGGCGTGTTACCTCCTCTTTCATTGGATGCTGCGAGTTGTGTTCTTGTTGGGGATCCACAAAGAAAGCAGCTCTTTATCCAGCAAAGAAAGGGCGGTGATAAGAGACGCCCTCTTTGAGTGCTTCCAACAAGCAGGCTGTCCAACAATGTTGTTACCTGTTCAGTATTGAATGCATCCTCAAATTTGGGATTCTCCTTCAAGTTTTTATTTATTTTTTATTTATCAAAATCAATTAGTGACAGTAAGAATGTTACCAGGAGACCTGATGAAATTTATTACAAAGATTATCTATTGGGACCTTACTTGTTTTACAATGCAACTCATGGAAGAGAATCTCATAGAGGAGGATCTGTTTCATATCAGAATATTCATGAAGCACAATTTGCTGTTGGAGAGCCTGGTAATAAAAGCCTTCATAAGTGTGGCGCTTGCATTATTCATAGCAGGATGGGCTGTTCGGCGGAAGTCTTTAAATCTGTCGGGTGGTTTTGCCGGGTTCCTGGTAATGTCAGCATCTATCATGGCTTCCTTCATGTTTGGAGCTCTCCTCCTCGTGTTTTTCTTCACATCCTCAAAGCTCACAAAGCTTGGTACTGAAAAGAAGCGCAAAAATAATGTTGAATACAAGGAGGGAGGCCAACGGGATTGGATGCAAGTGCTAGTGAATAGTTCGTTTGCCACAAAGACTACTAGCATTAGGAGTTGCTTATTTAAATATGGGAAATGATATCTCGTTTGAACTCGAAAAGGCACCTTTATTTACTTGGTTTGATTGGTGGTATTCTTGGGCACTATGCATGTTGTAGAACGGTGATTCTTGGTCTTCGAAATGTGTTCTTAAGAGCTACGACCAACCTCGGCTCATTACTACCTTCAAGGGCCTGTTTCGATGCTCTTGTCTTGGGAAGCGCATTAAAGGCATGATAAGCCCTAACCCTCTCTCTTAATGATTTATTTCCTTTAGCATTTAGATAAATCAATCTCTGCAGTTTTGTTTGAATTCTGTATATGTGATGTCTCCTTTGGATTGTTGATGTGTGATTCTCTTTTACTAAGTAAGTAACGTTTTGGATTCTTGATATTATTTAATATTTATTTACATATATATGTAGACTCTTTCTTGAACGAGATGCCCAAAGGAAATGGGTTTTCGAATGACTTTTAATCACATTTTGCATGCGCTGATCTCTCTCGAGTGATTCTCGCTTTTCGACCTTATAAAGTTAGTTTATCATTTTGCCATGATTACTCCTGTGAACAGTGGTTTCTGTAGGAAATATTGTGGTGTGTGAATGAGTTTTAGAATTTTTCTTGTCTTGTTTTTATTATGTAAAACATGGCTTGAAAACGGAAATTTTCTCGGAAGACTGTGTTGGTCTTTTAATGTGGATTGATAATAATATAACCCCCCCCCCCCATTAGGATTGGAGGCTTCTATTTGGGGAGAGTCGTACTGGTTCTTACTGGTCCTTCTAGATACTATCCGACTCCTTAGATTATCGTTTACTTTGGGGATTATTGAAAACCCCTCATCAAGCCCTCTACTATTCTTATTACTTTGAGCTTACTTTTAGATTGGAACGCTCCTGAAACATGTGTTAATGGGGTTTCTATTTTGTGACCCTTTTGAACACGGTAAGCCTCAAGACGTTGGTTGTGCGGATAACTATATGGCTTAAGTTTGAGGCGCTTCTTAGATCTTCGAATCAGTTGAGGTAATAATGGATACATCGAACTCTCATGAATGTGTACATTCTGCAAGTTTGATTGACATGTGATGGCCCTCAGGCATATGAATTCAGACAATGCTTGAAATATGAGATTATAAATTTATCCTATACCTTGACTTCAAAGCTTGTTGAAATGCTTTTTAGTAGCAAAACAGATGAATAGGGAAGTTATGAGAACTACCCTAAAAAGGATTCATACACAGCCTTAAGTAAAGGTGACAACTACCATAATGAGACTGTTCATACCTTATATGACGTTAAGGATAGAAGTCGACCTGAAATTATTTAACTTCATTATATAGGACAATGATTAATACTCATAAATTGAGATATGCAAGTGGAGGTTGAATTATATAATATGATATATTATGCTATCAGGCAACCAGTAAGGATAAATATGTTATTTCAATACTTGGTTAGCGCGTGGAATATTTTCTGGCATTTACGATGATTATTATGTTAGCTAAAAATTGGTACTTGCATCTCAACTGTGAGTTGAGATAATGTTGATACTTGTATTTATAGTGGTTTGGACCACGCTTCCCTGTTTTAGCTAGCCAAATGTACCTTCTACTCATTAACGAAGTATGACGGTATTGTTGTTCGTAATTCATTCCTCTGAGATGGATTCTTATACTAATAGAGGCATATAGAGACATGATAATAAACAACCGATAGGATATCTAAATAATATATGAACTTACTGATTGGTGGAACCCTTGTTTACATAAGTACATTCTTTTTATTGTGAGATAAATATCAAAAGTATACTTACATATCCTTGATTTTCTATAAAGGTCGATACTTGGGTAATATTGATGATTATCATATGATCGACACTTGTATTTATTATACGAAGCTTGATGTCGCTGGTGCTTTTATTTAATCGAAAGATAATATTGTTGGACACTTTTATATGTGAAGTAGGTCGAGGGTATTAGGTGAGCGTTACTATTGTTACATCGTAATTTAATTATGATTAAATGCAAGGTTAAGGTGCATATCTTCTAGCCACTTGGAATTTTAGTTCATATGTAAGCAGATTTTAGGGAAGTGTTCAATGATGGGTATGAAATGTATTATCATGAGATGTGCAGTTAAGATTTGAATACATGACTAGGAATTATTTGATAGGGAGTATTGCAAAATTTCATTTATTTAAATGCTAGAAGGCATAAGTTATTAGGTGAGGTTTATATCTTATCATGCTCAGTTCTATCGAACTGACTCTAGTAAACATTTGTTGCAGATGGAATTTTAGCGAGTAGATGAGGGATAGACTTGTGAACTTGTGCATCAACCTCAGCTGAGAAGTTCTTACATGAATCCTTTTTATAATGTTCAACTATTGATAACATACAGGGGAAAATGTAGTAGAGGATCATGGTCTTAGTATAATGTATTTGTGGACTTTGTCATCTTAACTTTGGACACCTTGGTTTGTTTGACCATCATTGAAAATATTAAAGTATTGGTTACTGATTGTTGAGCGACCTTATTGGATTATTGGTATTTTAAGTGTGGATGTAACCTTGTTTTGTTCTGGTGAATGAGTGTTATTAAACTCTACCCTTGAAAATAAATGTTGAGTGAATCTTGCTGACTTATTAATAATGCGACATAAGTAAAATAACGTGGGTCGTTTAATACTTATAAAAGTTGAACTAAAAGTTATATTTAAATAAATTAACGTAGAGGTTACCAACTTGAGAGCAAGGAATTCTTTAAAGAAATCATAGGCGAGACTATCTTTGTGAGTAAGAATTTTATAACATGATAACCCTAGCTCCTCTAGTGAACATTATTCCTTTTATGGTGAAATTTGTAAAATAACCCTAAGGTGAAATGAACTCATTAGTTGTTAGAAGAGGATAAGATTTAATAAGCCCGAGAAAACTTAGCTTTATAAGAAGCATCAGACAAATCATATCTAGAGTCTTAGCAAACCGTAGTTAAGGATCGAAAGAGGTTACATAAAAATAAATAACCATCAATAATTTCCTCATTGTGGCTTGCCCTATCTGTAGGTGTGTTATGTGGTGGTTTCTTATGTTGTTTGTCAGATAGAAAAGTGAACCATCCTTGGTGTGTGTGAACATTTCCGTGCTACCCTTGTGGTCATCCTTGTATTGAGTTACCCACGGAGTTAGTTGTGACCTTGGTGGTGGCATGTTGTGTCGTGTTATGCGTCAAAAAAAAAAAAAAATTATCCTGTATTTTACTGTGTTGTTTGGGTGTGAAATTTTTGGGTCGTTACAACCTTATCATCTCTTCACGTAAAAACTAAAAGTCCCATGGAGCCAAAGTCTAGTGGCCTCTATAAAAATGAATTGCCACAAAAACAGAAAAATCGCTCCTCAACTTGTATCGTAAAGGGGACTAATCCAGTTGACCGGCCTTCAGAGTTCAATGAGCATGCATTAGTAGAACAGATCGGTCTTGTTGTTTCTCTTCCAATTCATGAATAGTACAAGCATCATTGTCATTAGAGTTGCATTGCTTCCTTTACCTCATAAATAAATAGCAAAGGCTCACACATATCTTGATCGTCTTTAGCTATGTTTCGGATGCAAAACCAGCAAGACCGCCTAATTTTGATAGCAGAAGTGATTTCCATGGCTAGCATACATCTCTTGCCCATTTCTTTCACAAACAATGGAAAGTGATGGTAAGGCATCTCATGAAAGCTTTTTCCATGGAAAGTTTTGGTGAAATCAAGCAATTGATATTACTTGTGCTTAAAATTGATTAATTCAAATGGTTGATTGCCCAATTATCTGCGATGTTCAATGTTTACCTTCCTACTTTATCCGAGCTACCTCACAATATAGAACCGCACCATAGTTCTCTTTACTCATCCTACATAACTCTTACTACGTTAATACTTTCTATGCTTTGTTCAAAATATAACAATAATGTAGCAAACTGGTCAAACATTGTAAACCCTGTAACATTTTGTCATCTTGATCAGAATCAAGCTTCTTTTGACATTTTCCCTCTTTAGAGGGGTAGTCCATATTAAGATGATTGCTGGATTTTCCATAGTGTTATAATTGGAAGGAGTTATAAATGCTTTGTGTCTTCCATCTCGACGCAATGGATAACCACCACATGGTATACAATCTTTCTAATTTTTACTCTTCCCTAGTTGAGCACTATCTTTTAAGCCCCAGTCTATCTATTAATATGTTTGTGAATATTTTTTTGACAAATAAAATTTATATCAAAATCTACAAGAGATTTTAGTGTGATTGCAGAAAGTAGATGTGAAGATCATTTAGTACTATTCCCAGGTGCAATGTAGATTCTCAAAACCGAGACACATATTGCTGTTTTAGCCTAGTTAATTAGCCAAATGTATCAATATTTACTCATCTTCTTGGTAGGGCTTCATAGATACAAATACGAATCCCAAAGCTTGTTGTTGACAAAATAATGCTTTTACGATCATAATTTCACACACTCGATATTATGATCGAACAAACTCAACTACGACAATATTGACAATACCTATAAACCATGACCATTTCCTTGCATGAAATTGTGATCATTGCCACGGTGTGAATGATTTACAGCCTATATATTTTAATACCCTTCTGCATCAAAGTTGTCATTAAAAACACAGCAACTTTCTTACCGTCATCAGATTGTTTTGAATCCTTGTGGCTCTTGCAATGCAAATGTAGGAACAAATTAGACCTATAAATTATCTATATCATTTGATATGTGTGTGTGCGTGTCTAATGCATTTTGTGTGTTTTTAAAGCACTCAGGCCCATTAGCCCATGAGGGTTTAAACCTGGGTTTTTAGCTTGCAAAGTTGTGCCTTAAACCTATTGTGCCAAGGAACTTTTTGTTTGGATGAGATATAAAAATTACAAGGCCCAATATCTTAAGTCAATGCCATTCATATACTGATAATAATGGAACCCTAAATATTAGTCATGCGCACCTCTTATCTCTTTCAAAAAGACATAGCCCTGCTAGTTGTTCCTTAGGTGATTCTATACTAAAATGCCATCATGGCAATCTTGAAAAATAAAAATAATCTACCAATGATCAAACACGATTTGTTATTAAAATTTTTGTAACAAGTGCTTATCTACTACCTAAATGCGGAAGGCGTTTTATAAGTTAGATGAAGCCGATTGTTTCGACAAGTGTAAGAGGTATAAATGGCCCAAGATAAATGTCGTTTTGAACTATATGAGTGTGAAACAAGGATGGGACAACAGTTGGGTTCGACCTTGGAACCTATTAAATTTTCCCCATTTTTATAAGTTAGATAAAGGCTGATGTTTCTAACAAGTGTAAGAGGGATAAGGTCTTGGATGGTTTTGGTCGTTGATGTACAACATAATTGTAGCCATCCACGTGGCAATCAACAACCGGTAAATGCATAGCCTCCACAAAATTTACCTCTGGATTAGCATTTAATTGCATGTAGAACTACGTGTGGGATGTGACAACATCAACCATGGTTATAGTCCTCTATGCTCGATAGAGCTCGTCCTTGACATCTTCGTTGCACAACCCACCTACCCGACTACCATGGAACCTCTCCCTAAGACGTGCAATGTAGGTTGACATGCACTCTTCCTTCAACCCACAACACTCAAATTTCACTACCTCCACCTCCATGACACCGTTCCTCGAACTTCGCATTTCCTTACCAAGAAAATTATGAACAAAGCACAATTTTTTTGTCTCAAAAAAAAATCTAAGTCGCTTATCGCTGATTTTGGTTGATATTTCATTTGTTGGAACAGATTCTCAATGACCATTTGAATGTTTTCTCGCAATTTATTACTAGATTGCATTAACTTAATGATGCGATTTTTGATTGAACTACGAACTTCACCACCGACTTCAAATTCATGATCAATGCCTTAAATAACAATGTCTTCGGAGATGGCATGACCTTCTTGCTATGACATGTGCCCTCTGACATTCCACTCAACATTGCAGACGACTACCTTAGTCTTGTTGAACCGGCCACCAACACCATTTCCTCCAACAAGATTGTGGCTGGTGCATTCAACATGTTTCAAAAGGAGTGGGAAAACACGTTAGACCACATCAACATTGATGTCAATTCCATCCATTTGGTGGTGACAAAATTGTGGCCCACCACGGGTGCTCTCAAGTATGGGGTTTCAAACTTGGAACCTATTGGATTATCCCCATTTTTTATTCTGCCCTCTTTAAGTGCAAATTGCACTCACATGAATAATGTGAGGGAGATTGAGACAATAAAGTGGATCACAGATAGCATATATTATTTGGGTGTTACAATTTGAGCCATGGAAAAGGTACAATACATGAAGGTGTTTGGTTTTCACTTTTTTATTTCCAATTTTTCATCAATGCCTTCGCCTTATCTAACAATTAATGCCGTCCAATCGAAAATCTTGACAACCTAAAAAAATAAAAATAAAAAAATAGCAAAGCTCCATAGGAAAATAAAATATACTTGTCACTCATATCGTTGATCATTGGAGGGGCTCAATTATTAATGAGTGTTCATGCATTGCCTATTTTCTTGCAATTACTCCTACATTTACTCAAGTTTAAGACCGAAAGGGGGCCTACAAAGTGCTACATGAAGAAAGTAGCGTGGTTGGGTTTCAACCCTAAACCTATTGGATTTTCCCCATTTTTTTGGCCCCTTTAAGCTCAAATTACACTCACATAAATAATGGAGTCTCGATCTAAATTTTTACTCATGCGAGACATGTACCAACTGTTGGACGAACTTAATAATTGATGATTATTCACACCACATATCTCCTTGCACTTACTCAAGCTTAAAATTGTAAAGGGGGTTACAAAGGTCTTCAAGAAGCAAGCATTACATTTGGGTTTCGAATCTGAACCTCTTGGATTTTTTCCATTTTTTTGCCCCTTTAAGCGCATATTGCACTCCACATGAATAATGCATGCAAGATCGAGATGATAAAGTGCAACACGAATAATGGATATTATTTGGGTGATACAAATTGAACCATGGAAAAGATAAAGCACATACAAGTATTTAATTTTCACTTTTTTATTTCCAACTTTCCATTGATGTCATCATCTTTTCTAGCAAATCAAACCCCATTCAATCAAAAACCTTGATGGTGTAAAAACTAAAATTAAAAAAAAAAAAATTGATTGATAGATAAAATTTACTTGCCACTCTTATGACTAATCGATGGAGGTTCTCAATTATCAAAGATTATTCATGCATTGCTTATTTTCTTGTAATTACTCTTGTATTTTCTCAAGCTTAAAACTAAAAAACGGGGTTACAAATGTTACATGAAGAAAGGAATGTGGTTGGGTTTCGAACTTGGAACTTTTCAGATTTTCCCCATTTTTATTTTGGCCCTTTAAGCTCAAATTACACTCACATGAATAATGAAGTCTCAATATAAAACTTTCACTTGCCGGACATGTATAACTAACTACTAGAGTGACTCAATTATCGATGATTTTTAACATCTCTTGTTTTTCTCGCAATTACTCGAGCTCAATATTGAAAGGGGGCTACAAAGTGCTCCAAGAAGCAAGCATTTAGATTTTGTTTCAAACGTGGAACTTATTTGATTTCCCCATTTTTAGTTTGTCCCCTTTAAGCGTAAATTGCACTCATGTGAATAATGTGAGCAAGATAGAGACGATAAAGTGGAACACAACTAGCGATATTATTTGGGTGTTACAATTTGAGCCATGGAAATGGTGCAACATGCGGTATTTAATTTTCAATTTTTATTTCTACTTTCCATTGGTGTCTTCGTCTTATCTAACAAACCAAACATTGTCCAAATAAAAACCTTGATGCTTTGGAAAAAATAAAATATAAAATAACAAAGCTTGATTGGAAGGTAAAATCTACCCACCACTTATATGACACTCTTGTTCATGCATTTCCTTTTTTCTTGCAATTACTATATCTTAAACTGAAGGTGATCAATTATCGATGATTGTTATATTGCAAACAAGACTATGAAGATAAAGTGGAATAGGTGCGAGACATGCAAGGTATTAATTCCCACCTTTTAATTTCCAAATTTCCATTCATGTCTTCATCTTATCTAACAAATTAAATATCGTCCACTTAATAACCTTGATACCGAAAAATAAAATAAAAAAATAACAAAGCACATTTTATGTCGGGTTGTCATGTTGTCGCCACCAAACAACTCCTCATGCGCATGTCAAACACGATTGTCCTTCCTACCAATCAAAGTATAGATAGTGCCCATGTATGAAGGACATGGGTGCCATTTCTTCCATGCTAAGAATGCTTGTCCTTGCTAATCAAAGTATGGAGGAGGCTTAAGACCACCCAATACCATGATCTCACATTTCTCGGTCCAATAGGATGAAGATTCATAAGTTTTAATCAAAGATGGTTGTTTGCACATTTCTGCTTTCCTACAATTACTCGAGCTTACAATTGATAAAGGGGGACAACAAATGCCACAAGGAACAAGCATTATAGTTAGGTTTCGAACCAAGAACCTAGTGGATTTCCCACATTTTTTATTAGGAAAAATTTGGAAAAATCTCATCATTATCCTCATAGCTAAAGAGAAACCCTATTTGTAATTGTGCATGAGTTCGTTTCCTTGAGATACCTAGTCCACTCCACATATCTCTATATCTAAAGTGTCACGTGAGACACACAAGTGAATCCCCCTTAAATTTATGTGTTCCAATTACATTATAAATACAAGGTTGAAATTGTTGACAACTACTATTGACATTGGCAATATTGATGGCCCAATCCTTGCATTCTTAGATATCTCCAAAATACATTTCCTCGACGACTTGCACACTACACCCCCTTTCTCTTTCAAATGATTGACAAAAATGGTGTGTGATTATAGGAAAGAAGAATTACATAATGGTTCCTCACATCAATTTCCCTACCTAGCACTTCTCCTCCCTCAAATCCATTTTTTGTTTCTCCTCGTCCTTTCTCACTTTTTTGCTTCCTCAAATTTTAATTCTTTGCTCCATCCTCGTGGCATTTCCATTTTACATTTCACACGTGATTACTAGTAATACTTGCCTTTGCGATATTAAAAATGGAATACAAGAGTGAGATGAGAATGATTAAGGACTAAAGAAAAAATGTAGTAGAATTAAAAACAGATATTATAATGGAATGGAATTATAAGAGAGAAGAGTGGCAGATTGGATAATTTAAGCATGTGGGTTCCACACAACTTAACAACAAGAGTGTTGAAATCAGAAGGGTTCCCTTGTGTAGTTAGCAGGAATATAAAATTTTGGCTATCTCGTAACATCTTGAAATGTTAGATGTCTTTTATCCATTATGTGATTGGCCGTGTTAAAATTGTGGGATTCCCATTATCAATAATTTATTTCCACACTTCAAGATCTGTACGCAAAAGATGAACTTTGGTGTTACTACTATATTGTTTGTCACTATTTTCTAGTGGGGCTAGAGAGATAGATTCAATGTTTTATGTGTAGAAATGTTTTAGAAGTGATAGAGTGCAACAACACTAGTTAACGAGTATTGATTCATAGAGAATATAACAATAAAACACCATGTTAGAACTATCCCCAAAAAATACTATGCGAGTTTTGTGCAATGAATCGAGAGGTCTCATGTATCAACCGATCATGCATATCCCATAATAAATTAGAATACACATTAAAATACAAAAGACGAAGGGTTGGCTTGGCATTTACAAGAAACATGCACACATGCATTCCACCGGTTCATATTTTTGTTTTGTTAGTTTTTATAGATATCGATGACCATGTGTATTAAAGAGGTGTGTAATATTGGATCACAGAATTAGGACTACCTAGTTTGATCATTGAGATATTAGAACATGTTTTATAGAGAAAGGGAGAATACAAGACCTTCCTCAATCTACAATTGTAGCCGAGGCCACAGTAGATGCATTGTGGCAACAAGTGATGGATACACAACAGCCCTTATGAAGGAGTAACGAGCACGTTTGGCTTTTGTAAATGTGAGCATAGAACATGAGCACATTATAAGTGAGCACAATTGTAGCCGAGGCCACGAGAGATGCATTGTGGCAACATGTGATGGATACACAACGAGCCCTTATGAAGGAGTAACGAGCACGTTTGGCTTTTGTAAATGTGAGCATAGAACATGAGCACATTGTAAGTGAGCACATTTTGCGGTTTGAGAGGAATTCGACTACAACACAAGGGCAAGCTTGAGGATTGTGTTTTTAGGCATGGTTCTTGACTCAAACCCTTAAGATGCTAGAGATGTTGCCTCAACTAAAAGTGGAGTTCCTCACCCAAAGAGGGATGTAAGAGGCCTATAAAGTAGTTTGACACACCATGATGTAGGAAACACTATGCAAGTGGCTTATGTTGTATTAAGATGTACTACAATGTAGAAAACACTTTGTATATATGATGTCATTTTGATCTTTTGTATTGTCTATGTTATTTTATGGATGTTGTACTTCTTATGGTGCTAAAAATAGAGGTTTTCATTCTTTTTAGCATAAATAAGAACATATTAGTGAATAAAAATAAATAACAAACAATAAAGTGGTAAAGTGTGACATCGAATGCAAATAGACAACAAATTTCATAAAACAAAAGGTGCAATAAAGAGATATGTGAAATAGACATCTTATGTAACTAGATACAAAATCTAATAAGACAAAAGATGTAATAAAGAGAAATAAAAATGGACATCTAATTTAATTAGAGATCTACTAAAGCAAACGATGTGGTAAAATGATGCAAATAAATGAGGTAAGACCAAATCAATACTTGTGTTAGAATTTCTCGAGGAATAACACAATCATCCTCATGCCAAAACAAGGGAAACAAAAGTGGTGTGAATATATAAGAGATGGTATGGGAGGTGTATTTGTGAGGAAAGATCGGTTGAATCCCTACGCTCCTACAATCTTAAACTCAAAAAACTTTTGGTCGGATTTAGATCATAAGAGTGAAATTTGAAGTAGGTTATAGAATAGGAAAGTAGAGAAGAGCACATGATCAACTAGCAACAATTTCCATCAAGGGGATTGAGGCATGAATATGAATAGAAAAAGGTGATGCACCACAAAGGTGACACAATATTTAGTGGGGATAACACACAAATCAAAAGGGCATGACTAAGAGTTTTTGACATCAAAAGATTTAGGAACCTTGTTTTTAAGGCTTCGCTTGGGAAAGTTAGCGAAGTATGATAAATATACCATTAAGGATTTTGTATGTAAGAAAAGAAAAGGTGCTTACTTTCTTACAATGGGTCCAATAAATCTTCTATTCCCGAAAGAGGATAACACTTCTTCACAAAAACTTATTCAAGGCTTTATAATCAATATACAACCTCCATGTGTTATCTTTCTTTGCCACAAGCACAATTGGGTTCCCGCAAGGTGAAAAACTGTCTAATGTGTCAATTGTCCAAAGTTCATGAATATGTTGTTTTATCTCTTCATTCTCTAGAAATGAACGATGATAGAATAATGAATTAAGAAGAGATAGTCCTGAAATCATATCAATAGTTTTCTTTACCATTAAATGCTTAGGCACATAGATTGAGAACTAGAAAAGATATTTGTATTCCTCTAGTACTTGGCCTAACTTGCTTCTTTTCCACATAAGGAGGAGCAACATTATCTTGTAGTGCAAGGATGTCTTTCTTATGATCAAACCCCATTATGAGCACAATTCCCCCTCCGCCAAAATCAATAGCTTCTTGCATTCTTGGCATTAATAAGTGAAAGTTCAAGGACTATTTTTGATATGCAATATCTTTTCATCATCTACAACATTTCAACTATTGCATGGCTATGATAAAGATATTGTTACCCAAGTAAATCAGCACATTACTCTAATAGTGCTACATCACAAAAGACATCTTGAAAAGACATGATTTTGTACACAAGGGACACACTTCTATAGCCCTAAGCTAAATCATCAAATGGTGTATTGCCTTTCATTCTCTAAACTATTGCAAGTGAACTCAAAGCCTTCTAATTGCCATTATCAACAATGGAATGTATCAATTGTCCATTGACCCAAATTTGAGAAAGGAAGAATATTTCAACTTTTTTTGGATTTGAATTGAATAGACCATGTTTTTGGTTGTTACCATGATGCTTGCTCATAATCAATGATTTTTGCATGGCTCTACTCTTGGCAATATATTTAAAAAAAAAAACAATATAGAGGTTCTTTATCTTGTTGCTTGGAAAATGGATTTGCTCCCTATGTTCTTATGCTTCAATTTGCCGTGAGATTTGGAATAATCTTTTTAGACATATATTGCTTGCCTTTTACTTCAAATTTGCATGCATATCTTAACATGTCTCCTAAGGTAGAGATATAGAGAAAATCCATGTTGGTTTGGATGTATGATAACAACCTTGGCCTCTACTTCAAGATTAACTTTCGCTTGGTTTCTTGGACATTTGCTTAGAAGTCTAAGTGTGGACTATATCAATATATTCTTGGACAAATTGGACATGACCTTGGTGAAGTCGGGACAACTTGATATCTTGGCCATCATAGTTTCCAATGGTATAATAGGTAATTCTCGAGCTTCAACAACAACCATTCTATGTGTCTACAGATCATGGGTAGTGCAATACTTATTCCACATTTTTGGTATAATAGGTAATTCAGCAAAAAACAAGGTCTACGCTCTCAAATTTTTTTCACCATAAGGTAGACTTTTTTATTAAAACAATGAATTGAGGACATAGTAGGAGCAAATCAGATCTCGTCAATTATCTAGGTATCAACATATATCTTACCTTAAAATATAAGAATATCCAAATTTACTACTCATTTGTTCAGTTTTTGGCCTCCAACTGACATATGGACAACAAATTTAAAAGGGTATCAACACATTGCAAGATTTGAGTGAAGTGATAAATTATCCCAGCTTTTCCCTATGCATAGTGTTAATGTAGTCACCTGTTTTTCAATGTAAAGCATCCTCTATGATATTCTAAAACATTGCCGAACTCTGCATCTTTGGCATCGATTTGTTTGCTATCAGCTAAGGTCGTGGAAAGTGACTAGGAAGGTAAGACAGCGAGTCAGGCAAAGCTTCTTGCAGTTAGACCTCGTGTTAGTGGGCATACAAAATACAAATAAGGATTTAGGTGAGAGACCCAATTTGATACCACTAATTCAAGGCATAAGAGTGATCTAAGGGACAGCACACTAAAAAGATTCAATGTGTTGTGTGCAAAGACCTTTTAGGAGCTACAAAGTGCAACAACATCAGTGCACATGGAGCTGAATACAAGCACAATAAAACACCATGCTAGAACTGAAATGCACACAGCAATGTTGTATGCATCATCCAAAAGACTCTCTGACCGTGGCCATTCAATGAATAACTAGTATACATTAATATACAAGTGAAGATGAAGAGATGACTAGGCAGTTACAAGAAAAGTAACTGCCTACATTCCACCAATTCTTACTCTGGTTTGTCGAATTCTACAAGGCCACCTACTGACCATGTGTACTGAACAATGCCGACATTTTCATAGCTGAGCAGTAACGGACATGCTGAGTTAGGACTTTGTGGTTTGACCACGTGTACTAGGGATAATACTGAAGCTACTGATGAAGATGGCATGTGATTTAAAGTACGATCATTATACCACAAGCTGATCAAAGTTCCATATGACAATAAATATTGAAATATACAATCTTCAGACTTCTCTAGAACTAACAATAAAAATAACTTCCAACACTAAGCTAGTTAAAAGCCCTGCAAACTTAAACATTGTCAACATGAATTTGACTATTGAAAAGATATTCTCAACTCATATTTCATCTATTGCCTTCACACCTGTTAGGCAGCAGAATTCTGAAGAACATGAAAAATCACCTTCAATGAGTCCAGACTCCAATCTGCTCTAACTTAAGGAATCCAGTCAGACATCTTACTAACCTGCCTCAAGTACATTCAAACTGGAAGGATTGTGTTATAAAATTTCCTCATAAGCTGAGATGGAAGAAACATTTTCCCCAACCCATAATAATAAGTTAATAACAAAGCCAAAAATATCATATAGAAGAAACTTACTATGTAAAAGATAAACTGTTTCTAAACCCAAAAATACGGATATCAAAAAGAATCAGCCATTCATCTCAATAAGCAAACAAACAGTGCTGCATAGAAACTCGTTCCTACCAAAAAATGCATCTCGGAGACTGTTACTTGTTGGTACTCATCTAGGAGACTTGCATTTTAGTATTTTTAAAAACTATATTTTGTACTCTTGACCTTAGATATGATAAAATATCAAAGATAAATTATCAATATAATTACTTTTATCTTTTGTCAATATCTAGTATCTTAAATTTAAAAAGGTAGTACTGTTTTACTTAGGCTGTATACTATTGTTTTCTTCAAATTTACATGTATATTCTTTTTGCTGTTTCCTAGTACCCATCTATGTTTCTGAAAAATGGTGTACTCATCCCCATCTCCTTGTACCGGTACCCTGTCTCCTGGCGACATGCACAAAAGATTGTACACAAATTCTGGCTACTAGCAAGTGGAGGGTGACACCCAAAGAAACAACAGTCCATCTTAAGCCTCAATGAGGCGCTTCAAAGTAAAAGAAGCTCTGAGTCCCAAACATACCACCATGGAGGACAACCAACTAATAGATAGCCCAGGGCATACTTCACGAAATCTGCAAATCTAGCCAAAAACCCCTAGAGGTTTCTCAAACCAAGCCTTATCCATGGAAATTTTGAAAAATTGTGGGATTATATAACTGCACTTGAGGATATGCACAATTGACTAGACACGAACGAAACAACTTTTATAAACAGAAGAGAAAATTGCATAATGGCATGATGTACGATGCCTTCTTTGCCTTGAAAAATGAGAAATCTACTCAAGAGATAAAAAGAGATTTCGGTAACTTTCAATCAAGTCTTCTTAGTAGGTATGCCACTTGAACCTTTTTAGTCAAAGGCATGATCCACTCGCCATAAAGATTGGCGATCAAAGAGGGCTGAATTTTATAGGTCGAGTCTACTTCTGTAACATCCAAATTGACCTCCCGGCCATATGCCTTTGCTTTTTCTTCCACTCTCCTCTGAACTTCCATTTCAACACTTTCAAATGTGAGTAAATTCATCAACTGGTCTTTGTCCTGCAAAGTAGTCCTCTTTATCAGTAATATAATCTGCATATTCAAGAAAAATTAAATACAGATTGAACGTCATTTTAGATTATTAAAGCTCTGAGCTGATACTAACATTATTCATGTTCCATGTCTCATTCTGTCTCTGGTACATGCAGTTTAAATCATGACTGCAACTAGTTTTATAAATCTAAGTAATTTTGATTCATAAGATTCATTGCACATGAGTTGCATTTCAATGTTTGCATTTTCAGTGGCAGTGCAGAAGAAGACGGTGAGTAAAGTTTGAATTCATCCAAAGCTCATTACCATGATGTGGAAATTCAATTCTGACTTCACTATCATAAAGGTCAACATCATCATCTCTACTTTATTTCCCTCTTGCATGAAAATAGTATGTTGAAAAATTCAATACAATTCTACCACTCTATCAATTCTCCTTCCAACACAAATGAATATTCTGGCATAGTGTAAGTTTCCTCATTGTATATCAATTAAGCAATACAAACCATGCAACAGGGCAATTTCTACAAGATAGACAAACCTGGGCACGGATTGCAACTTCATATACTTCTGGAGAGCCTCTGAACTTGGCTTCGCTACAAATTTTCCATAATGGATCCTTTTGGAAAGCGCCTGTAAATAAGTGGTATACTGAGAATAACTAAAGTAACATTCCCAAATAAAGCCAGCTCATAATGGAATCTGAGACTTTGCAATTGAGGATATGGTTCCTTAACCAAAAGACCAAACCTCAGTCTTCAGCAAGGTACCCACATTCCTTGTAATTATTCACACACACATCAACAGAGCTGTGATAGAATTTCTAAAGTGTAAATACATAGAGAATGGAAGATTTTAGTCTTCCTCCCTTATAGTCAGGACTCCACAAAGGTGAAGTTCCAATGAACACAAACCAACATTTAAAGCCCGGTATAATAAATGCTCAACATACCTGCAAACACAAGGTATCACATACTGCAGTTGACCCGTAGTTCCCATCATCACCCTTGGCAGCAAACCATGGAATTAAGTTATCATAATACATACTCCAAACTGATTTGTTTATGTTGATAGAGTGAGCTGCAGGGTGTAACACCTGTAAGAACGATGCAAAAACTTAAATATTTTAAAATTATGTCAAACTTTCCACTTTTCATGCTTGCCAGTTCAAATAGTGCCAAAGTACAGAGGAATTACAGGGAAACATAGTTTTACTGGTTATCACAAATGTCTACAGGCATTGTTCTGTGATAGTTTATGTTTAGCCTCTTGCCAATGATTTTTATTTTTCTAAGATAAATACATCTTAGTTTCAATTCAGAATTTTAGTTTGAAGATTATGAGGACTGTACAGTCAGTAGGCATCATATTTCATTAAAACCATAATCCTATGTATTACAAGTGATTCATATATTTTCTAACAGTTGCTTCGACTGGCTTTCTCCTTAGCAGCTGATCTATTCTACTTTTTAGCTCTTCTATGAATTAGTGGTTGCTAAATACTTCTCTTATTTTTCTCAGTTTTGAGGACTCAGGTAAAAATCAATTTATTCTCTAGCTGCTAGCTTTGGTCTTCCAATTCTCTCTTTCCAAGACCGCCTTCTTCATTTGTTTACAGTCCCTGCCTACATTTTCCAATAAATATATCAAGCCTTCCTTCCTATTTTTAGGACTTCCTATTTAGTTAGAAGATTATGATCAACATATTATCATAGCTATATCTATATACCACATATGCACAGTAATCATAGTTATACATTTGTTATTAAGATGCTAATTCTTATCCATCTAATTAATGGATAATAATAATACTGATTTTTATTCAATTCACATAGTAAAAGGTGATTCACTATGTTTCAGTCTTTTTGGAAAAAAGAAAAATCTTCCTGTCCAGGAGACGATGTTTGATTAATGCTGATCTTTGACCATAGTATGCTATGTATAGAAATTCTTTTTCCATGTTAATCCTGTTAATGTGCAAACATTTTTATTTTCGGATGGGTTTGTGGCTGCCAACAAAGGGAATTGGGGTACATCTGCCTCCTGGTTGACACTGGCAGTAGAGGATTATGCTCATCAGACTATTCCTGCAGATAGCAGCATGTATCCCCATCAATGGCCTCCTTAGTTCCCTTAAAAGCTTTTGCTTTGTTTACACTTTACTCAACTAGTTATTTTGTTGAATAGAAGCTATGAATCCTGGAAACTCTTTTTGGAAACTGGGCACTTGTTTCTTGAATGGGCAGATGATATTTGTATTGCCTGCTGTGTCAACTATGGCATTTACTGTTTATTTTCTCCTGAAGTTTTCAATATTTTCCAGGAAACTCTTTTTTTTTTTTTTTTAATTCAAGTATATGGATCATGGTAACCGGGAAACTCACATATATGGATGAGTACCGTGTCCCCATCTCTATCCCTGTACCCACATCTTCAAGTGACAATATTTATATCTAATATAGTCTTCACCCTTATTCATTTACTCACATGCCTTAATTTGAATGTCTATAGATAACTATGAGTATACCCCAAGCTTTTACCATTCCCAGACTAACTATGTCTGTCTCCATCCTACTAGTTCTCAATTATTGGTATGGTATAAAATACAAGCATTTTCAACTAAAAATGCTAAATCTTGAACTTTAACCACTAGTGGCACCTGTGGATATCGCAGAGGTGGCAGTAAAGGCTCTGGTAAACCATCAGGAAAGAATGGATGCTCGTCAGGGCTTGTATACCTACCCACCTGCAAATACAGATAAGAAAGTCAATGATCTTGACATGTTACTCATTGTTCGAATACTCAATATTAAAACACAAGGTTTGGGTGGATGTATTTTGGTAACTTTCAAATTCAAAATATAAATATGGTCCCAGGCTCTTCATATACCCACTATATCATTAAACAGTGGGACTGAAGAGAAAAGAAGCCAAAAAATCTAGAATCTCTTTTACTTGAATTTTACTTGATCGTAGACCACTCTTGGGTAATCAAAGATTAGTTCTCTTAGTTCAAAAGATATTTGGCCAAGGGTTTTCTGCACAACGCAAAACTTGAACATGATGTTTTAATTGTGTGTGTATCTATCTGTATAACATAGGTAGAGATCTAAAGATGGAGACCTGATTAAATCTGGTGTTCTGTTATTCTGTATCTCATTTTGTTTTATTATCTGAATAAATCAAAAACAGTTTGGACATTCACATTATATTCCTAGTTAAGTGGATGTTGGGCAAAGCATGTAAACAATAATCTTACTTTAGCATGAAGGTGTTCACTTTCTTTGAGAATGAATTCAATGAGTGAGCCGTTGAATCCAGGCATGGAAAATGCATTGACATCATAGGTGGGGGCATTGAAACAGTACTGTGCTCTCTCCAGAAGATTGAAGATAATACTATCTTCTTGACGAATCAAAGAATTGCGGATGGCATCGAGTGTTAGGTTCTCGCTGAGATCCAACCGATCTTTCTCCGCACTGCAACCTTGAAACAAATTAATTAGGCCAACAATATATGAATCATTAGATGAATAATCCTAAGCCCAATGGACCATGATCTAGTGGCAAGAAAAAGCAATTGCTATGACCTCGATTCAAGCCCTTCTGAAGTGGGGTGTCAGTGATTTCTAATAAAGCTTTACCCATATCAAAAGCTTTATCGATCAGGAGGCAATCCCAAATAACTATTTAAGCCAAAGACAATAAGAATTATAAGGCGAACAAGCCTAAGCATGGTCTAGTGGCAGGACAGAGTAATTGCCAGGATGATGACACCAATTCAAGCCCTGCAGAGCATGGCGAGAGGTTTCTAATGAATCATTACCCACGCCAAAAGCTTTTTGCCTATAGGGAAGCGGGCTTTGAGATGCAATTCTTTCGGCAATCTTCCACTCTTCAGTACCAAAAACAAAATCTGCAGTTTCAGAGTCATGGCTTTTGGTCCCTCTCTAGCTTGTGGTGATCCGATCTCTGTCCTTCAAAAGATATTAACTAGAGTGGCACGTTCCAATGATGGGTTTTGTTCCAAATAAATACCATCCTGAGCCTCACAGTGTTCTAAGCTACTTGGTGCTTCCAACTATGGTGGGTGTCTTGTAATTTATCTAGAAAAAAAAACTGAGCAATGTTGGAAACCAAACAAACCTGAATGTGGAGGAAGCAGAAGCTCTGGCTATTAGCAGATGCGAATTCGTTGAAGAAGGGGTCGAGATGGGTGCAGAGCAGGACCATTTCCCTTTCACCCGAGAACCTCTCAGCCCTGTTTTGGATCCAAATTTCGCGGGTATCAAGGCAGGTGTGTAAACACGACTTGAAACAATGCGTTTAATATCCATCAGAAACCTCTCTCTGTCTGTCTGTCTGTCTCTCTTTCTTCTGGTCTTCTTCAACCCCACAGGTTTTTCCTTCTTGCAGGGACAAAAGTTCAATTCAAGTTCTGCTGTATAAGACAAGGGAAAGCTGCTGGGTCACAGATGTCACAGAGCCTGGCAAAATCTACACCAACTAAACAAACTCTATCAACTAACGCCACCAATAGAAGATACAACTCTGTTTTAAATTACCAACTAGTCCCAGTTCCACTGTCAACGTAGATTACCCTTCATAAACCTCAAAATTCGCATCAAAATCAATACGGGTGCCAACGATAAAATGACTGTTCTGGTGTCAAGAAAATGAAAGAATGGTGGAGAAGTATGACACAAGGAAGTGGGATTCCTGGTGCAGTTAAAAAGGATGCAATGTGGCGTGTTGGTGACAGAAATCGTTGACAGGGAAGTCTCATTTTGGGTTTGTTAACTACAAGTTTTCTGTTTGACCCAAACTGGAATATTGCCTCACGCTTCTCACCTACCGCACAACGAGGCTTCCCAGTCCCACGTTGTTTTTCTGTTTTCTTTGCTTTCGCCTCAAGATTAGGTCCATCTAACTTTTAATATACAGATAATTGTCCTTCCATCAATTTTTTAATTCAATGGTTTTTTGGATTCCCGGAACATAGTTTTATTTTCCTTTTCGGTCGGGGGTGGGTAACAGGTGGAAATGGATTATGGAGGGTGGGCAATCTACTACAGTGGTCCAAGTTGAGTTTAGTGGAAGTTTTAGATTGAAACCAAAACATTACATCATTCCAACCAATTTTAGCATTTCTCTATATTAATCCACTAATAAATTAATGTTCTTTAGATTATTTTCATTTAGAAGTTAATTTTATGAAGTGGAAACAATATAATTGTAGGATAATAATGAATCTTTCTTTTAAAATAGGAATTTATCCCACTTTTTTATAATGGGGAATTAATTTTATGAAGTGGAAACAATATAATTATAGGATAATAATGAATCTTTTTTTAAAATAGGAATTTATCTAATTAATTTTATGAAGTGAAACAATATAATTATAGGATAATAATGAATCTTTTTTTTCTAAAATAGGAATTTATTTTTTTTAATGGGAAATTAATTTTATGAAGTGGAAACAATATAATTATAGGATAATAATGAATCTTTCTTTTAAAATAGGAATTTATTGCACTTTTGGTTAACACCATTTAAAAAAAAAGGTGTCCGAGAGTTTTTTTCTAAGATATGAAGTTATTCACATAACATTAAAAATATTTATTTTAAAAATTTAAAAATTGATCACTTATTTTTACCTAATTTTTTAAAAATTTAATATGATTTTAAAAAAATGTATTTATATTTATGTAATCAAATTTTAAAATATTTTTTTATGTATAAAAATTATTTGAGTGTAATTGTAATTGTTTTGAAATTAATTTTAAATTATATAAGATTATTATGTTTCACTTTTAAATTCAATTTTCTAGAATTGTAGTTTTGAGAATGAGGATCACTATTTTTTATTTTTTAACTCTTTAAAATCTCTCAATCAAAATATTTGAAGAGTTATGATATGCTCTCTTAGGGGCTATGTCATAACATTGTCATTTTTTGCTATATATGTATATTTATATGTGTATGTGTGTATTAAATTAAATTATTGCCCTTCAAGCGGTTAAGTCGTATTTATAAGGCCCTATGGGTGCTTCAATCGTTATTATATGAGAAATTGGCAAAGTTGCATAATTTAATGGTACCAAACTGAGTGCGGAAGTTCATGCTGAAAGTTTTTCACAAGATAATGAACATACCTGGATAATTTGCTTAATGTTGTTGTAGATTGCCCCAGTTCAACAAGGCTTGTAATTATTTTGAACAATTTACATTAGTTGTATACTTTATTGGTTGAGTCCCCCTAGATAGTGCCTTGAGATCAAATGTCCATAAAAGCATAGATTGTGCCTCATGGTGTCAAAATTGAGGGCATTCAAACCTTAACCAAGGGTTTTTTCTTATTTAAGTTTAACAATGTTGACCATTGTAGAGTTGTTATAGCTTATGGCCCTTAGTTTAACGCACTTGTGGTGTTCTCTCATTGGACATGATATTTTGCATGGTTTCGAGCAAGCTAAGCTCAAAATACCTATTTGGATAGAGTCCCTCTGGTCTTTAATTTCCTCTCTAGAACTTTTTGGACTGTCAATCAAACTGCTTGACCATTTCATAGGATTTGAGCAACCCGAGTTTTATGCAACAAGGCTACAAAAGCGGGTCTATGTGGAAGTGGGCCTCGCCAAGGATCTTAAGGAGTCATTTGGCGTTCAAATTGATGACAAAACACTCAACAATGGGTGTTGTATATCAATTTGCCTAATACCTACTTCCGTTGTCAAGACATGGACCAAAAATCTAGGAATGTCCTTTAGTGAATAATGTGAGGCCCACTCCACAATACAAAACCTCCTTGGGATGAGTAAAAATGCTAAAACGTCCTTTGATGGATGGACCACAACAACTAATAAGAGAGATGCCCAACAATCTTGCTCGGTAGGAAAAGCCTCAACTCCTACATATAAATCCATAAGCGGATCTACAAATCAATTTCCACTCCCCAACAAGCGGTGATGCCTCTTATTCACACCCCACAAGCTATAATTTTTTTCTCTAACTCTTATAACCAACTCATAGTTTCTCAACCAACACAACCTCTAATAGAGGCAAAACATTTAGAGCCATAAGGTAGCTTGGTTGTGTTTGAGTGTAAAGTATTGCTCTTCCATGAATAAAACCCTTCTCCACCACTTGAAAAATGGTAAATATGTGCAAGACAAATGTAAAATGTCTACACTTAATGATTTCTTGAAAAATAACAATCGTTCTTATCTTCTTGACATTTTTTTCAGTCTTAGAAAATGATGAGGAGGAGGCCTACATGTGCACATAATTTATTCCATGATTGTTTACTCATGAAATGTAAGATGACTTATCCACATAACTCCGGAGGTATATTGTTAAAGATAAAAGCTAGATGTTTGAAGGAATGGAAATTCTCTTCTTATAAGAAGTTAAAATCATTGGATTCACACTCAATACTTCTATCATATCAATTTGGCTAGAGGTCCATATGCTAGTTGTCAAAGCAATAAAATGATTGAGGTGGTATGGTCACATTTGTTGCCTCTTTGCTTTCTCCAAATTTGGCTACTTTGGGATCAAATCCCATTCATCGTGTCATGTGGATCATATTTTATTTTAATGACCATTGTCTTGGAATCAACAATATTTATGAATCCGACAATGTTGTTGAAAGGATGTTATTTTGGAGGTATCATCTAACTCACTCCTTGATGCCACACAGATACTATGTGGTGATTTCAACATGATCGAATCTATTAAAGACAAAAATAGGCTCCTCCTAATATGATGGTGCATCGATGAAAGGGAGACTTGGTTCTATGCATACAACAAATTAGGGCTAATCACCACCACTACCTCCCCAACACTTCATCGTGGTTCATATGGTCCAACATATTCTAGGCATGGGACAATCCGACAAAAAGATCAAACATATTGTTTCTTACTAACCAAATTGTCTTCACCTTTTCTAATAATTTTGACTTCATTATGGCCGTCATTTAGGGAGATTTTCTTGTAGACCACTTTCGATTAAGTTTGAGATTGAATGGATCACCTCACAACCCAAAAACATCAATACTTGATTCTCTCTCAATATTGCTCACATGTATATCACCACATATGCACTAAAAAACATACCATCAAAATTTGAAGCATTTCCTCGTACATATAGAGCTTATGAGTAGAATGAGTGGTCGAGATAATTCCATAAGTAGGAGAGTTGCATATCTTCACATCTATGATCAATGGGAAGCTAATTTCTACTACAATGCCCATGAAGCTTCAAATTGCGAATTCTTCAAAATTTCATAAGAATTATAATGTTTTCCTCCGAATATGAATTTGCAAAGGAAGCTACTTTATAGAGGCATCGATCAAATTCAAAGATGATGTTGAAGCATCTTGGTTCATGTGTGATTTTGCATCACCCAAAAAAAGAAAAAAAATATCTACAACTATCAATCTAAATAACTCGAGAGTTTCAAGGAGCATTTTCTCTTAAAATTGGAACTACTTGTAAATACCCTATTTTATAGGAGCAATTGTAGTTTGTTAGCTATATTTATAATGAAATTCATATTAAGAGTTTTTCTGGTTCGTTGGTTAATTTAATTGCGTATGTCAGTCTAGTTTTAGAAGGGATATTGAGGAGTTATAAGGAAGATTTGTGAGTTGTGGAAGAGGGCATTAAAAAATAATCAACATTTCAAATGCTCCAATTGAAATTTTTAGAGAGGTTTCTTTTCATATTGGTCTTTTGATGAAAAACATCTCTTTGTTTTTGCACAAAAATAATAGTTTAAGAGATATGTTTGTTTTAAGGTTTCATTCATATGTGAAGGCATATAGAAGTAGAGTTTGCACATGTGTTTGTATGGTCCTTTGAGTCTCATGGTTATTATATGTGTGATTATACGGTTGATCGAGACTGCATCTTGAATGTTATAATGCCCACCGAGGTATGAGTAAATAAAATCGATGTTATTTTGCATTAGAAACCTCTCGTGAAGCTCTATGGATGTAAGGTTGGGCTCTTATTCAATGGAGACCCCATACCTTAATTGCATTAGAGAATTATTATCAAGATTCTCGAGGCTATATTAGAGCCCACACACATTAGTTAAAATCCAATGATAGAGCTTCTAAAGAATTATTTTCTTTCCTATGCTCTAGGTTGTTGGTTGACCAAGTAAAAAGCCATAAAACAGGCTGACACATAGCTTACTTTGCTTCTTGACATTATTAAAGCTTTGGCCTTTCATTATCATGGACTGTTAATTGATCAACCCTCCATGCCTAAGAGAGAATGCTTTATCACAATGTCTTCAAGATATTCATTATGTGCTTTTTGATTAAAAACGAGTGGTTTTTGACTTCCTTTTATCTATAAAAGAGCTTCATGAGGTTAACATAAAAATAGTCATTGATAAAGAACCCAATCTTGATGGTTTCCTTGTGATTTCTATCAAGATGTGTGGGATACCGTGGGACCAAAAATGTAATTTTTAATCTTGAAGTGGTTCATGCCAACATCATTGTAAAGATTCAATCAATCAAGGTAGTATCAAGTTCATTCTTAAAGATGGATACTAGAGCTTATTTCATGTTGGTAACCCATTACATTTCTAAAATATCCTACAAGATCATTCTCAAATATTCTTTTTCTCATCATTCATCCATAGCAAACTAGGTTTATTCATACAAAATACATCCTCAAAAACATCATTATTATTTGGGAAGGCATGGGATTGTGAATAATCTCTCATCGAAAACAAAGATCATCAAAAATGACTTCAAAAATACCTACGATAGAATTGAATGGCCCTTCATTTTGGTAATGTTACAAGCTCTTGGTTTCATCCTCAAGTTTGTCAATACAATTAAAGTACTTTTTCAATATGCATGGGCCTACATCTATCAATGGTGTCCAATCGAAGAAATTTGGGCTTTTAAATTCTATTCATCGGGGTTTCCTCTTACCGCTTCTCTTTATGTTTTAGTTAATGAAGGGATTAATTATCTTATTGCAAATTATATATTTAGAGGATTCATTAAAGGTATTAATCTTCCTCGTTCTTAGAATTTGATGGTTAATGGGAATTTTGTTGATGATTATTTCTTACTTTGAGTAAATAGGAATCCTCCAATGAAAATTTCATTTTTTTTAATGTGCATTGTTAGCCTTTGGGTCCTCTATCCAATAGAAGAAAACATAATGCTACAAACAACCTTGCATGCCATTTTCCAATTCGGTGAATAAATATCAATTGCCAATGGATTTAGTTTGGTAAGCGCTTAAATTAGTGTTTCTGATATGTCACCCCTACAACTAGGGCACATGTATCCACACATTAGATACAAATATGGCTCATGCACATCTTAAATAGGGCTCGAATCTGTACCTATCCATATCTCGATAAAAACCCATAATTATGTCGTTAGATACATCTAAATACAACAAGCAAGGAAACTATTACCATATCTAATTTAAAAGTTAAATAAACAAAAATCCCTTCAAAAGGCTAAAAAGATGCTAAAAATTGTAAATAATATTCTATAATGCATTTTAGTAGCAATAATTGAGGAAACAGAGGTGAGAGTGTTGATTCACTCTTTTACTTCAAGCTTTCACATTACATCTGATCAACATGCAATTCTTTTGATCTATTTATTTTGGCATACTCTAGTTCTTTTCTTTCATTTCACCTACTTTCAACCGGGCCTCACGAACTTGCAATTTTTTTAATTTATTGAAAACCAAACTTCCTATCTTCCCATGGGTTAGAGTGTGTAATTTGTATGTAATTTTAATTTAATATATAAGTTCATTTATAATTTAAAAATAATACTAATTATTAATATATTATTTAGATTATTATATATTTTTCTATATCCATATCGGGGAATTAAAAACTAGTCATATCCATATCTAATATTGTAATCGTATCCATATCCATACAATTCTAGTTTAAATTCCTTAGCATCCCATTTCCTTTTCAATAGATACTCTCTTATGTGGTCTAATGGGTTGAGAAAAAGATAAATTGGGTTTCTAAACCTTTGTCTTTCGTCAAAAAAAGTTCCAAGTTTGTTTTAAAGTGTTGGTGTCTGTGCATGTATATCACTCTTATTTTAGGGATCCATTTAATCTTGTCTATGCCAAACTTGAGAACATTATGAGAGACTTTCGTTGGGATAATTTTGAGGGAAATAAAGGCTATTACAAAGTTGCACGGACATCTATTGAAAGCCTAAAGAATTTGGTGGTCTTGGGCTTCTTGACATTCAAATCCAAGGCCACACTCTTTATGCCATATGGATCATTCGAGCCCTTAAAGGAAAATAATCCTAGAAAATTCTTTTCAAGAATTGCATCACTCTCTCTAGCCTTATGAAAAAGGGATCCTATAAAGGTTTGAATCTTCAATCTCTTTTCCCACACAAGTCCCTAATAATATTATGGGTACTTTTATGAACAAAAGCATTTGGAATCTTCGGAATCACTCAAAGAGCATTTAATCTGAGATGAAGTTCAAATATGGTATCTTTATCAATTCTCATTCCATTTGGTGGTCACATGTTGTCTTTTATTATAATGTGCCCCATGTTATGGTTGTATTCACAAAAGCATACACTTTAGGAATTATTTAGTCTTGGTCTCATACTAATATTCATATAGTTTTTGAGTGAAGAAAGTACTAATTAACCCCTGTCTTTTGGCCATTTTACTTTGCTTTCAGTCATCACTATCAACTTCTCGCACATACATGCCCAGTTTGTTTATGTCATTTTGCGTCATTTTAGCCTTGACTAGGCCACCACTGGTCCCGGTCAGGGCACCCTTATCCTTTTTCCACTTTATCTCCATCTTTTGGGAACTTTCTATCTGTTTGAACATTTCATATTTCTTGTGGTTGGCCTTTTCGGGGTTAATTATGAAATTAAAACAAGATAACCATATAAATATAAAGTTATGAGACCATAATGAGGGACCAAACACTAAGCACTATTATCATCACCTAGGTTACATCCATCAAAGGCTCCATTTGTATCCATCTAGCTCCATCACAAGGCACAAGGTTGGTTCATTTGCATCACACTACATAGGAGGGAAGTTTATTCTATTCCATCCACCATTTTATTACATTTCTACACATAGTTATTGCTCACTACTTTCACAAAGTGTGACTGCACAAGAGAACCTAGGGCATGAAAGCACACACACACAAAACTACATCAGGTCTGAGATGTAGTGCAATGATCGAGATAGTAAGTCTATCATTTTGGACGTTGAGGACAGTCCGACCCCTTCATATGCATCTTTATTTTTTAGGGTTTGATACTTGTCTTAGGGTTTTTAGAAGTGAAGGTAGGAGAACATCCAATGACACCTCGGAAGAGGTTCATAGAGATTTTCATAGACCGGGCGCCCATATCTCGAGACTAGGCGCCCATATACCTCTTCGAGCATCCCAATCCAGTTAATGTTCTAGATACATGTGCTTTCCAAAGCTTTTGTGTGTTTGTTTCTGAATTCTATTCACCCAGGTTTAATCAGACACACCCAGGCCTTCGTCAAACTAGGTAAGCTCTTTTTAACTCTCCTTGCACATTAGGGTTTTATGTTTCTACTTTCTTAGTTGCTTGTGTCATTTCCTTTATGCATTCATTTGTTTTTAGTTTTGTTTCTTTATATTAGATTAACTATAGAAGTATAATAAATTCCTCATTTTAGTTAATCACTTGGTGAGCCCCACATTCAACACTACCTTCCACTTAGGGCTCTTTTTCTCTTTTTTATTATGGCTCAATCATCTTATCCCTCTTTTGCACCCACTAAAGTTTCGGTATTACTACTACTATTGTTGATTTCATGCGAGTGCGTACTCAACATCCTCCTCACTTTGTTACGCCTAGGGTTGACCCATCTATTAATGTAGTAACTACTTGTCGTACTCATCCTAATCCTCCTATGGCTCCACCCGCTACTATTCCTCCACCCATCACTTTGGTGGCTCCCCCTACAACTTCTAAGGGATATGACATCATTGAACAACTTAAAAATATGCCCGCTAAGATTTCTCTTTATGAATTATTACGTAATGCACCTAATTGTTAAACAAACACTAAAGCAACCATGTGTGTCATTCATATAGAAAGTGACAACTCGGCGGTAGCCTTTACACACCTCATACAATCTCTTCGATCCGCATGTCATATATTTCACTGATGAGGATATGTCACCTTTTGCTAAAATCAATCCGTGTGCACCTTTGCTTATCATTGTTGTTGTTAGCACCACTTGTATTAAACGAGTGCTTATTGATAATGGATCAGCCATCAACTTATGTGCTTATTCCTTTTAAAGCAACTAGGTATTAATGATACTCTCATTTCTAAGAATTCTATTATCATTCGAGGCTATGACTCTACCACTTGTACATGTTTACAAACTATTTCATTACATATACGAGTTGGGCCTAAAAATGTTCTCATAGAATTTTATGTCATAGATGCCTCATTTCAATTCAATCTCTTGTTAGGCAGACCTTGGATTCACACAATGCAAGTAGTTTCATCCACAATTCATCAATGTGTAAAATTTTTACATGGTGGCTATGAACAATACTATAGTTGCGAGATCTAGAGCCATTCAAATCTCACACATAGATCCTATTACTATCATTCCCATCCCATATTCACAATTTATTCTCGTATGGTATCCTTGATACATATGACATTGGTCAGTCTAGCACTTCACAACCTTCTTCTACCAATACAAATACTCCCGCTATTTCTACTCACACTATGACCATTATATCACCTACAGTCTCAACACCTATCAACGTTGCTTCTCCACCTATTTTGACACCTTCCATTCCTCCACCTAGTGTGCCACCTACCAACATACTCGATAATTCCACACAACATAATGATGTTAACACCGATGATTCGATGATGAAATCGATGCTATTGAACTTACCAATGAAGCATTAGGCAACCGAGTTTTACCCTCTCGCATACATGACTCTTATTTTGAAGACACCTTTATGGCCAATGGCCTAGGTGAATATAGATTCAAAACCCCTCCTTCTACCAATGTTATGATACTTTATCAGGGATTTGTTAATGCCCTAGACATTGTTTCATCTTCTACTACACCATCTCGCATTCCCACCTCCTTTTTCACACATGCATGTTGTTCATTAACAACTCCTTTTGGCATCACATCCCAGTCGACCACACTTGTTCAGATACTATTTGCACACATGAGGGCTTGGTTAGGCTTGGTATGACACTTAATGACATCTTACCACCTCTTCATTCACCACATCTCTATCATGGCTATTTTCACATTACAACCGCTTATGGCCTTAGGGTGTTTCATTTGACAATTTGTGTTGTCCACACTCCTTGACCTTCTCCACTGATACTTGGGAAATCTTGGCTTGATTACATTGGTGGTACTATAGATGTAAACCACACTTATCTCACATTTCCTATGCCCTTTGGCAGTGTCTCCATAGGTAATGACTCATCTCCAACTTATGCTCTGAATATTTCTCATTGGTATGCACATGACTGTCCACCAGTACCCTTTACCAATGAAGAATATGCCATGACTGTCTACACATTACATCGCAATGGTTCTTTATATGATCCACCTCATTCTATTGTTTATCATGTCTCTAATTTTGCTTTGATACGATTTGATCTCTCTGGTGATGATCTACTCGATAGTGTCACATGACTATATTCACCACCACATACTTGGGGGCATAACATCCAACACATCCCCCATATCATATTAACATTAGCACATCTCCCATCTTCGCATTATCATACACCACTCTCATAGCATAGGCACATTCATCTACACCGCATACGTCGTCATTACCCGATGACACACTCTTGTGCTTCGGTTCACACTTGACTATTGAGGGCATACTACACACGAACCCCACACACTACACAATACATGCTACACACCACGTCTCTGTACATATCTTATAGTACATGTCACATTTTTCATCTTACTTACCTTGCATCATTATTGTTTCGACATTTGCACATATATACATCATACATACCCTAGGCATCATACTAATATTCATCACATATGTGTCACACTCATATTGTCCATGACTCTATAATCATATACTACTCACCCTAAATACTACATTACATGCACTCTCGCATTATAATTTTATCTACACATCTTGCATTACATTTTATATATCGCATATTACGCATTTTCTGCATTATATGGTCATATTCTATCATCACACATACTACATATTCTTCTACACAATGCACTCACTACCCTATGATGCACTTTAGTTCCTTGGTCCATACTTAACTTCGAGGGTTTACAAATCAAATGGACCTTATCATACACATACGTTTATCACTCGATCTTTCATCATGCGACATTACTAGCTTAGTGACATGTTATAGGCTAAATGGTCACCTATTCCTTCATCTTGTAGTGGTACACACTTTAGGCTACATCACCACTCCCTCTATTTGTCTCATCATGATATATGATTTAGGATACATCATCACACATTCATCTCTAGGTCGCATATCATCACACACATACACACTCATCACAATGCATTAGACACACAACACACACGATTCAACCATTTCCCGATGACACACTCTCGTTTTGGTTCATTCTTGACTCACCGAGGGTAAAACTAAAGGACCGCATACACTTCCATTCACTCGGGGGGCACAAAACTCCTATCATCCATATTACATTCCATTACATCCATCCATAATATATTGTATATCTTAGTTGCTTTTACTATTGCTACGTTTATTGCACCCTGTTGCATTGGTGGTTGTTGTCATTGATGTCACATGGAATTGATGGAAAAGGAAGAGTGGAAGAGCATACATGTCGTGGTACTCAATGGTACTCACCGGTTCAAGGTGGTTTCAAGTAGCTTCAGCAAGTTACAATTCAAACTGGGCCATTAAGGCATGTTTCTAGCACCTAATGAAGTGTGAAGAGTTGGTGCAGGTCATGAAATGATCATAGGAGCATGGAAGAAGCCTTGGAATAGTTTCTATAATATGTGTGAGCAAAAAAGCCACAACTTACCCCCAGGAGTAAAATTTCAAAATTGTTCAGAAGATGGCTTTGAGAACTCGATAAAAGTAAGACGAGGTAAATGAGATAGAATGGAATAATTCAGGCATATCTGTGGAAAATTCACTTATGGACCATGTATAATGGTAATTTTTGAATATCCAGGCCAAATTTCATCATATTTTGAGAAGGTATGTGGAAGTTATGTTATCTTTACTAAAACAAGCTTTTTGGAAATTGAATAAAAAGTTGCTTGGATTCTTAACGCTCAAGAAAAATTATAATGCATCCTTCGAATAAATTATAGAAGTAATTTTCTTAGAGGTCTCTAGTCTTGAAATTGTGTAAAAATTTCAGGGACATTTGGACATGTATTAAGAAAGTTATGAGCATTTTTCAAATAGGCTTCTTCTTCTTCCTAACATGTGTCTTGAGTTTTCAAGGGCAAGTTGAGTTGTTTTTTCATCTAATCAATTTTTTTGAGCATTGATAGTGTTTGAGAACCTATAAGTATCCATTCATGTTCATATGATGTCAAGCACAAGGTGTCAAGGTGTGTTTCTCGTAACTCCTTCAAAGGGTCATGGGTGACAAGTTTGTTCTCTCAAGATTGTCGTGCACGGTCTTGTATAAGACCCCAACAGTGATGAAATGTTAGCAACATGGCTCAAACCTTCCTCACAAGTCAATTTCAAGGTGCTTGATAAGTTTAATTGGTTGTATAATGAAGGTGTTGATCCTTTTGCTTGGTTGTCAGGGTTCTAGAAGGTAAGTTTATGGCACAAATTTGTCAAAACAGTGAAATGTGTTATTTCAATGTTATTCATGTGGTCTCGGGTGATGCAATGACCCTGTCAAGGTGTATGAAATGTTTTTCCCTTATACAGAGCAATTTTTTTTATACTATCAAAGTGTAGTGAAGTGTGATTTCTCTCCAAGTGTTGTCACATGAGTTAGTGAAGTTGGCACATTGTCTTGTATGTGATTGCTTGAAAGCTTCATGTTTTAGAGAAGCATGACCTCAAAGCCCCTTAAAAATCATAAGGTTGATGGAAAATATAGCTTTCATAGGTGAATATGTTGACAAGGTTGAGTGAAAAATGGTTTTGTGATTGAAAACAATCAAAGAAGAAGATTGAGCTCCATCTTGCAAGCATGAAAACAAGTGGATGCAGTTTCTTGTTCTATAGAGTCTTCTTGGGCACTGTGGTAAGGTTCTCTTTGCTTCATTAATCTCTTCATGCCATTTGGATTGCTAGTCCAAGACCACAAAACATGTTCTTATCCAAAAATCATTATGTTGTCATTCTCTAATTCATTGTACCTACAAATTCAAATTTTGGGAGCTTATGGAGACACTTCAAGGTTGAATGTTGATTGAAGAAGGTGAAGAATGATTACCCAATCCTACAAAAGAATTGAAAATTTAAAATTTCTTTTGTATTTGAAGGAGAAATTGATTTTCTTCCTCTCTTGGGCCTTCAAAGTCTCATTTCCCTACCATAGGGTTTTTGAGATAGATTTTTGCTCGAATAAAATGATTTAGCCAACCATTTAAAAAAAAATTATACAAATCTCTGCAGACATTAAACGACCTTTTTGAAAAATATTTCATCGAATTCCATTGGGTATACTTGGAGAAATCCATGACAATCCTGCGAAAAACCGTTCATGACTGTGTATAAGGTTTTTCATCAAATTTTTCATGTTTTTGGTTAAATAAAGTCAAATATTTTGGTGAATCAAGATGTTGGAAGGATGTGCAAATGTTGCAGTCATTTTAAAAGGTTGAACAAGCTCTGAAGGTTGAAAACTATGTTAGAGTCCTCTCTAACAGTCCTTCATGACAGTGAAAGGTTCTCTTCTTCAAATTTCAAGTATTCTTGAGAAATTTATTGTCTTTCTCTTGCCGAATCAAGATGATATAAGGGTGAAAAAATTATGAAAGGCAAGATTTGAGTTTGAACAAGCTTGGTTCATCCAAATGGGAAAGAATCTCGAGAGACAGAGGTCTATATCAATGGTTTCTCTATGCAAAAGGAAGTGAAGACTATTCCAAAGCCCCTAAGTCTAATTTTGGATGAGCTCAAGAGGATAGTGAGTAAATATCAACATTAAACCCTTTCAAATCCTCATCTACTCAAAGAAGAAAGGCAAGTGACATAGTGTTTGTCCTTACATGTGTATGTGATCATGATCTTCCAAAGTGAAACATGATGAGTCGATATGTTTTCAAGTTTAAAAGTAAATTGATGAGAAAGAAGACAACTCAAAGGAGAAAGTGAAGAGGTTTGAAAGGTATGGAAGTGCAAAAGGCATTTATCCTCTTATGCAAGTTTGATGAAAAGTATGATATGTAGTGAAAAAGAAATGCGATGAAGGAGAAACAGGTGAATAGTGAATAAGATATGCATTCATATAAGTTGTGATATAATTTTTGAAAAGTGAGATGGAAACATTGATGAGAATTGTTGAGTTGATAAAAAGGAGTAATTTTGATTTAGTTTTAGGAATCAAAATATAGTGACATGTTATAGTAGAAGACAATTTTTGAAGTTGAAGAAAATTCTATTTTGAAGGAGGAGGATCAAGTGAATGTTAGAAAATTGAGGCGGTGAATTGAAGCTTTAAATTGGTCATATAGGTAGAATAGGGAGTGAAGCTAGTGGAATAGTAATCAAAGAAAAACAATGAAGAAGATTGTGATCGGTTTGAGAATCAAATTTGCAGAGTAAGCCAAGTAGAAGAAGTCAAAACTTGACAAGACAAAAAGGTGGTTTCTTGCACATACAATAACACATATAGGGTCATCATCGATGTTCTCGGATCAAATTGAAGTGTGATCGTTATTTTAATTACTTGAGTTGTAGCTTAGTCAAATCAGGAAGTGGGTGCTTTCTGGCAAGTTAAAGCTTGCAAATTGTCAAGTGGGTGTTTGACTGAAGTTGTAGCTTCAATAGTTGAGTTGTAGCTCAACAATTTTTGTAACCTTTGGCCATATAGTGCATTGGTTCAGTGGGTTTTCTCTTAAATTGGGTTTCCCACTTAAAAAAATTTGTCTTGTGTGTGTGTGTGTGTGTGATGATCTTTTCTCTTTGAATTGCTTTTCAGTTTAACTAATTGATCTAATTAGTTTTAAAAAAGGTTAAATTGAACATTGATTCACCCCCTCCCAAAGTGTTCCAGTTTCTAAATTTTTTTCTTGTATATGGTCACTTATTACACATTCTAGATAGGTCTCTTGTATGTCATTATCTTTACCATACACACATGCGCGCTCACGCCTTTCTCTAGTTCTCGATCGAAGATTCAATTTTCTTACACACAACATGGGTGCTCGCCTTCTACCACTCCTACAACGGTCGCTGGGGAATCCACATTCATCTCTTCCAGGTGCTATTGTTTCATTTTGTACTTAGCACTTTTCATTACTTGGTTATACACACTTTTGACATATTGGTTATCTTTCTAACATGTTAATGGGTGCTTCATGTGCAACATTTGTTTGCAGGATTACTTGCTTCCATGGCTATCTATTTATTTGCCTTCTATTTTGTGTATTGTTTGTTCTTGTATGTGGGCATTGCCCTTTGTTTGGTGTGCACACTTGTTTGTTTGTATGTAGCCATTATGGCCTTGAGTGTCTTGCGACATTGTGAGTGATGTCCCATGTTTGCAACCCGCTTTGGTGGTCTATGATTGTCTTCTTACGTGTTTACTTGATTTCTAGCTTCTACATTGTTTGTGTAGCATACACTTATCTTTTACATGCATGTTTGTTCATACTAACACTTGTTTTCTAACCACTTGTTTGTGTGCGCCTTGGTTTCTACCAAGTGCATTCCCTTCCCCCATGTAGGGAACATTTTATGTGTTTGGTCCTCTTTTGGGGCTGCATCGTCCTATCTCAACTGACGTTACATACGCCCCCAAAGAGGGGGGCATCATTTGTGGTTTTACATACTATGACAACGATCTCTACTGGGATGGGGTTCGATTTAGTTTCCATACTTGACATTGTGGGTTATACAATGAGTGGGTTCAGACCAATCTACGAACCCCATACATAGCATATTTTACAAGACATGGTTTTCCTTAGCATTCTGGGAGCAGTTACATGTTAGAGGATACAACGGATTTCCTCTCTACACTACTTGGCTAGCGGCATCGGATCACCCAAAAACTAGGCAATACAAAGATCTCTTCACACATCTTTAGGGAAACAGGCTTGATTACAGTTGGAGAATAATGCAAATTTATCCCTACACTTCTTCGGCCAGGGTGGCATGAGATCGCCCAAAAACTCGTAGTACATGATATCCTCTTTACACCTTTTTTCTCATCACGGATCAAGTGCACATGTTCCTTTTACATTTTTCATACTTCCATTTATAGTATTTTTACTATATACATGTGGTTTTTACATATACATGCATATTTGACTACTTGATCATCTTCTCCTTTATAGGTCCATCCATATGAGAAGAAAGCAATCAATAAAAATACAATAAAGGTGTCAACAACAACAACAACAACAATGCAGTGGCAACACACATGATACTAACCATGTAGGTACATCACACACATCGACAACTATACACGTATTTCTGCCCTAGGTTCACTCTCACCAATTTTTGCACTTTTACATCTTTAGTTTCCATGCTCCACTGTTTTCTCATTCCACACTTTTCCTAGTCCATCAACACGCTTTCTACATCACTCTACATGGATTATTAGGTACACATCTCTATCTACTTTATGTTACTGAGCTTTTGCTCACCAACATAAAGTGGGGAAAATATAGTCACAAAATCATGCACTTTAGACATTATTTAGTCCCAGGTCTCATACTACTATTCATATTGTTTTTGAGTGAAGAAAGTACTAATTAACCCTCGTCTTTTGGCTATTTTACTTTACTTTATGTCATCACTACCAACCTATCGCACATACATGCCCAATATGTTTATGTTGTTCTACTTCATTTTATCCTTGACTGGGCACCCAGCTACATCAAGGGCACCCACAGCGCCCGGTCCTAGTCAGTGTGCCTTGATTCTTTTACCACTTTATCTCCATATTTTGGGCACTTTCTAGCCATTTGAGATTTCTATATTTTTAGTGGTCGACCTTTTTGGGGTTAATTACAAAATTAGAACAAGATAACCATATAAATATAAAGTTATGAGACCATAACAAGGGACCAATCACTAAGAACTACTATCATTACCTAAGGTTGCATCCATCTAGCTCCATCACAAGGCACAAGGTTTGTTCATCTGCATCACACTGCATAGGAGGGAAGTTTATTCTATTCCATCCATCATTTTATTACATTTCTACTCATAGTTATTACTCACTAATTTCACAAAGTGTGACTAGCATAAGAGCACCTAGGGCATGATTGCACACACACACACATAGAACTACATCGGGTCTGAGATGTAGTGCAATGCTCAATTAGTAAGTCCACCATTGTGGTTGTTGAGAGATTCCGACCCCTTCATATGCATATTTATTTTTTAGGGGTTTGATACTTGTCTTATGGTTTTGTAGGTCTCATCTTCATCACTGATTTCCAGTGACATACAACCGAGTTTAGCGACACTAGTGTGACAAGAAGTGAAGTAAGGAGAACATCCAACGACACCTCAGAGGAGGTTTGTAGAGATTTTTCACGAACGGGGTGTCCATATCTCGAGACTAGGCGCCCACAGCGCGCCCTATACCTCTCTAGGCGTCCCAATCTAGCTTAATGTTCCATATCTATGCTTTCTAGAACTTTTGTGTGTTTATTCTGGAATTTTGTTGACCCAATTTATTCGTGACACAACCCAACACCTTTGTTGAACCAACTAAGATCTTTCTAACTCTCCTTGCACATTAAGGTTTTACATTTCTACTTTCTTAGTTGCTTGGAGAATTTCCTTTATTCATTCATCTAGTTATTTATTGTTGTTTCTTTATATTAGATTAACTATAGAAGTAGAATAAATTCCACATTTTAGTTAATCAATGGTAACGTAGACACCTAAATTCCACTTTTGCAATCTTGTTGCCAAACGCACACAAATCACTCTCAATCTTGCCAAATCCGTTATAATTAGTGGTTTTCACTAATTAACTAATGTTTCTTACAAATTTATCCAATTAACAGTGCTTTTTTGATTGTGTAACCCCTTTCACATTCAAGATGCCACTTTATGATGAATCGTAAGTCAAAATCCTCTTCAAAACAAACAATTAGCGATTATAAGCTAATTAAGCCTATTTTGCCCTTGATTTGGTCAATATGCCCTAGTATTGACTCAAACCCCTCTTACATCCACTCAACATCACCCCATTCACCTCCAAAACATCTCAAAGAAGCTTCAAAAGCTTATCCTAGCCTCCTAGTTTACCTAAGTGGTTGAATAAGGCTCCTCACATCTTAATCACTTGATAATTCACTAATTATGATTAGCAAAGCCTAATCATGTTAGCAATTCTAATCTAATTCGGGATTTTAGTCCCACATGCACCAAAATAAAATTTTCTCCCAAAAGGAAAACTATAAAAAGAGTGTACCTCTTACCTTAATATTTTACACCATACTTTGATTTGCATCTCATATAATACATATGATTCATAGCCAAGTTCAATCCTTGCCTAAAGCCTTCAACAAGGTTAGTAGATGAATATATAAAGTGACTTAACAAATCATTTGGAGAGGTCATTTCACCATTGTTTGGAGTAGCAACCATAACCATTTGATTTCCCTCTTAGGTCTATTTAGGCCCATGTTAGGTAATTAAAGCATATTAGTAGGCATGTTTAGTTAGATTTTGCATTGTTTTCATACTAGTTAAGCATTCCTTTTAGCTTCTATCTTAATGTTACATTCCTAGACTTAGAATCCTTAGCTATTAGGTGGAAATGGTGTTAGCATTCCTTGATTAGCTTTTTTATTTTCTTTGTAAAAGTTTAGGGTACTTTCAGGTAGTTTGGATAAGAAACAATAAATTGTTTAGGAAAGGCATCAAGGTCATCTAACTTGCTTTGTAAGATCTCCAAGGATTCAGTTTCACATTCCATCCAAAGAGATAAATTTCAACTTCAATCTATTGATTAGGAATATATTATGGAAATTAAGAATTCCATCCTTGATCTTCATCTTCACAAAACTAGTATTCAATCTCTTACTAGATAGTTGAATAAATAAAAATGGTCTTTTGAGATCCCTTTTGTTTCAACTGGATCCTAATTAGTTAAATAATATAAATATTTAATTAATAAGAAGTCAAAGAAATTTAGGTTGATTATTATAAATTAATTAATAAACACTTACCATGCACATTCAAACTAAAACATTAATAATTGAAATTGTGCTAAAATGATATAACACTTTCTTAAAAACACAAAGGGAAAAGTACTTAACTATGAAAAGTGGAACACTATTGATATATGTGTGTGAAAACTAGTTAGAATATCTATTCTCGATTTGGAAATGATTCATCTCTAAAAATGGAACTAGAGACTATTGTTGTGTAAGACCATACAACTTTGTTTGGAATGTGGTATGGTCTTGATTGCTTTTGTACGACCTTGGAATTATACATAATAGGGTTATGATACTTCCCTTTTCCTTTGCTTATATGAAAATGAGCATTTTTTTGTCATTAGGGCTCAAACAAATTTGGCACCACCTATATGACTTACAACAAATAGCTACCATAAATACTTGTAACAAAATTCATGAAATCATTAGATAACCAAAGGATAAATCAATATGTGGGTGAGGTTGGAATATCCTCGGTGATCAAACCTTGTTAAACCATTCCAAGTGTTACACTACATCCCCTTGAGTGATTACGAAGCCTCATGTAGTTTTCCTACTGTAGGTACAAGTGTGCATGCATATATAAGACAACCCTATTGGTACTCTTGTGTATCTTGGAAAAAATATAGTGGGTTAACTATATAATAGAAAATGTATCCAATGCGGTAGTAGTGTGATGTGGTGTGTTTTATATGCTTAGAATAATTATTTTTATCCCTCAAAGACCTTTGATAATGTTAGGAGTGACTTGTTATTGCTAAGACATGGCTCTTATACGTTTTGATGATTATAAATGGAGGAAGTTAGACTCTTGAATGTAGTTTGAGTTCTTTAGATCTATGTGGTGGATACTCTAAATGATGTACAATTGTTTTAGAAATTTTTAGGGGAGCCTTGAGTTCTTTAGTGTTGATATATGCAATAGGGGTGAGTGAGAATTGCAAGTGAGTTATAAAGTGCAATTGAATTTGTTATATAGGCTTCCACAAGTTAAAAATTTTCATTATGGTCAACCAAGGGAAGATGAACCAAGTCACATAATGTTTTCAAATTGGAAGAAGAGTTGTTAGATGTGATGGTCAAGGAACATACTTGTTTTCCAAGACAATTCTCCCTATCGACTTGCGATATATGGTTTTGGACAAGTGACAAGTGATGAAAAAGCTAGGGTTTAGGAGTGGTACTTAGAGATGAATTAATACTTTAGCTAATTGATATTTCTTATATGAGCGAACACACACACACACACACACACACACACACACACACACACACACACACACACACACACACACACACACACAATATGATCAAGTCAAGAGATAAAGACATATATATAAATTGGGATTAGAATGTGATCACTTGTCTTAAAATAGAAACAAGACCAAACTTTCCATTACTAAAGGATAAGTTTCCAAATTTGAGTGTCTAAATTTCCCCCTTTAAGTGTGAAATTGAAAATTGCATACTTAAAGGAAAAACATACTTGAGTGTGCATACACTTTGCATTTACAAAATTGTTGTTGTCCTTAGTGGTGGTGTTGGCATGTTCCATGGTGAAACCTACAACATAGATTGTAGTCAATGTCCATAGTAGAAATTGAACTGTAACTCAAATGTAAATAATGCTTTTAACTTTGAAAAATTGAGTTTGTAAAATGTAAAGTAAAGAAATGCAAACCATGGAAGCAATACATGTGTTCAATTTGTGAAGGGATGAGCTCCCATTCTTTTTATATTTTGGAGATTTGGATTTATTGTTGATTCATTGAAGGATTAGGGTGATCATTCCCAATTTTGTCAAAGGAAAAGCGAGTATGAGATAGAGTTAAGTAAAAACAACCCAACACTAAAGAGGGGAGGTATCGAAGCACTTTATTAAGAGGGAAGAACAATGTATGGATTATATAGCCACCATAATATCTTCCCACATAAATAGAATTAGGAAAGGAAGGACGTATTAATAAATAAATTAGCCACTTCGATACCTTCCAAGACCACAAACCACATTGATGAGCATCATGTGGCCCAATTTGTAAAATAAAAGCAAAAAAATTGAAATGGAATGGATGACCCGTTCCCCTACCATGTGTTGTACAACTAATTATGATTATGCAAATGTTGAGTAATGCAAAGGAGAAGAAGGATCATTCCCCAAAACCTTGTATTTGTCCTTGTATTCGAGTTATGCAATGGAGAAGGACTGAATTACTCATGCCCCCTATATTATGCTCTAAACTGTCTCATCTATATTTGAATCTAAACTATAAGAATACAATTTTTTATAAGAATATGAAACTATTAGAGTTTTCGACAATTTCCCCATGCGGATAACATCAGGTGAAGGTTTATACCATAGTGCGGTCTTGAACCAAATCAAACGGTTATGAACCAATGTGAATTCTACCACTTTTTGGTATTTACTGATTGTTTATGAGGATATAGACCCAATATAATTTTGTATCTTAAATCTATAATTTATTTGTATTGGTTGTAGATGTAGAATACATCTGATGAATTCCCACTCTTTGGAGGTGCATGTGTCTTTATGTACCTTGGGATATAATATTATAATGTATATGGGTTGATGGAGATGCCGACATGTGTCACACATCCCCTTATCTTATTATATCATTCATTTATGATTTATTATGCTTAGGAGGTCGGCCTTAGTATTGGCCATAGGTTAGAATGGTATATATAGGGGTTAGAAGGTTGTAGTTATTCATGATATTGAGTATTGGAGTGTTATTGTATGGTTTGGAGGTTGCCCCTCGAAGTGGCAAAGATATTATATGAGCATATTGTCATAATCTATCTATATTTTGGTGTTCTCTCATGTTATTCATTTGTATGTGTTACGATTTATACAAGTAATATCCTTACAAGTGGTATTAGAGCACATACGTTAGAATAACATGAGAGAACACCAAAATATAGATAGATTATGACAATATGCTCATATAATATCTTTGCCACTTCGAGGGGCAACCTCCAATACCACTTCGAGGGGTAACCTCCAAACCATACAATAACACTCCAATACTCAATATCATGAATAACTACAACCTTCTAACCCCTATATATACCATTCTAACATATGGCCAATACGAAGGCCGACCTCCTAAGCATAATCAATCATAAATGAATGATATAATAAGATAAGGGATGTGTGCCACATGTCGGCATCTCCATCAACCCATATACATTATAATATTATATCCCAAGGTACATAGCAATGTGCTAAAGAATTTGAGCATATGGCTTAAAATAAATGATGTGTACCCATGACAGATAAAGTTGATAATTTGTATTGGATCACATAGAGAGATATAGAAATGGCCGTCAATTTGTGAAACCATTTTTGCAAGAGTTACATATGATGGAGACAATAATGCATAAAGAAAGTAGCATACAACACACTAGCAAAAGTAGAAATAGTATATATATATATATATATATATATATATATATATATATATATATATATATATATATATATATTAAGTGCATAGGCAAATAAATAGTGCATCAAGTCAACATAAGTAGTAACATGTAAAAAGTCACATCGAGGCATATAAATGAAAACAAGGGACACCCGTGGTGTTTTAAGACAATCTCAAGAGAGGCACGCAAGCCACATATAAAGAAACAATGTCAAATACAATACATGCATAAATCCATAAAATGTGGGACATAGAAGGTGTTGAAAAAGAATCAAACACTTAGGCCACATACAATAAGTAGTTAATTAGTCAAGTAATCAAGTCAGAAATCAATATAGCAAACAAGTACAACAAACAATAGTAAAAAAACACACGAACAAGGTAGGTTAGTGCTTCACATGACATATGTGTTAGCCCTATTATCCCAAAAAGATAACATATACACACAGTAAGTAATTGATAATAATGAATAAGTAAAATATAATTTAAATGAAACAAAAACACATGAATAGTGTAGGAGATGCCCCCAAATGATTGGTGTAATTGGGAAGAGACTAGGCCAACACCTTTCATTGTGTATCAATATTTGTGTTTCCTAAATCAAACTCAACATACCTCATGAATGTATGTGTGTAAATATTATATAGAAAAGTATGTTATCTATCAAACTAATATGAAAAGTAGTAAGCTAGAAAATCAAGTCATTCGTAGGCCCGATTTTATATTTTTGTAACTATTTAAATGCTTGTGTATTATGTGATTATTGTAATGTTTTTATCTTTTTAAAAATAGTTGTGTATAGGAAGCAATGTAGCATAAGATCTACCCAATAAGGTCCTCGGTAGGAGGTGGGGTAGATCCAAAAGGTGACGGAGCTTTGGGCCTCAATTGTTTCATGGTAGAAGAAGGATAATCTTGTATAACATGTGTAGGAACCATAGTATATGCCATATGAGACACAGGATGGAAAGACTCGTAAGGAGTAGCATGTGCACTAGAATACTTAATAGGAGGCCTAGGGGAAAAGGGCCACTAGAAGAAACATGTGCTATAAAATACCTAGGAAGAGGCCTAAGAGGAAGAGAGCCACTAGAAGCAGCATTAATAAATGAATCGGGTGTAGTATGTGTAATAAGAGACCTAACAACATACCTAGGAAGGATATACCCATTTGAAGTAGTATGTGTACAAGATTTTGATACACACACATACATGGATTTTTAGAAAAAAATTCTTGTATGATGATATTTAATTGATAACATATTCGACTCTCATATTATACTTGATGTGATTGGATGTTGTTGATATTGAGTCCGGATGTATATTTAGAATTAGATGGAATTAAATTGATTTAATATTGATGTTGATCTACATAATATATGCTGGATAATGTGGAATGATCTTTGATCTCTGGGGTGGGTGGGGATAGCATCATAAGTAGTATCAGGAATATTGGAAGTATCACCTTCACTAAATTATGTGGGAGCATGGATAGTGTGAGGAAACCTATTCTCAAGAAAGAAGGAAGGGAGATCCTCATATGCCCCTAAGAATTTGAGAAGGGATTCACTATTAGTGAATATCATATGACCATTGATAGAGTAGCATGAATAAGTCCAACAATGCTTCATAATGGATAAGCCAACCAAATAAAGGACGTTTGGTCTCTCTAAGCTCCAAAGATGCAATCTTGTTAATTATTTGTGGCTTATTACTTATTTGTATAGATGGATTTCTTATCAATACAAATGCAGATGTAGAATTGACGTGATTATCTTATAACACAAATTTGTGCTCTTTTTGATCCATTTACATGTATCCATTTGTAGTGGTTGATTAATAAGATATCCATTTTGAGAGACATCTCCTAGGAGACTAAAAACTAGTACATTTGAGGGGGCCATCTTGGGTGATCAAACCCTCTCTAGATTGATGTCACGAAGGGAAGAATGGGATCTATAAGAATATCGCATATCAAAATTTATAATTCCCTTTTTTAAAGAACTTAAGATTCTAATCCAATGCATAACAATCATTTCCGTGATGCCCATTAATGTGGTGGAAGTTACAAAAAGGTCAACCTTTTTCACGTTCAAGATGATGCAGAGGGTGATAATTATGAGATGGTGATTTAATTTAATTTGAACTAAATATAATATTACTGAAGCACTACTAAAATAAATTACGTATAAATGTTGGAATTTAGAGATGACACAAGAAAACTAAGATGTAAGATTTGAAACCCTAAGAAAGAAGTAGAGAAAGAGGACTTAGCTGATTTACGCTCGATCTGGAATTGATCTAGATTGGGAAAAGTGATGAACAAACTGGGAAAAGTGTCATAAATGCTCACGGTAAATTATGTAACTTACGGACGAGCCGAACATGGGTGCCCACATGCAGGGCAAGGGCACCTAGGTCTTTAGAGAAATCTATTGAGTGCACATGTAATCGCAAAAATAGTTAGAATTTGGTTTTTATTTTGTCACAAGAGTGTTGCGATTGTTCCTTGTTGATCACTTGATAGTCGCTCTTTGGATGTCGAAGATACCTGTAGAACTTGAAAAATAGATATTCACCTACATAAACCCACAAACCACATCAAACCTAAAAATAAAGATGCAAAATGGGGTTGGGTGACCCCGATGGTCACCCCGAGAGTGTACTTACGGCCGAGCATTGCACTACATTTTAGACTTTATGTAGTTCTTGTGAGTGTGTTTGAGAATGATGCCCTTGTGCAAGTGCACTTGGTAGCGGGTTGTATCTATAATGTAGCAATGTAACTTAGAAAGTGTGAATGGAATATAATGAAATCCCCTTTCCTATGTTGTGTATGCAGAGTTGTTACAACCCTTGTCCCTTCAATGGATGCTAGATGGATGATTTCGAGTGCTTTAGGTGCCTTTTGAATGCAATCTTAGGTGATGATAGTAATGATTGTTTGGTCCTTGATTTTGAACACATAACTATGTATTTATATGATTCCCTTGTTTGAATTTCATAATTGACAACTAGAAGGATGACCCATAAGTGAAAAGTATGCCCAAAAGATAAAAGAGACCCAAAAGGAGTGAGTAAGGTGAAAAAGGGTCAAGGGCACCCAGAGGGGACAAGCGTGCATGGGTTCTTTTTGTCCTGGTTGGGCGTTGGTGTCTGGAGCCATAAAAGATAAATCAATAAAATCCCGATTGGGTTGTAGGGTGTGTAAGACCAAATAGAAAACAAGAGACAAAGAAAAGAGGCCAAAGATAGTCATCAATTACTAGTTTTCTCTCTTAGGAATCATGTAAATGCTAGTATGCTTTTAGGACCTAGAAATGTACCCAAGTGCGTGATTTTATGTCTATAGATGGTAATCAAATCTAGCACTTATAAGTAGGGTGAGAAAATAATCATGTAGATGATCAAGATATTTTTCAAAGCATAATGATTTTTTCATAGGAGGAAGAGAAGGAGGCCATGTATGGGCCTTGGTTCTAGGTGTAATATGATAGGAGGTATTGCCAAAATGTAAAACCTTAAGTTGTCTCAAAGTAGAATATGAAACATTAACAACATAAAAAATCGGGCTTCATGGAGGGAGTTGGAATAGGATCATGTGAAGGTGTAGGAGTATGTGGGGATAAATTTCTTGGTTCAAATTCATAACATGAAAGCAAATATGCATGAAATATTCACATGTTTCATAGAGTAGTTTCTCTTTAAGAGGAAAAATGAGGCCAATGCAAAAGATATATTGCTTTTCTAAATTGATAGGTTTTTCTAAATCAATAGGATTATATATTAATTTTTCCATTCTAGATTTTTAAAGAATATAATACAATTAGAAATTGGATCAATTTTTCCTTGATGAAAGGAAGGCAAGTGCTCATAAGCAATTATAGGGCCTTTGTTGTCAATAAAACATATAATAAAAGATTCTTCAAGTTATAAAAAGGTCTGTTAACATCCACTAGGAGATGATTAAACCAATATGTCACATCACATGTGAGGCTTTTAAAGAAATATTTTAGAAGTATCCTATCATTATTATAAGAAGACATAACAATTATATAGTGCTTAAAGTGAAGGATCAAAAGTACCATCAAACAACTAAATTTAGGCATCGCCTTATCTCTAGGGAAAGGATATTAGAATATATTATATGGTATTGGATTTTTGCAAATGACATTAAAGTCACTCTAAGCATAATAGGATTTATTTTCGAGGGTTAAAGTGTGTACTTTGTGTTGCAAATCACATATTATACACATTAGAGAAATAACTTCTTGAGGAGGGATGGGATAGATGTTGAGAGGTTCATTGAATGGTTGTACTTTTCCATTAATATTAGCCATAGGAATACTAATCCACTTAAAGAAAGTATGAGGTATCTCATTATGACTAGAACGTTAGTATTGACAAAAGGTGGAATATTATGACCTTTAGGTTCGGCCTCACATGATGGATTAAAGAGACAAATACATTAGACACACCATTTTTGGTTGCAACAACACTATTAGAAGAAATGACTTTGGTTTCAAGACAAGAAATAATTTAAGGATATACATTATCATGTTCCACTTCCTTAAGAAGCATATAAGACATACTAGCATTTTCCACATTATTGTTTACAAGAGGAAGATAATAAACACAAGTAGGACTATTATTTTTGTATTCAAGATCAAGAGAATGAACACAAGTAGAAGTGTCATTGGTGCATTCATGAGAAAGATAATAAGAAAACATAGAAATATCATTATTACTTGGAATAATAACACTTACATTTACATCATCATCTATACGAGAAGAAGGAAAAGAATATTTATTTATACATTCATCGTCATTTCCCATTTCCATGTCATTATCGAAGAGTAGGAAACACCATTAATCAACTGTATTAATTGAAGGAACACACCAATCATGTGAAACATCATCATCATTAAAAGAGGAATCACTTTCATCATTAATTGTATCTATAGGTGGAGAAGAGAGAAGCCCATTCACAAGTATTGGGTGTTATTTCACTAGTAAGTACCACATTATTAGAATCAAGTATAGTTTAATGATGAGAAATAAGGAGAGGAAAATCATCAATACTATTATTCAAATCATCAAAATTATCAGTCTCATATTCAAAAACATTTTCATAAGAACACGATTCATGTGTATTAGTGGGGTTAGTCACAACTACTTGTTCACAAGAAAATGAAGTCACTATGGGAGGAAATGTATGAGGTACCTCCAACTTAGTTTGGGAAAAACTAAGGCTTATTCATCCCACAAATATCTTCAAAATAACCAAGAGGATAAGGACTAGGAAAATTAGATGATGTAGGTAAATTTCCAAAGCAAGGAGGATGTTGTGTAGTGACAAAATTGATCTCAAATTGTATGTCAATGTATATAGGAATCATGTTGTTCATAAAGTAGGTAGATTCATTATAAAAACATCAAGGCATGGTTCAGATAGATCATTAATAGAGAGCTCATAAGAGGTATGGACCTAGTTAAAGGGATGGTATCCCTTAGGAATTCATGAAGCAAGATACCTAGAAAATACACAACTATACAAAAGATGATTAACCCTATAACCAATAAGTAAACACTCAATAAGCAATAAGAACCCTATGATCACTAGGTTTTGTAAATAAAAGTCCTAAATAGGATAGGCAACTCACTCGTACTAAGTGAAGGGTTTCAAAAAAAAGTGGGTTCACCAAATGTTTTAATCAATTCCTAATTAGTTAATCAATATAAAAAAGTGAATTAGGAAGAAGTTAAAGAATGTTATAGGTTGATTATTCTAAATTAATTAATAAACATTAACCATGCACATTCATAATAAAACATTAATACTTGCAACTATGCTAAAATGATATAATGATTGCTTAAAACACACAAAGTGATAAGTACTTATTTACATAAGGTACTATAGAGATGATGTGGGTGTGTAGACTGGGTAAAAGATCTATTTTAGAATTGGGAATGCTTTACATTTGAAAATGGAACTTGAGACTATTGTTGTGCAAGACTGTATAAATTTTCTTACAACATGACATGATATTTAATTCTTCTTTATGGTTTTGGACTTGTGCACATTGGAGTTTTGAAACTTACCTTTCCTAGAAAGGAGCTTCATTATTTATTGTTATGGCTTGTACAACCGTAGCACCACTTACAATGACATACAATAAATAAAAACCCTAAATACTTGTAAAAATTTCAGGAAAACATTAGATAACCAAAGGATAAATCAGTGTGTGGGTGAGGTTGGAATAGCATTAGTGGTCAACCCATGCTAAACTAATCTAAGTGCTACATTCCTCCAAATGGGATTAAATATCGTATAGTTCTCCTAGTGTAGGTGTAAGTGTGCATGCATATCTAAGCCAACCCCTATTGGTGCCCTCATGTCTCTTGACATAAAAACAAGTGGGCTAATCAGTAAAGTAGAAAATATAACCAACATGATAGTAGTGTGATGTGGTGTGATTTAGATCTTAGACTAATCCCTTTTGTCCCTTGAATACCTTTGGTAATGCAGGAGTTATTTTATCTTGTTAAGACATAGCTCTTGGACCTTTGGATGGTTAGAAATGAAGGAACATAGATTTTTGAACATGGTTTGAGTGCTTCAGACCTATGTAGTGACTTCTCTAAAGGATGTGAAAATACTTGAGGAATATTTAGGAGAGCCTTGATTGCTTTAGTTTTGATATATGCAATAGGATCTTATAAGAATTCTAGATGAGTTATGAAGTGCAATTGAATTTCTTATATAGGATTCCATAGGTTAAACATTCTCTTTATGGTCCACCTAGGGAGGATGTATTGACTCACATAATGTTTTAAATTGGAAAATGAGTTGTTAGATGGAATGGTCTAGGATCGTACAAGTTGGTCAGGACCATACTTCACTCTAGTTTTGAGATATATGGTTTTGAACAGGAAAGTAATGATGAAAATCCCATAGTTTGGGAGTGATGCTTGGAGATGGATTGCTACTTTGGATAATAACTATTTCCTAGATGAATGAAATAGAAAGTCAAGAGAGATATATTGAATGGGATTTTAATGTGAGCACTTGTCTTAGCATAGGAACAAAGCCAAATTTGTCCTTTCCAAAGGATAAGTTTTCAAATTTGAGTGTTTGCACTTTATTCCAAAAAGAATCTTGATTAGGTTGTCAAATAATTTTCCCTCGAACTATGTAAATGGATTCCCTAAATTCCTATTGCAAGGTATCTTCCATTAAGAAAGTTTGGAAAATGAGGTTTGCAAGAGTTTGGGTTGTAACTATTGAATCCAAGTATGATCTTTTCATCCGGTGTATTGTAAATAAAGGATTTTTAATTGGCTCTTTCTTGGTACACCTTAGAATTAAACACCATGTTTTATTCATTTTTCACCACCTTTAATCACTCAAGCATATTGTTTTGGTTTTGTAAACATGCATAGTCATCCCGAAAGTGGAATCACACCCTTTTTCAGCCTTTCCATTTTTAAAAGTTCACTTGGAAAATGCATATTCTAGGGACTTGGGTATGATTCCTACATACATAAAAATTTGGCACATATTTAATTATGAAATTTTATTTTAGCTATAAAAAAATAAAAATGATGCTAATGTGAATCATCTACTCTTGATGACTACTTTTCTATTACTAACATAATTCACATCGCTTTAATGTTACTCTCTAGATTCAAGTGCAAGTGGAGAAATTCGCCTAAAGGTCACCCATCTCTAAAAATGTATGGAAATTACTTAGATCGATATGAATATCAACAACAGAACAGAAAAGAACACCAAAGTATAGAGAAAAGATCACAATATATAAGCATGACTTATCCACTTTGGGGGAACCTTCAAACCATACAATGATACTCAAGTTATCAATATGATGATCATCTACTAGCTACTAACTCATATATATACCCTACTATGAAATGCAAAGCACCAAGGTCGACCTACTAAGCATATTAAAGCGTAAATGAATGTGATATGACATGATAAAATTTTATGTTAGCCATAAGTCAACCATCCATATCCCTATATATGAACTAGCATTAAGGGTGTAGAAAAATACTATATCATTAGGAAATTCCCCATTTGTGATTAGAATATTCCTCCCGAAATCAACTTTCCAACGATATCCCCCTCGGGGCCATGGATTTGGTTAGGGAGGTAGGACTCACTCTCGCAAAAATAATAGTAGTGGATCTCCACAAAGGAATTTTTCATCTCTTTCTCCCAACTTTCATGGTGATGGTGGTGGTGGTTCTGGATGTTCTTAGTCAAACCCTACTAATTTGAAAATGCCACCACAAGTGAAGTTTCCCGAACAGTACTCTTCATATCGCCTACAAGAGAAATGCGGTGAAGAGGACAAAGATAAATATGATTAATATTATGGATGAAACCCGATGCCTAATGCTATCGATCCTCTTGGTAGTGGTTAGTGGGGCTGAGGTGATACACAAGATTATCCTCCACCCTTAAATTATGATTTTCATGGCTCTTTTTCTTAAATGCATCTTATGTTTTGATGGCTATGTGATGCCAACATTTACTATATATTTTTGGTTGAAAATTTATTTTCATCTATAAATTTTTTCGAGATAAATTGTAACTTTCTTAGTTGAGGTTGATTTGAAATTAAAAGTGTGATTCAATCCACTAATTTTTTTGTATGATTATTTTATACTTCATGTTCACACACACATATATGGAAAAAGATTTTCAATCAAAAAGATATTATTTACAATTTGGGACCTTAGATAATCTATATTGTAAGAGATTCATGTGTTTAAAAGGGAAAATGGTCTTACATTAACAATTTAACCACAAACATTGTAACTAATTTTAAATAGATTTAATAGGGTAAAGTCATAGTTAAATGCATAAAAAAATGATGTTGTAAGAATTGAAAAGGGGGTTGTAAGAGAATATTTTATTTTTAATTTTTCTTAAAGTTAGAGATAATTGTTTTAAACATATAATTTAGAGCAAGCCTAGATAACAAGGTGAAGAAGACCTAGAAAAATCACCATGAACATATAAGTTTGATTATAATATGGAAAGAGGTGAAGGAATACCCACATCTATAGGTAGAGTCCAAAGACAAGGTAGAGGATTCGATAAAGCTTGTTTCTACTATGGAGAGACTATAAATCATGCATTTTAGTGTCTACAAGTTGCACAATGCATGACAACTAGAGAAATGATGCTAAAAATCATGTGGATGCAAAAATCCATGCACGGATGAGTAATCTGAGAAGAACTAGAGAGAGGTGAAGTGCTCATGATGAAAATCCCACATAAGAGTAAAATGTACCTACACGAGAGGAATAATCTATTCAAAACCATTTGCAAGTCTAGAGGTGAGTTTTGTAAAATCATTAAAGATAGTGGTAAAAATAATATTATCATTTATAAGGAAATAGTCAAGAAGCTTGATCTAAAGAAGATTGCATGCATGAACCCATACAATGTTTCATGGTTGTTGAAGGGGAATCAATTGCTTGTGTATGAGAAATGTAAAATATTCATAAAGATTGGTGCATATGAAGATGAAGTGTTGTGAAACATAATTCCTATAGATGTTTTCCATGTTTTACCTTGGGAACACCTTGGCAATATGACAAGAAAGTGGTTCATGATGTCCACACAAACACCTATAAATTGGTGAATGAAAAATAAAAAACTTTGAAGCCAATCAAGGATTCGATTGTAGAGGTAAAGAGGAATGCATAGGTATTATGTTTTTAGGAAATAATTCCTAAATGTGGTAAAGAGGGATATAAAGCATCTAACATTCATACCAAGGTTAGTATAAAAATAGGGAGATTTTGTAACTACACAAACATATGAGCTCCCACGAAATTGAGATAATCAATTAACTAGTACACATAAATTACGATGAAGTATATTTCAGATTGAATACCACCAATGCACAATATCATCCACTATATGGAATTGATACCAAGAGCAAGATTACCAAAAAAAGTTTCTTATAGGCTAACACTTATAGAGAACGAGGAGATGAAGAGTAGAGTATAAGAGATAATTGATAAAGGGTTGATCGGAGAGTCTATGAGGTAGTGTGTAATACCTATTGTTTTGGAACCAAAGAAAGGATGAGAATGAAGGATGTATATTGACTCCAGAGATATCGATAAGATTACAATCAAATGCAACTTTCCATTGTTGTGCATGGATGACTTGATGAACTGTCTAAGTGAAGCAAGACACTTCATGAAGATTGATTCGAAGAGTGGATATCATCAAATTAGAAGTAAAGAGGAGATGGTTGGAATATTGTTATGAAAATGTAGTATGGTTTGCATAAGTAGTTGGTCATGCCATTTCGGTTAGTAAACACACCGAGCACATTCATGCGATATATGAATGAAGTTTTGAAGCCATTTACAATAATTTTTTTCATTGTTTACTTGCATGACATTATAGTTTTTAGCAAAACACAAGAAGATCACTTCGCCCATTTGTAGAAGGTGTTGAGTGTTTTGAGAGGAGAATTTACCGTTAAAATTGAAAAAGTGTAATTTAATGAAGGCGTAGTTGGTCTACTTGGGGTTTGTGATATCTTATTAAGGCTTGAAGATGGATCCTAAGAAGGTGCAAGCCCATAGTGGATTGATAATCACTAAGAAGTGTTATGTAGGCTCGTAAATTCAATGGACTTGTGAGATTATATCAAATTTTTAATTAGGATTGAGTGATAATTTTACCACATTTATTTAATTAATACACATAGATAGAAAATATTTTATGTGGAATGTGGATGCAAAGTATGAATTCTAGGAGCTGAAAAAGAAGATCACAAAGTAACAAGTGTTAGATTTTCCTTATTTAAACAAGGTATTTCATATGGATCACAATGCCGATGAAATTAACAATCAAAGTAGTGATGAGTTAAGAGGGGAGACTCATCACATATTTTATAAGTTGAATGGTGCATATAGGAATTACTTTGTGTATGATCAAGATTGATATGCCATTATGCGGGGCCTAAAGAAGTGGATGCACTATTTTCTCAAAGAGTTCATGTTGGACATGGATCATCAATCACTTCAATTTATAAACAATCAAGGGAAGATAAATGAGAGACATGTGAACTAAATGGAGCTCCTATAGAGCCACTCATTTTCTTGAAGCATAGAACTAAAAATCAAATCATGTTACGAGATGCATTGAGTAGAAGATACATATTCTTGAATAAGATACACATGAGTGTAATAGGGTTATAAGGGATGAAATAACTTTAAGGGAAGATGAATACTTTGTGGAAGCATGCATAGAGCCAATGAGTGCTAAATTCATGCCTTGGTTAGACTATTTTCTACAAGAAAGGTTGTTTTTCAATGGTACATAATTGTGTGTACCTGCAAGGATCAATGAGGGAGAATTTGGTCCAATAAAAACATTATAGAGGAATGCCAATGAACTTTAGGATAGATAAGACCCTATGTGATTACATGAGATATATTATTGGGCCATGAAATGGCTATATATTTGCACAAATTTATACAAAGATGCATAGTATTATAGTTTCCAAAAGGCAAGTGGTAAAATACAGGGGCTATATAGACCATTGGTAGTGCACAGGATACCATGGAATAATTTGAGTATGGAATTTGTATTGAAATTTCCCAAAACATAGAGTGGTCATAAACCTATCTTCATTATGGTGGATATATTCTAGAAAATGGCTCACTTCATTACTTTTAAGAAGACAAGTGATGTTACCCATGTTGAAAATCTATTTTTAAGGGAATTTACATGGTTTTTCTTGCACCATTGTATCTTATAGAGATAAAATTTTTGTGGGCCACTATTGGCATACACTATGGAAGAAACTCAACACTAAGATGTTGTTTAGTTATTTGTATCACTAGCACATGAATGGATAGGAAGAGATTGTCAACATGAGCCTTAGAAATATTTTGAGATGTTTGGTAGGGGAGAAGGTAAGAACATGGGATATTGTTCTTGCATTCATTCTTTCAATATAAACACTAGTCACCTTTTTAGATTGTGTATGTGATAATTTGCAAGAGAACTACAAACACGAGGGACTTACCACGTGAAGAGGAGAAGAGTGTAGAAGCATGAGAATTAGATAAGTATTTGAAGTAAGTTTCATCATGCTCAAACTACTAAAGATAAATTCTAAAGTCACCCATTTTAGAGACACTGGAGTTTAAGGTGAGATATTTATTTTGTGCACATAAGGAAGGAGAGGTTCTACATAGGGAACACATGAAAAACTCAGGGAAGAATATTTGACCAAGTCCTACAAAAGTTTTTGGAGAATGAGAGTTAGAATGATAGGAATGGATATAGAAGAGATTGCAACATGAGCCTTAGAAATATTTTGAGATGTTTGGTAGGGGAGAAGGTAAGAACATGGGATATTGTTCTTGCAAGGAAAGTTCACATATCTTTCATAGAAACACTAGGAAGTCACCTTTTTAGACTGTGTATGCGATAATTTGAAGAGAACTACAAACACGAGGGACTTCCACAAGAGGAGAAGAGTGTAGAAGCATGAGAATTAGATAAGTATTTGAAGTAAGTGTATCATCAAGTGCCATTAAATTCCCAATACAAGGAATGCACAGAGACACTTGGAGTTTAAGATGAGATATTTAGTTGTTGTGCACATAAGGAAGGAGAGGTTCCCATAGGGAACACATGAAAAACTCAAGTGGAAGAATATTTGACCATGCCAAGTCCTACAAAAGTTTTGGAGAATGCATATGAGTTAGAATGATAGGAATGGATATAGAAGAGATTGTCAACATGAGCCTTAGAAATATTTTGAGATGTTTGGTAGGGGAGAAGGTAAGAACATGGGATATTGTTCTTGCATAGGAAGAGTTCACATACAAAAAATCTTTCAATAGAAACACTAGGAAGTCACCTTTTTAGATTGTGTATGCGATAATTTGCAAGAGAACTACAAACACGAGGGACTTACCACGTGAAGAGGAGAAGAGTGTAGAAGCATGAGAATTAGATAAGTATTTGAAGTAAGTGTATCATCAAGTGCTCAAACTACTCGAGAAGATAAATTCCCAATACAAGGAATGCACAAACCATTTTTAGAGACACTTGGAGTTTAAGGTGAGATATTTAGTTGTTGTGCACATAAGGAAGGAGAGGTTCCCATAGGGAACACATGAAAAACTCAAGTGGAAGAATATTTGACCATGCCAAGTCCTACAAAGTTTTTGGAGAATGCATGAGTTAGAATGATAGGAATGGATATATATATTGTCAATTTTCAACATCGGATACCTATACTCATATTATAAAGGGAAGACAAGTGGATAAGAAAGTCACACATGAGTAGATTAGAGATGCCAACTACCAAAGTAAAAGTAATTAGAAGTGGAATGAATTTTGTAAGAACACATGGTAACAAAGAAAATCAAAGGAACAAAAAGACTATGCATTAAATTGGAAATATGGGGAAGTTGAAGATCTATATTGCATCGATAAAGAAAGATGAAATCACAAGACTCAAAAATTCCATTAAAGAACTTAAGAGTGCCACTTGAGTAGGGGATAGAATTTATCATTACCCAACATGTATAATGTAGGATCATTTGGGTTCATACAAAATATTGCATCAACCAAAAATAGTTAGACTTAGTTGCAAATAAAGCTTTGTGCAATGTTAGTGAGAAATGCTAGCACACAATTTCATGCCTCTCTTGAGTGAGCCATAAATAAATATCCTTAATTTTAGCTCATTGATGGATTCTTTAAAAAATATGGATGTCACACACAATACTATGGATGTCATGCAATATTGTGAAATATGCACAATACTACAAATAGTCCATGATTTATTCTAAATTAGAAATAAAACTTATTTCAACATAACTAATGTAACTAATGATATACAGTGATAAAATACAATAAGACATAAGCAATAAGCATGCAATAATACGAAACCCTAAGAAATAGAGAGAGAGAGAGAGAAGATGACTTAGCTAATTTTCGAGTGATCTAGAAGCGATTTGAGTTGATAATCTGCTTTGAACAGATCAGTGAAGAGTGTTGTCAAGGCTCACCAAGGTTTCGAGACTCGGAATCGCACAAGACGAAGTGCCCACGGAGGATAAGAGCTCCCAAGGTGCTGAGTGCCTAATATGGGCTCTAGTGTCCACTCAAATGCTCAAGTTCTGATACTTTCTGGGTTGAAACAACTTTGTTGTTTATCCTCTTTTTTTTTGGTTTCGCTCCAATATTGTTGGTCGTACACTGAACCGACAAAAGAGATAACAAGTTGGACATACCCACAAACCACATCAAACATAATAAAGAAGATGCGAGATGTGGATTCGGACTAGTCCTGTGATCACTCGAAGAGTGATCTTACAATTGAGCATTGCACTACATCTCAGACTCCATGTAGTTTTGTGTGTAATGATGCCCTAGGTTTCCCTTGTGCAAGTTACACTATGATAGTGAGCTAGATCTATATTGCTCCAAGTATGCAAATGTGTGAGATGGAATAAAATGAACTTCCCCTCCTATGATGTGTATGCAGATTGATGTAGCCCTTGTCCCTTGTATGAGTGTGCTAGATGTATGCTTTGTAGTGTGCTCGTGCCTTGTATGCAAACTTAGGTGATAACGTATAATGCTTAGTTCTTGGTCCCTTATTTGAGAGTAATAACTAAGTATATATATGACTCCCTTGTTTGAATTTTGCAATTGACAATTGAAAGGCCGACCTAAAGTTTTAAAAGGTGACTAAGAAGCAAAAGAGACCCAAAAGGGTGATAAAATGATAAAGAGGGTTAGGAGCACCCAGGAGGGACAAGAGCGTCACGGGCACCGGTGTCCGAGGCCATGAAAGATAAATCAGTCAAGTACCAACGAGGTGTAAGATGTGTAAGACTAGAAAGAGTACAAGAGATAAATCAAAAAGGCCAAAAGGAGTTGTCAACCACTAGTTTTCTTGCTTAGGAATCATGTATATATTAGTATGATTTAGGACCTAGAAATGTACCCAAGTACATATATTTTGTGTCTACATCCACAATAATGCGGAAGTCGTGCAAAGCTTACTCGTGTCACATAAACTTGTCTATAGCTTCTCAACATTAGGAAATATCACGTAAGATTTGTCGATGTTGAAAAATATTATAAATGTTGTGAACTATCGATAAATTATGCAACAATTGTATAGACCACTAATGACTATTTAACGCCGTCAATATTGTCCCGAACCACAAATGCCATTGTCTTGTCATTAGACACTCAAAGATTCTCGACAAAGAAAAAAATGATTGGATTTACACACCCGTATCTCCTTTCAACATCGCTACAAGATTATGAGAATGCAAACATCAACATTGATTTGTCCTACATGGCTAGGGACCACTTGGTTAAGCCCGATTGAACGAAGGGGAGCTTTTGAGTAGATCAAAGACCAATCATGGACACATGAAAGCATATTCTTTGAGGGATATTTACCCACATTTGGTATCTTTACATCCCACCTTTGTGCACATGAATTCTATTTATAGGGGGTGCATCCTTAATAAGGCATATTTTATCCTTAAAATATCATCAATCTTGATTTTGAACTTGAGCTTAATTTTTAAGCTAATCTTAATATAAGGAAACCATCCTTGTAATTATGAATCACAATTTGGTTTCACGAGAATCTTAACACTAGGTTGGGGAATTCTCAATAGAATCCTTTTAGAGTCTCATAGATTTTTTTCATTATGGTGCAAGTGCATTGCGATAGAATTTGTAATTCAATTTCCTCACATTTTAATAGAAATATCGCCATTTATTTTTGGTTTAGCAACAGTAATGAGACATTGCCTATTTTTGAGGTCTACTTTGACAAGGGTTGTGTGGTGGAAGGTGTCCCTTCATTAGGAACCTTGACTGTGACTACATCAACTATCCCAAGATCACAATTATTTAACACATTCGAATCTTTGTCGTTATTAATGTGGTTGAAAGCAACACGTGGTAAGGGGAGTGAAAATGGAGGTGGATGAGGAATGATTAATTTCTATGAGTCGGTGAAAATTGAAATACAAAGCATACAAGAGTGGCTAAGAAAAACCACCCCGATATACGATATGAACATTTTTAAAACACTTCAACATTGAATTTTTATACACAACAACTACATATTAGTATCAAAGGCTTATAAACAACACAATTCTATTCTCCTAGGTCAATGCTTAATGTCATTGTTGATTTTGATTCGTTCATCTATTTTTTAATAGGAACATTTAAAATATGATAATATCTAATTTATTTAGAATATAATTTTAAAATAAACTCCGAATAAATCAAAAGAATTAAATTAATGGGCTCTATTTATTTTTAGTTAATTCTAAATTAATTGAATTAATCTTGTACATTTCTTATGGGGTTATGTGAAACTCTAATTTGGTTATAATGTACTTAATAAAATTGGTCTAATAAAATTAATTTAATCTATTTTATTTCTAATAAAGTCTAATTTTTTGAAAAATATTTTAACAAATTGGACATATAATAAATCTAGATACTTCAAAATAATATGTATATTCTCATAACACATAACCATGGAGAACTATTAGGAATCCCAACTACCCTACCTTCCCATGACACTTTGAAAGTGTATTTATATATTTTAAATTATATTAAGCTTAGAGAGGAAGCTAAAAAGATTTAAAAGAAGTTAAACATTGTGTGCATCCATTAATCCACCCATTCTCTCTATATGTGAAACTTTCACTTTGAGCAAGGAAAATTTTCTTTAACCATTATGAAACTACCATTGCCATATATCTTTACCTCAAATTTTGCAACCCTACAATTTTTTCATACAAACTCAAAATAAAGTGTCTTTTGTTTATATTTTATATTGTAAAAGAAAAATTAATTATTTAATAAATATTTTAAGTGGTATGTGGGAACACATCCCCTCATTTATTGTGACATTATGGTTGCGCCCAACATTGCATTCTTACTTTCCAAAAGATATTTTTCATTAAACTTTACATCTAAAAATTAAATAAAGATTGAACAACTAAATCTCATCAATAAAGTTAAAATATTTATATAATACTTAGTAGTTGTCTCCATGACATCACCAATACTTGGGAATTTTCCCATTCCCAAAAAACCCCATCATGGTTTTAATTTATTTAATTAGGTGTTTGACCAATCAAACAATATTTTAATTAGTAAAGCTTTGTTGAAATTTTTTGGTGTTGTTTTAATCATTATTATAAGTGATTTGTTTTTATGTAACCGGTGTAAAAGAAATGTTGATATTAGTATTTGTTGGAAATCGTGAAAAATAAAAAAATGACACTTTTGGTGTTGTTATTTCCTCAAAATTTATTAGTGACCATAACCAAGGGGGATTAAGCCCTAGGCAAACTAGGCAACTACCTAGGGTGCCAATCATAGGGGGCGCCTAAATATAAATATGTTCATTATTTTTTTTGTTATTATAAATTAACAAGATTATTTTTACCCAAGTCAATATTAAGCGAATTTGTTTGTTGATATATTTTTATGGAGGATCAATAGGATTAGTCCAAATACCACTCTTCAGCATACTATGGGAGCTACCTAGTAATTTTTATTGATTTAGAACAAAATGTGCTTTGTTCAATTTTGAGTCCCATCACCTACTTGATATTGGTCAATAAGAAGAGTAACTAATATTGACTTTAAAAAAATTGTATTTTTTCATTCTAAACACCTCTCATGATTAATTATCTCCATCCATAGATTATTACTTGTCCTTATTTAATAATTTTATAAGATATTTTTATTCCTTTTATATACTAATTTCTCTAAATTAGTGATTTATTATGATCCTTATATAAATTTTAAAATATGATATTGTATGTAGCTTTAATTATTTTATTTTATGAGAAAACATTACTAACTCAATTTGTAAAAATGGCATCCAATTCAATTCACCGTCTAGGGCGCTCCTAACCTTTAATTCGACTCTGCTATAAAAATCAACACAAACAAAACAACTTGGCCAAAACCGCACCCTTTGTTAGAATCGTGACACATTTTGGGAAGCTATGGTAGAATGTCAAATTTGCCTCAAAGAAAACTATTCACCTACTCTTGAGCTCAAAAACCTCGCTCACTTTTCTAGAGTTATGTGTGGATCTTTGGGAAATTTTTCTCCTTCCTTAGAATCCTAATGTGGAAACAACACTTTGTAAAACAATAAAAAACGGGGATGTTTTGAGGAGCCTCCACTATCCATCCATTATTATCAACGTCGTTGATGTAACCAATTGTTTGAAAATATAACACCAAGTATAATGCAATTCAATAAGCAATCTCGTGTAATGCAAGTTCCCATCATAATCACTTTTAATGACTTAATCAATACAACAAATAAATGTTAGATGCTCCTCTAAATGCTTGTAATTGCTTTTAGAAAGAGGATGTTTATGCATCACTCATTTATCAATAATTTATTCATCGATTCTTTTCCAATTAATATAAATGATAGTAAAGTGCGTTGTCACACCATGTACCAAACCCTACTACCCACACTAACATTGGTATCCATGTGCCATTTTTCAATTGGAATGAGGGAAAGTGGTGATTGTGGGCATCCTTTGGATTACATGCAAATGCAAAAGGAAAAGGACTCTTAACCATATTTGGTGCAACAATATGTTAATCTCTTTATTTTCCCACCAATTAAAATTTAAAACCAAAAATAAGTGGGAATTGACTCACTCCCCACTATGCTTAACTAAAAATAGTTTGACTTGGGATTTGTTAAACCTTTTTTTCGTTTGTAGTTTTGAAAAGACCTTTTTCATGGAAAAAAGTGAAGTGGGTCAAAAGCAATTATTAAAAACAAACAAATTATTATTTTAAAAATAATATGAGGGATCACACAAAAAAATTGAATTATAAGAGTTTACATTGTTTAAATTAAACTAGTTTATTAATATATAAGCAATAAATTTCTCTAGTGAATCTATTAAAAAAATTCCTTTAATGTATTGGGTTTATATGGTATACATTGCACTATAATTTGAAGAAGATAAAAGCACGAAAACCAGATATAATTATCCAATTCACAATATTGGTAAATATTTATTTCGTAATACATGTTTATGTAGACATCTCACTTTAGTATGGGATTGGTTAATTGTTTTGGTGTTTATGTGTTTTTGATTGCTAGTTTATGTTAAATTTTTGTTGGTGTACATTTGCTATATTGTTTGTGTTCGATTTTTTATAATTTAATTTATTTTATTATGTTAGTTCTCTGTTAGAGTCAATTTTTATTATTTTTAGTTTTTGGTTGTTCTTATTTTATTTTTTTTTTAAATTTTCTCTCATTTCCATTATTTTTATCATGGATTTGGGTAGTGAATATTTTTATACGATATAAAGTTATTCAACTATTTTTGTACTCATTATAGAAATGGTCAATGTCATTTGAGTACTCTTTATCCTTTAAGTTTGTATTATATGTGGCTAGTGGTCTTTCTTATCGCTTTTCCGTTTGTGTATAAACTTGCACGTCAATATTGTCCTAGTTTGAATTCAAGAAGTCTATAAATACAAAAGTGTGTTAGTGCATTAAAATACGATCAAACATTAAATTTGTATATATGTTGCAAGAGTGATATTTAAGTTGTAAGAGCATAATTTGTTGTTTATATGGGCATCCCCATGCCAAAAGTTAAATTCAAGCATTTAAACATCGTTTTAGCTTTTACTAATTGTTGCACATGTGGAAAGCTTAAAGGTTAGGATACTTGCATAAACCGATTGCTTGTTGATTTACATCAAGTGTTACATGTGATTTTGTTCAAGACATGAGGCACTTAATTTTTAATGGCGTACTAATGTAAGCCCTATTAACATCTCTTGTTTTTAATGAGTTTTGAAAGGAGTTAAGGCCAAATTAAGGTTTTGACCAAGATGGGCATATTCCTCTTGATTCGCGCCAAAACTAGAGAAAAGTAAGGTTTTCAACAACCACGAAAAGGTGATTCCGTTCACAAAATCAATTTCACATGTTATTAAAGAAGGTCATTTTCATAACCATTATGGTTTTGGTCGAACAATTTCATAGTTGTTTTTAGTTCATATAGTCCAATTTTTTAAGTCTCGTCTTCGGGGATAAATTTCTTCTATTGGTTGGACTTATCCTCTATGATTTCACTAGTAATTGTCTTTAGATTTGTATAGTCCATAAAATTTAATCTAACCCCTAATGCTTAGGTATTTTATAGCATTTAATTATTCCAAACATATTGTTGCATTTTCTTTATTATCCTATGATCTAGATTAGAGACTTTATTTTTTGTAATTAGGTATGATTTAGTGGTTATCTAAATTAGACTTAATTGCAATCCCTCGATATGGTTAGCGTTGATCCACTAAAAAGAAACAATAAGGAATTTGCACAATACACATATGGGTGAGATAAACATACAAATGTGTAAGATTTATAGTTGTTCAAGACCTAAAGGATTATGACAAGTGACATGTCAAGCAGAGAGACTTGTAGGTAATACTAGATCTTGCAAGGATCTAAGCACATGTGGCACGGAAGCATGAAGAAGAGGCTTAGTGTATGCTAGGATTTTTTTCATATTTTAATGATGTTGTAATGCACACAGTGAAGGATTGTAGTGAATACCTCTTATGTATAATGTGTACTCCTTGTAAATATATCTATGAGAGATTTGATTATTGTATGATTGTTCTCCGAGTACATCATTGTACGATTACTTTATGCATGGCGTAAATGTGCATATATTTTGTTAGATTTATTTTTAGTAGATCACACGTTTTTACGGTTATCTACTTAGGGAGATGTACCAATATATGAGCACCCTAATTTTGCACATGTAAAAGGGCCATGTAGGTACCTTTTTGGTATTTAAAAATTACACCATTGTGTAGCATATGATGCAAAGGTATTCCCATTTTAGTTTAATGTGTTGAATTGGAGGGAAATGCATAATTTAAATATGTTTAGTACAAAAAGTAGGTGCACCAATAGTTGAGTATGGGTGACCAATAGATGAACATCTCACATGTCATGATATGATTGGCCCTTACAAACTAGTATTTGGTACTCTTTGCATATTTATTGGTACATATTTTTTTATATTGAGACATTTAATCACAAAGTCATGTTCATCTTTTGGTACATGTTCACTAACTCGGTGCTTCTCCCCTACACACTAATATATTCTCTCTAAGAAATCACATGATGAGGTGCTTGATACACTTGGTGTTTTGGGGGCTAGATGATCACATTCATGTGTAGTTGAAAATGACATCATAGTTGTGAGGTTTTGTTTGTGTGCTTCTATTTGTTTATGCATAAGAGAGTCTAGCACATGGCTTGAATCCCATACTACTTAGTTAGAATGTGGAGCTAGGTTTCCAACAAAATTTTTGGTTCCATTACTAAGACCTTGTTAGAATTGTTTGAACAAATTAAATGCTTGACGTGGTATATCCATGAGGCTATATCATATTTGTGAAATTTTATGAATTTTAAGAAATTGTTGTTAAAACCCTTACTTCATACTAGATGTGCTTTTGGTCATGCACATGATAGGTATGGTGAGTTGGAGGCAATATTAAATATGTGCATGTAGCGAACATAAATGGAATTTTCTTCTGGAAAGAAGGAATGGTTGTTTTATTTTTTTGAAGGAGGAATGGAAAATTTTATTAACATGAAATCCTTTGAGAAGGAGAATCTTATCCATATATATGCTACTAGAACCCTTAATGGAAGGGGATGGCACATGAAAATATTTTTAGTGTGGATACATTATCTATTGATGAAGATGTAAGTAACAAGTAACCCTTATGTGAATATACTTGAGTTTAGGAAGACTATCGTCCACAATAGAGTGGAGAAGTCGACACATAGTCTCGCATGAGTTTATGGACTGAGCTCACTAGACATTGATGATTTTGCATGCCATTTTTCAAAGGAATTTTTGCAAAGTGAGAGGTATTGGCGAGTAAGTTAAATATTGTGAGTGAAGTGAAGTTGTTATAACACATAATAATGCTCTAATAAGCAAAATGAGATTGTAAGGTATATGTATAGTTACCATGAGTATTGGTGGAGTATCGAGTTTGAATGTAGAAGGAGAAATGATCGGAGTAACAATAATATCGCTCTATAATTGTGTGATTATTAGGTGTACATGGAGTTATGATTACGGTAAACACATGTATAGATCCCTTATGTTTCACTTTAAAATGTGATTTATGAGGTGTCAAAATTCCCAAATTATCATGGAATTAAGGATGCAAAAGAGCGGGTGTACAAGTACAAGTTTGTTGGACACGTGTCATTGTTATTGTCATTGATGTAAAGTTGCATTGATGTCAAAGGGAGTATTGATGTTCATTGAGTGTATGATGTTTTCATTGATGTTCATTGATGTCAAATGGTATGTGGAACATGAATTTTTATTGGTAGTGTCAAGTCAAGTTGGTTTCTTGTCGAGATCAACTTGGTTTCTTATTGAGATTACATGGTGTAGATGGTCCTTGAGTAGTGTAGTGACTTGTAGGAGTGTGATAGTGACTTGTAAAGGTATAGAGGATGATGAGATAATGTCATGTAGTATGTTAAAGGTCCTAACAAGTGTACAAGGTTGGCAAAGGTGTGTTGAGAGCAGATTCAGTGATGTAAGCATGTTTCATATGCTTATTTGTGAGGTCTAAAGAGTAGTATGAGGTGTGGTATGGTGAAGTGAAGCATGTAGCAGTTGTGTGAACATGGTAAGAGCATGAGAAGCATGTATATGATGTGTAGGGACACTCAAAAGTGTCTCGTGAGTGCAGTACAATGTTTAGACATAATTTCTAGGTCTATCTTAGATCCAATCTTAAGAAAACATGACCAAATGAGATGAGTTGATCAAATTTTGAGCCGTGTACAAAAATACATGGTCCAATTTTCCCCACTTAAACTTATCATATGTTCCTCTCATAAACCTCTCTTTATGTAGGTGCGTAGGAATCATGTCTCCAACCTTAAATTCCATAACGTTTCTCCTCAAATATGAACATTGTTTATACCGCACATTTCTTTACTTCAATTATGTGTGCGCTTTCTCATGCACTCCTTCATGTACAACAAAAATCTGCTACTTCAAATTCTTTGTTTTTCTTGTAGAACGTATGGAAACTCTGCAATTCATCTTGAACTTAATCCATCAACAATTTAGAACAATGACCTCCCATTCCTATTGACAAAGTTATTATAAAAAAATTCCACCTACATGAGGAATGAACCACAATTCCTTATCTTTTCTCCAACCAATCATTACAAGAACTTGCCAAGACATTTAATTGAAACTCTGGTTTAGCCATACATTTGCGGGTGATACATAAAAATAAATTTTAACTTTGCATTCAAATTCTTGCACAATGTATGCCAAAAGTCACCCACAAACTTAATCTCTATATCATACATAATACCACATGGCAATCAATACAGATCACAATTTCCCTAAAAATAAGTTAGCTATATGTGAAACATCATTGATTTTCGTATAAGTGACAAAATGACCCATTTTTAAAAATATATCAATAAAAAAGATAAGATAAATTCATAACCCTTTTATCTTTTGGGTAATCCAAAAAAAAAACCATACTTAGATTCTCCCAAGGTTTTTGAGGTGATTGTAGTGGTTAATAAAACCCAAATTTCAACTCTTCTGTTTGTTAATCGAATACTATGCATTTCTAAATTGGTTGAAGCCACATAGGGGTCCCCACTTATCGTGTTATATCACTCAAGCTTTGCAGAAGGAAGGGTTTGAACATTCATTGTAGAGATATGGGAATAAAGAGTTGACTAGCCACTCTAGTGTGGGGTATCGCATGTGGAACCCAATTATTTAATTTCAATGTAACATCCCTCCCATCCATATAGATACTTGAGTTCTACAACCATTTTGGCCAATAATACCTCTCACCTACTCTTGCCAAGGTCTTATATATACCAAAGTGACCTACTAATCCTCTATAATGATTCTATTGGATGAAATTGTCTTGCATTGAACCCTTAGACACACACATTGTATGCCTTTGAATAACAACACATCTTACAAGAAGAACTCTAACTAAAACGTGCAATCAACAATTACTTGGTTTTCCCAATGCCTTATATGATTCTCCAAAGTCATATTCCAAGTATATATCTTTCATAGCCTTGAAACCTACTACTTCCATTTGTATCTTACTTAACAAGATGTGTCTTCTACTCAAAGGTGCATCTCGTAACTCTATTTGACTTTCCACTTCTATCTTTTAAGACAAATAAGTAATTCTACAAGAATTTAACCCATTTCATGTATTTGATTCAACTTCCCCTAAATATTAATTAACTTCAGTGTTTGATGGTTTGTGTAGAACATAAACTCCTTGTGTAAAAAGTAGTGCCTCCACTTCTTTAGAGCTTACACTACGGTTTAATACTCTTAATCATAAATCGAATACACCCTTCTTAATAAAATATGTAATGGGTCTCCCTTCCTAACTCAACACAGCTCCAATGGCTACTCCACTTGCATCACAATCAACTTGAAATACTTTATTGAAATCATATAAGGCCAACACTAGCTACTTTATGACTTTCTTTAGCTTCTAAAAGTCATATTCTGTCTTTGCTCCAAATAAATTATCTCTTGTCTCCACGCATCACCTATGTGATTGGTGTGAAAATATCAATGAAAAATTTGATGAGCTACTAACATAAGCTTGTCAAACCATGGAAACTTCATGCTTCTGTAACACTTCTCGGTCATGACCATTCTACCCGAGATCGCATCTTCTCGGGATTCATACACCCATGCTTTAGCTATAATAAGTCTCAAGTACACCAAATCTTCAAGAAAAAAATGTGTTTCTTCAAATTCGCCAACATCTTCTCCTTGAAAAATACTCTAACATTTTCTAGAAATGGACAGAGTGCTCTTACCTTTGTTGAAAATAGAAATTCATCTTGATACACAATGCCATATTTATCCAAAAATTCTATAAAACAAAGCATGCATTAGGTGCATGAACATTCTTGGTCCGTTGGTCAACCCAAATGACATGATCAACCACTCATACAAACCATATAGCATTTTAAAATTCCTCTTTTACTCATCTCCTTCTCTTATCTTTATTTTATGATATCCACTTTTCAAATCAATCTTTGTGAAGTACATCACTCCACTCAAATAGTCCATTAAATCATCCATGCATCATAATGGGAATATACGCTTGATGGAAATATTGTTGAAGGCCTTGGGATCAATACACATTCTCCACTCACATCCTTTTGTCATCACCAATAATGTGAGTATCGCACACAAGATGAGAGACACTCTAATAAACCCTTTCTCAAGCAACTCTTTTGTTACCTTCCTCATCTTTTTTTCTATAAGTATCAACCTCTATGTCACTTTTTTGTAAACTAAACCCTATAATCAAATCCATCTAAAGGATTATTATGTGCATGGGTGGTAAACCATTTGAAATATCATGTGATGTGATATTTGTGAACTTTCCTAACATTTCCTTTATTTTGCACGAAAGGCCTCCTTTCTACATGGTTATTACTTCCCCTTCTTTTTATACAAGGTTTATAATGAATGCAATATATTCATTATTCACTCCATTTAGGAATTTATTTCCTAAATTCAATAATATTTGTATACTTCTCCACCTCTACACTTGTATCCTTAAAAGGATTTAGAGTGTATTACATCCATCTTATCTCCAAGTGTATGTATTTTTGTGACCTTCATGATACACTTTTATGTCAAACTACCAAATTTGACCGAGTAACACATGACATATGTCCATGGGAATTACATCACACAGATTTCATCTTCATATTCACCGATATTTATGCACACGTTATACTACTCATTTTACACCAACTAATGCCCTTTTAATGGATACGACACCTTATATAGATCTGGATGAATCCTCTACAAACCAAGATTTTCAACCATCAAATTAGAAACATGATTATCAATAAAATGACTATCAATATTAACTTTACAACACTTACCTCTAGATTTGTATATGGTTATGAACATATTCTTCCTCTACAAGGGTGAACTCTCTACCTTTATTGGTTTCAAAAACTCTCTTCATCTTGATATCTTCTCCAAACTCCACCTCTTTTTAGAAACTAAAGGAGATAAAATAGATATGGTAGAGAGATTTGTTTATCTCCCTAAGGAGCGAAAAATGATTGAATTAATAGAAGTTTCTACACTTATGTAAAACTATGTTAATTTAGCCGTCTCCTTCCCATTTCGGATCAATGTTGTGTTTTATTTAGCTTAATGGTGATTGCAAGAGGTTCATTTGATTTATTTATGAGTCGATTAAGATGTAAATTTTTTATTTCAAGTGGTCAATTTAGATGAGAGTCTCTTATCTTTGCTTCTTGTAGTAGACTGTGTGCGTAAGTTATTTTTCTCGCACTAGCTTAGATATCTCATAATGTTACAAATCGGATATGATTTTGTTATTTTTGTTTCAATTCATCTTATGAAAGGAGGTTATTAGTAAATTTACTCATAAATCTCCCTTGTACTCTTATACTATTTTTTCTCAAATATGAGCATCAACCATTTTTGAGCAAAAATGGTTGATCTAGACTTAAGTATAAATCTTTTTTCTACCCTACCTTCTTTCCTTTTAATTTTTTTTGACATGATCCCCAACCGTTATATAAAATTGTTGTAAATATACATTGTTTGATTTCTTTCAATTTTTTAGAGTGAAGGCACACATAATGGTAGAAATTTAAAGAACCACTTAGTTATTTTCTAAATGAACTTAATGCTCCCTTGATAGGTTGTACGTCACCCGATGTTATTCCACCACTTGGTCATCTATAAGACCACATATCTACAACTCGTGCCATGAAGTAATTCTAGTAAGTCCCGAAATGAGAGTGGAAAAACCCATTGAATTCGGATGTGCATATAACCCACATCAATAGATCTTTTCAAATGCTAGGAGGGACACAAGCTAGAAAATTCAAGAACGTAGCACTAGAGGGCAGCTTCTCTTCTTTCTATTGTATGTTTGCATTTCAAGGCCTCAATCGGATCTTGAAATCCCTATAAAGTACAATATCAAAAAAATCAAAAGAGAACCTCGTGTCTTGTCTTAGTGAAGAGACTACATTAGACATTTCTCGGTGTCCAACATGATCTCCCCAAGAAATATTTTAAGTTCCTTCCCAAATTTGACAATAGTAAGTATATTGAAATGTGTGTTCTTACTTTTAAGAATATTTTATCTTTCCATATGTACACCCCCGAAGATGTGGCTTGTATGTTGTTTTCATTTATTTTAATTGGTTCTAAGCATGAATGGTTTGTATGTTTAGATCCTAATTCGATCCATAGCTTGAAGCAATCATAAGATGATTTTATTTTGAAATTTGGACAACTCACTAGCCCATTTTTCCTCTCAAATAAGTTTATCACACTTAAAGCAACCACATAAACCCATTAAGAATTTTAATCTCGTATTTCAAAAACCACGGTCGCATTCCAAGAAGCTACATACCTCAAAACAATGCCATTTTGGGTGTTTATGCACATGCTTTACATCCTTTCGTGTACATGTTTGTGAAAACTTCTAGTGTAAATTCATTAACTTCAACCTATCGAGGCAACCACATTAAATAAGTAATTATCCTCCTATAGAGCCAACATTGTCCCACTTTCAAATGTTGTGACAAACAATCATCAAATCCAACCAAATCTAAATCCTCTCATGAGTTCTCACTTAAATGAAAACTTTAATCGTGGTCCTTTTGTTGAACCAACTGTTGCTTTTGCAAAATAAAAAGAAACATATGTTGTGAAAGATTGCTTTGATATCTATTTTAACTTTGTTGATGTAGAAGAAATACAGAGACCATGTGACTATGATCTTGGAGAAACAACATATTGAAATAGGAAATTTGATTTGTTCTTCTCAATATATTTCATACGGAATGATGGATACATTTTATAGTTTAAGCTTCTCCTATAAACAAGGAGGTAGCTCTAACTATTCTCCTATACACGTAAGTTGTTGAAACAACTTGTAACAATATTATTTTCTACCAACTTAATGGAGCACTAATATATTATATTTCCTAACATTCCCCCTTAGTGCGAACATCGGAAGACATTCACACACTCATCTACAAAGATAATCACCCCTGTGAAACATGTCCTACAATGTGACTCATGATCTTGATCAAAAGAAAGTCTCTCTCCTTCCATGGTTTTAAATAGGCTTACCACAAACCTTGATGTGAACAGGCCCCATCAACTATCCACCTCATGTGGTTTTCTGGATCCTCCCACAAACCCTTTCAAGATGCATGAACTGACTTACTCTGGTGTATTTTTTCACCACTATGCTTGTACATTAGAGAAGTATATAGGAATCACCGCCAACTTATTACAAAACTGCACATAGAACATATACAGGAAAGAGATTTCACATTACTTCCTATAAGAATCACAATGTTCTTAATTACAGCCACTATTTTTTATCATTGCCACTCGATCTCGAATAACATAGACAACTACCATTGCCACTGGAAGCTTCCTTTGACTTTAGTCGTTTTGGGCTCATAATGGAAATGGAATATTAGTGACATGTTCCCCCCACAATGTGAAATTTCCACACACGAACACTGAGAAGAAAATTGTATTAAAGAACATACTACTGACCGGATCTTGCTAGTTAGATCTTGTTGCACATGGTCACCATTACAAGTGAACATATTCACAAGCATACCATCTTCCAACGAAGTCTGACGATCAGAGGGATCACATGAGAGGATCACCGATCATCTACACTCCAACACAACTCTTTTCCATCATCCAATCACACAAAATGGGAACATATACACTACAATCCGAAAGAAAGCACACTTGAAACAAAATACCACAACCTCGTTTCTGGCCCCATCACTATTGCAGGTGGTGAGAGGACGTTGTTTGTCCTCTATCCTCTGTTGCCTCCGACCTCCAGTATGAAGTTGTTACCTTAGCGGAATGTGCTCATGATGCTCAATCAAATTTTTTTCTGACGTCCGAGTAACACCGAAAATGCGTCCGTAAGGCAATTTTTTTTTATAATTTTTTTTTACAACTTTTTAACAACATGAATTTTAAATTTTGACACATTAACTACACTATATAAACACGATGTGCATGCCATATTACACGACTCTTTTAACTTTGATGATTTTTTACAAATTTTAATGACTCACAAAATAGACTTGACAACGATAAACTTAACATGAAGATATGACGTCGTTGACAAAATTAACAATAAAACTAAACTAAATCCAATTAAATATTAGATTAGACAATCTACAAACACTTTTGACAATAATCCTACTAATCACCTATGACACTTTTACTTTAATAAACACGAACTTTTACCATTCAATACTAATATCAACACGACTGGACCTTAAGACTCTAAACAAACCGTCCTACTAAATAGAATTATTATTGACTGAATGAATTCACTTGTTTCATAAAGACAATACACTAGGTATAGCAAAGACACAAAAGAAAACTAACATTTAACTATTTCTAAACTTGCCTTGATTCTTGAACCGGTGTATGGATTTTGACATTGATGAGAAGATCAAGAATCATAAGGTGTACTCGGGACCATCAAGCCTTCATTGACGCATCCGACCACAACTAGCAGGGTGAGGAACAATGCATGTGGAAGACGGCTTGCAAGGACTGAACTGTAATTAAACAGATTATGAGAAATGTAGAATATGGCTAAGTGACTATACACAACTCCACTATTACTTCAAAACAATATGAGTGCCAATCTAAGAGTCAGTAACATAGAAATCTAAGTGCCAACAGAATGGACCAGTCGTGGCACGTAGCAGTTCATAAGTGGAAACCTTTGATGAAGATCAAAAAACATAATTGTGCATGGATTGGAGAGGCTGAGTCTATTTTGTAAACGCTTAGAGAAATGCAACGTAGATCATGTAACTACACCTTCTTTGAATCTCATGCATATTCAAACTGGGTGATCAAATGATAAATTAGTCCCTGGCTATCTCCTGCGTAGGTCCACATCTGTTTAGATTGCAATTTTGATCAACACGATGGAGATGACCACAAGTAGATCTGCTAACAAAAAGAGATGTGGGCCGTGTAGACTTATAAACTGAACAAATTCAATGCATGGACGACATCAACATTCTCTCTGCGATATGAGTGATTTTGTATCCGTAGCCAACAAAATAGAATGAAGACGTTGATGCTAACAATGGCGTTTCTATTTAGAAAATGAATTAAATATATTCCTATTCAAATATATTCTAAATTGCCTAGCTAATAGCTCAGAAATAAAGTATAGTAACATTACTTTGGGGCAATGAAGAACATAAAAACTGCCCTCATATATGTATTAGCTTTCCATGAAAAGATCACAGGAATAGGATGGCTACTCTGATACCAAATCTTGGAGCAGCAACAGATTGAAACAAGAAATTGATTTGTTCTTCTCAATCTATTTCATACGGAACGATGGATACATTTAGAGTTTAAGTTTCTCCTATAAACAAGGAGGCAACTCTAACTATTCTCCTATACATGCAAGTTGTTAAAACAACTTGTAACAATATTATTTTCGACCAACTTAATGGATCACTAATATATTATATTTCCTAACAGATGAAATAAGATCAAATGAAAAGGAAACAAACCCCGTATTAAGTCTCCTCAACAAGAGATTCTACTAGTTGATATATGTGAGCATGACAACATTGATGCAACAAAGGAAGCTTCAACTAACATGAATTGTGAAAATGTGCATGTCTTCTTAGATTTTGATTTTAATAATTAAAAATTCTATATCTAGAGGAATATCTTGAATATATGCAAGTTGAGATTGAACATGTGTAAGTAGAGGAAGAAATCAAGAGGGAGAACCAAAGGGATATGTTTAACAACGTATCTAGAGCATCAAAATAAGTTGGTACCAGCTAGACACATGGCCATATACAACACCGAGTTTGAGATAAAAGAGTTGCATACATTATCTTGACTTGATTTTGAAGTAAAACCACCTTAACCTTAATGTTTTTGTTGATTTCTCGTGCTCTATGAGTCATAACATGTCTAAGAAATTGGTTAGTTTTTATTTGTAATCATTATGTTTATGTTTCCAAACTTCTGGAGCGAATATAAGGACGTCTAAGCATGTTGTGCCTAAGTATCTACCCCATAGGTGAGATTCATGCTCACAAACCTACATTATCATTGCACATTGTGGATTGATGTAATGTCCCATGTTGACATATCACACAAAACATAGCCTACTACGCTCACCCGGACATGAGAGAACACCAATTCTTGTCGAGGTATAGTGGTGTCATAATGTTTGTTAAGAGATTTCACTTACTTGGATTACAATTAATCCTTATACATTCCTTCATATCAAAGTGTAAAAACATAGAGAAATCATTACTAGTTATCCAACCAATAGAGTATATATCAACCGTGAGATCCTTGCATTCATTCAAATTTAGTGACAATATTCTCAATTACACTCAATCAACCATGATCAGCAATGAATAACCCCCTTAAATCGCCCATACACCCAAAAATCAAGAAATTTATAACTCTTTTATATTGATTCCTCAAGTGGTATATATACTTGACAATTTTTTCCCTTAATTAGTTTGACAAGAAGTTACATTGGCACTTTTTCATTAGTTTACAAAAATTTAAACAATAGTTAAGTAGATGGTGTGTGTGTGTTAGATGACACCATTCCTTGTTCTTGGGATCTGCATGGTCGCTTGAACTTCTTGGAGGCTTTGCTCCATTAGAGAAGTGCAATTTTTGTTGTCATGCGCTAATGATTCTCCTTTGTCATGAAAGAGGTCCACCACTGGCAATTTAATCTCTCTTATTTTCCTTGATTGTTTCTCCTTAAAAACTCTCACGTACGGACCTTAAATGCATGCCCCTATTTACTTGAGCATGAGAAGATAGGAGTTCTTGCAAAAGCCTCACGTGTCAAACATGGTCTTCTCTTTAGTTTCCATGTTCTTGGGTCGGGGTCCTTACGGTACCTTAGAGATGTTGAAGATGCACACCTTTGCTTAGAACTAAAGGTGAACACACATATGCAAATGTAGATTATGCATTGAAGAAAGAAATACTTATCTGAAACTTGTGTTGCTTTGGAAAAAATAGGTCTCAACATTACCCCACAATAGCTTCGTTGTGCCCCTCAAGTAACCCTTTATTGATTTCCACAAAAAGTTGTGGTGCCACTTGGCGTAGTTAATCCTCATGACCTTTCCACTTGGTGAACATGTTTTGTACAAGTGGTCCTAGATTATATAACCACACACCCAAGTCTATTAAGGCCTTCATTGTTTTATGGGGATCTTGGGTGTCTTTCTGCATTGAGTTTAGTGTCTTCCTCATTTCAACATTCACTTTATCAAGCACACTCTCCTCTTTGACTATCTCGTTTTTAATCTCTGCAAGGAACTACTTGATTTTATCCTTCTTCACACTTATTTCTTCCTCCAAATCCTTGATGTCCTACAAGAGTTTATCTCTTCCATCCTTGTCAACCTTTAAAACTTGCAAACCCAAGGAATTATGCTTTTTTTCTCTGAGAGAATGCACGATTCAGTTATTTTATTTTATTGTGTGAATCCCTTAAAGACTTTATCAACGTATGCAAATTCTTCACTTGGTTGATAAGTCTCCACACTCTTTCAATTTATCTGCATAGAGGGCCCTGGATTTGTCTCGTTTTTATTTAACTAGTTGTTGCCCGTGTGCTCGGCCATAATCTTTCCTTTCCTTTAGGAGTAGCCCCACCAAGACCTCAAGTTCGGAAATTCGATCTTCTTGATCGAGTGTTCTTTTTGTCAGGTTGGCATCCTCTAAAAGAATTATTTGGCACAACTTCATGGCCTTAATTTCTGCGGTTGTTTGCTTCTAGCGTAAATATTTATTTTTATCCTATTATGTTGTGATCGTACTCTTCTCAGCCTTCAGTTCTTTATTCAATTAGTTTATGCTGGTTATTTTCCCTCTTAGGTCGGAATTTTTGATAGGTTCTAGTACATGACATCTCCAAATGTTTTGAGAAGCACATAACTAGTATGTGTATCCATCATATGATAGGTGTCCACAATACTACCTTTAGTCCTTTTGTGACCTTTACTAGTGGCGTGTGTAAGCTATAAGATAGAACCTCAAATTACGCCTCATTTGTGCATACGTCCACAAAAAAGACATTGACTTCCTTTCGGGTTGTGTCGTTGGGCTCCATATATTGCCGAAAGAACAACTCCAATTTATTCTTCTCCTTTTGGAACAAAGCATGAAGATTTTGTGTTGGATCATTGTCATTTGATGTCTCATTCCCCTCGCTCTAGTTCCCTTTCCTTTCTCCTCCCCTTCTCTTGCACGTTCTTTATGTATTTCATCTTCCCTTTTTCTCGTATGGTCTTCATGTTTCTCTACTTCCTTCTTCCCTTCTTCCAAATTAATTAGCCTAGGGGTTCTTTTGGAGGTGAGCTAGGTCTTACACTAGAATCTTTAGTGCCTTCAATTGATTTTCCCTTAGCTCGATCATGCGTATGAATTTTAGGTGGGGTAGGTGCCCTTGGTGGGGTTTTAACATGTCATTCCTCCTCTTCACCTTTTTCGTCCCTATGCACCGTGCACCCGACTTCTTCATTTTTTTCTGCTTTCTTGAACTTTCACGAGCTATACCTACTTACGCACTTGTGAGGAGACTACTCTAACGAGACACAATCTCACCCCAAAATTATTCAAACTCTTATTGAGACTCCAATGCATGAGAATGCTTTAAATGGTCATTATATATCTATCAAAAGTAAAATTAGTAAAGGGAAAGGCATTGCTCTAGAGGATCAAACTTAAATTCAACACCAATATGATTTTAGACGTATTTGTAAAATCCAAGGAAATGGTCGATATATTGACTCTAATAATGGATATTTAATCTAAAACTCGAGGTCAAGAATATATCAATGTGTCAATTATTCAATACCAAACCTATAAAGTTAACCATGGATATTTCAATGTTAGTACTAATCAAGCACCTATTAAGACACATTTCAAGCCTCTTCATCCGATCATCTTTCGTATTTCCTCCAACACCATTCCCTTTCATGTTTCTCTTGATGTGCATGTTTCACATGCTTCCACGCCTCTTATGATTACTTCTCAATGTTTTCCAACATATTCACTTGTTTCTCGTATTCATTCCATAACTTCCAATGCTTTACGCTTTGCTTCCTTGCGAATGCAACCATACCAACATATATAACTACTACTTCCCTTCCTTATAAAGTGACAACCATGATGAATTATGTGCGTGAATTGTAAAATAAAATAGGAATCATCTCAAGGATCTCAAAATCCATACAACATGATCACTTCCAACAAAATATTAATCAACCTTTTGTAAGGGTTCACAATGTGCTTGCTTAACCCTTCCCATTGGGCTTCATTACTCCAAAATTCAAATTATTTAATGGGAAAGCAAATACTTCTCACTATCATTGGTCATATTATGCTTATGGCCTATACTTTACACATGACGATTAATTATCGACCAAGTTATTTCTTAGGATCCTAAGAGATTATGTTCTCGATTTGTTCATGTATTACCTCTCTAACACTCACAAAAAAATACAATGCCAAAACAAGGATAATATTTTTTCTTTTAAACAACGTCACTTGGACCTACTCAACAACATGACAATGCATGAGCTATAAAGTAACATGCATCACATCATTGTCAACCGGGACAAGGAGAAAGTGATGCCAAAATAACAAAAGATGCACTATACAAAACATAACCAAACCATTCAATGGTTTGTCGGGGAAGAGGGTGACATTACTTCCACTTATCCCTCAACTAAGGAAGGAAGAGGTTTGCGGCGATAGATTTTAGTTTCAAGATCCATAGAAGGTTAAAAAAATATGATTCCGAAGGGGTTTCCTCGTGTCATGAGGTTACCTCCTGCAACCAACTCTCTAGTGTGCTTTGAAGCCCACTTCGCAAACTGATCCAACGAATGTTTTAGTGAGGTTTATGGATTTAGAGGAGATTCTAATATAACTGACAATGGGTTCCAACGGTTTAAAATAAGGAATAGGCTAGGAGACACTTCTTGCACATTGATTTTAAGAGGCATTTGACGCATTTGGAGGGGTTGTCCTAACATTGTCGGTTTACGTTTAGATCACATTTATCATTCTTGTATGAATCCCACTTCACAACAAAGAATTGTGAACGTGTTTTCATTTTATTTAAGTAAGGTATTTAGCGTGTTTTTAGGAGGTCTGCGAATCTGGTTTAATCATGGAACAAAGATTAAATGTTTTTCCTATATTTATTGTTATTTCTCTACTCAAATTGAAAGCACACGAATTTGAAAGCAAGCTAGAAAAAGGGAAGAAAGTCCATGCCTATAACGCACACACAAAATACATGGCCAAAACACGATTTTGTTTTTTGTTATTAACAACATCATTTGGGCCCACTTAACAACATGACAATGTCTAAGCCATAGAGTAACATGCAACACCTCATTGCCGCACAACCAGGGGATAAGGTGATGCTTTGACATAACAAAAGATGCACTATATAAAACACAAGCAAACCATCCAATGGTATGTAAAGGGAAAGGGGATGCCAAGATTCCACTTATCCCTCCACTAAGGAAGGAATACTAGCTTTTGGTTCCTCCATAACAACATGTAATGCAATAAGATATATCAATATACATTTATCCCTCTACTAAGACTAGTGTCTCCAACCTTTATTTTTTTCGCATAAAATAAGCAAAACCCATACACTATATTCACACTCGTGAGTTAATTATTGTAGTGGTTTACACTTACACACAACATTCACACAAATTCCTTAAACAAAAATCTCGATCGCGCAAACAAAGTTTGATTGACAATTCTCCAACACCTAATCAACATCTCTCCCCACATTCAATTCACCGAGAAGTTAAGATTCAATTTCGTTCCTTGACATCCTTCTAAAAAGAAATGAAAATGGCTCTTTATCCCATCAAGTTTTCAGAAAGAAATATCACTCTGACTGTTACCTCAGAGAAGAGTCCCATCATCATCCGTCCCAAAAAGTAGGTGTTTTAAAAACTCTAACTTCTAGGGCTGTTAGAATTGTTGACCATGATCACCTCAATCTTAAATTAAATCATCTTTCTAAGGTTTTTAAAAACAATGGCTAAAACAACAATTTAATATAAAGCATTCTTAAAAATACTATCAATCCTCCTAAAAATGTAAAAAAATTAATTTGGGTAGAAAAATCATCCTTCCGTAGATAAAAAACACTATTGATAAAATAACAAAAAATTTAAGCAAAAAGGTATTGTTACTTCTTTCAAACCTGTCAACACCTTACAAAATAATCTAAATTCCCTTAAGGATAAGATTGATGCTAATCTCAATTGTGGTGTCTATATGATAAGTTGCTCATGTGGTAAACCATATATTGGTGAAACTGGTAGATCTATCAAAACTAGGATTAGCGAGCATGATAGAGACATCAAGCATGATCGAATTGACCAATCGGCATTAGTGAACATTCCCTTAAAACTAAGCATTCAATTTGTCTAAATTCTTCCAAAGTCATTGCTTCCAAAGGCAATTATGTAAAATGTCACTTTCGGGAAGTCGTTGAAATCATGCATTTTGACAATAATTTAAATAGGGACAAAGGTTGGTTCATCAGTGACACTTGGAAACTTGTTATTCGTAACCTCCCCAAATGATTTTTTTTCCCTTTCCGCTTTAATAAGATGTTCTTTCTTTGTCTTTTCTTTCTATTTGAATGATTTTAAGACCATTATAAAAATCTTATCTTAATACTAATATGTGGATAATCTTTAACCTTATAATGATATTAATAAAATCCTAATTAATATTTCCAATACATTAGTCGTAAATAATTAGTTCTTGCCATTAGTTGCATTTTAAGGATTCCCTTGATAAAATCTCCATCAAATGTTTTTGAAATTATCCATAGTTCTTCTACTCTATAATTTTGTATGTATTTTATAAAAATATTGAACTAATATTAAAATAGGATAAACTTTAAATATGATTTCCACATCGTTGCTCATGAGTATTAACCTTCTCTCTAATTGTAGGTCTTAATTAATGTTTGATAACAATTTAGGCCCCTTCAATTATTTATGAAATATATCCAATCATGTCCTTCCTCCCCTTGTTGATTATTTAAATTTCTAATTAGATTGTCTTTCATAGTCTTTATATTTTATATTGTATAAAAATCTTGAATTTTATTAAAATAGGATAAACTTTTAATGTTTTAACTTCTTCATTATTCCCATAACCGCCAAATTTCCTCATTAATTGTAAGCCTTTTCCTTTCTTACATTATCTATTTCCTCTCTTTGCCAACCATAGAAAAAATTTAATTGTAAATTTTTTTATGTTATATAAACCTATGATCAACAATCATATCATTACTCACAATCTTTTCTCCCTGATGATGGGTCTAGTTTTTGACCCAAAATGTCATATTTTTAAAATTATTACACAATACTCCAAATAATTCTCTCAACGATGAACTGTGAAAATCTCAAAAATTCAAAGGTTAAGACTTGTTTAGCATAACATGTCATTTCCAAATAGAGTTTGATCTTTGATCAATTAATGGTAAGAGTAACTCTACCATAACACACTGAGCCAAGTTTGCGACAAGGCTATAAAAGGATTAGATTGGTTAGTTCCCACAAAACACCAACGATCAAACATTATAAAATTGACAACCTATTATAAGTTTGTTGTTGCCACGATGCAACAGGCGGGCATTACATTTCCTCCTTATAAGAGCATCGTCCTCGATGCGACACAAAGTCAAGGTAAGAAGAGCAAGTACGAGTTCAAATATTTCCAATGACTCGTGTCGCTTAGGAGGTGTCACTAAAATGCGACCACAAGGGAACAACAATTTTTTTAATTTCCTTCAATTATCTATGTTTTGTAAAAACAATGAAATGGAATTGATTAATAATGAAAATATTGAGAACTTGAATCAAAGAATTTGGATAATGAGAAAACTATTAAGTTATGAATATGATTATGGGAAACACACTACCAAACATGTTGAACAATGTTATCAAATTGAGATTTAATTCACGGTGGTAAGAAGAACTAACAATACCAAATAAAACACCCACAAAAAATACATGTCCAAAACACGAATTTTTCTTTCTTTTAAACAATGCAACATAATGTTTCCATCTCATACACAACCGCCACATCACAAATCCATGCTAGAGGTTTGAGAGTATGAACCTCTACTCGATATCCTCGAAGATCTATACATACCCTTACATCACTAGTCGTTGATTTTCAAACACCTTTTTTAACATTAGCATCAAAGTCCACTTTACATAAATTTCTCAACTCAAACATGGTTTTAATAAACCAATCAGCGAATAAATATTTAAATTCAATAATACAATCACAAAGACGTGTAACAAGTTTTTGAAATCAAACTCTTAAGTCTATTTAGTCAAAAGATTGCTTACACCAACCAAAGACAATTTAATAATCAACAAATACCAATCATTCAATGTGATTTGTCATACAACTAATAATGTAGAGGTAAAGCATTTAGAGGCCAACATGCTTAAATATGGGATCAATGCTCCTACCTCTAATGAAGCAAAATTTCAACAAGAGGTTAACTTAAAGGCCAAAACCAATAATAATACTTTCCAACCTAAGTCTAATACCAAGAGTATGGTCAACATAGTCTTACCAATAAAACAATACAATAGTCTTACTTTGCACCAACACCAACATAAACAATCTACATGATTAAGTAGGACTCAATAGAAAGTGTGACAAAGATTTTTTGAATGCAATTTGATTACCTCTTATTCATGAATTGGATCCATCAAGGCCTTTGCTTAAAAGATATGACACAAATGCACACTACGACTATCATAAAGTCTCCTAACATTTCTCCAACATACACATAACCTTGAAACATAAGATAAATGACCTTAATGAAACTAATCACATTCAAGTCAAGGTATCAAAAACGTATTAAATTACTTTGTGGCCCAACATAACCAACGTCTAAAATATTTACGAACCCTTTTCCCAATCATAGTACTCTATCACATGATCAAAACAATATTCATATGATCAATGACAAGGACCAACCACAGGAATCTAGTGATCATCCAATGGTCCCATAGACCATTGAGCCTCATGGACAAAATTAAAACCATTTCGTTTCATTTCCACTTGACAAATTTATAAGTGTGGTCATGATTGCGACAACATAGATGGAACCTCCTCCCATTGTGTTTTATGAGAGTGAAATTCCTAACAATGAATCTTGCAATAAATCACTATTTGTACAAGCTCTTATTAGCACATACCCATAGAAAGCACAATGAACTTTGATTGAAAATGGCTTGAATATAAATCTATCCACAAACAAGTTTATCAATAGTATCAAATAACATATAGAAGACCTAGCAAGCACTACCAAAATTATTATGGGAGATGATGAAATTACACAAAACCCCCTTGATTTTGTTTGGATTCGTGTAGTTCATGATAATGGGTAATACGGTGTGGCTCGAATATAAATGTATGCACAAACAATTTTATCAATGGCATTGGATTACATAAGACCTAGCATGCACTACCACAATTATTATGGAATATGATGCAATTACACATAACCCCCTTGGTTGCATATGATTACTTGTCATGTTTGGTCCTAAGATCATTTTAATTTTTATTCATGTAGTTCTTGACAATGGCTCATGCGATGTGTTACTTAGATCTACCTAGATTTATGAAATGAAAGTAATATCGTCTATTATACATCATTATATAAAATTTGTGCATGACAATGAATTGATTACTATACACCAAGACACTCCTCTTAAATCACAAACCATTCGAGCTCATATCTAGCAATATCAAGGCAAACATCAATTATTAGACCTCGAGAAGGTGGGCCAAAAATCCTAAATTCCATATCAAACCATCAAGGACATGCTCACAACCTCTCACTATAGTCGTAACGAATACTTGTGAATGATCGTGTGTTTGAAACCAATACCTAGATCAAAGGTCATATTATTATGTAGGTACAAACCGTCTTTGACACAAATAATAATGATAATACTTGATGATTTATCTTTTCTAGAATTGTTGCAATATATTCATCCTAATCTTGTGCACAATGATGTGTATATTTATTTGCGTACAAATTATGTTGAGGCTTCAAGAAATGATTTCATAATAGATTAGTTATTTGGGCTAGCCACTTGTGTTTGACATTGAGCCTGCTCTAATGATTGTATATAGCTTACTTTACATAGCTCTTGTTTATTCCCTCACATACTGATCTTTAATGTTTTTTTCTCTTGAATTGATGATCATTTGCCTTTAATTTCTAATTGTACCTTTCTCTAGCTTTTTGTACTTGATTGGATTTCGAATTCCTTTCTTGGTTTCTCCAGCTTTCAATTTCTTCAAAGTTTACATTGACTTTATTTTTAACCACCTCTTCTTCTATTGATGTATCCTAGCTACAACATTTTTCTTGTCTTCGTGATTTATTTAAGCTTCAAGAGTTATTATTCTTCTTTCATTGTTCTCAAGATTACTTTCCTTTGTTTTCTAAATTGTTTTAAACCTTACACCTAATTTTGGCTTGCTTTTATCCCATTCCCAAATCCTATGTTAATTTCCATTTGATGAAAATACAATTATCCATTTTTCCTCATCTATTCTTCTTATATTCATGTGATCTAACTACAACATTTTGCTTGTCTTCGTGATTTAGTTGAGCTTCAAGGGTTATTATTATTTCCTTCCACTATTTCTCGTGATTATTTTCCTTTGTTTTTAAGGTGTTTCAAACCTCTAGCCCCTAATTTAGCTTGCTTTTATCTCATTCCCAATTTCTATGTTAACTTCAATTTGATGAAAACATGATGCAACCATCTAACCACTATTTCAGTCATACCTTTAGTTCATCAACAAGTTTCAAACAAATAACTTCATTTACTCGCATAAGAGGATCCTACACAAGCTTATTGTGGTCTAAAAGTTTGTAAAATTGATAAATAACATCAAGAATGTCTTCATTATCCGTATCCCTTGTCTCATCATCCTTAAAACTATAATCTCTCCTCCCTAAATCAATTCTTCATATGGAGAACTCACAAATACTCACCCCCTTTTAGGTGACTCGTATATATACTTTTGTTCTTTTATTCTTCTATCTCATCTCAATACCCCGCCTACACACTCAATCTCGCTTATATAGCTTATATAAGAAGGCATCAAAAAGACTTCAAACTCAACCTTTCACCGACTTGCCTTGACTCGCTCTTTTATGCTTTCAAGCCACACATCTTGCTCTCACCTATGTTATGAGCTTCTATAACTACCCATAATACATTATCACGTCCTTTACTTGGTTCTCAATACCCCTGGTATGTATGCAAAATCTTAGGATCTAACTCTTTGCATAGCTCCCTCTATGTCACTTTTTACAATTTTTGCTCACAAACACTCTCTTAGGTCAAGGACAGGTCCTCTCGCTAGCTATAACTCCTTATGAAGAAGGTTTCAAAAGATGATGAAAGCTATTATGGGCACCCATTAAGGCATTTGTCATGCATGGTAAATTTTAGGCCTTGTCTCAAAAGGGAAATGACACTTCCTTTGGAAAACTACCTTCCAAATTAGCCTTAAGACCGTGTTTCACTATTTCCTCCTAAACTGTCATAAAAATGAGAAGTCTCGAACCCATAAATTTTCAAATTTCTTCCAAAATCTTTTAACACACCCTTCTAGGATGAATACTTCCAATTTTTAAGCAAAAATATCTTTGTTTGAGGGTTCTACACCCATGCCCTAGCTCTTCCCGATTTGTAGGTACCAGGGGTAGCCCGAGAAAACTCTTTTGTTGCAATTTCTCCTAGAACTTGATTCAAGATTGTCTTTATCAACAACATAAAGGAGATTATCTTACCAATGGCTCTTGATTAGCTTGCAAAATCTGCAATGGTGTAAGGATCGTTGTCTTGTTCATGAAAACAGGGGGCTCTACAGGTCTTCAAGTAAATATTCCTTCCAAGTGAGATATCTATTAAATGAGTTGATCTCCTTCAACATACAAAGGTCCAAGGACCTTCAAACTCCCCACACTTACTATGTTCTTCCTTATCCTTCAAAGGCACTTTGTTAAAAAGATCAACATTCAACATGAAACCCTTCTTATGTGATTGTTACAATCGGTAGGGTTCTTCCAAACTCATATTCTGATCCACAACCCACGAGGTCTAACAAGGGCTATAGAAACTCACAGCTTCAAACTTCATATACTTTATTTTCCAAAGCATAATAACATGATGCTCTCAAGGATATAGATCATCTACAGGCTTGCTATAGTGGTCCGTGGACTTCCGGTCTTGATTAACTACAGGATGTAACCCTTTATCTCGCCATAGAGCTTCCATAAACATGCTTGGTGCCAACATAAAGATTTCATCTGATCTCCACTCCTTTGTCATTATATACACAAAGTTGCAAACAACTACCTCGCATAAGATCTTCACATAGTCTCAAGGGGATAAAATGCTCAAGAAACACTAAAATCACTCAAAGCTCGTGAACAGCTAAAGCTCACCTTTACAAGATCAAGCATCTCTTCCAAGTACAACAACAAACACAAAATCATGCAAGCAATGTCACATAGTCTCGAGTTAACACAACTTTCATGCAAGAAATGTCACCCAACCGAGTTTTTCACCTTTTCTCCTTCTTGAAACACACAATTTGATTCATACCCGGTAGAATGAATAATTCATTACATTTTACAATTTATAATTCTTGCCCTCAAGCCCTAACCGAATAAGACACCTATACCCTTTGGTCATATGAATGATTTCAATCTTAACACTAAATTTCTTAGCCTAGAGACCAAGTTCTTGCCTTCCAACTCATATTGTGATTTTCTAGTCCCTGAGAGGACCTAAGACACACATTTTAAGTCTCATTTCATCCTTTACATATCTTGCAAGCTCCAAGAATCCCTTAAAACAACTATATCAAGCCAAAATTGGCCTTCAAGACTTAACTTGCACTTTTGGAGGGAAAGTGTACAATTTAAATTTGAAAAGGCCAAGACACCAACTAACACACCTAAATGACATCTAATGACCTCAAAGACCTATGACCATACCTGACAAACCAAAATTTGATGTTTCCATCCCTATATACACACTAGAGTTGATGCTCTTGCATCATACTCCAAGGGTAAGAAGTTTGAAACCCAGTGCTTTATTCTTCTTCTTCTTCTTCCAATTTCTTTGCATCTTCAACTTGACTGCGGCTTGATCTTCTTGTCCAAGTTCCTCATCCTTCATTGCTTTAGTCTTGAGCTTTATAAGACCATCATTCTTTAGTTTGTCTTCATTGATAAGGTCTTCTTCTTCATAAGATTTTTCCTCTTTATCTTTCTTCTCTTCAACTGTCATATCTTCCTTTGGTGCTTGTTGTTGTTGTTGATCTTTGTCATCCTCTTCATATGCATCTTGCTTTGCTGCTACACATTTTTGTTAGTTATCTCTTTCTTCTCTCGCAATCTCTTCTTTCATCTTCTTGCTTTATGCTTCTAATCTGTTGCTCTCTCTTTATCCTGAAACTGATATCCATATCCATTTTACATGATCCCACTATGTTTATAGCATGCTCCAAAGTTGTTATCTCTACTTGCAATTGCTCCCAACTCTCATACACAAATGCACTCTCTTGTTCACTTATCTCTTCTTGTTCTTGGCTTACTATCTTCTTGCTTTCTTCTTCTATCTCAAGCTCATTCTTTGTACCTGCAAACACACACCAACACATTGTTAGATTCAAAACTTGAGGCTTTATCAGCCTCCTAGGAATTCTTCCTTTTTTTTGCCACTACTTCATTTTGTTCTCTCTTGAACTCTGCTTCCTCTATTTTTGCATACCAACTTGTCCTCATCATGCTCATCCATCTCAAGAGAAGCCAAAAATGCTTCTATCACTTCTTCTTCATCACTCTTATCCTCTATCAACACCATATCTTTAATCACTTCCTTTTTCTCTCTTCCATCTATCTTATTCTTCTTTCTTCTTGTCTTATCTTTGTCTTCAACTACTTCCTTTACCTTTTCTCTACAAGTTGTTTGACCGGCCACTTGGCTCTCTTCTTCATCACTATCCATGTCTCTTGTATTTGCTCTTCTTTCTCTCTTTCTATGAGCACCATTAGTTGTGCTACCTCTTGCTTCAACTCGTTATCTCCTGTTGAAACCACATCTCTCTTTTCTTCCTCCTTTCCTCTTTCATTTTCATCTATCTCTCATATTTTCCTCTCTTCTTGTACCTCATCAGCTCTATCAATCCTTGAATCATCTCTACTGTTGGTTCTTCTTCCTCTTCACCATCTGTCAAGTTTGATTCATGAGGCCTAATAGCTTTCAACTCTCTTTCTATGCATGTTTTCTTTGTTTCCATCATTCTTCTTGTTCTTCTCTTCTCGCTCGTGTTCCCTTATCCTCTCTTGCACTTGCTTTAACCTAGCTTCTTCTCTTTCTTCTATTGACTTCTTCATCCAATGTGGCATCTTGTAACCATGATCAAGGATTGGTTGCATTCTCTCTTCTTCACTCATCTTTACCTGTCTCTTTCCACTACACATACTTCCACAAATTGTTAGCAACAACAATAACTATTCATTCAAATCTCAATGCCTTGCTCTTATACCAAAAATGATGCAACCATCTAACCACTATTTCAATCATACCTTTAGTTCATCAACAAGTTTCAAACAACTAACTTCATTTACTCAACATAAGAGGATCCTTTACAAGCTTATAGTGTTCTAAAAGTTTGTAAAATTGATAAATAACATCAACAAATGTCTTCATTATTTGTATCCCTTGTCTCGTCATCCTTAAAACTATAATCTCTCCTCCCTAAATCAATTATTCATATGGAGAACTCACAAATAATCATCCCCTTTTAGTTGACTCTCGGTTTCTTGTACTAGTCCTTGCTCAAGATATATATATATATATATATATATATATATATATATATATATATATATATATATATATATATATATATATATATATATATATATATATATATATAACACACACACACACACTTTTTTTCTTTTATGCTTCTATCTCATCTTAGTACCCCGCCTACACACTCAATCTCGCTTATAAGCTTATATAAAAAGGCATAAAAAGACTCCAAACTCAACCTTTCACCGACTTGCCTTGACTTGCTCTTTCATGCTTTCAAGACACACATCTTGCTCTCACCTATGTTATGAGCTTCTATAATTACCCATAATACATTATCACCTCCTTTACTTGGCTCTCAATACCCTTGGTATGTATGTAAAATCTTAGGATCCAACTCTCTCGCACATTGCCCTCTATGTCACTTTTTGCAATTTTTGCTCACAAACACTCTCTTAAGTCGTGACAATCCTCTACTAGCTATAACTCCTAATGAAGAAGGTTTCAAAACATGATGAAAGCTATTATGGGCACCCATTAAGGCATTTGTCATGCATGGTAAATTTCAGGCCTTGTCTCAAAAGGGAAATAACACTTCCTTTGGAATACTACCCTCCAAATTAGCCTTAAGACTCGTGTTTCACTATTTCCTCCTAAACTATCATAAAAATGATTAGTCTTAACCTATAAATTTTCAAATTTCTTCCAAAATCTTTTAACACATCCTTTTAGGATGAATACTTCCACTTTTAAAGCAAAAATATCTTTGTTTGAGGGTTCTACACCCATGCCCTAGCTGATTCTCGATCAGGTAGGTACCAAGGTAGCTCGAGAAGACTCTTTTTGTTGCAATTTCTCCTGGTTCAAAACCCCAACTTTTGCAAGGATGTCTTTATCAACAACACAAAGGAGATTATCTTACCAATGGCTCTTGATTGGCTTGCAAAATCTGGCGATGGTGTAAGGATCATTGTCTTGTTCATGAAAACAGGGGCTCTACAATCTTCAAGTAAATATTCCTTCCAAGTGATATATCTATTAACTGAGTTGATCTCCTTCGAACATAAAAAGGTCCAAGGACCTTCAAACTCCCCCACACTTACTATGTTCTTCCTTATCCTTTTAAGGCACTGTTACAAAAGACCAACATTCAACTTGAAACCCTTCTTATGTGATTGCTACAATCGGTAGGGTTCTTCCAAACTCATATTCACTCATAACCCACGAGGTCTAACAAGGACTATGCAAACTCACACTTCAAACTTCATATACTTTATTTGCCAACATAATAACATGATGCTCTCAAGGATATAGATCATCTATTGTTGCTACAAAGTGGTCTGTGGAATTCCGCTTGATTAACTACGTGATGTAACCCTTTGTCTCGGTCATAGAGCTTCCATAAACATGCATGGTACCAACATAAAGATTTCATACGATCTCCACTCCTTTGTCATTATATACACAAAGTTACAAACAACTACCTTGCATAAGATCTTCACATAGTCTCAAGGGGAAATAATGCTCAAGAAACACTAAAATCACCCAAAGCTCGTGAACAGGGTGAAGCTCACCTCCACAAGATCAAGCATCTCTTCCAAGTACAACAACAAACACAAAATCATGCAAGTAATCTCACATAGTCTGAGTTAACACAACTTTCAAGCAAGAAATGTCACCCAATTGAGTTTTCCACCTTTTCTTCTTCTTGAAACCTTACAATTTGATTCATACCCGAGTAGAATGAATAATTCATTACATTTTATAATTTATAACTCTTGCCATCAAGCCCTAACCAAATAAGACACCTATACCCTTTGTTCACATGAATGATTTCAGTGTTAACACTAAATTTCTTAGCCTAGAGACCAAGTTCTTGCCTTCCAACTCATATTGTGATTTTCTAGTCCCTGAGAGGACCTAAGACACACATTTTAAGTCTCATTTCATCCTTTACATATCTTTCAAGCTCCAAGAATCCCTTAAAACAACTATATCAAGCCAAAATTGGCCTTCAAGACTTAACTTGCACTTTTGGAGGGAAATGGTACGATTTAAATTTGAAAAGGCCAAGACACTAACTAGCACACCTAAATGACACCTACTTGACCTCAAAGACCTATGACCAAACTTGGCAAACCAAAATTTGATGTTGCCATCCCTATATACACACTAGTGTTGATGCTCCCGCATCAAAACACAATTATCTATTTTTCCTCATCTATTCTTCTTCTACTCAATTATTCAATTTCATTAATTGATCTATCTCCTAGATTTCATTTTTTTATCTTTTTACATTGATTCCTATCGTGATCATATTCCTTCTTTTTCAAATTGTACCTTGTGGTGCCATGATGCATATCATAACCATCTTTTTTATATCCTTGCTTATTTTAGTCATTTATATCATCCACACATTAAGGACAAGGACTCCTAATTGTGTTATCCCTAATCTTATTATTCCCACATGGTGCACATTACAAATTGTGGTTACTTTGATTTCATCTTGCCCATCAATGGGGCATATTACCCCTACGAATGCACTATATTCCCCTACCCACTTGGGATATTACATTCTATTATGCCTATACCAACTACATTTCCCCCACTTTGGGGCATATTCCTATTCCATTATCAAGCATGCTATGTTATATCTTAACTTGCCTTGGGGGTACTATCTTGTTATTGGTATTACACTTTTACATCGCATCTTATCTTTGGGGGAACTTCCTCATTCGGAGCTTACACTTGATAAGTTCTTGCATACCTTGGAGGCATTATCTTAGTTCAATTCGAGCTAACAAGAATTATTTATTTCCCACCATGGGGAATTACCTTAATTAATTTTTAGCTTACACCGATTAGATTTTGCCTACCTTGTGGTGTTATCATATTACACTTACATGACATATATCCACCCACAAATGGCATGACTCTAAGACTATGCTTACATTGTTTATGCTCAAGACGACATAGGAGCAATTTTACATATCATACATGCTTCCATGATAGAAACTTATTATGTTTACACCAGAGCATTATTTGCCTATCGTACACATGGTGATCATGATCGAATTTTTTTAGATATATGATTCACATATTCATCCCACATCTCAAAGGGAGGTGGATATCCCACTTATTTTTATTTCCAACCCCTAAACTCCAAGACATTTCGCCACTTTTGTACATGGAAAAGAACATAGGACGATGCACGACATACCTGACTCGGTTTCATCGCCAAACACCTATAACATATTCAGATACATTTGTCTAATCATGGCATACTAATTTAGTTTCAAATTCCACACATCCTCTAAGACACGAGTTTACAAAGACATTTTTACTTATTTCAACACAACCAGCGGGTATTTTTTCTTGCCTTTTCTAGATTTCAGCAGAGTCTTGACCATACAATTAAATATGTACATGTTCTTACTTGCACAAATTTCTATGTGTTTCCAAACACGTGTACAAATGCTAGCTATATGATCTTCATAGCCCTCCCCTAGGGAGATAAGGTAAACTCTCTTTCTTTTGACTTTTAGTTTCTCTAACTTAAAAACCTCAATAGATGGTGAAGTAAAACAACAAAACATTCTAGCATAAGTGTGTTGGTCCCTCTTTCTTTCACTCCTCTACACAAAACAAGGTTCTTAGGAGAAGACAATTGCTGGGAAAGAGTTGCCTCTCCTCACTTTAGGCTCTACAAAGCCAATGGGTGATTCCCAAGCATCATACAAGGTGATATTAAGATTATCAAGCAAAGATAGACGTTTTTGACAAAAATGTAACCTCCATGCCTACACGTATAATCTATTGTCCCTAATGCCACAAACACACACTAATTTGCAATGTCCATACAAGGATTGTTCATTAACAGATGTAAAGATAATATTCATGCCCTGCTCACTATTTTACTAAACCTTTACTAACATAAGATCACTAAACGGTGCAGATCTGAATACCGATTGTAGCTTAGAGAATTCCCTAAAGCTATTCTAATGAGTAGAGTTCTTATAAAAGGAAAATGTTAGGATTATATAAAGATGACTAGTTTTGCTAATACAATTTCCTTCATCCATTGGGCAAACATTTGTCACATCAATTGAAAACATCACATACAACCACATAAAGTAACACCTGCAACCAGCTTTACAAAAATCTTATAGACCATTCCCATCACATAAATAAAAACATGATCTCTTACAGACAAACTTTATTCATTATAGATCCAGATAGACTCAAAGTTGGGAATTATATTTGAAAATGCAAATGATTGTTTCAACAACCAATATGGAACTGCAATATACCAGAGTACATGGCATAAAACCAGCACAAGGACCTTTACAACTTTGCATCAAGCAAAATTACAAGCAATGGCCAACTTTGCATGACCAAACACTAGCTTTAACAGACCTAAAACTAGACTTAATTGTGACATCTTTTCAAAACCACCATTTCCATGAGCTCCGATAGCTTACATCACTCTTTCCATAACCATAAATCATACCCAGACCTTTGGTTACATATGATTTTCCACAATGGCCCAACTGAAGGAAAACAATGCAAACACCTATAGACTCAAGGCTTTACCCACATGGCAAAAAGATCAGTTGAAAGGAAGGATTTCCATTCACATGTTGCTTGTTGCTTGGAGAAGAAAAGGATATTCGCGACAACTATCCATATGAGTGCCTTTGCCTTGTAGTTCATTTTCCTTCCCAAGATCGTGCTTTTCTAAAAATTTTGAATACAAAAACAGTATCCCAAATATTCTATTTAGTCATACGTACCCTTTATTTTGTCCTATCCATATCCTTTGGAACCTTCTTTGTACTATCCATGTTTCTAATGTTTCAGCATACATCTTTTACTCTCTATGCAGGGCACCCTTATTAAACAAAGCAAAAGTGCTACAAAAATATTTTTAGGCTGATTTTGGTGTTAGAAACTGGATTTGTAGATTTTCATGGCTTTGAAGGTTTGATGGATATTGGTTTATTTTCTTGTTTCTTCTTTAAATTTAGGCCTGCTATCCTATTTTATCAATCTTTCCGGCTACTTCAGAAAACAATGCGAATTTACCAAGTACATAGCCCTCTTGAGGCTTTGAAGTTAGCAGGCAAGCAATTCCTCAACACGCTAACAGTTCATTCTGCCTGTAGTTCGTTTCATTTGCCCTTTGCTTCTAAACAAGTCCACAATGTTTGTTTGGCCACTGATTTATAATTGAGCAGATACCAACAAACCTATGTTTTGTGTATGAGTATGTGTGTGCGGCATCCTGTGTAAGGAGCTAGGAGTTGTTCGGGGACTTGTAGTGAGAGAAGTGAGTGTGACATTGTTTGAATGATATGGCCAAGTAACCTTAAACAATAACCATCTTGAATTTTCCTCCTGCTATTCCCATGGAAATATTAGAGTTTTGCTCGAGATTTAGTCCGCAAAACTTCTAAATGAATTCATTCATTATGCAGTTATGATCCAAAGTTGTGTACCGTTTGTGTCTAAACTCAGATTCCATGAGAAATACATACCCCCCTCTCAGATTACATGTGAAATACATATCCCCCTTTATTTTTGTTGACCTAACTGAATTTGCAATTGCTTGCAAATATAATTTTAATTTCAAGTCATAGGAATAAAGATGCGACCTATTGAAATAACCTATAGTATGGGCCACATTCAATGTTATCAATCTTCATTGGTACGTTGATTATTCAATATACCATATTGAATTTCAATTCATTTATATTAATCCTCTCCCTCTAGTGAATTTGCATAATACGAGGTTTACTAGTGTCAAAATAGAAAACTCTGACCACATGGTGCATGATCAAGAAGTTATTATAGTGCAAAGAAATCCTCCATTAGAGAGAGATGCCATTTGTTTCTAAACTACTTATACATAAGGAACTTATAAATTACATCACATGATAACAACCACAACCACAAGCTAGATAAGGCCCACACAAGGAGGGTGCCAACATAATAAAATAGAAACAAAACGTAACAAATGTATAAAGGAAGACCATAGACCATAAAGAGTCGTTGCCAATACCTGGCAAGGGATTTAGGTTTCAGTCATGGGAGGCATTGAATTCCAAAAGGACAGCAAATGATCAAAGGGTCTTCCAATGCACCCTTGAAGGAAGCTTGTATGTTGTCCACCAAGTCCAATGTCAATGCAGCTGCCCAGCAAAGCCCTGATAATTTGCCTGCTCACTGCACCTGTCTAATCCCTGCTGATCTCCTTTCTGAAGAAGCGCCTTCCACATTCTTACAGATATTGACCGCAGGCACTGTTTTACAACACACTTTGGTCATCATAAATTTACCGGTTTGAGGAGTTACAAGTTTTGATTTCTGACCTGTATGGATGGCATGCATTGATTATTACCTTCCCACTGTCCGCTCTTACTTATACATAATTTAAAAGTTTCTAGATGGACACCTCAATTAAGAACTTCTTGTTTAACTTTTATTCTTTGACCTCTGTGTCATATTGAACAGTTAGTAGTGTAGATACCACAGATGTATCTACCAAAATATGTATTGCATATATTATTACTGGGTGTTTGATTTGCAGGGGCTGCATGCCAAATTTTAATTAGATGCAGCTAATCAAGGAGGGATATGGTCTGCGGCCAGTATTTGCTCTATAGAAACCATTACCAATTTTTGGAGATTTTTCAGTTGATTTGCCATTATTGGTACTCCGTCAACATGCATAATATTAATTGGTATACGGTGCACCAATGAGGTGGGGGTGAGTTGGTTGGGTCATTTGGATGTTTCTATGCCCACCAAGGTTCGATTCCCACTGAGGCATTAGAGGCCGGTTGTGGCCGTGAGTATTCAGCGATGGATCGTGTGGGTGGATTCCATGATGGAGGAGGCGATTTTGATTGTGGGTAATGCTCGAAGATTGGCACGGCGTACACTCTGTGGGTTACAGCGTTTTGTCAAAAGGTTGTGTGGTCTTGGGGATCTGGGGCCCCCAATTGTGTCCTAGACCGGTTGTCGCTCCGGTGATTAAAAAAGGAAAGGGACCCTTCAATCCTTGTTTACCAATAAAAAATAAATATTAGTCGGTATACTAGGTGATAGATGATTCTAAGAAACTAGGGAGATGCCTTATGGCATGACAATTCTTCCTAGTCCCATAGACCATGCCCATTGAAGAGAGAGCGGTACTAGGAAAGGTGTAAAAATATGGAAAAATAGTAATTTGGAAATGGCTGATATGTGAAAATGATACGATTTGTATTATTCACTGGCAGCTAACATAGACAAGTGGAAATGCAATGTCATACTAGACACTTTGGGTAGAGCAAGAGAAGTTTGTTGCATGTGAAAGCGAATTTCTTGGTTGCCTGCCAAAGTAGATCTCAAACCACATTTAATTATTAGAATATAAGGCTTATTTATTAGTGTTAGTTTAATATTAGTTAAATATTAACTAATAAATGGTTGAAACTACTTCAACCACTTTGTAACCATCTTTCACATAATAAAATGACAGACACACAATGATAATGTGTGCATTCTGGTTTCTCTTCATTTGTTCTTTGTACATTCTAATATTTCTTTATTCTTTCTCTCTTTGCATATTCTAACATTGGTATTAGAGTGGGGCAAGTAAGGAGAAAGAGAAGGAAAGAGGTCGCCATTATTGCTGCTATTACAGTTGCAAATACATACAGATGAAAATACAACCATTAGGGCAAAAACGTGAATCACAAAGTCACGATAGCACAAAAGATATCCAGTCCTGTTTAGGGCATGATTTATCTATTTATCTCATCTCTGCTAAAGACAGTCTGCCATTTTTAAAGTCGCAGATCAGGGCATAAATAAAGTTGCGAATTTCAGAGTGTTTAGGATAGAAAATCCGCCGCCATTTCAAAGCAAAAATTCAGAGGCGAGTTTTGAAGGGCAGTTTGCCAGTCACTAGAAAGAGGGCATGAGATAGATTGAAAGCACATAATAACAGTCGCGAATATACCAGATATACCAGCGATCTAAAGATAATACCTGCACTAGGGCACGAATCTCAGTCATTTCCAGTCGCGAATCAGGAGAATAAACAATTGATTTAAATAATACAAAATCGAGGGCAAAAATAGAGAGTTTCAGATTGTGATAAGTCGAAACAAGGGCAAAATACATATATAGTTGAAAAAGGGCAAACATACAGTCATCTAGGGCAAAATACAGTCACGAAACGTGAAACCCCGAGGGCACGTTTTTAGTTGCATTTTTCAAATATCAAGGGCACGGAATGACTGGACTGTGAATCTTGAATTTTGTGACAAGCCAAAGATGTTACTCTTGGAGCCAATGATAAAGAATTGTGAAGAAAGTTTACATTATCAAGTTATTGAAAGAAATATTTTTCAAGAGATGGATAAGATTATGAGGAAAAAGATGAAGGAAAATTCCAAGACAAACCAAATGAAGTCATTGAAAATCAACCGGATGTCGAAATTGGTGAACTCACTGATAGAGAATGCATATTTTAAAAGATTACCAACAATTTGAAGACATTAAGGAATCCGGTGTAGGTAAAACTCGACATGGATGGTTGTCCAGATAGTTCGGGAGTCTAACTTGATGGAGCAACTTGATGGAGCACTGTGGGAGTAGCTTAGTATGGATGGTTGTCCAACAATTCGAGAGATTCTATAATTCAAGAGTTTGGGGAGGTGGAATCCGGGAACTTAGAGAATTCAGCTCGGGAACTACACCTTTATGAGGGTTAGAGAGGCAGCTTGATGGAGTTCTACCTAGTCAAAGCATTGTTTTCAAAGGGGAAAGCTTTTGAAGAATGTGTGGTCTTGTTTGGTTATGTTATTTTAATCTTCTATCAATATGTTCTATAGTGTAAGCCTTAAGAGGGGGTATTAGAATATAAGGCTTATTTATTAGTGTTAGTTTAATATTAGTTAAATATTAACTAATAAATAGTTGAAACTACTTCAACCACTTTGTAACCATCTTTCACATAATAAAATGACGGACACACAATGATAATGTGTGCATTCTGGTTTCTCTTCATCTGTTCTTTGTACATTCTAATCTTTCTTTACTCATTCTCTCTCCACGTATTCTACCACTAATTGTCTATTTGGAATCATATTGGAATAATGCAAAACATTGCGCATGTGATGGGTGAGATTGAAAGCCAACATGGAGGCAAGGGAAATGAAGACTGACAAGAAATTTGATATGTAAAGGTTATCACAAAAATCATAAGTTCTCGTAGTCATGGAATTACCACATGATGCAATGCACGACACAGATCTAAAGATAAATTTATTGGTCTAATTTGAAAAAATCAAACCTTAAAATTTCCAAAAATCAGCATACACACATAATTATAACGAAGTGTTGCAAAATCTTGATAGATAACTTAAATACCATCAGAAGCTAGAACGCTTAAGCATCATTGAAATAAACTATTCGATGATTAATTCAAAACCTGCCCATTTCATATAGTATGTGCAGTGAAGGAAGAAACAACATAGTATAAAGAAAATGTAGCATGACACAAGATATTTACAAGTCACAAAAATAGTGTCATTGCAATTCAATCAAAACAAGGGCCAAAAGATAAGAACTTTTCCAATACTTATGAGTAATTTGAAAGATTCTAAAATGCATTTCAATTTTCTGAAAAATGCTGAAAGATCATTCAATATTATCAAAAATGTTTACAGGAACTTGCCTATAATTTTAAGTGTAAGGAAAAGAATCAACTTCATTTCAGTCCTCACCACACAAATCTCCCAATGTATCTTCCATACACCGCACATCATGAATCCTTCCCTTCTTAAATGCTTTCTTTTCATCATATTCATCAGAGTCTCTATCATGTCCTTTCTCCTCCTCCGATTTCTCTGCCAAAACTTGTGATTCTGTTTTCGCAGCCTCAAATCTAAAACCCATATCTGGAACAGACTGGAAAAGTGGCAGCGCCAAGGATTCCAAGGACTTCAAATGTAAAGCCCTGATGTTTGCCCACTTTTTGGGAATCACCGAAGCGAGACCATCTATCACAGCAACCACATTCTCCAGAATTTCCTGCCTTCTTTGAGACACCCTGGCTACTTTAACAACAGAACTAGCACCCTTCCCTAAATAAAGAAAAGCCGAACCACAAGCCAATTCCAACTGCCCTTTCCATTGTTTTTGGGTCAAATCCACAGGGATGGGATGCCTTTTTTTCTTTAAAAAACCTTTTCCCAACACCTTGGGAAGCAGGGGAAGGACAGATTTATCTGCCATGAAAAAATCAAAGGACTCACAGAGCTCTCTCTTGGCATCAAAAGAATGATAATCAGTCCTAAGTTTGGAATATTTTAAGACCGTTGAAATTGGTAAACCCTCCTCCTTAAGCTTGCGCCTTGCGAAATCAGCATTCATTCCTTTTTCTTTGTCATTGACAATCAAACATATCTCATGACTTCCATCCAAAGGAAACAGAGGATGGGGTATGGCAATTCTATAAGGGTTTGTTCTTGCATTCTCAGGAGTCTTTTTCAGTGTAACCTCCAAGTACAAAAGCCCATCCTGTTCTAAGAGCTGGGGTTTTTATCTTTTGCCCTAGATTTAACCCATTTCAGAAGAGAGTCTACAGCCTTTTCTACTCTTTCTTGACTCACTCGCGATCGAGCTTTGGGTTTTGGGTTTCCACTGGTTTTGTTATTGTCCATTCTTTTTCAAAAAAGGGCAAAAAAGTGTGGAAGATAAATAAAACCAGAGCTTACCTAGACTGATCCGATCCTTCCATGGCTTCAAATTGATGCTTGCCTTCGATTCTTTAACTAATGCAGTAAAACGCTTCGAACCTCATCATTACATGTTAAAGGTATTTCATTTCCTTCCTTTAATTTGGTAAAAGTGGACGGTCCCATGCGGCTAAAGCAACGGTCCCATAGAAGTGGGCAAACTCAATTCTCTCAATGAACATGTAGAGCTAAAATAGGATGTTTTTGCAGTACTACGGTCCTATGCGATCTTTTACTTTTGTCTCTAGGAGAAAATAGGTCGTCTTTGCATATAGTATTGTGTGATTTCTTATTTTTGTCTCTTGTGGAAAATAGGTTGTCTTTGCATATAGATATAGGGTAGAAAGTGTTCCATACTAGCAATGGTACGTGAAATGTACAATGGAAACACCGAAGGGGATAGAATGAAGAATTAAAACTTAAGCAAGCGAAAAAGAGGGAGAGGATGAGGGGTTTGAGGAAGGAGAAGTGCATGATGTACCATTGTATCGTTTCTATCTTGCTAGTATTATTCACTTGAGTGCAATATATAGTTAAAGAGGACAAACTAAAAAATGAGGAAAATAAAAAAGGTTTCATGTTTGAGACTCTATTGAAATGCTTGCTTGTTGGAGCACCTTTTAGTCCCTAATTAAAAGATGGAGTAATTGTTGGAAAAAATGTAATGCATGAACAACCATCGATAATAGAGTCCCTCCAAAAGATGGCCATACATGTTTGGCGAGTGAATGTTTTAAACTGAGGCTCCATTAGTCACGTGAGTGCAATTTGAGCTTAAAGTGGCCAAAATTAAAAATGGGGAAATTTTGAAAAGTTCCAGGTCAAAACCAAACCACATTGCTTTTTGTATGAAGCACTGTAACATCGCTTTTTACTTTTAAGCTCGAGTAAATTTGTGATTAACTATAGGAAAATAGGTGACGCATGAAAATTCATTACGCCAAGGTGCATTCCCTATTGGAGTGAGTCTTTCCCCCTCTAACATCCGCTCAACGACATATTAATATTTTAATTGTTTTAATCACACAAATTTCTTCACATCTAAAAATACCTTGAAATAAAAGCAAGAAATTTGCCTCATCGGTTGGATGCTCCACAATTAGTAGCTTTTTGGAGAACTTAGACTAACTGTGATTAACCCCACGCACTTCTTTGACACATATAGGCATGCTCATGGATTGTACGTATGACACAAATTTTTTATTTATTTTTAACATGGTAGGTCCCATGACCCATCCATCCATTAAAAATTGTGTAAATTCTTTCATGCACAAAGTTTTTAAAGAACAAGGCCATGAAATGGCAAACACTTTGTCAAAGTAGATGCATTTGAGTGTGGAAGGAATTGTAGATTTTTTGGATTAGTCAAATACATTGTAGTGTGGTTCATTAACATAAAAAAATTGAATGCATAGGAGTTATTTGTAGCATGTTGAGGTTGCACAAAAAGTAACCACACCCCCTTTGAAGTTGGACATGTGGCCCAAGGCACATTTTGGGGCACCACTTGAATGAGAAAACTGGAGGAAAAAAGTTGTTTAGGAAGTAACTACTTGTTATTTGGTTGTTTTGCAGTAGATGTTCCAATTATGTAACCCATATTACAACAAGCAAAAGGGACACCTAAGGACCTCAAGATTGTTTGTTTTATTGGTCTTCTAGATCATTTTTAATGAACAAGGGAGGCCATCATGGTGGAAATAGGAAAAGGGATGTGAGACTCCTGGATTCTTTTAGGTACGTTTGTTTGCATCTTTTCCTTTATTTAGATTATGTGATCTGTTATCTTAGTAACTAATTATTGGATTTTACTTAAGCTTATAAATCATGGCATAGACCACGAGTCTTTTGGAGAACATGAAGGAGGTGTGTGTTAAATAATATAAGATTAACAGAGAGAAAAGCTTTAAGGATTTTTACCCATAAGAGCGCTTAAGAAGGCCATTACTGTTGAAGTCGAGGGCAACAAAGTTGACAACCTGGAACAACAACCTTAAGATGAGTGATAGGAGCCTCCTCTTTCAAGTGAGATGGTTTGTACAACTTGACATGGATTGCATTGAAAATTTCATATGAATGCTAATGAGTTGGAAGATCAAGCAAAAAACAGTGGGCTCCATTACTTGGAGAGCACTCTAATGCACTTTGAATTTGGCTAGAGAATGCCCTAAAATTTGGCTTGAAGCTTGGCCAAATTCTATGAGAAGGAAGAAGCTTTGTCGAAAACATTTTTGTAATAACAAAGTGAATATTATTACAATTCAATTTTAGAAAACAAAAACAGGGGACAATTTTTATAATTATTTAAAAATAATATTTTTTTAATAATAGAAATAGGAAAAGGTGCATAATGGTCTTACAACGGTTGTTCATCTACAAAGTTTAGATTGTGGATGACATGCTTGATAATTTTTCAGTCTACAGGAAAAAATGTCCAACAAAATTTCATCTGTAGGGAATGATATATAGTACTTGAGAGTTTCTCTTTTCTCAAAAAAAAGGACGAACACTTGTTGCAAGCTCGGTTTGTCTCGGCTAGTAATCAATTTCCACACTTGTTCAAATAGAAGCACACTTCTACATTATGTCACAACACTAAAGATAGAACAACTAGAATTATTATTTTTATAGTTAAACTAAATTTATGTTATTTTTTCCCTAAACAAACAACAATATTTCCAGGATAATGTTACAATTAGAGGGAAGTTATGTCAGATCGGGAGGATTAATCATTGTTCTCTTCGACTCGTGTAAATCCTCGCTAGAGAACAACATAAGCAACATGCTCACCTGCTAAATATGTTGGACCCAAGGTGCATGGGTTAAAACCTCGCATTATGCATCTATATCCTCCACTATATCAAAAAGACATGTCTTCCCAACCTTGCATGCCCCTCGCATGAAACTATGTTACAAATCTCGCAAGTGAGATGTTTCTCTAACACGAGCTGCGGGTAGCTCTGAACGGGAAGCATGTGGGCCTCCAGCGAGTGGAACATTGTCGAATAATAGTGCAACACGTTCGTGAAACATTCCAATAAATCCAAGTGACCTGTAGTATTGAACACCAAACACATGATGCAATGTAAAGTTTTTTCGTGTAAACATAACCAAATGCTAAGCTAACAAAGCAGAGGGGGATAAATAATAGACACCAAAATCTAGGTGGACTATTGTGGGTCAAACATGTTTGAAGAGAAGGAAATTCACTATTGGTATGGGGAGCAACAAAGGCATGGTGTCAATCTAGGGACTTTCTAGTAGGGCTCAAATCTCGCTCTCCTGGCCTTCCTCTGCATCCATTATGTACAGATTCTTGTGTTGGGACTAAAGAGCATGTAAATGTGGGATGATATGCATTATAAGTGGTAACATAAGTTTTATTTCATATTGAAAAAATCGAAAAAAATGTTCAAAAGGGGGAAATTTTGAAAACAAAGCAAGAGATTTTTTTTTGAAAAAGAGGCTTTTTCGTGAAAAAGGTTTTATTTTTGAAAAAGAGGGAAAATTCAAAAGAAACAATTATGAGTAGATATCCCCCTCCCTAAACATTAATTTTATTTCCATATTTTACATGTGCTTGCGAATTGTTCCTTGTAAAGTGCAAAATTGCAAATTTTGGAAAATAAATTATGATTTCAAATCCCTCGTAGAGTTTGGTTTTAACAATATCTCTAGATCGAATGTATGGGTCAAGTCGTCATGTTGATCTATTGGATCTAGCATATAATATAATGACCACAATGACATATGGGCATCACCCATATCAATCGCCGAGAAAATAAGGTCATCTTTATCAATCATTGAATTGTCTCTCTATCACCCATTCACCGCAATAATTAGACATAAATCCTAACATGTGATTTCGTCCACTAAACGGATCAAACGAATCCTCTTCACGACTATCTTGGTACCACATACCACTCTACTTTCACATGTGTTAGCATCTCTTTCATGTACCCTCGGTATATTAAAAGGAAAAGATGCTTCCATGTACTTGAGATATATATATATATGAAGGGTGCATATATTGATAGGTTTGGTATATCGAACTAACAATATATATAGAATGGAACCTTTTTGGAGTGATAAGGAACCCATTGATCTCTCGTAATAGTTGAAGTGGTTGCAAACGGTCCTAAATTCTTTTTCTAATTCTCATCTCCTATATGGAGACAACTATGTTGCATGGAAAATGAAAGACAAAACACATCTAGAATATGAGGATGTTTGGATAATTATGAAGGTGCATGTAATTGACATGCTACTAACACTTACCAATAATGGAAGTTTAACAAACAATTAGAAGGATAAGTTATTTATCATGTTTAGGGTATCAAATGAGGTAAAACCTTGTATCCATGATGCTAAAATAACTAAGAAAACTTCAACTAAACTTAGTATAGTGTATGAAGTCAAAAATTATAATATAGTTATCCATCTCATAGTCAAACTACATTGTCTCAAATTAAAGGCAAGTGAAAAATTTGAAACCTTTCTAAGGTGTGTTGTAACTTTGAGGGCATCACTCAAGCATTGGTTAACATATGACATATGACTCTCACACCAATTGTCTTAAAAGTATTTCCCCCTCATATAGAAGTTATGTGACTACATTGAATGTCACTAAACAAAAACTAACATTTGAAGAGTTGGTTAACATGTTACAACAAGACAAATCCATGTACATAACATAAGAAGTATATGAGCATGTTTTTGCTTAGTAATAGAAGGGAAAAGGCCATGAAGCCTTGAAAACAATCCACGAATCAAAGTAATCGAGTAGAATCAACAAGGAAACAAACAACAAAAATAGTGTCTAATTTGTGGTAAAAAGGTTATGAATTGAAATATTGTTAGTATAATGCATTCCAACGTGATTCTTCAAACAACAAGAAGCCCAATAATCAATCGTGATCAAATGGACAATAATGTAGACACCTAAAATCGGTATCTATGCCCTCATTCACCTATGTGCGCATATTTAGTCATTTATTTATTCATCCTTATCATTCAATCAAATTCCCATCCAATCCTTGTTAATTAATTAATCATTTTAATATTTTAAATGTCCGTCCCATCCACATTAATCTTTATTAATTAATTAATTAATCATTTAATATCTTCATCACCCCAATCAACCTTCTAATTAGGATGTTTTATCCTACATATAAATCACCTTGCTTTTCTAGCTTTCATCCCATCTATTTTTATGCCCTAACCACCTTGGATTCATCCCCAAGTCATCTAATCCATGCCATATGCTTTAAAGCACTCGCCCAAGCCTTAAAAGCATCCAAATCCCACCTTAAATCAAAAATCAAGCCTAAGAGGGAAACTTTCCTCATGATCGGCGCCGATCTAGCCGTGTCGTCGTCGACCTGCTTTAAAACAAGTGTTTTCTTTTCATTATCGACATCGATGATGTAATCACTCAATAATCAAGCAATCGAGCTTCTTCGTGACTTCCAAAGCTTCCCCGCAATAGCTATAAACATCCCATCCATCATCCAACGTGTTTTGCATCACTCACGATCTTCCTTCATGAGCTCTCTTGCTTTTATAGTACTTTATCAAGTCTTCTATCGATTATCTTTTCTTTCTTACAGATTAACCTTTTTAGGTCCAGAGCAAAGATTCACCACCACTTAGAACCTCTTGTTCCATTCCAGTGCATGCAGGTTGTCATATTCAACTATTTCTTTTCGGCCTCATCCCAATCATGCTACAATCACCGCTAATCCTCCCGGTCGCCATCAACCATGGCCCCGTCCACCCAATAATTTGCCTAAATCAACCTTTTTTGTATTTTCCCCACCTTTCGCCTTTACTTATATTTTGTAGATCTTCCTACAAAGAGCCACAAGTGCTTATCGGTTTCCATATTACTCCCAGACTTTTGTAGGTCTACATATTCCATCTACAGCTCCAAATTCATCCTCCTACGTCATCGTTGACCTTCTTGTGAGATTTTGGGTCACCGTCCACCTAGACCAGTGTAACATTTCATTTATAGTTTAATCAATCAAATCAGTCTTAAATCAACCTTAATCCTTCCAGATTCAGTAATTTTTGTTTCTACATGTTGTTTACAGTTCTTGATCTATTTTCATCTTTCTAAACACAAGGGTTGACATCCGCCAAGGAAGATAACCACTTCTTGGATCCAACATTGTCTGGGCATCCCCGCATACATCTATTTAATCCAATCCATTCTTGTTTTGCGGTTGTTGCAAATATAATCCATCATTCGGGCCAAGATTCAAGCATCAAGCATCCGAGGTAACATAAACCCTTTATCCTTCTGATTTGGCTAGTTTCTTTAGTAGCTAGTGCATTCATTTACATTACGAATGAGAAATTTGGACCAACATTCTGACACACCCGTGCCCCCTTTGGTGGTTTATTTCTTTCCTATATCTTGTTTTTTCCTATTTTACACTAACCCCGCAACATGAGGCTTTGCTTTATTGCTTGCTCGGTTCATGGCTTGATTTCCCATCACTCAAAGTGCAAACAAATAGGAAAAACATTATCCAAGTATTCTTCTTTTCCTTATTTTCTCCTTTTGCATCATACCTTCCCTTCTTGTCTGTACTCATTGAACGTCACATCTTGTTTTGGGCTTAAAAAGAACCTTTCCTTTTGCATCCTGCTTGCTCACATAGCTTAAATAGGAGGTTCAATCTTCTGCATCACACATCTTATCACACACAACCTAAAACTTCACAAATCAATTAACACATCAAAACATTCCTTTCACCTGGTTCACTGATTGGGATTTGATCACCCAACAAGAGACCATTTTAGACATCTCCCAACCATAACTTACCTGAAACCAAACATAGTTTTCCATTTCTGGTCTGCATCACATCCATCCTCCTTACACATTCTTAACCGTAACATAAAAAGGAATTGTTTGCTTGCTTGAAAATGGAACCAAACTTTTCCTCGAGTAGTTCTCAACAGTCTTTTGTGACCCCATCCAGGCTATCAATTACTTCTAGAGTTTCTTGTAGCCTTATTTATGACTATCTTCAACGTAGACCTCCCGTATCACACCCACATTGATCCACAGATCATGCTTCATCCTCATTGCCTTATGTGGAATCCCTTTATCTCCATCACCTTATACTCCATTACCTTATATCTCATCACCTTTACCCTCATCATCTTTAGCCTCATCCCCATGCACCATTCCTACTTCTACCCCATCTTCTTTGACCTCATTACCTCATGCCCTTCTGTGTCACCCGACATCACCATACCCACATCTCTTATGGATATTCCTCATGAGAACCCCATCCGTGATTTCCTTCTCCGTAGGTATCATTCAGACAAATCCTACTCCATCTTATGACATCTCTCCTCCCATCTCACCGAGGGATACCTCCATGAGCCTACCATATTAGACCTCCCTGTTCTTGCCCCATCTCCATCATCTCATTATGATCCCACTTATCACCATACTCCTACATCCTCTCAAGCTACCCCATCTTCATCACATGATATCTTTAGATAGCCATTTCCCAATCCCCCACCATCGAGTTCATCTACTACATCACATCAATTCAACCCATTCTCAATCAACACCATACATCAGACACCTCTTTCCACATCATTTTTACCCATTTCTTCATCCACTTCCATCCTTGGTATTATGCCCTTGGCCCCTTCTAACATCATTCCTACATCTATCACATCTACAATCACCTTACCTACCTCCCTTACTTCTACCGCTTCTCTTACAACCACATCTAGTCCTACTCTTACCACGTCTGCATCAGCCTTAGCTGCACCTATCTCTACATTTGCACCTGTCATCACACTTACATTGAAAACCTTATCACACATTTCTTTACCTCTACCCACATCACCTCATACTATGTCTACCCCGACATCTCTACCACCTATCTCGTCACTTATGACCACCTCGGCTTAGCTCATCTTCCACATCCACATTTTTGTCACACTTGTCATACCTCCCCAATCCTCTCGTGTGCCTTCAGAGACACCAAAATTGGGTCACACTCCCCTTGGTCCCTTGTCAAATAACTAGCTCAAGCATACTCATCTAACCATGACCCCTTGCACCTCAAATTAATACCCATCCTCACAATACTCATTGCTTGATTATTTTAATTAAACTAATTTCCACCTCACCCTAGACATATTCTTGGCATGTTTCCATAACTAACAATAACTAAGTCTTACTTGTCTTAATGAGCTAAGATTTGGTCTAACCCTAAAATCTTTCTAACCACATTCCCATTCATTACAAGGGAAGTTTCCATTCTAATCCGCAAGAATAAACTAATTGGGCCTAATAAATTAGAAAGATCTACCCATTTTAGTAAACCTAGGGAATCACGCCTTAACCGACGCCTTGTCACCCTAAATCGACACCGATCCAACTCAAACCGTCGTCGGTTACCATTTATTCACCCAAACAACCTTGTTTTTGGGCTGTCACATCTTGAGAGCAAGGAAAGGAGACCAGAGCTGCATGCAAGTGAAACAAGCATCCTTTTACGCATCTAGACATCCATAGCCATTACCAGGATCAATCATAGAGCCATTGCATTCACGGGAGCACTTCGGAAATCACCGCTACAGGACCATACACATATTCTCCGATCAACCACCTCCACCACTCAACCATCAGATCCTTAACACAGTAAGTATGGCCCTAACCAGTAGGGTTTATTTTAGTTAGTAATATTTATTACTCATGTTATTAATCTATTCTTTGCATGCTTATTGCTTCATCACCCACTTGCCTGTGAACTCAAATATCCCTTCATCCATATCACCAAATCACCTATCCTCACCTGATGTATACTTCTGAGCATACCTAAGACCTCTACAGACCTCACCATTCATTCTCCCTAACTTTATTTGACCTCATATCACCCCTGCCATTTAATATATTTGAATTTCTTTTACCTCGACCATACCGATGCTAGCTATCCACAACCGTCGTCGGTTCTACCTAAACCGGCATCGGTCACATTTAATCGATGTCGGTCTCTGTGTTTTACACCTTGACCAAGAACATACCCAACAATCACCCTACTAGTTGACCTAAATAACCCAGAATTAGACCCCGACCACCACAATGCCTTGACAGACACCTCACCTCTCAGATCCAACTATAGCCTAGCCTGTTGTGATTGGATTTGCTTATTGTACTTGAATGAGATACCTAAATCATATCAACTATAGTAGGAATTTGTTTATTTCTTGCATTAACTTGTTTTAAATAGTGGATTGACAGCCATCTAGGAAGTATCACACTTCCTGAACTAGCATACGCTAGGCAGTCCACTGTCATATATCATTTAACTATCTTTTTGTGGTCTTGTTTTCTATTACAGGTAGTTCCTCCTAGCCAAAAGGAAGCTCTCACATTCAGTTATGGATCAAGAAGTTAGAACGCGTGCAACAACCATCAACCGACTAGCATTTAATAGGTATTCCTCCTTGGCCCTTACCCTTATCTGTTTCATCATTTCGAAAAGGTGAAGAAAATGGTGAAACATTTTGGCACGCCTGGGACCCATCAGGGGTTCTTTTGCATTTATTCATTCCTAGGTGAAAGTTATGTGTTTGTTTCCCTTCGAAAAGCTTCCACATTAATTTTCTTCTTTTGGAATCATTCTCCTTCTTTCTATTGTCTAAAAACAATCATGTTTTTGGTGCTTTAAAAAGAACACACCTTCCTTGTTTTGCATTGCATTAGTGAAGAGCATCCCTCTTGCTATTCATCTCTTACTACATCAAATATTACACTTTGATTTGGGTTTAAAACACTTGCATTTCATTCTAATTTGTTGCATTATTAACTCACATTAAAACTGAGGGCAATCTATATGCTAGAAGTCATGCTCAGCTGATGGTTGACACAAAGAATCGTAGAAAGCACATTTCTCTCTCTCTCTCTCTCTCTGTGTGTGTGTGTCTTACCAAACTTACACAAAATTAGAATATACACATCTTTCTTAAATAATATCTTACCCGAAACATCTGTCAGTAATCACACGATTCGGTTGGTAGGCACTCCCACTCGTTGCCTCTGTCAAGTCATCATCTCAGAGCATGGCCCGCCCCTGCCATAACAAACCTGAAACCTCTCCTTTTAGATATCCTTCTTCGTAGGATGCCTTCCCAACCAAAAAATTTTGTTCTAAATACACGCAGTCAGTCCTAAATAACATAAGCTAAACAAATATAAGAAAATCACTGATTAGGATTGTGCTTTTTCTTAGCATTCTTCTTGGCTTGTGTTTTGAGGTGTAATACTACAAATGTCCATTTTCTTCTTCCTTGCACACTCCACCATCGTAGTTGGAGTATTCTGACTTTGTCTGAGTGTGTCGTCAGGCCCCATCTCCTCATTCTCAGGCTTCTGAGTTTGATTCTTCACTTAATTTAATTCACAAAACAAATTTTCTTCATTCCTTTCTAATTTCATAGTCACCGACGTCGGTCCCAATGATCCATGCCATCGTTCACATCTCGATCGTCCGCTTAAACCACAACCGGCGCGACTTACTGGATTTTTAGTTACTTTACCTAGAATAACTTTCATCACTACTTATGTTATGTTTCTAGCCCTTAGGGCATCATCATATTTCTCCCCTATTGATACTTATTGTCATACACAATTTTCACAGATACACATCCAACATTCTTGTTTCATTTTTTAAGACTAGTTTCTTCCATGGACTGGTATCGCTTTAAGAAAACATCATCGGTGTTCCCCCAACTGTCACCGGTCAGCCTGACCATCATTGGTTTTACTATAATCATCACCGGTCAGCCTGACCATCATTGGTTTTCCTATAATCGTCACCGATCAACCTGACCGTCATCAGTTTCCTATGTTTGATTTTTTAAAATCTAGAGATTAACCAAATTCACCCCCTAGACCCCATTATTCTCTATTTCTATTGTTTTCTATGTCATCTACAAAATACAGTCTTACTAGGTCAACACTTGTTCACATGGTGTTGAATCACAGCCAAACTAATGCCCTCATATTCCATGCTAGTCATCAACCACTCCCACCTAGTCCCTCACCGCCTTCCGTCCTATCATTCATGGATCCAACCTTACCTACCACCATTGTTGCAGGTGATGAAGAGTTTGCATGACTCCTTGATCAGAATCCCGCGGCCTTACAGTTTTACCTTTCCCACTCTTCCACCCGAGACTCCTCTGGTCAGTTGATATACAACATGCATGTATCAATCTCTCATGTCCTTATTCCTACTACTGCATCATCCCCTAATAATGCGGTGTTACCCTCACTTGCTTCACCCCTAGTAGTTTCGTAGCTAGGACCCATACCCGCCATGATCGCTGCATCTGCAGCTTCCTCGCACCTATCATATCTGTTTTCCCTCACAACCACCTGCACCATAGACAATCTACACCCATTGTCTCACAAATACCCATTGCAACACAACCACCCGTGGTGTCGGTGACCCCTACTCCATTCCATAATCTCATCCTCTCCATCCCACAAACACGCCCCTAATCACTACCAAAGTCATGACGACCATCTCACCTACATACACCTACTATCAACAACCCCTATCTCGTCTGTCACCCATTCTAGATATGTACCTTCTATGTTGGTTCCTTATTCTCAACCTCCCTATCAGGTTTAGTATCTGCCTCCTTATGCCACAGGAGGTGTCCCTCCATCACAACCTACCAATGACCTCATCAAGTTGATGATGGAAAAGATTCTGACACTAGAAGCATCGGTTTCGCTCACGCAATTCTCACCTATGATGAAATTTATAATGAGCCTATTCACTGTCCATTCCTATTCGACCATACCCCATACATTGGGAAATGCCAAAATTTGACCGCTTGAATAGAAAAGAAGATCTCGCAACAACATTTGCAGCCCCTTTAAATATGGGTGTTACCGATTGCCCATGATGATGCTTTACTTTTGAGGAGTTTCCCAATGTCCCCGACAAGACCTACATTAGGTCGGTAGAGTAGATTACCAAGACACTCCATTTACTCATTCAATCAAGTAGCCCAATCCTTCCTAGATCACTTCTCCATCAACGTTGTTAAGAAGGTTACCATGACAGATCTTTATTCCACATGACAATATGGCGATGAGTATATCACTGACTTCGTCACTCACTGATGTAGCCTCATTAACCAGATCACATTCAAATTACCTCAAACTGAGCTTATAGAACTATTTACTTGGGTATGTGCTAGACACATCTCACCAACCGTGCAAGTGTAAACTTTTTGCACTTTTAACAAGGCATTCACCATGGCACGGAAATTGGAAATTCATGCTATCGAAGAAAAGAATATTCAACTTCGTAACAAGAACATCACATTCAAATCAAATGATACTTCTTCATCTTCAAACCCCAAAACAACTATTCAAATCCCAAAGGGTCTACTAATGCCGTAGTTCTCAAGGCTGGTTCCCCTCATCAATCAAACCCATCCAAACCCCCTTCTAATCTCTCTCTTGTCAAAGCTTTCCAGTTCAAACGAGAATAATGAAAGTACACTTCCTTAGGATAATCTTATTCTTTCGTTTTGGAAAAGCTTGTTAAAGCTAGTGCCATTACCCTTCCACCTATAAAACCACATACTGGTTTCGACCTTGAGCGACCCATGCCTACGTGGTATAAGGAACACAAATTTTGTAACTATCATCGTGTCAAAGGTCACAACGACAATAACTACATCACCTTCAAGAATATCATCCAAGAAATGATAGACAATGGAGATCTAGTCTTGGATAGCCCGAATGCACCTGCTAACCAAAACATGCATATCTTCAAGAATTCATTCCCTAATCATGCCCCATCTTCCAACAAAGCCGGGTGATACCTCAAACAATGATAGCAATGTCCGCGAGGTCCACACTATTTTCAATGATATACCAGTTGCTTCCCAATTGCCTCATGTTCCTTCCATAGATGAAATCTTAGCCCGTGCTCCCCTACCTGCACCAGAATCTATTTCATCTACTCCTCTACCCACAAAGGAACCCCCTTCATGTTCCCCTTCACCTGTGGATGAGCCGATAATCAGCACACCGCCTTTGACCCCTCAAAATTCTGATCAGTTGTCAGCAAAGCACCTCTCATACTCATAGAAGATGCAGGTCCACCGCCTACACCAACACAAGGAGAGCCCACTTTGGCTGGCCCATCCTCTCCTCTACCCATGGAGGATACTATAGAAGTATCACCACCTGTAGGCGACCATTCACCATCAAACCTTCAAGATCCCGTTGATCTAGCTTTTAGCTCTCTTACCCATAGAGTCCGAGGCTAGCCATTTCCTTGTATCTCAAACACATTTTACGGGATTGTCACTTGATCCACGTCAGCTCCACTTATAACAGTACCATTCTAACGTTTTGCCAATCACCTAGACTATGTCGATAGAGCCTTACTTTGGGGGTGTCTTCTACTTCCTGTTTCAACACAAATGCAACTGTCACTCACTGACACCTCCACTATCTATCCAAAAGTGTTTCGAGTAACCAAACCAAACACAACCACAACTATTACAATACCTTCCACAACACCACTCATGGCCCAACTCACACCTCTACCCATAGCCCAACCTGTATCTACACCCAAACCCACACCTATATCATCTCCCTTTCCTAAACCTATCACTACCTTAGGGATCATACCAACAACTAGCCTTACTCACCCACCCATCAAATTAGATTTAGCTACATCTTCCAAAACTAACACCAAACTTAACCCGACCCCTAAAAAGAAGATCCAATCTCCTAGATCTCATACCCCAACCTCGCCAACCACACCCTTATCACCTTCACCCCTTCCATCCATCCTAGGACCTCACCCCTCGACCCTAGCCAAGAAACCCCCATCCACCGGTAAACCAAGAATGCAACAACCCATTTCCCCATCACAGACCTCTAATATACCCAAGCGACCCACACAACCTCCACCCTCACCCATAACCTTCTTACCACCCATACCTCCAATACCATCAATAACTTCTTCACTACCCACGACACTTCCTTCTCTTTCACTCATGCCTCCTACCCAACCCGCACCACCTACCTCCACAGAACCTTCAATTACCCCCATGGGTAACCCACCCTCTTCCACCATCAACTTTTCCCTCCACATCTCGTGTGCCCGTATCACCTTTACCCAAAAAGATGCAACCTAAAGCTAAAAATATGCTACCCTCCAATAAGGTAGTTAAACCAACCACACCTTCTATTTCCAGTTCATCTACCATGCCCCTACCCAAGCAAATACGACCAACACCTAAGACCACACCACACACCAAACTAGTAGCCCAACCTACTCCCCCTCTTGTAAAGACTCTTCCTCCACAATCAGCCACACCTGTACCCAAACCCACATTCACCTCCCATTGTGATCCATTAGCAGGATCCTACACAAAAATCCTAACCAACCTCCTCGAAAATTTTGTCATCACATTACCACCTCTTATACCTTATGACCCACTCAAACCCAAACCAAAAGGGTTTGACGAAACCAAAATTTTCACCTACCATCGTGTGTCAAGACACGATGTAGAGAACTGTAAGGCTTTGAAAACCACTCTTGTCCAATTATGTCCTCCTGAAGAAAACTTTGACAATGATGATCTTCTTGATGAGGACCTCATTTCACCTTCACCAATTTCCACAGATCTTCCTCATTACCTATTTAGCGACCAAAATCTCCACCCCCACAACTCTTAGATCCATCCCCGAGATTTAAAATTAACATGGTTTGTATAAGAGAGTTGGCCAAACCACCACCCAAATGCAAATGCGCCCTACTCATCTCACAAGGGTCATATCCACCACTAGGGTTTTGTCCCTCTTGCTATTATACCTTCCATGACACACCCTCTTCATCCACCTCCCCTCATATTAACATGATCAACATTGCCACCCATGCTCAGAAAGACAAGGAAAAGAGAAAGCAAGTGGCCCATCAACCAACCCTGTACCCAATATACCATCCACACCCACACCCAAAGTCATCATTTGAGGTCCTACATATCCCATTTCCGATGGGGTCACACATCACACAATAAAACTACACCAATCCCCCCTCAAAATTTCTTTATATGACCTTGTCCAGACCTCAGAGTCACATCGTCAAGCCCTCATGGAGGTCCTTCAATCTATCAAAGTCTTACCAAATGACCCCACACCCGTAGCCTCCATCATTACCCCTCACCATGTAGCCTCTCTCACTAGGTTTTCACCTTCCTCTACACCTCCACCCACTTGCCAAGTGGCCACCCTCAGCTTTGCAGATGAAGAGATTGCTCCCTTCTAGTTCAATGACCCCGACCCCACTCTTTTCATCTCTGTCTTTATCAATAATATACGCATACGACATGTTATGATTGATGGTGGTGCTAGTATTAACATCATCTCCTCCCATGCGTATGACCAAATGCAAATACCTGCCCATTACATGCATGGTAACCCCGTTATGTTGCATTCTTTCAATGATGCCATGACCTCTACACTAGGTATCGTTGTTCTCCATGTCTGCGTAGGCCCCGCACCATCCTAAAACTTTTCTATGTCCTAGAAGGGGAGTTTTAGTATAACTTACTACTTGGCAACCTTGGATCCATGCTATGGGTTGTGTCCCTTCAACGTTACATTGATGCCTCAAATTTGAACATGAGGGACATAATTACACCATCCCTTCCGACCCCTCACCTTTAAAGACCTGTAACATGCTATATCGATCCAATGATGTACTTATATTGGTCAAGGCATCCGCTACCACAACCACTTCACCTCCACCCACAAGCCCATCCACCAAAATTGCCACTGCTTGCTTCTACCGCATCTAACCTCGCTATCCTTCAGAGATGTAGCTTCTCTGCTAGTGCCCTGTCTCCCCTTCATCTAGCGAGCCATCTATACCCGCTACCCACATACCAACTACCGATCCCTTAGACAATGTTTTTCACCGCCTCACTCACTGGGGGAATACCATCTATACAATATTGATACCTTCCTCACCCCAAAAGAGTATGGGAATCACGTCCAACACCCCGCTTATGACATTCACATTGGTGATGTTTTCCTTATGGCCCTCCCCACCTTCGTACCAATCTAACGTATGGGGGACTTGATATGGCAACCTATAAACCCGAACCTCCATCCCAAACCCAACCTTTTTCATCCGACCTACAATCCCTCACTAACCGTTGTTTTGCTCACACTTTCCTCCACCAGTGCATGTGGAAAGGATTTGGCTTCAATTTTTATGAATAAGGCCACCACACTGTCATCTCTTGTATCTCTCGTAAACACAATGACCGTAGATGCATTGGTTTTGATGCTTTGCATCCTCTAAGAAGGTTTGATCGACCTTATCCAAGATGAGGAATCTTCCCCTCTCATTCACCTACATTACCATCCTCACCCATGAAGTCCATAGATCCTGAATCTATACCTCCTAACTTTTTTTTCATAAACACCATTTCCCTGGGACTGTTGACCTATCAACACGATGGCGAGGCTCCGTCTTCTCTCCCATTCCTGTATCTTGACATGATCAATGACGATACGCGCTTCAATTAACATTGTTCATTGTCGGATGATGAGTTCATCCTCACCTACCTTAGTGCAAATGACTCTTATATTCACCGGTTGTTACCCTCTCGAGACGTAAACCATGTTGAGCAGAAGCCTTCACCTCTTTCCTTCTGACCATAGCAACGCATTTGCTTGGTCCTATGCATGTAGTGCCCACCTTCCTTGACACCTTTAGATTGAATCTTGATCTTGACACTATTAATCATATTTTGGACATTATTATGTTTTGATGTAGTATGATGTGTATATGCTAGATCATGGATTTCTATGGACATTATTATGTTTTGCTTAGTATGATGGTTAGATGTTAGACTATGGATTAATATTGATCTGGATTCAATTATTAGGCTTGATGATCATTGAGACATTATTATTATTATGTGGATGATGATATACTAGTTAACATGGATAGGTTATTGATGTTGATTTTAGACATGTGACATTGATATTATGAATAACTCTAGTATAGAGATCTATTGGATGACGATATAGTTGCAAATGGAATTCAAATGATAATGATAAATTCTTGATATTGTTGTGATTTGGATTTAATCGTTATATGTTGCTTATATCATTTTGATGTTCTGATATGGTCGCGAGGCCGAAGGAGGTATTACATTTTGCAAGTTAAAAATCACAACAATGTCGGGGATTAGAGACTAACCATATTAGAATTCAGTGTGAGATCAACAAGGTCACCATGGCAACTGTGTTTGATTTGTGTGTTGTGTTTTGTTAGGACTCCCCATGGGGATTTCCACTATTGTGACCATGGGATATATGTGTTTTAATTATGTGTTCCCTTTTTATTTATTGTTGTATGTATTTTATTTGTAATGTGCTCTTTATTTTAACTATTCAAATGTGATAGTTTAATGTGAGAAGTCATATAGTTAAATTTTAATTAAATAATTGGGATGAGGGATGTAAGGAATTAATGTTATTGTCTTGAGTAATAATTAAATTTGATTTATATATAGTATAACCATGTGATAAATAAATAAACCTTATGTCAAAAGATTGTAATAAATGAATGTCATAGATATTAATACATTTTGAAAGAGTGTGTAAGTTACCATGTAAGGATGTGTAAGAATTTGTAAGAGGTTGTAAGGAAGATTTTGGAAGGTCAAACACTCCATCTCTCTTGAAATTCGAATTTGATCTTGGAGGACAAATTTGGAGGCTTGTGGGACAAGTTAAACTTGTCCCACACCTCTCAAAATCTTCCACCAACCATGATTATAGTTTTGGAGTCAAAATAAATCTATTTTATTATATTTTGATATGATTTTGTGTAAGAATTGATTGCACTTGTCTTACAAATTTTTAATGCATTCCTTTTGGAGTATGGGCTAAATTGAAGTATGTAAGTGGTTTGTCATTCACATTTATTGTGATTTATTTGTTGATGTTGATCCTTTCTTGGGGGTTGAGGAAAAATGATGTGGCATCCCACTTGGAATCCACATCATCCTCTCCCCACCCTCTCCTTTAAAAATTCAAATTCCTCCTCATTTTGAGGTTGTTGAAACATTTCACTCTCTCCCCTTGGGCCGAATTTTCTTCTTGTTGGAGCTTGCTTTGTGGAAGAAGTGGATTTTCTTGTGCATGCTTTCTTCTTGTTGTTTTGGGACTACATTTGATCATCAAAGAACTGCTGTTTTGGAAAACAAATCTCCATTATGGAGAGGTAGGCTCTTATCCATTTTAATTTGTTGTTTCTCCCCTTTCTTGCATGCATTATTGAATGGATGGGTAGAATGCTTAGGGAAAGGTGTAGAGAGAAGACTATGAGGTTTTATCAGAGGAGGGATAAGGGATTTGCCATTGGCACTTGTTCTTTGTGGAGGGAATGTTGGTTTGGGATCCACCTAGGAAAATAATATGCTTGCATTTCTTACTTTGGGGGAGGTATAAGGGATAAATTTGGAGGAGGGATAAGGAGGGGTTGAGGAGGGATAAGGTTTATGGGATGGTTATGTTTTTTGGCGGTTTGTTTTGGTGGATGCCCAATTCCAACATGGGAGGCATAAGGAGACCTCCATAGCTCTTGCTCTTGTTTGGCTTGCTTGTTCAAGCCTATGTGTTGTATGATTGTTTTCAATTGCAGTTGGGAACTGCTGTCTTGTTTAACTGTGCCTTGTATTGTTGTTATGTAATATGAAAAGAATGTTATTTGTTGTATGTGAAAGAAGCCCATGTTGCCATGTGTTGAGTAATCATGCTCCATTTCAATATGGTTGGGGCTCGGGGGCCAATGGGGAAAGATGGATTCTCTTTTCCCATTGGATGTCTTGGTTGGGTGGAGAGCGTTGCCTTTCCCCCTTCCTTGTTGTGATCAAAAGGATGAAAGAAGATGAAATCAACATGCTACTGTTTGGAGGAGAAAAATTACAGTTTTGACAGTCCTACTTCTTGAGTAAATTTGAATGTAACCTTTCCCACTTCGAGTGGATGATTGTATATATATTGTAATGTGAAGTGATTGTATTTTCATTTAGGAATATAGAGAAGAATTATATCTCTCTGTTTTACTTTGGAAAGAAAATGTGAAAGGAGTTGAGTTGTAAAGTTGTTTAAATTCAATAAAGGAATGGAAGCTCTTTTTTATTTACATTGTTACAATATTGTTGTTGGAGATCAATGAAAGAAATATATTCCTTTCCCAATTGCATTGTTGTATTGAAATTTCAATGATTGTTATAGTTTTCAATTATGTTTTGGGAAGAGAAAACATATAAAGGAAATGATAGAATTTGATCTCTTTGAAATGAGTTGTTAAAAATTAGATATTAACATTGCATACTGAATATAAGTGTTTTTGAATCAATTGAATGTTTGAGAGAGGAATTTTATATGTTTTCCATACTTGAATGTTGCACAGAAATTTGCAATCTCGTTGAGAAATATCTTTGTTTCAATTTTTAAATTTGGCACTTGAAATAATCCAAAAATGTATAGTTTAGATTTATAACTAAAATTAAGGAATGAGACAATGAAATTTAGATGTATTAATGTTTAAGAAACCTTGTGGAAACGCAACAATTAAAATGACTATCAAGAACTTCATCAAACTAGATTCTAAACTTGCATAATAGATTTCCTATCAAAAGATGCAAAATATATCAATTGCAACCCAATCCATAATTTGAACCTGGAAAACACTCTTTAACACACCCATGATCATCCCTCCATGTTCAATTTACATGTTGAGGAGAAAGGAAATCAAAATTGAACAAAACTTGTAAGTTAGGAAAAACTGCCAGTTATGCAATTAAAAACCCTGCAGATTGTTTATTCAAAATTGACCTTGAAAAATTTATCAAAATTCAAAATTTATGATTCTTGTGCAAAGAGGACTCCGAGAGATTTCCGGAAAGTCCTTGTTTTCCTAAAATGGAGCTTCCTATCAAAAGTTATGGCCATTTGAAGTTTTACTTCAAAATGGCCATCCCAAACCAAAAATGAAATAATTCAACCTTAGAAAATTTAAATTTTGAACTTTAGAAAAATTTCCTAAAAATTTCAGCGTCCCGACACCCTCTTATCCAATCGATGATTCCACGTAGCATCTTGGGGGGCAGAGCTTTTGGAAAAAAAACTTAAACTTTTTGAAAATTTGGTCTTGGGAAAATTTTCCAAATTTTCCCCGCAACCCTGCGGCCCCAAACCAATCACGTCTGACAAGTGGCAGGGAGGGTGCGCGAGTTAAAAATGAAAACTTAACCATTTTTTTGGTCTTTGGGAAAATTTTCACATTTTTCCCCACGAACCCGCACCCCTGTAGCCAATAGGGTGTTGACACATGTCCCCTTGGAGGCACGGGCCTGCGCAAGTCTTTTTTTACCTTTTTATCCCTTTGGTGAAAAATCCAAATATTCTCCACCAAATCCGCCGTTCCGTGGCCAATCACAAGGTGCCACGTGGCCATTTAAATAAGCGCGGAGGCACGAAGGAAAATTTTCCTTCAAAAATTGAATTTTTTTGACTTCAGGAAAAATTACAAATTTTTCCCCGCGACTCGCCGAACCCCGTCCAACCACGTGCTGACACGTGGCACTTTGGGCATCAGCAGGGGGCACAGAGATATTTTCTCCCTTGGGATTTTAATCCCCAAAATCTCCTCGTCCATCTTCGCCCCACCGGTCCGTGCCGCCTCGAAGCCAATCAAGATGCGCCACGTGTCCCGCTTTGTCGACCCCGCGGCACGCGAAATGTTTTGCGTTTTGCGCCAAAGTGGGGAAAATTTCCAATTTTCCCTCCCCACTCCACCAATCTGCCCTAAGGGAAAATTTTCTCCCTAATCCCGCGGACCTCCCTAGGGAAAATTTCCCCCTAAAACTCCACCCAGCCATAACTGGAGTTCTACAAGGAGTTAGGAGGACTTCTTTATATGGTTGGAAAGGTGAGAAAATTTCCTATCCAATGAGCATAATTTAGGAAATTTTTGATGACTCTAAATGTGAGAAAACCTAGTTGAAGTTTTGAGCCTGTTTAGAGAGCAGGCATGGGGTTAAATTGCTCCCTGAACCTAAGTAAGATATGTAACCCTAAAACTTGAACTTTATGAATTATTATAAGTTGTAAATGAAAATCTTGTGTTGGGTAATTAGAATCTGTTTGAACCTGTTAGTTCAAACTGATGTCTTGCAACTTAGTTATAGACTCTTCTAATAAAAAAAAATTATTCCATAATTTTTTTCCAACTAATTTCTAGTTTGTTTCTGGTCTCAAGTGGTTATTTGAAGTGGGAATTACATTTGGTATCAGAGCAGTGGTTCAAAAGCTTGGACCATTGGGCACACTAGAAAACATTGAGACTTGAAACCTAAAACTAGCAAATTTGATAATCTAGAAAACAAAACTGATTGAAAATTGAACATGATAGTAAGCTTAGAAACTGAAGGAGAAGACTTGAAGTATCAAACTAACTCTCACTTTGGTCTGATGCAGGGGCTCAAACGAAGTAAGAGGAACATTCACAGAGACTCAGAGTCACCACCACCACCACCTCCACCACCGCCACCACCACCACTAGACCAGGGTTTAGCAGCTATCCTACCATAGATTTTACAGACCCTCCAGGATGTTAATGCCACCTTACGCAGAGGATCAGTAGGAGGGCACTCAGGAAGATAGGACAGAGATACTTCCATTGAGGGACATGCACCTCCTCCACATGGTGAGGAGGATGGAGGAGAGAATTTTCATGGAGAGTCAGCTAGAGAAGAGTCTCCTTTGAGGGGACATGGTGACCGTATTTCGACAGAGAGAGAGAGAGGTCTCGGAGCCCTAGGCTCGGGACAGGTAGGCAGAGAGGCCCAGGCCATCAGACCATAGCTGTGGATCACATCAGGGAGATCCTGAAGCTTAGGCCATCACATTATTCAGGTGACATAGGGGATTCCAAGCAGAGGCTTGGCTAGTTAGCTTGAGTGGTTGCTTCAAGCTTTGTCCTAGTTCTAGCAACACGAAAGCTCGTGTTGCGATCCATCTACTGAAGGATGGAGTTGGAGTATGGTGGAGGACAAAGGAGCAGAAGCTCCATATAGATTTAGAGACAGTCACTTGGGAGCTATTTGAGGAGAGATTCAGGAGCAGATACTTGCCATGGAGATTCATACAACAGAGGATCGATGAGTTCCACGATCTTCGACAGGCTTCCCTTATAGTGGCCGAGTATGAGAGTAGGTTCCTAGACCTACTTTAGTACATTGATTACATGTAGGATGAGCAGGTGCGGATCCACAAGTTCATCCGGGCCTTAATTTAGATATTAGAGGTGCAGTTCGGATCCATTACCCACAGACTTTAGCAGAGGCCGTTGAGAAGGCCTACATTGCAGAGGAGACTCGGGGTAAAACCCAAGCAGGCTAGAGACCGAGTCAGGAGCCGTATTTAGCAATTACGAATAGCAGATTGAGGGGGTCAGCTCCTCCTCCTCGTGGTGGTCAGCATTCTTCGCATTCTTCTTTCGGACTCCAAGCAGCAGCTCGCAGATAGTAGGAGTCCCACCCACCATATAGGCCTCCTCGGCCGATGCATAGAGAGGTCAGAGCATGGGGCCTCCTAGGGTCTCATTAGCATATGGATTTGCAATACAATCGTCAGTATTAACCACAAAATCAGCGATGATCAGCTAACCATCCTCCTTTTCAAGGAAACAATCACCTCAAAATCAAACTATAAGTCAAGTTACAAATGTCAAGCCCTTGAACTTTGTAACCCTCTTCGCAGCCTAGCTCATCTAGAGCTATAGTACTGCTTCAAAATAATCTAGTTCAAGACTACGAATGGTGTTATCCTTGCTCTCAACCTCACAATCAAAATCTTTGTCCCAATGGGGTTCTTAGCTAGGCCCTTATGGTTCAAATTGTATCTGCCCCTTCGAGTTAACAAACAATTCATCTATCGCAAAGTGTAGATCAACCGCAGAACTCAAGAATCCGCTTTGCTAAACCGGCAAGCGTAAGATTTTTATGGATTGAATATAGATTCTTTATTAGTGGCAACAAACACTCGTTCCAAAAAGAGAGCAATGGAGCCTCAATCTCTCGAAGTTGATCTAGCGTCCACTTCTCAACTCAGGGTTACAAATGGCAGGTTGATAAAAATGCGGAAAGAAATCACCGAAACACCACTAGCCACGCCGTAGGGAAGGATGGTTCTCCAGGCATCATGGTACCCAACAAACATTTTCCAAAGGAGGACCCCAATGCCCAAAAAAGTGTCATCAAAGTTGGAGCAATTCCCTTCAACATAGTAGAACAAATGAAGAAAACCAATCTGAAAGCTTACCATGTGGGACGACTCTCGATCCCTTCCCAAAGAAACCTTTTGCGAGAAGCTCAAGCAGCTTTTAGTACAACCAGCGGATCACCAAGCCATGGAGTGACAAATGCTACAAGTTTGTGTCAACCGGAAGGGAAAATCATTCCTATGGCAAACAAACCACCACCATTCTACATTTCCTGATCATTGGCGACCACCTGGTACATAATTGCATGATTGATTCTTGTGCGTAGCTCACATGCCTAAACAAATTACAGATGTGCTAGGCATACAATATGCGCCGATTCTGCAAGAGGGGTTGTTCAAATTGGATGACACAGTTGTTAAGACTGTTGGGTTATCAAAGGAATTCAACTTATCATTCATGCATGCCCAAGTTTTCATTCACCCAAGACATATCGGTCATCGATCTCCCTCCTCTCTTTTCCATCTGCCTATCACGGGATTTCACTGCCAAGATGGGCGGTTACTTATCAGCCGATTGGTCGCATATGATTCTTAGGACTCGATATGGAACCAAATTAACTATAAGGGCAGAACCAATCTGCCATAATCATGTAGAACCCTACACTGCTAGTCCCATAAATGGAAATTACACCATTGGCGATCCCGAAGAGGAAGATGTCGATCATGAACCAACCACCCTTGTTGAAGAAGTTCCTGATACTTTGTTGGATGAAGTAAGTAGAGATCATCAGTACGATCCCTACGTTGATGTATTGGCAGAAGAAGAAGTTGGTTTGCTGGTCTTGGAAGAAACAGGATTAGGTACTTACTGTATCCATGAAGAAGATATGATCATACCACAACTTGTCAAAACACCAAGTGATTATAAAGGATCGTGGCAATTGTTCTTCGATGGCTCAAGTAAGAATGGATCCAACAATGTGGGAACAAAGTCCCTCCTCAATGAAGGTGAGGCTGCCTTTATTGAAAACCAAAATCGTATTTACATCTCGTACATTCAAACTTTGTATGTGGGGGTGTTTTGGAACATCAATGGAAGAAAAGTGAATGAAGGAGATAGAATGAAATGAAGGAAAGGAGTGGAATGGAATGAACAGAAAGAACATGCAAGAGTTAGGTAAAAATAGAGCCTAATATTGCATGAAGAGGAAAGATGAATAACCAACACAAATAAAACGGAGTTTGAGTTAGCCAAACAAGAACATGCAAAAGGGAACACACATGAGCAAGTAGATAGTCAGAGCTTGATCACTGTGAACTAGAACAACTGATTAATAATGTTGACAATAAGATCAAAGATAATATCTGCATGCAAGATTCAAACACCTAACATCTAATGAACATAAGAACATCAAATGTTAGAAGAGACAATGAATGAGACACAAAGTTCGTATTTCATTAACTCCAAAATGTCTTTCACAAAAGAACACAAAGTTTCTTCTTGAAACAAAGCTTGCACAAAAGTATTTTTTTCTCCTCTCTCAAAGTCACCTTTACAAATGAGCCCTCACTTCCTTTTATAACCCAAAATTGGTTACAAAGTAGTTAGGGTTTTAAATGCACATTAAATAGGGCACTTAAGTGACTTTGACTTTTCAACCAACTTTTAAAAAGTGACTAAAAATATAAACCACTTAAGCACCTGTGGTCATTTAAGGAAAAATACATAAATAAAAGAAATGGGTACATGTGGACCCCACTTAAATGACTTGTATGCACACGTAGACATCCTAGTCAGCAATGTGCCACCCAGATCAAGACACCTAGGATCAGTGCCTTATCCATTGGGCCAAGAGTCCACCTATCCCGATCGTACAGGAATGAACTCATTGACTGTGCTCTGCAATCCACCAAATGACAAGAGTGTTGAGCTTGAAACTTGAGCAATTCATCCACCCCTCTGTTTGAGCAATATCCTGATGTGAGAAAATTTGTCTTCATTCGTATTCACATTCACAATTCTCCACATGCTCCGAGTACCTTTCCATGGTGAATTATTCATTTGTCGTGAGACCGTAGTCGTTATGCCACCTTGGTTTATCAGAATCCAACTTCTGGTCTTTCGCCGTTGAGGAGATCTCCAAGAGCCAAAATTGCAATTCACTCCTTGGAGTTATGTCCTTTGTCTTTGTCACCATCCCAAAGTGTTGATCTCTCGAGCAGAATTCGTGAGACTTCAGAGTCTTGGAAATCCATCTCCTTTGCCCCATTGTGAACGAGTGGTGTTGAAAAATCATCGAAGTGATTTATGAATTCATTGACACACACCTTAGCGTAGTATTTGGTCTTTTTTGGAGTGATGGATTCTAACATTTACACAATCGCTTCCAAGTTTATCATTATTGGCTTGATGACCCTCTTTCAATTCTTCAGGGTATCATGTAGCCAGGTGGGAACCTCTCCAAGTACCTCATTGTACATGGTTCTCGTGTTCGTTGGGAATTGATCTTCATCATTCTGAAGGGGATCACCTTCGGGTGTTGCTGAAATTGGATCTTCTTGTTGTGAGAAAGATGTTGTCGCCATTTTCTCCATTTGTGATGATTCTTCAAATGTAGGCGGGGAAAGAACCGGATCATCAACTTTTGGTTGAGAAGTTGTGACTACTTCCACAAGTTGGGCTGGTATATTTTGAGGTACTTCATCAACGAGTTCCACCTCTAGAAATTGTGTGATATAGATTACAGGTGCTTGCGTATGAACCAATGCTCAATTATAGTGTCGAGTTGTTGATTAGGCTCGAAGAATTAGGGCAATCATGCAAAGATGAATGATGACTAGAATGATAAATTCTCGAGATGTGCTCCTTATTCACTTAGGTGTTTAGACGACTCAACTCACGAATGAGCCCTCAATCGTATCGCTCCTAGCTTGATTGTGAGCTCATGCATTTTCAACTTGAATTCGAACTCCCATGGCAATCCATGCCCTTTGTGTCGTCTTAACTTCTTTCCAGAACCGAACTCTCTGAGTTCTTCTCTGGCTCAACTCACTTGAATACCGAGCTTAACCCAACATTTTTGAAAAGAATGGTTTTACTACAATGCTCACGGTTCTTCCTTATTATATAGCACTTATAGTAAGAATGTTTTGGCTTTTCCATAATAAGCACAATTTTACCTTTCAAACGATGAGAAAATGCCATTACCAATAAAGACCTAATGTTGCCATGATTATGACCCGTTGAAGATGCTCATATAATTGCAAAGCAAATTGTGCTTCATGAATATTCTGATATGAAATAGATCCACTTCTATGAGATTCTCTTCCATGAGTTACATCGTAAAACAAGTAAGGTCTCAATAGAGAATCTTTGTAATAAACTTCATCAGGTCTCTTGGTAATACTCTCACTTTGTCACTTAATTCATTTTGATAAAAATATCTTGAAGGAAAAACCTGAATTTGAGGATGCATTCGATTCTCGAGCGAGATAACAACATAGTTGGATGACTCGCTTGTTGGAAGTGCTCAAAATGCTTCTACTATATCTTACCGCAACATGCCTACTACCCACTAATTCTATGCAGAGAAGTTCACTGTGGATCCCAAGACAAGAACACGCCTATGAAGATGGTCGATAAAATTTGGTGTGAAACATTCGGGCATTCTTTGAGGTGCTCCTCATTATTTGGAAAGTGCTCGACCTAGGATTTAAAATTGCTTTCTACATTATCCTCCTTTGCATGCATGGAAAATTGTTCTTTCCTTGCTTGCTGTCTTGTCTATCCACGTCGTAGATTTTGGTATTTTTCTCCTTTTTGAACCGTGTTAATCTTTTCCCACAGCGCGTGAGGTTTCTCCTTGACTGCGTGGGAGATTATCTTGCTCTTTGTTGAGGGAACAATGCGCGAGACGCGTCACAAATGGCTTCATTATCAAGCAAAAAGCAACATCGGTGTGTTCTAATAGTGAGTGAGTTGAGAGCACACTATTGTAGGGCTCCACCACGATGTGGAGACTTGTGGAGAAGGGTAAACGGTGAAACCCCGCTTGGATTTCTTCCCATAATCCACGAAAGCCTCTCCAGGGAGCAGAGATTCGAGGTCCGAACCAGTACCACCTCCTACAATGTGAAACACTAGAAACCCCTAGAGACTAGTGCGGTTGTCCTTCACTTCCGAATTCGACCCAGCAGATCCAAGAACACAACGACGGAACATGCTTTCTGCACCGGTCTCTCACTAAAAATGTATTGAATGCATCATCGCCACCACCGACAGCTTATCGCTTGCATCTGTCCATCGTGCATTTGCTATGTATATACACAGATATCGGTGGAAGTGCCTAAACACACAGTGACCCTCGGGCTTTGTGAAGATGTATGCAAAGATGTCCATAGAGAGCAGGAGGCGAAAAGCAAAACAGATCTGAGAAAAAGAACAAAAATCGCAGGAGAGCAGTGGTCTCCTCTTGCTGGGGCGGCTCCTCCAAATGTGTGGAAACTTCTAAAGAAAAGAAATTTATTTGGACTGTTTTTACTTCCTACAGACAAATGCGTGGAAGGTTGTTGGATGTAACCAAAAACCTTCCTGTATTTCTTCTTCACAATGGCGTTAGTTTCTCTTGCATGATGCTGACAAAATATTATGTCTTCCTGAAGAAATAAGAAGCTTCTGAATTTTTCCAATGGGTTTGATGGAGGAAGTTACGAGGATTAATTCAACTTCCTCTCATCCCGGGTAGTGGCTTAAGTGCCAGGGGAAATGGGGAAAGCAACGGACAATTGCCAACGGGAATGGCAAAATGGGTTGGCAATCCCCGTCTAATTTCCCCATGTGGGAAATTGGGGAATTTTATGCCCGTTTGCCAATCCATGATTTGGCAATTGGCAGAGAAAAACCCACGTGCGGGAAATTTGAAGGAAATTGCCAGGAAAGTGGAAATCCAGGTTCGGGAAGCCAACCCGAATTGACACAAAAAGCTACTTCCCGACTAAAACTTGTCGAATGAACTTTAATTTATATTTATTTAATTAAATACTCCTTAAGTGATTTTTAAAAATTAATTTAAACAAACAAGGAGCAATTAATTAATTAAATATTAATTAATTATTTTAATCTATTTTAATGCGTTTTAAAGCCTGGTAGGAAGAGTTCTTGCCCGAAAATCACGAAACGAAGACCGAAATGATCACACAAATAAGACGATCGCAAAGAGTCCAATTAACCACGCAAAGTAACACTTTTCAAAAAAATTATTTTTAATTATTTTTAACAATTTTGTGAAGTCAAAATTGGTTGATAATAGGGTCCCACCAGACACGAGGTGGAGCTAGAGCTCGGTCGGCAGGAGCTTGACCACGAGACCACAACAGTTATGGCTAGATCATCGGGCTCCATAGCACCTACCTCTAGGGCACCTTATGGCGATCTTTGCGGTTTGGAGGACTTCAGGTGGTTGCTTCAGGTGTGGAGTAGTGGGACACTTTTGGAGAAACTGCCCCCAGAACCCTAATAAGGGTAAGGCACCCATCTTAGAGCCTACAGATCGAAGAAGAATTATATCTCTTTGTTTTACTTTGGAAAGAAAATGTGAAAGGAGTTGAGTTGCAAAGTTGTTTCAATTCAATAAAGGAATGGAAGCTCTTTTTTATTTACATTTTTGCAATATTGTTATTGGAGATCAAAGAAAGAAATATATTCCTTTCCCAATTGCATTGTTGTATTGAAATTTCAATGACTGTTATAGTTTTCAATTCTGTTTTGGGGAAGAGAAAACGTATAAAGCAAATGAAAGAATTTGATCTCTTTGAAATGAGTTGTTAAAAATTAGATATTAACATTGCATACTGAATATAAGTGTTTGTTGAATCAATTGAATGTTTGAGAGAGGAATTTTATATGTTTTCCATACTTGAATGTTGCACAGAAATTTGCAATCTCGTTGGAGAAAGATCTCTGTTTCAATTTTTAAATTTGGCACTTGAAATAATCCAAAAATGTACAGTTTAGATTTATAACTAAAATTAAGGAACGAGACAATGAAATTTAGATGTATTAATGTTTAAGAAACCTTGTGGAAACACAACAATTAAAATGACTATCAAGAACTTCATCAAACTAGATTCTAAACTTGCATAATAGATTTCCTATCAAAAGATGCAAAATATAACAATTGCAACCCAATCCATAATTTGAACCTGGAAAACACTCTTTAACACACCCATGATCATCCCTCCATGTTCAATTTGCATGTTGAGGAGAAAAGAAATCAAATTGAACAAAACTTGTAAGTTAGGAAAATCGCCAGTTATGCAATTAAAAACCCTGCAGATCGTTTATTCAAAATTGACCTTGAAAAATTTATCAAAAATCAAAATTGATGATTCCTGTGTAAAGAGGACTCTGAGAGCTTTCCGGAAAGTCCTCGTTTTCCTAAAATGGAGCTTCCTATCAAAAGTTATGGCCATTTGAAGTTTTACTTCGAAATGGCCATCCCAAACCAAAAATGAAATAATTCAACCTTAGAAAATTTAAATTTTGAACTTTAGAAAAATTTCCTAAAAAGTTCCACGGCCCCGCCACCCTCTTATCCAATCAGATGATGCCACGTGGCATCCTGAGGGGTAGAGCTTTTGGAAAAACTTAAACTTTTTGAAAATTTGGTCTCGGGAAAATTTTCCAAATTTTCCCCGCAACCCCGCGACCTCAACCAATCACGTGCTGACACGTGGTAGGGAGGGTGCGCGAGTTAAAATTGAAAACTTAACCATTTTTGGTCTTTGGGAAAATTTTCACATTTTTCCCCGCAGACCCGCACCCCCGCAGCCAATAGGGTGTTGACACGTGTCCCCTTGGAGGCACGGGCTCGCAAGTCTTTTTACCTTTTTATCCCTTTGGCGAAAAATCCAAATATTCTTCACCACTCCATCGGCCCGCCGCCAATCACAAGGTGCCATGTGGCCATTTGAACAAACGCGAGGCACGAAGGAAAATTTTCCTTTAGAAAATTGAATTTTTTTGACTTCAGGAAAAATTACAAATTTTTTCCCACGACCCGTCGAACCCCGTCCAACCACGTGCTGACATGTGGCACTTTGGGCATTGGAGGGGGGTGTGAAGATATTTTCTCTCTTGGGATTTTAATCCCCAAAATCTCCTCATCCATCTTCACCCCACCGGTTTGTGCCGCCTCAAGCCAATCAGGATGCACCACGTGTCCTGCTTCGTCGGCCCCATGCAAGCGTGCAGAGATGTTTTGTGCTTTGCGCCAAAGTGGGGGAAAATTTTCAATTTTCCCTCCCCACTCCACCAATCCGCCCTAAGGGAAAATTTTCTCCCTAATCCCACGGACCTCCCTAGGGAAAATTTCCCCTAAAACTTCACCCAGCCATAACTGGAGTTCTACAAGGAGTTAGGAGGACTTCTTTATATGGTTGGAAAGGTGAGAAAATCCCCTATCCAACGAACATAATTTAGAAAAGTTTTGATGACTCTAAATACAAGAAAAACCTAGTTGAATTTTTGAACCTGTTAGAGAGCATGCATGGGGGTAAATTGCTCCTTGAACCTAAGTAAGATATGTAACCCTAAAACTTGAATTTTATGAATTGTTATAAGTTGTAAATGGAAATCTTATGTTAGGTAATTAGAATCTGTTCGGAACCTATTAGTTCAAACTGATGTCTTACTGAACTTGGTTGTAGACTTTTATAATAAAAAAAAATTATTCCATAATTTTTTTCAACTAATTTCTAGTTTGTTTCTGGTATCAGTGGTTGTTTGAAGTGGGCATTACAATGCCGATATGCCTAGTATTGATCCAAAATCATGGTTCACAATATTTTAACCATTCTTGATGCCAAACCTATCAAACAAAAGTTGTGGAAAATACATTCTCGCATTGCTCTTCTAGTCAAAGAAGAGCTTCAACACCTTCTCTCGAGTTTCCTTCATTCTACCCATTGATTATCCCTAATGGATTTCTAACATCGTTCCTATCATGAAAGCGATAGGGGACTCTGCATTTGCATGGATTTCTGTGACCTCAATCTCACCTGTCCAAAAGATGATTTCCCACTTCCAGGCATTGACCAACTAGTTGATCTCATTGTTGGCCATGAAATGTTATCACTCATGGATGGTTTCTCGGGCTACAATCAAATATTACTAGCTCCCGAGGATCAACACAAGATTGCCTTCATCACCCCTTGGGGACTTTCTGCTATCGAGTCATGCCCTTTGGTCTCAAAAACACTGGTGCTACATATCAATGGGCCATGACTTACATCTTCCATGACATCATGCATCACATATTAGAGGATTATGTAGATGATCTGCTTGCCAAATCTAAGCATCGAACCGAACACCTACCCGTTCTTAAAGTCATCTTTGACCACCTCATCAAATATTGTGTTTGTCTTCAACCAAAAAGTGTGTCTTTACGGTACTTTTCGGGAAACTCCTAGGTTTCATCGTTTCTTTGCATGGCATAGAATTCGATCCTACTAAAGTCAAGGCTATCCTTGAAATGCCGCCACCCACTAATCTCCGTTAACTTTGTAGCCTACAAGGAAAATTGCAATCAATTATTTTATCTCCCTTTTCCGACCGTTGTTAACCATTCCATCATCTTCTCAAGAAAGACGTTTCATTCAAATGGGATGATGAATGCCATAAATCCTTTGAAGCCTTGAAACAATACCTACTTCAACCACCAGTGCTCATTCCTCTTAAGGATGACTAGCCCTTCTACCTATATATTTCCACCACTGACCATTCTCTAGGTGTCATGCTCACTCATCACGACAACCAACACCGAGAGCAAGCAATTTATTACATAAGTCGTACCCTTCTTGACTACGAAACTAGATATACCCATGCTGAAAAACTTTACCTAACCTTAGTTTTCATCGCCACCAAACTCCTCCATTACCTACTCAACCACAAAACCTTCGTCATTACTAATATTGACCCATTACACTATATGTATGCCAAAACTTATCAAAATCAACGTGCCACATGTTGGCTTATGCTTCTAGTTGACCTCGACCTTGAATTCATCCATCAAAAGTCCATCAAGGGCCAAACTATCGCCGAACAATTGGCTGATGCACCCATTTCCGGGGATCAACCCTCTAACTTTGACTTTCCAGATGAGTCTATTACTACCCTTTCCCTGGATGAACCCACTTACCAAAAGACACTCTTATTTGATGGCTCCAAGTGTCAGCGTGGGGTGGGGCTGGTGTTATCCTCATTCCGCTTGATGGTGAACCTATGCCTTTGTCTTTCAAACTTGATTTTTATTGTATAAACAATATTGATGAATATGAAACACTCGTATTGGGTCTCCAGGCTACTTATGCCTTAGATGTTAAGTCAATCAACATCTTTGGTGATTCTCAATTGGTCATAAACCAAGTCAATGATATATACTAGTGTCGTAATGAGATACTTCAAAAGTATAAGCATCATGTGGACATACTTTTGACCACCTTCGATTACGCACTTCAAACCACCCCATGTTCTACCAATAAATTTGCAGATACCATGGCCTGCTTGGCTTCTCAGATACCTGCTTCACTCGTTGACTCTAAAATATTTGTCACCATACAAAGACTACAATCACCCTCTTATTTTCCTCATGAAGTCTACTCTATCGGAACCATTTCTCCTGACCCAAGTGACCTTTGGTATAAGCAATATACAGACTATCTTTCCCTTTCCATTTTACCCACCGATCTCACTCGTAATGGACAACATGCCTTTCTTAAAAGTGTCTCATGTTATGCCATTATGGCCGGTCTTCTATACAAATGTGGTTTCGACATTCTCTTGCGATGCCTTACATGTTCTAAAATTCCTTACACCATTAAGGAAGTCCACGATGGAATTTTTGGAGGCCACTTTAGTGGTCTCACTGTCATAAAACGTATTCTTCGCCTAGGCTATTATCTTGCCAACCCTAAATCGTGATCATTGCGATTATGTCAAATGTTTGTATAAAATTCCAACAACATGTTAATCTCTATCACACCCCTAGTCATGCCTTACAAGTCATGCGAGACCTTTTGCCTTTCTATCAATGGGGTTTCGATCTTGTCGGTGAGATCAACCCCATTCTTCACAATGCCACCAATGGATCATAACCACTACTTGAATATTACACTAAATGGGTAGAATCCATTCCCCTCATTTCCACCAAAGTCGAGAAAATATGTGAATTCATCAACCATCACATCATCTGTCACTTTGGTGTCCCTCACCGCATTATCACGGATAACAGAAAACAATTCAAAAACAAAACCTTACGCAAACTATGCAATGCTTTTGGCATCCAACTTAGTTTCTCATCACCTTATTACCTGCAAACCAATGGTCAAGCCAAATCAACCAATAAAACCTTGAACAAAATCCTTATGAAGGTGGTCAATTATCTTTGGGAAGGATTGGCATACGTATATTCCTTTCACCTTGTGGGCTTATCACACTAGTATTCACACTTCAACTACATCACTCCCCTTTTCTCGGTCTACATATTAAGGTTGTCTTACCTTTCTCAAGTCCAGATTCCATCCCTCCGTATCTCTCTACAAGACATGCTCAACAACGATGACTTTCGTTAGGATTGTTTGGCACAACTTGAATTATTAGATGAACATCATCTCAATGCTCTTGACCATCTCCAAATCTACCAAAAATGTATCAAACGTGCCTATAACAAACGTGTTCACAAATGAACCTTTCAAGTCGATGACCTCGTCCTGAAGGAAAATCAACATGTAACCAAAGAGGAGAAAAGTAAATGGGGAAAATTTGCTCCTAATTGGCTTGGACCCTATATCATCACCCATGCCTATGGATCAGATGCTTATAATTTGTCTTCACTCGAAGGTAAACGCGAACCTAAGACCCTTAATGCCTTGCATCTTCGACCATTTTATTGTTGATATCAAGTCCTATATCACTTTCTATCATTTGATTGCTCGTCCCTTGAGCGATGTTCACCTTCCATAATTACCCATTTTGAGGATCCACGACTAAACAAGAATCATGTGATTACCCGTCACCTTTTAGCCTTGTCTTCAATATGAGTACCACAACTCTGCTCATAGCATGATTCTCATGGATACTTTTTGTCTTCTTCAAGATGGAATCCCATGGTCGTTCATCACTCAAAACCACCTCTTTCATAGTTAATCTTTGTGTACTACGATCTTGTCTTCTAAATCAAGAACCTAATCATCCTCTATAATCTTGTCCATGACTTAAACGTCTAAAAACAAAAGGGATAAAACTCCTTGAGTCAAACTTCCAGCAAAAGATGACTCCCTCAAAAAGGACATCTCTTCTTTACATTCTATCCCTATCAATAGACTACTCCCTCGAAGGACAACTATATACGGTCATTACAAAAATATAATAACTATTCATAAGCTTCCCGCATTGATCACTTCATGAAGACCTCGGGGAGATAATATATTTATCCCATATAGACTTCCTGCATCGATCAATCTATTAAAAACAAACAAATCAAGACAAATACGAAATTTTCATCATGGACTCCGCCTATTTTGGATTATGGGTTTCTCGTTCCGAAATACACATTGTCATACACTAAGTTACACTAAACCTCTCATTCTCACCTCCTTGTCTTTTTGCCTAAATTGCTTGTTACTCAAGGGATTTACCACAAATGTGACATTTCGTGATCTTGTGACTTTTCTTCACCCTTAAAACAATCCATTATGCAAGGCATGTAGGGTATTACGTTCATAAGCCCATCTAGGGTATGGTAGACTCATTAGGGTTCTTATCAATTAAGCAACTCTTTTACCACCTCTTACCATTCGCCTTCCTCATTACTTATTGATTATCCTATACAGGACCAAATCCTCGGCACATGTATTTAAAAATCAATCAACCATACCTACAACCTAAACTCAATCATGCCTATGACCTACATCACCCATGCCTAACACCTATCAAACCATTCCGCTATTTCACCCTAATCTTCCCTAGCTTATGGGAGAACTACATTGGCCTGAGGTCTCTTTTCATCGGGACTATGTAGGCAAGCACTCGAGGGCATGGGGCCCTTGGAGGATAGCTCGGCCACTCTCTCCCCTAACCAATTCCCTCTGCCCCTTTCCTAGTCACATTCTACCCTAGTTAGTTTCCTTTTTATATCAATAATTGGAAATTAAACCAAACAAACAACAATTGCTTCACATCTTTACCATCATCACTCATACATTCATTTCATCTTGTCTACCATTTCTTTACCATTATCATACATTTTCCTACAAAACATCTTAATATGATCCACATCATCATTAATTGTACAAATTAAAACAACCCAAACTCAACCATGCCTAAACCAACCTAAACTCAATCATGCTTAAGTCAACTCGACTCCATCTATGCCTATGGCTTTGACTCAACCATGCCTACACAACCTTGACTCTAGCATGCCTAATCCACCGATTTCCACACACACACACACATAACAATGAAAATTAAAATATGTACATCATTCATACTATAAACACCATCACCTATGAATCGGAAAGTCAGTATAAAAATATATGTGAACATATATCCCAATAATAATCCTCAAAATATCAAATCATGAGCAACTTACATTATACTCTTGCCCCCTACTACCCTTTCCCCATTTTTGACCCAACTTAACCAAACCAACCACCATTTGACCTTACCCACCCTTATTGCAACCAACCTCCATGCCTACCTTACCTATACTTGTCCTTAATTACGTTTTGGGACTTGTTATTTTACCCATACCTCGGCCCTATCCATGCCGTGACCTAGCTACTTGGACCCGAAACATTGTTAATGACTTGTGAACTCATGTACTTGTTAACCTTGCGACACTTTTTATTCGTGTTATTTGACCTAATGACCTTACTTTGCCTATTTTCGTGACCATTTATTCTGACCTAACCTTTGGTATACCAAAACATACCTAAACGTTCCTACACCTTACCTGTGAAGTTCTTCCACACCATATCCTATACCTTGGATACCAGAATCACCTCAACCTTGTTTGGATAAACCTATCAACATTTAGACTATGTAGAGTTTGCATGCTCTTCAACCTAGTACCATGTTGTAGTTTATACATGTGCATGCGTTTGATTGTTACTACCTTTGACCCTGACCCATTACCTAGATTACCCGATTGGACCTTTACCCCATTACCCCGTTTTCCACCTTCCTCTTCCTCACATTCACCTTTTATCAAACCACTCACCGATTCTGTCTTCTACCTCATTCATTCCTAGTTTTAGGGGATCACCTTCACCCACACATCAGGCAACCACATATTATTTTTGTTAGCGCCGCTTACCAATACATTTATGCAACAAAAAGGGGCAAAATGTAGACACCAAAATTGGGTCACACTCCCCTTGGTCCTTGTCAAATAACCAACTCAAGCATACTCATCTAACCATGACCCCTTCTACCCCAAATTAATATTAATTTAATTAACTTAATTAAATTAATACCCATCCTCACAATATTAATTACTTAATTATTTTAATTAAGCTAATTTCCACCTCACCTAGACACCTCACCCAGCCACCTCACCCTAGACCTATTCTTGGCATGTTTCCATAACTAACAATAACTAAGTCTTACTTGCCTTAATGAGCTAAGATTTGGTCTAACCCTAAAATCAATCCCTAAAATCTCTCTAACCACATTCCCGCTCATTAGAAGGGAAGTTTCCATTCTAATCCGCGAGAATAAACTAACTAGGCCCAAGAAATTAGAAAGATATACCCATTTTAGTAAACCTAGGGAATCCCACCTTAACCGAGATGCTAGTCACCCCTAAATGACGCCCGATCGACTCGAACTATCATCGGTTACCATTTATTCACCCAAAAAGCCTTATTTTTGGGCTGACACATGTTGAGAGCAAGGAAAGGAGATCAGAGTTGCATGCAAGTGAAACAAGCATCCTTTTACGCATCCAGACATCCAAAGCCATCACTAGGATCAATCATAGAGCCATTGCATTCACGGGAGCACTCCAAGAAATAGCCACTATAGGACCACCTCCACCACTCAGCCATCAGATTCTTAAAACAATAAGTATGGCTCTAACCAAGATGGGTTTATTTCGATTAGTAATTTTTATTACTCTGTTATTAATCTATTCTTTGCATGCTTATTGCTTCATCACCCACTTTCTGTGAACTTAAATATCCCTTCACACATATCACCAAATTACCTATTCTCACCTATTGTATACTTCTAAGCATACCTAAGACCTCTACAAACCTCCCCATTCATTCTCCTAAACTTTATTTGACTTCAGATCACCCCTGCCATTTAATCTATTTGATTTTCTTTTACCTCGACCATACCGATGCCGGTTATCCACAACCGTCATCGATTCTACCTAATCCGGCATCGGTCACATTTAACCGATGTCGATCTCTGTGTTTTACACCTTGACCAAGAACAGACCCAACAATCACCCCTAGTTGACCTAAATAACCCAAAATCGAGACCACTGACCGGTCCAAGGTGCCTTGTGGACACCTCACCTCTCAGATCTAACTATAGCCTAGCCTGTTGTGATTGGATTTTCTTATTGCACTTGAATGAGATACTAAATCATATCAACTACAGTAGGACTTTGTTTATTTCTTGCATTAACTTGTTTTAAATAGTGGATTGAAAGCCGTCTAGGAAGTATCACACTTCCTAGAACTAGCATACGCTAGGCAGTCCACTATCATATATCATTTAACTATCTTTTTGTGGTCTTGTTTTCTATTATAGGTACTTCCTCGTAGCCAAAAGGAAGCTCTTACATTTAGTTTTGAATCAAGAAGTTAGAATGTGCACAACAACCATCAACCAAACAACATTTAATAGGTATTCCTCCTTGGCCTTTACCCTTATCTGTTTCATCATTTCGAAAAGGTGAAGAAAATGGTGAAACACCTTTTAACACTCATACCTCTTCCATCTCTATCCTAGCCCATCCACCATCTTCCCCATCTCACATAGATATCATTAATCACATCATCCAAACACCTCTCATCATCACCACACCCCCACCTATTGCAGATCCCACACCTACATCTATTTTATCTACTTCAACCAATATTTTACCTCCATCCTCATCTACTCCAACAGATCTTATTCCTCTATACACATCTATTCCACCCTTACCTATCCTACCTTTTGTAGATTTAGTATTGGTCCCTCTTTCCATACTTCTACCTACACCTACCACATCGACCATTGTCACTATATCCCCATTATCCCCCTCTTCCTCTTCATTGTGGTCATCATTCGAGCAATATTGGAGAGCTCTTCAGCTGGCATCCACTATAGGAGACCCTCGTGTTTCATCCACTCAACCATACGTTCCCACATCTAGTCAATATTTACCCTCCTTAGAATCCATCATGCAGAAGCTACTTCCGCCATCAGCCACCACACCATCACCAAATCCCCTAGTAGAGATTATTTTCATCTCTGCCAAGGGTACTCCTAAAAAATACAAACCTAAAGACCTTGGCGTCCTTCCACAACGGTCCCTTGAGCATCCTCACAAGAAGATCAACATCCCTCCAATCAAGACCAAATCTACATCTTCCATCCTGGGGCCTCATCCTTCTATTTTAGGACCCTCTCCTCCATCACAACCAATCAACCCATCCAAATCTAAAAAAATGATTCTCTCCTAGGGCCAACCCCTTCATAAAAACACCTCTAATTATCCAGTCATCCAGGCCAAAATCATCCACCACCACTTCTTCTTCCAAACCACCTAGACCTCGACCTAGTCCACCTTTACCTATGTCATCCACACCATCCTACAAGAATTTTCCGGGTGCCCATATCGAATCATATGTGGAGGTCCTCCAACATTTTCTTTAGAATTCTACCATCACGCTTCCACCTATCAGAGCCTTCAATATGAACCATCTGAAGCCCTCATGGTTCAATTCTCATCACATCTGTGCTTATCATCACACCCCAGGCCATGACATCAAGCATTATAAGGCCCTCCAAACCATTTTCCATGATCTTATTGAGCAAGAGGACCTCCTTGACGAGTCCCCTTCACCATCTATTGCTTCATTCGTAGCACATCCAATCCCTTTCACCGCATCTCCATCCGATCAGCCTCTTGATGAGGGTCCTCCCTTATTCATCGATTTCTTCACCTTGATACACCATCTTCCTGACATCCATATCCTTTGACATCCATTATATTATCCACATCCCTTTCATTGGGGGAACATCTTCTCCCCGCCATTATTAATCTTTTAGCATCCTTCTTCTCGTCTCCATCGATTTATCCTTCCGCGCTAGGGGACTTCTTTCTAGGACTTGTCTGTTCATGGACTAGTTCCTTTCCACATTTGACATCATCTTATCTCATCCACATCAGTTTATCTAATCATACTTTTCATCCTTTCCTCCTATGACCACTTTTGTGGCCATATTTGTGCCTCCCTTTGGAAGCACCATGGCTCTCATTTAAGAACTCATAGTCATGGCACATCCATTTTACGATTTGTATTTAACTTATCTTGTCTAGTCCTAACGTGTCTTGATCATCATTCTAATCCATCATATAATCACATTTATCTCTAGTCTTAGACACATACCTTTCAATTCCTTGAGGGGCAACACATTCTATTATTCTTACTTGTTTATCTCATCCCATCCTCCAAAACGTAACGTTAACCTTATCAAAACATCATTACTCTAGAAAGGAGCCAATGTAGAAAGTTTTCCCCTAACTAGATCAGACCATATGGTAAACCGGAAGTGGAACCGCTTAACACATTGCACTTGTGACCATTCTATTGTTAGCACATTTACCAATGTGCCCTTAGTCTCATTCTTGGATCATTCCTCCATCTTAGCCCCTTCCATTTTTCATCATGATGATTTGGAACTATGTGGTCTTCTGTCACTTCCTAGATGTTACCTTAAATATGGTCACCATGGCTCTGCCCGTAGAATTTTCCCTATGGATAGTTTCTCCCTTCTCGGTGAGAGATCCATGATCATCACATCCATCTTCCTCTTATTACCCTTTCAAAACCATGCAAAGGGTCCAAGGGTGTCTCTTGTACATCATCTATCCCCTCATAAGTGGTCTACTTAGCTAGTTCCAACTCTCCCCCATGTAAAATCAACAATCATGGATGCTCAAATCAAAATCAAAGTTATCAAAAATAGACTGATCCCTCGAAGGATGATTGTTAATTCATGTAAAAGAAAAAGATCAAGAGCATGAAATCAAGTTCAAAAATCAATAAAATAATAATAATAGATCGATCCCTCGAAGGATGGATATCATTTATTCTTGCCATCTATATATTATAAAAAGTAGACCATACCCTTGAAGGATGGATACTCCTTATGGAATTTGAAGGCTTCTTGCATTGATTAGCCTTCCATTTTATCAACATCCTAAGAAAGCTTCCCACATTGATCAACTTTCTTTTCCCCTTCCCAGAGCAGGGCATAGTTTTAGGGAACACCACTTTTGGAGAACCCTCTTTCCTTTGTACAAGTTACATCTCAAACCCCTTTTGTCATGTCAACATTAGGTCTATGAGATCATCTCATCCATTGTTTCCTTATGATATGTGAAATGACTAACTATCGTTGGTTATTTGCTAACATCTTCTTTGGTCGCATGTGCCTTGCGTTACCTAGGTATCTTCTTGTTTACCTCCAATGCGGTTGGAGGCATATTTCCTCATCATAACATAGTGTCATTCGCACCTATGGGTTGCCACTATTACAAGGTATTATTCATCCTAGCCCCATCACATCCATTCCTCAATGCACCTCTCTTCATTTCATGTTACCTATCTATTTAAACAACACATTTATTCTTAATCACATCCATTTCCAATCTATTTTTATCACATCTTATCTATACATTTTAATCACCATAATCAAAATTTAAATTTAAAACATGTTACCACATCACACATTCATATCATCATCCATACACATTTTGATTAATCCTATATCTGCCTTATCATCATCATCAAATCTAAATAACATGGAGCATTTAGTCCTAACATCACACATTTATATCCATATTCACATTTGAATCTAAAGTAATCATCTAATCATACATGTATTTCACCATCATGATCAAATTTAAATACAAAACATGTAATCCTAATCACCACATCACACACCTATATCATCGTTTTATTCATACACATATCAATAACCATCTAATCATACATTTATCCCACCATCATCATCAAATATAAAACAAACAAGTAATCTAAAATCACCATCACATCTAATCTAGAAGCCATCATCATAACATATAATACAAGATCATCACCACATCAAGATTAAAATCATCACATCGTATAATAAACACATGGACAAATACAACACATAATGATCTACAAATCAAAATCATATATCATATATCATGTATAAAAAATGAGTGTCAATACATCATGGCCCTCTAGGAGGCTCCTTTAGAGCTGAAATACTATCAAAATTTGTAAAATGAATGTATGAGGCCCTCAAGTTCTCTCCCTCTAGGGTAGGTATAACACCCGAACCTGCACGTCTCTATCACCCTCGTGGCATCCCTCTACTCGTAGCGGTTGTGCCACACTCATTGTACTCCTCGATGGCCAAGCCCAACCTCGATGCCTACCTCTGGAGATGCTCCCAATATTGTAGTGTTTGGGGCAACTGCAACTGTGGATCATAATATCCTCATAATATTTGGCCTTGGCAGCCAACGCTAAGTACCTATCCATCCCAATTGTGTCGGGGATGCCATCATCCCGACCCTTGCGGTGCTTCCCGAATGCCACTAGCTGACTTGGTCACTACAATGGTAGAAAAATCTCCAAAATGAGTCCTGTAGGCCTCCCTCTACCTACGATAGTGGTCTTTCTCCTAAACCACTCAATCTCACTCCTACGACCACATCCTATTGTTGTAGAATTGTGTCTCGCTCTGTATGGCCACATCCCACTTTGTTGTAGATTTGTGTCTCTCTATACCCTCATCTAATATAGCTCAAAGCACATAAATGTGTCATCTCAACGGAATCTCCTACTCCATCATCTCTACCTCCTCCAAGAGCCATCTCAACATCTACCTCCATCTCCTACATCTCTTCCTCTCCTCCCTCCTCATCTCCCGATCTGCCCATGTTGTTGTATTCCAATCAAAATTCCCGACTCCAAATCAAGCGTTGTCATCACCATCCCATGGTGTCACCCCCTCCTCTAATAGATCAACCATGGTAGGGCTTGAAAACTCCATGTCCAAATCCTCTCTCTTGTACAAAATAGTATCACAGGACACTAACTGAATGACCCCAAACTATCATCTCACACCTGTCAAAATGAACAACCTCAATCATCTCAGGCCTCTGTCCTTGGACCCACTGTGTCCATCTCATACCATGCAATTGTACATCCACACCAAGACAAGTAGGGAAATCCCTATACGGATGCCACTTAACCTAATCAACATCAAGCTCTAGCCAATCTATCAATATACCAATCTACCAATCTACCCTTCTCTCCCCCCTGTCTTCAAAGGCCTGATCGGCCCTCCACCTCAAGAATCTAACCTCCAGCTGAATATGGTCCCCTGTGACCCATGGAATCCCTAGTGGCCAAATAACAACAATATGCTCATAAGCCCAGCAGTGTAGTAAGAATCTGATATCCATTCCTAATCTCCTACCAACCCTATTTCCAGATAGCTTATGATAAACCTGAGATAATAGGATAGTCCCAAATGTGAAGATTGTCTAGTGCTCAACAATATCAATTTACTACACCAATAAATGTCCTTAAAAACTGAACTTCTCATGAGTCGATAAATCGTTCCAACACACCGCCATCATCACCATGCAAATTAATTAGCTGTGTGCCCCTGACCTCACATCTTTGCACATAAGTAAAAGCTCCCAAATAAAATCTAATTTGGGGTGCATCGCTCCAAAGAGCCGTGTCAAAAATATCAATCGGTCATCACTAGTGATGGGGACTATTTTCTCCCCTATATCGGTAGCCTAAGAATCTGATACACATCCTCAAGGGTGATACTCATCTCCCATGTCCCAAGCCAAAACGTGTAATTACATTAGTCTATTTCTCTACTAAGGAAATCATTAGCTTCACATCCCCTGGGATCCTCTGATAAAATTTGAATCCACCCAGCCCTATTACGGCCAAGTGATCCCACTCGGCATCTGTAACATCTCCTCTGATCTACTCATATAGAGCGAGGCACTCGATCTCGAGTTATAAGGTCTCTCTGGCCTACAACCACAAATAAGAATATGCACATCAGGTCCATGATCCAAAAAAATCATTCGAAATGTATTAAATTTCAATCCAAATCAAATCTAACACTTAATTTTTCAAATCCTACCCCAATCGACGTTGACCGTGTCGGTCGACGCATCCATGATCCAAATCGACGCGTGCCTTAGGGCACGTTTGACATCGACCGACCGGTCGCCACTAACCACCTTTGACATTATTAACTTTTTACAAAAAAATGTAAAAAAATAAATAAAACATTAAATTTAATTAAAAACCAATGTGGGTTTTGTTACTCACCATCCTCCGCACCCTTTGACATTTCCTCGCAACTCCGGTAGCCTCCATCTCTCAATTTCTCTTTTCTCGCTCTGTTATTTCTCTTCAAATTTGCACATGAAAATGAGATTTATGTTCTAACCATTGGGCTTATATAGCCCACCGACACCTAGTCATTGTCGACCCCCTTGGGTCATCGTCGATTGGCCTTAGTCATCGTCATTGTCCCTTACCACTAACCATTTTGGGCTTTCTCCCCCTTTTTGACATCCCTTTCTAGGGCATTATCTCTTGTTGACCTTAAATCCACATTTATGGTCATATCTATTTTCCCCTTTGGGCATTTTCATACAACATCAATCTTCCTCCAAGCATACATACTCTTCAAGTCCACATTCATGGCTATCTTTTTTTCCTTCGGGCATGTTAATCATATTTATTCCATAAGTCCACACTCGTGCCATAATCACTCCTCTATTGGGAATTTTATTTTACAATCATATCTAATCTATGCACGAAGTCCTCCTTTGAGGCCATACTCATCTTCCTGTTTGGGAATTACATCCATTATATCAAGTCCTCCTTTGGGGCCATATTATATCAAGTCCTCATTTGGGGCCATATTATATCAAATCCACTCTTGTGGCCATATTTGTGCCTTCCTCGGGGCACCATTGTTGTTTTCATCAAAGTCCACTTTGTGTCCATACCTTTCCCGCATGGGGCAGATTTTTTTTTTACTGTTTTTGCCTTTACGGCCATATTTTCCCCCTTTGGGGCATATTACTTCATCACTCACTTTTCCATTTTGCTTTCTCGGCCATTTTTGTTTATGTCCCTTTGGACACCATATCATGCATCCTCGTCCCTTGTGGACACATACCTATTCTCTTGATTCCTCATGTATGAAGGATTTTGCATACCTTTTCACATATAGTTGTGCATAGTTTGATGACTTTCCCATGACCCATTGGTCATCCTTGCATACATCGATCATGCAATAATTTTCACCCACTCACTGGTCCATAGAACATTTGTTGTCTATTTCGTTGAGACCGCAATTTTTCCCTATCGATGTGATATTGGAGTCACCACCATAGTTTTCAATCCTTATTGTGATCCTTTTTTCTTGGGACATTTTTCCTTGGTTATGATTTCACCCATCTTTCATCACCCACCCACCCTTTTTTACATACCTTTTTTCAAACGAGTCATCAATTCCTTTAACATCATCGATCCCCTATTTGAGGGGCTCATCATCAATATTTTATCCTCATCCAACCCTTTTTTTTTTTGTCTCATGACTTGATAGTGCAAACCACTCAATAAAAAGGGGCAACATGTAGACACCTAAAATCAATATTTATGCCCTCATTCACCTATGTGCACATATTTAGTCATTTATTTATTCATCCTTCTCATTCAATCAAATGCCCATCCAGTCCTTGTTAATTAATTAAGCAATATTAATTAATTAATCATTTTAATATTTTACATGCCCATCCCATCCACATTAATCTTTATTAATTAATTAATTGATCATTTAAGATCCTCATTACCCCAACCAACCTTCTAATTAGGATGCTTTATCCTACATATAAATCACCTTTCTTTTCTAGCTTTCATCCCATCTATTTTTATGCCCTAACTACCTTGGATTCATCCCTAAGTCATCTAATCCTGCCAATATGCTTTAAAGCACTCCCCAAGCCTTAAAAGCATCCAAATCCCACCTTAAATAAAAATCAAGCCCAAGAGGGAAACTTTCCCCATGATTGGCACCGACCCAACCTGGTCACCATCAACCCACTTTAAAACAAGTGTTTTCTTTCCATTATGGACATCAAAGGATGCAATCACTCGATAATCAAGCAATTAGAGAGCAATCAAAGCTTCTTCGTGACTTCCAAAGCTTCCTGCAATAGCTACAGACATCCCATCCATCATCCAACGTGTTTTGCATCACTCATGATCTTCCTTCATGAGATCTCTTTCTTTTATAGTGCTTTTATCAAGTCTTCTATCAAATTATCTTTGCTTTCTTGCAAATTAACCTTTTGCAGGTCCAGAGTAGCATCCAGCCACCACTTAGCAACCTCTTGTTCCAGTCCTAGTGCTTGCAAGTTTTCATATTTAGCTATTTCTTTTGGCCTCATCCCAATCTTGTTACAGGTCATCCCCGATCCACTCGGTCATCATCAACAGGGCCCTATCCATCCAATAATCTACCTAAATCAACCTTTTTGTTATTTTCCCCACCTTTACTCGCCTTTACTTATTTTCTGAGATCCTCCTACAATAAATCCACGAGTCTTTATCGGTTTCCATATTACTCTCATAATTTTGTAGGTTTGCATATTCTATCTCAGTAACTCCATATTCATCTTCCCGGTGTCGTCATCGACTTACTGCAAAGTTTGGGTCACCATCGACCCAAACCAGTAACATTTCAATCAATCAAGATAGTCTTAAATCAATCTTAATCCTTCCAAATTTAGTAATTTTATGTTTTTACATGTTATTTACAATTCTCGATCTATTTTCATCTTTCTAAACATGGGGTTGACATCCGCCAAGGAAGCTAACCACTTATTGGATCTAGAATTGTCTGGCAGCCCCCACATACATCTATTTAATCCAATCCATTTCAGTTTTGCAGATCTTGTTGTAGCAATAATCCATCATTTAACACTCGTATCAAGCATCAAGCATCTGAGGTAACATAAACCCTCTATCCTTCGAGTTAGCTAGTTTCTTTAGTAGCTAGTGCATTCATTTACATTATGAACAAGAAATTTGGACTAACAAATAGAATAACTCACAAGGAAAAAATGGGAAACTAGAAAAATAAAATGCAATAAGAAGGCAACATTGCCAAATAAGAAGAAAAACCCTCAAATGAGGACTTTCTATATCTTTGCAAAATATCATGAGGGATCAACTTCACAATAAAATTTCTAGTATGTTAACTCGAGGTGCAACTCGACACATGACCTGAAAAAAATAGTTTTACGATTTGCATGATACGTTTAATAGAAACTATATATTTTTCTTTGACGATACATCCTATCATGTCTAAGGCGGTTGTGGCATTTCCTTACCACTTAGCACATGACTACAAAATCACTTTGAAGTTGTGTATGTCCTAAAAATTTGGTTCAAAGTTTTCTCAATTTTAACACAACAAACACAAAATAATATTATAAATTATATTATGTTAAGCACAATACATTTACTATTATATAGCCATAGAGGTAGAAAAACTACCTCGTATTAAATAGAAACAAATACCTGGGATATTCATGAGTAACATATGTGAACATAATAACAAATTATATTGTTATAACAATATAAAAATATAATCACCAAAGGTAAATAGTCGATTATTAGTTACTATGGTAACAAATGTGAGCACTACCATTTGATTTCCTAACATTCCCCCTTAGTGCAAGTGATGCAACCTAGAATCCACCATGAACAACCCAGGTGTCTTTGACACATCACTCGGCTGAGCTGAGTGCTCACCCAAAGTGCACAAAGATACCAAACCCCTCTTTAGAGTTGCTTTTGCAGGATGTTAACATGTTGAAGATAAAACATACATCCAAAACCCTAACTAACCATAAACATTCCACAGAGCATATTCCAGATCTAGATCTTAAAGAATCATGAATTAAACAATAATCATAATGAAATCAACCATACAAGAACCAGTTACAGTCATGTTTAACACCTTTATCTAGCCAATATACTCCATTATATTAAACATAGTAAATACAAAAGCTTCTTACATCATATAACATTACCATAAGTTTATGCGCGTAATAAATCTGACAACATAACTCTACAATAACTCATACGCAAAGTGTCTCTCTCTAACTACACAGACTAATACATACTTATAGGGGTGGGGAATTTCCTTCACCACTTACGTACTTCCTAAAATAGGTCACATGCTGAAAATAGCCATGCACCTTTACAATAATATGCACACATGCAAGTGCACTAATAATAGATCTCCTACAGTTAACTAGTAGTAGTAATCCTATTATTATCCTGAACTCATGCATGGTGCTTAGTAGATGTTCATCCCTAAAATAGCATTTATGTGTCACACAAGTCTCCATCTCGTTGTGTGCTTTTCATGCTATCTCCAAAAATAGCTTGTAACCATGAAAAACAACTAAGTCCCCAAATCAGCTTGTCTGGCACGCGTTTCCTTTCCTATCCTTCTGCCCTTCAAATGCACCTTGTTCTTGTGCATGAATCTTCTATGTGCCCTCTCCTTAGTGGCATACTCTATTTGCTCAACAAAAGCATGTGGAAAACATCAATCTTGACCTACACCTACTTTCATAATTTGTTGATTTTAATAGGACAACCACAAACCTCAATGATGGTTTTACATATGGCTAACCAATAACCAAAAATGTGGTTTTACAAATGGTTTACCACAAACCAAAAGATGATGGTATTGCATATGTGTTGTCGCCAAATCACTTTGCACCCCGAATGGCTAGGATGTGAATAGGACGTTCGGTGCGATTGGGACACATGGGATCACCTCTCAAGCCGTGGGACTTGGGCTCGAGGTGAACCTCCGGAGAAGGCCGGCTTCCTCTTCCTAAACTAAGTGTTTGTACTACTCCTAGTGTAACAAAAATGATTATCTAGTCCTAGGCTAACATTTTCATGGGGTTTTAGGAAAGAGATTTACTGAAATGAAACTATACTAGGAATGGTGATGCACCAAATAAAGGGTGTCTTGATTCGGGAAGGGTTAATTTGAAGAGGGTGTGTGCACCACAGTCAACTTCACCTCACTACTGACTTAGAGAGAGTGCAGGATACCACAGACTAAGAGACACGCGTTCCCTTTGTTAAACTTTATCGAGACCAAGAAATATACCGGTTTCCCGGAAGAAGAAGGATGAACTCAAGAAGGGTGAACGGACACCACAACTCAACTACATGCAATACTTCACCACTCAATAAGCACAGAACTCCAAGAACCTGCAATAGAAACTTAAACTTGCACAGTGTACCTGCAAGTACGAGAAAGGCACAAAGAAGCATAAAAGGATGAAAGGACCGAGATTAGTCACAAAACACACACTTTTATTGCTTCAATAACATGCACAATGCATCATACATTCAGAAGAGGCAATAGTTGCCATTACAGTCTTGAAGAGGAGGCTTGAAAGTTCTCTCAACACACAAGAACAACTTGCAGAAGAGAGAGGATTCTTGAAAAGTATACACTCGCTTTGAGATATCTAAGCGTCCAACTTATGCAGGCTTTGGAACCCTTTGAAATGAGCTTCCAACTTACATTTATAGAAAAATATGTGAGAAAGAAGAGGAAATGGTCATAATTACACTCCTAAAATGAAGGCCCATGATCTATTTATTGCGTTAGTTGAACTACACGAGAAGGTTCCATCATGGGTCATTAATTGCACGATGACCAAGTCTTCTCAATTAATTAAAAGAATATTTAAATAATAATAATAAATATTATTATTAAAATATTTAAATAAAAATATTAATTTAATTAACATAATGTTGGGACCCCCCCGTTGACCCGTTTGACTTGAAGAGGAGGGGGGTCCATGTGGATAGAGTCTGCACAAATCTCAACTCGGTGAGCTTCGAATCCTCTAACTCGGTGTTGCAATTGATTTTGAACCCCACACCAACTCTTTCCTCGTCTTGGCAATCGGGCTCTTTTGCATTGAGTCCTCCGAATGGTGGGCTATCAAACTTGATTCTTATCGTTTTGCTCTGTTAACTCGAAGCCATTTATGCATTCCACGTTCAAACTTCATGAAACATCACCACGAGCTCCCTGCGAAGTCACCTAGCTCTTCATCCAGCAAACGATCTTACCTTTCCTGGGCTCAAACTCACTTGAATACCGAGCTTAACCCGAAATCTCTAAAAAGAATGGTTTTACCACAATGCTCAGGATTCTTCCTCATCATATAACACTTGTAGTAAGAATGTTTTAGCTTTGCCATAATAAGCACAATTGTACCCTCCAAACGATGAGAAAATGCCATTAACAATAAAGACCTAATGCTGCCATGATGATGACCTAGGCTTATGCCCATAACATGTCGATAGACACCCTTGAGACTGATTTTTTGGCCAAAGAGCCCTTCGGTATTTTGGCAGTGCACTCGAAATCTCGGCTCCAATCAACAATTATGCCACTATTGGGATCTTAGTATGGCATAGGTAGCTGTGAGCTACACAATATACTCATTTTTCAGAAACTAAAAAGATCCTTCATGTTACAATTTGTAACACATAAAAGAAGCCTTTCAAAAAAATACGTTGAACAACTGGGGCAACCAAAAGGACCTTGGAAAAATGTACAGGTAACAACCATATGAATTCTTCCTTAGTCGTGGATAAAAGCTAACAGAAATAAAGCTCGATAAGATTAGCTTGAAACTGCAGTAGAATCGTCCATTGAAAAAACACGTTTCTCTGAATCTGGTAAAGAATACTTTTATTGTCTGATTGGACGTACATAATGGAAGGGTATAAATATTGCGTACTGCCCTCGGAGTTTCTCAAAGAGACCATTTACGAGTAACAAGGATGCAGCATGCAAAACGGCCGACCAGGTATTTCAGAGTTGACCTTCACATTCAATTCGTTTCTAGGAGAAGGAATGCTGAGCAATATGAATCGTTTCATTCTGCACCGTTTTAAACCTTCATCTCCTGGTTCGGGAAAATTTTATGAAGCCTTGAACAGCGTGACTCCAATCCATCGTACACGGCAGTGAATATTTGTTTCCTGCAGTGCTTGCTGGAAGCGTTCAAAAGACTTCTACTGTGCTGCACGTGCCTGCTGCCTGTGCGTGGGAGTTTCTCGCGACCACCGAATGCTCGGACGAGTTTTCAGAATGTGTAGAGCTCAACGTATGTCCATACCCTGTTCCAAAGCTCTTATCGTGGCACAGGCTAGAAGTATGCTGGCAAAGGCGAAACTGATCAGGTCGGGCATCTGTTTGCTGCATTCGGTGAAACAGTATGAACGCCTCGTGAGGAAAACCGTGTCTGTTGGAAGCGCTCAAAAGAAGGCTTCTACTGTATTGCAACACGCCTGCTTTGATCTCCATGCACTCGCCGCTCCACTCGGTGTTTGACTCGTTCCTCCAACCTGGCGTCATTCTTGACTCGCACAACGTGCTCTGATCGTATTTACACGGCCCGCGCGGAAGTCTGATGATGGTTTTCCATCTTAATATTTCCGCGCTTGGCAGTGTTTGCCCGAATCTCCCCTTCACGGAAGTTTGGTCATGGTTTGCCAAACCAATATCTCCACACCTGGCAGTTTGACCGGATTTCTCCCATTTTTTGGCAGTAGACTCAAACTTCTCCCATGCCCGGGATTTCTTCTTTGGCTTGACATCACGTCATTTCCCTTGGCAATGCTCGCCTTATTTTCCACGTCCAATGGCTTGGCCAAATTAATTCACGGGCCCCGGCCTTAGCTTTGCCACGCAACCTTGGCAAGATAGTGAAATTTTTCCCATTCGTGGGATTTTCATGACCCATTCGAGCTTCAAGCTTCTGCAAACATGGATATTGCAGGACAGAGTCCATCTAAGTGATCCCTCGAACTCATGGCTATAAAAATATCATTTTATCTGTCGGGCTGAGTTCAGCCATATCCTATTTTCTCATGTCATCTTATCATATCTACAACATGTCTCTAAGAACCGCTATGCCGTAAGTGATTTCACTCAAGATATCAGTAAACTCGACCATCAATTCCTTTGGGTCTAACTAGGATCAATATTTTAACTGAACTTCAGTCTGAGCTATAAGCTTGATCTCTCAGTGAGCTCAAATGTTTCAACGCTGAGCTATTTCCTTTCTCCCAAAAAACATGCTCGACTTTCTGAGTGACTCGTTGAAGATGCTCATATAATTGCAAAGCAAATTATGCTCCATGAATATTCTGATATGAAACAGTTCCACCTCTATGAGATCCGTTTCCATGAGTTGCATCGTAAAATAAATTTAATCAAGTCTCCCGGTAACACTCTTACTGTCACTTAATCGATTTTTATAAAAATATCTTGAAGGAAAATCCCGAATTTGAGGATGCATTCGATGCTGAACAGATAAAAACATAGTTGGGCGACCTGCTTGCTGGAAGTGCTCAAAAGAACTTCTGCTATACTGCAACATGTCAACTGCCTGTGCACCAAATGCTCGGCCGAGGAAGGTCTGAACAATGCCAGCGAAAATATATATACTGTATTCACTAATACCCTGGCCCGGCATTCTTGCTGTCTCTGCGAGCTTACCATTGAAAAATTATCTCGAGTAGGCCTCCCAGTTTTGCATTAATCAATGAGCCCTGGAATTGTATCCTAGAAACCATCTTTAATGCATCCACACGAAACGAGTTGCCTTGAATTATCCATCATGCTCGATGAGTCCCATTGATAGGGCTCCATCACGTATCTCTATTTATGCAACGATCTCCATTCATTTTATGGCACTCTTGATGCCTTGGCTTGCGTTTGAATCACCCTAGCTCTGCAGAATGTGTCCTAAAAGAAGCTCACCACATGATCTCCAAAATGAACGAGTCACGAAGATGAGTCGAACTCCTTATCTCTGCCTTCGCTTCCGCCTGTGGCTTGAACCTTTCCAATTCATTGATAGCTCAAAATTTGACTTTCCCTGACTTGGCCTTCACTTCTACATGCATCGATCTCTTCATATGCAATTTAGGAATTATTTTTAATTATTGCATCTTGATAATAACCGAAGGTGGGTTCTTGGGACTATTATTTCATTTTGAACATGACAGGACCCCTTGTCCAATCTTGCAGTGTGCAAATTGGATAACAATATGATTTACCAACATCCAAAAGTGGTGGTTTTACAAGTGTTTCACCACAAACCACAAATGACGGTTTTGCAAATGGCTTACTAACAACCACATCATGATGTGCAGTACTTTCATCATCTCTCATCAATATCTCACCTCAAGGGATGACATAGGAAATTCTGATCATACACAAAATAGGAAAAGTTTTCACAATAGAAATGGAACATTGGTATTATGTCCCTTCCCTTAATGTGAAATTTTCATTTATTTAACAAACTAGACAATCAAAAATCTGCAAATGAAACACACCACACATAAATGCAAGCAAACTACAAACACACATCACCAATGTTATATCAACCCCATTGTTGGTGAATTACAAGAGGTTGTTGATCTACCTCCAACTTCATGTGCCTTCATCCTCTAGTGACTCACTTAGAGATGAAATCTTGAGAATTATAGCAACTTTCCTAATTTTTTGTTCATCCTCGTTATCTGATTCTTCTTCAGTGATTATATTGGCCTCATTTTCTTTGAGTTTTCCATTGAGAAAATCTTTAGCTCGAATTCTACAATATGAAGAAGAATGTCCTTTTTCTTGCAGTAGAAACATTCAATTTCCTCCTTGTTTTTAGTCCTCTTCTAAAAACAAGGAGAGTTGAAGTCATGTCTTCTAGAGTTTTAGAACACATCTTACCAAGAGTGAAAACAACATTACTATATTTGGAAGGAAAACTATTCAACAATATGGATTTTGCATCCTCATCATCAACTGGAGCTTTAACTTTTGCTAATTGTCTAGTGAGAGATCTAAAATCATTAATGTGGCTGGACATGGTGACCCCATCATTCATTTTGAATCTAAACAACTAGAGTTTTAAGGAAAACTTAGCATTGACTAATTTTGCTCCAAATAATTTGTTTAAGTTTTCCAACATATCTTTTGATACTTTTTCAAGATCCACATAATGTGATTCGAATCCGAAAGAGCTAGGACTAATGGCTTTGGATTTGTCATCCATTGTTTTTCATTTTTCTTCTTTAGCTGGATCCGATGGTATTGTTTCTTTCCCATTTACAATCCCTCATAAATTCTTGTTCATTAACTACATAAAGATTTTTACTTTCTAACTGTGGAAATTGAGCCCATTGAAATTTTCTTGTGGAATGTCTATTTTAAGATCTAGACAACACAATGACACTATGATTAACTAAAATTGATTAAATATGGGGGTATTTAATCTAATCTAGAGGACATAAACGATGTACATAAATGTGATAAAGTAATATATAAATTACTAAATGATTAAACTAATGAAATAAAACCCTAATGTGTAAGAAGAGGGTAAGGAAAGAACTCACCTGATAATCAAAATGCTGTCAGTAAGTCTCTGACTGGAAATTTCAGAACTCGAACAAATGTGTAAAGGTACCAAAAAGGCTAGATCTGGAGAATATGAGTGGACTAGGACACTGGAATAGGACTAGAGCACCCACGAGTGCTCGGAATGTAATCTGGGTTCCCCTGGTTTGTAAAAAAATTCTAGAACTAGTTCTTACAGGGTTAGAAGGTGGTCTAAAACCCTCGCCGTGTGTCGCATCAAGTTCGCTATCCTACATTGTATGTCACCAATAATCCAAGCTGATGTAAAGACCTGCAAGAAGACAAGGAGTATCAAAATCCTAAAAAAATAAAGATGTAGAATGAATGGGTCAAACTAACCTCAGCTGCCACAACAATGGGCTTACTACTCTAAGTGTTGCACTAAATTTTGAACCCAAATGTAGTTCTGGTGAGTGTGTGCATGTCGTGCCCTAGGTGCTCTTGTTCCAGTCACACTATGTGAAATAATGAGCAATAACTAAATGTAGAAAATGTAATAGCATGTGTGCATGGAATAAAATAAAATCCATCCCCCTATGAAGTGTGATGCAGACTTCCTAGCTTATGCCTTGATGATGGAGCTATGTGGATGCAAATGCAATAGATGGATGCAACTCTAGATGAGTGATAGTAGTAGATGATGCTAGGTCCCTCATTATGGTCTCATAACTTTATATTTATAGGGTTCTCTTGATCTAATTTCATAATTAACCCCGACATGGTCGACTAGGAAAAAGATAAGGATGAAAAATGGCTAGAAAGAGCCCAAAACGGGTGGGAAAGTAAAAAAAGGACCGGGGTGCTCCAGGTGGGACAGGGGCGCCCATGGGCGTCCCAGCACTACCCTGGGCACCCCAGCCAAGGCTAAAATGATGGGAAAATGCTGAATCGACAGGACATGTAGATAAAAATGTGCGGAAATGACAAAATAAAAGTAAAATAAGATGGCCAAAAGATGGAGTTAATTAGTACTTTCTTCACTCAAAAACCTTCTAAATAGTAGTATGAGACCGGGATTAAAAATGTCTAAATTGCATGATTTTGTGACTACATTTTCCCCCACTTTACGTTGGTGAGTTGAAAGCTTGGTAACATAAAGTAGATAGAAGTGTGTACCTGATATCCATGAAGAGTATAGTAGAAATGCGCTGAAGGCTAGACAAAAGCGTGGAATGACAAAAAGAAGATGGAGGAGCATGGAAACTAAATATGAAAAATGCACAAATAAAAAGGTGATGAGAGTGAACCTAGGGCGAACGTGTGTGTAGATTTTGCAGTGTTTAGTTTACATGCATGGTTAATAAAACATGTGTTGTCATGGAATGTTGTTGTTATTTCCCTCAATTTGACTAGCTTGTTTCTCATACGATTGGACCTGCAAGGAGAAAATGATCAAGTAGTCAAATATGTATGTATGTAAAAACACTATGTGAAATAAGCATGTATATGTAAAGTACACAAATGTAAAATATGTGAAATGAAAAAGTGTAAATGGAACATGTGCACTTGATCCATGTCGAGAGAAAGAGTGTAGAAGGATATCTTGTACTACGAGTTTTTGGGTGATCTCACACCACCATAGCTAAAGAAGTGTAGGGAGGAAATGCTCTGTGTCCTCCAAGCTCTAACGCCTCACTTTGAAATGTGTGTGGAGAGATATCTGTAACGTCCTTGGTTTTTGGGTGATCTGATGCCATTGGCTGAAGTAGTGTAGAAAGGCACACTCACCGTAACCTTGAGCATGTAACTCGCTTCCTAGAAATACTAAGGACACCATGTGGGTTAAAATCCGATGTGTATGGGGTTTGTAGAGTGTCTCGAACCCACTCATTGTATATAAACCCATAATGCCAAGGCGAAAGTGCACTATATTAAACCAATTGTAAGCTGCGATGTGTTAGTATGTAAACCCCAAATGATGCCCCCCTCTTTGGGGGCTCATGTGACATTGTTGATAGGAGAATGCAGCCCAAAAAGAGGACCACCCTCATGTACTTTGTAACTCACGCCCTACGGGGGAAGGGGAAGCGCTTGGTAGAAACCAAGATGCATACAAACAAGGATGGCTAGCCAAGGACAAGTGTAAAGCAAACAATGCATATATCTAGAAAACATGTGTAAGCTACACAGACAATGTAGTAATGTAAAACGCAAGAAGACAAAGTAAGCCGCATAAAGTGGACTGCAAAAATGGGACATAACTCACGATGTCACAAGACACGCAAGGTCATCATGGTTGCAAACAATAAGCATGTGTGCACACAAAGTAGAGGGCAAAGAGCGCAGATAATAAAAACAAGTATAGACAAGTATAGACAAAAAAATAAGGAGTCATGGAAACATAGAATCCTACAAAACAAGTGTTGTACATGGAACACCCATTAGTATGTTAGAGAAATAAAAATATTTCAAAAATGTGTATTATCAAGTAAGGTAATATGTTAAGTACAAAATGAAACAATAGCACTGGATGAGATGAATGTGGATGCCCCAAAGTGACCAAGATATATAGTAAGAGTAGAAGGTGAGCATCCATGTCGCGTGTAGAATTCCTATATTTGTGAGCACACTAAACAAAGGTGTGAATGCACATGTGTGGATGATATAGATAATGACATATAATAAATCAATCTAACATGTGTAATAAGGAGAACATGTATAACACTAGCAAGAAAGAATAAATTCCCCAAGACAATGCAATATGTAGTGGATGGATGAAATGGAATGCAAGATGGAATGATAGGAGCCACATGCCCCCGAGTGGATGGAAGTGTATGTAATGAGGTTCATTTTGTTCCCCTTAGCAATCAAGAATGAATCGTAAACTGAGAGTGCATCATTAGGAAATGGTCGAGTAGTGTTTGTTGTGTCTAACACGTTGTGATGAGTGTGTAAGTGTGGTGATGAAATGTGACCTATAGAAAGGGTGTGTGTGTACCATATAGCCGAAGCATATATCACGACTTAATGAATGTATGAGTGATGATTTAGCCTAAGCATATATCACTATATGATGAATGGACAAGTGATTATTTAGCCCTAAGCGTATATCACTATATGATGAATGGACAAGTGATGATCTAGCCCTAAGCATATATCACTATAAGATGAATGGACAAGTGATGATTTGGCCTAAAATTTATGTCACTAGCCTAGGAATGTCATAAGATGAAATTTCGCATGGTGGATGTAAGGATCATCCAATTTTTAAACCCTCGGTAGTTGAGTATGGACCGAGGAACTAAAGTACATCATAGGGTGATGAGTGTAGCATGTAGAAGACAATGAAATGGTGAAAATAAATGACCATGTGATGAGTAGAATATGTAAATACGTGGTGTATGAAATGTAATGGTAGGTATGTAGCATGCATAAAAGGTAATGTATAATGTGCAGTGTAAGTAATGTAGTATGTAGGGATGAATGTAATGATAGACTCATATGTGATGAATACTAGTATAGTATGTAGAAAATGTATGATATGAAGACACACAATGTATGATGTGAGGTATGTGACTATGTATGGGATATGCGTAGATAAACAAATAGACTATGCAATCTCATGGGATGAATAACGTATGATAGTGAACACATAGATGATATGAAGATAGTATATGTAAGGTGAAGACTAGTATGATATGTGATGGATAAATGTACAAATGCCAAAATGGTGTAGACTAAATGTAGAATGTATGGTGTTTGACGTACAATGTGGGATGAAATGCAATGTGTAATGCCTATAGTGTAGTGTGTGGGGTTCATTGTAATAGTAATCCCTCAACAGTCAAGTGTGAACCGAACCATAAGAGTGCGTCATCGGGAAATGACGGTGCTAAATGCTTGATGAAAGGGGTTAATATGAAAATGAAAATATAATAAAGGTATGATTTCTATTATGCATGAGAAGGGGCGGTGTTAGATGTTATGCCCCCAAGTATGTAAACTAACCAATGATAGTAAAAGATTGAGGTCCTCCACCCAATGTATGTGAGGATAAAAGCAGAGAGGACCATGATCTAAAAGAGGTGGCATGGTAGATATGGTGAATGAAATCTATATGCATGTGAAGGATGAATGTATGATGAAGATTGAAGTGAAGCAAAATGCGGGTGGTAACGGCTTGATTGAAGTTGTCGTGGCGATACGATTGACAACTCATTAATAGGAAATGGTGAACTAAATTTGGTAGAGGATTGACTTGGCGACGTCGGAGAAGGTTGAAGAGAAAGAGATGGTGAACTACTTGCAAAAGGTCATTGCTTATGAGGTGCTGGAGCAACATTAGCCTGATGCTCATGAGGTATAAGAGCCCAATGGGCTTTATTATTAGTGGTAGAAGGTGGTGTAGCAAATGAAAGAAGGCCTATATTTTCGAGATCGTTGATTATTCGTGACAAAGCGCGGCAAGCATTATCATGATGTCCATTAATTTGATGATAATGGAAATATGGATGACCACAATATTTTTCTAGCCAAGAAGGATAATAGTAATGAGTAGGTGGTAGAGTGATCAACTGATGATTAAGAAGTTGAATAAGAATGTCATGTGTCGTAGTATTATGTTAAAATATGAGAGGCGCAGACAATGGTATGCCTTGAGGTTCGGTTAGATGGAAGGTAGTGGATGTATGAGATGTAGAATTAGTACAAACATGCGATTGAGAAGCATCCTTAAGTTGTTGAATTTCAATGGTAAGAGAGGTAATTGTGGATTCCATGGCTTGAAACTGATCTTGAAATAAGGTATGCAAAGTGTGGATTGAGTCCAATAGAGGTGTATTAGATGGATGATCACGAGGGCCAGAGTTATCAGCTAAATGTGTAGGACTTATTTGGTGTGGTGGAAAATTTTCATCAATAAAGGGAGGCAATGGATAAGAAAAATATTCTAAAAGATCATCATTATCATTGTCAAAATCATATTGAACAACATGGGAAACTTGATAAGAAATGGTGTGTGGTTGGTCATCCAAATAACCATGAATGCATAAGATATACATTGTCATGGCATATTGTTCATTAGTAAAGGGAGGTAATGGACATCCATGAGCATACCAAATAGTGAAATTGGGTGAATAGCAAAGAAAGGAGTTGTTGTAAATGCGCACAGTACCAAATGGCATGGGAAATGTGATATCAATGTGAGCAAGGATCAAGTGTGCCTCCAATATAATATAACCAAGATTGGCCAAGAGTAAGCGAGAAGAAGTATGATAACGCACAAGATGAACCATAAGATGGAAAATTCAAAAGCCATACACAACAATGAGAGTAATAACAGAGCCATGATACAAATGTGGATCGTATAAAGGAGAATGGAGGTCCTCAAAGGAAAATCCAAGACAAGGAGACCGTCATGTGAACATACGATGGATTTGCAGGAAGTATCAAGTGGTATATGCTCCTAATAAGAATTATTCATGAAGAGAGTACAAGTGAATGGTGGGCACACTGAAGGGGATGATGTTGGTATAGATGATAGAGCGATGTCTGTGGACTGGAAAGGCCCTTGATATGGAATGATATCGGTAGATAGTGTAGCAGGCGCGGTAGGGAAGGAACTGCGTTTATCATACGAATGGCACCCTCAAATGGTGATAAGTGAAGTAACTCGTCCATAAGGGGAGGTGATGGAGGGGTAGGTAAAGCAAGAGAACATTGTGGAGTAGGCCCTGTATAAAGTATCATAACATTTGTAACATCAAGATTCAATGACAGAGCAGGAGGAACCATATCAACCACACAAATAGTAGGGACTACGTCATGTGGAGCTTCAAGAGATTGTGGTCCAACCACAACAGATGGAGAAGTAGGGACAAATATTGTATCAGGAGAATCAACTATGCATAATGCGAGAGAATTAACGAGTGAATGTGAATCGTCTTGTGGTTCAACGGAATGGGAGCTACAACTATGGGATTAGGTGGAGGAGCTTGTGCCTCCTCTAGGATTTGTGCTAAAATAAGCAGGATCAATGGTGCACATATAAGCGACAATGGCGTCATCTAGAGCTTTAGAATCCATAGAAGATGGGATCTGAATAAAAGAAGGGCAAGGTCTATAACTAGAAGGATCAACAAGAGTATCAACAAAGGCATGACCAAAGCTATCGAATTGTAAAATTAGTGGAGATTTAGAAGGATTATGTGTAGCCATGATTAGAGATTTGGTTCACCAAAATGATTAACTAAAATTGATTAAATATGGGGGTAGTTAATCTAATTGAGGAGGTCATAAACGCTGTAAATAAATGCGATAAAGTAATATAGAAATTACTAAATGATTAAACTAATGAAATAAAACACTAATGTGCAAGGAGAGGGTAAGGAAAGAACTCAGCTGATAATTGGTGTCTGTCATCACGAATGTCGTAGGCGTGACTAGAAATTCCGGGAATATGAACAAATGTGCAAAGTGTTAGGAAATCAATATGTTAGTGCTCCATTGATAAATAATAATTACGTTAGTAATTATTATAATGTAATTTTGTGTTAGTAAATATGTTAGTAATTTGTTATATAGTTGTTAAATAAAACAACTTATAACAAATATGGGTGTGTAAGTTTTGACAACTGGTACTTTGGTTGGAGAGTTGTTATAGCTACTTCCTATTATTTAGGAAGTCTATTTCCTATATATATGGATGTATCTATATCAAAGCATATTGAATATCAATATAGAGAATACATATTATTGTGTGTAAATTGCTAGTATCTGTTAGTTGTATTGTACTTCACCCTTGTATATGTGAGGAATTAGCTGTATATGTGTGTCGATTAGTTTTGCATGTATTAGAATTTTGTTTCATTCACGGTTGCATCCACGTTCAGAGTCTCTGACTGTGTTTATGATCTTACATCTTTGTAGACTGCATTTCTTTGTGAATTACAAAGTCTCCAATATGTGGATACACATTAAAGTCCTGTTCGTATTTCCATAAATTGCATAATTCATTCCGCATGCATATATATTTCTGACAAATCAATTCTGTCGGATCTTAAGCTTGGAGTTATATCAAAATGGTGTAGTGAAAGAGGAAGACACCAAGCAAGACGCCTAGAAAAAGTGTCAAGCTCCAAGTAGAAGAAGAAGTGGCGACTGTAACACAAGAACAAGTACCTGAGGATGCAGAGCTAAAAAAATACCAATCTCAATGATGTTGAGGCCGATCAGAAAAATATAATGACATCAGAGGTGAACGAGAGAAATACAAGGATAACAGACATTGAGGAGTCAATATCGGAGAAACCAATGTCCACAAAGAAAACTCGCAAGAGAAATGCCGATAATTCAGTGGATCAGCCCGAGTATTATGTTAATGTATTGTCATTTGTTGACAGGGATCAACTCGAGCCCGGAAGTGCTATTCTCATGCACAATAAGGTCCTTTCTGTCGTTGGCCTTTTGCGGGATGATGTTGATCCAATGGTATCTGTCATGAAGGTAGAAAAGGCACCATTGGAGTCATATGCTAACATTGGAGGTTTAGATGCTCAAATTCAGGAGATAAAAGAAGTTGTTGAGCTTCCTCTCACTCATCCTGAATTGTATGAAGATATTGATATCAAGCCTCCGAAAGGAGTCATTCTCTATAGAGAGCCTTGTACAGGAAAAACATTGTTCGAAAAGTTTGTTGCTAACTCAATTTCAACAACATTCCTACGTGTTGTTGGAAGTGAACTGATCCAGAAATATTTGAGAGATGGACCAAAATTAGTGCGAGAATTGTTTCGTGTGGCTGATGATGTTTCTCCTTCCATCATCTTTATTGATGAAATCGATGTTGTGGGCACTAAAAGATATGATGCTCATTCACGGGGTGAACGCGAAATTTAGATAACATTGTTAGAGTTGTTAAATCAACTAGATGGTTTTGCTTCAAGAAGTGATGTCAAAGTTATCTTGACAACCATTAAGTCCCATGATCACATCCAGTTGAACTAACAACATGAAACTGGAGGCTAGAGGATACATAGAGGATGGAGGACATACAACATCCTCTAGTTAGTCACCACCAACGAGGTCACGGATGCGATTTGGTGGCGTGTGTGTGTGTGTGAATGTGTTTTCTTTCAGCGTGGTGAGTTTTGATTTCAATTTTTCAGAATAATGTGTTATTGAACTTCACATTGTGGGGGGGAAATGACACAATGTTTCAGTTTGATATGTATGGATTCCAAATTAATCTCCTAAAGGTGAAGATATGATTAGAGTCGATTAATCTTGCACATCGTGATATGGTTTGGGGTAAACCATTTGAAAACCTCTTTTGTCTTGGTTTTGGTCAACCGATAGAAAACCATATCTTTGTCTTGGTTTGTGATAATCCAATAGAAAATCACACAACTCTCGGTTTTGGTTATCCAATAGAAAACCATCTTTGTCTTGGTTTGTGATCAACCAATGGAAAATCACACCATCACAAAATTAGGTGCAGTGCAAAATGGATGTTTTCCCCATGTTCGCACTAAGGGGGAATGTTGGAAATCAATATGTTAGTGCTCCATTGATAAATAATAATTACGTTAGTAATTATTATAATGTAATTTTTGTTAGTAAATATGTTAGTAATTTGTTATATAGTTGTTAAATAAACAACTTATAACAAATGCGGGTGTGTGAGTTTTGACAACTCACATAGATTGGTTGGAGAGTTGTTATAGCTACTTCCTATTATTTAGGAAGGCTATTTCCTATATATATGGATGTATCTGTATCAAAGTATATTGAATACCAATACAGATAATACAAATTATTGTGTGTAAATTGTTAGTATCTGTCATCTGGTATCAAAGCACTGTCAAATCCTCATTACTATGAAAAATATAATATTATTTTTAGAGGGCATGGAAGAACCATACTACCCTTATCGGCCTAGACAATGCATGATGCAATCATTAGCATGCTAACAAACCCCTCTCACCTCGGAAGTAAGGATCTAAAATAGAGGATGGTATAAGCCCAAAGGAGCATGAAAAACCACAACAAATGTAATGCTTCAGCAGAGAAGATGGATCTAAAAACAAACCTGCGTGAACCCACAGCCCACGAGGAACATCGAGGACTCACCATTAATATGATGTTTATCACTGCAGGAACAGGTAAAAAGACATCGACGGCTAAAACATGACCAGGTAAACAACTAGAGACACTCAACATTTGGACGACGCAGGACATTAACGATGGAAAACATGTACAACGCTAGCAAAGGTTATCAGATTGGAAAACCATTGAATGTGTTTGGTGAAACAACATGAATGATCTGTGAGATGACGTGCCTACTTATGTGCTTGTGCTTTTTTACACAATGCTTTTTCCTTTCCATTTGCATTTTTCTTGCATCATCCGCCCTGCCACAAACTAGATTTCAACCATATAAAATTTAGACAAAAAATAACTGTATGAATCTCCTTCGTTTGTGCATCGTCACATGTCGTCACCAAAACATTTGATCTGTTCATTATCTAACTACTGTTAGTACTCAGAAAGCTTCGGCCGATAGAATGAAACGCCTACAGAAGTAAATATAATGAATGATGTCGTCGATTTCCATGGAACAAAAATTATGACAGACGCGTGAGAATACCATCGGGAGAGAATTTTGAACATAATATGTTACTAATATGACAAAAACAACTGGTACAGGAGAGATGCTCTCGGGCTCAGGAACAACGATGGCGGTGAAGGCTGAAACAGTGAATCGATGCAGTGAGGGGGAGCGAAAATGTAGTGGGGGTCTGTGCTGAATGGAAATAGAGCCTTAGGAGGGACTCGGGCCCCTGGGGAAGGTGTTTTAGATTCCAAGGAAGGGCGAAATTTGTGCCCTAACTTGCAACCGTGTAGAGGAAAAGAGAAGATGACGGATGGGCATGTTGGGGATTCAGTGGTGCAGCCAAAGGATCTACAGGGAGTGGCAACTTGGGTTGTGGGAATTTTAAACCTAGGGTCTCTTTCAAAGCCGCCCTGGGTAAAACTGAAGGTAATGTGACAGGCAATCAGCCATATTTGGTGGATCTCGCTGATGAAATTCCTTCGCTGGTTGTTAAAGTTTCGGAGGTGGAGGAGTATTACCAGAATCTATCCCGGGATGCCATAATAGGTCGCATGGCCTATGGCCTTCCTCTACAGAGTTATACCAATGGATTTTTCAAAATTGGATAGATAAATGTGAGATTTTCCTTTGTTCCAGAGGTTTTTTTGTTGTTCATTTTAAAGAGGCGGAGGATTACCAGCGGTGTCTTGCAGATGGGCCGTGGTTCTGGGGAAATGCAGGTCTTTTTGACTCCTTGGTTCCTAGAATTTGATCCCAATTCTCTTTCGATTTCCAAAACACCGGTTTGGGTGAGACTTCCCAATCTTCCTTTGCATTTGTGGTATGCTCTGGAAGACATTGGTAATGTCTTGGGCAGGTTTTAAAAGAAGATCTGGACAAAACTCATGCGGGCATGTGCTCTTTCGCTCGCATTTGTGTAGAAGTTGATTTGAGTAAAGGGTTACCGGATCAAATAAATCTAAAATTTGGAAATTTTGAGCACTCACAACCCTTGGATTACAAAAATACAACATTTTAGTGTAGAAATTGCAAAAATCTCGACCATCTACAAACATCTTGTCTAGTGAATAAGAAATCATTAAAGAAGCATGGCTTGACCTTCCCTTGTGGTTGGGGTGATGTGGATCCGGAATTGGTGGAAGTTGCGACATTTAAGGAGTCATACAATTCCAGTACCGAGGAGAAGGCGTGGAAAGCATGAGGATGGACACAACTCATGAGTCTCAAGGGACTATGGTGGTTAGCGGAATGAAAAGGGGTCATTCTCCTATGAAATCGGATTCAGACTAGGAATCCCTATCGGAAAATCGGTTGGCTTCAACGAATCCTAGTGATCTTTCATTAGCAATTATAGCAGGACTAGGTAAGTGGCAGGAAGTAAAGAACAAGAAAAATAAAAAAGGTCGAATGGGTAATATTGAAGACTTCTTTCCACCCCAGGTTGGGAAATAGTGGGTACTTGGTTATGTAGTTAAGTTAAGTGTCATAGGCTTGTAATCTGGGATATAGGCCCAGCTATTCTAGATAATTATCTCGAGTATTTAGGCCCAATTTTTAAAAATGGGAATGGGTCCCTTCAACCCGCCTTATCAATCAAAAGAAAATATGACAAAACAATCGAAATAACAAAGATTGTAGACTTCAATTTTACGAGTGAACACAATTCGAGTGTATGTTGCATGTTAAGTATCAACTCCGATATGTTTCCAAAATGGTAAATTCCTACCGTGACAAATGTGAGCACTACCATTTGATTTCCTAACATGTCCTTGGGCTCACCAAAATCTACTCTCTATCAATCAACTCTTGAGCACAACCTAAAAGTTGATTTTGGCTATAAAGGCAATAAAAAGATGTGCTTAACCAAAGATAAGTCAAAAAACTTGAAGAGAGTTGCAAAAGCATCTAAAGTTGGAAAGATGTTCCAACTTGATTTTGTTCAAAAGAACGATTAAACAGTTTTTGCACAAGATTTAGACTCAACAAAATTTTGGCACCAAAATTATGGGCACATGAGTTTTGGATGCATGGTTGTACTAAGTCATCATAACATGTTAGAGGAATTCTTCTACTAAAGAAGAATACACATATTTGCTCTACTTGTCTATTAAAGAAAACAACATCGACCATTGTTTACCAAACATACCTTTAAAGCTTAGAAAATTTAGATCTAGGGCATACCGATCTTTGCATACCTATGAGACCTAGTAATGTTGGGTTTCATTATTTCTAGTTCTTTGTTAATGATTACTCACGCATGATGTGGGTATATTGCCCAGGGCGAAGGATCAAGCCTTCCAAACTTTTAAACAATTCAAAGTGCCCATGGAAACTAAAATTGGTCATAAAATTAAAACTCTTCACTTGAGTCATGGGATACACCAATAATGAATTCTCAACATTTTTAACGAACATAGTATTCACCGCCACCTACCTCCGCCATGTACTCCACAACGAAATGGTGCAACAAAAGGTGAAACCACACTATCATAGAAATGGTGTGTTGTGTTATTGAAGATTAAGGGTTGACAAAAATATATTGGGCAAAAGCGGTAATGATTAGGGCACAAACACTTAAAATGCCATCTTCATGTTTTTGGATAAAAACTTTGAGACATACATCTTTTATGGTATCTTTTGAAGATATAAGGGTTCAAACTAATGGATCCAAAAATCATACATGGGTAGGCAAGGATGTTGAGTTTGATGAGAAGGGTGAGACCAATCCACCATCCACACACTCACTTGACACACATATCGGTCTTGTTGATAATCTAGAAGGTGATCTAAGCTCAAAGTGATAGTGATGAGGGAGATGATGACGATGATCAATCAATTCCTCTAGCTCCACACCCATAAGAATTGTTGAATGTATGATTGAATGGTATACAAGATGCAAAATTGGATGGAATCCTAGACACGTCCACTACTAGACCAAGGACTCATAGTATGGCTCAAGAAGAGGTCAATTCAGCCCTAATGAGAATGCCGAGAATTTTTGAACCATTACAATTTGAGAAACTATGTAGTCAAAACCTTGGAAATATGTCATGAACATGAAAATATCAATCATTGAGGAATAATAACACATGGTAGCTTGTAGATTTTCCACTCGGGAAAAAACTTGTAGGTTGCAAATGGGTCATTAAAACAAAATATAAAGCAAATGGGAATATTGACAAATGCAAGACAAGGCTCATAGCAAAAGGGTATGCTAAAAAAGAGTGCATTGATTATGAAGAGATACTTTCTCCCACAACCATGATTAAGACTATCAAGATGATATTTACTCGGCTACTCAATTTGGATAGAAAATCCACCAAATAGGTGTAAAATGTCTTTCTTAATAAATATCTACAAAAAGAAGTATACATGACTCAACCAAAAGGGTTTGACAAAGAAGAAAATGTGTGTAGGCTCTCAATCGGACTCACCAAGCATATATAAAGATTGATAAGCATATCATTCAACAAGGATACCAAAGTCCTTATGATCCAAATCTCTGCCCCAAACAACAAGGGGAGATTGTGATTATTGTATTTGTCAAAGATCTAGTCACTAACAATTCAAAGAAGATAATCGATGTCGATGTAATGAAAAAAATCTTAATCAATAGTTCGACATGACAGATCTAAGCTGTTACACCACATCTTCGTGTTTCAAATGAAATATGTCAAGACAATACTTTGGAGAAGCTTCAAATGATGGATTGTAAGCCTATTTAAACACCTATAGAGGCAAAACTTCAATTGTGTTGTTAAGATCCATCACCACAAGTAAATACAACTCTATATCTACATTTAGTTAGGAATCTCATTTACTTGACACATACCAGGTCAAACATTTATTATCTTTGTCAAACATCTCTTGTGGTCCATGCAAGAGCCAAAAATATCATTGAAAAGCATCAAAATGAATGTGAGATACACGAGTTACTGATGGAATTTGGCTTAAAATAAAAGAAGAATGATAAATTCTTCTTAATCGAACATTTGGACACATATCATATAGGAAATATTAATGACAAAAATCCACTTTTAGATGTATTCTTTTTGGTATCTAATCCAATATCATAAGGGAGGAAAAAAACCTTTATTTCTCGATCTTCCATTGAAATAAAATATCATGTTATTGGAATTGTTTGTGAAATAATATAGTTACATTGCATATTTGAAGGATTATGAATACCATAGAAATAACCATCTTGTGTGTTAATAATGAAGGTGTTCTCAAATATTTCATGAATGCACAAAACACATTGAGATACATGATTATTTCATACACAAATATGTTCGGTGACAAAACATTTAGCTCTAGATTTGCCCAACGAGAAAAACATGCAAATGTCTTCCCAAATCACTTGCATAGAAGAAATTTGAAGTATTCAAATAATCTCTCGAAAATATGTTGAATTAAGGAGAGGAATGTTAAGTTTACCCTAGATTGTTAATTCACAATGATAAAATAATTCGTAAGTGAGTAAATACTCACATAAGTTCATTTACAAGGTGGTTAGAATAATTTTGAATCTTCAATTCTTATAATAATTCTTTTACTATTGTTGGGTTGGTATACCCATAGACTATTTTGTATTATTTGATCCAATTTCGTAGGGTCTATTCTAGTAGGACAATACCTATAGTATTGTAGGCTGTTCCATTTAATTGTAAAACCATTAGTTTGTATTAATAAACTATTATCATATTTTTGTTGGTCAAACAATTGCGAGGACTTTAAAGGTGTGAAGGTTGTTCAGTCCCCTATAACATTTAAGAGATGTAGTGGAGGGGAGATCCTAACTTACGTTCATATTTTGACGGATTTCAATGCAAGTCAAAATAAGTATGCGGTCAGATTCATATTTAGAACTTGCGATGATGTGCAACAATCATCAAAACTAAGCACTTGTAATGGCCAACGATACCCTCCACTGAAATTGCACCTATGTATGGTGAACAGAGAGCTCCCCCATGACCCACCACCATCGTTGTCCACCGGAAAGGTGATGTCATCGCTATCCCTAGAAAGGCTTGTTCATGTGGCTCGAAGTAGTGTGACATGGAGGGTCTTCGAAATTTGAATTATTGGAAAACGTTCCCCCGCTTCAAACTCCTAATGCATCCAAAATTTAGATTATTGGAAAATGTTCCCCCTCTTGAACTCCTAATACGTTAAATGCAGTAATCACAACACCATCGCCCAAATTATAGTCTTTTCCTCTGCATCATCCCTATGGTAATCACGCGAACTTATTGTAATCATCCCCCATCGCATGCCATCTCGGTTAAGGAAGGAAGGTTGGAGTTTTGTATTCAGATCCTTTGAGCCCGTCGGTCGCCACTGTTAGTAGGAGACAAATTATCTTTGTTGAAGGTGCTCGAAGCCGGAGAAAGGAGCAGGAACCGAGAGAAAGGAGTAGCAGATGATTTCCATTCCCATTTCCCGTAAGCACTCATACCAAATATTTCGTGTTATTTGTGTCAGTGGTAGTGTTTTCTTGTTTGCATTCACTTTCTTTCTTTCTTTCTATATTGGTATGGCTCTGTCTTGTGCCTTGCATATGGATGCCCACCTTATCAATATTGTCTAAGTCATGGATCCATTAATTTTAACCTCATGGTCAAGTTTAGGCATATAATTGTTTTTATATCATCATAATGGTGTTCGGTTCTAAAGAGATTCACAAATATTTGTTTGATTGACTTGATTTGGGATTTCATGTACCTGTTTGTGATTACACATGTATATTAAGTTCTTTTGGCCGATTTGGCTTGCAAAACCTATAAGTGAATATTTTCTTATTTATAAATGATGTAAGGGTGTTTAGGGGTAAAATAAATTCAAAAGGATCTTGTAGTGCTCATTTAAACAACCACTTGAGACCCAAGAAACAACCTAGGGTTAGCTAGAAAAATTATGGGATAATTTTTTTTTGCTTTGAAGTGTCTACAACCAGGTTGTAAGACATCAATTTTCACTAACAAGTTCCGAACAAGACCAAACTACTACAACCTATGTTTTCCTTCATTAACAATTTCAAGTTCACAAGGTTCAAATTTTAGGGTTATATGTTTTAGTTAGGTTCAGGGAGTAATTTACCCCCATACCCACTCTCTAACAAATCTCGGAGTTTCAACTAGATTTTTCTCATACATAACACTTCCAAAATTTCCCTAAACCATTCCCAATGGATAGGAAATTTTCTCACCTTCCATGATATAAAGAAGTCCTCCTAACTCCTTGTAGAACTCAAGATATGAGCGGGCGAGTTCTTAGGTCAAATTTTCCCTTAGGGGGACACATGTCAAGAGGTGGGGAAAACGCCTTAGAACGGTTTGGTGGGTCGCAGGGCGGCTTAGGGAATTTTTCCCAATGCGTGGGCTCAAAGTCACAAAACATCCCGCACCTCTCGCAGGTCCCTGGAGGACACGTGTCGAGTCCCGACGCAAAAGCAAAAAAGGGAAGGGGTTGGTGAAGCGGTGGGGAGATTGGCAAATTACACCGAAGGGAGACAAAATGGAAAAAGGGATGCGCGGGAAGGGGTTGGTGAAGCGGCGGGGAGATTGGTGAATTACACCGAAGGGAGGCAAAATGGAAAAAGGGACGCGTGGAGTCTGCACACCCATGGAAGAAGGAAATCTGAGAGGAAAGCGGAGTTGCGGGCATGGGGAGAATTTTCAAAATTTTCCCAAGAGTTTCAAAAGGGAAAAAGGACAAGGAAAAGCCATGCCTCCGTTGCTGCCTGTGAGGACACGTGGCAGCCTCTGATTGGCTACGGGCCGGTGGAGGAAAAAGGAGAATTTTGCCAAAAGAAGAATTAAAAGTTAACTTCCAAAATTCTCCCACGCATCCGTCGAGCCACGTGTCAGCACGTGATTGGTTACGGGTTAGTGGGAATGCGGGAAAAATTGGGAAATTTTTCCAAGTCCAAAACTTAAAAAGTTTAAGTTCAAAAAGGGTCCGCCCTTCCACCGTGCCACGTGTCAGCATGTGATTGGTTGTAGGCTAGCGGGGTTGCGGGAAAAATGGGAAAATTTTCCCAAGGCAAATTTTTCAAAAGGATAAGTTTAAATTCGGTCCGCCCCTCTGAGGTGCCACATGGCAAGTCTCGATTGGTTGTGGGATTACGGGGCTGCATAATTTTTAGGGAAATTTTTCCAAAGTTAAAATTTAAATTTTTCTAACAGTTAGATTTATTTGTTTTATTTTTGAATGCCAATTTGAAGTAAAACTTCAAATGGCCATAACTTGAGCTAGAAAGCTCGGTTTTGGGAAAACGAGGACTTTTCGGAAATCTCTCGATGCCCTCTTTGCACAAGAACCATAAAATTTACTTTTTGATGAAATTTAAAGGGTCAATTTTGAGAAACCAATCTGCAGGCTTTTAATTAGTGAACTGACAATTTTCAACTTCTCAATTTGGTTAAATTAGATCTCCTCCTTCACTCAACATGTCAAACAGACATGGAGGATTGGTCTAGGGAGGTTTTAGAGTGTTTTTGGAGAGTAAATTTGTTCAATTTATTCAAGGTTGTATTTTTCCAACAATAGACAGAAAAATGACTGTGCAAGTTTCAAATTGGATTTTAGAAAGTTTTGAAGGTTCTTTCTTAAATGTTAGGGTCAATTTGAATTCCTTAGTGTCTTAGCATGCTATTCCATAACATTTTTAAGTTGATTATTGAGTGCAGGTCTAAACTATACATTTTTATTAAAATGAATTGCCAGAATGAAGTTTATAACAGTGATCTTTTTCTTCTAAATCTGCATGTCAATTTTATCATTTAAATGTGTGAATAGTTTCTAAACTAGTCTAATACATCTACTAGATTTAATTAACCATTCAATTCCAAGTTAAAATTACAATTCCTAATTTCAATTTTAATATAGTTCCAAGTATGCAAAAATAATATACTTCCTTCCTACGCATTCTTCCTTTTTCAAACAGCAATTTCAATCTTCAATAATAATAAAACACATTCAATACATAGTGCAATTTTGAAAACTAATGCAATCCTTTATTCCTTTCCAATACAACTTTACAATCTTCTCTTCTCCATTTGATTCCTAAGATACAAAATACAATGCATATTATATCTTTTACATTTCTTTTCCAAAACAGAGAGTAAAATGAATCTCCTTTACATTTCACAATTCCAATTTCAATCTTCCATTATCAATGCAAATGGTTTCACATTACAAAATTCTATACAATTCATCCACTTCAAGTGGGAAGGGTTACAATGAACTTGCACAAAAGAAGGGACTGTCAAACTATATTCCTCTTGCTCCAAAACAACAACATGCTAGTTTCTCCATCTTTTCATCTTGATCACAACAAGGAAGGGGGAAAGGCAATGCTCTCCACCCAACCAAGACATCCAATGAGAAGGGAGAAGCCATCCTTCCTCATTGCCCCCGAGCCCCAACCATATTGAAATAGGAGATGATAATCAACTCATGGCAACAAGGCTTCCACAACAAACATGCAATATTCTTTCACATGCATAATACAATAAGAAACATAGTCCAACAAAACAACAGTTCACAACTACATTTGAAAACATTCACACAAAACTTAGGCTTGATCAAGCAAGCCAAGAAGAGCAAGGAACTATGGGGAAACTACTTATGCCTCCCAATTTAGAAATTGGGCATCCACCAATAATCATACCGCCAATATAACATATCATATCCCATAAACCTTATGCCTCCCAACCCCTCCTTATGCCCCCAAAGTTTCTCCCTTATGCCCCCCAAGAGTAAGAAATGCAAGCTATTTCTTTTCCAAGGTGGATCCCAATCCCAAACTCCCTCCACAATAAAACTGATGCCATTGGCATTCCCTTATGCCCCCATATGAAATCCCCATAGCCTTCTCCTACACCATATCCTAAGCAGTCTACCCAACCAGCCAACAACACATAACATATTCACCATTTCATACAAGCATGCAAGTGAATAAAACATTTTATAAAAAGGCTCAAGTTCCTACCTCTCCATAATGGAGTTTGTTCCAAGATCCACAAGCTTTCCAAATGCCAAATGCAGTCCAAAATCAGCAATGCTCAAGCATGCAAAATGACTCCAAACTCCTTCCACAACAAGCTCCCAAAACAACAAGCAAAATTCACCCCAAAAGGAATAAACAAAGTTTCAACAACCACAAACAAGCAAGGAATTCAAATTTTAAAGGAGAGGGAAGAGAAGAGGATGATGTGGATCCATGTGGGATGCCACATCATTCTTCCTCAACCCCAAGAGTAAAGTCAACATCATTCACCTAAACACAATAAATAAAAATGACAAATTTACTTACACACTCCAAAATAACCCATACTCCAAAAGGACTGAATTAAAAACATGTAAGAGAAGTGCAATAAAAACTTACAAATAGTCATTTCAAAATGCATTAAAAGGCCTAAATTTAACCTCCAAACCATAGGTATGGTTGGTGAATAATTTTAAGAGGTGTGGGACAAGTTTAACTTGTCCCACAAGCCTCCAAATATAGCCTCTAAGGACAAATTCAAATTCCTAAGAGGATGAAGTGTCTCACACTCCAAAAATCTATCTTACATTCTCTTACATATCTCTTACACCTTCTTACACATTTCTTACAACATTTCTTACACACTCTTACAACATTACATTTAAGAGCAACAACTTCATTAATTACATTCTTATGACATATTGATTTATTTATTTTAACACATGATTATTCACAACATTAATACAACATATATAGTAACTAATGAAAAGGGGCAACACATCACAAAATAAACACATGCAACATTAATAAAGAAACCACATTAATCAAAACATAAAACCCCATGGTCACAAATAACGGAATTTCCCCCATGGTAATCCCTAACAACACACACACACACACACACACACACACACACACACACACACACACACACACACACACACACACACACAACAGTTTCCATGGTGACCTTGTTGAATTCACCTAGAATTTCAATATGGTTAGTCTCCAGTCCCCCAACATTGTTGTGATATTTTAACCTACAAAATGAAAATACCTCCTTCGGCCTCGTGGCCATATCAGAACATCCAAAATGATATAAACAACATCTCAAGATCATCTAAACACATGAATCATAACAACATCAAGAATTCAACATTATCATTTTCAATTAATTAATCAACTATATCATCATCAATAATCTTCCATACTAGGTCTACTCAAAATATCCAATGTCACATGTCCAAATCAACATCACGCATAATAACTGAATCCATATCAATAATAATCCCTTATCTAACATCTAACCCTCATACTAAAACAAAACATAATAGTGTCCATAATATGATCAACAATATCAAGATCAAGTATCTAAAAGGTCAAAGGGAAGTGGGCACTACGGATCTCTCACTCTCTTTCTCTCTGGAATCTATCTATACACCATTCAACCAATTTATGCGTTAAAAATATCAATAGAAACAACATTTCCTGTTGTAATTAACCCACTTGGATATATGCATATTTATGAACATCATTTTCCAATAAAAATAAAATGAATATTTCCGTCGTATTCATTAAATCAGTAATTCAGCCCATTTAGGAGTTTAATTTCTTGATTGAACATAGAAGAAAACCTAACACAATCATTGTTGTAATAATCCCATTTAGGAGTTTAAGTTCTTGATTGAACACAGAAGAAAACGTAACATTGTTTATCTTTTGCTTTAATACTGTTAGACAAATTTGGAGAGAGTCCAAATTTGTTTGTAAATCCCAAAAAAAACTTCAATGAGAATCAAACCCATGTCTAAACCAGAAAAATGAAAGCACATGTACAGAGTAATGCACAGAAGCATATTAAGCATGCACCTATCATCTGAAACCTCTCACCTCTCTTCCTCTCATAAATTAGTGTCACCATTTGATTACCAAATATGCTCCTTACTAGCCAGTTCAAAAAAGACGGAAGTTTATGGAGTCCCCGTACATGGATAAAAATTCCATTGGTGGTAGTGTTTTCTTGTTTACTAAAATCATCCCCACAACAAAGGGATCTAAACAACACTAGAATCTCTAAAATATTGCAACCCTTTACTCATATTGTTTACTAAAATCATCATGTATCCCTCTCATCCAAGGATGTCATACTGATTTGGTTACTTTGTCATTTATTTAAAGAATTAATAGACCACTCACAAAACTTAAATGACATTTTGAGTTACTGTCTCCAACTGGTTATTCCTTCCATATCACCAAAATAACATACACGAAGAAGCTTATGCACATTGAAGAGTTCTTTGGGCAGGATTCAACTCATTTTGTGACTGAGGATCCATAGTCTATTTTGTAATTTTCTCATGCTAGCAATCTTGTCACTATTACATGTAGAATATTTTTTGAATCAGAAGTTCAAAACGTATATTGATTTTAGTAGTTGAAATCCTCAGTTTTGAGGCTTGTCCACTATATAAAGAAGAAAGAAAAACAAATTGTCAGTAAGAAAATTGAATATGAGTTGTAGACTTTTAGATTTCCATCCCAGGATATGTCAAGGGCCAAATCAACTTTGTGATTTTACAATTCGAAAAGTCTAAGAATTTCTATGGTAACTTGATCAATGAATATATCAGAAAAACATGCCAGAAATTGCCAATAAATTCTTGTCAATTCAGGAAAATTCCCAATTTAATAAAAATGATCAGTGCCTATTATTAGCAAACTTGTTGAGGTTCTTTTATAATCTAGAGAGTGCACCTGGTTCGAAATGACCCTTAAAAGTTCATCGCACAGAAAAGGTCGAGTTAATATCTACAAGTTTTCTTCTTTCATTATTTTGTGAATTTTCCATTTAAAATGTTTTTAAAATCTTTCCTTTGATTTAGAAAGGATTTTTTCATTGCTAAATAATAAAATTTAATATTTAAGGAACCTATCTTGTCACTATGATTCTTAACAAGCAATAGTAATAGAGGACTGTTAATTGTTTGGAAATGCAAATTAAATTTGCTTGTGTTCAATTAGCACAAAATTCATTAAAACTATCAAAGGAGTCAAACACAACGCCACAGACATAATTTCATTGTGTTGCATTAAGCTCCATTTCTGGCCTATCTAGGTCTACCACTCTTGCATACCTGATACTGATAGTAAATGATAATAAAAATTTAAAAATAACTGAGATCTCATAATGAATGGTATAACAGAAAACACATAATGATGTGTAATAACACCATAAACTAACATTTTAGTTATTTATCCCTCTTTAGTTGCATGATGATGATATTGTGAAATATCTGGTACGATCTCTCCCTTGTAGGAATTGAGCAACAGTAGTTAATTCACTCTATGTTCAAATGGCTAAAAGGTAGCCTTTGTTCGACCATGTTGTCAACATTGCATGGTGCATCAAAGAGCTTTGATGAGATATGTGTGCTATGAATGAATTTTTCTTGTTGGAATTTGTGTAAAAACTATTTTGGTGTTGTTGATTATAATTTTAAAAATCCACACAAACCTCTAGAAATATAATTTTAAAAATCCCAACTAAATATGCGATATTGTGGGATATGTACAAATAGGAAGGTGTGCAACATGAACTATTTCAACCTTTAGAGTTGTGAGGAGTGCAATTGTGACTATGTGAAGAAGTTTGAAGAAATTCAACTTTTAGAGTTATGTAGGGGTGTAAATAAAATTGAATTTGTGTGCCTTAAAATAGTAGACACCCAAACCCCACATGTCAATAATTTATAATATCGTATCTACATAAAAAAAGTACACTTGGCAGATTTATAAACTTTAGTAAGTGATTGGGAAAGTTGGCCTTTTTCCCAACTTGTCAGATTTCAATCTTTAGTAAGTGAAAACAAGGTGTATACATATACTCTACCCAAAGTTCATCACATGCCATTATAGTGTAATTTGAGATGGTGATTTGGGAAATGGACCTACTATACCAAAATCTAGGTAAATAACTATAAAGAAGTAATAACTTAAGAAGTTAAACATAATGAAATATGCATACCTTTACTTAAGTTTCTACATTCAAGTGAATGGATGTTGGATCCATCATCTTGACCACATGTAACATTTTAAAAATTACTCATGGTAACCCTAATAATAAACGACTACAAAGAAAATTATAATGCAATGTATACAAATGAGTATAAAAAGTAAGTATAATCAATGTAGATATCTCTCAAAGGTAAGGGTGTTAGGAAAGGTCCAAATACACTATAAAGGGAAGGCTAAATTAGGTCCAAATCTTGAGAAAGGTGTAAATATGTACTAGGCCAAGTCTAGATAGCTATAAAGAGAGGCTAAATTAGGTCTAGGAGACCCTAAAGACATACAATGTATATAAAAGGAACATATAACCTCCTTTTGACATAACTTTTTCTTACAAACCTAGATCACTTTGTGAGCTAGGTATTTTTTGTGGGTTAGCTCTAGAATGGTCATTTATTTAATACTATTTTGAGAAAGGATCCCTATAGATCATTATTACCTTACATGCAATATCTTAAGTTTATTCTAGTTTGTCGATAAGAGATCTACAATTGTAATATTAGGGTAATTGATTTGTGGGTACACCCATGCTTTATGGCACTCAAGATGACATTGTATAGAGGTAGGAAGTAGATAGGTGGGCAAAAACCTCATATTGTTATAATCTACATTCCTACCTAGTGTGGTTGAGGGATGTATATGTTGCAACCATTATCGATATTTATAAGGCAATTATAAATCTTATGGTGACATGTGTATTTTGTCACAAGTTAGGTTAAGATGTTCCACTTTTTTGTATAGCCATGTGTCAAGTGGTGCTAGATCAAGGAATAATACATTACATGAGTATAAATTTGGTACATTTGTACCATGACATTTATCATATATTAGCTCTATAAAATATGGTGATTAGGTTAGTGATTCTATTTTTGACACGGATTTATAAGATGTTCATGATGCATATACTAATGGGGAAACATCTACATATTGTCACAAAGTTTCACTTATTTGTGTGTTTGGCTTGGAATTCATTAGCAAGTGATTATATGAGATTAAGGGGATATTATGTGGTGCTCGTATATGGGGACATATGATACATGGGCATATTGTCCAATTATAGTATGAGCTCGGGAGTTGACAAAGCTCACAAGATAATTTTTATGGTGGGTGGATCCCCATTCATTCGAGCAACACTAGTGGACTTGCCTTAGTATCTGGTAAGATATGTTAAAGAGTCATGAGGGAGACTACAAGAAGAACCATAGTTACTAGTTATAGTGTTGAGGCCTTGGAGTTATCTCCAACATTGGGGGAGGAGGCAGAGGTAACGAATAAACTCAGTGCTAGTGTAATGATATCAATATTGAAATATTATTTTAAGACTTAGAATGCCAAAAATGCTAACACTCGATGTCTATATTTATGGTGTTTTTTGACGATTTAATAAAATTTAACTTATTGCATATGTTATATCTAATTTTTTCCTTTTGAAATGTGAACTTTATTAGCTTATCCTAAATTATAAAAGGTGATCACATATTAGATAATCATATTCAGAGAAATGCTTATTCAACCTAAGGTTCATATGCATTTTCATATTCAGTGTGGAAGAATCAAAGTCATGTGGTTGACAAAGTTTCTAGCTTCAATTATTGGACATGGGACCCATAATTTATTTATATTTGGAAATTTGTGCATCATAGGGTTTCTAACTTTGATATCCACTTATTTTCATTCTATTTAGATTTGGTGGCTCGTGCTTAATAGGGTGTCTAAGTCCAATTTCTAATCATTCATATTTTATTCAAATAGTAGGAATGCATTTGTTAGGTTTCCTAACTCCACAACATTTTTATATAACTTTTCTTAATATGATCAATTATTTCATTTCAATATTTATATTTCAACTTTTATACCTAAACCCTAAACCCCAAACCCTAAACCCTAAGCCCTAAACCTTGAACCTTAAATTTTAGAAAATAATTATAGTTTTCATTATTATTATTAATTAATATATTTGAAACTGTAAGAAAAGGAAGCAATTTGATGTCATATCTATTACCTAATACTTTGTAAATAGGAACAAATCTATGTGCTTGATATACACAAGGACAAATATAACATGAAACTTTATCTTAAGTACAAATATATCGAACAATTGTTTGGAAGCATCTTTTCAAAATGAATGACGTGTTCAAATATTTTGTTTAGTATATAGACACTAAATAATAGTGTGAACTAGTTTATTATTATGGTATTATTGTATTCATGTGTTTGTTAATAAATGATAGAGGATTCGGTAATTTCTACAATTTGTATTTATTAATCATTGGTATGAGACTAGTTAATTATGTTGATATTATGTTGGTATTGGTTAAATATGCATGTGATCTTCGAGTTGTTAGTTGTGATTTCATTGCTCTTAGCTATTTTAAATTAAATACATTAGGAAAAGTTTGATTTCTTGGATGCATTATAGTTGTAAATATTGTGAATGTGGATATCATTTGTATATATATTAGTTGTTAAATATTGGTAATTGTAATGTTGTGAATGTTTAATGAAAGTTGAAGATATAAAAATTATGTGATATCATACTTTAACTCTCAATTTGGCATATGGGGACAAGTGCCTCTACAAAGATAGGAATCGGTGTGTATTGAAGGGGCTTGCCCCTTAGGATGCCACATAGATACGCCCAACTATCATTGCGTGATGAAGGAGCTCTCCCCTTAGGATTCTGCATTGATAGTTGGGTGGTATACTATGTTAATTTGAAGTTTTTAAAGTCACCCGCCAACCCCCCACTCAGAAATGCACCCTCCCATAATATCACAACCATCCCTTTCACAATGGATGGTTGTGATATTATGGTAGGGTGCATCTTGAGTGAAGGATAGCCGTTGGCATTTTTCGATACTTGAATTTGTCATGGATATTAGCTTTCTGATGTTGTGATTATTTTATCATAATGGATGATGTATTTTTTATTTGACATGTATTGTACTAACGTTAATTGTATATTTTTGTTTACATGTGTGTTGTTGTATTCAGTTTGTATTTTGCATGGTGAAAATGAATACACGAAGCTCAATTCCTCCTAATCCTGTAGGGATAACGTTGACAACTCCCAAATTCCAAAGGGAGGAATGCTTTAGGAGGTCCACATTTGTGGTCTATATAGACCATCATCAACAGAATAAGCCACCCAAACCAGAAATTACAGTGATGGTTAAGGCCCGACTCAATTTGCCCAAAACTTATGTTATTTATTTGTCTAAGTTCCGCACTATAGGGCTGCATTCGCGAGGATATGGTCTAGCGTATGACATGATGGAGGATGCCCAGAAGTATGAGCCTCCACATAAGCTGAGAAAGATGGGAGTTCTGGTCATAAAACCGGCGATAGATCCAAAAAATTGTGCAAAAAAGATTGCACATGGAAGTAGCTCCAAGTTTCTTTAAAACAAAAAAATTGTTACTATTTTTTATGTTTTGTTCTAAAAAACTTATTACGTGTTTGAGAAAAACCTATATAACTATTTAATTTTTGTCGAATGTTGATTCACACCAACATAAATATATTTCATTTTGTTGTTTGAATATATTCTTGATTCACACGAGCTTAAATATGAAATATGTTTTGCATTGGATTAAATATGTTTTCCTTAGTATTAATACGTGTTTCTATGGATTATAGTTTTAAAATTACTAATGTTTAGATATTTTTATAGCAAGTTTAGATTATTAAAATTCATTTATGTTAAAATTATATTTAGGTAGGAAATGTGTAATGGTAACGATTTTCTAATTCACTAAGTATGGGATTATCATCATTTGTCCAATTTAGGATTGTATTGGTGCAATTATCATTTCCAATCGTTTATTTATGTGTAAAGAGTGTTGTAATATGAGTTCAACTCATATAGAGATGCACCTGTAGCCTACTTAATATACATAATATAGAAAACCAATATTGTTTGAAAAGGAGTTAATTCTAGAGAACTCAAGTACTCATTGAAGCATGTAATTTTAATACTAGATATACATTACAATGGTTATTTACTGAATACACTATAACAATTATTAGAATGTCGTCATAGCAGATCTGTATGGGCTATAAAAATTATTGAAATGTCATTCGCAATACTATAACTAATCAAATGTTTATAGATATTGTTATTGCAAATAGATTGAAATCTATCTATTCATAATAAACTAATCAATTTATTAGGTGATTTATTCAAATTTAATATTTACCCATTACATTTATAAACTCATAATTATCAGAAAACATATTTTAAAAAAAGGGTAAATTGTGTTTGCATTAATTATATGAGTGGAATGGAACCAAACCCATGATTACGATTCCAATATATTTGCACTTTAGTCTAACATATGAAATACGAAGTTTTAGTATTGTAAGGAATACAATGTTTCCCAAAAAGAAGTCATTCACGAACACATGACGTTAACTCATTTAGAGTGTATGTCTCTAGACAAAGTACTAACTCCATTGACTCTCCAATAAGAAATCGTTATTAATGAACGAACTTAGGAGAAAATGTTTTAGGGCCTTATCATATGTTAAATTACAAATGTTTATATTGAAAAGTCGAATTAGAAGTGTTCATTCTATTTTTTTTAATGTTTGCTTACGATATATTTTTGTCCATTGTAAAGGTAAGTGTTATCCATATTTCACCCCGTGGCAAATATTCAATCAACCACGATCCCGAATAGGAGGAAACAGAGTCAAAAGGCAGACAGAAAGGAGCTTCAAAATTGGCTAAGTATAAAGGTGTAAGCGGAGAATGCCAAGTGTCAGTATGGCGCTGATTCAAAGGGTAAAAGTTCCAAAATGGCCCGCAACTCCGCCCAAGCAAAAACTCAACATCTGGGCCTGAGTCAAAGCCAAAGCGGGAATTGGAAGAAAGGGGACCCATTTTTTGAGTTGTTTTCTTGCCCTCCTGTACAAATCTGATACAAACTTCAAGGGGCGTACCTTTCAACTCAGGGCTCAAAATATTGCAAATATGACACCGCTGGAAAGATCTCACCTCGCCCATGACACGAGATGTCTAAAAATTTAATTTTTGAGGAGGTTAGGTGAAGGAAAATGGAGGAAACGTCTTTAGGATTTCAATGCAGATCTTCTTACCTCAACAACCGGATCGGATTTGATCTGTTTCCATCACTTCCTCTTCCTTCAAGTCACTCAACCAAGGATTGATGCAATAAAGATGAATTTGGGGGAGATATTTCATCGTGAGGTATTAACAAGTGGTGGTTGAGCTTCAACTGCTTTTCAACCCGCTTCTCTCTCTCTTCTTCTTTCAGAGTTGAATCTATAAATGTGAGGACAAGATTTGTTGTAAAGGGTTCGACATTCTTTGTTTTGAGCTCCCTCCTCCTTCTAACAAAGGGTTTGGTGGGGTTCAGGCCTTCCATCAAAAAATTACAATGCATTTTTTCCTCTTTGCTACTTTGTAATGGATCAGTATCAATCTACGAATAATAAAACACATCTATGATCAATTTTAGATCCTCTCTTGTCTCTTTTCTTTCATCTGGTCTTCCATTATATATCTAGCTATTTGTGCTTGTTTATTATATGCATTTTGTTGGTTTGTGTCTATTAGCAAACAAAGTGTGTTCATAATTCCTTTGGTGCATCACCTCGTAGTTTATCTTTGTTTTAATTTTTGTATTCCTTCTATCCTTGTCTCCTTGGTAAATTTTAGATTAGGATTAAGAATGCAGATCCTGTGCAAGTTTCTACGTATGCACCTAAATAGAGGAATAAGGAACCAACCTTTAATTTGGAGAAATTTCCCATTTTACAAGGTCCCACACCTTGGGGAAAGTTCAATGTTACACAATCACACCAAATGACTCGCCTTAGTGTGACACCCCAATTTCACATCTATCCTAAATCAATTAATTTCCCTTCCTCATTTCCCACAAAAATACACTTGAATTAATCAAATATAATTTGATTAATTATCCATTTCCAAATCTAAAAATAATATAATCCTCACATGTCATTATTCTCCATGTTTTTCCACTATTGAATTAAAAATTCAAATTCAAATCCTCACCCACCATTCGTGGTCCCCACTCACCTAAAATCCTCCACTTATGAATTAAAAATATAATTCAAATCCTCACTCATTCTTCGTGGCCCCCACTCACCTAATATTGCCCACATTTTCAAACCATCCACCTAATATTGCCCACATTTTCAAACCACTCACCTAATCTTGCCCACATTTTCAAACCATCCACTTAATCTTGCCCACATTTTCAAACCATGATTACTTAAATTAATCTAAGCTAATCACTCCCTCAGGCTATAAATACAACCTTACCCCTCCCCTCTAAACACACGGAGAATAAGCTTTCATGCCATATCTAAGTTCTTGCATCCTTTGAGCAAAGAACATCATTCTGCCTCGTCCTAATGCCAAAATAGCCTCATAATCCTTTTTCCCATCCAGTGCAAAGTAAGAGGATCGTTGTTGCAGGAAGGTCTTGCTCCGTCTTGAAGAAAAGCACCTACATATCACAAAATCAGGGCTCAATCCAAGTTTCCTAGCCCATTCTGAGGTTTGCTACGGAACGCGAAGGAGGAGGTATGATTATTGGTATTTTACTTCCTTGTTAGTAGTGTATTTTTCATAGCTTACATTCTGGCACGCCCGGTTACTTTCGATCTGTTACCATTACTTTCTCAATTAGTGGTTTTATCTGTTCTTTGTTTATTATTGTTTATTATTATTTCCTTTTCTGTTCCTTTTGGTCTTCTTTGGTTAACCTTCACGCTTTGGGTAGTGTTTTTGTTGTGTGGTGTCTTGTGGTGTATCTGCAGGTTATAGCAACAATGAAACTATGCAGCTCATCCTGTCTTTGATCTCCTCGGTGCTTGGTGTTTAGTAGTTCTGATTTTGCTATTCACTCGTAATCTATAGAAACACAAGCACTAATCATTAGTTTATCATCTTAGTGTCATGGGACAACCAATCCGGAAAATATATTTATTTATTTCCTTTTGCTAAAATAACTGCTTTGTAGGAAGTTAATCATTTATTTATTTTTTTCTTTCTTTTATTTTAGTCAATCATTTTATGATCTAACTCTTTCTTATTATTGTTATTTTTTAACCTTGCTGTCAAAATTTTAGCTTCTCAGGTGAAGTACAGAAGTCAAAAATAAAAAAACCAGCTCCTGGGACGTTTTTCTCACGTTCAAAATTTCCATTCAGAGCGTTCTCGTAGCCCATCTTCCGGAAGCCATAACTTTTGCTCCCGAATTCGGAATGACTTCATTTTTTTTTAACGGAAAGGTATTGAAAAGATCTATGCAATGAAAAATAATTTTTAGATTTAGACTTACAGAAAAATTTGGTTTCATTTCTTCTAACACCTGTCTTTTTAACAAAAAAACAACAAAATTATAGTTTTATTTATTTATTTATTTATTTATTTTTAATTTTTATTTCACGAAACATCCTCACACGTATGCTCTTTCCTCGCACTTCAAAAGTGATCTTGGAAATCAGAAACGTGAGGCCACTCAAGCTTTAGAAAATAATTTTTATTTTTAATTTTTTGCCTTACATTTAAATTTTCCACGAAAACACTTCTCGGTAACGTTTTCACCCTCTTCTTTCATCATTTTTCTTTTTTGTGAACATAATCATTATCGCTATTTCACAATCATGATTAATTGCAATAATTATTAATATTTAATAAAAAAAACTATTTTAATTGTATCCGCGTATGCTCTTTTCTTGCGCCTTCAAGCGATCTAGAAAATCAGAAACGGTCACAATTTTTTTTAGTTTCTTGTTCTAACATTGCAGGATCCTCTAGCTTTGTTTTTCAACTGTCATTTTAATAATTATTTTCCTTTGTCATATTCTTAATATTTGTTTGGTCGTTGGTTGTGTATGCTCTTTTCCTGCGCCTTTGAGCGATCTGGCAAATCAAAAACAACCACGATCACTTTTCTAACATTTCATTTGCAGGATAACTACTAATTTGTTTTCTGTAGAACCGCGTTGCTGGAATATTGTCAAAAAAAAAAAAAAACAACAACAAAAAAAATCCCGCAAAAATACCACCATTTAAAGACAATTGCTGAAACTAAAAAAAAAAGTATGCTCAGGTACGCAATTATTTTCTGCTAGTGATTTATTTCAAGTTGGAAAGAACCCTGCGTTTAATCACTTTATCATATTGTTTTTGCACGTAGACAAGGTGGATTTCATCACCACCAAAGCTACACCGTGACGTGGACTTGACTACCACGCACCAACAAAGATTTCAGATCTGCATTGCACTTTGAGACCTAGTCTCATCACAATAGGCGTTCGGTATTTACCTCGCCGCTGCTCTTCACTTACAGGTAATGCTGTCAGCAGCAGCGCATGCGAGTCACGCCTAAATAGCTGTAACAACAAAGCTCCGGCATCGTCCCTGTAAATCTTCGGGGAGTTATAAGGACACCATACACATTCATCCCTCCATCACCTTCCACCTTTTCACAAAACCATGCTTGACTGACGTGGTGATTCACTCCAAACAGTGCAAGTAAGAATGGTGAGTCTCCTCCAAAGGTCTTCCTAAGGGTTCCCCGTACCAATTCTGTCCCCGTACAGAATTAGGTATATCAGGACTAGGGTATATCGGAGGACGCATCTTCTTGGAGTAATAAGAGCCTGCATCCACCATTTCACAGCATACTTGTATGATTGCATGAAACAATGATCATTCCTGAAGAAGTTACCTCATAAGCCAAAACAATTGAATCCACATGACTGCTTGCTGTTTGAAAACACAATAGTTTAGCATTATTTTATCATAAAACTTGGCTGATATCAATGTGTTCATTGTAAAAGTTCAGACCCTAGTTGTGTTCCACAAAAAATTAGTTCTCGACCAATTCAATACCAAGCGAAAACATCCAAACAATCCAACAACACAGACCAAAACATCACACCAATTTCATTAGCTCACTTTAGCCAATAATACATCTGTCATAGCTTGTCTTCAGCTATATCCAATAAATATTGAGTGACTTGCGTTCACTCCTTATCTCATCAATTGTCAGAACATTCTTTCTAGCTTGTTTCAAGCTATATCAAAATGACATTGAGTGACTTGTTTGAGTTCACTCATTATTTCATCAGCTGTCGAGTTTAACAAAATCCCATCCGACACAAATCCCTTCAAAACTCATTTTGAGTTCACAACTGTGTTGAGTCACTTGTTTGAGTTACTCTTCCTATCAAAAATCCAGAGCTTGTTAAAGCCAAACCAATCAACATATTCATCATAGCTTGTTTGAGCTACATCCCACTTGTATTGAGTACCTTGTTTGAGTGTACTCCTTACATTTTCGTCTGTTAAGCTTGTTTAATCCAAACCAATCAACATATTCATCATAGCTTGTTTAAGTTATATCCCACTTGTATCCCGAGTAGCTTGTTTGAGCTTACTCCTTATAGCCTTGTTAAAACTTGATTAAGCGAAAACAAAGATCATAATCAATAGGTTGATTTCTTCATTGCACATTTCTTCGTTCTCCCTCTCTTTCAAACATGAAGAATTCACGAAAAACATCACACAATGAGCTATTAGAACAAATTAATAAGATGACAACACAACTCTCTCATATGGCTACCCAAATCAGTGAGCGATCACCCAAAATCCGATCATACAACCTCACGAAGAAATCAGTTCACGTAAAGTCCAACGTCAGTTTACCCCCCTTGGAGAAAGTCTCTCTAGTGTTTTTCATCAACTAAAAGAGGCTAAACTGATAAAATATCCAATTACAAAACCCTTTGTCAAAGGGGAAGCTAAGCCATGCTGGTACAAACCTAACACATACTGTGAATTTCATCGCATTGATGGTCATCACATAGATAAATGTGTACGATTTAAGAATTACGTCCAAGACTTAATTGACGACGACGTCATCTCTGTAGAACTTGATGACAATGCTCTTGCAACCAACGACACATCCAATACCACAACTTTCCATGAAGAGCTGACTACTGTCGAAACTCCTATATATACTGAAATTCCACGAGATCATGACGACAATAGTCAAGACTCTCTAATTCCAAACCAATCCATATCTTCTTCAAATTTCCTTCCATTAGTTCAAACATACATTGAACCTGTTTTGGACAACAACATTCTTCCAACATCTACTGAGCACTTGAACTTATTTCAAGACTCTCTTTCAACCCAAACATATATTGAACCTGTTTTGGGTGACAACATTCTTCCAACATCTAACGAGACCTTGATCTCGTTTCAAGACTCCCTTTCAAACCTTGATATTACTGTAGACACTACAGACGAGGTTCCATCAACAGGTACCATTAAGTTTGATTCTATTCTTCTAATATTGGCTCTTATGCCTAACATCTCTAGCCTTTTTGTCAAACACAACCACATCAAGTTTGGACACTTGCAATAATGCAACCTCGTCATGACCATCATACTTTCAACGATCGATCTTGCAGGGAATCTCATCACTAATGATTCTCACCTATCAATACTTCTATGTGCATATATTCTACGAGGTATGCATACCTAGGAATATCTTTATGCCACCTTTTCCATCTTTAATTTTGAATCTATCATCAAATCAATTAATTCATGGACAAACAAGCAAAAATCAAACAATGCAAACCGAGGCCACTCCCTTCTCCCTTGTTTATGGTGGGGAAGATATTTTACATGTCAAGGTTGAACTCCCATCCTTGAGGATCTCCCTTAAAGATGTAATTAATGAGGATGAATACCGACAGTCACGGCTTCAGGAGCTTGAGCTTCTCGATGAAAAACGACTTAATGCTCTCAATCATCTTCAAGTCTATCAAAACCGACTGCAACGCAGTTATCATAAAAAGGTAAGACCCAGAGAATTCGAAATTGGTGACCTTGTTTTAAAAGAAAATCAAAAGAATACCACTAAAGAGAAACAAGGAAAATTTGAGCCTAATTGGTTAGGACCCTATGTAATCACAATAAATTTGGCTCTGGAGCCTATAAATTGGCCATTGAGATGGTCAAGATCTTGATGAACCAATGAATGCAGTTCATTTAAAGAAATTTTATCCTTGAGATGTTCACTATTCCAGGATACAACATGTACATTGTTCCTTTTGTCTTGCTTATCTCCAAATAATTCAAATTTATTCATTTCCATTGATGCAGACATTTTCATTATCAAAATCACATCTTCATATTTATCATCATGAGACAAGTGCTAATATAAATCCTATTAAGTTTGTGAGCATCATACTTCTTCCACTTTCAGTCGCTTTCCTCTATGGTCATACCTAGAAGCTTACTGATGGTAATATATCCCCTTCTAATACATTCTCTCTTTCATAACAAAGCTCTAAACTTCGTTACCTAGTTCGTTTGGTCGTCCATCTCGGTCTTCGGTGTTGAACCTCACGTCCTACTAGTCGTGTGTGGGGAGATCGAGATTGGGGATTTTTCTTCCCAAATACAAAGCACTATTGTAAAAAATCCATCAATTCAATAACTTATGAATAATTCATTGTCACATCTTTTGTCCTTCATAGTCTTTGGTGTTGAGCCCACACTTCTTCCTAGTAGTGTGAGACTAGGAATCGAGGAAGGTGCCCTTACTCGTCTACGTCTTGTCTTCGGTGATAAACCCTTGCCTCTTACAAGTGGCATGGGGCAAAGCGTAGAGGGTCATTCTCATACAAGCATAAAAACATTGCAAAATATTCAAAAATAATAATAAAATAAAACAAATCCAAATAAAAAAAAAAAAAAATCCAAAAACAATGTAAAAATCCAAAAATAAAAAAATTTGAAAATCATCAAAATCCAAAACAGTGTCAAAATCTAAAAATCTAAAAACAATGTAAAAATCCAAAAATCAAAAAACATTTGAAAATCATCAAAAATCCAAAAACAGTGTAAAAATCCAAAAATCCAAAAACAGTGTCAAAATCCAAAAATCCAAAAACAATGTAAAAATCCAAAAATCCAAAAACATTTGAAAATCATCAAAAATCCAAAAACAGTGTAAAAATCCAAAAATCCAAAAACATTTGAAAATCGTCAAAAATCCAAACACAGTGTAAACATCCTAAAAATTCAAAACATTAGAAAATCTAAAAAAATTATTAAATTAAAAAAAAAAACAACATTAGAAAATCCAAAAATCCAAAAACAAAAACATTAGAAAATATCCAAAATACAAAAACATTTGCAAAATTTTCAAAAGACCAAAAACATCCACAAAATCGTAAAAACTCAATAAGCAACACAATTCATCCTTTGAACTATTATCCCAAACAAATGGTCCAACCACCTTATGACTACCAATTTCAAACCACTTCTCCTCGCGTGAATCCTCGCTTGGGGAAAATCCGGCTCTCATTGTTTCCTTGTTTGAGGAGACTGACCCAATCCTTTGTACCTCTGCTTGGGGGCACATCTAATCAATCATCACTGTGGAACACGTTAGGGACATGTTTACTAGTTCTTGTGTTGCATTATTAGTGGCAAATTATTAATTACTTTCTTGTATCTTGATATATTACAGGGGGCATCTTGATTTTATATATCCTGGTGTTCTCTGTAATATTCTTATGTTATCTGATTGCATGTCGTACTGGGGCATCATACTTTCTTGATGGCCTCTGTCTATGCTCTCTTCCATTTGCATATCGTACTGGGGCATCAAACCTTTTTGATGGCCCCTGTCTATGCTATCACGCATATTACAGTCTAGTCATCCTGATCTTTTATATCACGATGCATCCTGTTATGTGCTATATTAAAATTAAGATGCTTTTCGTCACGTGAGTATCTTCCTGCATGATCAACATCTTACTTTACACCCCATCCATTCACCCATACTAATGCATTCTCCAATTTGCGAATCCTACTTGATCACTGTTGCAGTTTGTGAATCCTACTTGACGATCTTTCTCAAGTAGCATTCACTATCCAGCAGCTCCTTCTCCCCCACCATGATCACCATGTATTTGATCCATTCATTCTCACTTCTCATTTTTACTCCTCCGCCGCTTATACCCATATTACCCTTCTCACCATTCTTGTCCCCTCTCACCCATTGGTATTCTTTCCTTTCACCCGTTTTCTTCCCGCTTGACAATCTTACTTAATAACCCCTTCTATATGGAATCCTCAGTGGAGGTTTACCCTCTCCCTAAGATCTTCCCGCTGTAGAAGCTTCTTCACCACCTGCCCTCTCATCAAATAACCATCACCACCAAACACATCTTCCAACTCCACCTCTTCTACTTCCCATTCCCGCATCATTACTCTCACCATATGGGCATCCCAATTAAGGATTCCCCTCACACTCTCCACCCTCCACTACATATATTCCTTCATCCATTCATGTTATACTCCTTTGTGTCCTTTCTTTCTTATTATCACCTCATCTCATATCATATACCACTTAGGCATACCTCACTCACTCTTTTCTCATCCTTCCCCAAATCCACCTTATGCCTAGGTCATCCTACTTACACGCTCTCGTAGTATGGAAAATTCACTTGAGGGTTCCCCTTCAGTCCATTTTGTCATACCCTATTCCCACCAACTCTAACATCATCCTTCTTCCTCAGCTTGGCGATCTTACTTAACCATCCCAGCCGCATGGCAATCTTACTTAAGACTTCTACTTAAGGTTGATCTGTCCTGTGGCCTTCCCCCATCCCATCATATTTCGCCCATCTTATTTCTCCCACCTCTCATCGTGATCATCTTCTTCACCCTACCATTCCACCCCTATTCCCAATATCATTTTGTCTTTCTCTTTGCATATCATCCCTGCCGGTTGGGTGACCCTACGAAACTTCTCCAGCAGTATGACGATCTTACTTAAGAGATTCTCTTAAGCATGACATGTCATCTTACACTCGCCCATCACTCTCCAATCTCACCACCATATTTCCTCTTCATTCCCCATCATCACATCTTTTTACCACCACTATCACCCTCCTCTGCTTGGCAATCTTACTTAACCACTCACCCAGCATGGCGATCTCACTTAAGAGTCCCTCTTAAGGATGATCTGTCTCCTTGCCTTTCCCCATCACTACCCACCCTTCACCCTTCATTTTTTCTCGGCATTCCCCATTATCACATCCTTTCACCTCCTTTTCCATTCTCACAAACACCACTTCTCTCTTGACCATTTGTCATCTCCAGTTTTGCTCACATGGCAATCTTACTTAACCACTTCCGTCACATGACAATCTTATGTTAGGGTCCTCCCTACACTTAACTTGTCATCATGAACTTCTCCCCCGCCTCATTCTTATTTCACTTTATTGATCGTTTCTTCCACCTGGTATCTCCTATTACCCACTTTTTCCTCCTACTATTATCCTTTCTCCACATATCTTCTTACAACATACACCTCATCTCTTCCACCTACAATCACATTCTTTTCCCCCATTTTCCCCTCCTTGATCCATCATCCTTCATACCATTTCTTCCCATTCTTTTCATGTCTTGGTTCATCACCCCCATCCTCTCCTCGCTTTCACTTCGTCCCAACTCCTCCCTCCCATCTTCTTCACTCTTTCCCCTTCATCTTCTCACATTCCCCCTACATTTCTACCCACACACATATTCACCATTACTGTTAATACTCCTATATCATTCTTTCATCATCATCTTCTCTTCCCGCACTCATAATTGTCAACGGGTTTTCCCTAAAAATTATCAATCCGCATTCCGCACGACGACTCATTCACTCCCTTGGACCTTCTAGAGTTTCCCTTCATTCCTTCCCTCCTCTAAGCCCACCACTCATTGGCAACGGGTTTTCCTAACGTCCCTTTGTTTGGCGTTACCCTTTCCATCCTCATTCGTTTTCTCTTTTTCTTCATTTTTCTTTCACCCTTCCCCACCACTCATTGTCAAGGGGATTTCCCTAACGTCCCCTCATTGGCATTGCCTCTTCTATCCCCCATTCTCTTTTCTCTCCTATTCTTTGCCCTGGTCTTCCTCGCAATGACGTGATTACTTCAATCTTCTCCTTGTATTCGTTCTATCTTCCTTTCCTCTCCTCTAATTTTCACGTTTCTTCCTACCACTTCCCCTTTTCTCTACCACCCCTACCTTTTCATTCATTATGTATATGTTTCTCTTCCTTTCTCTCCTCTTTTCACACTTTCCTCGCCCCTCATAGTTTCTTTTTTTTCTCCGTTCTACTTATTCTTTCGTCCTCTTTCTATCTATTTCACCCCCTACTCCCACCTTGTTGTCTCCTTCTTATTTATCCTTTCCCATTTCCTACTTTTCTTCACTCTCTCATTTATTTCACTGCCATGTATCCCTCTTTACTATCTCTCATTGCTTCCTTCATTTTGCACATCTCTCTATTTCATCTCTTCACCTCTACTCACATTTTCCTCTTTTTTCCTTGTTGTACTTCATCATTCCTTTCTTCCCCTATCATCCCTCTCTCTTATTTCTACCTCTTTCATTCCTTTTTTCCCCTCCCTATCTCCCTTACTCTTCTCATAATCAACCCCCAACCCTATCCATTCCCTTTTCTCTTTCCCACACCCCCTCACACCTAGCATTCAAGGTCGATTGAATCCTTTCTCCATTTGCGTCGTGCGGTCATTCCAGTCTCTTCCACTCCATTATCGTCCTCTTCTCCACCAAATCCATTTCCCTTCTTTTCGAGAGTTCTGTCGTATATTTCATTCTCGTCAATCCTCTCGAGGGGGCATCACCACATCTATCCATAATCACATCTTCTCATGACATTTTTGTCTTGGAGGATACCATGACATCCGTCACTCACCACTTTCTATTCTCCCCAACAAACATTCACTCTACCTTTTAAAAAGTAGATTGAATTCTTCCCCCATACCATCTACTTTCTTTGAAAGGACACTACTTTCATAGTACCCTTCCAAAGAGGGGCAAATGTAGACACCCCAATTTCACATCTATCCTAAATCAATTAATTTCCCTTCCTCATTTCCCACAAAAATACACTTCGAATTAATCAAATATAATTTGATTAATTATCCATTTCCAAATCTAAAAATAATATAATCTTCACATGTCATTATTCTCCATGTTTTTCCACTATTGAATTAAAAATTCAAATTCAAATCCTCACCCACCATTCGTGGTCCCCACTCACCTAAAATCCTCCACTTATGAATTAAAAATATAATTCAAATCCTCACCCATTCTTCGTGGCCCCCACTCACCTAATATTGCCCACATTTTCAAACCATCCACCTAATCTTGCCCACATTTTCAAACCACCCACCTAATCTTGCCCACATTTTCAAACCACCCACTTAATCTTGCCCACATTTTCAAACCATGATTACTTAAATTAATCTAAGCTAATCACTCCCTCAGGCTATAAATACAACCTTACCCCTCCCCTCTAAACACACGGAGAATAAGCTTTCATGCCATATCTAAGTTCTTGCATCCTTTGAGCAAAGAACATCCTTTTGCCTTGTCCTAATGTCAAAATAGCCTCATAATCCTTTTTCCCATCTAGTGCAAAGTAAGAAGATCGTTGTTGCAGGAAGGTCTTGCTCCGTCTTGAAGAAAAGCACCTACATATCACAAAATCAGGGCTCAATCCAAGTTTCCTAGCCCATTCCGAGGTTTGCTACGGAACGCAAAGGAGGAGGTATGATTATTGGTATTTTATTTCCTTATTAGTAGTGTATTTTTCATAGCTTACACAATCACACCAAATGATAATTGGTATTGTTTTATTGGTATGATTATTGGTATTTTATTTCCTTATTAGTAGTGTATTGAAGGGGAAAGTTCAATGTTACACAATCACACCAAATGACTCTGCCTTAGAAAAGTAGACCTATAGAACTCATTTGGGGGTGCTGTGATTTCACGTTAACAGTTTTGGCATGCCTAGTGGGACTAAGAAGTATCCATCTTATTACAGTAGGAATTGATGTACACTTTCTATGATTCTGGCTTTTAAGAAGCCTTAAAATTGTACATCTGGTGACTCCAAAAGAAACAAATCTACTGGTTTCAGCAGCCCAAGCTTGGAAGATTCATGAGAAAAACCCGGTCTAGAGTAAGGAAAGAAGGTATATTTGAATACTTGCATCTATCCCCAGCAGAGAAAGGAGAGGAAGAAGAGTTTAGAGGTCTCCATCTCCACCAAGTAGAACCTTTTCAACACCTCCACCTGCAAGGCCTTTCTTTCAGTCTGCAAGGGTTCTTAGGCCAATCAGAATGGCACAACCAAATCCATATGTCAACTTCACCGATAGTAGTCCACTCACCTTGATTGCACAAAACCCAGTTCCGATTGCAGCACTAAAGAGCATCCCATATTTCACTGGGGAAAATCAAACTTCTCCTGGTGACCATGTCCAAGATATTGCAAATGTTTGTACAATCCATGAAATCCATGAGATGGACATTACAACCTCACCTCTTCATTCAAAGGGAAAGCCTTACAATGGTTCAGGAGTCTTGGAGCAGGATCTATCCAAAATTGGAACCAGCTATGGATAGCTCTTCATGACTAGTTTGGGGAAAAGGGTGATAACTTGTCTTTGTTGGAGCAATTAACAACAATCAAGAGAGCCCCAAATGAGCAGCTGACAAACTTCAACCTCATATTCCAACGGACCTGGGATAGGATTCCAACAACAGTAAAGCCCACTAATGAAGGTGCCTTCTTATACTTTCTTAGGGCTTTAAATTATGATATTTCTCTGATGATTCAGTCAATGGGGACACTACATTACCTGCAGCCTATAGCCTCTCCATAGGGGTTGAGAACCATTTGATTCAAGCTAGAAAAATCACTCATAGGAAATCCATGCCTCTATATCCCGAGTTAGGAAGCCCAAATACTAGCCAAGCGCTTACATTATCTCTTATAGCCACACCTAGGAGTCAAAGCTCAATAAAGCTTCCACTTCATCATCTAATGCCTCTAAAGAGTTTCTCTGTAGAAGCGGTGATGAAGAAATTTCAAAACTTTGGGAATGAGCTAGTGACCATCAAAAGACAACAAGCTCAGAGTTTCAGGCCATATCAGCCCCAATCTCAATATCAAGCTAGACCCTAGTATCAGCACAATAAACCACCACCTCGTGACCGTGAATTATAACTTGTAACCAATGACACTTCTAAGTCAGCTAGACCTTTCATCCAGTATGATCCTAACACAACTTCAATAACAGGGCATTGGTTTCTGCATAGAACAATATGACACCGAAATATGATTGGTGTTTTCCATGCAGATAGCCACATAACTAATCAACGTGCTTTAATGGTGCTCTAAATCAGGACTTGATGGTGTAAACTAGTATGGTGCCACAAGAACTTGGCCAAGAAGAAGATCGAAACAAGGATCTCAACAAGGTGGACGCCTTGAACGAAACTATGCTAGTCAACTAGCAGGACGAAGACTTCAGTGGGATGAATCAACTCCCTTCTTAAAGTGTAGCCACCAATACATAGTCCAAAAAGAGGAATATTGGAGAGGGCTAACCACTAAACTCGGGTGACCCTCAACCTTCCATTGTTCCACAAGGTCCCGGTGCTCTAAGTACAGCTCCCAACATGTTGAACCAATCTAGACCACCTCCCAAACCCATTCAAGCACCGGTTATAACAACCCATGTGCAAGAAAGAAATGTGTCTGGGAAGGGGCAACAAAAGGACAACACATTCAATATTATTGAGCAGATGAAAAGGACAAGTGTGAACATTTCACTATGGGAGTCACTGGCCATTCCAGGGTAGAGGGATCATTGCAGACTGCCATGTAGAATTGGTCAAGTTCAAATCAACCCCCTAACCAGCAAGAAAGAGTGCTTGCCAATGCAGTTCAGCCTAGGAGGAACCATGGAGAACAACAAGGTAAAAACATGAGACCTCCTCCCTTCTATGTCTCATTAATTATTGGAGACAAATTAGTACACAATTGTATGATTGATTATGGGGCCAGTAGTTCTGTGATGCCCAAACAAATAGCTGATCAGTTGGGTCTCCAATATGAGGTCATCTCTAGAGGAGTAGTCTAATTAGATGGGACAACAGTGACTACTATGGGAATCATCAAGGATCTAAGTCTCACTCTACATGCTTGCCCTAATGTGATTGTTTTGTAAAATGTGTCAATCATAGACTTGCCACCACATTTTGCTTTGTGTCTGTCCAGGACTTCACTGCCAAAATTGGAGGCTACCTATCTATTGATTGGTCACATATGCTCTTTAGGACAAGGTATGGAGTGAAGGCCATAATCATATCTGAACCTATTGCTGATTATCATATTGAATCCTATGTTCCTAGTCTAATCAATGCCAAATGCTCAGCTTTTTATCAAGAGGACCTCCTAAGCACTTCTGAAGGAAATACCAAGGTGGGATGTATCCCAGACTTGACTCTTGATGTTTAGACCAAAAAAAGTCATGTTTTTTACCCCTATAGGGAAATGGAAGAATTTTACCTAGGCATCTACTGCATACATGAAGAGAACCAACCTCTTCCTGACCTAATCAAGCCAGAATACAAGGATGACAATGAGGTATGGCAATTTTTCTTTGATGGTTCAAGGAGTAGATAAGGAGCTGGAGGAGGAGCCATGTTTGTGTCCCCTGTGAGGTATGAGATATTATTCAACCTTCGAATTCTAGTTTGCTTGCTTAAATAACACTGTTGAATATGAGGCTTTAGTCCAAGGTCTTCATTGGCAAGGAAGCTGGGAATCAAGAACTTGCAAGTATTCGGTGACAAAGAACCGATTGCAATCGTCGAGAGAACTTAATACTTGTCAAAAATGACCTACTCAAGAACTACAAGAGTAGGATATGGGATCTCATGGAGGATTTCGAGGCCTTCAATATTGTGTCCATACCCAGGAAGGAGAATGAAGCTATTAATAGACTTGCAACAGTTGGAGCAACGTTTGATGTGGTTGACAACATCAAGAGGGACAAAGAACAACTACATATCCATGTGGTTGTGAGGCCAGCAGTGCAAATAATAATACATGTTGGTAGGTGTTTGAGAATGATCAACAGATCATTAAATTTCTACAAGAAGAAGCTGAATTCTCAACTATAAACCAGAGCAGACTAGAGCAGTAGTACGGGAATCAGATAGTACAACTGCATACAAACAAGCTTCCCAAAGGCTTAGTGACACTGGAATCTATTTTCAATCCTAATGATCAGTTCAAAAAGAGAAGGCTAACATTCGATCAAAGGAGAAGATTTAGAGTCAATCCCAGTTGGAGAAGACAAAACACTTCAAATTGGAAAAGTGGCCACCAAACAAGAAAGGTATGAATTCATATAACTTTGCCAAGAATTCCCTGATGTGTTTTCTTGGAGTTATGAGGACCTAAGAGGATTCAATCCAAAGCTAGCACAACACACAATAGAACTAGATCCAGCTTGCTCAAACCCATCTAAGGTAAAGACCAGACCAACCCACATATTGAGCCTCTGATGAAGAAGGAGCTGAACAAGATGATAGAGGCAAGCATCATATTTCCAATTAAACACTCAAGTTGGGTTACAAATCTAGTCCTAGTCAGAAAGAAAAATGGAGAAATCAGGTTGTGTGTTGACTTCAGGGATTTGAACAGAGCCTCTCTCAAGGATCACTACCCACTCCCCTCGATGGAGCAGATTTTGCAAGTGGTGTCTAGATCAGAGAGGTTCTCTCTCCTAGATGGTTATTCGGGATACAATCAGATAATGGTGAAAGAGGACGATCAATTCAAAACAGCCTTCACCACCAAGTGGGGCACCTATGCCTATAGGAAAATGCCATTTGGGTTGTCTAATGTCGGAGCCACTTTCTAAAGGGAAATGGATATGGCATTCAAGGGATTAATTAACCAAATAGTGTTGATCTATTTGGATGACATCACAATTTTTTCCAAGAATGTAGCGAGACCACCTTTTTCATCTAAGGCGGGTGTTCCAATGATGCAGAGTTTTGGGGTGTCACTTGAACCCTAAAAATGCATATTCTTAGCCCATGAAGGCAAGATTCTAGGCCATATCATATCAAAGGAAGGATTGGAAATTGACCCGGAAATAGTTTAAGCAATAAGAGCATTGCCATTGCCAAGTCACAAGAAGGCTCTTCAAAGCTTCTTGGGAAAAATCAATTTTGTCCACAGGTTTGTTCCAAACTTTTCGCCCTTGTTAAGCCAATAACATTGATGCTAAAGAAGAGCTTAACATTCAAGTGGACATCTGAAAGAAAATCAATTTTTGAGGCCATCAAAGAAGCCATATCACAAGCCCCAACTCTTGTGAACCCATATTTTTCCAAAGACTTCATATTGTATGCCTTTGGTGGCAACGACACAATTTTTGCAATCTTGGTGCAACAGAACAAAGAAAGTACAGACAGTCAATTGCTTTCTTCATCCAGAGTTTGGAAGATTATAAGGTAAGGTACTCTTTCATTGAGAGGCAAGTCCTGGTGGTAATCAGAGGATTGAAGAAGTTTAAGCATTTGGTTTCAAACAAAAAAATCCAACTATTGGTCTCCCATGTGGGAGTTAAATAATTCCTTCTCAGCAAGGACCTGAATGAGAAGCATGTAGGATGGATCACTCGTGTCATGGAATATGACATTGAGATCAAGGTCACCAAGCTGGTCCGTGGGAAGGGGTTATGTGAACAACTAGCCTCAGGTCAACAAGATGAAACAAACAATGAAAAGGAGGTTGTTTTTGTTCTACAAGATGATCAAGAAGAAGGGAGAGATGATGTACCTGCTCCTTGTTGGACCCAAGACATGGTGCACTTCCTTCGAACATGCATGTGTCCTCATGGGATGAGTAAAGAAAAAGAAGGAATTTCAAGCTACAGCCATCCCATATGTTCTTATTGATGGTGTCTTGTTCAAAAGAGACATCAATGGCATTCTGCTGAGATGCATTGAGACAGATCAGGTGGAGAGAGTGCTACAAGAATTCCATGTTGAAGCAGCTGGAGGCCATTTTTCTCCAAGAGTGATAACACTCAAAATCATGAAAGTAGGATATTATTGGCCCAGAGTGTTTAGTGACTGCTACACATGGATCAAAAGGTGCAAGAATTATGCATTCTTCAAAGGAAAGGAAGGGCTAGTAGTACTTCCATTGCACCCAATCTTAGTCGACTAACCTTTCATGCAATGGGGATTGGAATTCATTGGAGTCATTAATCCAAACTCAAGCCAAGGTCACAAATGGATCCTGACATAATGACAAATTATTTCACCAAATGGACCAAGGCAGTGGCACTCAAGGAAGCAAATGAGTCTAGTATCCTAGATTTCTATGAAGGGATAGTGACCAGATTTGGAGTGCCAGCCACCATCATATCAAAAAATGCATTAGCATTTATAGGTTCCAAGATCACAAGATGGGCCATCAAGAATGGGACTTATTTGAGTACTTCATCAAAATATTACCCTCAAGGTAATGGCCAGCCTGAGTCCACAAATAAGAACCTGCTAAAGATCATCAGAAGAACTCTTGATGAGAATCAAAAGATATGGCACACAAAGATCAAAACAACCTTATGGGCTGATAGAATAACACCCAAAAGATCTACAAGAAGCTCTCCATTCAAGCTTGTCTATGGGAAAGAGGCAGTGTTGCCTATATCACTTGATTTGCCAGCATTGGAGCTCATGAAGCAACTAGAGATGTCTAAATTTGGACCAATAGAGGTCAGGTTTGCAGAGCTGACATAATTAGAAGAAACTAGAGAGCATGCTCTCCAAGCAATAGAGAAGAATCAGGCTTCAATCAAGAAATGCTTTGACAAGAAGACAAAAGTAAGGACCTTCTAGGAAGGAGACCTAGTTTTGAAATGGGATGCAGATCGAGAAAACCAAGAAGGCATTCCAAATTTGATGCCATCTGGAGTGGCCCCTATATGATCACAAGATGCAAAAGTAGCAATGCTTTCCAATTGTCTACATTAGAGGGTGAAGAGTTGTAGATTCCAGTAAATGGGATCTATCTTAAACACTGCTACTAAAAGGGGAGTTCTCACCCTGTACATATTAGTTTAGTTTTCTCTTTCCTCTAAGTGCTTATGCACATTGTCTTGTTGTAGTGTAGATTGCTTTTCTCCTAAGTGCTTTGCATGCTCTGCATGTTCCATTTGGAGCATGTATGATTTCAAATTTTGTATATAGTGTGGTGTTGTTTTGTTGCTCTCATGCAGTGTTTGGACTTGGCATTTGGTCAAGATCAGTTTCAGTTCTAATGGGTTTCCAAGTGGCCCAGGGGTCAATTTTCAAAGTTCAGATCGACAAAGAGCTATCACTCATGACTCCATGCCCAACGGATATGACAAGGCAATTGGTCTTTTCATCTAGCAGGCAGATACCCTTGTGAGTCACCAAATTTTTATCCATATTTCACCCCCATGCCAAATATTGGATCAACCACGATCCCGCATAGGAGGAAATAGAGTCAAAAGGTGGATAGAAAAGGGCTTCAAAATTGGCTAAGTATAAAGGTGTAAGCGGAGAATACCAAGTGTCAGTATGGTGCTGATTTAAAGGGTACAAGTTGCAAAATGGCCCGCAACTCTGCCTAAGGAAAAAGTCAGCATCTGGGCCCGAGTCAAAGCCAAAGTGGGAATCGGAAGAAAGGGGACCCATTTTTCGAGTTTTTTTCCCACCCTCCTGTACAGACCCGATACAAACTTCAAGGGGCATATCTTTCAACTTAGGGCTCGAAATATTGTAAATCTGACATTGTTGGAAAGATCTCAACCTCGTCCATGCCACGGATGTCTGAAACTTTAATTTTTGAGGAGGTTAGGTGAAGGAAAATGGAGGAAACATCTTTGGGATTTCAATACAGGATCTTCTTGCCTCAGCAACTAGATCGAATTTGATTTGTTTCCATCGTTTCCTCTTCCTTCAAGGCACCAAACCAAGCATTGATGCAGTAAAGATGAATTTGGGGGAGAGATTTCATCAGAGGCATTAACAAAGGTGGTGGTTGAGATTCAACCTTCTTTTCCTTCTCTCTCTCTTCTTCTTTCGTTGAATCTATAAATGCGGGCGTGGATTTGTTGTAAAGGGTTGGACATTCTTTGTTTACAGTCTCCCTCCTCCTAATAAAGGGATCTGTGGGGTTCGGACTTCCATTAAAAAATTGCAATACGTTTCTACCTTTTGGCTACTTTTTAATGGACTATATCAATCTACAAAACAATAAAACACGTCATTGATCGATTTTAGATCCTCTTTGCCTCTTTTGCTTTCATCCGGTCTTCCATTATATATTTGGCTATCTCGTGCTTATTTATTGAATGCATTTTGTTGGTTTGTGTCTATTAGCAAAATAAGTGTTCATTATTCCTTTCACGTATCACCTCGTAGTTTAGCTTTGTTTTGATTTTTGTATTCCTTCTATCCCTGTCTCCTTAGTAAAGTTTAGATTAGGATTAAGAATAGATCCTCTGCAAGTTTCTACATATGCACCTAAACAGAGGAATAAGGAACCAACCTTCAATCTAGAGAGCTTTCCCATTTTGTAAGGTCCCACACCTTGGGGAAATTTTAATGTTACGTAATCACACCAAATGACTCTGTCTTAGAAAAGCAAACCTATAGAACTCATTTGGGGGTGCTGTGATTTCACGCAACAAAGAAGCATGGTTTCCATTTGGAGATTGGAAATTCATGGAGTGTCGAATACCTCCAAAAATTTTGCATGTTCATTGTTCATATTATATGACTCGACGGAAGCAAGATAGTAGAAAAAGGTACAATTGTCGAATCGCCACTATGACCTTCCACCAGCCGAGTATAGGGCATTGATATTAGGTCTTGAAGAAGTGATACGCCATGACGTTTGGAACATTTGTGTGTTTTCTCAAGATATGCTTGTTGTGATACAAATGACTGGTGTATACTAATGTAACAATGTGAATCTTTCAATTCTTCGAGTTCAAGTGCTGACAATGTATCTTGCATTGCGAAATGTTCATACGTGCATGTAAAAGTTAACAGAGGTAGGTTAGATGTATGTCAAGTGTCTAGGAAACTATAAACCAAGAAGTGGTAGCTTTGCTAGCACTTGCCATGGAAGACATTTCAATATGATATATGTGTATTTCCTTTTTGCATAATGGTAGACATACATTATTTATTAGATTGTGAATAACTAATATTATGTGAATTGTCTCTAGCGTATATATTATATATTTTGTGGATAATATGATGATACATCATATAGTGTTGGTTGATAAACCGGGCATTTTGGATACATCATGCTTTATCCTATCTTCTCTTTTAACACACTTGTAATTCACATTTCATGTTTAGTTCGGAAACATCTAGAGTCGAGTATCCAGTTTTGAAAAAAATAATGTGTGCGGCTAATTTCATCACAAATCGTTTATTATGCACGATTTTCTCAATATGAATGTAAAATACGAATAAATAAGTTTGTGCACCTTTGTTCAGTTTAACTTGTTTTACAATGTGTCACTTCAACGATGGTTATGACAACGCACATGAACGAAACATGTGGAAGCTCGACGACATGGGCCAATCCATGTTCACAATCCGTTCTTATGTTTTCGGGGAAGACATAAATAATGAGACGGTAATATATAACTTTGTGAACATTAATTGTTTGTCGTAGTAACAATTATGTCATTTGTTGGGATAACAATTATGAAATTGATGTCTTTTCATACAGGTTTCTTCACATTCCATGATGATAATATTTGAATATGTGAACATTACTTCTTTTGCAAAATACTTAATATTTTATGTTGGGCTAATAGTTATGCACTTGGACTCCGTAGATACAAGTACCTTCACATCACATGGCGCGTACGCGTTTTGCAAGCGTCACAGAGGAAGAAAAGGGAGATGATCCTCCAACAGTTGATGGCGATACGTTAGATGGTCCTTCGAGCCCATTCGCTCAGATATCCATGAGCCACCCGTAGAATATAAAACCGAATATGTTAATGGTTGTATTCGTTATGTCTGTCAGCATGGATCATGTGCTGATAGTGGGGATGTTAGGTTTTCTCGAGTTACATAGACTAAATAGACATCACCAAGTAGAACACAATCTTCCCTCCGTGGAACCTCGTAAGCGTGGCCGTAAGCATACGGGAAACAATCACCTATCTCTCAAGATAGAAGCAAGGCATACGTGTAAAAGAGGGAGGCGGATGTGAACTACGTCCTGAGGCAATGATTCTACTTGCAGCGGAGGAGGGTTATCAATCATGTTTGCAAAAAAGAATGTAAATATCGATTTGAGGAGTTGAGCTAAGAAGGAAAGAGGGAGGTGGATGATGCAATGCATGCCTATAATTCAGCGGAGATGTGAAAGGTGAGAGAGGAGCATTGGTTGAGAGTGAGAGGAAATAAAAACTCAAATATCGAACGAGGTAAATTTAAGATTAGTATAGTATTTTATATATAATGTTTAGTTGGAAATCAAAAACTTGATATTTTGTCATGAACAGAAACTAGAGAAGAGGGTGGAACACGTAGCAAAAATGTTGACCCCCTACAAATGATAACATAAGTAATTATTAGTCTTTCGTAAGAAAATATACAATGTAGTTTTTGTGTATTTTTGTATATACTAACTGTAGCGTGCGTAGGATTATGACATTCCCTTGTGTTAACTCTTACACTGATAGAGACAATCGATTCGTAGTGCAAAATAGAGAGAGGTAAAAAACCACTTAACAAGCTCTTGAAAAATGTATGTTGCCTTATGTTGTTGATACTTTAATTGTCTTGATGGCTCGATTGTTATAGGTGGACATTTGCGATAAGATGCCCCCTTCTCAATCAGCTTGTGGTCTCGATATTATTGGAGAGATAGCTTCACATGAGGTAAGAGAGGTGGAGATGAAAAATCCCGAGTTGAAACTTCTTTTCCAGTCGAGGAGAGAGAGGGTGATGAGGGGAGGCACGAGGAGAGGGACACAAACACCGTTGCTAGCAGTACGAGAGAGGGTGGAACTGGACTGGTAAGTTATTGAATGTTCTCATTTGCTTTTCTGTATTCTTTTTTGGTGAAATTAAGAAAAAGTTATTAATGCAATTGAGATTGTCATTGTTATAGGATTTTCCTGATGGGGCCGAAGTCAGGTTAATGTCAGATGATATGGTTGTCACGAGAGGAGTGGTTTGTGATAGTAGCCCACACGTGAAGTGTCATGGCATCACACTCCCAAAATTTATTGTCAAAGTGATTATTTCTGAGGCCATTGTTCCCACTGCTCCATTTCCCTACTCGATACATTTGCAAACACTTTTGCAGATTGTTTCAAAGGGTTTGCTATTTTGGATCTTAGCGATATCAGACTTGACACTCCTGAAGAGGCAAGTAGTTGTAATGAATGATTTAATTTAATTATGTGTTTAACTGAGAAATTCATCTATGTTCACTTATTTACTATATGGTTGGCTTTTAGGATGATGCGGTACATGTTGAGACAAAGGCGCCATACTCGAGATAAAGACATCGGATGCCCCACCCATTCTTGGCATCATGCCAAATTCTGTTCATAGAAATGAGAAGAAACGTATTAGATTTTATGATGGAGTATTGTCTGTCACTAACACTAGGCAACGAAGGAGATGAAAACCCTTATGTATAACATTGATTGTGAGGAGTCGATTAGTATATATGTGTATATGACGATGATGTTACTTTAATGTGTTTGAGGTTTACAACTTAGTACTGCATTATTGATATATTGAATATGGTTTTTGGTTATGGGTTACATAGATTTATCCATTTACGATATGTTTATAATGTATTGGATGGTTTTTATTCATGTTATGTGACATTCCATTTACTGTATAAATGATGATGTTGTCATTGTGTATCTCGTTAATGTATTAATGTGACTATGGATTGTAGATTATGGTTTTTGGTATGTGGTTACATAGTTGAGTTCTTATTCCTTGTATGCCTACTTGGGTTTGACATGTTCAGTAATTAATCCCGTAGATAATTCACAATTTTTTCAAATTTTGTGTATTATAGATTACGGCTTGTGTTCTATCATTACATAGTTGTGTTCTACATCCATGTATGCGTACTTGGGTTTGATGTGGTTATGAAACTTTCATATATATATTTCATCCATGATAATATTTTGTTACGTATAAGTTAAGTGCATTATTTCCTTTCACATTATGTTTGAATGGTAACAGATAATAATTGATTGTTATAATACATGTTTATTTAGATGGCAAGACTAAAGAAGACTGGAAAGCACAAGGCTTCGCCAATGCAAGAACCAAATGATTATGAATCATTCAATAGTGACACTTATCCATTCAAAAATAATGCAAAGAGCTCTACAAACAAATATGTCGGTGCTACACAAGAAGACGAGCCTTCCCCGTTAGTTCGTATGGATTTAGAAATGAAACTTGTAACAAAGAAGACAAAGATATATCAAAACCAATGTGCAAAAGCTTTGCATTGGAAAATTTATATTTTATGAAAAAAACAAGGAAATATTGGATGAAATAGGAGAAATTTCCTCAAGGCAGATGGAGTTGGAGGTCGAGGTTCAGGAGTTAGAACTAGAAATTAAGAATTGGGAGACAATGCATGAAGTGGACAAAAAGTGTTCGCAAATCATGTAGCAAACTTTAATACCGTTCTTAAAACACACAAAGATCATAAGGAAGTATGGAAGAAGATGTACATGCAGGCCAAGGTGACAATTGAGGAAAAAACACTAGGCACTCCCACCCAAGACAATGATAACAAATGAATATACTAGTCATAGAAATTTTATATTTCACTTACATATTTGAAAAAAATTACTTATATATTAGACATATATGTATAGATATTGATTATGTGGTATGCAAAAAATTAGTTATATTTGATGAATTTTTCCTTTTTAACATATATGATATGGATAGATGTATGTGGTTAAATTATAATTATTAGATGTATGTGATTTTACACTAATATGGTTGTTTTTCGGTTGATGTTATGATGTGCACATTAATTAGTATTTAGATCATGTATTTCAATTGTTATATCTGGTATGTGATGTGATGAATAAGGAAGAGTAATATACATGTGATTAGAAGAAAATTGTATATATATGTGTGATGAGGTTGTTATTTTAATGTGTTTGACGTTTACGATTTAATATTTCATTCTTGTTAAATTGAATATGGTTTGTGGTTCTATTTATAGCACATTAGATGGTTTTTATTCTTGTTGTGACATTTCATTTATTGCATAAATAATGATGTTGTGACTGTGTATATGGTTAATGTATTAATGTGACTATGAATGTGGATTAGGTAAATGGTATATGGTTACTTTGTTAGGTTTTGCTTCCGTGTATGGTATATGGTTACAATTACATTTGAATGTTAACAAATATTAATTGGTTGTTTAATTAGATGACAAGACAAAATAAGGTTGGAAAGCACAAGGCATCACCAGTGTCGAACCGAAAGACTATGCAAAATTCTATAGTCCCAGTACTAATGTGTTCGGAAAGACTGTAGAGAGCCCTGCAAACGAAAATGTTGAAGTTGGACAAGAAGATGAGTCATCCCCGTTAGTTCATATGGAAATAGAACTGAAACATGTAATGAACAAGGCAAATTTTTATAAAATCAAGCGTGAAAGACTTAGACTGCAATATTTAAAATTGTCAAAGATAAATAAGGAATTATTGGACCAATTACTAGATGCTTCCTCGAAGAAGATGGAGTTGGAGCTTGAGGTTCAAGAGTTGGAATTAGAAATTAAGAATTGGGAGACGACATGTGAATCCAACAAAAAAGTGTTTGAAAATCAAGTAGTACTTACGACCCTTGTGACCCGCATCTCATCTCGCAATCTAACCTCATCACCTAAACCTTACACAATTATTAATTACCTTATAATTGATAAATCCACATCACCTTACCCGCCACCTCACTTTGCCACCTCATCATGACCTAGCCCTAACCCTAAACTAACCTAATTAAGACCCATGACTTGGTCTAGACTCACATCCATAACTAATGCCTCCTTACTTGCACCCAAAGCCGACCTTCTAGCCACTTGACCAAGCCCGCAACTGATCTCTCGGGAGAAAAGTAGGGAAGGTGGGCTATTTTACTAAAAATAGCCTACTTTTTCCTTACCGATGCCGGTTCTACTCGACCGCCGCCGATTACGTAAATCGCCATCGGTTCCTCGTAAATGGGCTCCCAAACCAAAACAACGGATCGGAATTTCATTTTTTGAGATCACCAAAGGATTTCGATCAACAGAGAGCATTGCGAGCGAGGAACAGAGTCCAGATCTTCACTTGACAGAGCAGAGACGAGTGGAAATACCAGAAGTGTTTACAACCAAGGAGATCAACTTGCATCTTTGTCAAAACCAAGAAGTCACATCTTGCATGTCCTCTCGTTATAACATTTCTTATGCTCTGTGAATTTCAGTCCTCCTAAATCCGTCTCTCAATCTACTACCCAACGTGTCATTGCATCTAATCAAGTATTCTTTTTCTTCTAATCATCCCGCTTCCTAATATCATCCATAAACCACCTTACAAAATACCATAGCTACTAAGAAGATCCTAGAACCCACCGGTATCGGTTATCGCAATCGCATCGGCTATCAAGAATAATCGCCATCGGCTCCTCCGATCAAAACCAGAAAACCACCTTTCCCTACCTGGATTTCAACCTACAGTGTCCTAGACCCAACCGACGGCGGCACTGTAAACCCGGTATCGCTTACCCTGACTATAACCAAACCACCTTCTCCTACTAGTTTCAACCAAGTAATCTAATTGATATTTTGCGTCTTTTTTGTGTTAATTCATATTAGCAGGGAACTAACCACCTTCGAAAGGAAGTTTTATATTTCCTGGGCCCAAGGCAGTTTCCTCATTTATTGTTTAATCAAATCTTGTGGTCTTGTGTTCTTATTTGCAGGTAGTCCTTCCAAGACAAAAAGGAGTTCTTCGCAATCAACCTGATCTTTCTCTACGGTACGCGCACACCATCTCGACATTCAACAGGTATTCCTCCTAACCCTAACTCTTATCTGTTTCTATAGGAACGAGTCATTCCGAGCGAAACATTTTGGCACGCCCGGTGGGACCCATTTTGGGTTTCTTTCTCTTGCTTATTTTCATTTTAGGAAGCATACTTGCTGTTGCTGCTTTTGTTATATATTTCAGAAGAATTTGTCTTGCTTTCCTAGTTTCGCATTAGTGAAAGTCATCTCTCTTGCTTCATCGAACATAATTTTCGATTTGGGTTTAAAACACATGCATTGCATTCATTCCTACTTGTTGTTCTTCAATTCTAGTGAACATAGATTAAGTAATGTGTCGTACACGTGGGGTGATATCCACAAGATTGACAGAAATTAACCCTAGTTTCACCGCACAACACATACCGAATCACTTCACAATTAACACAACACTCAAACATCCCCCTTTTCCGCGGTATTCCTCCGCCCGATTGAGGTAACCTTATAAGCCAAAACAAACTTGACATTTCCCCTAGGTCTTGTTGTTTAGGATTCTCGACATCATCTTACGTCTAAAGGCATAAGCCCACGATAACTAAAATTAACCCTAGGTTAGTCTCTCGGATTTGCGTGTGCATCTTGCTTGTTTTCAAATTCTCGTTTTCTCTGTCATACTTTGTCTTCTCGTGATCAATAAGTTGACAAATATACTCAACGCTAAAAATCAAATTAGCAGCCTTTTATATCTTCTTATCCTAGACTTTTGACACCGCATCGGTTAATCGACCAACGCCGTCGCTTCTCGACCGACACCGGTTATTAAACCGATATCGCCACTATCGTCTTCATCACCCCGACAAACCAAAGAACTCTGCCAAATTCATCATTCTGAGGTTGTTTTTGTTCTTGATAGATTGAAACTTTCCTGTGTGTTCTTGTCCATGGTTGTCATCACTCGGAAGCAAGCCACCGCCATGGTTTCACATGCCTGCTCTGTGTCTTTGCCTGAATCACCCCCTTCACATTCTATAGGGAACCCTACGGACACCAGTGAGATCCCCCAAATTCCTGTAGGAGACAAGGACTTTGCCAAATTTCTGGATGCTAATCCCAGCTACTGAAAAATACTATTTGTCTCATGCCCCTGACCGTACGCCTGATGGTCAGCTCCTTATTGGCATGCCTATTAGTATAGCTGCTCATTTAGCTCCCACTCCTCCTGATAACACTGCCTTACTTCCTGCATCTCTAGCCCCGTCTCCCAATCCGACGGCTTCAGAGGTTCATACGACCTCGATTAGCTTTCCTTTGGTTAATCTTGACCCCACGTATCGCTACCACCAACCGCCCCTACCTCATCTCTCTTTTCGCACCACTCCATTCATGACTTACTCTCGCCACCTATTCACACGAGCTTTCCTTCTCAAGCTCCGCCTACCTTTTCATTCCCATACACGTATCCAAAGAACCTCAACACCTTATATGGGACATCCCTATTCTCGTTGCTCCAACATACTCATCCTCCATACCTTATCAACACTTAGCCCCACCATTGTCCAAATGGAAGCCCTTGGTCCAACTTGCCTCCGTTTACCACAACCGCACCATCATCTCATCCAACCACAGATTTCATTAAACAAATGATGGACAAAATGCAAAATCTAGAGGCTTCGGTTTCGGGAAGTCATAGCGCCTTGACATACGAACAAGTTTGTCGGGAGCCTATTCACCCTACTGTTCCCCTTCATTCATATCCTCCGCAATGGGAGTTGCCGAAATTTACTCATTTTAATAGTAAAGAGGATCCTCAACAACACTTGTGATCATTTAGACATGCTTGTTATTTGATTGCCCATGATGACGCCTTTTACTCCGCACCTTCCCCATGTCCTTATCAGACCCGCTTGAGTGGTACAAAGTTGCTTTAACCCAAAGACTCGATCTTCTCTTTTAACCAACTAGCCCAATCTTTCTTGGATCATTTCTCCATTAACATTGCCAAGAAAGTATCTATCACCGACCTTTATGCCATCCGACACCAAGACGAATCTATCGCAGATTTCGTGGGACGATGGCGCGGCCTTATCAACCAACTTACATATGCCTTGCCTCAAACCGAACTTATCGAACTTTTCACGCGGCATGTGCTAAGCACATTTCTCCTACTCTTCAAATTCAAACTTTCCGCACATTCGACGAGGCCTTTTACCATGGCTCCTAAACTAGAAATTCGAGCCTTAGAGAAGAGAAATTGCGGTCACAGTAACAAAACCCCAATTTCCGAACTCCATTCTACCAACAAGCCAAACACCACCACTCCTCACGCGTCCACTTCTTCTAAATCAAAAGGAGCTGTCCACGCGGTAATGGTCAAATCTCAAACACCGTCCAATACCCGCCAAAACTACTTATAAGTATAAAGCCGACCCATCAATTACACTCCTTGGGAGAAACATATGGTGTGATATTGGAGAAATTGCTCAAAGTCAAGCTATCACCTTGCCCCCTCGTTAAACCTCACTCGGGTTTGACTCCACCCGCGCAATACCTTCCCGGTACAAAGAAAATGACTTTTGTAACTTTCACCGCGTAAAAGGACATAGTCATGAAAACTGCAAGATGTTGAAAAACATAGTGCAGGAAATGGTTGATGCGGGGGATATAGCCCTCGATAATCCTAACGCCCCTGCTAACCGAAATCTGAAAATTTTCAACAAGCCATTCCCGAATCACTCGTCCAACAGTAACGTAAACCAAGATATCTTAGCCGAGGAGAGTGTTCATGAGATCCATGCAGCTTTTCGATTCTCACCAAAAGCCTCTATTGAAAAATTTTTTGAATCAAGCCTCTCCACCAACACAGGAGTCTGAACCTCCTTCACCACCATCAAGCCAAAGTGAAATCATTCCTTTACCCATAAAAGAGTTAACTACCCGGACTTCTCTTCTCATCGATGAGTCTTCTTACACCACATCCCTACAAGACTGTGAGCGGATGTTATCTAATTTATCTATTTCCCAAACGTCCCCTTCTACCGCTCTTGCTACACAAGAGGAAGGCTCGCCACTCCTTTTGACATCCTTAGACGAGAAATCTCTTACACTGACATCACCACATTCTTTAAACATGACAGATCCCCTCAAACACGCCCTCCTACCTATTAGTCCCTCATCGCCTAAATCTTTTCAACGACCGGTTGACCTCTTAACATCTATTGATACAGTGCCTCATCTACCTCCTGTGTCACACCCACAAAGACTGGAATCACAACCCGCCGTTCTTCCGCATAAAAGTTCATATTCACACGTGAGGACTGCCATTCCACGTAAGATGACAGCCCTATGGGAACGCTTGAGTACCCCTTTTTCTACTCAAATGCAAATGACTGATCCTGATGTCTCCACCATATACCCGAAGTGTTTACGTGCTTAAAATGCCCCTGTTCTCACCTTCACCCCCTCACCTCTACCAAATGCCCCGTCCACTTCTATCAACTTAACCAGATCTTCCCCTACGCTGGGACCTCACCAATGCCTGGGCCTAACGCACCCACCTAAGCGACTCGATCTATCCAAAATAAATCCGTCCCGCCACCTAGAGAGACAAACTCAATCCGTGCCCCTATCACAATCAAAACCATCATCGCCATACCTACCTTCCATATTGGGACCCCATCCTCTACCTTACATCAATATATCATACCTCCCGCTTTCTTCAAAACAACCTACGCCTCCGCACCCATACAGAAATTCCAGGTATATAAGAACACCGCTACTCCGCGTATCCCGTCCACCTATCAACCCTAAACAAATTCCATCATCAAAAGATTTGTTTTCGGTCACTCCTATTTCCCGTGGTTGTTTTCGATACCACATCATCTCGCGCCTCATCATCCAACATAGCTTCGCGCAAAGAAATCACGCTTAGTGAAAACCACGTATCAACACCCCCTCGCTAAACCACCACCCGTGCGAACCAACCACGCCCAAACATTACCAAAACCCGCACAACCAATACCCTCATCCTCTTCCGATTTTGACCCACTCAAAGGATCTTACGCCAAAATCTTTGCTATGTTAGTGGAGAATGTGACCATTTCCCTACCTCCACTTAGACCTTATGACCCGCCTAAACCCCGACCTATGGGTTACGATGAGTCTAAAATCTGCGCTTATCACCGCACACCAGACATGATGTGGAGGGATGCAAAGCTCTAAAACCATCCTTCGCAATCACCTCTCCCTGATAGAAAGATTAAGAAAGACAACTTACGAAGGGAGAGACCTTTAGTTTCCATTCCCTCTCCTATACCATCTGTCCCCGCCTCACCAAGATCTATCATTATTACAACCCCACCTCTTGAAGACCATGAGTTATCCCAACCATCTTCCTCATCTCAGGTCTACGAGATTAATATGATTAGTGTCGCTACTCGAGGGTAGAAAAACAATGGGAAAGCAAAAGAAAACACACCTGCGGCATCTCTTTCTCCGTCAAACATCCCGATTGCACCACCACCTAAAGTGGTCATTCATGGACCCGCCTATCCCGTCTCTAATGGCATTGCCCACCGAAATATGATTAAATAGCTTCACCAATCGCCCGTAAAAATGACACTGTATGATCTCATTCAGACTTCTGAATCTCATCGACAAGCTCTCGTTGAGATCCTTCAAGGGATAGAGGTTTTACCTAATGAAACCCTGCCTGTCGCCTCCATTCTAACACCCAATCACGTTGCTTCTCTCACCAAACAACCCACTACCCCAACCACTTCGCCTCTCGTACAACAAGTCATTGCAATGGGCCCGAAGACGAAATTGTTGACTTTGGTACAGTAAGATCCCGACCTCGCTTCTTTTCATCTCACCTTACATCCGGATATTCGGTACGCTGTTATGATTGACGGTGCTAGCCTAAACATCATCTCTTCAAAAGCCTTCCAACAAATGAATATCCCTTCTAGTTGCATGTGTGCAACCCCATCATGTCATGCGGTCATTCAATGACGCTATTACTTCTACCTTAGGCACCGTGATCCTCAACATTCGGGTAGGACCACGTACTTTACCCGAACTCTTCTATGTCTTGAGGGAGAGTTCCAATATAATATATCACTGGTCGCCCTTGATCCGAGCCATGGGATGCGTCCTCAACATTACATGATGCATAAAATTTGAGTACGAGGGGAAGTCCTACACCGTAAAAGCTGACCCTCCCCTTTAAAACCTGTAATATGTTATACCGCCCTAACGATGTGCTTATACCAATCAAGACACCCATAAATTCAACCCAACCATCCTCTTCAAATGTACCTCAACCATCCACCTCAACCGCGCCTACGCCTTCAATCGATGAAACCACCATCGCAAAACCACTTCCCTTCCCACAGCCTAACATTCCAACCTCCGACCCCTTAGTAGATGTTTTTCAGCGCCTTACGCTGGGGGAGTACCGCCTATATAACGTTAGTTCTTTCCCTACCCCGCAGGAGTACGGACAATTACATGCACATCCCACTTACGACCGTCGCGTGGGGAGGTAATCTCTTACGACCACCCCATCGCCGCACTAACCTAACGTATGGGGGTGTTGACGCATCCTCCATTACCCCCGAACCTCCTCTTGGTGTGGTTCCTTCCAATCCGATTTTCAATACTTGACAAATCGTCGCTTTCGCCTCACCTTCTTGACTGACTCGCAGGCGTGGAAAGGCTTTGGTTTTGGCCTTTACGAACAAGGCCGACATACACTCATTCCCGTGACTACCCGTAAACATAATGATCGTAGTGGTCTCGCTTTTCCCGAAACACCTACACACAGAGACACTCCTCCGTCACCAGATCTCGAAGAAGAAGACGCCGCCCTACCAAACCATCATCACCCACTTTGCCATCATCACCCACGTAATCTATAGACCTCGAATCCATCCCTCCTAACTTTTTTTTTTTTTTTTTCATAAATGCTATCTTCATAGGTCCTCTCACTTATCAACGCAATAATGAGGACCCATCTTCTCTTCCCTTCGTATCCGCATGATCAAGAGGATTCGCCTTTGATTAATGTTGTTGAATGCCGATGATGACTCCATCCTCACTTACTCTTGCGCGGATGATTCTTATATTCAACGAGCCTTACCATCTCAAACCCAAACCATGCCGAACGAATCTACTATAGAAATCAACATCCACACGGAGGAGGATCTCACATTGTGAAGATTGGACAATCCCTTAACACATCGTAACAAGCCGCCTTTACTACCTTTCTCCGTGCTCGCAACTACCAAGCTTTCGCATGGTCTTACGCCGACATGCCAGAATTGATCCTACCATCACCGCCCATAACATCACCCTAAACCCCGATTCCAAACCACCAAACAGAAATTGAGAAAATGCATCCACGCATTACTCTCTTGGTCAAAGAGGAGCTCCATCAACTCCTTTTTCTCGCTTCCTTCATCTTGCCTATTGACTATCCTCAATGGATTTCTAACATCGCACTGCTACTAAAGCGACAGGGGACTTCGGATATGCATGATTTCCGGATCTTAACCTCGCTTGCCCTAAGGATGACTTCCCTTACCTAGCATTGACCAACTTGTTGATCTAACTCGCAGTCATGAGATGCTCTCTCTCATGGATGGCTTTTCAGATACAACCAAATTTTGGTTGCCTCGCCGATCAACACAAAATCGCCTTCATAACTCCTCGGGAACCTTCATTATCGTGTCATGCCATTTGGCCTTAAGAATGCCGCGTGCTACCTATCAGCGGGCTATGACCTACATTTTTCATGACATTATGCACACTATCCTCAAGATTATGTCGACGATCTTCTCGCAAGTCTAAACATCGTAGTGAACATCTCGATGTTTTAACCATTATTTTTGATCACTGTTACAATATTCTCGTCCACCTTCAAACCAAAGAAATGTGTCTTTGGTGTTCTTTCGGAAAACTTCTTGGCTTTATCGCCTCTTTTGCATGGCATTGAGGTCGATCCATCTAAAGTCAAAGCTATCCTAGAAATGCCCCCACCCAAAAATCTCAAACAATTGCGTAGTTTACAAGGTAAGCTCCAATCTATCCGACGTTTCATCTCCCAACTCTCGGATCGGTGTCAACCTTTTCATCACCTTCTTAAAAAGGACATTGCCTTTCAATGGAGTGAGGAGTGTCACCAAGCCTTCGAAGCTCTCAAATCCTATCTCTTGCAGCCACCCGTGCTTATCCCACCCCAGGACGACCGCCCTTTCTACCTTTATCTTTCCGCCACTGACCATGCTATAGGTGCTATGCTCGCACATCGGGATTCGGCACGACGAGAACAAGCCGTTTATTATATAAGTCGTACTTTGGTGGATTATGAGACTAGGTATACACATGTAGAAAAATTGTGCCTTGCCCTATCATTTGTAGCCACCAAACTCCGACATTACCTCCTGAATCACAAAACTTTTGTCATCACCAACACAGACCCCATTCATTATATGTACGCCAAACCGCATCTAAACCAACGTATCGCTCGATGGCTTATGCTCCTCGCCGACCTTGACCTTGAATTCGCATAACAAATCAATCAAAGGACAAACTCTTGCAGACCAACTTCATGAGGCCCCTTTACCTCGGGAACAATTTACCAATTTTACCTTCCCGACGAACTCATCGCCACTCTTTCACTCCGGAAGAGTCAGTATCAAATGACCCTCTTCTTCGATGGATCTAAATGCCAGGCGCACATGGAGGAGCCGCGTTGTTCTCATTCCTCTCGACGCCGAACCTATGCCTCTTTCATTCGGCTTGATTTCCCTTGCACTAATAATACAAATGGAATACGAGGCCCTTGTTCGGTCTCCAAGTTGCGTTACACTTAGGCATCAAATCTATCAACATTTTTGCGACTCTCAATTGGTAGTCAATCAAGTTATGGGCGTCTACCAATGCAAAAATGAGGAACTTCAAAAATACAAACACTACGTGGATTCACTTCTAGCCTTATTTACTCACTATTCTATACAAACCATTCCACGCTCCACTAACAAATTTGCGGACACTATGGCTTGCTTAGCCTCGCAAATTCCCACCGCACCAACTGACTCGAATTATTCGCCTTGGTCCAACAAGTTTTTGTCCCATCCTATTCAACCCCGGTAGTTTGTACGATAAATACTGTGTCTACTAGTTCGCAGGATACCTGGTACCACCAATTTCACGACTACCTTACAATCTCTGTCCTCCCACCTGACCTTACTAGTAACGGCAAACGTGCTTTTCTTAAAAGTGTTTCACGTTATGTTGTCATGGGGGGACTCCTCTATAAACGTGGCTTTGATGGCATCCTCCTTCGCCTAATCGGCGCGAGGCCACTCATACCATCCAACAGGTCCATGACGGTATTTGTGGTGGACATTTTAGCGCCTTGCTGTGGCCAAACGAATCCTTCGCCTTGGTTATTATTGGCCTACTCTCAATAACGACTGCTACGAATATGTTAAGCGTTGTGTTATGTGTCAAAGAACATGCCAACCTTCAACATACTCCTAGCCACTCGCTTCCGTGTCGCCGAGATCTTTGCCCTTCTCACAATGGGGTTTAGACCTTATTGGTGAGATTCACCCGACCTCTTCACAACGTCACCATTGGATAATCACAGCGACCGAATATTACACAAAATGGGTGGAGGCTATTCCACTCATTTCAATCAAAAAAGAAAAAATCGTCGAATTCATTAACCACCACATTATCTGCTCGCTTTTGTGTTCCTCATCGCCTAATAATAGATAATGGTAAATCTTTTAAAAACAAGTTGTTGCAAGACCTTTGCGACAACTTTGGTATCAAACTTAGCTTCTCATCACCCTACTATCCACAAGCCAATGGGCAAGCCGAGTCCTCTAATAAAACACTAACCAAAATCCTCATGAAAGTTGTCAATGAATCCGGAAGAAATTGGCACGATCACATCCCCTTTGCCCTTTGGGCTTATCGCACTAGTATTCGTACTCTACTAATGCCACACCTTTTCTTTTCGTATACGTGCATCGAGGCTGTTTTGCCTCTCGAAATACAAATACCTCCCTTAGAATATCTCTTCAGATATTCTCACCAACGATGATTTCCGCCAAGAGCGGTTAGCCCAATTGAGCTTCTTGACGAACGCCGTCTTACAGACTCTTGATCACCTTCAAATCTATCAAAAACGCATTAAACGTGCTTATGATAAGCGACTTCATGAGCGTACCTTTAAGGTTGGTGATCTTGTCCTCAAAGAGAATCAACATGTAACCAAACTAGAAAAGAGCAAACGTGGAAAATTTACTCCCAATTGATTGGGCCTTATATAATCACTCACACCTATGGATCTCGGTACTTATCGCTTAGCTTCGCTTAATGGTAAACTCCGAGCCTCGAGCCCCTTAATGCCTTGCATCTTCGACCATTCTATTGTTGAAATTAGTGTTATATCACTTCTTATCCGCCTACTGCTCGTCCCTTGAGCTCCCATACCACCACATGCACTTGTTTCCTACATCTCGAAATAAAATCAAGCTCACCTCTCACCTCCCCTTAACGATGCCTTCCTTTTTAGTCTAGTCCATGACTTCAACGTATTAAAATAAGTCGTATTCTTATGGGATTTTCTTGAGTCAAACTTCCTACAAACCTAGATGCTTCACGTCACAAGACATCTAGTTATCTATAAATATAGCTCCTCGAAGGACAGCTATATGCCAAAACTATTGATGCTATTATATATATAGACTCTCGAAGGACAATGGCTATGCATTCATATCTCAAGACATATAAATAGATCGCTTCCTCGAAGGACAATACACAAATACCTTTTTAGCAGAAGCTTCTCGCATCGATCACTTCGTCAGAAGACCTCAAGAATAATACAATCAATATCCTCAGTAGACTTCCCGCATCGATCGCCTACATTCAATAAAATAAAAGCCTCATTCAAAAGGACTTTTGAGTCATGGACTTGTCTATTTAGGGTAGGTTCTCTTCGCGTAACACTCACTTTGTAATAAGTTCTCTCGCACCTCAGCCTATACCATCCACCTCACCTCACCATTTGTTTCAACTCAAGGGACGTAATGTACGCTCGATATATCATGATCACACAACTCTTTTCACCTATTGACTTCTCGCCTATGCACGGTACCTAGGGCTCCAAGCTCGCTCTACGTTGTGTGGTTTGTTTAGCTCTTTTCACCTACGGAGCACTCTTTCTCGCTTTGCCTCGCATCTAGGATTGTGTGTTGACCTTAATCGTGACATGGTTCCTTCTACTTGGGTAGGCTAACTTTCGCTTCCCTTATACCTTTTACAACATCACCAATTCATTACCAACACCATCAACCTTACCTTTACCAATCTTAATATTTTTACCAACCAACCAATTGCCTAAACCGTACCAAATTGCCTGAATTCGCCTCTCCCTGATCCTAAGGGAGAACTACATCGGTCTGAGGCCCCTCCTTGCTTTGTGCAATGGGCTATGTAGGCAACACTTCGAGACATGGGGTCTCCCAAGGTTAGCTCGACCATCCCCTACCATAACCTATCATGTGTGGTAAATATAAATATTTTTGTGTATTTCTATTTCATCACATTCCTCTTTATCCTTTTTCAAAACACCGAAAATCAAAACACAAACATTCTTATTATTATCGTAACTCAAATCAACATACATATTCAGCTTTATTTAGATGTTAAACAAATACATCTTCTCTATCATCGACACGCAGTCGACATCTTTATTTTTATACCTCTATAACATTTACTTAAACTCACGATTCATCCCGACCTAGGTGATGATCGTGATCGCCGACGCCTCTCGCCGGCCTCTCTCTGTCCTCAAAGGTACCACGGCTATTGGTACCGCCACCGATCTCGCCAATCTCTCCGTAACATCCGAATACGCCTCTCGCATGGAGAACTCCAGCCTCTAGTCTCGCCGCCCGTGACTCCGCAACCACTAACAATCTTCTTGTCTCATTCACTCGCGTTTGAGCCGCTTGAACTAAACTCTGCAGACGATCTCTCTCGCCGTAATCACAAAGAATGTCGTGACAATCACGTACACCTCGTAGCTTCTTCTACCCACCATAATCTATAGGCCTCTCGCTGCCTCGCATCCATTACCCTCGCGATCGGCCGCTACCTCTTCAGGCCCTTCTGGAGGTGTTGGCCGGGGAGGTGAGAATGTTGCCTCGCGTCGATCCTCATATATGGTCTATAAGCCAGGGGTATATCCTGCACAAATCCAAATTGTCACCGCACGCGATCTATAGGAATCCTCTCATATTCACCTGGCCTGTGCCCCGCGATCCACCTCATTCGCTCTACACCCCTTAACTCCTCAGCTATGCTCTCTGTTACCATATAGTTCCCGTAAGGCCTCCAACAGATATCCGCAACCATCACTCTCTCCCATACCTAGCCTGTAATACTCAATGTCACCCGTCACGGCCTGAGATCTTGCCTCTTGTTCTGTCTCGACCCATCGTCTCAATCCCAACCTCTCGCACTCCGGCCTCTCCCGATCGATGGGTCGGGTTGGCCTATTGGTCGCACACAAAACAATGTGCTCATAGGCCCAACAAAGGTGTAATAAGTATGAACTATCCAAAGTGTCGCCCCGTGATTTCGCCTACAAGCCCATAAACCCCTCGTATAGCTCGCCAAATATGCAGTGCCCATGCAAAAGTCACGTTCCTTTCTATCATCTCCCAAATAACACACATCAATGCCTTTGGAAATCTTCCTCCTTCTGCCCTCGGTAATGCATAATACCCTACCGCTATCATTAATATCACTGCTAACCTTGTCTCCTCAGGGTGTGCTGCATACATTACCCCATATGTGAATGACAAACCTCACTGTGTTAAGTCTCGTGCATATGGACCAAACACTTCTGTTATCGCTGCCCGCCCCGCGCTAGGTAACGCCTGATATACTAGTTTTCCTGTAATGGGGAGTCTCAAAATACGAAACACATCTTCCAATGTTACCGCATTTCACTGCTGCGATAAAAGGTATTTGTCTCGGGATTCCATCTCTCAATCAACGCCTGTAACATACCATGATTACGTGTGATTCGTGAATAATAACGGATTCCACTTAACCCCAAACGATTTATCAATGTCCATTCCGCTGGTGTTACATCCGCTCGGATCCGTGACAACAGTGCTGGCACATTATCATTCATCCTCAACCCTGCCTCTGCCTGCACACATCAAAATAACAAACAACCATTCAATCCATCAAATCCCCACGAGTTTCTTTCTCACCTTCTGGAAATTGCTACAGCAACCGGTATCGTTTATAGTAAACCGGTACCGGTTTAGTAACCGATACCGGTTGTCCCTAACCGATACCGGTCACTGTCACCTTTATACAGCCTGCCTAAACCCACTGCCTACGACAATAATTTGAGCGTTTATTCCTTTCTATACATACAAACGTACCTGAAACCCCTGATTACCTACCCCGTAATACTTACCTCACCTATAACCCTTGCTATCATGTTTTCTTTTTCATATCTACCCACTTAATCTCTTATTCATAACACATGCAAAAATCAGATCACAATCAAAACGTTTACCTCTTGGGTTGCAGTAGCTTGCGGTGGCACTTGTCTTCCCTCTCGTCCCCGCCTGCTGGATGCTTCTCCTCGTTCTGCCATGATCACCACTCTTTTCAAATTCACCTTTCTACTTTCTGAATCTCAGATCGCATTCACCTTCCCAGTCTCTTTTCTTATCACCCAAATCTCTCATGCAATTTCCTGTCTCTTTTCTCCTTATCACTCAAATCTCTCATGCAAATACCTGTCTCAGTCGTCAAAAAGCGTCGCGTTCGCGTATTTAACCTCTTGCATGGCTCTAAAATTAAAACTTAAGTTGCCACCCTAGCTTTTCTATTTTTAGAAAAGCTCATACCTAAATAACCGGTATCGGTTACTTAACCGATATCGGTCTATCAGCTACCGATATCGGTTCCTTAACCGATATCGGTTACACACCTATCTTTTCTCAACAGCGTTCTTTTCTTCATTTCTCACCTAAATTTTTGTCGCGCCCGCTCTTTTTCCCCGCATAACAACACCATTTACCACATTTGTTCATCCACCACACATAGCATTACAATTTCATTAACATCATTTATTTTATACAAATACACAAACCATCAACTACGGATATCAAGAAACTATCAATCTATACATCATTTGATCCAACTCATCGCTACATATATCACAATGTCACAAAACCACCAATTCATCACATAACATGACATTCATTATATACGTACAAAAACAAAAACATCAAAGATCATCCATCTATCAACATGTCAATTAAACTCATCACACATTCTATATATTACCAGCCATTAACCAAATATTTAAACACATTTTGAACACTGCATGTGGATCAAAACATCGTCTCTATATATATATATATATATATATATATATATATATATATATATATATATATAGTTTTCAAAAATACAATGTGCCCTACATCGGGGCCTCTGTGATCTCATCATACAACAAAGCCGCACGCAGCCGCAATAATCGCAAAAAAATCTCGACTCGGCTCGCAGCCGGTCCTCGTATCAAAATAGCTATATACTCTGCTCATGCAGACCGGTATCCACTATACAACCCCTACTCGCTCGCAGCCGGTATACAATAAATGAATGAATGAATACATGAATAATACATAGGCACGCAGCCTCTATCAATACACCCGCTCGGTCGCAGACCGGTGCCCATCTCTAAAATACAACAACATGTCTCTGGGATCTCTCAGCTCTCCCCACCGCCCTCGCACCTCTCCCCGCTGGTCCCTCGTGGTGCCTCTCGCCTCCCGCCGCCACGGGACACGCCACCGTGGGCTGCACCTCCCTGAGATCTCTGGCTGTGAGAGGTCTCTGCCCTATGCGCTACATAAGCCTGATACTCGACTCCGGTACCATCAAGAATATCCTGATAATATCGGGCCTCTGCTCTAACCTCCATATAGTGCTCTCGAGCCACTGACGGAGCTGGGCTGGTCCCTCGCACTCTAACAATGCCAATGCCTCGAGCTCGTGCTGGTGCTGCTGGTGGTGCTGTGGGCTGCCGCGGTGGTGCTGCACTGTGCCGCCGCCGCACTGCACTCGCACTCGTGGCTGGTGGTGCTGGTGGTGGTGCTGCCGCCTCGTGCTCGTGCTCGAGCTCAAGCTACCGCCTCGTAAGACACCTATTCGTGCTCGTGCAGCAGCCTAGCCGCCCGTAAGAGCTGCACTCACCCCCGAGCCGATCTCTCTCTCTATCACTGCAGCCACGTCCCGGCCGTGCAAAGCGTACTATCTCGGCTGCTCTCTCCTAGCCCACCACACCCCGTATGCTCCCGCACCCAAAGATCATCTACACCCTCACCGCCGGCCTCTCTCGCAACCCAACTGGATCCAAAGGTTGTGGTGCAGCAGTAAGGGGCCTCTACATCCTCCCTCCCGTACCGAGGGAAGGGAGGTGGCTCATCCTGCGTCGCAGCCCCATCTCGCCTCGCGTGCACTTCTCTCTGTGGGGTATCCTCTCTGCACTCTCCCGCCTCCGCCCCGCTATCCGTAATGTGTACTGGATTAGGCGCAACTGTAAGCGGGCTCCTCTGCCAGGGTGGTGACCTCTGTAGGGTCTCCATACAATGTCTACTGCTGTAAGGCCCTCTAGCAAATGTCTATAGTATGCCACATCCCGACCTGCAACAACTGCTCGTGGCTGGCCCACGACCCCCAACCACCTCTGAAAGCCATATCGGTATATGACCTGTGGCCCTGGCTGCTGGGGTAACCCTACTGGCCTGATACATACGATGTGCTCGTATGCCCAACAATGCAACAAAAATGTAGAGCAAATACCGAATCGCCTCCTCCGGCGATAGCCCCATAGCTCCTCGTACACCGCACTGTATATACTGGTGCCTGTGCGTAACAATGTGTGCTCCTCCACCATCTCAAGCAAGCACTCTATCAATGCTCATGGGAAGCGGCCTCCTCTCGAGTCCGGGAGGGCGGCAGTGATCCCAACCATCATCAACACAAACCTGGGCCGTGTCTCGTGTCGATGCGCACGGTACATGTCACTGCACTCGATACTGCGCTATGGTAGGTCAAGAGCGCGCCGCATCCCCAAAACCTCGCAGATGCTGTCCATGGCAGCTTCTCGAATCTACTCGAAGACTCGCTCTCCTCGATAGGTAAATCAAGGATGCGATACACATCCTCCAATGTGACGGCATCTCCCGGCCGGAGATGGAACACATTGGTCGCCGGATCCCATCTCTCGATGAGGGCGACCATCAGCCGTGATCTCTCTATCGCTCTGTACTCTAGACTCCACCGAGTCCCACCGCGCATGATGGCCCAATGAGCCGCAGATACGTGTGGCCTCATCCGCACCAACAAACAAATGGGCATCCTATCCCGCATCGCCAACAACCGACGTGCTCGCAAAACCAACCCACATCCTTAGACCTACTCTTTATTACAACATCTACTTTATCATCTAAACACCCTTTTTTATCCCCCCGACCATACCCCGACTCTCTACCACCCCCTCTAGCAACCTACCACCCTAAAAACCCAAAACCATCCCACCCAAAACCAACAAAAACAAAACCCAAACAAAACACATGCAACCCAACCCCAACACAAAACCAACTCCCACACAAAAACCCCCAACCCAACACCCACACCGACCCACAACCCAACCCAAAAACCCAAAACCCAACCCTACACCAAACCCTTCTCCCACCTCCAACTCAAACCCAACCCAACCCTACACCAAACCCTTCTCCACCCCTAACCCAACCCCCACACAAACCCTTCTCCACCCCCAACCCACACCCACCCACAACCCAACCCAACCCCCACACAAACCCACACCCACCCACAACCCAACCCAAAAACCCAAAACAACCAACCCACCCACACAACCCACAAACCAAAACACACAAGCCACCGACGCCGGCCGATACATGACCGACGCCGGTCACCAACAACACTCCCTTTCCCTAAAATTGTGTGACCGATGCCGGTCGCTTAGTGACCGACATCGGTCACTGTCTTCTCCCGGAGCCGAACCCCCGCGCGGCCCCCAAAACCCATTTTTTACCTATTTCTACCCATCTACCCACCCAAATACCCTAAAAACTTACCCACCTACCCACCTTAGCCTATCTAGCCTATCTACCCTCTCCCTTTTTCAAATCATTTCCATTTTCTCATTATTTCCTAAAAAAGGTTAATTCCTACCCAAACCCCCAATTTAGCATAATACAACCAAATCACCAAATTAAAGAGTTTCGAATCTACCCGAACGATTTACACGCGCCGCCGGGTGGGATGGTGGGTGGCGGTCCACCGGTCCAGCCCTCCAGCTCCTCCTCGCCGTGCCATGGCTCCAATCCCGATCTCGCTGGGTCCCCGCCAATCAACCGCCTTCCTCCTTAATCGGGCCCACTATCAACTCTCTCCGCCAATACAATAGCTCCACCTCACTCAATCAAGCCTCTAATCCCAACTCTCCACGTCAGACAAGTCGATTTGGTTTGCAAATAACAAAAGTGACAATGACAAGCCGTATTTTTCTTTTTATAGGTTTTTCGCCTTTCACCGATATCGGTTTCATTTTGCCCTAAGGAACCGGTATCGGTCCCTTAACCGATATCGGTCATGCAGAATCGACATCGGTTCTCTACCCAACTTTCACCCCATTCTTTGCCCTTATTTACTCCTTGCCTCTTTTTCACCAATATCGCCTCTATCCACCTTTGCTGCACACCATTTGTTCACTTGTCCAGCCCGACCTAAGGCCTCAACCTACCTATTCGGCCCGACCCAAGGCCTCAACCTACCTATTCGGCCCGACCTAAGGCCTCAACCTACCTATTCGGCCTGACCCAAGGCCTCAACCTACCTATTCGGCCCGACCTAAGGCCTCAACCTACCTATTCGGCCCGACCCAAGGCCTCAACCTACCCATTCGGCCCGACCTAAGGCCTCAACCTACCTATTCGCCCGACCTAAGGCTCAACCTACCTATTCGGCCCGACCCAAGGCCTCGCCTACCCCCATTCGGCCCGACCCAAGGCCTCGCCCTACCCATTCGGCCCGACCTAAGGCCTCAACCTACCTATTCGGCCCGACCTAAGGCCTCAACCTACCTATTCGGCCCGACCTAAGGCCTCAACCTACCTATTCGGCCCGACCTAAGGCCTCAACCTACCTATTCGGCCCGACCCAAGGCCTCACCCTACCCATTTGGCCCGACCCAAGGCCTCAACCTACCTATTCGGCCCGACCTAAGGCCTCAACCTACCTATTCGGCCCGACCCAAGGCCTCGCCCTACCCATTTGGCCCAACCCAAGGCCTCGCCCTACCAATTTGGCCCGACCCAAGGCCTCAACCTACCAATTGGCCCGACCCAAGGCCTCGCCCTCACTATTTGGCCCGACCCAAGGCCTCCCTTTACCCTTCTGGCCCGACCCAAGGCCGCAACCCAACAACTTGGCCCGACCCACGGCCGCACCACTTCCATCCCTTACCCAAAATCAACACCATACACTTTTATCCACCCATCCGTAGTTTTTTTCAATCGAGCTCACCTGCTTCGTGTTTTAGCATGATTAGGGTCCTCGACTTGATCTGTCAACCAACTTTGCCTGCACTTAGACCGTGACGCTTATCTCAACCAAACCAACCTTTTGCACCGCCGAACATGCCTAAACGTTCCTCGTACCTTACCTCGTTATATACCCCGGGGCTACTTCCTATGCCTTGATACCAGGATTATATCACCCTTGTTTGGATAAACTATCGACCTTTGCCTCAGACCGCACGGGTTTGCTTGCAACTCACGTACTCTAGTCGTACTATTGCATTTCAACATGCGTCTGCTTCCTTGACCTACCCCACCACCTTACCATCCTCTCTACAACATGTACCCTTTATCAACCCTATCCCTGATTTCCCGTTCACTCAATCTGCGATAGATTTGAGGGGGATTACCTATATCCTTAACATGAGAAACCACTTCATATTATTGTCCGCGCAGCTTTACAGAACAAGCTACACGACAATAAGGGGCTAATGTAGACACCAAATTTGTGTCTTACGACCCCTTGTGACCCGCATCTCATCTCGCAATCTAACCTCATCACCTAAACCTTACACAATTATTTATTAATTACCTTATAATTGATAAATCCACATCACCTTACCCGCCACCTCACTTTGCCACCTCATCATGACCTAGCCCTAACCCTAAACTAACCTAATTAAGACCCATGACTTGGTCTAGACTCACATCCATAACTAATGCCTCCTTACTCGCACCCAAAGCCGACCTTCTAGCCACTTGACCAAGCCCGCAACTGATCTCTCGGGAGAAAAGCAGGGAAGGTGGGCTATTTTACTAAAAATAGCCTACTTTTTCCTTACCGATGCCGGTTCCTACTCGACCGCCGCCTCACATGTAACCGCCATCGGTTCCTCGTAAATGGGCTCCCAAACCAAAACAACGGATCGGAATTTCATTTTTGAGATCACCAAAGGATTTCGATCAACAGAGAGCATCATGAGCGAGGAACAGAGTCCAGATCTTCACTGACAGAAAGAGCAGTAGACGAGTGGAAATACCAAGTGTTTACAACCAAGGAGATCAACTTGCATCTTTGTCAAAACCAAGAAGTCACATCTTGCATGTCCTCTCGTTATAACATTTCTTATGCTCGTGAATTTCAGTCTCCTAAATCCGTCTCTCGAATCTACTACCCAACGTGTCATTGATCTAATCAAGTTATTCTTTTGCTTCTAATCATCCTGCTTTCCTAATATCATCCATAAACCAGCCTTACAAAATACCATAGCTACTAAGAAGATCCTAGAACCCACCGGATCGGTTATCGAATCGCATCGGCCTATCGCAGAACCGCCATCGGCCTCCGATCAAAACCAAAACCAGCCTTTCCCCTACCTAGCTCAACCTACAGTGTCCTAGACCCAACCGACGGCGCTACTGTAAACCGGTATCGGTTACCCCGACTATAACCAAAACCACCTTCTCTCCTACTAGTTTCAACCAAGTAATCTAATTGATATTTTGCGCTTTTTGTGTTAATTCATATTAGCAGGGAACCACCACCTTCGAAAGGAAGTTTTATATTTCCTGGGCCCAAGGCGCTTCCTCATTTATTGTTTAATCAAATCTTGTGGTCTTGTGTTCTTATTTGCAGGTAGTCCTTCCAAGACAAAAAGGAGTTCTTCGCAATCAGCCTGATCTTTCTCTACGGTACGCGCACACCATCTCGACATTCAACAGTATTCCTCCTAAGACCTAACTCTTATCTCTGCTTCTATAGGAACGAGTCATTCCGAGCGAAAGAAGATGTACATCCTGCCAAGGCGTCAACCGAGGAAAAAGTACCAATCACTCACACCAAAGACTGCCCAAGTGATCTTTGATGTAAAATATGACTTTGTAATAAAATGACACTTTCCATGTGACCTTTGACATCAACAAGTGTTGGTTAAATGTATATTTTAGTTTTTAAAATAGTAAATAATAATTATACCATCAAAACATACTAAAAATATTTAAAATGGAAAAAGATTTAAAATGTGCAAGTATTGTGAATGTTACTTCTAGTTAATGTACATATTATAGAGAATTTGAATTTCAAGTTCTCATTGAAGCATGTAATTTTCATACTGTGTATACATTACAATGGAATGATCTTAGTTTAAATGTGTGTTACCATTCATTAAGACTACAAAATTGAACCCCTTTTTCCATCGCTTTGGAAAAATTGAACCCTTCTCCACCTGACAAGTAGTTGATGTGGAGTAAATGTTTACGATAAGAAGGAATAACACCATGAGTTGCACCTTTTTGGAGAACATGATCACGTTTTTCAAAGTGTTGAAAAACACCGTGTGTTTTTCAACGTGGCAGAAAACGCACCCATTTTTCCATCGCTTTGGAAAAATTAAACCCTTATCCACCTGACAAGTATTTAATGTGGAGTCAATGTTTACAACAAGGAAGAGCACCACAAAGTTGTGCCTTTTGGAGAACGGGGTCACGTTTTTCAAAGTGTTGAAAAACACCGTGCATTTTTCAACATGGCGGAAAATGCACCCATTTTTCCATCGCATTGGAAAAACTCAACCCATATCCACCTGAAAAGTAGTTGAAGTGGAGTCAATAGTTACAACAAGGAGGAAGAGCACCGCAGGTTGCGCCTTTTGGAGAACGGGTTCGGGTTTTCAAAGTGCTGAAAAACACCGTGTGTTTTTCAACATGGCGGAAAACACACCCCTTTTTCCATCGCTAAGGAAAAATTTAACCCTTCTCCACCTGAAAATTAGTTGATATGGAGTGAATGTTTACAACAAGAAGGAAGAGCACCGCGGGTTGTGCCTTTTGGAGAACGGGGTCGTGTTTTTCAAAGTGCTAAAAAACACCATGTGTTTTTCAACGTGGTGGAAAATGCACCCCTTTTTCCATCGCATTGGAAAAACTCAACCCATATCCACCTGACAAGTATTTTATGTGGATTCAATGGTTACAACAAGGAGGAAGAGCACCACGGGTTGTGCCTTTTGGAGAATGGGGTCAGGTTTTTCAAAGTGCTGAAAAACACCGTGCGTTTTTCAACGTGGCGGAAAACGAACCCCTTTTTCCATCGCTAAAGAAAAATTTAACCCTTCTCCACCTAACAAGTAGTTGATGTGGAGTCAATATTTACAACAAGAAGGAAAAGCACCGTGGGTTGTGCCTTTTGGAGAATGGGGTCACATTTTTTTCAAAGTGTTGAAAAACACCATGTATTTTTCAACGTGGCGGAAAACACACCCCTTTTTCCATTGCTTTGGAAAAATTGAACCCTTCTCCACCTGACAAGTAGTTGATGTGGATTCAATGTTTACAACAAGAAGGAAAATCATTGTGGGTTGCGCCTTTTGAGAACGGGGTCACGTTATTCAAAGTGTTGAAAAACATCGTGCGTTTTTCAACGTGGCGTAAAAACACACCCCTTTTTCTATCGCATTAGAAAAACTCAAACCATATCCACCTGAGAAGAAGTTGATATGGAATCAATGTTTACAACAAGAAGGAAGAGCACCGTGGGTTGCACGTTTTGGAGAATGGGGTCGAGTTTTGCAAAGTGCTGAAAAACACCATGTGTTTTTCAACGTGGTGGAAAATGCACCCCATTTTCCATCGCATTGGAAAAACTCCACCCATATACACCTGATAAGTAGTTGATGTAGAGCCAATGGTTACAACAAGGAGGAAGAGCACCGCGGTTGTGCCTTTTGGAGAACAGTTCGGTTTTTAAAAGTGCTGAAAAACACTGTGCATTTTTCAACGTGGCAGAAAACGTACCCTTTTTTCCATCGCTTTGGAAAACTTGAACCCTTCTCCACCTCACAAGTAGTTGATTTGGAGTCAATGTGTATAACAAGAAGGAAGAGCACCATGGGTTGCACCTTCGAGAATGGGCTCACGCTTTTCAAAGTGTTGAAAAACACCGTGCGTTTTTCAACGTGGCGAAAAACCCACCCCTTTTTACATCGCATTGGAAAAAATCAACTCATATCCACTTGAAAAGTAGTTGATGTGGATTCAATGGTTACAACAAGGAGGAAGAGCACCGCGGGTTGCGCCTTTTGGAGAACGGGGTCACGTTTTTCAAAGAGTTGAAAAATACCGTGCATTTTTCAACATATTGGAAAACGCACCTCTTTTTCTATTGCTTTGGAAAAATTGAACCCTTCTCCACCGATAAATAGTTGATGTGGAGTCAATGTTTACAACAAGAAGGAAAAGCACTACGGGTTGTGCCTTTTGGAGAACGTGATCGTGTTTTTCAAAGTGTTGAAAAACACCGTGTATTTTTCAACATGGCGGAAAATACACCCCTTTTTCCATCACTTTGGAAAAATTGAACCCTTCTCCACCTAACAAGTAGTTGATGTGGATTCAATGTTTACAATAAGAAGGAAGAGCACCGTGGGTTGCACATTTTAGATAACAGGGTCACGTTTTTCAAAGTATTGAAAAACATCGTGCATTTTTCAACGTGGTGGAAATGCACCCCTTTTTCCATTGCTTTGAAAAATGAAACCCTTCTCCACCTGACAAGTAGTTAATACAAATTCAGTGTTTACAACAAGAAGTAAGAGCACCGCGGGTTACGCCTTTTGAGAACGGGGTCACATTTTTCAAAGTGTTCAAAAACACCGTGCATTTTTCAACGTGATGGAAAACGCACCCCTTTTTCCATCGCATTAGAAAAATTGAACTCATATCCACCTGATAAGTAGTTGAAGTGGATTCAATGTTTACAATAAGAAGGAAAAGCACTGCGGGTTGCGCCTTTTTGGAGAACGAGGTCACGTTTTTCAAAGTGCTGAAAAACACCGTGCGTTTGTCAACGTGACAGAAAACTTACCCCTTTTTTTCTTGCTTTGGAAAAATTGAACCCTTCTCCACCTAAAAATTAGTTGATGTGGAGTCAATGTTTACAACAAGAAGGAGAGCACCGTGGGTTGCACCTTTTGGAGAATGTGATCACTTTTTTCAAAGTGTTTAAAAACACCGTGCGTTTTTCAACATGGCGGAAAATGCACCCCACTTTCCATCGCATTGGAAAATAGAACCCTTCACCACCTAACAAGTAGTTTATGTGGAGTCAATGTTTACAACAAGGAGGAAAAGCACCGCTGGGTTGCACCTTTTGGAGAACGGGGTCACGTTTTTCAAATTGCTGAAAAACATCGTGCGTTTTTCAACGTGGTGAAAAACGCACCCCATTTTCCATCGCATTGGAAAAACTCAACCCATATCCACCTGACAAGTAGTTGATGTGGATTCAATGTTTACAACAAGAAGGAAGAGCACCGTGGGTTGCACCTTTTGGAGAACGGGGTCGGGTTTTTCAAAGTGTCGAAAAACACCGTGCATTTTTCAATGTGGCGGAAAACGTACCCCTTTTTCCATCGCATTGGAAAAACTCAACCCATCTCCACCTAACAAGTAGTTGATGTGGGGTCAATGTTTACAACATGCATGAAAAGCATTGCAAGGGTTACGCCTTTTGGAGAACGGGGTCACATTTTTCAAAGTGTTGAAAAATATCGTGCGTTTTTCAATGTGGCGGAAAATGCACCCCTTTTTCCATCACTTTGGAAAAACTCAACCCATATCCACCTGACAAGTAGTTGATGTGGAGTCAATGTTTACAACAAGAAGGAAGAGCACCGTGGGTTGCGCCTTTTGGAGAACGGGTTTGGGTTTTCAAAGTGCTTTGAAAAACCGTGCATTTTTCAATGTGGCGGAAAATGCACCCCATTTTCCATCGCATTGGAAAAATTCAACCCATATCCACCTAACAAGTAGTTGATGTGGATTCAATGTTTACAATAAGGAGGAAGAGCACCACGGGTTGCGCCTTTTGGAGAATGGGGTCACGTTTTTCAAAGTGCTTTGAAAAACACCGTGCGTTTTTCAATGTGGTGGAAAACACACCCCTTTTTCCATCACTTTGGAAAAATTGAACCCTTCTCCACCTAACAAGTATTTGATTTGGATTCAATGTTTACAACAAGGAAAGATAACACCGCGGGTTGTGCCTTTTGGAGAACGGGGTTATGTTTTTCAAAGTGCTGAAAAACACCGTGTGTTTTTCAACATGGCAAAAAATGCACCCCATTTTCCATCGCATTGGAAAAATTCAACCCATATCCACCTGACAATTAGTTGATGTGGAGTCAATGGCTACAATAAGGAGGAAGAGCATCACGGGTTGCGCTTTTGGAGAACGGGGTCATGTTTTTCAAAGTGTTGAAAAACACCGTGCGTTTTTCAACGTGGCGGAAAACGCACCCCACTTTCCATCGCATTAGAAAAATTGAACCCTTCTCCACCTAAAAAGTAGTTGATGTGGAGTTAATGTTTATAATAAGAAGGAAGAGCACCGCGGGTTACGCCTTTTGGAGAACGTGATGGCATTTTTCAAAGTGTTGAAAAATACCGTGTGTTTTTCAACGTGGCGGAAAACACACCCCATTTTCCATTGCTTTGGAAAAATTGAACCCTTCTCCACCTGACAAGTAGTTTATGTGGAGTCAATGTTTACAACAAGAAGGAAGAGCACTGTGGGTTGCGCCTTTTGGAGAACGGGGTCACATTTTTCAAAGTGTTGAAAAACACCGTGCATTTTTCAACGTGGCGGAAAACGCACCCCTTTTTCCATCGCATTGGAAAAATCTACCCATATCCACCTGACAAGTAGTTGATGTGGAGTCAATGTTTACAAAAAAAGGAAAAGCACTATGGGTTGCGCCTTTTAGAGAACATGATTACATTTTTCAAAGTGTTGAAAAACACCGTGCATTTTTCAACGTGGTGGAAAACGCACCCCACTTTCCATCGCATTGGAAAAATTCAACCCTTCACCACCTGACAAGTATTTGATGTGGAGTCAATGTTTACAACAAGAAGGAAAAGCACCGTGGGTTGCACCTTTTAGAGAACATGATTACATTTTTCAAAGTGCTGAAAAACACCGTGCATTTTTCAACGTGGTGGAAAACGCACCCCTTTTCCATCACATTGGAAAAATTCAACCATTAACCACCTAACAAGTAGTTGATGTGGATTCAATGTTTACAACAAGAAGGAAAAGTATTGCGGGTTGTGCCTTTTGGAGAATGGGGTCTCGTTTTTTAGAGTGGTGAAAAACATCGTGCATTTTTCAACATGGTGGAAAACGCACCCCACTTTCCATCGCATTGGAAAAATTCAACCCTTCACCACCTGACAAGTAGTTGATGTGGAGTCAATGTTTACAACAAGGAGGAAGAGCACCGCGGGTTGCGCCTTTTGGAGAACGGGGTCGGGTTTTTCAAAGTATTGAAAAACACCGTGCGTTTTTCAACGTGGCGGAAAATGCACCCCTTTTTCCATCACTTTGGAAAAATTGAACCCTTCTCCACCTGACAAGTAGTTGATGTGGATTCAATTTTTACAACAAGGAAGAGCACCGCAGGTTGCGCCTTTTGGAGAACGGGGTCGCATTTTTCAAAGTGTTGAAAAACACCATGTGTTTTTCAACGTGGCGAAAAACGCACCCCTTTTTCCATTGCATTGGAAAAATTCAACCCATATCCACCTGACAAGTAGTTGATGTGGAGTTAATGTTTACAACAAGAAGGAAGAGCACCGCGGGTTGTGCCTTTTGGAGAATGGGGTCAGGTTTTTCAAAGTGCTGAAAAACACCGTGCATTTTTCAACGTTCAATATGTCTATTGTACACGTTCCATATTTATGTATTTTAAATATACGCAATGTACAATCTCATATACATGAATTGGAAATGTTTACAATTATTATTAAGACCCACTCAACATGCCACAACCTACTCATTCTGTAAGATACAGCATTTGCATCTCCGTCGCATCTGCAACACAATGAATTAAATATTAGACAAGGTATCAAAGGATTTTTACCTTACATATAGTAAATAAATTTTATGATATTAAGGACATTCAATACACACCTTGCGCAGATGCTAAATTGCCAAAGATAAGCGGCGAGCAGGGAGATGTTTCAGCTGCATTTGAACCACCTACAAAATAAATGATCAATATGTTAGTCTTCGCCTCCACAATTAAAATTTCTTGCGAATAGTTCACACTAATAGTTCAATGTTTTAACATGTATGTTCCATTTGTGTGGTTTGTATCCTCTTTGCACGATTGTTGTTGGGAAATTGGAAGCATTTGTAGTCTTCAACGTGATTGTTCAAATCTTCTACAATGACTGGCCTCTTACTCACATTGCGGTGTCATTTTTTACTCGCACTAAACCATGGACACATGCGGGTGGTGGAAATCTCATTAACATCTCCTTTGAAATCAGCATCCAACATATTTGATGCTTATAGGTCTCTCCTAAACCTTTGAACACATTCAAATATTTTTTTATTCATCTATACTCAGTCGTGTATCAAAGACTAACTTCAAGAATTCTTTGGATGTGTGTTCCATAAAATCAATCACTTTCTATCATCAAACCACCAGCCCCAACTGTTTTAGGAGTTCTTGTGATGTATAAGACATTATAAAAAATTATTTATTTATACACTAGGTTTTTCAATATCATTGTACACATGAATACACATTACCACATAATCATAAATATGTGTGACGAACATTATCATTGGCATCGATTAATTGATTGAAGGAATTAGTTCAACTAACCAACAACTGTCAGTGAGTGTCGAGGTGGCAAGGAGGGGCCATCCCATAACATGCCATCATTTACAGTGCTTGTCTCTGCATAGGTATTGGCTGCTACACGAGAAATGAAAACAATTTCAACACGATGCTTTTTTCGTTACAACTTATTCTTAGCAATCTATATCACTACTTACCACATACGATGACATTAAATTACCTTCAACTTCTGCTATTGGATATGATGAAGAGGGACCGTGTCGAACGTGTCTTCATTTACCCTCGCTTGTCTCCCCATAATTATTGCCTCCTGCACATGAAATGAAAATAAATTCAACATGATGCTTATTTTGTTACGACTTATTCTTAGCAATCTACATCAGTAACATATGATGGCATTGAACTACCTGTCACTTCTGGTGCTTGATATGATGACATCGACACATATTGCTTGTGAAAATCCAACGCCTTCAACACGTGCTTACATGTGTTTCCTCTGATAGCCCAAGCACATTCGCATACGTCCAAGGCTCCGCATTGCCTTACCAAATACCATGTGCTTCTAGTTGTTTGGCTCCTCACCCACAATTGATTGCAATCAGCGTAATTGCAAGGAAATCAGTATCAGGAATACTCTTTGCTCTCTCAACCACTTTGTCAATAGATGTCTTTCTTTTTTGAAATTGGTCAAGAAGCCGGATTTTTGCAACTTCCTCTTGTGTTTGTAAAATGGCTCCACCTTGTACACAAGTGTGTAGAACAAATAGTCCATCCGGTGAGTACATTTCTTTTGTCTATCACACAAGTATCTAGTCTTCAAAAAACAATGGTAGGACTCAATGGATGTGTTTGTTTCTTGATTTGCATGGGAGAAGTTTCTAAAATTTGTTGCCCACATAGCTATCAAGCGACACGGATTGAAAATCAGTGACATTATAAACCAAGAATTATAATTGATGATAATTAATAAGGAAACACACAAAGGATCGCACTCACCAACACGTTCTTTTCTCTCACACCATGTATTCTGAAGTACTCGAGGAACTTAGTTTCCTCTTTGAATTCATTAAAGAAGTCTTGAATGATTCAAAATGTGTGCTCGTGATGCATTTCGGAACCATACATGATGGTACCTAGTCTCTCGAAAATATTCCACCTAGACTCCTTGCTACAATACTTGTGCACATTTTTCAACCATGCCCTATGCACGTGCCATAGGCATAGCACTACACGACAACCAAAAACACACATGATGGCTTGGATTTCAGCCGACGCATCATCCGTAATGAATGCATTAATCTGCCAATCGGCACACGAAGGTGTTTTCCTCATTTTTGGACTTCGCCAACCACCCGTAAATATCTTTAATTTTATTCCTCGAAGAAATGGCCCATGCTATGGGCACCCTAGCTTCTTGCTCGTCAAAAAACAAGCAATGTGTATAATTGGTACTGCAAGAAATATGACATCAAATGGTAACATGGGGTTTAATATAATAGAAAGGGAATAGTATTAATGATACGTAAATTACACATCATTTCAAAATTCATTCCAATTACTTACACCATATTTGTTGGTAACAAACGTTGAGTCCATGGAGATTATGAAATTGCGCGAATGTTGAACCATTCTCTCACACATCCATGGTGTTTCAGAACCCCATAATGAATGGAACGGTGGTTCCATTTGGGCGTTGATAGTAGAAAAATATGTCTCTTTCCTCCGCATGCCATAAGTTCACGCTCATGGCATCATCGGCATGCTTTTGAGACCTTCTACAGCGAACTCTTTTCCACGCATTCACCACGTCCTTTCTTGTCATGTATTCATCCCTCCTGCTCGATATACCCACATTTGATGGATCCTCTATATATTTATCATACACCGTGTCCACGGTGACTCCCATTAACAAAATACTCTCGATATAAGTTTTGCATTCATTTGATAAGTACGGGGCAACATTTAGACGAGGATCATTAATGGTATTTTCATTCTTCCCATGACAACACTCACCATTTACATCACAATGAAACGGATGGTTGTATAATATTATGGCCGTTGTCGGTCTCCCATAAAAAACCTTCACATTGAAATGACATTGGAAACCCCTTTTAATTATACACCTACTCACTTTGTCACTTGTTACTAGACTTATTTCTATTGTCGTCTAGACCATACAAACACCAATAGTTGCATTAAAAATGGTAACATCAAATGCTATACAATTGTTTACGAAAAGAACATACAAAAAAATAATTTGTTAGCGAATTTCCAAACCTAGAATATGATTTGGTTGTATGCGGTTTTGGATTTTCTATATTTGTTGAGTTGTGATTTGTGCGGGCAAAGGTAGTCTCAAAACTTTCGTTAGAACCTTCCCCCTTTAGAAATGCATGTAGTCTTGCGAGCGGTATGGCGACACAAATGTCGACGTTCGGCTCATCCCCTATTGGTGTCCATTCTAGGTCATCATATGAAAACTGACTCTTTTCCTCTATAATCTCTTGGACAGGAAGATCGATCATGCTCTAGCCATTTGGGCCTCCTTCCCATCCTAAAAATTATTACATGAAGTTTTGCATCGTTAATGAAACAATTATTTCATACTTTTTGAAATAAATTTTGAGTTATGATTGATCATCATCAACATGAATACCATCTTAAAACATTGGAAGCATTCAATTTTTTGTCTAATTCAAAAGCCACGTGTATAAAAGACAATATTGAAATGCAAGGAAAACAACAATTTATAGGACTACCTACTACTTCCTAGTGCACAAGCATATCACAATATGGTCATCTATAATGTGACAAATAATGCAACATAATAAATATAATGTGACAAAGATTGTTACAAAATTAATATTATTTCAAATACACTTATTCAATGTTGAGAGAAAATTCCATCAAAATATTATAATTAACCTTATAAATATAATTCACATCGTATAATAATATATTTTATGGTGTTTATTTTATTTATTAAATAATATTTTTCTAAAATGATGTATATAGAATAGAAATTATTACATTTAGCTAAAAACAATACAAACTATCGAAACAAGAACATGTTTATCTAAATTAGAAGTTACAATTAAAAAACATGAAAATATTAAAATATTAATAACATCTTTAATATATATATGCATGCCAAAACATAATAATTAAACAACAATAAAATAATAATCATCGCAACACCCACATATCCTTCTTTTTGAAAAAAATGAACTTTCAAACTAAAATTGAGGAGTATAGATATTTCAAAATTTTCACACTTTTATTTGAATTTTAGAAATGGTGCTAAAATTTTGAAGCATAATAAAAATTATTTGCTATACATTCTGAACAACTAGTATTCATTGGCATACTGAACTATCTATAATATACATATTAAATTGTTAATAAATTGAACTTTTTATGCGAACACCCTTCATCTTCAGTTTACATGGAAGCTCTTATTTATGTATGTCTTCATTTCACAAACAGATCAAGAGAAATTAGGCTCTTGGTATTCATATTCAATACACAAAAGAGTAACAAATTCACAACAAAAATATACAATTAATGTTAGTCTGATAGGTGTCAAATCTAATATACGTCATCTAATATGATAAAATAATCACAACATCAGAAAGATAATATCCATGACAAATTCAAGTATCGATAAATGCCAACGGCTATCCTTCACCCAAGATGCACCCTCCCATAATATCACAACCGTCCATTACAAAAGGGACGGTTGTGATATTACGAGAGGGTGCATTTCTAAGTGGAAGGTCGGCGGGCGACTTTAAAAACCTCTGCTCAACACAGTATACCACCCAACTATCGATGCAAAATCCTAAGGGGCAAGCCCCTTCATCATGCAACGATAGTTGGGCATATCGATGTGGCATCCTAAGGGGCAAGCCCTTCAAAGACGCACCGATTCATGTCTTTGCAGAGGCACTTGCCCCCATATGCCAAATTGAGAGTTAAAGTATGATATCACATAATTTTTATATCTTCAACTTTCATCAAACATTCACAACATTACAATTACTAATATTTAACAATTAATATATATATATATATATATATATATATATATATATATGATATCCACATTTGCAATATTTATAACTATAATGCATCCAAGAAATCAAACTTTTCCTAATGTATTTAATTTAAAACAACTAAGAGCAATGAAATCACAACTAACAACTCGAAGATCACATGCATATTTAAATGAAATTTTTATATTTTCTTACGATAGTAACCGATCGACATACAAATCTAGAACTTATTTATACCTATAGATAATATTAAGAAACATATCAAACACCTATAACATTAAATGTGTTCAATTTGTTTAACTATAACTGTATTAATGTTTAAGTTATAACTATAATAATGTTTGAGTTCGGATTTCAAGACATAGATTTATGGAATGTTTTCTTGTAATGTTTATATTTGTTTTTGTTTTTTTAATATAAAATTGGCTTTTTTGGCCATAAAATTGTCTTTTTGGCCTTTCTTGAAGGCTTTTTACTTTATTTGAATTTGGAATCAGACGTAGTAATTTTCTAGTTTCTTCTTTTTGTCCATTAGGCTAACATTTTAAATTTTTGTCTCGATGTTGTTATTCTCTCAAGGTGAGGACCCCTTTTCCCTTGTTTAATATATCAAAAACATAATTTAAGAACTATTTATATATATACACCATATATATTTCTAATTATTGTTATTGAATTAAAATTATTATTATTCATAAGAACTACTACAAGCTAGAGATGAAGGTAAGACATATAAAGGTTGTAGAATGAAGAGAGAGAGAGGGGAGGTTAACACATCTCTTATCCAAATCAAAAATAGGTATGGAAAATTGTTTTGTTGGGTACCTAAAGGTGAGATTATTAGACCTTTATTATTATTTATGGAGAACTTGTAAGACTAGAGTGATCTTTCATATGATTTGAAAAAATAATTTTGTAGATGATACCAATTACCCATTAGAAATTGACATGCCTAACTATTCCACGTTAAATATATGTATCTTATATTTTTTCTTCCTTGATTATGAAATTCTCATTCATTAAAAAATAATAATCTCACATTGGTTAGTGATCTTGTTCCACAACAACATGTAAACCCAATATATCACGATCCTTATGTTAATGAAGGTAATACTACATTGGAAGTCACTTATTACTAATATAATGGTTTATTGGTTACATGATATGTGTGATCTTCATATGTATATGTAGACGTGGAAAATAATTTTCCCCTAATAATGCATTAAACTAACCAAATCTAATTACAATGGGAGTAGTTATGAATATAACATAATAAATCAGACCTAATAGCACAAATTCATATAATATAGAAACATAAAATAATATAGAAATATTCAGATAATTAAAATTATTGGAGAAAACTAGAGAAGGTTCTAGAGTGGTATACAAGTTATCATAAATATGGAAGTGTTCATCAAAGAATATGCAATGACAAACAAACCATCATAAGAGGTACAACAAACTAAAAAAGATCAACGAAAAATAAGCACCCCGACCAAAACCATAGCACTCATTAAATGGCACAACCAAATCCATAACATCATGGTCATGACAACTTTTATATGCCATGAATATGAATTGATGACCTGTTTGTCTTCTCTCGAGCTCTAAAATTTTCTTACTTGTTTTTGCGATCCACCAAAAACAAATCTCTTTCCTTCAAACCTCAATCACTAACAATACCTTGTAAAATATAAAAAGTGGGAGCGGGGGGGGAGTGGGAGAAGGGGCCATGGGGTAGGGCGAGGTGTATTTGGGGGCTTGTCTTAGTTAGATTCCCTTTGGGGACAATTATTGAAAACAACATGTACAATGTAGTTCAACAAACAATCTAATATAAGTTTCCCAAGCCTTATGCTTTTAATAGATGCAAGAACTAGTAAATTCTTATGTTCTTATCTAAATACTTGATTTTGCTTTTTGGTACGAGGACACTCTTGAAGCAATAAATTATTTATAATTGTAAGTTTGATTGTGTATACATTGGTTATTTTCTGTCTTAAATGCACTAATGTACTTATATATTTATAGACTTCTTGAATTTAAATTAGGAACCTACTAGTATGCAAGTCAACACACAACGTGTAAACTAAGTTGACAACAGAGAACCAAGAATCGTGGGGACCCAAAATAAAGGTCAAAAGAGCCGAACCAAAATGTGATTAAAACAATAACGATACAATTCAGTAGACTAGAACTGAATTGCTATGATTTTGGAAAAAATCACACAACACTATAAAATAAGGAAAACATAAAGAAAACACAAAAGTGAGAACTAAAAAAATAAGGAAGCAAACAAACTCAAGCAAATAAGGACAAATAATTGATAAGAGAAAAATAAAATCACAAGAAACAATACAAAATCAAAATAATCAAATTACTCAAAACAAAAATGGTTGAACAATAGAATAACATAACAAACACTCCAATAAGAACTTAATCTAGACTAATAATCAATAGATAGTGAAATACAATATACTGAAATTCGGTGTTGAGAGTATCTCTAGGGATGAAATATGATCATTATATGTCTACCATTCATATGCAAAGGGTATGATGTAGAGCATTTGGGGTGCACACCTTATGAAATTTAAACCACTTAGGTAGATAAAAGATGCATTTCTTTCATCTACATAGTCCATTCAACTATGCACATTGTTTCATATATTTGGACATCTATTTGGGAAAATAAATGACATTAATCCAAACTAATATATATTTATGTTTATGTTATTTGTGGATTTGGCTTAAGAGTGGATCACACAACCCAAAGTTCTAAATTCAAGTGTATTTATCAAGAATATGATGCCTCTTGTGAGAGAAGATGAGCCTCATTTCATAGTTGAAAATATGAATGACATGATTGCGTACATGTGTGATATTAGGATTGTCATAAATGTTCATTCACACTCAATTAATATACCATGCATATCATTTGCAATGTATATATACCATGTATTCTTAAAACATTAAATATATGAAATTACAAGTTATAATTTAGTATATATTTATGTTGATTAACATTTTACAATGGGAGGTATGAGTCATTGAAAATTAATTCCAATGTTAAATTTGATGTCCATTTGATCATCAATTAGATTTTGTTTTAATAAAATAATTCAATTGAAATATCATAATTTCTTGGCCATATGTTGGATTTTGGAGCCCAATGTTTTTTTGTGGGAAAGGTTTTAAAACCATGACACATTGGTACAACGAAATTAACACTAGTTATCACAAGTTAACAAAAAAATTTACTATAAAAATAATGAAAATATTGATAATTATAATATCCAAAAAAAAAAAAACTTAAAATTAATATCTCTTGACATTTTAAAAATAAGTATATGTAATATATATGCACAAATTATACTATAACTTTATGTAAATGATATATACATTATATATGATCTATATGTAAAAATTGTAATCCTAACAATTTATGAATATGGGGAGCATGGTGACCATGTAATATACTTTAAGAGATTCAAGTCTATTGTCTCAATGTGTTCTGAATTTTGTCTGATTGAAAGAGGATATAAAAAATATTTGAAATTGAGATGCATAGGACAGTTTTAGCCTGACTGAATAGTGTTTTTAGGGAATTACACGATAGTATTGAAATGCAAAGTGCAAATGTAAAATGTAAGCAATTTTGTTCTTCCAATCAATGCATATGATTCTTTGTTGGAGTAAGAAGCTTATAGAGATATTAATGATTATAATTATAACGATGTCTTGGTTATGTTTGCACTTGTGTTCAGGTTCTGATTTACTCTCTAGATGGACGGTGTCTATTTAAATATCAAGCTTATGAAAGGCGTGAAGACTATTGCATGGTCACCATGTGGCCAGTTTCATTTATGTAAAAATGAAACAAAACAACTAAATAATATGGGGAACAAAATATATTTACTTGAGAGCTGCCTATGATTCTCTAAAAATTCTTCCTCTGCTTGCCAAAAATGAACAAAATTCGTCCACACCTTTGGCTCCCTCTCTGGCTTCTGATGGCAGTTCTACATAATTTTTGTGTTTTTATTAAAACAACTTATGGGAGAAAACATGTTTTTGGCGGTAATGGCCGTAATGCATTGCACCTACTCGGCCACCTACTCCTAAGCGTTGTTAATACAACGAGTACAACATGGTGGCCACAGGGAGATCTGAGAATCGTGTTTGACAGGGCGAATGACAAGGTGATAAGACCTCCGGCGCCGGGAAAAACAACATGGATGGATGGCAGTTTGGCATGTGGGATGGCGGTTTGTATACCTGATGGATGGCAGTTTTTATATCCGATGCACATACATAATGCATTTTCAGTGGAGGGTAGTCGTCTCCCTTGTAATGGGCAGGTGCAAGGTTCAAATCTTTTGAACTTGCTGGTACAGAAAGTATCGGCAAGTTGTGCTCAGCCGTAGAGGACAGGGCAAAGGACCCCTAGGACCCAAAACTATATGAGTTCAATTGGTTTCTGCTTGTGTGAGAGAATACATTGGGAAATTGATGAGAGCATTGAAAATTTGGCTAAATGAGCATAGCAGGGATATTTTACATGAACGAGTTGCAAAATCGACACTAGCAGAAGACTCATCCAACCTCGAGCACCACATAGGTATGGTAGATGCTAGGTTAATTGCGAAGGGAGGCTATTGGAAAGAAGGTACAATACACTAAGCAATTGAAATGGAGAAGACTCCTTACAATTTAAAGAAGGATGATGGATTTATTCTGAGTAATTCCTGGAAGCCATTAATAAACTCGAAAAGCTAATAAATTTGGGGGCTCGCAGAATGTGAAAGCATCAAGCAAGATGTTATGAATTGTAATATCCTTTCTTTGTGAAATAAAAATCTTCTCCTCTAAGGATGGATCCCGTAGATGGACCTGAAATGTCAAGAATTTGGGTTTCAAGGTAAATGTCTCCAAAATCCTCCTCTTCAAATCAGCACATTGTAAACTACACCCACAAGTTATATAAACTGAGGTTACAGTTATATCAGACACTGTTGTGTTCAGAAACAACTCTTATTCTCCAGATTTCGAGCATATCCTATCAGTTGTAAAATAACCCTTATTGGCATAAGACACACAGCTTCCCTTTCACACAATTTCACCGGCTTTCAACAGCTTGGCCAGATTATTGTCTTCCAAAATGGACCATGATTATTCAGGTGAATGTACGAAGCAGAAAATAAGTTAACAATTGACTTATTAAAATTATTGAAACACGTTCATGAAGTGACCTGTCCCTGAGAGCACGTCACTCCTTTGAGGATGACCCAGGTTCAATTCCATCCGAGGGATGTGTGTAATGAAATTTGTAATGTAAGCAGTTACGTACCCACTACTGTAATTGAAACGGCATTGATGCCAACACTACTAATTTAAAATTCACAGTAGGTTTCTCTTCACAGAATTCTAACACATCATGGCATTGGTTTTTGAACCGTTTCTCACAAAGAATGTAACTACAGGACATATATGGCTTTTGTCAATGGACCTTGAATTACAAAGAATAATGATACCTCACTTGAAAATTCTAAGACAGTGATCACAAATTTTTCGGGACAACTGCCTTGTTCCGTTAATGATATTCATTGGCATATGATTTATCTCAGGGACAAAAGATGACAACTTTACGAAAGCAAGCCAAAATAACCTATATATGTCACTAGTATAGATATTGGCACTAGTACAAAATGGTTCAGGAGATGGGTATAGATATTCAGGCTGCATTGGGCATCACTCTTCTTAGAAATCCAAGGACTTTTGATTCTTCGGGTGAACCTTCATCAAATGCAACATAATTCTTTTTCGTGTCATAAATATGACACTTGGTCATGATCGTCTTCATTAAACGCCAGCTCCACTTAGCCTCGTTAAGATACTGCAGCAAAAATGAAATCAATCAATGTTTTAGGTTTTTAGCCTATACAAATTTTAGAACATGAAAATAAGCATTGAAAACCTGGATGATTGCACAGATACCTTGCCCCAATTCTTCCGGAGAGAATCATGAGCTAACCGCAAGTTGTAACTTGGAATCTTTTGTGAAATATGATGTGGGATATGCACATTGATATCGTGACACAAAATCTCAATCCTGTGACACAAAACACTTAAGTTAGGACAAGATTGATCTGTCTTGGTTCTTTTTCAAGAATATAAATTACATTCACTGTTCATGATCAAGCAATGAATTATAAGTATTATAAACTATTTGCTCATGAAATACTGGTAAAACAAAATCCCTTGACTAATAACACAATGATTTGCGCCTCTAAAATATGCTTTTCTAACTCGAGCCATGGCCTTTCTGATCAGACAGTAATTGACAATAACTGTGGATCCTATTCAACTCCTAAATACAGGTAAGGGCATGGCCTTGCTGATCATACAGTAAGCTAATTACAACTATGGAAATAGCCTGCTCCATAGGTGGATGTAGTGTACAAAAAAGGTTAGGATAGCAGCTGTGCTTTAAAAGTACACAAGGAAAAAAATCAGAAAGTAGGAAGTGACTTCTACAACCATTCCTTTTATAAGTCTTTGATGAGATAGATGACTCCATATGCACCAGGAAAACCCCGGCCTGGAATCTTTTTGGTAGTAAAACCTCATTGAAGCTACTGAAATTCATACGAGAATAAAAATGAGAGTCATGAAACTGGGTTGCAAGAACACAAAAAAAGGAATGAAGCACCTGAAAACCTAGTTTACTTACAGACTTCCAAAAAGGAAGGAGACACAAAAGAACAAATGGAAGCTTGTAGAATCACAAAAGAAGTTATTAAGGCTTAGAATATACCAGATACCCTCCCACTGACATAAGCAAAGAGTCGAGACACGTCTCAACCAATCAGAAAAGGTCTGTTTTCAAACATGATGAAGCAGAACCAAGGCTTCCAAAACTCAGCAGTGCAGGGGTTACTAAAAACTTGGGCACATGAGTACAGTGGGTGCCTGTGTATTTTATAAATCCATGGTTTGCACAGGAAACATTCAATGGACAACTGAATTGTAGCAATGATAATAAAAATAATAATGAAAACATTGTGGGCTGTGTGCGCGCCTACACGACACAAACATCAAAATTTCAACAGTTGTAGCAATGATAATGAACATTGCAAAATACCAACATTATATCTTGTAACAAAATAAATGGCACATAAAGCATATGATTTTAAATTTCACATTTATCAATGTTTCATATATCCACGACAAAAATGCATTCCCTTTGGGCCTTTTCTTGTTCAAAACTCAATCCAGCAGCTGAAACAGTAAACATATGGTATAGTAGTCAAAATGAGATTCATAAAAGTGAGATACGTACAAAGATTGATGAGGTTTTTAACATTGTACACGTTTTTGGCTCTTCTAATGTTTTTTAACTACTTCAGGGGCTGCATTCATCTCATGCATTTGTTGGAAATCCTCATTTTTAGGAAAACAGACTCTGACATATGATACGGGGGTACATCCCAGAAGCACCAGTACTTGGATTGCTACTCAGCCAGGAAGGGTAGAATCAAGTAGATCTAATTATTTAGGACATAATATTATGATCAATCCTTGGCAGAATAAAAAGCATCGTACAAGGATGTAATCAACATGAATAGTATATACTATCAACCTTGGCTAAGATATTTACAAGTTACAGTTTCCAGATATTCTAGATTGTGTTTTGAACAATTGGATTATCATTAGACATTAAGTCTATCAAACAATACTGCATACGCAAATTTGCAATATGTGTAACCATCTTTTGTCCTTCACAATCTTTCTATAAGGCATGCTCTTTCCTGTGCACACACATTCGAGGCACACTCAAATATGCACAGAAATATAATTTGAAAAGGAATGAGAGCTTTCATTACCAACTAGGATAGGCACAATGAACCGTTCCACCCAGCTGAGCTTGGACGGCATTCCAATCATCTGAAGATTTAAAAGGTATGTGGGGTGCTGTGTGATGAACCATTGTAAAAGTACTCATCTGTACATATCATGGGAGAACATAACCATAAAAATTAGACTTACAAACATAAACCTCAAAGAAGAAAACTTACTACAAGAAAATTAAATTTTGAAAAGTGTAAGATCCCATGGATGGATGCACTTATTTCCATCTATATCAAAATAATGTATATTGTGAATCCCCAAACCAACAATTAAATTAGACATGGACCAAATACATTATATGACAAAGCACACCACTTTACCAATAAACAAGCCAAGCTTAAAAGTACGTCATTACCCAGAAGTGATACCCAAGCCATGGCATCAACCAGAAGTTAATCCAGCCTGTCATTCCCATCTTGTAGATTAGCAGTGGCCATCCAATAGCAATGAATGCAAATACACATGCCAAGCTTATCTTCACTCTATTCTGTTCAACTGGCCTAAACTTCTTCAAATTGAAGTGCCATTGCAACCTACAAAATAAAATTAGGTAGTCGTAACATTGACTTGTAAAATATGTTATAAAATAATAAATATAAGTGCATTACATATTTATGGGCACAATAGGCCATGTACGCAATAGGCACTCAATCGTTATTTGTGCTGTAGTCATGCATAAATACATCATTAGATTTTACAATGCTGAACTGATTTTTAGAAATAAAAAATACTTCATTGTAAAATGATATGACATACCAATGAGCAATTGACATCCAGGGGCGGATAGGACCCAATGCAACTGTCAATGCCGCCCCAAAACCTTATTTGTTTCATAATCCTCCCTCCAAGCTGGATGCCAGGCAGTATCTTCATGTAGCCTATAAACAGAGAGCATCGCTTGAGCAATATCTAATTGAATAATTAAGTATGCCTGAGTACGGACATTAGAAAAAATTACAAATACTAAACAATGCAGAACAATGGCATATTCATATAATAAAGGCAAATCAATTAATGCACTATAATTTCATAGCAACTGCACTGGAAAATTCAATGTCCATTAAATCTCCAATATATTAAGAATTCAAAGACAGACAGAATTTACTAGCGTGGAGTACGGGATTGGGTACACCGGTATGACGTTTTTATTGGGCACAGGTACAGATTTGGGTATTTGGCCATAACAAAAACATATAAAATATTTTAAAAGATGCTCAATCAGCAAAATTAACCATAAAATATTCATAGAATAAACAAAATAAGTTAAATAACCACAAAACGTACTGATAATTCAATGCCAAATGTCATGATATTCAGTGGTTGAACTTTGAACAAGTACATTGTGCAAATGTTGCAATATATACACAAAAATCAATTGAAAATATGGAGTTTCAGATCTAAGCAATTGAAAAAATGAAGGTGAGAGAGCAAATGTGCAATGAGAGGTAAGTATTCAATGTAAGGTCAATGTGTTGTATAAAAAGATCTGTTAGAGTTTGCTATATTTATTTTTATTTTTTAAAGTCCATTTTAAAATTTATTATAATTTTTAAAACATGTTTTTAACTGTGTGCCACCTGCTAGGTATATCCAGGGTACTGCTCAACGGGGCTGGGTATGGCAGGGTTTGTTCTGGAACAAACCCAGCCATACCCAATCCTGTTGAGCAGTACCTAACCATACCCACGGAGGAACCGGACCAGTACCAGTACCAAAAACACTGAACTGGGACCAGTCAACCTAGGTATGGGTACCTGATAGGCTGATAACATAGAACAAGAGCCGAAACCCATCATTGATTGGGAAAGTACGAGTCCAGATAATCAAGAAAGAAATTTCCTTTTCTTAATACTTAGAATTCTTACAGACAATTTGCCAGACAATACATCTCAGTTTGATTGTGTGACTTCCTTCCCTACGGTCAAGTCTCAGAATGCTCCTTTAACAACTTGACTCTTACTTAGGAATGCTAAAAGCACCTATAAAGAAATTTATCATGACAACCGAAAGCAGTTATAGCCAGGCAATATGACTCGTACAATAGTTTTGCGGACACGGTTTAAAGCATTCCAGCAAAAATCAAGGTCTGTGAGAAATCCCTCATGCTCATTATTCAATAGTGTGTCAGTGCTAACAAAACTTAGAATCAATAGAAAAAGGCAAGCATGAAATACTTGAGCAATAAATGGAAACCATTCCCTAATTAAATAAAATAGGTATAGCTTTAACAGTAAAGAAATGAAGCAAGTAAAGATGTCCTACTGACATGTTTGTCTTGGCATGATGTTTATCATGCTTAAACCGCCATGGTTCATATGGATATATTAATGGCAAAAAGCCAACGTTCCAACAATGTCCTCCACCAGCTTGTTCTTTGAAAAGGACTTGTGAGCACAATCATGACCTATCACAAAGAACTACAAACAAAAATATCAAATTCAACCAAACTAATATAGCTGATGTAGAGGAAATATTCTAGAATAAATAGCATACTCAAAATTACAAGCACTTTTTATAATCATACAAAAACTAACCCCAGTCACAGCAGTTCCAGTGAACGCCCAAGCTAGAGGAAGGAGGTACCAAGGTGCTTTAGATATGAGAAAAAGCCCCAAAGAATAAGCAGCAACAGATATTGCCACACTTTTCCAGGCCTTTGTATCATCAATTGCAAAGACCTTAAGAAAAAAAGACAAACATTGTTTAGGATCTATCTGCAGTCCTGCTATGCATCTAGAGCTTTCTTAGGTAAATAAGAAAAGGTAAAAGTTGAAAAGCACCTCCTGTGGTATCGTATCAATGACATTCTTCAGAGTTATGTTGCTTGGAACAGGTTCCCCTATCTGGGTAAAGCCATATTCTTCACAAAGGTGGTTCCTTTCCTCAAGGTCATGAAGAGGTGAAGGTGCAAGAGGCAAGGCCACAAAGTGAGTCTTTTGATCTGTAACATGTATCCTACCATGTTGTGTTGTCATTCCCTGTGCATACACACGATCATGATGTCAGCATTTCTGTGAAAGCAAGATTCAAATAAATATTTTAAAGAAATTATTGGTAATGACCATACCTGATCATGAATTCTATGCCTAAGCTGGGGCCCTGTAAGGAAACCTGAAATCATTCACTCATATCATCAACAGGTGACTTTATAATAATCGACAATGTTTGGTAACTCTAGGAATATTAAATATATTTTTCATATTTTAATTTTAAACAAAAGTTTTGGCAGGAAAAATAAAATTAACGAGGAACTTGACATCAATTGTTTCTTATTATTTAACATAAAAGAATTTTACAAGGCTATTTTTACTAGTTCATTGTTTTATTAAAAAATCTAAAGCTCAGATAAATAACCTTGCTCTTGGATATGTTCACAGGATATAAGGACGTAATGAAGAAATCTTATTATATATGCCAGGTATTGAGTGATTAATGCTGAAATTGCTGTGTCCAATTTTGAATGGCATCCAAAATTTGCAATGTTTGTACTCAACTCGTACCCATTGCCCCAGGTAACTCAGATCTTCGTTGTTAACAATATAGTCATACTTAACGTACTGGGAAGCATTGAAAAAATGCAAAGATAAAAACCATCTTAATATAGGATAAAATAAACAAGACATACATAAACATCAAATACCATAATAAGATGCATTTTCCAAATGTTATAACATAAAAGATGACATTCTTACATTCTCATAAGTTTCATAACCCATGATACCCATAAGGCATGATACAGTCAATGGGAATGCATAGATAAACATTATGCTGTCCGTTGTTTTGAAATGGATACTGAGGGGTGTATTAAACCCTCCCGTTTTAGACCCAGAGTGAATGAAAGACCAGAGTACAACTTTCCAAAACCTAATAAAGGCATGGAAAAGAACAAATGAAGTTTAAATAAAAAAACAAAATCCTATTTTAATCGATGTTTTTGAAATAAACTTCTAAACAGTTGAAAGTTAAGCAGCCTATTTATAGAATCATTGATCTCGGAGATTGTTGCAATAAAATGTAGCTTTAAGCTTGAATTGCGATTCTCTGCATGTTCGTGACTAAACCCGTTCAACATGAAAACAGAAAAAGCCCAAATCTATAAAAAGGATGCAAAACAATTAATCACCGAATCTTACAGTTAAACAACATAAGTCCAAATAACTGCTAGAGTTTCTTGATCCAACAGATGAATTTTATTGTTGAATACTTATACAGCATAAGCACAAGTGAAAATTTAATCATAAAATCCAGTTAACAATTACATTCCACCATAACCATGTAGAACCAAAACAGCATAAGTCCAAATTGAATATACGTAGCAATCACTATGAAATGCATTACTTGAACGCATTTCAGAGAACTGTACCCTTGAATTAAGCTCCTATCAACATTTCAACGTCTCCTTGAATCAACATTCAACAGTAGAGTTTTAACCACATTTTCTAACACCTCTAACATAGGTGTTAAACAATATAAATAGTTTTGTCGGAACAAGAACTGTTCCAACTACACCAGAAACTGAATCAATAAGTAACTGATGATAAAAATATTTTAAAAATCAATTAAAATTTGATTTAGTGAACTTATGACCTTTCATTTTCCCTTTACTACCGCAACACAGATGTCATATACAGAGAATAATAAATATATAAGAAATGTCAATTAACATTTGTTTCCCCTGTTTCCTCTCAGTAACCACTAATTCTCCTTGATTTGTGATACGTCGGCTATGGTTTATTCTGCTACCAGTAACTTCTTGATTTCCACCTTTTCTCGATTGTTGCAGCTTCTTCATAGGCACTCTGAAAGAAATCATCTGTGCTTATCTCCTCCTGCTTCCAAAATTTCTACCACGCGATGAATTAGTGCGGAAAATCAAAAGAACTCTTAAACCCAAAAATTATTTTCAACGAGGAAGATGATGGTGAATTTTAAAATAAATCTTACTTCTAATCCTCCTCAAACAATAACCATTTCAACATCCAACTCCCATGAAAACTCTAAATTTGCCACCACTCCATATGCAGACCCTGAGGATTCAAATCATGAAACATTCACACCCAGAAAAGCACACAGATGTGTATCAATCTCATTCGAACCACAGCGGGACACAACTGAACACAAAACACTGCAAGAGAAAACCCTTGGGAAATCCAGCCACGAGATAGCGTTGATGAAATCTCGGTAACCTTCAACCTCAGCAACAGGGTAAACCCAATGAAACCTTACAAAAGAGAACCACACGAAACACAAGATTTGTCAAACTATCATGGACTCAATTCAATAGTATGCGAGTGAAATAGGTAACATCTTAACCCACTGGAGAGACAATTGAATGAGAATGAGATACCTATCAGAATCTCGCAGATCTCAGGATCCCAGGAGCACATAGGCTACATTGTTAAAGCAATTTGATTATCTAAAAAAGCTCAAGCAAAGCGAAGTTATGGCATTTGTCTTCCTCTCATGCTTCAATGAGAATAGCATTAAAAAACGTCGCTACAACCACACAAGATGGGGACAAGTGTTTCGATCTCATGGACCCAGACCATGGAGAGAACAAGCAAAGACCCACACAACACAAAAGATTGCCCCCAAGCAACCAAAGCACGAGATGAGGACACATGTCCACATCTCAATAACTCATCACGTGAGTAAAGACAGACACCAAGAATCCCTATAAAAGCAAAACCGCAGAGAAGGTGACACTTATCAAGCAAATAAGAACTCAACTGGGAGAAAAATAAAACAAGTAAAGTAAGCCACAATAAATGACCTATGAGGAAAGATGGAACAAAAACAAGACACTTGGAAACATATCATGGCATTATAAACACGGAAGCAGCATAGTGATGCAGCCGCAGTTAGGGTCCAATTAACAACTGCCTTAGACCACACAGCATTATGAAACAACACAATTCTTGGCTGACTAGCAGCCTTTGCACACTAAAGCAATTATCTTAACCACACTTTATTGATCACCTTTGAGGAAACAACTTACATAGACTTGAGACCAATCACAGCAGATACAGTCTCTACACAATCTCTAAGGAGACACAATAACAACAAATATGTTGGTCTGAGTAGACCAAACCGCTACAACAACCTATTTCTTAAATTATATATCCCACAAACACCACCAAACAAAAAAATTCTTACAGAAGCATCCTGGAGTCAAACTAATTGCTTGCTCCACTGTAAGGGTGAGTTGTTATAGAATCAAGCATCGCCTACATATAGTATTGCCTCGTGGCTACAAGTTACCCATATGACATTTACTGAAAGCCTCCTAAACTCGATGTGTCCCAATCCTCTATGCAAGATAAGGCCCACATGTTCCTCAACGAACTTACAATCACAACACAGCCAAAAGAACTTGAGTCAACTTACCATTTACAATTATGGGTTAGGTAAATCTTCATCTGCTCCTCCTTCCACACAACACACAATTTGGAGTTGAATTCTTGCACTCTTGAAGATCAAGTGCAGACTATGCCTTGCGCACAAGATCGTGCAAAAGCCTTCCATGTGAATCCTTGCACATTTTCTGAAATGAATTTCCAATTTCAAAGGTAGATGTGCGCCGTTGAGATGAACCTTTGTTGGTAATGTGAACCCCTAGAAATGACGTGTAATACCGTGCACAAAAGAAGTGATTCTTTCTACAAAAATCTGAGGATGACATAAGTTTTATATTTAAAGCCTCCGAATCTTGCACCAAAGCATCTAAAGCAGTGCATCATCCATATGAAGTATGCATAACATGGAGATGCATCAATGCATTCTAACCCTCCAATTCCTGTGCATGGCCTTTTTGCTAACAACGCACAATTCTATGTTTGATTTTCTAAGATTTCTACAGTTTGACATAGTGTTAATTTTATTTGGAGAACTGTGTATGAATTTAGTGAAGTCCAACATTTCGGGTCACTAATTTGGACCCATCATCAGGGACAAACAAAATGTCAAAATATAATGATAAGATTACTGAAAACATTTTCTTAATAAATATAAATATGGAGGGCAAATAATTATAGTAGCAAAGGGAGCAAAGGCATAAATAAACAAATTTTGAGAATAAGAGAACAGAAACGAAGGAGGAAGTAAAATATTTTATGAGGGAAATTATAAGAGTGAAGATGTTATATTTACAAATATAAGAAAAGAAAAGTAATAGCCCAAGGATAACAATGATAGTAAGAGAGACAAAAAAATGAAAGGTAAAAATTAAAGAAACCAAAAGCTACAAAAAAATTATTTTTCCACAAAAATAAAATTATAATTATAATATTAGTTACTTAGGGAGCCCCACAACCACTTGTTTCCATGTATTGCTTAAAAACCAACCCTTATCCTTGTTGATGTTGTTATCATGGTGCATGATTTCAATGGCTTCGCAAAGATGCCTTTTTACAAAGTTTTCTTCTGAGGCGATAACCGACACCGAATCCATACTAATGTCGTGCTTAGTATTGAGTGAATGTTTTGCCAACACGGAGAATGTTTAATACAGTCATATTTAATGTCTTTATCATGTTCATTAATTCGAGTTTTAATCGATCGCCTGTTTCACCAATGTAAGGCTTTCACACGAACATTTAATCATATATACACCACTATTGAGATTGTTCTCAATTTTATCTTTTAGTGAATTAAGGTTCCTTTTTAGGGTGTTGATGGGAAGGAAGGACATTACAATGCCTTTTTATTCAAAATTTTAGCAATTTTATCAGTGGTGTTCTTAATATAGGGCAAGAAGGCTTTTTATTAGAATCGGGACAATTAATATGGACGAGGAGGATTACAAACCTTCTTAAATGTATTAGCAATCACATAATCATTATAACCATTATTCTTAAATACATTAGTAAGGTGGGAAAATTCAAGACAAAGGTGCTCGCTATCGGAAATCCACAAAGCCCTAGAGGCTAGTGTTTTTAACACGCCAGACTTTTTGGGAAGGGTGATGGTGGGATTCTGCCCTAAGGTAACAATCATGTGTGTTTTCTTTCTAGAATACACCATGGGCGAGAGTCCCATTTTCTTTTCTTTTAAGTAAGATATCAAGGAAAAGGGATAGTATCATTGATCTCAGTTTCCATAGTGAATTGAATATGTGTAGAAATGCTATTAAGGTGAGTAAGAAAATCATGAGCTTCTCTATGCCATGAACCCAATAAACATTAGTATCATCTACAAATTTTTTCCACCATTCTGGTTTCAATGGAGAAGACTCAATAGCTTTCTTTTCAAAGTTTTCCATGTACAAATTAGCAATAATAGGTGAGAGAGGGGATCCCATCGCGATACCCTCAGTCTGTTCATAAATTTCACTGTTAAAGCTAAAGAAGGTAGATCTTAAACAAATTTCAACAAGATTTGCAGTTTCAGAATCGGTGATATCCCTAATTATAAGAATGGCTTCATCAATAGGGATTTTGGTAAAGATGTTACGCCATTAATATGCTAGCTTGCATCAACTTCTAAAAGATGTTCTGGACTCTAGAAAATATTGCAAACCTATTGAATTCCTTTGATTATATCACAAATTCCAATAAATATGAAAACATGCAAACAACTACTCTAATTGTTTTTGGTTGATGTGGGATTGCTTGTCAACCCAGATGCTCCTACACCATACACCTCCGGTAAGTAAATGTTTCATGAGCTCGTTCTCATGTGAGCTCAAGAAATGTCAATGTCATGTTACTTCAGCAGCACTAATACGTGTCGCATCTTCAATATTTCTACCTTTCTATTTGACCAAGTATTCTTTGTAATTCATGTTGCATGTCATCCTCAATCTTGTGTCTATTATCCTTTGTACTTCTTCGTGCGTTTCTCTGGCAGTTGTATTCTCCAATCAACTGAATCTGAATCTGTATTGTCCTTACTATCTTATTTTTCACAATAAGGATATAAATCTGCCACTTCAAAAATGATTGATATATCTATATCCTCTAGCAACTCAATCTCATGCATTGGATGCACATTTTCTCAACACCTTGCACAGTCCTATCTTCTTCCACTTTAACTTATCATATGAACCTTTTGGAAACCTTTCCTTCCACAAATGTGCTAAGACCATGTCTCCAACCTAAATTCAACTTGTCTTCTCTTCATATCTGCATATTGCTTATATTATGTGTTACTTTTCTCCAACTACTTGCGCACTTGTTGGTGTACTTCATACATATATTATGCAAAATCCTCAACTTTTGCATTCTTTCTTTGGTCACTCCTTATGCTTCACAACTCTAGAACACCTCTTGGACTACTCCTATACATAATATGAAATAGTGTTTTCCTTGTGCTTCTGTTCCCAAATAGTTATATGTGAATTTTGCTTGTGCTAATACTGAATCCCATGTCCCTACTTATCTCCAACTAAACATCTTAGAAGATTACCCAAACTTCTATTTACAACTTTTGTTTGTCCATCTCTGGATGATACATTGAACTGAATTATAACCTTGTATCCAACATCTTCCATAAAGTCCTCCAGAAATGTCCAACAAACATTACATCCCTTTCTGAAACCATGTTATGTGGTAATGAATGTAGCCTTACAATCTCCTGAAAAATAAATCAGTAATGTGTGTTACATCACTTGTCTTTTACATCCTATAAAGTGTGTCATTTTGGAAAACTTATCCACAACAACAAAAATAGAACAAAACTTTTGTATGTCCCATGCAAAACTAAAACAAAAGCCATACTATTGTCTTCCCATGGCTTCTCTAGAATAGGCAACAGTTGATATAACCCTACATTTTGAATTCTCCCTTTTGCCAATTGACATATTTTACACTCTTGCACAAATGTTATTTCATTTGTACACATCTTAGGCCAAAACTAATTTTCAACCAATTGTGCATTAAGTCTTTTTATAACCAAAATGACCTATTGCACCTCCATTATGCCTTTCTTTAACCAAATTCATGCATTGATTTTCTTGGAATGCATAACTAACTACCTTTAAATAACAATCCTTCTTGAATGAAATAATTCAACCAAGGTGTTTTGTCCTCACTGGTTCTGCACATGCATGCCATGTTTCCTTGAAATCCCTATCATCCTTGTACAAATCCTTCATAGAAATCATATCCTATGACTTTTGTCTTAATTTCAGTCAACAAAATACTTCTCCTACTTGATACATCAACTCTATTTGACTGGTTGCATATGTGCTTCACACAAATGAGTAACTCTATAGAAATTTTACCCACTTCTTGTCTTTGATTAAACAAACCCCAACTATTGATAAACTTTAGTGCATCAAAACAAACTCCTTGGGCAACAAGTAATGTGCCTCCACTTCTTCGAGTGGCTTGCAAAATAGCATAAAACTCTTGATCATACACTTAATATTTATGCTTGCATCATTCAGTTTCTCACTGAAGTATGTTATTGGTCTTCCTTCTTGACTCAATACTATGCCAACTGCTACTCCACTTGCATCACAATCAAACTGAAAATTTTTAGAGAAATTTGACAATGCTAACATTAGTTGCTCAATCACTTTCCTCTTCAATGTCTAAAAAACTTTCTTTTGCTTGGTAGTCCACGCAAATTCCTTCTTATCTCCTCACATGACCTCTATGATAACTCCACATATACCACTAAAGTTTTGAATGAACTTCCTGTAGAAACTTGCCAATCCATGAAAACTTCTTGCTTCAAAAGTACTTCTAGGTTTCGGCCAATCCAATATTGCTTTCACCTTTTTTGGATCCATCTTCAAACCTTCTTGGGATATTACAAAACCTAAATATAAAAGCTCTTATTTTATGAAACTACATTTCTTCAAATTCATCTTCTTCTCTTCTTGCAACTGTTGCAACACTTTCTACAAGTGCATCAAATGATCCTCCTTTGGCCTACTGAATATTATGAGGAACTTACCCAAAAACGGCTTATAGACCTCATAAATGAGTCATGTGAAAGTACTTGATGCATTACTCAACCTGAATGGCATAACCAACCAGTCGTCAATCTTCCTTGTGTTTTGAATGCAATCTTCCATTCATCTCCTTCCCTTATGTGGATTCGGTGAAATAAATTCTTCAAATCTATCTTCATGAAAATGTATCCACGAAGACTTTATCATGTCATCCATACATGGTATGGAAATCTATACATGATTGTGATCTTGTTTATTGCTTTGTTGTTGGTGCACATTCTCCATTCTGCATTTTTCTTTGGTGTTATCACTACAAGTACCATACACGGCTCAAAGACTCTAATCAACCCTTTATGTAACTGTTTCTGAACTTGGTTTTTGCACTTTAGCATTCTCCTTCAGCATCAACATGTATGTCGTTGTGTTTGGAAAACTTGAACTTGGGTTCAAGTCCAAGTGATGACTTATAGTCTTCATGGGTGGTAATCTATCTAGCAAATCTTCTAAAATAACCTCTACAAACTCGCTCAACAAGTTCTACACTTCATGTGGAGCTACTTATTCTTCCTTGCTACGTGCACTACTTGTGCAAGCTTAGCTCTAAACACAAAATAAGTGCTCTCCTTGTTCGTCTCTCTCAAGAATAACTTTCCTAAAATAACTAAGATTTGTGCACTCTTGGCCACCCCTTCACTCTTCTCCTTTAAAGGAATCAAAGTGTGCTCCCTTCCATCCTTCACCAATGCATAGGTGTTTGTGCAACCATCATGATGCACCTTCCTATCATACCGCCAAGGTCTACCAAGCAAAATATGGCAAACATCCATAAGCATTACATTGCACATTACCTCATCCTTATATACACCAATCTGAAAATTCACTAAACATTGACCATTTACCAAGATCTTATGTCCCTTTAGCCACCAAGATACTTTGTAGGGATTTGGATGTGTAATCCTCTTCAGACCCAATTTATCTATCATCTCTTCTGCAACCAAGTTTTTAAATTTTGGTAATGCCACTATCGACAATTACCTTGCATACTTTTCCTCTTGACTCACAGGAGGTTTGGAACAAATTCTTCTGCCATGTGGATGGCAGGAGTATTCTCCTCTTTGGTCGCCTTCAACAAAACTCTCTCCATTACAAGAGCTACTCTAGTTTCAGGCTCTTCTCCATGATGAACTGACGCAATACTCTCATTGTCAACTTGCGTGACATGCACATTGGCATCATTCCTTCTAACATTGTCCTTATGTGCATGCTAGCACTCAAATGTGGCTCCATTCTCTCCGCACCTGAAACATGTGCCTGTGAACCTGCGTCCATGGCCTCGACTATCAACCATTGCATCCTCTACCTCAGTTAGAGTTTCCTCTGCCTTCTGTGCACCATCACTGCACCGAGATGTACTTGCTTCACCCTCATGTGCAGAATTTCCTGTGTCACCACCTTGTCCACGGCCACACGCAAGCCTTCCTTTAACTCACTTAGCTCCAACTTTTCTTTCAACAGTAGTGATCCACAGAATGATATCAAAATAGAGCTTGCTAACAAAAACAAAACATATCCAAAAATGATACATGATAGCCGAAATGCCGAAGCACTGAAATAAGAAAGCTGAGCCTCCGCGAGAGGGCAACCTCCAAAAGCACTAAGCCAATGGAAGAATTTCACAATGATGGTTCCAAATGAAGTCCTGCTTCCTATATATACACACATAACAGGTTTGGACACCCATAAGCCATTGGTTAATCTGACAAACCAAAAAGAGAAAATCTAAAAATCTGCTGGAAAACTACCCAAGGTTTAAGTGTGTTGCATGTGTGTTGCATGTTGGCTAATTCGTAGCCTGACGATATATAATAAAAAACACAGGGGTAAGAACGCAACGATTTTTGTATTTTTCTTTTTTGTGTGTTTATTTGAATACATTTATGAATAATGACAGTAAGTTTGCATATCCCTTACGCCAAATTGGTCTACAAAGGTGAATTTACTTGTTTAGAAGATTGCTTCTACGAGTATTAAGATTCAAAATGAATTCTCCAAAAGTAGAACACGCGTGCCTTTGCAACAGCAATCTCAAGAGGCCAATCTTACTCACACCCCAATAGATTGGTCATTGGGATTGCTATGGTGGATAACTCGTTCACCAGAAGGCCAAATACCATTACAGAGGCGCAGATATGTGTTCAAGGAATATACCCTAAACCCTAACATGCACGGTACTGGAAGTGAGAATTTGTTTTATTTTCCAATGTTCGCGTCGAATTTATCTATACCTTAACAAAAATTAAATTTCTAATTTACAATGCGGACATCTTCTAACAAAAACAACATTGGCATGGAATCAATGCAACTGCAAGGGTTTCCAACAAATGCCTATAATATGAAAAGGTTGACCCAAAAAACAATACATTTTAAATTTACAAAGGAAAACATACCTGAACGACCTCCTGCAGAAAACCTGAGAGCGGCAGCAGCTTGACTGGAGGTAAACCCAACCTGCGGCTTCTGAAGCCACACAAGGAGCTTTTATCAATACAGAGAAATTCAAACCAGATGTTTAGGGTTTTAAAATTTGTGGATTTTTTAAATTAAACAATTGTAAGAAGAATGACTACCTTAATGTGAAGATGAAGAGCGCCATTAACAGGAAGGAGACAGCCAGACGCCATGCTTTCTGCTCTGCTCAGCACCGCAGGGCAGGGCAGATGATTTAAACTTAAAATGTAATCTGATTCTTCACGATAATTTGGCGTCGAAATTGGGCGGCAGAGGGTGGCTCTTGTTTTGAACTTCCACGTGGCATTTTCGGTGGTCAGAAGTTTGCACGAGATCAAATTGTTTTTGACTAGGTTTTAGGCGCCACCTTATGAATAATGATTTGGATATTTTTGAGGTTGTCCACAAAACGGTTCACATCTATAGTAGAAGACCCGACATCGAAAGAAACTTGAAATTTTTTGACTACTTGGTCTCGTGGACATCATTCAAAGTCTTTCATTTCATTTCACATTAAGTGGAAGGGAGTCATATCGCTGCCATTTATTCAAATAAATTACTATGTTCCTTGAAGTCTTTTGATCTAACATTAAAATACTAGTCACACAATAATTTGTCCATGTATACATGTAAGGGTGGGTTAGTTTATCTCTCTCTACATTAGATACATAAAACAAAGGAAATGACACCAAGAATCTTAACAAAGTACCTCGAGATTAAGCTAAAAGAAGATAAATCAATACATAAAAGTAATAGAATCTAAAACATATTCTTGTTGTATGGATTTGTTCAATAGATATAGATGCTCAAACCGATATATATAGATAAGATTTGGGTAATGTGTTTGTGAGGGGGAAGATGAGGTAAACAACTTTTCTAAAATGGAAAGATTTTCAAATTTGGCAAGGCTCTTACATAAGACGATTTATCAAATTAGTAAGGTTTCTAGAAATGGAAAGCTTGCATGAGTGGATGGTGGACAATGTACCTTTGGAAGGTCATTTATATAGATTTTATTGGGGGATGTTAGTTGATTTTAATATATGGGCGTTAATAGGAATATAGGATTAGTGGCTTGTTAAGAGTGATTAGGAGTGATTAATTGGTGATGGGATGTTATGAGATGTGTGATGTAATGAAGATAATTTAATTAATTAATGAAGGGGTGGTAATGGGATTTATTTAGCTTTAAAATGATTTCTAAGTGGAAAATTCCAAGTGTTTAAAATTGCCCTTCTTTGGGAGGGTGTCGCAGAGATAGTGGTGCCCTTTCAAAAAAAGTAGTAAAAAAAAATAGGTGTAGGAGGAATGAGAAGATTTGGTAGGGTGATGCCCCCTCGAGAGACCATGTGTTGATGAAAGAGGTGGAAGGTGTAAACACTAAATCATGCACTTGGGTACATTTCTAGGTCCTAATCACATGCATTGCATTCATATGTTTCCTAAGGGAGAAAAGTACTAATTGATCACTATATTTGGCCTCTTAGTTTCCTTTTTAGTCTCCTTCTTGGCCTTACACACCCTACTGCCCCGTCTGACCTTCGATACTTCATCTTTTTTGGCTTTGGACACCAATGCCTAGGCGCCCTCATTCCCTCTGGGTGCCCTAGACCTCTTTGTATCTTGCTCACTCCTTTTGGGTCCTTTCTAGTTGTTGGGAATCCTTATCTCTTAGGGGTCGGCCTTTTAGTGATCAATTACGAAATTCAAGCAAGGGAATCATATAAATACAATGTTATGGGATCAAATTAAAGGACCAAGCTCTAAGCATCTACTATCACCACCTAAGGTTACATTCACAAGCATCTAAATAACATCATTGCATCCATCTAGCTTGCACCATTCAGGGACAAGGGTTGGTTATTCTGCATACACTTCATATGAGGGGAAGTTCATTTTTCCATGCACACATTTATTTACATATTTTACATCTAGCTACTTGCTCACTATCAAGTGCGACACGCACAAGAGCCACCTAGGGCACAATCTCTTCACACACACATAGAACTACATTGGGTCTAAGATGTAGTGCAACACTCGGTCATAAGTTCACTTGTTTGACAACCGAGGACAATCTAACCCCTCATTTACATTATTTTATTTTTGGGATTTGATGTGCTTTTGAGGGTTTTACAGGTCATATGTTTATTGTAAGTTATCAGCAACATCGACAATCATTGTGCGACATTCTAGCGACAAACATCAAAGGATTGTGGCAAATCAACGACCTGCGCAAAGATCATTTTCGAGCTCTTGTGCAAACCCCGCACCCAGATAGGGATCCCAAAGCACCCAGGCGCCTAGTCCAACTTCTTCCTACATTTCTACATTTTTCTGGGTTGAAGCTACGGCCTCTTGTGTTCCAGTTTTACCAGTCTTCCACCTTCGCACACTATCGGGAATATTACGAAATCAGCTAAGTATTCTAACTCTTCATTGCACTTAGGGTTTCAATTCATATTGCTTATTGCTTGTGTCACTTTATGTACTTTACTATTGCTTTATTTATTGTTGTGACTTTAAAATAGCCTATCTAGGGTTTAGAAAAAAATCATATTTTTGTTAAATTAGAAGGGCTCTCGAAAGGTGAAGAAGGGGTCAATGATAGAAGAAGAAGGTAAATATGAAGGAGTGGGGGTATAAGTAAAAGGGGAGGGTAAAATGAAAACCTTATTTACCATGTCCAAGTGAGGATTTTGGATCTTTCGAGTGGAAAGAGAGTTGGAGAGAAAATGGATTGTATATACATACACGCAAGCATCGTGAATGAGTGGGTGAGGGAATATGGACAACCAAAGGGGCACGGGCTAATTGTAAGTACCGTATTTGAACCGGTTTTTACATTTATCATGTGTAATAAAGAAGGAAACCTTACGTATGATGAAAATGTCACCGCCAAATTTTTTTATGTGGCATTTCCCAAGCGTATCCATTGTTAAAACATCATTTTTATTAGGCTTTTAAAATAGCAGCTTTGGTTTTTTGGGTGGTGTTTCCCAAAATTGCACCCGATGTAATTTTGAGCAACTTATCTAAGTTAGGGACTTATCTACTTTTACTCGGAAAGTCGTGCAAGACTAAGTTAGCCTTACAGTAGAGTGCGATCATGTAGTAATATGTAGGTTCTCCTAACCTACGGAACAAGGAGCATCAAGCAAAATACTTAGGTGAATTTTGATGGAGATAGTGCTTTGTGGAGTTCTTTAGGCCTTCGAGGTATTGAGGAATTCAATCTCTTGTGACATCAAATCAGTCCCTAATGGGTCAAAGGCAATCTAGAGCATCGTAGGGCTACATGCCCACAAAAAGTTTCAAAATCAACTAAGGATGGGATCCGCAGCCGAATAGTGGAAAGAAGCAGCGCTTGACAACATATAAAGAGGACTAAATGATTAAGGGCTAAGTGTGGAAACATTCAAACATCACAAAGTAAAGGGAGCTTCGCTCATCACTCAGAAGCATGAAAAGTCGTGACAAACTATGGATCAAAGTAAATCCGTGGATTACATCGTAACATTAGGTTTCCATAAAAGATATCAAAGTTACACTTGTTTCTAAACCAGACGACCAACCACCCCAATAAGTGGAATTTAATGAAATATGGCATCATCCTGTGTAGTTTGATGGCACGTGATTGAATCAAGGTGTCTTGTTTTAGTAGTTGGCTCTTTTTAGATGGTGTTCACGCCGTCCTCTCGCCCTTCATAGCTGGCCACTCTAACCTCCTTCTACTTCCAACCACTTCCAAAAAAGTCAATCACATCAAGAATGGTAAACGTGTCCTTCCTTTGTATGTGATTTTCCCGCTTCTTTATCCTCATTGAAATTCCTTCGATGGGTTGGATCCTTCTAAATGCTTCCTTCCTTTCCTACTCACACATGATTTTAAATCAAGCCATTATTTATCCGAGTAATCGTTGTACTACTTGCGTCCCATATATGGGACATGACTGCCTCTGTAGTTGGGATTTTCTACCCATTACGTCTAATTAACCGCTCCTAACATGTCCCACCATCTATCGGATCACTTGTGCACCCATTTTCACACATTCCTTTGTCGCGCACTCTTTTTGTTTGTCCACACACTTATGTTTTCGAGCTACGCCTATACCTTTTTCATGCCCCTACTACCTTCCGGGCCTTTTCATATATTCTTGTGCTTCCTTCACAATCAAATCCTTTACTTATCTCTCTGTGCATCCTTTGATCCTTCTTGTTTGTGCATAACTCCTTCACACCCCTCACATGCCTCTATTCATCCACTCTATGCCAAAATATATCCTCTCACCACTGCACACCATCCTCTCACACGTTGCTTCTTCCCTTCTCTTCTCCACAATTCTCTAGACTTTCACGCACTATTTGCGCACTCCCACACAATCACCTCTCCACTTCTATATGCCTCCTCTCTTTATTTCTCGTGTCTTTCATCCTTGCACACACCCACACTTAACCAAAAGGTGTTCGTGATTAACTTGAACTTGGAATGCTCCCGCATTAGTATAACACGAGCGAGACGTTAATGTGAGAGGCTATAACATGCTTATGTTATGTCCGATTTAGTTGGAAATTGTTAACCCTTAGGCTTGGATTTGGCTAGGATATCTAAGCATAAGGGTTGGACTATCTATTATATGATTGAATCCATGTTTTGCTTTAGAAAACACAATAATCTCTAGTGTACGCCCGTTTTCACATATGTTATAAGACAAGATTCCGAAAAACTCCACTACAACATCAAGTTGTTTGATGTATTTCTTTCTAAAATCTGAATAGTTTAAGGTTTTGATCCTTAATTTTCTTTTAGTAGTGTCTTCATTTTTTTGCCAAAACACATGTATTGTTATTTTTACATAATTTTTGATCCGCTCATCCAAATTTCAAAATACGTACATCAACACGAAATGCACTCCATTCTACACACATTCAAAAAAATGATTTTTAATTATTTTTCTCAAAATTAAGGGGTGTACACATGATTATTTTGTTTTCAAGATGTGTTCACTTTGAAAATCAGTAAAAAATAACATATTCATCGAAAAATATGAAAAATTAGAAGGACCTATTAAATTATCTTAGCTAACTTTCTATTGAAGGGATTTATAAAATATTTTATAGAACTCAAAACCGGGGAAGGGGGAGGTTGGAGGGTTGGGGTGTGTAGACACAAAATCACGCACTTGGGTACATTTCTAGGTCCTAAACACATGCTAGTGTACCTATGATTCATAAGTGAGAAAACTAGTAATTGAGCATTATCTTTGGCCTCTTGTCTTTGTTTCTTATTTTCTATTTGGTCTTACACACCCTATAGCTCAGTTAGAACTTTACTTGTTTATCTTTTATGACTTGCACAACAAATACCCAAACATCCTCATACCCTCTGGGTGCCCCTGGTCTCTTTCTACCTTACTCGTTATTTTTGGGCCTCTTTTATCTTTTGGGAATCTTATTTTCTTATGGGTCAGCCTTCCAGTTGTCAATTACAAAATTTAACTAAGGGAATCATATAAATACATAACTATGTGATCAAAATAAAGGACCAAGCTCTAAGAATACTATATATCACCTAAGCTTGCATCTAAAGGCATCCAAAACACTCAAAGGCATCCATCTAGCATCCATACAAGGGACAAGGGACTGCATTTTCTACATACACTGCATAGGAAGGGGAAGTTCATTATTTCATCCACACATTCTATTTACATTGCTACATCTAGATCTAGCCCACTATCAAGTGCAACTTGCACTAGGGCATCTTAGGGCACAATCCTCACACACACTCATAAGAACTACATGGATTATGAGATATAGTGCAATGCTCGATTGTAAGTTCACTCGGTCAGGGTGACCATCGGTGGTCAATCCAAATCCCCATATTGTATCTTTCTTTTTTAGGATTTGATATGGTTATGTGGGTTTTACAGGTGAACATCTCTTTTCTAGGTTACTTGGTATATCCAACAATCAAGTTGCATGACATACAGGTGACCAACAAAAACTATCGCTGACATATGTGTGACACGGAAAAATCAAATTTCGACCATCTGCGTAGTCACGAGTGCCCAATAGAAGTCTCAAGTGCCCTCGCCCAAGTCCAGGTGCCCTAGTCCAACTTTGTTCAACAGTTCAAATTTATCTTGAGTGATTGCGACCCTGTTGTCTTCCTATTCAACAATTTTCCTAGTCTGCACTTTTGATCCGGATCACTTTGCAAATTAGCTAAGTCCTTTTCTCTATCTTGCACTTAGGGTTTCATATTTTGTTAGCTTATTGCTTGTGTCATAATGTATCTAACAGTTGTACTTCATTATTTCTATCAGTTACTCTGCAATTAGGGTTTAACATAAAATCCATTTTTGTTAAATCATTTGGTGAACCCACTTGTTCAAACCCTACCTTTTGAGAATGCATCAAAATCTATCTCCTTCTTATGAATTCATGGATCAATCTTCTTATCCTTCTTTCACCCTAACTAAGGTTTCTAGCATGGTTACTACTATTGCTGATTTCATGCAAGTTCATGCTCAACATTCTCATCGCTTCATCACTCATATGGTTGATCCATCCATCAATGTAGTCACTACTCGTCGTACTCGTCCTCTTATAGCTCCACCGGCTTCTATTCCACCACCAATTACTTATACGGTTCCAATCACTCGCTTTAAGGGTTATGACATCATTGAGAAACTTAAGAATACACTGTAAAAATCTCTCTTTATGATATCTTGTGCAGTGCACCCGATTGTCGTCATACATTAGAAGCCGCCCTTCGTTCTATCCACATTGAAAGCAATAATTCACCTATGGCATTCACACATCTTATTCAATCTCTCAAAAATCTGCCACATGTTATATCATTTAGTGATGAGGATATACCTCCATATATTGATGATAATCCATTTGCACCTTTGCTTATCACCACTACTATTGGTGCCATTTGTATCAAGCATGTACTCATTGACAATGGATTTGCTATAAACTTATGTGCACATTCCCTCCTTAGGAAAATTGGCATTACTAATGATCTCGCCACCGCCCTCATTTTCCTCACCTTTATCATGGACGTGTCTTTGTTCTTTATTGCTTATGGCATCCGGGTCTTCCATTTATCATTATTCCTTTCACGTACTCCTCGTTCCTCTCCACTTACACTCGGGTAGTCCTAGCTTGACTACATTGGTGGCACTTTGGATCCTAATCACATTTCCCATGCCTTTTGATCGCATTTCTATTTTCAATTATTCATTTCTTAGCTATACTCAAAATCTTACTTGTTGGTATGCACACGATTGTCCACAACTACCTTTCACTGATGAAGAATACGTAATGGGCATGTACAATTTACGCCACAATGGCTCTTTATATGATCAACCTCATACTATTACTTACTAATTTTACGATCTAGCTTCGTTTGGCTTTGACTATAATGATGAAGATTTCTGAGACAATGTTACTTGATTCTTCTCTACATCATACACTTGGGGTCATCGTGCTTACTTCCCCCCTCCTCACATCATTAACTATCTATCATTACTACTATTACGCTTTGTGCTTCATACTTTCCATTTCTAAGCGATCTTACACAACTTGATACATCTTGTATCATCACTACCCTACGACGCACTATAGTTCCATGGTTCATACTCATACTAAGGGTCTAAATATGAAATGAGCCTCACCACATTCTCCTTTGACTCTTTATGCTTCACAATCTATCTTTCTAGCACACAAGTTCAAATCATTTCCCATTGACACACTCTTGTTCTATGGTTCATTCTTGATTTTTGAGGGGTATTTTATAAATGAACCTCATCTCATATAGATTCGTTGGGGGGCACGATGCTCCTATCACATTCACACATTACATTACATTCCATTCCACTCATTCAAAACATATTGTATATATTGGTTACACATGCTTTTTCTTTCTTATACTTACATGACGCGCTTTGCTTACTATGCTTTAGTAATATATTCAAGGTGTCATTATGTCTTCTATATACACATGCACGTTCACTTGGTATTTAGTTGTGAATGAAAACTTCCTACAAATCTTTACATGCAACAATGATGTTAAGCACAATACCTTTTATCAATCCCACTAAGGCTCCTGGGGGCATCTTCATTTACTACCATTACACAATACAAGGGTTATCATTTCATTACATACTATTTCCTATTCTTACTAGAACATTACTTATTTCATGGATACATACACGCTTTGACATACTTTTTATCTTTCTAACATGCTAACGGGTGCTTCATGTGCAAAATTTGCTTTGCAGGACTATATGCCACCATGGTTGTCTGATTTATCTTACTTTTTATTGTTTGTCATTGTATGTTATTGTTTTGCGAGCTATGCCCTTTGTCTTGTGTGCACATTGTATGCTTTTGGCCGCTTCGCCCTGATTGTCTTACGACATTGTGAGCGATGTCCCATGTCTAAAACCCACTTTTCATGGTCTATCTTGTCTTATTTCTTGATTACACATTGTCTTCTACTTGTATACTAGCTTTGATTGCACTAACACATGTTTCTAGCCATCTTGTTTTCATGTGCATTGGTTTCTACCGACACATCCCCTCCCCCTGTAGGGTATCCACTTCATATCAGTTTTAGGTCCTCTCCTTTGGGTGTATGCTCCTATCACCGTCACATACACCCCAAACAAGGGGGCATACACTAGGTGAATCAATCACCCAATTCGATAGCTCGAGCTACGGTAAAGACCTACACAATGCATGAAAAGAGCAGTCATACAGTCACAAATGACCTAGAATATGACTTGGGTCCTTAGTGGAGTACACACACCGGTGTCTAGATTCGGACACTAGTGCTTAAGCACTCATGACCTCCCCAGGTTCTTATGTCATGGGGGCACACACACAGTTACTTTATCATATCAACACAACCTACATAGTCTTGAGTAGGTTTTACAAAGATAAACAATCCTCCGGTAGTATAATGCATTTTATCTCCTTGATTGTAATAGATTATTCAATCGAAACTAATTGAACAACTTAGAACAAATCAAGTACGTACCATCTGCATGGTGCTTATTTGGGAAGCAGTCATAGAAGGAGAGTAACATTAGACCTCTCTCCCCAACACTCTTCTTTCGTGGCGCGAGATCGCCCAAAAATGGCATGATATTGCCCAAAAACTCACTTTTGGCATGGGATCGCCCAAAAAAATCACTCTTCTACAATATTTCGGGACATGTTTCTATCATTTGCATTTCTTCATATCATGTGCACACTCTCCTTTTACTACTTTTTACATATTTTTTCATACTTCATACATAGTTTTCATAACACATGACTTTTCCTACTCTTTCGATCTTCTTTTGCATGTCCCTCCTTAATACGCAACAAGAAGCAACCCTACATCAACAATTCAAACACAACAACATGTCCAAATCAATGCATATACTTCACCCTAGGATCACTTCCTCTTTCTTAGCTTTCTACGCTTCTTTTTACATTCATTCCATGCTTCACTTGTCTCTTCTGCATGATATCGCATCAAACTCTATGTATCTTCTAACTACTTTATGTTATCGAGTATTTATTCAACAACATAAAGTGGGGGCAAATGTAGACACAAAATCATGCACTTGGGTATATTTCTAGGTCCTAAACACAAGTTAGCATTTATATGATTCCTAAGTGAGAAAACTAATAATTGATAGTTATCTTTGGCCTCTTGTCTTTATTTCTTATTTCTATTTAGTCTTACACACCCTACATCCCAATCAGAACTTTACTTGCTTATCTTTTATGACTTCGACACCGATGCCTAGCCAAGACACCAACACTTAGGTGCCCTCATCCCCTCTGGGCGCCCCTGACCTCTTTCTACCTCACTCGCTCTTTTTGGGAATCTTTTATCTTTTGGGCATCTTATTTTCTTATGGGTCGGCCTTCCAATGTCAATTATGAAATTCAACTAAGGGAATCATATAAATACATAACTATGTGATCAAAATAAAGGATCAATCTCTAAGCATATTATCTATCACCTAAGCTTGCATCCAAAGGCATCTAAAGCACTTAAAGGCATCCATCTAGCATCCATACAAGGGATAAGGGATTGCATTTTCTACATACACTGCATAGGAAGAGGAAGTTCATTATTTCATCCACACATTCTATTTACATTGCTACATCTAGATCTAGTCCGCTATCAAGTGTAACTTGTACTAGGGATCATACGGCACAATCCTTACACACTCTGTAGACACCTAAATTAAGATTTTGCAATCTTATTGCCAAACGCACACAAATCACTCTCATTCTTTCCAATTCCATTATAATTAGTGATTTTCACTAATTTACTAACATTTCTTACCACTTTAGCTAATTAACAATGCTTTTTTGATTGTGTAACCCCTTTCACATTTAGGATGCCAATTTACGGTGAATTGTAAGTCAAAATCCTCTTTAAAACAGACAATTAGCGATTATAGGCTAATTAAGCCTATTTTGCCCTTGTTTTGGTCAATATGCCCTAATATTGGCTCAAAACCCTCTCGTGACCACCCAAAATCACCCCATTCACCTCCACAATGTCTCAACAAGCTTCAAAATCTTATATTAGCCTCCTAGTTGACCATAAGTGGTTGATAAAGCTTCATATCTCTTAATCACTTGGTAATTCACTAATTGTGATTAGAAAAGCTTAATTATGATTAACACTTATAATATAATTAGAGGATTTTAGTCCCACATGCACCAAAATACAAGTTTCTCCCAAAAGGAAAACTATAAAAACAACTCACCTCATTCCTTTATACTTTACACCATGCTTTGATTTGCATCTCATATAATACATATGATTTCTAAGCCAAGTCCAATCCTTGCTTAAAACCTTCAACAAGGTTAGTAGATGAATATCTAAAGTGACTTAACAAGTCATTTGGAGAGGTCATTTCACCATTGTTTGAGTAGCAACCATAACCATTTGATTTCCCCTTAGGTCTATTTAGGCCCATGTTAGGTAATTGAATCATATTAGTAGGCATGTTTAGTTAGTTTTTGCATTGTTTTCATACTAGTTAAGCATTCTTTTAAGCTTCTATCTTAATGTTACATTCCTAGACTTAGAATCCTTAACTATTAGGTGGAAATGGTGTTAGCCTTCCTTGATTAGCTTTGTTATTTGCTTTGTAAAGTTTGGGGTGCTTTCATTTGCATGCCCGGTGGGAGAATCTTTGAAGGAGTGTAGGACGAGGGTCTGGAAGGAATACACGTGCACCAAACAGCTGCACTTCACCAAGAAAGGAGTTGCAAGATAAGGCAAGCAAACTTGTAAGAAGCAATGTGCATGCATAGAAAGCTCAAGATTCGAAAATGGAATGGAATGAAATGCTCTTGGATTGCCATGGACCAAAAAGAGGAGGAGTACAAATAGGGGAGTGAATGTGTAACTCCCATGTAAGAAAAGATTCCTCCATAATGGAGAAGAGGAGTTACTTTCCCAAATGGGAATGTAACTCCTATGACACACTTACACATATGACAGATTCTGTAAGAGAATCTATCATAACTAAAATGACACCTAGATCCATGTCCACCTAAGTGAGATGACTCACATGGTGTAGGTGGAAATAACACTAAATAATTAAATAAAGTGATAAAAACACCTACACCAACACCCCCCCTTCATCGAAACTAGGATGGGGCAAGGTAAGTCAGCAAGACAAACAAGAAATGGGTCCCGGCTATAAGCCTGATGAGGTACCCATGCACAAAAGGTCTCAAGTAGTGAGGGGAAAACCCAGTGGGAAAAACCTCAACTTACAAGAGATAGCAAACAAAACTCTCCTAAACTACTAAGAAGAAGGAGACTATCTTGCCTCCCAAGAAGATGATCCAATCACGAGCCACCCCGTCTTTGGCCGAGTGAAGAGGGAGGAAGAGGACCCCGAAGTGCCAAGGTGTTGTTCCAATCAAGGGAACAATGCTCCGTATGTGAGGTGGAAAATCCAGCTACTGCATGAAGAGATCCTGAAGTGGTGGCAATGAAGGAAGGTGGAATGCCCTGAACCTGTGAAGAAGTGTACCCAATTCCTGATGAGTCCTGAATCATAGTGCCTACTCCCTGAAGTGTCTGAAGTGGGCTAGAAGTGGGCAGATCAAGAGACAACTCCTCAAGATGTGGCAAGTGATAAGTGGATGGTGGAGGTGGGTCCCCATCATCATGGCAATCAACTATGCTAGAAGAGATGTCCAAAACATCATAAATGGGCTCAGAAGTATCCTCAAGTCCAGCTTGAGTTGGATGAAGAATCTGAAGGAGGAGCAAAGTGAGAGAATGAGTACAACCAAGTTTGATGGTCACTATACCAAGCTGCACAATAGCATCACTGTGGATCTCCCTAACATAAACTGAGTCCGGAGTGAACTCAACCCGCAAGCCCTGTCCAAGATGAGTGATATGATAGATTGAAAGAAGGTTTGTTGAAAGTAAAGGGATACTTAAAACATTATTGAAAGTACCACCACTTACTTTAACTGATCCTCTTCCAAAAACCTGTGTAGTGGTGTTGTCACCAAGCTGAATAGAGGACATGTCACATGGCTCAAGTGAATCAAACTCAATGTCTGATGATGCCATGTGATGAGTTACACCCGAATCAATGATCCATGTAGGGGTAGGTGGCACAACTGTCACTAGAGCTCTTCCCTTTGGTTTCTCCTTGTTGGATTCTTTTACTTTTTCTTTCTCTTGTACTTTCTCTTTTTCACTCTCTTTTTCCTTAGAACTATCGTGGGATGATGAAGGTGTTTTGAGAGAATCTAGGACTCCAATATTGTGCTTCTCAAGTAGATCAGTGAGGAGAGCAATATTTTTCTTCAAGCACTTTTCTTCATCATGCATGCCATGGCAGTATCCACATTTGATTCGTTCTTTGGAATTTCGGGAGGTGGAAGAGTTATTTTAGGGTTTGTCCTTCTTTGATGATCCAGTTTCTTCTCCTTAGAAGCTCTTGACTTTTCCTTTCCAGCAATGAGAGCATGAGATTTTGTGGATTTCAAGCTACCAATTTGAATTAATTTACTTTGTTCCCTGATCAAATCTGCAATAAACTCATCAAGAGAGGGCATAGACCAACTTTTTCCAAGTGCCCTTTTTGTTGCATGGAAGGTGGAGACAAATACAGTATTCGGGACCAAGTTTGGTAAGGACGGATAAAATGAGTTGAGATTCCTTTTTTTGTATTCCACAATCTTCTAACTACAATCTGAGTGATATGAATTTGGAGAAGAAGTCTTGAAGGGTGTCAAAATCATTGGGACTAAGGCTTATTAGGCTATTCTCAAGTTCATGTCCCCGCATTTCATCCTGTTTCCCAATTTTTTTTTGGAGAGTATCCAGAACCTCTTTGGGTGTGGTGGAAGAGGAAATGTGAAAACGCAACTCTGGAGATACACACATGGTCATGAACCCAATGGCTTCATCACACTTATCAAGCCATTTTTCTCTGTCTCTTTCATCATCAGGTTCAACTTGCAGACCGGTGGCAATGTGGAACAATTTCTTTCCTTTTAAGGCAGTGTTCATAGCATTCATCCATTCTTGATAGTCCATGACGTAAAAGAAATGTGCGAAAAAGGAAAGATACCCCCCCAAAAAGTGGCACTTTATAACATAGTGCATTTTACAAAAATAATATTCCCATCATGTAGATTGTAGAAAAACATCCAATTTTGACTAAAGAAGTGCTCAAAAAGGAGCAACGAGTCAAAAGTTATGGCTTAAAGAAATTCCCGCAACTGATTAAAAAAGCTAGTTAGCCCTGCAAAACATTAAAAAAGTGCCCGAAACACATTCAAAAGGTATCGTGTTTGTGCCCATTGGAAATGACATCAAATTTTAGAGGGGGTTTGTTTTGACTGCGAGGGGGGATTAGCCTCCTGCCAATCCGGACCTCACCCTCCGTCTTCGACACTCGAAGGAAGGGCCACCAATACAAGTAAAATGCCCGATTTTAAGACAACCAATAATATGAAATGTTTTAATACCTTAAAACATTTAGAAAAAGGTCTGATCTGATTTAAATTACCTTCAAACACTCCCGGCGTTTAAAATCCATTCAACTTGGTTTTTGTTTGACCGAACCAAGTCAGGTGCTCAACTTGGTTTTTGGTTTTGCTCTGCGCTGGAAGGTGAACAACCACGTGTTCAACAGGGACAGCCACGTGTTGGACAAGGAATGTGCAGCAAAATTTCCACGAGCAGAGACCACTCAACAATGGATTAAAAATGCCCAATGTGCGTGCATACACTTGTTCTTTGAAATAGATAAAAACGCTTTGAGTTACGTGTTTAAGTGCAACAAAAACGTCCATGAGTAGTTGGTAGTGCTGCAAAAAAAAAAAAGCCCACACAGTAGTTGGTTGGCACGTGTAGACACTGTTGTAGCAAAAAATGCCCACATAGAAGGTTGTTGGCACGTGTAGACATTGCTTGTAGCAAAAAAATGCCCACACAGAAGGTTGTTGGCACATGTAGACATTGTTGTAGAAAAAACGCCCACACAAAAGGTTGTTGGCACATGTAGACACTGTTGTAGCAAAAACACCCACACAGAAGGTAGAAGGCACGTGTAATACTGCTGTAGCAAAAACTGACCACACAGAAGGAATAAACAACAACCACGAGCCAGCAATGAAGGTTGTAAACACGAGTTGCAGTTGAGGCTAAAGTAGGTTGCAAGAAAAACACGTTCTCAACAATGCAAGCCACAAAAACATGAGTTTATCAATAAGACAACGAGTTGTTTGGACAGCAAGAAGCATACAAAACAAACCACTGAAAAATAACCATTAGAATCTTGAAATATGCAAGTAAACACATGCAAAAAGTGAAACTTGCACAAGCAACTACACGGTGGAGCAACAATGGTGAGCAACGTGATTCCAATCCCCAAGCTCTGATACCATGAAGGAGTGTAGGATGAGGGTCTGGAAGGAATACATGTGCACCAAACAGCTGCACTTCACCAAGAAAGGAGTTGCAAGATAAGGCAAGCAAACTTGTAAGAAGCAATGTGCATGCATAGAAAGCTCAAGATTCGAAAATGGAATGGAATGAAATGCTCTTGGATTGCCATGGACCAAAAAAAGGAGTGAAAATAGGGGAGTGAATGTGTAACTCCCATGTAAGAAAATATTCCTCTATAATGGAGAAGAGGAGTTACTTCCCCAAATGAGAATGTAACTCCTATGACACACTTACACATATGATGATTTTGTAAGAGAATCAGTCATAACTAAAATAACACCTAGATCCATGTCCACCTAAGTGAGATGACTCACATGGTGTAGGTGGAAATAACACTAAATAATTAAATAAAGTGATAAAAAAACTCCTACACCAACAAATACCCCATTGCATTAAATTTTTAAAGCTTTTTAACTTAGTTTCAAAGTTTTTCATTTCAAGTTTTAGATTAGTTTCAAGTTTCCTAGATTAATTTCAAGTTTTCTAGTTTACTTTCAAGATTTCTAGAGTACTTTCAAGCTTTCTAGAGTACTTTCAAGATTTTTAGATTATTTTCTCAAGCTTTTTAGATTAATTTCAAAGTTTTAGAGTAATTTTCAAAGTTTTATAGATCAATTTCTATTTTTGAAAGTTGTTTCAACTAGATTAGTGGTAGAAGTTGTGTTTTTATGCTTTTTATAGGATATAAGAAAGCAAAACCCTATCAAAATTCCCAAGAAATGCTAAAGATTGGACCTTTTTTCAAGAAATCTGCTAAAAAACCCATATTTTTGCCACCTATAAGAAAAAGATGCATGTGCATGACTATGAGCACCTGTGCATCTAGAGGGGTGCATGTGCATGACTCATGAGCGCATGTTCATGACCGTGAGTGCCTATGCATGACTATGAATGCCCTTGCATACATTGAATTTTTGGTCCCGAGTGAAAACAAGTCTCTGTGTATGACTCATAGTGCCATGCCTCATTGGAAGTGCCCATGCATCATTGACTATGTGAAAAATGACAGAGGGGTGCATATGCATGACTGTGAGTGCTTGTTCACTTATGCATCAAGGTATTTTTTTCAAATTCTAAAATTTCAATTTTATGATTCATGTCAGTTTTTAATGGTTTTTAGATGTTGTTTTTGTCAATTTGTTGATTTTAGAGCAATATTCCTAACAAAATTGGCTTAGGGTTTGATAGATGATAGGTTTTCATACTTTGTTTTGAGTTTTGATTAGGGTTGTGTATGCTCTTCTCTTGTACCTAGTGTGATCTTGAGAATCAAAAACACCCCTAAACCACTTTTTGCTTCTTGGGAGTAAGTAGGAACAATCATCCTTCATTTTTGCTTAAGGGAACAAACTTGCATGTTTTGATATATACTTAATCTTTTAGTTTAAGAGGTTTTTCATTTGATAAAGAATCAAGGCTAAAATTGGTGTATGTTCTTCCCTTGCACTTAGTGTGATCTTGGGAATCAAAAACAATTTTAGTCTTTCATTAAGAAGCACTTGGATTAATTAGGAATAAACCTTGTTTTTGTAAAATTTGATAGTAGTTAGTTGATTTGCAAGCATTTTTCATTACCATATTTTTATGATATTGTGAATATTTTTGAACTACTAACCATTTGTGTGAAGGACCTAAAACGCTTGTCAAATAAATAAGGGCTCTCTTCAAACCAAAATTATAACATTCACGTGTGTTGTAGGTTACCATTGGTGGTCTAAAACAAATTACTTAATCCAAAAGATAAAAAATACACCAACACACCATTCAAAACATTGTATTGCGGGTTTCACCAAGAGCTATGACTCATCTTCTTAACTAGGACATAAACCCTTTGCATAAGCCTTAAGCTACAACAATGGGGGTGGTCCTAGGAACCCTAAATTGTTCATGCAAGAGGGAACCTTGTGAATGAAACATGAAATTTCTCCACACTACCGACTTGATTAGTACACATTGGTGAGATTAGAGTCAAAGATATTCGTATTGTGACCCTAGTGGAAGTATAATTGAATGAACTTTGGTTCCCATTATACTTGAAGGGGGTAAATTAAATTTGAAAAACTCCCAAATTAGTGAGTACCATTTTTGGCTAACTAGAGCTCGCCATAGATATCTTGTGACACCTAGGGAGAGAACCACCTAGAAGCTTGCCGGATTGGAGCCATTGTTTTTATCTTAGTTGTTATATTGAGAGCTCTAACAAAGTGACAACTTTGTTAGATTCAAACTCTTGTTTTTCGAATAAGGAAATAATATCTTAAAGTTAAACCGCGTGAAATTTCATCGCAAAATCTACTTAGTGTCATTTTGTCCTAGTTTTTCACTTGTCTTGAGACAAGGCGAAACTCTACCAAAATAACACCAAGTTTATTTCAACACATTTTGGTCTACACATTTGTTTACTTATTGCCCATTTTTGGACAAACAGAAACAACATATACCAGATACTGCTAGATATCACATGTCCACCACTTTTATATTCTACTTGCATGACTAGGTTGTAATGTTGGAGCGCAAGTGTTGAAAGTGTGCACAAGCGTACTCACGATCTAGTAGGCACCCTTGTCTCAAAGACCCATATTTGAGACTTATTATCATTGTAGTTAGGTAATTTCATCCTTGTCTTCTTTTGAGTTGTTACGCTTCCCACATTGTAGCCATACAATTGAGATATTTACGTCTTGTTTCCATTGTGAAATTAGGCCTAAATATCTATATTGTAGAGTTACGTTGTTCGTACGCTTAGCAAATTATTGTTATACTTAGACATAGTTCTTACATCCTAACTTTGTATTAAGTTTTGGGAGTGTTAAGGATACGTTGCTTAGCATTGCGATAACATCATTTTGACATTAAAAATCTTACTTTCCCGAAAGCTTGATTCACGTGTCCAAATAGTGTCATTACGCTACTCACATTGTTATCATCCATTTTACAAGACTTAGACTTTGGTAGTGTTTAGAAACTGGTTTTTTGTATACCTTGTTAGAAGATCAAGTCAATATTTCCTTATCATTTAGGCCTTATTTGTTGCAAAATTGACCTAACCAGTGATATTATGTTGTCACTATTTGGTTGCAAACCTATCTAGATAAATCTTAGGGAGTAAACTATTTGGTGTGACTAAATTTTGAGCGTTGTACATCATTGTATTATTCAAGATAGGCTTGTGTCGTATATTACCTTACTAGGTTGAATTATTGTTTATTATTTGGTTTTTAGGTCACATTGACCTAGTGGGTTTGTGGCTATTCTATAGTCACCATTCTTTGAGACAACATTAGTGTCGTTACACTGTCAAAATTTGACTAAGGTCCTTTTTTAGTAAACCTTAGTGGAAGTCTATCACATTGTACCTCCTATCTCAAGTATGCCTATTACAAGAATGGGATCCTGAAGATTAGAATCTGATATATTTGGAGGTGACAACCCTCTTTTAGAGGATAATCTCATGGTTAACCATAGTGGTGGAGAAGAAGACTCTCCTCGTATGAATCTAGAACATCATCCTACCAATTTTGACGATTACATTTTCCAAAACAAACATGAGATTATTTTGTGTTTTATAGAACTAGGAGCTAAGTTACCTTCAACAGTAGACCCTTCCCTCATTTCCAAAATGATTCGTAGAGAAGAGTAAGTAAACCAACCTCATCATACCATCAATGAAAATTTAAATCTAGGTCACGCCTCTACTTTTGTACCAAAAAATAATGAGGAGGTACTATTTGAAAACAATGTAGATTATCTGATACTTGTTGTTAGAATATGTTGTGAAGACAACGAGGAACATGTTCATCATGTACAACCTCCCGCTAACGAAAATTGTCATGAAATACCTATTCAAGAGGTGACGTTAAAGCAACATTTTCAAGCCCTCACTTGCCAATTGGTAAGTTTGACATCCCATTTATAAAGGGAACAACCCAAAGTTTTCATACAAGCTATACCAAAGGTAAAACCTAAGTCTTCATTTCATGATTTCCCAATAAAGACTCTTTGACATGAGGTACAAAGAGATTCTTGCAGCAAATAGGGGTGGGAATACACCTAGATTTAATCCTATGTATAGACCTACACCACCCACGTAAGACCAACTCTTCCACCAAGAATGGTATACTATGGAGAAAACCCTTCAAGCATTACAAGAGGGCCAAACCGGTAACAATAATAAGAAGTACTGGTTCAATGAGTTATGTCCTTGCCCATTTGACAAATCCATGCTACAGGTACCTTTCCCAAGACATTTTGATTTTCCAAAATTTGACAAGTATAAGGGAAAAGGTGACCCTCGTGACCATATTAAAGATTTTTATATGGCTTGTCAAGAGGTGGCATTCAATGACAAGTATCATATACGCCTCTTTCCACAAAGTTTAAGAGCATCGACACTAGAATGGTTTGTACACGTCCCTAAGGGATCCATATCAACATGGTTAGAACTAGAAGAAAGTTTCATATGACACTTCTCTTTTAATATAGAAAACAATGTCACCATGTTTGATCTTTGTAACGTGTAAAATTGAAATAATAAAAACTTCACTACATTTTTACAATGATGGAGAGGATTAGCTAGCCACTTCCCTTGCTCCATACCCTAAAAGTAGTTAATTAGTATATTTGTTACCAACCTCCATCCCGACATTACGTTCCACTTGCAAATGCATTGTGGCAACACATTTGAAGAGGTCATCAAAAAAGGGAGTCAAATTGAAAAAGCATTGTTAGTTAGGGGGACTCTAAAACCTTTTTCATGTGATCATAACGATTCCAAAACTAATGAAAAAACAAATTTTGTCCCTAATAGGAACACATTTTTGTTAGTGATAGGATAGTAGACTCTAAATGAGTACAAGCCATTCAAAACAACACTCCTTTGAAGCTTGTAAAGGGAGCTCTGCCTATGGAGTATAAACATCGTACTTTCACTCCTCTATCAATACAATACTAAAACAACTGGAGATGGTTAATATGATTAGATATCTTGAACTACGCCTTATGAGGATGAAACTCCTAAACCATCATGGTTTAGAGATAATGAATATGGCCAATTCAACCGTGTGAAAGGTCACAAAAAGATAAGTGTTTGAAGTTGCAAAACTACATCCATTACTTAATAAAAAATGGAGATGTGGAGATGGATTCATCCACTCCTAACAAATCCCCCAACACGAAGAATTTTCCTAAACATATGCAAGACAAGAATGCTAATTATGTGTCTAATGAGGAGAACCATTTTGATACTTTGTCATTGGTTTTTAGATACACATGTTGAACATGTCAACACAATAACCCCGTGATATCCCCCTGACTATCTATGTCTAGGCATGTGCCAAAAATATTGATTATCATGCGGTTCCACATACTTATGACAATAAGGAACCTAGGTTTGGGTATTCCCATCAAAGGATGCTTATCACAACTAGACCTCGTTTGATTCTTCGCACTAAAGAACACTGTTCACTTTCCTCTTCCCCCATCTTCAACTCATGGTAAGTGGTATGATTCTAATTCTTATGATTCTTCTGAAGATTCTAATCCCAATGATTTTAAGTCTTCTAATTCTTCTGAAGATTTCAATCCGAATTATTCCTCTAATATGACTCTTAAGTCACGGTCCTCCATGTTTTCATAGGACCCCATTTCTCAGTTGCCTCAACGACCCCTTCTTCCATCGAAGAGCTCTCCAACTCAAATTCCTTCTAATCAATCATCCAAGTCGACTCCCATGTTGCATTTATCCAATCAACCTCTTATGGTATAATAACTACCCACACTAATTGATTCATTTTAGAATGAAGAAGCCATTAGATAATTTATGAGGGTACATGAAAACATTCCTTTGGAAGTTTACGAGCAAGAAACCTCTTTAGAACTTGATACGTTCACATATTAGGAGGAAGAGATTGGTGTGTTTTGTTAGAAAAGCAGGTAGACCCTAAGATCATGTTCACGTATTAGGAGGAAGAGATTGATGCCTTTTTTCAGAAAATAGAGGAAGACCCTAAGATCATCGAACATGATCCTCCTCTTATTCTTCCATCTTTGCATTCTTCATTGTGCGACAGAAATTTTTGGGTGTGGCATTGATCCACGACCTATCTTCTCATTACCTAATCATTCTTTATCTATCGGATTCCTCCATCACAATCTTACCTTGGGTCACCACTTGGTAGCCCATCATCTTCTTCTATATGTGGGCCACCTCCAAGTAGCCCCACATCATCTATATGTGGCTCACCTCCTGGTAGCCCATCTTCATCTATTCTTGGGCCACGTCCTAGTAGCCCATTTTATTCTATATGTGGCTCACCTATGGGTAGCCCCTCTTCATCTATACTAGGGGCACATCCTAGAAGTCCCTCATCTTTGATTCTTGGGCCACATCCTAGTATCCCATCTTCTTCTATATATGGGACACCTCCAGGTAGTCCTTCATCTTCTATCCATGGGATGTCACCAGCAGATCCTTCATCTTCAATCTTAGGGCCACATCTTTGTATTCCTTTATCTTCAATCTATGGGACACCTCTTGGTAGCCCATCCTCTTCAATTCTTGGATCATATCCTTCACGTCCATCATATTGTTCTTCTATCAATGATTGTGGCAAACCCACCATCATTTCTCACATCAATTCTATTCGTACACTTTCTTCTCCCACTTATTGGGATCGGACTAGGAACGAGATATATAAATTTCTCTTGGGGTATTTCCAATAATCTCTACCAGGGCTATGAACACCTGACTAGCAATAGAGAAATGTTGCGATTAGAATCAAATGCATTTCCACCGGGCTATGGATGCACGGATGTAAGTGGAGCAATGTATGGCTCTCCTTCTCGCAATTCATTAAAAAAAAATCTAAAAATAAATCATTTGTACACATTGGCTAGGGTGTCTTCACTTGTTGTCTATCAAATCTTCCCTCCAAGAGGTAATAAATTTCCATGTGCACACATTGGATCTCTATGAGCAAACATGATTATTATGTTACCAAGTGTCTTTTTGGACCTTGTTTAGACTCTTACTCTAGTTTGTATCTTGTCTCATGATTCGTGCCTTTGGCTAATTGCTTCTTCATCACGAGGCTTCTAAGCTATATTCACAACATTCATGTTGTTCTTATACTTCATTCAGAACATCCATGTGTATAAGATTTCCTTTTTTCCATGTTTGTGGACACCTTTGTCCCCTTTCACAAAAACAATCTTCCACTTCTTTCTATCATGTGCTTCTTGGCCAACTTACACTAGTAGCTTATCTTTAGGGAATCCTAACTCCTTCCTAAGCACGTCATCGGGTTATGTTCGTCATCATGATTGAGATTATCCATATTGGCCATGATCTAGCTTTTGCGTGTGAATATTTTGCCTTTGAATATCCCCATCTAATGTTGGGGAAATTTCACATCTTCACTTTCTTGCGCATGTGCGTGGCATTCTTCACTTGTACATCTCATCAATCATTGGGGCATCCACGTTTCTTCATTTCCTGTACATAGCTTTAGAAAACTTCAAAAATAAAAACTTTTAAATATGTTTCACAACTCCCAAAAGTTATGGCCTCATTTCGAGGTTGGGAGCAAAAGTTATGGCCTTTGGAAGATAGGTAGTGCACTAAGTGTTGCACAGCGCCCTTGTAGTCGAGCATAGGCACCTAGGCTCCCATGCTACATAAAAAAATTCAAAAAAATGTAAAATGCATGCCAACATAGGTGCTCAAGCGCCCATGCTGCAGTCAAAAATTCAAAAATGTAAAATGCATACCCAACATAGGCGCTCAGCGCCCATGCTGATAAAAAAATTCAAAAAATGAAAAATGCATGCTAACACAGGCACCCAAGTGCCCAATCTGTAGTTAAAATAAAAAAATGCACAAATGGTTACCTCAAAGGCACCTAAGTGCCCACACTACACCAAAGAGGGTGCACAGGCGCCCACGTTGCACCAATATAGGTGTTCGGTGCCCATGTTGTACCAAAGCGTAGGCACTGCAAGTTTTTCCCTAATTTAGCCTAAAATACATATTTTTAGCTAAAAATTCAAAAATTTGAATTACTAGGGTAAAAGGAATAACTGTGTACCTGTGGTCCATCCATTGGAAGCCTCAGGTAATCCCTCACGTGGTCCACACGGTGCCTCCGATTCACTATCCTCGCCATTTTCTCCTGTGTGAGCTCCTTTTCCTCCCGTAGTGTGTTTCTTGCCCAGAAATCACCCTAAAATCACCGTATTTCTTATAAAAATCTTCTAACACTTACCACGATGATTATTTTTAATAAATAATTAATTTTGCGCCCTTTTTGGTACATTGGGGCATGTTTTTGCTTCTCGACGACCTTTCTCCTACTTGGGGCATATTTTTTTCCTTCTGATCATTTTTAGCGTTGTCTCACTACTTCATTATCTCTTATATAATATTTTTTTCCATAAAAATCAAAAATATTAACACAATAAAAAAAATTCAAAAAAATAAAATAAAATCATTAAAAATTGTAAAATTTTATTTTTTCAAAAATTGGTAAACAATGTGCATACAAAAGCTCAGATATCACTAGCATCGATCTCGAACATCGAAATTGGTCCTAAAAAACCATCTTTCTTACATTCTTGCTTATTCTTGTCTCAAACGCGACACGCGGATCATCGTGATCTACCTTCATTAACAAAAGCTCATTGCCGCATGCTACGTCGGTACTCCGTCAAATAAGCAGTGTCTTTGCCAGAGAGAGATTGTGTCGTAGCTCATGAAAGATTTTCCATGGGACTACTTGTGTCCTCTGTTATTCCCCTCGCATATATCCTTGCTTGGGGCACCATTTTTAACCCTTTTCGCTCTGAACACGTACATTCGGGAACTATAGCTTGATAACAAAACATTGGTACAATCTGTCTTCCACATTGTTTGTTTGAGTATGTGCGATTGCACATGTTTCTCAATTAGGTTAGCTAGTTTACTTTCTCGTATTGCATTGCATTTTGTATGTTGCATGGAGCTAAATATCATTTTATTTTCTCGTATTGCATTGCATTTTGTATGTTGCGTGGAGCTAAATATCATTTTATTTTCTCGTATTGCATTGCATTTTGTATGTTGCATGGAGCTAAATTTCATTTTACTTTCTCGTATTGCATTGCATAATGTATGTTGCGTAGAGTTACGTATTCATATTAATGGACAAATGTTTGTAATTTAACTTTTCATGTTATCTTAGATTTTTGTTCATTTCAATAAAAGTCGATGATGTAGACCTAGGGGCAAAATGATATAAACAAGTTATTTATTGAAAGGTTAGATGCAAAGATTAGGTTTGTCCTATATTCTCCATTATCATTTATTACCATCACTAATTCCTATCTTGGGCAATAAACAACCACGTTTATTCCTATCCTTATTCCTTCTCAATACCTAAGGGTTTTACACCTATTTTAACCTATTTTCTTCTATCCATTTCAATCATATTTTCAATTGTCAATTGACTTCTTCTATCACCCACTTGACACTCGAGGGCATCCTTCATTCCACTAATTTTTCTTCAAAATTTACTTTCTTATGCTTGTCTACTATATTTGAAGTGAAGTCACTTCACTTCAAACAGGGGCAAATGTAGACACCTAAATTCCGCTTTTGCAATCTTATTGCCAAATGCACACAAATCACTCTCATTCTTTCCAATTCCATTATAATTAGTGATTTAACTAATTTACTAATGTTTCTTACCACTTTAGCCAATTAACAATGCTTTGTTGATTGCATAACCCCTTTCGCATTCATGGTGCCACTTTATGGCGAATCGTAAGTAAAAATCCTCTTCAAAACGAACAATTAGCGATTATAGGCTAATTAAGCCTATTTTGCCCTTGTTTTGGTCAATATGCCCTAATATTGGCTCAAACCCCTCTTATAACCACTCAAAATCACCCCATTCACCTCCACAATGTCTCAACAAGCTTCAAAATCTTATCTTAGCCTCCTAGTTGACCCTAAGCGGTTGATAAAGCTTCGTATCTCTTAATCACTTGGTAATTCACTAATTGTGATTAGAAAAGCTTAATCATGATTAACCATTCTAATATAATTAGGGGCTTTTAGTCCCACATGCACTAAAATACAAGTTTCTCCCAAAGGAAAACTATAAAAACAACTCACCTCATTCCTTTATACTTTACACCATGCTTTGATTTGCATCTCATATAATACATATGATTTCTAAGCCAAGTTCAACCCTTGCTTAAAACCTTCAACAAGGTCAGTAGATGAATATATAAAGTGACTTAGCAAGTCATTTGGAGAGATCAATTTACCATTGTTTGAGTATGACCATAACCATTTGATTTCCCCTTAGGTCTATTTAGGCCCATGTTAGGTAATTGAATCATATTAGTAGGCATGTTTAGTTAGATTTTGCATTGTTTTCATGTTAGTTAAGCATTCCTTTAAGCTTCTATCTTAATGTTACATTCATAGACTTAGAATCCTTAGCTATTAGGTGGTAATTGTGTTAGCCTTCCTTGATTAGCTTTGTTATTTGGTTTGTAAAGTTTGGGATGCTTTCACGCTCACAAGAAATACATGGAGTTTGAGATGTAGAGCAATGCTTAGTCGTAAGTTTATTCTTTTGGGTGACCTTCGAGGTCAGTATGAATCCCCATATTGCATCTTACTTTTTTGGGTTTGATGCGGTTTTTTGAGTTTTGCATATGAACATTTCTTTTGCGGGATACAAGTATATCTAGCAATCAAGGTCACGACATACATGCGACCAACAACGACTATCAATGAGACACATGCGACACTAAAAATTGAATTCGACCATATGTGCAGCCACGAGTACCCGAGTAGAGGTCTTTAGCACCCATGCACCCTCACCCCATCCAGGGCGCCCTAATCTTACCATGTTTGATAGTTCCTTAATTTATCCCGAGCAATTGTGACATTATTATCTTTCTATTTAGTAGTTTTCCCGGTTTGCACCATTCCCAAATCACTCCATTTTTGTTAAATCAGGGCATACACACGACACTACATTATATTTTTGACATAAAAACAGAGGCACTTTTTCTACGCACCAAATTTTGTTTGCTTTTAATTTCCATAATTTTCAAATAAAATCAGTAGTCTAGAAACTATATTCCGAGCACTATGATTCTTGTTCTTATCAAATTTTCAAAGTTTGAGCATAGACATGCTAAATAACTAGTTGATTTTTAGATTTTGCTGATTTTAGGAAAAAGTGGGCACTTTTGACCCCCTTTTGGTCCCCCAATTCCATGCACGTACATGTTATCACCAAATCACAAGACCCTCTAATTTGCACAATTGTGTGTGCTTGAGCTCACCGTGTGACTGGGTAACATGGGTGCTATCTCTCTCTAGTTGTGGGACTTGCTACTTGAGATAGACCTCTAGAAAAGGATGATTCCTCTTCCTAATTTAGTGCAAGCTAACTATAATGAAGGAAAACTACTGGCTATCTATATCCTATAGTTTCTAAGGGACTAGGGAGAGAGAAACATTATTCAAGTAAAAGAAATCTAAACTACAAAGGTGATGTGCCAAAAGAAGGGTATGTGAACAACTCTCCAAAGTGTGAAAATTGGAGTAAAATGTAGACTAGAAAGGGTGATGACAGTTCTCCATAGTCTAACAATAGCATTTATAACATCATTTCCATGGAAGAACAACTATAAGGAACTCTCCACAATGTGTGAGAGACACAATACACCTACAACAAGAATAAAGAGGAAAGAAGAATGCAAATAAACACAAGGGAAGATACATCCACAACTTGCATCTATTGCTTCATTGTGAAAGAGGGCTCAAAACCTGAAATGTAAGGATCACGAGGGATGACGTGCACATCAACTAACGTGTAAACGACAACATGAATAGATCTCGGGAGGAGCGAGCATCAACCAAATGTGGATGCAAAGAAGATTTGAAACATGGTCAAAACCTTGTTACAATCCAAAAACTCTCTCTATATCATAGATCTAAAGGGGTGTACATATAGGAGGTGTTGAGTAACCTCCAATGCTACCATCATGACAAATTGAGTGGAGAGGGGGAGTTACATTCCCAGAATAGAAGTGTAACTCCCAATGATGCATATGACACACTGACGTGTAAGAGAATCTCATAATGAGCCCTAAATGACACGTGGACCTATGATCTCACCTAAGTGAGGTGACTCACCTAATGATGTGGAAAATAACACACACCAACACCCCCCTTCATCGTAACTTAGGATGAGGTAATAAGTTAGAAATGAGAAATAGGTCCCGGCACAAAGCTTGGGTAAGGTACTGTTGTCAAAATTTCACCCCCTCAGGGTAAATTTAATAACATGCATCAGGATGTCCAAATTCCAAGAAAAATGGCTGACACTGAGCAAAATCAGGTTTCTAGGGTCCCTTCAGGAATCTTTCTAAACTCCCCAGGCCGAAGAAGGAAGGAGCAAGCTTAGAGAAACTGCGGAGAAGGTTGCAGAAAGCAAGTAATTTGGGCCAGAAAAAATTGTGAAAATCGGCTAAGTCCTAGTCCAGCACAAGGTGGGACAAATGGGACAAAGGTACGCGAACCGCCCGAACCGGCCGAAATGAGTCCAGTCGGCCCACAAAGCATTTGGGACAAGTGGGACGAAAGTACGCGGCGGGCGCGAAATGCCGATTCAGCCGAGAGAGAAAATCGACTAACTGCTGAGAGGGGCAGTTCGGGACGAGTGGGACAAATGGACGCGAAATGCCCGAACCGGCCGGTTCGCGCGAAATCAGCACAAGGAGCCCAAAAGCAATTGGGACGCGCGGGACAAAAGGACCCGAACCGGCCGAACCGGCCGAAAGGAGTCAAGTCAGTCCGAAACAAGTGGAACAAGCGGGCCAGAAATACCCGAACCGGCCGAATCGGCCGAAATTGTCCCAAGAGGTCCAAAATCAAAAGGGACGTCCGGGACGGATGGACGCGAAGTACGCGGAAGACCCGGCAGGCCCGAGAACCATTGAGAAATTGCCACGTGTCATCAAGAGAAGCCAAAAGGTCAAAGGGCAAGGTTTGAAGCGGCGCCCGAGCAGCGATAGAAATTGGACACGTGTCGATGGAGCATAGAAGTGCGGAGCTCGGGAGGAGTTGGAAAGTTTGGCCAAATCTAAGCCAAAAAGGGTAAAAGTGAAGGAAGACCGGCGAGTTCGTCAACTTGACCAATGCATGCCACGTATCCCTAGTGGCGGGGGCGTGGGAAAAATGTGGAAAATGTTCCAAGAGCACCAAAAGTCAAAATTCAAGAGACACCAGCCGAAAAGCGAGAGGAGAGAGAATTATTCAGTGAATCAGAGCATGCCACGTGGCGTCCAAGTGGCAGTGCGCGGGAAAATATTTCAAAATCCGTTTTCGCCTGTTCCGTGTCCTAAATCTTCAGATTGACATATCTTTCGATCCAGAGCTCGGATTTGCACGTTCTTGATATCAACGGAAAGCTGCTGAAATTATCTACACATTTCCAGGGTCAATCTTGCATTTTGGTGTAGTCTGGAGGGAGAAAATTGAGAAACACCTCTGGCACGAAATAACAAGCAGAGATAATGCTTCAACAACCACTTTAATGCAGCAGACAACCCGCCGCTTCTGTTAGGCAAACCACAGCTTTGCCAGAACCCGCCGCTTCTGCCATGATGGACGAATTAAATGCAACCTAGAGGTGGTTGGGGCAGTTCGAATTCCTCTCTCTTTTCTCTCCCATTCTTCCTATATATTGTAAGGAGGGGTTTCTTTCTGGAGTTGGACATTTTCTGCTTTGCACCCTCCCTTCTCTCCTGTTCATAAGAAGATTTGTGGAGTTTTCAAACCTCCCATATAGACTGTAACACCGTTTTTTGCCTTCTGGCTATTGCAATGTATTGAATCGATCCTTGAGCAATATATATGTGTCTGTGGTTGCTTCTAAACCCTCTTACATATTTATTACTGTCATTCTTGATCTTTCATTGCATTTTTGCTATCTGTGCATGGTGTTGTGTTATATCTACATGGTCTGTGTTTAATGTGGCAAAGCATATGTTCTTCATTCCTCGGTGCATCACCTCTATTAGCTTAGATTTATTTTATGCATTTTCTTACCTTGTCTCCTTGGCAGATTAGATTAGATTTTGAGAAAACCCTCTGCATATTTCGTGTGCACCTGAACAGAGGAATAGGAACCAACCTTTCTCTGGAGATTCCTTTCTCACTCTTCAAGTCCCACACTTGGAGAAAGGATTCAATGTTATGCAATCACACTGGATATTAATATGATCAACCTAGAAAAGCCGATCAATATCCGGGGTCTTTGTGATTTTGCATCAGCAGTACCCATGCACAACAAGAAGTACAAAGCAATGAAGGAAAACCTAGTGGGAAAAACATCCACCACAAGAGAAAAAAACACTCTCTAATCTAAGAAAGATGCCAAAGATGGGTCTTGGCCATAGACGAGCTTGAAAAGGTACCCATGTACAAAAGGGAAATCTCTTGGAAAGATGAAGAAGAGAGAAGAAGAGGGAGACGAGAGGGATGCAGAAGATGCCATGGACGGATCTAAAGTATACAGTTCTAGGAAGTATCCTAGAAGAATTTTGATGACGAGATCCTCTGCCTCTAGACTGAAGAAGAGCCACCCACACCGAACTATGTGCTTGCCCTTAGGAAGGACAAAAATTACGTGCTGGAAGTTTTCCCACTTCGCGAAGGAAACCAAAGGCAGCATCACAAAAAACTCTGAGTCTGGTCTAGAAAAGTGTGGCATAGGTCTAGCAAGTGAGAGATAAGGAATCGAAGGTAATCCCATGAGTGCACAACTATTAGAGTGTGAAGAGGGAACACCTACAATAAGGATGTCCAAGTGATGTGAAGGCATTAGAAAAACCACAACAAAAAATGGATCCACAAGCAAGGGTGGATCAAGGAAGAACTTTGGAAAAGTGGAAGTGATAAGAGTCCCAGAAGGGGCACTCCCAACAACAGAGATGTTGAACTCCTCTAAGGCACTTGTAGAAGGATGAGGAACATGTAGGTCATCACAAGTGGACTCTGTGAAAAGATGACCAAGGTCGGGCATATACTCATCCCAATGAGGGGTCTCGACAAATAGAAGAGTGATGTCGGACATGTATGAGTCATCCATGATGAAGGTATAGGAGAGAAAGGGGCCTCACACACTAAAATTGGAAAGGAGGTGGGTGTAATGGTTGTATGAGGCTGAGTATGGAACTCCTCGATGTCGATGAGAAATGGGATGTGGCAACACTCTTTGGAATAGGGAGAGAAGGAGGAGAAGAGTCCTCTGTAGTACTCTTGGCATCATAATTGGGTGCACAATCCTCATCATCAAAAGAAGAACCAAGTGAGTTTGTGTTAGTGGAACTGCCATCACACGAAGAAGAAGAGGAGACAATGGATCAACAACAACAATGGAGGTAGTATGTGAAGGGTCTCCATAGAGTGACTAAAAAATGCTCCAGATGCGGTGGGGAGGATCTGATTTTGCCACATGAAAATGGAGAGGTTTGGAGACGTGTATCATCAAGTGACCAAAAACATGGTCAAAAGTGTCAAGAAATTCCTTCGAGATGACAATTATCGGTGGGTGCGAACCGACCCAAGCAAGAAGTGTGAAAGACCCTTGTAGGCAAAGTAACGTTCCATAGAAGCACGTTAAGCTGAATAGTACCCTCTCCGGTAAGAAGTTGCGGAGGTTTGTAAAGTGATCCTATGACACTCAAGTATAGAAAGATAACTCTCCATGATGCGGAAGCAATAAGTGCAAGGTGCACAAATGCAAGATGTCGGAATCAACAAATAATGCGTCTTTGTGTAATCTGACACCCAAGAGTAATAATGACCCCCTTGAATGTGGAACTTTATAAAGTAGTGTGTTTACAAAACTAATAATCCCATCATGTAGTGTGCGAAAAACCATGTAACTTTGACTAAAGAAGCACTCAAAACTGAGTAATGAGTCAAAATTTATAGCATAAAAACGATCCCCACAACTGATGGAAAAAGCTAGTAAATCCTACAAATAGATTAAAAAAGTGCCCCATAACACGTGAAAAGGGTGTCATGTTTGTACTTGTTGGAAACGACATCAAATTTTAGATAAGGTTTGTTTTGCTTGTGAGGAGGGATTAACCTCCACCCCGACCCCGGACCTCGCCCTCCATCTTGAACACATATAGGAAGGGCATAGATTAACAAGCAAAAAAGAAGCCCAAAATTATTACAATGCCAAAATAAATGTTTTTCACATCAAAACATAAAAAAGGGATTGTTTTAACCTTCAAACAATTCTAAAAGGGAATGATGTGAGGGTTCTAATGCACTTTGAGTTGCTTGGGGTGGCTCGATGCACGAGAGGGGGTTAGTTTTGTAATAACCGAGTTGTTTGAGATCCCCAATCTTGACAAGTGTTACTCAAGCATGACCGAGTTAAATAGGTGAGTGGGACGAAAGCTGGAAGTGCTCGAGTGGGCTCGCCAAGTGATAATGGTCCGAGCCGGACTGTTATAGTCTATCGAGTCATGTGGAGAGTGACATGTGGAAGTTGGTCGATGCACCAGGAAGCCGTCGAGTAAGTCCTTAGCTATCGAGAGGGCTTAGAGATGGGGTTCTGAGCTCTAGAGGTGGACAACAAGGCCCTAGATGGAAATGCTAAGGCAGAGAATGGTTTTGGAAAGCATGGAGCAAGGTAGTGAGAGCCGAGTGTGAGGAACCTTCAAGCAAAGCGAACTCGAGAAACTCAATGACAAGGTGTGCGGTGAAAGCTAGAGCAATGAGCGAAGAACACAAAACAAGGCTCAACACAAGAGGAACATGAGTAACACATGATAGCCGAGTGCAAGCTAGAGTTACCAAATGCGAGAGAAATAGATCATGGTGCGGAAAAAACTCAAACCCAGGTGAGGAATTCGAACCGGGAATGCGATAAAATTGGAGACCAAACTCCCACAAGTAAACCAACGACACCACGAGCTCATGCGAGGTTGGAATGATACAGAGGTGAGATTGAATAGTGAAATGGTACAATGATATAGAAATAAGGGGGCATGACACGAAGGGAAGAGCGAAGGAGGCGACCGATGTAAAACCGAGATAAGGTAATATGAGTGGTCAAAGACTACCAAGCTCAAATAAAAATGATGCGAGGTAAAAATGCCGATGAGTTGGGAAAGTGTGTTAGGTGAATGAGTTGTATGGTGAGTGGTGGGAGCTCGGTTCCTAGTTCGACAAGTTGGGGCTAAGCTGTCCTAAAAACCAAATTTTAAACCTTAACCAAAGACAATCTAACACTAACAAAACTGATATGTAGCCTCGAATGTAACCGATGACCTGAAAAACACTTCCACATACACATGTAGGGCTGGTAAACCCTGGAGAATCGAGCGATTAAAGACACTAAACCTGAAAAAACACCAGAAACTCAAATAACCACCTCGAACAAGAATAATGGAGGTATAAACACTTGAAATCAATGCAAGAAGAGCATGATTGGAATATCCATTATGAAACACAAAATGAAATCATAGAACATGCTTTGGGAGGTCGGAAAACACACAAAAACACCGAAGAATGTACGGATCCACACAATCCGCTCGATACCATGAAAGAGGGTTCAAAACCCAAAATGCGAGGATCACGAGGGATGACGTGCACATCAACAGCAGACGTGTGAACAACAATGTGAAGAGATCTTGGGATGAGCGAGCATCAACCAAATGTGTATGAAAAGATTTGAAACACGGTCAAAACCTTGTTACAATCGACAAACTCTCTCTATCTCATAGATCCAAAGGGTGTACATATAGGAGTGTACTTGAGTAACCTCTAGTGCTGCCATCATGAAAAATCGAGTGGAGATGGGGAATTACATTCCCGGAATACTAGTGTAACTCCCAATGACGCATATGATGCAGCGACACACTTACGTGTAAGAGAATCTCAAAATGACCCCTAAATGACACATGGACCTACAATCTCACATAAGTGAAGTGACTCACCTAATGATGTGGAAAATAACACACACCAAAACATTGATATGCATAGATCATTCTATTACAAGATAAATACTATGATAATCATGCGAGAAGTCCTCATGAGGGAAATGTTCATGTTGGGATAATGCCAACTCAATCATGGCTCTAGGAAAGAATAAAACAAGTTGGGAAGTAATAAATTTAGTGGTCTCGGAATGCAAGGCATAAACATAGAGTTGTTGAAGGAGGTCAATCAATGGGGAGATTGGTGGATTTACAAACAATGTAATCATGAAGTGCGATAGGGTTAACATCAAGACGTTCCTAAAACTCCATGCATCCACGAGGGATAGTAGGAGGTCCGATGATCCTAGGGAAGTGGAAGAAGGATGTATAGCTGGTCTAGAGGGGATGGAATGGTGTGAGATGAAATGATTGGTTTTAAGATGGGGATTGGTTTGGGTGACATGGGTCTCATGAGGAAGGACCATATAAACGATGGCTTGGGAAACGAAGAAGAAGTAATCAAAGGTATGGAAGAAGCAAGAGTAAGGGTGAATGTTTTTGTGAAAGACTGTTTGAGATGGGAATGTTGTTGGAAGAGGTAGATTGTTCCATTTTTTTGGCTTGAGAATGAGTATGAATGGACATGAAATAGATAAAAAAAAAAACTTATGAAATTTATTAATATGACAAGTAAATCAAGCAAAAATGTTTTGATTATTTAGTTTATTTAGAGAAGTTTGAAGAGAAAAAAATAGGCTCAAAGGGAACCTAAAAGTGGTCAATCTAAGAATGCTTTTGGTTTTGTTTAAGGTTAGGGTCCTCGATATAGCCAAAGGTACATGAGGCAAAAATATGTGATGACTATCGGTACATGGCTTGGTATTGGGCCTACCCTTGCCCTTCGTACCGCAACAATAAGGGTGTTAGGTGCTTAATTGATATACCGATGGTCAAAAAAAGTTGAGTACATAGCTAGAACATTGTGGCGGCTTCACGGGAGGAAATGTTTACTTGTGTTGATTTGTTTGTGTGGTTTCATTGTGTGTGAAGAGATGTAAATGCAAAAGCTTTACCACCTATTTAAACTATGTGATCAAGTAAGCATGAAGAGGTGTTATTTTTAGATCCAAAACCAAATGTGGTATTCGATGAGAACAAGCAAACAAAGGAGGGAGAAACAACGAAATAAGGATAAAAAGGAGAATACATGGATTAAAAAATTCATTTTTTTTTACAAATCAAGCACACGTGTTGTTGAGAAAAGAATCAAACCCACCAAATAAGCAAGAAAACAACTCTAATTTGTGAGGTTAGTAGAAATAAAGAAATAGAATGTAGAATAAAAAATGAAAAATAAACAAAGAACTCACCAAAGAAGATAGGTGATCCCATCGGTGTGTGCCAGAATGTTTGAATTTTTTCCCCTCTTATGTTTCAAGTTAAAGCAATGGTGTGAAATAAAATAAGAAACTCCAAAATATGGGAGTGTTTAAGGATACCTCTCGATGTATGATGATGATGAAGATGAAGATACATGCACAAATATCCTGTTCAGTAGCGAGCTCGATAATATGCACAACAAGGAGACAACTAGAAAATAAAACTATTGGTAGATAAGATGGTGGGCTGCCCGAAAAGTTAGTTAGAAGTGATAAACTTCTAGGAGGATGTCAAACCACTTTGATTAAAATATCAATAGAAAATAAAGATGGATATCATGTACTGATAAAATCGAACACATATCGTAGATATGAAAAGACAGATTAAGATAAATATATGATAATGTTAAATTGAAATAATAAAAACCAAACCTGATCGGGTCGATGGATAGCTAGGATAGAAAGAGACAAATCGAAGATGATTGTAGAGTAAAGTAAATTAGAAGATGTGAGATAAGTGGACTGGATCATATTGTTGGATGTAGATGTTGAGGGTATCTTTGAATCTAATGCAAAGATATATGAAATAGAAAGGATGTAAGAATCAAGTAGATCCGATGAAAATATGACGGAAGAAAATTGGGTCTACGATGATGGGTGCATATCCGAGATAGTTGACATGATCGGGGCAAAAAAGTGAGATCTGGGTTGTCGATAGGTAGATCACGAAAAGAGAGATCCGGGTGTTAAAAAAGTTGGGAAAAAATGATAGATGAGGAAGAAGGCATGAAACAAAGTTGATGCAAATCAAAGGTTGGCAGACTGATTGGATTGGATCGGCAGTGACAAGAGGTGGATTAGGGTTTAATGGAGCTAAATAGATGGTAAAAGAGCTATGAAGAAGAATGAGTGGTGACAGATCTCTAAGGAAACAAACAAACTTGTAAAAATGATAGAAAGATGATGAAACAATGGTAGGGCTCCAAGAAAAATTTTAAAATTTAGATCTCCCAAAGATGGGATGTAAGGGCTCTAAGATCACTCTAAGTTATTGATTCCAACTCCTAAGAAGAAAAGGAAACAAGAAAAACTTCAAAGAGACTAAAAATATCCAAAATTTCATCCTCTTGAGGAGGAGGGGTAGAGGTGTATTTATAGGTTCGATGGCAACCCAATAGGTCGCCATCGACGACGGAAAACCATTGATTTGGGTGGTGGAGATGATGCACAACTTGAGACAAGAGGCCCTAAAGAGGTAAAATTATGGTTTTGAGCTATTTAGGTAGGTTAGGGTTGCATATGGATGATAAAAGGTGGTTGGAGGGTGGAAATACATTGAATGAGGGTATATGAGAGTTTAGGGAGGATAAATGAGGGGTTTTAGGGATATTATTAGGATAATAAGCATGTTAAGAGATAATTAAATGTGATTAGGACGAATTAGGAAAGGTAAAATTAATGATGGGATAAAGCTAGGAAAGTGGGAAATTAGATTAAATAAATGGGATTAGGAGGAAATAGGAATTTGAAATAGGAAGATGTGTGTGAATGTGCAAGATGAAGACGAAGGGGAGCATACGCAGGATGAGGGACAAGCGTGCCAAAATTTGGTGTCTACAATTTGTGGATCAAACAAAGTGAAAATCTATGTATCGAGGAGTTATGTGAATGATTCAAACACCAAAAAAATATGTGGAAAGTGAAGCAAAAGAAGAATATTTGAGTGGAAGCCCTACAAGATAATGGAGGTCAGGAAAATTAAATAATTATCATGGATCAAGAGAAGAAAGTGCACAAGTCTGCAGATCATGTGAAGTTGTTAAAATCCATGGAATACGATGGAGATCAAAATAAATCCATGAAAAACCATGAAAAAATGGCAAGGTGGCAAATCACAATAAAACATCATAAATATGCAAAAACAAAAGGAAGATAATGGATCATATAAATTATGTGAAACTCAACGAGGTTATGCCTAATCCAAAGTAGGCATTAAACCACTCCAAAACCAGATTTTAATGTTGAACGGTGTTGTCCTCGTATTAATCGACGATCCGATGACATGTGATTGGAGAAATGTCGCACCCATACATGGCCTTTGAAATCAATGGTGATTGGTCCTTAGTGGTTTGACCTCCTCATTCTGAGGTGATATGCTATTCTCCCCCATCTTCTCTTATTATCTATAAAAAGCAACTCATATCATTTGAAAACAATCTTCTCTCAATTGCAAAGTCACCACATCAAAATGATGTCCGAGATTCCACAAGTTGCAAACCTATGATTTGATCTTTGTAATGCATCCAAAGTCTTCTAGGTGACTATAATAGAATTTGCATGTTTATATGCATGCTCAAAAGCAATAATATGATGTTTAATGTGGCTTGATCTAACATTTGGACTAGATTATTGTCTTCTTTCCTCTATGCTCTTTTCATTTCACGTTGTATATGGACTATAGTTGCACAATTTCATTTTCTATGTGTCTAAATGTGTAGAATGGAACAATTCGTGCATTGCGATATGTGGAACATATCTACACTCCCATGTTGTGTTTTCCTTCTTGTTCTTCCCCTTAAGGAGAGAGATCCCCTTTCTTTTTTGCACCATCACCACTCTTTTAGCTTAGTTTTATTTCATGTTTTCCTCCTTCCCCTTTTCCCTTTCATTAATAGCTTATCTTAGGAGTAGTTTTAGTGTTAGATATATAGTAGAGGAAGTCGACCTTCTTTGGAGGTCCTGTCCCCCAAGGAGTAAGGTACCACACCTTGGGGAAATTCTCATGTTTCAATGAGGTAATGAACCTAGTTTTCATAGGGTACAACTTCATGTGAAAACAATTTTTGGAACTCCCGATGGGAGAAGTTTGATGAGATTTACATCATATTCACTAAGATTGGTGTCTTGGTGATATCCAACCTTTGGAGGCTTCATTTCAACACATATAATGACTCCACTAATCCAACAAACCCATTTCTATCATCCGTAGACCATTTCCATTCCCGTATTCCCTTTGTATTAGGTTTTACAATCTTGATTTCATTTCCTCATTGGAATCCTCACATGTGAGAGAAATACCATTCCCCTCCACCTCCATGTTTCCTAAATCTCCTCTAGATCAATTTTATGAACCTTATCATGATGAATATGACTATGATCCAACCCCACTAACCCATTTGGCTATCTTATTGATGATGATGTTATTCAATATCAAGGATATGCAGATAATGGAGGTGGTTTCATGTATAATGATGATTTTGAGTTACGGATCTAGAATATGGAGGAAATATTTTAGAGAAGAAAGGTGATGTGTGAAATCGTGGAAACTAAACTTGGTTTTAGGAGCCCTTTTTTCGCGTTGATGTATAGTTTGAATACACATTGTCGGGTGTCTTTGGCACATCACCCAAGAAAATCCTAAGTGCTCACTCAAAGCATGTGCAACTCCACCAGTCCCTCCTTGTGTCCGACTATGAAGATGTATTTCTTGTATTCACATTAACATAACATGCAAATATATCCTATAAAGAACATGAATTACAAAAATATGTGCAAAGATAATTTATCATTAACCAAAAGGAGATTTATATTCAGTATACTCATGATGCATCATACAAATTACATAAACCGAAACATGGTTGTTTAAATGATTATCTACATACTCATGCATGAGACATGACTCTATCAATACTTGAACACACAAAGCTCACTTATGGATCGACATCTTATATGTAAATATACACATATATATAGGGTGGGAACTTGTCCTTCATCACTTACATGCTTTAATCTAAACTTAGACCACTCCTATACATAGCTTGCATGCTTTTCCAACTTGCACTTCCTATATCTAGATGCCTAGCTTGTGGCTCTCCATAAATGGCTTCATTATAATATGTAAGTTCCATCTTTATCATGTGGACTATAAATAGCCTTTATCACATGTGATATAAGTAGATCTACATCCTTGATGTATGCTTCAATTCTATTATTGGTGATATCTTGTGGATCCTATTTTCATGTGTGGAAGTGTTGAATATTGTGCATTAAAATTACTATACACCCTCCATAATATTTTGGCCTCGAAAAATATTCTCGATACCTGGGAAACATGTTCTTCTCACATGGGTGGTATTTTGACCTATAGGTTCATGGGTTGGTTTTGGCCCATGGTTTTGGTACCCACGATATTGTTAAACCGCTTAAGAAGTTGGCTATTGATGTGATTATGGTAGGGTGACATAACATTATAGGGGTGTGAGTTCAAGTGTGAATTCAGAGAGTTTGTTGATCTCCAAATAGATTTGAGTATTGTATTGAGAGAAAAAAGGTCATTTGTAATAAAAAAATATGAGCAAGTGATTCTTGGTGGACGCAGCCCAAATTGGGTGAACCATGTTAAATATTGTCTCTGTGTTGTGTTCTTTTATTTTTAGCACTTTTATTTGATCTGTGATATTTTTCTGCATATTATTTTATACTATTATGAGTATGTGTGGGATTGTTCCACATATTTTATCCCTTATTTCCTAACAATTGGTATCGAGCCTATATTGGTTTTCTAAAGTGATGAATCATAGGGAAAGTTTTAGCTTGAGTAGGATCTATGATAGATGATGGAAGATCAAAGGTTGATAAATTCAATGGGCATAACTTTATTCTTTGGAAGATGCAAATGGAAGATTACCTTTATCATAAGGATCTTTATATTCCAATGTCCGAAAAAATGGAACAAACCCTTGAGCATGTCGAGATGCGGATTGATATTTTCTAGATAAGAAGACACTTGAGACAATGCTGGATATGTCTTGTGTCTTTGGTATTATTTAATTTTTCAAAGGAAAAGACTACAAAAGAACTTATGGATGCATTAAGGAAGTTATATGAAAAACCCTCTACCTCTAACAAGATATTTTTAATGAAAAAATTGTTTAATATGAAGATGTCTAAGAATGGTTTAGTAGCATAACATTTGAATGAATTTAATATGGTTGTGGATATGCTAGCTTTAGTTCTGATAGATTTTGAAGAAGAAGTTAGGGATTTATTAATTTTGTGCTTCGTACTGAGAGTTAGAATAGCCTAGAAATAGCGATAGTAAGAAACTCGGTTCCCAAGTAACTAAAAGTTGAAATTTGAGGATGTTGTAGGGGTGTTTCTAAGCGAGGAAATGTGAAGAAAAGGATATGTGAAATATTCTACTTCATGGAATGCTTTGATGCAGTGGAAACTAGAGGGAGACAAAATAATAGGAAGGCGTGGAAAATCAAAAGATCGGGCAAGGTCAAAATCCAAAAGCAAGATATTATGATGGCATTGTGGAAAGCTGGACATGCGAATAAGGATAGTTGGGAGCTTGAAAATAAGAAACAACATGAAGAAAAAAGAGAAGTGAATGTGGAAACACGTAATGTCTGCCAGGGATTATTTGATTCTTTCTTTGCATAATATTGCTAAATCTTGGGTTTTAGATTTAAGGTCTTCTTTCCATGCTACTCCACATAGGAATTATTTTGTTAATTATGTTTAAGGATTTTAGGCATGTTTATCTTGGTGATGAAAAGCCTTGCAAAATAGGTGGAAAAGGTTGTGTTCAGGGTTAAGATGTAGAATGGGAATACGTGGCTATTGAAGGATGTTAGATATGTGCTTACATTAAGGCGAAACTTGGTATTGATGGGGAAGTTGGGAAATGATAGTTATATTGTGATATTTACAACGGACTCTTGGAAGGTTACCAAGGGTGATCTTGTGATGGCGAGAGGTAAGAAGGTTGGAACCTTGTATTTAACCATTAATAACACTAATGATTATAATATTTTGGCTTGGACACATACAACATTGTAGTCTTATAGGCTTGGTCATATGAGCCATAAGGGCATGTAGATGATAAAGAAATATTTTCTTGGATTTACAAAAACATGTTTTGATTTCGTGAGTACTTTGCATATGGGAAACAAAAATGGTTAAAGTTTCTCAAGGTTGGACCTACTGAAGAATGAGAGTAAGTTGGAGTTCTAAATTCGATGTGTGGGGGTGACACATGTATCTTCTTTTGAGGTTCAAATTCTTATGTTACTTTTATTGATGATGTGACAAGAAAAGTTTGGGTTTATTGTATTAGAAATAAATCGATGTATTTGACAATTTTTTTAAATGGAAAGCTTTGGTATAAAATGAAATAAGTCTTAAGGTAAAATGTCTCGGGTCGGATAATGGATAGGAGTATTGTAGTAATGAGTTTGATGATTTTGTTCTAAGAATGGAATCTGCGGGAAAAATATGGTTCCAGTAGCTCCACAACGAGAATGAGGTGTTAGAAAGGATGAACAAGACAACAATGGAACAAGCTAGGAGCGTGAGATTACATGCGGGACTTCTTTTTTTGGGTGAAGTAGTGAGCACAACCGCGTACTTGATAAACATAGGGCCCTCAAGCGTCTTAGATGGAGGCATACCTGAGGAGGCTTGATGCAGTAAGAAGGTTGATTATTTATTTCTTAGATTCTTTGGATGTGATGTGTTTTTCCATATTGACAAGGATTATAAGACCAAGCTAGAGCTAAATCAAAAAATTCACTTTCATTGGTTATGGTGGTGATGAATTTGGATATAAATTTTGGAGTATTAAGGATAAGAAAATCATTTGATCTAGGGATGTGCTCTTTAATGAGAAAGTTATGTATAAGCAACATTGTAGGAAACCATGAAAGAATCTAGCAAAGAATATGTAGTGGTAGAGGATCTTCTGGATGGGAAAGTGGCACATGAATCAGTTTAGGAACCTACTCAATAGGAACCCCAAAATCTGTATTGAGGAGGTATTTTAGGAAGTAAGAAGAGATCCTAAACGTTTTTCTCCTTCTCTTAATTATAAATTACTCACTTTGGCAAAAGTGAGAGCTATAAAATGTTTATGAAGAAATGTAGGTAGATGCTAGGAAGAAGTGGGAGCAAGCCATGGATGAGGAGCATCAATCTCTCATCGAGAACTAGAATTCAGATTTGGTGAAGCTTCTGAAGGAAAAAGAGCCTTTGAAGAACAAGTGGGTGTACAAAGTTAAAGAGTAAAAATGAGGTAAGAAAAGATACTGAAGGCCCGGTTTGTGGTTAAGGGGTTTGTAAAGAAAAAATGTATAAATTTTTATGAGATTTTTTCTTTTGTAGTAAAAATGACTTCTATTAGAACTATTCTTGGAATAGTGGCAACAAAAGACTTGCACTTAGAGCATCTAGATGTAAAGATTGCATTTCTCCATGGCGATTTGGAAGAGGATCTATATACGCGAGAGCAGAGAGGGCTATGAGGTCAAAGGTAAAGAGGAGATGGTGTGTAAACTGAAGAAGATATTGTATGGTCCAAACAAGCTCCACGTCAATGGTATAAGAAACTTGATAGCTTCATGATGGAACAAGGTTATATTAGATGTAATTTTGACCATTGCATGTAAATAAAAAAATTTCAAGATAGCAGTTATATTATCATGTGCTTATATGTGGATGACATGTTGGTTGCAGGCAAAAACATGCTAGAAATAAAAGTACTCAAGAAGAAACTAAGTGAATCCTTTGCTATGAAGGATTTGGGGGCAACCAAATAAATCCTTGGTATGAGGATGCCTCGGGATAGGAAGGAACGAAATCTAACCTTATCTCGGGAAGAGTGCATTAAGAAGGTCTTGGCGAGGTTTAATATGTAGGATCTTAACCGATTGGTATTCCTTTGGGACGCTATTTCAAGTTATCAAAGGAGTTGTCCCAAAATAGAGCATGATATCGCCCCTTTTCTTCTCCCACACATTGCTTCCTCATATCACTTCCTATGTTTCTAAAACTTTTCTATAAGGCATGCATATGCCACCTCTTCTACTTCTTTCTTACATTCATATTTCCTATTTCGCAACTCTCATGGTCACTTAGAGTTTCATGAGTCATCTCTTGGCCCCTCTGGAACCTATTCATCTTACCTACCTTGGACACAACAAATGGTGAGGTATTCCTCTACTTTTCCTTTCATAACTATAGTCACACCTATACTCCTTGGGAACATGGACTCTAGTGGATAATAGGAAATAAATTTTTCTATGGCACAAATTAAATATCCCAATGTGGCTCTCAAATATGATTCTCCTATGGGCACTCTAAAGAGGGTGACCTTAAGAAATTATCCCAATGTAAAATTCTGTATATATGGAGATTAACGAAGATATTTTGAGGATCTTCAAAAGAGCGCACATAGGAGAAGAGGTCATAGATGTAGATCCCCAATCTATCATTGATCTTACTCGAACATGACATCCGGTCTAGTCAAAATAATGTAGATTAAGCTAGATGCTCTTAATGCTCAAAATTAGTTGACGGTGCCAAAAATAATTTATGTGGTGTGAAATGGACCTAAGGACTTTGTTTGAGCTTTCAATAGCTATACAAAATCATGAAAATATAACGAAAAAGGGGTTACTTTAGGTATAATGACAACATAAGCGCATGACTAGAATGAGATCCATGATGAACAAATTACTCGTTGTTATAAACGAAATTCTCTACCTACATGTGTTGCACATCAAGATCCATGATTTAACCATGTAGGAAAGATCTTCATGGGCCACATTCTCAAGGAGTTGAGTGATTAGATGATGGAAATGGGAGGAGTGCTAAATGAATTGCAAGGAGTAGTGAAGAAGGCTCTTTGCGATTCTAGATGAATCTCCGATTAATTCAATGTACCAACCAAGTGGGAGGTTGATTCAAAATCCTTTCTTTAAATAAAAATTACAAGCGTTAATTTTTACTCTAGCTTCCAATTTTGCACAAGTGATATGATCAAAAAAACATTTACTATCATGGCACTGGTCACCTCTGCAAATGGTAAAGTGGAGAAAGCTTCACTTCTGAGTGAATCTGCTAAATCTATTTATAGTAGGGTCCCAGTGATAATTCAAGAAGTGTCTTATTTAATGAGGCCACCTATTTTAGATTTTGTATATATAGAAAATGAATTCAAAGCATACATAATCGACCTCCAAAGAAATCATATGCAATCAACACAGAGACTGACTAAAGTGGAAGCTCCAAGTAAAGCTTGGATGAGCAGTTGATTTTCTATTTTTAGGATCTATTATTGTAAAAATATTCAATCTTAAAATAGGAAACACAAGCTTTCTTGCATGAAAGGCTTTATCTTTTGTTTTTTTAGCCTTTAAAGAACAATTTGTTTTATTTTAAAATGGTTATTTTAAGCCCCAAGTGGTGGCAGATTTTGTATAAATATATCAGTTGTATACCCTCTAAGGAGGAGAATTTTATGAAGAAAGTGCTTTGAAATTCTAAGGATTGGTCAACGAGTATTTTTGCATATTGTTTACTTGAATTTTTAGTGAATTTCTTAGATCAGTTATTTTAATTAATCATTGTATGGTTTGCTTTATCATGAAATTTGTAAGTGTGCAATAGTTCTTGATGTAATCATAAGTTCAATTAGTTTCATCTTGATTAGCAAAGTATTAATGTGCAAATGCAATTGGATATTTTGTTAATACATTGTGTGACTGATTGGCTATATGTTGTTTCATGATATTTAGTAACATCAAATTGAATTGTGTAATGAGTTTAATTATTAACAAATATTTTCTGTGAATGGATGTGTGTTAACAATATTTTACATGAAATGGGGAATAATAGGATTGTTTTATCGGTGTTTACTATAATAATCAATCCGAAACTTCTTTCCCTTGTCACCTTATCCCTACTCTAATATAGGATTAATTTGATATATGTTACCTTGGTGAATCATACGGTGGTAGTAATAAGATACCATACCTTCGATGTTTCCAAGCAATTCTCTTTTTTTGCCTTACCCTACCTTACCCTTTTTACAACTTTTTAGCATGAGCCCTATTAACATCAAAAATATCCTTTTGAGGAAGTACTACCAAAAATATGGGAAGTTGTAAGTCTGATGATAATCTTTGAGTGTTAACAAAATACATACCTACTATTCCACCACTTGGTTATCTATAAAACCACATACCCACAACTCATGCATTGAGTCAACCCCCTCCAGGATCTAAAATGAATAAGGAATGAAAAAATTCCCTATTTCTACATGGGGGTGTAACAAAACCTCACCAACATGTGGTGGTTAGAGAAATGGGAGGATACAGAGACTTGAGATTGTGAGGCATAATTTTCTATGTAGTTTCATCGAAGGATGATGTGTTTATTAATAAAACCATCAAAGTGTACGTGTAATGCCCAAGTCTAAAAGAGATTCCTTGTTTTCTTAAATTTAAGATATGATATGCTCACTCTAAATGTGGCCTCATATAGAATGCACACGAGAAAAAATGACGGTCATGAAAATGATGAAAGTAATGGAAAGCATGATGGGCGGGCCGTGGATGAACCCAACCACATTGTTTGTTTCTCATAGATTTTTACGAGGTCACTTTTCAATTATAAGTTTAAATAGTTATAGGGAAACATTTGATGCACAAACAACCATTGATAATTGAGCCCTTTAATAGTTGGTCATATGAGCAACAAGCAAACTATATCTATCAACCGAACTTTGTTATTTTTTTGTTTTAGTTTTTTTCGGTTTAAGGTCATCATTGGACAATGTTTAATTTTTTAGGTAAGATAAAGACATGAATGGAATTTTTTGGAAATAAAAGGTGGAAATTAAATGTGTTTATGTCCCGCACCTATTCCATGGCTAAGATTATACCTACCCAATTAGTATTTACTAAATGCACTCCACTTTATCGTCTTGTTCTCACTCACATTATTCACATGAGTGTAATTTGTGCTTAAAGGGTCCAAAATAAAAAATGGGGGATTCCAATAGTTTTATGGTCAAACTCTAGCCAAAAATAAAAAATTGCATGACACACACCTTTTTAGGGCTTAAATTGTAGCACCCAAATACTATTTGCTATTTGTGTTCCATTTTATCATCTCAACCTCACTCACATTATTCTTGTGAGTGCAATTTATGCCTAAAGGGGCCAAAATAAAAAAAATGGGAAAATCCAAAAGGTGCATGGTTCAAAATCGTATAAATAATAGTACCTAATCAAATTCATTGTTCTCGGTCCTCGAACTATGTTTCATTGGATTCCAAAAGATTACTTCCATAGATATAAATTCAATCAATAGCATTGGAATTCCTCTTATGCCAAACAAGTGTTTTGATTGCAATATATAATGTCCCCTTTTCAAATTAATCCAATTGAAGGTTTCTTGCTCATTCTTCTTCCAATAGACAAGAAGAAGATGAACAAGGGAAGCCCTGGATTATATTTTGGTCTTTCTTTAATTAATAATTATATTTTTATTTTGTATTTCCCTTCTTACGCAAGTCGAATGGGTTGGAGAGATTTTAATATAAGCTTAAAAGATGAAATAAGCTTCTAAGGAGGTCAGCCTTGGGAATTCCTCCTTAAAGACTCTTAGGTGCCACCATAACGATACATAAGGGGTTAAATAGACTCATTTTGGGCATATTTTTTTGGCTAATATCATTTTATCTCTTTGGTTTTAGAGCTGGTTTCTCTATTTCAATCCACTAAGGGGTGAAAATCCATCAATGTGGAAAACAAAGAGAAAAAACCCTTCCTTATTGAATGTTGGAGAACAAAAACTCTCCAATTTGATGGTGTTAAAGAATTATATGAAGACTACCTTACTAGTTGGCTAGTTAGGGCATTTAAAAGAAGAATATCAAGGGTTATTCATCACTTTAGCACCCTCTCCTAGGGTGGTGACTTGGGTAGGAGTGTGTTTAGGTACCTTCTAGGGCACGTTTTGGCATTTCAAGTTGATATTCAAACTTCTCCAAATTTATAAGGATGATCTATCACTTATTTGGAATTTATTGGGGTTTAGAGATCTCATTTTCAGTCACTTTTGGGAGTTGTAGTTCTATCATCATTTAATTAAATTCCAATTGTTTTTTTGGTTTATTTTTGAGTGATAATTTCCTTAAATATTCCTAAAGTGTTTCTACATGTTTTATATGATGTTAATGGTGATATTTTGTTGAATTATTTCTCTTTCCTAGTTGTCTAAAAATTAGACTATTGTGCACTATTGTACCATTTTTCAGTTGGTTGGTATAAAAATCATAATATATTTCAATTTGGGTTTGCTTACTAGGAAGGAATATTACCTAGGAATCAAAGCATAGTCCTACCATCCAATGAGACTATACAAAGTGAAGAGAAGATGGATAGAATGATTAAAATGCAATAAAGACTAGAAGACACCTTAGACTCTCTTGCCCTCACCATGTAAAATCTACATAGGGGAAGGGCATTCAAGGAGTTAAGGTTTTCTTGTACAATTCATGATAACTAGAGAAAGAAGCGATTTTCATCAAGGCCTTTTAGACCTACCTTTCTTGTTAGTGAGGTAGTCACAACCAAAGAAGAACCTAGGGTTTCTATTGGTGATCAAACTTGCACCCGTGTCTCGGATCTGAAATAACTAAGTCGTTTGAGTCACCAATGGGACCTGTCTCCAAGTTGTGGGACCTTACATGCTTGAGATAGACCTCCGAGAGAAGGTCGGTTCCTTTACTTCTACTTGCCACTACTACTCTTAATGCTTAAATGAAAACCTAAGCTAAAAATGCCAAGGAATTAGGGATAGGAGGATATGCAAAAAGGAAAACTAAAAATAAGGAGGCGATGGCACCGAGAAAAAAGGGGATGAGCATGATCAACTTCGAGTGAAAAAAAGGATAATGTGCGGAGGAAGTCTAGACACATGTAGCACGAGACCATAATGCGGTTAAACAATCATTTTCATAAAACACAATTAGAAAAGGAGATGCAAGGACGTGAGAAGAAAAAACAAATATACAATGTGAAGGAGAGGTAAGAAAGGAGAACAAAAACAAGCTAAGGTAGAAAATAGCCACAAAACAATGCTTTTATTGCTTCCGTAAAAGCACAATTGATTAAAATGGCATCTCGAGGCCGATAACCACATGTAAAGACCATATCTAAATGTCTACAACTCAAAATGCAAGGCAATGCCTATCTGATTGAAGGATCTAACCCTTATCAATGAGGAGTGCTCTTACATTTATAGATGAATCGATGAGAGGAGGAGGAGGGAAAATTCAATTTCAAAACTCAACCATCAACAATCAACAATGAATGCCTATAAATTTGCATGAAATCTATCAAATGTGTTTCTCATGTTTGTTTGGCATGTGGGAGAAGGAAAAGGGTGAGATCTTAATCAAATTGGATCGTTAGATAAATCATATCCTATATTAATTACGTGATAGATGTCTTCGGCTTCTCACCTACCCAATCCCACCGAAATTTGAACTTGATTGATCTAGAGTGTAACCCACGTCATCGCTATTTTGTCATTTTTGACCATGTTGCGAAGGATTCGGTGCCCCATTTTCACACTTTGATAGGTTACATGTGATTCATTCAATTTTGATAGTCCATGTAATGGTACAATAATTGGCGCAGCGAAGGAAGGTGCAACATTGCACGAAGTAAAGGGGTGCAAGAAAATATAGCAAGAGGCGCGCAAAAGTAATGTGCATGGGAGGAGCGAAAGGAATACTTTCCAGAGCAACATATAAAACAAGCACAATCATTACAAAATAATGTGTGGAAGTAAGGAGAGGGCACACGAGGATACCAGGGACTCGACTAATTTTGGAAAGCAAGTGCACGGTGTGCGAAAGGATGAATAGAGTCTTTGGGAAAATGGTGAATGCATAGAAATTGAGCACGAGGGAAAATGGAATAGATGGAGGAAAAGGAAGGGAAGATGAAAGCATAGGAAAGGAGCGTGCAAGGGTGCGTGTGGAATAAGAGCCAAGAAACATGTCAAAATAACAATTGAAGTGTGCGCAACTGTAATATAGAACCTCGAGATAGAATAGAAATACAAGTTATCCAAATAACTAGGGGAGTTATTTGGATAACAATTTTGTCAACTTTTGGGGCCATCTTCTTACTAGATGAAGGAATTCAAGAACTGGAGCATCCATTGGGCATGGTTTCAAGCGTCATCTGTACAAACTTCGATCTATAACTTTGAAGAACTACCCCTGAGTCACTCGAAGCATGTTTTGAAATATGTTATGAATCCTATAAAACTATTTATAACTACTAGACTATTACTGGCATCCTAGAAGAAACAAAAGAGCGTGCACAAGAAGCACGTGGAAAGGAAGAACTATATACACACAAAAAAAAATGTGCACGCATCACACTTGGAGGAATTGAAACTACTCTAATATGTACAAAATGATACAATAAAGCTTAATGGAAGGATTTGAGATAGATCCCATTGATTAATATTGATAGCGTGCCTCCACCAAGATGAGATAACTCGAAAGATTTAGACTCCTTATAAGAACTGATAATATATGGGCCACTCCAAAGTACATCAAAATTTTAATGGTGCCCTAGTTTAGCTCTGTCAGCATTCCATTTTAAGACCAAGTCCCTAACTTCAAAAGCTTGAGGCCTAGCCTTTCTATCAAACATTTTTTTGTCGATTGTTGATGATGTTCTAGCTTGATCATGACATAATTCTTTGATTCTTCAAGTTTAACCAACTCCGTCATTCTGATTTCTCTCTAGTCTGTGCCTTCGAACTCTAGCTGTTGGGTAAGTGCTAACAAATTCAACTCAAGTATCAAAGGAAGTGTAGCCTCCTTTCCATAAACTATCTGTGTAAGGCGAAGTTCCGATTACCTTTTTCATTATGATTATATCTACCCGGAGCGTGAGTGGAACCTTAGTATGCCACTGTCTTTGGTTGATATTCATTGTCCGCTTCATGATCCTGATCAGGTTCTTGTTTGTTGACTCTGCAAACCATTACCTTGAGGGTAATAATTGGAGGAGGTCTTCAAATATATACCAAGACTAAGAGCCCAATCAATTATTTTAGTACCAAGGAAGGATTTTGCATTATCGGAGATAATGGTTTGAGGAATGCCAAACCTTGTTACAATACCTTCGAGAAAGTCAAGGATGATAGACTCGTTTGATTCCTTGAGCGTGACAACTTCTGTCCATCTGGTGAAGTAATCCATAGTTGTTAGCACCCATTTATGGTTAGCACTTGAAGGAGGGTTGATTATATTTTGAATTCAAGACCCCATTGCACGAAAGGATGATCTACTTGGATTGGTTGGAGGGGAAGTCTTGTCACGATTTTTCTTTCCTCGTAAAGAAAGCACATTCTTTAAATTTCATGACATACTTATGCACGTACCGAACAATGTAGGTCAAAATAATCCTACCATGACGATCTTCATTGTTGTAGTTTTGGAAAAGAAGTGTCCACTAGAGAATCCATCATGAAATTTTACTAACACTTTTTCGACATGTGCACCATCAATACACAAAGAACAACACGCCATCAAGATTTATTTTAAAGAGAAAGCCATCAATTATGACATATGTAATAGGTTGTAGCCTCATATTCCTTATCTTTTCTTTGTTTAAACCGGAGGGTACACACCCTTGAAAGGAATGTAATCATGTCCTTCATCCATTCAAGCGTGCTAAGATTTGCTTCTTGTTCGGGTTCTGCGCACGGAGATCTTCATCTAGAAATAATGAAGTTTCTTGTTTTTTCTGCTCGTCCTCAAAGAAGATGCTTGCAGAGTGCACTACCTCTTACAAACTTGGTGACTTTGATAGTTACATCATACTCCATAATTTTGGTCACCCATCTTTCTCTTTTCTCACCGATTTCAACCCCATGATAAATTCTCTCACACTTGAGTGTGAAACTAACACCTTGATGTGGTTTGTGGCGAGCATACTTATAAAATTTTTGAGGGTGCACATAATTGCGTAGACACTCGTTTATCCGTGTGACTATATTTCAGTTTATAATCCTTTAGTGTTTGGTCAAGAAAGCCACGGGTTGTTCCATTCCTTGGGCATTTTCATGTGTCAAGACAACAACAACACTCACATCAGCTCCATAAGCATAAAAGATGAAATTCTTCGAGTAGTATGGGTTGATGAGTGTTGGTGCATAAGAAATTTGTTGCTTGATCTTGTTGAAGCTTTCTTTTTCTTCATTGTCCATTTGAAGGATGTTTCCTTTTTGAGCATGAGGTGATGGGCCTTACCAGGTCCCTACAAAGTTAAGGATGAATCTCCTTAAAAGTTGATTTTTCCTAGGAAGGACAACAAGTCTTTCTTGTGCACCGACAGGAAAGAGCCAAGATGGCGTAAAACATGCTCTAATTGTGATGCCATCCTTTGAGACTACATGGCCCAAAAATTTTCCCCTCGTGCCACAAAAAAATTACACTTCTTAGGGTTAAGAGACACCTCAAACTTTCAAAGATCTCTCAAATACTTTCTCTAGATGCACCATATGATTTATGCCATGCTTTGAGAAGATGGTTATATCATCCAGTAAATCAAGATGAACTCATTGATGTATCCTTTGAAGGAAATATCCATGGCGCTGTATTTGAAATGTTGTGCTGCGTTTGACGAACAAACGACATCTTCTCGATACGTATATGTCCCCACTTCATTGTAAATGTCATTTTAAATTGATCCTCTTCCTTGACCGGGATATGATTGAAGCTATAGTAGCCATCCAATATGGAAAATATTTGTGCCTCGAGCACACCTGTAAATTTCATCCATATAAGGCAAAGGATAATGATCTCGAGGGATTTCTTATTCAAATATCTCTGAAATCAACGTAGATTCTAATTTCACCGTTCTTCTTGCACATTAGAACAAGATTTGTGACCTAGGTAGAGTATTTTATTGAAATATTATCTTCACCTCGATGAGTTCGGACATTTATTTTCTCATGAGGGCTCTATCTTTAGATTGATTGACCATTACGTTTGTCTTATGGGCTTGGATACTAGCATCAAGGTCAATGGAGTGTTGAGAAATACTTGGATTAAATCCTTTTAGGTCTTCATACTCCCATGAGAAAATATCACTATATTTCTGACAGAGAGAGATGAAGTCCTTCCTTTCATCATGCACACAAGATTTACTGAGAAACAACTCCTTACCATGTGCAATAGTGACTGAGGAGCAGTCTTCTTGCGCCGCGTATATATTATTTTCTTTACCCTTGAACTCATCATCAGGGCTAAATATTTTCTCTAAGGTGACCAGCCCTTTAGGCAACTTGTTTGTTCTTAGCTAGATCACTTGGTCATCATAGCTATCATGCAAGTCAGCTTGCATGCTAGATGAGAACTCAACTTCATTTTGAATGAACTAGATGATTTGTACGTCATTATCAAACACTTTCTAGTTGGTGTTGTTGTCTGGAATAGATGGTTTGATTACCATTTTGACATACTATGCGTTTACTTTGATAAATTCCTCGGTGGGGAGAATTGTGAACCAAGCGTGGCCATTTGATCTGCTTCTTTGTTCATCTTCCTTGGTACCACCTCTGATTTAGAGCACCAAAGCTCTCAAGAAGATACCCAACTCTATGTGTGTAAGCTTTGAGAAGCTTAGTCTTTTCGCACACTTGTTGGTGACACAGTGGATAACCAATTTTGTGTCCCCAAATATTTGCGGTGCCTTAGTATTTTTCTTTTCAAGCAATAAGCACCATGCACCAATGCTTCATATTCTACTACGTTATTGGAGTATGTGAACTAAAATATGTGCATGAAGAAAAATTCTCATCCTTAGGAGAAATGAGAACAACATCTCACTACGCTGCGTCATTTCTCGCTTACGGAACCATCAAAATATAACTTCCATATACTAGAGTTTTCTTTATTTTCTTGAGCGTGCGCAACAAGTACAACTTCTTCCTCAAGGATACATTAAGTGTCAAGATCGGTTTAAAAGCTTTGAGCTGTTTAGTATATGGATCAAATTTGTGGTGTCTTTCCGCCCATTCACCTAACACTAAGTCAGTACAAGAGAGGAGAACATGCTTTGCTCTTAAAAAAATGAAACTTGTTCTTCATGGATTAGGCAATTGGCTTGAAGAGGAGATGGATCATATGACTCAACATGATAGGAAAATATTGGCTCAACTTGTATGGTAAACCGGGTACCATACCTTGTCTTGAGTAACATATGGGACCAATCAGAAGACAAGTAACCACCCACTTTAGCAGTAAAATCCCTTGACAAACACAAGGCAAACAAAGGGGGTAGGTCAGTAATTAACACATGTGGAGTTAAAGTGAGTCTAGGACATACATGGAGGGTTAACTCAAGATCTTTGATGACTCCCAGGTAGGGACAGTTGAGCCATCAAGTTACATGACTCTTTTGGACAAGGTGTTGTACTTAAGTCCTACGACATCAACAATTTTGTTAAACATGACGAAGTATTAGCTGAGTTAATCATGCAATTGTGCACAAATGTTTTGCCTATGATCAATGAAATATAAAAGGGTGGGGTTTTTACAACCTTACTTGCTTCTCCTCTTCTTGGCAGATATTGACAACAACACACGGTTTTTAGATAGTTGGATTTGTGTGTGGAATTTATGCTAGAGCTTCATGCAACATGTCGTCTTTGAGATGGAATGGCCAAAGCATGTCCCACATTATGACATTTATATTTGTCTTCTTCATCTGGTCCACAATGTTAAATGGGAGGCCCACTAACTTGTACATTTGGGGCACTACATTATATTTTCTCATTTTTTTCAATCGCAAAGGCAGGGGCCTTAGCTTGCATAGAGGCTTGACCTACCAAAGGAGGGAACACACCACTTTAGGAGGAGTGTTTTATGGGACCTCACATGCGGGAACTTGTGTGCCTTTACTATTGGATGCTTTAGTTGTGTATCTTTACTTCTCGGATCAGATCAGTGTTGCAGAATCGAGACTTGTGAACCATACTCGAGAATTCTCTTCTTATATCTTTTGTTATCAACAACCTAGGTGTGCGGTCTGTTTGTATCATCTAAAACTTGATTATCGCACATAATTCTTCAACGCTTAAGAATATCAAGTTGGCTTTAGAAACCTCTGGATTTTCTTGATTCTCGAGTGCTCACTTACACTTTTGGAAGGTTTAAAGTTAGAAGAAGAATGAATCATATAGGCATGCACATGCATAAAATTAGTGTAACGATACTAACCATGAGGCTTGTGTTGGGCGCTAGGAGGCGTTACCTAGGAGGAATTATTTACAAAGGAAGGTGTGCATTAAGATGACATTTGTCATTTTGTTAGTTATGCCCATATATTTGGTTTCCATATTGATTCCACCATGGTTGATTTTTTGACCATGCGCTTGATTATAAAGATGAGGAATTAAAAACCTTGATTAGAAAATTGTAGAAAAATCAAGCTAAGACAAAATATATCCACAAAACAAAGCTTCTATTGCTTCTAGAAATGCACAGATTGATTACAATGGCATCTGAGGCCGATATAAGCATGCAAAGACAAGATCTAAAGGTCTCAGAACTCAAAAATGCAAGGAAATTCCTATACAACTAAAGGATCCAACCCTTTTCAATGAGTAGTTCTCTTACACTTATAGATGAATCGATGAGAGGAGGAGGAGAAGGAGGGAAATTTTGATTTAAAAACTCAACCATCAACAATCAACAATGTGTTAGGAATTAGAGAAAAATATGTGGAAACAATTCCTCAAATCACAACAAGTAGAAACTATATAGTAGAATTAAACTTGCAGAAATATAACAACATAAATGAATAATGCACAAAAGAAGACAAGACAAGATTTAACGTGGTTCACCCAATGTGGGCTACGTCCACCAAGAACTTGCTCAAATTTTATTATCAACAAGAGTAAAACAACTCTCACAGTCTTCTCTCAGTTATGAACTCACAACAAAATTCCAAAGATGTTAAACCACATCTAAACCACAATTGACACCCAATTGCTTAACTTGATCACTCTTGATCACCTCTTGATCTCTAAGACTCAAGACCTCTTGAACACTCAAGATATCTTTAAGATACCCTAACACCTCTATTTATAGGATTACAATCCTTCTAAGAAGCCATAAAGCTGACCCTAGAAGATTGAAAGTCGTGATCTTTCAACTTCCCATGGCTGGAAAAATAGTCCCGACGTTGACAGATCGATTAACAACAACGTTAACAACGTCACAGCAGACGATTTACAAAAAGCTCCTGAAGTTTGCAAACTTAACCGTTCAAGCTCCAACACTTCAACACCGATTGAAGACCAAAAACAAGCTCCACACCCCAACAATCTCCCACTTGAGAGCTATTTCCATTGAGTAAAGTTCTTAACCCTTCATTATCAACCATGAAGGCCAATCAAAGTTGAGCACAATTTTAACTTCTCCCTTGTGACCGCCTTGGTCATCATATCCGTATGATTATGACTGGTATGAATCTTTTCTAGCTTTAACTTATCTTCTTCCAAAGTTGTCTGATGAAATGATATCTCAAATTGAATGTGCTTTGTCTTAGAGTGGAAAGCGAGTTTTTCGCCAAATGAATAAGCACTCGACTATCACTTGTGTAGTCTCCCAACTTCCTGCTTATGCCTCGAACTCATCAAGAAAACTGCTATAACCAAATCATCTCCTTAGTTTCCTCTGTGGCAGCAACATACTCACCTCGTGGTTAACAAAGCCACAACCTTTTGTAACCGTGAAATCTAACTCACCGTTATATCACCAAACGTAAATACATAACCTATCGTGCTCCTCCTACCGCCCAAATATTCTACCATGTCTGAATCTATATATCCACGTAATGTAGTGTCGATCCACCAAAACACGATGTTGCTCCCATGGTCCCTCTTAAATACCGAAAGATCCACTTTACTACCTATCGAGTGCTCTCTACTGGATCACTCATAAGCCTACTCACTTGCTCCCATTGCATGGGAAATGTCGAGCCTAGTGCATACCATAGCATACATCAAGCTACCAACTGGCTTGATGAGTACGGTACCACTGAAATCTATATTCTATCCTCCTCGGTCTTGGACTCTGCTCCTTTGATAATTTAAAGTGACACGCCAAAGGAGTACCAACCGGTTTAGCATTTTGCATACTAAACCTCTCCAAGACCTTCTTTATGTACTCTTCTTAGATAATACCAGCTTCCTCTCCTTCCTGTTCTGAGTTATTCTCATACCAAGGATTTGTTTTTGGCCCCAAATCCTTCATAGCAAAGGAGTCACCTAGCTACTTCTTGAGTACCTTTATTTCTTGCATGTTCTTCCTGCAACAAGCATATCATCTACATACAAGCACAAAATAGTATAACTACCATCAAAAATTCTTGATGTACACGCAATAGTCTAAGTGACACCTAGAGTAACCCTGCTCCTACATAAAATTGTCAAACTTCATGTACCACTACCATGGAGCTTGTTTCAGGCCATACAAGCTCTTCTTCAATTTACACACTAACCTCTCCTTCCCTTTGACCTCATAACCCTGTGGTTGCTACATGTACAATTCCTCCTCCAACTCACCATGAAGGAATGCAATCTTCACATCCAACTGTTCTAAGTGCAGGTCTTCTACTGCTAACTAAACCAAGAACAGTCCTAATAGAAGTCATTTTAACAACCGGAGAAAAATTTTCATCAAAGTCTATACCTTTCTTCTATGTAAATCCTTTGACCACCAACCGGCCTTATATTATTTCCTACCTCCATCTTCCTCTTTGATTCTATACACCCACTTGTTCTACAATGCTCTCTTGCCCTCGGGTAGCTCCACCAGATCCCAAGTCCGGTTTTCCATAAGAGATCTATGCTCTTCATCCATGGCTTTGCTCCCACTTTTTCCGGCATCCACTGCACTTGCTTCCTCAAAGCACTCGGCTCTCCACTTGTCGGTGAGCAATAAATAATTCAAAGATGGAGTAAATCATTCGGGTTCCCTTCTTAACCTAGAAACCTTCTCACCTCGGGAGTTTGGGGTTCTGATGAGTAGGTACACAGAACTAGTTGTCTTTGGAACATGTTGAATCTGAAAGCGCCCCTTGGACACCTTGTTGTCCGCATGATATCTTCTAACATTATGTATACTTTCTTTGATTCATCTTTACATTCCTCTAATGATCTTTATACATGACTTTTCATTAAAGACAATATCTCTAGACGAAATATTTTCTTATCTTTAAGACTCCAAACACGGAAACCAAAATCATCTTCACCATATCCAACAAAGGTGCATTTCTCAGACTTAGCCTCTAACTTGGTCCTATCATCTTTATCAATGTGAAAAATACCTCACATCCAAATACTCTAAGAAATGAGTAATCAATTTTCTTACCAGACCAAGCCTCCTCAGGTATACCTCCATCTAAGGCCATAGAGGGTCCTCTGTTAATCAGATAAATAGCTATGCTTACCGCTTCCACCCAAAACATGAGTGGCAGCCCCGCATGTAACCTCATGCACCTAGCACGCTCCATGATTGTCCTGTTCATTCTCTCTGACACTCCATTTTCTTGTGGAGTATTTGGAACCATTCTTTGCCTGCAGATCCCATTTACTGAACAATAATCAATAAATTCATTGCTGCAATATTCCCCTCCATTATCCGACCTGAGACATTTTAGCTTGAGACCTGTTTCATTCTCAACCAAGGCTTTCCATCTTTTGAAAGTTTCAAACACATCATATTTCTTTCTAATGCAATATACCCAAAATTTTCTAGTTACATCATCAATGAAAGTGACATAATAACATGAACCACCAATAGAGTTTACCTTAGCTACCCCCATACATCTGTATGCACTAACTCCAACTTACCCTCCTTCTTGGTAGGTCCAACCTTGAGGAATCTCACCTGCTTCTGTTTCCCATAAACACAGTCCTCATAGAAGTCCAAATCTAACTCCTTTAATCCGAGTAACTGTCCTTTATAATCTGCATGCCCTTATGACTCATATGACCGAGTCTCTGGTGCCACAAAGTTACATCTCCATCTGCAACAACTAAATTGTAATAATCAGCACCACTGGTTAAATACAAAGTACCATTTTTCTTACCTCTTACAACCACAAGAGCTCCCTTGGTAACCTTCAAGAATCTTTATAAAACTAACCGTCTGACCATCACTTTGCCCAGTTGTCTCATTTGATATCAAGTTCGCCTCAACTTAGGCACATGCTTGATGTCCTTAAGTAGCCATGTGTTCCCATTCTACATTTTCACCCGAACACAACCTTTCCCTACTATGTCTTTGTGTGGTTCATCATCACCAAGATATACATGTCCAAAATCACCTTGAACAAAATCAGTAAAGTAATGTCTATGTGGGGTGGCATGGAAAGAAGCCCTTGAATCTAACACCCAAGATTTAACAATATTATCTAAAGAAAGAATTAAGGCATCTTGACAAACATCACCTCTTTACCACATTTACCTCTTTAGTTTCCTCCTTATTTTTCTTCTTATCTCGAAGATCCCAGCAATCTTTCTTAGCATGACCAACCTTCCCACAGTGCCAACATTCTAACTTACTCTTGGACTTTGACCTTCCACGATCATTTGACTTCCCATGGTTACCTTTCCCTTTGTTCTTTTGTCTCCCTCTGCTCTCCACCGTCAAAGCATTTCCAGAAGTAGAAGAATCTCCGGTGCTCTTCCTTCACATTTCCTCGCTTAGGATCACACCTATTACATCCTCAAACTTCAGCTTTGAGTTATTAGAGACTAAATTACTTATAGCCATAACCAAGTTGTCCTAGCTATCTGGTAAGGAGCACAAAATCAACAAAGCCCTGACCTCATCATCAAAGTCAATTTTTACCGAGTTTAACATACTCACAACCGTATTAAATTCATTCAAATGATCAGCAACAGAACCATTCTCAGACATCTTCATATTAAATAAATTTTTCATCAAAAATATTTTATTAGAGGCGGGGTTTTTCATATAACTTCCCCAACGCACTCATGAGACCTTCCGTGGTCTTCTCCTGTGATATGTTGAAAGCAACCAAAGATGCAAGGCATAAACGAATTTCCCCAAGCACCTTTCTATCTAGCAACTCCCAATCCTCATCCGACATGGTTGTAGGTTTCTTTACTTTTCCAGCCAAAGGAACATGGAGGTCCTTTTGATATAAGTAATCCTCCATTTGCATCTTCCACAAACCAAAGTTTTTCCCATTGAACTTCTCAACCCTCGATCTGCCCTCATCTGCCATAGCTCCCACTCAAGCTAAACTTTCCCTGTGATTTACAACTTTAGCAAAAAACCACCAAAGCTCTGATACCAATTGTTAGGAATTAGAGAACAAATATGCGGAAACAATTCCTCAAACCACAATAGTAGGAAACTATATAGCAGAATTATACTTGTAGAAATATAACAGCATAAATGAATAATACACAAAAGAAGATAAGACAAGATTTAACATGGTTCACCCAATGTGGGCTACGTCCACCAAGAACTTGCTCAGATTTTATTATCAACAAGAGTAAAACAACTCTCATAGTCTTCTCTCAGTTATGAACTCACAATAGAATTCCAAAGATGCTAAACCACATCTAAACCACAATTGACACCCAATTGCTTAACCTTGATCACTCTTGATCACCTCTTGATCTCTAAGACTCAAGACCTCTTGAACACTCAAGATATCTTTAAGATACCCTAACACCTCTATTTATAGGATTACAATCCTTCTAAGAAGCCATAAAGCCAACCCTAGAAGATTGAAAGTCGTGATCTTTCAACTTCCCACGGCTGAAAAATAGTCCCGACGCGTTGGCGGTCGATTAACAACATGTTAATAACAGCGTCACATGACAATGTCGCAACAACGTTACAACAGACGAGTAAAGCTTCTAAAGTCTCCAAACTTAACTGTTTGAGCTCCAACACTTCAACACTGATTCAAGAAGACCAAAAACATGCTCCACACCCCAACAAATGAATACCTACAAATCTATCAAATGCACTTCTCCATGTCTGTTTTTTGGCATGTGGGATAAGAAAAGGGTGAGATCTACATTAAAGACTGGTCTTGAAACCAGCAACATGGTAGAGCCCTTAAAAGGGGTAGTGAGGGAAATTCATCTATAAAATTGCAAGAAACCAACAAACAATTTGTTGATATCAAAGTTATAGTCCTACGAAAGGCCTACTGAACATAGGATGTATTGAAAAGGAATTAAACACACCAAACATCAATGAGCCAAAAAAGGCACCAATAAGTTAGTCCAAAACCATTGTTTTGGGACCCAAAAAGTAAACTGACCTAGCAAGAATTACAAAGTTTTTATGAGCATGATATTATGGAGGATCAAATCCATGGAAGTAAGGTACTTGTTGTCAGCGAATGTAACCTTTGGGGGAGTGGTGTGTTGAATCCCCTTCCAATCGCAAAAATTAAAGCTTGATCATAAGTTATGGGTGACCTACGGTTGGAGTGAGTCTCTAAAGAGGGATGGTTCCCTAGTGTAACACCTAAAATGAACCTCTACTCTACCACATGTAATGGGAAAAAGGAGAAGGAAAAGACTGGAAATTAAAAGGGTGATACAGAGAAATTTTGAGGCTCTTTAGACTTGTTTGAACAACATAGATAGACCACGGGAACCATACACACCATACATAACTTAAAAATGGATATATCAATGTAAAAGTATTTCGAGATAAATGCTTGAAGTTATGATAGAATAAAGAAGAAACAAATCGCTCAATAAGAGAAATTTGGTAAGCTCCACAACTAGATCATGCACACACTCTGTTAAACACAATCTATGACTTGCAAATTAACATATAACTGCATAAAGGCATGGAAATTAAACTACAAATCAGGGATAAAACAATATCACGAGATAAAATCAACTTAAAAACATAATATTGCACAATAAACAAGTTGTAAGAAGGTAGAAATAGCTCCTTTATTGATCCAAGAGGTGAACCAATACAAAAGATCACTCATGACCCCTACTCTTCCATTACGAACGTTAAATTACTAAGGGATAATGGATTGAAGGTTCATAAATATATTTTACAATGAATTCCATAGAGTTTGATAGAGACTAAGATTAAAAAAAGAAGAGGAAAAGCACAAACATACAATTGATTAGTAAAAAATAAAAAAAAACATGAGAGTGTTGCATGTTCATGTTGCCCTTCGATCTAGAAATAATTGATATTGCTTGAAAAAGTATATTTTATACATGGAATGAGTAATCCATGCTCAAAATAGGGAAAGTTCGCATTTAGTAATGGATATGTTTGTTCAAAAATAGGATTTGGTGACTTTTTATATGCTTATGTTGATTTCAACAATTTATATTTGATAAAAAATAAATTTCTTTGCATGATCCTAATAATCTTAGCCTTTGCATGCTCAAAATAATAACTTGCATGCATGAAGAGAACAACTAAAAATAGCTCGTTGGGATTTTTGGGTTTTTCGTGCTTTTTTGGGCATTTTGGTGAATCGTGAGTACTAGCGAAACTAGGGAACAATTCCCTTTGTTCCTTCATAACAACTTTATTGATTTATTCAAGAGCCAATCATGGCGGGGTTTCAAAGAACTTAGGTAACCTTGACACTATTCCACAAGTTCCTAATAGTGCCGACTTTAGTGACTAAGAAATTAGGTAGAGATGGCAGCGTTTAGGGAAGCAGAGGAATGTCGAACATGAGAATTAATTCAAGTGTGTTATTCCAAGCCGATATATAGATTAGCACGCATTTGCTTTATTTATCGGGTTATGCGGGAGTTTGAATAACTCGATGGAATAGTGGAAATATTGCCACGGTTCACTTCCAGGTGGAGTACTTATATGATTTAAATATTTCCCTTAGTGTGGCATTTACAGGGTTATAATGGAACTAAAGGAACCTGAAACTATTCCTTAAGTTCCACCAATGGTTTATTTTTCTCGATGTTAGCTTTGGTTTTGAGGTCAACTTTGAGGTGGTAAAGAAAAGAACTCAAGAAATGTGGGAAAATTTATCATTGTCCCAAAGAACATTGATTCCATCAATTTTCCTTTGTGGACGGCGTAGGTGGAGGTGCAATATGTGGATGCAGTTCCACCTATTCCTCAAAAAGTTGATTTGTCGATTTTTCCCATATTTGACCCAAATATTACAAAATTTGACTAACTCCCGATAATAAGACTTAACAATATGGAGGACAATCCCAAAACATTGAAACTTTCCCATACTTGGTAAAGTTTTAAAATTTCACTAATCCATGACAACACCATGATAGTTGGGGCTAGTTTTGGATAACAATTTGGTGACCTCCAGGGACACTGCATACTAGATGTAAATATCAATTTCCTTGAAGTATTCATTGGGAAAGTAATCATATCAAACTATTGTAACCTCTTAAAACATGTGTTCACTAAAAATGCCTTCCTCGGATAACATGACTTATCTTTAGAGCACTTACTAGAAAACAAACATACAAGAAAACTACACAAGGCACACAAAGAAAGGAAAAATAAGACAACAATGTGAGAAGAACTTGGAGGAAAACAAAAACAACAACCTACTATGTACAAGGGTGAAACATGACCTCAATAATAGAGTTTGAGGTATATCCCATTAAGCTTGGGATAGGTAAGGGCACAAATTTCTGAAAATTACAGCCCCAATAATCACGATTGTGAATGGGGCATCCTATGTGTCATAACATGGGTCCATCTCTAAAGTTGTGGGACTTGCAGACCTAAGATGGACATTCGGAGAAGGTTTGCTTTCTCTCATGATTCTAATGTTAAACTATTACTAGTTGAAAAGATGTCTAACTACACCTATCCTAACAATGCCAAGGAGAGAGAGAGAGAGAGAGAGAGAGAGGCATGAAATGAGAAATCCTACACTAATAAGGTGATAGCACGAGAAACTTGAGGGGGTGAGATATCTAAGTTAAGGAGGAAGAAGAGGAAAATAGAGGAGGTTGGGCGGAGTCGAATAGTAGTGACCACGGACCCAGATTTCCATCTTCCATTGCACTCCATGAAACACAACATCTTACACATCTGAGTCTACGAAATACATGCACATAAAAAAATACGAAATGGAGAGGCACAAAATGAAATGAAAAATCATGAGAAAGGGTTTTAAAACACCACAAAACTTGATTTTATTTCTCTATAAGGTGCATGCATATTACATTGATGCTCGAGGCATAAATACACTTTTAGGTAAGTGTAAGAAAATGCTTACAACTCAATGGATTCGAGGAAAATTTTGAGAAGTTTCCCTAGCTCCCATAATGTATCCTTTGAAAAATGAGGGTTTAAAGTTATTTTATAGCCAATTTTTACACACCCTCATTAAAGAGGTATGGGCACCCATAAAATTTCAAATTTATTGAGGGTAATTTTGTCAAAAACCATGTGCCACAATTAATTCTAGTTTTTAAGCTTGTCATTCGCTCACCTACTTGTGCCTCACATCGACTTGCAGAAGCCGCGACCCATGACCATGTGACCCATCCATCCATGTGTGCCTAGAATCTAAAGTCTAACCCTATGGGCGTACTGACTAAAGCTACCAACCAACCTGATGGTCATCCAGTTAATTGACTAACTTTGGTCACTGCGTAAAACCTACGACTTTGAACTTTGATGGCCATCAGCTGCTTGGCCCAAGCCAAACCCCGGCCAACTGCTAACCCGTCGACCAACCATGTTGACCAACCTTGTTAACCCAACGTCCAACCCATCCAACCATGCCCGGGTTGACCCCATTGAACTTTTCTAAGTTCTGATTGATTAACCCCGATTAAAACTCAAACATTATGCTAAATCAGCTAAGCCAAACCATGGGATAGCATTTCTCTTCCAATGGGTTTGAACTTTGACATTTCATTTGCACATTTGACATATTTTATGAATGGCTTTAAGTCCATTTATGATAATTTATGCAAATTAACCCAGGGGTAAATTTGGGATAAATATAGTTGACCTCTCGAGGGGACATTTGTTAGGTAGATGTGTGAGTTGTTTCCTTTGTATCCATTGGGAATGGAGTCGAAGCCTAACCTTGAAAAATTGATCCTTTTGAAGCTGTCTCCTAGACTTCACATGAAATTAGCACTTGAGTTGAAATTGCCTTAGCTTTTTACCTCACAAGGCTGATTTTGGGATTTTGGATAAATCATGTAAATTTCCCCCAAAATTGAAAATTTTACCAAGGCGAGGCATGGAGAACTGCGGACCCGTAAAATCGATCTATTGGGGTTGAAAGATTTACTTTGGAAATCACCCTAAAATTTTATTTCTGCTGATGAGTAATGTTCTTCCCATGAGATGGATTATGCAGCTGACCAGCCTTTACACCCTGACACACAACTATGTACAAAATTTAAAATCATACACACACCCAGTGGGAAATGTTGAGTGTGCGAAAGCACTTCTTACTCATTGAAAGAAATTTTACCTATTATATTCTAATCATAGGAATGAGAAACTTCACACGAACCACGTGCATTTGTAAGGTAACATAAGTACTACCTTTCCTCGACATTATAGACCATGTATACCGATATGACAATGGGCATGGTCATGGATGAAATAATGACATAGGGAAATCACTCACCCATCCTTCCAAGGTATCAACAAACAAAGAAAATACCTCCCTCTGTCTAAGTTGTATTAATTTAGAGGTTTGTTATTGTTGACCCTTGGTGCATCTTAAAATCATCTTCATGCTCTGAAGTGAGCATGATCGATAGAAACTATAGCTTTGCTCTAATGAGGCTAGGTATTTGATTGGGAAAGGCCCGATTCTTGTGATTTTCCACTCATTTGTTTCTTAGCTCCCAAAGCTAGGCATCTCATGCGAACTTCTTAATGAATATAATTATTTGTATGTCGATCCATGCTTTCTTTTACCTCTTGAAACAAATTCGTTTCCACTTTGATGGATCTTTTGAATTCCTTGGGTCTCTTCATCCTCTTCATCTCATGTTTCTCTTCTCAAAAAAGTGCAGCAAGTTACAGACAAGCACATCAATGAGGATCATTGGACCTCTATAAAAACATCTTGCTCACTTTGTAATTGTTCCTCCTCGAGAGAACTTTTGGGGTGCTTCAGTAGTGTTTAAAAACACTTTCTCCTCCCCTAAACTTGCCAATTGTCTGAGCCTCCTTCTCATCTGCATGTACTTTCATGTGTTTGATTGACTCCTTCTTTGGCATATCTTGAATTTCCTCATCCTCCAAAGGTCTGAATCGGACAGGTATCCCATCGATCAAAATTTACATCTTCGGTGAGACTAGTTGAGGGAGAGGTGTAAGAAGGAATCTGTTGCATTATCTCTTGCTCAAATAGAGGTGCTTGATGCTCGATAGATCCAATTGATCACTTGGGGAGGCGAAATGACCCTCCCAAAACATAACCCCTCTTCGATATGTTGCCTGCAAGCAGGTTGGATGATTATGTCATGAAGCATTCGTATGTTATCAACACGAATCTGACACCCTTATGTTTATACTGAAGTGCATATACTTGAACTTACGGTGTGATTGGATAACATGGGTACTTATCTCCAAGTTGTGGGACTGCTTTACTTGAGATAGACCTCCGAGAGAAAATTGGTTGCTCGCTCACTAAACTACCCGCCACAATCTACTCTAATGCGGGAAACTAACTATTCTAATCTAAATTTTCAAGGACCGAGAGAGAGAATGCATAAAATGAAATCCTACACTAAAGCGGTGATACACGAGAAAAGGAGGATGTGAGAGTAGTCTCCAAATGTGGGAAATACGAAGAAGCAAAGTACATACTTCTAGAAGAGGTGATGACGAGCTTCTCCATAATCTAGCAATGCATTCACAACAATATTCCAAGCATACATGTCAATGATAATGAATCCATGCGAGAACATAATAATAGAACCTGATATTCTCGTAAATAAGGTTAAAGGGCAGAAGAATGCAAGAAAACACACGAGGGGGAGATACATCCACAAACTTGTATTTTATTGCTTTACGAGTATGCACTGATTCAATCTATTACAAGATAAGGGTACAGCCTGGATCACCGTACGCAAAGGAGTCCATTCAACGAGGATTTGCTACAAAACTACCCCTTTTCTACAATGAGCCCAACACTCCAGATTTATAGAAAAATGAAAGGAAAGAGAAGGAAAATGGAAATCCTAGAAATCTATCCTTGAACCACTTGTAAGAAGCATTAAATGGAGTAAAATGATTATATATTACTTGAAAAAGGATCCCATTCTGTCCCATCTGTTGCATCGAGAAAGAATGATGACCATGCCTCTTAATTGCACTCCGAACCACGAATGAAAACAACATTATTGAACCCAGCCACGTTTATCTTGAAAATATGATCAATATCTCATCAAATCTGGAATTTCTTGATTTCTGTGCGTTGGGAATCATGAGCCCACGATTCCAATGAGTACCAATTTTGTGTGATTTTGTTGAAATGCAAATTATATGGCTACAGTCGAGTCTACCGGCTATTTATTTTGGAGTGCAGCGGGCATTTCACATCGATTTGCGGTAGAATGAGCATTAATTGGTCGAGCCGAATATATTTCTCTTAATTAAATATATCTACCCTCCGTGAAAATAAGAAATCCCAGTTTTTGTGGCATAGAGGACATCATGCTCTGTTCGAAAGTCGAATTTTATGAAAATCGAACTCCTGAGTCAAAAAGTTATGGCGTTTGAAGTTTCCACGCGTCATTCGACGTTGACTTTTATTCTTTGCCTTGGTAGCTTCGGATTTTCGAATCCCTCGCGTCCCTACATCGTACCTTTGTCCAGCTGTCCCAGATGAAAATATCTTGCTTGGCGATTCGGGCTCCCTTTTTCTGTTTGCGGCGAAAGACACGTTCTCATGGCGAGATTTCATTCGCTCTCGCTCTTTCAAGGCTTTCCGCGTCCTCGCGTCACTGTTTTGTCCCAAGCTCTGTCGGTGATATTCCGTCCTGGGTGCACTTTGTCCCATTCTAATCCACCTCTTGAAAAGGTGCTTGTGCACTTACCTTAGCCAGCCGATCCGGTATGCTTTCGCGTACCTTTCCCAATGTCCCTGAAGCCACGAAAACAAAAGCTTGGCGATTTTTTCCATTTTCCCTGCACTCGTTCGCTTTGATTTCCAGCGTCGACGTCCAGATTGCCTTTCCTGCAATGCAGTGCTGGCAGCCTTTTTGGCGATCGGCGCCCGAGATGTCCCTCATGTCACAGTAGCGCGAGGACTAGGACTTAGCCATTTTCATGATTTTCTGGCATCCAGTTTGTTTTCCGAGTCTTTTTCACATTTTAAACTTCCATCATGGTTTTCCGACTTAGACGAGGGAGAGTTAGGCCGAAAGTAGGGGACCCTTAAACATGATTTTTGCATCAATCAATATAGAATTGCTTGTGCTCAGACTAAAGTAGTTTGATGCCATGTTATCAACCCCTACTATGTACCTCTCAGGGGTGAATTTTGGATAACAATTCCTATTTAGGAAGCGAATCGTGATGGCCATATCCCTTTCTCTCGAAAACATAACATGTTTCCCTCTCTACCAACCTTGTAGGATAATTTGGTTTTGGTAATAGTTGGGTAGAAGAGTAGAGACCACATATGAAAGACCTGATCCACAAATCCTAGGGACATTGGTGTATGAGTTAGGGAAGTTGGGTAGTGCATTGGGGTGGAGATGGGAGGGGATCTTAGTTTAAAAGCACTGGGAATGCTATGTGGAATGACACGACACTCAGCAGTGAGACATCAAATGAAGGGCAAAGGAAGTAAGGGGCTTCCTTATTTTGGAATGGAATGATGGATTTTTCAATATTTGCACAATGAGAAGGAATAACTTGAGGTGGTGAGGAGGGACTGCAGCAATATGGATGGATTTTCTTTTGAGAAAGTCTTGAATGAGAATCTTCTCGGCTTGTAATGTAATGAGAAAGCCAGAGAAATATTGTTGCCTTCCCTAAATACCGAATCGATACAACTAAGTCATGTAAGCATTAAAGGACCTCAAATAATACAAGAATGTCATACCTTGTGAGGTCTCTGTATTCTTGAGGGATTCGAGTCAATGCCAGTCCTTGTGAATATGAGAGTTGAGTAAACCTAGGATGAAATCCATTAGATCTCGTTGTATTTTGCTTGAGATGTTCTATGAGGAAAATAACATCTACATCCTCCTTGAACTCGGTTGTGAACTTTGTTCTCCCAGCTGATTCCATGTGGAAATGGATTGTGGTGCCAAACTGTTGTACTAATTTTTCTTTTCCTTGAGATATGCAACTAGAAGTATGAGGTAAACCTTCTCCTCCATGATAGTATGAATGGCACAATCGTTTGGCAAACATCCTGAATGTGATCAATTGGGGATTGATCTCCATTTCCATGAAAGAGAGGAAGATTATTTAGGACAACCTTGGGGATAACATCCCAACCAATGCAAGTTTTAGAAGAGGACTGTGAACTGAAATGAGGGAATGGAAAAGATCCTTGAGAGCCATGACTAGAGAGGAAACATTAAAACCCAGTCTGTAACTAGAGATGATGGGTTGCTTCAATCAATGTGGAGTCCACCATATATGCTTCGAGAGTTCCTCCAAAGGCTCGAAAACCTTCACCAAGAAAGCACATTAAACTTGATGAAGTGAAGTCATAAGGTGCTTATAACTTGTCCCGCCAAGCATGCCAAAAATTGTTAATGCTAAAATTACAGACACCCCTCGAATGGCACGATTAATGAATGGGGGCATCTAGTGTAATTGCATAACATGGGTCCATCTCTCAAGTTATGGGACTTGTGAACCTAAGATGGACTCTCGAAAGAAGGCTAACTTCACTCTATCTAATCCTAAATGCTAAACTACTCCTAATGCAAAAATACGTCTAACTACACCTATCCTCATAACACGCCAAGCGAGTAGAGAGAGAGAGAGAGAGAGAGAGAGAGAGATGCACATGAAATGAGAAATCCCTACACTAACGGGGTAAGATAAATAGCACCCAGTAAATGAGTGAGGCGAGATACTCTGCTATGGGAGGAAGAAGAGGAAAAACAGATTCGAGTGAGTCAGAATAGTAGTGAACAGCGACTCCAAACCCATCTTCCATCACACACTCTATGAAACGTAACATCTTACACATGCAAGTGAAATACATGCACATAAAACAAATACTTAAATGAGAGGCATTTAAAAGAAATGAAAAATCATGAAAAAGGTGTTTAAAAAACACCACAAACTCAATTTTATTTCTCTATAAGGTGCATAGCACGCCATTACATTGATAACTTTCCCAGGCATAAATACGCTTTAAGTAGTGTAAAGCATAATGTTTACGGCTCAAATGAATTTCAGAGAAAGGGCCCTTTGCCAGGAATTTTCCATAGCTCCCAGAAATGTCTCCTACCCAAAAATGAGGGGCTAGAGTTACATGCATATAGCCAATTTTCACCCACCCTCATTAAAAAGGTATGGGCACCCATACACATTTCATCTCATGAGTGTACTTTGTCGCTAATGGAGAAAGACATGGGGGCCATACCGCATTAATTATGCATTTTTTTGGTGTGTTCTGCTCACCTACTTTAAAAGCTCGTGCAGGACATGATCACTGACCATGTAATGGCATTACATCCATTCGTCACTTGACTTAGGCTGTCAACCATGTGGGCCATATAGTGAGCTACCCAACTGACCTAGTAGTCGTCCGTCCTCTTTGAGGTGACTAACCTTGGTACCCATCAAAACTTGGTAGGCACCATCCCGACCTACTCGTGCTCCATGCCGACCGACTGTCACGACCCGACCATGCCAGCCAACCCAATTGACGACTGGTGACCAACGCCATCAACCTAGCCAACCAACCTAGCCCGACCAACCCAGCGAACTTTTCTAATTTCCTGATGTGCTGACAGAACCCGACTCAAAAATTCACCATAGAAATTGGTGAGCCAAAACACAGGATGTCTATCTCTTAATGGGGTTGAACTTTAACATTCATCGCACATCCGAAAATTATGAATGGCTAAGTCCATTTATGATGATTTATCTAAATTAACCCGGGGGTAAATTTGGGATAATAGAGTAGCTCATCATCATTCAGCAGAGAGATGAAAAGCATTGTGTTGTTTTGACGTCACGATCAAATATGGTCCACTCAGAAGGATTGGCCGATTGTGTCTTCGGGGATTGGTTATTTATCCCAGCTTGAGCACTTGTCTCCTTGTTTGAAAGTTCTTGCAAGCTGATTTCTTGTCGAAATATCTCTTCACTTGAGGTTGATGAAACTCCATGGTAGTCATTGCATTGTTTCTAACTTCTTCTAGATTCAATTAACTTTGTAAGTTAAGTTGACATTGAATCCTCCTCTCCATCATTTTCATACTATTTTACATGAGATATAGAGTCTAGTAATTCATAAGAAATAGAAGCAACCTTGCTTCCTTACCATAAGCAAACATGAGATTAAGTTTAGGAAATTAGACCTAATAGGAAGTAAGCCTATCATCACTTAAGATTGATTTTCAGTTTATGTGACATGATATCAGATTCTCCTTCATAATTCTTGTTGATAATTTTGAGAAGGTTTTATTAGTTGATTCCATGTTACATCATTCCCTTGAGCATGATAATTGAGAAGGTATTGATAGATGAATTTTGAGCTTAAGATTGTCCACATGTATTGATTCTTGTTCAGGTAAAGGTAATGTCGATTATATGAGATAATTGTAGTAGCGGACACAAAACCATGTAATGAGAATTTCATAAAAAGTTAATACATTGAAGTTTCATTTGCTTCTTTTGAAGAGCTACTACTTATGGCTGCCTTAAGTGTAAATAATCTGTATTTGTGAGAATCCATTTGTATATTGCACTAGAAGGTAGGTTAATCATTCCAGTAAAATCCAAACCTCATTAACGCCATGAAAAGGTTGATCTACAGAAAAAGGTTAAAAAGAGGAAGAGTTGTTAACTTCTATTTTCTTACTGAAATAACTTTACCCTTTGTACACTTCACTTACCCATGAATGAACATCTACGAATAAATATGGTGTGAATGGCCCTCTATGGCAGTATTTAAGGTTGTATCTCTTGGTGCAAAATGCAGCCCTGTTGTGCCAATCCTCCCTTAAAATCTTCTAAAACATGCTCAATACGGTATCTTAATCAATACATCTCTAATATACACGTACCATTGATCGTCTTTTCTAAGCAAAATATTGCTCATCTAAGAATAAAAGAGATATGACATGTAACCTAAAATATCTCCTTTTTGTCTTATCTAAAGCCTTATAGACTTTTGTCGATAGTCATGAAGAAAATGGACCATGTCACCCGAGTCAACTCTAAGGTAATAAAGGAGTAGGTTGTATCATAACCATTTTAGGAGCACTAAATTCTAATTTCTTTCACATCATTACAAGGAAAGTCACGAGAAGCTAGTTATTCACACTGACCCTCTTCCTCTTTTCAGTTTAGTTGCCTTAATGTCAAAATCATTCTCCATAACTTTTGTAATCGGCATCTTACATCCTTTTCTCATTTTAAATCCTCGCTCAAAATAAACTCTTTAACACTTATATGATAAACCATTAAATGAACATACTTGTTATTAGAAGCCAAATATACGAGATTTTTGAGACTTTTAATGATTTGAAAAAGACCTATTTTTCTATACGAAATAATATCTTACCTCATAATATTCTAATCCTTGACTAAAAAAAGCAATTGGCTAATCTAACTTTTCATCATTTTTGTTGTACGAAACATGGTTGAGATTATTATCGGTTTAGCTTAAAAGCATATAAAATGAAATCTTTTCTAAAATCAAGATTAGTAAGTGTTGGAGCTTATGAAATAACATGTTTGATTGATTCAAACAATTCTTTCCCTCTGTTTTCCAATTGAAAACCATGTTTTTCCTTAGCATTGAAGTTAGTGGCTTCACTAAATTTGCAAAATCTGGAATGAATCTTCTGACAAAATTAATTCTACCTAGAAAAATTTGTAATGTCTTCACCCATGATTTAGCGAAGATAATGACAATTTTGCACTTGCAACCTTTCTAGATCAATGTGAAGACCTTTCTTAGAAACAACATGACCCAATGTGATTTACCTTTGGAATGAGAAAAATGCACTTTTTTGTTGAAGTCCACGAAATAGATCTATTCTCCTTTGGCTTAGATCACGAAGGTCTAAGGGTTATACATTCATAAAATTCATTGAAGACCAGTCCTAGCCTAAATCCTTATTATTGTGCATAGGCCTTTACACGGCACGGTCGAATTGTCCCTAGTAGGCTCTTTGCTTGAGCTTAACGGCCAGCCAATTGACGATTGACCAGCGGTTGATTGGCCTTTAGTTGAATTCCCGGATATGCCATACTATTTGCGCCTTACAAAAAACATGTTTTGAGATAGACTAGATGATGCGCAACGTGCTTAGAAAATATAGTTATGTCATCGAATAGTACAAAGAACCACTGATTATTAATCAATCTTTGGAAATGCGAGTCCATTGCACGCGTTGAAATGTGGGTTCCTATGTTTAGCAATCTAAACATGGCATTTTCGTAATACTATACGTGTCCCATTTTGTAGTAAAATGCGTAGTTTTAGAATTGATCTAATTCTTGCACCATAATCGATTATACGGAATAGCCATCGAAGTAGAAAACGTTATCCCAGGGGCACTTACCATTTGCAAAAATTTGCTCCATTGATGGTAAGCGATAGCTGATCTTTTAAAGATGCCATGTTGAAGTCTCTAAATTTCACACCTGGCTTATCTTTCTCCATTTTTTATTTCTCATGGGAACCAATTTGACAATCCATGATAAATGCTTGGCATGAGGAAAAGCGATGTTAGCTTTGATCAATTTATCCGAAACTCTTGTTTCGTAGTGAGGCGATCGACCTTAGGATTGATGAGTCTTTACTTTTGTCGACGATTGGCTTTGCATCTAAATCCAATTCTATTGTATGTTGAGCTAAATAGAAGTTGGAAAACCTTTAAATCGTGATAGCTCCATGCAGATCACATCATCAAATTCTTAAGAAAGTTGAACAAAAGCAAGTTTTCATCTTGACTACATACCTTTCCCAACTTGAGTGTTTTTTCATTGTGATGTTTTATTGCTCATAATCTTCTTGTTTTGATCAATATGTTAGATTTCTCACCTGCTGACTTTGCTCTTAATTTAGCCATTAAATATAGACTCAAGAGTAACTAATCCTTGAGGTATTTTGTTAGATCTCAATTGAATAATATGATTTTCATATTGTTGTAATCTTTCTTGATTTTTATTGAAAACTCAACTTCCTTTTGCGAAAAAAATTAGTTATCTATTGATCTTAGTTCAAATACTTGGCCGATTAACATTTTTATACGAGGATAGAGGGCGCCTGACTATCTTGATATGTTTCTTTGAATTTTGTATCCTTGTTGATTTGATTTAGAAATCAACCTAAGAGCACAATTGTAACTAGTATGTCTACGCATATTTATTCTTTTCTCTAAAGGAATATATTTAATATTGAAAGCATCAAGAAATCATCTATCCAAATCCCACATTTGTTTTATAATATCTCAACAAATTTCTTGGTTGTAGATTTTCCTCTGATTGATTGATGACTAATTGTCATGACAAACACTCCTGGTTGTCTTTATCCTCTTTTCCTTTCCCATTGAGATCTGATGGATTAGAGCTTCAATACTCGGCTATATGGTTAGTGTGAGACTAAGCTGGAACCTTAAAGCTGAAAAATGTACTTCTCTTTTGTTGGAGAACTCAACATGATTACCCCCACTTGCTCTCCATTCCTACTTCTTGATCCATCAAAGTATAATTTCCATAAACCTTTATCCTGTTATTTGATCTTTACGAGTTTACAGGAATAATAGAATTTTTCTTCATGTAGGCAATATGTTCGAGTCCTACCTCTTGAATGTGAACATATGGATAAAAAAACTTATGACCTTGGTAGCCCATTCATCGAAGTAATAAGTTTGGAGATCCTGCTCTACGAAGTGTGGTTTGGTTCTTGGTCAACTAGTTTTCTTTTTCATCTATGATCATGCAATTATAATTGATAACTTAACATAAATGCAAGGATCTATATGACATTGTTAGATGGACTTAGACCTTATTGTAACTTTAGTGTCATACCTTATTCTGCTAACAATATGTGAGACTAGTCTAATAATAAGTAGCCTTTAATTTTAGCGAGTTGAGATCTCTAGAAAGACACAGGGCGAGAATAGGGAGGAAGATCAATATTGAAGAACATATTGAGGGATGAAGAAATTGGGCATGCGTACGAGTTAGGCTCAGTTACTCTGTGTGTGAGTCGGGTTTTACAGGGTGTTCCATCTAGTTGAACTATCTTTAGAAATACGCTCATATTTCATACCAAGTTTATCAATAGTTTTGGGCATAATTGAATTGGAAGCTCTGAATCGATCATGCAACTATGGACTAAATTTTGGCCATGATAAAAATAAACATAGAAAGGATGTGGTTTACTTTCTTGTTTGGGATTCTTGCAGGATCATAGATGTTTTAAGTAATACGT